>OU862914.1:48614804-51218138 GCA_917880885.1 Limnephilus marmoratus | reverse complement strand
TAGGTATTAAATTAAGAAAAAATATAAGGAGCAATGCTCTTGGTTTTGTCAACCTTGTTAATACTGAAAACGTTGGAAAGGATAAGTTATTCATCTCAAATTTAAATAAACACTATCAAACAAATAAATCACCGACCCCATCCTCAATTCTTGTGAAAGTCAGTTTGTTGCGTGTCAATCTTAATTTTTATATCAACACGCACCCAACAACGTGTCACATGAATCTTTATTATAAATTACTTTAGTTTACAAGCGCTTGCACAGAATATCATGCATACAAATTAAATAAATTATGTAGCCATAAAATAGGTAGGTATACACATTATTTTAATATTATACTAGATTTACTATCCGGCTTCCACGAGGCTTTGGTTTTTGCATAAATTATATTCATATTCCTTTGTCTCCGAACAAAACACTGTAATCAAAGAGTCAGATAAATTATTTTGTTCTTTGGTATTTTTCTAACGGTTGATTAATGTGATATTTTGTCTTTAAAAAACAACTTTTTTAATTTGGTTTCATGGTGCATGCCGGAAACGACCTTGCGATATCAATCATCATCTACTAAGAATCCCCGAAACTTTCCATATTCCTTTCCAAAGGTTCTCCCAACTCTTGTGTGAATGTGTCGACTTCATAACATCCACTGTAGTGACAAGATAAGTATCTGGGCTCACTAATCCACAGAGACGGAAGATGTGCAGCGGATGTCATCCATAGAATAGGTGTGGGATGGATTAAATTTAGATCTGTAACAGGAATATTGTGTGACTCCAAAATGCCTATATAACTTAAAGGAAAGATATATCAGACTATTGTAAGACCCGCAATAATGTATGGCTCCGAATGCTGGACTAAGTACAACTCAAAATTCACGGAAAACAAAATTCTTCAGAAAAACGACCTGGATGTAGGTGATACCCAGAACAGGAGAAATTACAACCTGAGAACGAGAAGAGCCGACCCCAACAGCCTACCTAGGCAATGAGTTGGGACAGCGCAAGGAAGAAGACTGTAGTGACAAGATTGCAGATATATCTAGCGATAGCCCCCCAAAACTTTTCAAAATTTCTCCAATCTCTCGTTTTCTTTTTTTGCCTTCTCTTGACTCAAACTTATTTTGTTCTGGTGTTGTTTTGTACATACTTATTTTTGTATGCCATCATTGGACTTTGGTATTTATTTTTTGTTATTTCTATGTAATTATATTCATATTCCTTTGTCTCTGAACAAAACACTGTAATCAAAGAGTCAGATAAATATATAACTGGTCTTTGGAATTATTCATAACAGTTGATTAACATGATATTTTGTCTTTAAAAGACAACTTTTTTAATTTGGTTTCATGGTGCATGCCGGAAACGACCTTGCGATATCAATCATCATCTACTAAGAATCCCCGAAACTTTCCATATTCCTTTCCAAAGGTTCTCCCAACTCTTGTGTGAATGTGTCGACTTCATAGCATCCACTGTAGTGACAAGATTGCTGACATACCTAGCGATAGCCCCCTAAAACTTTTCAAAATTTCTCCAATCTCGTGTTTTCATTTGTCTTCACTTGACTCAAACTTATTTTGTTCTGTTGTTATACATACTTATCTTTGTATAACATTATTAAACGTTTGGTATTCATTCTTTGTTATTTATGTGTATTTTTTTATTTGAACCCTTTATCTGTTGAGTAGGTTCATTACAAATTACTTTTGTCCAATGCCGTTTTTGCGTCTTTTACAAGCCTTCAAATAATGTACATCAAGCCAAAACTCCTGCTTCAGACAAATAAGTCTGGTTCATAGTAGCAAAGATCTCGAATTAGGATTTAGCCTTTTCATAGTCTCATTTGCTACAGAATATGTTCTCCTATAAATGAGGAAGAAATTGAACAAATTCATGAGACACCCTCTTTTGTTTAATTTGACGCTATGGTTGGGGTATTATCGAACAAAATAGGTATCAGCGTCATTTTGAACAATTGAAATATTTAAACGGTCACTTTGGTAGTTTTGTCTTCTTCTTCTTTGTGTGCCGTATCAGGTCCCCCCGACGCGACGTTGGCGATCACTCTTGAAAATGTCTCTCTGTCTTGTGCTGCCCGGAATAGCTCCTCCACACTTGTCTCCTACCAGGCCCTCGGTAACCCTCTATCTAGCCTTTCAAAGATTTAAACAGATTTTTCTGTTGTTAACAAATTGATCAAAAGCTGATGGTTTCTCTCTAAACGTAAAACCATTAAAATGGCGTTGATTGTCGATTTGATCGCCTTTAAATATGATAGAGTTTGAACAACGCATCAATCCGGTATTGTACATTAATGGAATAACCTAACCTATATTTCAGTAATCCATTCAGTTCCGGTACTCACCTGTTGATCCAAGTGGTCGTACAGCATTCTACGCCATCCTTCAAAATGTCGATGTTTGACAGCTGGTCAGTATTACGGCACAAGGCTTTCTTATAAATGGCATGAACCTTCGTATAAGGAGATCTCGTTATCTAGTCTTGACAGGCTTCAGTTCATAGGAAGAACCCTGTCTAGGTTAACGGTCTAGGTTTGTGTAGCAATACGTGATTGGCAATGGCTTATATTACTTTCAAGTTTTAGTAACTCAGTGACACAGACAATAACTGATTGTATCAACCTGCTTTTAGAGCCAATTTAATTAAAACTTTCAGAAATCTACTTGTTTTAGATTCAGATTTCGAGAGGAGCTTGATTTTTTTAGTAAAGGAGCTATTTTATTCAGTTTGGGACGCGGATATGGGAACCGCTGCACGGGGAACCATTTATTGGATAACCAAAACTTTTGCCATATGTCACCCCAAGTGGTTCACTGCCTTTGGTGATTAAGCAGGGATGGCCGGGTTGAGGTTTGTTTTGACCTTGGCGGCGGACATGTCGGATCGGGAGAGTTTGATTGAGGGAGACCATTTGGCCTTTCAACAGGACTCTATCGACCCATCGTCTTACAATAAAGTGGAAGGGATGGATACATGTCCGTCACTCTTGGATCCAATGACCTCAGATTCCTTCCCACCCCTCATATCCTTTCCTTCCCAGAAATTCCTTTTCGTTAAAATACCCTCCAAATAGCGTTCTTGGCGTTTTTGGTGACTAGATCTGAATAGCCAGGTACTTCCCACCTTCCTCTTCCTCATCTCTTTCCTGCCTTCAGCCTCACAAAATATCTTAATTGGGAATGTCATAGTCTCACTGGCTCCTGGTGGGCGGGAGCAGTTGGGACTCTTGTGCGGTATTCACATAAAAAAACTATGAAAATAATGTGATTGGGTAGTTTTTCACCTTAAAATATAGTTTTTCGACGACATCAGCAGGTTCCATTACCACTTACACGCTTTACTATCAAATATAACAATTCGACACTAACAGGAATTTTTCTTTGTTTCAGAGATTCGATGGGGTCACCTAGGAGGAGAAGTGTGGGAAAATCCAATGGACTGGAATTGAAAAGTGCGTATTATTACTTTTTGACAGAAAATTTTAACGACCCTGTTTGTGTATTTTTTTAATACCTAGATAAATATCTCTTCTTTGCAGGACCATCACAACTCTTGGCGGACGTTAAAGGAGCATCTGCTCCTCAAACACGATTAATCCACATAAAGCCAGAATCCAAAACAACTCCTCTTATTTCACCTACTAAAACAGACCAGCCAGTATTTCCGATTACAAATCACGTTCCTGCTTCTTTTCCGGAATCCAACAACAGTTCCTTTCATGAAATTCCTCCACACACTTCAAAGCCATATAAGCCAAATAATCACTTAAGCCATCAATTGCCTACACATCCTTCATCATTATCTGCTTCTAGCCGTAGTCTAAGTCAACCTGTATCTCATAATTCCATGACATTGCCAACGAATAATGGTCTCAGTCTGTCAATA
Organism: Limnephilus marmoratus; assembly: GCA_917880885.1. Lineage (NCBI taxonomy): Eukaryota > Metazoa > Arthropoda > Insecta > Trichoptera > Limnephilidae > Limnephilus > Limnephilus marmoratus. The sequence goes on along the minus strand of OU862914.1, from coordinate 51,214,230 downwards.
AATTCTCCTTCAAATTTAGCTCATTCGCCTAATGCGCCCAAATCTCCTTTTGATAATGAACCCAACTTCTTAACCTCTCCTCGTAATTCGATTCCAGTTGAACAAAAACTTGGCCCATCTCCATATTCTTCAGAGCTTTCTCTTAGGTCCCCTTCCATATCAGGTTCTTCTCCAATCCGGAAAGTCTCGCCGTTTTCATCACTCGAGTCTACCTCCCTAGTTAAATCTACAATACGGCCAAGTATTACAATGCCGACTATCACACCACCAACCATATCTTTTCCAAGTTATTCGATCAGTGAAACTGAATGCAATCGGATAAATCCACAGCAATATAGCACACACAATGCATTGAATTCTTCCATATCTTCCCCGTTTCCACCATCCACAAAAACTTCTCCAAATCCACAATATCAAAAGAATGAATCAAACACATCTCATGGTAGTATGGGATATATGCCAACCTTTAATACAGATACGCTTAGAAGTCAATCTCGGTCTCCAATGAGTTCTTTACCATACATTCCTGGTAATGGTCAAGCACCTACGTCAAATAAATGGCCCAACGGTTCTGGCCCTTTGTCGACTTCATCGAGTTCACCTTTTATCACCAACAGTAGTCCTTTTTCGTGTACGTCTTCTATACCTACAAAAGATGTTTTGCCTAATCAATACTCAGCATATTTTCCTCCTAGCAATACTCCTACATATTCTAATTCTTACAAACCTTTAACTACAATTGCGTCTTCTTCTTCTCCATTCTTATTTTCAAATCCGTCTTCTGCAGTCAACACAACTTCGATTTCTTCAACATATTCTTCTACGGCAAGGCAGTCTTCACCATTCAGTCATGTTTCTGATAATGGACAAAAGATTACCGCTTCTACACCATCTCTCCCAACGAATTCCAAGGCTTCTTTATCGTCGATGCAGTTTCCTCACTATCTCCTTTACTCCACTCCTACCACTACCATCAAGTCAACAAATCCTTTCATAACAAATGAATATATGGTGACTAAGACAGAGATATCGGAAGAGTCCATTACAGAAACGGAAGAAGTGACAACAACCAAGAGACTCTCTTTAAATGGATATGATGAACCATCTTCGCAGGCTTTTGACAAAGCTCTGAGTGCGCTGAGAATAAATGGAGCATGCAATAATGGTAAGTAAAATACTAGTTTAAATAATACCGTTTATGTGGCCGTTTTAGTTTTCTACGATGTTGTTTGAATCGAATGACCAAACGAGAAAAAATAATCTTGTTTGCCGAATGAATAAAATTGAACATTTCCTGATTTTCTGTGGTTTCTGTCAGCACGGTAAAGTGAAAACTCCGAACATTAAAACGACGTATGTTCGAAGATCTTTGAAATCTAGCAGTACTTTGCGGTTTTCAACGGTTCCAAGTTGCAATGATTGTGCATAAAATATCAGAAAATACAATTGGGTGCCTATTTGCTTTCGTATGCGATGTAAAATATGAATTTCAATATTTATTTAAAATTTCTGCGAATTAATCCTACTAGTGATTGTGATCTTCGAAAGAAAGGTACTTCGAAGAATCTTAGGAGCGGTGCGAGAGGGAGAGGCATGGAGAATCCGCCACAATAATGAGCTCTATGATATTTACCAAGCTCCCAGACTCTCCACCCATTTAAGACTCCAAAGATTAAGATGGGCCGGACATGTGCACCGAATGCCAAGCACACGAGTACCGAAGAAGGTTCTGACAGGACACCCGGGAGGTAAACGAAAGGCGGGCAGACTTAGACTGAGATGGGAGGATGATGTCAGGAAGGATGCAAGAGGATTACTCCAGGTTGCAGATTGGAAGAAGACGGCCGAGGACAGAGGGCGGTGGAGGCTTATTTTGAAGGAGGCCAAGGCTCGAATTGGGCTGTAGCGCCATTGAAGAAGAAGAGTGATTGGAGGACCCACCACTTACCCGCCCTGGTATAGGTAACAGATGGTTACCCCTTCAAGGCTCTTGCAATGATTCTAATTTTTTGGTAAAAAACGACTCTACATTTGATAACGAAACTAGACCTCCAATGTCTCCGCATACGTTGTTAGGCAGCAGTATGCAAGTACTGCTATGTACAATTGTTAGTATGTAAGGATTGTATAGTGAAAATCCTACTAGTAATGTTATAAATATTGTTAATTACATCTTAAAACGTACGCTGATTTTATATTCTGTTTAAAATTATAAACAAATGGTTATCTCTTCTGGCCCACGTCTAATTCTTTAATCACACGGTTGTTAATCACACATTTAGAATTTTATTGGCGTTACAAAACGATTATGAATGGTTTTGTTCACTTATTAATGTCTGGGATTAATTAACAGGAATACCTGCATAAGGCAGACGAATTTAACACTTTAACTAAAAATTAGAGAGACATCAGTTAAAATTTTACGGAATTTAAGGCAATAATAGAGAACTATAATTATATTGTCGTAAAAATCGTGTATTTTCGTGATGTTTTGATTGCCAGACATCGTAATTGATTTAGTTTAATCCCATATGTCGAACAACCTAAAACAATACATGAAACAATGGCTTTTTGACATGCTCCGTAAACTCGGTGTCTACTGAAGTGGAATGTTTTCGACCGTCCCATTCCTTAGCCTCGATCCGTTACAACGAAAGAAGTTCAGTTCTAATCGAAATACAACCGAGACTTGTATTCTTTAATAGTCAACAACAGCGTAGCAGGATATTACCGTGGATTATATGGCGTTCAATCGCAAATGAACGCCGTTAATCATTGCAAAAAATGTGTGATTAGTTCTCCTTCATTAAGTCCCCCGACATTTGAAACCAGAGAATAATTATTCCGCCTTGCTTTGTAATTTGCTGCAGTATCTGTACCACATTTATTAACATCAGTGTGATTTAAAAAAAGCCACGCATTTTTGCGTAAAAAAACAAACAATGAAATTTTATCCGTGTAATCTTTGCATTCGTCGTAAATCCCCTGATTTTTTTCCACCTTATTCTACGAACTCCGATACAACCGATACGACCGACTCTGAAAGCGTAAAGAAAAGCGTGTTTAAAAAATATTTTAATTTCTCTGAATATCGGAATCCGTCATACCCGTCTTCCGTTATTAAAAAGAAGAGGTTCAGTTCTTCGCTAGGGCTTAAGTTCGCGAAAGCTTTTCGGAAGCTTTCCGCGACATCTATGCGAACTGTGCCGAAGCAACGATGCAGCACATTGGGGAATGATAATAAAACCGACGAAAAGCCGTACTACGATAGTTGCTACGAATGTAAACTGCTTGGATATCCGGAAGCGGATTGGTGGTCCACTTATCAAGGTATGTGGGTATCTTATTAAAATACTAGTTTAAGAATACGTGATCTTCAATGAAACTCAGAAATCTCAGAATAAATAATAATTTTTAAAAATTTAGTAAACCTTTTGAAAAGAGTTTTTGATAAAAATGTATAAGCCCACCACACGGATAATACGTAATATTCCTTGTCGAAGATATTAAGATAATACACAGATAGCACGGAATATTAATTTTTTAATTAATAGACAATCAAATATGACATTTGTGACAAAAAGTACTTACTTCGAATTATTCCTAGTACTACTGGGCTGAGGTTTAAGTTGCGAAAGCTGCATGTCATCCATCAATAAGATATACATCCCAGGTTTTGAATGGTTTGTATGGCAAGCAGGATTTGTCTAACGGGTATGTGTAAATTATTCTAATACATTTCTTTCCATGTTCTTCTGTTATAAATACAGATTCAAACTTGTCAATAATGCATTCACTTCACAGCATGAATAAAATATTGTTTTATATGGCAATCAAGTTTTTCTATGATTGGCAGCATTGGTTGATTGTCTATGAAATGTAACATAAAAATGATAAATATGAAAATGGCGTTGCGAAGTTCGCATACCGCGTAAGTGAATGAATTTTAACAAAATTAAAATGTAACATGCATATTTTTTCGTCTCCCCCAACATAAATAACCACGTTTCGTGATAATAAAGCTAAATCTCACTGCTTGAATAAGAAATATTTCGCACCGAGAAGCGGAGTAAAACATAAATAATGAGTTTTTAAATGTAGTTTTTAAATGATAAGATTTTTCCAGAGTACATTTTTTCAGTCTTCTCTGACGTCCCCATAATCCGTAAATACTTTAGTTTGGATCCATTATTTCAATGTCTCATAAACCACAACGTGACAGACGCGATTAGTGTTACAACTCGTAAGCGAAGCAAAAATAGATGAATATTAATGTTAACGATAAGGAATCCCACTATTCTGAAAGCTGAAAAAGAGTTAATATGTACACATATTCAGAGACCGTTTATAAACAACTTTAAATTCACCACAAATTTTACGGTTGACAGTGCTTTAAAAACTAAAAAATTTTCTGTCGTTTTTAATCTTCAAAGTCTTCAAATCAAATGAAGGAAAACGAAAATGTTGTCTTCGAGTCTTTCTATGTTAGGTACAGTATATTAGGTTTCGCAATTAGGATTGACCCAAATAACACAAAAATAGATTGTGTGTATTGGTGTATTTAATTATTTTCCAACAATGTCACATTTTATCTTGTTTAAATTTATTTTTAACGAGAAATGGACAAGACGAAAAAAATTTCAGCGATTCTTTTAATATCGTCAAAATTTACTTTCTGTCAATTTACAAGTCATATTCTTTTATGAAATCGATTAACAATTTTGATACATGTATGCAAGCAATGAATCTATATGAGTAGTAGTTTTGTACATAAGGTGATAGAGACTAAGACTTTTTTTTCACACAAATTGTTGTACAAATTATGAAATTATTATTTTTACTGTTCCGGCCCACTCTGGTCGTAATATCCATAACAGCCCTAGAGAGATTTTTCTTTATAGGAACTGTCTTTTAACGGATTTCCATCAATGTGTGTATGTAGAAACCTACCTATTTCCTACACCTAGACAATATTAAACGTATACAAGTTTTGATTGTTGGTGCATGGGTGCATGCGTTATTTGAAATTGTATTTCTGCAAACAGGAAAGCGTTAGAGTAGGCATCCAAAATATTTTATCAATTAATAACTCTTTTTTTTGTATTTCTTGGGCACTGACTATGTAACAATTTCTAGACATTTTTGTTTTGAAAAGTTTTATTTTTCGATGTACATTTGTTACTTTAATTTTAAATTTTTTTGCGACCGGTTTCGACACGTCCATATTATTAACGAACAAACTTAAAACTAACTTAAAAATTCTATACAAGTACACAATTAATTAGGCGGGGGTAGTGGGAAGGGGGAATTTGATGGAGGGGGAGGGCGGTGGGAGGAGTCAAAATTACATGGAAACATCGTAAGCAGAGGTGATTTACATGGTGCTATTATTTTATTAACTAAATTAATTTTAGATTTAATTTTTTTGTTGATTTCTAAAGTTTCTAACGCGCACAAATATGAATTTACATTGCAATGTTTAAACTTAGTTTTTTTCTTTTTTGAAGCTATGACCTGTCTCTATGAGATGGTTAGCAAACTCTGAGTAGTTATTATTTCGTAAACAAAGTTCATGTTCCCTAATTCTGGTTTTAAAATTTCTAGTAGTCATTCCTACATATTGCGCTTCACCGTTGCATTCTAAAGTGTATATCCCGTTTTTTTTCAAATTTATTAGAAATATCCTTGTTATTAATCATTTTTTTTTATTTTAGAATTAGTATAGAAAGCTGGAGAAATATGATCTGGTAATATGCGGGATATTTTTAAGGATAAATCGCCTGTATAAAGAAGTTTTTTATATATTAAGTTGTTACTCGGTTTGTTGTTACTATTACCACTATAAATATATTTTTTTGTTAAAAATTTTATTTGCTTTTTATTAACTAGGCGGTTAATTATTTCAGGTTTAATATCCATTGTTCAAAAAAATTTAAAATTAAAGTAACAAATGTACATCGAAAAATAAAACTTTTCAAAACAAAAATAATAACTCTTTATTTAAAAAAACAAATTTTTCTTTTGTGGTTTGACAGATCTAAATCTGAATCACTAATGATTTTTAAAGTTCACTAATGGTGTTTAATCAAAAGGTAATTATGATCGTCTCTCTATTTTTTTGTGGAAAAAATATATAATTACATTATGAAGATTATATTATATAAAAATGGATAATATTTCTGGTGCATTCCCCAAAACTACGTTTACACAGTCTTGGTAAAAATCCGGTAATGGATGTGTTCGACAATAATTTGAACTTGAACTATTTTACCTATTTCATAAACTATTGCGAACACCAATTCAAAACATTTTTTAATATTATTGTGGATTTGGAGGATATTCTACTTATTATACGTTACCTACTTTTCTTAACTCTTATACTCGTATTTTATTTAACCTATTTATATTTTTCGTTTTCTGTATTTTGAAAAGTCTTTATTATCATTGTAATAAAAAATGATTATTTATGCATTACACCGCTTAGGTACTCGTTAATATATATTAACGAGTTATTTATTTTTTATTCAAACAGTTAGATTTAGCTTTATCATCACGAAAAGTGAGTATTTATGTCGGGGGATACAACAAAAACATGCAAAAAATATGCATTCAACATTGTAATTTTGTTAAAGTTAATTCGCTTACGCGGGAACGCCTTTTTTATATGTATCGTTTTTATCTAACATTTCAAAGACAATCAATCAATACTGCCAATCATAGAAAAAATATTATTGCGATGTAAAACAAAGTGAATGCATTATTGACAAGTTTGTACCTGCATTTATAATAGTAGAACATGGAAAGAAATGTTTTAGAATAATTACACAAACCCGCTAGACAAACCCTGCTTTGCCAAACAAACCATTCAAAACCTGGAAAGTTTTTAAAATTATGATGAAATGCGAGTTTATTTTAGAGAATTTATTCTTTAAGATTTGTACTTCCGACAAATGTTATATTTGATTTTCTATTAGTTAAAAAACTAATATTCCGGATTATCCGTGCATCAAACTTCGACAATACGAACGTTCCGTATTTATTATCCGTGAGGTGGACTAACTGCATATTTACCAAAAAATGTACTGCATTATAAATAAAAGCTTTATGGGCGCTTAAATAAAATTATAGAAAATAAGTAAGTAAATGAATTTTGCAATGAATCAAGCAATGATCTCGAGGCAAATATTTTATGAATACAACAATCATAATATCCCTCGATTTTACACAAGTTAGCGGTAGTATTACCATCATGTAATACATTTTCTGATTTATTGTTTTAATTTTATTTTAAACAATTTTTCAATCTCATACGTAGCACGGAATTGTACGATATTATTAATCGACAATCGCCAAAATATCGACTGAAATGCAAAATTTCATGAACAAAATGGAGAAAAATAATAATGTATGCAAACAATGTTTCAGCTCAATTCCGCAGCACGGAAGCGAGCTATTGGTCCGCTGAAAGCTTTTTCGTATGCATTGTCATGAAATTGTGCGGGCTTGAATTAGCTGTATTGGAAAACTGGGAATAAATTGAATTTTAATGGGGAAAAATCTGCCGCCGCTTTAGCAGGTTTTCCTGAGAGTCGCTTTTATTTCATTCATTTTTTTAAATATTTTCTCTCAAATGTTTAGGGACCTGAAAGTACCTGAAATATATATTAGGCATTATAAAGTTAAAAAAAAAAAACTATTCAGAGATTAAATGGATTTAGGGGTTGAAATGATTAATGTTTTATGCGTTAAAATGCAAATAATGTTGCCCGCGAAAATGTTTTATTTTATTTAGAGCACTTTTTTAATTCATGGCAATTTTTCTTGTAATAATTAGTTCGTGGTTAGCCAAGAACTTAATTTTTTAACGGCAGTAATCACCCAGAATCCCACTTGTGAGTCACAAGTTGTGACCACTGGTCAGATTCGAAAATCGCTTGAAAATTTTTGCCGTAATATGTGTCTGGATTTGAACAGCATTTGGAGATGCCTTAGTTGGTGACCGGCCAACTCAGAACCACCTCAGATAGGTCATTAAGAGTAAAAACTAACTAACTAACCATCACGCCGTTTCCCCGCAGGGGTAGGCAGAGAGGACGGACCGCCAAACATCCCGGTCTTGGCACACATTCCTTGCCTCGTTTACATTCATACAACGTCTCATACATTCTCTTCTATTATTCTGACTCTTGACATGACCCGACTCAAGTATCTGATTCACTTGGTCGTGCCATGTCTTTCTTGGGCGTCCTCGACTTCTTCTACCATTCACATTTGCGTCATATATTCTTCTTACACTCCTTTCCTCGTTCATTCGCTCTACATGCCCAAACCATCGGAGCGTTCCTTTCTTGATCTTACTCATCACGCTTACATCAGCCTTGCATTCTTTGCGGATTTCCACATTTCTCACACGATCATACATGGTTTTACCACACATACGCCTCAGGGATCTCATTTCTACAGCGTTCAGTCTACTTTCATCCTTCCTCTGCTAGTTCCATGCCTCACTGCCATACATCAGGGTAGGTACCAGTACTCCATTATGGACGGCTAGTTTCGCGTCTTTGGACAGTTTTTTGTTGGTGCCAACGGCGTTCAGTCCTCCATTAATAGAGTTACCTGCATTAAGAGTGATGATAAAAAATATTAAAAAGTGGTTGAATGGTTAAGTTAGGTTAATAGGGTTACCGGCTATTTTAAAATAATGTTTTCGTAGCTTTTTATGACTTTTCTGAGGTGGTTCTGAATTGGTTTCATTCTGAGTTGGCATGGAACCGCCTTAATTCTACTGGCTCCTAGTAAGTTTGAACCAATCGCGATCGAGTGAAACTTTGTAAATTTACTTGGAAATCATTTTTTCGTACTTTGGATTCAAATGAGTTGAAAAGACAATATTTACAAAAAATAATAAAGTAAATGAAAACGAATCACTTTGTATGCATTACTTATTTAATCAAAATCATCAACCAATGATTTCTTCGTCAGGATAAAATGAATATAAAAAAATAACGTAAAACAAATATCGTTTATTTTAGTTGTTTAGTCATCTTGGTTACTCTCTAATTATTTCATGTTAATTTATAAAAGTTTTTTTATATGTAATGACATTATCACCGATTCGAAAATGATTTTAGTTTTATGTATTTTTTATTTGATACATTTATTAACTAATTTAATCACCACTCTTTGTAATGATTTTTGTCAACAGTTATTTATATGTTTTTAGATTTTCACGGCCAAAAGTATTTTCGTTGTTTGTTTTTGGGGTGTTATGCCGTGTTCCGCTACCTCCTTCTTTAGCCAACGTTTTGGACAGCGTTGCAGTGTCCATCATCTGGGCAGATCCGGTAGATGTATGTAGTAGGTACATATCTGCTGGATCTGCCCTGATGATGAACACTGCAACGCTATCCAAAACTTTGGCTAAAGAAGGAGGTAGCGCAACACGGCGTAACACCCCAAAAACAAATAACGATAAAGTTATTTATATGTATATACATGTTTGTCTTTTGTTAATATTCTGACGACGAAACCATTTGTTTTGAAAAATATTTTATTTTCATTTAATTAAAATGATACCACAAAGTGAGTTTTCGATTATTGAAAAGGGAATAACGTGGTTTACTAAGTATAATATAAGAAAACAATGAATAAGTGTATTACATAAAAGTAATGACATAAACTCTTGATTGGTTGTCGTAGGTAGATACCTATTAAACTATACGTTGTGTAGTAAAGTACTAACAGTACCTACAAATCGGAATGTTAACACAAATATATTCGGTTCAATGATAGGAGTGCCTGTTATATCATCCGTGACGGTGCCTCTATGTACCTTCTGCCATTCTTTACTACACCATGCTCGTAAAATTTCTAACTCATATTATTAATAAATTAAAAACAAATCTTTCATCTATTTTTCAATACACATTTTTTACATTAGCTCTTCACAGGAGCCCCTGAAGAAAATAATTCCCCTCAGGGCTAATGTCACGAAAAAGGTTTGAGGGCTAGGCACATTTCTTGAGTCAGTCGTTTTCGTCTTCTTCTTGTAAAAATTCGTCTATAATAATAATATACTTTTTTTAAACCACCAGGCCACACAGTCTAGGGATGCAAGGTTTTTAAAAATATCTATTTATTGATATGGATATATATCGAATTAAGTCGATATTGACATATCGATATATCGGTCTAGTAGGCCGATATATCGATATTTATTATTTTTTTAAAAGCTTGTAGAAAACCAATGTAGTTTTAGATACATCAAAAGTTTATCGATCATGTATGTCTATATATTTTTATATTAACCTGTGTGAATAATCATAAAATTTGGATAGATATGTTGCCGTAAAAGCCCGAATATTGGTAAATCCTAAGATTTACCAACTCTTAATGGTAAAAGTCCGAACCGTTCTATAATCATCGTTCACCAACCTAACCTAACCTAACATGTACTAAATTCTAATGGTAAAAGCCATTTATAATATGTAAATAAGAGACGATTTTTTCTAACCTAACATGTACTAAATTCTAATGGTAAAAGTCCGAAAAAATCGTTTCTTATTTACATATTATAAATGGCTTTTACCATTAGAATTTAGTACATGTTAGGTTAGGTTGGTGAACGATGATTATAGAACGGTTCGGACTTTTAACATTAAGAGTTGGTAAATCTTAGGATTTACCGGAAAATCTTAGGATTTACCGTAGTTCGGGCTTTTACAGTGACAGATATATAAAATGTGCTTTTTTATAAATATTCCAGTATTTTGTACCAGCTGTCGAACTTAAAAATAGTAACTTTGATAGTCTGCTTCCTTGTAGCCAGTTTCTGCTTTGATTTATAGTGGTCAACAGTCAGTGTTGCCAGTTATAGCATTTTACCGAATTGTGTGTATTTTAATTTGGGCGAGCGATATTTCGATTCGATATATTGAGTATTTCGTTTGTGATATATAGATGTCGGCGTATCGTCGATATCGATAAATATCTATATTTTTGGGGGTCGATATATCGATATTTATCGGTTTTCCGATATATCGTTGCATTCCTAGGCCTCTCCATATTTTGTCAGAGCGTCAAAATATTTTTGCTTTACAATAAAATCCAAATAAATAGAATATATCTAAACATATCCGAAAACTAATAGCTGTTTTTGAAAGGTAATAAAATACGCTTTCAATTTTTATAAATCGATATAAAAACATAATTTTTTTTATTATAAAATTTTGCATGCAAACAAAAAAAGGTTTTAAAAATGGCTCGCCTTATGTTTTTTCTAACTAAAATTACGGATAACGAAAAAAATATTAATATCAATATTATTAGACAGATATATTATATTCGTTATTGTTAATGACCCACATCAATGTAGCGATGGGAACAATCGATGTTGCGTCGATCTTTTTTACCATCGATGCATTTCGATACATTGTCATAGATAAATCGATTCTTGAAAAACCTATTCTCGCATCGATGTCAAAGAAGCGCTGTGATTGGTCAAAATTAATTGATGTGAGATAAGCCTTATGATTGGTCAGAATTAATCGAAATGTTAAACCGATATAATCGTAGTATTCAAACGTCAAAATTCACTCGGAAATGGAATCGATGTCAAAGAAGCGCTGTGATAGGTCAGAATTAATCGATGTGAGATGAGCGTTGTGATTGGTCAGAATTACTCGAAATGTTAAACCGATATAATCGTAGCACTCAAACGTCAAAATTCACTCGGAAATGGAATCGATGCAAGGCAATCGATGTGAGATAAGCGTTGTGATTGGTCAGAATTAATCGATATGTTAAACCGAGACAATCGTAGTATTCAAACGTGAATTGTAAACGACAAAATATTACTATAAAGGTTATGATTTACGATTCCAGTACGTGTTATTATTTTTCATAAGTAGGTAAATGGGTTATTTTGGGGTTATTTATCGATTTGTTTGGTGTATATTTGATTTATTGTAAATGAACAACCGATATCTCTAATTTCATCGAGTACTAACTAGTACCTCAAAATATTTTGTTTGACTGTATAAAATATTGATGGTTTGTTCTAAAAAGTATTATCAGCGCTAGAATTAGACACTTCTGTTCAAAGATATCATTATTCAATAAACACCGATTGCAAAAAAACAGTTTGTTTACTGTTCTAATGTATAAGCTTCCTACAATCTAAATGTCATTTTGAGGTTAATCATGTAATGATGCAAATCAGAATTTTGGAAACATCTATAAAATTACATTATCTATAAGAATACGGATCTTATGAAACCGGTTTAAGGTCGGGCCGGACCATAGATTATAGATAGTAAAGTATTATTATAAATTATAGAAATTAATAATGTTGCTTGTAAAGAAATCATTGCCAGCAATGAAAAATCTACGTTGCCATACCGATAATAATAATAATAATAGTTGTATAATTTGTAGAGCGCCGTTTTTGTGAACCCCAAGGGCGCTTTACAATTTATTATGAATCTTAGGCTCTATCTAATTTTATTATTTACAAAAAGATACAGAAACATACTTACCTGCAGGACACTTCCGATAAAACACACACTATTAGAAAGTTTATGCTTGGGAAAGTTACGACTTTGTACGTGGAGTGTCGTGGAGGACATTATATTTAAAACATTGGACGATGCATGACTTTATCTTTGCTACCCTCATCATTTTTGGTTTTACATTTATATTTATTAGAAGATTAATGCCAAAGTTGAGTTGAGTTAATATTTATTTTGAAGGTCTGGAGAATTTTAAGAATTATCTTTATTTTTAAACTTATGGATACGATGTACCATGCTTTGCCCGTGAACACCCCCCCCCCCCCCCGCCGCGAGAAAAAATACTGCCCTTGACCGCAGCTATTGCCCCTGAACTCCTAGCGATTAATCGATTAATCATTCGATTATTTTGATGTTTCGATGGAAAATTTTCGATTATATAAATGTTTCGATCATTCCCATCGCTAGTTCAATGTAAAGATAATTAATAAAAAAATCCCTAATTTACATTTTTTTTTTCAAATTGCGATTCGGAACTTTGGTTTCAAAAAAGAGTTCTTTTTATTTCTTTTGTGGATAACTTTTAGATTTTAATATAAAGCGTGATATTTTCTCTATTAGTAAGGAAGCCACAACGATTTCTATGAGACCTATATGAGTAATTCCGAAAAGCGAACAAATTATCCTGAAGTAAAATAGTGAACACTATTTTTAATTTTTATGTATATGATGCAGACCGGGTATTGCCATAAACGTAGTTTTTCGGGGCAGTACAATCCCTATCTCTATCTTTATCTTTATCTTTACTAAGTATAAAATGAAGTCGCTTACGCTGTATGTGCGCTTAGATCTTTTAAACTACGAAACGGATTTTCATGCGGTTTTCACCAATAGATAGAGTGATTCATGAGAAAGGTTTTTAGGTGTATAATTTGTCAAGGTTTTGTGTAAATTGGTTGAAATACATAATATATCTGGCCAAGCGGCAGCGAGTGTGAATTTGATTTAACACATGGCGATGGTTATAAAGGTTTCGTTAGCCACAGCAACGTGTGGCCGGATCTGCTAGTATATTATAAATTAAAGTCCTTCGCTGCATCTGCCTGTCTCTTCGCGATAAACTCAAAAACTACTGAACGGATTTTCATGAGGTTTTCACCAATTGATTGTGTAAATTGGTTGAAATACATAATATATAAAGGAGTGTATGTGGTGAACAAGCGGGCTGGTAAGCGGGCGGTGTGGATTTGATTTGTACGCAAATCTAAAGTTTTATGCCGAGGTTAATGAAATTTTGCACACGTGACTTTCAAAACAAGAGGAAGGTCACTGTCTACATTTAATTTATAAAACTCTGTGTAAAGCCCGGGCATCGCCGGGGACTTCAGCTAGTATTCAACTAAAATCGAAAATCTGCAAGTTTAGTGTCTTGGGTTATAAATAATATATTATGCTTTCTCAGTGGGTTGCAAAAAATGGGTTGAGCTCCAGTGGAGGAGATAGGGGTAGGCTTATGTTTAGGATTGGGAAGTGAGCGCTCTTTGTCAATAGGGAACAACCTTAGTACCAAACTTTCATTTAGGTTCATTTGGCTGCTGATTACTTTGCTATTAATGTTATTATTAATGATACTTGGGGCCTCCTCCACTAGAGCTCAGCCTGGAAAAGCATAATATATTATTAATAACACATGTTACTAAAGTCGTAGATTTTAGTCGTAGAAACCCGGCTGGCATTAAGTATATATAAACAAAAGTGGTGTTAATAAACGTTATTGTTTTATTTAAATTATAATATCACATAATATTAAATCACTACTTCATATGAAAAATAATTACAAATTTCTTTCGCTTAAGGCGCCGCTACCCGAATTTCTACCGATTTCTTACATATCTCCCTTAAACATTTGAAGTTTTTACGCTCTTAGAAAGATACATGTTATTTTTAAAGATAATATCTAGACGCGTTCCATGCCGAAATGCAAATTATACAAAATTCCCTCGATAGAAAAAAATCGTAAAGTATGCTCCGAAAATTATTACAAACACGTTTGTTTCAGTTATTTTATAAGTTGTAGTTGTGAAAAAATTGACAATGTTTTTTTAAATGATACGGATACCGAGATTTTTGCTCTATTTTAAGCGAGTCGTATTTTATTAAATATTTTCGAAATTTTCACATCGATTTTATCGTTTTAAATAATAGCGCGCTCCTCTAACATTCGTAATTACATATCTCTCCATCTTCTTCTTTTTGAGCGCGGATGCGGTGCCTTAATGTTGCTTTCCTTCTTGGGGCGTCTTTAGCTCTTTCTTTATGGTTTCTAAGGTTCTACAAATTTTCTTACACGTTAATTATGTATTTAATAAAACAGCATTATTGCAAAAGTAGCACTACGTTAGGAAATAAAAATAGTTTTAATATAATATATTACTTTACCATTTGCATCATAAAATTCATTAATGAAGTTTATTAAAAAAAATACAGGCAATTTAATTTGATTTAATTTAAAAGCTTGTTAGATATGATATGACGGCCTCCGTGGTCGAGGGTAAGGCTCTCGACTAGCAAAGGTCTCGGGTTCAAATCCCGACGTGCGCAAGTAAATTTTTTCATTTAAAATAATATTAGTATTTTTGCTGCACATTTTAGAATGGAAGATATTTTCAGTATCGCTCTGGTGTAAGACCATCACTCAGAATTGAAACGTTGCGCTTGAAATGGTTTTAGCCATATTTGGTGATCTAAATAGCCAGGTACTTGCCCACCTCCCTCTTCTCTACCTTCCTCTTCCCGTCTCCTTTCTCTACCTGTCTGTCTGTCTGATGGTTGGGAGCAGTTAGCAATCCTGTGAGGTATTCACATAAAAAAGGCTAGATGTATCTACAAGTAGAGACACCGTAGAAAGTGTCATAAATGGGCACTCAGTTATTGATGTATGGAATAATTACTTTTGGTGGTTGATGTTGGATTAAAGAAGATGTTAGGAGCTTTTGGAGGGCATGGAAGAGGTTTAAGAAATTTAAAAAAAGAGTAGAATTACCTTTTTTTACGTTACTTCAAGTTTGTAACTTTTGCGCATTTCTTCTTCCATCATTATTATATCGCGTGCTACGAGTATCAACAACTTCCGAGCGATTTTCTGTTTTGTGAGATCAAGATATATCTCGGGCGAGATCGAGATATATCTCGGGTGAAATCGCCTGTCAGATTTGTGTGATTTTCTTTGGCTGTTATTTGTTTTTTCTACGGGCCGATGTCAGAATTTAAGCTGTGAGCCGTCACGTATTTTGGTTTAGATCGTTTTAAACACGTATTCATACAAGTTTTCATGAAACCTTAGAAAATCACACAAATCTGACAGGAGATCTCGTCCGAGATCTATCTCGATCTCATAAACGATAGAGATCTCTGAACGATAGAAACCGATCGCTCGGCTGGTCGCAAACCCAAGATTAATTAGCTCTAAAATTTTCATAACTTTTTTTCATTAGACTATATTTAAACCCTGAAAATGTCAATATTTTCTGGGCCAGTAGTTTCTGCGAAACCCTGCAAATATCTTTATCGTTTATTTCCGCGCTTGTACAGCAAACAGTTACGAAATCGCAGTGCAGATGACAAAGGAGGCTGTTGGCATTCTTCCCCGACACGGTTCATTTCCGGGGCCTAACCCATACTTCCTTCCGCCCGAATCAATGGCCGCCAGAACCTACTCTGTTCTATGGTCATCCATAGAGGAGGATGATTGCTGTTTGTACCTATGGACTCGTTACAAAATGTCGGATGTCACGGGCTAGTTTACTTGACAGTTGAACAAATTATTAATTGGAGCGATGTTTCGACGAGAATAACGAATTCGAAATAAAATAACATTTTTTCTTTTCTGATGGTTAATTGGTAATAGGTACATAATTATAACGAATTTAATGTAAATGTCGTGTATGGGAAGAGGAAACTCGCCTAATTAGGGTAAATCATACAAAACATGCACTCCAAGTAGATAGGTTGCAAGTAGGTTCTTACTCCGGTTTATTATTAATGTTCAAAATACCAAAAGCCCTTGAGCAAGGTAAATCAGACATTAATGAGATTATTTCCCTTAAAGGAAAAAATAAAATATTCTTTATACACCATAAAATTCATATATTTTACCTTTCGTCCAAAATGTTGTATGTAATCATTGAAGATAATATTAACGGCCGCTGTTCCCAATTCTACTAATCATATACTAAGCCGAAACTAAGGTTCAACACTGCTTAAGCATCACTTAATCTACGGAAGTCGGACACGTAGATTAACCTCGACTGAGTAAAGCAAAGTTATAAAAAGTGTCACCAGAGTGGCGTCTATATCTCGTGGCATTAGAGCCACTCTGGTGACACTTTTTATAACTTTGCTTTACTCAGTCGAGTTTAATCCACGTGTCCGGCTTCCTTAGATTATGTGATGCTTAAGGCTCTGCAACCGAGTTCGAAAAGAAGAAGATGGAGAGATACGAAATTACGAATGTTAGAGGAGAGCGCTAACATTTACAGCGACAAAATCGATGCGAAAATGTTTAATAAAACACGACTCGTTTAAAATAGAGCAAAAATCTCGCAGGCATTATCTTAAACAGCATTTAAAGAAACACTGTGAATTTTTTATACATATAACTTGTAAAATAACTGAAACAAACGTGTTTATAATAATTTTTGAAGCATACTTTGCGATTTTTTTCTATCGAGGTAATTTTATATAACTTGCGTTTCGGCGCTGGCAATGTCTACATATTATCTTCAAGAATAACATATATTTTTTTAAGAGCTTTAAAACTTACCGTGTTTAAGGGAAATATGTAATAAATCGGTAGAAATCCGGGTTGCGGGCCCTTAAGCGTCTATACCTCGCGGTATTAGAGCTACTCTGGTGACACTTTTTATAACTTTGCTTCACTCAGTCGAGTTTAATCCACGTGTCCGCCTTCCTTAGATTAAGTGATGCTTAAGCAGTGTTGAACCTTAGTTTCGGCTTAGCAGATGATTAGTAGAATTACGAACAGCGGCCGTAAGAGCTCTCAGACATATATCATAAAAAGATTGGGTCGCATCTTGCTTTTATCGTCCAGGAGAATTCTGATATAAATACACATATTATAATGTGATGAACTTTCACTCTATTCGTTGCCACGAGTAAAGTGCATAAAACGCCAACGATGAAGTCTAAATTTATAATGCCTTAAATGACCCAGCTCTAAATAATCACCTCGTTAATAATCCGGAAAGAATTCGTTTAGTGTTTAATGCGTGGGCCACACTTTAATACCTACAAATTTGTTTAGATTATTTAGTAAATTCGGACGATTCGTTAATTCACCGAATGACGCCATCTAACGGTCGGTGGAATTCTAATAATCTTTTCATAGCCGGAAACTCCCACTCAATCAACTATAACTTTCTCCAGAAATAGATGCAACCTAATCAACAACATTCGTTATAATTTAAATATGGGAGCTTTTATTCAATCGTTCTTAAAAAGAGCTTTTCGATATGATTGATAATAACGATAATAGAAAGTGAAGCATATTTTATTGATTTTTAATTCTATCATAAAGTTTGGTCAGAATTTATCGTGCCACAAACACACTTTATATTATCCTATCCTACTAATATTATAAAGGCGAAAGTTTGTATGGATGTATGGATGTAGGGATGTATGGATGTATGGATGTATGGATGTATGGATGTATGGATGTATGGATGTATGGATGTATGGATGTATGGATGTATGGATGTATGGATGTATGGATGTATGTATGTTACTCTATCACGCAAAAACTGCTGAATGGATTTTAATGAAACTTTGCAATAATATAGCTCATATATCAGAATAACATATAGGCTATAATAGGTGGCACGCGAGCAGTTTGAAAAATGAATGAAAGGGGTATGGACGGGGTGGAGAGGGGGGGGAGAGTGGTTGGGGAGAGGTGGAGGGGGGGGGGGGGGGGAGATAGCGGACAGGGGGGGGAGGGGGAGGGGGGAGAGTGGAGTGGGGATAGGGAAGGAGGAGGCGGAGTGGAAACCCCCCTAAAACTATGTGATTGAAGCCGGAAGCAAAAGTTAGTTTTATAATAAAATTATTAGCACACTCCGTGTTTTGGATATTTCCTGATATTTTGACGGCCTCCGTGGTCTCTCTCTATATCTCTCTCTCTCTCTCTCTCTTGACTCAATCCGAGGGTCGCGGGATCGAATCCCGGCGTGTGCAAAAAAAATTTATTGGATTAATTTTTGTGACAATTACCTAATTAATTTAAAATTAATACTTAGTATATCTGCGGCACATTCCAGAGGGGAAGATGTTCTCAACATCATTCTGGTGTAAGACCACCATTCAGAATTGAAACGTTGATTGAAATGGCGTTAGCCGTATTTGGTGACCAGATCTGAATAGTCAGGTATTTCCCCATCTTCCACTTCCCCATCTCCTTCCCCTCCCCACTACCTTCAGCCTTACAACATACTCCAATTGGGGATGCCATAGTCTCATTGGCTCCAGACGGGAGCATCTGAGACTCTAGTATTCAAATAAACAAATGTATGCAGTTCACACGCGGTAGAAGTGAAACCTTCAGAAAATTCAAGTAGACACGAGTGGGGAGGCTACGAAGCACCGCACAAAGAGGAGACCGATTATTCTCTCTTATAGTCTCACAGGCTAAATCCTATAGATGTGTGTGCTTGCCTCTTTTTTGTTTCATCGAGTTTCGAATCACAACGGTGGTAAAGAAGTTTTAACTATAAAAAAAATTAGTTATCTATCTTTTTCGTTAGGTGAAACATTTTTCCATAAGTAATTTTATTGACTTTCCATTATTCCGAAATAATCTATTACAATTCTTATTATTTTGGATTTTTCAGTTTTTATGGTTGTTTGGCGTTCATATTATCTGGGACATGTTTTGCACAACTTGTTTTCTTTTTCTAGGCGCCTCTTCTTATGCTTTCTTCACGACAAATGATAATCATATGTCAATAAGAATCTATTCAACTTTTCATAGAAGTCTACTGCCTTGGGACTTGGGTTCTCACCCAACATTGACATACGGCACTGTGTACATTACGAGTACGTGTGCTACTAAAATAAATAAAAAAAAACACCCATAAAAAGGTGTTAGCTTGCATAATGAAACACAGTTATCATCGTAGGGATAGTCATGACATTTTTGTAAATGTTGAACTATCGATAGTATCTGTTGAGTAAGGAAAATGTTAAAATTAAGGTTCTGAATAACAGGGTTAAAATTTCATCACACAGAAGTTTAATGTTGTTAAGTTTAGATCTATTCCTTTTGAAATGAAATTACATGTGCAAAGGTAAACAAAAAAGGTAGCTTCCTCGCATATTTACTTGTCCCAAACACCTGTGCGTTTGAGAAAGGCATATAATAAACGGAATTCTTACATATAATTAACAAAATAAACAAAACGAAACCTGTAAGCGATCTGGCATTCTCCGCATAATTAAGCGCCGTTTATTTTGTATAAGCAATTTTTTAAAGAAATCTTTCATATTTTTAAAGTTAAACTTGAGATATAAAATGGAAATGACGCTAGGTCTGCGCTCATTGGCCGCTTTGATTATGACCTCACTTTCGAGGATTCTTGGATCTTCATACCGCGTGTTAACTCTACTCAATTTTTTTCTTAATTTTATTATGTATGCATTTGAAATTTAGGTTGCAACTTTACACGTACGATTAACGTAGAAGTGTGATGAACCGTATAAAATGATACATTTTCCGTCATAAAAAATGATTAATTAATGTTAAGATAAAATCTAATGTCCAAATTTTTTAGTTGTATCATCATATTTATCGTTTGTCATATCATTGTTTTTTTACAGTCTTAACGTGTTTTTTTTTCTTCTTATAATTATCATTCCACTTCTTACTTCACTTCCGAAATACATTATTCTAATGGTCATCCAACATCAAAACGTTTATCTAACCCAATCGCCAATTTCCAAAACGAACTCTTTTTTTTACAATAGCTCCACATAGGAGGCCCCAAGGAAAAAAATCCCTCAGAGCCGATGTCATCTTTGGGGATGCTGCGTGGAGGATCTTTTTAGGGAAAGGAAAAAGAGGAAGTTCTGGGAAGAAAAGCGTATGAGGGTTAGGTAAGAATCTTGGGATCAGTGTATCCAGTAGTGACGAATGTAAGAGTCTGGCTGGAGAGGTCTAGGTTAGGTCTCCATCAAGCAGTCTCTCCCAATCCAGCCCGTACCCTTGCTAAGTCACCAAAAATAGAGAACTACTTGGAGTGACATATGGCAGAGGTATTGGTTACAAAAAAAGAATGATACATTTGATGGAAATCACTTTATTTTAATAATTATTATAGCTCTACCATTTTTGGAAGTGACTTCTTCGTCGAAAGAATAGTTTGTTGACCTCCGACTCCAACACCTAAATATTTATGTATAGCGGTAAGTTGGTATTATATTTAAGTCCTACTATTCTTCTGATGCAAATATATATCCACCTTGGAGATTGTAAACTGGAGAGAGCTGGCACAAAACCGTGATGAGTGGAGGAAGACCCTTGAGGAGGCCAAGACCCACCAGGGGTTGTAGAGCCAAGAGTGATGATGATGATTCTTCTGATGAAGGAAGGTCCCTTCCGAAACCGGTAGAGTAATAATAATCAAAAGAAAGTGGTTTCAAACAAATTTATGTGTTTATATTGTAATTATAACAAGCCACAAAGAAAATGTTTTCTTTGATTACGCATCTCGTTTTATAAACGTCTAACTTTAGAATATAAGAGAAGATGGCGTATTGTTTCTTACTTGACAAATGGTTCAACAACAAAACAGTTTTCCGTTAAGACGAGACTGCCAAGGGTTAATTGATCAACGAGTTAAGAAACTACTAAAAATATGTTCATGTGTGTCTAAAAAAGGATGTCTATGAAATATGTCACGATAATTCGAGAAAACTCATCCATCCTTGAAAACTCACTAATTTGGCAAAGGTTCTCCGAGAATTAAAACTCCCACAAATTAAAAGTTATTAGGTATCTAGCTTTGAATAGATAGTACAATAAATTTAAATATCCTATCAAGCATCAAATGGGGTAGTTCTGTTTTTTTTGCTAGAAGACTAACGAAAAAATATATTTTCAACCTCAGCCAATATTCCGAACTTAATCAAAAATCCAAAAAACATCGAAATTTTCTACCTCTATTCAGTTTTTTGTCAATTTTGACCGCGTAATACTAATTTTTCAGTAAAAAATCTTTCATACTTTTTAAAGTTGACTAAATTATCTATAATTTTATATAACGAGATCTCGTTTAATGCTCTAGGTACTTATCTGAACATTCTGAACTGATTCCTTGCTGAATAAAGAATACAAAATAAATTTCCTACGTAACTGTTTATCTTCAAAATTAAAAAAAATATATGTTATATATGCGTAAATATATTAAAGTGAGTATTTCATGGTTTTATCGGCGTGATTTTATGACGAGAAACGTGTAGATAAATCAATCACTTCTTTTGAATTTCAAATTGTATTTGATTATTTTTTGCGCCAACCTGTCAAATCACAAACACAAGGCAGGTATTCAATAAATTGTAAAATGAATAAAGTCAGATCGGATTCATGCGTTTGTCACATTTCACTGAGCCGAACCTATTTTCCGTGCTCCAATTTTTTACAACTAAGTTCTTTTCAATCATGTAGAACTACGCTCTACATATCAATGCGTAATGAGAAAAATAAAATTCTACAATTTGGAGTTTACTACTTTGAAGTGACAATAGTTGTATTATTTATTCACCTGTGTGAGATGAAAATCCGTAATACCGTTTTGAATAATATGTAAAAACGTGGAAGTTCCTGTTTGATATGTTTTTTTTGGTTCAGACGTAATTTAGAATATAAGAGAAGGCGGCGTATTGTTCCTTACTTGACAAATGGTTCAACAACAAAATAGTTAGAGAGCCAATGGTTAAAATACCTAGTTTATTTCAGGTTGTTAATTCTAGAAGTGCCATTGCCGGTTTTTGATCAACGTGTTAAGAGAACCTACTAAAAATATGTTTATGTGTTCATATGTGTCTAAAAATAGTTTGTCTATAAAAATGTCGCCATAATTCGAGAAAACTCCCCAATCCTTGTTAACTCACTAATTTTGTGGAGGTTCTCCGGGCATTAACTCCCAAAAATTAAAAGTTATTATTTGAATAGTAGGTACAATAAACTAAGAACTACCCCACACATTAACTGGGGTAGTTCTGATTTTTGCTATGCTATGCATGACGGAAGACTAATGAAAAAAATAAGTTTTCAACCTCAACCAATATTCCGAACTTAATCAAAAATCCTAAAAAACATCGAAATTTTCGACCTTGATTCATTTTTCAGCAAAAAATATTCTTTAAATTATTAAAGTTGACTAAATTTTCTATAACTTAAACTAAAACGGTCTCTGCAAATTTAGTACTACCTATCTGAGATACATCCGTTAAAAATTTCGTTGAATTTTAAATTTTGTCATTTTTACCGATTTTATCAAAATTTTCAGCTCATGTATCAGGGTGTCTAGCATGGTCGATCGATATAGGTTTTATCGAAAATGTCGGTAACATGTCATAACTCACGAGCACGACTGCAGGCCGCCAACGAACAAACAATAGTTCAAGTCAAATAAATTAGACACCCTTAGTCGTTGTGAACTGTTGTTTGTTCGTTAGTGGCCTGCAGTCGTGCTCAGGAGCGATAACAAGCTATGGAAATTTTCGAAAAAACCTATATCGATTAACCATGCTAGATACTCTGGGGTACTACTAAATTTGCAGGCATCATTTAAGTTTCAAATTGTAGAACATTTTGCGTACTTTAAAAAGGTAGTTTACGTTCTTTGCCGAAAAAGTTTAACCTCCGCCATGAACAACATAGCAAATAATCAGAACCATTCCATTTGGAACGTGGTAACCCCCGTTTAAGTGATAAATTTACTGAACTTTTAAGAGCTTTTAAGACGGTGTTTATAAATAATATTACAATACTTTTAAATAATATAACGTAAAATGGAATCGGCAGATCACCCTGTTACACACATTACAAAAGGTGGAAATAATCACAATTGATCGGTATGTCCAATGAACGTCGATTTGTCCATATCAAACAGCTCGAGGGCTTGGCGCATTGTCCATTGTTGTTTGCGCTATGGATGGACGGGATCCGCTACTCGTCAGTAGCTGCTAACTCCAGTTCAATAGAATCCCACTGTTTGACTGTTTTATGTCCATTGGGATGTGTGCGGAGGCGAAGGGTGATGCACGCAATTTTGGAGTGCTTGCGAAGGTACTTTTCATGTTAATCTATGTACTGTGCATCTACGTGCTATTTCAGGGGATCGCAAACTTTTAAGTTTTCGATTATAATTGAATGTTCATTCACATTGACTAAGATTAAATGGATGGAAATAATATGGAGGGAGCTCAATTGCAAAAATTGTCTCTTTTTAAAGGTTATAAGTTGACTCAGGGCATGTCTTGGGCGTGGCTTGTGCAAAATTATGTACCTGAAGTAAATTTGTATCTTTTTCACATTGTTGCCAAAATCGATTAAATTAAATTCATTATCAAATTAAATAAAAAATTCTTAATATATTTATTAAAAATACATTTACTATTTTGGACACGTCCAAAGGTACAGGAAAAATCGCTGTCTCTAAGAACAACGACCCATGGGTTCACAATAATAAAATCAATAGAATTTGAATCTAATACAAAAACACTGCAATGACGTAGTTTTTGATAACTTTCTGAGATTAATATTACAATAACACGCTAGGCAGAAATCATAAAAACATATGCACAAAACCAAAAACAAAAACTGAAAAATTGTTCTTGTTTCCGCAAAAAGTATTCAAATCTTCACAAAAATAATTGTTGGGACGATTTGTTTTGTATAATTATTACATAAAACAATTCTCACAATAATTATTTTTGTGAAAATTTGAATAC
The DNA here is from genome assembly GCA_917880885.1 of Limnephilus marmoratus. Taxonomy (NCBI): domain Eukaryota; kingdom Metazoa; phylum Arthropoda; class Insecta; order Trichoptera; family Limnephilidae; genus Limnephilus; species Limnephilus marmoratus. Next base: position 51,189,691 of record OU862914.1, on the reverse strand, counting down.
TTTTCGCGAAAATAAGAACAATTTTTGAATTTTTGTTTTTAAAGTGTTATTATTATACGATACGTAATTTTTTGGTGTTTTGTGACAATTTTGCCATGAGTTCATTAATGTAACTAGACCTACTCTATCTGCTATTTTTAAAGTTAATTTAGGATGATGTCTCAAAACAACTTATTTAAGTTCAAAGTTGTATATAAATTGTTTTCAATAATTGTAAATTCACTTTAGGGTACCATTTTAATTTAATGAAATGTGAAACTTTGTTGACACCACTTTTTTAATAAAAAAAATATCTACAAGTTTCAGAATCGATATGTTAAAAAAAGGATGATTTTATTAAATAAAATTATTATAATTTAATAAAATATTATAATATTGATGGTTATAGTTATTATAATTTAATAAAATAAACTGTTCATGCTTATTATACAGAAAATAATAGGCTTTTATTAGGGTAAGTAGGTTCCTACATACGTTTTAAATGATTCAAATTGAAGTGAAAATTAATATATTATTTGACATAAATTCATGTTGCATTATAGAATAACTAATATAGTCGATTCTGAAAATTCGGATTCAAGTGAGATGCCATAGCAGAGAAATTGACATATATTAGTTCGACATGTTGTAACGTAATTATTTTCATGGTTCTTATTCAGTCGGTACTTGCTCAGAATGAGTACCTATTATTAATTTCGGCGTGCTGTTGGAACGATGCAGAACAAATTAAAGTTGCCTGGAACGTTGCTCGATTGTTTTGAAAAAAGAAAAAAAAAACGGTTATAAGGGCGACGTCATGACAGATCAAGGAATTTGTCGGAAGTTTGATTTGTAAGGAGTTTTGATACTCGTAAATGATGTAAATTTGCAATATTATGCGTGTAACAGACGTGATGCCTTTACAAGACTGTTAAATAGTACCGTGTCGCGGTACACGTAGGATGTCGATGATGAAGGGGAAAACAATAAGCGTTGGCCTCCGTGCACCCAGTGCCTGCCACGCACAATCTTACATCACCGAGGACAACTTTGATGAAGACTGCAGGAGCTTCTTAAATTACATCAACAATATAGAACTGCGGGTTATATCCTGTCAATGCTCAGAGATGGCCATCAGACGCATTGTGATCAGCGGGCCTTTGTGGATGGACTGGAATATCAGCTGCTTCACGGTGTCATGGGCTTGCGAAGCGGCAGCTCTGGGGCTCTTCTCCAGCTATCTGAAGCCCTTGTCGATGAGGTTAGAAGAGGTGCGCTATATTAACTATCGCAAGCTATGAATGATCATTTGGAGTGGATTCTACTAAAATAACTGAATTATCTCTCTCTCTCTCTCTCTCTCTCTACACCTTTATGAGTTTACAAACGTAATGTAGATTATGTTTTTTGCTGGTCAATAATAACAAGTACATTTTGTTTAATGTGAGTTCTTTTATTAATTTTTGGGGATCGTTGAAAACGGTTAATACGCACTTTTTTTAAAAAATATCTTTTGATTCACCTTAATTACATTAAAAGACAACTTTTTGCATTGGGGGAAGTGGAAAATATTTCATTTTAAATTTCGATTACGTAAAATTAAAATTAGCTTTCGTCTTGTGAGATTGTACGCCATTATGGTTATTATCACTTTGGTATGTTGGTATTCCCGATACACTTGAATGTATAACGAACGGCTGGAAGATTTTGAAGGTACCACGAAATCTGGAAAGGTAAGTACTAAATTATCGGAGTTTTGGGAATAAAATGACGGAAAAAAACATGTTTTTAATTTCGGTACCTAATTATTTTTTATAAATAATACATTCACTTTTGTATCAAAAACCGTGTTACACAAACCTAGCGTAGCCGTTAAACTACTTGAAAACTGGGATGTTTTTCTTGCCTTGACGCGAGTAGGCGTTATAAAGGGGCACTTTCTTTTGTATCACAAACCATGTTACACAAACCTAGCGTAGCCGCTAAACTACTTGAAAACTGGGATGTTTTTTTGCCGTGACGCGAGTAGGCGCTACGAAGGGGGCACTTTCTTTTCTATCACAAACCATGTTACACAAACCTAGCGTAGCCGCTAAACTACTTGAAAACTGGGATGTTTTTTTGCCGTGACGCGAGTAGGCGCTACGAAGGGGGCACTTTCTTTTCTATCACAAACCATGTTACACAAACCTAGCGTAGCCGCTAAACTACTTGAAAACTGGGATGTTTTTTTGCCGTGACGCGAGTAGGCGCTACGAAGGGGGCACTTTCTTTTCTATCACAAACCATGTTACACAAACCTAGCGTAGCCGCTAAACTACTTGAAAACTGGGATGTTTTTTTGCCGTGACGCGAGTGGGCGTTATAAAGGGGCACTTTCTTTTGTATCACAAACCATATCACATAAAATTAGCGTACGTAGCCGCTCAACATCGCAGAAATAGTTGACTTATAAAAATAAAATTTTAAAGTCAAAAAAATTTTTAACTAATAAATTTTAATCAACGCACGCAATACATATGTATTAGGTAAGTACCTACTAATTAGGCGGAATTTCAGTTTTATAACATTAAAAAACTCCCGCACGATTTTGTCTCTAGCCGTTTGTTTTACGAGCCGAATTCCCACGAAGTCTGCTACGATTTGCTTTAGCATCTTTTCGTACAGTAACAAGAATACCAACATCACAAAAAAATGACATTTGAAAATAATGTTTGAAAATGGACGGTCTCGTTTCACAGAATGAAAGCTAATTTTAATTTTACGTAATCGAAATTTAGAATGAAATATTTTCCACTTCCCCCAATGCAAATAGTTGTCTTTTAATATATTAAAGGTGAATCAAAAGATATTTTCAAAAAAAAGTGCGTATTAACCGTTTCCAACGATCCCCAAAGTTTACCGTTCTTTTATTTACATCAGATAGTAGCTTTCTTTTTATCCCACGCAGGACCCTGAGATGATGATGAGAGCTCATGCATACGGAATTTCTCTGCTAACTGAGAAAGGTACGTGTCAATGTGATGTAAATTTAAATGGCAGATAAAATTAGACCCGCTTACGTGCGTACGAAACCACATTTCAGTGTAAAACATACTTAACGTACAGGGAAACACCGCCCGTCGATTTTAGCTAATCTCTAAAATATTGTTGGAATGAAGAAATGGATAATTTAACGCGTTGAATAATTAAAAATATTGAATATTGTATCAGCTCGCGAACCATTAGTACCAAGTACCACGCCTACGAGTATGCCCAACTGCGCAATAATTGCCCTCCTGAAATATATTTCTCAAAACAGCATGTTTGTGGGGCTAGATTAACGTATTGTAGATTGTATCGCGGTCAAATTATTTGCATAGAGGCGCGTAGGGAGCAATCTGATGAGGCCATTCAACACAGAGATACCGGGGATGAGAGGCTCTGCAGGAAGTAAACTGATGCTTCAAATGGAACAGAGCAAAGTCAATAATGTTGAAAACTTATTAGGGGTATGGTATGATTCAATTGCTGATGTTTGCTGGCGGGTAGGAGTTACCTTATCCGTGTCAGAGCTGTAGAATCATTGGCTCTGGAAATTGAAGTTGTGGGATTAAAACCCAGCTAAATAATGTGATCATTGAAATCATGCAAGGTGTATTTATAAACATCCGCCCGCAACAGAGTATGCTGGAATAGGGATGGTGCCACCACGTGTTGCAAGTGTGCAAGCCGAAGGTTCCGAATATAGGATTGTCCGAGAATTAAAGTCCTCAAAACAAATCTGCATTATAATTGATTTTTTGGTGTTTATGAGTAATCCGAGTATTGTACCAGATAGTACACTTTTACACATTTATTTAGGTCTATATTCTAGAACACATATTTTACAAATGACAACAGTGGTTGGTAGTACAAAAATCGTTTTTATTCAGTAGCTGTATGTAAAAAGATTTTTTGTGTAAGGTAATTTTGAGAAGGTAAAACTGTGTGTGTTTAATATTGTATGTTTCGTGAACACCTCACTAGGAGAACCTGTGCTGAGGTGTTTGCGTGTTTATGATTAAAGTGTGACAAGTATATATGTGATGTAGTAGAAAGATAGGAAGTTTTTTTTTACATTTTATTATCGCATACATACACACATATAACTGCACACATAACTCAAATTAGATTTTTCAGAGATATCCGACAAATCAACTGAACGATCGATATATGGGGTTCATTCAATTGCATTCTCTATCTATACATCGTCATCTGTCTTAAGAATCTCATTAATCATTTTTAGCAAGCTCCACTCCTATTTAATAGCCTTCCAGAACATATAAAGTCATCTAATTCCTTGTACACTTTTAAAAAGAATCTTAAATTATTTGTTTTAGTCGAGGATTACCAATTGATTTACTCTACTTTGTCCTTTCTAAATTATTTGCTAAATGTTAGCGATATTAATATTATATTTGGTTAAACCGTTTTTTTTCATCTTCCTCCTGCCAAATTTATAGCATATTATATTATATACATATATTTTTTATTTACAACTTCATCGCCTTTTAAAGCAGATCACTAAACTATGGTCACCCTAAAAGTCTACATGTTTACACTAATGTACTACCTAGCGCCATTAGTTTAGCAGGAACCCATAATCTCAACCTGTAAGAAAAACAACAATATTGTTCTTTCAATATCTGTTTAATTTTGTGTTATTTTGTTAATTTGATAATTGTTAACCTCAACACAGGCTTGTCCTAGTGAGGTGACTAATTGTATTGTAAAAAAATTTACCTACAGTGTAAAGAAACAATAAATAATAAATAATTAAATAAATCCAATATCCCACTTCATGAGTCGACTAATATTTTTTCAACCAACCATTTTACCGCGTAATCGTTGTAGTACGAGTAGGTATTGGTTGATTGATCATAACCGTAATCGTGCAATTACTATTGATTGCGTAATCACAACGTTACTCGTAAATCTAAGGTTATCGATGGATTATTTATACTTAATCATAGTGGTAATCAAGTATATTGATGGATTAATTATAACCGCAATCATTTGATTAAGTATTAATTGAGATTTTATAATCCTTAATGTCAGTATCATCGCAACACTAAATCTCTCTCAACGAGTTCTTTCCTTCCACCGAATAGAAAGTCCGTAGAAATTTGAAATTTACCGATTTAAAAAAAGGCAGAGTATGCAATTCACACGCGGTAAAAGTGAAACCTTCAGAAAACTAAATTAGACGAGAGTGGGGAGACTACGAAGCACCGCACAAAGAGGAGACGGATATAAAAAAAATGATTGAATCTGAAAAAGACTAAATTAAAAAAAAATTGATGTTATTACATAAGACAGTTTGACTAATAGGATCCTAATCAATCAGTGAAATTATTTATATTTTAGAAAGAATTTAGTTTTTTGGTTAGGTCAATTTCATCCAAATTCCTACATGGTCGAGGTGTAAGGCTCTCGGCAAGCAATCAAGGACCAAATCCCAAGGTTCAAATCCCGATGTAAATGTTATTGGATTGATTTGTGTTATTTCACAATTTAATCAATTAAAATAATATAAGGTACATTTGCAGCACGTTCCAGAGCGGAAGTTACCCTCAGTATTCCGTTGTATTCCGTGTAGTAAAACCATTTTCCTTGTGGCCCATGTCATCTTTGGGATGCTGTGTGGAGGGTCATTTTAAGGAAATGAAGAAGAGGAAGTTCCGGGAAGGAAAAGGGTATTTTTTTACATGAGGTCCACACAGGAGGCCCTGAGGGAAATATTTTTCCTCAGGGCCTATGTTATCTTTGGGGATGCTGTGTGGAGGGTTTTTTTAAGGAAAGGAAGGAGAGGAGAGTTCTGGGAAGGAAAAGGGTTAAAGGGAAAATTAGTAGGAATCTGGGGTTCGGTGTGTTCTGGTTATTCGCCTCCAAGACCCAGACAAACCTCACCCTATTAACCCGGGCACCCCTGCTAAATCACCAAACGTAGCGAACCACTTGTGGTGACTTATGGCAGAGGTGTTGGCTATCGAATAAAGGTTCCCTGGGGCGGCGGTACCCATTCCCGCCTCCCAAATTGAGAGGTTTGAGGGATGGGTATGAATCTGACGGTCAGTGTGTCCAGGAGTGACTGACGTACGAATCCATTCTTCCACAGCGGTGCAAGGCAATGAATCGAGGGAGTCCGACTGGAGAGATCGAAAGCCCATGAACCAGGGCATTCCGTTGGCTATTCAATAAATGGTTCCCGGGGCGGCGGTACCCATACCCGCCTCCTAAATTGAAAAAAGCTTGAAATAGCTTTAGCCGTATTTTGTGACCAGATCTGAATAGTCAGGTAGGTACTCCCCAACTTTCTCTTCACCATCACCTTCCCCTTCCCTTCAGCCTCGTAACATACTCCAATTGGGATGCAAAAGATTCACCGGCTCCAGATGTTTGGGAGCAGTTGGAACTCTTGTGCGGTATTCACAAAAAAGAAAAATATAAAGTAAGGCAAAACTGACCACACTTCGGGTGCACGGCATACCCATCTGTGTATCTCTTCAATAATTCTATCTTAATTGCAATAACACCTGCAGACACGCCTGTCAGTCAGTTAAAATCACATGTAAATAAAGTCCATCAATACAAAATTAATTTGATTGGGTTTTAAATGTTGTAATTATGCAAATTTCCAAAATATGACGTGTGCAATGTTTACAGCTGGTTAAATGTCTTCTAACGGTCCTCCACACTACCGACCAAATTCTCGTAAATGTTACGATTCAATGGAAAATGGTCAATGTTAAGATTTTTAACTAACTAACTAACCATCACGCCGTTTCCCCGCAGGGGCAGGCAGAGAGGACGGACAGCTAAACAACTCGGTCTTGGCACACACTTCTTGCCTCGTTCACATTTATACATCGTCTCATACATGCTCTTCTATTATTCCGACTCTTCACATGGCCCTACTCAAGTATCTGATTCACTTGGTCGTGCTATGTCTTCCTTGGGCGTCCCCGACTTCTTCTACCATTCACATTTGAATTCAGATTTTTACTGTAAGATAATTTTTATTTGTTTTATTATTATTGTACAACAGAATAATTCCAATTGCAGTACAATTTATTTACCCTATCAGCATTTAGGCAAGTGACTCTTCAATAATATTTTTAAGACGACAATATACCCTAAAATATATTCAGAATCTTAGCGACGTAAGTAAAGAAACCGTGTATACAAATTGCGACTTGCGACCCGTGCACTGGACGTACCTACTGTCGAATTTGCCGTATCAAAGAAAAGAAGAAGAAGATGCATAATGTGGGAATCTTAACGACGTAAGTGAAGAAAGCGTGTAAACAAATATACGCCGCGGCACGGCGTATTGTTCACCCTAGCAGGCCTGGAGATTCGACCTTTCTGCTGCGTTCATTTTAATTAATTCAGAAGAACGTGCTACAAATATTTAAAATGTGTCTCCATGTTGTCCTTCCGAAATTATTAATTCATCGTCTAGAAAAATTAAATCTGGTGCTTACCGCTTTATAGTTGAAAAACGGGTTATGTAGTTTTGAAATCGTTGTACGTAAAATATATTAATGGTAAGGTACTGTTTTTATTAGTCTGATATATAAATAACTCGCATTTCTTGTACGGCATGGAAATAAAAAGTTATTATAGTTACGGATTTTCCGGAAATGATTTCAATGTGAGTTTTGAGCGTACAAAAATTATTAGGATTGTGTACCGCCTTGACAGCACCACTCCCCTCGTCATGCTATGCTTTGCCAAGACGTCTGTTCTGCCGTTCGGTACTTTAAATAAATCATGATGTCGACTTCGGCTGTAGAGGTCTGGTTCATATAAATCATAGCATCCCAAGAGAAATGGGCTATCGATGAAATTGTTCCAAATTTTGAAAGACAAAATAGCAAGACTTGCTTTCCGCCTAGTTTCTAGACTCACAAAGTTACTGGACTATGTATTCCTTATTCCTTCAATTTGGGTGGCGGGTATGGGTACCGCCGCACCGGGAACCATTTATTGTGCCAAGAATTCAGACTACCCCGTGATTTCAAGGATCTGCACTAGTATTAAACTAAAACTTTGTTTGATAACAAAAATGAATTGTTTGTACCTACCAACATTAATCTAATAAATGTTCATTAATTTGTATGGCGGTTGAATAAAATTATAGTTCGAACTGCTTCATTGTGTACCGTGTAGAAGTTGGTTGGCGGCCGGTGGCTTTGGTCCAGATTAGCTGCAGCCAGTAGAATCAGGCTTTATCTTTTATAATCGATTCTATATATTTCCATCGCTTTCAGATCCACAATATATTCTAGGACATAGTTCGACAACCTTTTTTAGAAAAGATTTATCAACAAAATAAACGTCGAAGAGATTGTCATAAAATATTTTGTTTCAAATTTTTGTTTGACATTTTTTAAATTTGAATATTTTTCGCTGATTTTATGACAGATAAATATTACATTACCTTTTATAAACATCAATATTACGCCGGTCTTTTGATATTTTATTAATAAATGGTTTTATTTTTGATGTGATGCATATACTAATAATTTATTTATTTATTTACGCCCTTGGAGCATTTACATTAGAAACTAAAATAACGATTATTTTATAGTATTATTTCTCTTCCTTTACATTAATAGAGAGGAAGCAGAATTAAAAAGAAATAACAACAAAAACAATATTAGTATAATAAAATTTACATCAGAATTTTAGAAATTTCTGATATAAATTTAGGTAAGGAATAAATGAAAATATGAACGGAACTGAATTTATTTCCAAGCCTATGTAATCTTTGGATTGGGGAGTTAATGAAATAGTTATTTTTAGACGGATAAACAAAGAACAGCTCTGGAAGTCACGATTTGGTACTCGGAATGTTATTAGTTTTGTTAAGTCAGGTGCGTCAAGTGATCCACTAACTAATTTTAATAAAAGAACCAGATCGCTCTTGGTTCTTTCTACACGATAAGTCGGTTAAATTAAGTATTTTCATTAAGTTAACATAATTAATTTGTTCGATGGGTATGGAGAGTTTGAAATTAATGAACCTTAAAAATTTATGTTGAACTTTCTTAATTTTTATTTGATGTGCTTTATAATGTGGGGACCAGATAGTAGAGTTGTATTTTAAATTACTTCTTACTAAAGCAGTGAAGAGAATTTTAAATGAATAAAAAGACGTAAAATCTTTAACTGTTCTTAAGATAAATCCAAACATAGCCTTATTAGTAACTTCATTAATGTGTGGAACAAATGTTAGTTTTTCATCAAATACAATACCCAAATCCTTGATGAGATATCAAGGGAAGAGATTTAAGGGAAATATTGTTGATACTATAATGACACAAAATAGGATTTTGTTTCTACAGAACGATATAAATTGATATTTATCAATATTTAAAAATAGATCATTATAATTTTACCAATCCTGTTAGTGATCAAGTTTAGTTTGAAGTATATTACAATCATTGATGGAGGTAATCGTTTTGTAAATTTTTAGGTCATCAGCAAACAAGAGTATGCTTACTCCTTTAAAAATGTTTACAATATCATTGATAAATATTAAAAATAATACAGGTCCTAAATGAGAACCTTGTGGAACTCCACTGGAAGGCATAATAATAATAATGTGTCTTTATTCCAGAAAGTGGGGAGATAATAAAAAGCAATCCCACATGTCCCATAAAATAAGTACATAGATTCATTCGTGAATTCAATTAAGAATATTAACAAATATGAATACAAATAAAACATTTTAAAAAGGGAAAGATAGAAAGGAGGGTAGTATCATAAGAGAATATGTAATAGGCCCTGAGGGAAAAATTTCCGTCAGGTCCTATGTAATCTTTGGGGATGCTGTTTGGAGGGTGTTTTAGGGGAAGGACGTTTTGGGAAGGAAAATGGAATGGTGTGGGTAGGAATCTGGGGGTTAATGTGTCTAGGAGGGACGGACATATGAATCCATACTCCCACTGCGGTTCAAGGCGATAGGTCGAGAGAGGTCTAGGTTAGGGTCTCCCTTATCTAATCTCTCCAGATCCGGCCCGCCACGCAGTCGGTGGGCAATGCATTGGCCGCCAAGATCTAGACAAACGTCAACCCATGAATTTTAGGCATTGGTCACGTAATCAAATATATTATGAAACAACAGGGCTACCACAGTTGGATCAAGCAGATTGGTGTTTTGTTGGTACATACATTTGCCTATTATGTAAATAAAATTAGAAGTTGTCGATCCACTCTACTAACACACTTTATAAACGTTATATTGTATTCTGTTACTGCGTACAATAAACCGCACAGGTTGAATATTGAACAAGGCCAGGTTTATTTACATTACATGGAAAGGCTGGTTTTCAACAAACGGATGTATATAATTGATTTTATTGGCCAATCCAATAAAAATGTGCTTTGCTGAGGCACTCGGGACCAACACCTTTACAGCTTGCGCAAATACGAGTATATCGCTTTTTTTTAACGAATCTACATAATTTCACTTACAATTACTAAAATCAAAATGTAAATAATATTTTTCGGGTACCCACGAGGTACAAGAAGTGTATTTTTTAAGTTTTTACGCTATTTATTTAAATAATTAAATATTGTTTTACATTATTTCATTTCGTTCCGTGTTCCTGGCAAAACAGTTACAAGACAGTACCATACCATTGTAACAATTTTATTCTTCTTCAATGTCGCAATATTATCTCTATCTCTATCTCTACATCTCTACATCTCCTCTTCATATTATAAATTAAAATCCTCCGACACGTCTGTCTGTCTGTCTGTTAGCGATAAACTCCAAAACTAATTAACGGATTTTCATGCAGTTTTCACCAACAGAAAGAGTGATTCATGAGGAAGGTTTAAGTATATAATTTGTCAAGGTTTTGTGTAAATTGGTTGAGATGGTGTTGCGTTTCGTTAGTTCGTCCGGGTCAGCTAGTACTTCTTATGAGACGAATTCAAAATTAGGGAAATATATACACCAATATTGCAGCTATTTTTGGTTCAACAATATTGCAATATAACTCATTAATACTTTTATCGTCGAATAGAGCATTTTTATTTCATTGTCTTTCAAAGTACAATACCGGCAAACCGCTATTAAGCAGTTTATCAACAGGATATTAATGTTCAATTACAATGTTTACAATTATGGATATTAATATTTAATTACGATGTAAACATTTATGCATAATATTATTGCTAATCATGATATATCTATGCAGACTGTCACTATTAACCAATATGGCTTAGTATAAAGCATCTCTGCTTAGTAGTTTAGTAGCCATATTTTTAGCAATTTTTTTATATTACTTTGTAACTTGTTAAATATGTGTGGTGTACGTTATATTCCTGAATTCGTTGTTCATATTTATTGTAATATTTTGGAACAAGCATTCCTTCATTCATTCATCACTGAACCTAGAATTATATTCATGATTAACTTTTCTCTTTCATTCAGAGTCAGATATATGCTGAATCAATATTTGGTACCATAATCAGGCCTATATCGGTGAGATAGTTAAATTTCGATGCGACAACGATACATTACGTCTCCGTGAAAAGAAATATTTTTGAACTATTAATTTAACCATAGAATTTAGTATTAATTGTAGGTAGTTTAAATTAGTTTTTACAAGAGCGTCCCCAAGTGGTTATTCCATACCTAAAAATTGATTCTGCTAGTGATAAGTAAAGAATTTATAAAATATTCACAGGTACGAAACGTTTCAGTTTTTAATATCGCTATACTACTCACTATCGCCCTCTGCATTTTACAAATTTGAAAAAATGCCATTTTTGGAGTAAAACATGTGACTGAAATTTTGGTCTCCGGCATTGATGTATATCTCTATGGTCTCCGGTGACTTTTTCCTCCTATGTGGAGTTAATGTAAAAAAAGTGTGTATTTAAATTGATCAACGAATAGCTTCCATCATTAGGTAGGTATTCACCATCTTACTTCTAGCTAATATTATAAACACGATAGTTTGTATGGATGTATGTGTGTTTGTTACTCTTTCACGCAAAAACTACTGAATAGATTTTAATGAAACTTTACAATGAAACTTTACAATAACTCATACGCCAGAAAAACATATAGGCTACTATTTTAAAAGTTAGCTAGGACGCGGGAGGGGAACGGGGACGCACGGGAAATGTGATTCAGGGAGAAACAATGTATTTATTTGAATATTTCATTGCAACGTATACCGGGAATCAGCAAGTCTTCAATAAATGAACTATCCATAGATTATAAGTGTTGTGATTAACCACGTAATAAGCCTGAAACGAGGTTCAAGGCTTTCTTTGCATATATTAAAATTACGGATACCAACCCGATAAGGAACGTGAGATAACTTAATAGTCTGCACAACGAGGTCTAGGTAGGTGAACCTATAATGAAGGCCATGATCCAGATTGCTATCATAAAGATATAGATAACATGTTGTTAATTTAGTATGCAAATTAATTAAAACTATTAATTTTAAAGGCGAGTGATTTTGCATTTTGTCGACCAAGTTTACCGCATATTCCGAAGGTTGATAAGGACTTGAATACAATCATTGTTATCAAAAATACTAACGGTTATCAGTGCGTGAAGTAAAATATTCCCGCGTGAAAATATTCATGTTCAATGAACTCAAATTTGCTTCTAAAATTTTCACAATTGGAAGTAGGTACCTAGGTACTTATAATAAAATCTATCTATTTTTTTAAAAACTTTTTTCTTACTTGAAATGCGCTTTTCTTTACTTTAATTTTTTGACAGATTAACTTTTTTTAAATTTGAAAAAATTACTTTGTGGCGTCATTTTAATTGAATTAAAACAAATCACTTTGTAAAATACCACTTATTTAATGAAAATTATCAACGTGTTTCAAAACCAACGATTTTTTCATCTGGATAAAATTAAAAATAACAAAAGACAAACAAGCATAGACAAAATAAGTACCTATAAACAAACAAAAAAAAAACATTATAAAGAGTCGAGATTAATTACTTAAAGGTGCCACCAAACAATAATTACATAAAATAAAATACAAAAATTGTTACTTATTTTTATTTTTAACTTAATGAGTAATATCTCAAATTGTAATATTTTAATCAAATGAAGCGAAACTCAATCGAAAAGCTGAAAACACAAAAATCAGGAATGGATACGGTCACATCTAGGACTCGAACACAGGACTTAAGCCTTGCCGGGACGGAGCTCTACCAACTGAGCTTATGTGTCCCTATCCGATTAATTCGTATTTAACCTCTTCATACTTCGACTAAGAACAACCAACATTATCTTCATTTTCTTAATGCATATTTTTATTGGCTGCTGTCTTTATGTATGTATGATTGCAAGGTTCAAGCCCGAACTAAATGCTATCTTGATAGTGTCTGGGATAAATTATATTTATCCTTTTATTTATATCAAAATAATGACTGACAAATTGAGAAAAAATATTATTATTTAAACACCTCAATTGCTCCTTAAAATTTCTAGAAGTCTTCTACTTACTGACGGTGTTCACTTTAAGACGCCGCTACCCGAATTTCTACCGATTTCTTACATATCTCCATTAAACACGTTAAGTTTTAAAACTCTTAAAAAATATATGTTATTCTTGAAGATAATATCTAGACATTTCCCGCGCCGAAACGCAAATTGTATAAAATTCGCTCGATTAAAAAAATCGTAAAGAATGCTCCAAAAATTATTATAAACACGTTTGTTTCAGTTATTTTACAAGTTATGTGTATGAAAAAATTCACAGTTTTTCTTTAAATGCTGTTTAAGACAATCCCCGAGAGATTTTTGCTCTATTTTAAACGAGTTGTGTTTTATTAACCTTTAACTGCTGACACGATTTTTTTACGTACGCTCTGACGTGGGGTCTGGGCGGCCTGTTATGTTTATATATTAGAATTCCATCAAATTTTTGAGGTCCAAATTATTATTTATTGGACAATTAAAATATATTTAAATAAAATTAAGTAAAAAAAAACTTTCTTTATTGTTAAGTAACTTTTGGATATTATGTGATAATTTTTAGCAAAAATCACTTGAGGGGAGAAATAAGTCTGTGTAATCTATAAAACTAAATAAAAACAATGAACTCACTTTTATTATGAAATTTCAATAGTGTCTCGAATAAACTATATGTATATATAAAACTTTAGTTAAGTTGTTTATGTTTATATTTATATAGTAAAAATTAACTTTTAAAAAGTCACGTTAGTACGATGGGTCAGAGAGGCCCGAAATTTTTTTTAAATGAATTTACTTACAGAAATTTTATTCTTACGGCTCTGGTGTCACTCAATTTGAAGCTGCTGGAAGCGGCGTATGCGTCACGCGCGGGGAAGGCGAGTATTTCGAGATTATTATTATTGCTGGGACGGAAAGGCCCCCGCGTCAGCAGTTAAAGGTTAAACTAACATTCGTTATTTCATATCACTCCATCTTCTTCTTTTTGAGCCCGGTTGCGGCGCCTTAAATAAAAATATGTCATAGGGTCTAATAATAATAATAATTCGATAACTTGTATAGCGCCTTTTTTTTATAATATAACCTCAAGGGCGTTGAGCAATAGGTACCTAGGATTTAATATTATGAAACGCAATATTATGAAAGCGGGTTTACCACACCCTTCGGTAAACAATGTAATCTAACCATGTGTTAATGGTATCAGTTTAAGAGTTGTATTATGACAGGGGTGTGTGTTTCGTTATGATAGGGGCTGCATTCTTGCATCATTTTTTATCGGATCCTAAATAACAGCACGGAAGTTACCTACTCTCCAACGAATCCAAGTTTACTGATGTTGTCGTAGAAAAATAAAGTTGGAATTAATCGAATCAACTTTGAATATAATTTTAACGGCCTCCATGAATATAATCTTGTGCGAGGGGTAAGGTCAAGACCCGCAATACGAAGGTGTCGGGATCGAATCCCGGCGTGCGCAAATAAATTTTATTATTAATTTGTTGATTTGATTTCACGATTAATTAATTAAAAGTGTGGGTATTGTACCCCCAGAAAAGTAATATTATTTATGCATTAAACCGCTTACTCGTTAATACGAAATATTTTTTAATCAAACAGTTAGATTTAGGTACGTTTTAAGATTTTCACGGCCAAAAGCATTTTCGTTATTTGTTTTTGGGGTGTTATGCCGTGTTGCGCTACCTCCTTCTTTAGCCAACGTTTCGGACATCGTTGCAGTGTTTATCTTCAGGGCAGATCCGGCAGATCCGGTAGATGTGTGTCTACCGGTCAGCAAAAATAACGCATTGGATGAAAATCTTTATATTGCTGGAACAAAACTAGAGAGGGTACAGAGTACTGTATACTTGAGCTGCAATGTAAATTATAGATGGGATTCGACTGGAATAGAGTAAACGAACAAGCAAATAATATCATGAATATCTTAAAACATTGGTTTGGCACAAATCTTCTCTCATTGAACACTAACAAAACATACTACATACACTTCTCAATTAACAAACTAAAAACACTCCCCGACACAAAAATAATTATCCACAATTACAAATGTAATAAAATCACATGTATCCAAGGCTGTTCAACATTGAAATCAGTACCAGAAATTAAATATCTCGGAGTGATAATAGAACAACATATGAAGTGGAAGAGCCATATCTGTGAATTGGTTAAGCGTATCAGAAAGTGTATATATATATTCATAAGATTAAGAAATATTTTAAAACTCAACAATCTAAAAAGAGTATACTATGCACTAATCCAGTCTTTAATTCAATATGGAATAATTGGATGGGGGGGGTCATACAACAATATTCTAACCCCTGTCAAAGTGATCCAGAAACTAATCATTAAAGTAATCCTAAAGAAACCCTCCACTTATCCAACAGAAACGCTTTTCGCAGATTTCACGGTGCCTCGAGTTGAGAATATCTTCAAGAAAAATGCAATTATCCAAATTTACAAAGATAATATCATCAAGAAATTTGAAACTCACCAATCAAAAAGATATGAAGACAACATCAAAACACCAAAATTTAATACCAAACTAATGCAAAACAATTATGTCTATTTAGGAATAAAGTTTTTCAACAACCTTCCCATTGAAATAAAAAAAACCAAAGAAATCAATAAACTGAAACTCAAACTGAAGCTACACTTCATCAGGAATAATTAACTAAATAATTACCTGTTTTTCTCTTTCTTTCTATTTATTTTTAATACATATTCATCTCTATTTTATTTAGATTTTTCGAATTTCTCCTAAGTGCACAATAACCGTATGTAACCGTATCCTATGTATGTACACCTACACATTTAGATGATCCAGAAGTCTCAATTTATCCTATTATATACTTACTTATTACATAATGTTGTTCTATTTCAGTTATAGTTAGTGTAACTCGCTCATCAAGCACAAGAACTAGCTTCTTCTTTGGTGAGATTGCAATGTTTAAATAATTTCTGTACCGCTATGTAATTTCCATAACTCCACTGTACAATTATATAACTATATTAAATAAATAAAAAAAAAAAAAAAAGATTCTTCAGTTGAAATCTTGAGCAAACTTGTGCAACCTTTATCCGCATGAAAAAAAAATTCTGCAGTCATGATCTCAACCTTGGATTACGAATGCGAATGGTCAGATACTACGTGTTTTCGATATTATTTTACGGAATGGAAGCATGGACGCTTACTGAAGAACTATTTAGGCGACTTGAGGCATTCGAGATGTAGATCTACAGAAGAATACTTAAAATCAGCTGGATGGACAGGGTTACAAACGAAGATGTTATGGTTCGGATGAATAAAAAAAAGAAGTAATTAAAACTATAAAAATCCGAAAACTTCAATATCTTGGACATGTGATGAGACATCCAGAGAAGTATGAGAACCTGCATCTCATAATGCAGGAAAAGATTGCCGGAAGACGGGGCCCTGGAAGAAGGAGAACCTCATGGCTGAAAAATCTGAGACAGTGGTTTGGCCAGTCTATCGTGGAGCTGTTCCGGGCCGCAGTAAACAAAGTCCGCATAGCCAACATGATAGCCGACGTCCGTTGAACGGACAGGGCACAAGAAGAAGAGGAAGAAAAAAAATGCAGTTATTTAAGTCAGAAGGTCATTATTCATTAAAAAAAAATTAAAAAAATGGACTGGAGTTCTCTATTGACACTTAAATTGAGAGCAAATTTGAGTACATTGAACCAAATTTCACGGGACGAACAACCATGCACATATAACCAAAATTAGTAAATATGACGATTTTGTTTATAGAACACATTCAAATAATGTAAACATTCTGCAAGGAAGTACTTACATACATGGTAAGCGATATGTTTTATTCTGGAATACGATAATCACAATTGGCGGTTTTTACTTTGACGGTCAATTGTTATAAGTTAAGAGTACCTAAAACCGACATTGTTAAGAGTATTGGATTTGTTGTGCGTATTTTTTATCGCCGACGCTACGTAGATATATTATGTATCGTGGGAAATTAGGTATGACACAGGAAATGGTGACCCAGTATGACAGAATAAATTGTATTACGGCGACATACCTAGGTAGGGGCTTTGAATGGGTAATTCTGGGTAATCTATATTGAAGAATACTTCATTCATTATTACATAAGTATTTATAAAGGATAGTGGGAAGTGGGTAACTACTAATTTTACCGCAGTGGTCTTGTCAATATTTATAAATGTTGCGTTCTTACTGAAAATATTTGTGAGTTCATGCATAGCTTTATCAACATTAAAAGGAAACCAGGCGGCGTTTTGTCCTTAAAACGTATTTCCCAATTTGCTCTCTGGTTTTTGACACTAGGCCCCCGGCGACCCTTTATCTTGCCTTTCAATATTAAATGGAGCAAGTGATACTTCTCCCCTCGAAGTATATGACCCAGATATGAAATTTTCCTGATTTTTATTAATGTAAGCAGTTATCTATCTGCTCTAGCCCGCCTGAGAATTTCTATATTGGTGATCATGTTGGTCCATGGGACCTTGAGCATTCTCCGGTGAAGCCACATTTCAAAAGCCTCTAACCTGTTCATGGTATTTATTTTCAAGGTCCATGTTTCACATCCATAGAACAAGACCAACCACACATAACATTTTAGCACTCTCTACCTTAGTTTTAAGCTGATATTGTCATTGCGGAAGAGGGATTTCATTTCAATGAACGCAGTTCTTGCTGCTTCAATTCTGCACCTAACCTCTACATTTGGGTCAAGAGTCTCCGTGAGAATACTGCCGAGGTATCTAAATCTTTCCACCTTTTCGATATTGCAACCATTTAACTGTATCACTGATTCGGAGTGATCTAGTCGTCCAAATGTCATCCATTTAGTTTTATTGACGTTGATTGTTAGGCCCAGGTGCTCACCAGCATTATTAACAAGATTTAATAGGTCTTCGAGGTCATCGATACAGTCAGCTAGTAATACAGTATCATCTGCGTATCTTACGTTATTACTTAGGACTCTTTTAAAGACATAGTTGGAATAGAGATTAAATAATAGTGGCGACAGGATTCAGCCTTGTCGTACTCCACCACGCTGAATGGCAATTGCATTAGATCTCTCATTCCCATGCCTTATTTCTGCTGTTTGGAACCAATAAAGGTTTTTATTGAAATATTTTTTAATATAATATAAATATCGACCACTAACGTCTCGGTACGTTTTGCTTTTTGTGATAAGTTACTTTTTTATAAGAGTTAGGGGCCTCCAAAAATCATTTAAATTATCTGGTTTGCACAGTCTGGTCGTCTACCGGTCGGTATGCAAATTAGACAATGTATTTTTTTAAAATAAAGCGCATCGTACATAAATGGAATATTTTCTTCTTAGATATACATTTGGTAAAAAAAATCTTAAAAATCGGTCCAGTTTTGGAGGAGAAAAATGGAGAATACAAAATCTCGAGATAATTTTTTATTTGGGTATTAATTGCCAGGGAGGAAGTTCAACAGAAGTAATCGTTTGGGTGATCAAGTGACCCAGAGACCAACTGTCCAGGGTATCAACTATCTGAGGGATCAAGTAGCCTGGGGATTAAATGTTAAAGGATGAACTGTTGGGATCAACAGAAACATCAGACATCGAGTTTTTAATGCTCATCTTTTCAGATTTGAGTTCCAAAATATCGAAGGTTATGAGATATTTTAAATATATTATTATTACCACGTTAAAATGGAAAATAAGGACTAATTAATATGTATATTCTCCTTTCGAAGAATAACCTTGCGGTAACCTTACTCACGTGAATGAATTAGTAATGACATCAATTAGTACCTAATGTATAATGATTTCACAAGTTACTTAGGAATTGTATTCTGCGTGAGTAAATTAGTGTGTGGGAAAACTATTCTGGTATTTCTAAGTATTTTATTATATTATTAAAACAAATTTCTCGCAGATCGCGTGTTTTTGCAGAGCCAGGAGGAGGTATTTTAAAAGGTCCAAAAACTTTTGAAAACGAGATTAAGATTCCATCGTTTAGGATGAACATTATGAACAACCGAAGACATTCGGTGTAAAAATATTTTTTCAGTTATTTTAAGTTGGAAGAAATTTCATTAAACTGGAATAATTATTATTTGTAATTATAATTTCAATCGATACAATTAATAATAAAAGTTATAAATTAAAAATTTTAAAAAGCGGGCGCGAATTGATGATAAAATTATCGTAGAAAGCAAACACTTTGTGGCTTGACATTATATAGAATGAAACAAGTACTTTGTTTAAAAACCACTTTATTTTTATTTATATTTGTCGACCGGTTTCGGTTGAACTCAACCTAAAAAATGATGATAAAATCATAAAAAAAGTAAGTTTGAGCAAAATAAGTTGAGCGTGTTGTATAATACAACATTTTGTTTAAAAATTTAAAGAATCTGCCAACGACCAACGGTATAACCCCATTATAATAAAAATAAACATAATTTTCGAAAATTTAAAACGCAGATAACTTAACTTTACTAAAATAACAATATTTCAAAATCAGTTCATATTTTTTTCTAAAAAAGAGTCGATACGACTAGAATTTGATATAAAAATGACATGTTTCCGGTGTTGTCTGGTTATTCCCTCAAGAACCCACGTCTTGTACTATTATAAGTCTCGCAAGTTAAGTTGACTTCATCACAGTACTCACACAGATGCAAAACTTTCATACAGCGTGTTTCGTTTTGGGCTTTTAACAAAAAAGCAATTAATAATTATTTCACAATTGAGAATTCGAATCCAAAGCTTGCTTAAATCGGTAACATAGAACTAATGTTGTTTTATAACATTTTTATAGAAATACTGAAGGTTTAGGAAGAAAAATAAGTTTATTAACTAAATGCGATAATCTTCAGGATTGAATTCAAAGGGGTATTCATAAATAACAACAAGGTTAAAAAAATATTATGTTATTTAAAAAGATTAATTTATTATAATTTTCATACTTATATAATATTTTATAAAGTAAATAATCGACAAGCCGCCACATGCCGCTACACGTTTAATAGGTATAGATTTTGAAAAGTAAACTACTGTTAAACTTGAATTTAAATTCGGTTTTCATTCAAAGTTAAAAATTTCCCATATAAAACATCTCCATTGCCGCCGTTTTTTTTACGGATTTGACATTTGTAAAGTTTCGTTTAAAACTCAATACGCATGAATAACTTGGTTTACCTAAACTAAGAACCTAATGTTGAAATGATGTGTGATTTCCAAAAAATTGGCTGCTTATGGGTTATTTATTATTTATAATTATGTGTTCGCAATCATCAGCAACACTAATGATTTAATTATGTACCAGTCATCATCAGCAACTATCTATACGTATATTATCTAAAATATAACAGATTACTAACACAAAGGTACAAAAGATTAACTGTTGAATAGGTACTAGTCTGTGATACTGCAGTTGCCTTAGACGTCAAATCATACAAGTCATTTATGCTTAAAAGTTAACCACCGTTTTTTTTTCATTATGAATAAGTAAAATAATTAAACATACGGAATAAAATTTCACGATTTGGTCCATTCAGTGATTAGCCACGTTTTGTTTCGTAACAGGACTCCATGATATCGTAATAAATATTAAACTTGCACACTTTACAAACAATATTTATTATTTCAAATTTATAAATTTGTCATTATTTGTCACTTGCGAAATGTAGGTGCACGTATGTTTAAATCAAATTACGAACCGAATGAATAGGACACCTGTAAGTACAGCCTCAAAAGGGTGTCGTTAAACTTTCCTCTCTTCTAACTAGTTACAATAAGTGCGCGTAAGCAAGACAGAGAGCCTCATCGGATTTGTGGGCGTCGCTTGACATTCACACAGATAGACCAATACATCAATACTAAGCATTTTTATTGCTTCCAACTTAAAGTGTTTTACCTATAGTACGGTTTATAATATTTTTCTACAGCACAATTTTTTTCCTGACCCTTTTTATCACCCTTCAAATTTTGCGCCCGGTGCTACTTAATGCCTCGTTTTCTCTGCCCGGGCCCTGGACGCGGTTCTGTTTATCACTATTACCTCGTACTTATGAATTAGCACACGCGTGACTCGGTAGTTTCTTATTAGGAATTGTGTATTGTACCCTAATGTAATCTAGTGGTTTTCTAGGCTGACGAAGCTCTCACTACCGCCATAAATTCCTCATTATATCTTCTTAGAATATCGTCTTTGAAGTTTCCCAGAAATTGGTATTCTGTCTTTTCACGAGTCATATCTGAATAAAGCATGGGGAGTATAATATTATTTTTACATCAACTCCACACAATAATTTCTCTCAGAGTCTTTGTCATCTTTTGGATGATGTGTGGAGGGTCTTTTTGTGGAAAGGAAGGTGTGAACCTGAGTCTTGAAGAGACCTACGTTGTAGGGGGGAAGAAACACAGAGGCCGGAAAATCGATCTACAGTACTAAAGAACGAGTATCAGAAACGACCCGTTCTCATGTGACAAATGTCACTGTACACAAATGTTGGGCGCGCGTCTGGCGTGTTTCCCGGCTGTGTACCGGTGCCGAGTTCCTCGGAGAATCTTTCATTGAAATACCGTTAGAACAAGAGCACATTCCCACCCGACGCCTGAGCTTTAAAGATTACACTTCGTTTGTAAGATAAGAGACTATCAAACTAACCGCCCGTTTCTGAACAGAGTCAAGGGTTTTTCAGGTATTTTGGGTCTCTAGAACCGAGGTGGCTGCCAAATTCAACCGTGGGGCGTACTTGCGAATTGTACGGGGTTAGGAGTAGTGTACTATTAACCACCCAGCTTCTGCTTAACTCTGGCTTCGATAGAGCCCCCGTACATGAACCGGTCCTTTAGAGTTTTTTTTTATTTTTTTTTTTTATTAATAATTTTTTTTGGTTACATACATAAAAATATTACAAAAAAACATTTCTTTTGATAAGAAGTAAAAAAAAATAAAATAAAATACGTAGCTTAACGATAAACAATAATACAATTTAACAAAAAAAAAGATATTACAATATTATAAATATATGTATGGTAACAAAAAAAATCCCACATAGGCATCGCCAGTTCGTGGGTATACTTAAGTTTTTTTTTTTAATGCAGTTAATATACAACATAGCAAATTAAACTTTAAATTAGTAAATTGAAACATAATTATGTTTTAACATATTTATAGAACAAATAATTCCGTATTTAAAAAACAAAAGTTAAGAAAAAAAAAAATATATATATGAAAAACAAAAAAGGTTAAATAAAAATTAGGGATTTGTAAAGTTATAACAGGTAAGATGTTATAGCAGGTAGGTTTTTGTGTCATTTGTAGTTATCCAAGTCTTTATTAATTTTTTGTATATGCTGTAAGAGGATATGTTTTTAGATTTAATTTCTATAGTCTGATACAGTGCATTATAGATTTTTGGTACAATGAAAAAAGCATGTCTTTGCGCAAGCCTAGTTTTGCATAGGGGAACCTCAAATGCATTATTTACTCTACTGCTGGAGCGTTTTTCGTTTTTTGTAAAATACACCAAGTTACACCAAGCATATCAATGGAATACCTGTTCGGAAAATTGCTTCCTTTGAAGGAGACTAGATTTTCATTTCGATCCCATTCAAACGTAATTAGACATGATTGGGTCTTTGATACAGATATTAATTTGGTTGAATATTGTAGGAAATACCGACTTCAATATAAATCATTTGGATAACTAAACTCACCAATAGAGTTTTACAATTAGATATATATTCAGTATTCTAATACAGTATTGACACCACCTTGTCAAATCGGACAAAGAGTTCGGTTTGTCTATTCTTTCTTTGGTCTGTGAAACCTTGGAGTGGGTCTCGGTAAGTTTATAAAAGCGAATCTTACATACCTGTTAAAATAATTATTGTTATAAAAGTTCGTGATATTTGCAGAGGCTTAATGTTCTGGAAATTTTAAGTAATTTTTAATCTGTTATGAGCTCTGGTAAGTTGTCAGAATTTATTATAAAAAATATGCTAGAGTTTATGTAAATCTTTTTCAAATATTATAAGAAAAAGGTCTCGTAAAATAAGAGAAGGTGAAAGCGGATTATCTTTATTTGTAATTAAATTAAATTATTAATGATTATTTTTGTAATTAAATTAAATTCAAATATTTAATTTCTGGTCTGGCAACAATATATTTATTTACATAATATTCTTATTAAAAATCAGTAATCGAAATTAAAAGATTAATTAATTAATTAATTAATCGAAATTAAATTGAATTATTAACTATCCAGCGGCCGAGAATCCAAATTTCGTAGAAAGATGTTCTTACGATCGTACAGGGCTGTTCCAATGATAAAGATTAATTATTCTCCGTACCAGCTTTTTAAAATAATAACTCAATGTCGATTTTATTTCATACAAAATTTGCTTTAATTTATACCTACATCCAAGAAAGCTGAAAGGCTTGATGATAAAACTATTAAAATTATGTAGGTACTTTTTGTAATTATTTTTTTATCATAAGTATTTATCAGTTTTCAATAATAGCAAAATAAAAATTTGTAAAAAAAACTTAAATATATTAGTTTGTAAGACCGTAAATAAATAGATAAACTGGAGTATTTTCGTCTCAAAACACGTGCGCGGTACTTTTTTTGAATGATTTTAACTAAAATTAAAATTCTGAAACATAGCTTTCCCAAATAATTTATTGTTTTATTTTACTGCATGATTATATGATTTGAAATGTGTGTTGTATAATACAAAATTTTGTTCGAAAATTTACCATATCTGCCAACGACCTATGGTATAACTTTTTTTATACTAAAAATAAACTTATTTTTTTTCAAAGTCTTAAACATATCTTTACTAGATAAAAGAACAACCTTTCGAAATCAATTTATATTTTTTTGTGGAAAAGAGTCAACACGTCTAAAATTTGATTTAAAAATGACATATTTCCGGTTTTCTCTGGTTATTCCCTCTTAAAAGTTGCTAATCAGACGCCTACGATCATGTGTATTTAAAATTCTAGTAACAAGCTTTTATTTAAAATCTTCTGTGATAAACTAGGAAATTTTGTTTGAATTATTTTCAGTACACCTTTAATATTATTATATACCTTTTAACAAACACGGGCACGATTTCATGCATGATGCACACGTGAATAGTGTAGGTCGTAAGTGCCTTTAATACTTTAGTAATGCTTTGGGTGTGTTGGTACCCACGTGTTGACACGTGTGCTGGTGTGTGTACCATACATCGATAGTATTTTTACAACCATTCAATAGTGGCACCTGAGTACAGTCAAACGAAAAGAAGGCGTTGGAACCGTGGGAAAACAATCTTCCATAGTTATTAGACCGTAGTGCGGATTATTTTGTTTAAATTGATAACACTATTATATTTTTGATAGATGGCATCCATTTTTGTCACTTAATGAACATATTTTGATTGTGAACTCGTGTAGATATTATGTTTATGGTTTATATTTCATTTAGTTCCAATTCCGTGAAAAATCTTTTAAGGCGGCCTACAATCAGTCAAATACTGATCCGAAGAACCTAAGAATATTAAATTTAGTCAATAAATAGTAATAACTTAAAGTATATTACTAACTTCCAGTGCTTGCATTATTATTGAAGATGTCAAAACTTTGTAGGTTTTTTGTAGAGGAAAATAATTTCCCTCAGGGCCTAAGTCATCTTTGGGGAAGCTGTTTGAATGGTCTTTTTAGGGAAAAGAACGAGAAGTAGTTTTGGGAAGGATAAAAGTATGAGGGGTGAGTAGGAATCTGGAGGTCAATGTGTCCAGGAATGACGGACGTATAAATCCTCCCCTCCCACTGCGGTGCAAGGCGATGGGTCGAGAGAGTCCGGCTGTAGAGGTCCAGGTTCGGTCTCGCTTAACCAGTCTCTCCCGATCCGGCCCGCCACGTAGTAGATGGTCAAACGCTACCAAGTCTTAGAAAAAACTCATCCCATGAACCCGGGCACCCCTGCATGTCACCAAAAGCAGCGAACCACTTGGGGTGACCTATGGCAGGGGTGTTGGTTATCCAATAAATGGTTCCCGGAGCGATAGTATCATACCCGTCTCCGAAATATAATTTTATACATTGACCAAATTGTAGATATAAATCTATTAATTGATATTTATTGAGTTCGTTGATTAACATAGGTACATAAAAACGACTTCTGTCAAGATCCAAACAATTATCTAAATAGCTTCATTGAAATGTGTGTTTTTAATATTGTAGTTTAATCCGTCTGCTTGGTTCAATATATTCGCATCTCACAATCCGGAAGCCTTGATTTCGCGCGTAAATTCTGAAACCGTCACTTTGGATCGAAATTGTAAAATTTCTTTTCATATTTCAAAGACAATAAGAAGCATTATTTCGTTCTCTTTCTGGTTAAAAGAAAAATACATATGTTTGCATGAGAGAAAGAGAGATACATAGCTTTTAAAATGTAAGGTCGCTCGGGACGTTTTTGGTCTTATGAAAGTTTAACGCGATTACGTGTTTTGGGATGTATTTATTCATAATAATAATATAATAATAATAATTTTTATTTTAGTAATTTGTACATTTAAGTTTACAAATTTCTAATTGATTAAAATATTTCATATTATTCACTATATTTTTTCAAGTTTTATGTAGCTCCTACAATACATCTTGAACTTTCCAATTGGTGTGGACTTTAAAGTTTCTGGTAGTGTGTTATACAACTTCATTCCCTTGTACAGTAGACTGTTCTGCGTATTCGCTTTGTCCTTTTTTTGTAGCCTAATTTCCTTGCACGTCCTTGTGTTATATCTGTGAATGTCTTTATTGCATACAATTTTATTTGAGAAGTATTTTGGTAACGTGTTGTTCAATATTTTGTGGATAAATACCATCGTGTTCAAGGTCAGCATCTGTTTCACGGTCAACCAATTTAGTTCCTTTAACATTTTAATTATTTTTGAAAATCTGTTTCGTCGAAGAATTATTCTCATTGCCCTGTTTTGAAGAATTTGTAACTTATTTTGTTCTCTTTCATTACATAGGAAAAGTATACTTGAGCAGTAGTTGAAGTGTGGAGCAATAATTGAATTGTAATCATAAACAAGCAGACTGGTTTTAAAAACGATTTTCTACGATATTTATTTAAAAGCATTTTCAATAAAAGTTTCTTTCCTGACAAGTGTGATGATAAATAAATTATGTTACTTCACGGTAAATGAAAGTAAAATAAAGTTTTTTCCCGAGAATTACGGAGAAAATAACGTTTCACACAACTACGTAAGTTAATGTAATGCTTGATAAATCAGAATTTTTACCCGTTCGTGATATTTTCCCGTCACTAATCGGTATAATATTTTGATGTTCGACGGTTGTTTTAGTAATGACGAACGCCATTCATTCATGTTAATACTCTTCAATGATATGTACTCTCCTTTCACTGTCATCTCTGTTTCTTATTCGTGTTATTGTTATATAATAACAATAATCCATTAACAATATTGTTAATGGACTATTTGTCCGTAAATAAATAAATAAATATTTTTTCGAAAATAGCATTTAATACTTCGTCCACTGTTTTAGTCCTGTATAAACTGTAAAACAATACCATATCCATCCAATCAATTTTCACTATTATTGATTTTGTAGATTTTTAAACAAAAATTATGGATTTAATTATTGAAGACAATATTAACGACACCAATCGAAAATTTGAAACAGCAAAATTAGAAATAGATATGGTTACATATAGGTCATTCCTGGGTTCGATTCCTAGATGTAACCGTCTTTTTCTGTTTCAGATTTTAGAATGAGTGTCGCTAATATTGTCTTCATTAATTAAATACTAGCAGGTTTTTACTGCTAATCCCTGCGGGCGGCTCTTGGTTTGGCTTCGTCCAGTTGGTGATCATTTTATAAATCCAATAGGAACTGGTTCCAAAATTAGCCCGTTCCTCGCATCCACTGTCAACTTGTCAACCAGTGATGGCTAGTCATCGCGACAAAGTAACCGGGTGGGGCGAAGACGTCATATTATGTAATATACAGCCGGTTGATACAATTGAGTATTACCGTCCACAAATTCGTAGAATTTATACCTAGGAAGGACACGTTCCTATGCGTCTTCCCGACGAGAATGGCGACATCTTGTGACGAATTCTTGAATTAGAAACCGAATTACAACGGCAGCTTTGTCTGAAAATCCACGTACACAGGTGTTATTTGTGGCGCGGCGTGTAAGGCGTGGCATCGGGCATGCAATCCAAACCGGGTTCTGAAAATCAACCACGCAGACGCTACAGTATTAATAACGTTCGATTATAATTTGCGGTTTTACTCATTAAGTTAAAAATAAAATAAAGTACACTGTTTTTGACCACTACAACATGGGCATGTTGTGCCTTGAATGGTCGTCAAAAATCCACAAATTGTAAAAAAAATTGTCATTCGTTTAAGGTGCAATGAGTTCATTTCTTGATATCGATTCTCAAGTACCATTTGAAATCGATTGCCAAAATAATATTAATAAAATGTATATTTATTACACCCTTGGCAGTAAAATGCATTACGAGCAACCTCGTTATTGCACAACTATTCCAAATATAATGATTTGGAATTAATAAAATAAGCAGTTCAAATTGGCAAAGATATCAAAGGCGGTTCCAAAATCAAACATCACTTCTAAGAGAGATTTGAAATTGGAATAGCTCATACATAAAGTGCCCAGTTTTCGCAATGCCAATAATTTGTGATTCGTTCCGCTTGCACCAGAAGATCATGTTGGCTAAGGTTACTGTAGTACGTAGCTAACTGGTAGAGTAGCTACGAGCGGTGACATTAAAGGGGCCTTTTGTCACGCACATTTACAGCTTCCAAACTGAATTACCGGCATCTGAATCCGTACTACTTGCTTCTCTCCCACCGTATTTATTCAGTGTAGGTATCCATCGTACCAATATGCTACGCGACCGGTCAAATTGTATAGCCAACCACACGCGGAGTTAGTCGCATGAATAGCCCAGTCGTAATCGCCCGCCGAGCGCTGTAGTCGCCAGAACTGCGCGCTAACTTTGAAATCGAATCGTCTGACGCTGGAAAACGCGGGAAATTGATAAAAATACATCAAATATATACCGTTACAAAACTTTAATGCAGTGCATATTTACGTTCATCCAATTAATTTTATCGATAGTTGTGCCGCCATTAATTATACGCGAGTTGCGTATACAGCAACAACAGCTGATTAGCTGAAAGTATTATTTGTGGACTCTAGCGGTGGAAAACTGAATCAATTCTTGGTTCTTGTTCGTGCCCCGAGGATTCTGCTTACATTTTTCCATCTCCTTGTGAAAGTAGTGACATCTGTTTGTGAACCTGAAAAGCGTTTTGACAGTTGTTGTGGGAGTATTTTCTTTTGCTGAAAATATAAGGTAAATAAACAATATTAATTTTAGTTGATGACATTTCAGAAGAATCTACTTAGGATTATGATGAGCACTTAGTCTTAAGTATCTAAGCATTTAATTCTAATAATAAATAATTATTCCCTTAGGTTTTTAAACGTGAAAGATGTTAATCCAGAAGAAAGCTTTTGAAAGCCTGGCTTTAAAAAAGCACATTTTTAAATACAAGAATTGTGTAATATTTTTTTATGGTTAGGTACTGATAACATTCGGGCTTATCAAAGGATAATATTAGATAACCAGTTTTTTTCGGAACATTACTGAACGATGTGTATTAAAGAGATTATGTATCCGACGTAATCGCTGAGAAGAACTTTGAATATTATCTTTTAAAAAAAAAACTTCAACTGTGTAACTTGAGATAATGTATTATGCCCCACGTTTAGATAGCAGATAGTAATATTATTAAAATTTAAAAAAAAAAATGGTGATAACGCCCAAGAGTTCCAACTACTCAAAGTCGTTAAAACTATCGCATGTTTATTAGGAACTAGCTGGTTCCCGGCATGCGTTGCAATGCCATATATTCTAATAAATACATTGTTTCTCCCTGAATCACCTTTCCCGTGCATCCCCGTTTCCCTCCCGCGCCCCCCTCCTAGCTAGCTTTATAAATTATAGCCTGTATGTTATTCTGATATATGAGCTATATTATTGTATAGTTTCATTAAAATCCATTCAGTAGTTTTTGCGTGAAAGAGTAACAAACACGCGTAAATTCATACAAACTTTCGCGTTTATAATATTAGTAAGATATTGTGAGATTGATAAAAGTAAGAGAGGATAAGGTCTCATCTCGAGATATAAAGTCTCCCCAAGTGGTTCGCTATATTTGGTGACTTAACAGAGGTGCCCAGGTTCATGTTGTGAGGTTTTGTCGCGGATTCGTCTGCCCACCTGCTGCGGTAGGATCGAGAGAGACTGGGTGAAGGAGGCCTTTTGACCTTTCCAGCCGGACTCTCTCGACCCATCGCCTTACACCGCAGTTGAAGGGATGGATTCATGCGTTCGTCACTCATATACACACTAACCCCCAGATTTCTACCCACCATTCAAACCTTTTTCCTTCCCAGAACTTCCTATCCTTCGCTTCCTTAAAAAGACCCTCCACACAGCATCCCCTAAGATGACACAGGCCCTGAGGGAATTTATTTTCCTAATAGGACCTTCCACCCAGCATCCCCAAAAGGCCTTCTATGTGGAGCTAGAGTATAAAATATATATACATGCACCCTGCATAACTCTTGTTCAATAAACTCAAATTTGCTTTAATTAAGTACCTACCTTAAAAAAATTGGGACTGATTGTGTTCATAATTCAGAAGGGCAATAAAATACCTACCTACAGTGAATAATTTTAACAGATGATTATTATAAATGTCTTTTTCAAAACATTAGAACTGATTTGTCAAGAATTCGGACTATCCCGTGAAAAATCACGGATAATAGAGATAAAGAAATGATTTGCTGAATGATAACTTAGTAAACAGCAGTATCAGATCGATATGATATCTTTCTGCAAGGCAGTGTAATAGCCAGTAACTGACAGACACATGCAAAAAGTGTCACATATCAAAATATTTATTCTTCGGTGTTGGTCGTGTGACTGTTTTTATTTTCCTCGCGTGCCAAGTCAATTGTTAAACGTATTAAATGTGACACCTCGATAGCTCAACAAGGTGTAGCTTTTATCAGGTTAACTTCTCCCCTTTCAAGGCTTATCTTTAAATAAATCTTTTAAAGTATCAAATGCCACTGATTTGGCGTATCGGTGGAGAAAAACGGTACTGCGCATTTCCATCCCACGACAAAATACCCACGACTTTTATCCTACGGACAAAACATCCTCCAACAAAATATCTACTGAAACCTAACCTAACCTAACTTTATAGGATGTCTGTATTTATTATTTTTGTCCCATTTTACTATTTTTGAACAATAAATTATTGTCTTTACAGGTCTTTATGTCTGTATTATTTTTGTCCCATTTTACTATTTTTGAACGATAAATTTATTGTCTTTACAGGATGTCTGTATTATTTTTGTCTCATTTTACTATTTTTGAACGATAAATTTATTGCCTTTACAGGATGTCTGTATTATTTTCGTCCCATTTTACTATTTTTGAACGATAAATTTATTGTCTTTACAGGATGTCTGTATTATTTTTGTCCCATTTTACTATTTTTGAACGATAAATTTATTGTCTGTATTATTTTTGTCCCATTTTACTATTTTTGAACGATAAATTTATTGTCTTTACAGGATGTCTGTATATTATTTTTGTCCCATTTTACTATTTTTGAACGATAAATTTATTGTCTTTACAGGATGTCTGTATTATTTTTGTCCCATTTTACTATTTTTGAACCATAATTTATTGTCTTTATATGATGTCTGTATTATGTTTGTCCTATTTTTTTTGTTCGTTTAGGTTAGGTTAGGTTTTAGTAGATATTTTGTTGTGGAATGTTTTGTCCGTAGGATATTTTGTCGGGGATATATTGTCGGTTATATTTTGTCGCTGGTTGAAATGTCACGGAACCGAGAAAAACAATTACCTACTAGTAAAAATACTGGTATAATTGATATGCTTTTTTATGCCTTTTTATGCTTCAATGTAATATTTGTAAAAAAGCATATCAATTTGCGGATGCTGTATGGAGAACCTTTTTGAGGAGAGCAAGGAGTGAACATGTGGCAGGAGTGAAGAAACACAGAGACCGGCAAATCGTTTCACAGCCGAGCTGTTGAAACAACCCGTTGTCATGTTACAATTGTCAACCGTCTACATACGTTGGGCACGCGTTTGGCGTATTTTCCGACAATGTACAGGTGCCTAAGGGATCAGTGACGCTAGTTTATCGGATTATCTTCCATAGTAATGCAGGTAGAACAAGAAAAGCATACCTATCTGACGCCTGTGCTTTAAAGATGGCATTCCATTTGTTAAGATAGTTAAATATGTCAAACGCACCGCCACGCCCATTGTTGCACAGAGTTAATTTTTTTTTCTGGGTTTTGGGGCTCCAGACCATAGTTGACTGCCAAGTTAGGCGAACTTATGTATCTGCGGACCCTGTACAGTACACCCAGCTTCTGAGAGGCGATAACGTGACTCTGGTTTCGATGTAGCCCTGCAACCTTCAATGTAATATTCTCACACAAATTTCCTTCCCATTAATGTAAAATTTTATAACATTCGGTTTTAGTTCAATTTTAAAAAATCAGATCACATATTAGACACCGAGCTACAGGTTTAAATTTAATGCACACAAATAATATTATGAATAATGTAACAGATATATTGGCTACCTTTCACTACCCATTGCTTCGCACTATCCAAAATTCAAAAGAAATTAATTTCGTACGAGGAGTATTTTTAACATACTTAGGTGGCAGAAAATTCTTCATGTTACAAAAATTTAAAATATCTAAAAATCTTATTCCAATTCGGCCTTCAAAGCTTTCATAACATGACATTACATAACATATACATGACACCTTATCTCTCCAATGTATTTATTTGCGGTCTTCCTACTTATGAATGGGTTTGTTTAGCAATACGATGTTCAGTGTTATTGATTTATTTTTGAAGCCAAGTTTCTGAAGAATTCCGCAAGATGACGCTTGTTACATTTTGAAAGATCTTCCCACTTATTTAAGGGGATATTCTAGTCTAGAGACATGAATTGTAGGTATTTTTTCAGGTGCAATAAAAAACCAATACTATTTTAAGTAGCTCCTCCTCTCCCCCTCACCCTCCCCCCCTCACCACCCCTCCATTCCCGTTTCATTCATTTTTCAAAAAGCTCACCTATTAAAGCGTAACAATCCAACACACGCAATTTCGCATTTGTAATATTAGTATAATTTTAACTATCAATGAGATCTCCATAGTAACCAAAACAAATTATAAAATGACAGCGCAAGTCAAATAAATAGTTACCAAGCAACGCTTTGCTTTTCGTCTGGACAATAAACGTATAATAAATAATTTCATAACGCCAGAGCTTACCAATATATATAGCCTATATTACTAGCCAATAATGTAGCTTACTATTTTTTGCGTGAAAGAGTAACAAACACACGTCAATACAAACTATCGTCTTTATAATATTAATAGGATTAAAAAGATGTTCCTACGTATATATTATTGTAGTGTTCAATTTATAAAACTCCGTTGATTTTTTTTAATAATTAAAATTAATTTTGAAATTAGGTTTGCATGCTTTATGTTATTTTGAGAGCTATTTCGGATTTCAAGGCTTATTTTTCATCTCGTATAAAACTGTTTTTTTGTATAACAGATGTATCTATTATAGCTGATAGCAAAAATAAGAAGTGAATTTTAAGACAAGCAGCAGTTACTTGTGTTTAAATATTTTCGTTTATTTAAGAGGGCATTACCAGAGAAAACCGGAAATACGTCATTTTCAAAAAAAGTTTTTAGACGTATTGACTCTTTTCCACAAAAAATTATAAATGGATTTCGAAAGATTGTTCTTTTATCTAGCATTCGTATGTAATAAATTTTGAGATTTTTGTTTTAATTTTTAGTATAATAAGGTTATTCCATAGGTCGTTGGCAGATTTGTTCAATTTTCAAAAAAAAATTTTTATTATACCACACCCATTTCAAATAATAAAATCATGCAGTAAAAAATCAATACATTATCTAGCAAACGTATGTTTTAGAATTTTAATTTTAGTTTCAATAAAATCATTAAAAAATATGTACGTACATGTGTTTCTTGGCGAAAATTGGTCCGTTTGTGTATTTATTTGCGCACTTACAAACTAATAAATTTCAGATTTTTTTAACATTCTTATTAAATTTAGACATTATTGAAAAATGATAAAAACTTATAATCAAAAAATAACTACAAAAAGTACATTATTTTAATAGTTTTATCATCACGCCTTTCAGCATTTTTGGATGAAGGTATAAATTAAAGCTAATTTGAATTGAAATAAATTCGATATTGAGTTATAATTTAAAAAAGCTGGTACAGAGAATAATTAATCTTTCTCATTGTAACCGCCCTGCACGATTGTAAGAACAACTTTCGACGAAATGTGGATTTTCGTCCGCTGGCTGGTTAAACGCTCTTAAATATTCACCTTACTTAATAATACCTATTTCGATCAATTTTAGAGGTGGGTATTGGTACTGCCGCACAGAGAACTATTTATTCGATAACAAACACCTCTGCCACGGGTCGCCCCAAGTGGTTCACTACGTTTGGTGACTTAGCAGGGGTGCCCGAATTCACGGGGTGAGGTTTGTCTAGGTATTGATGGCGGATGCTTTTGCGAGGCGGGCCGGATCGGGAGAGACTGGTTGAGGAAGACCTTTTGACCTCTCCAGCCGGACTCTCTCGATTCATCGCCTTCCTCTCTCGACACATTGACCCCCACTTTCCTACCCACCCTTTGTACCTTTTTCATTCCCAGAACTTCCTTTCCTTCTTTCTCCATAAAGAGCCTCTTCACAGCTTCTCCAAAGATTACATTGACTCCGAGGGATATTGCTTTCCTCAGGGCCTCCCGTGTTGAGCTATTGTAAGAAAAACAACGATGCCCACCGGCTTTTGTTTATTGCTTGCCCAAATTCCAAATTCTTGATTTACCACAGATCTCCAGTCTTCTTCAACCAGATTCTAACTATTTTTAACCAGACACATCAGAACTTTCTGCTTTGGAGTAATTTATACCCGACCTTTTAAATAAATCAAATAATTCTTCGGTGTCCTGTTGGTATTTTTCTATTTTTTTTTTCTAGAAGCTAACCGGTGTGATAAATATGTTTATGCAGTCACCACGCCTATCCGAAAAGCGCTCACGAGTAGAAATGAAATGCCAACTTTCTGGCAGAGTCCCAACTGTTCTCTAATATTCATCCACGGCACAAGTTCGCAGCGTGCATCGTGAAACGTTTAATTGGAATTTCTTTCAACAGTTTATTAGCGGAAAACGGAAAATTTTATAAACCTATTAATTTCTCATAACGTTTTACGTAATTTTTTTTGCGTTCATTTTGAGTTATAATGAGAGGGAACCTATCAACACGTTTCACAGTGTGTATTTTCCAATACGCCATTGTATAATACCTTTGTGGTTCAGTTGTAACAAGATACCCCCACTGCAAAACTATAATATTTTCTGTTTTGTTATCGATGTGGTTAAATTTGTTTCATAGAACTGTACGTCTATTTCGAGAATAAATGCGAGACGTTGGCATTCCGAATTTCTACCGTTTTATAACATATTTCTCTTGCACACTTTAAGTTTTAAGTTTCTAAAAAAATATATGTTAGTTTTGAAGATAATATCGATGTATCGGTATTTATATGAAATTCCCTCGAAAAATAAATATCGCAAAACATGCTCCGAAAATTATTATAAACACGTTTTTACTATTACTTTACAAGTTATATGTATGAAAAAATTTACAGTGTTTCTTTAACTTCTATTTAAGAAATTCCCACGAGATTTATGCTCTATTTTAAGCGAATGGTGTTTTATTAACTCTTGACAGGCCAAGATGCCAAACAGGACGTCCGTAACCATGGGGGTCGGCTGATGACCCCATTTTTTAAAAAAAATTTTAAACTTTTA
This sequence comes from Limnephilus marmoratus, assembly GCA_917880885.1. Taxonomy (NCBI): domain Eukaryota; kingdom Metazoa; phylum Arthropoda; class Insecta; order Trichoptera; family Limnephilidae; genus Limnephilus; species Limnephilus marmoratus. The sequence goes on along the minus strand of OU862914.1, from coordinate 51,154,136 downwards.
AACCAAATAAAACACTTTTTCTTTTTTTGATATTTTTTTTTGTTATTTATGTTTTTGCAGGGAATATTACCGACCTATATTTGACAAAATATTTTTTCCTGCGATCAACGATTTTTTCACATTTTTTTTTAAATGGCATATTATGTATTAATCCTTTGCGCAGGAATACCTAAAATACTAAAAATATATTTCATGTATTTAAGTAGATATAAGAAGGATAGTTATTTTGGGGTCTACCTTCGGCCCCAGTTGGCTGCGGAAGGGTTAAAAATTTTCCCAATTTTCGCTTAAATATTATCGATTTTAGCGCGCTCTCTCTAACATTCGATTTTACATATCTTCTCTTCTTATTCTTTTTGAGCGCTTACTACCGGGCCTTAATGTTTTTATTTTTGATGAAATTATTAAGGCCCAGTTGTTTCGCAGAAATTCACGTGTGACAATATCATCAAATAGTCATTCAGCGCCATTTAGTTTTTTTGATATTCAAAAGCTTAAATGCACCCAGAATCGGTAATTAACGGGGACATTTCATCTGTCAAAAAATAAAATGGCGCTGAACGGCCAATTGATGCCAATGTTACATATGTTAGTAAACTTTAAAAATAATTTTTCAGATTTATATCTGTCAAAAATATATCTAAACGAAAGAAACACATTCATCAAAAATGGATTTATTGCTGCAATTCATTAAAATAAAATAATTTTGGTATGTACTTTGTCGCTTATTTCATTGGTTCTCAACATGGGCGATAACGCCCACTTGTGGGCGTTTGAAACCTTCAGGGGGGTAGTAAAAGACCCAGAGAAAATTAGAGGACATTGAGATGGTGCAGTAAGGGTGCGGGCAGGGTTTAAAAAACACGCTAAGCACGTACTAATAAAGCAAAGCAATTTTTAATATTGGTAAATTTTTATTATTGTATGTACTGTAATCATTTTGTGCGAAACTTCACATATTTCGGTAGTTCGGGAAGTGGATGAAAAATAAATTAAACGATTCCATTACATCCAGATCTGCGTTAAATTGGATGGTATGAAACTTTTAATTTTTTATTATATTAATATTATCATCTTACGTGTATTATTATTAAGAAGTGACTCTTTATCATAAATACAAGAAGGAATGAGGTAGCAAAACGGTACTTAAATTACAAAATAATTCTTTTTAATTTGCTAAACAAAATGGTATAACAAATAATTTAATATATTTTTAATCTACGTATTTATTGAATCTGACCGTTGAGTATCCCTTTCCCCCATAAGTCAAAAAAATTGGGGAACTCTAGAAATAAATTAAAAAAAAATCATAGTGGGCGGTAAGAAATAAGGTTGAGAATCTACATATATTTGATATACGAGTAACATAATACTTTTTAGTTCCAATTTTGAAAATTAAAAGTTGATCGAACTTGAATAATTTATCGCATTACGCGGTAATACCTACGGAGAAATATTTCACATTTCACATGTACCGACAAAATTGTATGTTGAACATATTTTAATGTTTTCAAAAGATACAAATAATATAACAATCACGTCTGGCATGCATTTTTTTACCAAATTGTGCAGGTACATTTTTAAAACACTTTTAAAACTTATTTCACTGCATTGAAATGTTTTTTAAACTGTACCCAAGACAATAAATCTTGACGGATTAAAGGTTAACACGGTAGATTAGTGGCAAGCGTAGTCTCTGCTAGGAATGTCCCGGCGGCGGCAAGGCGTTCAAATCTTTATTATTAGACAATTAATATTATTTGCCTAATAATATTTTCAATTTGGGAGGCGGGAATGGGTACCACCGCCCCGGGAACCTTTATTGGATAACCAACACCTCTGCCACAGGTCACCCCAAATGGTTCGCTACGTTTGGTGATTTAGCAGGGGTGCCTGGGTTCATGGGGTGAGGTTTGTTTAGGTCTTGGAGGCGGATGAACATGACACACTGAACCCCAGATTTCTACCCATCCCTTATACCATTTTCCTTCCCAGAACTCTCCTCTCCTTATTTTCAAAAAAAAACCCTCCACACAGCATCCCTAAAGATGACATAGGCCCTGAGGAAAATTATTTTCTTCAGGGCCTCCCGTGTGGAGCACATGTAAAAAAAATCGTCTAAAAGGCAAAGTTGGATTTGATCGGTGAATTAACGGTGATTTAAAACAACTTGGGATAGAACACAGTGGGATAACATTTGTTTTGTATTTTTTTATATGAATACCGCATAAGAGTCCCAACTGCTCCCTTCTGGAGCCAGTGAGACTATGGCATCCCCGATTGGGGAATGTTATGAGGCTAAAGGTAGTGGGGAGAGGAAGGAGATAGGGAAGAGGAAGGTGTGAAAGTATCTGGCTATTCAGATCTGGTCATTAAACACGGCTAACGCCATTTCAAGCAACGTTTCAATTCTGAATGGTGGTCTTGCACCAGGGCAATACTTCATCGGGAGTATCTTCCACTCAGGAGCGTGCCGCAAATATACTATATATTATTTTAAATGAATAAATTTTTAAATAAGACAAATTATTTAAATAAAATTTATTTGCCACGCCGGAATTCGACCCCGCGACCTTCGGTTTGCGGGTCAAGAACCTTACCGCTGGACTGCGCCGGCCATAAATGGAGTATAATAACTTTAATACAGTAGAATAACTTAATTCGAATAGGATAACTTTAATGAGTAGGATAACTTTAATGAGTAGGATAACTTTAATGAGTAGGATAACTTTAATACGGTAGAATAACTTTAATAGAGTAGGATAACATTAATAGAGTAGGTTAATTTAATAGAGTAGGATAACTTTAATAGAGTGAAATAGCTTAGGATAGAACACCGTAGAATAACTTTAAGATAAATTTAATATTAATTTATCGGTTATCTTCAAACGTTTCTTTTGAAGATAACCGAACAAATAAAAGAGCTTTTCGTGTTGATTTCGTCAAATTCGACAGTCAGTATCTCAATAATTAGACCTGGTAGCGTGCATATGCATAACAATAATTAGACCTGGTAGCGTGGATATGCATAACAATAATTAGACCTGGTAGCGTGCATATGCATAACAATAATTAGACCTGGTAGCGTGCATATGCATAACAATAATTAGACCTGGTAGCGTGCATATGCATAACAATAATTAGACCTGGTAGCGTGCATATGCATAACAATAATTAGACCTGGTAGCGTGCATATGCATAACAATAATTAGACCTGGTAGCGTGCATATGCATAACAATAATTAGACCTGGTAGCGTGCATATGTATAACAATAATTAGACCTGGTAGCGTGCATATGCATAACAATAATTAGACCTGGTAGCGCGCAAATGCATAACAATAATTAGACCTGGTAGCGTGCATATGCATAACAATAATTAGACCTGATAGCGTGCATATGCATAACACAAATTAGATCTGGTAGCGTGCATATGCATAACAATAATTAGACCTGGTAGCGTGCATATGCATAACAAAAATGAAAAATCCATTTGAAAATATTTTTGCACGGTACGGGAACCAAATACACAGAGGGCTTTCAGAAAAAAATTTCCCTCGGGGCCTTGTCACATTCGGGGATGCTATGTGGAGGTTCTTTTTAGGGAAAGGACGGAGAGGAAATTCTTTGAAGAAAAAAATGTGTAAGCGATGTGTAGGAATCTGAGGAAAAAGTGTTCCCAGGAGTGACGGACGTATGCATCCATTCCTCCCACAGCTATGCAAGATGGCGAGTCGAGAGAGTCTAGAGGTTAGAAGGACTCCCTTAACCAGTCAAACCCATCCGCCGCCAAGACCTAGACAAACCCTACCCCATGAACCCGCGTCCTCCTGCTAAGTCGCGAAATTTAGGGGTGACCTATGGCAAGGATGTTGGTTATCCAATAAATGGTTCCCGCCTTAATTATCAAAAACTAAAACCAAAAAATGTCAAAAATTCATATCAGAAGAAATTTTGATTTTGCTTGGTTCTAATAAAGAACGGAAGAGAACTTAGAACTCTTGACATTTTTTTTCACGTCCGAACGATCCCGAATACCTGGAACCAATATCACTATTCATTCAGGCATTCCTTATTGGGGTAGGTATATTTTGAGGTTGAAGGTACTGCGGGGGAGGAATTTTGGGAAGTACCAGGCCAATCAGATATAATGACCAAACACAGCTAAAGCCATTTCAAGAATTTAAAATTCTGATGGTGAACTTTCACAAGAATGACATTGAGATCATTTACAACTATTGTTAATATGCAGGAGCAATTTATTAAGTGATATGTATCTATTTTTCAGCTGAAACTCGTCAGGACTTCCACGACGGTCCTGTAGCGTCCCTTTCTGCATACAGGCCTGCCGAAGGGAAACCTCCCCGCACCCCGCAAGACTTATCTACCAAAAGTGAGTCAAAACTACCAATACTCATAGAACCTCTTGTAAATAGTTTGGGGTAGGTCAACAAGACGTACAGGCAAATCATTTTAGAGGACACTATTGAATGCATCTTGGAACACCCGCCTGCGGTCCCTCTTTATCCTGAAAATGCCCTAAGATACTGGGTATGTAGCGACTAGCGACGTGTTTCAATTCCGTTTAAGTTTTGATTCACGATTCAATTGGACAATGTATTTTTTGTTTTATTCTACAACATCCTCATAAAAACTTTTTTTTAATCCATCCATTACCCTAATGCTAATGGGGCAACAGAAAAAAAAACAGTTGGCAACTCAATCGCTATCCACAGGAAAGAAACTTGCGAATTTCATTGGCGGTCCGCACAGGCAAGTTCTCAAAGACCAGTTGTCAAGAGCGACGCAACCAGTCGCTCGCAACTCGCAGGGCACTCGTTGCCGCGGCCGGCGAGTTTCAGTTACCCGGTTGACAGGTTGCCGTGGTTACGCTGTCAAGTTTTCAAGTAATTTTTGATATGTCAGAGCAGTAAAATATCGATTTTGTTCAGGAGGTTGATAAATTTTTATTATACATATATTAAGGTTGGTAATTAAATTATTATTTTGTTAAATAAGCGGATATAATTACGGAACGCAACATCAGATGCGAATAGAGATGTCAGGAGTTCCACTAAAGAACGCCAAGGAGTTTGTCTATCTCGGGAGCAAAATAACATGGGACGGTCGGTCTAAGAGCGATGTCGACAGCCGTATACACCAGACTAGGCTTGCTTTCAATAAAAGGTCGAAAATAATTGAATCAAATAATATAGACCTAAAGCTGAGAATACTCCTCATCAAGACCTATGTATGGAGTATCTTGATGTACGGCTGCGAAACATGGTGCCTATCCAAAAGAGATAAACGGAGACTAGAGGCTTTTGAGATGTGGTCCTATAGAAGACTATTAGGAATTTCCTGGAGAGACCACATTACAAATGAGGAGGTTCTCCAAAGAATCGAAGGAGGAAGGCACCTGCTCAGGACCTTGTCCGAAAGGCGTGCAAGATGGATCGGCCATGTAATACGACAAGAAGGCCTCTTGCATTCCATAATGGAGGGTATGACCGAGGGGACAAACTCTAGGGGACGCCCACGCCGAGAGTACCTGGAGGACCTGCTGGTGGACGTGCGCTGCTTATCATATGCAGACCTCAAAAGAGCCGCACAAGACAGGGAAGAATGGAAGAGGAAACTAAAGGAAATTGCTGCAAACCAATCCCAGGATTGAAACCAGAGAGAGAGAATTACGGAAATCGTAAAGTTGGGTTGCACCGTGAATTGAATTGCCAACCAGTTTTTGGTATCTCCGTGAGCGAAGCGGACCGTGAATTTTCAGTGAGCTATAGTGCTAAGATCGAAAAATACGACATTACTGATGTTGTTGTAGCTAAAAATGTTTTTTTTTTTTCAAAATTTAAACTTTTCGTATGAAGATCAATATGTGGATGCGGCGCATCCCTTTACTGAAAGAGTCCTGAAGATCTTCATACAAAAAGTTAAAATTAAAAAAAAAATCATTTTCAGCTACAACAACGTCAATAATGTCATATTTTTCAAACTTAGCGCTCTAGCTCACTCAAAAATTCACGGAGCGCCACTGCTAAGGGTCTCTTTAAAATGATTTGCCTGTAAATATTATCTAGAATATGTTCCTAAATTTTTAAACTTCCCTGGAAATATTCTAATGGAACACGTCTTGTTTACCACCAGAACTTTATTGTTTTGTTTACGTATATTTTACACAGCCAAATCTTAGAAAAACATGTTTTGTCAAATCTCAGCAAGATAGCAGTAATAAATTTATTTTCTTACACGGGGGCAGATTTTGTTTTGAGTAGACATTTAAATATTACTTACGTAAAAACTAGGAGTAAATTGTGGCTTGCTATTTATTTTTTATTTCAACTGTTATGTTTATTTTAACTGTCAACCGGTTTCGGGAGAACCCTTCTTTTTCAGGACGAAAATTCAACTAACAGCAGAAAATGTACGAAAAAACTATTAAGTTAAAAGAAAAGTGTTACAAGAAGTAGAGATAGCTAAGGGGTATACTTGTACTATACAGTGGGAACATCGGCTAACAGGGAACATCATATTAATAATAATTACGAATCATATCTTTCAATTTATTCTTTGTTCACTGCTTTGTACCATATCACAACCCTTATCGATCCCTTCTCCTCGTTCTAAGTCCAACTCCAACAAATATATTTTTTATTATTTTCTTTGTGTATTAACTATTAAAGATGGTAGATTATCCTGAAATCGGTTGACAGATTTGATAAATGTATTAGTTGAAACATAAGGCATAATTATTTCATATCACATTATTTGAGTAGATACATGTCAAAGTTTATTTTTTAGTGTAAATATTTGCTTTCTGTGTCATTTTTCCATCTGAACGTATTCATTCACTATTTGTTTAGGTGTTTTTGGTAGTTTATTAATTTAATTAATTTTGGTATGTAATATAGGAATGTGTGTTGATAATATGACATTTTTGCATGTGTCATCCAAAATATTCATAGCACTTCATTTACATACATTACCAATTTCACTTCAAAAATTTGACACGATTTTCTACTTTCCTAGTTCAGTGAATTCGCTAAGTTACGTTTTTTAGAAGTTACCTTTTACATCGTAAAAAACCTTGCAAAATTATTAAATGACAAAAGAACTAACATTAAATGACAAAAGTAAACGCTTGGTGAAAACGTGTGGATAAACGAAAAATATCTTCTGAGAATTAATGGTTTTAATTGATGGATAAAATATAAATGAAATTTTTACAAAATAAATATTACGTCATTTTCAAAATGGTTAATACTGTTTTATTAATGTTTTTTTAGTGTCTTCGTTAAAGGAAGTTCTTCGATTTTGGTATGCAGTTTAATTTTGTGAATTTACCTACATTTTAAATTATTTAACCAATAAAATAAAAACAAATAAATACTCCGGTTTCGAAAAAACTACTGCAGTATCGGAATTATATCTCCGCACAATGCCTTAATTACAATTTTAACGTAATTTTATTATTTGTTGCTAAGCGTCATTTTAAACATTTTTTTTCTGTAGATAAAAACATTCATGTCAAAATTCAAAACGGTGGTTATGAATATTTAGCGTTGGCTAAACATATCTATCGATTAAAAATATTGTTATAAGTATGATGTTGTATGTTATTTTACTAGGATATTTATTTGCTTAATTACTTAACCATCAAATTCACGTGTCACGCGTTTATTAATTAATTTCGTGTTATTTGCTAAAATAATAGTTGATAAAATTATTAAACAATTATTTTGTAACAAATGCTAATTTGTTACAAAATCTTTGTTTAATAATTTCAAATTGTTTCCATATTAGTGATAAATTTTGAATTAATGCACAAGTTCAATCACGAATACCAAATCAACTCAAAATATTCACGCACTATGACTGCGGTTAATCACGAATACAAGACCAAGTCGAAATAATCCAGTCTTTGTGCGTATTGACAACACCTTCCCCTACAGCTGGTATGTCGTAAGTGGTGATGCGTTACTATTGTTGGTGGGGGTTTTCGTAGAGCAATTCAGAAAGACTGACTTAAGTGCCATCTACAATATTAATGATGGAGATTTTTAAACAGGTGTCTTTGTGTTTGTGTAGTGACGCAGATTCCGAAAATGGCAATAACTCGATTTTGGATTATTTCGAGTTGTGCTATTCTTTATCTAGGTGTGCGATATGATTTGTTTTATGCATTTCGTCTTCTATATGAAGTACTTTGGTAGCATAATAATATACGTCTTTAATGACTATTCATTTTAATCTGATTGAAATTAGTTTAATAATCTTAAAAGGCAGATTATTCTGAAAGAGATGAAATTTATTGTAGTCGCTCAGTATTCCAGAAGACATGACATAATAACTTGTTGGTTGTAAAATTGGTATTTGATACTAGTGCATTTTGGGAAGTGTCCCGTTATGTTTTTGGCATCAAAACATATCTATTTTCGCGCATTACTTCACTGCATATCACGCCATCGCAATTCGCAAAATACATATTGTACATTCCCGTCCTACGAGTGTATTGGAAATATGGACCAATCTATGGAGAGCATTATTATGAGAGGCGGGAATATTACTGCTGTCCAGAGTATCTATTATCACCACTGAACAGATTATGATTAGATGATAATAGGAATAATAAAACGTTTAGATACGACTAGATAATAATAATAAAATGTTTAGATTTTTTTACAAATTTACGCATTTTGTTATATTTTAATTGATTCTATTGACAAAAAAGTCACTGCTCAGCTACAATTCAGGATTTCTCCTAGAATGCAGCTGGTTTTCAGCATGTTTGATCTATATGGATTACAAAGTAAAACGAAATTGCAATTTACAAAAGACTCCTAGACGGATAAATAAAACTGAAAACCTGTTCAAGATCAAGTTTTGATGGCCTCCATTGTTAAACGATTAAGATCCTTAGCTACGAATCTGAAGACCGCCGGTTCAAATCCCGGTAAAAGCAAGTAAATATTATTTTATTAATTTGTGTTATTCAAAATAATGTAGGTACACTATAGTATTTACGTTAGGTTCCAGAGTTGTTAATAATTTCTGACTCGCCGCGGTGACAGAGCACTACGGAATAGGAACGTTTTTTTTAATGAATTTAGTCGTATTTGTTGACTAGGTCTGAATAGCCAGGCACTTCCTCACATTCCTCTTCCATATTTCCATCTCCTCCCCAGACTTAAGACTCATAACATACTCCAATTGGGGATACCATTTACATTTTGTATGGCGGGAATGGGTACCGCCGCCCAGGAACCATTGGATAACCAACACCCTTGCCGTACGTCTCCCCAAGTGGTTCGCGTGGTTTGGTGACTAAACAGGTGAGCCCGGGTGTATGGGGTGAGGTTTATCAAGGTCTTGGCGGCCGATGTGTCTGCCCACCTGCTGAGTGGCGGGCAGGATCGAGAGAGACTGGTTAAGGGAGGTCTTTTATCCTCTCCAGCCAGAATCCTTTGACCCATCGCCCTGCACCGCAGTTGGAGAGATGGATTCATACGTCCGTCACTCCTTGACACACTGATCCCCAGATTCCTACCACCCCTCATATATATTTCCTTCCCAGAAATTCTTCTTCTTCCTTTCCTTAAAAAATCCTTCACAAAACGTATCCTAAGATGACATAGGCTCTGAGGAAATTAATTTTTCCTGTTTAAAGCTAACGTAAATAAAAACATAGTCTAACTGGCTCCAGACGATTATGAAGATAATTTGCTTTTGATTAAGGAAATATTTTTATATTTATTATTAATTCCCCAGTATTAACTGATTTTCTTTTATTATGTTTTGATACACTTCTAATCAATAAAATTTGACAGGTATTATATTCCCATGTCATTTTATTACCAGAAGCGCTTTGAAATGTGTTTATCAAGAGTCTTCTGAAAGGTCAACAAGTGTGTCAATCTAATATACACCGATTCAAACCACAAGGTCGATACCGCATTTAAAAACCAGTTATTCAGTTTTTTTTATAATTCGAGGAAATACCGTATGAACATCAACTTAAAATACCATTTGCATGAGACGAAAAAATAATTAATGTAAAATTTTAAATAATGTAAACGACTACGGAAAGTATTTCGTCCGCTGAAATCAAATAAAAAAGGGAAATAAAATTTAATTAGTGTTTTAAAGAAATCTATTCAGATTAGGAATGTGAAAAAATAATCGATTATGAAAAAAATCGATTTTTCTCCAACAAAAATCGATTTTATTAAGCGATTTTAATTTTCAAAAATAAACAATTAATTAGTAATCGATTTTTTTTACTCCGCCAATTTTTACATTCGCAGCCCTGCTACGCTTAGTCATTAGTCCGGAAACCGGAGTGCGAACCTCTATTATTAAAATTATTTACTTCAATACTATAATGTTAATCTACGAAATGATCAATGGCCATACTTCTATTAAATTTCTAAGAAAAATTGATAAACTACGAAGCAAACATGCACATGAGACGTGGAAAAGAAATGAACTAAGACTCCTCTTCAGGAAAAAAAAACACAGAGTCAAAAGTCATTGATGTACGGAGCATTGAAGATATTTGGAGAATTACCAGAAGAAATAAAATTCGAAGAGAGCATAAAGGCATTTAAAATTAAATTGCGAAGATATGTGATTGGTTTGGTATAGATGTGTTATTTTAAGTGTATGTATATATATATAAGGATTGTATTAGGACATAGATAAACTATGTAACTATTTAAAATACCGCAATAAAAAATATTATGTTTATATACAAAACATGACATTAACGCCATCTGTGCATTTACGCTGACATTTTTTTGTGCTTTAAACGCAGTTTAGTTGAAGTTTCTAATCAAACTTGTCACTAGATGAAGTCAGAGTCAACGAACAATTTGTAATTTGTGTTGATTATTTAAAAAAATCTTTTAATTTCGGTTGATTATTATTACCTACTAGCAGACCCGGCCACACGTTGCTGTGGCTAACGAAACACAACGCCATTACCCAATCTTTATAAAATCCACACCACCCGCTTGCCAGCTGCCCGCCGCCCGCTGCCTGAATTGAATATTTGAATTATGAATAATAAGCAAACCTTTCCCTTGAATCACTCTATCTATTGGTGAAAACCGCATGAAAATCTGTTTCGTAGTTTAAAATATCTATGCGCACATACTTTTTGAGCGACTTCATTTCATACTATGTAATGCAATTCGAGCGATCGCCACTAATTATACAATGCTTGCAATGCAACACTGGATATTTGAAAAGGGAAAATCTAATACGTACTTACTCTAGGACATCTATTTTCCAATTTATTCCGTAGAACGAATTTCAAAAGTGACTATAGTACGGCTCGCCAGCCGTTTTAAATCGCACAAAAATAAGTTTTCTTTGAATTTCTCGGCTTTTCTCTAATATATTTACATGTATTATACATATAAACATTCCTCTTCAATCACTCTATCTATTGGAGAAAACCGCTTGAAAATCCGTTGCGTAGTTTAAAAGATTAACGCGCACATACATTTTGAGCGACTTCATTTTATACTATGTAATGATAATGATAATGATGATGATGATAATTATTATTACTTATAATTTTTGATGAATATTTTTTAATTAATAAAACTGTTTTTAAAGATATTCTACGCGTTTTATTTTAATTGGACAAATTTGGGGAAAAATCGATTAATTAAACAAATTTTCGAGATAAATCGAGTTTTCGTGCTAAGAAAATGAATCGATTATTTAATAATTGATTATTTATGTAAAAGTCACAACCCTAATTCAGATAGTCCATTTATTCAGCAATATCTGATCAGAGCCTTTTAAAAAGTGAGTAATTTATTAATCTGTTGTAACGTAAAAATGTTCTCAGTTTATTTAAACAATGCATATAAATATTTTTTAAACTGATTACACACATAATTCAAATGCAATATAGGGCTACTTTTTTAGGCGTTTTTTGTGTAGAGTAGCGGAAAAGTGCATATTTTCTAATTTAAATAATGCAGCTGTTCTCGTTTAAACTGTGCAGATGTCCCTATTTCATTGTATTGTATGAACTAGGTCATTTCCACGAGTTGGTACTTATACCCAACTATAGTTTATCATAGATTATTTAATGTGACTTACTTTAAAGGGGCGAACTTGAGAGGATTAATTTCCTTTATTTGATTCAAAATGCATACAGGTATTTGTTAAAATGTTTTAAATAACCCATCAAACAGTGTTAGAACATAATGATGACAGTTAAAAAGGATATAATAACAATTAACAACAACAACAACAACAACAACAACAACAACAACAACAACAATAGCAACAACAGCAACAACAACAACAACAACATCAACAACAACAACAAAAACAAAAACAACCACAACAACTACAACAACAACAACAACAACAACAACAACAACTAAAACAACAAAAACAACAACAACAACAACAACAACAACAACAACAACAACAACAACAACAACAAAAACGACACCAACAACAACAACAACAACTACAAAAACAACAACAATAACAACAAACACGAACAACAACAACAACAACAAAAACAACAACAACAACAACTGCAACAACAACAAGAAAAACATTATTCTTATGCATCTCCGTTATACGTACACGTACATTATTGCTGTAACGCGGACTTTTTTTCTAGGGCCTCCTTGCACTCACCAAATTATAAGTTATTGATGTAACCAAACTATTGAGTGAAAATATTTTAACATTAGATTAGGTATTTCTATGTTCGTAGGCTGACCGGACAACTCAGAATCATGCAATTTCAACAACTTCCTTTGATGTCATTAAAAGTGAAAAAAAATGGTTAAATAGATTACGTCAGGTTACGACAGGTAGGTTATGGGCTATGTTTTTCATATTCGATGACGTTTCAAAGAGGTGTTAAAATTGCATGATTCTGAGTTGTCATGGAACCGTTCATAGGCATTATAAATAAACTTTCGAAATTACTGCCTCAACACAGCCTAGTATTAATTTCTATTCTTTACATATTTAACCTACTGTTTACGTATTATTTTCTGTTGTTAATTTTATGTACTTATGTAATTTATAAACCAATGCGCACACTATAAAATAAAGATATATTATTATAATTACATTATTGACATCATCATCATAAATAAAAGTTATTTTAGTATGCTAGTTACACGCGAGGAATGTAATATATTAAACATACCTATTTGTGGGCGGCCTACGCTCGCCATACAACCCATACGCCATACAGTCGTCATAGATACAATTAATAATTATATTACACGATTGTAACGATAGTTTGGGTTTGTATGATAGGCCACGCCCACGTATATGTACATAATCCCCATGTGTGACAAGATTTACGATTTCTTTTTTAAAAAATACATAAAATAAATAATCTATGTATATTTTTTTTTATTTTTATTTTTTTTTTTTTTTATATCAAACGTTTATTGATTATAGCATATAAAATATAATGTACATTTAGATGATGTGTTAATTTGCTTACATGTTCATATTCAAATATGTTAATACCACTCTTCCATGGAAGCGTTAGCTTGTGTCTGGAAGAGTAGTGTACATTTTTTAATGCTATATTTAAGTTCTTAAATTACAATGTGAATGTAAAAAACAATAAGTTGTAAGTTCGGTGATATGTAATTATAAGTATTTATCTACTATCAAAACAATTTTACTATTTGGATAATGTGTCCAGAATTATTGTAATTAGTTGCTAAAAACAATACAAAATTTAACTTATTTGAAGAATGGAGTATCACTTGGAAACTGAGTTATAAGTAGATTAGATTAGTCGGAAACTGTTTTTTTTTTTTGAGATTATCTTTAAAATATTTTTTTACAGTGTTTATTAATTGGATTTTATCATTAATTTTTCTAATTTCATCCGGTAATCGGTTGAAAATAAGTCTTCCTTGATAAGTATAATAATTTTGTGCAAAGGAAGTGTTTAATTTTGGGCATGAAAAAATATATTTATGTCTAGTACGGTTTTCAGTTATAAATTGATATTTTTCTTTTTCTTTTAAAATTTGAATCAATGCATTTCTATTGTATAGATCTTTGAAAGATGGTACTTGAAATTCCTTAAATAATTGATCCGTTGGGTAGTCAGAAGGTTTTTTTAATATGATTTTAATTATTAGCCTCTGCACAACTTCAATTGGGGAAAGATTAGTTTTGTATGCGGATCCCCAGCTAATGATAGCATATTGTAAAGTTGATTGAACCAAAGCGTAATATATTAGATATAAGTTTTTTACAGATAAAAAATTTCTGATTCTTAAAAATATATAAATCAATTTTCTAATTTTTTTTACAACTTGACAAATTTGTTCCTTCCATTTCAAATTTTTATCGATAATGACTCCTAAATATTTGATTGTGTTTGTTGTTTTTAATATTGTGCAGTTTTGGATACAATAATTTTTACTATGTGTTTTGGAATTATCATGGATGATTTATTTATTTTTTATTTTTTTTTAATTTCAATAACAAGGTTTGTACATGTATGTATGATGTATATAATAAGTATGGATTCTTTTTTTTTTTTTTCACAGACCTCCTCACTAGGATTTCCTGTTCTGAGGTGGCCTGTAGTTTTTTAAAATATTTGTATTTGGTTATGGATTGTCTTTATATCGTCTTCATGATGTTTGTAATTTTATTATCACTTTGATCTCTCAGCCATATTTTTACTTTTGTTTTAAATATATTCATTTCCTTTATATTTTTGATTTGATCTGGTAGAGCATTGTATAATTTTATAGCATGGAATTTATTATTTCTCTGTCCAAAAGATGTGTTCAAACTGGGAGTAACCAGGATGTTATTGCTTACTGACCTGGTTGAGTATTTATGTTGGGCTGTGGAGTATACATATATGTTTTTTTTCAGTTTAAATAAAATATTTTTTGAATAAAGTTTCTGTACATTGAAGACTTGAAAGTTATTAAATATTTCTTCCGTCGGAGTTCTAAGCGGAACTTTCAGTATTGTCTTCAGTACTCCTTTTTGGGCTATATTGAGTCGCTCTGTGTGAGTGCTCAAAGCAGACCCCCATCCAGTTATCCCGTATTCTATTTGTGATTGACATAAAGCTGATGATGTCAATGTTTTTAGGGGTATCATTTTTGTGTATTGCAAATGGAATTACAAATGTTTTATCACCATTTAGTGATAGTAAATTTACGTCGAAGAAATTCTTTAAAATATTTATGTCTTCGGTGGCTTTAAATGTTACTTTTTCCCAAGTTTTATCGCTAATTATTAGTACCGTATCATCGGCGTATGAAGTAATTTGGCCATGTAGTGGTTGAAAAAAAATGTCATTAACATATATGGTGAAAAGGATTGGTCCGATTACTGTACCTTGAGGGATTCCAAAGTCTGATATTTCTTTATCGCTATTAATCTGATTTATTTTTACGACTTGCGGTCGATTTTTTAGGTAGTTCGAAATCCATTTAATTGCATTGTCTTTTATACCTATATTGTTTAGTTTTTTTAGTAGAATCTCATGGGATATACTATCAAAAGCTTTTCTGAGATCAATAAATATACCGGCACATTTTTCACCTTTATCCAATGATTCATTGATGTATGAGGTTACATTAGCAATAGCATCTTGTGTGCTGAGTGACTTTATAAAACCAAATTGGTTTTTTTGAAGAATTTTATTACTTTCTAGGAAACCGACCAATTGGTTTTTCACAATTTTTTCAAAAATCTTTCCAATGTTTGAGATTAGACAAATTGGGCGGTAGTTAGTTACTTGTTGAGGATCTCCAGATTTATAAATAGGTGAAATAATTGTATTTTTATAGTTTGTCGGAAATATTCCCTCTGTTAAACTTAAGTTTATCAAATGAGTAATTGGTTTTACCAAATGAATTTTCATGGATTTTAGAAAATGTACTGTAATAAGGTCAAATCCGGGAGACGAACCTCCTTTCATGCCTTCTATTATTTTTAAAACTTCACTTTCTGAGGTTGTTTCAAATTTTGATAAATTATTTTGATTTTGTACATTTTCAATCGTTTGTTTTTTCGGGTTAAAAGATTTATTGATATTTTTCGCAAGATTTTTTCCTACATTAGCAAAAAAAGAATTAAAGATGTTTGCACATTGTTTAGGTTGAATATTAGCATCTATTATTTTATTTTCATGTTCAATGTATTTTATTTTTTGTGTTTTTTTAGTGTTATCCATGGCTAAGTTGACTGTTTTCCATATTTGTTTATTGTTATTGTCTGTAGAAAGTATTTTATTTTTGAAATAGTCTTCTTTATTTTTTTTGATACAGTTTGTTAATTTATTTTTAAATTTTTTGTAAAAAGTGTATGCTTTTTCATTTAGAGGATTTTTCAATGCTGTTTTATAAAGTTTTTCTTTGTTTCTAATTGATATTATAAGTCCTTGTGTTATCCAAGGCTTTAAAATTCTTAGTTTAGATTTAATGCGGACTGTAGTTTCAGTAGTTAAATTTTTTATGTGTTGAGACAATATATTTTCAAAGTTTTTTGAGCAAGTCTCGGTATCATAACTATTTAACACGTTGTTCCATTGTTCATTTCTTAGTTTTTTGGATAAAATAGTCATATTTGTGTAGGATTTTGTCTTTGTTAGATTAAATTTTTTATGTTTAATTTTGTTATCATAGAGAAGAATGCATGCATGGTGGTCAGTTATATTCGTTTTCCAAACAATTGATTTGATTTTGTCGATATCTTTAATATTTATGTTAGTCCATATATGGTCTAAACAAGATGGAGTGTGATTTTTTATCTCTCTCGTATTTTTATTAATGCACGATATGAAGTTAAATTCAGTCATACAATTAATATATTCATTTTTGAAATTATTTTCTACGTTTTCATTAATGTTTAAATTGAAGTCTCCTGCAATAAAGCAAAGTTTATTACTAAATTTTAACAGTATTTGTTTAAATTCATTTATAAATGACGAGATATTCGAACCGTGTGTTCTGTAAATAGCTATTATGTGGTAGTTTGTTTTGTCGAGTTTTAATTGTATTTCAATACAGTTTACTAGATGTATAGGATGTTCAGTTATTTTGACAATACTAAATTTATCGTGAATGAATATGACGAGACCAATATGTTACTGTAAAAGCCCGAACTACGGTAAATCCTAAGATTTTGCAGGAAATTCCTAAGATTTACCAACTCTTAATGGTAAAAGTCCGAACCGTTCTATAATCATCGTTCACTAACCTAACCTAACCTAACCTAACATGTACTAAATTCTAATGGTAAAAGCGCGAAAAAATGGTTTATAATATTTATATAAGAAACGATTTTTTCGGGCTTTTACCATTAGAATTAAGTACATGTTAGGTTAGGTTAGGTTAGGTTGGTGAACGATGATTATAGAACGGTTCGGACTTTCACCATTAAGAGTTGGTAAATCTTAGGATTTACCGTAATTCGGGCTTTTACGGTAACATATATATTATTTTCCTCGTGTATAACGAGCTTTGCAGTTTCTTTTTTAAAAAATGGTAAAGCTAAGAAGAAATTTCACCAATTTTCATGTAGCACGTGAGATTTGATCTTAAAATTATAATGGGATATCTTGAAGATTTTACGATCCACATAATTCCAATAACGGTAAAGAAAATCTTTTAAAATATTAGTTTCTTGAAAGAATATTGTTTTAAATGCTTGACAAAACAGATTTTAACATTTTTACCCATAGCGATTGAGCTATATTTATTATACGACAACTTGTTGATCATAAAAATGTTACGGACTTCAAAAAGTATAAAAAAAACTTGTGTGATGGGAATTCCCCATTTTTTCGCTCATGCCTTGATATTGGTTGCCAGAATTTTTTTCAGCTCTGAATGAAATAAAAAAAATCACAATACATTAATTTAATTTTCCTCATTTCTCAATTGTCACACTATGCATATACATGTCGAGTTGATCTGCTTCTGTTCAGTATTTCTTCGCTTCCTGTTATCAACTTCTGAAGGTTGTCATCCTATCTTATCTTATGTGATAATGCATCTGTAACAGTGGCGTAATAATCGCATGTGTGCATATGTGGCCCGGGCAACTGCATAGGGTCGGACTACGGAGCCTTATGGAATGCACAACTTAATAATATAAATAAATATATTTTTATCGTTTTTCACAAAGATGATATTAGAACGCAAAAGTATTTAAACTGCCAGGAAATCAGCTCTTAAAAAAGAAAGAAACATACTTCCTACTAATATTATAAAGGCGAAAGTTTGTATTGATGTATGGATGTATGTATGTTTGTTACTCTTTCATGCAAAAAATACTGAATGGATTTTAATGAAACTTAACAATAATATAGCTCGTATATCAGAATGACGTAAAAGCTATAGCTTAGAGCTCTCTAAAGGCTATAGATTTTTTTTAAATTGCAATAGGTGGCACGCGAGCTCTTTGAAAAATGAATGTAACAGGTAAGGGGAGGGGGTGAGGGGGGAATAGGGAGAGGTGGGGTGGTGGGGGGAGGAGGAGGGGGAGTGGTGAGGGGAGGGTGAGGGGGAGAGAGGGCGGGGGGTAGTTGGAGAGGGGGCGTGGGGTACGAGGGAGGAGGGGGGAGGGGGAGTGGGGATAGGGAAGGTGGAGAAGGCGCTGTGGGAACCCCCCTAATACTACGCGAGCGAAGCCGAGGGCCAAAGCTAGTAGATACTTAATAATTTGACAACATTTTAATTCCTTCAACTGCCACCAAAATAATTAATACCCAAGAATTTAGTGTCTCCACACCCTCAAACTACCTTAGATCTAACCCCTCGGGGGTGGATAAAATACTAACACGTCTTCAAATATTTCAGTTTGACATTCAATTTCAAACGGATTAGCTATTTTTGAACGCATCCAAAAATAAAATAATGTTTTTGAAATCAGAAGAAACTCTTTCAGATTTTAACTTTATAAACTGTCTTACGAGTATGACATTAAAAACGTCACAAAATTTGAACGCAATACAGCTAAAGTTTTTTAAATCGCTTACCGATGGTTTTTTATATAAAAAATAATTATTTGAAAAATTGGCAAACCTCGACCGTGTGAACTGTTTGGCGGTTTTCTGATCTACAGTTTTTTTTTGCAAATTATTCGTGAGCGTCCATAGTAAACTTTTAAATGTGTAGATAAAGCTTGGAATTTTCTCTATTTAATCTGCTTGTATCATTAAGTCCAATCATAATATAAAAGGATTTTTTATGAGGACATATCATTTGGTGATAGATATAGCATGTATAGAAAATATCGTTTCAGCACTACTTCATCCAGCAGGCTTAAAATAAAAAAGCCTAGCCAAGCCATCCCAGTATGATAAATTTTGTTATTGATGACTTTTCACAGTTTGCAATTTTCGTCGACGTATCTTGTCCGCCGCTACCATCTTTCTCTAAAATAATTTATTATTTTTCTAAGAATAAAATACTGATCAAGAGATCGATTTACATTTCTTCAACCAAGCCTTGGGTCCCTTCGTCATTTATCTCATGCATAACATATTGTGTGTGGTCGTGCATAAAATTAATGAGATCTTCTATAATTAACAAGATACCGCAAATATGAAAGCATAGATCATAGATCATAAAACGGCACTATAAATCTCGGCACTGACCTTCTCCCAATAAATTTATACTTGCCCTGTCGTACACAGTTCAAGTCGTAAAACAATTATGGTTGGTCATATCTATCGGTCAGGTCATAGGACACGTCTGTCTATGCTATAAACTTGCAATGATATGTCATTACGACCCGTTGCATATTAGCATGATTGCATAATAACGTCCCGAGCGGAAAGGTCAATTGAGACCACTTGTGTCAAGACATCATTATGTTCAGCATCTTCCATGCTACAATATATGTACACTGCACTGTGCAATAATTATCGTATTTCTTGTTATATCGCATCATCATGGTCGAGAAAGACAACACAAGACGCGCTGTCTATTATTACAATCATGCCTTCATGTAGTTTAGCATCAAATAGCATGGAGTTTGACAACTCAATTAATTAACATTATTTATTTTTATTTATTTACAAAAAACGTGAAATTAATTAAGACATTCACATAGAGTAGATATAATAAATGACCATTCTAGGCGGCTGCCTGTTTCATAGTGACCAATGGAGCATCGTTACTTTGTATGAAGTCTAGTGTAAATATATGGATTTAGTATTTATTTATTTATTTATTTTTATTTATTTATTTATTACACGCCCTGATGGGCTTTTACATTATAATTTATAAGTTGAGTAACAAACAATGAAGAAAATATAATACAATGAGAAAATAAAATATACAAAACAGTGTAACAACAAAGCAAATAATAAAATAAAAATACATATTATGTAAAAATGATAAGAAGGCTCATATTCAATATAAACAAAAATTGAAGAAATTACGTAAATCTATTTGTGCCTAGAAGAATAAAAGTGATAGAATATACAACGTTTATACTGATTAGTTTTAAGATGAAATATATCACCTAGATTAGAATATTTATTTCCGAGACTGTGAAGTCTCGGAAACGGTGAATTTTGATAAGCTAGTGTCCTGGTGTTATTGAAGTAGAAGGGTAATAAATGTCGACATGATTTTTGGGGAACATGGATATTGATAAATTGAAGTAATTCAGAACAGTCAATTTTGTAATGCAGTATTTTATGTAATAGTATTAAATCTGTGCTTATTCTTCTTTCTGAAAGTTTCAATAGAGACGTTTTATCCATGAGAGAATTGTAATCAATGTTTAGTATAGGAATATGCAATTTATAGTTTATAAACCTTAGAAACTTCCGTTGAATCTTTTCAATGTTGTCTGAATGAATGTTGTAAAAGGGAGACCATAACGTAGAGTATATAAACATGCTGAAAATTTAATAAAAAATCTAATAGAATGTAGAAGATAGAAGGAGAAAAAGACATAGATTTAAACATATTAATTTATATGATAACATGATTAAAATATAACATTTTGTTATAGTGAGTATGCATGCATACATGTGTAGGTATATGGGTGCATACATATATTTACAATAAAGACATACACATGAATATATACACATACAAATATAAATATACACATACACACACACATACATACGCATTCATACACATATATTCTCACACGTATACACAATATAAACACCTCTATCTGAGTATGAGAAACAGGCTAATAACACTATCACATTCACTCATAAAAAATTCCCAAGCGCCTTTCTGAAACTGTGGTATTTGGCTATTGACTTTTTAAAAAAAAAAATTATTTAAAAACGAGCAAGGTAGTTAAAATGTAACTGTGCCATTGAGGTTTTTGTTGCTGGAATAATATATTTGAATTGGTAACTTATTAATTCTGAAGGCGCCGTATACCCTCTCAAAAAGATATTTCGAATATCGACGATAAGTCTTCGTTTATTTCCTGTTGTACTAGATACACAATACAAATTTAAAATATAAATTCGAGTTTTGTAAAAAAAATATTTTCATATTAAGTGGTGTATATTAGTGTCTTTATGTTAATTAAAACATGTCAACCTAACAATCTTGTAATAATTATAATATTTAAATGACTTGTATAGCGCGGTTTTTGTGAAAAATCACCTCAAGGGCGCTGTACTTCCCCATTTAAGGATATCTTAGTCCCACTAGCCAAGTGCACTGGATATTTTACGTCATCTTGATAAAACAAAACTAAAAGAACATAATTTTTGTGGGTATAAAATTTTTATAAACAACAAGAATACTCCTCAATACAAAGTTGTCAATTTTAATACCAAACCATGAAACTAGCTATAATGATTTATACATCACTCTAATTTGCATTACAATGATGGCCGAAATTCAGCATTGTCGTTGACCTTAGCTAATTCACACTTCCTTATTACTTATTGACGTAATATTTGCAAATGCATCATTCGGAAGGTCAACTTACGCGTGTCACATTACACATATATAGAAGCATAATTAACACATTCAAATACAAAAGAATATTTCCTGTCACACCCAGTTTCTCTTTCATACAATATATTGAAAACACATTAGCACGAATGCCGGATTCAATATTATCTCGGTATGCAAATTTGAATTCTTCTTTTTTAAGAAGAATCCAACATTTTTATGTTGATTCTAAGACTTATTAGAAGCTTTTGTTAAGGCTTTTACAAAACTCGTTAGTGGTCACGGAAAGCTTCCGGTACTTAGGTACCTATTCAGGTTCTAATGGCATTACGTTTTACCGACCTCCCGACATAAACTACTGACAAAGTAGTGAGTTGTATACAGTGTTATTCGAGTTTGAACGAATCATTATTTTAAACGACATATCGAACCTCGACTCTATTATCGTTAGAATTAATCGATTCAAACAATTCGTTGGAAATCAAAAGCGCCAATTTTTTTTGACATTTTTTTATTACCACATCGAACGTTTCAACATTTTTAATTATATTTTACATGGGAGAGTATACGAGTACTAAACTGAGTAATATTGAGTTTATTTACAAAAAATCTCTCATTTTTACATTATTTATTTATTTTGTTCCATTGTTATTATTTTTCTTGATAATAATGTAGGATATTAAAGTTAGGTCTTCTTCTTCTTCATTGCACTGTCCCAACTCATTGCCTAGGTAGGCTGTTGGAGTCGGCTCTTCTCGTTCTCAGGTTATTACTTCTTTGGATCTGGGTATCGCGTTCATCCAGTCCGTTTCTGCGTAGTATTTTGGAGCATTGAGTCATCCAGGGGCTCTTTGGTCTTTCTATCGATGACTGTAGATGAAGCTCCATAGATATTGCTTGCCTCACTGTCTAGTCTGGTGGTCTCCGTCTTATGTGCCCGTACCATCTCAACTGTCGTCCCTATAAAAATTAGTTTTTATTTCTGAAAGCAAAAACAATACACGATGCATATTATAAGTTTTGGTTTTATTTCTAACGACTATTTTCTATGGTGTATAGATATGAATTCTTCTTCTTCTTTCGTATGGTGGGGGGTCAGAGGGGGCATCTAGGTCTGCGAACCAGTCTAGTTGCCCTGTGGAATGAAACCCCGCCGGGGAATGAATGGAACAGGCATTCGTTGACCACATGTTCGGTGGTCTGCATCGTACCGCGTTCACAAATCGCCGACTCTTTAAGGCCCCATCTATGCATCATGTGAGCACAACGGCTATGGGAGCACCTTATCCTATTGCTGGCAGTCCAGAGTTTGCGAGACAATGAGAATCCAGGCTGTCTCTCAGTGGGGTCTTGAACGAGATGGGCGTTTTTGACATTGGCCGATTGTTACTCAAGTTTCCACCTATCTTCTGGGGTGAGAGGTGTTCGAAGGAGTCTTTCTCCTTCCGTCCAGAAAGGTTTGCAAGACTTCAAGCGGCATGCCGAGTGAGAAACGACATCATCGTTTTGCGGTGCCTTCTTGTATTCCCTCAGTGTTAAATGAAGAGGTACTTCATAGTATTATAATATTCATGGATACACAGGCATATGCTTTCGTGTTCTGCGGAGTTAAGATTCCTCACCAAAACTCACCGATTCAAACGTAATTCGTTCGTCTCTAGTCCCATTTGTTTGCACTGTGTTTGCACAAATAAAACCTTTAAATAATTTCGGATATTCAAATTTGATTTCTACCACAGACAGCACCGACTTAGCCAAACGAGGTGGTTCATATAAAAAAAATAATAAATAAATTATAATAATCGTTTTAGTTTCACTTGGGGGGAGAGATAACATAAATTGATGAGTGCCAGTCGAAGTCAAAATAAATCGATTCATTGTGAACAAATAAGTTGACACTTTTATTGAATCGATTCACATCGAAGTACTAATATTGAGTCGATACGATACCATTAAGCATTCCATTAATAGGTTAGAGATAAAAGATGCCATTATACTAACGGTTACTTTGCTTCGCATTCCAATAGAGAATTATCTATTAATTATAATTTAAGTATATCAAACTGTGTCGGAATTGTATTGGTTGGTTATTTTGGTACCGGTAATGGAGTACAAAATATTGACCCTAACCTAAGTCAAAAAATTTCTCCTTCTGTTAGCTGTTTAAGATTTAACAATTTCATGGTCAGGAGATCTTTTAATTTTTGACGCCTCGTACAGAGGTCGTCTTTTTGTAATTTTATTTTTATTTTGATGACAATTTAAAAAAAAATTATATTGAAACATTTATTAAAGTTACAATTTTACAACATAATATAACAACGATATTTCAATCACTCTCCTAATAAAGCAGCTGCTTGTGTTTAGGAGAGGACAACTAAATACTTTTACATCTAAGTATATAAATTAAAAATATTATCACAAAAACTAATAGTAATTTTATGAGAAAATATAATAAAATTATTGGTTAGTTAATAAATGATTCAAAGGATTGATAAAACAAACCATATTTCTAAACATTAAGTAAAGTTATGAGGTGGTACTAGAGTATTTCAATTTAATTTTTTTTTATATTTGTCTTGTAGTTTTCTTCCGATCGTATATCTTGGGGTAATTTATTGAATAATTTTAAACCCTTATATAAAGTGATGTTGTGCTGTTGTGGTTCGTACTGGTGGTATGGTTAGTCCTCCAACAGATATGATTATTTTGCTAATATTTCATTGTGGTATAGTATTTTTATTAAAGAAATCTTTATGTTATTGTAGTAGTGCAATTTTGTCATAAATTTTTGTAAGTGGGGGAACCGGGAAATCTTGGAAAACATTTATTGTTGGGTAGTAATAGGGCTTTTTTAAGATGATTTTTATTAACATTTTTTGAATTGTTTCCAGTGGAAGTAGGGATGATGGGACAATGATTCATCTCTAAAGAGTTTATTATAATACCTCCAAAAAACGACGAAGTTATCAGCTACCAAAATAAACTACGCCAAAATGGATGCAATTGTGTCTTGTGACGTCACACGCAGTGTTATTATTCATAATTTGGATGGAAATGCTGTAGTAATGCCGAGGGTGCACCGTGGTGTCATACCCTTTTCGTTCGGCCGCAAATATCATCGTTTTGACGGCCTACATCTGTGGTTCTTTGGCGGTACTGTTCGATGTTTTCCAAAATTTCAAACAGTTCCGTCCTCATCATACTCTAATTACAATTATAAATTATATGAATTTTCGTTGTAGGAGACATCCTAATTATTAAAGATATAATATTTAATAATATTTGACTGATTTATATAGCGCCGTTTTTGTGAAAAATCACCTCAAGGGTAAGGGTAGTTTCAATATCAATGTGATAAGGACTCAGGGAGCTTAGCTTTTTTCCTTTAATTCATGAGAATGAACAAGCCATATTCTCAAGTTTCCGGTAATTACTAAGAATGTTTTTTATTTCTGAACATATACTGCCTCCCGTTTCATATTATATTTTAATGTTCTTGTTTTGTTCTGTGCTGCAACAGCACTGTTATTGTTAATTTGTTCTCTTGGCATTGCTTTGCATTTATACTGTATATTGTTTATTTGATATTATTTGATCAATATTTCGTAAGAACACCCAAGAGCACTATAGGATTATTATAGTAAAGCGGAATTGAAGTGAAATAACATAAAACTGCGCTATACAAATATTACGTTATTATTATTTATTATCTATGTCTTGGGCATTAACTGTGTAACAACTTCGAGATATTTTTGTTTTGAAGAGTTTTTTAATATTCAATGTACATTTGTCACTTTAATTTTAAAATTAAAATAACAAATGTACATTGAAAATTAAAACTCTTCAAAACAAAAAATTATTTATTATTATAAGTATAGTGCCCTATTGGAATCATTTTACGCGGGTTTATTTCTGGCGTAGTTACACTTTTTTAACGGTTATGCACCTATACCTACATCTTAAACGGTTACGAAAAAACTCTTTCACATTATTTTATTCACTTCTAATAGGTACAAATACATTATGTAAATATTTTGCGAGTTCTGACTTACTTACCACGTACGCCAACACCGTTGATAAAAATAATAAAAATAACAGATTATCGATTTGGGAGGTTATTTATCTTCCATCGGAGGTTGGGAAAGATCAGTCAAGTCAAAAAATAATAAAAATGTGTTTTAGGAGTATGCCGACCTATGTCAGCGTACGACCAGACTGAAAGGACTATCAAAACAAACGATGCACGAAGTTGGCGACACTTTTTGTAGTTTTATTCTAATAATGGCTCAAGGCCCATATCTCTTGTTTCTAGTATCTGTGGTCAATCTTGAACCCTTGACACTGTAGCTCGGGGTAGAAACGTTCTGATACTGCTGTCAAATAATTCTCACTATGATAAAATTGTTATTAGACAACACGATTATGATAGGCATCAAACTCGAGATAAATAAGTTCCATACCAGAGAAAACCAGAAATATGTCATTTTCAAATCCGATTTTAGACGTATTGACTCTTTTCCACAAAAAATTATAAATGGATTTCGAAAAATTGTTCTTTTATCTAGCATTCGCATGTAATAAATTTTGAGAAAATTCTTTAATTTTAAGTATAATAAGGTTATTCCATAGGTCGTTGGCAGATTTGTTAAATTTTCAAAAAAGATTTTGTATTATACCACACCCATTTCAAATAATATAATCATGCAGTAAGATAAATCAATACATTATCTAGCAAACGCATGTTTTAGAATTTTAATTTTAGTTTCAATAAAATCATTAAAAAATATGTACGTACATGTGTTTCTTGACGAAAATTGGTCCATTTGTGTATTTATTTGCGCACTTACAAACTAATATATTTCAGATTTTTTTAACATTCTTATTAAATTTAGACATTATTGAAAAATGACAAATACTTATAATAAAAAAATAACTACAAAAAGTACATTATTTTAATAGTTTTATCATCACGCCTTTCAGCATTTTTAGATGAAGGTATAAATTGAAGCTAATTTGAATTGAAATAAATTCGATATTGAGTTAAAATTAAAAAAAAAACTGGTACGGAGAATAATTAATCTTTCTCATTGTAACCGCCCTGCACGATCGTAAGAACAACTTTCGATGAAATGTGGATTTTCGTCCGCTGGCTGGTTAAACGGTCTTAATAGTTTTTTTTACATTTTTTTACATTAACTGCACTCAGGTGACCCTGAGGAAAATAACTTCTCTCAGGACATATGCCATCTTTGGGGATGCTATGTGGAGGATCTTTTTAAGGAAAAGAAGTTCTGGGAAGGAAAAATGTTTGAGAGTTGGTAGGAATCTGGGGTTCAGTGTGTCCAGGTCACCCGCCGCCAAGACCTAGACAAACCTCACACCATGAAACCTGGGTACCCCTGCTAAGTCACCAAACGTAGCGAACCACTTGGGGTGACCTATGGCGGAGGTGTTGGTTATCCAATAAAAGGTTCCCGGGGCGGCGGTTCCCATTCCCGCCTCCAAAATAGTAATCTATGCCTTCAGTCATCAATTCATCTGATGCAATCTTTCTCGGCATTATAATCCAAAGAACCTATTTAGTTAAATGTAAATGAAACAATGTTACTTCAAAAGTATAACCTATTTAGTTTTTAACCATTTCTTAAATTAGCTCAAACTAGGAAATTAGGCACTAGGTATGTCTAAATAGATTGTGATTATTCTCCTTATAGTTTAATTTTAATTTAATTTTCTTTAGCTTTTTACGTTCTTGTGATTACCATAATTAACTATATCGATTGTTCAGGGGATTTTCAGCATGTTACGATATATCCAGAGCTAAAACCACCTAACAGAGTTTTAATACCTATCAATCCTATTTTGGGAGGCGGGAATGGGTACCGCCGCCCCGGAAACCTTTATTGGATAACCAACACCTCTGCCATAGGTCACCCCAAGTGGTTCGCTGCGTTTGGTGATTTAGCAGGGGTGTCCGGGTTCATGGGGTGATGTTTGTCTAGGTCTTGGTAGCGGATGATCAGGACACACTGAACCCCAGATTCCTACCCACCCCTTAAACGCTTTTCCTTGCCAGAACACTCCTCTCCTTCCTTTCATTAAAAAAAACCCTCCAAACAGCATCTCCAAAGATGACATAGGCCCTGAGGGAAATTATTTTCCTCAGGGCCTGCTGTGTGGAATCATGTAAAAAAAAGCTATAATTTAAAAGAAGAAGAAAAAGTTTACAAATAAATGTCATATTCGTTATACTTTCTGAAAATGTTCGGTAACAGCAGGTATACAGTAATAATGAGTTAATGGTTAATCAATTAAATTCGATTTAAATGGCCCCATAATAAACTCCCGATATGTAATATTTTACTGCAAATTGCAAACAAACCGTTCCGATCCAATAAAACTATAACTTATAAATTAATGTTGTGTTATATATGGATTATCACTAAATATAATCATGTATGTACGACTAGTGCAATAGAAAAAATGAGCAATTAACGATAATAATTATTGGCTACAACATTTTTTCGTATTTATTAAATACTTTTATTCCTAGGTAAGAAAAAACGCTAAACATCAAGAGTTCTTTATAAATTATATTTACTAATTAAATTGTTAAAGTAAAAGTACCAAAATTCTTTCGAAATCTCACGACAAATAGACACTGACTTTTCGCTTGTTTTGAAGGGCAGGTGTGCAAAATTATATCAATTCAATTTCCGAATAAAACTGTAGATTTGTATAGATATCAAATCTACAGACACTCTTCTTTATCTAAATTATTCTAAATAGAAAGATAGATAGATTAATCACGCCTTTATTTTTCATTTTGACACCAAGCTAAAGGGAATCGATAGTGAGGTCGATCGATATAGGTTTTATCGAAAATTTCGGCTTGTCATCGCTCCCGAGCACGACAGCAGGTCGCTAACAAACAAACAACCGTTCACAACGAGTAAGGGTTCCTAATTTATTTGGCGTGAACGTCGTGAACTGTTATTTGTTCGTTAGCGGCCTTCTGTCGTGCTCGGGAGCGATGACAAGTTACCGAAATTTTCGATAAAACCTATATCGATCAACCATGTTAGATACCGTATCTGTGTAATGGTGGTATCGTTTAGAATTTTAAGTAGTGCTAATAAATTATATGAATTTTATTGTTTTAGCGAAAAATCGCCATAACGTCCTAAATTAACGTTTTTTTCAGATATGATTTTAGATTTTCACGTCCAAAAGTATTTTTGTTAAGTATTTGTTTTTGGGGTGTTACGCCATGTTGCGCTACCTCCTCATTAAGCCAACGTTTCGGACAGCGTTACAGTGTCAGGGCAGATGTGTATGTGATGATGGACACTGTAACGTTGGCTAAAGGAGGAGGTAGCGCAACACGGCATAACACCCCAAAAACAAATAACAAAAAAACGTTTTATCAGTTTAAATTCGGGAAGATGTAAAATTTTTAATAAATACTTCCCAACTTCACTCAGAATCACTATAAACCCTTAATTATTGAGGAATGCCATAGTCCAACTGGCTCTTCATGAAGTTTGCACTAGATCGCAATAGTTCAATAATCGCATAACAAATATGTTTCACCGAATGTTAATGCTCCTGAGTAATGAGTTAATTTGGAATTATCTAAATACGCCCCTGCTTATATCCCAGTATTGAGTAAGCACTGGAAGCGTTCCAGCTTAGGGTTGCCAGGGTCATCACATCACCATAATAATAACAAATATAGCTTATGGCAACACCAGACCGTGGTGGGAATTTTAATGCTCACATTGTATTATTTTTGACTACTACTTGAGGCGTGACCGCGCTCCATAATAGCAATCAAATACTAGTATAGTAGCTTTGTTAGTTACGTTTGTGTACTTATATGTATTTAAATTACCCGACACCAAACTAGCCAAATATGACAGGGCCTCTGAAGTGTTTAATCTTCGGTGAATTATTTATGAATTAGATTTTTCCCGGTGTTACCCGGTAGTAAATATCCGTCGAGAAGTATAGTATATATTTACAGTGCACACATTTGGGTGGGGCAGCATGACAAAATGGAAGGAACCAGGAGTATGAATCAGAAAAAGTTCGGAGAAAACATACATTCGATGTTCCAGAGGCTAATTTGAACAAGTAAATAAGTAGGTTTTTATTTAATTAATGAAGACAATATTAGCGAAACTCAATCTAAAATCTGAAATAGGTAAATCAAAAAGAGATGGGTTATATCTAGGACTCGAACCCAGGTCACCCATGACTTGCCGGGTCAGTACTCTAACAATATGAACTGAACCAATGTGTTCCTATCCGATTCGATCATATTTAACTGTATCATTCTTCGACCAATAACTACCAACATTATCTTCATTTTCCTAACGCATCTTTTTATTGGCGGCTATCTTTATGTATGATTGCAAGATTTACTCAGAATTAAATGCTATCTAGATAGTCTCTTGGATAAATGTATCCATTTTTATTTAAAATGCGACATCAATCTATTGACTTTTCTGCAAGTCTCAGAAAAAAGTTTCAGTTGGTAAAGAACTGACCCGGCAAGTTATGGTTCTGGTTTCGGGTCCCAGATGTGACCGTATCTTTTTCTGATTTTTGAATGGGTTTCGCTAATATGGTCTTCATTAATTAAATATTATAAATTTAAGTTTTACAATTATAAAATAAAAATAAATAAAATTAAATAGGTGCTGATCACTTCGCAAGTCAAATCCACTATAAAAGAAGATGTAGATACTATATTTGTTAACGGAAATCTGTCATAACTCTTATCCAAGAATCCAAAACCCTTGCTCATGAAATTCTTTTTACAAGAATGTTTTTAAGGACTTTCTGTACGAAATGTTCTGCCCAGGTATATTTTAAACCGTTATCCAGTTGAAACGTACGAGAATAATGACGGAAAATTAGTTAATTAAAACTTAAATGCTGTAGGTACCTACTTGATGCCATGTTTTTGTGTTTATTTAGCTTGTTTCCCCTTTTCGTATTTACAATAACCAGAATATCATAAATACCCACTCTTTCCAATTATTTCATTTAAAAACAATTTGAAACCAAATTTTTAATAGGGATGACGCGAAGTATGCATGTTATTTCAGTGCCCGTATCTTTTACATGGTCAGTATGGGGACGGAACAAATATGTTCCAATTATTAAGATATTCTTAACCAATCCCATCTGGTGTTATCATCATACAAAGTTATTCTGTGGAAATTATAACTTCCTTGAACGCTGTAATTGTGTATCGGAATAAATAGACAAACTTTTAAACCAACAAACTTCTTCTTTTCTTGTTGTGATAATTGTTGATTAATTTATGCGTATCATCATTGGAAGAACGAAACGAGACATCCTTCGTCCCTTTTTAACGAATATGCTGGCTAATTGATTGGAAATGGAAGGGAGAGAGAGAGGTTTAGTAGTGTAAGTGTTAACTGGCATGTGGTGAATGTTATGATGAACTCGAGGGAAAGCTGCAAGCTGCATGTCTGCGTGCTATCTCGAAATCCAACCAAAGTGTGTCTGGTTTAGTCAAAACTTTAGACAGAGGTGAATCAGACAGTCTAAATGTCTAGACAATATTTAACATCAGTCTAGAATTCTCCAGCCAAAAAGGGAGGGTCATTATTGATTTTAATGTTTTTTCTCTGAGCTCATATACATTCCAAGAACTTGACACATCTTTCAGATGTGCACTAGTAAATTTTACTGTTGTTTTGGTGTTTGCAAAGATCGAAAGTTAATGTGATAGCACCTACTTGTAAAGAAGAAGTAGATTAATCGAAAATAGCTTCAATTAATTGAGTAAACTCGATATTTTGGCCTAGTAGTCTTGTTCAAATACCGAAATATCAGAGTCCTTATCTTGGAAGGCCACAATAATAATATATTAAATAATTGGATCACCTCAAGGACTATGTGTTTTTTCTTGTAAGATATATAACTAAGGGGCCACTTCAAGTGACACGTGCTGGCTGCACCTAACCACTCAGTTGCGACGTCTGATGGATTTTTTTTTTATTTACATTTACAAAATGACATTTAAATTACCACTCCAAATCGCTGGTTCAATACGCTATTTAAGGCTTCGGGTACGTACTGTTACACCCTGTGTATAGGTTAAAAAATATATAAGTTTTTAGTATAAGTTAATCACATTTTTTCGTAATTTATTTAAATTTGTTTGTATTATCTTAATCAAATCAGAAGTCTGATTGAAAAAAGAATGAATGAATGGCTTCCATGAAATGTAGGTAACTTTACAACATTAAATTATTAAATATCGGGTGATAAAATGTATCTATTTAATAATAATAAAGAAAATGTGTACATACCTAAGTATGGTAGTATTAACATTTCTACTTAAAATTGATAAAAATTTTAACAAAACTCGATTTTATCAGTTATTAAACAAAAAAAGTGATGAGTATCGCTTGCCACTCTCAACCTAAATAGTACTATCAAATTACATTGAAAAGTGTTCTCCACAACACAGGTGGACTCCTAGCGTAGATAACAGTATAGAATGTCAGCAAATAACAATATGTTTAGATAAACGTAGAAATTTAAAAAAATATATATTTATTTTAATGGAATTTTTCCGGAAAAGTATATTATTTGGAAGATTCTAACTTTAAGAACAATCTGTACTATTAAAACTATCAGCTTATACATTAAAGATCATTCTTAATTCGGTGAATGTTAAAAAATTAATGAAAACAGATTGAGAAAACTGTCAAGTCCGGCACTGTGTGGTTCTAAGTATTCCTACAATTAAGGACTCTTTCGTTTTTACGGTTCAATGATGTTCACGCATTAGTTTTGTTTGCGTCGCGTTTTAAGGAGGACGTCCCTTCGTTCTAAACGTAAACAAACAGTGAACGTTGCAGTGTACTCGTACAGTTGTTAAAGTATTGTTTTCAAATAAACCAGACTTCAACAGATAACAAACAAAGCCAAGTTATAAACACGATGTTTTGTAAATACAGACGGAATGTCTTAACGTTCTTACTGTGTTCAAATTACCTACTGAGCAAATTATAATGGCTTTGTGTGTGCAGGTGAAAACCTACAAGTTAAGTCTACCGAATGTCCGTGCTTAGTTACCTGCTTAAAAATATCAACACTAATAAGAACACTACAACAGCTGACGCGCGTTGAAACACGTATTATTAAACACAGAATGAACTTTGCAGCCGAAAAGTTATTAATATTCCGCGCAAATGATTATTTTGCTCTGATATGACGTTGACGATTAAATAACTTATCTGTAATTGTTTGCGGTGCGCGCGATTACGTCAATAAATATAATAATTGAAGAAGTTTGATTCAGTCAGATTCCGAAATAGCCGGTGTATTATTATCACAAAGCACTCGAAAGGTTTCGACTGGAGAAAAATATACATCGGAAATAATGCCGCGCAGTGAAAAGGCGGCCGTTTAATCATTCATAAATAGATATAAATGAGAGTACTCGCAGCACAGCGAGCTGAAGGCGCCGTAAAAATAGCTGGCGATCAGTTGCGACCGGCGCTGGACAGAGGACGCGCATCGCGCTTGGGACACTCGCATACAATATACGCATACAAACCACTTTCCCAGCATTTCCCACATTACTTCAACGCTCCCCCGCATCTCGCATCTTACTTAGTGCATCAGCGTGAACCATCCAGCTTACTTACCCGGCCTAGAACTCCTGTTTTGTGTTTCCCGCTCACCACCCGAGCCTCCGGTAATCTCTCCGCCTGTTATACGAGCTACTGCCGTTATCGCGGTGTTGTGTTGTGTTGATCGTGGCCTACCACGTGGCTGGCCGTCAGCTGATAGCGAGCTGTCAAGCGCAGTCCCCTCGCCTACTGCTAGTGACTACTGCCTAGTGACCTACGCCATGGGACGAGGAAACAGCGCGCGGTCCCCCGCGGCTCTCTCGAGTCTCGAGTGCGCCTGAGCTCGGCTACTGCGGCTGGTCGGTGTCTCCCTCTCGGGAATGTGTTCCTCGGCCGCCTTGTGTCTGTGATTGTGCGCCAAAATACCGCGCGCGTGTGCCGCTAAGGACGTTCGAGTGTCGGTCCGCGATCGAAGCGTGCCCTCGATATAAACAAAGGTGAAATGTCAGACAGCGGGAAGTGCAAACGGAACAGAAGAAACCGGGGAAACCGTCGCAAGAACAAAAACAAGGAAGCCGCCGGTCTCGTCACGGAGAGTGAAAATATTTGCGAGCAAACGGAAGTGTCCGGTCAGCTGGTTAACGATGTCGGGGAAAATTCGCAAATTGGCGAAAAGGAAAATGAACTCGATCGGAACGCGGTCCAAAACAAATCTCAAAATGAAACTCAAACTCAAACGACTGACCTTGGTGAACATCAGAAAGGAAGCCCCGAGTTGATTAATAAAAGCGACGTTAGCAACACATCAAACAATATTGACGCAGATATTGATTATGAAATCGTTTCTAGTTATGAAACTCTGTCTGCAATTAAGCTAGCAAAGTACCAAGTGGAGTTTCCTCAACTGGCTCCGATATGTAAAGAAAAAAAGAAGTTGAAAAATAATAAAAGCAAAAGCCTCGATAATGATGACGATCTCACTTTAAATATCGTCGACATAACCGAAATAGATGTGAAGTCGGACGATGACAAGCTTGCCGAATCAAATGCAATCATTTCGGAGGCTGAGTCAGATGTTGAATGGGAAGTTGCCGATGATTTGTTACAAGTCAATAAACAGTGTGGTCAAAAAATTAAAGGTCCATTAAGCGTGGAAACAATTCCACTCCAAAAGGCCGATTCGGAGGAAGTCAATTCTTTATCACCCGAAGAAGAAATAAATTTAAGGAATTTTTTGCAAACTTTGAATCTCAGTACCAATGAACAAAAGATTCCAGAAGTTCCCGATATTGTTGTAAAAGAACACAAAGAAGATAAAGAGAGTGAAAGTGATATGAACATGAGAAGAGCTCGGAAGAAAGCGGCCTTAGAAGAACATTTCTTACCGCAAATAGTTAATCCTAGATTTTTGGATGTGATAGATGAAGAAGGTAGTAACGAATCCAGCGATACAACTAGACGGCAATCATTTTTAAGTGAAAATCGAGAATTGCAACAACGTTACGACGATCTTGATGATGACGTTTTTATCACCGAAAAGAAAGCCAAGGAGCCGAAAGATATATTCCCTAAAAACAAAGATTATTTTGCATGCAAAAAAGAATTAAAGAGACAGCAAGAATGTTTACTAGTTGGTGCCAAAATTTTGGAATCTGAAGTAGAAGAAGGTTGTGGCGATTGGACCATTGAGAAAACTGAAGAACAGCGCGGGGCTGACATAGTTTTCCTAGACGATTCTTCTAGTAGTGCCAGTGAAATAGACAATGGCGGGGAAACAGATTTCCTGAATGAAGATGAACGTGTTACTATCAAAACACCTACTATCGAAATAGATAGTTTCTACTCAAACGACGAATCGAAAATTCCTACATTTTCTAGGTTCAATACTGAAAAGTTGACTACTGCATTAAATGGCGATATCGGCCATGGCGTTCCTGAAAATGAAAATATGACCACTAAAAATTCAATTCCTTCTACTTGCTTACCAACTGAAATTTTATCGACTAATGAAGAAATAAGTGAAAGTCTGGAGAGTTTACTGGTTCTTCCACCCATTCCTGCGGCATGCAATGAAGTTACTATTATGGCAAACGAATTCATTGACGAGCTTCCCATCGTCACTGAAGTGTTAAGTGAAGCTAAATCTTTCATGATGAAAAATGAAGATGACCTACATAATGATGTCGATAAACTTCACCAAGCCATTGAAATTGAGTTGAACACCTCTAATGCATCAGGTGAGGATATGAGCGACTACAGTTCTAAAGATTACTCCCGTCACGATTCCTCTAGCAGCGTGTGTTCATCCCATAGCACCTCCCAGAGTACAGCCAAGTACAATCCTCTGAGTTCATCCCTCACTGACATAGCTGCCATAGTGCATGATGATTTGCTAAATGTACATGAATCACATGAAACGGGCGTAAAAGACAATCACACTGCGGGCTCCTTCACCATCACCAAAACTAATAGATTTATAAATGTTCCAGGTTTAGAGGACTCATCCAACACGCAAAGCTTACAACGCATGGATAATCCTACTCCTTTGAGGACACTTTGTCTAAACAAAGTTGCTTCTCTACCTTATGGAGAATCAATAATCGAGGAGTTAGCTTCAACTTCAGAGAGTTTAAAACATCTAACGCAAAACGTAAGGAGTGAAAACTGGAAAGAAAACTTGCCTACAACAATGCCGTTCTATCCTTTACCAGATCTCAGTGCTATTAAAAAAGCTGCACTCTTACAACATCAAACATCGAAGCCGCTAATAACCAGACAAGTGGAAAAAGTTCCACCACCTATCAACCCGAGACAATCTTCCTTCAAAGTATTACGTGATGATCCGCCATGGGTGGGACTAGCTTCGCACACTGATCCAACATTGCTTGCTTGTTTGTCACCATCGCAAAAGAGTCAGATTGAACGTTCGAAGAACACGGCTAATGACGAAGCCGGCGAATTGATTGACATGCATTGTAAATACGCCGAACGAAGAGGTTACCACGAGACAAATGCAAAAGCGGAAAAATCAGCACCGGTGTCTATTATTATCGATGATAACATACCGGTGCAAGCGAGTGGCGGCGACGGGCGGGCGGCCTCCTCTCCCGGCTCTACTAATAGACTGCTGGCAATCATCCGAGATCCGACACTCAACCCAGACGCCAAGCAGAGCCCTGCATCACCAGATCACCAGAGCTCTCCACAGAGCACCTTTGACTTCATGGAGACTTTGCGTTCTTTCGAAGATCTGAATAAGAAATTAGCAAAAGAGGAGAAAAATATTTCTGTAACAAAGAAAAGTAGCAATAGCAATGAAACACTTGAAATATCGGAAAGTTATTCATCTAATCAATCTTACAAAGCAAATATTAAAAAGGATGTTCCAACTGACTCTAATTGTACAGCAAAAAACATGAAATTCTCGGATTTCCCACCGATCAATCACCGGACATCATCTAAAGATGAAAAATATACAGTCAATAAGCACAACAATATTGATTTTTCCGATCATAGCAGCAAAATTGTTAATCAAACCAAATATAGATATAATTCAACCGGTAACTTGAACTCTCACCTTGAAGATACAAGTAATCAAATTCAAAGGTTTCATAATAAACGAGCCTTTCTTTTGGATGATCCCATATTTGAGACCTTTTCCGATCAGGTGAAAAATAGTAAGATTTCGGCTACTTCACTTCAAAATGGAGTTCCTAAAAGGAGATCCTCCCTGCCAAAGGAGCTTCACGATCGCCAAATCGCATACATCGTCCAGAAAGAAAAAGAAATCGAAGAACAGATAAGGCAATTAGAAAATCAAAAACGAATGACCAACTATGATAACCACAAAACGTCTTCAGGTCCGAGGGCACCTATGATGAAGGATGATGAATTCCCCGCTGAAAAGTACAACATTTCACGTCAAAGAGATATTGCAATCATTCAACAGGAAATGGAAGAGCAATTTGAATCAAGTGTAACGAAATCAGAACGACCTATTCCGATTATATCCGCACCGAGCAACGGAGAGAAATTTCGGGATCAGATGTACTCCGAGTACTTGGATAAAGTTGCTGAAAGGGAAGAGAGAAAGCACCACAAAGTTATCAAAATATCCAACTCTCAAGACAATCTGGCGAATATAAACATATTGAATGATCTCAAAAAGACTTGCAATAAGATCGAAGAAGAGTTTATATCGAAGGCAAAGATGCGCTGGGACAAACTGGGCTTCAAAGACCCGGAAACCGAAGACGAAAACGAAACCGAAGTTACTAAAACAAGTGTTAAAGATAAAGTGGCTGCAGCAGAAAAGCAGCCAGTTGTGATTGAGCATAAAATTAAAGTGATTGAAGGTGACGAAGAAAAGGACGTGCAGAAGCTGCCAAATCACCTGCAAGAGTTTGTAAAATTCACCAGCAGCGGTAATGAGGCTGGTGAGTGTTCCGAAGATATTCCAGACCCGAGC
This sequence comes from Limnephilus marmoratus, assembly GCA_917880885.1. Classification (NCBI taxonomy): domain Eukaryota; kingdom Metazoa; phylum Arthropoda; class Insecta; order Trichoptera; family Limnephilidae; genus Limnephilus; species Limnephilus marmoratus. Next base: position 51,116,095 of record OU862914.1, on the reverse strand, counting down.
AGTAACCCACCGTTCATCCTGACGGTTGCTTTTGGGGTCGTCTTGTTCGTCATCGCGAAATGCTTCCTGTTTGGCCGCAAACACTAATCTCCTAACAAACATTAAAACAGTGTGCTGTGCAAAGTTATTAACTCACAACATTAACCTTCTAAACCCTAGCTGTGTGATTAGTGAACTAATTTAGGTATTCATAACTTGCTAATAAGTTAGTAGTGCTTCCCAACCTCGCATGGTAATATTAATTTTTAACAAAGATTGTGTATTTGTAGATTTGTGCCGTTCGGTATTTTTTTTATAAAGTCAGTCATGTGTTTAATGTATTCCATTTATTTCTGTGATATCATATTGATTTTAATTTTAATATTTGTTTTTATAAGTATTATGTAGTGCGTTTTTATCAAACATTCCCAAGAGATTGTAAACCGCTGATAAAGTGAAATACAAACTGTTTAAATCCTTTAAATCCATTTGCTATGTATTATGTTTACACAATTTTACTCTTTCTATTCATATCCAAGAGAAGATTTAAAGCAATTCTCTTAATCTTTTGGAAATTCTCACTATCTATCTTCATCACACAATCTCAAAATTAATTATAATCATATAATATTGCAGTCCATTCATACTATCTATCTACTACATAATATGACGTAGATTATTTAATTAAAAAATATAAATGTATCAATAAATTAAAAGTGTATGAATGTCTTAAAAAATTGAATTTCTCTGTTATTTATTGAATATTTAAATACCTATACGAACTTTTATTAACAATAAAGATAAAATAAAATATTCTTTTTTATTTATCAACAGTTTAAAGATACTGTACATTTTTACAGTTCGCTTTGAGGATCACAGTGAAGAATATTAGTTAAGAATTAAAGAGAAAAATTGACGAAAGTCTAAAATACGCAATGATCCCATACTGCGTAAATGAAGTAAATTCTTTGAAGTCATAAAATAACTCATGCTCTAGTTAGTTTTGGCATGCGAGGCAAAACTAATCTAATGTGTAACCAGGGGCACATTTAATACCAACTAAAAATATATAATGTAGGTATTTAGGAATAAAAACATTATTTTTTATTCAATTTAGATATACTTAGAATTTTCTTTCACGTTACATACATCTTGTTTACGGAAAAAATAAAGGATATGTTATTAGACTTATTAGTGTCGATCTGTCAATTCGTCAGATCTGTATATAGTGAGCGATGATGCTTATTGTAATTTCACAATATTGTAGTAACCGTTTATTGGATAACCAACAGCTTTGCCATAGGTCAGCCCAAGTGGTTTGATACGTTTGGTAACTTGTAGAGGTGACCGGGTTCATGGGGTGAGGTTTCCCCGGGTCTTGGCGGCAGTTGCGTCTGCCCACATAATGTCTGGCAGACCACAGACTGTTTGACAGATACCTTTTATACTCTCAAGCACGACTCTCTCGCAACACGCCTTTGGAGGGACGGATTCATACGTCTGTCACTCCTTTCATACCACCACCTTTCACACCTTTAGACAAAACGTCCTCTCCTTCCTTCCTAAAACGACCCTCCATATAGCATCCCCAAATATGACATATGCCCTGAGCGGAATTATTTTCTTTTAGGGCCTCCTGGGTAAAGCTAATTGATGAAAAAAAATGTTTTTCACAAGGATTGTTGTATTTTTTTTTGTTTTTGACATTGCCTAAATCTTTGATGAATTAAATTAATTAAAAAAACGTTCTTCTATGTGATACTTCCTTTTTAATTTGTACAAAAATACACAACAGAAAAATAGTTTAAAATAAAATTTTGAAACAACGGAGAAAAAAAAACATTTGTTGATGTTTTACTAAGTCACATATTATCTCTCGATGCAAAAAAGTCCAGCAAATTATTATTTTTATGACATACATATATTTTTTTTTATAAATAGGTCACAAAGTACCACGTCCTCACCCCTGTCACAAAGCGAGAAGCCTTGTTTCTTTCAAATGAATACATGAACAAGCTTAATATGTACTTGCTTGACTTACATAATAAGGCGTGTTATATTATCTTCACCCTGAAATAATATTTTCTCACAAAAATGTCGAAGAAAAGTTTACTGGCACAAATATTTTTTTATAATTTTTTTAAATTTATCTTTATTATATACATTTTACTTTAGTGATGTGATGAGCCTATTTCATCAGCAACTCCTGTATTAAGAGCAGGCGCAGTTTGTAATAAGTTCAGCAGTTTACAACAGAAATGAAAATATCATATTTGAAATAAAAGATATTCAGTATAGTACCTATCATTAGAAACAGATGCTTATTTATAGTTTAAAAAAATCATTGATGTTTGATCTGTCTTGGTTGATGATTCAAGACTTGATGTCTGATTTATATTTCAAATAATGCGTTCTAGGTATTTAACGACCAATGGAAGTGCATTGTATTGTATAGCCGTGTTGCAAAGATCATAAAATTTTCCCTGGCAATCAGTTCTTTTAGCGAATTGGATAAATAAGAGAATATGCCCTTTGGTTCTAGTATCACGAGCAGTTTGAACATTGTCGAAAATATTCTGTGTTTGAATAGGTATTCTAGCACGTTTTGGCATAAAGTTTCCCAATGTTTAACACACAGATTCTACTAAAGATTTCGCCTGAACTGCTTGTGATCGGTGGTTATAGACTAATCTTTATAATTCGTTTCTGAACTTAGATCGGATCAGCGGCTTACACATAACAGAGGATTTTAAATAACCGAAAAGTCTCTTGTTTTTGCGTTAGCTGCCTACTGATTTAGTTTAATTAATAAGGGTAACTTTACCACATATATTTATGCATACAAATTATTAATATACCCATTAAAACGTTCGTTTTGTTTGAATTACGAGGTTAGTCCGTCCTTACATACCATTTTTTTAAATAATTTTATGTGGCAGTCTCAGAACCAACAGGACACTTTTTGGCACCTGGGGTAAATTATTAGGTATCTGCAATGTTTTCAGCATGCTTTTAAATTTGCTTGAAAAACAAACATGTGACCAGAATCTGTCCTCTTTTCGATAAAATATCACATTAAAATCAATTCTGGGACTAACTACCATAATATGGAATATATGAGTAATAATGATATGCTTTTTAATGCCCAGAATACAAGTCAGTTTATATCCGCATTTTATCATTAAATAAATATAAAATATTGTATAATAACAGTTTATTATAAACAAGTTCTTCTTTGTGATTATTATTATGCGTTACAGCTGTTTCGCCCTCTGAAGACATTATCAAACTGTCAAAACTTCGGAGGGCGAAACAGCTGTAACGCATAATAATAATTACAAAGCAGAACTTGTTTACAATAAACTGTTTTTATACATTAAGATGAGTATATACGTGAAATCCTATTTAGATACTATTTTGATTAATCTTTACGACGAATCGGCTTACAGTATGAACATCATAAAATATGCTACGGATAAATCAAAGCTTTTACTAGCTTTTCTATGTATTGGAATTACAATAATATTATTATTTACGTAACAAAAAATATAAGCGTAAACCACCAAAAAAATGCTTTTTCATGACTTAACTATGAAGTAATACAAGAAACAATTTTAAAAAAATACCCCTTTATGGCTAAGACTATTTTTGAGGTTTTCCATGTTCTAACTTTTTTTCGTTCTTGTAAAATTATGCCCAAAATAAATAAAAACCACTTTTTCGCTTACTAGCCTCGTGCAAGAAGACGCCCGATTTTAAAATTTTGCAGGCATGAGATTCGAAATATTTCTAGCCTTTATATTCCTTTTAAATAATATCATTATTGAATATGTAAAAGAAATAAAAAATAAAAATGGAGTTCTACAAAATAAACTTAATAACAATAAACAAAAGATTGTTATCAAGGCAGTTTAGTCATTTACAAATTAATCTGTAATTTTTACTATTGGACGAGAGCGGGGAGGCTACGTAGCATCGCAAAAAGAGGAGAACGATTATTCTATCTCATTCTCTCGCAGGATAAATCCTGTAGATGTATATGTTTGTCTCTTTTTAGTGTTGCTTTTTCGTTTCATCGAGTTTCAAATCACAAAGGTGCTAAAAAAGTTTTCACTTCAATAATAAAATTGTCATCATTCAGGTACTAACTAGGCAGTACATACAAAATATTCAAGTGAAAATTTCTTAAGCATCGTTGTAATTTGAAACTCGATGAAACGAAAAAGCGACACTAAAAAGAGACAAACATATACATCTATGAGATTTAGTCTTGTGTGAAGCCACCAAAGAAGATTTTAATAATGAACGTAGTAATAATTTACTAAAAAAGTGATTAAATATTCAAAAGATGACACAACAATTGATTTTTTTTCATAGTACTTGTACGATAGACACTTTACTCTGATCAAATGTATCAGTTTCCCAACACATATTTTGAAACCGGTTAGCGAAATTCCGATCCAGTTAATTTTTTTTTGTTATTTTGATAAAACCGCGATAACTTTAGTGGGATAAAGTAACCCCGAGAGTTATTCTTTGTTCCAAATATATATTTTTACGACCAGCACCGCGCGAGAGACACGTTATTCTTTATTTCCTGTTTTTTTCGTAAAATAATTTTCTCACAAAATTATTGTGAACGTGACTTTTATCCCGTGTTATTTTTAATTAAAGCTATGTAAATGTGTCAACATTTTTAATGTATTATTTGGGGTTCTCTTTGACAGGTACACACACTAATAGTTCTGTGAACAGTAGATCTCGCATCCAAAAAAGTTGACACTGATTTTATTTTATTTAAGGGGTATTCTAGTCTAGAAAATTAATTATGTTTCCATAGTTTAGATATTCAAAAATTACCCCTTAAAAGGATTTTTCGAAGTTAAAATTATTTTAAAAGAGCCGTTTATTGTCGCGGTTTAGACGGAATCTAAAATCTAAATAGACCAATACTTTAAACGCATTTTTCTCAAAACGGTTGACACGATATCTCAAGTTCTACTGAACCAATTTACTTGAAATTTGGTGTGGTCCTTCTCTCTACATCACTCTATCACCCCTACCAGAACTATAACAAAATTTCAATTTTTATTATTTTTAAAAAATTCGGAAAAGTAAAAAAAAGACGGTAAAAAATGTCTTTTTATTTCAGACAGCCACCATTTTGCTATTTTTTTTTTACTTTTCCGAGGTACGAGCCACAGCAGCATTTGTTTGGATTAATAATTAATTTGTTTTTTTTTTTATTACTAGGAGGGTTGCAATCGTGTCAACCAGGGCGCGCCATTTTTTGAGACCCCCCACTTAAACACTCTGTAACTTTTTAAATTTTAAAGTTTTTCTTTTGATTTATTTTTTATACATTCTTTAATGTTATATTAATATTTGGTAAAATAATGGCTACTTAAAATATTATTAGTTTTTTTAATGCACCTGAAAAAATACCTTCAATTCTTGCTTCTAGACTAGAATAAAAATCGAAAACAAATCATCAAAATCAAAACCATTTATCTGAAACCGTAAGATTTGTAACGAGGTCAAATATCGTCTTACTAATTGCAAGCCATACATATTTTATGATGTAATCTTTTTTTAAATTTCAAACAAGGAGTGCCTATACAATTTGTCCAAAAAAATGTCACCATCTCTTGACAATTATTTTTTTAAACTTTGTTCAGCTTGGTAGGTTCCTACGATAATATTGATTATTCCCAATTACAGCTCGTAGTAGAAGCCACAATCACGTGTTATAAAAGGTTATTATCAAACAAGACCACCATCTTGAACCGGAACCGGAATGTAACAAATAAATTTACTGATAGATTAGGAAAATAAATCAAATGACTTTAGCTAGTTTATACCTATATATACAGTTACTAGTATGGTGGTTCTTATGACATATATCTTGTCAAGATATTATTACTTTGTATATATAATTCGTATGATACGGAGTGGTAGGTGGTAATTTGAAAGGTTTTCTAGAGTGAAGAGAGAGCCCATGGATTCAATCATTTTCAGGGTGTAAACATGTTCTATATTAAATATCATCGGTCATACCCAAAATGAAAATATAGTTGCGATATATTTATAATATTTTTTAAGTTTTTGTGGTCGGTTGGTGGAAATTAAAAACCGACCTTACTTATTACAAACTTATTTCAATATATTATTATTCCATTTTGATTGTCTGTAAAATGTAGGTGTAAGAGATAATAGCCAAAAATAACTACCCTCTTTGAACGATAATTTATTTTATCTCTTTTCTATATTCATACGAAAAATTTCATTTGGCCAGAAGAAGGGATTTATTAATGAATTTTATCCTGATATTAAGGGATTATTTCAAGAGAGGGAATGCTTTCATGTTTTATTGCCTACATGTTTATATTGTATGATTAAATATTATTATAAATTCTTTTTCATGGCTGAAGTATGGTACTTCCAATTTTTATGGGACACGGGCACTGAAAACTATGCGCTAGCTTGAACAATCATTTTTATTTTTTTATTTTTTATTTTTTTTTATTTATTTAATATAGTTATATAATTGTACAGTGGAGTTATAGAAATTACATAGCGGTACAGAAATTATTTAAACATTGCAATCTCACCAAAGAAGAAGCTAGTTCTTGTGCTTGATGAGCGAGTTACACTAACTATAATAACTGAAATAGAACAACATTATGTAATAAGTAAGTATATAATAGGATAAATTGAGACTTCTGGATCATCTATATGTGTAGGTGTACATACATAGGTTACGGTTACATACTAAGATATTGTGCACTTAGGAGAAATTCTAAAAATCTAAATAAAATAGAGATGAATGTGTATTAAAAATAAATAGAAAGAAAGAGAAAAACAGGTAGTTACTTAGTTAATTATTCCTGATCTCGAGGCACCGTGAAATCTGTGAAAAGCGTTTCTGTTGGATAAGTGGAGGGTTTCTTTAGGATTACTTTAATGATTAGTTTCTGGATCACTTTGACAGGGGTTAGAATATTGTTGTATGACCCCCCCATCCAATTATTCCATATTGAATTAAAGACTGGATTAGTGCATAGTATACTCTTTTGTATACTATTCGAATTGATATTTTTCTCATAATTCCAGATGTTATAAAAGTCAATTTGTTCAAGTCAAGAATCAATCGTCATTTGAACGGCGAGATTCTCCATAGTAATAAACGTCAGTCGTTGAGAATAAATTACTTAAAAAAATTAGAACATCTTCGTACTGTTCGATACGACTGAATAGATTTTGCTTCCTACAGAGTTGTTAAACTCCGTTCATAATTATGTTCTCCCAAATTTTTTGCGAAACAAGAGATAAAAGGTGGTTTCTGGATATTTTTAGATAATTAAGTTGATCCTAAAATATGATTTATCGTGAATCTCGCAAGAGGCACACGGCAGGAGCTAATGGGAGTGGAGACGAAGAGGCAAGAGATTGGATTTTCCTGGCTGTTCCGATCTAGATACTGAATATTAGATGTTGAATTATTTCTAGCGACGTTTTGTTTCTGCATGGTCTTTCAGCAAGGTGACTTTGAATGATGAATGAACATGCTATAACACCATCCTTTGTTAAATTATGTTCATCAGATCAAAATATATATTTTTGATATATTACATAGGGTACAAAGCTACTAAGGGACGTACTTGACTATATTGACTGTGATTCTCACATGATTTGAAGTAAAAAATGTATATGAAATTTTGGTCTCCGATGACGGTTTTGATGATTTTTTAAAGTTAATTTTCACGCTCTGAGCAAGTTCTATTTAAGTTCTGTTGTTACATTATAGGCCTGAAATTATCGTAAACTTGAATAGAACTTTAACAGAACGTGAAAATTAACTTTAAATATTTGATAAATTGTTCACAGTTTTTAAACAACCCATCCTTAAGGTCGGGGTGAGCGGTTGGGCGATAATTCGGCTGAGTGATGACATGTGGAAGAATTTTTTTAGTTTGTTTTGAAGAAAAAAAAATTGAACAAAAAACACATGAAAACGTCACAGGGGACCAAAGTTTAATTAACATTTTTTACTCCAATTAATATCAGGAATCACTAGTTAAAGTAGCTCAGAAATGAGATATAAACCTCATGGTATAAGTGTACGTGTCCGTAAAATTCCTTACAACCGTCAATGATATGCATTATCATATTACTTTTACAAAAAGTCAATAAACATTCGTTCATTATCACAATAATGTTGCAGCCCTTTCTAACACATTAGATAATGGTGAGATGAAATATGAGACATACTTACATTGTATGTCTCATGTTTTGTCTCGTCATTATGTAATGTGCAAGAAAGAGCTGCAGCATTATTGTGATAAGGAACGTATGTTTATTACCTTTTTGTACCGTCGCGCGTCGCGCGTCGCGTAGTCGCCGTTCCGTAAACGTGAGAATATTAAAAGCGCCTTAAGAGGGAACCAGACGAAACGCCAGAGAAAACCGGAAATATGTCATTTTTAAATCAAATTTTAGACGTATTGATTCTTTTCCACAAAAAATTATAAATTGATTTCGAAAGATTGTTCTTTTATCTAGTAAACGCATGTTTTAAATTTTATGAAAAAATGTTTATTTTCATTATAATAAGGTCGTTGGCAGATTTGTTCAATTTTTAAACGAAAAATCTTATTTTACAAGACATATTTCATATCATGTAATCATACATTATTGTAAATCAATACGTTATCTAGTAAATGCATGTTTCAAAAATTTAATTTTAGTTCAAATAAAATCAGTAAAAAAAATATCCGAACACTTATTTCTGACGGAAATTTCTCTATTTTGTATATCTGTTTACGGTCTTACAAATTAACATATTTCAGATTTTTTTGCCGCTGTCTGGTTAAAGACCCTTAAGGCGAGCGATATGGTGTTACAGGCCACGCCCACATATATATTATGAGATTACATCTCTCGTGTGTGACCATCTTAACAGTATTACATGTGCACAACCAATATTGTGCCACTTAGGACAAAATGTATCTGCGTCATTCAATAAACAATTAACCTTGAAAAAAATGCCAGAAACATTATGAACGTGCAAATGATCACAAAACCAGTAGCGCTATTAGATAATACATTTGTTATAAGAATCTGTTGTGATTTATTGCGTTTACAATGACTGGTCATTTAAGATATTTAACTTATATTGCCTGACGGCCTATGTGATCGAGGGGTAAGGCTCTCGACTAGCAATCCGGAGTTCGCGTGTAAATTGTATTTGATTATTTAGCGTTATTTTGCAATGAATTAATTATAAATTATAAATAGTATATATGCGCCACAATTCAGAATCTCAGTTTCGCCGTGGTGCAAGACGATAATTAACCATTCAGAATTGAAACGTTGTTGTAATGGCTTTAACCGGGTTTGGTGAACAGATCTGAATAGCCAGGTAATTCTTCCTCATCTCCTTCCCTTCCCAATTACCTTCAGCTTTACAACATTAAACAATTGGGGATGCCATGGTGTTACTGGCTCCAGACGGATGGGAGCAATTGGGACGCTTGTGCTGTATTTAATCTCTCGATGAAAAGTTTAATGTTCGCACGCTTATCAGTATTCAATGGTTAAAATTCTGTGAATGGTTAAAATGACAGAATTGTGTATTATATTTTTGTTTCTTACAATAAAAGGTTTAATGTTAATTGCTTAATTAATCGATTTTAATTAATTTGATAAATGTGCTGAAAACAGGCACAAGCTAAATACGCTCATTTTATGTAAAACACTAAATTAAAGCGGACAATTTTACGTCTTTTCTTCACAAAGTAGTTCTTTTATTTTAATTATTTAATTTATTTTTTAATTAAACCCAAACCAAGAACCTATTTTAGGAACATAACGGGTTAAATAAGGGAAGAAAAACTTAACATTAAAACTTTCACAACAACAACAATGGCCGCCATGTGAAAAATCGATTTTAATTTTAACGAAATAACTATCAAAATGCATTATTTTCCATTTCTAGAAATTGAAATACTTGCTTCTAATTTTTCTACCTACTTGCTGCAAAGTAATTTTTAAAGGCGTGTATCTATTTTCTGTATGTTGACATCGAATTAGAATAATAGAAGAGCACGTATGTGACGATGTATGAATGTAAACGAGGCAAGGGGTGTGTGCCAAGATCGAGTTGTTTGGTGGTTCGTCTTCTCTGCCTAACTCTGCGGGTAAATGATGGTTGGTTAGTTAGTTAGTTAGACATTGAATTCTAGTAAAAAAATAGTTGTTTTTTCTTTGGTTTTTGAGGTTAATTGAATTTTCATTTTTGTTTTTTGTGAATGCATTTATTTTTAAAATTAATTAATAGAATGACAAAAATACATTTATAAATGCACTTTGCAAGGCTACCCGAAGTGTTGACACATAAAATAGAAGCATTCGCGGCATCCAAAATTCAATCATAATAAAATTTGGTATTGCAAATCTAAAATTTAAATATCAGGTAACAAATCGGCACGAATATTTCGAATTAATTTTAAAATGAATTCGAAATGCATTCAATTTCAAATATAGTTGCCATGCACTAAATATTTATCTTACGCCATGTTTTGCCAAACAGGAACCCTCCCAGAAAAATTTGGTTTTGTTTTGATGAGCAAGAAATATTCAAAATACAAGCACATGGTTTGGTTTGGTTTTAGGTAAACGAACGCAACCCTCTTTGTTTGATTTTTCAACTAAACTGTTTGGCTGGTGAGATATTTATTACAGTTCATTAATTGCAATTTAAAAGCAGCATTTTTAAACCTAATTGCTTTGCCGTTATTACATTGGCATGATAATTTTATTAACGTTAGCAATTATGCATTAAATTAGTGAGTAAATCTTCAAAATGCAATATTTAATCAATGAAGACAATATTAGGAATTCTCAAACAAAAATTTCTAGACAGAAATGTAAGAAAAAGATTTGAATTTGAATTCGCATCTAGGAATCGAAACCAGAACCGTAGCCTTGCCGGGGCTCTGCTCTAGCCTCTGAGCCAATTCGACCATTACCGTTTCCTTCACATTCTTGCTTCGACTAAGAACTATCAACATTATCTTAATTTTCTTAATGCATATTTTTATTGGCCGCTATCAAAATTACTGATTTCATTACTAAAATAAACGGTTACTAAAGAAATAACTCTTAAATCACCTGAAAAACGAGCTAAGAAGCAAAACTACCTTTTATGGAGCTGACGGCCTCTGTTTGGAGCTAAAACTAGCTCTAAAGGAGCTGAGTTGGCAACACTGGTCTGGTACTAAGGAATTGCCGCATTATATTTAATTTAATATCAAATTTAAGAAAACATTGATATTATTATAACAGGGTTATCTAATTCAACATTGTCGTGGAGAACTATTCAAAATTTTATCTGTTATTTAATTCAGTGGGTCAGTCAGCTAAAGTTTTTCGTCATATGATTAGATAAAGAGGTAAAACCGTTACGTCCTTTTTATTTATTCACGTCCTTTTCATTTATTCACGTCCTTTTGGGCTTTTACAGGACAAACTACTATAGTTAGCACTCATGATATACCTTCTCGACACAGATTTTTTTTTTTTTAATAAAGGAAATGTGAAACGTCAGAACAAAGTTTATTATACTATTATCAATTAAAAGCTGAGAACATCTGGATATCTTCTGGTAAAATTTCACTCCGTTATATTAAAATCATCAAACAATAACACATCAAACCGATTGATCTATTCAGACCTGATCAGTCATTGGAACCTGCCAGCCAATTTTAAAACCATCTGACATAATCTGTCCGACAGAATTTCTGATCTTAAAATACGATTATTTTATCAGTGGCAAGACTGCGTCACATTAAAACTCAAAATAATCTATAATCTTACCATCACCATCGCTGTGGAGAAAAGTATTCAGAATGTATTTTACATGTTGTTTTGATTATCACATAAATATCTAATATTAGATTTCCCTCTGAAACTTTTAATATAACGTAATAGACTTCTGAAATGAGTTCTTAAAACGGGTTAATTCCATCATCGATACATAAATCCTGGGACCATCCACGAACTGAGAGACTGTTCGTAACCACTGAGCTATCGAGGCAACCTTTAGACCTTTCCTGAATCGGCTCAGTGGATTAGAGCAGTCGCACAGTTCGCGGAACAACCCGGAACTCAAATCCCGGTCATGGCTTATAACCAATATTTTTTATGGAGTAATGCGTGTTTTCATCCCGCGACAAAACATCCCCTAACAAAATATCTACTAAAACATAACCTAACCTAACAAAAATGGGACAAAAGTAATACTGATACCCTGTAAAGACAATAAATTATTGAAAATAGTAAAATGAGACAAAAATAATACAGATAACAACAATTTATTGTCTATACAGGATATCTCTATTATTTTTGTGGCATATTTTTGTTAGGTTAGGTTAGGTTTTAGTAGATATTTTGTTGGGGGATGTTTTGTCCGTAGGATATTTTGTCGGAGGATATTTTCTCGGGGATATTTTGTCGCGAAATGATAAGTCGCCGTACCAATTTTTGGTGCTGTTTTACATCACCTGCAAATTTTAATTTAACGTCATTTTAACGATTCAACTTTATAATATTGTATTACTTCCTCTAATTAATACAGGTAGTATTAAAGTATCTTAAGTAATAATTAATGTTCAGGAAAGTAATACAATATTAAATTTTTTGTAGAACATTCAGAACTGATGAACAGAGAAAAAAGATTTTGGAAAACGAATAATGCGAAAGTTAATTGTATAAGAAATCGAAATCCCATCATTGTCGTCTCCGTCTCCTTTCTCTCCCCGCCACCTTCAATACTCAATTGGGGATGCCATAGTCTCACTGGCTCCAGACAGTTGGAAGGAGTTGAGACTCTCACACGGTACTCACCTAAAAAATACCCGATCCAAAACACCTGATTTTATCTCATTAAGCATGCATCCAATTAATTTGAATAAAATCTATTTTTACCATTCCTATTACACCCCTTCCCAAAATTTTATGCATATAAACCATACTTTAAGAAATATTTGTACCAGTCTGATGATGGCCTTAATAGGCTGAAAACGGTTACGGTCAGAAATGAATTAAGTGGAAAAAAGTTTAAAATTGTTTTAATATATTATTACAATGGAATTCCACCATGAATTGTCGGTTCCACGACAACTCAAGATCAACCCAACTCAACACCTGTTTGAAAAGTCATTAAAAGATATGAAACAAAATAAAAATAGTCCACAACCTAACCTAACGTAACCTTTTTTAAACAATCTGTCTATCTTCTTTTTTTTATAAATAAAAATGAATCGCTGAAATGTATGTACGCGCATAACTTCCGAACGACTGTACCAAATTGGATAAATCTTTTTTTTTGTCTTCGTTATTGTCAGGATAAGGTTTGTATGAAACTACTGGTGAGCTCTGGCATTGCAATAGGTGGCATGCGAGCTGTTTGAAAACTGAATGTACCAATGCTGGAGAGGGGTGGGGGGAATGGGGAGAGGGAACGTGGAGGAGGCGGAGTGGGAACGTGAGAGGGGAAAGGGACGCGTGAGAGAAAGGGGAGGCGGAAGGGGAACGGGACGAATGGGAAACAGTTAACAGAAGCAGGGAGAAACAATTTCTTTAATAAATGGCATAGCAATGCATGCCAGGGTATCTAGCATGGTCGATCGATATAGGTTTTATCGAAAATGTCGGTAAATTGTCATCGCTCCCGACCACGACTGCAGGCCGCTAACGAACAAATAACAATTCACTTCAAATAAATTAGGAACCCTTAGTCGTTGTGAACTGTTGTTTGTTCGTTAGCAGCCTGCAGTCGTGCTCGGGAGCGTTGACAAGTTACCGACATTATCGATAAAATCTATATCGATCGACCATGCTAGGACCCCTGGTACCAACTAGTTTTTTATTATATTTTTCATCACTTTTAATAATTTTTGAAATAAGGTGTTGGGTTGAGTTTATTCTGATTTGTTCGGTCACGGAAATGTCAGTATCAAAAATAGACATATTTAATAGTTATCTAAACATTTTACCCACCATTTCAATTATAACGGATTAATTCCGAATTATTGTATGTAATTATAATATTACTTGTATACTTGACACGCTCATAAAATATTGACCATCTATAATGTGTGATTTATGTGGGTAATTTGAAGTATATCCGTGATTCACACATAAAATATCAAGGTTAACTACTATAATTACGTGATTTAATGTAACTTCGAGCATCCACGACTGTTAATCCTAATAGCAAATAGCTCAGCGAGTGCTGCCCGAGATGTAAATATGCGTATTATAAATAATGTTAGGAAATAGGCCACTGGATCTCTAGAGTCTGATTCGTCGGCCAAAAATATATATCCTTTTCCCGAGTCCACTGTTTGTTGTTTGTTACGTGCATGCTAAAAGCGACATTAACGACATGCAAACAGGGTTGTCAGAATTAAAATTAGTTCAATAGAATTTTTTTTAATTACTTTTAAATTTTTAATAATTGAAGTGAAAACTTCTTTCGCACCGTTGTGACTTGAAACTCGATGAAACGAAAAATTGCTACACCAAAAAGAGACAAACAATGACATATTATAGGATTTAGCCAGCGAGAGAATGAGATTGTATAATCGGTCTCCTATTTGTGTGAAGCTTCGTAGCCTCCCCATACTTAGCTACTTTAGCTCCACACATGAGGTCCCGAGGAAAAAAGCTCTTGGAACCGATGTCATATTTGGGGTTGGAGGTCATTTTGTGTGGAGGGTCTTTTTATGGAAAGAAAAGAGAGGAATTTCTGGGAAGGAAAAAGGTACAAAGGGTGGGTAGGAATCTGAGGTCAATGTGTCCAGGAGTGACGGACGTAGGAATCCATCCCTCCTTTTGCGGTGCAAGGCGATGCGTCGAGAGAGTCCGGCTGGAGGGGTCAAAAAGGTCTCGCAGTAGAGTAAGACCCTGACAAACCTCACCCCACACCTGCTATGTCACCAAACCTGGGTGGAAGGGGTGTTGGCTGGTTATCCAATAAATGGTTTAAAAACTAACCCTTAGTAAATTGCAAATTAGCTGCCATTATCGACAGTGTACCTGATATTCGCAACTTAATTTTAAAGATAGTCGAATATGCCCAGATTACGATCGACCCGACAATATTTGAATTCCTTCTTCTACCATCATTACAAGATGAAAATGTTGCTTGTGCAATGATGGATGACTAAGTTAGCCTAAGAATTGAACCCTGCATAGGAACCCGACACATTTACACACATGCACAATACCTACTTATTGATAAATGGTATATATGATATATATGGTACTGTGGGTTTGTTTTAAATTTTACTGGCTTTAAAAATAAACTCGAAGTGAAGCTCAAATTCAGAATTGAGAATTAAATATTAAAAGAACATGGTGAAATGTTGTCAATTAATAATTACAACATTACTTAAAAGAGATTATTTTTTTTTGTTTGTTTTTAAATTTGAATACGGCAATAGTCCTCACTGCCCGGAGCGAGTGGGAATATGTTATCCCCAATAAATTGGGGTATATTGTGATACTGAACCCTGAGCTTGTAACTTTCTGCCAACAACGTATCTTTAGATACTTTGGACACTTTGCTCGCTAAACTAAGGGACTCCAACTTGGAGAAACTCACTGGCAAAGTGGAAGGCAGAAGAAACATTGCGCTGGAGTGACCAAGTATCACTGGCGTCTGGAATGTCGGTGTCCGAAGCGGTAATGTAAAATATCCTACCGACAAAAATCCCCAAACAAAATTTCTATTCAAACTTAACCTAACCTAACCTAATAAAAAAATAGGACAAAAATAATACGGACATCCAGGAAAGACAATAAATTATTGTTAAAAAATATTTAAATGGGACAAAAATAATACAGATATAACAAAAGTTTATTGTCTTTACAGGATATCTGTATTATTTTTGTCCCCTTTTTTTGTTAATTTAGGTTTGGTAGGTTTTAGTAGATATTTTGTTGGGGGATATTTTGTCCGTAGGATATTTTATCCGAGGATATTTAGTCGGGGATATTTTGTCGCTGATGATGAGATGAAAATTCGCGGAAACGTCCGCAGCTCTCCATGCAACGCAGGACCGCGAGGAGTGAAGGAATCTTGGCCATGACGTTCATCAGTGAGGAACAATGAGGAACCAACTTGAGAATAAGTGAGACTGAAGGAGAGAGGTAGATGGGGAAGAGGAAGGTTGGGTGACTAGATAAAAGTCAGGCAAATTCTTCGAATATACGCCCTCTCCCCTTCAGCCAGCCTTCCAACAACAACTCTCCAAATTTTCTGGCGTCATAGACCTGCTTCAATCGGGTAAATTAAAACTTGTGCTGTACCACACAAAAAAAAAACCAAAAAGCTTTTGGGCTGCTTTAATTTAATTCCACACCAACGAAGCCAAATATTGTTTGTATAAACCGAACGAGATTTGTTTATGAAGCCACATCCGATCTCATGCATGTTTAAAAAGGCGGAATTCGGAACTAGCCATGCGGTAAATTATATTCATGGCAATTTTACACTTTGCCGTAGACAGACCATAGTCAGTATGGCGGTATAGCTGTTATACACACTCTGTTAAGGAAGCGTATCATATGATCTGTAATGTATTCAACTCATAATAGAGTTACAAACAAGTCAGTTAGATTAACTATTTGTACCTAGTCATATGCAATTTGTGCCTAGTCATATTCAAAATCATTGAAAATATTAATTCATTAGTAAAGGCGTCTAGATAGATCTAGTTCTGCCGCTTTTGGACATCTTCTATAATATAAAAATGAATCGCTGAATGTGATGCTAAGCGCATAACTTTCGAACGACTGCACCAAATTGGATAATTCTTTTTTTTGTGTGTTCGTTATTGTCAGGGCAAGGTTTTTATAAAACTTCAGATGAGCACCTGCATTATGAAATTTGTATAAAAAAATTGCTATTGGTGGCACGCGAGGTTTGAAATCTGAATGTATGGAAAGCGGGAGGGATGGAGAGATGAGGGAGGAGAACCAGGGAGGGGTAGGGGAACCTGGGAGGGGGAGGGGGATCTGGGAGGGGCGAAGGGAACTCGGGAGGGGGGTTCGCGGGACGGAGGGAAGGGGGGGGGGAGTGGAGTAGGGAGAGGGAAGGTGGAGGTGACGGAGTGGGAAAGGACACGCACGGAGAAACAATTTCTTTATTAAGTAGATGGCGTTGTGTTTCGTTAGCCACAGCAACTCGTGGTCGGGTCAGCTAGTGTTGAATAAAAATATTTGTCCGGTGATTAAAAGAGTTGTTCAAAGCTAGTGTATTCTTACCCATAGCTTATTTTCCATCATTGCATATAAACAACACTTTCTGTTCATGTTCTATTCTGTATTGTATTCTGTGGATAGAAGGAATTCAGAATTATTCAGGTTGTTAGAATCTGACTGAAGAATTTGATTCACTTGGCGTGGGGTGAATTCTTCAGGCGTAGATGTGCTATCTGCTGTTTTTACTATGTGGGTCTGCGCTTCCGGGTGTCGCCGATATTGTTTACCAATTAACAAAAGAACAAATAATTAACGAATAAACCAAACGAACGTTAAACTAAATGAACGAATTCTTTCCTTATTCAAAATATATTGTTAACCAATATTAATGCACATTTTCAAAAAATCAACGAATTGAATAAATTCTTTTTGTATGAAAACAACGCTAATTAGCGCATAGTCCGGCGACAGTTGCGCGGACACCATAGCATATCTCTTTTGTATTTGAATATCTTTGGGCGTCCCCGACTTCTAACATTCGTTTTGTGACATATATTTTCCTGACACTCATCGCCATGGTTCTTGACTACCGATTCGGAGGTCGCGGGTTCAAATGTGAGCGTGCGCAAAAAAATTTTATTGAATAAATTTTGTGTTATTTCTTAATTTATTCGTTTAAATCATATATACAGTATATTCGGCACGTTCCAGAGTGGAAGATACTTTCAGTATCGTCCAGGTGTAAGACCATCATTCAAAATTGAAACATTGCTTGAAATGGCTTTAGCCATGTTTGGTGACCAGATCTGAATAGCCAGATAATTCCCCACTTTCCTCCTCCCGATGTCCTTTCCATTCCGTCTACCTTCAATCTCACAACATATCCCAATTGGGGATGCCCTCACTGGCTCTAGATGGTTGGGGGCAGCTGGGACTCTTACGCAGCTGGGACTCTTACCTAAAAAACATGACTGTTTTACATTATTCCTGTTATACATGGATTTAGCGGTGTCGAAGGCCGAAATTACATACACAGGGAATTACACAAAAAAGGAATTACTCGTGGAGAGAATTACACCTACTGTAATGAAAATTGTGTAAAATTTTTTTGTATTGTGCTAAATAAATTTCATACTTTAAAAAAAGTTAGGTTAGGTTCGTAATTCCAGTAGGTGTAACTGTCGTGTGTAAATTCATTCATTTGTAATTCCGTCCATGTGTAATTCTTGCAGTGCAACATTGCAGTAGGTATATGAAATTCACGCCTGTGTAATTTCGTCACGTAACCGCTTTTAACAAACTTACGCCTTGGGGATCTCATTCAATGTCCTTTCATTCTGCCTCTGCTCGTTACATGCCTCACTGCACAACTAGGTTGTTATTAGAATCCTAATAGTATCGGCGTCGGTACTGTACCATAATACAATACTATCCGCTGCAAACGCATAATTAAACAATATAATTTTGGACATGGTGGGAGTAAGTAATATTCAAAAATAAATAATTATTTTTTTCAGTGCAGATCCACGATAAATCACGTTAATATAATACCAATTTTGAAAATATCAATAAAAATATTTCAAAGAAGGTCGGTACCAACTTTATAGCTTGTATGAACTATTCAGAACACAATTTTGAAAAAATGAAAATAACACAAAATTCAAAGAAAATTTGAACCAACGCACATACAGATAATAAAAATGAATATTTTTTTGTTTTTGTTTTTAAATTTCACGATACAATTATAACATAAACAATAATTGAACGTCACAGTTAAATACAAGCATAAGTCAAAATTTCTACATTAAAAATAACATTTAAGTGTGGCATTTGATTATAAAATGGCATCAGAATACATATATTACATATAAGTAAATTAGTTGCATTCCAATCATGTGATCGGGGTTCGATTCTCGTATGTGGCAATTTTTTAAATTTTTTTATATTAATTTTAATATTTTTTATCATTTGATCCGTTGGAAGAGGCTTAAGCAGTTATTTTTTTATGTGAATACCACACAAGAGTCCCAACTGCTCCGGTCTGTAGCCTGTGAGACTATGCCATCCCCAAATTGGGGTATGTTGTGAGGCTGAAAGTAGTGGAGAGGGGAAGGAGATGGGAAAGAGGAAGGCGGGGAAGTACCTGGCTATTCAGATCTGGACATCAAACACGGCAAAATCCATTTGAAGCAACGTTTCAATTCTGTATGGAGGCCTTACACCAGGGCGATACAGAGAGTACCTTCAACTCAGCAGCAAACTTTGAACTTCAAATCCAACAGTTTAAATATCCCGTGATTTTTCGTTGGCCTGCGCTATTTTATTGTAATAAGCTAAAATATTTTTGCAGTATCGTCCATGAATTGTAAGTTTGTAAGGTTTAAATTTTAAATTTAATATTTAATTAAATGAAGACAATATTAGCGAAACTCAATCGAAATCTGGAGACAGAAAAATCAGAAAAGATATTGGCTCCGCTGGGACTCGAACCCAGAACCCTTTTCTTACATGGAAACAGCTCTACCGATTAAGCTACGGAACCCATATTAATTCGGTCACTTTTAACTGTATCATACTTCGACTAAGAACTACCAACATTATCTTCATTTACTTAACGCACATATTATTGGCTGCTATCTTTATATATGATTACAAGATTCAACTCGAACTAAATGCAATCTAGATAGTGTCTGGATAAATTTTTTATCCATTTTATTTGTAATACGCGACATCTATTGACTTTTTCTACAATTCTAGGATGAATATTTATTATTAATTTTTAAACTTTATGAGTAAAATCTCAAATTATAATATTTAATTAAATGAAGACAATATTAGCGAAACTCAATAAATAAATTTAAATTTAATCATTAAAGATAAATTTTTCGTGCGTTGGGCCAGCCCTAGTTACTAATACTAATTAAGTTTCACATAAATAGCCTCTCTTAACGTCCGTGCATAAAAAAACGCGTGTTTTTGTGCTTTCATACGGTCACAATAAGAACATTAGGAGCACAGCCCACAGTACACAGCGCACAGTGGCGCTTACTTCATTAGTCATGTGGTCACCATTATGTTTCCCAGATTTCACTGTAAACAATTACTCAGTGTCGTGAGCTGGACATTATTTACCGGTTTAATGTTAAAAAATCGTAATAAATTGCTAAAATCTCACAGATAGCCTCACACATCACTGGTCCAAAAAAAAATTGCTGGAATTTCTTAAAAATTAAACTAAATCATTTATAAATTAATAAATTTATTCATTTAGTATTAATCTATTTATTCTTATTTAATATTTAATTAATACATTTTTTGACATAATTCCACTCAGGGTCTATGTCATATTTGGGAATGCTGTTTGGAGGATCTTTTTAGGGTAGGAAAAATAGGAAGTTCTGGGAAGGAAAAGTGTGTCCAGGAGCGACGGACGTATAAATCCATCCCTCCCACTGCGGTGCAAGGCGATGTTTCGAGAGAGTACGGCTGGGAAGTCAAAGGGACTCCCTCAACCAATCTCTCGCGATCCGGCCTGCCATGCAGCTGGTGGGCTGATGCATCCTCCGCCGAGACCCGGACAAATCTCACCTCATCAACCCGGGCACCCCTGCTAAGTCACAAACGTTGCAAACCACTTAGGGTGACCTATGGCAGAAGTGTTAGTTATCCGATAAATGGTTCACGGGGCGGCGGTACCCATACCCGCCTCCCAAAATAATTATTCATTAATTAAATTATTCATGAATTAAATATCATTTTTTTTTTTTACATTAACTCCACACAGGAGGCCTTGAGGAAAATAATTTCCCTCAGGGCCAATACCATCTGAGATGCTGTGTGGAGGGTCTTTTTGAGGAGAGGAAGGAATGAACATTGGTCTAGAAGAGATGCATTGTGTAGGAAGGGGAAAACACAGAGGCATTAATCAATTATTAATTAATTATCAAAAACTTGATTAAAATTAATCCATGCCGTTTATATGAACTTTTAATTAATTAATAAAATTAATGTTGATTAATTAATATTACCCCAAAATTACTTATTAACACAAAAACATTGCACACATTAAATTCAGAAAGATGTGATTTTCTGCATTTCGATGAAAAATATCAAAACCAAAGGGTCCATCAAACCATAGTTCATCATGATTGTTCTTTATAAAACTGCTTCTCTCATCAGCTGGACTACTAGAGAATAGAGTCGTTAAAAGATTGGTTTCATTGGCGTTCTTAATTTACGTTTAGTCTGTTTAAATGACGTAATATTGCCCGCGCGAATCCGACCGCGCCATTATGGTTTTTCAATTCCGTTTCAATCAATGTTTTCCAATCAATCCAAAAATAACAGAATCGTCCATCAATCGCCCGTCGCGTCGTGCGGCGTTCTGCTCACTACGTGGCGCCATGGATCGTCCTAGAAGTTATTGAGAATGCGTTACTTTCTCAAAAACTCAGTCATGTAATTTTTTTTCGTTTTGTAAGTAACTTCTAACTAACGACGAATTTATGTCCCGATTTGCCAGACCTTTGGATCACGAAATACGCTTTATCTTTATCTTTTTTACTCTATGTTCATCATAAAACAGTATTAATAGGATAGAGACTGTACGGTTGAAATTTAAGAATGCGGCTAAGAATGCAACTCTGACGCCGCGCCGTACACGAAACCGTTTTCATACGTGAAGTTTGTATACAAATGTTTTTTTTTTCATGAGCTCCACAAAGGAGACCCTGGGGAAAATAATTTCCCTCAGGGCCTATGTCATCTTTGGGGATGATGTGTGGAGGGATTTTTTTAAGGAAAGGAAGGAGAGGAGAGTTCTGGGAAGGAAAAGGGTTTAAGGGGTGGGTTGGAATCTGGGGTTCAGTGTGTCCTAGTCATCCGCCTCCAAGACCTAGACAAACCTCACCCCATGAACCCGGGCACCCCTGCTAAATCACCAAACGTAGCGAACCACTTGGGGTGACCTGTGGCAGAGGTGTTGGTTATCCAATTAAGGTTCCCGGGGCGGCGGTACCCATTCCCGCCTCCCAAATTAAAGTTTTGTAATAGATTCGAATTAAAGCAATTCCAAAAGATGGCGCCACTTACGTTAAGATCGCGTGATTAGCGGCAGGTGTAAGTACTACGGATTTGTAATGATTATTGTAACTGGCAGTTGTGAATAATAATATCGCGCGGCTATATATTACATATGACGTCATTGCCTGTCGCGGTTACTTTGTCCCGGTGACTAGCTGTCACTGGATCACAGTGGATCCGAGAAACCGGCTACTTTTGGAACCAGTTCCTATCGCATTTATAAAATGGTCACCAACACCCAAACTGGGCGAAGTTGGACCAAAAGCAGCCCGCAGGGCCTAGTTGCAAAAATCTGTTTTTTTTCACTGCTACTAAATATTTTTCCTCTACAATTCTATTGAAAATATTCTAAAATATGTTAACTCTAAACTCGGTCTACCCAAAAAAACCTTAAATTAAAACCACTTGATGGAAATAAAATTAACAGAAGACTTGTTTCAGACTTGACTTTTATTTTTTAATGGTATTATAGGAAGCTCTGATTTATTCAGCCTTATTACATTACATTTACTAACTAGAAATACTGAATCAAAAATTAGTTTAATTTTTTATTTTTTTTATTTATTTATTTATTTGTTTATTTAGCACAATATATTATACATTTATATACATTATTTATTAAATTTTGACTGCCCAACTAGGAGTATTATCCCGTTTTAGGACAGTCAAATAATTATGAGTGTGAACATGTGGAGAATGATTTGTACAAAAAGAAAGAAAATTGCTGAAATAAAAAGAAGAGAAGGAATATAAAATAAAATAATAAAAAAAGTTTAAAATATAGTACCTAACTGTTATTTGTTTAGCATAGCAAAAGAAAAAAAAGAGAAGAGAAAGAATAAAATAAAAATGAAATAACCAATTAAAACATAAAATAGCCGTGGATTGTTTCGCAAATTGCAATAACAATATCAAGACTGAGTCATTTAGATACTCACTTATGTTTCTTTTAGCCTAGTAACAAGCTGCGTGTTCTTCAGTTCTTCAATCCAAACAATCCAACGTTTCCCGCGATTTTTTCAAAAATCGTAAATAAATCCCGCGTTTCTGTTTCCCCAAAATGGCGGTCGGTGGCGGATGTGCGGCGGCCGATTTCGCAATTGGAACGGGAGTTGTAGCGCGGCCGCTAATTTGGCGGGAACGCCGCTATTTACGGTCGCCATTGCGGAAGTGACGTCATCATGTCCGCCGGGTTTTTGTGTCGATGTGGCGTTGCAGGTAGTCGCGGCAGCCATTTTTTATTGCTGTACTAATATAATTTTAATTGCTTTTTTTAAATTTATATAAGTCGTGGGAGAGATTGATATATAACACATGTAATTTGTCACATAATTGCCGTACAATGTATAACATAACAGAATAAATGAAATATTTCAAGACTGTTGACATTTTTAAAAGCCTTAAAGGATTCAAGGGGCATGTAAATGATACAAGTTACCCGTTATAATATGTATGTTATGTTTCTATTTTTTCTTTAAAAAAAATGTAGTTTATTACATGTGTAATATAAATGGACACACGGTCTGTAGTGCAAACAAATATTATTAACTGCCCTTTTCTCCCCGAATGATTATTATTTTTATCATTTTAGAGACTCATAAAGGTAAATGTATTAAATGTATATTTTTTTTAATTTTTTTTTTTTATATCAAACGTTTATTGATTATAGCATATAAAATATAATGTACATTTAGATGATGTGTTAATTTGCTTACATGTTCATATTCAAATATGTTAATACCACTCTTCCATGGAAGCGTTAGCTTGTGTCTGGAAGAGTAGTGTACATTTTTTAATGCTATATTTAAGTTCTTAAATTACAATGTGAATGTAAAAAACAATAAGTTGTAAGTTCGGTGATATGTAATTATAAGTATTTATCTACTATCAAAACAATTTTACTATTTGGATAATGTGTCCAGAATTATTGTAATTAGTTGCTAAAAACAATACAAAATTTAACTTATTTGAAGAATGGAGTATCACTTGGAAACTGAGTTATAAGTAGATTAGATTAGTCGGAAACTGTTTTTTTTTTTTTGAGATTATCTTTAAAATATTTTTTTACAGTGTTTATTAATTGGATTTTATCATTAATTTTTCTAATTTCATCCGGTAATCGGTTGAAAATAAGTCTTCCTTGATAAGTATAATAATTTTGTGCAAAGGAAGTGTTTAATTTTGGGCATGAAAAAATATATTTATGTCTAGTACGGTTTTCAGTTATAAATTGATATTTTTCTTTTTCTTTTATAATTTGAATCAATGCATTTCTATTGTATAGATCTTTGAAAGATGGTACTTGAAATTCCTTAAATAATTGATCCGTTGGGTAGTCAGAAGGTTTTTTTAATATGATTTTAATTATTAGCCTCTGCACAACTTCAATTGGGGAAAGATTAGTTTTGTATGCGGATCCCCAGCTAATGATAGCATATTGTAAAGTTGATTGAACCAAAGCGTAATGTATGAGACCACTTCTTTGTTCCATACAAATACTGTAAACAATAGGGGCGCTGGACTCCAATCGTCACTTCAGTTTTGGGGGATGGTTTATAAATAACGACTCGAAGATCTTTCGGGTAATGACATGAAATATTTATTTTCAGATGGTTTTTATACTAAATTTTACGTACACCTGTTTTGAAGGAAAACGTAAACATGTTTTGCATTTCTGCATCTGTTGTTTATCTTAATTACCCCAGGTGTTTGAGGCAGGTTTGAATAACAAACTTGTTTGGACACGTGTATTGTTTTCTTGCCTGAATTGACCTGATTTCCCCAGGCGGACGAACGCACCTGCTTAAAATGCAGGATTTATTAATCAATATAATGCAAGGCGTTTTGGTTGCTAAGTGTTTTAGTGCTTGAACAACACGTGCAGCCTTTTGTGTAACATTTTGCAAGAATCGACTTGATTAATATATTATTTATTCTTCTCTGAATAGGTAGTAGGCGATAATGTTTTGAAGGGACACGTGCGGCCAGCTGTGATTTTTCACGTAAACAAATTAGTTTAGACACGAAGTGTTTTTCTTGCATGGGTTGACCGCATTTCGCACCTGTGGTTTGTGATAATGCGAGGTATTTTGCAAGAATCGACTTGTCCATTAGTTGTTTACTGTTCTCTTGTAGGCAGTAATATTCTGAAGGAACAGGTGTGACGACCAGCTGCAAAAGTTTCACGTAAACAAGATCTAATGCATCAATGCGTCTGTTACATTCTCCTCCCGGTGTAATGTTTGATTGCACCTAGCTAGTTCGTTGGACGCATTCTTGATGTAGGTATCTTGGTTTGTTATGTGTCCTTGTGAAGAGGAGGGGGAGATGACTCAGCAGGTGTAGGAGCTGGTAAGATGACAGCGATTTTAACGGCTGGTCTTAGGTACACCCCGGAACTAGTCTGGATTCGAGCGGTTCTAACTTGTCCGTCGGCTGCGGTTATCGCCTCGATGACGCGGCCGCGAGGCCAATGATTCCGAGGTAGTGCAGGATCCATGATGATCACCAAGTCATCCTTTTTTATGGGTGTGACAGGGTGGTGCCATTTTTGTCGGGCCGCTAAGGTGGGAAGGTATTGTCTAAGCCATCGTTGCCAAAACATGTCCGC
Source organism: Limnephilus marmoratus (assembly GCA_917880885.1). Classification (NCBI taxonomy): domain Eukaryota; kingdom Metazoa; phylum Arthropoda; class Insecta; order Trichoptera; family Limnephilidae; genus Limnephilus; species Limnephilus marmoratus. Next base: position 51,090,153 of record OU862914.1, on the reverse strand, counting down.
CAGTCGTTGGCCGACACGCCACTGTCGGCGGAGACATATTTCTTCGTCCCCTTTTTCGTACATGGACAAGAGAGAGCGTCTTCCGGCCGACCCCCGAAGAAAATGGTTAGGTGTCAGAGGTTCTTCATCGCGAGGATCCATTGATATATGGGTGAGTGGTCTGTTGTTCACTACGAATTCAGCTTCGATTAGGGTAGTCAGGAGAGTTTCCTCTTTAGGTGCTCGTTCTTTGAGCGTGGCGTTTAGTGCCCGTTTCACCGATCGTACCAGTCTTTCCCATACTCCTCCCATGTGCGGCGTCATTGATGGTATAAATCTCCATTCGATCAAGCATTTTAACGTCTTGGCTTAGTAATTTCAAGGCATTTCTCATCTCGGCTTCGGTCCCATGGAAATTAGTCCCATTGTCTGAGTACATGGTTACGGGCTATCCCCTTCGTGCTGTCATTCGTTGTATGGCCATAATAGCAGAATCGGTGGTTAGAGATGAAACGAGTTCTAGGTGGACAGCGCGTATCGAGAAGCAAATGAAGATTGCGGCGTAGCGTTTTTCTCGATGTCTGCCAACTGTGATAGTCATGGGTCCGAAGTAAATGCTCCCATTAAGGGTGGTGAGGGCTTGCTTCTTCGTATATAGCACATGGGGCAGGTGCGCGCGATCTTTCTGCTTGTGGTGCGCAAGCGTAGTACAAAAAAATTGCTCCGTACTTCTGCCACTGTTCTCTCTGTACCGGGATGGTCTGCCTTTTTGTGGTAGTGGTGGATTAAGAGCTGAGTGTAAGGATTGTTGCCGTTCAGGATGACGGGAGTCTGTGCTACATCCTTGGTGTTGTGTAGGCCTTGTAGTCGTGTACCCATCAGCAACCTGCCATCTTGTCCGAAGAAAGGGTTCAATGAAGCTAGGCGGCTGCCGGATGGTAACACATGTTCTTGTCTGAGGGCATTCATATCGGCTTTAAAGGCGTCCTCCTGGGATTTCTTTATCCAACTGTCTTCCGCTTCGTGGATCTCTTCTACTCGCAGCGGGCCTTCTGAGGGTTTGTTGATTTTTCTCCGACATCGATTTATAAAACGGAGAACCCAAGCTGTTGCAAGGGTTAGTCTGTTCCACGAGGAGAATCGCTCAATGGAAGGAAGCGCCTCCCCTGGGGTTGACATAAGACCGACGTAGTGGGGCCTCACTTCTAGTGTTCGTTTGTCGGGTGTTTGGAAAGGCGCTCGTTCTTTTGGCCACGAGGTCTCAGGCATGGTGAGGAAGGTTGAGCCGGAGAACCACCTTCCCTCGGGTGATAGGTCGGGTATGTCTGAGTCCCGTGTACCAAGGTCGGCGGGATTCAGCTTGGTTGGCACCCACCTCCAGTTGTGTATGTTGGTTATCTCGTCTATTTCGCCCAGTCTGTTTGCCACGAAAGTGGAGTAAGTGTGTGGATCGGTGCGCAGCCAACACAATACTGTTGTTGAATCTGTCCAGAAATGGGTTTGAGTTATCAGGGCTTGGCTTTCCTTTTGAATGGTTTGGGCGAGTCTCGCTGAGATGAGTGCGGCTTTGCATTTACTGGCCAGGAAGGCGGTCCGCAAGGTGCCACCTAACTTTTCAGTGTAGTAGGCGACGGCGCAACAGGCTTTGTCAGACGCGTCACAGAAGAGGTGTAGGGTTACGCTGCTTCGCTTGTAATTGACGCAGCGTCTTGGGATCGTGACTTTGTATGTTTTTTGCAGGGTCAGCCAATCGGTCCACTTTTGGATATGTTCAGGGGCAATGGGTTTGTCCCAGCTCAGGTTCGAGCGCCACACGGCTTGATGTAGTATTTTGGGCCAAATAGTAAGGCAGGAAATAAAGCCGGGTTGATCTCCTTTTCGTGGGTCGTATTGCCTCTTCGTGGGTCGTATCAACCTTTCCTAGACTGTGAGGTTTTATTGGTGGTTAGCAAAGCCAATTGATGCACGGCATTGCTAGAGAATTGCGCGTCTGTCTCGTGGCTTCAGTGCCACTAGAGCGTTTTCATCTCGGAGTCAGTTCCATGAAATTTTGTCCCTTTTAATGTGGAAACGGGCTCCTCCCGTCTGAGGAGACATTGGAGAGTATCGATGTTCTGGAATGACCTGCTTGCCTTGGCTGCTCCGACGAGGACCACCGTTGTTCTCGCAGTGGTACTGCTGGGGAGGGCTTTCCCGCCTTGGCTGCGGTGATGAGGAGCACCGCTATTCTGGCAGTGGCACTGCTGGGGGCAGGGCTTGCTCGCCTTGGCTGCGGTGATGAGGAGTACCACTATTCTGGTAGTGGCACTGCTGGAATTGAAATTAGAAGATTGTATTAGCCTTGCTGGACTTCGGTCGTATCTCGTTGCAAACTTGTTGGGAGGCGGGCTAGTTGATGCCATTACTTGAGATGCGTATCTTGTCGCAAACAAGTTAGGAGGCGGGCTAGTTGGTGCCATTACTTGAGTTACGTATCTCGTCGCAAACAAGTTGGGAGGCGGGCTATTTGCTGCCATTACTTGAGTTGCGTATCTTGTCACAAACAAGTTGGGAGGCGGGCTAGTTGGTGCCATTACTTGAGTTACGTATCTCGTCGCAAACAAGTTGGGAGGCGGGCTATTTGCTGCCATTACTTGAGTTGCGTATCTTGTCACAAACAAGTTCGGAGGCGGGCTAGTTGGTGCCATTACTTGAGTTGCGTATCTTGTCGCAAACAAGTTGGGAGGCGGGATAGTTTGGTGCCTTTACTTGAATTGTGTATGTCGTCACAAACAAGTTAGGAGGCGGGCTAGTTGGTGCCATTACTTGAGTTGCGTATCTCGTCGCAAACAAGTTGGGAGGCTGGCTATTTGTTGCCATTACTTGAGTAGCGTATCTCGTCGCAAGCAATTTGGGAGGCAGACTAGTTGGTGCCTTTACTTGAGTTGCGTATCTTGTCGCAAACAAGTTGGGAGACGAGCTAGTTGCTGCTATTACTAGGATAAACAATATAAAGGAATAACTTATCATGAAAATGGGATGGCAGGACGCGGCTCAGGCTCGTATGGGACTGCAAATTCAGGCAGGTTGGTGATCAGCTTGGCGTGGAGTTGCAGCGCGCAGGGCCGCGAATGGATCAGCAATCTGCTTTGCGTGTCAGGCCAGCTGTTGTATTCTCTGATAGGGCTTGCTTCTGGCAATGTGGAGTGCTTCTACTATCGTGGAGGTGATCTAGGCCAGTGGATCTATGTTTCGATGTGTTCATCCAGTGTGAGTGCGGTCTTGGTTTTTCAGTATATCCGGGACTAGTATTAAAGGTCGGGCCGATTGCTGCAAGCTCGGGAATTCTCTGGCTGGCTGCCACAGGGTATCGAGTATCCATATATGCGGATTAGTGCATATCTAGTAGCTGCATATATCGCTGTTGCATGAGTGGTAGCTGTATATTTTGTTGCTGCTCAGTTTATTGCCGCATGTCTCGTTGTTGCATTTGTGGAAGCTGCATATCTTGTTGCTGCTGGGTTCGTTGCTGCATATCTGGTGGCTGCATGTGGTAGCTGCATATCTCATTGCTAGACGTCAATTAGCTGCTGGGTTCGTTGCTGCATATCTGGTGGCTGAATATCTCGTTAATGCTCAGTTTGTTGCTGCATTTCTCGTTGCTGCATGCCGTAGCTGCATATCTCGTTGTTGCTGGGTTCGTTGCTGCATATCTTGTTGCTGCATGTGGTAGCTGCATATCTCATTGCTAGATGTCTATTAGCTGCATGTCTCGTTGCTACATGTGTGGAAGCTGCATATCTTGTTGCTGCTGGGTTCGTTGCTGTATACTGGTGGCTGCATATCTCATTGCTGCTCAGTTGGTTGCTGCATATCTCGTTGCGGTATATGTGGTAGCTGCATATCTCGTTGGTGCTGGGTTCATTGCTGCATGTCTGGTAGCTGCATATCTCGTTGCGGCTGGGTTCGCTGCTGCATATCTGTGAGCTGCTCAGTATTTTGTTGCATATCTCGTTGCGGTATATGAGGTAGCTGCATATCTCGATGGTGCTGGGTTCGTTACTGCATGTCTGGTAGCTGCATATCTCGTTGCGGCTGGGTTCGCTGCTGCATGTCTGTGAGCTGCTTAGTGTGTTGTTGCATATCTCGTTGCTGCCCAGTTTGTTGCTGCTTGTCTCGTTGCTCCATATGTGGAAGCTGCATATCTCGTTGCTCCATATGTAGAAGCTGCGTATCTCGTTACTGTCAATTTGTTGCTAGACGTCTGTTAGCTGCATATCTCGTCGCTGATCAGTTTGTTGCTGCATGTCTCGTTGCTGTATGTGTAGAAGCTGCATATATCATTGCTGCTCAGTTTGTTGTCATTTTTATCAGCCTCCTGTAGATCTCTGATGGTGGAAGCGTAGGCTTAAGGTAGCATCTGGATCGGCAGTAGGTATAGATGCATCTGAGTTTACGATGCAGGGCCGTGATGTCTCGGTTGAAGCCAGGATTTTACGGCCGCTGCGTGTGATGCCATCTCCACTGAGAAAGATTTGATGACGTGGGATCCTGGCTCGAAAAGGACCAATTTGTATGAGACCACTTCTTTGTTCCATACAAATACTGTAAACAATAGGGGCGCTGGACTCCAATCGTCACTTCAGTTTTGGGGGATGGTTTATAAATAACGACTCGAAGATCTTTCGGGTAATGACATGAAATATTTATTTTCAGATGGTTTTTATACTAAATTTTACGTACACCTGTTTTGAAGGAAAACGTAAACATGTTTTGCATTTCTGCATCTGTTGTTTATCTTAATTACCCCAGGTGTTTGAGGCAGGTTTGAATAACAAACTTGTTTGGACACGTGTATTGTTTTCTTGCCTGAATTGACCTGATTTCCCCAGGCGGACGAACGCACCTGCTTAAAATGCAGGATTTATTAATCAATATAATGCAAGGCGTTTTGGTTGCTAAGTGTTTTAGTGCTTGAACAACACGTGCAGCCTTTTGTGTAACATTTTGCAAGAATCGACTTGATTAATATATTATTTATTCTTCTCTGAATAGGTAGTAGGCGATAATGTTTTGAAGGGACACGTGCGGCCAGCTGTGATTTTTCACGTAAACAAATTAGTTTAGACACGAAGTGTTTTTCTTGCATGGGTTGACCGCATTTCGCACCTGTGGTTTGTGATAATGCGAGGTATTTTGCAAGAATCGACTTGTCCATTAGTTGTTTACTGTTCTCTTGTAGGCAGTAATATTCTGAAGGAACAGGTGTGACGACCAGCTGCAAAAGTTTCACGTAAACAAGATCTAATGCATCAATGCGTCTGTTACACGTAATATATTAGATATAAGTTTTTTACAGATAAAAAATTTCTGATTCTTAAAAATATATAAATCAATTTTCTAATTTTTTTTACAACTTGACAAATTTGTTCCTTCCATTTCAAATTTTTATCGATAATGACTCCTAAATATTTGATTGTGTTTGTTGTTTTTAATATTGTGCAGTTTTGGATACAATAATTTTTACTATGTGTTTTGGAATTATCATGGATGATGATGTCAATGTTTTTAGGGGTATCATTTTTGTGTATTGCAAATGGAATTACAAATGTTTTATCACCATTTAGTGATAGTAAATTTACGTCGAAGAAATTCTTTAAAATATTTATGTCTTTGGTGGCTTTAAATGTTACTTTTTCCCAAGTTTTATCGCTAATTATTAGTACCGTATCATCGGCGTATGAAGTAATTTGGCCATGTAGTGGTTGAAAAAAAATGTCATTAACATATATGGTGAAAAGGATTGGTCCGATTACTGTACCTTGAGGGATTCCAAAGTCTGATATTTCTTTATCGCTATTAATCTGATTTATTTTTACGACTTGCGGTCGATTTTTTAGGTAGTTCGAAATCCATTTAATTGCATTGTCTTTTATACCTATATTGTTTAGTTTTTTTAGTAGAATCTCATGGGATATACTATCAAAAGCTTTTCTGAGATCAATAAATATACCGGCACATTTTTCACCTTTATCCAATGATTCATTGATGTATGAGGTTACATTAGCAATAGCATCTTGTGTGCTGAGTGACTTTATAAAACCAAATTGGTTTTGGTGAAGAATTTTATTACTTTCTAGGAAACCGACCAATTGGTTTTTCACAATTTTTTCAAAAATCTTTCCAATGTTTGAGATTAGACAAATTGGGCGGTAGTTAGTTACTTGTTGAGGATCTCCAGATTTATAAATAGGTGAAATAATTGTATTTTTATAGTTTGTCGGAAATATTCCCTCTGTTAAACTTAAGTTTATCAAATGGGTAATTGGTTTTACCAAATGAATTTTCATGGATTTTAGAAAATGTACTGTAATAAGGTCAAATCCGGGAGACGAACCTCCTTTCATGCCTTCTATTATTTTTAAAACTTCACTTTCTGAGGTTGTTTCAAATTTTGATAAATTATTTTGATTTTGTACATTTTCAATCGTTTGTTTTTTCGGGTTAAAAGATTTATTGATATTTTTCGCAAGATTTTTTCCTACATTAGCAAAAAAAGAATTAAAGATGTTTGCACATTGTTTAGGTTGAATATTAGCATCTATTATTTTATTTTCATGTTCAATGTATTTTATTTTTTGTGTTTTTTTAGTGTTATCCATGGCTAAGTTGACTGTTTTCCATATTTGTTTATTGTTATTGTCTGTAGAAAGTATTTTATTTTTGAAATAGTCTTCTTTATTTTTTTTGATACAGCTTGTTAATTTATTTTTAAATTTTTTGTAAAAAGTGTATGCTTTTTCATTTAGAGGATTTTTCAATGCTGTTTTATAAAGTTTTTCTTTGTTTCTAATTGATATTACAAGTCCTTGTGTTATCCAAGGCTTTAAAATTCTTAGTTTAGATTTAATGCGGACTGTAGTTTCAGTAGTTGAATTTTTTATGTGTTGAGACAATATATTTTCAAAGTTTTTTGAGCAAGTCTCGGTATCATAACTATTTAACACGTTGTTCCATTGTTCATTTCTTAGTTTTTTGGATAAAATAGTTATATTTGTGTAGGATTTTGTCTTTGTTAGATTAAATTTTTTATGTTTAATTTTTTATGTTTAATTTTGTTATCATAGAGAAGAATGCATGCATGGTGGTCAGTTATATTCATTTTCCAAATAATTGATTTGATTTTGTCGATATCTTTAATATTTATGTTAGTCCATATATGGTCTAAACAAGATGGAGTGTGATTTTTTATCTCTCTCGTATTTTTATTAATGCACGATATGAAGTTAAATTCAGTCATACAATTAATATATTCATTTTTGAAATTATTTTCTACGTTTTCATTAATGTTTAAATTGAAGTCTCCTGCAATAAAGCAAAGTTTATTACTAAATTTTAACAGTATTTGTTTAAATTCATTTATAAATGACTAGATATTCGAACCGTGTGTTCTGTAAACAGCTATTATGTGGTAGTTTGTTTTGTCGAGTTTTAATTGTATTTCAATACAGTTTACTAGGTGTATAGGATGTTCAGTTATTTTGACAATACTAAATTTATCGTGAATGAATATGACGAGACCACTATTTTTATTGATGTTTATTTTGGTTGTAACATAATTATATTCTGGTAAATCATAGGTGGGTGATTCGTCATTAGTAAAAGTTTCTGATAATATTATGATGTCAGGTTTTTTATTTAGATTGTTTAATTTTAGAATTAATTCATCCCAATTTCGTTCCATACTTCGTATATTACTATGAAAAATGAAAATATTATTGAGATTCTTTGAGATTATGTCATTACATGAATCGGTGTATACACACTCATATTCTTGTATTTTAAAATTATTTTCTAATTCATTAGCTATGAAGTCATCCATTTAGTAAAAATATTAATGTGATATTGATTTCTTTTAAATATGTAGAGTATTTTCAAAGTAGAGTGTGACATAGAGTTAGTAATACAAATACGGATTTTATAATGTGTAGAGATTGTTGAAGAATGTTCCGGTTTTTTATTGATCATATATTGATTGATCACATCTTTATCATTACTAGCATAATCATTTACAATATTTAAATGCATATCTCGTAAAATAATATTATTTATATTTCTAAAATTCAATAAAGCGTTTTTTGATTCTACTATAAATTGTTGTACTGTAGACTTATGTGTAGGATAAATAGCAATATAATGCGATAATTTATTTACGTCTTTAAATTTTATATTTAAAATATTAACATCATAATCATTAATTACTTCATTAATATTGAGATCATTATACTGGTTGGAAATAGATATTCCAATATCAGAGTTTTTGTTTATTCTTATTATTGTTACCTGGTACCCTGGAATGGAGTAATTAGTTTCGCCAGTAGAGTAGGTCTTTGTAAACCCAATCAAGCCCGGGAAACAAAATATTTCTTTTAAAGATATTATTAATTTTTCAAAAAAAATTTTTACGCTTTTAATATTTTTATGAAATTGAGTAAATCTTTTTTGAGTGCAAATAAAATAGAAATCTCTTATAGAGTGATATAAGTTTTCTTCAATACATATTTTTTTATCTAATGCGTTACATAAAAAATCATTCATTGTTAATTTATAGATAAGAGTTTGAGGAAATGAAAATTTACAATATTTATTCGTAGTCAATGCGTTCTTTGGCAATTCGAAGCATTTTTTGCCGGTAAAGGCATTTTATGCTATCGACTCTATGATCGGTGGAATAGTTCATATCAAACCTTTTGTTTTGGACACAGCAGTTGTTGCAGATTGGAGTTTGTTCTTTGTTTTCACATTTGGATAGTATATGTTCCTTAGTGCAATGAGGGCAAATGGGAGGCTGCGTCCTGGCGTGACATCTTTGAGCTGTGTGGCCGAACTTGAGGCAATGGTAACATTGTGTGAGCGGGCTGCAGTCGCTGACGTACACTCTTTGGAATTTGATGTTTAATTTTTTTTTATCAATTAGTTTTTTCCTTAATTGTCCAGTTGTTTCGATAATGTAGTTAGTGGTGTCGTTTTCTTTTCCTTCATTGTACTTATTTTTTAATTCCTTGATAAGCTTAATGTCTTTTTTGTCTTCTAGGGTTAATCCTTCATTTTGTTGTACAATCCCGTCTATAATTTCTTCTTCAGTCAATTGGCATTGCAGGCTTTTCAACATTAAGCACGGTTTCCTTTTTTTTATTTCTTCGGCCGATACTTCTTTTCCAATTACTTTATTTATCTCTTCGGTTAATTTTTCTGCATCTTCTTTTTTTTGGCAAGAAATCACTAATTTTTGTTCTCCGATCTTTTTTACTCCATTTACTCCAACTTTTATTTTTGTTAAATTAATATTTTTTTGAATTTTTATTTTTATGTCCTCGGCCTTCAAGGTGTTTTTTGAGGTAATTAAAATGGCGTATTTCTGTTCTGCATTATATGAAGTTTCTGCGAAGTTTTTATTGTTACTTAGTGCACTCGCGTGTGATTTTTTGTTATTTTGATGGATTTCTTCGAGTTTCTGTGTGTAGTGATGATTATTTTTAATATTAATTTCTTGTAATTCTATGATCTTCTTTTGTAGACTAATTAGTTCGTGATGAATTTTTTCTTCCAGTGATACAATATTTTGTTCCAGTGTTAATTTTATTTTTGAGTCTTTCACTGAAGTGATCTTATTAACTAAGTCTTTAATATTTTTAAAAATTTCTTCGGTTTCCATATTAAATTAATGGAATCGCCCAGGTGGGCGAGTTATTAATGTAAGTAATTATATTTATTGTTTTACTTCTTACAAAATAACGCGACTGTACTCGTTCGGTGCTGAGCGAGATCGAGGAAATTCATCGAGCAACAATAACCGTGTTAAACATCTAACTAACCGTGTTCGAACGTGTTCTGATCTTTATGCATAGAAAAAATCCAGCATATCACATGAGAATCAGAATTAAGGGGAAGATTAATGTACTTTTTAAAAATATAATTTTTATTTTTAACGTAAATGAGTAAAACCTCAAATTGTAATATTTAATTAAATGAAGACAATATTAGCGAAATGCATTAAAAAATCTGAAAAAAGATAAATCAGAAAAATATATGATCTTATCTAGGAATCGAATCTAGACCTTCGCCTTGCCGGGGCGCAGCTCTACCAACTGTGTTCTTTTTCGATTCGGTCATTTTTAACTCTCGTAAAAATCGTTGTAGGAGGGCTTTCCGTAAAATAAGGTTTCCAAGGCGCTGTGGTCGCGAGGAATGATTTTACGCGCAATCCTGAAACACTGGCGTGTAGCCCGGTTTCCCCTTGTCAAATCCTCACCACGTTGCACCTTCTGAGACTGAGAGCTTTGTCTCGGTGTGACAGCCGTTCGCGATGGAGCTTCCACTCGCCGCACCCGCCAGGTGTGAGTTACGCTCTGTAATTCGTTTTTAAACATCGACGAATCTGAATGATGCCACTGGGATTGTTCTTTTGTCTCCGGGTATTCATTCTCACTCCAAGTAGCTGAGAATGAATTTATAGCGGGGTTTTGTTCTTCGCACAAAAAAACTGATTATAGTGCGTAATTCACACCTGGCGGGTGCGGCGAGCGAAAGCTTCGTCGCAAACGGCTGCCACGCCAAGAGTAAGTGTCGCAGAGAGGATAGCGTTATGGGAATTTGACGTAGGGAAACCAGGCTACACGCCAGTTTTCCCGGATCTCGCGTAAAATTGTTCCTCGCGACCGCAGCACCTTGGAGATTTTATTTTACCGCCAGCCCTCGTATATCCCTTACCGTAGTAAGAAATATGATATAAACGGCGTTATGAAGAGAAAACATTACGCTTTAAATTAAAATTTAAAACTTAACCACAATTATAAGTAAAATTTATAACTTAATGAAACCAAATTTCCGAAAAATGAAAAATTTGGAATTTGTAAATTAATTAATTTTACATGGATCGACCATAACGTTTTTAATACATTCATCTAAAAAAATGTTTTTTTTCGATATCAGTAATTTAAATTATAAAAAAACGTAAGGTGAACCATTTTCAAAGCGACTTTTATCACCTTTCAAAAGTAGTTTGTAGTTTTCGGATTTATCCAGAAAAATACAATTTTTTTAAATATTATTTCAAAGCAAAAATATTTTGACCCTCTGAAAAAATATAGTCGAGGCCTAAAGGTTGAAGTACCTATCTACCAAACTGATACTATTATAGCTCTTATAATTGCAAAGATATGAATAGTTATGTATGTATGTAGATCAGTTTTTTTTATTTCCTTGATCCGAACTCCTGTGAACCTGGTAATATTTTTGCTTAAAATTGTTTGGAAAATGGCACGATATCCAGCCTCAATTCTCTACTAAAAAGGTCTTGGCGCTCGTCGCTATCCGTCATTTCCGCGGACGCTAACGACGCCGACGCCGACGCTTTTTCCGCCCGGGAAAGCTACGCCACACCACTTCTACGGGCCGATACTATCACCTTGGCCATAAACGATAAAGAATCGAATTGAATAGGCTTTCATAATTCATTATACCCGAGAAGACCACCATTTAGAATCAGAAATGATACTTTGCTAAAAATAACTTCAGTCAACACCTTAAATGTTATACATCGTGTTTTACGTCCATACCTAGTTTCGGAGATAATGTACCGTCGATCCTTGAAATTTGTCATCTTATTATTCAATCATAACGGCTGATATTTAATAATAACTGTTTTTTTTTTGCCTTTAAAGATTGTCATTAAATTTTAACACGGGTGATCATTTACTTAAAATTGTCTCACAAGAAAAAAAAGTTTTCGCAAACATTTCTATTTGCGAAAATTTCCGAAATTAATTTAAAAAGTTAGTATGCGTTGCGTAGGTACATGTTACGGCGTGATTTTAATAAAACAATATTTCTAAATTCTAAACTGTTACCTAAAACATAACATATGTTAATTGGATTGTTAATAAAAACTATCGAGTATTTTAATGTATTATCTGATTTACGTACTTAAAGTGTTTTTATGTGAATTCCTCTTTAATTAAATCATTACAAAACATATTTTTATACTTAAGAGGGCATTAGGGAACGTACCCATACTACGTGACACTTTTAGGGGGGGGGGGGGGGTCTTCAAAATGTCACGCTCCATACAAATGAGCGGCGGGTTGCTTAGGATTTTGGTCACCGGGGGGGGGGGGGGGGGTTAAAAATTGCAAAAAGTTGGTCACGTAGTATGGGTACGTTCCCTTACCAGAGAAAACCGGAAATACGTCATTTTCAAAAAAAAATTTAGACGTATTGACTCTTTTCCACAAAAAATTATAAATGGATTTCGAAAGATTGTTCTTTGATCTAGCATTCGTATGTAATAATTTTTTTTTTTTTTTAATTTTTAGTATAATAAGGTTATTCCATAGGTCGTTGGCAGATTTGTTAAATTTTCAAAAAAGTTTTTGTATTATACCACACCCATTTCAAATAATATAATCATTCAGTAAAATAAATCAATACATTATCTAGCAAACGTGTGTTTTAGAATTTTAATTTTAGTTTCAATAAAATCATTAAAAAATATGTACGTACATGTGTTTCTTGGCGAAAATTGGTACGTTTGTGTATTTATTTGCGCACTTACAAACTAATATATTTCAGATTTTTTTAACATTATTATTAAATTTAGACATTATTGAAAAATGATAAAAACTTATAATCAAAAAATAACTACAAAAAGTACATTATTTTAATAGTTTTATCATCACGCCTTTCGCAATTTTGGATGAAGGTATAAATTAAAGCTAATTTGAATTGAAATAAATTCGATATTGAGTTATAATTTTAAAAAGCTGGTACGGAGAATAATTAATCTTTCTCATTGTAACCGCCCTGCACGATCGTAAGGACAACTTTCGACGAAATGTGGATTTTCGTCCGCTGGCTGGTTAAACGCTCTTAAAACACGAATCTAATTTATTTCACTAAAAATGATTCGAAACTTATGCTTACATAACATATTGTTTTAAATAGAACAGTAGCTCACAAATAGGTGATAAATTATATTAATGGTCACAAATAATGTAACACGATTTCTTACACGAGCACATAATTCATTTAAAATTACGCCAAACAAGTTTCCACAAATAATATCACAAATGATCTTTCGTTATTAATAGGAGCTTGTATACAATAATGAACCATCTTCCTTTGATCCCGGTTTCGTTGCCAGAGAAAAATGTTTTCCAATACCATTGGCTGCTCTTATAATTCCCACGACAATTGCACGACTTTTATCAATGAGCTAGGAGCGTTTTGCTTTAGTGCCCGAAGCAAAACACTGACGGAGTTAAGTAACAAACTTTGTGTGATAAATTAAGTAATGGTTCAAAATTAATGAAGTAATTTTTTTACCTATTTCACTATTTGTGTATTAATTTTTTACGTTAGCTCCACTCAGGAGTAGGGTTGCCATCTCTAAAATTTGGAAACCAGGACAAGACGCGTGAAAACCCCGGATTTTAAGGCCCAGAACCCGGACATGTCAACAGGTTTTTAAACATGGTCAGTGTAATAGAAAACAGTTGAAAATGCCATAAATCACCTTTTATTTATTTTCATATTAAATTTAGTCATCTTTTATCATCAATTTAAAAGTACCTAACAAAACAGAATCTTATTACAGTTCATTACAAATTGTTTAAATAATCAGTTAGAATTTTTTTATTCTTAAAATAAAACACAAATTATTAATATACTCTGTTATGAAAACAAAACCTTATTAAAATATTAAGCCTAACAAAATTCAATTAAATTTTTAACAGAAAACAAAAAACTTAAAAGTACTGAGACCATTTTAGTATTCAGTCTTACAATTTTTGTGGTAACTCTTTTAACTCAATAATAATTATATCTTTAAATTTTTATCAGCAGCCATTTAAACAACAAAATATCTCTCAACATAATATGAACTAAATTCAGTCTTTTTAAATCCTCAGCAACAAAACTGAAACTTTATAAAGTTTAGACTTACTGTAATGTAAGTTATATCATTAATTTTTTTAAGCACAAAATAACCAAAAACTATACTCATTTATACCACCTTAAAGTTTTAATCAACAGCCATATAATAAATTTATTTTACGTAAGAAAAACAATCAAAACTCTACAAAAATGAAAAGAAATTATTGCACTCATAAGTACATTAGTTGATTATCTAGCTATTATAGCTTTTTCCTCAGCCTCTTGCCTTTTTTACTTTTCACTTTTTTGTATTTATCACTCTTTCCGATAGCTTTTAGAATATCTACCCTTTTTAAAAGGAATTTGTAAAAATCAATGCAGCTGTATTCTTGGAAATTGAATTTAATTTTAATTAAAGATAAATGAAACAATGTTCCTATGTTTGAATCACTTTTATATTTGTTTAAAGCCGACCGGTTTCAGAACTCAGGGCAAACGTATACGTTTGACTTTAAATTTTAAGACTTTAATTTTTTTTTTAAAACCCGGACATCAAATGAAACCCCGCCCGGACGCTCCCCGGACGCCTTCTAAACTAGGACAAATCCGGGGAAACCCGGACGGATGGCAACCCTACTCAGGAGGCCCAAAAGGGAGGATGATGAAAATAATTTCTCTCAGAGCATACATATGTCATCTTAGGGGATGCTGAGTGGAGGGTCTTTTTAAGGAAAGGAAGGAGTAACGTTCTGAGAATGAAAAGGTACTAGAACGAGGGGTTGGCAGGAATCTGGGGGTCAGTGTGTCGAGGAGTGACGGATGTATGAAATTTGCATCGTACTAAGTCACCAAACGTAGCGAACGACTTAAGGTGACCTATGACAGAAGTGTTAGATATTCAGTAAATGGTTTCCGATATTTATTTATATACCTATCTATTCTGCACAGTTATTCCAACACCTGTTTGTCATTTAATTTTTCATTATTTTATCTTACTTAAAAAAGTTTTTTTTACCATTTAGAGGCGTGATATTAAATAAGCAAATAATTTATATAATTTGTTAATACTTGTGTAAAAAACGAATTAGAAGCTCAGTCAAAATAGTGATTTCTTGGAACACGAAATATGCCCAAGTTTTTGATGCATAATATTTCTAGGTCAACGCAACGATTTTCAGTGTGATTTTGATAATGAGTATAGGAGCTTTAAATTATACATATTTTTTAAATGGGATGACCTCAAGGGGTTCATTAGTTATATTTTTTTAGGTTTTCATTTTGTAGGGAAGAGGGCAACTACCAGAAACTATAAATACTTCACTTCACTTTGCTTTACTAGTAAACAGATTTGAAAAGGTTCTTGAAATATTTACACCTACGGTAGGTTATGACTTGAACTCAATAGAAGTATTCTCCGAATATTTCTTCGTACCGTTCCCTTCCTCATCTATTTCTGCCTGAAATAATCCCGTTTTTAAATATTCATGTTCACGGTCCCATTGCCATTGGCTCCGTTGTGTTGAAGAGAAAATGCTATAAAGAAAGCACACTTTGATCAATGAGCCTAGAATAAATAAATTCACGGTAACGGATTGCTCACCCTTTCCATTTTATATCAAAGCTTGTTATTTCCGTAAAAACAAGGTTCCCTTTATTTGTACCTCGTTCTTAGTACATTAACCTTTGCGGAAAGCCCGTATGATTTTGAATGTCACCAACTACTCATCATATGCGATGGAAAAGTCTAAGAAACTCTAGGGGAAGGAAATTTGACAGGATACAAATTACCTACAATTTTAAATGTAATGTTATTGCTCTGATTGTAGCCTTTAAATTACAATGGAAATGACTTAATCGAAACTGCAATGATAACTGAGTTTTTGCAAACTTAAAAAGTTTTGTTTATAATTATTTAATACAGCTAATCTATAAAATTACAAGAAAGACTTAGATGAAGATAATATCACACACAAGCAATAGCACATTCCACAAAGAGTAGAAGAAACAAAACACATGGATGAACATGAAACTAAAAAAGGAAAAAAGTAAATTAGACCAATTAGAACAATAGGTACTAAATGAAAAAAAACAAACATCAACAACCAAATCAGCTGCTAACTTTGCGATCGCAATAAGACTAATTTGACTACCATTAATAATAATGATATATCTTTATTGAACAAAATTTTTTAATATTTATAACTACAAAAACAAAAGGTACTTCATAAGTACAGTTTAAAAGTTGCATAAGTACAAAAGTTAATAACAGAAAACAAAATACATATATGTACAGTAGGTTCTTAAAGAATAGAGATTAATAATTATAAATTTAGGTTTCTCGTAACCTGCCTCACTAGGCTAGCCTGTGTTGAGGCAGTATACTATCATGACATATAATCGTAAGGTTATGATTAGATTGTGGTTGATTGCTTGGTGGGTAGGAATCTCGACTAATGAGCATTTTACACGATGCGTTTTTCATTCAGATTCCAACGTGGAAGGTGAATCCATACGAAAAATCTTTGCTTACACCATATTTTTTTTTTAAAAGAAAGATAAACATTGCCGGGATACGAATAACCCGACAATATTTTAAAATCTCCTACGACCACCACAATAAGCGGAAAATGATGCTTGTGTCTTG
Organism: Limnephilus marmoratus; assembly: GCA_917880885.1. Taxonomy (NCBI): domain Eukaryota; kingdom Metazoa; phylum Arthropoda; class Insecta; order Trichoptera; family Limnephilidae; genus Limnephilus; species Limnephilus marmoratus. Next base: position 51,073,619 of record OU862914.1, on the reverse strand, counting down.
ATGGAGGACTTAGCCAGCCGAGGAATCGAACACGCGACGCCCGGGTGGGACCTAAATGCGATGCCAACCCAGCTACTTACCGGTCATTTTTTTATATTTTTTATACAGAGGAGAAATAATATTTTGGAATGATAGGAAATCGTCAAAAATGCAACTACTTAAAGATAAATACAAATCACATGAAAGCATCTGTAATTTGCTTTTGCCATTGCTAAATTGCACAAATCATTAAAAATACACGTGAAATTCACAGTACCGAATAGTTAGCTTCACAATCAGTAATAAAATCACGTTATAGTATTTTTTAATCACAGAATAAAGAAAAAGTTATTTTGTGCTTTTAATCAATTTAAATTCAAATGAAATAATCGTACAACATTTCCACATAACGTAGTTACGTAAAATGATGTCTGCCAACTTAGACGGTACGAAAATCGGTACCAAAATAAGTCCCTTTTTCATCCCGATTACAAATGAAATAACAACCCACATGGAAACTGGACAAAAAGCATACTGTAAAATGCCCATAAGAATTAGACGGGTCAACTTCAATGCTTACAGTGGATAACCATTTCTTTATGTGTACCGCACAAGAGTCCCAACTGTCCCAAGCTTGTGGCACTACGACAGCAATAAATAGGGATCTGTTCGGAGGCTGCTGGAGATAAGGAAGAAGAAAGTCAAGAATTAGCTGGTTGTCCAAATTACAAAACACGGCTTTTATCATTTCAAGCCACGTTTCATTTCAACTGGTGATCTTTTACCAGGGGGATATTTTGAGTATTTCCTACTCCATAAATTCGAACCGCAGGCATTAAATAATTAATGTATCTTCTCACCCTTCGCTTAAATTACGACCCGGACTTTTAATAAGGGCTCAGACACCATCCCCGTCACTACAATAGGGGTGGGGGTGGCAGCTTGAGGGTGTGCCCATCAATGCTTTATGGTGACCCTAAATAACTCACCCCCAAAGGGAGGGTGGCGTATAAATGGTAAAGGTGAATCACTGATGGATTAGAGTCAGTTTGATGCAGTTAAAAGATAAAGAAAAAACTAATTTTAACAAATACAGACTATCATTAATAGACCAGTTAGACGAGCGTACAAAAAACACAATAAAACTCCGACGATAAACATAAACTTTGGATAAAGACACCACAAATAAATGGCAAAAAAAAATTAAACAATCTTTCACTCGACACAAAAAATGTGGGAAATAGAAAAAAAAATCAGATACAAAATAAAAAAGTCGGATTTAAATACAAAAAAAGGGCAATTTAAAAAACTTTATAACATAAACAAATATTATACATGTATGGTGTATATATATGGTGTATAATTATACACCATAGGAAAATGACATTTCGCATCATTTAAAGCTGTTTTGTACTTACTGCAAAATAACGTTACACGCGTAATTAAATTGAAAGCGGTTTTTTTTTGTGAATGCCTCACAACTCACAAGAGACCCATCCGCTACCACCTGGGGCCAGTGACTATGGTATCCCCAATTGGAGTATGTTGTGAGGTTGAATGTATTGAGGTGGGGAAGGAGATGTGGAGGAGAAAGGTGGGGAAGTATCTAGCTATTCAGATCTGGTTACCAAACACGGCCAAAGCTGTTTCGTGCAACGTTTCAATTCTGAATTATGGTATTGGGTACGCCAGTGCGTATATTCGCGTAAAGTACGTATCTTCCATTCTAAAAATTGTGGGTTCAATTTAGGCATTTAAAAAATCAATTTTGAAACACAGATCTGATGCAAAAAATATTGCACTGTTTGACAAATTTTCCAATATTTACATAAATACAGCTGTCAAGTAAATATTATAATATAATCAGAATATTAATTTTAAAATATTCTCACCACCAAGCGTTATTTATACATTTATAGAGGGGTTTGTAATAAAAGCGATGGCGATTTGGAGATTTATTTATTTTCTAACTGCTACTTCAGACAGTGTTTAAAAAACTACTTATTTTCAGAAAGCAAAAATGATCACAACTATTGTGTTTTCGTAATATTTTTATCAGTTTCATTTATCTTGTTTGTCGCTGACTTGGCACAGGTATTTTTCAGAAACAATTATTCTCTCACCGCCCGTCGCTATATTTCACTTTAAAAGCAGGCCGTGTCATTAAAAATTGTAAAAAAAAAACTTGAAAAATTACGAACGAAGATGATTGATATAAAAATTTTGTATCGAAAATATTTTAATATTATTTTTTTACCGGGAGATTACACAAAATAAATTGTTAAGAACAGCTCAAGATGTTTTCTACCAATTAGTTCGATCTTGAGAATCAAATAAATGTGCTTGAATAAGGTAATATAATGTACCCGGAGAGTTGTTTGGAGGTTCATCCCCTAAGAGCACCACCCTTTGGAGTAACGGTGCAATGGTTATTCTTTGTTCTTGATTAAATTGAAATTCTTTATAACACAAAAAAGACGCAATTTGTTACAGCATAATGTTAATTAAGCCAGTTTAGCTTATAGGTTATAACTATTTTATTCATCTTAGTTTAAAATAGGTAGTTTATACATTATGTATAAACAGGGTGTTAAGAGACAAATTGGACTTAATGTAACAAATGGTTCCTGATATTATTTGTAGTAAAAGACGCAAATTAAATGTTTTCTTCAATTTGTCTTCCATTTTCAAAATATGTCTTCAGTTAAAAACAAACCAAAAAATCATCCGAATGTCTTCACTGGTCACTCAGCCGAGTAACCGACTAACCCCTTACTCCACCCCTAAATGTACAATACCCAATATTTTATTCAGTGGCTTTAGAAAGGGTCTGGCGCGGCGTTCCGGTTAATTTTTGTATTACCATTTGGGCAGAATGTTCGGTATGTACCTATTTTTTTCGGTATGACATGTGATTCTCTCAGATATTTTGCCATTGCCGTTGCCCCTGACTGGTTTAAAAAGATCATTTTTACAATTTTTTTAAAATACCTCTATCAGTTCTAATTTTGTAAATGTCACGCTCGTCTCTACATATTATAAATTAAGGTCTTCCGCCGCATCTGTCTGTTCGTGATAAACTCAGATTAAACAGATTTTTATGCGGTTTTTACCATTAGATAAAGTGATTCACGAGGAATATTTAAGTATAAAATTTGTCAAGGTTTTGTGTAAATTGGTTGAAATATATTAAAGGAGAATGTCTGTATGTGGTGGAAGAGCGGGCTGGCGAGCGGGACGCGTGGATTTGGTTTGTATGCAAATCTATAGTTTTATGACGAGGTTGATGAAATTTTGCATATGTGACCTTCAAAATAAGAGGAAGGTCACATATGATTTCGAAAACTCTATGTAAAGACCGGGCATCGCCGGGGACTTCAACTAGTACAAAATAAGTAAAAATATAAAAATAATCGTATAAGCTAATTTATCAAAAGAATACGGTTTAAAGGCGTAAATAATTTATTATTAACTAAACAGTTTGACCTTGTTGACAATGCGGTTCAATTTTCCTTGATATAAGCGTCCTAATTTTCACGTTATAGTTTCTTCCGTCCCGCCTACGTGGATTTATTACGGGGCCGATGTTTGTTTTATGTAACCAACACTACTACTTGTCAGCGCGGGAAAACTGTAAAAAAAACATAGTTCTATTTTCGAATGGTTACATTGACAAAAAAATAAAGAAAATGCCGGCCGTAATCTAGGGCCAAGTTACACAACATCTGTGTCTGTGTTTATTTTGGAATCGCTATGACTAGAGCACTAGAGTGACCAAACGACGTCGCTGAATACATAATATTAATATCGTTTTGTGGATACTTTAATTCTTTGGATTATTTCTATTTTTGATATTGTGGAATTCCAAAATAAAACTAATTCAGAAATATATTAAAAACAAAAAATAAATTTTTTCACCAAATTTATTTTTTACTCTTATCGTTTTCAGACTATTAAGGCCATCTGCAGACTGGTACAATTATTACTAAACTATGGTTTATATGCATAACATGTTAACGGGAATAGTACGAGTATACAATGATTTTATTCAAATTATATGGACAACCAATATAAGAAAATTCATAAATTTGAAGAAAACCCTTGTATACCACCCATGTAAACCGCCCCCCCCCCAAACGTTATGTATGTATGTGAATCATAGTAAGGAATAATTATTCCAGTCTGAAGATGGCCTTAATAGGCTGAAACCAGTTACGGGAGAAAGGAATCAAGTGGAAAAACAGTTTTTTTTTATAAAATTCTTTTGTGCCCAAGCAATTTTTCGCTACAAGTGTTATTAATAAAATACGAAAACAAATAAAAAAAAACAAAATGAAAAAAAACAATGATTAAGACTTTTTTTGCGAATGTCGGGGCAAAAATAAGTGTAGCATGAAGAGAATTCTGTTTAAACTGTGAGGTTAGGTTAGGTTACATAACTAATGTAATTTCTTTCATCAAATATACAAATGCACATATAAAAAATCTATTTAAATTTAAATCTAATAAATAATTTATATTTGACACTTATTGGAATCCTTTGTACAGATTTCTAAGATAATTTAACTACATAATATTTATGTTGTACCTATAGGAATATCATTCAAACTTTTTCATGTGCTTTTTTATTGTTTATTTTAATTGGTTTTATGCCTATCTGAGCTTTACACAGATTATAAAGGCAGAATATAGTGAGATTTCAAAAATTACACAATTTTTTTTTAAAGTACGAAGTTGTGTAAAATGACAAATCATTCGTGAAACAGTATTGGTAAAACATGTAATTGCACTTACAGTTCCAACATATTTGAAGTATGGCATATAAGAAGTGAAGAAGAGTCGCTCATTGTGTCGATGATCAATAAAAATAATTTTAAAAATGTCCCAGCGTTTTTTCGATAACGAACTGTGAATGGAGTCCCTTATTCTCGGCTGAGTCAACTCTATCGCATGTGGTTGTGCAAAGCAAGTACATTAATGCGCTCGAAGGCCGCTGGGATGGTCCAATTATTGATAAAATAGATACGTTTGCTCATCTCTTGATCAGAGAACCATTTGTTTTCTCACTTTAAACTGAGCAAATATTGCTTTGGGAAGATAGAGATTTAGCTGTAAAGTAAATATGGCAACATCAATTGGGAAAACTTCTGAGGCTGAAGGAAGTGGAGGAGGGAGAGAATGTAGAAGAGGAAGGTAGGCTAGCTGTCCAGATCTGATCAATAAACAAAACTGTTATCAAAATACTTATTAAATAAAATTATATACAACAAGGATATTCACAGACATAACACAAGGATGTGCAAGGAAATCAGGCTACAAAAAAGACAAAGCGAATACGCAGAGTAGTTAATTGTACAAAAAGGATGAAGTTGTATAACTAGAAACTTTAAAGTCCGCAACAATTGGAAGGTTCAAGATGTATTGTGGGAGCTACATCAAACTGGAAAAAAATATAGTATGCAATATGTAATGTTATAATTAATTATCAATTTGTAAACTTTAATATATAAATTGCTAAAATAAAATTAACAAATAAAAAAATAAACCAAGCTTAAGCTATCTCACCATGAACTGTAGCAAGAGTTTTTTCATCTAGAAAAACAAGAAAATGCAAGTTAAGAAGTGCTAACTAGCAGAAGAACTAACGAAAATTCTGAACTAGTGTCAACTGCCCAGAACCGGTAGGATAATATCATCGAACATTATGGGTTTTTTTGTGAGGGTGGAGGGAGTGTGCAGGGGAATGAGATGGTTAAAAGGAAGGTGAGGAAGTTCCTGTATATTGAGATCTGTTTAGCATACTTGACTAATGCCATTTCAAGCAACATTTCGATGGTCTTTCACCAGGGCGATACTTAAGGTAAACTACCAGTTTGGAAAGAGTTAGAAATGTAACAACTTTTTAAATATGAAATAACACGGGAATTCTAACTTGCGAGCACTTGCCGAGGATCTTCTTCTTCTTCAATGGCGCTAAAGCCATTGGCCTCCTTCAAGATAAGCCTCCACCGCCCTCTGTCCTCGGCCGTCGTCTTCCAATCTGCGACATGGAGTAGTCCTCTTGCATCCTTCCTGACAGCATCCTCCCATCTCAGCCTATGTCTGCCGCCTTTCGTTTACCTCCCGGTTGTCCTGTTAGAACCGTCTTCGGTACTCATGTGCTTGGCATTTGTGGCCCATGTCCAGCCCATCCATAGTCTTTGAAGCCTTAAATGGGTAGAGAGTCATGAGCCTGGTAAATTTCACAGAGCTCATTATTGTGGCGGATTCTCCATGCCTTTCCCTCTCGCACCGCTCCTAAGATTCTTCGAAGTAACTTTCTTTCGAAGGTGTCCAGCTGTTCCGCAGAAATATCTGGCAGTTATCAGGTATGGTCATTAAACATAATAAAAGCCTAAAGCCATATTCTTAAGGATCCTACTGAAAGTTTTAACAATTTGGAAGGAAGTGTAGGTAATTAATTAACAGTACTTGCAACAAATAATATTGTTTTAAGGAATTCCATCTAAGAATTAAAAAAATAAATATTTGCTAACACCGTGTTTCAAACTTTTAAATTATACAAGCCGCAACATTCCGTCCAATTTATAACATATTTCTCTTTAAGTTTCTTTCTTTTTAAGTTTCTATGTGTGTTATTGAAGTGAAAACTTCTTTAGCACCGTTGTGATTGGAAACTCGATGAAACGAAAAATTGCGAGTCTACAAAGTGACAAACACATACATCTATGATTAAGCCTGCGAGAGAATGAGATAGTATAATCGGTTTCCTCTTTGTGCGGTGTTTCATAACCTCCCTACTTTAGTTTTCTGAAGGTTTTACTTCTACCGCGTGTGAATTGCACACTCTGTTTTTTCAAAAGACAATAATATCTGTACATTTACGGGCCGAAACGGTAATTATATGAAATTCACTCTCTAAAAAAAAAAATGCTCCGAAAATTATTAAAAACACATTTCGTTCTGTTATTTAACATGTTGTAGCTATCAACAAATTCACAGTGTGTCTTTAAATACAACTTAAGCATATGTCGAGAGATTTTTGCTCTATTTTAAAAGAGTCGTGTTTTTAAATGTTTCCACTATTTTCGCTAAATTTTAATCGTTTTTTAACATTAGCGCGCTTCCTCTTACATTCGTATTAACATATCTCACTTTCTTCTTCTTTTAGAGCACTTACCACCGGACCTTAAGCGCCAATGAGTTTGCAATTCTGATAAGATCGTACCTAGAACGAGTCCTAAAAAAAATGTTAAACTAAAAACAAAATTTAATTTTAACTGACTTTATAAAAACAAGGTTAGACATTTTAAAACGGAAGTTGGTAAGAAAATTTAATTAATGTTACCATAATCACAGTAAAAGGTTTCTTTGGAAAGCTTTTATAGCGAAAGCCTGTTCCATGAAATGAGTTTTTTCCTGTTTTCCAATATTCAATGAAAGAGTTGTAGACGTTTAACCACTTGGGTCTATAGCCTTTGTGTAGGTTTTTGGTCTTAATGAATTGTCAAATTTGATAAAAATTGTGTTTTTTCCTCTTTGCAATTAAAGCTCGAAGAATGAAGTACATAAACGTATTCAAATACAAAAAACTGTTTTTAAAAGGTGATAAAATTTGCTTTTAAATTGTATTATAACAAATAAATATTAAAATTTGTAATTATTAAAATTTAGAGTGAAAACAAAAAAACGTGATGTTTTTATGTGAAAACGGTAATAAAATCACGGATAATGTGAAAACAGCATATTCTATCGAATAAATTTTATAATAAACGATTTTGTCACCTCACTTTTTTACCATTTCATAATTTTTTTTTAATTAAAAATTAACACTGTCTAACGGCGCGGATGCCATTTGGCGGTTGAGAACTATTTCTACAAAATATGTGTTTTTTATCTATTTCTATGGACAACATTGAATAGAAATGTGTAGCGTGTTTTATTATAGATTTTCTCATTTTTGTTTTAGGGTTATAACTAGAATAGAAACGTAGTTATAACGATTTTTGCGGGAACACACGCGTTAGCTTGAAAACAAACTTATTGGACTTGACTGCTATCATTATATTGTCGTGTAAACAAGCTTAGGGGTCCAAGTGGTTAAAGCTTGGTTCTGACAAGCTTTTCCCAATATAATGATGGTTTCGCCTACGTTGTAAACACGCCCACATTGGGGTAAAAATAATTATTACGTAGATTTCAAATTAAAGCACGTAAACGAGCTTATTAACGTAATAATTTTTGGTAAACTTAAATATTTTAAAAATAGTTTGTGGAGCATTTAATAATTAAATCTTGCTTGATATAGCAATCCTGGGAGAAATTTCATAAACAGATTCTACCCATCAGTCGAAAGTATCTCCTTCTAAAAATTGCTTACGTTAGTAATTAATGTGCCTTACATCTAGGTCATAGGCATACAAATCGTTTGGCAAACGGAGTCTGGAAACGATCGTGTTTAATGCAAAATTGATTTTATTTATTTTGTGAAAAATTTTACAAGAAAGATAATCAAGGGAAACTGTCACAGATAATCTTACCCTTAAGATTATATATTTTTTAGAGGTGTATGTTATGTGGGTTCACACATTTCTAATGAAAAATATTTTTTTTTTTTATATTTTGTATAAATAGGAAAAGAAACGACGGGAAAAGCATATTTTTGGTATTCATTAAATAAACCGATTCGTAGGAAAGCTTTATCGGAAAAAGTAATTTCTCATTTAAGCTTTTTTTAAGTTAATACCGCACGAGAGTCGCAACTGTTCCCGTCTGGAGCCAATAAGACCATGCCTTCCCCAAATTGGGGTATGTTGTGAGGCTGAAGGAAGTGCGGTGGGGAAGAAGATGGGGAAGATGACGGTCACTAAGTACGGCTAAAGCCATTTCAAGCAACGTTTCAATTTTGAATGGTGGTCTTCGCCTTTTAGACCCTTGACTGCGGGTTCGCGGGTTGAAGACCCGGAGTGCGCAAATAAAATATCAAATCGTGTAATTTCGTATATAATTAACTAGCAGACCCGGACATACGTAACGAAACACAACGCCATCTACTGACAACGCCATTACCCAACTTTTTATAACCAACGCCATCTGTTAATTTGCATACATATCACCACACCGCCCTCTTGCCAGCGGATATATAAATCATTTTACATAAAACCTTGACAAATTATATACTTAAACCTTCCTCATGAATCACTCTATCTATTGGTGAAAACCGCATGAAAAGCCGTTGCGTAGTTTAAAAGCTCTAAGCGTAGATACAGCGGGAGCGACTTTGGTCTTAAATAATATATTATATTAATGATATTAATATGTATATTCCCATTATCCGTATCACTCTGGTGTAAGGTGGTCGTTCAGAATCGAAATATTGTACAAAATAGCGTAAACCGCGTTTATTGTTTAGTGGAATAGCCAGGTACCCAATTCTCAACCGTCCTCTTTCCCTTCCTTTTTCCACATCCTTCAACTTCACTAGATCCTAGAAATAAATATAGTCCAGTAAAGGAAGGAGTTGTAGAGTGCGTGAGCAGGAACATAAGCGATTTTTTCAGGACTTGTTTAGGGTGCTTAGGGTGTGAACATACTAAAAGTCCTGACATCTAGGTGGTGAGCTAGGGGGGGGGGGGAGGGGGGGGGAAGGTCCCGATTTTCGGGTTTCCGTTTATATCTCAAAAACGGTGCGTCGCAGAGGAAACCTTTTTTAGAATAAGTAAAAGGTCATAAAATTATCTACAACTTTTATTCTATACGTAATTTTGGAAATCCCAACCGTTTTTGAGTTATATGCTCCACAAATGTAAATATTTTCGACAAAAATCATTTTACCTCACATTTTTCATCAAACATTCCTTCATATCGTCTAAAATATTCATCCAAGAAAGAAATTCATTTGAAAAAAGTTGTAAATAATTTAATTACCTTTTAGAATATATATACATATGTAAATAAACCTCCAACCAGTAAATATTTACAGCAATTTTAAGTTTTTTCGTAAAATGTCATTTTCAGAAAGAGCTGTTTTTTCTTATCAAATTATTAAGACGGGTTTTTTGTTCATGGGAAATTCCTTATTAATTTTTGCACGCAAGAAAGCAGGTAAGTTGTTCTCGAACAGATGATTAGTGGAATTCATTTTATAATCATTATTATTGTGATGGGTGATTAGGTTAGTCGTCGGAGATGCTACAATAACGTGCTACGATGCTGTTCGAGTTGGTGAAAAGGCAATGAATGTGATAGTGGGCTTGACATTCTCAGACATCAAGTTCTCCCGCAAAGTTCGGGCATCGATAAAAATTCACGATGAAAAGGTTGCAGTTGACCCAACATTGCTGTTTCAGCGGATGTGTATAAGCAAACGATCAGATGACGATTTGATGAAATTCTTTGAGTATGAGTTGGCCCCATTTCCCTTGGCACTGTTCTCAATAACATCATGTTACACTCTCCACTTTATATGGATTCACGTTATCATATCCTCTTTGGACGTGAGGGTCCTGGCAAGCGTTGTTCATCCATGGCATCGTCATTCTCAGTGGTGGATGGTTCTTGCTGAAAGGGCTCTACGTCGTTTTCATCGTCGTCCTCGGCAACAGGCACGCTATTGAAGCATCTCCCTTGGCAGTGAAGACACGCTGCAGAACAGGTCAGCATTGCTTTTCGGCATCCACATTTGCCAATTGCACAATCCTTGGTGCAGCGGCAAAATATCATTTTCAGAAGGACCTCCGGTGCTGGAGGATCTTCTGTTGTAATTGGCACCAGGGTGTCTCCTTCGTGTTTCCACCCCCATTCTTCAGGGGGCAGCTCAATTCCGAGCCACTGCTGAACTTGGTGGTATGTCCACCGTGAATGCTGTTTAGCTGCACTCTCTGTTGGAGGGAGGGAGCTGATGTCAGGCTTCATATTTGCCACGGACCTTGTGAACGACTGGAAGCGGTACTGGTTAAGGGAGGTCTGTCTTTTTGGCACCGCATACCATTTCAGGAAGCATTTATTTCCAGCATCTTCAACCTCGTCGTGAGTGGAGGAGGGGTTGTAAAAGATCATTGCCACTTGCTTGATAATTTTTGACTCCAAATACAATTTTAAAAAGCCCACCTTGCTTCTCCTGAAAGTTGCAGACGTTGTATCGCATCCGGTAAATGAATGTAAAAATATGATGTGTTCAAATCCACGATGCTGCATCTCTTGGGTGGACAGTGCCATTGTTTTGGTTTTCCCTCGTCCGGGTTTCAGCAGCAGAATATCTTAGGTGGGAGGAGTGGAAGCAATCAAAAGGACAGTGAGGTCCACATTCTCACCAAAGACAGCCACAGAGTTGTGAAAGGATAATTCCACAGCAATCTTCACGATAAGGACGTCAGCATCATCGGTGGCCTGAAGAGTCTGTATCCCATTCTCCCAAAACTTTGTCTGTAATAAGGAGATGAAGTTACTTTTGTTGGTAGGATTGGATAAAAAATCTTCCCGTTTAACGGGTATTGATTTGTTCCATGTCAAATTGATGTCGGCTGACCTTCTCAGTCTGTATCGTCGCATCTGTTCTTATGATTTCGTACTATTGGATGGGTTTGCGTACCCATCAAATACCACAGTGCGAGTCATTCCAGGATAGTAGTGATAGACATAGGTGATATAACGATCACAAATTGCGGCAACGGAGGCATCTTTTTGACAAATTACTCTGTGTAGTAGAAATCCTCCGTCCACAACTATGTTCATCTGAGATAGTAGAACAGTTTTTTTGGTAGGCTCGAATAAGCTATACAGAACAGATTTAGTTGTCTTTCGCATCCCACTTTCATTGAACAGTGCCAAGGGAAATGGGGCCAACTCATTCTCAAAGAATTTCATCAAATCCTCATCTGATCGTTTGCTTATACACATCCGCTGAAACAGCAATGTTGGGTCAACTGCAACCTTTTCAACGAGAATTTTTATCAACAAGCTGACAGAAGACATTGGGAATGCCCGAACTTTGCGGGACAATTTTGTGTCTGAGAATTTCAAGCCCACTATCGCATTCATTGCCTTTTCACCAACTCGAACAGCATCGTAGCACGTTATTGTAGCATCTCCGACGACTAACCTAATCACCCATCACAATAAAAATTATTATAAAATGAATTCCACTAATCATCTGTTCGAGAACAACTTACCTGCTTTCTTGCGTGCAAAAATTAATAAGGAATTTCCCATGAACAAAAAACCCGTCTTAATAATTTGGTAAGAAAAAACAGCTCTTTCTGAAAATGACATTTTACGAAAAAACTTAAAATTGCTGTAAATATTTACTGGTTGGAGGTTTATTTACATATGTATATATATTCTAAAAGGTAATTAAATTATTTACAACTTTTTACAAATGAATTTCTTTCTTGGATGAATATTTTAGACGATATGAAGGAATGTTTGATGAAAAATGTGAGGTAAAATGATTTTTTTCGAAAATATTTACATTTGTGGAGCATATAACTCAAAAACGGTTGGGATTTCCAAAATTACGTATAGAATAAAAGTTGTAGATAATTTTATGACCTTTTACTTATTCTAAAAAAGTTTTCCTCTTCGACGCACCGTTTTTGAGATATAAACGGAAACCCGAAAATCGGGACCTTCCCCCCCCCCTCCCCCCCCCTAGCTCACCACCTAGACGTCAGGACTTTTAGTATGTTCACACCCTAAGCACCCTTAACAAGTCCTGAAAGAATCGCTTAGGTTCCTGCTCACGCACTCTACACCTCCTTTTGGACCATTCGTTTACTGGACTAATAAAAGAGTAACCGACAAACAACTCGGAAGGACCTCCGTTCATTAGACGATAATTGTCAAACAATCATTGATCTAAGGGAGTATGGCTACTACCCGTATCTCTACCCTATCGAATTTTTATTAGGTATGCTCGGTATGAACCATCTACAATCAGAAGGGATACGTTCAATGTAACACATTTCTTCAGAATGATTCGTGGAAGTTTCGAAAACTCGACTATCATGGAGAGCATTAGTTTCTATGTTCCCCATGGTTATCTCCGTCACCGTCAGCACAGCCAGTGGTGGGCAAACTTTCTTCATGGCGGGCCAGAAAGTTTAAAAAAATTTCAGAGGAGGGCCCAGGAGTATAGCCAAAATGCACTTTGTTTTAAAATCTATATTTTAATTATAAAACTTTACACACAAACGCTAATAAAGTTACAGATTACAATTATTTAACTTTTATTTGAAGGCCCTGTTATGGTAGGTGTGTGAGACATATGAAATTGTTTTTGATTTGCCATAATGTCTTCAAAAGCAGGTTTGAGTTGCGACGAAGTAACCTTCAGCAGCGAGAAATGGTGCTCATTGGTTAACCGATTTCTGACTGAGTTTTTCCGCAATTTCATGGTCGAAAAGTCTGTTCGCAGACATACGACGACCCAAACATCGCTATTATTTTCTTGGCGTGATCAATTATAATTGATAGATAATTTATCTTTGGATATTCAGTTTTCGGCAGTTTTCTATAAAAATCTAATTTTCCGGAATAAGAACAATTGTTTTAAATGGGAGCTGCACTGTATTTCAACAATTTCTAACTGCAATTCTGCAGGGACATTCTCCGGCATTGAAAAAACATCAAGCGATGACTGAATATTCTTAAAATCTTGAAACCTAGTTTCAAATTCGCATCGCAACGCAACACATGAACTACGTGGCTAGTCTAGAAATGGCTTCCTTTTCAAATTCAAATAGTTTACTTTATACAGCTGGCTGTAATAGCCCGCGATAATTATATTTTGACGCCGACGATCCTTCGAAATTTATAGTATATAATAGGTATACTTATAATTTTGAAAGATCGCCGGCGGGCCGGATTAAATACTTTTGCGGGCCGGAGCTGGCCCGCGGGCCGTACTTTGCCCATCACTGGCATATACTTTTATCTCCCGGCTTGCAAAACTAACTTGCCAATGGTCAACCATTCGGGAGAACTGCCTTTGTTAAATAGAATCACTTCGAATATCGATATGTTTAACATCAATGAAGCACAATTTAGACGGCAAGCTTGGTTGCTGTATGCTTATCTAATGTTAAAAAATAACTCTCTTTGAAAACGCTTAGAAATGATAATTTTGTAATGTTTATAAAATGAATAAATTGAATTGAATCGAGCTTGTGATCGTTCACTTGTAAGATTATTAAATTACTGTTCTATAAAATAAAACGTAATGACCCTACTATTACCCAATTTAATTATATTTTAAGTGTGTTTAAAACAAAATGAAATTAATTCGTCTATTCCAACTATTCGAAATGACATCTCTGTTGTCAATAAACATAAAATGTTAAACAATTCACATTCAAAATAGTTCAATAAACCGGTAACCCAGATAAAAACGGCTTGTTGTATTTGTGTTTTGAATTTTGGCCACTTCCTAAGTAAGTACCTACCTACCGTTGTGACCCGACTGGCTAATCGTCCATTAAAATTGGTTTTTCCAATGGCGTGCACTTGATACACTTAAAATAACTTCCGTTGGCAACATTTGAGTCAAGCTCACATTTTCAATTTAAATCATTTTCTACTTTTTTATAGAAAAAAAATTAAATAAAACTCTGAAGAATATATTTTTTATAACTTAATTTTATTGTTTAACTGAAAACAACGTTTTGTTTGGAGGGTGAACCATTAATTGACCACGAGATTTTATCTTTCTTTTAGTGTATTAACTCATTAACATTTATAGTGACTAATTTCCTAAATTTAATATGAACGGTCTTGGGTTTGAAAAAGAATTCTCATATATATAAAAATAAAATCTCGTTTCACAGTGTTTGTGGTCGCACTCGATTTTAATGATTTTTTAAAATATATATTTGGTAGGTATGAGAATAGGTCGTAAAGTATATTTCATACCGCTAGGTGATTAGGTTGTCCCTATCTGAATTTTTTTTTATTTTTTTTTTATTTGGCATCAAAAAATACCTATAACCCCAAATTTTCACCCTCCTATCCCCACCCTCTCATTTTAAGTCACGATTTTAGTATTTTTGTTTGAACAAATTTGGGCAACTATCGAGTTTATTTGTGTTGGCTAAATACGGACTGACAAAAATATCGTACACTCAATTGCTCTTCGAAATTAAAATTAACTTTCTTTATTTCATTTTCCTACTTTAGAAAATTTTCCCACTGGAAATAAATGTTTAGTGTTTTTGTTGTTTTTATCGGCGGTCATCGTCTACAGCGCTCCATTCCTCTTTCTGTCAAAGATCCAATCCCCACACACTTACGAGTACAACACATTTGTTATTTTTTATTTAAAAACCAAAATATTCACTAGAAATAATTTATATGGTAGAACCACGTTTGCCGGGTCAGCTAGTATTAAAAAATATTATTAGGTGCATTTAAAAAATATTTCGCATTATGAATATGTAATTTATATGACCTACTTGTGAAAAAAAACTTTTTCTACCATTTGCTAAGGATTTATGAAATTTTTCTATTTTTATATTTATTTTTATTACACTTCGATTAAGAACTACCAACATTGTCTTCATTTTCTTAACGCATATTTTATTGGTTGCTATCTTTATGTATGAATGCACGATGTGACCATATCTTTTTCTGATTTTTGGGTTTTTAGAACAACCACAGAGTATATTGGGTTGATCATTTCACATCGCCTTCCTCTGTAAAAGTCACTGCACGCCAATGCCCCATTGTTCGCAATAAAATGACAATGTATTGTCAGCTCTGTAAAGCAATTACTGTTTGGCTACCAAATAGTACGGAGCACAATACAGGGCGGGGTAATGAGAACCAAACCACTCGCACCTATTGACTTTGAATACAGCCAAAGTACAAATAGTTATATAAGTAAATTATAAAAATAACCGTCCATTAACCATGATTAAATAATAGCGGATCTGAGAACGGATCGGTTTACGCGAAACTCGCACGTGTGAACCGAGCTTTTTTCTACATTGGCGTAATTCATGGTTTACCGGGTGGTCTGAAAGTGATTAAACTTTTTGTGAATAATAATATAAAAATGTTTTTTTCTTTTCAAATGTTTCTTGCTTTTACCCTTCAAGGGCTAGGCCATCGGGAGAGAAGGTGAATTTATATACTCATTTTAATTGAAAGGGCAAATTTCAAAATTATATGACAGATTGGAGTCGAGTTCAGACTTAGAAGAAATGAGATGTTGAATGAAGGTGGGGGCAATCTTAGATAAGGCTTGATAGAAGGGACGATATATTTTTCGAGAGGGACAATAAAAAAATATGTGATCTAAAGTTATCACTTCTACTAAAAGGGTGAGAAGGAACGGAATAAAGTCCGATTTGAATTTGAATATGTCAGGAAATTTCTTTTTTGGAAAAATGGGGAATTTTTGAAACCATGGTTTTAATGGGATAATTCTTTGTATTGAGGCATAGCAGACTCTCTTGGATTGACTAGCAATGTGCCAATACTCTGTGTTCAATAAATATGTTTTGTGAGATTTAATAGAATTGTGCATTTCACAAATATTATGACGAAAAAAATTATTAAAAATTCTTAGAAAGTAAAAAAAATAAATTATGTTAGATATTAAAATGAAGCAATATCAAAATACATTTTAAAGAAATTGAAGAAAAAAACCCACGTAATTTTCTGCGACTACAGTTAGTTCGATTTAAACTTTGTTATGATTTGATAACACTTTGACAACGGTAGATGATATTTACTCTGTTTTTTATTCACTATGGTTAAATTATAGTAAAGGCTCAAATGGAATGAATGAAATCAAACAGCGAATAGTGTGGTATAAAAATAATAAAGCTATTTTTAAGAAATATATAAAAATTTACTTTTTACTAAACATAATTTTTTCTCTCTTTGAATATTCCCTAAAGTTGAGTTATTGTAGATCGTATAATTGAATCACATGATTTTCAATGGATTAATCTTATTTTTGGCTTCCCGTTAACAGATCAGATCATGTAATATAGAATAACACTAGAAGTGCCTTCCACACAAATTTTAATTAAAACAAATGTTACATTCATCCCAGCCGCCCAGCACTCTGACTCGCTTACACTCGCCTGAAATGGTAAATCTCCATCCCATTTGATTTTCGTAATCGAAGTTTTGTATGGAAATTTAAGCCTCGATTAGGCAAATAACACGAAACGCGCCCATAAGGCACTCGTGTATTATTATTTATACTACGAATCATGGATTAGATATTTATTTAATACAATAGGTAAATCTCACAGCGAACACCGTGTACCATATCCACCCGCGACTATTTCATGGCGGAATCTAAATCGGGTTCGCGCGATATCTCCGCTCCCTCGCTGTTTGGCCGTGCTCTACCGCTCTGTTCGCCGTCAGTGCGACGCGAGCCCTCTCACTGTCGGGCGTCTGCGTCGGCCAAAGCCCGCTTACTGAATTCTAACTTTCCGTCGCGAGCCACCTTTGATAAATTGTTGTTATTTCAAATCGTTCAAATTTTCAAATCGTTCGAATTTTCTAATAACGCAGTTCTGCAATAGTGATGAGAATTCACACTTGACGATACAAATAATTTTTTAAAGGGTGCGTGTTTTTCGAATGTTTTTTCGAATATTTTAAATTTGTGACAGAAAATGGATTGTTGTTTATTATTAGGATTGTTATATGAACATTTTGGAGGATTGTTTTTTTTTTATTGGAGTGATGATGCGTAAACAATGTTTTTTAAAAATTACTCCACCAGGCTTGCGTATCGTATGGACATTTTCATTTTCGTTACAAAAAACATTTTTTTGGTAGCGTTGCATTTTTTTTTGTTTCGTACGTACATTTTTTTTGTTTAACATTCGAAAATTATATTGATAACCGCAAGCTTCGTGGGTTTTAGTTTTGTTTTTTGAATTTAATGGTCATCGTTGCACACTTTTCAATATCAACAAGCTATAAAAATAGTTCTAGTTATATCTGATTTGTTAAGAGATTTGATTAAAAACAAAAGGTTTTTCTAAGATTACTAATTTTAAGCCAGTAAGCTAGGGTATAATATCAACAAATTATAATAAACATTAATTCAACTTTGCTGAATACGATATCAGCAATCAATTTAAAACATCAAAATTGTTTAAATGATATATCACATCATCAACACGTATCACTCAATGTATCATAACATTAAATCTAGAATTTCGATATCAAACCAAGCGATAAAACATCCACAATATTAACAGCATTAAAATTTATCTACATCCATGAAAAATAAACAACAACATCAAAACATAATAATATGAACTAGGATGGCTGTTGTATTTATTGTATTTTATGAACTTTCCAGAGATCGTCATGATTGCCCCAACTTTCAAAGCGAAGGCTTCATCGTCAGGTAGTAAAAATAACAGAAGGCGTGCAATTTTTGTGTATTTTTGATGTGACAACTGTTGTATTTTATTTAACAGAGTGAAACATCAGACTAATGAGCCTTATTAACATCTTCTAACAGACCTAATTAGAATAACTTGTTGGATTTTTACATAAATGTCGTCAGTGTGTTTGATGTACAATTTGCTTTTTATTTGAACAGGTAAGTTTGTTTTGTGACTGTCAACTCTACAATTTGTATGTTAATTTTCAGTTTTTCAATGTAAAGTGTATTTTTGTCCCCAGTATTCATAATATGAGTCTGATATGTATTTTCCCTCAGCTTGTAACATTCATTTTGTTTAAAAAACAATGTTTCGTAATTATTTGCTTATGTAGTTTTCAGGACGAAGCCGAGTAAAGAATCTAAGAGTAACTGCTTCCATTAATGGTCAATAAAGTACATAATTTTTCGTTAGGGTGAATTGCCTATTTAAAAAAAAACTTATGCATATTTGGTTTCCTAATTAGCTATCATACAGTGTAACAATTATTTTACTTTATTTTTTTACGAGTATCATACGATTTTTTTTAACCTTCTCTCCGCCAACGTGTGCAAAATTTACTTCAACATCGTTTTGTGATTGCCAAGTTTTTACAGTTAACCGTGAAATAAATTTTCATTTAAAAATATATTTTTATTTCGAATTTTGTTACGTTTAAAAATAGGTTTTAGTGAAAAAACGTTTTGTTGCCGTTCTGCAAAAAAAGAAAATTTAACATATTGGAATTGGTTTAACAGTGAATGTTTTTTTAACGGATAAGTTAGCATTTATAAATGTATGCATTCAACTTATATTTACAATGAAATTTTCATTTTATTATTTTATCTCACTTTTATCGAATACACATCTTTATTGAACTTCTGACATTTACGGAAAATTGCAAAATGCGACGTTTGATTTTCAGTCGGTAAAAATATTATTGATAACACCATTTATAAATAAAATCTCACAGCAACCATCTTACATGGTAGTTGTCGTTAAAATACACGGAGCTTTAAGCTATTACACATAGTATAATAAATACAAATGTTTGAATAGTATGTTGGCTTTCGGAATCTATATGCATTTAAGGGTTAAATAATAAATACAATCTCACACCAACCATTCCATACGGTATGTTGCTGTTAAAATACACAGTGAGAAACACAAATAGTATAATAAATACAAATATTTTAATGGGTTCACGGCGAGTTCATCGAAAATCAATTCATCGAAAGCAAATTCATCGAAAACGAGTTCATCGAAAACCAATTCATCGGAAACCAATAGAATGATCAATTTAGCAAATCGCCAATTCATCGAAAAAATATATTTAGTAGATATTTGAGAGAAATGCCAAGCGGACCGGAAAGTTAAAAAAGCATTGGTCAATAAAAGTTGACAATAAATTTATATATAAAAAAAATTGATAATAAAACTTTGGACAAGGAGACTAACCTAACCTTTTTTTTCGATGAATTGGCGAATCGATGAATTGATCATTCGATGAATTGGTTTTCGATAAATTGGTTTTCGATGAATTGGTTTTCGATGAACTCGTTTTCGATGAATTTGCTTTCGATGAATTGATTTTCGATGAACTCGTCGGTTGCCGTTTTAATGGTATGTTGCCTATCGGAATCTATATGCGTTTAAGGGTTAAATAATATTTTTGAGAACATTTCTTGAAATTCCATTTCTCGTCTTTAGTCAAAACTATTTAAAGCAGTCTACTAGGATAAGTGCCAGAATATTTCTTTGCCGGCCAATTAATTCTATAACCAGCCATTTAAAATTTCTGTAAATGTTTGAAAATGTGTAATTCATATACAAATGAGAGAGCTCAATGATTTAATAAAAAAGGATTATTGGTAAATTCAAGAAGTTTTTCATTTTCTTAACATTTCTTCCCAACCTTGTCATTAAATAGTATCGATCAATTGAATAAAGTGTATATTTAAGATACTAGCAGTTAAAAATCCACTCCGCCGGTTTTCGCTGCTAGGCCCTGCGGTCGGCTTTTAGTTCAGCTTCGCCCAGTTTGAGTGTTGGTGACCATCCGATAGGAACTGGTTCCAAAAATAGCCGGTTCCTCGGATCCATTGTGATCGAGTGACAGCTAGTCACCGGGACAAAGTAACCTCGACAGGCAATGACGTCGTATGTAATATATAGCCGCGTGGTACTATTATACGTTATATTCAATTTGGGAGGCGAGAATGGGTACCGCCGCCCCGGGAACCTTTATTGGAAAACCAACACCTCTGCCATAGGTCACCCCAAGTGGTTTGCTACGTTTGGTGATTTAGCAGGGGTGCCCGGGTTCATGGGATGAGGTTTGTCTAGGTCTTGGAAGTGGATGACCACTGAACCCAAGATTCCTACCCACCCCTTAAACCCTTTTCCTTTCCAAAACTCTCCTCTCCTTCCTTTGGCTATATAAACCCTCCACACAGCATCCCCAAAGATGACATATGCCCTCAGGGAAATTATTTTCCTCAAGGCCTCCTGTGTGGAGCTCATGTAAAAAAAATACACAACTGCCAGTCACAACAATAATCATATTACAGTCAATCTCTCTATATCCGGAAAAATACTAAAAATTACAAATCCATAGTAGTTATACCTGACAGCGGCAAGTATGCGTGGCGCCAAACTTTGGCATTATTGGCTACTTGCTTGAATTCGGTTCTATTACAAAAGTAGCTTTTTAAAAAACTTCATGAACGAATATGGTTTTGCGTACGGAGCGACATCAGAGTTGCATTCTAACGGGATTCTTAAATTAAATTTCAACCGTACAGTATCTGGCCCATTAATACTGTTCGATTATTAAAAAGAAAAGTGAAATACATTATTGATATTTTTTTACAACGTATTAGTTACATACCTACTTCTATGAATTAATATTTTTTTCGGTACATATCTTAAGGTTATTCAACTTGTATATTTTTGCGGAAAGAAATATACTGATATCTTATACGGTGAAGCAAAAATAAAATAACTTCATTGGTATAATAATATCACGGTGGAAAGTAATAAATCTAATTTGCCATGTTTTTTCGGGTAAGATATTCCTGTGGGTATTCTGGAGCTCCTGATTATTTTATCTCTCAGGTTACCAACCTTGTATTTAGAATAGAAAATAATTGGTTTTCCACATATCGATGTTGAAATATTAAATGTGTATATCTGGAGGTTAATGCTCGAAGTGCCTTTGTCAGTTTTGGCATTTTGATTTTGGTACCATGAAGTACCTTCCTCATTTGATTGCTCTGAATACCTTCGTCAGGTGCTCTACATTGATGAAATTTTGACCTATCTGATGTAGGATTCACAATTTCGATTCAGCCTTTTTTGTGCGAAAAATTGGGAAGGCCTCCGTGGTCCAGAGGTAAGGCTCTCAACTAGCAATTTGAAGGTCGCGGGATCAAATTACGGCGTGCGCAAGTAAACATGTAAAAAAAATATATTTGCGTTCCAAAATGGAAGCTAGGTACTACCAGTATCCCCCAGTGTAAGACCACTACCCAGAATTTAAAAGTTGCTTGACCTGGCTTTAGCCGTGTTTGGTGACCATATATTTTCAGATCCAGATATTTTCCAGCCTTCCTCTCCCCCTTCTCCTTTCCCTCTCGACTATCTTCAGCCTCATAGCTCATAACATACCCCAACTGGAGATGCCTTGAGTTAGAGTGGCTTCAGGCAGTTGAGATCGTTGTGCGGTATTCACATAACAAAAATAAAAAAATAAAAAATCCATCAACAATCTTCACCCCCTCCCTATTCAGAAATTTGCACGACAAATCATTTTATATTGATCCACAATTGTGAGGTTGAAGGTAGTGGGGAGGGGAGGAGATGTCGAAGAGGAAGGTGGGGAAGTGTCTGGCTATTCAGATCTGGTCACCAAACACACCTAAAGCCATTTCTAGCAACGTTTCAATTCTGAATGGTTGTCTTACACCAGGGCGATACTGAGAAAATCTTCCACTCTGGAATGTGCCCCAAATATACTAAATATTATTTTTAATTAACTAATTGTGAAATAACAAAAAAACGTAGGCCGTCAAATGCCGTTGTACTTAACTTCTTAGATCTTATACTTTTGCACGAACAAATTTGAACGCCAATAAAGTCTGATATACGAACCGGTTTCGGAAGATTGTGAAATTATTTAAGAGCTCTTTTTAATTTTAAAAAAAAAAAGAAAAAAACCATTGTTGTTCACTTACTTTCTCAATAATCACACTTTATTGTATGTTGCTGAAATAAGAGACCTTGGTATTTATTACCTTTGACACTGAATTAACTTTTAACATACTAATAATATATCCGGTAAAGCTATGCAAATGTTGGGATTTATCTTACGAATTTCGAAGGATTTTAAAAATTTTAAAAACTGTCAAACTACTATGCACTTCTCTTGTTAGAAGCCAACTAGAATTTAATTCCACCATTTGGAATCCATGTTACAGTACACATGAATATTCCCTTGAGCATGTCCAACATAAATTCTTACGTCACTTTAATTTTAAATTGGGAATATCAATTGAAAACATTAATTACTTCTCCCTGTTACATCTATTGGGACTTGATACATTAAAAGAAAGAAGAATTTGTTCTGATTTATTTTATTTATTTAAAATTGTTAACTTGTTGAACTCTCCTGAACTTCTTTCGTTAATCTGTTTTCATGTACCGAGTAGATCGTTCATCACAAATTACCTTACCATTGTAATAATACAGGATCTAATCGTATATGCCATAATAAATCGCCTGCATATACTTGGTAACAAATATGTTTATTTATTTATTTATTTATTTACGCCCATTTAGGCTTTTACATAAATATATACACTTAACAATATTTACGAAATTATACTAGTAAATAGTGCAGGAAATGACTGTTTACAACACTTGCACATAAACAAATATAAAGCAAAAATAATATTGAATTTGATCCACACAGTATGCAGGCACAAAATATAAAAACAAAAAAAAA
Organism: Limnephilus marmoratus; assembly: GCA_917880885.1. Lineage (NCBI taxonomy): Eukaryota > Metazoa > Arthropoda > Insecta > Trichoptera > Limnephilidae > Limnephilus > Limnephilus marmoratus. The sequence goes on along the minus strand of OU862914.1, from coordinate 51,050,237 downwards.
TACAAAAATAGCTTCTCTCCTTCAACCGACAAAACACCACCAATATGCTAGTCAATTCAAACAGTTTCATCAACACATTCCCCTACTTGATGAAAAAAACTTGAATAAGGTATGCTTATATATTAAAATTGATGTATTAAATATATCAACAACATCGGAGTATTTGTTTCCAAGCTGTTGAATTCGTCGCATAGGAGTATAATATTGACATGTTGACTTAGAATTGCTGCAATAATATGGTAGGTACTGTCTTGTGACTGACCTGCCTGGAGTATGAAAGGAGATTACATATAATAAATCAGGGGTGTCAAACATTGAATTAATGATTTTATACAAACAGGTTAAATCGAAAATGATTCTACGATCAGATAATTTTATTAAATTTAATGAACGAAGTAGGAACTAGGAATGCCCATTTTAAAATTTACATATCTTAAAAATTTATTTTGGATTCTTTCAATCGCATGTGAATGAACCTTATAATTTGGGGACCAGACCGTGGAATTATATTCTATATGACTCCTTACTAGTGACATATATAAAGTTTTTACAGTATTGACATTATATGTTGTTGATGATATGATAAATATTGAAAGATTATCAACATACAACCATTATTTAATTAAAGCTGTTTGTCAGCGCTTCTCAGTAAGATTATAATCTAATATACTTTGCATTTTTATATTCTTCATCAATGTTAATTTCTGGAATTTTTAAATTTATTACTACGTACTTTACGTATATTATTTAAAATTATTGCAATTCCTATGTAAAGCCGTTAATCGGCGTTAATTCATAATAAATAAATAAATATAAATAATCCATTTTTTACGTAGCGTTTTCGAAACAACTCAATTTCTCTGTAGCGCAGAATTGGCCCTACCTTGTACGATTTTCTTGTCTAACACAAGTATCTTCGAAAAGATCTTCGTTATTTTTAAAAAGAGCAAATATTAATTCTGTCACGGAACGCGCTGCTAAACGTTACAAGTTTAGTATCCAATTTATTTCAATTGCAATATTATGTATACATCTATATAATACATATATCTGTGCATGGAAAACTCGATATGGAATAAATTGTTCAATATAGTTTTCGATGCACATTGCGTTCCGCCCCATCCCACGGGACTCTTCACAGTCTCGTTAGGACATTTCAGTCTGTGGCATATTAGAACATGGCAGTTCTAGAGTTCATCAGTCAAGCTTTAATTTATTGTCCCCACTTGTCGAGGCGTTGAACCACATGGCCACCATATCTGAACTCTCTCCCCACCAAACAAACACACGTAATACAAACAGTTTCGTGTTGTGGTCGTTCGTCATAGTTCGCAATGTTCTCAATCTAGAAACGTAAAAACTCGCTCTCAATAATAATATCTTATAATAGTAGAAGTTTTTTTTATTAATTTTTTATGTGTCATAATAGTTTTATTTCATTCATTAATGAAGACAAAATTAGCAAATCTCAATCAAAAATCAGAAAAAGATACTGTCACATCGAGGAATCGAACCCAGGATTAAATATTACAATTTGAGGTTAAGTTAAAAATAAAAATATATATTCATCCCAGACTTGCAGAAAAGTCAATAGATGATGCATTTTACATAAAAATGGATAAATTTATGCAAGACACTATCTAGTTAGCATTTAGTTGATCTTGCAATCATACATGAAGATATGAGTTAAGAAAATGAAGATAGTTGGCGCCAGTAAAAAACTGTCAAAAGAAGCGAAGCTAGCAGTCCACATTGGAGTCCTGGTACCTATCCCGATGTATGGCAGTGAGGCATGGAACTGGCAGAGGAAGGATGAAAGTAAACTGAAAGTAAAACCATGTATAATCGTGTGAGAAATGTGGATATAAGCAAAGAATGTAAGGCTGATGTAAGCATAATGAATAAGATAAAGAAATTGACCCTCAGATGGTTTGGGCACGTAAAGCGAATGAAAGAAGAAAATAGTGCGCGAAGAATATATGACGCAAATGTGAATGGAAGAAGAAGTCGGGGACGCCCGAGGAAGACATGGCACGATCAAGGGAATCGGATACTTTAGTCGGGCCATGTCAAAAGTCAGAATAATAGAAGAGTATGTATGAGAAGATGTATGAAAGTGGGTGAGGCAAAGACTGTGTGCCAAGGCCGGGTTTTTTGGAGCTTCGTCCTTTCTGCCTACCCCTGCGGGGAAAGGGCGCCCATGGTTAGTTAGTTTGTTGATCGTTCTTAGTCGAAGTATGATACAATTAAATGTGACCGAATCGATCACAATAGCTCAGTGGTAGAGCTGCGTACCGGAAAGCTAAAGGTCCTTGGTTCGATTCCTAAATGTTATGTGTGATGATGATTTCTGACTTTTCAGTTCCGATTGAGTGTCGCTAAAATAATTAAATATTACAATTTGAGATTTCACTCATTAAGTTAAAAATAAATATAAAGTTTTATTTCACATGGCAGGTGTAAGGTTGTAGGTGTAAAAATAGAGTTCTACGAACGTATCACAAATAGTTTCATTCCTGAAATGTCTCCCGATAGGGAACTGATACAACGCACTGGAATTAACTGAATTGAACAATCTGTATTTAAAAATATTGAAAGACGTGCTTGTTAAAAGGAACTTACCATTTTTAGGTTGTGGTGACGCGAAACTGCGACTCCACTGTAAATTGGCGTTAAGTGCTGCAGAGCAAAGCCTATGCAACTCTCAAAGGACCAGTCCCGAAACTACGTGATCGCTAAGTTATATGGGACGATTAAATAGCATACACTCGCAAAACCTGATGGATAGTCAGGCGATAGTTCAGATCTTTTGAAAAATTAGATAAGCCCAGATTGGAAAAAGGAAATTAGGACTCACCGTTGCAGATGGGGCCTCGCTGATCTCCAGTTTGACGTGTACACTTCTAAATGTTTAATTAATTTAAAAATCGCAATATCCTTATAGCAAGAGTTTACGATACATGCGCCCTGTCTGAGATGTTATATTGCACTGAACAGCAAAGCACACTGTCACCTCTCCAAAGTTGAGTACTTTCTTACAACATTTTTTGATGGTGACATTTAGAAAGGAAAGATTAGGTAGGTGGGAAAAATTTAGGATTTTGACATATATGCTACCCACCAAGTCTGCGAAAGCAATACCCAATCAATCCCATATAATAATGGGCGAACAAGTTGAACAGATTTTTCAATTAATTTGGTTGTGCTGGAATGCTAATATCAGAACAACCTACACGAAAAGAGACATTCATTAAAAAAATAATGACCAATTTTCAAGTAATAACGACTTTCTGATCATTATTTTGCATGGCTTGCATTTTTTGCCGAGTCACGCATTGGGAATCTCTGTTCCCCATTAAATAAAGAACTGACCTCCAGTTAATTCAATAATAATTCTGACTCAGTTACCAAATCCAGTGGCGCGGCTCCAATGACCTGCCCACAAATAATCCGATACCATTCCTTTATCAGTCAGACGTTAGATTGGTAAGTACGATAATTCCCCAATCTTTCCATTATTTTATGACCCGGTCAGTTTATCTCGGCTTATGATGCTATTTTCTCAATTGTGAACAATCGTCCATCGCATGTAAGAAGTCTATAAATAATATATTTATATGTTAGTGACTTTGTAGAAAAACATTCAATATTTCAATACAAAATAGCCTACAAAATTTGGAATGGTTTTAAATTTTCACGGCCAAAACTATTTTTGGGGTGTTATGCTGTGTTGCGCTACCTCCTTCTTCACATCTGCCCTGATGATGGACACTATAACGCTGTCCGAAACGTTGGCTAAAGAAGGAGTAAGCGTAACGCGGCAAAAGGGCCATCCATAAATTACGTCACACTTTAAGTATAGGGGGGGGAGAGGAATAGAGAAGTGTGACATTATGGGACAAGGGGTATGGGGGGTCATCAGCTCTGTGGCGTTACATGTAAAAAAATTGAACTACTGTTTTGATTATTTTTAGATGTAAAATTTCAAAATCTGTGACGTCACACTAGGGGGGAAGGGGTTTTACAAATGTGACGATGTGTGACAGGGACGGGGGGGGGGGGGGCGTCCTGTCACGTAATTTATGGATGGCCCCTAACGTCCCAAAAATAAATAACGAAAATGTACATTTAAAAAAAAAAATTCAGTTGGCAATACTTTCTCGGAACTAGAAGATAAGTTCGACAGCACGGATAACGTACCTCAGTAATAATAATCAATGTTCGCATAAAATTATTCTTCTGCACGGGTTATAATTTAAATAGCATATTTCACATCGTGATTACTGTCACATAAAAGTATTATTTACGTCATATATTTGTAAAAACCCATATCGGAGTATAATATAGATTCACTCATTAAGGAAACTAATAAAGACTAAATTATATTTTTAGTGCATTTTTCAATATCTACGAAGTCATTGAAATGCAGCATTTCCATAACGTGTAATTAATAAACAAAATGAGCCGGCCTCGTGGTTGCACTAGTTTTTAATTTATTTTTCTAGTTATTAATAATAACTATTTAAAAAAAAATCAAGTCACGGATGAAACTATTAGAAAAATCGCCAAAGTTTTTAATAGAATCGTTGAAATAACGAGCAGCGTTAATCAAATAACATCAAACAGTAGCGAAGATTCCAATTTTAAATTATCTAAATACATTATAATTTTTTTTATGTGAATTCCCACAAGAGTCTCAGCTGCTCCCGTTTGGAGCCAGTGAGACTATGGCATCCTTAATTGGGGTATGCTGTGAGGCTGAAGTTAGTGTGAAGGGTTCGTTTCAAGGGAACGTTTCAATTCTGAATAGTGTTAAAATAATATATCTAATATATATTATTTTTAATTAATTAATTGTGAAATGACACAATATAATGAAATCAAATTTATTTGTCCACGTCGCGTCGGGATTCGATCCCGCGACCTTCAGCTTGCGAGGCAAGACCTTACCCCTAGATCCCGGTCGTCGTTTCTGATGAGATTTCTAACAGATTAATTATCACCTACGCTACTGAGAACTACTAACTCTCGAATAACATCTCAATCCACGTCCACATGGTGTATAAAGCTATCATCCTCAAGAATATAAACATTTTTTTAATAAACTTCTTACTAATAAACATTTCGCAGCAGACCGCAGTATTTGTTTGTTCTCAATTGCCAATCGTAAAGGATACTGAAACTCCCTTGCGAGTTATTTAAATAACTATAACAAATGTAGACATGATTGACTAATACTACCTACTTTGAAATAATTTAAAACGTTTTTCGGGTGAATTCAAATGATTTACTAAAATATAATTAAATTTCAAGCTAATATGCGAATTCATCAGCCGACTAGATATATAGTACCTACCTACGTACCTACACATTTGTTTTGATGAGTTTACTTTCCATGTACATTTATTACTTAAATTTAAATTTGTTTACTACCGGTTTCGACACATCCGTGTCATTCACCAGCGAACTTAAAACGAAATTAAAATTTATACAAGTATAGAAATGATTAGATTTTATTATTTGGGGGTAGTGGGAGGGATGATTTTGGGGGATTAACATGGGAAAATTGTCAATAAGGGTGATTTACAGGGTGCTATTATTTTGTTAATTAAATTAATTTTCTTACTTCTTCAAACTTTGCAAAATTACTTTGTGGCATGAATAACATATCACTTTTTTGTCATTTATTTTTCTTTATATTGACATATCCTGATGAAGATAACATTGTTATCGAAACATGTAGATATTGTGGATAATATAGTGGTTTAAACAAAGTGATATGTTATTCATTATATAATTAATTTTCCATTGATTTTTTTTGTTTACTTCTAAGGTTTCAAAAGCGAACAACTTAAAGCATGTTTTTATATTTGAATGTTAAAATTGTTTTTTTCTTTGTTGAAGCTATGTCTTTGTCTAAAGCTATGTCTAAAGCTTTGTCTTTACTAAATGATTCGATTTCAATTCCGATGTTGCTAATAATTTAATAGAGACAGTATACATATTGGTTCATAATATAAAACAAATTTTAAAAAGCAAAAAATAACGGTTTTATAAAACATGAAACAACGTGTTATCAAATCTTGGTGATTTTATTATTACCTTAGTAGATGGATGGAATTAGGGAAGTCCTAAAAAGTTGTGGCACGATCAAGAAAATCGAATTCTTGTCTCGAAATATAATTAGTAGGAATATTATTTTGTCCCCAAATTAATTAGGTAGATCTTTACCGATGAATAATTAATTTGAAGTTCAGATCTTTTCATGGAAAAAAAATAGTTGAAAAATAATATTGTTAATTCTAAAATTTGAAATATGAGATTGAAAAATATGAAAGTTTGACAGAAGGTGGCAATAGCGGAATTGGTAAACGCGCTTGTCCCGGTTAGATGAAAGGTTCTGGGTTCGAGTCCCAGTTGCGACAATTTTTTTTCTATTTTTGTGTGTCTTGTTCTCTTTTATATTTTCGTTTATATTATTATTGTTATCTCCTTCTTCAGTGATAGATCTTTACCGTATTAAGTAGATCTTTATTATTTAGATCTTTATTGTATTAAGTAGATCTTTGTATTAATTTTATAACAATGATATGTTGCATCGTACTTACTCATACATTATGAATAAATGTCACTAGCGAAATAATCTACGAATTTTGTCTGTTATCCACCCCTTCCAATCTCTCTGCCACCACTATCCAAAATCGATGTTTAATTATTGTTATCTAGATATTTCATGTATTCATTATTATAATCGTGCGTTTGATGTATTCGTACATTTTTAAATCACAATAAAATATACATTTTGATGTCATCACCTTGTGTAATCAATAGCAAACGCATTACCCCAGATCAGACGAAGATGCTGGGAAATATTTGAGACGGACTATCTTAAGTGAGAAGAATAACATCCGGTCAGTGCCGTTAGTTGGTTCTATTGAACGGATAAAGACCCCACATACTGCGGTTTAACCTTGCGGCTTTACCGCGACTGTATTCGTACTGTTTTAATAATATTTTCACGAATTTTTAATAGTTTTGCATTTCACGAAAATTGATTTCATAAAAGTGCCAATATCTCGTAAACCAACGTATTTTTACTAAGTCATGTAATGATATTATAGTACGCCATGAGTTGGTCTATTAGCCCTTCAAAGGATGACGTTGAGTTTTAGGACATCCTGTAGATAATCTGAGAACGCTTTTCTTTTCGTTAATATTAATTTGTTTTCAAACGTGCTTTCTGTCAGATATTGTTAAGAAACAGAAAATTTCTCTTAGGAAACATAGATTTGGTAATGGAGTTAACCTTTTTTCTAAAATTTGGGGTGGCATTCGAAAACATTACCAAAATGGAAAGTTTTAAGCAACGTGATTCTAAATAGTTCCGAAAAAAAATCAAGTACAGTTTGATGCTTCATAGGTGCTGTAATGCGTCATTTCCGTTTCAACCGAATTTCAAATCACAATGGGGCTAAAGAAGTTCATTTCAATAATGAATTTCCATAACACACATATAAGTTTAATAACCTTTCAAAAAATTCAGAAACACGGACGTTTTCAATAATAATAATTACTTAGTGCATAATATGCCATAACTCTACCCAAATTTTACTAGAAATTCGAAACAGAAATCATTTTACTCTGCTGCTGTAAATTTCAAATAAATTATTACAAGTTTCGCGTAAGACTTCGTACAGACGAACAAAGCAACGCGATCAAATTGCTTATCAGTACAAAACCAGAAGCCAACATTTCCTGGGAGGTTATGATTGTAAATAATTGTAAATTGTCTAGCTTTTGCATTCCCTAATTCAACAACAGTTTACCGTATGGGGGAAATCTACAATGGCATCACAGTATCGCCAGCTGACAGCGATATTTATCAGAACCGCCATAAATATAGACGCAGATTCATAAATTTCCACGCACATAATAGAAAAGCCTTATATGGCGAGAAGGCCTATTACGAGAACTACGAAACCGTCTGCAGTACAGCCTTATAACCGTCTGCAGTACAACAGCCTTATAATGGATGCCATGTTGGCACCATCATTATCAATTACTTTGCAACGCACGCCCATTTAAACGAAGAGTCGTGTGCATATTATTTACGCAGGATTAGTTTGACAGAGATAGTGCGGAAAGCATTTTAGAAAACAACAAGTTGTTCGGAGATAATGGCGTTGTTAAAACAATTTTCCGCTGTTTACTTTGAAAATTAATGGTGGTTCAATCATCGATAGCAAAATGAATTGTTGTTTTTATGTTTAGAACTTAAAGGTACCTATACACGTCTTTTATTTCACAGCATGACACTAATCTAAAATGCTACTTTAACGTTTTACCATTTTTGCAATGCACATATTTTTAATTAATTAAATGAAGACAATGTTAGCGAAACTCAATCGAAAATCTGGAGACAGAAAAATCAGATAAATATATTTGCACCTCTGGGACTAGAACCCAGGACCCTCTGCTTACATGGCAAATGTTCTACCAACTGAGCTAAGGTGTCTATATCAAATTCGGTCACCTTTAACTGTGTTTTTTTCACTTTTCGAGTAAGAACTACCTAGATTATCTTCATTTTCTTAACACACATATTATTGGCTGCTATCTACATATATGATTGCAAGATTCAAATCCGAACTAAATGCTTTCTAGATAGTGTTTGGACACATTTTATCCACTTTATTTTTAATATGCGACATCAATAATTTTTCTACAAGTCTAGGATGAATATTTATTTTTATTTTTAACCTTTATGAGTAAAACCTCAAATTGTAATATTTAATTAAATGAACACAATATTAGCGAAACTCAATCGAAAATCTGGAGACAGAAAAATCAGATAAAGAGCTAACAGCCAATAATATGTGTGTTAATAAATGAAGATAATGTTGGTAGTTCTTAGATGAAGTATGACACAGTTAAAAGTGACCGAATTTGATATAGACACCTTAGTTCAGTTGGTAGAGCATTTGCCATGTAAACAGAGGGTCCTGGGTTCGAGTCATTGAATTTTATGATTTTTTTCAATATTTCGCTGACAAAAATAAGGTTGAGCCAAAAAAAGAATAAGCTTACTCGTGGTGTAATAAATTCTCAAACTGACCTTCCGTAAACCACAAATTCATTCCATTCTGATTCTGCCTGTTAAGGATATATTACGGTTCTAAAATCCATCTACAAAATTTTAAATTTGCTCTACCTTTTGATATAAAGTTTTAATTTCTTGAAAATCAGACACTATTTGACATATAACCTATGTCAATTATACGAGTATGCCCGTAGAGATAATATTTTTGGATTATATCCGGACAAGAGAGTTTTTTCCAGACAACGATTATTTTTTTTTAAAACACACGAAACTACAGAAATTATAATTTTTGTATGTTTTTAACTCAAACGGAAACCTTTTAAATTCGCGCATTGTTGATTGAAAAAACTCTTTCATCGAATACTAAATATTTGCTTTTTAAATATCTTGTAATAATATTTCACAAAAAATATCAGAGTAGGTAGGTACATCAGAAAAAATTAGGTAATTGGAAATATTTTATTAGAATCCATTATAAGAGTTTTTTCTGTTCTTTCTTAAAGAAAGTATTGTTTGCTTCCTTATGACTTTTAGCGTTTTTCGTCGAACTGAAGCCATTACCGTTTGATCCTTTACAAAGCGTGATGTTTATAAAATATATTATTTCCTTCTACAATTCTTCTTTAAATTCATTATTTTTTGACAAAATATAATTATTAATTATTTTTGTATTGAACCGCTTATTCGTTAATACGGAATTTTTTTTTTCAAACAGTTAGATTTAGATTTATTATTATGAAAAGTGAATATTTATGTCGGGGGAGACAAAAAAATATGCAAAAAATATGCATTTAACATTTTAATTTTGATAAAATTAATTCACTTACGCGGATATGCTGTTTTTATATTTTACATTTCATAGATATTCAATCAATGCTGCCAATCAAAGAGAAAAAAATACTGCCAGACAAAACAATAATTTATTCACGCTATGAAGTGAACGCATTATTGACAAGTTTGTACCTGTATTCATAACAGAAAAATATGGAAAGAAAAGTATTAAAATAATTACACATACCCGTTAGACAAACCTAGCTTTGCCGAATAAACCATTCAAAACCTGGGATGTATATCTAAATGCTTATAACATGCAGCTTGAACCTCAAACCATTAATATTAGGATTAATTCGAAGTCCTAGGTACTTTTTATTTGTGCGAGAATTTATTTTAAAAGATTGGTACTTCCAACAAATGTCATATTTGATTGTCTATTGTCTATTGGTTAAAAAAGGAATATTTCATATTATCCCTGCATATCCGTGTATCGAACTTCGACAACACGAACGTTCCGTATTATCCGTGAGGTGGACTATATGCATATTTACCAATTAGTTTCATGGAAAGTGTGGCTTTTCAATTTAAAAAGATTTTAGTTAAGCTTGTTTTCATAAAACAACAGTAGATATATATGAGGAGCCGAGCATCAAAGTCTGAAATTTTTTCCGAACTGCAAAATATGTTGGTTGATTATGATGGTACCTATTCTGAATTCCCTATTTGAAATTTTAAAGATATTCATCAAAAATCTCTATCTTCTCTACATCTCTATCCCTACATATTATAAAGTAAAGCCCCCCGCGCCGTCTGTCTGTCTGTCTGTCTGTTCGCGATAAACTTGAAAACTACTGAACGGATTTTCATGCGGTTTTCACCAATAGATTGAGTGTTTCGTGAGGAAGGTTGAGGAAGGTTTAGGTATGTCAAGGATTTGTGTAAATTGTTGAAACATAACGATAATTGTTAGAAGTGTCGGAAAAAGTCAAGCAGCCTGGTAGCTTTCATCGAAAATGCTGCCTAATCCTTTTGGGATATAACAAAACAATATATGGTGGGATATTCCTCTTTTATAGATCTACAAAAAAGTCCGCGAAGGCATATATCTATCTTTTACGGATAGCTTACTTACTTATCCATTCTATCTTCTTATCTTATTATTCTTATCAATTGCTGTTCGTTTGCCAAGGAAAAGACGAGCTGACATAGGTCGTCGAAGTCAATCTTATAATCTTTCACACCATCTCTATGTATTATAAATTAAAGTCCTCCACGGCATCTGTCTATTTCTTCGCGATAAACTCAAAGACGGCGGTGGTTACAAAGGTTGGATTTTACAAAGTGTTTTATTAGCCACAGCAACGCGTGGCCGGATCAGCTAGTGGACAATAAATACAAGAATATACTTAAGAATATTATTTGTCCTTTGTTTTAAAAGCGGATATACTCGTGTTATGCAAAATTATACATTCCGTGAAAAAACGGACATCAAAAAGTGTCATGGAGTTTGTTATTTTGACAGTTCTAAAACAAATGCTGGATGGCTGGTGATGGATCAGTAACAGTTTCATAAAGAAATGTAAGATGTGTTGATACTACGACGGATACTACTATTGTCGGATACTACGACGCCTAATATTGATAAAAACAGATATCAATCACTGAATCGATCACTGAAATTTCAATTGCTGTAGAGGAAAAATTGTTCGGGAGAGCTAAAAGATAGTTTTTTTTTTTTTTTTAAATTATCTATCCAGTTTGTAAAATTGTATTGAATAGGCATTTCAGAAAACTTAACGTTTTTTGTAAATTTCTTTAATAACAGTATTTAATTACCTAATTTTAAATTTTTCAGAAAAAAATCTCTTAAAATCCACGTCTTAAAAAGACGCAATTATTTCCCTAGAAATATTTTGACGACGCAGATCGAAAGAGAAAAAAACTACATGTTTTACTTATTTTTTGATTTATTGTCCTTAACAGCATTTCAAAATTCCTATCGAATATAATATCTATAATTATAAAAAAATGAATCCCTGTTTCCATTGGTCACGCCTTAACTTCAGAATGACTTTATACCTATTTCATTAATCTTTTTTTAAAGTTTTATAACACTTTGTAAAAGGTTCTTACGAAAAGAAAAATTAAGAAAATTGAATAATTTCAGTAAACTTCACGACTATTTTAACTTCGCACGTCTGACAGTTCGCGCGTTTGATGATATTGAATTTAGCAGGCCGCTGTTTTGTTTTTTATTTATGTTAAAAGAATTGCCTATGGATTTTTTAAATTAAATATATTTTAAATAGGTACCAACATTGATTGATTGTTATTATAATATACAAAAATGAATATTTGTAATATATGAAAAATGAAAATTTTATTTAAAAAAAAATGTAATAAGTGGCACGCGAGCTGTTTGAAAACTGAATGTACTGGGACTGAATATATGGAACGCTGGAGGGGGGTTTGCGAGGCGGGGGAGCGGGAGAGGGGAGAGGTTGGGCGAGGAAGGTGGAAGGGCGGGTAGGGGAACGGGGACGCACGGGAAAAGACATGCAAGGAGAAACAATTTATTTCTTTGAATACGGCATTGCAACGCATGCCAGGAACCAGCTAGTATATTAATATAATTACACTGTGAAAGAACAAATGTTTTTTTTTTTTTTTTTTTTAGATTTTTTAGTTTGTTTCCATTAACAGATATTTCGTCATAGTATCTGAGAAGCATAATATCTACATTCATACATATATGCTGTGGTATTAATTAAGGAAATTAAAAGTTGCTACGTGTCAATATGTGTCCATGGAATAGATACACCTTTGCGAGCAGCATTTAATAATAATAATATGTGAAAGGTATTTTACACGAGTCGTAATAAATTCCAGCGAATTAATTAATTAAATGTTGCAGCACTCCTCAGGGAGCGAGCCATAATTGCTTTATATTGTAATCTCCTGAAAATCAGTATTGAGACCTTCGCTGGAAGTCAACTTCGCTTATGAGATTTGATATTCATTGGTTAATAGAGCTTGGTAAGCTTACTTGGCCAAAGCTAGGATCTTGGAGTGGTAGCTTGGCAACCAGATATCTCAACGGAAATCCGTTAAAATCGCCTTACAGGAAAAGAACGAAGATATCAGAATTGTCGAGAAATTAACTGTCCGGTGGAATATTACAATGAACCGTTACTGTCGTGCCAATAATTAGGAGCAACCTTTAAATTAGTGTAGTGTCATAAGTTACATTCCTATATACTTTTTGGTTCCATGACAACTCAACAAAGTGGCTTTTTAACACCTACTTGAAAAGCCAATATGTTTGAAAAATAGCCCATAACCTAACCTAACGTAAGCTTTTTTTTCGTCACTTTTGATGACTTTTTTTTTACATTAACTCCACACAGAAGGCCCTGACGAAAATAATTCCCCTCAGGGCCTATGTCATCTTTGGGGATGCTTTGTGGAGGGTCTTCTAAGGGAAAGGTAGGAGAGGAAGTCGTGGGAAGGAAAAAGGCATGAGGGGTGGGTAGGAATCTGGGGGTCAGTGTCGACGTATAAATCCATCCCTCCAAATGCGGTTTAGGGCGATGGATCGAGAGAGTCCGTCTGGACAGGTCAAAAGGCCTCCCTCAAACAGTCTCTCTGAATCCGGCTCGCCACGTAGCAAGTGGGCAGACGCATCCGCCGCCAAGACCTGGACGAACCTCACCCCATGAACCCGGACACCCCTGCTAAGTCACCAAACGTAGCGAACCACTTGGGGTGACCTATGGCAGAGGTTATCCAATAAATGGTTCCTGGGTCGGCGGTACCTATACCCGCCTCTAAAAATGAAAATTTTCAAAGAAGTGTTGTAGTTGCACATTGTTGAGTTGTCCGGTCACCATACTTTTTATAGTAATAGGTCGATAAACATGAAAAGTCTCGTACAACATTGAGATTGGGTTGTTTCACAGAAATTCAAATGTGACATTATCAAATCATTCAAAGACATTTTATTAGCCAGAGTCGTTAAATGCCGATTCTAAGACCGTTCGAATAAAATGTGATCAGCACAAGAGGACAACTTTCAAGTTGTTAGGCTTGTCATCTTATGACAATTTGATAGAAAGATGAAACTCACCTAGAATAGGCGTTTAAAGGGGACCTATAAAATATAAAAACAACAAACACAATACGCGCGCCTATTCCTATTAATTTAAACTAAAAGCTAGGCTGGCACTAATTTCATCACGTTCGAAATACTTTTTTAAATTTTTTTCGAATTATCGGGAATAATTAGGGTTTCACGATAAAATTATTAAATAGGCCATCTGCATCACATTTAAAAAAAAAAAGTTTTGGTTTAGGCAAATATTCTAAGACATTCTGTATTTTTTTTTAATCATATTTTTGAAACCCTGGCGATTTTTTGAAAATTTCAATCCGAAAAATCAGACCATTTTTTATAAACCGGAAAGACGAGACATAATTTTATAGGTGCGAAAAAACGATAATTACATACATAGCCGAAAATAATTTAAAAAAACGAAGGTTTTCCACAAGAAAGGGCACAGGAGAATAACGAAGCATACCAAAAATATTACATCTCATTAATATTTTTTTTCCTTGATCCATCTTATTGATCATAAATAATGTTCAACGTCTATATTACTAAATCCAATGTTATATACTTGTACTTGTAAATTATAATAAAAATAAGAATATTATAAAATTCGATTTTGTTAAAATCAGCACCATTATCATTATACCTCTAAAACAGACATCGTAAAATGTACGGAGTTCTCTTCATAACATGTGTCAAAAAGTCAAACCAAATGATCAGTTCGCAGAGAACAAACAATAAATCTAGTGAACGTTAAATGTCAAATTCAAAAATTCGCCTGAAATCAAAGTGTTGCTATATAAAAAAAATTAATCAGTGTGGAATTTTACAAAATTAATAGGAACATTTTCGGAGACAATTTCATGTAGTGACGTCACGGGCCCAAATAATGATTTATTTATTTAAAATAAAAATGCTGTACTTTTGTAAAAAAATTTACTAACATTTTCGTAATCTTAGTAAAATATCTATCCATACAATTTTTTCCAAGTCTAATATATTAATATATTGCAACAGAAAAAATGTACGTTTAAAAGATGTTTGTTTGAAGTTCCTGTTAATAACTTCCATTGTAAAGGGATGAGGAGAGATTTAAAACAGTGCCATTTGGTCCGTGAGTTATAAGTCACTATACCCACGGCTATATTTTATCATCAATTTTAATCCTTTATTAGTCTCTGCCACCCTAAACTCGTGTGTTACACAGATAGGGATACCTAAGGTCTTAACATAAGCCGTGGCTTTCAAAGCTTTCTGAAACTAGGAATACCGAATATAACCTGAATTAAGTCGGTGTCAAGTTGATACTTCGCTACTCAAAAAAATCATAGTAGCAAAAATATTTAATTTTGAAACATTTTAACAAATCGACCGATAAAATTGTATTATGGGCGTGAGTGTGTGTCCTAGGTTATGATGTATTTTTAGTACCTCCTTGTAAAAGACCACCATTAAAAATTGATAAGTTGCTTGAAATGGCTTTAGCCGTGTTTGGTGATCAGATCTGAATAGCCAGTTATATCCCCACCTTCCTCTTCGTAAACTCTTTCCTTTCCCAACTACCTTCAGCCACGCAACGTACCCTAATTGGCGACGCCATAGTCTCACTGTTCTAGACGATTGGAAGCAGTTCGAACCCTTGTGCGAATTCACATAAAAATAAAAAGAAACTGATTTTTAACACGTATCAATTACAAATAACGAAATTTATAAGCGAAATTTAACGTGCAACACTGTTGTTTTCCTTGATAAAAATATCATCTTTTATTGATGTACCAACTCATTTTGAAAACTATTATTGAATTTCCGGAATAAATTTATTACTTACAAGGTTTTTCTAAATTGTGTTCATTAACCTCCCAGGCTAATTTGAACGGTTTTCGGAAAAAAACTCATATGGATCTCATAGAAAACATAGTATCTCCCTCACTATCACGGTTAGAAATATGATCTAAACAGTGTTAGAACGAGAAAATATATTAAATTTAAAAAATTAAAACACCCTTTGCATTCAAATCTTAAAATAAATAAACTTAAACGACCAAAAAGTGAGTAGACGATAACGTTTATAACATATTTGCCAAATAAATCAAGATGTGTCTTTTTAAATATTTTTTTTAATTTAGAAAAAAATAGTATTTTTGTATTCAAAATTTTTGTACTTCAAAAATAGGTTCAGAAATATTCCATTTGTTTGGATTTTATTGCGATGACGAAATATTCTGACCTTCCGACAAAATAGGCCCCAGGCCCGAGTGGTTAAAAATAATATTCAAATTGAACATTTTTACCCAACAAGACGCTAAGATTAATAATGGTAAAATTGCTTAACATGTTGTTGCTAAAAATAAGTGTCTCTGCTAATCGATTTTTCAATTCATTGTCTGCCAATTGCCAAGTTTAGTGCATGATTCGTTCATTTGTTATTGATTTTCGAGGACAAAACTACAAGAATCATAACTGAGGACAGTCACTGCAGTACACACTCTTACGCTATGTCGTGTTGTGAAAATAATAAAATTATACACGGGATTTCTGGCAAAATTCCCACCGGTGATTCACTTCAGAAAACATTATACCCGTTGGTACACCTTTAAAATGGTTTCGGCACCCAATGCCAAGAAGGTGTAACTTAATGGGTTATTATGTCATCTTTGTCGGCTATTTTAGGATTCATTCAATATTAATAATGTAATGTGGCAGAGTTGTTAACCGGAACGCCAGAAACAGCTAGTCTAATTAAAATATTCAGTGTTCGTATTAGTCAATCGGGGCGAATCCATTGACTCGATAGCTTAGTGGTGTTAAGCACATATAATCTTATATTTTATCATATGAATTGTACAAATATTTTATTTTCATGTTTGATCTTGCACTACAACATTGGAGGTTATCAACCGCTTACCCGCACTGGTATAAGTATCAGATGGTTACTCCGTCAAGGCTCCTGCAAGGACTCTATTTTTTTGAAAGAACGAAACTACATTTAGTTTAAAACGAATTTAGACCTCCAATGTCCCTGCATACATTGTTGGTAAGCAGTATACAAGTGCTTAGCGGGAAATATGTGTTAGCATGACAAGATATAGACAAGACAATGGGACAGGTTGGTGAAAGTCTGTTTGGGAGGAAGACACAGTACATAAATAATATGGGCATGGCAAACGGTCGGGAGTCGTCTCCAATCGATTAGCAGTCCCAGCAAGAATTTTTTTTTTAACTGAGCTCCACACAGGAGGCCCTGAGGAAAATAATTTCCCTCAGGGCCTATGTCATCTTTGGGGATGCTGTGTGGAGGGTTTTTGGGGGAAAGGAAGGAGAGGAGATTTCTGGGAAGGAAAAGGGTTTAAGGGGTGGGTAGGAATCTGGGGTTCAGTGTGTCCTGGTCATCTGCCTCCAGTACCTAGACAAACCTCATCCCGTTAACCCGGGCACCCCTGTTAAACCACCAAACGTAGCGAACCACTTGGGATGGCCTATGGCAGAGGTGTTGGTTATCAAATAAAGGTTCCTGGGGCGGCGGTACCCAATCCCGCCTCCCAAATTGTGAAAAAAGAATGCACTACAACAAGCAACATAGCCAACAAGCCCATATATACTTTAATAGTACACAGCCGCTACGAATCTCAAGTGCGCCCCACATTTGAATTTGGCATCCACCTCTGGTCTGGAGCCCCAAAATATCTGAAATGATCTTCGACTGTTCAGAAACGGGCAGTCCGTGTGATAGATTCTCCTACCTTAACAAATGGATTGCAAACCTTAGATCACAGACGCCGGGTGGGAATCCTGTCCTTGTTATACCGGTATTTCAATGGAGGATGCTCCAAGGAACTAGCGTTATTGATTCCCTCAGCACCGGTGCATAGTCGGGAAACACAGTCATATAAGAACGGGACGTTTCTACGACTAGTTTTTCAGTTCAACAGCTCAGCTGTGAACGATTTGCCGGCCTCTGTGTTTCGTCTGTCCTACAATATGGGTCTCTTCAAGACTCATGTTCACTCCTTCCTCTCCTCTAAAAGATCCTCCACACAGCATCCCCCTTTGGGGAATTTTCGTGAGGGGAATTTTCCCCATGGCCTTCTGTGTAGGGTTATTGTAAAAAAAGCTCTCAAGGATTTAGCAGAACAAATAAAAAGAAAGAGTTTTAGTGAATTATTAATAACACTAGCTAATTATTATAGGATTTATGAAGCCAAAAGCAATAAAAAAGTATTTTCCTTACGATTATTGCTTATCAAAAAAATAATTAAAGAGAGACAATCAGAAATTTACCTTTCGAATGAACGCCGCCGTTAGTAAACAATTTTAGATTGCCAATGTCAAAAATATAAACGAAATACTTAAATTTTCTTAATACTAAATAATTTTTGTAAGATGCTTTATCGCTTGGCTTTTTCAAACAATTCCAATTTTGAAAATTAAAATTTCTAATAAGCAGGAAAACGCAGAACCATTTCACATCACGCACATCATCACAGACCACTGAAATTTTGATGATAAACTAGTTTTATTATTGTTTTCAATAGCCTAGTAGGCATCTACTAGAAAAAAAAACATTTTCCGAGGGCGTGAAATCACTTTTTATTTATTCTTATAAATATAATTTTCTAAATTTATATGCCTAAATTATTGTAAGTTACTAATTTCAATAGAACACCTACGTTCTATTTATTTCGTTAATATTTTTTACTTAATTTATTTGTGATGCATATTAAATTCTCTTTCAACAAATTTAATAAAAATAAGGATGTGTCAACACAAATTTTGCAGTAATATTTTTAGATATCTGTCAAGGTCTAAAAATATTAAAATAAATTTTATTACTGGTTCATTTTCATACTCATGTTTTGAGAGTAATTTCGTTCCAAATTTAACAGGTAAAAATAAAAAGGTGTGTTTTTGAGCCAATGTAAAAAAAACTTGGCTCACGTTTAATACGATGTTAGCGGCTCAATCTTTGAATCTAAAAACATGTTTAATTTCTTCGTAACAACAAGCAAAATTGCTCAGCTTCGTTTCACCCTAATTTCTCGTAAGGCCATTACGCCTTACGGTTCAAGGTATACACTTTTCAACTCACCAATGAAGCGAAAAATTCATAGAAGCAATCGCATGAAGTAAAAAGAGTCATTTTTTATCCAGTATTCCGTTGCAATATCTCGCTGCGTATCACATTTTTACTCTAAATCTTCATTTTCGCAAACAATATAATTTTTTTTTGTTTCCCGAGGATAAGACTAGACAGTAGCAAAACAAATAAACGTGTTCCTCGTAAAAAGGTTTCGTTCTATACAAGAACATGAACAATTCATACACATGTTGGTTAGTTCTTTCTCCCTGTAAGTCTAAAACAATTATCTTGATTTTCCATTTCGTCCGAAAATAATACGAAAAATATGGTCATTATGTTTTACTTCAGTGGCCATTATCTAAAAATTGCTCATTATGGAAAAGAAATAAATAATATTATATCTATTAGTGGTATTTTTGTATGAGATAAAACGGTTTCATTTTGTGAAAGTAGTTACTTTAGACAAAACTGGTACAAATCAACGAAACGTAAATTCGGACTCGTAAATTATTTGTGGTGGAAAATCAATTGGTGGAAGGTCTATTTTATTTACGGTCTTACAAACTAATGTATTTCAGATTATTTTACTAAAATATTTTTGAAAAATTATACATTGTAGATAATTAAGATAACAAATAATTACAAAAATCCATAATTTTATCATCACGCGTATGAGTTTTTTATTGTTAACTTGAATATAGGTACATAATAAAACAAATTATGAATGAAATAAAATCGATGTTGGGTTATCAGTTAAAAATGCTGGTACGGAAAAAAATAATCTTTTTCATCGGAACCGCCCTATACAGCTGGAAGGGTACGATCTCTAGACCATCTTTCGACGAAATTTGTATTCTCCGACTATGCCATTCGAACATTGTTAATGAATATTTATTGCTACTGAGACACAGTACTGAGTGCAATTATTCAATGAACGGCGATTTACTCTAAGGAGTCTATGAAGAAACTGTAAACGGATGACTTATTCCGTTTGATACCGAGTTAGGAGAAATAATTAACCTTCCCTGAGACGCCTTTGATCCAACCGTATTCACCGGCAACTATGTGAATTTCTACACATCCTACATGCAGTGGTACCAACCTAGTTTCTAAGTGTTTGTAACAGTGGCGTGGTGCCCCAATCAGTGTTGCCAATTCAGCTCTTTTAGAGCAAAGATTTAGCTCCAAAATGAGGCCGTCAGCTCCAAAAAAGGGGTTTAGCTTCTTAGTTCGTTTTTCGGATAATCCAGCTCCTCTTTTCATACAAAACTTATAAACGAAAAATGACAATTTAGGAGTTATTTATTTAGGAACTGGTTATTTTTTTATTGAAAACATAGTTTTTAACCACCGGAGCGCTTTTTGGCACTATAAGGCACTACTTAAAATGCCTCGAATTGCTTTGCTTAAATATGTAAACTTCTACTTAATTAAAAATAATTTAAATTTTTTTAATATTTTTTTTTATAAATCCTACGAATAATTAATAACCCACAAAACATAGGTGAATTCATTGGCTATACAGAACTATAATCAGTTTGTACGTCTAGATATTAAAATTCGGAGGCATGATTTTTTTTATGTGAGCGGAAATGATTACCTACAAATTTCTAGCAATCGGAGAAAAAGGTTTAAAATTGCGCTATCGCTCCAGTGGTTAAACGAAAATTCGAAGGAACCGGTTTATTATTTCTTCCCCTCCAGGAAGGCAAATTTAGATAATTAATTGGTCCTAACTTTGTCTGTACAAGATTGAAACCCTGTGTTAACTCCTTTTTGGGTGTCGTTTGGCTTTATTTTAAAAATCTAGTTAGCGATACTGGTCCCAATGCTTTAGGTAAATATGCTACACAAAACAATTAAAAAAAAACATTTCCTCACCATAACTACTATTTTCCTCCTTCATTGACTTTAATCACCTGCTTACTTAAGTACTCTCTTGAATTAATTGATGAGTGTCCCTGAGACTTAGAAACAACACTCCACGTTAACGTGATTCATTTTAGTGCCGTGTTGCACTTCCTCCTTCTTTAGCCAAAGTTTTGGACGGTGTTACAGTGTCCTTCATCAAGACAGATGTGTAGATTGTGAACGTTGCATTTATGTACATATTTCAGTATTAATAATTAGTGAAATAACTGTGGTTTTAACCGTTCAGTTTTGGTGTAGTCGTCAAACATCGTATACCAAGAACTAATACACTTTTTCTACGTCAATTTTTTTTTCGCAATGCAATTATCATGCAATTGAAAGGAAGGCCCTCTCCAGGGAGGCAATGCTAAAAAGGAACTTTAAATACAAGAGGAAGACACGCATAGCTTCGGCCTAAATGAAATATTTTCCTTTTACTGAAGAGAAAACTTATAAAAATTTACTGAAGGCGTGTCTTTGTTCTCGTAGAAAGCTCAATTATTTCTTTAATTACTTAATTTCAATTCCACATCGCCTAAGATAACTGTTTTTAGAGATTATATTATGTTCTGCGTTTCTTTTCCCCTCTTGCATTATACTTTGTTTGGAAAAAACATTACTCTGTGTCATGTTTTATTCCCATAGTAAATCTGAGATTCTTGGAATAAATTGTCACTATTCTGTGGCAGTTTCTTCCCATCCATCCAGCTTTCCCCATAAATCAGGCTTTATACCTCCCGTGAGAATCTATGAATGTATTTAAAGCAAAACAATATCCTGAAACTGAAAACGTACGATAGGTAAATACGTATGTAGTTTTAGGTAAAAATAATAAATTTTTATATGAACATAATTCTATTCTTGAACATACATACAATGATTACATGGGGTTTATATGGTAGTAAAAAAATGTTAATATTCAGTAGCTGTAAGTAAAAAAGTTAATTGTAGCATTTTGTAAACACCTTTTTGGGAGAACCTGTGCTGAGGTGGTCGCATGTTTAGGATTAATTACTATTCTGTTTTCGTGAGTAAAAACACAGTATCTTCCTTGTTATTGTCAAGAAAGACACTGTGGGTTGAACTATGGCAGCAGTATTGTATATATATACATTTAAGCTTAGGGAACGTACCCATACTACGTGACACGTTTAGGGGGGGGGGGTCTTCAAAATGTCACGCTCCATACAAATGAGCGGCCGGTTGCTTAGGTTTTTGGTCACCGGGGAGGGGGGGGGGGGTTAAAAATTGCAAAAAGTTGGTCACGTAGTATGGGTACGTTCCCTTAGTGATAGTTAAAGTTAGGTGAATATTTATATTGAAAAGCTGGTATAGATATATTTTTCGACGGACAACACGCGCCGCCGGTATAAATAATATTATCGTAGTATTTTAAAAAAAAGTTAGGACTTGACAGAAGAAGAAGTGGCTGTGTTGTTTTTTAAATAAAGCACCCTTTGAGAAATTGATTCCATCGTTTTTATTGTTATGTTTTTAAAGTTACAAGTTACCGACACATAACTAATTCCCCACCCAACAGACAAAGGTTTATTTAATACTTTATATTTTCTACGCAAGTTTAGTTAAAAAAAGTGTTAATTTTTAGCTAGCGTGCACTTTTTAAAGTTAAAATTCCTTTGTACATTGATAAGGGATAAAGTTAAAAAATGATCACACAATCAGCGACATCTGAAATTACTGGCGCCATCTTTGGCCTAAATTAATGAACTTGTTGATAATAATGATCACTATCTATAATCCATAATTGGTTTGAAACTTAACTAGAAAACTAAACAGTATTTTCTGTCCTGAATCAAAGTTTTTTTTTTTAATTTTGTTTTATAATTATTTGGATTGGGTTATGTTTGGTTAGGTGTTATAACGTTATGAGTAAAGTGAATCTTGCCTTTTAATCCTGTTTGTGATGTTTATTGTGAACAGTGGCGGCTGGTGCTCATAAAAATGGGTGGTGCGCTAAAATAAAAATAAAAATAATAATAGTCTTTATTTCAGGATGTGGGCAGGTGAGTGCAATCCCACACATCCCATAGAGACAGGTATCCCATAAAACTTGGACCTACCTACTCTAATTAAAACAAATTCAATTATGAAAAAATCCTACCTATTTGTAAATTACGTCGATCGTCCATTGTCTCTGAGTGCATGCAATACATTGTTAAACAAGAGAAAAAGAGTTATAAAATAAATATTGATCCATCAGTATTTGTAAAGTCGCTGAGATCGTAAATTCAAATTCAAAAACAGTTCATTCCTTAATTTAAACTTATCTAGAAAATTGTATGGAGATACTCTGGGACGAAAATCGAGTTCAGAAAATAGAAAAAAAAATTTCAGTTTATCATACATCCGAAAGTCTTCCTAACGCTCCGAAACTCGAATGAATATATACTGTCATGTCATAACAAATGTCGGCATTGTTATGTTGTTACGCTGTCGTTGGTCGATGCTGAGTAAAACATTGAATGAAAAAGGGTAGACATTAAAATAAAGACACGATATGGATAAAAATATGACACAAACGTGTCCCCGTTTAACATGCTACAGAACGAACCGTTCCTTTTGATATGGTGGAAATTTTTCGGGTGCCGTCCAGAGTATGGTAAAATTTGCAAAGCATTCAACCTACCTACGATTTTGCCTCAGTAAAGAATTATGGAAGAACTCCTGTGAGCGATTTGCAAAATGAACCACCAAACTGAAGATAGTCACACAACGATCTGCTTTGTTACGCGCGCAGTCCAGCAGGCACCTATAGGTACTATGAACTATGATATATGCATTATAACCGAGTGTATATTGTAAACTGTGATGAGGTGTGTCGGAAATAAATATGTTTTTTTGGCGCTCGGGAATTTTTAGATTACCAGAAATTTTGGGAGTGCGGCGCTCCTCCGCACCTTAGAGCTGGCCGCCACTGATTGTGAATAATTGTAATAGAAATATAAATAACAGCGCGCCGCTGGTGAATATCCCCGTATCGGATCTGAGCTTAAAGCTTTGAGCTTCCGCTGTAGACTAAAGACGCCGGCCTTGTCTTGGCGCGTCTTTGAAAGCTCTCGTTACAACATCGGCTGCGGTAAATATATCAGATTATGTGATCCACCTCTTAGGGGCCGACTGGTAACAGACAAACGAGAAACACAACGAAAGCTCTATTTAAAATGACAGAAGATGTGATAATTGGTTGAACTTGACATCATTTCGTATCTAAGAACGAAATGCATAAAGTGTGAATTTTAGCCTGCTTCAAAGTTATGTAGGTTTAAGCCGCAGAAAAGAAAATACATACTAGAAATGCGTTCCAAGCATTTTTGAGTCAACCATTTAGCACGCGCTCTGTCTGTCTTACACTTTCCTCTATCCTGTAGTATCTCTAACTATCTGATGTTGATCGATATTAAAATTTCTCACTTTTGATGAAAGACAGATCTGTATTTAAAATTTAAGGAAATACGCCATTATGCATTTAATTGTGTTCTTATTTATTCTATAGTTTAAACATAAACCGATGCATCGATTATTTATTATTCAAGAGAGTTAAGAAACACTAAGGACGGGTTTAAAAAAAAATTGAACCTTTCATCAATCTTTTTAAGTAAAAAGTTCTTTTTTATATGAATACCTCACAAGAGTCCCAGCTGATCCCGTTTGGAGCCAGTGACCTTATGGCATCTCCAATTGGGGTATGTTGTGAGGTTGAAGATAGTGGGGAGGGAAAGGAAATGGGGAAGAGGAAAGTGTGGCAGTACCTAACTATTCAGATCTGGTTACCGAAAACGGCTAAAGCCATTCCAAGCAACGTTTTAATTCTGAATGGTGGTCTCTCACCAGGGCGATAATATAATATGTATTATTTTAAATGAATTAATTATGAAATAACACAAATCAATCAAATAAAACTTATTTGCCAACGTCGAAATTCGAACCCGTGACATTCGGATTGTGAGTCAAGAACCCCACCCCTCGACAACGCCGGTTCTATTCAAGTTCTGTGATTATTCAGTTTTATGAAGTAACTAAGTTAAGTATGTGATATAAAAATATATACCTCGCACTTGCATAATCCATAATGGAATATGGCATTATTGCCTGGGGCTGTGCCTGTAAAATACATTAATACAGTGTTTAAAGCTCAGAAAACCCTAATAAAAGTAATACTTAAGTTACCAATACTAACACCCACTTCAATCATATTCGAAAAATTCCCAGTGCTGAAAATTCTAAAATTATGTTCAAAACAAATACTTACTTTCCTTTACAAGAACTTATCCACATTTAACACTTCACAAAATTCTCGCAATACTAGAACAAGACATGATCACCAACTACAAATACCAAAACAAAGAACACATCCTTTGGACAAAAACACTACAGATACCAGGCTATAAAACTATACAATTCTCTTCCTACACAATATAAAACAACTAATATTATTGAATACAAAAAAAACATAAAAAACTGGCTACAATCTTTTTAACTTTTAATGTATAATTTTTGTCGAATTGAAGTCGATTTTATGTTTTGATTTTTATTGTTTCTCTTTTTGTATTAGCAATTAACACTCTTTTGTTTTACTATTCACAATTTATAATTCATAATTTACAACTGATAAATGTCCTCTACAACACAGGTGAACTCCTAGTGTGGAGGACAATATATTATACCTTTGTAATGTAAATGTACTAAGAATAAATAAATAAAAAAAATAAAAAAACTGACCTATAACGATATAATAACAGAACTGGAGTGGAACTTACACACAACGTGAACAATAACCTAAAAAAAATGATGAATTGTTCAAATTTTTTTTAATAACAGTGTCCTAAAAAGACTGGTTTTAACACAAAACTTGAAAAATTCGTCAAATTTCTAAATTAATTTTCAAGTTCTGTGAAAGTTCTATTTAAGTTTTGTTATTATACAATAAATAAGAGTTGTTGTTTTACAGAACTGAAAACATAACAAAATTTGAATAGAGCTTTCATAGAACTGAATATTAACTTTTAAAACTGATGAAATTCTGTAAAACCACTTAAATGAAGTTGCGAATTCAACAAAATATCAATAAGGTTTATAAAAAAACGATGTAAATAAGTAAATACCTAAATTGAAAAAAAAACTACTATAATAAACTTTATCCAAACGTTAGTAGGTAACGTTCAACATATTCCAGGCAGAATATTTGAAAATGCGTTGAATTTAATATATTGCTGAAATTCATTTTCATTGACATTTCATTGAACAAATATGCAAAAATTTCGAAAAATATACACTGTTTCACCCTAAAAGCTTTTATGCGACACAGAACAAGGTTGACAAAAGTATGAATAGTTTTTGCCTAGCGTACCTACGGACAAAAAAATATTATTTTATCAAAGGATTTGAATTTCATGCAGTCCACAATATGCCAGTTTTCCATTCTCCCATATTACGTGGTACCTACCATATTAGAAACAAAATAAAAGAAAAATCGACACTGTAAATAAAGTCATTTCAATATCCGTACCAACTTATTAAAGATATATTATATTTTGTGGTCGGTTTTAGGTATTGAAATTGGTAGGAGTACTGTCGGGTCACCATTGTAAAGGTCTCTTAAATAGATGAATTTGTTCAACGGAGGTACGCGTAGGTATTGTTTTGAAATGAAAAAGACGGATTTGTCCGCGTTTGCCAAGTACCGAAGTACCCTGCCAACTAACGAGGCAAAACATAAAACACACAAGTACAACATAATAATGCTTTCTTTGTAAGGTCGAGACTACTTGTGTAACTTATGAATCACTTATGTCTACCTAGCTGCTGCAAGTTACTCACATCGTGCATATCTGTCTCACTAGGATATATATACCTGTGTCGAGATTGGCGCACTAAGTAATGCAAAATCGTGTGTTTTTGATTTTTAAATTAAATCGCTAAGAAATATTTTAGATGCTTTAATTAAATGCTGCAACAGAACACGTATTTGCCTTTGAAACGATCGAATTTTTTTATTACTCTTTTAGTAAGCCCAGAAAAAAATCAAGTATCAGGCCTATAAAAACTGCTTTAAAGTTCAAAATCTCCTACTTACAAACCTCTTTTCGATTGTGATTTTATTGTATAATGTGTAAAATTAAATTCTTTAGAAAATGAAAGTAACATTGTTTTAAATATTTCTGTCAGAAGTTCTCAAAATAATATAAAACGCTTTTCGGTGATGTTTTTTTTTTCTTGAATAAATCAAAACAGGCAGCTGGTGTTAAATAAGAGTTTAAGCACTATCTCCATCTATATAAGAACTGTTATTGTTAGCGGCCTGATCCCGAATTTTACACGACGTAGTATATCGCTTTGCAGATGTATCATTATACCACGAATTTTTCGTCAGTATCCTTTCTCCAAAAAGTCACACACCTATAATTTTCCCATAATTTTTGGATATAATCAAGTAGGTATGGTATTAAAAATTTATAAGGTTAAGATTAAAATTTATAAGGTTAAGGTTAAAATTTATTGAAGCTTACAACCCTCATTGTAATACATATTCATTTACGAAGATAATATCAACAAATCTCAATGAAAATAATATTTAAGAAACAGGAAGACACAAAATGAAATGGTAACGGTCGCTAATGGGGTCGGTCGCAAAGCCATAAATAAAATCGGATAGATATACCCGGGACACTATCTGAATATAAAAACATTTGTGTATATCTTTGCAATCACGCCAAAAAAGATGGCAGCTAAAATAGAATAAAATTGAAGATAATATTAGTAATTTAGAAATGGAAGATTGAAAAGATGACTGAATATTCTTCTAAGTCGGTTCCTCATTGCCGAGAATCGTGACCCCTACACCAATTTTCACGGTGGACAAGGATCCTCCACTACTCGTGGTTCTGCACTACGTGGAGAGCTGCAGACACCGACGTACCGGACGCCAGTGATACTTGGTCTTTCCAGTTCATTGGTAACCTATTTCTGCTTCTTCTGTCTTCTAAATTGACAGTGAATATGAATTTCTCCAAGTTATAGTCTTCAGTTTGGCCAGCAGCGTGTCCAAAGTACCTTAAAATACGTTATTGGCAGATAGTTGAGAGCTTATTTTGGATGCTTAGCCCTTCCTGAATGGAGCCATTTATGTGTCTATAGCAGTGGTTCCCAACCTTTCTCTGACCCGGGACCACTTGAACGTTTATTTTTTCGACAGGGACCACAAGCAGTGGCGTAGCGAGGGGGAATTTTTTTTTATGTTGTCGAAATTTGTGTGTTGCCCTATCCGTCTCAGGTGCCATACTAGCCTAAGCCACTACGGTGGCGTAGGCTAGCATGGGTGCCACCAGGAACGGATAGCACAACAGGAGGGACGTAATGGGATAGGGTAGGACGGGTTCTAGCAGAATATTT
The DNA here is from genome assembly GCA_917880885.1 of Limnephilus marmoratus. Lineage (NCBI taxonomy): Eukaryota > Metazoa > Arthropoda > Insecta > Trichoptera > Limnephilidae > Limnephilus > Limnephilus marmoratus. The sequence continues at coordinate 51,021,857 of OU862914.1, read as the reverse complement.
ACCACAGCGGTGGAGATGAAACGGAATATCATAATGGCCACTGACCACAAGGTACAATAGTGATAAACGGAATATTGTCCCGATTTTTTTCCGACTTCTCGACCAGGGACCGCCCGCGCGCTTGCTCGCTTATTGACCGGCGGACCATCCCTAACCTCTTGCGGACCACTGGTTGGGAAACCCTGGTCTAAAAGAATCCTGAACATTTTTCTCCAGCACTTCGATTTGAGGGCGTCTTTCCTCTTTCTTTGACTTGCTCTAACTGCCTTTGTTTCCAATCCTACTGATCGACTGTTGAGCCGAAATTTTGTAGGCCACTTGCATCACATTTTTTAATTTCGTATTTATTTATTTTTTTAAATCGTATTTTTGGGACATAATTTTATGGGTGCGAAAAAATTATAATTACATAGCCGAAAATCATTTAAAAAAAACGACGTATTCCACACGAATGGCACAGGAGAATAACGAGGTAAACCAAAAATATTACATCTCATAAATATTTTTTCCTTGATCCATTTTATTGATCATTAATCATTATATTATTCAACGTCTATAAATCACTAAATCCAATGCAACAAACATGTACTCGTAAATTGTAATCATTATAATATATTATAAAATTTGATTATGCTTCTAAGAGAAGTACAGAAGGCATAATATGTACGGGGTTCTCTTCGTAACATCTGTCAAAACGTCAAACGGCATAATATATGGGGTTCTCTTCGTAACAACTGTCAAAACGTCATGTACGGGGTTTTCTTCGTAACATCTGTCAAAAATTCGTTGGTAATCAAAGTATTTCCATATAAAAAAAGAATCGGTGTGGAATTTTACAAAATTAATTGAATATTATCGAAGACTCAACATTTTCGTGGAGTGACGTCACGAGTCCAAAAAGCGGATTTATTTATTTAAAAATAAAAACACGATAAATTTCTAAATTTTTTTAGTAACATAGTAGAAAATTAACTTAGTAGAAAATCTATCTACAAAAAATTTTCCAAGTCCTTATGAAATCCATGCAAGAGGTCTATTGTACAAATACGCTCTTCCCAGTGCAACTCTCCGAACAACAGGCAAATCGAGCGTTACTAAACAAATCACTTAGCTGATCGGAGACTCAGATTGATCGATCAAAAAGTTGGGAACAACGGCCGTGGGTGTCCATGTTTCCACCGGTACAGAAATATCGAGGAAAGCAGAGCATTTTTCTCCAGCACAACATTTCGAGGGCGTCTAACCGCTTTCTTTCTTTCGCTGGCTCTAATAGTCCATGTTTCCACACCGTATAGATATTTAGCGGAATATAATGAGTAATGTAGTGCCAGTCTCGGTAATAATAGAAGAACTGGGTTCGAGTTTCGCAATTCTTACCTTTCTCCATTTACTGGGTGTGTTTCAAATATCCATTGAGAGTTGCTGATCTTCGTCAATGATTAAAAATAACTCTAATTATTATCCAACTCGCTTAGCTCCACGTAACGCATTATTAAAATTACCTGGTCTCAGAATAAAGAGCAGGTGAGGTGGAATGATTCACTTTAGCCGTGGCTCGGAAAACCGCGATTGTAACATATATGTCTCTCGCTGGCAATGGCTGGTTCGCTCTGTCTATTTGGCAGCAGCAGCCGGACAACTTTCCGCCGTGATTCCACAAATAATACAACCTACGACTACTGGTTTTCCGGTCACAAACGTTATATTCTCGGTTCATTCGGTGGGAGTAGTTAACGTGCAAACCAACGGAAATTTGCTTCGAGAAATGCTGAGCGCAAAAATGGAGAGCTTTGGTAAATAATTCTAGTTTTTACACTATTTGACTATTTTGTCTCGTGTGATGCTTGTAATTTTCTATGCAGATTCCGAATGTATATTATCAGTTTGCGAAGAATGTTTAAAGTTTGGATTAAATCGGTTTCATTTCATTACTTGATTATTATATTCCTTAGAGATAATTTAACCGTGAAAATCTAGCAAACGAACGATTTGTCAACTTACAACATCATAACCTCATTTTTTTGTTGTAAAGCTTTGTGATAATAACAATACTTGGATGATTTATATAGCGCCGTTTTTGTGAAAAATCACCTCAAGGGCGCTGAACAAACTTATAATACATTTCTAAAATCGGAAAAAAACTGCAAGCTAGACAAACAATTAAAAACAACTTAGGGCTAAAAATTGCATACACCGGTTCATTGATCACCGATACGAAAATATATGTACAATATTTTGACTAATGAACGCGATGCTGCCTAAAAATTAATGAAAACAGGACCATACTTACCTGGGAGGTCGCTTGAAATTAACACTGTATATTGTTCATTTAAAGAAATTTAGAAAGAGTTGTAAAAGCCCGTGATGTAAAATAAACATTTCGGTTTCGCGTAAAATTAAAAAAAAAACTTTTGTAAGTGCTGTTTTATTATTATAAAATTCAGTAAATTGCAAATTCAGTAGGTTTGTGGATATAATGAAGTTACATTAGCTTAAACATATTTTAATTAAGAAAACTGTTGGTTGTCCATGATGTGCGTTATTTCTGTGTGAATCATTCACGTTCAATTAACTCGAATTTTACCGTGAATTTAAAAATAATTTAAAAAATTAGACTGCTCGCATAATATTATGTTCTATAAAATATAAAATAAATACCTACCTATAATATTTTATGACAACAGAACATCAGAATTTCAACATTAGAATTATGTGTAATATCCCGTGATTTTTCACGAGTTTGCGCTAGTGACATTATTATACAGGGTGTCCGGGGGTAAAGTGCATTAACTTCGGGAGGTGATTCTACATGATGGTAGGAGTAAAAAAGATTAACAACTTTTTCCGAAATTACAACATTTTTTTCCCATACAAAAAGACGTACTTACTAAAAATCTTAGTGTGAGGTACGATCTTACTTGCTGAAAACCTGCCAGGCGCCCGACATGATTGTGATTGGCCCGTATCGTAACAGCGGAAAATAATAAATCTGGCCACAAACGCCGGACTAATTTTACTTTTTTTACCTGAAAACTACCCCTAAAATTTGGAATTTCGAAAAAAGTAATACATCTTTTTTACTTGTATTATCATGTTGAATCACCTCCCAAAGTTAATGCACTTTACCCCCGGACACCCTGTATATTATTTTAAGTCCTTTTAGTTACCGTAAACATATGACTTTCGTAATTAAACAATATTGTATTTTATATTCAAAATTAATAATCTTTTTTCGTGTGAAATTCTGAAATTCCAACCCTTAGGCTAATTTGTTCTCTTTTGGGAACAACTCATATAGGTCTCATTGAAATCGTTGTGTCTCTCTTATTATCATGGTGATAAATTTGATCTAAACGGTTTTAGAAAGAACAATTTGGGAAAGAACAATTTTTCAATTTGGGAGGCGGGATTGGGTACCGCCGCCCCGGGAACCTTTATTGGATAACCAACACCTCTGCCATAGGTCACCCCCAAGTGGTTCGCTACGTTTGGTGATTTAGCAGGGGTGCCCGGGTTCATGGGGTGAGGTTTGTCTAGGTATTGGAGGCAGATGACTAGGACACACTAAACCCCAGATTTCTACCCACCCCTTAAACCCTTTTCCTTCCCAGAACTCTCCTCTCCTTCCTTTCCCCAAAAAAAAACCCTCCACACAGCATCCCCAAAGATGACATACGCCCTGAGGGAAATTATTTTCCTCAGGGCCTCCTGTGTGGAGCTCATGTAAAAAAAAAAAAAACTTTTTATGTTTTTTTTTTTTTTTTTTTTATTTCATATATTTTTTATTAGTAACAGATATTTGGGTTTTTTTTGGCTACCACACTAGGCTAAGCCCGTGTTGTGGTAGTCGTACATTTAATATTTTAACATTTCAAAAAATATTAAGAAATACTTAAAACTAAAGAGAAAAAAAAAGACCATATTTTAAAGAAAAGTAAAAATGAAAATTCAAATTCAAATTTTGAAATACAAAAATTAATAATGAAAATTAAATGTAAAGAACTCAAGTGTTCTGTATAAATTAAAACATATAATTATATAAATCAAAATTAAAAACAAATATAAATTTAGTGAAAAACTAAGAGAAAAAAATAACAACATTTTAAAGTAAAATAGAAATACAAATGGAAATTAAAATTTTGAAATGCAAAAATTAATAATTAAAATGTAGTGTTAGAACTCATGAATTCTTTAAAGTGCGTTCGTCCCCTTTCAAAAATCCAATGTTGTACACGTGTTATAAAAAGAGAATTAGAATTACTTGACTTTATGTCAGTACTCAGAGCATTATATATTTTAGGAGCGATGAACCAGAATTGTCGTTGAGCGAATGAGGTGTTAGTTTTTGGGACCACGCAACCCAGGTTTGATGAAAAGCGGGTGTGTGCTTGATGTTGTGGAGCAATTAATAGATTATTTTTTCGTATATAACAAATGCTTGTTTTAGTAAATAGCTGTCGAATATCTAAGACCCTGATTTTTGCAAAGAGTTCATTTGACGGTTTGCATCGAAAAAATTTGTATTTCCAAAATTCTATGTTTATTTCGAAATATATATTTTTTAAGCATATCTTATCACTTAACACTTTTCAAACCCGTTTTTTGTTTTCGAATACGTTCAGAAATATTTCATTTATTTGGATTTTATCACAAAGCGGCAATGTTTTGACCTTTTGACAAAATACGTCCGACGCCTCAGGGGTCAATAAGAACTTTTAGAAACGTTCTTGACCTAAAATAAATTTAAAAATTCATCTTAAAATAAAAATACTAAACCACAATTTTTCCTCGTCGAAAACTGTAAAACATCTAAAAATTAAAATTTTCTACTGTTTCGAAAGAGATATTCCCACCAAATATAATTAATTTAGTATAAAACCTTCCAGAAGTATATAAAATTAATTTGAAAGCACAATAACTTGTTCCGAGAAGAGGCTAATTGGGAAATTTGACTCCTATTATTTATTCCGTAATCTCCTTTGAGCAAAGTTAAAAACGTTATTAAATAATACTAGAGATTTCGGTAAAGCATATTAAATTAGTCACTTAAATATTTTGCTTTCACGAAGTATTAGCATTATTATGTTATTTATTAATTATTGTGTTGTCGGAAACAATGGGTTAAATATGAAATAATTAATTATTTCAATTTTCTACTACATCTAAGGTGGGTAAGGCTCTCGACTAGCGATCTAGAGGTCGTGGGTTAAAACCCCGGCGTGCGCAAGTAAATTTTGTTTATTTATACTGATTTTGACAGATTGGTCTCACACACGTGAGAACAACCCAGTTATAAAAACTCAGTTAATTATACAAATAAGACAAACAGGAAAAAATTTATATGAAATCAATCAGCCAAATTATACAATGGTTAAAATTTGAAACAGTTTAAATAAAAAGATTTTTTTTAACTGATTCTACAATGTTTTCTTATTTGCAGTAATGTGGATTCCAAATAGTGCTTCCATATTCAACTTTACTTCTAATTAAGGCATTGTAAAGGGTTAGAATTGATAGTGGATCTTTGAAAGGTTTACATATTCTATGAATAAATCCCATAATTTTAAATCATTTTCACTTAATGTCGTTCATGTGTGCATCAAATATGAATTTAGAATCAAAAGTGATTCCTTGATGTTTGATTGATTTGTGTTATTTCACAATAATTCAAAAATAATACTAGGTATATTTGCGACCCGTTCCATAGCGGAAGATACTCTCAGTATATCTCTGGTGTAAGACTACCATTCAGTTTTGAAACGGTGACAGTAAACGGTTTTAGTCGTGTTGCTTGAAATGGTTTTAGCCATGTTTGGTGACTAGATCTGAATAGCCCGGTATTTCCCGTCTTCCGCTTCCTCATCTCCTTCCCCTCCCCACTACCTTCAGCTTCACGACATCGGGGCTGCAAGTTAATTTTATTCGATTGATTTGTGTTATTTCACAAATTAATCTTTTAAAATAAAAATACGAGGTATATTTGCAGCACGTTCCAGAGTGGAAGATACTCTCAGAATGGCTCTGGTGCAAGACCACCATTCAGAATTGAAACATTGCTTGAAACTACTTTTTGTTTGGTGACTAGATCTGATAACCAGGTACTTCCCCACCTTCTTCCCAAAATTCTTCCCCTTCCCACATCCTTCCCCTCCCCATATCCTTCCCCTCCCCATATCCTTCCCCACCCCACTACATTGAGCCTCATAACACACTCCTTTTGCGAATGCCTGGCAATGAACACTGGCTCCAGACGGTTGGGAGCAGTCGGGACTCTTGTGCGGTAATTACATAAAAAAAAAACGAGTAACTGCGCTCAGGAAAATCAACCTATCTTAAATACGATTTTATCCTAGCGCTCCCAATCCAATAAATACCCGTTTGATCTCAATAAATCAGCAATAAAGCTTAATAAACAGAAAGATAATCGCTGATTGAATCATCGAATCATTAATAAGACGGGACTTACATAACAGTAACATTGTAATCATTTAATTACCCGTAGCCTTCAAAGGCCTAGCCCAGGACGTTAGGGCGTTGTGGCATATGCCCCGGCCGCTGCAGAACCAACGTAACCTCTCTGTTCATTGCATGAGCCGTTCATAGGAAAGAGGGAGTGGTAACAACGAAGCTATCAGAAGTAAGCCGCTCCCCATCCTGACCTAGTAAAAATCCATAGATAGGTATCTAATTTTATTTCGCGGTTCAGCTAAGTGTATTGGATGACGTTTGCAGCGGTCTCGTAAAAACTTGAAGGTCGGTCGTTAAGATTCACATTGTTGAATTTTTAATTTGATTAGGTCTTTCATTCAAATTACTTCCGCAATTATTATATTGCCATATTCCCATGCACGTTAAACGGTGCTTCTATAATCAGATGCACTTATTGAATTAATGGCGTTTCGTTTATAGTATGGCGAATGTGTTCAATAAAAAAGACTTACCCTAATTGAAAAGGCTTAATAAGGCTAACAAGTTTACTTATTGTTAAGCGTTAATTCGTTGAACTCCATTGATCATTATTACCCTTTAAAAATGATGGTTTATTTATGATTCTTATTTATAATTCTGCCGTGTAATTTTTATTACCTACGCTTGACTAGTTTCCGTCTGCCGAAGGCATTTTCAATCTCTCTGAGGTCACAAAAAGAGATCTATAATTTTATATATAAAAATCTCGTGTCACGGTGTTTGTGGTCGCACCCCTCCGAAACGGCTTGACTGATTTTTATGATTTTTTTATATATACTTGGTAGGTATGAGAATAGGTTTTAAAGTATATTTCATACCGTTAGGTGATTAGGATATCCCTATCCAGAAAAAAAATCTGTATTTTTGTAAAAAAAAAATTGTTGTACTTTTTTTTTATTTGGCATCAAATAAAAAACTATTAAATTTTAACCCACCTTCCTTCCATTTTTTTAATCGCGATTTTAGTATTTTGTATGAACAAATTTAACGGTCTTTCGTTTTTAAAACAGAACGAAATTATTTATGTTGTTGAATGACAGATGGCGCTACGTCCGCCTCATCGAACTTTCGTCCATACATGCGTAAGACATTCACGAGAAGCGTTGCGTCATTTTGATATTTCATTCGGCATCATGTTCTCGCGTGGGCAAACCATCGAGCTTATTTGTGTTGGCTAAAGACGGACTGAAAAAAAATCGTACACTCACTTTCTCTTCGAAAATTATATTGATTTTCTTTATTTCATTTTCCTACTTTAGTTGGTGTTTTTTTGCTTTCATCGGCGGTCATCGTCTTCAGGGTTCCATCTCTTTCTGTCATAGATCCCATCCCCACACACTTACAATAAATACATTCGTTATTTTTATTTAACATCCAAAATATTCACTAGAAATAATTTATATGGCAGAACAACGTTTGTCGGGTCAGCTAGTAATAATTGGATAATTTGTAGAGCGCCGTTTTTGTGAAAAATCACCTTAAGGGCGCTGTGAATGTTATTTATATTATTTCTATTTAAAATTTACTCTTAAAATATTATAGGTAGGTAGGTAAAATATTAATGGGTAGGTATCTAAGTAGGTACATTATCATCTGTCTGAATTTTTCCTACAATCAGTTGCAATTTTGAAAAAAATTGACCTTAAATTCAAAGCAGGGGTGCCCGAGTTCATGGGATTAGGTTTGTCTAGGTATTGGAGGCGGAAGCGTTTGCCTACCTACTGCATGGCGGGCCGGATTGGGAGAGACTGATTGGGAGAGACCTTTTGAACTCTCCAGCCGGATTCTTTCGACTTGCACAGCAGTGGGAGGGATGGATTCATACGTCCGTCACTCCTAGACACATTAACCCGCCCCTCATACCTTTTTCCTTCCCAGAACATCCTCTACTTCTTTTCAATAAAATGGCCCCCCATACAGCATCTCCAAATACGCCATGAGGCCCTGAGGGTTTTTTTCCTCAGGGTCTCCTGTGTGGAACTAATGTAAAACTAATCTAGAATTCATTGAACTAGAGTTACAGACAGACTACTAAAAGAAAATAGTTGTTTATACGCCCCAGATTTAAATGTCCGGGTTGAATTTTCCTCACAGGAAAAACTAAACCCTTTCACACACTTCCCCAAATGATCATCTAGTCAATCCACGCTGTGCAATTGCTATATAAGTAAGTATTATAAATACAAAATAATACAAGAACAACATGTCAACTTACCAGAGGCCAAATGGGAAAATAATTCACCGACTCCAGATATTTTCATATCAGAGGGTTCGGCTCTGTGGATTTCCTAATTTGACCTACAAATCCTACTGATCCCTCAATATAAATATTTATGTAAATATTTTTATTTATATTTTTTTATTTTGTTTTTTTATGATAATGATTAATATTGTCAGGTATTTTATTATTCGGAAATGTTATTTTTTTTAAATAAAAATGGAAGTATTCATAAAACTTTTAATTTTAATCGTATGTTTTTTTAATAAATCGTACGTATCTAGCAGATAACAATGTAGCTACGGCCAAATACAATATAAGCAGCGTTTTCAAGGGATCGCTTTCAGCATATTGACTCGTTATTTCAGACTTGGAAACAAACATGTCCAAAATGTCCGAAGTGATAACAAGGTGGGCAAATTGAAGCATAAATCAGGCACTCGGACCAGGCGCCATTTTCTCTTGGGCGCCTGAACACGGAAATGTACAGCATTTAGTATCGTGCCGCTGACATTTGAATGTCATTTAGGATATTAGCTCCCTACGAAAATATGAGAAGGCGCGCGGTTCAAATCGGAACGTTCCATTTTGACTCTCAGACCGGTCTATTTTAGAATGTTGTGTCGGTATTCATTTTGTCCATTTTCTTTTTGTAAAAAAAAGGGGTGAATGGGGCTTAATCTGTTTAAGTAGGTACCTGGGAAATATTTTACAAAACAAATGAAGGTGGTGTTAAAAATAATGGATTTTAAAGGTCTTGGTAGGAATTAATTTTTTTTAAGAGCAAAAATATTTTTTTTTTTACTTTAGCTCCACACGGGAGGCCCTGAGAAAAATAATTATCCTCAGGGCCAATGGCATCTTAGGGGATGCTGTTGGAGGTTTTTTTTAAGAAAGAGAAGAAGAGGAAGTTCTGGGAAGGAAATAGGTATGAGGGGTGGGTAAGAATCTGGGGGTCAGTGTGTCCAGGAGTGACAGACGTGTGAATCCATCCCTTCATCTACGGTGCAAGGCGATATGTCCAGGGATTCCAGCTGGAGAATTAAAAAGACCTCTCCTTTTTTTGGCTGACAAAGTCCTCCATCACAACACAAGCAACATTTTCGGCTTTCTGTGGTGGTAGTAGGAGACTTTCAAACACTGTTGCGTTATTTGTAACCCGGGAATTTGTCTTTCTTTAAAAAAAACACAAAAAATGGAAAGTAGGTACTTACAAAAAAGTAATTTAGAGAACTTTGTTATTATCATTTTCCAAACAAGTCTAGAAAAGTTGATAAAATAAAACACTATTTATTTATTTTTGCAAGTGACAGTTGTTTCCATTTCCGGAGGCTTGTCATGTCACTCAGTTAGACAAAGCTTTCAAGATGTCAATATAAAATCAACAACTGACTGAAGGTACTTGACATTATTAAATGTTCTTCTTGTCTGTGAGTGAAATTTCAGTTGTTCAGTTTCAGTTGTTTGTCAATAAATCGAATATATTCCAATAATGTTGCTTTTGCTTCCGATATCATAACCATTGGAGTATTTTTGGCCACATTTTTGCCAATTTGAATACACCCTCTGGCAAAATGTGGTCAATTTGAAGAGGTATTTTAAAACATTTATTGGAATTACGTATTTCAAAACTTCCCACGCGTCGTATATACTTCGATTAATACTAAGATTTTTTTTCACTTTTTAACAAGATATATCTTCCATCTATTGTGAATTAATTAATTGATACTTCGCGAAGCGAAATTATTGAAATTTCTTTTCCTACAAATCAGCGATCATGTTTACGTTATTAAAAAATCATATTTCGATTTTAAATTTATAATTCATTGAAGTAGAAGATAACAATAATAATCTAAACGAAAACATGAGCGAGAACAAGACATAGATAAACAGAAAAAGACAATGGTCGCAACTGGGACTCGAACCCAGACCTCTCGTCTAACCGGGGACGTGCGCGTTAACCATTTTCAAACCGTCATATTTGTCAATCTCATATTTCAAATTTTAGAGTTTACAATATTATCTTCAACTCTTTCTTTTTTCATATTACGAGCAACTTCCCTTTTTATTGGAAACAATCATTCTAAGATTTGTTTTGTAACCTGGATAGCGTCTTGGATAAATATATCTGAATTTTATTCATGTGGAACTATTGATTTTTTATAAAAGTCTAAATGAATATAAATTATAAGAAAAACTCCTTTTTTATAACTTTTGAAGGTTATTCCTATCAATGTAATTTATCATCGAAGAAGAAGATAACAATAATAATCTAAACGAAAATAAGAAAGAGAACAACAACGACCAGTTTTTACTTGCGACCATTGTTTTTTTTCTGTTTTTCTGTGTCTTGTTCTGTTTCATATTTTCGTTTGGATTATTAGTGTTCTTCTTCTTGAATGATATATTACATTGATGGGAATAACCTTCAAAAGATACATATAGAGAGTTTTTCTTATAAAAAAATAAATTTATATCTTTGATTACCTTTGATTAAACTGTATAGGCAACATATAGAAGTTATAATAATTAATATTCTCGAAATAGGTACTACGTACGCTAAATTTAAATCAAATAATACGTAGAATTTATACGTTTATAAATTTAACTATTTTTAAGAGCGAATCCCAAAATATATAGGACAAACGGTTAAATAAAGGTGGATTCCATGCAGTTTTATTTATCACCAAAATTAAAATTTTTAACGAGGGCGGGAAATTTCCAAATCGGTCGCTCAGAATCCCGTACACTGGATGCGTATTGGATCGCAAAAGTTGTTAACCTTTTCTTGAAGACGCCTGTGCACATATCAATTGCCTAAATGACAGCGAGATTGCTAAAATGTTGCGGACATACAGGCGCTCCGTCAAATTTTAATGAGTCTGCTTTAGTGATGGACATTTAAAAAATACATCGATGTTTTTTCCGATGTAATGCATCGATGTTATTACGATGTATTGAGAAATACATCGATGTTTCCAAAACATCGATTGTTTTTCGCAATATACAAATCAAATCAAATCAAATCAAATCAAAAAATATTTATTGTAAAATAAAAATTACAAAAGGTGTAGCTTATGGGTAGACCCCATTTCTTCCAGCTAACCACATTTATTTAATTACAATGTTTATATAATATTATTTGTTTTATTATAATTACAATGTTTATACAGATAAAATAACAATATATCAATGAAAAAATTAAAAAAATACAAATATATATACCAATAAAAATAGGCGTTTCATTTACGTGAGGTATTCACTCAACGTGTAATGACATTTATTAACAAGGAAAGTGTTTAGTGACGATTTGAATTTGTGTGTATCTTGTATTTGTTTAATGTTATGTGGAAGGTTGTTATATACTTTAATGGCCATGTAGTATGGTCCTTTTTGGAATATTGTTTTGTTTGCTGTTGGTATTAATAGGTTTTCTGTGAGCCTTGTAGCGTATTTATGTGTTGAGTTTTTTAGTGGGAACTTGTCTGTAGATGATCGCACTAACATGCATAACTCCATTATATATATGTCTGTGACTGTCAGAATTTTCAGATTTTTAAACATAGGTCTACATGAATCTAAACGACCAGAGTTTGTAATTTTTCTTATGCATCTCTTTTGTATGATGAAGACATCTTTGGCGTTTACCGAGTTTCCCCAGAAAATAATACCGTATTTTATTATTGAATATACATAACCATAGTATGCGGCTATTACTGATTCGGTGTTCAATATTTTTCTCAAGGTACCCAGAACATAAGAAAAACTACTGATTTTTGCTACAATTTTTGAGACATGTTCTTTCCAGTTTATGTTTATGTCTAATTCTATTCCCAGTAGTGAACAGGTTTGGGAAGGTTCGATAATATTATTATTAATGTTTACATTTATATTTATAGGTGTAGCTTGTACTGGACAAAATTTTAAAATTTGGGTTTTGTTTGTGTTGAGTGATAGATGTTGCGATAACAGCCAGTTTGCTATTAATTGGCAAGTCTCGTTAACTTGTTTGTTAAATTCGTCAACGTCTCCATTACATTCAAACAACAAAGCGGTGTCATCAGCGAACATTGAACATTCTGTGCCAGCAATTATTGGGAGTTCGTTTATATAGATAAGGAAGAGGAGAGGCCCAAGAATGCTTCCTTGTGGCACACCCTTGTTTATTTTTCTCCATTTGGATTCTACCATGTACTGGACCATTTTTTCATCGATATTTGAAATTTGAACTTTCTGCTGACGATTTTTTAAGTACGATTCAAACCATTTTAATGCTAATCCTCTAATACCTACATGTTCAAGTTTAATTAGAAGAAGCTCATGATCAACATTGTCGAATGCTTTTGAGAGGTCGAGAAAGATACCTACGGTTTTTTTACTAACATTAATATTTTCTAGAATTTTGTTCAAAAAATTGAATACTGCCTGTGTTGTTGAACGGCCTTTACGGAATCCAAATTGTTGTGGACATATTATCTCAAAGTTTTCGAGAAAGTTATAAATGCGATTGTACATGGCTCTTTCAAATATTTTTGAAAAGTTTGGTAATAAGGATATCGGTCTGTAGTTTGAGATTTCCTGTTTAGGACCCTTCTTATACAAAGGTACAATAATAGATTGTTTTAATTGTTCTGGGAAGGTTCCTGATTCGAAAGATTTGTTAATTAATATTTCCAACGGGTAACTTAACGCTTCTGCACATGCTTTTATAATTTTTATAGGGATTTTGTCAGTGCCGACACTGCTTTTATTTTTCAGTTTTACGATGATTTTAATAATTTCCTCCCTATTTACAGGCGTTATGAAGAATGATCGCGACTGTTTGTTTTCGATTGTTTTGGCAGATTGTGGATGTAGAGATGTATTTTGTGGTGGTGGCGGTGGTGCAAAGAAAATGTTAAATTCATTTGCAATGATTTTTGGTTCTGATACCAGGTTATCATTTATTTTAAGACAGATTTTTGGTTTACTTTTAGAATTATAATTATTTGAGTTCTCTTTTATTATGTTCCACGATGTTTTGGTTTTATTTTGGGCGTTTTGAATTCGTTTACTATTATAATTCCGTTTTGCTACCTGTTTTACTTTACTAAGAATTTTTTTGTAATGTTTGTAATTGTTTATGATTGTGAGGTCATTTGTGTTTTTTTGTTTCATGTACAGATGTCTTTTTTGTCTAATAGATATCTTAATACCAGTCGTTACCCAATTTATTTTGCGTTTTTGGGGATATTTATACAGTTTAAAGGGGAAACAAAACTTCATACCATTATTTATTTCATTAATGAAGTATTCGTAGCTGTCATTAATGGATTCAAAGGATTTCAGTGGTTCCCAACATATACATGATAAGTAATTGTTAAAAATGTTAGTGTTTTCTGTGTTAAATAATTGTTTTTTTGTATACCACGTTTGGTTTATATTATACTCTGTTTTTACGTGCATTAACTGTGCCATGTGATCTGATACAGCTAATTCTGTGACTTCCCAGGTGTAAGAGCTTTTTGGTATATTTGTACCTATATGATCAATTATACTTTTTTTATTTCCTTGTATACGAGTAGGTTTATCAATAATCAAGCGTATGTTATGAGATTTTAATGTGTTTTTGAGTGAATCTGCGTTTTTGTTCTTGTAGCTTGTATCAATATTTAAGTCACCGCAGAGTATTATTTGTTTTTTGTTGTTTTTGCAAATTTTGTTTAGTAAAAGTTCAAGTTGTTCAAAAAAAATATTAATATCAGAGTCATTATAGTAAACTGTACAAATTATCATTTTAAGTTTTGGAATTTCAATACCAACACATTCAAATACAAATTCTTTTGTCATTTGTTTAACAAATTCTAGTTCTTTAAATATAATATTTTCGTTTAAGTAAATGGAGACACCTCCATGAATATGACTCTCTCGGCAAAAAATTGAACCTAATTTATAACCATTAAAATTGATAGATGTCGTTTCGTCCTTTTGTAACCAGTGTTCGCTAACACAAAGTACATCGATATTTTTTTCATATAGAATATTTTCCAATTCTAAGATTTTATTTCGAATGCATTGCACGTTTTGATGCATTATTATGAAGGTGGATTTGATGTCGTCAGGTTTAGGAGTACGTGTATTATTCATAAAAAAATAGTTTGTTTTTTCGGATAAGGTGAGTTCTTGTCATCTCGGGTTTGTGTAGGAATGGATGAATGAATATATTTTGTGTTTTTTTCTGATGGATGTGGGTGCTCAAAATTGTAGACTGATATTTTATTGATCTCATTTTTTATATGCGCCCTTGTTAAGCTCATCATTTTGATAATTGTATGGCTATTCATTTTTTCATAAAAAATGGGCCCACTAAATTTACAATAATTTTTGAATTCGAAGATGTGAGATATAATCTCAGAATTCAGTTTATAGATGTTTAAATAGTTGTTTTTAGTAACTGGATGTATTAGGACATTAGTATGGGCTAGTTGTCGTAGGGTGTAGTACAAGTTGCTTAGAAAGTTTTTAGGGGATGTCTCATTTTCTCCGGCTATTAAAATTACAAAATCATTTTTGTTTAAATTCTTGCTTTCTCTTATGATGTTTGCCGTGTACCAGTCTAGTGTTGCCCCAGGGTATATATAGCTGGAACAATCTACATCTTTAAAGTTTTTTTCCAGATTTCTTCTTATTTGGTGGCCTGCTTCTTCTCCAAAGATCCGTATTTTTATTTCTTTCCATTGAAGTTGTGCTGTTTTAATTCTGCGATGTGTGATGTCCTGTGCCGGAAGAGGTGTTTTAATTTCTTTATTTTGGTTATTAATATTGGTGAGATGCAATTTGTTTTTAAATTCTTCATTTTTTTCTGCCATGTTTACGAGAAGCGACTTGTTTTCATTCATTACATTTTTTATTTCAATAATATTTTGGGTAGAGTTTTTTATTAGTGGTCGTAATATTTTTAATTCGCCCTTCATTTCATTATTTTCAGCCACTAAGTGGGCAATAATGTCGAATAGCTGATCCATGCCTTCGTTTATTTTTTCTTTTAGAATGATTTTTCCTTTCCCTTCCGTTATTATTTTTTTAATATTATTTATGGTAAGTCTTGAGTTTTTCAGGGCATTATTTACCTTGTTTGCCTCTATCATTGTGGACGTTTCTTCTTCATTTTTTCTTTTATCCTCCGAATCTGAATAAGGATCCTCCTCGTGTTGATTTGGAGATCTTGGGGTCAGGCAGGATTTTGTAAACGGGTCCTCATTTTTTGATTTAGGTGTTTTATTACCTTTTTCCATTTTCAAAGATTATTCAACAGAACTTGATATTGTATGCACTTATTGCCCTCTATTGAACAATAGCGGTAAATAATATATTTTTACTTGATTTATGCATTAACAGCCATCTGTTGTTTATTAGCGCAAGTTATTAGTTTATTTTGCGATATGGTTAAATTTGTGCATTTACTGCCATCTATTGACAGGTAGCGATAGATGGAACGTATGTAGGTAGAGTATTCAATATCAAATCATTAAATGTCAAAAAATCACAGTGATTTGAATTTTTAAAATCAATTTTTTCTTAGATATAGTTCATGTACATACGTGGTAATTGCTTCAGTTTTACAGCAACACTGTTATGCTTCTGTTTCACAGGTTTTATGTTGATTAAACATACGTTTTGCACTTTATTTTACTATTTTATACGGAGCAAATTGCACTTGACATCTGTCAATTATTATCGTAAGATGGATATCATACATGTTTAGGCCTTAAAGAAAACTAGGTAAGTACAAGGAAAAATATTTATTAAAATTCACAATCACACAGCAAACACAGCTTTATTTTGTTTACAAATTCCAATATTTTTTTAATGGTACGTAAAAACAAAAGTTTACTTCTTTTTCCCTTCAATCGGTTTCTTTGCTCAGTCAAAAACTAGCCCTGCCTGTGAAAAGAGTCTTTTTTATGGCACAGATGTGCCAACAATTGTTAAATACTTAAAAGCTATTTTGTACAGCTTTGGGAATTGTAATTTATAATCCCTCCATTAATTTTATTTTATATTTAAGGTTTTATTTTTTAAGTTTGACTTTACCGGTTTCGCAGCAAAGGGAACGTAACCCATTCAGCCAAACCGATAAATGATAGGCGTTTTATATTGACTGAACTGATTATTTCATTCCGATTCACGAAATGTCGTGAAAGTCACTGCAGTCGTAAGTCACTGTTGGTCATACTCATCTCATATTTTGCGTATTCGATGCATCGAATAAAAAACATCGATATATTTTCGATGTTGAAGTATTAACAATACATCGGTTCAATACGATGCGTCGGTACTATACATCGAGTGTTTACAATACATCGATGTATATCGTCCATCCCTAGTGTGCTTTGGAAAATCTTTTAGTGATATTTGGCGTCATGCGATTCGCACAACCATTTTGTCTAAGTGATATAGGTCTATACAACCATACAAAGTTATAAGTCTTTAAAAGATATGATAAAAATGAGATAGAACGCGTAAAAGCTGTTTTGTTTGTGCATCACAACTTTTTATAAATAATAAAATTTATTAAAAAAATGTACTCACAGCAATGTTTCTCGGGAAAAACCAGATGCTAAGACGAGTTTTTCAAACAACATCTTCGCTTAAATGATATTCAGCTATCAGAATAAAAACAGTTTTTGAACTTAAAATTTTGAATGTAAAAAAAGTCTCGAAAAACAAGCACGAGTTTTTTGTATTATTTTTATAATCATCTCTCACGAACATAATATTTTTTCCCCATTAAAAATGTGAAAATTTTTAGTTTCCAGTAGACTGCAGTGATTGCCTATTGCCTCTCCGGTCGGATAGCGGTTATATTACAATTTTCAATTTCCGTGTAATTTTATGAACGCTGATTAGATCAGGGGTACACACGGGATGACTTGAGAGCCATTTGTATCACAGAATTATTTTTCAAGGTTTATTACATTCTATCCCAATGTGACCCTCTCCTTTGTCAACTGGAATTGAATCTGATTATTAAAAACCATCCCAGCTTCTGTAAATTTGAAGCGTGATGCCAATATTTGCTTTTTCAATATTTTATGCCATAATTTTTGCAAATGGAGGAAATGTCAGTTCTGCTTTGACATTTGTGAAGTAAGCAGATAAAAAAAAACACATAGAATAGGTACACAATAACAAGACATGAATCGCTGTACTCTTCAAGAACGCGGATTAAACGGTTTTGGTGATTTGCAGTGGCCGGCAAGATCGCCCGATTTAATTAGCTCCAGACTCATTTTTGTGAGGTTTCTTGAAGTCCGGAGTCTATTTCAACATGCCTCAGATACTTGAAGCTCTCAAACAGAATATCCGTCTAGATTGAGAGAATCTATTGCCGGAAAATACCCTAAATCGGGCCCGTATGGTCATCAATTCTGGCGGCGACCACTTGACGGATATCATTTTCTTGACTTAATGGACAAAAATTAAGACATCAAATAAACTCAAACCAAAAGCGGAAACAAATTTATCATTTATAAAAAAATTACAGCAAAAGAACATGGGAAGACAACTTTTGCTCTACCTTGAATATAACTCTAAACAGGAGGCCCTGAGGAAAATTACATCCCTTAGGGTCTATGTCATCTATTGGGATGTTGTGCGGAGGGTTTTTCTGAGGAGAGGAAGTAGTGAACTTGAAGAGTCCCATGTTGAAGGAGGAAGAAACACCGAGGCCAGAAAATCCTTCCATGGCCGATATATTGAACTCAAGAACGAGTCGTAGAATTGAAATTATTTTGAAAGCTAACGAAAAATGACAATACTTTTATAAAAATGTAATTATATTTGGGTAAATAAATTTTACTTTGTAAGAATATCTTACGTTACGAGTTTCGTTTAATTTACAAACGACTGCAAAAAATGAGTTCCAGCACGTCTAAGAATCAACTTAACTTAACACCTCTTTGAAAAGTTATTTAAAGCTATACAAAAAAATGAAAAATGGCATATAACCTAACCTAACGTAACCTATACAAACATTTTTTTCGTAAATTTAATGACTTATCAAAAGACATGTTGAGTTGAGTTGATTCTAAGTTGTCCGGTCACAAAAAGTGCTTCACTTCGGTCGTAAGAAAATGTGTAGATATAGATTTTTAACTTTGTAAAATGTTAGAATATTGCTCTGTAATTAAAAATAGTGTGCACCCCTGGATTCGATTCTCCCCCAACAACAGAAGCTCATCTTAAACACGATACAGCTCTTGTATTGCTTATATCGCTTAGCGCTTAAAGTATCTCTTGTGCCGCTTACAGTATCTCTTATATTATCACTTTTGGAAGAAGCTGTGCTTTCAGTGAGCTTAGCTTATTTCCTGCATAATTGGCAATCGATCGACGAGCACGTCTGATTTAAAACGCAATTTAAATTCATAAAATCTGCCGCGAATATTTTATATCTCGAACAAGACGGTGGCAGATGGGCTAACCTCGACGAGAATGACGTTATTAGCAAAATGGAATCTATTTTCTCGAGGCTTTGATTGATGAGAGCTACTTATTGCATGACCGGTTAGTTGCTGTTAGTTGGATGCGTCAGATTCTCACCCAGGTATCGTGGGTTTAATCCTTTGTAGCTAAAGTTCTATATCGTTGTATACACTAACAATATTCTCCGCTTGAAGTACCTACAAAGAATTCGAATGTTATCAGGTTATTGGGTAAATTAAACAACTTTTTTTAAATTAGGTCCACACAGGTGGCCCCGAGGAGAATAATTATTCCCCTCAGAGCCTTTGTGATCTTTGAGGATGTTGTGTAGAGGTTCTTTTTAGGAAGTGGGTATGGAAGTGGGTAGGAATTGGTAGTCAGCGCATCCAGCAGACACGGACATATGAATGCATCCCTCCCACTGCGGTGCAAGGAGATGTTACGAAAAAGTTATGCTGGAGAGGTTAAAAGGTCTCCCTCGATCAGTCACTCCCGATCTGAAGCAGTTGGTGGGTAGACACATCCGTCGCCAAGACCCAGACAAGCCTCACCCAAAGAACCAGCCCACCGCTAAGTCACCAAACGTAGCGAGCTGCTTGTGATGACCTACTATGGCAGAGGTGTTGAAGAGGGCGGCATTGAATGTACAGAAATTGTTACAAGATAATATTGGTATTGCAAGCACTACCATGATATTATTAAAATATTGGAGACGAAATAAGGTCTTTTTTGTCATGTCAATACAGACTATGGCTTCTGAAATTGGGGTATGTTGTGAGACTGAAAGTAGTTGTGAGAGAAAGGAGAAGAAAAGAGGAAGGTGGGGAAGTAACTGGCTGTTGAGATCTAATCACGAAACAAGCCATTTCAAGCAACGTTTCAATACTGAATGGTGATCCAACACCAGAGCAAAACTGAAATAAACTGTATTTGCGCACGCCGGGATTTAAACCCGCTACATTCGGATTGCTAGTCGAGAGCCTTACCCCTCGACCACGAAGTTCGTCTTAAGTATTCTACCCATAATGCCATAACTGAGATTTAAGTTACTAGGGTGGGGGAGGCAGGACAAAGCTTCCAAAATTAGACCCCTGTCGCGACAAGTATTCTGTTATTATTTTCTAATTTATGATTGAAAAAATACTGTAATATTGATAAAAGGGGTACGAACGATTTCTCAATACAATATGGAGAGAAATCACGAATCTATTATCGAGCAAGAGCGGCCAGTAGGGAAGGTTTAATTACGGGAACGGAAGAAATTCCATTAAATAAATTGAGGTAGGTACTTTAGTTAAGTGCGTACATTATAAAACAATTCAATTAATTTTACCTGAAATGATTGATAACCCTTTCCTTGATTAAATTTGTATCAAAACGACGCTTCAAAATTACTGAGAATATTAGCGAAGTTACAATAAAATTTAAAAATTTGAGATAGAAAAAATATATAAAACGAAAATTGTGTTGTGACCGAGAATCAACCTTAAAAACCTCTGTTTTATCTGGGAGTAACGTATTGAAGTTATTAAAATGTTCTTTAAGAAATTAAATTCGTATCTTTGTCTACTGAATATCATAATAATTAGTAAGATAATTCGAATGTGGGGAAATGCATGTGAAACATACATAAATGAATTATAGTTGATACAAAACTAGGTAATCAAAAAACTGTTTCACTACAAGCCCAGAACACCCACAAAAACATTATATATGGAAACAAAACTATTAACATTAAGAAAATTATATGAATATAATACATACCTCCTTATTTACAAAATAAACAATGAACTCGTACATTCAAACACAGAATTCATTAAGACGTCCCAAGTACACAAACACTTTACGCGACAACACGTTAACATACATTTGAACACCATCCACACTAACTATGGTAAACAATCCATTGGTTACGAGGGGGGCAACTTACATAATTGCTACCCAACCGACATTAAAAACGAAGAAAAAAACGGGTAAATTTAATAAAAAATAGCGCTGTACTGTTATATTTAGTTTATTTTAACGTGTTTAATCATTTCTCGTCAAATGAGTGAAAATTTAATTTTCTTTTTTAATAGAATAAAAAAAAATCTATTAGAAAAATGCCAAAATAAAAACTATCATATCATATGGGTAATAATTCTAAAAAGTAGATAGTGTTCTTTAAGCTTAATGCTTAAATAATTAATAAACCTTTGAAACCCTTTCCAAAGGGCTCTTAAATGTTTCAAGTGGGCTTTTTTGGCAGATAAGAATGTTTATTATTTCGATATTTAAATAGATAATGTATTTCGAATCCAAGTTTTATTATTTAGGTCAATTGATTGATAATATACTCAACCTAAATCGGTCTAAGCTTCCTGTTTATTCCGTTGACGTTAGTGAGTAAACAAAATGCATTTCACCACATTATAATAATATACCACCATTTAAGTTTTCAGCATGTTTTGCGGATTTTTTCAATAATTCCCCTGTAATAACTTAACAACATAAAATACCCTAAGCCTTATTATATTTTAACGCGCGTTGTCACGGCCATTAACAATTTTGTCTTACAGTTCTGTTAATGCAAAGCCACACGCCAAAAATGTATATTTTCTTAGTGTGCCTTATATCTCCACGAACATAGGTAACAGTCGTAAAAATCGCTTGGCAAACGAAGTCTAGAGGTGATGATTTGAAGCGCAAAAGCTGTTTTTAAGGATTTTGTGAATAATTTTGTAAGTAAGAAAAAAGTTAACCAATGGAAACTGTCACAGAAAATTTTAGTCATAAAATTAAATTTGTAAAACATTTTTTAGTAGTTTGCGCTTATATTTTTTATAAAGTAATTAACTATTTTAATTTACTTAAATTAACTTTTAATTATTTCAATACTACTCAAAGGGAACTACAAAAAAAGTTTCACATTTGATATTTGATCATATTTGATATTTGATGGCCAATAAGTCGACAATATGCACTGTTTTGATTTTTTGGATTTTAATTTTAAACGTCCTTTTTAAGTTCCATTTTAGTTTTGATCAAATTGTGGTCACCTGACAAGTATTAACATATAAGGGCTGGTTCCAATTTCAAAATGTTAAAATGGCGCCGATGGTAAATTCTACGATCATAAAATGGTATGACACCCCAACCCTAATTATCCTCAAGCTATGAATGTGTTAACAGTTCTTTTATATACATATGTTGTGTGAATCTGTGTCAATCGTCGATAATACCCGAAAATGGTTGTAATTTAAATCATGCTTGTTTTTCACGAACTAATGTGCTTGTTTTCCATTTTTTAGGTGTATGGTCACCTGGCGGTTCGGTCTACCATCCGACACCATCATTCAACACCACCAAGCCCACATCATCAGGAAACTCTCTGCCTTCAACTTCCGCGACCCAGAACGGGGGTAGCGCACCCCTCAGAGCGGCGCCCCAACAACAAACCCAACCCCAATCCACACTCCAAACCCAAACATCTCAAAACGAATCAACATGTCAGTCCACACTCAGCAAAACAGAGATCAATGAATTGCAATCACTAGCGAAAGTAACATCGTCTTGCATAGTTAGCAACGGGCTCATCCCTAATAGTGTTAATAGTTCAGGGGTCAGTAGTTCAATCAACACTTCTGTCAGTAAGGTTCCTGTACCGAATAACACAACATCAACCTCTTCGCCTTCTTCTGGAGATAATCCTCCCCCTCCACCACCCCCACCCCTCCCTGTATGGACGCCTAGGAGCCAGCCCCCATCACCTGCTCAGGAGAGGAAAGAATTTAAACCAGTTACATTTGACTCGCCTACCCTACAAAGGAAACAGTTTCAGGAGCAGCTAACATCTGAGGTGAGTCAATCTTATATATAAATCGAACTTTCATCCACACATGCGCAAGACATTCACGAGAAGCGTCGCGTCATTTTGATATTTCATTCCGCTTCATGTTGTCGCGTGGGCAAACCATCAAGCTTATTTGTGTTGGCTAAAGATGGACTGACAAAAAATATCGTACACTCAATTGCTCTTCGAAATTCATGTTGATTTTCATTATTTCATTTTCCTACTTTAGTTGGTGTTTTTTTGTTTTTATTGGCGTCATCGTCTACAGCTCTCCATTTCTCTTTCTGTCGTAGATTCCATCCCCACACCCTTACAATACATTCGTTATTTTTTATTTGACAACCAAAATACTCACTAGAAATAATTTATATTGCAGAACAACGTTTGTCGGGTCAGCTAGTAATATATATATATATATTTATTTATTTATTTGAGACGTAAACAGAACATTTATAGAAACTTGTATGTAATTAGTATTCGAATATAAATGTTCCTAGACTAATGCCTCCGCAGCATTCACATTTGCATCTTCACAAAAATAAACACATGCATAAATAAAGTTTGACAGTTCTTTAACGGCGGGACTGTACACCATATACTTATATGGCTTATAATAAACAATATTATAAGCCATATAAGTATATAGGTGTACAGGCCCGCCTCGCCGTACACGCCAAAATAGCCCTGTATCGGACGTCCGCCACCACAATGCTGTTTACATAGAATAAGTAGGAAATATCGAAAATTAAAACAATATATGTAATTTATCACTGATAAAACTAAAATAAATAAATAAAACAAATAATTTATTGGAACAACTTGCCCACCGTACACGCCAAAATAGCCCTGTATCGGACGTCCGCCACCACAATGCTGTTTACATAGAATAAGTAGGAAATATCGAAAATTAAAACAATATATGGAATTTATCACTGATAAAACTAAAATAAATAAATAAAACAAATAATTTATTGGAACAACTTGCCCACCGTACACGCCAAAATAGCCCTGTATCGGACGTCCGCCACCACAATGCTGTTTACATAGAATAAGTAGGAAATATCGAAAATTAAAACAATTTTTGATTAAAAAATTAAAACTAAAACAAATTTCAACAAATTACGAAAATTAAAACAAATTACAACAAAACAAAAAAATTAAAACCTAAATACAATATCACTAGTGCAATATTACAAATCATACATAGATCCTCACACACTACCATCAGACCAGCCTTTAATTCAGACATACACCAGCACAAAACACGATCTCAAAATCAAATACACCTAGCATCATCTATCCACACAACTAAATTTGGTATTAACTCATTACAATATACTGCATATAAACAATACAATGCATTACCTCATGAAATAAAGCAACCAGTACCTAACAAAAAAATATTAATTAAAACGCTTAAAGAATATTTTCTGAAAATGTTTTTGAATGATTCGCTTTAAATGTTTTTTAAATGATTCGCTCGCTTTCATACGTTTATTTTATTTTTTATTTTATTTTCTATTTTTATGGTTTATGTGTATGAATGTCTCTCAGTATTTCAAAAATCTCTATTCTTGACAATGCATCTTTTATTATTATTATTATTATTATTTTTTTTTTTAACTTGTAATATCTATGTAATATCCATGTAAAATGTACTTATATGTCTCTGTCCTTCCCGTAATGAGTTTGTTTCTTAACTCATTGGGAATCATGTGTTACTATGTTTTTTTTTGTAATACATTATAATTAATTAAATAAAATAATATATGTAATTTATCACTGATAAAACTAAAATAAAAAAAATTAATCAAATAATTTATTGGAACAACTTGCCCACCGTACACGCCAAAATAGCCCTGTACCGGACGTCCGCCACCACAATGCTGTTTACTTAGAATAAGTAGGAAATATCGAAAATTAAAACAATATATGTAATTTATCACTGATAAAACTAAAATAAAACAAATAATTTATTGGATCAACTTGCCCACCGTACACGCCAAAATAGCCCTGTATCGGACGTTCGCCACCACAACGCTGTTTACATAAAATAAGTAGGAAATATCGAAAATTTTAAACAACATTTGTAATTTATCACTGATAAAACTAAAATAAAACAAATAATTTATTGGAACTACTTTTAAAGGTAATATTTATCTAAGTAATATTTAATCATTGAAGCAGAAGATAATATGAATAAACCTAAATGAAACAATCAATGGCCGAGTAGTTAAAGGCGATGTCCAGACAAGACAGAGATCCTGGATTCGATTTCCTGTAGTGATCGTTACCTTAAATATTATCTTTGTCTGGTCAACACTTGCAAGTTATATTTTAAGTAGAAATGCACAATTTCACAATACACGTATTTGCAAGTGCTACAGAGATGAAAATAGAACTGGCTAACAGGCTAACTGGCATAAGATTAAAATAGAAATAGCTAAGACTTGTAACTGTCAGTGACTGACTTCTGTGTTCGGATATTACCACGGGTAAGTCTTCCCCACACCCCAGAAGAAACTGCTTAGTTAAACTTTGACATCCTCCGTGGTCGAGGGGTAAGCCTCACGACTAGCGATCCAGATATCGCGAGTTCAAAACCCGGCGTGCCCAAGTAACATGTATACGATCAATTTGTGTTATATTTATGGCACGTTCCAGAGTGAAGGAAATACTCTCAGAATCGCTCTGATATAAGACCACTAGTCGTGTTTGGTGACGAAGTCTGAATAGCCAGGTACTTCTCCACCTTCCCATCACCTTTCCTTCCCCTCCACTTACCTTTAGACTCACAGCATCCCAATTGCGGATACCATAGTCTCACTGGATCAATTCAATTCAATTTATTTTTTCCTTCAAAAACATTACACAATTAAACATTTTAATATGTTTTTAAAATACAATTGTAACAGTATTACATTAAACATAAATGGTAGGCTACAAACTATATAAGCATTAATAGAGCTCGCCTTTTAAAAACAGCTTCACTAACGCTAAATACGTCGATATCCGAATTAATTCTATTCAACAGCAAGATTGCTCTCCCGACCGGCATGACCGTTGGCAAGTTAGTCCTGCAGGCCGGAAGATAGATCAAGGCTCCAGGCGGTAGGGACTCTTGTGCAATATTTACATAAAAAATACTTGTCTTCGCCTGAAATTTTTCTAAAATATGACCGTATGGTGACAGCCAAAGATATTCAAGTGACACCACTGAAAAACTGTCAAATTTTACGGTTATATAGGAGGCTTATTCCCCGTCGCGGGCGTAACTGAAACGAAATGGGTGTGCCAAGTTTGTAGTCCTTAGGTGGACGGCATAAGGTTCACTTTAAACATTCAAATCCGACGAGTGCCGGGCATATTGATTGATGTCAAAAATAACAACGAGAAAATTCATAGTTTATTTTATGAAGTTCGGGCGTAAATATCAAATTTTTTTTGCAATTATTATAAAAAAAGCTGAATTTGCCCCATTAAACAATAAAACCATATCCGAAAGGGGATTATAGGCAGGCGCGGCCGGTGCCTTCAATTTTTGGTGGTTCACCGAGTAATTCATCAAAAATAAAAACAAAGGTAGGTAAATAAATAAAAAATTAAATTAGACAGAGCCTAGTAACTCATAACTCCTACAGTGCCCTTGAGGTGATTATTCACAAAAAAAAAACGGCGCTATACAAATTATCCATTTATTATTACTATAATATTATGTAAAAGTTTTCTTGGCGGATTTACTATCTTGGTTGATAATTAAATGTAGTTTTGGCGGGCCATAGGCTATAATTCTGCTTTTATTTTCATGGTTCATATATTCTTAATATAGTCTATATTTATTATTATATAACTTTTAATTTTAAAAAGGCAAGGAAATTTAAAACAGCGATATCTATCGAATAATAACACAATAACAACACACATTAAACGTTTCTTTTTGGCGCGCCCCCCGCGCGATAGTAAACCCCCTTTACTGGGTGAATTTTGCAATACATATGTGACAAAAATGCACGAACAAAAGGTCACAAAAACTAATAATGACAATGTCAAATCGGTTCCCTCTCCATCAAGATAATATCGCACCCGCTGACCCGTTGACTCATCGTTTCATTTTACAAGAGAAAAATATAATTACTATCCTATTCAAACCCTACTACGAGTGGTCATTTCGCTGGAACGATTCACTTCGGAATTCTTCGGGTATTTCCGTCAACCGCGCGCCGCCCGGCAGTCACCATTTTTTCGCTACGATTTTGTATTTTGACGGTCTGGACATGTTGCTGGGGGCTTCATACAAATGATAATTCTCAAACGTGCGCTTTGCCGAAACGCGTGGAATGGCACGAGATGTACCTCGATTCCTAGCCGATATAACTTGCGCGCGGGAAGCAATGCATTGGGCCACGATAATTTATTATTCTCTACCAAATTCATGAATATTTAGATAGGAAGTCAATTTTTTTTTAAATTTAAAATAATGTGCGCAATTTTATAATTAAAAATATTATGTAATACGATGAGCTGCAAAATGTTGTTTAATTTTGTTGGCGGTTCGGCGCACGAGTGCACTTTAGGACGAGCCGCGCCTGATTATAGGTAAGAGAGTTTGCACTTAAACGTGTTTTTTAGAGACCTAATACTTTTTTTTCTAGGCTTATTAAAAGACTTAATTAATCATATCTTTGCCTTTAAAAATTACCGATATTTTAAAGGCCACGATATGATCTACACGCAGTATTTAATTGTGGCATCTTCTAAGAGATCAAATTTTCAAAAAAAAAATGATTTTGTATGATTTTGCATTATTTCGCATGGCTTCATCTTAAAAAGCGCCGTTGTTTTTTTACTTTTTGTTGTTCACTTTTTTGGGGTTATGCATTGTAATGCCATAATGTAGGTACACGTGTTTTTCTTCGGATTTCTTGAAACACCAAAATAAAAGCTACCAATTTTTGCTAGTGACCCAACGTCATACGCGTTGCTCGAAATCTTTGAACATACGAGGGAAACTAGTAAATCGTCACATTTGGACTCAATTTTGTGATAAAACCTTAATTTGAACTTTCGTTTTAGAGTAAATCGATTTCGAAATTAGATTTTTTTAAGTCTAATTTGAAAAAATCGGTCGCTGGAGGGTGATTGATTATCAGCATGAAAATGTCTTTTAAAATTTAACATTAGATGTTGGAAAAACTATGGTGATACCAAAAAATTTCAACAACTTGAAATTGTAAGGATGCCAATAAAGTGATGTACAATGCTTTTGTTAATCAAAATTACTAACTTATTTCTACCAGTCAATGTTTGCGATAATTTTTCTTTCAACATTATCAAATTAGAATATTAGAACAACAAAATTTACCTACTTTGGAAAACTCCTTTGTTTTCACACAAAATACTATAGTTGACTCAGACACAAAAAACGTCCAACAAAAGTGTTACAAGTTTAACGCCGCCGTTTCTTTCTGCACCTTGACATTATTTTTCCGGAAATTTGTCCAACGTTGTGAAAGTAGACAAAAATAAAATTATCTTGAAATATTTTTTGCGCAAAGTAAAAAATATATCCTTTATGACATATTCACTATGATATTTTTCACTATGGATACGAAACATGTTATAAAATAAAATACAATTTTAACAATAAATTACTTTAGCCCCATATAATACCTATATTTTTACTATCTCGATTAGTTTCTCAGCAAATTGTTTTAACCGGTAATAAATCAATTTAAACACCTAAAAAAAATTACATTTTGATTCGCATAAATAAGTCGTCTCAAAGTGGCTCAACCACAGTGTGAAATTGACCTGTAAGCCGAAACAGCAGTAACAAAAACAAAAATTAAAATACTTTCAGAACTTGATAATAACATTATTTCTACATATTATAAATTAAAGTCCTCCGCCGCGTCTATCTGTCTGTTCGCGATAAACTAAAAAACTACAGAATGGATTTTCATGCGATTTTCATCAATAGATAGAGTGATTCATGAGAAAGGTTTAGGTATATAATTTGTCAGGGTTATGGGTAAATTGGTTGAAATAAAAAGGAGAATGTCTGTATGTGGTGGACAAGCGGGCGGTGTGGATTTGATTTGAATGCAAATCTACAGTTTTATGCCGAGGTTAATGAAATTTTTCACACGTGACCTTCAAAACAAGAGGAAGGTCACTGTCTGTAGTGTTGGTAATATGAGTATCTGTCGGGTAGGTTCGGGAATACCGAACCTAGCCGAAGCGGCCGGACATCGGCACAATATAATAGCGAGCACAGAGCTCGTGCGGGTCTTTTCTCGTTAGGCGGCTTACAGCCAACACTGTAAATATTATATTCAATAAACAGTCTCCGTGTATCAAAGATACTACGTGTTTTAATAAATAACATTGAAGACATCCAAGAGCGATACTGGAGATAAAGGGCCCAGTATTACCTGCAGTACAGGACATTACAAGTGGCGCAGCTAAAAAGGATTACACGCCAGACTGTTTATCAGATTGCGGCAAGTCGTGACAGGGATCGTGACTTGCAAAAATCTCCCGAAGGTGACAATAAATCACTTGGGGCATCGCTGAAGTGCCATCCATCAGGAGATTTTCAGGGCATAATAGGAGACAGTGGAGAAGGAGGAAAGAAGAGGAAAATCACGGGACCCTGGGTAACTAAGTCCAGCCCGGTAATACAGGAAAGAAGAGGAAAATTACTTACGGGACCCTGGGTAACTAAGTCCAGCCCGGTAATATACAGTGGAGAAGAGGAAATTACGGGACCCTGGGTAACTAAGGCCAGCCCGGTATTGATAATCCTGGAAGCGGCTGGGCGCCTGGACTGCAAAGGCGCCGGTTCCTGGTGTCAGGTTGTTTTGTTTCTTTTTCTGGAAGGTGTTATTGTTGCCGGGTGTGTTTTTTTTGGTGTGGGCGATCATGGAATCGGGCGGAATTTCCAGGTTCTCTCACGTTAATGGGGATTGGAGTTTGTTTCGCCTGAGGTTAGAACAGTTCCTTCTAATTCGTGATGACATAAAAACAACTAAGTTAGATGCTTCACAGAAACGCGCATATTTGCTAAATCTTCTAGAAGCGGAGACATTAACTCTTTTGATCAACTTATGTTTTCCTTCTAAAGTTACAGACGTGGCATTCGATCAGTTAATAGAATTAATTGAGAAACATTGTTCCAGACCGCGATCGGTGTTCAAGGAACGAGAAAATTTTTATCAGGCCAAGCAATCGCTTGGTGAATCAGTCAGGGATTTTGCAGTGCGTTTACGAGGATTATCTTCGTTTTGCGAGTTCGGAACGCGTTTACCGGAATGTTTAGCTGATGTTTTTGCAATCGGCATTTTGCCGGGCCGAGCCAAGGAAAAAATTTTTCTCGAGGGGACTAAATTAACGTTTAACAAAATGGAAGAATTAGCAATAACGGTTTCAGTTTTAGATAATCTGGTTCCGGAAATTAAATCAGAAATTTCCGTAGGGACGTCGGGCGGCGTGAATTCAATTAATCGCTCGTATTCGCCGGGGAGAGATTCACTTCCGGATAAAACTCAAGGTTTCCGGAGGTCATCTTCGCGGTCGAAAAGTCCCGAGCCGAGAGGATTCTCGAATATTAAAAAATGTACCATTTGCGGTGAATCACATTTAGAAAAATATTGTAAATTTAAGAATGCAAAATGTTTTAATTGTCACAAAATAGGGCATTTGAAGAAATTCTGTAAGAATCACAATGTTTATCCGATTTTTGAACAATCCCGGGAGAAGGTTATTAATAGGATTTCTTACATTAATCCGTTTAGGGCTAATATAATAATTAATAAATTAAAATGTGCCGCTATGATTGATTCAGGCGCCAGTATGTCGGTCATGCCGGATTTTATTTTCAACCGATATTTTAGGGATGTAACATTGTCACCTGATAAGCGTACTTTATCTGGATACGATGGTAAACCACTTAATATTGTAGGTAGTGCTTGTTTTACCGTGGAATACAATAATATCAAAAACAAGTTATTATTTACTGTTGTGATTAATGGCTCGGAATTGATAGTAGGTCGGGACTTCATGGAGACTTTTAATCTGAAGATAGTTCCAGTGATGGATAATTCGGTTTCAACAATCAAAGACAAAATTGAAATGATTTACAACGAGTTTCCAGAAGTGTTTTCGCCGGGGCTGGGTAAATTCAGTAAACATAAAGTGAGTTTCAAAGTAAACAAGGAAGCTCGTCCTGTTTTTTTTAATGCGAGGCCGGTTCCGTTCGCTATTAAGGAAAAAATTGAGAGAGAATTAGAAGCTATGGTAGCTGATGGTATCATTTCTCCGGTAACCAGCAGTGAATACGCGTCTCCAATTGTACCGGTAATTAAAAAGAACGGGAATGTTAGGATTTGCGTGGACTACAAGAGATCTTTAAATCTCATGACGGACTTGGAAAGGTACCCGCTGCCCTCCATAAATGAAGTTGTTCACAAAGTAAGTTCGGGTAAAGTGTTCGCTAAACTAGATTTAAGACAGGCTTACTCACAATTAGAATTAGCTGACTTTTGCAAAAAGTATACTACAATAAATACGCATTTAGGGTTATTTCAATATAACAGACTAGTCTTTGGTTTTAAGTCAGCGCCAGCGATCTTCGCTAGGACTATAGCAAGATGTCTTCAAGGGTTGAAGGGGGTGGCATTCTATTTAAACGATATCATCATTTCGGGGGTCAACGAACTGGATTTAGTGTATAACATACAGGCAGTGTGCGCGCGTTTACGAGAGTGCGGGTTGAGGGTCAACACGGATAAATGCGAATTTTTTGTAGAATCGGTAGAATTTTTGGGGTATGTAATTTCGGGGAGCGGAATCCAACCTCAGCCAAACAAACTTGAAGCTATAAAAAACGCTCCGTATCCTACGGACGTTCATAAATTGAAAAGTTTATTGGGTTTTCTAAATTTTTATCGGAATTTCATTCCTAGGATGTCATCAATACTGGAACCCCTGCATAACCTTTTGAAAAAAGGGGTAGAGTGGAATTTCTCAGAAGACTGTAAAGTAGCAGTCGATACCATTAAAGAATTAATGGGCAACAACACGATTCTTACAAATTATTTTCCGGACTTACCGGTAAAACTGTATACGGACGCTAGTACATGCGGACTCGGGGCTGCGTTAATGCACGTGTTTAAGGACGGCACAATGCGTCCAATTGAGTTCGCTTCTCGTAGTTTGACAACCGCCGAAAAGAAATATAGTATTTTGGATCTCGAAGCTCTGGCAATTGTGTTCGGGTTAAATAAATTTTTTCAGTACCTTTTTGGAAGGGAGTTCACGTTATGCGTTGACAATATGCCGTTACTAAGAATTCTAGGGGAACACAAAAATATTCCGGTTCTCGCAGCAAACCGTTTGCAGAGATATGGCATCATTCTGGCAGGGTTTTCGTACAAAACGGAATTTGTGAAATCTTGTAATAACCAAGCAGATTTTCTTTCTCGCTTACCGTTGAAGGACACAGTTGAGGGTTTTAAGGATGATTGCGGGACTGACTTTGTTTGTTTTATTGAGAATTGTGACCATGTTAATTTTCAAGCAGTTGTGTTAGCCACCGCAGCAGATAGCGAATTACAGCTAGTGTTTAGGTATTTGCGGCAGGGCTGGCCCAAACGAGTAAATCGTGACAGCAGTATATGGAAATATTGGTTGAAAAGGAATGAACTTTCTATCGTAGAAGATTGTTTGTTTTGGCAACATAGAATAGTTATACCTGTTTCTCTCCAAAGGCAAGTTTTAGATTTATTACACAGGTCACATCTAGGTATTGTAAAAATGAGGGGAATTTCCAAAACATATTTTTGGTGGACTTCTCTAAACAAAGATTTGGAGGAAGTCGTTCAATCTTGTTCAGATTGTTCGTTGTCAAAACAGTCACCACCCAAAAGTCAATTGACGGTTTGGCCAAATCCAGGTAAAGCTTGGAGTAGGGTACATCTAGATTATTGTGGACCCCTAGCGGGGAAGATGTTTCTCGTGGTTTGTGACTCATTCTCGAAGTGGTTAGACTGTATCGAGGTGCAGAAGGCAGATTCAACTCACACGATTATGGAATTGAGGAAATTTTTTTCTAATTTTGGCAACCCTGAGTTAATTGTATCTGACGATGGCTCAGTTTTTACAAGTGAGGAATTTAGGGTTTTCTTAAAGGAGAACAATATTAAGCTTATGACTTCTCCGGTGAAACACCCCCAGTCAAACGGGCTGGCAGAAAATGCAGTAAAAATTTCGAAAATGTTCCTCAAGAAACTGTTAATAAACGGTAAATTCCCACTAGATTACAATGTCAAGCTGTTGAATTTTTTAGTGGACTATAGAAATTCTTTCCATTGTTCGACAGGTATTGAACCAGCGGTTCTGTTAGTAGGAAGAAGGCTGCGTTCTACGTTCGACAGTTTGTTGCCAGTGAAAAATGGAGAAGACTTTTCGGAAAAAGTCAAGGAAGCTAACGTTAACATTTCTAAAGCTCAATCTGATCAAGTTAGGTTGTACAGAGGGGTAAAAACCAGGGTTTTTAAAGTTGGACAAAAATGTTTGACAAAAGATTATCGTCATGATAATAAAGTCGTTTGGGCTAAGGGTGTAGTTTCTAGAAAGCTAGGTAAAAAAGTTTATATTATTAAAATAGGAAACACTGATGTGACATGGAAGAGACATGTGGACCAGATGAGGGAAATGTCAGTGAGCTGGAAGGAAGATGGCAAAATTGCGCAGCATCCCGCGTCTGAAATTTTGAGGAACGAGCCTCATGTGTTAGAGACTGCGACCTTGTTGCGTGGATTGACTGGTTGTTCTCCTGATTCCAGGTTGGTGGGGGAGGAGGTGGTGTCGGAGCAGGCACGGCAACAGAGACCATGGTCGGGAAGACTGCGTTCAAGTCACAAGGCACCTACAACTTCCAGAGGAGACGGGACAACTTGACCCAGTCACCGCGGTTAAATTATGTGTATCTTAAAAAAATTATTGTGTATGAAGTATTACAATTTATGTTAATTGTTATTTAAGTTATTTAAGTTATTTTGTTATGTAAGTAAGTAGCTTCAGAGTTGAAGGAGGGAGAGATGTAGTGTTGGTAATATGAGTATCTGTCGGGTAGGTTCGGGAATACCGAACCTAGCCGAAGCGGCCGGACATCGGCACAATATAATAGCGAGCACAGAGCTCGTGCGGGTCTTTTCTCGTTAGGCGGCTTACAGCCAACACTGTAAATATTATATTCAATAAACAGTCTCCGTGTATCAAAGATACTACGTGTTTTAATAAATAACATTGAAGACATCCAAGAGCGATACTGGAGATAAAGGGCCCAGTATTACCTGCAGTACAGGACATTACACTGTCTAAATTTGATTTCGAAAACTCTGCAAAGCCCTGGCAATGCCGGAGACTTCAGCTAGTTAAATTATATTTAAATTAAATAAATAAAAAAAATTAAAAAATTCATTTTATTTGTATTTTAACTTTATGAGTTTAACCTCAAATTGCAATATTTAATTAAATGAAGACAATATAAGCGAAACTCAATCGAAAATCAGGAACCAGTAAAATCAGAAAAAGATATTGACACCTCTGGGACTCGAACCCAGAATTTGAACCAGGGTTTGAATCTTGCAATCATAAAATGAAGATAATGTTGGTGGTTCTTAGTTGAAGTGATACAGTTAAAAAAGACCGAATTTGATGACTCTGGTGCAGTGGTTAGCGCGTTTGCCCGGAAAGCAAGAGGTCCTGGGTTCGAGTCCCAGAGGTGTCAATATCTTTTTCTGATTTTACTGGTTCCTGATTTTCGATTGAGTTTCGCTTATATTGTCTTCATTTAATTAAACGTTTTTATCAGTTTAGTGTTTTCGCGAACTTGTATTTGTAATCTAATATTTGAAAACGTCGAGTTTTTTCTCTAATGTTCATTTCAATTAGCTTCAAGCATCTCATTTTAACGGTTGTAAGTTAATTGCAATCCCAGCTTCTCCCGCAGGACCAGCTCGGATTTCTAATGGAGTAATTACCCCGTTCCAGCTGCATTAGTATAATGTAATTATTGCACACGAACTGTTTAATGGTTTCTTGGTTAATTGCATTCCTCGTTAATTTTAATGCGGGTTTATTCTGATCTGCTGATTTTAAAAATTCTTTTTACACACCTACTTGTTCAATTTTAAATTCGGATGAAACGGAATTTGCCCAAATTTAAAAAGAGCATTATGTCAATAATATCATTTGTTCAATGCGCATATATACATACATACATATACACATACTCACACACACACATACACAGACTCGCACACCTTCCCACTACGTACATCATCCGGTAATTACTTAATACGCATACCATAAATAAGGTACTACAATGAAACACATAATAGGTACCCACCATGTAAAAATATACTTATTAATTGTAATTTTTTTCAACCAAATTATCTAATGTACTGTTTGTTTCTGTTAATAAATAAAAATAAAATAAATGACCCATTACAGTACCTACGAAGGGTCAAACTGCGTTCATTTGCCGCTTTGATTAGGATGTTACTTTTCAAGGCTCCTATTGGTTGATATTGTTGAAACTCGGATGAAACAGAAATTACGCATTACAGTACCTACGAAGCGTCAAACTGCGCTCATTGGCCGCTTTGATTATGATGTCACTTTTCAAGGTTTTGGTAAAGTCTCGCTTCTGCCGCGTGTGAATTGCACACGCTGTTTTTTTTCATGGCAGGAGTGAAAAAGAAAATAAAAAGAAAGAAAATAGAATCTGCAATTTTTACGGTATTCACAATTAGTATTTATTTTGTGTACATTCAATTTGAAAGTATGACACGGTTCAATAATAGCAAGACAGTAGCAAGTGACTTTATGGGTTCACTCCCAAAGGAAACCTAATTGTTCCCTCAACCGCTCGTTTTACCTCTTACCGAAAGTGTTCTAACGAGTATATTCACTCTGGGTTAGCTGTAATCTGAAGCCGACGGTTTACAAAGCGTCTCTTTGATTCAGTCCAGCCAGAGATTTTACCTGAAGATGCGCGGTTAGAACCGAAAGCAGCTTAACTCTAGAGTTACCAAATGACCTTGTATCGGTCATCCCAACTGTGACATCCCTTCCAGGGTTCACGTTTGAGCGGGGGGGGGGGGGACAATTAATCAACAGCTTAAGCCGCCGCTACCCGAATTTTTACCGATTTTTTACATATTTCCTTTAAAACATTTGAAGTTTTTAAGCTCTTAAAAAATATATGTTATTTTTGAAGATAATATCTATACGTTTTGCATGCTGAAACGCAAATTTTATGAAATTCCCTCGATAGAAAAAAAATCGCATCCGAAAATTATTATAAACATATTATTTTACAAGTTATATGTGTGAAAAAATTCACAGTATTTCTTTAAATGCTGTTTTAGATAACCCCCAAGAGATTTTTCTGTATTTTAAACGAGTCGTGTTTTATTAAACATTTTAACTATTCTCGCTTCAATTTTATCGTTTTAAATATTAGCGCGCTCTCTCCAACATTCGTAATTACACATCTCTCCATCTTCTTTATTTTTGAGCGGGAATACGGCGCCTTAAGAGACATAACGGTGCGAGAATGAGAAAGTATTTGAAATCGAAGAAATAATGAACGTACTCTTGTAAATTTAAGTCGGTTCGCTACAGTGACGATATTCTAGGATTACTGCAAGAGTCCTGGGATATATTGTGAGGTTGAAATTAATGGGAAGATGAAACAT
The DNA here is from genome assembly GCA_917880885.1 of Limnephilus marmoratus. Taxonomy (NCBI): domain Eukaryota; kingdom Metazoa; phylum Arthropoda; class Insecta; order Trichoptera; family Limnephilidae; genus Limnephilus; species Limnephilus marmoratus. The sequence continues at coordinate 50,985,103 of OU862914.1, read as the reverse complement.
ATTGCAAAGAGAAAGGTTGAGAGGTACCAAACTATTCAGATCTTAATTATCTATAACTTGGTAGGCTCTTGGTACCTCCGCCTCAGGAACCATTTATTGAATAACCAACACATCTGCCATAGGTCACCCCAAGTGGTTCGCCACGATTGCTGATTTAAAAGGATGCCCTGGTTCACGGGGAGGGGTTTGTGGGGATATTGGCGGTGGATTCACCTGCCCACCAGCTGCGTGGCAGGCCTGATCGGAAGAGGCTTCTTGAGGACGACCTTTTTGGCAGTTCCGGTAGGACTCTCTCGAAACGTCACCTTTAACTGCAGTGGGAAGGATGGATTCATGCATCCGTCACTCCTGGAAACACTGACCCCCAGATTCCTACACTCCCTCAAACCTTTTCCCTTCCCGGAACTTCGTCTCCTTCCTATCCTCAAAAAAACCCTCCACACAGCGTCCCCAAAGATTACATAATCCCTGAGGGGAATTATTTCGCCCAGGGCATCCTGTGTGGAGCAAATGTAAAAAAAAACCCTTTTTTTATTGGTAGAAGGAAGCCACCTTGTGGTTTGACATATTTAATAAAATAAAACAATTACTTTGTTCATAACTACGATTTTTTTTTAATACCGACGGGTTTCGCTTAACACAAGCATCATCAGGGTATCAAATTGAACTGATTAAAAAATACATTTTGTGGGCTTATATATACAATACATACAGAAAGAGACAAAACATTAAAAAAAACGGTGAGAAAGTATGAAATTAAAATCTTACAGAGTAAATAAAATGTATTATCTATTGTATGTCTATTAATATATTAGATTATTACGAATGATGATTAAGATTTTAATTTCCTATCTCTAACAGTTCCTTTATTTTATGTTTTATCTCTTTCTGTAGGTATGTATATAATGTACTTTTTGATCAGTTTAATTTTATACTCTGTAATCACACAATGTATTTTTTGATCAGTTTAGTTTTATACTCTGATGATGCTTGTGTTAAGCGAAACCGGTCGGCATTAAATAAATCAATCGAATACAAATGAAGCAATTTTTTATTTCATTAATAAGGTTGTTTATAATGCCAAAATAATTGCATGACTAAAATTTCATGAATGAATGAATTTTGATATTTATCAAATTTTTGTAGGTCGTCAATGAAGTAAATATTCAATAGCATATTTACTCATCCCACAAAAAAACTGCTAGGCACTCTGGAAGTTGCCCTCTTAAAGTTTGATCAAAGCGAGTATAATAATTTCACCCTCTAATTGAATTTCCACCCTTATTCCAGGCGCCCCCGCCGTGGGAGTCGCGCCTTGCGGGCTCGCGCTCCGCCCCCGCGGCCCCCGGCCTCAGCGGGCTCGCAGCGCCCCCCGCGCCGCCGCCTCCTCCCTCGCTGCCACGGGCGCAGAACCCCACCATCACATTGCTGCAAAAGGCTAGAGGTTGGTATATTGTATTACTTCATAATATTATGGTTGATTTTATTCGCAGGTAAGTTTAATTTCAGGGATGCGGTGAAAGGATTATATTTCAGAAATATTTCCAGTGTTTTGTAATGGTTGTAAATGCAGACCATTTTATTAAACACTAATTTCATTAATTTTTTGCCAGGGTTTATAAAAGGATACATGTAAATATATTGTTAATAACTCAATATCGATTTTATTTCATTCAAAATTTGCGTTGATAAATACCTACGTTAAAAAATGCTCAAAATCGTGATGGTAAAACTATAAAAATTATGTACTTTTTGTAATTATTTTTTTATCATAGGTATTTATATTTTTTCAATAATGTCTAAGCAAAAAAAGAAAGTATTTTTTTAAATATATTAGTTTGTAAGACCGTAAATAAATAGACAAACTGAAGTATTTTCGAAAACAAGGGCGCAGATATTTTTTTATGATTTCATTTGAACTAAAATTAAAATTCTGAAAAGTAGCTTTCCCAAATAATTTATTTTACAACATGACTATATGATTTGAAACGTATGTTGTATAATACAATTTTTTTTTGAAAATTTTATATATCTGCCAACGACCTACGGTAAAACCTTATTGTACTAAAAATAAACATATTTTCAAAAAATTTAAAACATAGCTTTACTAAATAAAAAAACAGTCTTTCGAAATCAATTTAAATTTTCTTGTGGAAGAGAATCAATGCGTCTAAAATTTGATTTAAAAATGACATATTTCCTGTTTTGTCTGGTTATTCCCTCTCAATATTTTGTAACTAATCCACCAAGGTTCTCTATTAATTATTTACACATTTGAAGAAAAAAAAATTATAGATATGTTATTGAAAACGAAACTTCACTAAGCATTCAGACCATAGGCCTTCCATGTTTATCCAATTCTCCCAATAGAAGCAAGTACCACAGTTCACCAGGAGTGTCATTGGAATTTCGGTTCCACAATGCATCTTCCCAGGAGGTCTAGAACAGAGAAATCCATAACACTACAATATCGGATCGATAGGCATAACTTCCGATGATTTATATCTTAGTAGCATCGATTTTATATTCCGAGCACGGTTTCACTATTGACAGCCGAACCGATATTGATAGAGAATAAATAAGAAAACGATGAAATTGTTTTCTATAAATTAACATTCAGAAATGTCAAAAGCACACAATTACGTAAAAATATGAATAAATTGGCATTTTTTTTTTTTTTTTATAGTGAATACCGCACAAGAATCTCAACTGCTCACGTCTGAAGCCAGTGAGACTATGGTATCCCCAATTGGGGTATGTTGTGAGGCTGAAGGTAGTGGGGAGGGGAAGGAGGTGGGGAAGAGGAAGGTTAGGAAGTAAGGCAATGTTGAATTGAAATAGTAACTAGCCTAAATTGCATTGGCCGTCCCCGTTTACTTTTTGATTCTAAACGAGAGTTAATTAGTTATTGAGGTCTTTGGTCATATTTCAACCACTTTCGTTTCTCAAAGATCGAGCGAAATAAATTGATGGCGTCTTATAAAATTTCAAAAATTATTGTAATTTCAGAAGGTCAACTGCCTCGAGGAGCAGCTTATCTATCACAGGACAGAGAAAGAGAACCACCGAGAGATCGCAAATCCCCGCCCAGGGTGAACCAGGGAGAAGTTGGTAAGAAATTCTGAAAAATATTCAATATCTATAATTTATAATTTTTTGACAACTTTGGTACAACATCAATATTTTGCTATAAGTGTTCTTCAACAATTGGCGTAATTTTTTAAGCAAATCTCTCTTTCAAATCCCATATATCTGATATTGTCTCCCGTGCCAACAAAATGCTTGGATTTGTTCTTCGTAATTCAAGATCATTTACCAACGGAATCGCAATCCGAAGAACGTATGAAGCACTTGTTCGCAGTATCTTGGAATATAGCTCCATTATTTGGGCCCCTTCTGAGCAAAACCATATTCTCGAAATAGAAAAAGTACAAAAGAGATTCATGCGTTACCTATATATGAGGGAATATATGTACTACCCTTTCCTGTATCCATCCTTATTCTTAGCAGGAATGCTCGATCTTAATACATTAGAAGCCCGCCGAAAAATATTTTTAGGAAAACATTTTTTTAAGATAATCTCTGGAACTATACATAATCCACCTATTTTGAAAGAAATTAACTTATATGTACCAGACAAGTATACTCGTGGAAGGTCCCATACCCTTTTTTATGCTCCAAAAGCAAGGACTTCTGCCTATCAGAACTCGCCAGTCAACAGAGCGACTGAACTGCTCAACGAGTCTGCATTGACCATTGACATTTTTAATGTAACCTACAGGCAGTTTAACAATTATCTTTGACGTATGTCACAAAGTAGTGAAACTGACCTTTTTATGTGTTTTGCTATACTTTTTGTCTAATTTGTAATCTTCTTCATAATGTATTGGTGAATAACCGTTTTACGGAGAACATGAAAAATAAATAAATAAAATAAATAAATAAATAAATAAATAAACAATTATTATTCGTACTTCAGACCTAAATATTTCTTTTTTTATTGGTGCCCTTTTTTACTCATTTAAAGTACGCTCTAGCGTGATTAAATCGCACTTTATGGAACGCGCGTTTTTTAAAGTTACCAAGTTATCAACAAATCAACAAAATGTGAAGTCTAAATGTCAACTTTTAACTATAAATCTGACAGGAATATTTTAAACGTCAAATAAAACATTACAAATGTTTCAAAAATTTTATTCAAAATTTACATTCTTTTTTACATCGCTTACATTCTAATTATTTAAATGGATGTGAAAAGAGCAGTTCGTATTATTTGAAATATTAATACCTCCGTTTTTTCACAATAACTAGTAAAAAACTGTGATGTCAACTATTAATCTTATGTGACAGATTGCAAATTAATGTTTGTGTTTTTCATTTCCATGACAACAAGATATTGTGATGTCACATCACGAATTCATTAATAGTTCTTATTTCCAAATTTTTAATAATAATATCAATATTTATGTTTTCAAAGTTTACCAATAAAAAAAAATAGCGTAAAGTATTCGTGGATAACTGGTCTTTAAAACACTTGCTTTATTTCGAGCACTCGGCTACGCCGTCGTGCTCGAAAAATCGCGCGTGTTTTAAAGACCAAATCGCGCGTGTTTTAAAGACCTGTCTATCCACTTATATTTTAATATACTAAAATATCAGATTCCTTTTAATTGTAAATTCTTATTACAGTTTATTATTATTTTGAATAACCCAGGCAGTTAGTTCAGCAATGCCACTAAATTTGGCGCAGGAAAGTCCTAAATTTAGGAAATTTGAGGATTAATTTTTTTCACATGTCATCTTTGGGGATGCTGTACGGGGTTTTTTTTAAAAGAAATTAAGAAAGGATGTTCTGGTAACATTGGAGGGGTCCCACCACTTTCCCGGTAACGATAAAGAAAACTATTTTTGAAGTAAAACTAGGAGAGTAAGCTGGTGAATGCGTGACGAGAGCGTTACGAAAAGCGAGGCGAACGGTAGTTGAGAGGGAGATATAAGTTAGTGAAGAAAGAAAGAGAGAGAGTTACGTTTCGTGTATTACTGTAGGGGCAAGAGAGAGAGGTGCGAGCACACATTTTCTTTCTCTCATTCTCTCGTAGCCAGTTACGTTTCGTATATCTAAGATACAGTGCAGGCCTAGTGCCTGTATCACACTGTGGGAGCAAGATAGAGCAGTGCGCGCCACATTTTCTTTCTCTCTTCCTATCATATAGATGGAGCAAAAGAAGTTTTACTTCAGTCCTGTGGTCTAAATCACATTCGGTTTTTTTTAAAGAATGACAAACATTCCCGGGTTACGAATAATCTGACAATATTTGAAAATCTACTACCACCATAGCAGGCAGAAAATATTATTTGTGTCATGATGGAGGACTTAACCAGCCGATGGATCGAACACGCGAAGACTGGCTGGGATCTAAACCGCGATGTCAACTCAGCCACTGACCAGTCATAAGGGGCCATCCATAAATTACGTCACACGAATTTGATTTTTTGACCCCCCCTGTCACACATCGTCACATTTGTGAAACCTTTACCCCCCTTGTGTGACGTAAAATGTTTTGCAATTTTACATCTAAAAAAGTTTTGGGTATTTAATTTAGATTTTTACATGTGACGTCACAGAGCTAATGACCCCCCATACCCCCTGTCACACAATGTCACACTTCTCTACTCTCCTCCCCCCCTTAAGATATGACGTTATTAATGGATGGCCCCTAATCGATTTTTTTAATAAAACGAAACTATTTACATTCTTTCAGTTAAGGTATGTGCTGCATCCACATACTGAAAGATCTCCAAACAAAAAGTTGAAATTTTGAAAAAAAAAAAATTATCAGTAATATCGTATTTATCAATCTTAGCACTCTACCTTACTGAAAACTCACGGACCGCAATTGGTGGGTAGAGGTATTGGTAATCCAATAGTTTCCGGGGCGGCGGTACCAATTCAACTTCCCATTTGAGATGAGGCTAGTTGGATTTTTGAGCAGTGATTTTTAAATAAAATTGCGAGATGGGAAGAGACAGTCATGTATAGTACACGCCATACTTTAATGCCGGCCTGAACTCGATACGATCACGCAGATACTGACTTTCCAATGAACCTAAGCGAAAGAGAAAGATGCGTAAAACATTCGTGCGACAGAGAAAGGCGTGGACAGGGAGGCATGCCTCATTTCTGACCTTAAACTCGCCGATTGCAACGAATTCTGTATCAACGTCAGGCCGGTATTAAAGTTTGGCGTGTACTATAAATGGTTTATATTATGTGTACATTCTTATCGTATTTTAATTTTATTTTGCAGTTTATTCCCTGAGGAGAGAATACGCCAGCGATACAGAGAGTGGCGGCACCAGACGGAGGATGGCGGAACCGAAGAAGTATGAAGGCATTGGACCAACTACCAAAGAAGGAATGCCGATCGTCCTCAGATCAGTAATAATAATTTAAAATACTCTATTTAATTAATGAAGACAATATTAGCGAATATTAAACGAAAATTTTAAACAGAAACATCAGAAAAAGAGAGGTCATATCTAGGAATCGAACCCAGGACCTTAGCCTTGCCGGGCGGTACGCTGGAATGACGGTAGCTTCACCACTGAGCTAACCCTATCCGCTTTGGTCATATTTAACTGTTTTTTTATTTTATTTTTGGGGTGTTATGCCGCGTTACGCCACCTCCTTCTTTAGCCAACGTTTCGGACAGCGTTACAGTGTCCATCATCAAGGCAAATGTGTGCCTAAAGAGGAGGTAGCGCAACACTGTATAACACCCCAAAAATAAATAACGAAAATTCTTTTGACCGTGAAAATCTAAAATCTTGTCCATTTCATATTTCGATTAAAAATACTTTTATTGGCACATATATTTATGTATGATTGCAAGATTCATCTCGCACTAAATGCTACCTAAATAGTGTCTTGGATAAATGTATCCATTTTTATTTAATATGCGACATCTTTTGACTTTTCTGCAAGTCTAGGATAAATAATTATTTTCATTTTAACTTAATAAGAAAAACCTCGAATTATAATATTTTATTAATGACCACATTGTAATGATTAATCAAATATTATAATTTGACACACTTTGGACTCCATCGGAATTCAGGCACAAAAAAAATGGTTCCAAAAAGGGTGAAATTAAAAAAAAATAGAAGCCATAAATTTCGATAAGAACTTACGACTCGTAAAATTTTCGATATTTCTTATTTTGATACTGATAATAAATAAAGTGCATCTGATTTCAAAGCTCTCATTTTTATATTTTCAGGAAGTAAAGGAGGGCAACCAGTCGAAGTGGTACAAGAAGATGTACGACACTATCCACAGAAACAAGTTCGATGGTAAATCCCTTTTTGTATAAATGTTACATGTTTTAACCAATTGTAATACCTTTATTTGTGTTAATATCTCCCTTTTTATTCTTATTTTTCCAGACGATTATGTGACGGTCCGATACAAATCTCGTCGAGGTGAATATTCTATAAAAATGGAATTGATTTTGATTTTATTCTAACAAATTCACACTTCGGTGGTAGAAAATTAGGGTGTTTGTTGCTTAGTTCGTCGATGTGGAAGTTTTTGAAAATTTTTGAAGGTGCTTACTTACATACCAGCTTCATTTAACCTATGCATATATATTTTTTTGTGTAGTCACCTGTAAAATGAAAAGGTAGATAGAATATAGGTCGGTGGAGTGCTGAAGATATTTTAGAATATTGTGATATTAAAAAAATCCCTTTTGTGACAAAATTCACAAATTTTCAAGTAGCTTTAGCACTTAGTGTGATTGACATTCCTTAAGGTCATAAAAAACATAAGATATAATTTTATTTAAATATTATTTTTTCATGTACATTTTGTTTATACTCGATAAACTAGTGCCTATTTAATCTTTGTTGTCGTGGTTTAGACGGTGAATGATTTGCGCCCATAAATATGCAATATAAACATGAACAAATAAAGTTGTCGATAAAAAAACTCAATTCTTCCAAGAAAGCAAGTACAATATTGGATTGTATCACCGATACAATTTTGTGTTTGTATTCCTCTATTGAAAAAAATGGGTTTTTATATGAACAAAACAATTTATTTACATTCATATTGCGTATTTACGGTCGCAAACAAACGATTCATCCTAATATTTTACAGCATAATAATTAAATTACCGCCATCTATGAACGAGCAGATTATGAATTATTTAAAGTTTACCCTTAACTGCCAAAATGTTTGTTTTATGGTTACGGTGCGTTATTAAATAGAGACATGCCAATAGCAATGAAGCTAGGTATGAGAAACCAATAAAACAAACAAATTATTTAAATCTCATTGGGCCTTAATAAACCGTGTTTTGAATTTTACACTACTGAAACAAAAATGAATGTAGAGGAATTTGTTTGTTATCAATCGTGTAAAATTAACATTTAAACCCTTTAATTAGTAAGGGGTTAGTGTTTCACGCAATGTCGTATGTTTTGTTTGTTATGTTTGTTTTTTATAAACATTTTTTAAGTGAGAGTTTTATGAGAGTTTGCTTGGGTAATTTAAAAAATGTACAAATGTTAAGTGGTGGTTTTGGGAACGGAATTCTATCTTAAAAGTTAAATGATTCTAATTACGAGTTTGTAAACACTTTCAGAATTTTTCACGGCCACAGCTGAATTATCATCGATTGCAAAACACACCGATGTTCATTATAAGTAACCCTAATATTGATTGCTTTAACACTGTAGTAACGTATTTATTATAATAATAGTGAATGGTATTGCTTAAATTAATTTAACAGACAATTTAATCAAATGAAGATTCCGTACAAGATATAATCTGTTCGCTTTTTACGTTCTGTATAATGTGTTACAATGTTGTTTCAATATAGTATTATGAAGAATCTCTCTTTGACTTAAGTTAAAAGGGAGTAACCACCTAATCCGCTTGCTTGCTTCACATTATCTGTGACATGATACAAATCTGTGAACATACATCCATCGTATGTATAATGTGTTACAGTGTTGTTTCAAGATAGTATTCTGAAGAATCTGGGTATGACTTTAAAGTGAAATGGGAATAATCACCTAATCTGCTTGCTTTATAACATTATCTGTGACAAAATTCGCAACTGTGAACATACATCCATGTTATGTATAATGTGTTACAATATTGTTTCAATATAGTACTATTATATAATCTCTGAATTACTTAGAAGTTAAAAGGGAAAAATCACCCAATCTGCTTGCTTCACAACATTATCTGAGACAAAATACATATCTGTTTACATACAACCATGTTGTGTAAAATGTGTTACAGTGTTGTTTCAATATAATATTATGAAGAACCTCTTTGTGACTTAGGCCTCAAAAGAGAATAAACACCTAATCTGCTTGATTCGCAACGTTATCTATGACAAAATATATCTGAAAAAATACATCCATGTTATGAATAACGTTTTACAATGTTTTTTTGAGTATAGTATTATGAAGAATCTCTGTACGTTAAGAGTCAAAAGCAGAAGTCAAAAATCACTTAATCTGCTTGCTTCACAACATTATTGACAAAATGCATATCTGGGAATGTTATGTATTATGTGTTACAATGTTGTTTCAACATAATATCACGAAGAATCGGTATATGACTTGGAAGTCAAAAGAGAATAATAATACATATAATCCGTTTATTTCACAACATTGTCTGTGACAAAATACATGTCTGCGAACATTCATCCATGTTATATATAATGTGTTACAATGTTGTTTCAATATAGTATTTGTTACAATGTTATAATATTAGGGTTACTTCATAATAATTCGCATTCATCGCACTAAATTGCTTCGTCTTCAAATCAATAAACATCGCAAATCAATTGCATTTCTTGCACCTCAACTTCATAGTTCAGGCTGTATATTATTTCATTATTCTAATTTTACTTTTTTATTATAGATTTATTTACAATCCCAACACATTTTATCATAATAAGCACGTTGCTTGTGAACTGTACATATACGGTATTTCACCACTTATATTACATCACTTCAAAAATTATTTATTCGCTCTTAATTAATTCCAATGAAGGCCACGCTCTCGAAACACCAATGGAATCGTAACATTTCACCCTGACAATGCATTTCTTATTGCTTCGATCCGTTTTCTTCTCTTAAGAAAAATAACTAATTATACCCTTGACGCTTCGAAAGCATAATGCCAAAGATCTGGGTAGGTATCTTCTACCTGAATATTTTATCTTATTATAATTTATATTATATTTTACTACATAATGTTTCCACCTGAGAGGCGAGTATGGGTACCGCCGCTTCTTATTTATTGGATAAGCAACACCTCTGCCATAGGTCACCCCATGTGATTCGCTACGTTAGTGACTTAGCTAAAGTGTCCAGATTCATGGGGTGAACTTTGTCCAGGTGTTGGCGGTGGATGCGTCTGCCAACCTAGCGATAGACTGGTTGAGGGAGGCCTTTCGATCTTTGACCTTGCATGGATTCATCCACTCCTGGGCACATTAGCCCCCAGATTCTTTCCCACCACTCGTACATTTTTCTTTCATATACATTGGCCCCGAGGGAAATTATTTTCCTCAAGGTTACCTGAATGTGAATAATGTAAAAATAAAAATAATGTAAAAATTGATTAATGTCTGTGGACTCCACTGAAACGCATTATTTATAACATATGAAATATATAATTATTGAATAAAGTGATTGTATATAATGTGCATTTTATATTTTTGTTTTATTATATTCTGTGTAAAACACTACGCTGGGGTACTTTATTTTATAGCTTAATATGTTTTTGCTTTTAAACAAATAAAAACAGCTTTTTAACAACCAAAAAATGTATAGTTTTTGGGAGTAGTGAAAATAATACACTAAATACGGATTAAAAGTAAAATATTTCCAACCTAACGCCATAAACAATGCATCTTAATAGAAAAATGCATTAACAAAATGAAAAATTTTTTGATGTTGTAAAAACAATAAAAAAAGTCAAAGTTTATTTGGTTACCACAATATTTAGTGAAGATTGTCACTTCAATTTTAAACAGAGAATAACAAAACATGTTTTTAACAGTTCCATGACAAGTATAATTTCAATATCTTTTTCAAAAATCATTAAAAGTGATGAAAACGAAATTTAAAAAATAGCCCGTAACCCAACCTAACGTAACCTTTTTAACGAAGTCTTTTTTTCATCACTTTTAATAATTTTACAAAAGAGTGACAAAATTGCACGTTGTTACCCGGTTACCGTTTTATACACAATTTGATTGTTTTGAAATTTTTCGAAAATTTTGGTAAGGTGAACATTTTTTAATATCATTCACTTGTCCGATATAAAACCCCATTTTATGAATGGGTCAACAAGAAATTATAGATTTTGATGATTTCTGTTGCTTGCTGGAAGAATCCTAACTGATTTTTATCATGATCACGCAAAATTTAAAGTAACTAACTTTTACGGCTGTGAACCAACTTTATTTTAAAATGCAAAATGGTTCGATTTTAAACACCTGCATCTGCGATATTATTATTCCACATCATGTTGCAATAGTTTTTCGTTTAGCAAATTCATTCACGTGTTATTTTTTTGACATTATACATTTTATGGTTTCACAATATATCAAGCCACAACAATGGTATTTGGTCATTAAGGTTTGGGTTTGTTTTTAAGATAATGTAGTTGTGTGGCTTCATGAACAAGACATTTATTTCATGGTTTCATTTTTTATGGATCATAAACATCTTATCATTTTCACTTCATGATTTCAAAAACCATTTTTTTTTTGGATTTATAAAAACATGTTAATCTCTTATGGTTTATTCATTTATGGGTCATTTAGAGAAGGCATTATTTAGTTTCATAAACAAAACAAACAAAATACAAAAAATTGGGTTAACACCTTAATTAATGGTTACAATGCAAACATTTTACAACATAAATATCATTAAAAATATTCAGCTTGGGGTGTTTCATAAAAATTATTTTCTTAAATTGTCATCGAATGGTTAATCAGCGCCATTTTTTTTTTAAATTTCAAGTCCATTTCAGCTTTCCATCAAACTGTAATCAGCTGACAAGTATAATGAGCACAACACGTATGATTTTCCGCTGATCACAATTTGTTCACAAGTCGAAACGAACTTAGAAACGGGTCTTTAAGACAACGATTAAAATTTCTATGAAACTCTAAGCAATGTTTCACCAATATTAAAAGCCATTATTTTCATGTCATTAGCTTGATGGGTCTTAAAGTAACATGACGTGGCTTCAACATTACGTGGCTTCAACAATTTCATTTTAGATGTTATGTAAAACACTAATAAGTAACTCTGTAAACAGCCCACCCTTCTGCCCTACACCCGGGTCCCCGTCACACGCAGTACGCCTACTTCGACCCGCGCTCCGGCTACCTGAGCGAGCCGGAGGGCGGGCGCGCGGGCGGCTGGAGTAGCGACGCCGAGGGCGGCGGACGTCACGGCTGGAATAGCGACGCCTACGACAGCGACGCTTCCGCGCGACCGGGACGCCGACACTCGACGCTGGACCGACGAGGAAAGGAAAATGGGTCCATCAGCGAATTCTTGCCGGCTACTACTAAGTGAGCAAATTTATATAAAAACATTATTTGGGTATTTGAGGCTGCCGAACTTCCCACTTGTGTGACATTGAATGATGTTATTACGGTCAGCAACGATGTTCCGCCCCATATTAAAAAAAAAATCCCTTATTGTGGGGTAATTCAGTATTATAGTACCTACCTATCTACAATAATATCATGAACTTTCTTGAAATAAACTCGATAATTTTCGATTATTTAATTAAATGAAGACAATATTAGCGAAACTCAATCAAAAATCTGGAGACAGAAAAATCAGAAAAAGATGTGTCACCTCCAGGACTCGAACCCAGGACCTTCAAGACCAAGAAGTACCAATATTATCTTCATGTGTCTGGATAAATTTTTATCCATTTTATTTTTAAAACGCGACGTCTACTGACTTTTCTGCAGATAACTCAATAATGTTCATATAATATGAAATATATTAATAGAATAAGACACACAAAATACTCGAACCTCGAACCCCTACTCTCTCTTTAAGTAATGCGTCTATAAACTATGCAATCGGAACCTTTTTTAAAACTTTAAATTTTTTCAATTCCGTGTTTATTATAGGTGTATGAGACCACTTATTTGTTCCATACAAATACTGTAAACAATAGGGAGCTGGACTCCAATCGTCACTTCGGTTTATGAATAACAAGTCAGAGACCTTTTGGGTAGTAATGATGAAATATTTATTTTCAGACTGTTTTTATACTAAATTCTGCGCACACCTGTTTTGAATAACAAACTGGTTCGGACCCGCGCAGTGTTTTCTTGCATGAGTCAACCTCATTACTCTCGGGTGAACCTGTTGTTTTATGTCTTAAAATGCAGAATTTGTCATCAATAATAATGCAAGACGTGTTGGTTGCTAAGCTAAGTACTTGGTTTTTGAATATCACGTGCATTCTTTTATGTAACATTTCGCAAGAATCGACTTGTACATGTTGTTTACTCTTCTTTGAATAGGTGGTCGGTAATAATATTTTAAATAAACACGTGCGGCGAGCAGCTGCAATTTTTCGAGTAAACAAGATCTGGCAAATGCATCAAGAGACGTCTGTTGCAATAGGCATTTAATGCTTGACGTCACAGTCGACGAGTATTTCTGAATGCATTTCTGCCGGACAGATACATTCACACGCACAGAAATGCTCGCTTGACGTTTTGCTCGGCCGGACACGTCCGTACGTGAATACTTGGCTTTAGAGTAGAGATCTCAAGGTTGAGTGACGTTAACAACCTTATCTTTTTGTTATTTTATTTTATGTTCTTTGAAATTGTTTCAACAATTTATATCACAATGAAGTGTAAAATTTAAAAGTACGGTCTGATTTTAAAACTAGGAATTTATTAAACGAAATAATCACTTCGTCCAGACGTCACACAAAGCATTGCACACATTTCCAACTAGAAAATAAGTAAACGAGCCATATAAAGTTGTGCAAACTGCCCTAGCTCACGCGTCTCGACGAAGCTAATGTATATTCCATAAATAATTTAATGTATATTTAATATAAATTATCGGTTTGTTTTATAATTTAGTTTAACTTTTTCAAAAGGTATAGCACGCTTGCCTCTGCCAAAGCAAGTCAGGAAGTTTACAAAAACCAACCAGGCAGAATCGAAGACTATATCCCAGGAAGATCTTCCGTAGTCGACAAAGAAGCTAAACAGGTAAAGTCAACCTTCCGAAACATAAACCGCTTCATTGGGACACCTAACCATATTCACACATCACCTAACAACACACAGTTACTACTCAATTTGCTTGATTATTGCTGAGTTAAATTGGAAAAATAATAATTTTGGGCTATGCTAAAGTTTGAAATATCATTTTCATTCTTATTAAGTATATTCATTATTAATCAGCTACCTCTTTCGTGCGTAGATTACATTTTGTGTAAAATTTAATAGGCTATTGTATTAATAACATCATAATTAGGCGAATTTATGGGAATTTTGGGCTAAATGTCTGTAAAAACTGTTACCAACTGAAATGTCGGTTATCTGTTATCCGTCTATCGGTAAAACACTATCATCATGACAAAAAAACAATACATTTTACTAGACAAAAAGTCATTCGATTAGTACCTAATTTTTTAACGTAACGGACGTTAGAATATTAGTACAAAATTAATTAAGTATTTAATCACTTTTTCTGGCGAATTGTTCAAAACAAAACGTCCTAAAACAGCTAAAATAATATTCGAATATAAAAACCAGAGATGCAGAATTGGTTTGAAGATGGCTTGAACATGAAAATTGAAATTTTAGAAGTGATTAAAAAAATCTAGATATAAATTGAAAATCTTTATTATTATTATTTGAATACATACTGTAAAGAGGATAATCTAAAATTTCCGACAGGCTAGGATTATACAAACATATTTGCCTATTATTTGTATTGGGAATGGTTATGACATGTTGGATACAGATATCAAATCAAATATTTGCTACGTATTGTGTTTGTCCATATCGTATTTATTTATTTTGTATCACATTTTTGTAATGTCTTTCTTTCTAGTGGTGGGACGAGGTTATGGACATTTTTGATGGGGTACGATATTTTTACTATTTATTTAATGTTATATTTACGCAATATATAAATTAAGCACAATATAGAGATACACATAGATTTTATATAACAAAATTATTGTGCCATTGTAATGATTGCTTAGAATATACTATTAAAATTAAAGATAGAAAACAAACACAAATGAAAAAAATATATTTTAAGGTTTTTGATACAATTTAGCCTTGATCTCCAGAACGAAACTAAGCAACACTAAAAAACTTATTGAAATATGAAAAATATTCACGAAGATTTGAAACATGTCTTAATAAATCACGGATATCAAATTGAACATAAAATTTGATTTGAATTGAAGCTATTTTTGAAGGTTTGCATTATGCGTTTTGGGGCAAACCGTATATTTTTTACTTTGCGTTTCATATAGCAAAAGTTTGACTAGATTAAATCACAATGCTTTTCATTAAATTTTAATCTATAAGTTTGAGATTCGTGTTGACTAGTTTAATTCTGTAGAATGGTGCTAAATTAGGCACAAAATAGAGAACACGTAGCTTTTTATATAAACACTGCTATTTATAGTGGCATTATAGTGGAAAAAAAAACAAAAAATAATAGGTCATAGTCAATTTCAATCCCAGTTTAGTTGGTATTTCATAGGTCAGAATAGCCATTAATTTATTAGACTTTTTATTGTATTTGGAGTCGGGTGTACACTAAAGATTTATTTGAAATATTAATAATGATATCCTGAATATTTAACAACAATCTTACACTTAACCCAAATTTCTGCTTTTTTTGTTAACAATGCTTGTACATGTATATACACAGGTCAAATAATATCAATTTCTTTTCTCTAGCAAATTAGTATCGTAAAACCGTTCAATTCAAGTGTTCCCGCGAGGGTTTTTCTCAATGGGTTCACTGTCACTATTGTATTGCATTATCAGAATATCAAACCTAAGACAAAGAAAAGAAATTGGTTGAAAACAATCACAGAAAATTGGCTTTCATTTGGTGTGGTTCTAATCCGTGTGGTTTTGGGATAGTTGCACCATTACACTCACAACAATTAAAACAAAACATTCACAAAATGCAATACTAAGGATTAGTATAAACTTATTTATCGTGATAAGACGCAAGTACTTTGATTAATTTTAAAACAGTTTTTGTCCGAAGACGAACATTTCATCTATATACGAGATTTTCTCAAACAAAAATCGGAAATGTATTTGTGTAGAGCATTAAAACACTCACGATTGGTGAGATTCGTTGTTTAGAAATTTTCAGTTTTTGCTGTTTTAAATAATGTTAATTTATATCAACACATCTATTGGCAGCTCGCAATATCATTATCATCGGTAGTTACGAAAAAACTACGAAATTAATCTAACAGTAAATTATTAATAGTCTTATTTTCATTACTATTACATCGTGAAGTGATATGTATTCCTCCGTATTGCATTGCTAGTCTGAAAACATCTCACACACTTTCGACGCAACATCAAACAAAATGTGTTTTCAAAATTATGTCACTAAAGCCGATTGGTTTGCTCCCCCCCCCCGGACCTGTCGCGCCCTTTGCCGGACTAATTAAAGTGGTTGGATGAAAATTCTCCCTTGCCGCCATACAGCACCCTCTTTGCGAGGGCCCTGGAAAGGAGTGTAAGATAACCCCTCTGTGACCACGTCTCGACTATTGTCATGTGGCTTGAATGTTGTCCTCGGCTTGAATATTCTCGTCGGCTTGAATGTTGTCCTCTGGCTTGAAAATTTTCCTACGGCTTTAATGTTGTGCTGCGGCTTAAATCTCGTCTTTCGGCTTGAATGTTGTCCTCTGGCTTGAATATTGTCCAACAGCTTAATTGTTATCCAACAGTTTTAAAGTTGTCATGTGATTAGAATGTTGTCTCATTGATCAGTTGTCAATGAGGCTGGGAATATTTTCTACAAGCTTAATTTGCGTAAAATAATAATTTTCTGTCAGATATAAATAATTACATACCATGTTAATTCGTATGATATTATAGATTATTGCTGAAGCCTAATTTGTGTCACAGATTGTGATTTATTTTCCGAATATTTCATTAAAATTAATTTAAATGAAACCGCATAGTAAGTGGCAAACAATTAACTCAAAAGTCAATTTGAACAGAGAGATATTTTTTCTTCAATATTCGCAAATTACTTCGTGGCCTCGAATTGATTAAATGAAAACAAACCACTTAACACTACTTATTTAATAAAAATTATCAATAACTTATTTAATAAAAATTATCAACATGTTTCAAAACCGTTGGTTTCTTCGTCAAAATATAATAATTTTGATTAAATTAGTGTTGCATACAGAGTGATTTGTTTTCCTTTAATTAGGAGAATATTTAAGAACATCAATCTGACATCAGAATTCAATCACCAATTGTCATCAGAAAAAATCTTTTGAGACTTAAAAATATATAATTTATAGATTTTGGTAAATCTTAACCACATATTGATTAAAAAAAATAGTTCGCTGACAACAAAGGATATTTACAATAAATCCATCTGGTTAAAGGAAAATGTTCAATTTTGTAAATATTTTAGATACTCTTGTAAAAGCATGGTGTGAAAAAGCTTACTTTTCTTATATTAGTTCTCTGTGCATCAAAGCTATTATTACTAACAATATAATATTCGTTATCCCACCCATTTACTAAATTTCATCATACATGCATGTGGTACACATATTTCATTGTTGTTAATATCCATTTTATGTTCAACTTTTCATTTTTCAGCACGTCTTAAAAACTTACAAATATAAAAATGCATGATCACTTATAATAAAATTTTTATATTTGTTTTAATCAACTAATTTCCATATAATATATTAAAAAAATCTCTTATGATGAAATTTTATTTTTCTAAAGTCTCCAAAATGATTTCGATACTTACTTAAATTAAAATAATTTACCTTACACAAAATTGTGGTATAAGGTTTCACCGTGTTTTTGTGACCTATTAATGTTTTTGTCAATAATATCAAAAAACTGTGTAATTTATTGTTATGGTGTCCTCTGCATAACAAGAGTTTGTTCTAATAACATTTGTTGTTAATTTATTTAGGAAAGCATTTTGTTTTTTTTTTTGATGGCATTGTTTTAATATTTCCATGTGTTATTATAGCAATTGGCAAACGCTTCTGTACACCATCCGCAGATGAACAATAAGCAAAGCGTGTCGAGTTCCGCTATCTCCAAGTCTTACATGGCACGGTAAGAGTATTTTTTATTTTTAAATAAAGCATATGTGTACAGTGGATATCGTAATTATTTTTAAAAGGAGAATATTATGTATACAGCTGATAACGTAATAATCTTTATATTGAGCATATGTAGAGACACTGATTCATAGCTTTCATTTTTAAGAAATGTAGCATTAATTATTGAAAAAATAGCTTTTATAGCTTTAATTTTGCGTTTTCATAGCGTTTATAGCTAAATAGGATAACGTCAAAGAATGGGAGTGGGCAAGAGGGGAAAAACAATTAAATTGGCAAAATCACTTGAAACATTTTTATTTTATTATTGGTTGAAACTCAACATGGCACATGTATCTACAGTAGAGTGTGTCATGTTCGTTCTACGATCTGTCAATACAAGATTATAGCAACTAAAAAATCTTTCTGCGTCAACACTATTCACAGGGGCCCACACAGTCATCAGAGGTGCCTCAGCAAATTCTCTGTGAACATTTTTTACAGCTAAGAGTAGCTGAATTATGTCTACAGTGACTCCATCCCTCACTTGCTCTACAAGCTGTCTTTGAAAATATCTGTTACCTTCCAGGAATTTACTGTCATCAACAGATATAAACGTTGGAGCAAGCCTACTTTTACTTGCTAAAAGAATAGCGTCTGATCGCTGGACATTCTGACCTACAATTGCAGGATTGAACATTTTACCTGCATGCTCAAGAAATTGATTAGTGCTGTTGTCTTGACGGTTCAGCATATGAGATGCCAGTTTCACAGAACTCTTCTGACAACTCTCTCTTATTTGAGTTTTTATTTGGGTTAAGACAACCCGGTTCTTTACCTCCTGCACAGCCTTTAAGGTTTTGGCAGGGAAAACACCATCACTCAATATTTGTAAAGAAAGGCTTAGGGACACCAAGTCCTCCCAAAGCAAATGAGCGTATGGATATTTTGACCCTTCTAATACATTTACCAATTTGTTGAATTTTGTTTTGTTTTGTAGTGGATGGTGTATTTCGAAACAATACGTTAGGGAACGTACCCATACTACGTGACACTTTTAGGGGGGGGGGGGGGTCTTCAAAAGGTCACGCTCCATACAAATGAGCGACGGGTTGCTTAGGATTTTGGTCACCGGGGGGGGGGGGGGGGGGGGGGGTTTAAAAATTGCAAAAAGTTGGTCACGTAGTTTGGGTACGTTCCCTTATCCACTGTATACATATGCTCCATTATAAAACAGCGTCTCGCGGAGAGGAGCAGATAATTACTTTTTACGATCGTTATTGTTCAATCATATTTTAGGTGTTACGTTTACCCCTTCCTTCGTAAATTTCAGGGTCTCTTTCGGAATCATTTTAATGCCCTATATTTGGTATTTTTTTACACGACCAGTAGGTATATCGCTGTCTGTGAAGCCTAATTTAGCTTAAACCCTAATTTAATTAATGAATTAGATAATCGAATTCGTATTTTCTATCATCCATCTTCTAAGTACATATAATAAGCTGGTTTCTAAGACTTCCGAGGTAAAAACGATAGGTTTCATTTTTGTTTAGTGTACCTATCTTATGTAAATTAATATATTAGATACATGTAAAGGATGTTCTGCTATTTGAAGCGAAGATATTAGGTAGGTCTACTTTCACACTTTACGTAATATTTTTCTAGTAGACGGTCGCGACACAGCTCTCGAAAGTTGTAAGCACTCAGATCACAGGCCCATTATGAATTTCTCGTGACAGTAAACTATTTCCTTTTATAAAGTTTGCCAGGTTCTTCGATGGGTATTCGGATGCCTCTTGGTTCCATAACATGGTGCATATTCAACCCTTCAGATATCTTAACCCCTTGGGTATTTTTGCGCCTTTTAGTACACGGTACATCGAAAACAGTATTTTTCAAAAACAGTATACTTTACGGCACAAACTGAGTCAAATTCACCAACGTCATTGTAACTAATTACTGTGAAAATTTTGATTTAAGCAGTGTTACAAAGTGACTGTATTACAAATACTTTTTGGTTTAAAAGTTTACCACAGACCCTTAGAAATGTCACAACAGTGGAAAAAAGATTCCAATTTTTTATATCAAAATTTTATTATTTTTAATTACTTATGTACATTTATAATATTTAAATCTGATGGAGTGTTTCATCTGTTTTCAATTTCATTTTGTTATTCTCAAAAACTACGAATCCATTGGAAATTGTGTCAACCGAGAATACTTCTGAATAAATCATGAATCTGGCAAGATCATTTAAAGTAACTGGCGACAAAATCTCTCGTCTTCTCAAAATGGGATTATAGCAATTAATGGGTTTTTCTTTAACCTATTAATATTTCCTACGGTTGAATGACATACCCATTCCGCGGTGGCTTATCCAGAAAGTAGTTCTACTAGTTTCCTCGGTGATTTACCCATCCATATTGCGCAGATAAGTTTCCTGGATAGTTTAGTGTTCTTTTTACCAATTCCAGTGCCTTAAAAGAGTCGGGCTACGAGAGCGACTCGACGCTGGTATTCCGGCGCCGAGGTCTGACCGGAGAGGCTGACAGCGCGCAGCTATCCCCGCGCGAGCAGAGACAAGCTTACCGCGAGCTGCAGGTGGGCGGCGACCCCCCGCTTCAAGGCTTCAGGAAACCAGCACCCGATAGACCCAAAGGTAGGAATAATAACCTAGATGATGAACTAAGATGAATTTGTGGTTTTTTTAAATCTTGAAGAGGTGATTTTTAAGAATGCTTCGAAAAATTGCGTAAATTGTTTCTACAAAAATCTGTCAAATACTCATGACGCTTCTTAGCTTAAAATGACGATTAACATTGCTTCCGGGTGGTTGCTTAAAAAAAAATAGGAACAAAGGTATTTGAAAAAATAAACAGTACACGCGGTAAACTGGTGAACCTACATCACATAGAGAAACCAAAAAAAAATTTTTTTTGACCTGAGCATTTTGTTATTTAATTTTTTTTTTACTTCTCCATTTTTCCGGCAATCAAAAGTAAAACAAAACTTTTGGAAACAGGTCAACGTTTTGACGTACTTTAAAGACATCACATTTTTAAAGACATTAAAAATTTAATATTGACCCTCCAAATTTGACCTTACAAATTCAAATTTGACCTTAAAAATTCCAACTCAGTTTCCCGTTGTGGTAGGAAGTTTCACACACCGTATATAATGTGTACTTACACCTTTTCTTTTGGGTTGGTATTTTTGTAGTCCTTATGGTAATGGTAAACCCATGGTAATCATGGTTCTAAAATATTGAAATCTTATTCACTAGTTCATTAAGAAATTGGGAAATTCAATCACTCTTGTAAATCGGCTATTTGCGATATCTTCTGAAGTACAAATTGATTGCACCTACCTACCTCAATAATGGAATATATATTTATATGGATATAGGAGTGCAAGACTATACTTAACAAAAATGAAATTAAAGCTAGATTAACTTGTTGGTTTATGAATTAACAGCGGAAATGGAAAAACATTAATCAGTTTTGATTGCTGCCTATAAATAACTTAACATATTTTGAAAGTCAGTATCTTTATTGCGGGACATTATTTTTTAAAAATATTTTACATTAAACCCTATAATATTATTAATTCAGATTAAAGCGAACAATGTTTGGATACAACATTTACCCTTTTGGCTTCCCATGAGGTTCTTATTTTACAATATTACAGAACAAAATGTTGTGCTCAAATTAGTTACCTTTGACCTGAAATAACCTGGTTTATCCAATATACTTAGTTGTAATTTATTTACCTATCTATAAAATTATATTATATTTATTTGTAGTGGAGGTGTAGGATATGCCAACAATATTGCTTTATTAATTTATGCAACAAATTACGTAACGCTTTATAATTATTGACAAAAACGCCCTATTTTTCTATGCTAAATATTGTGACGGAAATAGATATTTACTTGTGTGGTGGATTTGACATTGAAACAGTAGTTCCCATGTCATACAAACGCAGTACGTAGCGCATTCAATTCACGTACCTACATGTCTATCGTAAAGTACTGAAATATGTGATTTCGATTACTGGCTAAAAAAATATTATCGAACTCCTGTGCGACTTTAAAATTGTTGTTGCGGATGAATTTAGAGGTGAGTGTTACCAGAGTGTATAATACGCAAGTGGATGAAAAATATCGGGGGTGAAAGACAAGACACTATCAATCACAATCTATAGTTACTTCTGTTTTCCCAGGACTGTTGGACTATTTCATCTTCCGACCCATGTGGAAAAAAACGACGCGGCGATTAGTAAGCAGGAAACATTTTGAATATGATATAATCTGGTATATTTTCTTATCCCAAATTGCTATTATTTAAAAGATAGTTCTATTTTAGCAAACTCAAAAGCTTATTAGGCATTTTCTGAAAAAGATCAGGAAATGATTGTAATAATAATGATCATTTAATTGATTTGGTTTCAATTCAAAGCGACAACAATGTTTCTGTCAACTCATCTATTCACGATTTCGTTCCACGTCATGATATAATAATGAAGCCCTTTATATCCTGTCGAGAATGTTTGCATGTCCCCGCCGGGATTTTACTGTTCGCGGAACCACGGGTTGCCGTTAATGACCAAAGTCAGTGTCAATCCATTGTCATCATTAGTACTCGGGCAGTTGTTGTGGGCTCACTACACAGCCGCGGTTGTTATATCGGGGAAAATACTCGATACATTATTGTTTAGTTCGAAGGCCACAATGATGGGACCGCAACACCATTGTGTCTACCCAAAAGTGTTTTATATCTCGTGCAATAATCAACTACTGCCTCACTCTTCGTTAATCATCAACAGTAGTGTTTGAATCAGCGTGCATGCTTTTACAGCTTCGTATTATGTCCTGGAATTTATATATTAAAGCTTTTTAGGAGTAACAAGTATTTAAAGGTGAGTGCCACTTTTATTTGGATTATTTTCTTTTCATCTGTCTTATGGTGACGGCCTGCTGAATTTGAACGCTTTTCTTCGCAACTGAGCTCAAAAGGTAAAATTGCAATTAATAAATTAATTTATACCTGCATGTACATAATTACGCACACATTTTATAAGACAAACTTTAAGCAAACGCAATTATTAAGAAAACCTGGCACACACATTCACAGTATTATATGTAAAGTAAGTACCGATCACTGCAGTTAACTTTGTAGAACAGCGAACGACGTATGAAAGAAATAATTTCACATGAAATTTCACGTGTGCAGCACAAGACACCAGAGCACATCGTACAAATAAATACTTTCACAGTAGAATTATAATCAGTTGTATTTTTATTGATGCTCCACAGAAGACACCGAAATTGAATATTTCCCGCTGTCACCAACTCTCACCAGAATCAGAGTTCATAAGAATGTTTCAAAGAATCTAAGTAACGACATATTGTGTTACCCCATCACATCTATTGTAACTGATAATCAAAAAATATTCGAAAACTATAAGCAAAATTTACCGTCATTTTTAAGCCTTGATTATCCAAAGAATTCGAAATTCAACCCGCCAGCCCCTCCGAGGAGACTTTCTTCCAAGGCAAATACAACACTGAAACTTGTGTCCTCTGTAACATCGAGCTCTTCAACATCAAGGTTGCTTCAAACACAAAAGGATAAAACTGATACGAACGTCAAGTTTCTTCAAGGTCGAATCTCAACAAAGCTGAATGCCAATCCTGTTTCAAAAGAAATGCGCAAAAAAGATTCCAAAGAAATGAAGATGAAATCTTCAGATGGTAAAAGAGTTAAATCTTCGAAGACTTCTGCTCCAATTGCTGTGCCTTTACACTCGAGTAAAATCAAAAGTTCAGACAAATCTGATGTCAAGAAGCGAACTACTGAAGTTTTTAAGGGAACGAGCAGTTTTGGATCTCCAAGGCGTACGATGTCACCTGTTGAATATGCCAGCCCAAACCTAAACAGATACTTTGGTGAACCCTCTGGTCAGGCAAGAGTTGTAATTGAAGGGGGAGCCGGCAGGCGTACCCCTATATCTGGAATGTTGGATAGAGGGACATCACTGGACAGAACATTTGCAAGTGAAAAGAAACTTTTGCCGCTGAAGAGCATTAGAGAATCTCCGTCGAAATCCCTCTCAAAATCTGCTGAATCCATCGATTCCAACAAAGCTCTCAAAAATAGCACTGAAAATCAATCCCAAAAGCAAGTAGCGGCAAAACAGATGGCAGTATCTTATCCGTCGGCAAAAAGCAGTAAAGCATTAAAGGTACCTGCTGCGCTTTCACCTAGAGGTAGAGATCTTCTCCGAACATCAGACAAGCTTTACGGGCTAAGCAAGTTCAGATCACCGACATCTTCAGAGTTTTCTTCACAAACATACATTGCTTCCGATTCACCATCGTTCAAAGGTGATTATAAATTACTGCCAACTCCAGATTTATTAAATCTTTCCAAACAATCTTTCATCAAAAACGGGAATAAGAAGCTCATAGAGAGTAGTCAAAGTAAGTCTAAAACAACAACAGTATCGTCAAGTAATCAAAAAATAATCAAATCTTCGTCTAAGAATAAATCTTCTGAGAGGTCACTAAGTTCCAGTCGTTCTAAAAAAACTATAAAGGATGAAAATGAATGTGCCAAAACCAAAACCGATAAGTCAAATGGAAAAAAGACCACCAGGAAACCTAAAACAAATGGAGAAAAACCGAAAAAATATGTAAGTTTAAATCAAATATTGAAAAACAAAAATCATTTCGAGAATTCGTATTGTAGTGACTCCCTATCTTACATAAAAAGCGTTGATCGACAAATTGATTCTTGTGTTGAACATTACGAGAATACTCAGAGCGTTAACTTCAATGAAATATTTGATAGAAGAGATGCCGTAATGAGTGATTCTTTTTTCCAGCACCTCTTTTTGAGAGATGCTCCAACTCAACAGCCAACGGATACAGACTATCACACTACAACTGTTCTAGAAAAGGCGAAATTATTCCAAAATAATGCGGGTAATGCCAGTCAAGTCAATCGTTATTCAAATTCTTATCTTTCCCATAAGAAACCAGTAAGTGAATCGAAATTTAGAACATGGGATAGAAATGAGCACTTCAGGTCCAAGAGTCCACGAGCAACTTCTTGGCCAGGAAGATTGTGCTTATCTAATATTCGTAAATTTGACAGCCTTTCC
Organism: Limnephilus marmoratus; assembly: GCA_917880885.1. Taxonomy (NCBI): domain Eukaryota; kingdom Metazoa; phylum Arthropoda; class Insecta; order Trichoptera; family Limnephilidae; genus Limnephilus; species Limnephilus marmoratus. The sequence continues at coordinate 50,959,548 of OU862914.1, read as the reverse complement.
AGCGCCTCAATGTCTAAAAATATTGGATCTTCTCACACACTTCCTAAAACTGATCCAAGGAGCAGAAGTGAACCTCCTTCCTCCAAAATTATTTTGTCTCAAACGGCCCGGCCAAAATCTCCCACTGTTTTAAGAAAAGACAGGGCTTCTGTTTCTCCCACAAAAGTTGTGTACAAGCGATTACCTTCACCGCCAGCAAGAATAGTCTTCTCGCAAACGTCAAGACCTCTCTCCCCGATAGTTTTACACAATAAAAGAAAAAGTATATCGGATCAAGCCGTTACATTTTCTCCAACGAAGATTGTTCTGAGTCAAACATCACGACCAGTTACTCCAGTGGTATCCAAGAAATTTTATTATGATACCGTTCCACCCCATTCTCGTTCAAGGTCCGAATCGCCAAATTTTGTGAACATGAATAAAACAAATATAACGGATTCTGATTATCTCCGTAGAAAGGGGTCCCTTTCCCCAAAAAGAACTTCTCTGTACACTCAGAGGATACGGGAACAATCGCCCTCCCCTTCTCCAATGAGGTCTCCATCCTGTAGGCGTATCCATAGTGCAAGACTGTCGCAATCGAGAGCCGCAGAGTGTTTAAACGGATTAAAGAAGAAAATTGTACGAACTCATAGTGCAGGCGATGCGGAGTCAAATGAAAAGGGAGGAGCTAAAACATTTGAGCGATGTTGTTCTTCAACGGACCTAGAGCAAATCAGAAATCATTTGGACTACCAGGAATATATAACTGAGTTAAAACATCAAAGGTCCAAATCTGACAGGTTTAAGGAACTCAACAGATTTTACACATATCTCGAGCGAATTGGAGAGTTAGAAAGAACGACTTCAGCTAGCGATTTACGACCTCGTAAACGAGATGAAGAAATTATAGATTTTGAGCGATGGAAAATGATACGTGCCAAAGAAAGAGCTGAAGAAGAATTGCATCGACTTTATAAAAAAATGAAGTTTGAGCAACAAGAAAACGATTTATTATTTTTAACAAATGATTCTGAAAACATTAAATGGAGTAAACACATAGACTGGAACTTAAGGACGAAAGAAAAATCAGTCGAAGATCTCAAGGAACACTTCAGTAAAATTGGTGATCGTGAATATACCAATGAATCATTTAGAAAAAATGACAAAACACCTCAAAGAGACGCATACACTCCCCATTGGAGAGGAAATTCGGTTGCTAACTTTGCTACAAGTATATCGAAAAGAAATCAGCCGGCATCAACATCAAACTCAGATCGCGTATCGATGAAATCGCGAGCAGAGCCTATGATTACCAATATTCGTGACCGCCTTGGGATTGGCAGCAGACTGTGGAGTAGCCTGTCAATGGAACAAGTGAGTGCACTTAAAAATCAATTGACGTCTATATACAGTAAAGAATTTGGATCGAAACAAAAAGACATAAATGACAATAATGAAGATTTTGTTATTACTGTTCCAAACACAGAAAATAAAGATGGCCACCGTTTACTTCAAGTTAGAAGTAATTCATTTACTGCTGGGGATCACATTGGTGGAATTGGAGAGAACAAAGCATATAAGTCAGATTCAATCAGCTCTATGCAACACATCCAAATGGATAAGGATTCAAAGGGTTCAATAAATGCTTCAAAAAACTTGTCAGAAAAGGATAAAAAAAGGATTTCAATGACTTTAAGCCAAGAAGTTCTTGAAAGAGTTAAACAACATAAGGATATTTATTCTCCAATTATTCTTGCTAAAGAAACCCGTGGGGCTACTGCGGCGGCCAGAATAAGAGGAATTTCTCATAGTCGATCAGGCACCGCTAGTCCAGGTTCTTGTCACGACCATCCTATTACAGCGTCTAATTCTATTCATAAAAATCTGCAAATCGCTTTTAAAGACACCGTCGAAGACCGAGAAGTGTCTGATTCATTTGGCGATGAAGTTTACCAGACTTCATCTCCTTTACGTCCATCGTCTGCCAGTGAAAATGAAACTGCTAGTTCAGATACATCAAATCAAACTGTTATTTATTGCGGGGTTAAAGATGAAGTAAAGAAAAAAGTGGACTTCTTTGAAAAAACTAAACCAGATCCCGTTGGAACCGTAATATACCATGCTAGGGATGACTCTTCCGAAGAAAAGCAAGACAGTAATATTCTACAATATTTTGAGGAATCTAAAATTCCAACCCCTCCACCATACAAATTAGACAAAGATGTCCCAATTACAAAAAAAATAAGTTATTCACAATCATATTCAAGTCTGAAAGATCTATTTGGTGAAACACAATTGAATACTTTTCCATCGCTGTCATCTAATATAAGCACAGCTTTGCCAATAAAACATAATTTCGAACAAAAGCCTGACAGTGGAAATATTTCTCTGGCTTCCAATCTTTCCGATTTGGAAAATGTTAGCCGCAGTAGAAGCCTTTCTCCAGATCCAGAACGGTATTGGAGGGCATATTTAAGTCTCGTCAAGGCGGGTGAAGTTGGCAAACTAAAAAATAAGTTCGAATTTACGGATTACTTCAATGATTTTGATTTAAACCCGCCAACATTACGAAGACATCAGAGTGATCCCGAAATCGTGAGAACAATCTTACAACACAACTGGAAGAAAAGAAGCCCAGTAAATGTAAAACGACACGAAAGAGGCGATGTGGATCGCTTGACCCACAAATATGAAGTATCTAGTAGAGGCAGGAGTCGCAATAAGCGATACGGAATGACTTCCCCAATTCCTAGAACACCTCTTCGTATGGAGGGAGGGAGGGAGGGAACAGTTATGCCACACATCGATGTCATATCGAAAATGGCTTCCTTAAAACCGCGCTCGCTGACGGCACCTTCGAGAGTGTCTAACGAATACCCCGCCGAATGTCCAATTGGAGAGGTTGAAAGAATTCGCCAAAGGTTTGAGAAGGAAAACACTTCGCTTTTAGGTCAAATGTTTACATCCGCTCCAGATATCCACGAACTGCGTGACATCGCTCCGTATCTGTCAGGATCTTGGGCAGCGCACCAATTTCCGAAGAGGCAGGATAATAACAGATCAATATCAACATCCGACTACATATCAGAAGATAAATTCTCTCCTGTTCGAAAAGACCGAGCAAGGCCAAAGTCTGCGTCTCCTGTTCGGGTCAAGAGTGGTGTAAAACCAATTCTGAAGCAAAGTTCGAGGGTGTTGGACGTGTTTGCTGATCAAGAATTCGACCCTTCCAAGCACCGGCCGAGGTTTCGCTACCAACCGCCGATGGAGGAGGTGCGCCCCCTGCCCCCCCGCCCGCCCCGCCCTTCCTGGCCTGTGGTCCTCCCCACATACACGGCAAGACCCACAGTCACCTTCAAAGGTTCAGATAAGCTTTTTTCTTTGATGCACTCAGAAAAAAACGAAACTCACAAAATGTATACAAAATAGATTTTAGGGATTGCGTCCAGATCAATACATGATAATGCACATTTTTTTCCACGTAGGAAATAATTTTTAAGTGTCTATCCAATTTACAAATAGGTTTTTTCAGACAGTTTCAGCTATATATGTGTGTTTGTATGTGCCATATTTTCTGCAAAAGTATTGCCTTTTTACTCACCAGAATCATTTCCAATTCTGTGATATTTTACCAAAATTTTTAGGAACATACTCCTACAACAAATTTGCCCTTAGTAATAAACCTGTTTTAAATTTTAGACAGCTGATAAACAATCATAAATGTAAGGTTGATTGTTGCTTATTAGTTGTGTACAATTTAAAACATATTTATTGCTAAGGGGGTCACAGTTTTAGTTGTACTTACATACCTACAGTGGCATACAGTGACGATCTTTTCGGACTATCGCCATCATTGGTGTTTTTGTAATCGCCCGAAACTTTTTTCTTCAAAATTTCGCGAAAATCTGAAAAAATTGTCACTTATCATGTTATGCAACCATATTAGTTCTTAGTTGATATTTTTCTGTTTCATTATTTTGTTTGCTTGACATTTACTTTAGAACCCGAGCTGGCTCCAATCCCTCCACCAAAGGGGGTGTCCAACAACCACTACAACTCAGGTATGAAAGAAATTGACTTACATTTTAAATGTTCAATCGATGCAAATGCTTATTCAAAAAATTCACTTAAAATTGTCCAAATCGAGTGGCAACGATAACATTCAAAGCATTAAATTTCTAACTTAAGCCCTCTGAGAAATTCATATTTAAAAATCGGTTTTAATAAATCTTGGATAAGGGTTTGTTATCAATTGAACAAAAAATATAAAATTTGTACTGTAGCAATGTCTACGTTAAATTGCATAGTTTGTACAGCAAGCATTGCAATAGTATAATATATATTATATTAGTATCATTGTATATTTATCATTGTTGTTATGAATGTGCATGTTTTTCTTAGTAATTTTGAACGATACAAATAATTGTATTTCTAGAATTGAACTTCATAATTTTGTTAGACTTGCATAATGTTTGACACCGAGAAAACACATGGCTTTGTGTCAGCATTAAGTTTTTATTCTTATACTAAGTGATTCATGTTACTAAATATAATTAATAAGTGTGTTAACTTGACAGGTGACTACTATTAAAAGGTATTTAAGTTTTTCCCAATTTAGAGTGGTAATTTATGCGATGTTTATCACAGTGTACATAAATATAAATTAAATAATGTAGGTAATTAGCATATCTCTAGAAACCAGATGGGAGTAAGGTTTCTCGTTAATTGGAACAACCCCACTCTACCCTAACTTCCATTACCAATCCTGATAAATTGCCGGACAGAACGGTCTGGATACAGAGAGTTGGTATGAACGTGATTGTTTGATTGTGGCAATCATAATTAAGTTAAGAGTTGATGAGAATAATTTCGCCAGAAGTTAGACGTCAGATGTCAGGTACATAACCTTCCTTTGTTCCCACAGCCAGGGATGCCCAAACGAGAAATGTTTTTAAAAGATCGATTTAGATTTCTTTTAATTTCACAAGGGGGTGGGTTATGTAAGTAATAGTCTACTATGCATTTTATTCTAATGTTTAGAAGTGAAAAAATATGGTCCCGCGAAAGAAAATATTTTGATGGTGCCAAAAGAATATTGAAATCAAAATACTAATCAGGAGAACATAACCATTACAAATTCTAATTAAATTATTCAATAAATAAAGACACATACATGAATTTCTCTTTTTTATATTTATTAAGTTGAAAGAAATATAATATTTCGCTTTCTTAACTTAAGTACAGAGTACAGTAGTATATACATATAAAGTAGTGTAGGTATAGTATAATAGTAATATTTTAAATTTTATTCTAAGAATTTAAGTTGAAATGTTATTTTTTTCATAATACCTACGTCGGAAACAGAACTCTTGAGAAACAGATTATCTTGAGAATTATGAGTGAGCTATGGTGGCTTTTTTTACATTTGCTCCACGCTGGAAGCCTTGAGGAAAATAATTTCCCTCAGAGCTTATGTCATCTTAGGGAATGCTTTGTGGGTTTTTTTTAAGGAAAGGAAGATGAGGAATTTCTGGAAAGGAAATAGGTATACGGGGTGGGTAGGAATCTGGGGGTCAGTATGTCCAGGAGTGACGGACGTATTAAACCATCCCTTAAATTACGGTACAAGGCAATTGCTTGGCAAATCCAATAAATTATTCCCGTGGTGGCAGGACCCATACCCGCCTCTCAAAATTAATGGCTGCAGATAATTTTAAATTTCTTATCAATCATTAAATTCACGTCAATGTATCAAATTTTTATCTTCTTTTTACGAGTTTCCAATCATGTCCTATATTTTTTAGTTACAAATATCGTTGTTCGTTGTAAACGGAAGCCCATCCCTGATTGGCAGACGTCAGGTGGCGCTCTTTTGTTCCAACTTGTGATTGGACTTTAATAATTGTTCACTTGTTTCATTCTTCCAAATTAAATATCCGTGGGAACTTCCAACAATGCAGTACGGATTGGAGATGTTTTTGTTTTTTGTTTGTAACCAGCAATGTTACTTGTACCACCTACGAGATTTGTTTGAAAATTAAATTACAAGATGTTTTTTTATTGTTTGCTATTTTAAAATAACACGCCTCTTGTATGTGCAGGATTTTTCTTATGGTTAGGTTATTCCTTATTTCATTAGGACATATTAATTTACTTTTTCAATGTAATTATGGTATTACTTAATTTCATTCTTTGTGAAACTCTTTTCACACTCTTGTAAGCTTCTCGATGTCCGCAGTCAGCTGTATGTTCTATACAATCCATACAACACTTTTAACTATAGTATAAAGAAGAATACAAGAAATGCCTTCCATGTAGATTTGAATGAAAACCAATGTCGGCACTGACTTAGTACCTTTCAGTTCCATCTGCCAGACATTTTATATCGCCATCCCATTTGAATTTAATGTGTAACAGTTTTGTATCAATTTTAAGAGGAGAAATTTGGCTTGTGCTCTTCTTTGCTCTATGCCTTTTAACACAATTTGGGAGGCGGGTACAGGTACCGCTGCCCCGGGAACCGTTTATTGGATGACCAACACTACTGCGTAATGTAGTAGAGATGACAGGGTTCATAGGGTGAGGTTTGTCTAAGTTTTGGTGGCGAATGCGTGTGCTCACCTACTGGTGGCGGACCGGATCGAGAGGGACTGGTAGAGGGAGACCTAACTTTGACTCTCTCAACCCATCGCCTTTCTTCGCAGCGGGAGGGGTTGATTCATACGTCTGTCACTCCTGGACACTTTGACCTCGGATTCCTACCCACTCCTCATACCTTTTTCCTTCTCAGAACCTTCTCTCTTTCTCTTCCCTAAAAAGACCCACCGCGTAGCCTCCCCAAGGATTACATAGGCCTTAAGGGATTTTTTTCTCAGAGCCTCCTGTGTGAAGCTAATGTAAAAAAAAACACTTCCAATTCAGCCATCTAATCCTATTTCCGTTTTGTATTTTATCCAGGAATTTCCACTCCTTTTTGACCATCCTTGGTATTCTTGGTACGTGACTCATTTGCCAAAAAACAATATTGCAAAGATTAGATAAATCAATATTATACTTCGCACACTTCTACGGCTTGCCTCAAAAAAAACATTCAACCACATTCGTAATATTATATAACAAATTGTATAAAGTACAACCATTTGTAAAGTTTCAAATTCGCAATAATATTGTCAGTGGTAACGGTGGTAACCTAACCCAATAATTGAATGGTAGAGTCTGTACAAGGGCGGGTTTAGAAGGCTTTATTTAATGCGATTAGGTTCGCTTGGCTCACCCCTACCTACATACTACCTACCACTAGTATAATCCTTTCTCGTTCCTAATACGACTACACACGCAAAGTATATAACAAAAACGTTCTTAATTTATGCAACCGAACTAGCAAAAGTTAAAAATCTATGAATCAGAAACGTTTGATAAAACTTAATTTTTACATATACCGATGGGAATAGTACATTATTTGTAATCAAGTACCTACCTATTTTAGTTATTTGTTTTTTTGGGGTGTTACGCCGTGTTGCGCTACCTCCTTCTTTAGCCAACGTTTCGGACATCGTTGCAGTGTCCAACATCAGGGCAGATCCGGTAGATGTGTGGATCCGGATCTGCCCTGATGATGGACAGTATGGACACTGCAACGATGTCCGAAACGTTGGCTAAAGAAGGAGGTAGCGCAACACAGCATAACACCCCAAAAACAAATAACTAAAATACTTTTGGCCGTGAAAATCTTAAAACATATCCAAGTACCTACCTAGTTCGAAATAACTTTCAGTTTAATTAAATTTGGGAGGCGGATATGGGTACCGCCGCCCCATTAGGTCAACCAACACCTCTGCCATAGGTCACTCCGAGTGATTCGCTACGTTTGTTGACTTTGCACAGGTGCCCGGGTTCATGGGGTGAGGTTTGTCCGGATCTTGGCGGCGGCGGGTACATCTGCCCACTAACTGCGTGGTTGTCCGGATCGGGAGAGACTGGTTGAGGGAGACCTTTTGACCTCTCCAGCAGGACTCTCTTGGAACGTCACCTTGCACCACGGTTGGAGGGATGGATTCATACGTCCGTCACTGCTGGATACACTGAATCCTGGATTCCTATCCACCCATACCCTTTTCCTGCCAGAACTTCCTCTCCTTCCTTTCCTAAAAAGGCTCTCCACAAAGATGACATAGGCCTCGAGGGGAATTATTTTTCTCAGGGCCTCCTATGTGGAGCTAAAACAAAAAAAAAAATTGAATTCGTTCATGTATTACGGTGTAATGTCTCGGGTTGTTTAAATTTTTTTTAACAATTCATCAAATATTTTAAGTTAATTTTCACATTCTGTGTAAGTTCTATTCAAGTTCTGTTATTATATCATTATAGGCCAGTTGCTTTATAAAACTGAAATAATCTCAGAATTTGAATAGTACTTTCACAGAACGTGAAAATTAACTTCAAATATTTGATAAATTCACCAAATTTTTCGAAGCAACCCATCCTAAGTGTGTCACTCTGTACCTATGTACTTCTTTCAGTTGTTTCAAGTAGGTATTCAGCAATCTTTTAAAATTATTCTTCAAAGTTCCTACTTGCTTATTCTCGTTACCTCATTCGGCCCTGTAACCGCTGTTGTACCTATTGTTTCACTCCAAACGACTCAACTAATACAAATTCCGCCACTTTTCGCCTTGAAAGCACGTTTCTCAATCCAGTTCCTATAAACAGTTCGAAATTCAAACACGTGCATTTGAAAAAGAAAATTCGGTCACATGGCGGTTATAAGTGATTACTTGTGATTTATGTGATAAAAACTACCTACTTGAAAAATATAATATAATTGAAATTAATAATAACAAAAATAATCTTTTCAAATTCATAAAAGCTATAATGTACCTAATAATAATACATTTTACAAGACGATTGTGGTTATTTCGTATCTGAGATATGAAACAATTTTTAAATCTGTAAAAATATACAATTTATCAGTTTTCATCTTAATTTTTAAGGCGTAAAATGGATTTTTTCAATTACGCGTAAAATATATTTTTTCAATGATCTTTATACATTAATTCGTAGCAAACCAAATAGTTGTAGTACCTATCTATGATCTGGAGTGATTTTTAAAACAAAAGTTCCGTCAGACAAACCAGTGAATTTGATTATCGGTCCAAGAAAGTATAGATATATTCATATTTTAAAATGTTTCGATTTCAACAGTGCTAAGGAAAAGGTATTCTTACTTCGGGCAAACTGCCGACGCCCACAAAACACTTCTCTCAGTTTATCCCTTTTTAGTTAATTAACTCGGTTCCTAGCTAACTCAGAATCAAGTCAACTCAACACCTCTTTGAAGTCATTAAAAGCTTTTTTGGTTATTTATTTTTGGGGAGTTATGCCGTGTTACGCTACCTCCTCCTTTAGCCAACGTTTCGGACAGCGTTACAGTGTCCATCATCAGGGCAGATATGTGATGGACACTGTAACACTGTAACGATGTTGGACACTGTAACGCTGTCCGAAACGTTGGCTAAAGGAGGAGGTAGCGTAACACGGCATAATACCCCAAAAATAAAATAAAAAGCAAAAATACTTCTGGCCGTGAAAATCTAAAATCATATCTCATTAAAAGCTATTGAAAAATAGCACATAACCTAACCTTAACTACCCTGTTTAACTATTTTTTCTTACATGTTTTTCATCATTTTTATTGACTTCTCAAAGGAAGTGTTTCATTCTGAGTTGTTCGGTCACTAATTAATTATATGCTCTTGTTAAAATAACATTAAGAGTAATAGAAAAATAATGTACTTATACATTTGTATAATATGAAATGTAGTAGTGATATATTACGTGAATGTTGAATTGTTTATTGCAATTTGATATGTGAGAAAGTGGATAAATTTACGAAACATATCGTAACGGCTGCTGTTTAAATATGAACAGTAATTTATTTATCAGAATTAATGTGACAGCATTTTAAACAAGATTTCAATTAAAAATTATTAAAAAAAAACAGTTGTGATGAAACAAGTTTTTACTGACTTAATTAAAGCGACGAAACTACTGTCACTTTCAAGTTCGAAACAAGTTTACTCAATTCGCAGTTACGAGAAACTTGGATTAATTGATTAAGACTAATTACTTAGGTAATATTATTGAATATTGCCCTTGAGGTGGTATTTCTCAAAAGTTTTTTGAACCAAAAATACTTCGCTTCGTAACGAAAGAAGTTTAAAATAGATAAAGAAACTCGTTTTCGACATCTTCTTCTCATTATTCTATTCGGTTTTGGGACCCATTGCTTCGACAAGGCGCCCCAGCCATCACGGTCCTGATCTAGTATAGTGGTCTTTGTCGACTCCAGATACTAATATCTACAGCTTGTATGAATATCTACAACTCATAAGTTAAACTAATAACTATGAACTTCAGAGTGAGGACTAACATCTACAGAACTAAGGTCGGACGAAAATCTATGACGGTCCCAGTGGTGACTCACATCTATGGAGCGTAGGTTGGACTAATATCCACAGAGGGCAGCTGAGCAAGAGGTTGTACGGAAAAGCTTAAATTACTTCAATTACGTAATTACTAATTAAACGTTTAAAGTACGTACATGAAGTTTTTGCATAATATTACGTATTTTGCTGTTTACGGGGACAATAATTTATTGAACAAACATGGAGGTCATAATACAAAGATATTTATTTATTTCGAAATACACGGTACCACAACCTAACCTAACCTAACCTAACCGACATAGAAATGGTCATGGTAACAGACTAAATAATTTAGAAGCACTCAAAATAAAGAAAGCTGTTAAAACAAAAACCCAAATCCTTAATAATCAGCTAAATGTGTCCAATAGTCCGATATTAGGGATTTTTACATACATACATAAATTAAGTTTTCTAAACTGCATACGCAATATTACGTTATTCCAATATGCTATACATAATTGCAAATCCAACCTCTGTCAGTGCTGTAGATATTCGTCCACACTTTGGTTCTCATAGATATTAGTCAGCAGTTTGAGCTGTAGATATTCGTCCTCACTTTGGTTCTCATAGATATTAATCAGCAGTTTGAGATGTAGATATTCGTCCTTACTTTGGTTGTCATAGATATTAGTCCGATTGGTTCAGTTTTTGGAATTCCTGTAGATATTAGTAGATGCCTCCGTATTTGTCCATTGTAGGTTCAGCCCCTTCTCGTACAGTCTTTAGGGTTGCTTTCCCCTACTTCTTAAAAATCGACATTTTTTGCGTATAGAAGTAGGCCACCGCCATTATAGTAATATTTTTGCTGTTTATGTTCGTAAATAAGTTTTTAAATGAAATAAATCGTTGATGTCTACTTTTTAACTTCGGTAGGTACTTTGACTGGCTGTTGTAGACTTAAAATACACCCATAAAAATAGCAGTTTTAAGGGCTGTCGCGATAGCTTAGTGTTTTGCAGCAATAATGGGCTATTTGCAGAATGTTCAGGTGTTAAAACAATTGACAATTATCAACAATACTACAAACCAGCTGATATTCCCTCTACAATTTACTAGCCCGTTGAATTGGCGTCAACACAAGTATTTGTTTCAATTTCTCCCAATAATTCTTCCGGTCCTGTAGGCTTATTATAAATGAGTTCTTTATACGCACCAGATTTAAATGTCCGGGTTAAATTTTCCCCACAGGAAAAACTAAACCCTTTCACACACTTCCCCAAATGATCATCTAGTCAACCCACGCTATGCAATTGCACTATATAAGTATTATAAATACAAAACAATACAAGAACAACATGTCAACCTACTAGAGACCAAATGGGAATATAATTCACCGACTCCAGATATTTTCATGTCAGAGGGTTCGGCTCTGTGGCATTTCTAATTGAACCTATAAATCCTACTGATCCCTCAATATAAATATTTAAAAAATCTTTTGTAATCCTACATGTATTTAAAATTACTGATTTTTGCATTTTTATACACAAATTATTTGACAAATCTAATATGCTTAAATTTTAAATCAGATTCCTAGGTATTATGCCAGTGGCCGAAATAACAAATGGTAATATTTTTATAGTCCGAGAATGCCAAATTGTTTTAATCTCATTATTTTTATAGTCCGAGAATGCCAAATTCTTTTAATCTCATTTTTTTACCGGTAAGTTTTACAATTTTATACGTTTTATTATTTTCGACTCTTCACACGTGGATTAATTCAATGATTTCAGACGACCGTAGATTTTTTTTTAAATAACAAAATGCCGTTAATTAAAGGAATATCGTTTTGTAAATTCTTTTGGCTTGCTTTTAATGGAGTCAATCTTCACAAACGTGTTAATACGACAAATTAATTTAATGACTCATTTCCCGGGATTTGCCTGCTGTATATGCCCATAATATATGTGCATAATGTCTTAGGAAATTTACTCTTCCATTGTTTACATTAATGATTGTATGTTTAACGATAATTACCATTGGAGTATGCATAAAATTGCGTTAAAATGTGAAGTGCGTAAGAAAAAGATTGCATAAACGTTGTTTTTAAGAGCTATGCCGGTCATTTAAAAATATCGTTGATAGGTATTGTAACCAATGTCTTCTGTTCCACTCCGCGCTCCCCTCAGGGGAACTGAGCGAAAGGGACAACTGCATATCGGGCCGAAAATACCTAAATAAAATCGATGTTTTGTATTCCCCATTTTTCTTCTCCAAAACTGGACCGATTTTAAATTTTTTTTCACTAACTCTATAAGAAGAAAATATTCTATGTCGGTACGTTTTGCTTTTTTTCAAAATACATTGTTTAGTTTGTATACGGAACGTCTTTTGACGGCGTTTAAACTAGGCAATTTTATTATTTTTTTTGGAAGGTCCTAACTTCTATAAGAAGTAAATTATCAAAAAAAAACAAAACGTACCGACACGCTAATGGTCAATATCTATATTATGTAAAATTTTGCTCTAGGGTCAAAATCCAGAGAGATAAATGGGGAATACGTTTGTATGGAAAAAACGCCGCTGGTATTTCTCGTTATGACTCGTTTTTTTGTTGATTTGAATAACGGTTCTGTTAAGGTTAACTAACACCGTTATGCTCCCTTTATACACAAGAACTTTGTGCCATTTTAGCTTCTTAGTACTTTTAGATGGTAAGGAATTATTTATTTATTATGCTTTTTTATTTATTTAACGTCCGTAGGGCTTTTACAACCATGAAGCAGAGATAAAACATTCACCAGTACATATTATAATGAATATCACCTAGGTACGATAAATACTTTTCGTGTTACCTTGTTTCATTTAAATTATTGTAGAAATTTATACAAAACAGTTAAACAAGTGAAACTTTATTAATTTATCTTTTTCATCACATTAATTCGTCTTTTACACGGACATTTCTAAAAGATCAAAAGAAAGAAAAACAGAAATTTTAAAAGTTTTATCAGCCATCAATCAAAGTTCTTTTGCACTTCCAGAGTTTAAAAAAATACCCACATGATACAGCTCTATTCGTTGGCAAAAAACGTATTAAATTATATTTTTTGTTCTGATAATAGTTAATCAAACTCATTGCCACACTTGTCAAACGACACGGTTAAAGTATTTTCACGAAGTCGGTTATATTTTTTTTTACATCATCACGCAACTGCTTTTATGGCTAACCTGTAAGAGTTTTTGCTTTTAAGATTGATCCTAAAGTTCTTGATAAAAATCTGTCATGAAGCAATTAAATTATTTCAAACAATTTATTTTGATATTTTTTTCAATTTAAAGAGGAAACCTTCATTCTACCGGTTTAACACCCTCAAGGGACCAATATTCAGAATTAAAACGCCATTTCACAACTTCCCCAATATTGGGTTATCGTAGTCCCACTGACCCCACGGGCGGTACTCTAAAATTAAGCATCAACGAAGTGTCCAAATACATAAAGTTGTAACCCCGGTAATACGACAAACAAATTACTTCTCAATCAGTAAATAATACTAATGTTCCTTATCTAAGCACACGCGAACATTAGCTCATGTATTACAAAACACTAAACACCTGTGAGAAACTTACACAATTTTTTATCTGACATTCCATTGAGCATTTAGCACACTGACTTAGGTCATGCCAAACATCCTTGAATGTTATCAGCGTTCTAAAATACACCCACTGGCTTAACAGCTGATACAACAAAGCAGTGTGATGTGCCAAACAAATTCAATATGTGTCTGTAATGAAAACAGTTCTTCTGCTTCTTGATAAGCTTTCTGTCGTCTAGCTTTGGACTTGCTCAAATTTCTCTATTTTGGCAATTCGTGGCTGCTTTCAAGCATCCAAAGTTGACAGTTCTTTTTAGATCGCAACACATCTTGTCTTTTGGAGACCAGGTGTATGAATCTGTTTCTCGGGTTTCTTGCAAGCATGGTCCAACTGTGTTTGGAGATTATGTCGGCTCTGTCTTCGATGTTCCATCCAGTTCCGGATTATCCCTAAGGCAGAGTAGGCAACTGCCTAGGGGCCCCGCATCGGCTAGGGGCCCCGCGTCCCGAGAAAAAATGACTTGCTTCAATTAGTGAGCAACGAAGTTTCGGAAAAAGTCAGCTTTCAAGATGTTTTAATTTTTTATTGGAAACATTTATTTTACAGGTTAATAACATTAGGTGCATCAAGAAAACAACAAATAATAATAATTAGGTTATAACCCATTAAATAACTAATGTTCACATCATGCACAAATAATAAATAAAATTCCATAATTAAAATAAATATATAAACATAGTTGTATTTTACTTTTCTTTCCTTCTATTTGTTGCAACATTACTCTTAGTATCTGAAGTGATTGGAGGTGCCGTGTGTGGTTTATATTGGCATTTGTTTTGTTTTATTTCTAATTATATGTTTAAAATGAAACGTTGAACAAGCTTCATATGCACTACTTATCTTTCTTTGTATATATCCTTTTATGTGCAATAAAGGGTTATTGTGTTTTGATGTATTGTATTCGTTTTTTAATTGAATGGGGTGGCATATGTGGTGGATAGCATACCTTTCGTAATGTAGTAAAAGAACAGATTAATTATGAATAAAATTACGTTTTGGTAGAAAAAAAAATAATTTGGAAGTTAGAAAAGGGTAAAGTGCAGTGGCAGACCAAGCCTGTCAGAAACTCGGGGCGGCAAAGTTGAATAAACCCACCCCCCCTCCCCCCCGCCCCTTACTGAAGTTGATATAATTTTACAAGTTTTTTATCAGTTCACACGGGCCTCTGACTCTGGGGGCTAGTGAATGGATTTTCTAACTGTTTAAGACTTAGTACATGCAAATCGGATAAATAGTTTTTCTAATATGTTGTCAACTAGGTTGAAAAACATAGTTTCGAGAAAAACGCATTCAAAGTTTTGCTGAAGGATAATTCAACATACAAACTGTTTCAAATGGTTTCACATAAAATGCTGTATCTCCGTCAATTTTTCGAATTTCTTTAAAAAAATTGGTGAGAGCATTTTTAACAAACGCATCTTTCAGAAAATGATATAAAAAAATTTAAAAGTATTTTTGTGTCCTGGTGCCTTAAGGGGGTTTAAGGTTTTAAAGGTGAACTAAAGGCATATGGTTATGATTTTTTTAGATATGAATAATGTTGGTTTTATTTATTTCATACAGTTTATAGTATAACACCTGAAGTATTTTTGAAAAAAAAAAATTTAATTAAAAATATCCGTAAATAAGTCCGTGAGAGCGAATCTCCGGAGGCGCCTCGAAAAAAAGGTTGTTATGCGGTGAACTCCATAACTCGTCACCGGATCATTTGAAACAAAAAAATCGAAATGCGTTTAAAAGGTAATATGTTTTCCTAGGTAGTCAAAGGGGAGTTTTTTCGATTTTTTTTTTATTTTTGGCAGCATTTTGAAGTGAAAAACGTGATTTTTTCTAAAAAATTTCGGTGAATTTGTATTTGTACAAAATTTCAAAAGCATCAGTCAAGGTTTTGAGTTATGATGTTCGCAAACTTCAGAAATGTAGTTTGCGAGAAAACCGATTTAAAATTTTTTATACTCGAAATATACTTGAATCGAGCATGAGGGCCGGTCGCTTGAAACGCTGCACCTTCGTTAGTTTTGCTCCGATTTACTTGAAATTTTGACACAATACTCAAAATACTAACATGTTTTACATTCAGAAAAAAAAGTTTTAAAACCTTACCCCCCCCCCCCCCTTAAAGCCTTGTTAAGGATTTGAAAAAGGGAACGAGGAGGCGTCTGGAGACCCCTTCACCCCCCCCCCCCGTAGTCCGTCATTGGTAGGGGGCCCCGAGAAGTGCATTGCCTAGGGGCCCCGACATGGTTAATCCGGCCCTGGTTCCATCCCTCCATTCTCTTACAATATTGTGATCTTGTTGTACATCTTACATTATATTTATCTTAATTGTTTGCGTTCATTAATACACACGACGATTCTGACTGATCTTCAAGACATAGTTTTCAATTAAGGCAGTGTTAAACAATTAATGTAAAGTTAGCTTCTCTCGTGTCCCGACATTTCACTAGATTGTCTATTTTAGACAGGGCTGCTTATAAGCAGATTAATTTCATTATAAATCAAGTCATTATAAATACAATGTGCAAAAAAATTAATTACAGTTAGTTATTTGCGCATTCCGCAGATTACGTTTAATTGATTAACTTTTCTACCGCATCTTATCACGCCGTATCAACTCTCATATTTGTTCAATTTAGTACTTATCTCATTTCCTATCTAGCTAATGTAATGTTATGATAACAGTTTTTGTACGTAATACAATTATTCAATTATTTTATTTAGTATCAATCAGTATCGTATCGACGTGGAATTCGTTCAGATGTGACTTTGATGTGTTAAAATTTCGCTTATATTATAATAATTCTTCTTGTGTTGTGAGTTGTGACTACAATAGTATTTTTATAAGTGGAACAGAGTGAAGTGATTTTGCATACAATGCATCGTGTTTGGTAAAAAGCTATTGTGCTTAAGTTAATGTGCAAATTTCTACATTACATATCGTCATGGCGGTTACAAGGATCAATGATTCGTACACATACAAGTATACAAACAATTATTATGGTACTGCTGTATTGAGGAAGAAACCAGAAGATGAGCAGGTGTCGGAGAGATTAAAATACCTCAGTTTGGATGGGAAGTCGATGCAGATGGACAGGGCTAAGGAGATGAATAGAAGATCCATGCCGGAGTCTGCATTCAGGGATGGAAGACTATCTGCTCTGCCAATTCTGTATGGACCACAACCATACAGTTAGTATTTAAATGTTTTTCCTACACATTTTCGTTCTGTAGTCCCGGTAAATTTTCAATTTGTACCTCATTTTCTCACCAGAATCTAGATCAAAATTGGCCTTTACTGGTGTGGATGTTCACAAATTTTGCTTATTTTATCACATTAATTACCACATTCCTCCAGAACAGTCAGTTTTTGGTGCACTGATAAGCCTTTGAAAAAGAATTTAAAGAGAACACTTTAGACGCCCAAACCCTACCATACCAAAATTGGGTTACCTCCTCCCTCCCACAATATCAAATGAATTTGCTTTTTAATGTTTTTAAAATACTTTGTAATTTTGATGAAACGAAAAACAAATATTACAAAAAATTATCTAAAAATGATTCAGGGCTATGTTAGTTAAAAAAATAAGTAGGTACTGAGTTTTTCATAACTAAAATAAGGCACTTTATTTAGAATCATCTGATTTTCATGAATACGTGTACATTGGACATGGGTCACTGTCTTATATACCCCGTAGACGTTGCTAAATACTTCACTAATTTTCAAATAAAACAGACTTGCCGTGAAGGCTGGACAAATAAAAAATGGTAATCTTTTAATTTGTTTACAAAACAAATGTGGCTTGTCATAAAATCTTTCATAGAAGGTAGTTTAAATACACGTTTTTTAGTTCGAGGAATGCAAGGTTTTCTAGTACAAGGACGTCAAACGGTTAAGAAACTGTAAACCACATTTTTCAATCGAAATTAAATAAAAGATTTTTAATCTAGTGGGGCTATCTACTAGTTTCGTAGAACCTACCTCCACAGTATCGCCGACCTGTCTAATTTTAATTGACACTCAAATCAGTGGAATGTGCTCTTTTTGAAATGGATAACAGTTATTTTCAAAATTAATCTAGTTCATTAATCAGTAATTAAGATGGCATGTGAAATGATAGTGAAAATGGTCACAGTTTGAATCCTCTGCTAGTATCATCCTACATCAATGCACAAGAAACTTCCTCTTATAATTATTAATAATTGTACTTCCTTTATATTGCATAATATGTTTACCCCTACTTAGAACACTGCACACTACCTGGACTCACCTGAGCTCACCATGTTAAGAAAAAATCCACATTCTTCCAAACAGTTTTTTCATTTTCCCACGTGCAGAACTAGCCTTAGGAAAAACTTAGAAATTTCCCTTTTAGGTATATGCGTAGTATGACACACAATTTAAGAAAATTAATTTTTTTCTATCTGAGGTTCCTCGGTTCAATTTACCCGAGTATGAAAAAGGTCCATGCAAAACAAAAACGTCATTTTGTTGAGCACGAACCACAATAAAATCGAAGTACATGTAACAGAGCAGAAGAAACCTAAAATTATTATGGATTATAATGTAACAAAGGGTGCTGTTGATTTTCTAGACAGAGTGGTTTCGGCCTATAGGTTCAAACGAATGACAAGAAGGTGGCCTATAGCCATATTTCATAATAAATATGATAGATATTTCGTGTTTCAATACTTATGTATCATAATGTGACACTAATAAAGACTGGACACATTTTTATTTAATAAATATGTACTAAAAATAATTAGATTTTGTATTTAATTTAAAACCATTACTTCATATTTTTGAAATCGGGCCAACCTGACCCGAAGGCCTTAAAGGTACCTAGTTTTTGAAGAACCGAAAAAGTGGGTACCTTCCGATTTCCTAAATATATTTATTTCTGTCTCTTTGATCCCTATTTATGTCCATAATTATATGTTATGTAATTTTTCATTTTATATTAAAAAAAATATTGTTTGAGTATTTATATATATATTTTTTTGTTTTATATAATTTTGGATTCATATTCCTTTTTTATAAAATTAATTTACTTATTCTTATTATGCTGTCTCCATAGAAGTAAAGTCACAAGGAGGAAATCCATAATTGGTTTTATTTTGGCTATTTAATACTATGTACAAACTGAAATAAATGTAAACTGTCGATTTCCCGAAAATGAATAAATAAATAAATAAATAAATATTGTACATTTATGAAAGTCAAATAAACACGCCAATGAAGTTTGCAATTAATAAAATAAACTGTTTTTATCATTTTATCCGCATTACTTTTTCTCTTCAATAAATGATAATTTGTACGAAATATTGCACACCAGTAACATAATTGTATTGATAGGCACATTCTTTAACAAATGAATAATCAACCAAAGTCTAACCACGCCCACGAAGGAATTGCTTTAATTATTAAAACAGTCACGATTTTTTCAACTTATGATAGAATTTAATAATGGCGGCATGTTTTCGCGCCTTTTTCTAACGTGACCGGCGTGACGTATTAAGTGAGGTTGTGTTTCTCGAGTCTGCGCACGAAGCGGGAATTATTTGGCGGGAGAAGACGTTCACCGTCTGACAGCTGTTTGAAAATAGAACCTTCAATCGCAGCCTTAAGCTTCAGTCGGGTCGGTTCTTGAGTTCTTGTTCTTCAGTATTGGTTGAATTGTTTCTGCCGACGGTCGCGTTATTGTTGATCTGCGGAGATCGTAAGAACTAACTAGGAAGTTTTTCGCGCTTCGACTTTTAAAATTTCACTATAAAGTTTTGTACCTACTTTGAAATCGTACAATCAATTTTTTCAAAGAAAAACAAAATTAGTATTTCTAGATTTACATAAATTAAAAGTTCTTTTCGATAAGAAAAGGAGTTGCTCGTTCCATGTTAGTGCTAAAACAAATCAGAAAACTGGCGACTTTAGGTGAGATTTTTCTCTTTTAAAAAGTGTTGTGTAAATTTATTCGTAACAAAATATTTGTTTTTCTTGGTTTTTGGGAATTATTTTACTGGCATGTTATATAAAAGCGCATCACCTTGAATATTATTATTTTATATTATTATAGATATTGTCAATAAATGCCTTCTATGTATAGATTGAAAAGCATATATTTTTTACTCTTTAAAAGGAAATTTACACTGCATTATAGTGTATCAGTATTCCCATAAATATTATTTGCCCACAAAGATAGCGATAGACTAATATCCGGTAATTAGCATGCAAAAAATACTCTAAACTATGGTTTTCCCCGTAACACGGCAGTGTTAAGAGGAACGGCTGCGTAGCCTTTTTCATAAAAACCTTAAATTTGGATTTGAGGCCAAAATACTTGACCACGCTGAATAAATATTTTTTTTAAATCAAAAGTTTTAGCAAATACCTAGTACAAATATGAGCTAATTTATCCGTCTCAGAATAGACATCGTCTAATGAGACCGGTAACTTACTATTATATTTTGCCGGCAATTAAATTTAAAACCTTATTATTATTTATTTTTGTTTCAAGTTATAAAATGTAGACCCTTAAATAAATCTATTTTTCCCGATTTTAGAGGCAACTTTGGCTATTATTTGTTAGTTAATAACTATATTAAAAAAATTGCCATAACTACCATATAGGTACATATAATGATATACAATATAGAAAATATAAGATCATATAATTTAAAAAAATATGTATTTTGGCGGGCTTAAATTTAAATTACAAAAATATATCCAAAAAACGCTTTTAATACGCTGTTTTATTTTTCATTATATTTCAGGGGTAGATTGGGCAAGGTTGTTGTTATATATTTTATTTTATATTAATTGCCATTAACTCACGGCAGGCCGGATCGAGAGAGATTGGTTGAGGGAGGTCTTCTGACCTCTCCAGCCAGGATCCCCCGATCCACCGCCTTGCTCCGCATTTGAAGGATTTCATACGTCCGTCACTCCTGGACACACTGAAACCCAGATTTCTACCCACCCATCAAACGTATTTCGTTCCCAGGACTTCCTCTCTTTTCTTTCCTTAAAAAAACCCTAGAAACAAACACAGCACTTCCTAAGGTGACATATTATAAGCTCTGAGGGAAATTATTTTCCTCAGGGTCTCCTGCTTATGGAGCTATTAATACATAACAACAAAAAAAGAATAGTATTACTAATTAATTTTTCTAAAAATTCTGCCTTAATGAAGATTCGTCTAGTGAGGCACGTCATGTGCAACTTAAACATACTATATTATAATTTTTTTATTCCTATGTAATTATAAATTTTCTATTATTGTTCTTATGTTACCTTGAATAGTGGGAATGTATGTTAAGAGGGCATTACCAGAGAAAACCGGAAATACGTCATTTTCAAAAAAGTTTTTAGACGTATTGGCTCTTTTCCACAAAAAATTATAAATGGATTTCGATAGATTGTTCTTTTATCTAGCATTCGTATGTAATAAATTTTGGGAAAATTTTTTAATTTTTAGTATAATAAGGTTATTCCATAGGTCGTTGGCAGATTTGTTCAATTTTCAAAAAAGTTTTTGTATTATACCACACCCATTTCAAATAATAAAATCATGCAGTAAAATAAATCAATACATTATCTAGCAAACGTATGTTTAAGAATTTTAATTTTAGTTTCAATAAAATCATTAAAAAATATGTACGTACATGTGTTTCTTGGCGAAAATTGGTCCGTTTGTGTATTTATTTGCGCACTTACAAACTAATATATATCAGATTTTTTAACATTATTATTAAATTTAGACATTATTGAAAAATGATAAATACTTGTAATCAAAAAATAACTACAAAAAGTACATTATTTTAATAGTTTTATCATCATGCCTTTCAGCATTTTTGGATGAAGGTATAAATTAAAGATAATTTTGAATTGAAATAAATTCGATATTGATTTATAATTTAAAAAAGCTGGTACGGAGAAAAATTAATCTTTCTCATTGTAACCGCCCTGCACGATCGTAAGAACAACTTTCGACGAAATGTGGATTTTCGTCCGCTGGCTGGTTAAACGCTCTTAATATTCCGGTTATGGTTTTGATAGTACTAAATAAAATAAAATAAATATAAATATTTATCTGAAAATTATATTAATTTTCAATGTTGGAAATGACGTGTCAAGAATTTTGTCAAACTGTAACTATTCACACACAATATAATATTTTTTTACCAGGAAAAAAATTTGCTTCTACTTCTATTAAGTATTTGAAATGTGTGTTTCTTTTATTTAAATATATTTCGCTCGGCCGCCACACACAGGCTTTGTCTATATACATAGATAATTGTACCTTATTGTTGAGATTAGAGTTACTGAAACTTGAGATCTAGTTTACATTGAATATGTCCTGACGACAACCTTCACAATTAGATAATCACCTTTCTAGAAGTTGTATTTTATGGGAGAGCAATTTTCTTTTAAGTGTATTTGTACAAAATTTACTCATATTTGAAAACAGGAATGACGGTGATCAGTTGCCGTTGAAATAATTATATATTGCTTTCAATGGAAAGAACGAAGTCAAGAATAAAAAAAATTCTTACATAAATAGTTAAATTTGTGATTTACAATTGATGCCAGATTGTCAATGCAGTGAGCTTTCTCGTCTAAATTAATTATAGTTTAATGGTGTTCCAACCACTCTTCCTACAACCAGCAGAAAAATGCATGGAGGTTGCTTTATCGACCTTTTAAATTTAATTGTAAAAAATTAAAGCGATTTGTTTTAATTTGCTAGCGTAACAAAATGGGAAAAGGCAATCTAACATTAATCACTCGACCTCATGGTAATGATGACTCTGGCTTAGGAAATGATTTCAAGTGCAGATGCGAACTTGAATACATTAAACAATTTGTTCACAAGCATAACAATTGTATACATGTAATTAAAATTAATTTGGGTTATTTAATTACCCATTGAACTTTAAGCTAAATAAATAATTCGGTTACATAGGTACTTTCACACTTTATTTATTTTTTTGTTTAAAAAAATAATCAGTATCGCTCTGTTGAAAGGTCGCCATTTAGAAAAGAAACTTCGCTAGAAATAACATTACTGACCAGGTCTGAATGGCCATGTACTAACCAAACTTCCCCTTTTCATCTCCTTCCCCTCCCCACTTTCTTCAGCCTAATAATATACCCAGGATTAGTGATGCAATAGCATCACTGGCTCCATGCAGCCTGCGGAAATAGAGTTCACCCAACAACAAACAAAATTTAGTATTGGTGCATTCGTATGCACTTCGATAATGATCTTGGAAGCGTCACTGAGAAATTGCCTTTTCAAAAAATTGGCACGTTGTTCGAATTTTATTTTCGATTTCTTTTTTAGTTAATAGAAAAGATCTACTGCCTGTTTTTTTTATTAAGTATTTGTATATAATATAGATTGTCTTTTCTGAGGTCAAATAAAAAAATTAAAGTGTTGTAAGCAAGAAATGCAAATGTAGGAATATCTATTCCGTTTTAAAAAGTTTGTCAAAACTATAAAAATCAATCGCCACAAGAGAAAAATGTATGTTAAGTCAAATGCGATTTTTTTTTATTTTGGGATAATTTTATAAGAAAGAAAAAAGTCAATCAATGGAGACTGTCACAGAAATTACATTTAAAAAAGTTGTTTCTTAGGTGCGTTCACACATTTCTAATGAAAAAATACATTTTTTAGTTGATTACGCCTACATTTTTTGTAAAGTAATAACAATTTTATGTTAATTCTACTCAAAAGGAAATTTTTGCATTTATTTTTGTAAACCGATTCATATTAAAGATTAACCGAAAACCGTGATTTCGATTTTTATAAATCTTCGCCTTTTGGTACAAAAAAAGCTGTAGGTAGATTCTTCGGCTTGCATTTCTGCATAAAAACTCTTAGATAAACATCGCGAGTGCATTTTAACCACCATAATAAATCTGCGCAACAAGACATACCCATTATTACTGCACTTAATTACCTCCCATAGTCTGTTTTATCTCACCATCTTTTGTTCCATGAAAGATAACAGAAATGCCTCAAATATTTAGTATTTATTGCTTCATAAAGAATGTGGACCTACCTGGTATAATCTCAAATTTTATTATGCAGACTTCAAGGTCTAGGTCTAAATAATATTCCATTGTGTTTTTTTGCCTAGCGTACGTTTTATCAATGGGCATTGTCTTCAAATTGAAACGTAAAACATTTCATTAATGTTAATGTTTCCTGTGGAAGAATTTAGGCTTTCGTAACGGTTTATGAAATAAACTCATATTATAATTTTAGAGTGGTAGGTACCATTGAAAGGTTAGCGTTAGGTAACCGCATACCGCCGAGTATTTTGGAACTCTATTAACCCTTTGCCTACGTTAAAAATTACGAATGCTTGTGCAGTTAGTAGGTAGGTACCTACCGTTAGAGGAAGTAAATTACCTACCTCCAAGATTCTTGGAAAATTTATACTTAACCCCTCAGACCCAAAGCAAATCACAATAAAATCCAAATAAATGAAATATTTCTGAACGCATCCGAAAACTGTTTTTTTAAAGGTGATGAAAAGCGCTTTCAAAAATTATTATTCGAAATAAATAAATAATTTTGAAATATAATTTTTTTATTGAAAATACAATAAAATTTAAAAAAATGGCTCATTAACATTTTTTTCTACCTACATTTACTAATAACGAAAAAATAATACACAAATTTTTTCGTTATCAGTAAATTTAGGTTGAAAAAAATGTTAATGAGCGATTTTTAAAATTTTATTGTATTTTCAAAAAATAAAATTACCATCTACCCACTTCTTTCGTTATATGTAAAAATAATTATTAAAAAAATGCAATAATAGCATTATACAATACATTATACAGTATATTTACCATCTACCCACTTTTTGTGGTTTTATTTAAAAATAATTATTAAAAGAAAATTCGAGCGCAGTTTACACACGGTAAAAGCGAAACTCTACCAAAAGTTTGACTGTCCTAAAACGGGAATACTCTTAGTTAGGCAGTCAACAAAATTATGTACATATATAAATGTATAATCTTGTATTAAATAAAAAAAAACATTCTCAATCAATACTTGAAAAGTGAGGTCTAATCAAAGCGACCAATGAGCGCAGACCTCGCGTAATTTCCATTTCGTATTTCAACCAATAGGAGCATTTAAAAGTGACATCATTATCAAAGCGGTCGATGAGCTCAGTTGATGCGTCGCAGGTGCACTAATTGTAATTTCCCTTTTATCCGAAATCAAAATCACAACCGTGCTATGGAAGTTTCACTTCAAAAATTCTCAAAATTTTAACTTTTTTTTTCAAATTCAAATCAAGTCTAAAAGTTAACCACAAAATAATTGAAAAGGGCGCCATTATGAAACCAAAGTTTCAACCGCAATTTAGAAAAAAAATGATGTAGCTTTGAATTATTTATTTATTATTTTTACATGATACGACAAAAAGTGAGTTAACGATATCGTTCATAATACGCTTACGTAATAAAATATGTGTGTGTTTATATTTATTTCGTTTATCAGTAATTTTAATTGTAAAAAACATAGGGTGAGCAATTTTTAAATCTGTTTTATGTTTACATTAAAAATTTATGTTTAAAAAAAAATGTTTATTTCAAATGACCATATTTGAAAACTATTTTACTATCTTTCAAAAACCGTCTTCAATTTTCGGATACGTTCAGAAATGTTTAATTTATTTGGATTTTATTGCGAAGCGGAATTGTTTTGACCTTCCGACAAAATAGGCCCGAGGCCTGCGGGGGGAAATTACTTTAATAATTTACATACTCTATGGCATTTTATCCTCTTTAATTACCCAATTACGTACGGCATTGTTTTAGAACTGTGATGCATGGCATTCAAATACGTGATGTATTGAGTCATTTACCTGGAGAAATGCCAACACGCAATGTGGTTAGGTTTGTGATATTTTTTGCCGGTTCAATATTATTTGTTGTTTTGCATTCATAAATTCTTCTAATTCCTGTCATGACACACGATATTCCTAAAATTAAATATTAATTGTTTATTTCCACGTACAAGTTATCGTTATGATTAACCCATAACAATTCGTGATACTTTGCTAATTTCCATTCATTTTTTAGAATTCCTAAAATTTTTAAAGAATTTCATTGTATTTCCGGCCAATAATTATTGAAATCTGTACAACTTGACTAAACATTGTTCGAAATTCCTAGACACCGAATCCTAAATTTCTACCGATGTACAACATACTTCCCTCCCTTTTTTTAAAAATCATAATCAAAGAACATTTAAGATGTCTTAATAATAATAATTTTTCTGAGTTCGCTAACCATATCATTGAAAATAACCATAGTTTTGAAAAAAATTCAGGGGTAGATATTCTTCATATTAATCATAAAGGTAAACGTTTAGGTAACTTAGAAGCCTTGGAAATTAAAAAAAAATCCCTTAAAAATAATGAATCTATTATCAACAAACAAAAAATATTGTCTTATAGCTCAATCATGGATTCGTTCCCCTACCCACCCACTCTACATTAATAACTAGCAACGGCTCCACCCCTACCATAATAAAACATTGTTCGAAACTGTCAAATTAGTATAAGCTTTCCCTGAAGAAGGAACGTTTGTTCCGAAACCGGTCGGATTTACGCATTATATAAGTGGTTTATACAAAGTTGAATTTTTTCCTTTTTTCCTTTTTTTAAGCAGTTAAAAATATATAAAGGTTATTTTCAGCGTTCAATAAAGCCCATCAATGGTTATTTTTGAAGATAATCAGTTGCCGAGCTGAAAAATTTATTCGAAATTCCCTCGATATAAATAAAAAATCATAAAATATACTCCGAAAATTAAAAAAAACATAACATTTGATTTTGCTATAACAAGTTATACGAAAAAATCAAAGTGTTTCTTTACTATTAGCTACTTAACTCAAATGAGAAGAGATTTTCGCTCTCTTTTATACATATAAGTCTTTATAGGAATTTCACAATCATCGCTTTCGCCTGTTAATTATTTATTATAATTCTTTTTAATAGTAGCTCACTCCCTCTATCATTCTTATTTATATGCTATCTTCCCTCTCAAACCATCTTCTTCTTTTGAATGCTTATAACGGAGCCTCAAATAATGCAAATGTTAAAAGTCTCACCCTTGCGGCAAATGCGTACATATTAGGGTGCGTGTACACATGAAAGCCGAACTTGCGAGTCGAATTATAGGAAAAGAACGAAGCAACCGCGATCGGTTTCGCGCCCGAGGTATTTTTCGCAAATGTTTTCGCAGAATTACGTTTCTCGTTTCACCTTTTTTTAATTGCTCTGCAGACTTTGCACTCCCTTTGAGTACATTTTGACTGGCCCCATGCAAATATCAGATTGGTTAGTCTTTCACTTTTTTCTAATGTGAAGGCATACTTAGAACACACAGAAACGTGAGCTCAGAAATTCAGTGCAACGAAGGAAGCTTTTCAAAGTTCTGCAAAAGCTTCGTTCGAAACTCGAACCATCTTGAAAGTCAAAAGTTCTGAAAATTTATGCTGTCTTTTATTGAGATCACGCCTCTCAAAGTATTAAATGTTATTGAAATACATTCAAGAACTATCATTAAAATACCATGAAAATGTTATGATGAAAACTGCATGCCAATCTCCTGCAGTATGTGCATTCTCAAGAAGGTACTACCGGTACACCGCGTCCGGCGTAATGTGCATTTTTTGCCATTGCATCTGTAAACAGCATAGCGCGGACATAACTTCAGTCAATAATGACGTGGCCAATCGTGATTGATGGATCACACCGTAGTTGTCGATATTTTCTCTTTATTATAACGACGTATTACGGCGGAGATAAGCCGAGAGAAATTTATTCCAGCCATAAAACTAGTAAGGCATATTATTTGAGTGCGTTGACACCAAGAAAAGACTTGACTTGTGGACTTCATCACAAAAATCTCTAATCTTATATTTAGGTATGTGAACAGGAAAGGGCGCAAGCACGCAATATTTGGTCGTCGAGATAATACTACAAAACAGCACTAATTTCCGGGATACCTATTCATGATTATTTTTGAGGTAATTTCATATAATGATGGTAAAAATTAATGAATGAGTCTAGAATTTGAGAAATTTTCAGCATAACTCAGGTAAACATAACCATTCAGAGTTGAAGTCTTGCTTAGAATATCTTTAATCATGTTTAACGACCAGATCTGGTTAGCCAATTACTTTCCAAACCTTTCTTTTCCTCGTCTCCCCCAAATAGTAATGCCATAATTTCACTGGTTCTGGCCAGAACTTGTGCTGTATTCGAATGTTGCATGTTCATTTCATCCACTCGATGGAGATTTCCGGGAGTTCGGTTTTCGGTTCGGTCATTCGATTTAATTAATATCGTACATTCAAATATTAACACGGAAACATATTCGTTTATTTATTTAATTTTAGGAAAATCAACAGATTACAATAACTGCGAAACCAATGGATTTCCTCATTATACTAGTACATTATCCCTCTTACTAGTAAATGCGACAAAACTGAGAAACTATCTTTTACAATACAGTTATGTAAAGTTTAAAACACGTTTAACATTTGAACAGTATTCAAACCTTAACTTTAACGGGTGTCACATATTGTTTATAAACAACAAGAGAAAGTCCGCAATATATTTACATCATTACATAATATATTTAAAGCCGCAGATTGCACCGTTTATCGTATATTTTTAGATTTTATAAAATAAATCAAATAACTCTTAATTGTGTTATTAATTTTAACTTACAAAAACCACATGCCTAAATTTGAGTAGCCATAGTTCTAGTCTAGTGGATATTATGGAACTAGCAAAACTATCTATAATCTGACACTGGCATTGAACATATCGTGATCTATAGATTATTGATACCTACTAACAATAGATTTATGAAAGAATTTTAATCCATATGTCATTAAGTATGTAGGTACATTCGTTAAATTAACTTTCAAGTTATTTGAAAGGTTCGTGATATCGTCGTACATTGATAATCACAGTAATATTTATATAACGTTAATAATTGATTAAGTCATGCTAACTCTGTTTCCTACTTTCATTTAACCTTCGTAGGAATAACGTTCTGTTAATTCTTTGAGAATGTGCATTTATCAATATGTATTGTGTTGTTTTAAGTTGCACGAAATTTTCCGTTTTATATATATTACGTTTATATAACGTGAATATTCTTATTCTTCGTGCGATCTTCTGATATTAATTTTTTTTAAATAATATACTTACGTACATTCAAAATATTTATTTGCCTAAAGTTTTAGCAAGCTCGAATAGTAGTAATATGAAACGGAGCCATATACATTTTTCGATTTTGCAAAATTTTTTTAAATTGAAATGTATGTCCAAACTTCAAAGATATATTCTGTATATACATAATATAAGGGGTGTTAAGGAACCTACTCGACTAACTTTAACCAGCGCTTCCTGATGTTATTTGGAGTAAAAAATGTGATTGATATATTGGTCTCCGACGGCATATTTAGGTTTTATTTTTTCAACTTAAATCATTAAAACATCAGTAGGAATTGGATGTTAGAAGCGGGTGATGGTTTGTTTGGTTACTGGGCTGCGTGACCAATGAAAACAAGAAAAAAAATTTCTTGGTTTTGAGGGAAAAAAATTGCAAATAAAAACAAATGAATTCAACGAAGACCAAAACTTCGTGTGTGTTTTTTGCTTCGAATAATGTCAAGAATCATTTTTTTATGTTTAAATTTTATTATTCATAGAGTTTCTAAAGAAATATTAATGTACATGATTATAAGGGATGTGCTTGACTTATTTTATAAGTCAAGTACGACCCTTAACACTCTGTATAACATTCCTTATCATTTACCTAGAAACTTCATAAGTAAAAAAGTTGTGAAAAATTCAAAGACGACCATAGACCACAGAGGTCACTGTTTGAGAGTTTTTACTGTTTCAGAAATCAAGAAATAGATTTTTGCTTTAAGTTAATTATATTTGGTCAAAATGTTCCACTCATTGTCTTGAAAGAACGAGTATTTAGGTTAGAGTATAATCAATTAATTCCATAGAGAAGCATTTCTAAAGCGCCATTACCTACGTTTAAAGAATTTTAAACAATGACCCCAAAAATAGTAGCAATGGTGAACTGTTTAAACGTGGTTCAAGCAATAATTATCATTCTATGCAGGTTTTCTTTTCTCGTTGGTAGGCTTCTGTTCTCCATTATTTTGTCCACGAATGGTAATTAACCTCATTACATTTTCTGTTTACCTTTACTCTACCTGCGCTGACTTGAGAGACAAGTCTATTGTCTATGGTAGTGGCGAAACTTTGAAGGTAAGACCACACTAAGCCCACACAACGCCACGCCACGTGGGTTGACGTCACCATTTCCATATCTGGACTGCTTACCATCCACACATTTTCTATGGAAACGGGTGCTTTAGAATCAGACTAGCTCCACGCAACGCAAACCGACGCCCCCTACGCGACGTTGATCTGCCACAGCCAGATCGGCGTGGGCCATGTGGAAGGTGGAGGGGGTATGGTCACGCCTACTACGAGATGATTTTACATCTTTTTGGTGTTATCTGAGCATCTAACGTTGTTTCGCTATATCTATGGTTGTTTTTTTGACAGATATTATTCAAAAATGGACGACGAACAGTTAATTGAAGCTTTTAGACTAAATTACAGGATTATAGAGATTCTGCATACGCAGTGCAACTTAGGAAGAAATTTCAGCCATTTATGGCATGATTTTCAATATTATACCCCTATAATGAATGTCAATCAAACTTTAGATCTTTCTCTGGTCCCAATTGACTTTCGAAGATGTGTGTTTTCTTTTTTTATGTCATATTCAATAATTCAATTATGCTGTGAAGCTCTTCAAATACCACTTTACTCATACGGAAGTACATGAAGAATCGTCCGTCATCAGATTCTAGTTCCTTTACTAAAGTATGGAACTCTCCAAACATTTGTCTTTGTTTGTTAATGTTGTGGACCCAAATACTTCTCACTTTTTTTCTTTTTACGAGAATATTGATTTAACAATAATAATCGTAGCAAATCATCTTCAAATTCACTTTCAAGATATGGCAAAGCTGTCATCTGCTAAGAGAATCACATAAACATAACCTAAAAAATAAATGTCAAATGTGTCAAATCAAACGCGCCTGCGCACAACCAGAGACCCCTTGTCACGTGGTCACAGCGACGCGTACGTACGTCTGGCCAGTGTGAACGGTACAGGAACGTTGCGTGGCGTTGCGTCTGCTCAGTATGATCCTTGCTTAAGTTGACTTGCACTTAAATGAATGAGCTTTGTTGACCTCAAAGCGATCCCTTTTGTGACATATCGATGGTTTAGAGTTAGAATCTTACAGCAGTAGAGGCATTATTGAGCTAAGAACTAAAGTTACTACTAGAGCTTCTTCAATACTCACGTGGGGGGTAACAGTGCGCAGTTTTACATTAGTATTTTTGTATTAGATATTTTATTCCAAACGTAAATTAATATGATTGAATATTAAAGGTTTCTCAAACAAATACAAAAACCGCATACGGTTCATAAATCAAAAAGATTAATAAAAAAATGCATATGTCTGCCGATTGCATACAATTGACCTATGTATGGGGTAAGCATAGGCTTGGCGTAGTGTAAATATATCCATTCTGATTTCAATCTGATTTTGGGTGCAAAATGACCCAAAGCCCGACAGAATTGAAGAATGAGTGCCGGTGAAGCACGCTAGATTTTGTCTCAAACATCGCCGCGTACACTTACCCACTGCGTATGATTACCCCATGCGAATCATTCTCCTAAGAATGCATATTTTTATGTGTTAAAATATAACATTTTATGTCGCTCTAGTACAATAATGGATACCTAAATATTTAAGTAAGTACAAACGACCAGTCATTGACTGAGTTGGCATCGCGTTTGGGTCCCACCCAGGCGACGCGTATTCGATTCCTCGGCTGCCTAAGTCCTCCATCACGATACAAGCAACATCTTCCGCTTACTGTGGTTTTAATAGGAGATTTTCAAATATTGCCTGATTATTCGTAACCTGGAAATGTTTGTCTTTCTTTAAAACATATACTTCAGTTATCTCAAAACAATGGTTTATGGAAATCTGTCAAAGCCATTGGTGTATTGTACTATTGGTATTGTGTTTTTAAAACAGCTTCTGAAAAGATTGTAAAATCTGTAATTCTATTAAAGGTAGGACGGCATAGACAGGATGTCCGTTTTTTTTTAAATTTATGACGGTTAATATAACTAACATTACTCTAGAATGGAATCTAGGTCTAGACCTAGACAATATCCTCTACGTAATTACGTCATTAGCTCCTTATTATAATTACTTTATCTTTTATCTCAGGTTGATAAAATTACAAGAACTCCTGCTGTTTCTGTGAACCGCAATTTTAAGTTTTTAGAGTTTACGGAGGCAGATAATCTTATTAATTAAATGTTTCTGAGCGTTATGCCAAAAAGTGGCTCTATTATTTTATTATTGTTATAATTGCAATATAATTTTTTGTTTCAATGTTGTCAAAAGTAGGCAAAATCTCGATATTTTGATTCCACGTGTTCCTTAGCTGTTTGCTTCAAAACACGAAAAGGAGATCATCACAAGAAGGACAAATCAACACAGTTTTATAAATGCTAAAAAAACATAGTACTCAGGTGATATAAAATGCTAAAAACGTGACATGTCAAAAAGAAAGCATTCATTCATTCACAGGCATCGAAAAACCTAATGTAAACCTACTTTATATCTATTACATAGTATAAAGCAAAGTCGCTCCCGCTGTCTATACGCTTAGATATTTTAAACTACGCAACGGATTTTCATGCAGTTTTCACCAATAGATAGAGTGATTCATGAGGAAGGTTTAGGTATATAATTTGTCAAGGTTTTGTGTAAATTGGTTGATATATAATATAAAGGGAGCGGGCTGGCAAGCGGGCGGTGTGGATTCGATACGTATGCAAATTAACAGATGGCGTTGGTTGTAAAGGTTGGGTAATGGTGTTGTCAGTAGATGGCGTTATGTTTCGTTAGCCAGAGCAACTTGTGGCTGGGTCAGCTAATAGATAAATAAATTATTTAAAAAATCTGTAATCTTAAATGACAATAAACTCTATTTGTAAGGAATCTACTTACGGCAACTGAAGGTGGAATTAATTCTAGGCAATTTATTACATTGAAAGGTGAGATGACTTCTCTGCATATTGTTCACTATGTTTTTCAAATTAAATAGTTTCTAAAGTAAATTTTGCGATGCGTGTTTGTTGCGATTTTTAAATTCACGAGGAGACCGTTGTTGTCACGGGGGTTAATTGCGAATATTGAAGTGTTTAGGGGACAAACGGGGAGAAGGGAAGGGAACAATTCATTGCCATAGAATAAATATTTCTGTACCTTAAAGGATAAACTACACATTGACTTATCCCTCGATTACATTGAGCGAGTTTACAAGCTACTTAGCCGGTAAGTTTAAAGGCGGGTTACTCGCTCGTAGAGACAATAGAAGCTAAAATAATGACTCCCGAAGTAGCTAAAATAATGAACCAATTCGGTCGATTTTTTGTAAAAAACTTAAGCTCGCAGCTAGCGCCACACGCTAGCCAGTAGCGAGAATTACGGCTCCCGTGAGAACTAATTCTGACATTAACGAAATCAGCTGTTGGTAGGCGGCCAACTTGAGTAGCGAGTAAAGTTGACCACCTTTCAACTTTTTTCGTAGATTGTCCACAATCTGCTAGTTTGCTAGTAATACGATTACCCTGAGCGAGTTTCCTGACAGATAGTGAATTTTCCAGATAGTAGCTTGTAAACTAGCTCATCGAGGCTTTAGCTATGGACGTGGTTTATCCTGTAGGGTACAGATTTATTTCCAAACAAAACACAAATTATTCGCCGAGTTGTCACCTATAATCTGCGCGAACAGTCGATATCGTTAGTATACCATCCATCACGTATTATCATCTGCGTGTCACCATGATTATGTTCAATAGTTTAACTCCATTAGTAACGCTTAGAGAGATCTATCGTTATAGATGTCTTCTATTACAAATAATGCAACAACTCAACAACTTTTGAAATCAGCATTCATCATTTTGCGTTCACATTCTGTACCCAATTTCTTTACCCGGAGGCGATCGAGCCCCGTCCAGCATTTTGTAATGTCAATTATAGAATCGTATACTAAAATTACTGGTACTGTACGAGTCAATGAAAGTAGTAACGCCACAGGCAATAGACCTATGAACAGGTTTAGGTAAAGCGGTATAGTAGCGCCAAAACTTTGGGGCACCTGGTGGACTAGCATGGACGATTGATATTAATATGATAATGACTAAATCCGTCATCTATGGTCATTATCATATAATTTTTGTGAGTTATCATATTTGCGAGCACGGCCAACGATTGATAACAGATATACCGACCGACGTTTGTTAAATTTTAGCGCGGTCTCCATAGTATCAGATAAGTTTCGGTTAATTGTCAATGTACACTTTTTTAATAATGCCGTTCTTTACGCAAAATTACTGGATTATTTAATAAACTGAATAAACTAACGAAACTCTTAGAATTGTGAGAAGTCGTATACACGATCCATAAACTTAAATAACGCTTCTAAGGCGCGATCAATTTACTCCGTTTGATCTTTGAGAAACGGAAGGGGTTGAAATATGACTAAGGATCTCATTAACTCCATTTCAGTATCAAAAAGTAAATGCAGACTATCAATACGTCTTTAGGTTAGTAGTTCAATTCAAAATTGCAAATTTATGAATATTTTTATGCAATTTGGCGTTTGAAGTTTCGGAAAACATCTTCAGCGTTGCCAGCGTATGTCGATTTATTATTTATTCCCTGTCACGTTCGGCTGTGCTCGGTATATGGATATAAAATCGTCGGAAGTTACGCAAATCGATCCGATATTGAAAAGTTATCGATTTCTCTGTGCTTGACCCGAGGGACAAAATGGGTACCTTACGGCGTTTCAGAATTGTGTTAGAAATAGTTTTTATTTCAAAAAATTACATAGCTAACACGTATCGTATAGTATCGGTAAAATATTGTTGAATTACGAAAATTTAGGAAAACATAATTGATTATTCTGATATATTTTTTGTCAACCAATAAAGGATAGGTAGACATGACAACATCGACAGTATTCGGAATCTCGGGGTTTAAGCAGGAAACTGTGTATGAATACTGCTTTTTATTTATTATTGTAATTTATTTATTTATTTATTTAAACGCCATAGCATGGCTTTTACATTGAAGTGAGTACATGGTATTATAAGTATACAGTGGTACACAGGAGATTATCAATAATAACAAAGTAGAAATTAACATTTAACAAAGTTGCAAGTATTTAGGTGAAGGATACTATTATGTGTTACTAAACTACTGTTACTATACAAAAAAAATAATATCAATGTTATAATAACAGAGAACATAAAATTTAGATAGGATTATTTAGAATAAAAAAGATGTACCTAAACAATGGGGACTTGTCAAAAAGTTGTCAACAGTATTTATAAGCACTAAATAGAGTAAATTTGCATTGAGTTTATTGTTACCTTCAAAGTTATCTTTGTTTGAAATTATTAAGCAGGTATTGCTAATTAGCTAACTGTTTCAGGGCTGTCAGTTAAATATTTAATAGTAGTTTTGGTTTAAAAAAAAAAATCATTTTTAATAAAATAATACATTTAAAAGCTATCTCTCTTCAGTCTGTTAGTAAAGATACCTGAAGTAAGTACCTATTTGAGAATCTATAGTAAAATATTTATTTATTATGAATTTCCCGCCCGGCTGGGCTTTTACACGTTATTTTTTTTTATTTATTACAAAGAACATCTAAGTTAAGCACAACAGAATCAAAGCAAAATCAAAAACAAAATCAAAAGCAAAATATTAGACAAAATCAAAAACAACGTCTAAAGCAAAAACAAAGTAAAAAACGAAATAACATCGAAACTAAGTACTCCGCCATGCAAGATGGAAAAATGTAATACTAGGAAAATTACAATACATTGGTAAGGTCTCGTAGGTCGATGCTGAGCTACGTAGTTTGTTCGGTTAATTAAATTAAATTTGATGTTCTTCTTTTCAATATAAATTGGGTAATGACTTGTTTATATTTGGTGAATGGTGTATTGAATATGTCAACAACATCTTTATAGTCATTACCCAAATTTTGTATGCGGCGAGCGGGAGTATACAACTGTGATTCTGTGTTGGAGTTATCACAATAGAACGGTAGATATTGCCTCGATGTTGGTTTACGAGGTATATGAAAAGAAATCAAGTATAATAGTTCATGGCTATCAATTATTGAATTTATGATATTATATAAACATGTTAGGTCATTAACTATTCTACGTTCAGATAATTTTAATAAATTGAGTTGGCATAGTAGATAATCATAGTTGACACAATCCCTTGTAATACCCATTCTAAAATTAATAAATCTTTAGAATTTATTTTGGATTCTTTCTATCGTGAGCGAATGACTAGCGTAACTAGGTGCCCATACTGTAGAGTTGTACTCAATTTGACTCCTAACCAAAGACATGTACAATTTTTTAAAGGTTTGAATATTTGAATAGTTAATGAAAATAAAAATTGAATACTTTGTAACACCGCTATTTAATCAAGGTAAAAACGTGTACGTTTATCCTGACGAAGAAATTATTGGTTCCGAAACATATCGAGTATTTTTATTAAATAGTGTTGTATGTTATATCACAAAGTAAATTATTTTCATAAAATTAAAATGGCGACGCAAAGTGCATTTGCGATTACCTATTGAAGAATTTAAATTTAAATTGTGAAATTAAAATTTAAATTAGAAGAATTTAAATTGTGAAGGAAAAAATTAAGACATGTTTATTGAATTTCGTTTAGTGAAACAGCATTTTTGGGAACATAAAATTTTTGGAGTTGGACAAAAAAAGCCCAGATTGAAATTTCCAACATAACTGACATGATATTGTTGCAAAACTTTGTTTCATCCGGAGAAAGCAAATTAATTTATAAAGATGCTACTTTTATGCTTAAATGATGTTAGTTGGAAGCGAATACTGTAAATCCCTTCGGACGACTTGCTACGATAACTTCAAGCCCGAAAAAAACTGCCGTCAGAGTACATCGACAAATAATGCAAAAACTTCTAAATGTAATCCAAAGAACCATCAAAATTTTACCCGATTA
Source organism: Limnephilus marmoratus (assembly GCA_917880885.1). Classification (NCBI taxonomy): domain Eukaryota; kingdom Metazoa; phylum Arthropoda; class Insecta; order Trichoptera; family Limnephilidae; genus Limnephilus; species Limnephilus marmoratus. Next base: position 50,922,242 of record OU862914.1, on the reverse strand, counting down.
GTTATACTTAATTTCTGTGGGCTATAGTATAACGCGATGTTGTACGAGCGTCTAGGGATTTTGGTCGATCTTTAAAACAAGCTAGTATATTGTAATTTATTAAAACCTATGCCTACAATAATTATAACGGTGTATCTCGTAGTAAAGTTGTAGTAACTAAGGTCCGAAACCAGTGAAAGTGGAGGGCACTGAACCTCGCTGTTTGGCAACTAACTAGTAAGTGACTTGCCGCCAACAACAGTCAACACTGACCCACAATTCGTGACCATAAAATAACAGAAAAACTCCGAGCCATTGCCACCGCAGGAAGTATTATTATTTTTATTACAACTTCTTCTGCAGGCACCACTGCTGAACTGCCGAGTGTTTGGTTCATTTCGTCTCGAGTTGGGACTTTGATATGACTTTCTTGTGGGATTTCTCTTTCTTCGCGAACTTGATTTTTATCTCTCTTATTACGTTATTGGATTTTTTTATATTAAAACTTTTACTATATTCTTCTCTGGTGAATGTGACATCTTACCGAATTCACCAATTCTCCATTCACCGTACAATGTTCGGTAAGATGTCACATTCACCCTGGCTGCCAACAAGCGTTACAAATTTAAAAAAATTTGTTTGGCATCGTATTTTTGCCATTTGGAAAATAGAGACGATAGGTTAAAATTCAATAATTCAATAAAAAATATTTCCCTCGGGGCCTATGTCATCTTAGAGGATGTTGTGTGAAGGGTGTTTTAAGGAAAGGGAGGAGAGGTAGTTCTGGGAATGAAATAGGTATGAAGGGTGGGTAGGAATATGTGAGTCGGTGTGTCCAGGAGTGACAGACGTATGAATCCATTCCTCCAACTGCGGTGTAAGGCGATGGGTCGATAAATTCTGGCTGGAGAGGTCAACCAGTCTCACTCAATCCGGCTAGTCAAGCAGCAGGTGTGCAGATACATTGTCCTCCAAGATCGGGACAAACCTCACCCCATAAACCCAGGCACTCCTATTAAGTCGTCAAACGTAGCGAATCACTTAGGGTGTTGGTTATCCAATAAATGGTTCCCGGGCGGTAATACATAGTGAGGAGTTAAATGAACGTTCCATCGAGGAAGTTAATCTCAGTAACACATTGTGGAAGAGCACTATTCTACGAGGTACTGTGTTTCTTGAAATAGCTCTTCACATATACAAAAAATTATTATTAGACAATTTTAGCGAAACTCAATCGAAAATGTGGAGACAGAAAAATCAGAAATAGATATTGGCTCCTTTGGGACTCGAGTCCCAGAGGTGCCAATATCTTTTTCTGATTTTTCTGTCTCCACATTTTCGATTGAGTTTCGCTAATATTGTCTTCATTTAATTAAATGTTATAATTTGAGATTTTACTCAAAAAGTAAAAAATTAAAAATTATTACCTCTTGTGTTCCTTATTTTCTCACACTTCCTGCATTTATTCCCCACATATTTCTCGGAATTATACAGTATTTTAATCAATCAAAGTTTACTCTGCTACTATTACATGGTAGGGCGTTGAATATATTTTTAAATCTGGTTATTTTTCTCATCCACCATTAAAACTTTTTCCCACAGACAACAATACATCCATTACCTTAAGATCCAGATAGTGCACTTTATTTAAAACGGAAGTATGTTCTTTATGATGTAACCAAAGACCAAGACAATAATTTATTTATATAAACACATTATTTATATTTAGACATCTCATTACCGTAAAGAAAATTTGTTTGTGAGATTAATTGAATTGCAGTATAAATTTAAAATGACCACTAAATTAGTGCCACATGAGTAGCAAACTTTAAATAAAGTTCATAATATTTAAAAAAAAATATTGATTTAGGCATTTAAAAAACTTCAGTATTATTGTCGCCTTAGCCTGGCTTGTGCTTTTGAAATGAACACATTTGCCAAGATCTATGACGCGTCTTTGGATTTAAACATAACCATTAGTTATGGATGAGATACCAGTTTGAATAAATTTCAAGTTGTCTTTACGTTTAGCCCAGTGTCGGTGCTTATCTCTGTTCTGTAGAGCTTTACCGTCCAAATACCTGAGTTTAGGCTTTGCAAGGCTGTAATGAAGCAAAGCTAATGACCAGTTATTATTTGTCGCTAGCAAGAAACAATATGGCATTATCATTGCCGACAACAATGAATATCATTGAATGTTCTTGCACGTAGTAAAAAAGGGAGCATTTAGCATTCCATTGGCAGTTTTCAATGTGTTTTTATGCCATTCTTTCTACTCCATGCCAAGCATGTTAAACGCGACAAGTGTCGAGGGTTTTTGATTTGTATGCAGTACACACGCCATTTCTCGTGGCAAATTGTTTCTGTGTCGATTTCTCTCTGCCGTACACCTTAGCATATTACACAAATGACCATAGATGAATCGTTTCGAAAGGTAAAGACAACAGACGGCACAAGCGGAGAAGAAGAAAGTAATTATCAGACATTTAGAAAACCGTTACGAAAGATACGAACTGCACACTCGTGGTATAAAACAAAACAAACACGTTAAATGAGAAAATACCTACCCATGTGAGGCTTTCTCTTTGTAAGATAATAAAGGACGGCGTTGTGATGAATGCTTTTGTCACAGATTATTTCATAACACATGACTGAGATCGAATATAAATCATTAAAATATTGCGATACGCTCACATATTTTCCATTATCATCTTGGAGGGTTAATTATTGGATCATTTAAATGACCTTTTCTTCAATCCTTATATCCCGATTAGATAATAATTGTACAAGGAGCAACACAATAGTTCGATTCAATAGTTTTCGTTATTTACTTATATGAATAGGTACATAATATTTGAATATATAATAACCTTTATTCCGAACTGATCAAACAGGCTTTTGCACAAAACACGTTCATCAAAGTGATGATCAAACGGTAGAAAAGTTTTAATAAAAATAAATCTCATGTTTTTGGTACCAACCTTTCAACTCGGCAAAACTGAAAAAAATAAGCCGGTAGAAGATACCTAGCGTGAGAATTGAACTCGATCAGCGTGATTGTTCCTAGAGTTCTAGCCACCGGTTTATGGACCATCTCACATTATGTTAGTAGTTCCGTGTTCCGTGTTCTATTGCAGAACTATTGCTCTCGTTATTTAATTACATTGAATTCGTGGTCAGTCTCCAGAATGATTGTGCAGCAGTCCTCTCAAGCTAGTACATTATGTTTTCCACGTTTTAATAAATCCTCCTTCTAATTCCAGAGTCCCCCCGTCGCTACGTGGAGAGCGATGTAAACATCCACTACCGCGTGCCCGTTCGCCAGGAACCGCGACCCATGGTTCCTGAGGAAGAACTGGCCAGGAGGCAGGCGGATCACATGAGGAGGGTCTACCAGGAGGAGAGACGGAGGAAATATCTGCAGGTCAGTGGCTTCACTTTATTATATTCTTAGGGTAGTTTGTTGGATTGGACATTTAACACCATCATCGGCGCAATAACTACTCTGGGTCATGGCCGTACCTATCTAGCAAAAGAGTAAACCTCTGTTGTCTCCTTACAAATCTTTATGCCCGATGAGTTGTTGCCCTCCAAATCATTCAGCCATAATACGAGTATATGCATGTTAGGACTTCTCAACGCTCCCTCCTCTTTCTAAATGGCTTCAGAGAAGTTTCTTCAATGGTCTTGGTTTTAATCTTCCAACTTTACCGTGAAGTAGTCCCAGTTTTAAAAACGTGACGGTTGCGGCTTTTCAAAAAACAATGACTTATCTCATGGTTGTACCTTCAATGATTGGTCTTTTTAACTTAGGTACTCTCAAAAATATCCAATACCCTTCGGCCGTTCTTCGTTGAGGTCTTGCCTTTACGACACAAGAGTTCAGAAACAATAAATGAACCAGTACACTATTACTGTAATTTCAAGTAACGTTACAAAGTAAAGAAAAATTAAGTTTTTGCCATGAGGAATAATTGTATTCATCTCATTGTTATGCAATTAATGTTAGCGCTATAAAAACGTAACCCTAACAAGCATACTTGCTTACATCACAGTTGCACAGTTCACAGTCAATTACTGTCTCTAACACGATCTTGTAAAACATAAATGTAACGTTATGATTTCATAGTTAAGCTTTTCAATTATTAACCACCGTTTCTGGTGATAGATTTAGAAAGCGTCAATAGCCCTATATTCCGAATTGATAAAACTTGGCAGTTTGGCGTGAATAGAAGCAAATCGCTAAATTATATGAGGATTTCTTCAGACTAGGTTGAACTTTTGATCTCATCAATAATCGCATTATTCGACTGAGCGATTTTAACTGTTTATGGTAGACCAATGTTAGTACAACAAAATAACTAGGTACATTAGTCTGGTATGCCTCTCAAAACGTGATTAAAACTTTCCTTTACAATTATTATGTTTACCTACCTACTGGGAAGGCATTTATAGAAATGAATTCATTTAATGAATGAGGTTTTATTATTGCATTCCGGTAATTAACTTTTTGCTCGCATTGCATTGGCGATTGGTCGATTAGTGAACCTTGGTCGAAAGTTGTAATGATTGATTTCCTCAATTGCTCTTTGCTCATAAGAGATTTCTTTTAATTCATTACCTACCACTTTCACCGTAAAAGTTATCTTAGTGCATTTTTTCTCAAATGGAAATCATATAATGTGTAATTAAAAATATGAATGTAATCACTAGTTATGTGCCGTAAAAACGAGATTGTTTGAAATGTAAAGCATTCTGACATGTCATTTTGGTAAATATTTTTTGTTTCATTTTACAGTAGTTTCTTTTAGTCTGAAAGTGAGACTATTTATTTATGACACAGCTAAATGCCGATAGATCAAAATAAATTCTCGAAAATAATCAGGCATCACTAAATTGGATTTCATGAATTTGTGGTTGAACAAATTAACGTTCAACCACAAACCAATGAATTTGTTGTTCAACTCGTACTGTATATTATTTTTCTTTGTCTTGTTAGTTTCAATATGTAGATCAGTCTATCTATCGTAAATCGTAATATATTAAATTTTTTATAAGAAAAACTCTCTTTATATAACTTTTGAAGGTTATTCCCATGAATGTAATATATTATTGAAGAAGAAAATAATAATAATAATCTACATGAAAATATGAAAGAGAACAAGACACAGAGAGACAGAAAAATACAATGGTCGCAACTGGGACTCGAAAACAGACCTTTGATCTAACGGCGACGTGCACGTTAACCAATTTCGCTATTGCCGCCTTCTGTCAAACCGTCATATTTGTCAATCTCATGTTTCAAATTTTTAGAATTAACAATATTATCTTCAACTAATTATTTTTATGTATTACGGGCAACTACTTTTTATTGGAACCCATCATTCTAAGAATTGGTTTGTAACCTAGATAGCGTCTCGGATAAATATATCCGAATTTATTTATTTTATTTTATTTTATTTATGTTATTGACTTTTTTTTATAAAAGTCTAAATGAATATTCAATTTTTTATAAGTAAACTTCTCTCTTTATAACTTTTGAAGGTTATTCCCATCAAAGTAATATATCATTGAAGAAGAAGATAACAATAATAATCTAAACGAAAATACGAAAGAGAACAAGACACAGAAAAACAAAAAAAGACAATGGTCGCAACTGGGACTCGAATCCAGACCTCTCGTGAGATTGACAAATATTAAGTATAACATACCAATAAAGGTATTTTTGAAGTCTATTTTACGTTGGACATTGGTAAATATGTAATGCAAAAAATTAAAAATTTTATAAAAAGTATAATATCGGGGGACAACTGTGGAGGATCAATTGTTGATCACCGCAGTAGACCTAGTGCGGTACGCCTTTATAAGTAGGCTTACCATGCTTCCGGATTTAGTTCAGATTTTTCGGATTTGGTCACACCTCTATGGTTTTTGCCAAAATTCAGAAATCGGAATAGGATAAAGTGGCCAGCGATGGTGTTTTACTTTATCCGGATTTTATTTGGTGGGCGACAGAAGTGCCAGTATTTATTCAAAGCATTCGGCACTTACTACTGTCTATGGGTTTTAGCACCGATGATGATTCAAACGTATGTAATAATCTAACATAATATAAGTAAGTCAATTCGATTACGTGGATTACATTCGTCACGCAATCTAATTAGACTCGGGTTAGTTGATTAAATTAGTACTCGTTTGCAAACACTATCATATCACTTTTCATACAAAATGTGTAATTTGATAATGCTGTTATATGTTTACCTGTTATATTTCCAGCGATATAAATACCTCTCAAATGAACAAGAGAGAGTGAAACGGCATTCCAACAATAATTGCCAGAATCTGCAATCATGTACAGTGATATTCACTAATGGCGACACGTAAAAAAAATATGATGAGAAACTTCACATGTCAAATCAGTTGTATGTATCGACTTTGAAAACATTTACGGCGTTTACAGAAATTACGACACAGAAGAGAAATTTACGAAATGTGCAAAGATGCAATAATAGATATTATGTAGGTACTGGTAAGTCATTTTAAAGAGTACACGAGTAGTAGTTTGAATATTTTTGTGCACACCTACCGAAAGTTCTGAAAAAGTTTTTCGAACTAGTTTGGAACTGCAATTGCCCAAATATACGGTGTGCATGTATCGTATCAATTCAATTTTAATTTAGGCTTGCGATTCAACTTTTGACGATTTAATTATTGTTTCAAAAAATTTGAAGAATTCATCAAATATTTGAAGTTTATTTTCACATTCTGAAAAAGTTTTGTAGTTATTTCCGTTTTATGAAGCAACTGGCCTATAATGATATAAAAACAAAACTTGAATAGAACATACACATAGTGTAAAAATTAACTTCGGATATTTGATGAATTGTTAAATTTTTTTGAAACAACCCATTTTTTACATTCTTAAGCTTCCTAAAAAAAATTGAATCCACAAAGAACACCTATATATACCTAAAAGAATATCTTTAAAATTATTCACCTGGAATTAGACAAAGACAAATTACTGAAACATTTAAAAATTATAATAATAATTGTAAGAAGTTCTTGCACGAGAAGGTAGAAAATACGAGTATGAAAGTAATAGTAGTAAAAAGTGCATTAATAAGAAATTGATAGAACAACCGAATTTTATATCTTTTTTATATGAATGCCTCACAAGAGTCCCGTCTGAAGCCAGTGAGACTATGGCATCCCCAATCCCCAACAAAACCCAATTTACTTATTTTTTTATTAATGGTCAACAATAAATGCATACGAGTGTCCCTACTGTCAACTTCATAGCATACCGCCGCATGCCCTGACTGTTGCACAATCTGTCAAATGACCAAATTTCGTCACAGTAGTAAATTTGATACCCAAAGGCCTAGGTAGACTAAAAAAGAGAAAACATTTTAGTTTCAGATTCGTACGCTAAATACCAACAGTTTTTCTACGGTTAAGAGGAAACCCAGTCACCGAGAGATTTGAACAATAAGTATTTTACCAAATTGTTGCTGTCACTGTAGCTCTTACTCCCACGAATACTATTTGCAACTCCAAAACTGGACCGATTTTTTAATAACTGTTTTAGAAGAAGATACTCTGTCTCTACGTTTTGATTTTTTATAAAACGCATCTTTTAGTTTGTATACTGAACGTGTGTTGGTGGCGTTCAAACCAGGCAATTAAAAATAATATATAGTATATTTGCGGCACGTTCCAGAGTGGAAGACACTCTCATTTGTGAAAATGTGTTTTGCCATTGTGGAAACATCATCTGCAAATTATTGATATTTGTAAAATATAATATGTCATTATTACTTCATTTATCTGGAGGATAGCATTTTATTTTTATTTAATTTTCATTGAGAAAATATAATAAAACTTTCAACTTTTTTATAAAATATGGGAGAAGAAAAACATTGCTTAACCCTATCCACTCTAAGTATTCTTTTGTTTTTATTACACCAGCGCTTTAGTTAAGCGAAATTGCATTTTTTTAAAGTTTTTACTTATTTTTTGTAAATAAAATTGATATCGGTTTATATACCCCTAATAATTTTTTTTGGTTGTAACCACTATAATATAAATAGCCAAAAGTTTAAATACTTTTAAAAACTAACTCTTTAAAACTGTTTGGCACCACTGTGTACTAGTGCCCACATCTACACGTTTATGTACTCAGAGCCCAGTGCCACCAATAAACCACTGTAACAATAATAATTTACTCTAGTGACCAGTGTAATTCGCTGGACTCGAAACATGAATTTATTCCAAAATTTATTTGTACAAAAATTGGTTTGAAATAATGTACCTACCAATATAACCACGTACACACAGATCTTCATTATAATCGTTATCCTTTCTTATTTACTTACTCTATAAAGTACTTACTTCGACTTTATAATTTTTATAATTATATCATTTTTATATTCTTTCATGTATTGCTTTCTATGTTCTATACTTTTCATATTATTTTTATATTCTACTATATTCTTCCATACTCTTTTATGCTCTATAGTCATTTATTGTTTCCATACTCTTTAGTCACTTACATTCTTTTATATTCATTTGTATTCTTTAAATTTCTTTAATATTATTTTATATAATATGTATATTTATATATTTTTATTTTATTTTTTTTATATTCTCGCACATTTCTTTATATTGCTTCTGTTAATATACTGTATACGAAAATCGACTACCACAACACAGGCATGTGCCTAGTATGGTGGTCGAAAAATTCCCAATTCATGTAACAAACAATTCGAAGAATAAAGAAACATTAAAAAAATTATCACCCTGTTGTAAGACCACTATTCAGAATTGAAACGTTGCTTGAAATGGCTTTAGCCGTGTTTTGTGACCACATCTGAATAGCCAGGTACTTCCCCACCTTCATCTCCCCCATCTCCTTCCCCTTTCACTACCTTCAGCTTCACAACATACTCCAATTGGGGATGCCAGTCTCATTCGATCCAGACGGGAACAGTTGGGACTCTTCTGCGGTATTCATAAAAAAAAACATTGGACAATTTTTGTAGGGTTACATGGATAACTAATAAAAAGTATAATAATAAAGTAATATAATAAAAGTAATTGAGATAAGAAGTAACTTATAAAAAAATAAATAAATAATGACACACTAGTGGTCGATAGCTATAATACCTATATTCAAAAAAATATTTGCTATAGTGTCAAAATCCAGAGAGGAAATTAGAAAATACGTTTTTATGGACAAAACGCCGCCGGTTTCGTCTTAAGTTTGCAATTTTTTTCTTTGGGTTTTATGTTCAATTCTCACCGAATTTATAAGAGACACTTTTTTTTCTACTGCTGTGAAGCTAGTTTTTGTTGTGAAACTTGATTGAGATTTAGCGTGCGAAGATCAATTTTTAACATCTTTCGAGTGTCTAATGCTTTTTTGAGTTTATCTACATATTTATATTTTAGGGAAATATTGAAAAATGAAACAATAAGGTAATCTAACCTAACCTAACCTAACCTACACCACAAATTGATATACTTAATTTTATAGTTGGTATCGTAGCTGGTGTAGGTTTTGTGGATTCAAAAACAATCTATGGAATAAAAAATCTGATTGAGCAGTTCACACGCGGTAGAAGTGAAACCTTCAGAAAACTAAAGTAAATAAGAGTGGAGAGTCTACAAAGCACCGCACAAAGAGGTGACCAATAGGTTACGAAGCACTGCACAAAGAAGAGACCGATTAGTCTACCTCATTCTCTCGCAGGTAAATCCTACAAATATATGTGTTTTTCTCTTTTTTGTATCGCTATTTTCATTTTCATCGGGTTTCAAATGTTAATGCTTTCGTTTATTGGTTCCTCTTTATGCCATAAGCACATCTATAATAGTTTAAATTAGGTGCCTCTGATATCCATAACGCTTTTGTACTTTTTATTCTGATTTTTATTATTCTTAAATTAAGATAAGAGATTGACAAAAATTACGTTAGTAAAACAGTAATCCTGAGTTCGATTCTCAGTTGCAAACGTTTTACAATTTTTCTATGCCTTGTTCTTTTAAATGTTCCGTTTAGTTTTATTAGTATTGCGTTCTTCTTTATTGATTAAATATTGCATTGACGAGTATGATCTTTATGAGTCCAATAAATCGACTTTTGATTTTTTATTACAATTGATTTTTTATGTGAATATCTCACAAGAGTCCCAACTGCTCCCGTCGGGAGCCAGTGAGACTGTGGCATCGCCAATTGGAGTATGTAGTGAGGCTGAAGGTAAAGGGAGGGGGGGGGGAAGAGGTAAGAGGAAGGTGGGGAAGTATCTTGCTATTCAGATTTGGTCACCAAACACGGCTAAAGCCACTTTAAGTAACGTTTCAATTCTAAATGGTGGTCTTACACCAGGGTGATACTGTGAGTATCATCCTTTCTGGAACTTGCCGCAACTATACCGTATATTATTTTTAAATTAATTAATTGTGAAATAAAACAAATTAGTCAAATAAAAAAATTTGCCGGATTCGCGGGATTTGCGGGATTCGATCCACGAATGTCAAGAGCTTTACCCCTCGACCACGGATGCCAATTGAAAATTTATTCCAATTAATTTGCCGTTTTTAATGTTTGCCCTCCAGTTCCTACTCGTAGATATTAAGTTTCTCGTCGCCACTGCCACACTAATTTAACTCAACAATTTCGTAAAGGGCATTCATCTTGCATTCAGTGGCGGACTAAGGGGGGGGCGGGGGGGGGGCGGTCCGCCCCGGGCCTCCAGTCTTGGGGGGCCCCCAAACTCCTCCATATTCCCTTGATCAAACCCTAAACAAGGCTTTAAGACACCACTGTAAAAAAAATATTGTAATTTTTATTTCATTTTTTGATAGATGCACTTGTTTAGAATGCTCTCACCAATTTTTTAAAAAGATATTCGAAAAATTGACGGAGATACAGTATTTTATGTGAAACCGTTTGGAACAGTTTGTATGTTGAAATATCCTCAGCAAATTTTGAATGCGTTTTATTTTTGAATGAATTTTATTTTCTATTTTTTATTGTAAATTTTCCTCGTCTGGTATATAGTCAGGACCGGATTAAACATGTCGGGGCCCCTACTCAATGCACTTGTCGGGCCCCCTTTACCATAGGGGCCCCTAGCCGATGCGTGGTCCCTAGGCATGGGCCTACACCGCCTTGTGGACAATACGGCCCTTCCAGGACTGGCTTAAACACGTCGGGGCCCCTAGGCAATGCAAGTCTCGGGGCCCCTTATTTACCCTAGGGGCCCCTACCCGATGCAGGGCCCCTAGGTAGTTGCCTACACTTTTAGTGATATTACGGCCCTGGCAAAGTGACTGGATTTTCGAAGGCGGTGGCTTACACTGCCTTATGGACAATACGGCCCTGCCAGGGCCGGCTTAAACATGTCGGGGCCCCTAGGCAATGCACTTCGGGGCCCTTTACCCTAGAGGCCCCTACCCAATGCCCCCTAGGCAGTTGCCTACACGTCTTATGGATAATATTTTAATGACTACAGTGACCGGATTATCGAACAGTTCAAGACTTGGTGCATGGTGCATGCAAAATAAGATGTATAGTTTTTCTAATATGTTGTCAACCAGGTTGAAAAACGTTTTGAGAAAAACACATTCAAAGTTTTGCTGAAGGATAATTCAACATACAAACGGTTTCACATAAGATGCTGTATCTCCGTCAATTTTACGAATTTGGTGAAAGCATTATTATTAAAAATTGTAAAATACCGGTTCAGGCTGTACTTATTTATTCCTATTTTATATGTATAGGATGATGTTTGTACGGGTCTTCCCAACTCCAAACCACCTCTTAGATAGGTACTAAGCTTATTTTAAAGGCACCAGGATACAAAAAAAAATGTCATTTTTTTATTTAATTTTCTAAAAGATGCATTTGTTAATAAATTATTAACAAATGCATCTTTTAGAAAATAAAAAAAATGTCATTTTTTTACAGTGCCCTGGTGCCTTAAAGCCTTGTTTAGGATTTGTTCAAGGGAATATGGAGGCACTTGGAGGTCCTCCAAGACCAAAGGCTCGTGTGAACTGAAAAAAAATCTCGTAAAATTACATCAACTTTTTAAACTAGGGGGGGGGGGGGGCTCATTCAGCTTTGCCGCCCCGGGCCTCTGACGGGCTTAGTCCGCCACTGCTTGCATTCCTAAAATAATGTCATGTCTTCAGTCGGGAACATTGGACAATGGCTGCATTAATATTAACATTCATCTCCGTGGGCACATCGGGCATTGCCGCTTGTGTAACAGTTGTATAGTATAGTACATTTAGATTTACACAGTACATTTTTACTGTATATTTAGTGGTGTAATGTGCCTGTAGAGTGTGCAGTGTGCATGTGCCCTGCAATCAGAGGTCGGGGTTCAGCAACCGAGAATACTAGGCACAATTGTTTCATTCTAAACACTCGTACATTATACATTCGTACCCACCCCAGAAAGGCACATTCACAATGTGCCTGAAATGAATGGTAGGAGTTGATTCAAACATCGCAAACTTACAATTGTCTGCATTGGTGCATTTTTTTTACATTAGCTTCACACACGAGTGCCCGGGTTTATGGGGTGAGGTTTGTCCAGGTCTTGGCGGCAGATGCGTCTGTCCACATGCTGCGTGGAGGGCAGGATCGAGGGAGACTGGTTGAGGGAGGTATTTTATCCTCTCCAGCCAGAATCTTACGACCCACCGCCTTGCACCGTGGTTGGAGGGATGGATTCATACGTCCGTCACTCCTGGACACACTGACCCCCAGATTCCTACCCATTCCTCATACCTATTTCCTTCCCAGAAAATCTTCTCCTTCCTTACCTTAAAAAAACCCTCCACACAACATCCCCTAAGTTGACATAGGCCCTGAGGGACATTATTTTCATCAGGGCCTCCTGAGCTAAAGTAAAAAAATAAACACAGAAGGCCCGGAGGAAAATAATATCCCTGTCATCTCTGAAGTTGCCATATTGAGGAATTTTTTAAGGAAAGAAAGGAGAGGAATATCTGGGAAGTAAAAATAATGAGAAGTGTTTAGGAATCTGGTGATAAGCGTGTTCGGGAGTAACGGACATATAAATCCATCCCTCCCACTGCGATGCAAGGCCTATAAGAGAGAGAGAGAGTCCTGCTAGAGAGGTAAAAAGGTCTCCCTCAACCAGTCTCAGTAGGTGGGCAGCCGCATCCGCCGCCAAGACCTGGTCAACACCTCATCAACCCGGGCCCCCCTGCTGAGTCAGCAGAGGTAGCGAAACACTTTGGGTGACCTAAGGCGGAGATGTCGGTTAGGTGTTCAATAAATGATATCCGGGGAGGCGGTACCCATACCCGCTTACCATATAAATATACACTCCCGACAATGATTTTTTTGCCAAACGTCACTGAGAAACAGTCCTTAATAATAACAGACGATTAAAAAATCAGGTGATTAGGCGATATATTTTTTAAATATTAAGCGTTTTTTTCTCAAAACATGTTGGTCTAATAAAACTACAAACTGTACATTCGGTTCATTATTTACATGTCACCCTACAAAAAAGTCATTTTAATTTAATAATTCTGGATCCAGTATCCGGTCGATTGTGAAACGAACTTTGTCTGAATTAACCCGTTGTTAACACGCGACGAACCGCTCATTCAGAGAATAATGAGACGGAAAGAGAGATAGGTACAGATTGAAGAGAGACAGCTATCTGCAGGGGAGATAAAATGGGATATATGCATCACGTAACAATAAACAAATAACAGTTTGAACTTTCAATGAAACTCCACTACATAGTTGGTACCGGAAACTGAACTGCGACGTTTCCGAATGGACAAATGATTTTAATTCGTGGTTACGCATGATTATTCGTGCAATTATAAACGGATGATGATTTTAACAACCGATATTAACTGGACAGAAAAATGCAAGCCACCGCTGCACATCTGAAATTGTAACTTTACTAAAAAAAATTTAAGAATCTATTGCATCCACAGAAGAGATAAACAAATAGAAATGTGGGCTTGTCTGTGCTGTGTGAGCTCAATTTAGCCCTATTTCTTATTCATTTATCAATTAGTCACGTTCCGATTGAAATAAAGTTTATTTTAAAACGAGTTAGATACAGTTATGAAAAAAAAGAATGATAGGAAATTATTGAAAAAAAAAAAATTATATTAGGAATAAAATAAAATCTATGTTTAACCCTTACCATCCGGAGGGAGGTAATTAACTTCCCCCAAACGTTTGTGCGATATCTAAGTTGTTGTTTTTGACATAACATAGAAATGATTACTAACTATTCTGTAATCAATGCGCAAGTGCGGACGTTAAAAGTGTATTTTGCTGGAAAGAGTACAATGATACGTATTTGAGTTACGATCAATTTTGTGCTGTTTTACAGTTTTGCATAGACTGCTGGGTGAAGATGGGCGACGTCGGTAGATAAAACGGTTGGTAGTACATATATAACATCTGAGTGTTACTTAAAATGGCAAAAGCTATCTTGAGGGACACTATCGCTCCTCGATATCTTGGGGACATTAGTGACCCCTTCCTTCCCGTAAAATCAAAACTGCTCTCTCGTATTTATTTCAGAGAAAAAACATGAATTCCAAACATCAATCTATTAATCAAATGTTTGCGAAATACAAAACATAATTTAATTCATCACACTAATCGCATTTAGTGTGACAAGTATCACTTCACATACAACTGCCGAAATAGATATAATTTATATGAAGTCATTTAATGTAACCAATTGATGATAAAAACAGCCAAGGCCAAAATCTAGTGTGTCGTATTTCGTGGCAGAAATTGACGAAAAAATAAATATTTAATCGTACCAGATGCCCTCACAAAAGCTTGGTCACCCCACGAATCCACTTGTAACGATGACAGGCGGTTGACACGCCACTCTGTTCTCATTCATTCAGCGGACCAGCAACAGCGAGTGGCATTGAGACTGCCTGGCGATACTTTGTCTGTTGTGTATTCATCACTTTCAATGTTTACCGCTTACGTTTATCATGGTGTATAGCAAGTTGTATGGTGTTATCAGTTGAATGTTGTAAAGTTGTGTTTAGGGAATCTTCTAACAGAAGTTTCTCAGTTTGAACTATCTAAATACATAGTGAACTTTACAAAAATATTACAAACATTAGAAATATTGGCCTTGGAGGTTCGTGTTTAAAATTGTTTTATGTTACTTTAGTTCTCCAAGAAAACCCACCAGCAGTCGTAGGGGTATATTATTTTATACTGTTTTGGTTAAATTTTTTAACCAACTTATTTTCAAACCAACCACTTTTATACATTATAGAGATGACCTATATAGACATAGATAATGTGTTACGACTTTTAAAATTAATTAGCGCACCCCGGGATCCGCGATCTGAATCTGAATCCGCGATCTTTGGGTTAACGCAGGAACCTTAACCACTCACCCATAGAGGCCCTAAATAGATCTTACACATCAAATATACCGTAAATAGGTCTTAAACAGCGCAAAATTCAGCTTTTCGATAACTGCATACGACGTTTTGTGTGAACATTTTTCTTATTATTTTTATTGTTTATTTTGTTGAATTCATATTTCGACTTTTACTTTTAACTAATACTTATAACATTGATTTTTTATGTTTTTCAGAGTTTTTTTTATCTTGATTCTAGATTTTTCTATGACGTTTGGCTTTGCAGCCATCGTTAGAAACACAATATAAATGTTTAATAAAGCTAGGTCTATAGAAGCTTCGCCAATTATTAATTTGGCAGCTGGTTCGCCTTCTGAAGGTATTATCATAAATCGTAAGTGAATAATAAATACTAACAAGCAAGAAGAAAAAACTAAGAAGATTAAATGAATTTCAGAAGCTGGTGAATGATTAATGACACTAATTGCTGTAATGAGGATGAGGAATGCCTGGCAAATTAGTCGTGTCAGAACTAGATGCCAAGTAAAAAAAAATCACATGAACAATATTCAATATTTATTTTATTTTTATTTAATGACAATATAAGATAAAGTAAAATTACAAAATAAGTAAAAAAACAAAGTTTAGTGGTTTGTTTACAGTCCTCCTCACTAGGTATTCCTGTTCCGAGGCGGACTGTATGTTGCTGAATGGGTGAGATTTTTTTTTCCTCGTCTTCTAGTTTCTTGATTTTCACAAAATAACAATAAATAAAATAAAAGTATTTATGTTTGTTGTCTGCAGGTTGTATTGGGGTTACTTCATAATTTTAATGATTTCCTCATCTTCCTGTTTACGTAAGGGGGCATTACCAGAGAAAACCGGAAATACGTCATTTTCAAAAAAGTTTTTAGACGTGTTGACTCTTTTCCACAAAAAATTATAAATGGATTTCGAAAGATTGTTCTTTTATCTAGCGTTCGTATGTAATAAATTTTGAGAAAATTTTTTAATTTTAAGTATAATAAGGTTATTCCATAGGTCGTTGGCAGATTTGTTCAATTTTCAAAAAAGTTTTTGTATTATACCACACCCATTTCAAATAATAAAATCATGCAGTAAAATAAATCAATACATTATCTAGCAAACGTTTGTTTTAGAATTTTAATTTTAGTTTCAATAAAATCATTAAAAAATATGTACGTACACGTGTTTCTTGGCGAAAATTGGTCCGTTTGTGTATTTATTTGCGCATATACAAACTAATATATTTCAGATTTTTTTAACATTCTTATTAAATTTAGACATTAATGAAAAATGATAAATACTTTTAATCAAAAAATAACTACAAAAAGTACATTATTTTAATAGTTTTATCATCACGCCTTTCAGCATTTTTGGATGAAGGTATAAATTAAAGCTAATTTGAATTGAAATAAATTCGATATTGAGTTATAATTTAAAAAAGCTGGTACGGAGAATAATTAATCTTTCTCATTGTAACCGCCCTGCACGATCGTAAGAACAACTTTCGACGAAATGTGGATTTTCGTCCGCTGGCTGGTTAAACGCTCTTAACCATAATTTGATATATTTTTTAAACATTTGTTTCTCCATTGTGTTCTTAATTTCAATTGGAAGTTAAATTAGAAGTAAAATTGAGTACAATTCTTCCGTCTGGAACCCACATACCCACATTACAATATTCAATACAGCTTGACAGAATATAAAATAAATTCTTACGTTTTTTAAAATGAGTATTCCAGCATTTAGTTGAACTACATGAATAAAATTAAAAGTTCAAATTATATGAATACGAAACTTAAAATGCGGAACAGAAGGATTTTCACTATAAAAATTTCAAATGATTCATTTTCATCATCGTAATCATAAATCAAAATTTCTATATAAAATTCCTAATAATGCATTTGATAGTCCAGAATTTTATTTTATTTTTTTAAAGAAAGACTAACATTCCCGGATTACGAATAACCTAACAATATTTTAAAATCTCCTACTACTGCCACAGTAAGCGCAAAAGGTTGCTTGTGTTGTAATAGAGGACTTGGACAGCTGATGAATCGTGCACACAAGGTCTGGGTGAGACCCAAACTCGATGCCAACACAGCCAATGACCGGTCTATAATTGCTTGCATGCTTTCGGATTCCACTACAAGACGGGATTTATTTCAGTGCAGATATTGTCAAATAACTACAATTACAATATATTCATCATTGCCCGGAATACTACCGGGACATTATTATGTGGAGTCAATTAACATCTACAATTTATCACTAAACAAATACCAAAGATTGTCACTGAAGTATTTTAGTTGTTTATATATACAATATAATTTTTACCTTTCGTATGTAAGAACCCGTAAAAAGGGCGTTAATATATAATTTTAAAAATAAATTAGTATCATTAACGGAATTTTTTGTACATTTGGAAAATTTTGCCTTTTCGATGCACAGAGCAGAGCTACTGCTATTTAAACATCTAATGTCTGAAGTCTGAATTATGTCATCTGACGCCTTGTTTGGATTAGCCGCTTTATCTCCATCGTTGGAGACTGCATTATTATTTGTTTTATTGTTTATCTGTGCTTAGTCTGCTCATGGCAGCGTGATATCACAGTGGTGTTCTTAGTTGCATTGGATACAGTTGGGTTACATTATTGACTGCAGTTGAACTGTTGCTAACTTGTGATTTTGGTGATCTTTGCAGTGGTAAAACGTACTGTGTGCATCTGTATGAATAATCTTTTAAACGGTTAACCAATAAACATGTAAGTAGATACCTACAGAAAAAAATAAATTATTTTCGTTGTTTGAAAAAATTTTACAACAAGCGCCGACCCGTGAAAATTACGCGATATTCTGAATTTAGACACAATTGAAAAATTTTAAATTACACATAAATTCTAAACCAATTCGAGATAAGAGCAATCCTAGACCCACAACATTGGTTTATTTATCCCTTCAACCAAAAATGGTATGTTTAATGATGATAATTACGTGAAATCAAAAATATTTAGATTGATATTTATTCAGTTTTTTTCGATGAATGAATCCAGATATATTTTGTATGGCAAATGCAAAATCGCGCGTCGTTTGTAAATCGGAATCAGGCCGCTAACAATATCACTCCTTACGGAGATGGCTACGAGATTTGAATTCATATAACACCAATGGCTGTTTTAATTTATTCACGAAAAAAACATCGACAAAAATTTATTTTATTTTGCGATACTTAGGCACAAATATTTTAATGTTTCATGATCATTTTTTAAAGAATTTAATTTTCCACATTACACAATAAAACCATAACCGAAAAGAGATTTTGAACTTTAAAGCAGTTTTTATAGACTATTTTTTTCTGGGCTTAAAAAAAACTAATCATAAATACTCGACAATTTCAAAGGCATATATTTGTTCTACTCGCAGTATTTAATTAAAGCGTCTATAATATTTCTAAGCGATCTGATTTTCAAACCAAATTTGAAATATTTTGCATTGCTTAATAGGGCTTAATAATTACCTGAAAACGCTTTTGTAGAATCACCAACGTTGTATTTACTGGTACTGTTTTCAAAATGTTGACCGTCACAGATCAAAGCGTATTCCTTCAACTATTTCAATTCAGTGAACCACGAACCATTCAGCCCAGAGAGTGACAGCTCTTTGAACAATTAATTCACTGCTCGAGAAGACAAGACAGTTCACGGTTGGTAGGGAGATAATATCAACTGCTCTTCTTCTCAAATCTTCATTCAGATTTACGAGGAGGAACTCTTGACTTACACGCTCTAAATGTACATTGTGCGTTCTGCACCAATACATTCACGCAAATAGGTACATCTACAAAGTGGAGAGGTACGTAAGAACTATTATTAAAGGTACTTTACTTACTGTTACTTGCTACTGTATGCAAACAGTACTTTCTCGGGATGTGAGAGTATCCGCTCCGGATGGAAATAAGTATTTATCAAATGAAACACTAGGTTTTATTTTAAAACCAGTATGAAGCACATGATGTCTGTATTAAATTATAAATGACTGCAGAATTCAGTAGATATGGTCAATAGGTAATACAATTATTTTGTAGTTGTGAAAAATCCTTAAAAAAGTTTAATTTACACTGTTGGAGAAATTGTGTGATTTCTTTTTTTAACCCGTGTAAGTGGAATTGGCATCATAAGCATAGTATTTTTATAGTCGGTATTTATATTTGTGCCGGTAACTTAATAATAATAAAATTAAATACGAAATATAAAATTGGACAGCGGTTAAAGGTTTTTAAGCTGGCTAAGCTCTCTATCACGACACAAGCAACATTTTGCACTAATGTTTGTCTTTTTAATATAAAAAAATAAAATTTAGAATTAAAATTTTGACAGTTTGAAGAGATATTTCAAAACTTTTTGGAATCATTTCAGAAGTTAATTAATTGTATTCGTCGATTAATCCCAAAAAAACTTAGTGTTTTTGTTTTTGGTAGAAAGCGGTAACTTAATAATTTATTTTTTTTACTTGAGCTCCACACAGGAGGCCCTTAGGAAAATGATTTCCCTCAGGGCCTATGTCATGTTTTGAGGGTTTTTTTAAGAAAAGGAAAAGGCTTTAAGGGGTGGGTAGGAATCTGGGGTTCAGTATGTCCTGGTCATCCGCCTCCAAGACCTAGACAAACCTCACCCCATGAACCCGGGCACTCCTACTAAATTACCAAACGTAACTTACCACTTGGGTGACCTATGGCAGAGGTGTTGGTTATCCAATAAAGGTTCCCGGGGCGGCGGTACCCATTCCCGCCTCTCAAATTGAAAATTGACATTTAAATGAAATAAAACAATTGGGTAGGTTTGTATCCATGAAATTTATTTAATTTATTTCGACCAACCCGTTTCATCAGAATGCACATTTAAAACGAACAAAAATTAATTAATTAAAATAATAGTAATAGCTTCATTCAAAAATATAATTAAAATTAATTTAACATTTTTGTTTTACCACAATAATGCCACGTACCAATTTTATAGTAAATAATAATACATGGAATTCACGTATTTATGAATTTAACAATTTTTTACTTTTACACATGTTTTTTAAATTATAAAAACATGGGATAAATGATTAAATATATGTGCATTCAATGGCTCTCCAACACTAAAACTTGTCCTATTATATATTATGTCTTATTTTATTTTTGCTTATTTATATTGTTAAAATTATAATCATTTTTATTTAAAAACTTCTGAAAATATAATTTGCAAATCCCGACTCAGAAACTCCCCGTAGACATAGTTAATACCACTGTTCTAAATGTTAACAAAATGAACTGAGAAAAAATATTATACACATTTTTCGATGCCTACCTAATACGGATTTCCGTAAATTATTTAAATAAATATTATTTAAATTATAAATAAATAAAACACAATCAAGTATTGATTTTAGGTTTTCACGGCCAAAAATTTTATGGTTATTTCCTTTTGGGGTATTATGCCGTGTTGCGCTACCTCCTCCTTTAGCCAACGTTTCGGACAGCGTTACAGTGTCCATCACATCTGCCCTGATGATGGACACTGTAACGCTGTCCGAAACGTTGGCTAAAGGAGGAGGTAGCGCAACACGGCATAATACCCCAAAAGGAAATAACCATAAACAATCAAGTATTACTCAAGAGCTACCTATGAACAATATATTAACGTGACCTTTATCACGACCTATCTCAGGTAGTCCAGTATCACGTTGATACCTAATAAAAATAACAAATCTGACTTACCTAACAAAGCCCCAGTAAATATTAATATATACATATTTACTGGGGCTTTGTTAGGTAGGTAAGTCAGATTATGTCATCGGTCTTTATTATGTAAATCTCAGTGTAGATAATGCAATCGTGAACAGTTCCTGTAAGAATATTGGTATAGAACAGGGTTTCCCAACCAGTGGTCCGCAAGAGGCTAGGGATGGTCCGCCGGTCAATAAGCGGGCAAGCGCGCGGGCGGTCCCTGGTCAAGAAGTCGGAAAAGAAATCGGGACAATATTTCGATTATTATTACTATGTACCTTGTGGTCACTGGCCATTATGATATTCCGTTTCACCTCCACCATTGTGGTAAATATTCTGCTAGAACGCGTCCTACCCTATCCCATTACGTCCCTCCTGTAACAGGAGGGACGTAATGGGATAGGGTCCTGTTGTGCTATCCGTCCTTGGTGGCACTCATGCTAGCCTACGCCATCGCAGTGGCTTAGGCTAGCATGGCACCTGGGACGGATAGGGCGGACAACGTGGTGTCACCCCCCCCCCCTCCACCCCTTTAAAGCTGACAAAAACAAATTTCGACTCCATAAAAAATTGGACCGTTCTGGGGGGGGGGTGGGGGGTGGCTAGAGAATTTGAAACCCGGGGCGCCGACCCCCCTCGCTACGCCACTGCTTGTGGTCCCTATCGAAAAAATAAACGTACAAGAGGTCCCGGGTCAGAGAAAGGTTGGGAACCACTGGTATAGAATAATTATGCTTTTAATTCCTGTTTTGTACCTAACTTGTGTGATTCATTTTAGTTTCATTATAAGACGATAACAATTATTTATAATAAATAAATAAATAATTGTTATCGTCTTATAATGAAACAACGAATAATGAAATATCGTCTTATAATGAAACAATGTAAAAGACAAACCGCTTGTACAAAAATACAGAGAAAAATATATAAATTAAGTTATCAAAGTCCCTTATGTTAATGTTGCTTGGAGATGGAGTTTTATTATATCTTAAAATTAATTTTAGTTGAGGGGGGCAGGAAGAGGAATATAGGATGAGGATAGGAGATGCTCCCGCTAAGTGGGTTTGTTAAAACAAAGTTCTCCTAGGACATTTATTTCAACTTTTCACTTTTAAACTATCTAGTTTCGTGAAATCAGCGCAATGTATAGGTAATATTATGGGTTCCACGACAAATCAACAAAGTGGCGATTCAACACTTAATTGAAAAGTCATTAAAAGTTATGAAAAAAATAATTGAAAAATAGCCCATAACCTAACCTAACGTAATCCATTTTTTAACCAATGTTTTTTTTTCATCACTTTGAATGTCTTTTCAAAGTTGTGTTGAATTTGTATGTTGTTGAGTTGTCCGGTCACCAATATTAAATATGTACTAGCAAAGATCCGTGAAAAATCACGGATATTATATTTATAGGATTTGTGACGCTGAATGTATTTAAAAAAAAAATTGCCTCTAAAAGCCTTAAAAAACTTTACGAAATCTGTCAAATATTTAGACGAAAGAAATACACATTTCATGTTTTGTACAATTATTAATAAAAAAATAATTTTGACTTCTTTGATTTTCAAAATTGGGACGGATTTCAGGAACGATTCAGAGAAACGATAAAGTGGCAACCTTTTGGAACAGACCAATCCTAATATTTCATGCGTTTCTCTGTGTAACTCCGGGTCAATGACTTATAAATTCTTTGATTTTCAAAATTGAAACTGATTCTGGGAAGGATTCTGAATCCGTCCCAATTTTGAAAACCAAAGAAATTCCAAGTTCTAAAGGTCATCGACTCGGAGTTTCACAGAGACACTCATAAGATACTAGGGTTTGTATGTTCAAAGAAGGGGTCAGCATCAATATATCGAACTGCCATTTATCTAGTACTAGCAGACTCGGACTAACGAAACACAACGCCATCTAATGACAACGCCATTACCCAACCTTTATAACCAACGTCATCTGTTAATTTTAATACTTATCAAATCCACACCGCCCGCTTGCCAGTCCGCTCCCTTTATATATTATATATTTCAACCAATTTACACATAAAAATAAAAATACCTTCTCCATGAATTACTCTATCGGTGAAAGCCGCATGAAAATCCGTTGCGTAGTTTAAAAGATCTAAGCGTACAGACAGCAGGAGCGACTCTGCTTTATACTATGTAAAGATAACCTTGCGGTTTGGTCCCTTCAACTTTCCAATAACTGACGACGCTGCTGATTTGAGATTTTGGGGTTCGCCTTTCTTCTTCCCGTAATAATGAAAGGTTTTTATTCTTCCCCAGGAGCTGCAGGATATGAACAGCCGCCGCCATACGGACAACTTCACGGCGGCGCAGAAGAGTCCCATCTCCCTTAACCGATACGACACTTTCGGCTCTACGGGCCAAGTGCGACCTCACCAGGTACACCATCAACAATAATTATTTTCATATTATTGGACTATTTTTAAACGACTTCAAAAAGGAGGAGGTTCTCAATTCGACTGTATTTTTTTTTTTTTTTTTTTTATGTTTGTTACCTCAGAACTTTTGACTGGGTGAACCGATATTGATGATTCTTTTTTTATTGGAAAGTTGGTGCTTCCCGTGTGGTTCCATTTTAATTTGGTCCAGTTCCGACAATGGCATCCATGAGAAAACCATATAAGTCTTAAATTTGCATTAAGTATGTGCGCGACAAATGGACGAATAACTCAATATCGCGCCAACCGATTTCGATGATTCTTTTTTTATTGGAAAGGATGTACTTCAAGGGGAATTTTATGAGAGTTTGGTTAGGTTCTGATTATCAGATACATGACAAATTAACGAAACTCGGCCGAATCTCTTAATTTGACCCTAACGTCGCGTCGTTATGGTCAAATTATGTCTGTCTCATATGAGCAGCACGTTTAGTAGGTTTACCCATATTCAGACAAATTAGTTAGTGTACTTCAGATTCACTAAAAATAAACAAAAATTTTAACAAAACAATAAAACGACTTCAAAAAATGCACTAAAAAGTAAAAAAATAATTTCTTATTCTTCTACAACTTCATAATCAACTTACTTTTTCTAATCATCAATATGTAGGTACGATTGTTATTTTTGGAGTCGGTGTCAGCAAAGGTACCTGGCCTGGCGTGTTCACTTGACAGCTCCCCTCACGCCGCGGCCCCGCTCTCGCCTCTCGCCTCGTCAAGTCGCTTGTGCGACACAAGCACACCTCACCTATAACTATGTATGTAGTTACAAACCTACCTTGACTGACACCGACTCCAAAAGTAACAATCGTACCTACATATTGATGATTAGAAAAAGTAAGTTGATTATGAAGTTGTAGAAGAATAAGAAATTATTTTTTTACTTTTTAGTGCATTTTTTGAAGTCGTTTTTTTGTTTTGTTAAAATTTTTGTTTATTATATAGCCGCTTAGTGATAAGTACCTCACTTTTTGGGCTTTAACATCTTAGTCTCGTTTTAAAGAGGAAGGATGAAATTTTGTGCCAGTTCTGCTCCCATGTTAGTGGTAAAATATTCTGGAATTTGGTCTAGTTCGATTACTACTATGGTAATCTGATATAAGTTTATTAATGACTTATTGGTATATTGGGAGCTGATAAGAGAAGAGCGAGAAATGAGATGAGACAGCAAAAGTTCCTGGGTATCTGACCTGGTCACTAAATTCGGCTAACACCATTTCAAGCAACTAACATCTCGATACCGAACGGTGGTCTTTAGCAAAGACGATACTGAGATTATCTTCTTCTCTGGAACGTGCAGCAAGTATACAGGATGTTCGGGGGTAAAGTGTACCTTCTTCGGGAAGTGATGGTAGAGGTAAAACTTTGTTTTTTTCGAAAATGCATTGTATTTTTTCTCATACAAACAATTCAACTTTTTTTATTTGAATATTTAATTAAAATGTTCACATTTCGAAAAGGGTAATTTTATCTTTTTAATTGTTCTACCTATCACCTCCCGAAATTTAGTGAAACCCGAATTTAGTGCACTTTCCCTCGATTATACCTTGTAGTGTTCATTATCTCAATTTGGGAGGCGTGAATGGGTACCGCCGCCCCGGGAACCTTTATTCACCCCAAGTGGTCCGCTACATTTGGTAATTTAGCAGGGGTGCCCGGGTTCATGGGGTGAGGTTTGTCTAGGTCTAGGAGCTGATGACCAAGTCATACTGAACCCTAGATTCCTACCCACCCCTTAAACCCTTTTCCTTCCCAGAACTCTCCTCTCCTTCCCTTCCTTAAAAAACCGTCCACACAGCATCCCCAAAGATAAAATAGGCCCTGAGGGAAATTATTTTCCTCAGGGCCTCCTGTGTGGAGCTCATGTAAAAAAAAAAAATATTAATTGATCTAATAAATCACAAATTGAAGTACATATTTGCGAACATCGGGTGTCGATTTGTGTCGAACCAGCCAACTCTAGATCCAGATCCAAAAACCGAATGGATATCATCCAAGAAATTTATTTACCTATCTGTAAAACGAGTATCTCCTTTTTTCTCTCCAGAGACATTCCTTTTTCGTAAGCAACGAGACCAGTATTCTCAAGTACTACAGAATGCTTATTTGTTTATTTTATTTTTTCTTTGTTTTACAATTTTTTAGAGAAAAATGTGTCCTTACTGGGGTAACCCGTTCTAAGGTCACATTGTACAAATTTTCGTGTTTGAAATATAAGTAAATACCTATGTTAAAATAATACATGAGGAAAATTATAAAACTATATCTAAAAGAAAGTACAATACAATCTTTGTTAGGTCGGTTGCAAAATTGTATCTATATTCTTCCTTTCCCTGTCCATAATCCATATCTTAATGCTTCTTTTGAAGTTGGTTATTTTTTTATTGGTTTTATTGCAAGAGGGAGTAAATTAAATAATTTTATAGAGAAGTATTGCATATTTCTTTGTCCAAAAGTCGTTTTAGTTGTAGATTGGTGGAATGTACGTCGTAATGCAGATCTTGTGAATCGGCCCGAGTGTGTCTGTGTAAAGTTACGAGTATCCTGTTTTTGAATGCGTACATTAGAATATCTTTTGTGTATAATTGTTTCAGTGACATTAAATTCAGTGCTTTAAAAACGTAGTCTGTAGGAGTTCTGATGGGGACTCTTAAGTATAATTTTCAAAATTGCCCTTTGTGCTATGATTTATAGTGGAATCCCTTCAGCTTCCCCATCATAAGACCTACATCATATTGTAGGTGAGATTGGGTTAATGCATAATAAATATTAATTAGCTGTTCTTTATCTAAAATGTTTCTTAATGTTTTGAAAAAAGGGTTAGTTTTTTTAATTTGTTGCTCACATATTTCACTTGGGAATTCCAATTTAAGTTTTGATCAATAATTATTCCAAGGTATTTTATTGTATGTATTTCATTCAATTTTGGGCAGTCGCAAGGACTTTCTTGGTTCACGTTTAAACAGTCTTTATGATTTTTTTATGTTTAGATTTGTATTGAGGTTATCTGTCTGTTCGTTGTGGATTTTGAATTTAATATGTTTAGTTTTTGTATCATGTAATGTTAGTGAATTTAAATTAAGCCATTGTTTTACCCGATTCATCCCTTTTTCAGCTTTTTCGAATACAATCCACACGACTTTCCATAATGAAAGACTTAGGTTCTTTAAATCACAGTGACTATTTATTGATGTATCGTAATTTAAAATTATATTTCGGAGGACAAACGTCCTTCCTATCTGAATGCTAGGTTTTGTCTGTGGAGCTCTTAAAATATAATGACCCCGCACATCTACCTTCGATTGCCTTCGGCACAACTCGGTAACGAGACCATGTGACCCGAACAGCCCATATACAACTAAAGTAATGTGGGAACTAATCATAGACTAATATGATACATTAACACTATCTTTTTACGAATTTTATTAAAATGAATAAATTATTATTTTGACTTTCATTTGACTGAGTATTCGTGTACCCCCAGGTGGCGCGAGCCCTGCACAACTTCTCCGGGCAGAGCCCCCGCGAGTTGTCGTTCCGGCGCGGCGAGCTGGTGCTAGTGCGGAGACGCATCGATCAGAACTGGTTCGAGGGCGAGCACGACGGGCAGGTGGGCCTGTTCCCTACCAACTACGTCGAGGTAATAATATTATTGTGGTTTTAACTCAAACATTTGGAATTTCATCTGTCCTTAATTTTTTTTATTTTATTTTTTTATTAATTTCTTTATTATACATATGTATATACATTTTTTTATATTAAGTCTTGTTAACTGATTACTATCAGTTTGTCAACGGGTTCTTTTAAAATTAACTTCTTTAAAATTGAAAGAGATAGATAGAATATACACATTATTACATTATGTATACATACATGCATACATTACTTACATGTATTTAAAAAAATAATAATAATAATAATGGAAAAAAACATTAAAGCGAAACGTAGAAAAAAGAGATTGTTTTTCGTAGTACAGTACCAAAAAATTCTTTCACTTAATACCATTTTACAGTTTTAAAGCATACAGTTCCTTCTAAAAATCAATTCACAGCTTTTTATTGAATTGGGTAACATGTTGTAAATTATTTGAACAAGGTATTCTTAAGTTCTTTGACCGTATTTATTTAGGTATCTGGGAATTAAAAGTCCATCGTTCGCAGTTAGTCTTGTTTTATGAACATATACCACTATTTCGTTATATACAGATTGCGATGTATGCTGTTCTGACTCGCAATTTTAAGCCACAATATGGTACGAACAGATAATAAATTGCTTTCCGGTTCCGGTTCAAGATGGTGGCCGTTATTTTTTTTATCCAAGTTCGCATGATCGTGGTTCCTGCATTGGTCATTGACAAAGTGACATTTCTTTGGACACATTAAATTCCTTATTTGAAATTTTAAAAAATGTATTGGTTTATAATTGTAAATAGGTCCAAGTACGTACTTACAAATCTTTTAATTTCAGGGGTAATTTTTATTTTGATTTATTTAATATCTTAAAAATAGAAACACAATTTTATTGAGGCGAGGTTTACTGTTTACAGAGAGTGTAAAAGACGTCGCCGATAGGCTTTGACCAGCGATTTCTTATCTTATTTTTGTGCAAAAAATTAAAGTGACATTTTGGCAAGATATCTTTCAATAACATTGAAAAGTTCTTCCCAGACCTTGAACATAATATATGCATTCAAAAATAATACATAGTTACACTTCAGCCCTTTGAATCCTATACCACCTTTGGCATGCAATGGTAATTACTGTACTTTGTGATCATGTAGGTATCTATGCTCCTATAAGGCATACTGAAAATAGAACGTACTTTTATACTAACTTAAAACACGATAACTTCATTTGTATACATTTGCCCTGAAGAAGGAACGGTCGTTCTGAAACCGGTCGGATTAACTCAAATATAAAAGTGGTTCAAACAAAGTTAAATTGTTTCATTTATCCACGATAACTTCACTTTCGGTTAATGAAATTGAAAGTGATATTCGAAATGGGAAGTAATGAAATAATGTATCTTTAGGCATGTCAGAAATCCATTAAAAATACTTTCATAGTCATAACAATTTGACATGTTTGTTCAAATTAGTAATTGGTAATGATAAGTAAATGGACTTTTTTAACGGTTTTTCGTGTAGAATTTTCACG
This sequence comes from Limnephilus marmoratus, assembly GCA_917880885.1. NCBI lineage: Eukaryota > Metazoa > Arthropoda > Insecta > Trichoptera > Limnephilidae > Limnephilus > Limnephilus marmoratus. The sequence goes on along the minus strand of OU862914.1, from coordinate 50,893,438 downwards.
GAAACTAATAAAATTATTGGTCATTTTAGGCAAATCTTTTTGAACACTATGGTTTTAGTACGTACACGAACATATGTGTTGGGCAGCAGATTTTGCATAAATGTTCATTCACCTATGTATTGCATATTTTAATTACAAACTATTGTTGAGCCCAGCGTCCTAACTTTCTCCGTTGCCTAGGACCTTAGGCTTAGGACCTAAGCTGTGCATAAATAATTCCTTAGCTAGGACGTAATTATCTCAAGAGATAACTGTCGTGAATGATTCTTGATAGAAATAATTTTTATTTTATTTTATTTATTATGGAAAATCAACAGATATTTTACACTTGTTATAATAACATTAATAATATACATAATATCCAATGACAGATTTTCACATTATTAAAATTATAATTACAAAGTAAAACAAAAAAGTAAGGGTCCTGTACCCATAAGAATACGAGTACCTCTTTTACAACAAATCCGTCTCTTTTATTAGACTTAAAACTCTTACATAGTGACAAGACGAGTGTACCAATGAGAGAACCGCCAGGACGCTTTTTTTAATTAGCCCCACACAGGAGGCCCTGAGGAAAATAATTCCCCCCAGGGCCAGTGTCATATTTGGTGATGCTGGTTGGAGAGTCATTTTATGAAAGGAAGTTGAGGAAGTTCTGGGAAAGAAAAGGGTATTAGGAGTGGGTAGGAATATGGAGGTCAGTGTGTCCAGGAGTGACTGCGGTGCAAGGTGATATTCCGAGAGAGTTCGGCTGGAGAAGTCGAAGGGACTCCCTCAACCATTCTCTCCCAATCAGGCCTGCGATGCAGCTAGTGGTTGTAGCAGACGCATCCGCCGTCCTAGACCCGGACAAACCTCACCCCATGAACACGGGCACCCTTGCTAAGTCACTAAACGTAGCAAGCCACTTGGGATGACCTATGCAGAGGTGTTGGTTGTCCAATAAATGATTCTCGGGGCGGCGGTACCCATACCCACCTTCCAAAACTTTCCATTCTCTTATGCTCATAGAATGAACCTCTACGTTTTTAGAATGTTATATATGTAACTACTCTCCTTACATTCGTGCTCAACACTCAACATGGAGGGGCGAACCTATTCACTTTTGACATCTGTTGGAGAACTCTGACACTAAATTAACCTATGTCCCGTCGCTCGAACTGTCACAGCAACAAAATTATCTGTTACTTTATGAACTGTTTTTATATTTCAGCTGATCGAGAATGAGGCTCCCCAGACCCCGACCGGCGCCCGTCCAGGTTCTGGTGAAGGCCGCGCGCGTGCCAAGTTCAACTTTGTGGCGCAGACGCACCTCGAGCTCGGCCTGAAGAAGGGCGAGCTTGTGGCGCTACTCCGCCGCGTGGACGACAACTGGTACGAGGGCAAGCTCGCCGGCAGGAAGGGAATCTTCCCCGTCAGCTACGTGGAGGTGCTCATCGAGCCGCAGCCCAACAGACCAGGTTAGTAAACTTGCTGATATAATGAATGACCCCTTACATCAAAACACATAAATCTGCTGCCCTACAGCAAATTCTGCGTTCCATTATAACCCATTTAAATCACAGGTCATATTTGTCCCAGCTCACATAGGTCTCATATAAATCATTGTGTCTCCCTTACTGTCATGGTTAGAAATATGATCTGAAAAGTATTAGAAAGAGAGAATTCTACGCTTTATATTAAAATACAAAAGTTAACCACAAAAGAAGCAAAATACAGACCTTTACGAAACCAAAATTTCAGATCGCAATTTGAAAAAAATTATGAAACTTTTAGAATTTTGTATTTATTTTTACATGGAACGACAATTTTCTTTTATGTTTGTATTTAAAATTTTAATTTTTCGAAAATTATATTTTTATTTCTAATAATAACGTTTAACACCTTTCAAAAAGAATTTTTAGTTTTCGGATATGTTAGGTTAAAGGATAGTTATGTAGAAACATTCAATTTATTTGAATTTTATTTGCAAGGCGGAAATATTTTTACCGTCTGACAAAATACGCCCGATTTTTAAAGAGATAAATATTATTTATTGAATGAGCTTAGCGAAGGCTGTTGCTGTTTTATCTCGACCATTTTGCATTTCATTTGTTCGTAGTTTTTTGGGTACTGCCTTTTAAGTATCGTTTTATACGGCCAGAGTTCGAATGATTTTGGTTCCTGCTAATAGCTGCCAAATCGAAATAATTAATTTTATGATACCTACCGGATTGAAGACAACCGGAAAAAAAAGATTTGTCATTGAGATGGTGACTTTGATGACGAAAAGAGACCATGGATATTTTCACAATGTCAATAGTAAACCTTTTCTCTTGTTTTCCTTACAGACCTGACGCCCTCGCTGCCAGCAAGCAAACCAGTGGCGTCTCCGGCAGCCCACTCCGTGGTGGGTGCCGCGGGCGCCGCCTCTCTGGGGGCGCACCACTACACGCCACAGATCAACAGCCCAGCATTGTCCAACAGTCCGAGCAGCACTGCACCGCTTACTCTGCCTAGTAAGCTAATATAAAATACAGTCAATTCGCTAAAGTCAAAATATAATCAAGGTATCGTCTAAGAATTATTAAACGATACTTGAACAGTCAAACCCATCAGTGATAAATCCTTGATGCTCCTTCTACCTTCCACTTCCAACGAGCTTCTCCAAGTTCGAATTCTCAGTTTAGCGAAAGACGTGTCCAAATTATCTAGAACGCAGGAAAATAGTTGTTGACAACGTACTTTGGATGCCTAAATCTTCCAAAATTGACGATTGTTTCGCCTGGATGTCAATAATATTCTAGAATTCCTCCAATAGCTATAATTTGATCAAAAAATAACAAATCATTTTGTAAAAGACCAATATTTTTTCAAAATTATCTACATGAGTTTCAAAATCAAAGGTTTAAAGGTAAAAAAACATATTAATTATGTTACTCTTAAAGAAATTCTAGGTTTTGAAACATGTAAATGCTAAAAAATGCTGAAAGGTGTGATGATAAAACTATCAAAATGATGTACTTTTTAAAATTATTTTTTGATCATAAGTATTTATAATTTTTCAATAATGTCTAAACAAAATAAGAATGAAAAAAAAACTTAAATACTATATTAGTTTGTAAGACCGTAAATAAATAGACAAACTGAAGTATTTTCGTCAAAAACACGTCCACGAATATTTTTTTTAATGATTTTATTTAAACTAAAATTAAAATTCTGAAACGCAGCTTTCCCAGATAATTTATTGATTTATTTTACCGTATGATTATATGATTTGAACTGTATGTTGTATAATTCAAAATTTGGTTTGAAAATTTAACGAATCTGCCAACAACCTACGGTATAACCTTATTATGCTAAAATAAACATATTTTCTCATAATTTAAAACATAACTTTACCAGATAAAATAACTATCTTTCGACATCAATTTGTAGTTTTTTGTGGAAAAGAGTCAGCATGGCTAAAATTTGATGTAAAAATGACATATTTCCGGTTATGTCTAGTTATTCCCTCTTAAATAGTGGTGCTATACAAAGTGATTTATTTTCATTTAATAAAAAAAATCGTTACAAAGTATTAACGCAATAATTTGAGGCTATTATTGTATACGCTCACGAAGATTTGAGAAGGTAACGCCGAGCGCCTTCTTGGTTGGGGAAGGTAAATAGATTTCTTATCCTTGTTCTCTTTCCAGATCACGGGATAACAAACCACCACGCCCGCCCTGCCAGTGCCACGCTGCCCCGAGCCGCCGACCCGTCCCCTGTGAACCTCAACAACCATGAACCCCTGTACGTAGACACCAACGCCGAGGCCGTGCCGTAAGTCCGAGTGTCAATTGCTCGCCCCCTCTAGAGAGCGCTTTACGCTTTACTGACGGCACGGGAGGCGCAAAGCTTTTACCTGTTACACTAAAAAATGTCCTAAAAATATTATAATATCTGTCCAAATTCACATCCATCTGCTGTATGATATGTTCCATTGGTAGGATTTCACGCCATCCAAAGATATTCACCGGTTCTTAGCCAATCGTCTCCAAACCTCAAGCCTTTCAATCATGCTCTTATCTTTAACCATACAATCAATTTACTTCTTGTACAATTTCCCTCTGGGACATTTCTACCGAGGTTCACATAGATGGGTTTTACTTGAAAACCACTTTCAGAATCATCTCAATGAGCCAAAAATAATCATATTATGGTTGCGTATTCCTGAACATTTGCATAAAAACCCGGTTTAATTAACTAAGTGGGTCTGCCGATAACCATGTGGACGAATACATAAGCCAAAAGAATATATATTTTTGATATGTCTTATATCACCATGAATTAAATTAACAGGCTTAAAAATCGCTTGGCAGACGGAGTCTAGAAACGATCGTTTTTTATTTATTTCGTAAATATTTTTTTAGAGAGAAAAAAATTAATCAGGGTAACAGATAATCAAACAGTATTTTTAACAGTAAAAATAAAAATTTTAGTAATAAACGCTCATGTTTTTTATAAAGTAATTTAAAAATATTTTTTAATATTTCTCAACCAAAATGATAGGAAAAGCTTTAATATTTATCCCAAGCTATTTTTGGTAATTTTAACCGACTATTAGAAGAGACTGATCTCATATAGTGAATTCATTTTAAGGTTCGCCTTAAGGCATTTTAAAATACAAGTTGCTAAACGGTAGTTGGTTCAACTGATAAAACAATCGGGTACTGGTCACAGCTCTGGCTAAACTAATTATTGTTTTGTAATCTAATATTGATATAAAAGCAAAGCTATACTAAATATTTATGTTATTTTTCTGCTTCTGTATTTAAAATATTGTCTTCGTCCGATATACACGTTTCTATAACGCCTAAAAAACTTACTGTAAATAACAACATTATTCGAATATCGACTGATGTACATCCGACCCTGCAAAAGATGGACTGATGTAGGGTCGTCACTAATTGTGGTTGTAAATAATACATATGTGATGCTGTTTGTTGGTAGTTTAGTGATCTGCAAGTAGCCGTTGATCTTGAATCAATCCTAGATTATGTAATTATATTGCTAGAAACGATTATAATATATTCTCTAAGTATGTAGATGTTCTCGCAATACAAGGTAGAACGATTGGTGTCTATTAATAAATTATTTTGTGATATTTCGATCCTTTTGATATCACATTTTTACCCTTGGGATATTACACTACTTTGGAGCACTTCATCATCATTATATTCGTCTCCCACTTGTCCTGTTTGGGCTAGAGACCTATCGCTTTAACAAGGCGCTTCCGTGCAGTCTCCAGCAACGTTGTAGACTCACCGTTTTCTCACACAGCCTCTGGTTTTGCTTTCAAACTTGCCTGGAGCGGTCCATTGAACGTCTTCCCTCTTAAATAAAATACCACAATTATTTAAAAAAGTGGGTCTTTTTTAAATTTGTATACTAATTATTTTGGTTTTATTTCAGGTACCGCGCTATGTACAAATACCGTCCTCAGAATCCAGACGAGCTAGAATTAACCGAAGGAGACACTGTCTACGTCCTGGAGAAATGTGACGATGGTTGGTACGTAGGCTCCAGTCAGAGGACCGGTCGCTTTGGCACCTTTCCTGGCAACTACGTGGAGAAAATCTGACCGCCTTAGGGGTCAATATTACCCCTTGCAAGGGTTTACTCCCCATGTCCACAGGGAAGGTTCATGGCTGGTTTAAGGAACACTCTAACATCTGTGCGGAGTAAGATGTTCTTAAAGAAATAACTATGTTGGGTGCACTCGTTTAGATTACCTTATTTGTACAAAATAATTGGTTGATGATCTTCCACATACCAATGTTTTATTTAACTATGAAGTCTGAATACTTTCTGATATAAAATTAATTTTCGAAAGATACCAAATGAGTATTATTCTGACTTACTTTCAAAACTCAAGCATTTGAAACAGAGTAAAATCTCTAATGACTTGAATAATCGATCATTTACTCATGTACACGTAACATATTTTAAATTGCTATTTAAATTGTGTAACTGATATCATTCTGTTTTATTAATTTACGCAACGTTAACAGAATTGATTACCTAATTGAATTTGATCGAAATAAAACAGTTTCTACATAGGTATGCTAATATAATATTAAATAATATACTCATGTTTTTATACACACTTTATATTATTACTGTTGATCAACTATTTTACTGCAAATCAATTGTTAATCCGTGAAACTTCCTTACACACGAATAGGTGCATTTTACATAACTTATTTCATTATAAACTTGAATAAAAATTAGAATAACTTTATAATTTTATTTTGCAAATCATCTTTATCATTTCGTTAGTCATCATTATTTATTAATCATTGCGAAAAGAAATTAATCGATTATAATATGATTGTTGACAATACTAATATAAAGTAAGATAGGATTAGGCGTAAATGTTTCATATTGTTAATTTAACATAAGGACTACCAAATCTCATCTTATGATAACAAATTAATATACCAAATTTACCGGTAAGAGATCAATTATAACAACTGTATATAGTTGTATTCTAGTTTTCGTAAGCTAATTGGAAACCATTTCAGAAAACAAAATAATTGTACAAAAGGATTTATTTCATTTTAATGCATTAAAACATTGATGAGAATTCATTTTTTTACTTGACAAACATTGATTTTAAATATGTCGATCACTGCATTTAGAAAAATATATTCTAACCCATTTTGAAACTGATGTAATCACAAATTTACCGAAGAGTACAATATCAATGTATTTATTTTCAATTAAAAATTACAGAATCAATGGGTATCTACTTCCAATTGTGCTTATAACTCGAAAACATTTAGCATTGTACATTGTGTATCATAAAATAAATAATTTTTAACATTTAATATTTTTGTTTCCCCAAAATATCATTTGAATGTTGCTTTATAGTTTTTCATCATAAAACTCGAATAATTAAAACAATTTTTTTTGATAAAAATTGTTATTAAAAATGTTGTGAAAGACTCGAGTTTTTTTAGTGCTGTCTCTGCCTTGGTATATTTGTTTCTTATAAATGTTGATGTTGTTTGAGGTAAATAATGGTATGAAGAATGTATTTATTGAGAATAAAAAACCGTTATTTTGTTTAAGTATTTTTTTGTTTGTTTATTTTTTTTAATATCTGTGTAGATCTAGTCGATGGCAAAAATTATAAAATTACATAATACTGTTATTTTTCTATATTATTTCACAATGTTTATGATTTTTATCAGATTTTCCAATCTTCGTGACTCTCTAGAAACATATTATTCTAAAACTCTTAAAAAATTGTTTATTATTTTAACAAAAGTAGTTATATAAATTCCTATATTAAAAAGAAAACTGTTATTTTATTTTATGCAAAAATCATGCTTATCGTAAAATATTCAATACGAAAAACCAAATAATTTCACTTTCATAAAAATGTAACCAAACATTACTCATAGAAATAAGTAATACCTTTACGTATATTTATATAAAATCCCAATAGTTAAAACTGTTACCAAAATATTTACTAAAACTTACTTGAATCGTGTCAATCATTAAGGATAATAATTTCTTTCTATTTGATTTATAACTATTATTAAAATATTATACTAATATTAGATTATTTTATTTAAAACATGTTCGAAACCAAAAATATTGTCAACATATCATTTGAACTTTATATTTTTATTTTTAAGTCACCTGTCTTTGAATAGGACGCTTTTTATAGTTTTTTCATCATTGTTGCATTGTTAGAATATTTTATTTTTTAATTAATAATTATTTTAGTTTATATTATTTGCAATTACTTCATTCAGATCACCAAAATAAACTGTCTAAAATAATTATAAATGTTTTATTGAACTAATTTTAACCCCCTTGGTTCACATAGTGCCATATTCGGCACAAAAAATCATTAGCACTTGAGTAATGACGTGACGTATTCGGCACTAAACAGCAATAGCAAATGAGTAACGATGTGCCATATGTGGCACAAAAGGCAACAATCATGAATCTATTAATCTTTTTTCTATTCAGACATGTCAGACATAGGTATGAGATACTCGTACACACCAAGATTTTCGTTTTTCTTTTTTGCAAAAGTTTACTGTAGTATACGAATACAATTTAAAAGCGGGAATATTTGAGGGTTATATAATCAAAGGCAGCATTCTCCAAAAAGCGTTATTTTGAAAAAACCAAAAAAAACGTTTCATTTCAACAATTCTCACGTATTTATAAGTTTATAGTTTTATTCAAAAGGGGAAACTGCTTATCTATTATAATTTCCAAATTACAATTTGTTAATTGTATTGATTGATTAGTTATAACGGATTTAATTATGGAGATTGCTGCATTTGATACTCACCTAAGGAGAATGCTGCTTTTGTTTCTCACACGTGTGGAGAAAGCTGACTTAGATACTGACAAATAAATATGACGTCACAATAATGGACCGACCAAATCACAGGGAAGTTCGTGATTATTATTATGATTTTAATTTTAGTATAATTAAAATAAAAATAGGTTTTGTAATGTACTCATACAGTATTGAATTTGGGAGGTGTGTATGGGTACCGCCACCCCGGGAACCATTTATTGGACACACAATATCTACCTCTGCCATAGATATGACTTTAGATTTTCACAGCCAAAAGTATTTTCGTTATTTGTTATTGGGGTGTTATGCCGTGTAGTGCTACCTTCTTCTTTAGCCAAAGTTTCGGACACTGCAACGCTGTCCCAAAGATTTACTTTGGCACTTTGGCTAAAGAAGGAGGTAGCGCAACACGGCATAACACCCCAAAAACAAATAACGAAAACCTCTGTTCAAGTGGTTCGCTACGTTTAGTGACTTAGCTGGGATGCCCGGGTTAATTGGAGTGAGGTTTGTCCGGGTCTTGGCGGCGGATGCGTCTGCCCACCTGCTGGATTGCAGGCCGGATCGGGAGAGAATAGTTGTGGGAGTCCCTTTGACTTCTCCAGCTGTGATCTCTCGAAACATCGCAGTGGGAGGGATAGATTTATACATCCGTCACTTCTGGACACACTGACCCCCAGATTCCTACCCACCTATAATACCCTTTTCCTTCCCAGAACCTTCTCGCCTTCTTTTCCTAAAAAGACCCTTCACACAGTATCCCCAAAGATGACAAAGGCCCTGAGTGGAATTATTTTCCTCAGGGCCTCCTGTGTGGATCTAATGTAAAAAATACAAGTGTGCAGTTCGCACGCGGTACAAATGAAACCTGCAGAAAACTAAAGCAGACAAGAGTGGGGAAAAGCACTGCACGAAGAGGAGATCAATTATTATCTTATTCTTTCGCAGCCTTAATCCTATAGATGTATGCGTTTGTCTATTTTTAGTGTCGCTTTTTAGTTTCAAATCATAACGGTGCTAAAAAAGCTTTCACTTCAAAAAATAATAATATTAACAGAGAAAATTTTAATAAAAGAAGAAAAATAATAAAGGTTAATTATTTTGATCAAAATTGGCTTGAAACTCTCAAAATTTTCAACACTAAACATGTAATTCGGAATGTTTATGTGCAAGGCTATGAATCTTAGATTTAATTATAAAAGTAAAACATATCTATGCATATTAATTTAATTTATGAATTTTAATTAACACCTAAAAAAATCTTTTGCCACTCCACGCCTCTGAAATAAACGGTATTTTATGACAGCTCATCTTAGAATTTTGACTACTTTTGCTTTCCATTTTTCTGGATTCCTTGACTTCTTCCTTGCGTTTTTCTTGCGCACGGATGAAGGGTGAGAGTCCATAATCACACTGGCATCTTGTTTTTATTTCTAAATTCACTCCGAACTATTTAAAACAGTAAAATTAGAACGACAGATTCAACACACGACCATACAATTTTGTATGGGCGGCCATATTGTCACGTGATCAAATGGAGGCTTACCATTGGTCAAATTGGAGAATGCTGGTTTTGTTCTTAAGTGCGTTGGAGATTGCTGCCTTTGATACTAACGCAGTTTTTAAAATGGATTTTTAAAGCATAAAGAGTTGGTTTTAATGCCAAATAACTGCTTTTCTAGGTAAAAGAGTGAATCATTAACAAAGTTGCATCATTAGTCCATTTTTGAAAAAAAGTGGAGAATGCTGCATTTGATTCTACACACCTCATTTCTAAATAAATCTTCTTCTAATCTTTAAAGTTTAAAGGTTTTGGAACTAGCATAATAGCATAATACTTAGGGGGGTATTTCACCATTCTCCTGATAGCTTATTCATATGATAACGAATATTAAGAAATTAAAAATAAATACTCGCAATGGGTAAAAAAACTCCGCTAACTTATCCTATATATAACCACTATTCATAGCTTCAAGTACCGAATAGTAAACTAAGACTTTTTAAATAAATCAATCGTGTTTAATAAATCGAAAAAGTACATTATCGTATCGATAATATATGAGGAGGATGGTGAAATACCCACTTAATATTTTCTGAACGCAAGGGGTGAGACAAATGATATATAACATTTTGAATATAGAGGCAATGTATAAGATATTTATGAATAAATTTGCATTTTTATGGTGAAATAGTCCACAAACTGCAGAAAAGCGATGCACGGGTTGATCTTCCTGGCTGAGAAGCGATGTAGGTGGCTGGGGAGTCTTTATAATGAAATAAAGTCATTTCCTCAACAACGCTGCGATATGCTTTCGTTGAGTTGGTTGACATGTTTGAGTTTGTAATAAATAGCTCCAAAATATATACCTACAGTGTGTTAAGGAACGTATTAGACTTACTTTAAGCAGTGATTTCTGAAATTATTAAAAGTTCAAAGTGTGAATGAAATTTTGGTCTCCGTTGCCTTTTTTAATGTTTTTTTAAATTTTTTTATTCAAAACAAAACAAACAAAATTTCTTCCACATGTCATTACTGGTCACTCAGCCGAGTAACCGCCCAACCACTCATCCTGACCCATTTTTTTATTAGCTCCACACAGGAGGCCCTGAGGAAAAAAATTGTCATGTCAGCTTTGGGATGCTGTGGAGGGTCTTTTTAGAAAAGGAAGGAGAGGAAGTTCAGCAAAGGAAAGGGATATGAGAGGTGGGTCGGAATATGGGGGTCACTGTGTCCCGGAGTGATGGACGTATGAATCCATTCCTTCCACTGCGGTGCAAGGCGATGTTCCGAGAGCGTACGACTGGAGAAATGAAAGAGACTCCCTGAACCATTCTCCCCCGATCCGGTTTGCCACGCAGCTGGTGGGCAGATGCATAAAACATCATAAATGTTATTGGAGACTAAAATTTCATTTACATGTTTTACTCCAAATAATGTCAGGAATCACTGGCTAAACTAAGGTAAGTACATTCCTTACACACTGAAAATTATATTGAAAAACTCTTATTGTACACCGGCTATTTAATAATTTACTGGTGCTGGCAGTTAATGGTCCTATCAACAACGAAGATGGCGTTGCCATTTTTCACATTCAAAAACTTTTGGTTTACAAAATTAATTAATTTATTTCCCTAATCCAGCGTTTCTTTTACATGTTTATAACAAAGGTCATATGACAATCCTCCTTACAAAAAAACTATAACTATATAATCTGTACATCTGTACCCGAGAAGCATACGGATGAAAGTCCAAAAAGGCAAATGTTCAGGAGAGCCAAAAAACTATTTTTTCTCTAACAACTATGGTCTCATAACTCTTCGGATATCCATGCTGATTCATAAAAAAAAGTTATTATTAAATCAATTAGTTTGGTTTTAGAAACGAGCAAATAAAACGAAATATTTTATATTGTAATATTTTGATATATTTTATACGTAAAACCTTTAAAAATATTGTTAATAAAAAAACGCTCACTTGAGTTTAAAAAAAACACGGACTTGAGTCCTTCTGCTTCTAAATGAAGTGGAATATTTTGTTATGACATGTGGTGTATTATGAAAGGATCAATGTTTAAAAATTGTTTACTTCCATAGAAAGCGTAGTAATGATAATTTGAGTCATAATACTAAACAATACGTAGAATTTGAGACATAATACTCAAAATGCAACTAAATCACAAAGATGCAAGTCCATGGTACATCCTTCTGCTTCTAAGATAGTTGGTACATCATGGTCAATCATGGTAGTTGCATCAGTATGAATATTTCAAAATCCTATTTTTTCTTCATGATAGAGGACCTGTATCTTTTTGCCACTGATAAACATGATTATTTACTTCTAGTCTGCATCAAAAACTCATTTCTTCAAATTTTGGACTTGCATCCGTACGCTTCTCGGGTACAGATATTTCCTTGCTTTCCCAGGGTTTCAATTTAATTCGGCATGCTTTTTCAACCACGGCCTGCAGGAATGACAACAGAACCGCTGAAACGTCGGAATGAGGCAGTAGCGCAGCAGAGCAGGCAACGCGCAGTATGGGCTGCGGTCCCGGCGGCAGGTGGGGGCGGCGGGGGCTCCCGTGGGGTCCTGCGGGCAGCGGCCCCGGCAGGTACGCCAGCGCAGGGAAGGACGCTCCCCGCAGGCCTCGCGCTCCGGGGCGGGGCAGCGAAGGGGGCGGGTAGATATGCCGGGATGACAGGCGGAGGAGCACTGGAGAATGAAATAAAATAAATTAAACTTTCGTAGTACAAATATTTTAGATTTTAATAATTCAATTCGTTGTTGCCACTATTTTAGGAAAAAAACATTTTTTTTTTTAAATTTAAAGATCTACGAAAAAAATAATTAAGTGAATAACTACATATCCAAGCGTCTAAACATCTATTAACCCTGCCATTACCAAGTTTTAAAACCATCTTATAAACATCAGATGACGCACCAGACGTACCTGATTGTATTTACTGGTAAAAATCAATGATAGATTGTTTTTATAAAATCTTTTCTTTCAGTTAAAATCTATAACTATTCACATTCTGTTATTGTAAAAGTACCCATGCTGAAATTAAAAAAAAAATCACAAAACTTGGATATCAACTTATTAAATTTGGTGAATTGTTCAAATTCTGCGAAAAGAACCGTCCTTAGTAAATCAAAACCAAAATTTCCTCTCAAATTATAATATTTATACTTAGTTAGGTACTTAAATTCTTACCTACTTAAATATAAACCATTTATTTTATTTAACATTTTTTTATGTAAGTAATCATACAATTTGTCCAAAGAAATGTTACTATCTCAATGCCTCCAAGTACTTTTTTAAAGTTTTTGTTCAGGCAGGTAGGTTCATAAAATTGAAAAGATGCGAATGGGAAGGTTCACATAAACACCATATTAAGTCCAAATAAATGAAGACAATTTCGTATTTGGATAAATAACCTTTACTGAAGCATCACAGACAAAGGTATGTATATGTACATTGGAGGTTATCCACCACTTACCCGCCCAGGTAACAGATGGTTACTCCTTCAAGGCTCTCGCAAGATTCTGATTTTTTTTTTGTTAAACGAAGCTACATTTATTTATTTTGAACGAATCTAGACCTCCAGTGTCCCTGCGTACATTGTTAGTAAGCAGCATGTAAGTGCTTAACAGGAAAAATAAAATGCAAAAAATACGTTAGTAAGACAAATATGAATTAAACAGGGCAAAAGAAAAACTCATTCATGGGTCTCCGTAAGGCGGCATTGCATTGTACAAAAATCTGAAAGCACCTGTATAAAATAGAGAACATAAAAAATACAATCAATCTCAAATCAATTGGTAAGTACCAACAAAAAATGTGAATGGCCTTCGGTCTGACCATAAACCACACTTAGCTTCCGTGTCCCTTAGCCAACCTCAAAGAATGTTAACTGAATATTTGGGGTAATATACCCGAGGACTAAAAGAAAAATCAGCGTTGAGTAATCAGAGACAGGACAAAGGACAGTCAAGTTCGCCTGATCACGCCTCAATCCTGCATATATGTCTTTGGGAGAGGCGCAAATGGATTTGAGAGGGATCTGCAAAATTAAATGTAACTAAACATTAGGCAGGGACAAGGTCCGAAGCACTCCCGCATGGGGTTAGGGAAATAAATCAAAATTACAATAAATTATATTACAGACAAAGGTACGGATAGATGAAATGCAACCTGTCGAGTTAAAACAGGACATTGTCAATTAAACATTATATTGGACATACATACTAATATAATATGTGACCTAACATTCTAAACTATTCCACTGAGAAATGAGAAAGTAACTTCACATTTCAGTAAGTAACTCCCACGTGTCATCTCGGAAGCTGGTGGAAGTTATTGAACTTGGTATTGGGAGGTTCGTGTTGCGAATTTAAAGCAGGTAGCGTTAAAAACCTTGCCCGACGACCGGCGCGCGTGAACTAGGGGTAAGGCTCTTACTTGTAATCCGAAGGTCGCGGGATCGAATCCCGGCGTGGGCAAATAAATTTTATTTGATTAATTTATGTTAATTCACAATTAATTAATTAAAAATAATATATTGTAAACATATTAGCGGCACGTTCCAGATTGTAAGATACTCTCAGTATCGCACTGGTCTAAGACCACAGTTCAGAATTGAAACGTTGCTTGAAATGGCTTTAGCCGTGTTTATTGATATTGATATATAGATTAGATTAGCTAGGTGCTTCCCCACCTTCCTCTCTTCCATCCCCTTCCCCTCCCTACTACCTTCAGCTTCATAACACACCTCAATTGGGGATTTAGTTTCACTGGCTTCAGACGGGAGCAGCTGAGACTCTTGTGAGGTAGTCACATAAAAAAAATCATATTTATTTGTCAAACCTTTGTCCACGACCCTTCAAGCCAGTAGGCTGGACACAGGAATCTGTTGCACGGCTTTTGCCTCGAGGGGACATCTTCTGAACACTTCTCCGCCTCCACCATAAACCGGAACACCCCCTCTCTGAAACACGGCAAAGATATCATAAAGATAAATAAACATAAATTTAACTAAGATTTAATAAATTGAGAGAAACGAAAAACTTACTGTAATATTAAACTTATTGTTTCAGGTAGATATTTTTTTTAAAGCTCCACATTAGAGGCCCTGAAGAAAATGATTCCCTTCAAGGCCTATGTCAGCTTTGAGGATGCTGTGTAGGTGGTATTTTTAAGAAAGGAAGGAGAGGATGTTCTGGGAAGAAAAAAGGTACGAGGGGTTGGTAGGAATCTGGGGGTCAGTGTGTCCAGGAGTGACTGCGGTGAAGAGAAGAGAGAGTCCTGCTGGAGAAGTTAAAAGGCCTCCCTCAACCAGTCTCTCCGGATATGGCCTGCCACGCAATTGATAGCAAACACATCAGCCACCAAGACCCAGACAAACCTCACCCCATGAAACCGGGCATCCTTGCTAAGTCACCAAATGTAGCGAACCACTTGGGGTGATCTATGGCAGAGGTGTTGTACACTGAACGACTTAAATCAGCATTATTTTATGGATTTTAAAATATGATTATGAATATTATTGTAGACCTGTGGTGAGAGAGAAAAAGAAGGAGTCGTAAGATATCATATACCCTATTATCACTTATGGGCTGCATTCAAACTGAAAATGGATAAAATATCCCTCCGGCTAAAAAGGTTGATTAACACTGATTTAATTTACTATTTTATAATTATGCGAAAATCCGTCATTAGATTTTGTGCAAAAAAAAAATTGATATTAAAAAATAACTTGAAAATGAAATAGGTTAACGCGCACGTTCCGGTTATACGAGAGGTCTGGGTTCGAGTCCCAGATACGACATTATCTTTTTCTATTTTTCTGTATCTTGTTCTCTTTCATATTTTCGTTTAGATTATTATTGTTATCATCGTCTTCAATGATACGAGTATATACATTGATGGGAATAACCTTAATAAATTATAAAAATAGAGTTTTTCTTATAAAAAATTAATATTCATTTAGACTTTTATAAAAAGTCAGTAGTTCTATATAAATAAATTAGAATTTATCCGAGACGCTATCCAGGTTACAAAACAATTTTTAGAATGATTGTTTTCAATGAAAAGAGTAGTTGCCCGTAATATGAAAAAATAATTAGTTGAACATAATATTGTTAATTCTAAGATTTAAAATATGACATTGACAAATATGACGGTTTGACAGAAGGTGGCAATGGCGAAATTGGTCAACGCACACGCTCCTGTTAGACGAGAGGTCTGGGTTCGAGTCCCAGTTGCATTATCTTTTTCTATTTTTCTAAGTCTTGTTCTCTTTCATATTTTCGTTTAGATTATTATTGTTATCTTCTCCAATGATATAAAAAAATAACACCTAAAAAAGGCTGGGGGTTACTAGATGGTGAATTTTTTTATTACTAAAAGAGAGAGAGAAGAGATAACTAAAGGGAACTTGTTATTAGTAAAGTACGCGTTTGCAATTTTTGAAAACCGCTGATGTAGACATTAGGCAGCTCTGAAGCGGAAAACCGAAGATTTTTTTTTTTTTTTTACATGAGCTCCCCGCAGGAGGCCCTGAGGAAAATAATTTCCCTCGGGGCCTATGTCATGTTTGAGGATGCTGTGTGGAGGGTTTTTTTTAAGGAAAGGAAAGAGAGGAGAGTTCTGGGAAGGAAAAGGGTTTAAGGGGTGGGTAGGAATCTGGGGTTCAGTATGTCCTGGTCATCCGCCTCCAAGACCTAGACAAACCTCACCCCATGAACCCGGGCACCCCTGTTAAATCACCAAACGTAGTGAACCACTTGGGGTGACCTATGGCAGAGGTGTTGGTTATGCAATAAAGGTACCCATTTCCGCCTCTTATGGGTGTAATTAAAGATTAAACATTACCGTTTAAGCTAATTACAAAGAAAACATCAGCATCAACCATATAAATCTATTCATAATAAAACTAAAATAACAGGTTGCTAATCCATAATAGGCCACTTGCATCACATTTAAAAAAAATATTTTCAGGTTTAGGCAAATATTCTAAGACGTTCTGTATTTTTTTTTTAATCGTATTTTTGAAACCCTGGCGATATTTTGAAAATTTGAATCCGAAAAATCAGACCTTTTTTAAAAACCGGAAAGACGGGACTTAATTTTATGGGTGCGAAAAAACCATAATTACATTGCCGAAAATCATTAAAAAAAACAACGTATTCCACACGAATGGCACAGGAGAATAACGAGGCAAACCAAAAATATTACATCTCATAAATATTTTCTCCTTGATCCATCTTATTGAGCATTAATCATTATATTGTTCAACGTCTACAAATCGCTAAATTCAATGTTATAAACTTGTACTTGTAAATTATCATAATATATTATAAAATTTGATTACTACCATTATGCAAGAGACATAATTTTATAGGTGCGAAAAAACGATAATTACATAGCCGAAAATCATTTTAAAAAAATAACGTTTTCCACAAAAAAGGGCACAGGAGAATAAGGAGGCATATATTATATCTCATAATTTTTTTTTTGATCCATCCTTTTTGATTCATTTTTTTTCTTGATCCATCTTATTGATCAATAATAATTATAATGTTCAACGTTTTTATTACTAAATCCAATGTAATATAGTTGTACTTGTAAATTATAATAATTATAAGAATATTATGAAATTTGATTTTGTTAAAATCAGCACCATTACCATTATACCTCTAAAACAGGTACAGACAGCATAAAATGCGCGGGGTTCTCTTCAAAACATCTGTCAAAATGTCAAACCAAATGACAGGTTCGCAGAGAACAAATAGTAAATGTCAAATTCAAAAATTCACCTGAAATTAAAGTGTTGCCATGAAAAAAAATAGTGTGAAATTTTACAAAATTAATACAGCATTTTCGGGGACGGTTCATTTTCATGTAGTGACGTTACGAGCCCAAATAATGGATTTATTTATTTTAAAAAAAACTGTACAGTTCTAAAAAATTTTACTAACATTTTCGTAATCTTAGTAAAAAAATCTGAATCGTGCACGATGGCACGGGGGTTTAGAATAACCTTGCGGCTACTCCTTACTAAATGAAACGCTTATGGATTTAGATAGAATTATGCCCAATCACCAAACAAGATCCGGTATACACAATTAAGCAATACTCACTGTTGTGTCTCGTAGCTTGATCTTCATTCGGCGGCGGTCATAGGTGTATCCAAGGCGTGCGATAAGATTGTTCGGTTATTATAACCACGATATAGTTTGAGTCACGATAGGATGAAGCGGTTCACACGAAGCATTCGGTAAAGACGGCGATATAATACTTCACATTACACGCTTCCGATTGATAGAAAATAACATTTCAACGTAGAGCCAAATGTCACGTTACGATTTGTTTCGATGGTTGTTGATAGACTGGCGATATACTTGACTTAGTCCACCGTATAGGTAAGTACACTTAATGTGCGGAAGTCCAACTTCTGGATTCCTCCGATCTGCATGGTAAATTGGAACACAAATACCTACGTACGAAATCCATCAGCGTTATGAAACAAAATCTATCCACCCGATTTTTTCCAAGTCGTTATGAAATCCATGCAAGTGGCCTATTACCGTTAAGCGTTAAACAATATTTGTTCCAAGTTGTTTGCATGTTTATGTATCTCTCTTCTCAAATATTGCTAATGGTATACAAGAGGTTAAGGAAAATATTTTCAGTGGAATACAAAAAAAAACTCTTCTTCATATTGAATCTGTTCCCTTTGTAAATTGTGCTTCAATTACTCCCCTTCCCACTCCTGCCTTTCCGTGCATCATTTAGTTTATTTATATCTAATTGAGCCCTTGCCCAGAATAATATTGTATCCAACAAAACTATCAATATTGAGTTATTGATGGAATAATGTCGGGCATATTAATACGCATCTTTTAAGGTAGGGATTATAGTCATGAAATTTTTTTTAGGCCTGAGGCAGGCTTTTAAAGTTTGTTTTGTGGAAGAATGTTGTATAATGACATTTATAGAAATCACGACGCGTGGTTTAATTTATGGGAATTAATGAAGAAAATGACCGTCTTATTGCTTCAACAAGAAAGTCTTCAAAGTCAAGAAACTGAAGAATGCAGGAAAGAAGATTTTTTTCAGAAAAATATTATTAAGCCTGCTTTTTAGCCATTGAAACAGTTTTGTGGAATAATGTTGTATGTTGATATCAAGACAATATTCTAGCACGTAAATGGTTTCATTTATTCATATCGTTTTTAGCATTTTAAGCTCAAATACATTTATTTATTTATTTATTTATTTATTTATTGTTTCTTTACACTGTAGGTAAAAATGTTTACAATACAATTTGTTACCTCACTAGGACAAGCCTGTGTTGAGGTTAACAATAATTATACAAGTTAACAAAATAACACAAAATTATACAGATTTTGAAAGAACAATATTGTTGTATTTCTTACAGATTGAGATTATGGGTACCCAGTACCCACTAAACTGATGGCGCTAGGTAGTACATTAATGTAGACTTTTAGGGTGACCATAGTTTTGAGATCTGATTCAAAATAAAATAAAGTATTTTTTTGTTTTGTTTTTAAGGATTAAGTTGTAAATAATAAATATATGTATATAATTTAACATGCTATAGATTTGGCAGGAGGAAGATGAAAAAAAAACAGTTTAAACAAAAATAAAAATTATTTTAGCTTATTTTATAAACATACTCATTTAGCTAATAATTTAGAAAGGACAAAGTAGAGAAAATTAATTGGCAATCCTCGACTAACACAAATAATTTAAGATTCTTTTTAAACGTGTACAAGGAATTAGATGATTTTATATGTTCTGGAAGGCTATTAAATATGAGTGGAGCTTGATAAAAATAATTTCTTTGACCAAAAGAAGATTTAGTTTGAATTGCCATAAAATTCAGACCAGAGCCAATTCTCGTAGTACGAATTTGCTGTGTTCTTTCTGCAATATTAATATTATTAAAAAATCTACAAAGCGTTTGTGTAATATATAACTGTTTTACGTTCATTACATTACATTCCTTAAAAAGTAAATGAGTTGGATATTTAATTTTTTTCTTGAACATAACTTTAAGAATCATTTTTTGGGCAATATTAAGTGGTTCTATATAAGTCTTTGCGCAGGATCTCCAGCACACTATATTATAAGAAAGCAGAGACTGGATTATTGCAAAATAAACAGTTTTTAATTTTTCTTTGTCTAGTATATGTCTCAGTTCTTTAAAGATATAGGTAAGTCTCCTAATATTATTTACTAACATATTAACATGATCATTCCATCTCAAGAATTTATCTATTTTTACACCAAGGTATTTGATGCTGACTACATTTTCTAAAGGGTTGCAGTTATATGTTTGAAAACAATTGTGAATAATCAAGTTGTGAGTTTCGGAAGGCTGACTTTTACTTGAAATGCTAAAAGTGATAAATTTGGTTTTTTGTGCATTCAAAGTTAATATATTATTGTTTAACCAACTATTTACCACTCTTAAACCTATATTACTTTTGTTGAAAGTTTCATTCCAAGTTTTACCCTCAAATATTAAGGCAGTGTCATCTGCAAAACTAACAATGTTACCAGGAATATTCAGACTACATAAATCATTTATATAAATAAGAAACAATATTGGCCCAAGCACACTACCTTGCGGGACTCCAAAGGAGATTGATTTACCCTCGCTTATTATCTTATTTATTTCCACTTGTTGTGTTCTGTCACTAAGATAAGATCTGAACCAGCCCATTGCTGTATTATTAATGCCTAAAGATGATAATTTTTTAAGTAGCAATTCGTGGGAAACAGTGTCAAATGCTTTTGATAAATCCAAGAACACCGCTATGGCTTTGTTGCCATAGTCCAGCGCTCTTGTAACTTTGGTCAATACCTTTAAAACAGCATCACTCGTACCTTTATTTGCTCTGAAACCGAATTGATTGTCAGAGAGTAATTTGTATTTTTCTAAGAATGAAACTAATCTTGACTTGGCCAATCTTTCTATCAATTTTGAAAGAGTATTGAGCAAAGATATGGGTCTGTAATTGTTAACCTCTAGGTGATCCCCACCTTTGAAAAGAGGTACAACCTTAGCATTCTTACAATGAGTAGGAAATATGCCACTCTTAAAACTAAGGTTAACAATGTGAGATATGGGACCAGCCAATACAGAAACATGCTGCTTGTATACCATGATACTTAGGCCATCAATACCACAGGAAAAAGACATTTTTAATTCATTTATCACTTTTGAAACTTCATAAATGCTAGTAGTTTTAAATTCAAAGCTCTCTCCTGAAAATTGAGTACAAGGTATAAAATTGTTAACAAGACACATTTCGGTAGTTTTATTTTCACTGCACAATTGTTTTGCGAATCTAGGACCAATATCACTGAAGAAGCTATTTACGTGATTAGTGATTATATTTGGATTCTCTTCCATTGAAATGATATTGTTATTGATTTTTAATTATTTTATAGACACTTGTTCCTTTTGTATATTTACAGCCTCTTTTATAATCTTCCACTGTTGCTTGGTATTTCCATTGACGTTATCCAGTTTCCTTTTGTAATATGCTTGCTTTATATATTTTATAATTTTTGTACACCAGTTTCTATATCTTTTGTAATAATCCAGCAGTTGAATATTATTTGAATCTGCTCGACATTTGTTGTGTAATTTGTCTCGGGTTCTGAGACATTTAATAATTCCATTATTTATCCAAGGTTTTAAATATTTCATGTTATGCTTTACACTTTGTACAGACGAACAACTTTCCACATGCATTTTTAAACATTTTATGAAATTTTCAGTAGCTAAATTAACATCTTGCGATGACAGTACTGACTGCCATGATTCTTTCTTTAATTTGACTTTCAAAAGATTGTTATCGATGACGGTTTTCAAGTTTTCATTATCTTTTGCTATTTTATTTAGTGTAAAGCTCATAAATCTCAGCAATATCACATCATGATCTGTTATGTCAGTAGTGAAGACAGCTCCCTGTGGTTCAAATTTAGATTTTACCATAATATGATCGATGCAGCTTGAAATGGTAGAAGAAACTCTGGTAGGTGAAATTATGATTGGCTTCAAGCCATGAAAAGCCAAAAGAGAGAGGTATTTTTGAGTTTTCATATCGCTCAAATCCAAAGTATTAATATTTATGTCGCCACATAAAATGATCTCCTTATTTTGTATAGATGTAGATTCAAGCAGTGCACTCAGCGATTCAAGGAAATTATCTATATGAGTCAGGGACGGAGATCTATAAACAGCTATTACACACAAGGTACTCGATATCTGCATTTTTAAGCAGTTTGCTCCAGGGAAAACAACTTCCTCAACAATCACGTGAACATTTTGTTTTACATAGGCAACTACACCACCATTTTGCAAATAGTTATTATTTGTGTTGTAAACTGCGTATCCGGGGATGTTAGGTATATTGGTAAAATTTTTCAGCCAAGCTTCTGTAAAAACAAGTACCTCAGGACGATGCTCAATACTATCCAGCATGGTTATGGTTTCATCAAAGTTTTTCTTTATACTTCTAACGTTCAAACAAAGCAAAGAAAATTTGGAGTGTTTTAAAAAGTTTTTGCAAGTTAAGGAATCTTCAATAGTTAAATTAGATTCTGTATTATCAATCAAGTCAATGTATTTTCCAAAATCGATATCCATTTTTTAATGATGAAAATATTTTTCGGTGCCTTTCACTATTAAACTTCTATTATAATCTATTGAGGTCATCTTCGTGTTTGATTTCCCTGATTTTCTTACCTTCTTCTTCTTTCATTAGAATTGCTCCATTTTTGTACCAAATATATTTATATTTTAATTCTTTTCCTTTAGTTTTGGCTTTCCAAAGTAGTTCCTTGTAGTAAGGAGATAATGACTCTCCTAGGAATATCATGTTTTCACGATTAGAAATTACCTTCTTATTTGCTAATAATTTTAGTCTGGTTTCCGGGTTTCTCATTTTTAGGATAATTTTTTTTGGATGTCCTGGTCTTCTGTCATATTGTCTAATTGCCGACGCAATATCCTCTGAATTTATTTTGATATTAGCACTTTCTATTATTTTTAGAGCGGTTATTTTGGGATGTTCTTCAGTCTTATCCTCAACGCCTGTAATTTCAATACAGTCATCAAGGTTTGACTGTTCTAAGTAAGCCACTCTGGTTTCCAGATTCTTAATATTTTTACTTTTAATTGCCAAATCATTTTTTAGACGTTCAACTTCTCCTTTAACCTCATTCATGGAGTCTAATCGGGTAATGATGTCGTCATATTTTTGACAAATAAATTCGGTTGTTTTTTGAAATTCTAACAATTTTTTGTCAATGTTTTCAAGAATTTGGGTTTTTATTTTCTCTAATTTTACATCTATGTAAGACGCAAATTTTGAAAAGCCATCTTCTTCTGTGCTAATGTCTTCAGGTAGTGTATTCATTTTGTTTTTGGATCTTGTGGTTGTGTATAAATTTTCTTGTTGTAGGGAGCCGGTTTTTTTGCTTGAACTCATGGTCACACTAGCAGTAGTTTGTATTGTATATTAGCAGAACTAGTACAATGCGTAAGTACTGACTGAGCAGTAAAGCGAGCAAGCTGTATGGACAGTGTGGGAAAGATGGCGACGGTTTTGGCCAATCACAAGAGCTCCACCAACTGTCAAAATATATTTCAATTCCACTGTCACTATTTTCCGAAATTAATTATTCGAAATTCACTTGAATAATCTAATTGTAATGTACAAAATTTATATCACCATGAATGTAGTGGACACTTGGGTGAATCTCGCAGTGTTTCGGATTGTATTGTTTACTAATTATACACAATTATGCGATGTTTCTTACGGATCACTTTTACTGTGTGTTATTTAGTTTCGGTAGGTAGTTTCATTAAGATCATCAATGACATCATTAGTTTTTAGTAAACCCTGATGAAGAGAGCATCGCTCTCGAAACATGTCAGTTTTGTAGGCATTACAAGTGGTTAAAACAAAGATTTCTTCGGTAACCAAATTCTTGTAGATGGGATAAATGATTCAAATACAAATTATAGTTATTTATTTTGGGGATTATGCCGCGTTACGCAACCACCTTCTTTAGCCAACGTTTCGGAGAGAATGACAGTGTCCATCATCAGGGTGGGTGTGTAATCCACATTCCACATACGCCTTGATGATCTATTTGTAATGAATATAATTAGATGGAACCCAAGAATTCATAATAAAATGTACAGAGCCTCTGTGGTAAATTTTCACAAAAAGGGCGCTCTACAAACTATCCAATTATTATTATTATTATGGACACTAATGCTGCCGAAACGTTGTCTAAATAAGATGGTAGCGCAACAAGGCACAATAAAACAAAATACACTATACTACACCATTTTCTACACGATTTCCCGCCAAGCATCATCGTGCGATTTATTTTTATAACTTCCATAAGTTGGAGCCCACAGACATGTGAAATTTGGTACACTTTATCTTTTGTAGACACTTTTCATTACTCAAAATCCATTATTAGGACGAACAAGGCGACGCGAGTTCTAAGATCATAAGAAAATTTTGAAGAGATCGCCACGGGGAGCTATCGCGTCCGAACACAAAGGAATGCTTTGGTATATTAATAGGTGACTGTTTGGGCGCACTTGCGGCGTTTAATTTAAACTAACTAGCATTCTAGAACATTCTATAACACACTTGGAGCACCGAAAAAAATTTCTATAAACTATTTACACCAAATTAATTTGCAAGAGAAATCTAGAATGAGTTTTCGTATGGTTAACATAACCCCCACCTTAACATAAAGTTTGTTTATATGAAAAGGTATTATTGAGGTAATTATTTTCAACTAGCGCAGACCGGTAAAAATAACGAGATATTGTATTTGAAGGATTTTAGCTGAAAGTATTCATAAAATTATTAATTGTAAAGCCGCAGTATTATTTCCTATAAAAAAATATAAGAGACGATCAGAAATTAATATTTCTAATAACACCGTTAGCAAACTATAAAAATCGTTTCCACAGCTTTAGGTCTTTCAAAAATTTAAACAGTGGATATACACATTTCGAATATATAATTATTATAAAAATCAAAATAAAATTATTCTAACAGTGTATTGAACGTGAAGAATTTTACGCATTTCATTACACAGTATTATACACATTAGGCCAATCATTGAAATTAGTATTTTTTTTCAGGTTCTCTAATAAAACAGTTATGCACGCCAAATTATTACGGAGAAGATTAAAAAAATTGAAAGAAGAGAAAAAGAGATTTGCTTCAAAAATCACGCCAAGGTCTCGAATCTCGTTTTTGCGTGTTAGTATAATTTTATTAATAATAAATGTGGTCCGGGAATAGAAATGTGTCTTTGGGTCTTGTAAATGTAACGACACTGCATTTCTGGATGCTGAAGGGTAAGTTATTCAATTCAAGAGAATCAAGATCATTCTGCGAAAGAATGGAATCTATATGACTTTTAATAGCTCTTAAAAGTTTGATATCGTCAGCGAAGAGGAGATATTTTGAGCGGTTAATGGTCTTGCCTATATAATTAATGAATAAAAGAACGAAGAGGGGTCCTAGATTCGATCCCTGGGAAATCCCGGATTTAGTTTTGTATTCGTGAGATAGCTGATGTCCGTAACTGACATACTGGCTATATAATATGTCCGTAACTGATACACTGGCTATAGAAAATAATATAAGTACATAATATTGGCACATACGCATCATTAGCGACAGCTAGCGGCACGCAGTAAACCTGGCGATGAGACAGCCCCTTGGTCCCACAGGTGGCGGTACAGTGTTCCCAAGGGCCGGGTACCCAGTGAAACTCGCAACTGAAATAATGTTAACATCGATTAGTTTTGACTGATTTTTGAGAGCACAGAAAATTTAAACATTTTGTAAGTGGTCGAACATAATAAATTTTGATGTGAAAACGACTGTACAACCATTTCCGGATATGCAGAAGCAAAAGCGATTCTGTCGAAGAAATTTCAAATTCTAATAATTTAGCTAAAAATAAACAAGGCACTTAAGCTGGTTTTAAAAGAAAGAAGAAAGTTTGTGCAGATACTGTTCCGAGAATTGTGACTGATAGATGTTGCAAACTGCGCACGCACAAAGTGAACCCAAGCTTTTCTATTTTACGTATTCGACACGTGTCTATAAACGGGAATTTATCTTAGAGACTAGTAAATTTTCCGATCCCAGAGAACCTAGCGTTGCTTTGAAGTTTATCGATGGTGGAAATTTGAAATGCTGTACAAATACATGAATGCGTAAAATGTGTCATTTTTACGATTTTTCTCTTTCGAACTGCGTCGTAGAAATATTTCGAAAAAAATAAGTGCGCCTTTGCATTCAAAAATTAAAAATTAACGAAATAATATAACAATAAATTTATTAATGAAATTAAAAAAAAAAGTTAAGTAGGTATTCCGAAAGATATATTCAATATTGTTTTATTATTTAAAAAAAATCACAGTTATCGAACTATGAAAAGAGGAAAAATTAATTTTTGAAAAAATAAAAAACTTTCTTTTCACTTTCACGAACAATTTGTCCTTTACACGTTTCAAATTTCCGTGATCGATATGTTACAACACAATCTGGGCTTCAAGTGCATATCTGAAAACTTAAAAAGATAAGAGGCTGTGAATTTGATAATGTTCAGATTGAAATGTTAAAAAATTACAACAAATTACAATCAGAATTACAAAACTCTATAAAGCCCAATCTATAAGTAAATGCTCTCTGATAACTCGGGCATGGTCAAATGTGGATATGGATTTCGGTGCTGATGATGTGAAAAGTAACACTTTCCTTTAATGTTCTTTTTGGTTACTGTTCTATTTTATCATTGTACCACATTTGGTATAATCTATAGTTTTGCTTACCTAGTATTGCAGTGGTCCTTGCTTGCCTCTGGTCGCTTGCTCCTCGCGCAGAGACTGCTGTGAACGATCCTGCTGCCCCGCTTGCTGTCCACACACTCGGGCTCCACCCCACTGCCCCCCTGACAGGCCTCGCAGGCCCCGGAACCCAGCTGCAAGGGGGCCCACACGTAGCGACCCAATTCCTCCTTGCTAAGCGTGTAGTTGGCGGAGATGATGGCCTGGACTGTGTTGACGTATTCGGTTGGGGATGATATCTGGATAAAAACGCAGAAATGTTATTTATAATATTTTTTTACATTAACTCCATAAATGAAGCGCTGTGTTGAGGGTCTATTTGAGGAGAGGAAGGAATGAATTTTGGTCTTGAAGTGACCCATGTTGTAGGAAAAAGGAACCACGAAGGCCGGCTAATAGTTCCACAGCGGAGCTGTTGAACACAAGAACGAGTCGAAGAAGTGTCAACCGTTTATATGTTGGGCACGCGTTTGGCGTGCTTCCCGACTATGCACCGGTGCCGAATGGTTTAATGACACTAGTTCCTCGGATCATCTTCCATTGAAATACCAGTATAACAAGAATAGAATGCCCACCTGTGCTCTAAAGATTGCAATCCGTTTGTTAGATTAGGAGAATCTATCACACGGACCGCCCATTTTTGCACACAGTCGAGGGTTTTTTCTGGTATTTTGGGGGTCAAGACCAGAGGTGGCTGTCAAATTCAACTGTGGGGCGCACTTGTGATTTGTACAGGTTAGCAGTTTTTGAGAAGCTAACTTAACTCTGGCTTCGATGGAGTCCCCATACCTACATGAGCTGGTCACTTAGAGTTACACCAATCTATATTAAATGAAATAATATATTGGTGCCACGATAAAACAGAACAATAAAGTGTAATTTATTTTTAAGCTGTTCACCTCCATGATATTTTTATTTCATTTGGAAGGGCATTATATAATTTTGTAGCGTGAAATTTATGGTTCTTCTAGACAAAAGATTTAATTAATTTTGGAATTTTAGTACGTTTGAGGTTTTGGTCCTTGTAGTAATAAAGCTGTGTTTTCAGTATTCATATTTTCCTTTAAAGTTTAGTGGAGCATTCTTTGTAAAGTTTTGTAATGCTGAAAATATTAGAGTTTATTTAATTTCTTTTATTCCAGTTCTTATCGGTGCCTTTAAGATTATTTTTTGTGTGTTCACAATGTTTTATTATGGTAGGGGTGGAGCCGTTGCTGGTTATTAATGTAGAGTGGGGTGGGTAGGGGAACAAACCCATGATTGGGCTATAAGACAATATTTTTTGTTTGTTGATAATAGATTCATTATTTTTAAGGGATTTTTTAATTTCCAAGGCTTCTAAGTTATCTAAACGTTTTCCTTTATGATTAATATGAAGAATATTTAACCCTGTATTTTTTTCCTACCCACCCACTCTATATTAATAACTAGCAACGGCTCCACCCCTACCATAATAAAACATTGTTCGAAACCGTCAAATTAGTATAAGCTTTCCCTGAAGAAGGAACGTTTGTTCCGAAACCGGTCGGATTTACGCAATACATAAGTGGTTTATACAAAGTTGAATTGTTTCATTTTTCTATAATGGATAACCACAAAGTTATAGCTACATTCAAAAATATAAAATTTATTTTATTTATGCAAGGCAAACACATTAGTACCAATCTGAGAGTATTTGATGTTCGACAGATCTACGTAAAAACTATCCTCATACATCTCTTTAAAAACAAACACGTGCTTTACGAAAAAAAAATAAACTTAAAATTTACGCGTAATTCCAACAAAGACTTATTGCAAGTTCCAGCGCTCTCTTCCACCTTTGGTCAACGTAGCTTTAGATACTTTGCCACGAAAATTTTCAACATTCTCCCAGAAAACATCAAACTGAGTCAAACCCAGAAAGAATTTAAAAAATATGTTAAAATTTGGATATATTCTAATGATCGAGCCTATACTGATGCTCTCACCCAAACGCCCTGTCATTGACAGTTGTTATTGTGGTAATAACCTTGCAGTTTTTGTTTTGTGTATATACAAACAATAATGCAATGTAAAATAAAGTTTTCGCTGTATAGAAACCTACATTATACATTTGTAAAAAACCATAGATAAAATTGTGGAAACAATTTACAAAAAATTCTGCCTCAATACAGGTTCACCTAGTGAGGCAGACTATGCACAACTAAAAATATTGTATAATTATGCTACTTCTGTGTAACCGATCTTACATTACTTTCTACTTGTAAATTTTTTTGTACTGATGTAATCTATTTGTAATTTACATTGAACATGTACTTTTTTAGTTGTAATGTTGCCAATTTCATTGAATAAAGATATATTATCATTATTAAATCTCGAAGAATTTAATAAAATTTCTACGTCATGAAAAAAACTGTTCAATGTTCTATTTATTTTTTTTATTTGTAGTGCAATAATAATTTGCACAAGTGAATAAATCCTGGCCTTCACTTTGACAAATAACATAATTTTATTAAGAAATCACAATAATAATTAACTAAGTTTTGTGGTTGGAAGTTGAATTTTATGATGAAATTGCGATGGGAATAAGAAAACAAGAAAGGGTATGGAAATAATTCACGGAATTCAGAAAATCAATTTGCAAAACTTTTATTAAGATTTCCAAATAAGATTTTTGGGTTTTCCGGGCTTTGTTACGTGAGTAAAATAATTATTTCCTCCTGCTATTATTTGTCGGACTTTCAACAACTGATAAGAATCTAAGTGACAAAAAATCGAATTTTCTTTTAAAAATAATTATGTTTAACTCATAGTTACTTAAATTCTTTAAAAAAAACTTTTTTTCTTTTCGATTATCGTCGCTGCCTGTTAAAAATAATGTTAACTGCTTTTTCTTCGTTTTTTGTTACCTCGTTATTTTCTCATCCTTTCATTTTTTTGGGTATTTATTAGTCGAACAAAAATGTAATACTACTTCTAGTACTTGTAATTTTGTTTAAAGGAACCAATAGACACACAACAGTATTTAATTATTGTAATGTATTGAAAGAGCTTCTACGTGATGCCGACAGATCCCAGCAAGGAAAGTGCTTCTATCGATTGCCGACAGGGGTGCTCGGGTATGCGGTGGCCGTCGAGAGTGGTTCTCGCCAGCCTACCGCTCAGATTCAATTAGCCGCTAGTATAGACAGGTCGTGTGACTTATTATGAAGTTATTAAATAATAAACCAGTTTGTATCAAGAACCTATTGTTATTGAGAAGTACCCCCACACAACTAGTAGTGTTTGAATGTGAATAATACCAAACATTACACTTATATTGTGTTAAAATTTATGTTATATATTGCTTATTTTACTATTGATAAATAATATGGCCACTTAATAATATGACATTTTTATCAGTTATAATAAACTTACCGGTATTGTGAAAAAATAACTAAAAAAATACGCCAAAGCCAGGCTAAAGGAAATATCAAAACAGGATTTGAGTATAGCCAAATAGTCTCAGTGTAGGATCGCCTAGACCAGGGCTCAGCAGACATTCAAGTGAGAAGAATCAAATTTTCAAGGAAACAGGATAACAAATATATCAGGGGGCCTAACACAGTGAAATCGATAACTTTGCAGATCGACAGGCGTAATTTCCGATTATTTTGTACCGTTTTCCCGATCACGGCCACACAGTTGATAGCCACACAAATATTGACAGGGAATAAATAAGAAATCGATGTACGATGGCAACACTAGCGGATCTGTCTATGTATTTACTCTCGTAAATATCAAACGGCTACGTAAAAATTAAAAAAAAACTAATAAATTGACAATTTCAAATTAAAATACTAACTTTAATATACATTGGCGCTTCGCATGCATTTTTGGAGATTACGATGTTTTAAACGGGAGTTAATGATTAAATTTTTTTATAAGAACAACTATCTTTTTATAACTTTTGAAGGTTATTTCCATAAATGTAATATATTATTGAAGAAGAAGATAAAACTTGTAATAAGATAAATATGAGAGAGAACAAGACACATAGAAAAATAGAATAAACGCAGAAAATAGAATAAATCAACCGACTCTCGGAATCATGTGTTGATCACACTCGCAAATATTGATAACTGACCATAGATGACGGATTTAGTCAATATCGTATTGACGTAGGGCTTTATCGACCATCCGTGCTAAATCTTCAGCAAGCCATACGAGTACAATGGGGGAAGTTCGTGATAAAAAAGATTTGAACACAGAAATAAACGGCTCGTCAGCCAATTTCTTTTAAATTTTCACTGTCCTTCAATGAGTTCTGTATAATATGAAGAGCTAGTAAGCCGCCGCAACAAAAATACTGATTTTCCATTCAAAGGCTGGTTGCGTGGAAGTGAAATTTTAGTCATCTCAAGAGCCGTGAGAGTCTATAGGTATCTACATAGAACCGTATGCGCTTTGAAGGCGCGGTCTGGCCTAGTGCATACAAAATAAATAATAACCTGCAATGTCGCCATGTTAAAACGTGAAACATACGTTAAGATGAAGCCATAGTAAATAATGCAAAATCACACAAAATCATATTTTTTTTTACATTAACTCCACACAGAAGGCCCTGAGGAAAATATCCCTCAGGGCCTATGTCATCTTTGAAGATGCTGTGTGGAGGGTCTTTTTGAGGAAAGGAAGGAGTGAACACGGGTCTCGAAGAGACCCATGATGTAGGAGGGAGGAAACACAGAGACCATATGTTTTTGTTTTGAAAATTTGATCGCTTAGAAGTATTTTAGATGCTTTGGTACCTTGGCCCTTAAAAATATCGGTCATTTTTTTATAAGTCTTTTTATAAGCCTATAAAAAAAAAAGTATAAGGTCTATAAAAAATACTTTCAAGTCATTTTATAATACGGCCGGCAGTAGACGAATTTGGATTTTCAAAATGAACTCTATGCCGTTCACCGAAGGGCTACATAACTAGTCACGCCCGTTTTTTTTATCAGTTCGCCCCCGAACGGAGCCGGAAACGGACGCTAGGCTCCACGTCCTTTGTTCCGTGAAATCAATTTTAAAATTCAACAATTCAAAATGAAACAATTCAACTTTGCATAAACCACTTATATAATGCGTAAATCCGACCGGTTTCGGAACAAACGTTCCTTCTTCAGGGAAAGCTTATACTAATTTGACTTATATTTTCTAATCATTCATGATTCACTGCTCTCAATCTACATAAATCTGCTAATAGCGCGTGTCTTCATTGCTAATTGGTTTAATTTTTGGTTTAACATTTCGATTAATTCTGACCAATTACAACGCTTATCTCACATCGATTAATTCTGACCAATCACAGCGCTTCTTTGACATCGATTCCATTTCCGAGTGAATTTGACGTTTAAGTACTACGATTATATCGGTTTAACATTTCGATTAATTCTGTCCAATCGCAACGCTTATCTCACATCGATTAATTCTGACCAATCACAGCGCTTCTTTAACATTGATGCAAGAACCGATTGTTCAAGAATCGATTTATCTATGACAATGTATCGAAATGCATCGATGGTAAAAAAGATCGATACAACATCGATATTTCATCGATATTTCCCATCGCTATTTTATATGAGATATGCTGTCAAACGCTTTTCTCAGATCTATGAAAATCCCTACACATTTTTTACTCATATCTAGGCCTTTATACAGGGTGTCCGGGGGTAAAGTCCATTAACTTCGGGAGGCGATTCTACATGATGGTATGACTAAAAAAGATTAACAACTTTTTCCGAAATTCCTACTTTTTTATTCATACAAAAAGACATACCTTTTTTTTTTTTTTACGTGAGCTCCATAAAGGAGGCCCTGAGGAAAAAAATTTCCCTCAGGGCCTATGTCATCTTTGGGGATGCTGTGTGGAGGGTTTTTTTAAGGAAAGGAAGGAGAGGAGAGTTCTGGGAAGGAAAAGGGTTTAAGGGGTGGGTAGGAATCTGGGGTTCAGTGTGTCTTGGTCATCCGCCTCCAAGACCTAGACAAACGTCACCCCATGAACCCGGGCACCCCTGCTAAATCACCAAACGTAGCGAACTACTTGGGGCGACCTATGGCAGAGGTGTTGGTTATCCAATAAAGGTTCCCGGGGCGGCGGTACCCATTCCCGCCTCCCAAATTATACCTACTACAAATCCTTAGCGTGAGGTACGATCTTACTTGCTGAGAGCCTGCCAGGCACCCGACTCGGCACGTAACAGCGGAAAATAATAAATCTGGCCGCACACGCCGGACTACTTTTATCTTTTTACCTCAAAACTACCCCAAAAAGTTGGAATTTTGAAAAAAATTTGTTATCTTTTTTACTTGTACTATCATGTAGAATCACCTCCCGAAGTTAATGCACTTTACCCCCGGACACCCTATATATGCGTGATGTAACATTTGCAATCACGTCTTGTGTGCTGCACGCTTTTCGGAATTTTCAACGATTTTACGATTTTTTCAAATATTTTGCCAACATTTGAAATAAGGGAAATTGGTCGATAGTTAGTTACATTTTGTGTGTTTCCACTTTTGAATATCGGCGAGATTTCTTCTTATAATTTGACGGAAATATTCAATATTTTATACTTAAGTTAATTAGGTGAGTTAATGGTTTTATCACGTGACTTTTAATAGATTTTAACATTTTCACTGTTATATTATCGTAGCCCGGTGATGACCCCCCTCAACTCATTAATATTTGCATGCTTTGAATTGGCGTGCTTGCATTGCAATAAGGAACTCCAGTGAAAAATATTATGGTTTTAAAAAAATATGTTCATATAGACCAATAAACGCTGATTCTGAATATATAACTTTTATTTCATAATATTAAACGAAGAGTTTTTAAAAAATTATTAAAAAGTGCATTTTTAAACCTCTCCTCGAAACACAGTGTCAAGTTGGCATTACTGAAATGGTGAATGGTGACGTCACGCGTCACACTCACCCACTGTCACCTGGTGATCGCGTGTATTGTTTTGTCAGTATTGCAGTATTGTATTGATATTTGAAATGACTTAAAGTGCAATATGCAATTCAATATTTCGTGTTTTTAGTTTATTTTCATACTGTTTATAGAGATTTAGATAAATAATAGTTATTGTGTTTATTGAAACACAATTTAGGCCCTCAACAATTTACGAAAAGAGCTATATTTGCGGACAATCTGCAATAAATTTTGCCTTTGAGGTTAAAGTCGTGTCGACCATATTTGACATTTAGTTTGTATTATCAAATTATTTTTAATAAAGGGTTTTTTAAACAAGTTAATGCAACACAATCGTCATGATCAGTGTATTATAAATACTATTCTGTATGTGTTATACATAAAACACGATGTTATATGTATTTGCAATGATTGCAAATATTTACGATGATTGATTGTTTTTATATTGCACTTTGATTAAAAACAATAACAGTAGCGGTGAAATGTGGAAATTTTACCAATGTTTTTCTATATTAAAAGCAGTTAATCTTGAATAAAAGACGCTTCAACTTCTCACACAGTACATCTATATTCATACCGCCATTTTCTTCCATTAGGGATGTTCTGCCCAAAAAAATTATTTCCCTAGATTACGAAGTGAAATTTCCCTAGAATTTCACATTTACGCAATTACCTAGGTAGCCACCTGATTGTGTAACACTAATCCTGTTATATGTTAATTAATATGATTAATTAATTGGAAAGATATCGGAACTTGGTAAATATACTTATAATACTGTGCTTTTCCAAATAAAACACTTTTTGCTACGTGAACTAATAATTTAAAAGTACGAATACACTCACCACTGAATTAGAAACTGAATTCCAGATTAAAAAAAAACACTTTGTGAAATAAAAATCAACCGCAATCACCGAAAAAACGGAACTTAAAACATAAATAATTTTTTTTTTCAGAGGTCCCATTTATCTTTTTAGATACATAGGGAACGTACCCATACTAAGTGACAAACTTTTTGCACTTTTTAACCCCCCCCCCCCCCCCCCACCGTGACCAAAAACCTAAGCAACCCGCTGCTCATTTGTACCAAGCGTGATATTTTGAAGACCCCCCCCCCCGAACGTGTCACGTAGTATGGGTACGTTCCTTAATATCATTTTGAGTTGTCAGTGTTAAAAATAACATTGCATGTAAGTACATGAACAATAATTAAGATTCATAGGAATCCCAACAAATATATATACGTGTATATATACAAATATAACATCAGTAATATTGTCATATGTAATAAAAAATTTGCCATAGTTCGAAATTTCCCTAGATTTTGTCCTGATTTCCCTTATCCCTAAAAAATATTTTTCTCCCCTAGATCTAGGGAATTTTCCCTCGACATAACATCACTGATTCAAAAAGACAACTTGAAAATAATAAACTATAGGTGGGTGAAGAGATCACATAAACCACCATACGGTGCGTTTTTAGGAGTCTTGAAAAATTAAAACTTTGACAATTATTTTAACTATTAAAACTAACTATAAAAATAAAAATAAAAATGCAGTTATTTAAGTTTGAAGGTCTTTATTCATTAAAAAAAATAAAAAAAATTGGACTGGAGTTCTCTATTATTAACATGGAACATTAACATTTTTAGGGAAGCCTTTTTTAACCTGTTAGCCCCTCCGAATTTTAGCGAATATTCGCTTGAGATGTCTCAAACGAAATGACATTTTACGAAAACTTTGTGTTATTACCGCTTCACAATTAAAGCTCTATAAATGAAACATTTCTGAACGTAGCCGAATAGTAAAAACTGTTTTAGAAAGGTAACAAAATAAGCTTTCGAATTATTGTATTACAAATAAATATTAACATATGTAAATATTAAAATTTAGAATGCAAACATTAAAAAAAATGTAAAAATGACTCATGTGATGTTTTATGTAAAAATTGTACTAAAATCACAGATTATGTAAACAACAATACTTATTATATTGTGTCAATGTATAATAAACACTTTCGTCACTTCACTTTTAATCATTCTGTATAAAAATATTTTATTAAATTAACAATGTCGAGCGGGGTCGAGTCGCCGGTCCGAAATTTGGCGGGAAAAATTATGTGTCAGATTGCGCGAATGACAGAATATTCTTGTTATGTATTTCTATGGACAACTTGAATAGGGATGCACAGCTTGTTCCACTATCGACCTTTTACTTTTTGTTTTAGGGATGTCACTAAAAGAATAACGGATTTAGAACGATTTCTATGGAGACACACGCGTTGACGTATAAACACGCTTATTGTACTTGACTGTTGTCGTATTTCTAACGCATATATCTGCTTAAGTTGGTGATCGGAAATGCATAAAAATACGTTAATCGAATAATTAGTTTTTCACTTCATTTTCTTTTCCGCCTCAAAATGTTGTACAAGAGGGTGATATAGTCTCCGTACTTCCACTCAGAGAAGCTTTCCTGATACCCTCGTAAAACATAGTAATATTACTTTTATACAGCGCAATTCAGCGATATAACACTGTGAATGCGCTTAAATATGGGTTCTTTAAAATACACGCATTATAATTTAATGTCCCTAAACGACCTTGAATATGCCCATCCTAACACACGCTCGTCAGTTATTACTGCTTATGATCCACCCTTCGGAAGCCACGCTCGTAATGTTTCATGTTTTACGTGACAAAATATAATTTTTCTAAAATTATATTTCATTTTTACGACTTTCACATTTATAACGCATCATAAACTCTTCATAATGAAGAATTCCACCTAGTTTTTCTTTCCACTTGAATAACCTCTAAAGCCGCCGAGATTTATTTATTACTATCCCGGTAATGTGTAATAAATTAAACATGGCGCTACGTACCTAATCTCGCGAGGGGGCGGTGGTAGAAAAAAACATTGAATTTACCCCCCGATTCTCAGTGATTGGATTAAATCAGAAATAAAATCAACCACAAGGAAAGAATAGAACTCCTTTAAGAGTTTCTTATTGTTCTGCCGTATAGCATGGGGTGGCGGAGCGCTAAGGATTTATCCCCAAGAACTACAGTCCGAGGTGGAATGAATGTTTCATTTTTACGCATTATCTCAGCACTGAAATTAGATACAGGCTTGAATTATTTACTTGAGCCTATTTGTATATATGTATTTGTATATAGGAAGGTCAAAATTTTTCGGCTTTTCAATAAAAGTCAAATAAATGGAATCTGAACCCACTCGAAACCTAAAAATTGGGTTGCAAAGGTGATGAATTAATATGCTTATCCTATTAATATTATAAAGACGAAAGTTTGTATGGATATATGGATGTATGGATGCCTGGATGTATGTATAACATTTGTACACGGTTGACATTTGTCACATGAGAACGGGTCATTTCTTCGACTCGTTCTTGTGTTCAACAGCTCGGCTGTGAAAAGCTACATTATTTGCGAGTACAATAGGTTACATATATTGGTAAGCTCTGGTGTTAGGAAATTATTTATTATGCGTTTATTGTCCAGACGAAAAGCAAAGTATCACTAAGTAATTGTTTGACGTGCGCTGTCATTTTGTTATTTGTTTAGGTTACTATGGAGATCCCTTTTATAGTTTAAAATTTACGGGGGGTTGGAAAAGGGGGGGGGGGGTCGAGTGGCGCGTGCGAAGCGGGGGGCAAAGCTAGAAAATTTTATTGTTTAAAATAAACATATAATTTTTGAAACATAAATATTTTGAATGCAGACATAAAACAATAGTTTTAAAAATGGCTCACCTTACTTTTTCGTAATAAAAATTACTGATACAGAAAATAATTAAAAGTACTCACTTATTTTATTAGGCTAATGTGTTTGAAACGTTATCGTAAACTCACTTTTTTGTCTTCTCATGTAAAAACACTGATTTTATAATCCGTTTAGAACCAATTTTAACCATTATTTTAAGGGACACACATCAAATTTCCGTGAGACCAATTAAAGTAAAGTCAATGAAGTTTGATGAAGTTTTTTTATGGGAACAATGTGGTGGTCAACGGATATACGACAATCGATGGAAAAATTATCAGAATAGCAAACTTGCTTTTGCAATCAGTTTGCAAAATATTCGTGGCTTATCTTTTCGGAAGAACGTAGATTTTGCAACACTTTTTCAAAAATTGATTGACAGTTTATGATTCGATAATAGTAAAGACCGCAATAATGCAAAATATTCAGATTGAGAGAATGTATTCACATGATAATTTCCTACTCTATTCAATAACCTAGTCTACAGCCATTTTCAGCGAAATTAGGACAATACTGGCAACGAGAGATGTGTACGTTTTCTACTCTGTTCATTTTATTTCAGGAGCTTACAGTTTTAAGAAAAACAAAGATTGATTTAGGATAAGTACTTTTTCTTCCCTCTGGCAGCCGATGGAGGCTTTGAATGAACCAAATGAGAATAAATTCTATTGTGGTGTACGCATTTTAAGTAAATGGCATTCGCAAAGAAAATAAAAATACATTGCTTTACACCCACGAATCGCTGTTTTCTTGTTCTTATCTGGGATTACTGGAAAATGTCTACTAAGTTTCCCCACGATTTAAGTTCGCTGAGAAATAAGCCTAAGCTCTAAGGGAAATACATTTTGTTATTGGCAACCTTGGTCCCAGATTTTTTCTCGAATTGGAATACGTCACGAGGAATAATTCCTGTCGTGGTTATTTTTTTAAATTATTAAATTATTCATTATCTAAGTGAAAGTCAAGTTTTTTTGGAATTGTTTCAAAGTACGTTTCTGTAGTACTTTTTAATGTATTTTTTAAAGTTTCTTCATACTTTACACAACTTTGTTTTAAACCAATTCAAAATACAATTTTACAAATAGTCAACTAGTTTCGGTTATAACTTACCTTCCTCAGAACCGTAAAAATATAAACTAATTTAAGAACACATATTTACATACATGCAAGCCTATTCCATTTTTATGTAGGATGATCTGTAGACTGAATGCTGTAGAAATGAGATCCCTGCGACGAATGCGTGGTAAAACCATGTACGTTCATGTGAGAAACGTGGAGATCCGCAAAGAATGCGAGGCTGATGTAAGTGTAATGTGTAAGATTAAGAAAGTGACGCTCCGATGGTTTGGGCATGTAGAGCGAATGAACGAGGAAAGGAGTGTAAGGAAAATATATGACGCAAGAGTGAATGGTAGAAGAAGTCAAGGACGCCCAAGAAAGACATGGCACGACCAAGTGAATCAGATACTGGAGTTGGGCCATGTCAAGAGTCAGAATAATAGAAGAGCATGTATGAGACGTTGTATGAATGTAAACCAGGCAAGGAATGTGTGCCAAGACCGAGTTGTTTGGCTGTCCGTCCTCTCTGCCTACCCCTGCTGGGAAACGGCGTAATGGTTAGTTAGTTACGTAGGATGATGTTCGGAAAATTCCGTACTTGTGTTATATTCGAAAACTCTGCAGTTGTTAAACACCGCGTTCTTTTGACCTTGTGTTACTTTGCTTTAGTAACTTCAGTCGTTTGAAATTATGGAGGCAAGCAAAATATATTTAAAAAAATTAAAATAAAGAAAATTAATTGTATACAAATCCAATTTTAAAGCTGTTCCCTTTCTCCCCATATAACCCCAACCTTCTTCTTACCCCTCTACCTACCACGCTCAGATGTTCTGTCTCTCTCTAATATTTGTGTCTCACTCTTCTTATTCTGAATATACTTATATACATATAAGTATTTTTTATTTATTTTTTATTTTATTTTTTTTTTTTTTTATTCACAAAAGGATACATAAATTATAATATATTTTTTACAATAATTAATTACATAATACATGTATTTGATGTACCCCCATAAATAAGCAGGGCTTGTGTGTATGTGGGTGTTATAATATTGGTTCAATTTATTATTTTTTATTCAGTTAAAATTTTCAGTGTAATTTTTAAGCAGAGTTTTAAATTTTTTTATGTTTCTGTTAATGTTTCTGATTTTTTCAGGTAGTGAATTAAAAAATTTACTCCGAGATATTTATGATTTAACTGTCCTATTGTTTTTTTACATTTTGGAATAGGAAGTATTGATGTTTGTCTAAGATTTCTGTTATTTTTGAAGGGTGCAACTTTATTTTGAATATTATCTTTATAAATTTGTAATGTTGCGTGATAAAAGTATAACGCACTTAATTTTCTGACCTTAAATTGTTTGAATAACAGTTCGGATGAATATGAGTAGGGTTTTTTTAAAATTGTTTTTTATTATTAGTTTTTGTGATATGTAAATTATTTGTGTTTGATTTGTATATGTACCGCCCCATCCTATAATGCCGTATTGTATAATTGATTGAGAGAAAGTGAGGTATGTGGTTCTAAGTAATTTTTCGTTTAAAATATCTCTTAAGCATCTAAATATATATGTTATTTTCTTTATTCTGTTGTTCAGAATATTTATGTGTGGGGACCATTTTAAACGCTGGTCTATTATTATGCCCGGGTACTTAATATCGGTCTTGCTTTCTATGTTTGTACATAATATATTGCATTTGTGGTTTTTTGTATTTGTCACAGAGTGGATTATTATGTTTAATTCTTTAGGTGTTTCTTGTTTTTTAATGGAAAATGGTAAATAATAGGTTTTTTTAGAATTTAAATTCAACAGGTTTTCATCAAACCATAATTTTAGTGCATTGATGTCTGTGTTTGCCATTTTATTTAATTCAGACCATGTGTTTGCTTTAAGTAGTAGGACTGTATCGTCAGCGTAGGAGACAATATCTCCATATTTGGAAATATGGAATATATCATTGACATATATAATAAATAACAGTGGTCCTAAAACTGTACCTTGGGGTATTGAAAAGTCGCTATATTTTGAATCGCTGACTTGATTGAGTAATTTTACTTGTTGAGGTCTTTTATGTAAATAACTAGTTTTCCATGCTAAGACTTTCCCATTAATTCCTATCGATTTTAATTTATTCATTAATTTTTTACGTGATATGCTGTCGAAAGCTTTTTTCAGGTCTATAAATATTCCGATACATTTTTTATCGGAATCTAGGGCCGTATATAAATAGTTAGTTATTTTTGCTATCGCGTCATGAGTGTTTGAACTTTTTTTGAAGCCGAATTGGTTATCATTAATTATTTTATTTTCTTCTAAGAATGTCAGAACAGTGGTCCTAAAACTGTACCTTGGGGTATTGAAAAGTCGCTATATTTTGAATCGCTGACTTGATTGAGTAATTTTACTTGTTGAGGTCTTTTATGTAAATAACTAGTTTTCCATGCTAAGACTTTTCCATTAATTCCTATCGATTTTAATTTATTTATTAATTTTTTACGTATTTTTGCTATCGCGTCATGAGTGCTTGAACTTTTTTTGAAGCCGAATTGGTTATCATTAATTATTTTATTTTCTTCTAAGAATGTCCAAATTTGTTTTTTCACAATTTTCTCATATATTTTTGATATGTTTGATAGGAGGGAAATCGGGCGGTAATTTTGTGGATCTTTACGACAGTCTGTTTTATAAATGGGAGTTATAATTGCTCATTTATAATTATTGGGAAATTCGCCACTTGCTAGACTTAGGTTTATTATATGTTTTATGGGGAGAACTAAGTATGTTTTCATCGCTTTTATTGTCTTTGTATCTATGTTATCAAAGCCGGGGGCGGAACCTCCTTTTAGTTCCGAGATAGTTTTGTCAATATCGGCTTCTGTGACTGGGTGAAATTTATTTATTTGACATTGTGTTATTTGTTGTGGATTTGATATATTGGTTGTATTTATGGATTTTGCTAGGTTTTTTCCAACGTTATTAAAATAGTTATTTAAAATATTACAACTTTTTTTTTGTGTCATTCTGTACGTTATATATTAATTTCCCATCTGATATTTCTGATATGTGCTTATATTAGCACCATAAATGAACCCACGAGAGTCAACTTCAATCAAATCAACCTTTTACCCACCCAAACATGTATTGAACACATTATGTTAAAAACAAAAAGATCGTACCAATCCATAATCCATCACTCAACAATCACTGACCACTACTCACTTATCCTAAAATTAAATACCACAAATAATTCACAAGTTAAACATTCCAATACCTCAAAAACATATAATATAACTGATTTTTTAAAACTAAATGATACATTACTTAATAAAAAATGGGAAGAACTTGTAGAAAATAATACAATTAATAGAGCATGGTCATTTTTTATACAATGTATTCAAGACGAATTTAATAATAATACTGTCGTCACCGATAAAAGTTCTCCAACTAAACTTAAATTTCTAAAACCGTGGATATCAAAGGGACTTTTAACAAGTTTCAGTAAAAGAGACACAATTCATAAACAATGTAAATCAAACCCATATGATATCTATCTCATAAATTTCTATAAACGATATAGAAACTTATGCACACGGCTTGCACGTATATCGAAAGAAATATATTATAAAAATAAATTAGTTAAATACAACAAGGACCCCAAAAAAATATGGCAAATTCTAAAAGAAATATCCCACACAACTACAATGAAAAACGAAGCCATAACTGAGATTAAAATAGATAAAGAAATTATTAAAATATCAGATCAACCACAAAAAGTGTGTAATTATGTAAACAATTATTTCGCTAATGTAGGCAAGGTTTTAGCGAGAAAAATCACGACAAACTACGATACCCCTAAATCCGCAAACCACCATACACACACAGATATTGCTCCATTTAAAATACCATAATTACCCGAAAAAAACACTGAAACTTATAAATGACCTAAAAAATACAAACTCACAAGGCAGTGACAGAATTTCACCGATAACACTAAAAACATTAAACTCCGCACTTCATATCCCCCTAACTATACTCATAAATCGGTCCATTAAAGAAGGCATTTTCCCAACAATTTTAAAAACGGGCAAAGTGATTCCAATCCATAAAATCGGAAACAAGAAAGAAATAAATAACTACAGACCAATTACAATTTTAAACACACTTTCAAAAATTCTTGAGAAACATATCAAAAACAATCTGTTAACTTTTCTCAACAAAAATAATATACTATCACCCAATCAATATGGATTCAGGGAAAATATGAGTACCTCAGATGCGATAGCCTCTGTAACAGACTTTCTCAAAACAAATATAGACCAGGGCAAAAAATGCCTTGGAATATTCCTAGATCTGGCAAAAGCGTTTGACACAGTTCATCATCAAAACCTTTTCGATAAACTAAAAAACATCGGAATCACGGGAATAGAACTCAAATTAATTGAAAGTTATATGGGAAATCGCATACAGTATACCTCCATAGAAAACACATGTAGTGACAAGGAACAAGTATCCTACGGAGTACCCCAAGGCAGCGTACTTGGTCCAATCCTATTCCTTATGTATATTAATGACCTGTGTCACCTCCAAATAGACGGGGAAATTATAAGTTTTGCTGACGACACTGTGTTACTCTTTAAGGCCAAAGACTGGAAAACATTAACCCCAAAAGCAGAACTTGGCTTAAATATTACTAAAAATGGCTCGACGCTAACTTATTAACTTTAAATATAGATAAAACAAAATTCATAACTTTCAGCATAAATTCGAGAGGCCAACCCTCCAATAACATCCACCTTAAAATACATTCCTGTCAATCAACCATTGATATATCAAAACAAACCCCATGCGATTGTCCCCCAATTACACAAACGGAAAATATTAAATATCTTGGTATATACTTCGACCGTTATATAAAATGGGATAAACATATAGATTCGGTAATAGGAAAACTAAACAGGTTGATTTACTTTTTTAAAAAATTGAGAAATATTGTAAACATATGTGATATAAAAAATATATACCTCGCACTTGCACAATCCATAATGGAATACGGCATTATTGCCTGGGGCTGTGCCAGTAAAAATACATTAATACAGTGTTTAAAGCTCAGAAAACCCTAATAAAAGTAATACTTAAGTTACCAATACTAACACCACTTCAATCATATTCGAAAAATTCCCAGTGCTGAAAATTCAAAAATTATAATCAAAACAAATACTTACTTTCCTTTACAATAACTTATCCACATTTAACACTTCCCAAAATTCTTGCAATACTAGAACAAGACATGCTCACCAACTACAGATACCAAAAACAAACACATCCTTTGGACAAAAACACTACAGATACCAGGCTATAAAACTATACAATTCTCTTCCTACACAATATAAAACAACTAATATTATTGAAAAAAAAAAACATAAGAAACTGGCTACAATCTTTTTAACTTTTAATTGTATAATTATATACATTAAAAGTATATATTAGCAATTAACACTCTTTTGTTCTACTATTCACAATTTATAATTCATAATTTACAACTGAAAAATGTTCTCTACAACACAGGTGAACTCCTAGTGTGGAGAACAATATATTATACCTTTGTAATGTAAATGTACTATGAATAAATTAACAAATAAATAAATAAATAAACACATTTTTTTATTTATTTATTATTTCATTTATTGTTGACCAGGTGGTTGGTCAGGTGGTTATAGCGTAATACATTGGTCCTAGGGCCTGGACCGACATAGCTTCTCCCACCCAAGCTTCTCATACCTCCACGCGGTGACCAACGGGCAACGGACTAGAGGGTGAAGTTGATGGTAACCAATCCGTCGGGGATCCTAAAAGAACGGCTAAAGTGAGAAGCAGTGGGCGTCTGTCCCACATGCTAGTGGCGGCTCACAAATGGTGGGT
This sequence comes from Limnephilus marmoratus, assembly GCA_917880885.1. Taxonomy (NCBI): domain Eukaryota; kingdom Metazoa; phylum Arthropoda; class Insecta; order Trichoptera; family Limnephilidae; genus Limnephilus; species Limnephilus marmoratus. Next base: position 50,848,943 of record OU862914.1, on the reverse strand, counting down.
GTGGCAACTCGACGTATTCGGGTACTAGTCGCACACACCATATCTAATGGGTATCCAGGCTCATTAGTTTAATCCGATAATTGACCATAAATGGGCAATGATAGCGGATGCAGCCCTAGTTAGTTGGGTCACTCTGGTTCCACGTCTGACGACCATCGGTGGATAAAACAACCATATAGTCAAATAAACCAAAGCTTCATGGAAAAACGTACGCAAAGATGCACTACCCTGTCTGGCAGCGAGGGTGATTTTCTCCTCGGTGATCTAGAGACTGACATCGTGTCAGGGCCAGCTTGCAGGACTCCAGGGGCAAGCAAAATGAAGCGAAGGAAAGACAGTCGTTCTGGGTTTGAAAAGATAAGAGCTATCACTTGGAATCTGGGAACGCTCACAGCAAAAAGCAAAGAATTGGCCGAATTGATGAGAAGACGTAGGATTGATATTGCGTGCATTCAAGAAACCAAATCGGGGGTTTAGGATCACAGGGGCCTAACTACAAAAATTGGTGTTTTGAGTTAAGCTTGGTTTCGGTAATGTTATAATCGTATCTATTAGTGACACGAAGATGTATCTCGAATATACAGCGGTTTAAGAGATAATGATGAGCAAATCTAGAAATTTAGACATAAAATTAGAAGCACAGGAGCATATCGCCTGTTATGCCTTTGTGACATTAAACAAAAATCTTATTAGTAGCGTCACACTGACCTAACACTTGTTATTCAGGGAAGAACATAACGTTAATTGGTTGATTATCAAATAGTTTCAATAGGTACCGAACAAATAATCCACACATAATCGATTTTTCATATAATTTTGATGAAGCATTTAGAACCCTTCCATGAATTTGAAGAATTTTTTCTTTTTTCTTTCTTTTTTAAAAAGAAAGACAATCATTTCTGGTTTACGAATAAACCCCACGGTTGAATTTGGCAGCCACCTTTGGTCTGGAGCCATAAAATACCTGAAACAAATTCTTGACTGTGCAGAAAAGGGCGGTGCATTCGATGAATCCCCTGTCTTAACAAACGGATTCCAATCTTTAGAGCAAAGGTGTCTGGTGTCCTTGCTTTACCGATATTTTAATGGAAGATGCTCCAAGGAACTATCGTCATCATTCACGTCGGCACCGGTGCACAGTTGGGAAACACGCCAAAACATGTGTACAGTTGACACTTACCACTTGAGAGCAGGTCGTTTGTAAAACTCTTGAGTTCTGATATAGATTTTGTTAAAATTATGATATTTATATTATTTGTCTAATCATAAATAGGAATCAATAGGAGTTTACATGTCTGTAAACAATAATAATGGCTTAATATATAGGTAGGAACACACAGGCATATCTCAATAAATTTATTCAATTGTACCGGGCCCAAGATAATTATTATAAAAAGTGTTTTTTATGCAGTGTGCTGGACTGATAAATGCTATATTTTCTGAGTTTAATAGCATCTAAAATCTTCATCTCAAAACTAGAACTCTGTTTTTGTAGAAAGGCCCCTGTGATCTAAATCACCCCGTGTTAAAGTATTGCTAAATATTAAGGAACACAAAGGCAATCGGTCAATTTTTATAATTTTATATTTTTAGTTGCCAAATTTTTTTTTTGTGTAAAATATGTAATTTATGAAACGTGAAGATATGTGACGATATATGTTTATTGATAAAAAAAGGATTACACTTAAATGTGTTATAATTTCGGAGTTTCAAGGTATCGAAACTTTAGATATGCCCCTATGATCCTAACTCTCTTGTCAAGTATTGCTGTATAGTTAGGAACACAAAGGCATATCTCAGTCGTTTTTCACAAATATATTTTTGTAATCATCACAAGTCTTTAATAATTACTTAAAAGTATGTTTTTCAAAGAGTGTGATAATTTATTCGTTGACAAATATTTTTTGTTTTCTTAAATTCCTTTTATTTTCCGAGTTTCAAAGCATTCAAAACTTTAATTGCGTTTATCTCAAAACTATGTTTTTGTAGATAGGCCCCTGTGATCCTAAACCCCCGAAATGGAAAAATACAAATATAGACAAGTGCCGATACCTGGAAACACAGACAAATGATTATAAATTATATTACTACGGAGAAAGCAGTACCAGAAATGGAGTAGCCATTGTGCTACAGCAGAGGTTTCATGAAAATGTGATAAAAGTAATAGCACCAAATGATAGAATTATAATGTTAAAATTGGTAATATGTAACGCTATTTACAATATCATATGTGCATATGCACCACAAATGGGATGTGATAGAGAAGAAAGAGACAGTTTTTGGGACAAGCTGGAAGAATTAATCCAAAAAATTCCAGAAAATGAAGCTATCATGATGGGGGCAGACATGAATGGGCATGTGGGGAAGTCAAACAGTGGCCATGATACTAGCCATGGCGGCTTTGGATATGGAGTGCGAAACGAACTAGGAAATGAGCTACTAAATTTCTCAGATGCATACGGTTTCACAATAATCAACACATTCTACCAAAAGAAACCAGAACATCTCATAACCTACAAAAGTGGAAATGCTGCAACACAAATAGATTATTGGCTATGTAGAAACGAAATGAGGAAAACGCTCAGAGACTGTAAAGTTATCCCTGGTGAACCCCTTGCAACACAACATCGCCTACTATTGCTGGAATTACATGTAACGAAACATAAATTGTTTAAAGATAAGATAAAACCTACAACCAAAATTAAGTGGTTCAATATCTCAAAAGAAAACGGAAAACAGTTAACATCAAAACTCCAAAACTGGATGCTAGAAAATCTCCAAAAAGAAGATACACAAAACCCAACTGAAATGTGGAAAGCATTTGAACAGGTATGTTTACAGGAAGCCAAACAACATCTGGGAGTCTCCAAGGGTAAACTGAAAATAAAGAAGGAATCGTGGTGGTGGACAAATGACTTGCAAACGTGTCTAAAAGAGAAGAAAATTGCTTTCAGAAACTGGTCAAACTGTAAGTGCGATGGCGAGAAAGAGCAACTCCGGATAGTGTATAAACAAGTCAAAAAGACAGCAAAGAAACTAGTTGCCTCTGCACAACATGAGGCATTGAAAGAGCTGTATGATGACCTAGAAACACCAAATGGGGTGCAAAGAATTCACAAAATCGCAGCACACAGGAAAGAAAGGGCCAAATCAATTAGAACACCCAAATACATAGAAGACACTGACGGTGAGTTGATCACAGACGAAACCAAAATATGTCAAAGATGGAAAGATTATTATTCTACATTACTGAATGAAGAATTTCCGAGAAGAACTCAAGTGTCAGAGCAACCAGTGCAGGGGCCAGTTGAAGAAATCACTCAAACAGAAGTTCAAGTAGCCATATCACAAATGAAAGTGGGGAAAGCAGTGGGTCCAGACAATACTCCAGTTGAATTATGGAAAGAATGTGGTGAAGTAGGACATAAATGGCTGTGCACTCTGTACAATAAAGTACTGAATGGAGAACCAATGCCAGAAAACTTTAGGCAGAGTTACCTTCTTCCCTTTTACAAAAATAAAGGAGACTCTACGAAGTGCGACAATTATAGAGGGATAAAGCTTATGTCTCACACCATGAAAATATATGAGAGAATTATCAACACACGAATAAGGAATATTGTAAAAATACACGACGATCAATGCGGTTTTGTATCGGGAAAATCAACAATAGATGCTATTCAAACAGTTAGAATAATAGTTGAAAAACATCGAGATGCAAAAAAAGATTTGCACATGGTATTTATAGACTTGGAAAAAGCATTTGACAGGGTTCCCCGAAGCCTGATATGGGCGGTATTGAGAGCCCACAATGTACCAGAAGGATATGTGCTCTCCATACAAGATATGTATACAAACGTTGAAACTCAAGTAAGATGCACATCGGGGACATCACCAAAATTTCCAATTAAAATGGGGGTACACCAAGGATCTGTCCTCAGCCCACTGCTATTCATAATGTTCATGAATTATCTAACAAGTCAAGAAATGAACAGTATTCTCAAGACTATGCTTTTTGCAGATGATGTAGTACTGATAGCAGATAATCATTGTGACTTACAGAATAGCCTGGAAAGATGGAGAAAGATCCTGGAGGATAATGGCCTAAAAATTAGCAGGAAAAAGACTGAATATTTGTATTTACCATTTGAAGACACAAACGCTGTAACTCCTTCGATGCAACTGGATGGAGTAACATTAGCCAACTGTGATTCATTTAAGTATCTGGGCTCACTAATCCACAGAGACGGAGGATGTGCAGCGGATGTCATCCATAGAATAGGTGTGGGATGGATTAAATTTAGATCCGTAACAGGAATATTGTGTGACTCCAAAATGCCTATAAAACTGAAAGGAAAAATATACCAGACCATTGTAAGACCCGCAATAATGTATGGCTCCGAATGCTGGACTATGTACAACTCCTACACTAGGCAACTTGAAACAGCAGAAATGCGAATGCTTAGATGGTCGGCAGGAGTATCATTAAAAGATAAGATCAAAAGTTCACGCATTCGTGGTAGCCTGGGTGTCACAGACATAAATAGCAAGCTGGAAGAACGACAGTTGAGATGGTATGGACATATAAGACGGAGACCATCAGACCACACAGTGAGGCAGGCAATGTCTATGGAGCTTCATCGACAGTCATCCAAAGGAAGACCGAAGAACTCCTGGACGACTCAATGTTCCAAAATTCTTCGGAGAAACGGCCTGGATGAAGGCGATACCCAGAACAGAAGATATTACAACCTGAGAACGAGAAGAGCCGACCCCAACAGCCTACCTAGGCAATGAGTTGGGACAGCGCAAAGGAAGAAGATTTCATTTATTGTTGACCATATTTTTTTATTATTGTCTTTAGCTTCTGAAATAATTTTTGAGTAATAGTCGTTTTTCGTTTTTCTAATTAGAGTAGTTAATATATTTTTATACTTTTTATAATAAAGTACAATTTTATTGTTAACTAGTAGCCTTCGTGTTATTTTATAAAGTTTATTTTTTTTCTAATGGCTTTTATTAATCCTAGAGTAATCTAGGGTTTAATTTTCCTTGTTTTTGAATTGGGTACGATCTGTGTTGTTTTTGTTGCTCCTAAAACGTGTTTAGTTAAAATGTTTTCAAACAGTAAAGCACTTTGGTTGGCGCATTTATTTTTTAAAACTTCTTCACATTTTTCAGTAATTAATGATTTTTCTAATAATTTGCAGTCTACTTGGGAATATGGAAGATTTAATTTGGGACTCGTGTTTAGTTTTTTATTGGTCTCATGTAATATAAGACAAGCGTAGTGGTCAGTAATATTGGTTTTCCAAACAGTAGATTTAATATTTTTTTATTTCATTTAACCCGTTCAATCACAGGAGACCAGATTTGTCCCAACGCACATAGCTCTCACATAAGACGCCGTAACTCCCTTACTATCATAGTTAGAATATGTTCTAATCGGTGTTAGAAAGGAAAAACATCATGCTATATATTCCAATCTAAAAAATAGCCACCAAAAAAGTAAAATGTACACTTTTATGTACACAAAGTTTTGAATCGCAAATTGAAAAAAGAATTTGAAACTTCGGGAATTTAAAAAAAAAAAAAAATTCATAGAGCGACAAAAAATTGAGGTTACAATATGTCTTTGTCATACATTTGTCTAATAAAATATGCATGTGTTTTTATTATTTTTATTATCAGTAACTTTAGTTAGAAAAAACATAAGGTGAGCCATTTTGAAAACTTTTTTATGTTTGTATGCAAAAATTTTATAATTTAAAAATATGTATATTTTTGGAATTCTATAATTTGAAAGCGTATTTCATCACCTTTCTAAAACAGTTTTTGGTTTTTGAATGTGTTCAGAAATATTCCAAATATTTGCATTTTATTGTAAAGCGAAAATATTTTGGCCATCCGAAAAAAAAGCCAAATTTTTGAAGGGTTAAATGTATATTACACCAGATATGATCTATACATGATAGCGTTTGGTTTTTAATTTCTCGAGTGTAACTATTAATACGAGATTTATAATTGAGGTGCGTCATCTCATCATGTTAATGTAATTATTTTTTCTATTGAGTTATGGTTTGTAGAAATGTTTATATTGAAATCACCACACACAAAAGTAAGTATTTTCGATAATTTGCTTAAATATTCACCTAGTTCATTTATAAAGTTAGTTGTGTTTGATTTGTGTGTTCTGTACACTGTTATAATTCTGTATAATTTTTTTATTATTGTATATCTATTTTTAGACAATTTACGTGTTGTATATAAATTTCTTCAATGTTAGTAATTCGTGTCGTCGTGAACAAATATAATTATACCACTATTTTTGTTAATTGGTGTTGTTGTTGCGATGCCTTTGTAGTTGGGTAGCGCATTAATGTGTTGATCGTTATTACAGTGCGTTTCTGTTAACACTATGCAGGCGGGAGATAAAATTAGATCATTAATATTTATCAAAAAATCATTCATGTTCATATGTTATAGCAAAAAGGGGGAACTGTTAGTAATGCACCATTTATTGACTTCTGTAATATTTTGACATATTTCTTGGTTTATTTTGTATTTTTCGTCAATTTGTTTTATATGAAATCGGTCATTTTGAATTATAATTAATTTTTTCTTTAGCAAAGTTAAGCATTTTCATTCTGTGTTTGCATTTTTCACTGTTTTATTTGTGGTCTGTTGGAGTCGTAGTTTTAAATTTTAAATTAAGTTCTGTGCAATTAATGCATTTTGGTATTTCGTTCTTATTATTGCAGTTTTTTAAGTTATGTTCACCCGCACAATGAAGGCATATTGGTTTGTTCGGTGGTTGGAGGCTGTCACATAAATAATTATGTGACTAATGCAGTTATTGCTTAGGTGTTTATTTTGTCTATGGTGTTTTTTGGACACTGGTAATTTTTTGGAAAAGAGAGAGGTTCCTTTTTGTTTATGGTCACTTCCTCCCGATCAACTAGGGCGGTTGGATCGGGAATTGGTCACTCACCATCAAGGTGTTTAAATTTTAGTTTAAATCATGAGAATCTAAGTGGATTTAAAACTTAAAAGAACGCGGGTTGTTTTTACGTAACACGCAAGGCTCGTGTACGTGTAATTTATAGTGGATGACTTGAAAGTCCCATTTTTTCTCGATGTGGTTGGTCGTCGCCGGCAGTGATATATTTTCGGCCATGTTTTAATTTTAAAAGTGTGATCGAAGGTTCCATTAGTTGTCCCGGTCCTGGGATGTATCCTTGGAAATTGGAATAAAAGAATTACCGACAGTTAAACGGAGTGTTAAGCTCGTGGAATTATGTTTCGGTCGTGAGTTGCATAACACGCGCTCGGAGTACGGCCGGCGTATTAAGCCGAATCGAATCGTGATTTTACAATCCTCACTCGCCTTGCAATCGTTGTTTTGCCAAAATCATGGAGACGCTGATTTTCATCGGCCGAGATTGTTATTTATTTGGGACAAGTTCGACACTCATTCCCCATTAATCCCGCCACGTTGTCTGGGAGCCTGTACCTTCCTCGTGTGGAGGCTGTCTGGGTCATCACCACATCACCAATCCATCCTCATGGAAAGCCCTAGGCTGGCTTTCGTCCAGGCGCGGACTGGAACGTGCTACCCGCAATTTCCTGGTGGGCCGGCCTTCATCCTGGTGCGGACCTCTCCAAGGAACATCATCACGGCATTCTTTAGTTAGATAGTTAGTTTAGCGAGTCCATCTGGTATGTGTATTTTTATATATTCCTTTTGTTACCCTGGTAAGAAGTTTGCACACTTCCATGTTGCTTTTTGTTCAATACATATTTTTAAAGTTCATCTTCTTTGATTTTTCCGAAACCCTACCTACATGATAGACAACTACTTGGCCCACTATCCTGAGCCCTGGTTTCTGCTCTGCCGCAAGGTTACATTTCATACGAGCATGATTCGTTACAGTGGCGCTCCAACGTGTAAAATCAGTTATTTTCGGTGCCCGAAACGTACTTCTCTATCATGTGGGGTAGATTTTCAGAACTTCTGCTGATAATTTTAGAGAAATCAGAGATGAATCGGTGTGTGTGCATTTATTTGGTTATATATTTGACATTAAACGGTCTGCAGAGACACTGTGTGTCGTTTTATTGTTGTTGATTGTTGTTGTTGCCGTCAAATGACATTAACCGTTCTGCAGAGATTCTGTGTGTCATTCTGAAAATGCACCTCATTGTGTTATGATCATTTTGTTGTGTGACACTTGATTGCTACTAGAAAGTTAAATTCCGAAGATACACTTCGTTATGTTGTAATAGTTGAGATGGTTATTTTTGTTTGTTTTCATAAGCATGTAATTGTATTGACACCTACTTTAAGTGTTGCCATTAAAATAATGTTAAACAAAAAATTAAAGCATAATTTTTCGCGAGGTGATAACCAAAATGTTGTTGGGAACATTTTTTTTTGTTTACTAGCAATTCTGTTTTATCTGTCAGCTATCTATGTTTTGGTTTATCGGAGCCGAGCTGTCAATTCTTGTTGACATTTCTGAGGTTATGTCAATGGATTACTTATGAGACGCGGTAATTCTTTAAATAACTTATTTTTGTTTTGCAAACATCAAACCACTTGTGACAGACATTTATCATAAACGATTGTTTATTGTAAGCTTGCGGTAACTGAAATATTGGGAGAATATCGTAGCGACACTATTTGTTGTCCGTTTATACTTTCATACTCTGGTATAAAGAGAGTTCATTGAACGTATGTTATAAAATAATTATTACTTTAAATATTTACCGCATTCCAAGATAATTGGCATCGTCATTATTAAAAAATTAATGATTAATTATCGAGTTTATACGTACAGGGTGTTTGGTAATTGACGTGTTACAAATAAATTATTACTTATAACAGTTTGGTTAATTCTATTATTACATTTAATTTAATATAACTATTTGAGAATAATAATTTAATTATAAATTAAATTATTTTAAATTTCAATAATTTAAATTTTATTTGTTCTTCAGTTTTGAAAAAAAAAAATTGTTTTCAAAAAACTAGCCGACGATCTTTTGCGTTCTGTGCACAAGGATGACGGGAGGTCGTCGTCGGTTCCTAGTAATATATTTAAATTTATCACGCACAATATGGACGCATGTGTGTCGTTAGTTGATTGTGAATAAGATGTTAGACCATTGTTCGGATAGATTAGTTTTGTTTTTTTTAAGGAAGCTATAGTTGTAGTGTGTAGACCTACCAACCCTTCACATTATTACATTTGTTTCTTTTGTGATTGTTCTGGTCTCATGCTTTGGAGTTTGGTACCTCCAAATCTTGTGCTCAGTACGAACACTTAATTCTAGTTCATTGATGATAAAACGTTTATTTACCCTCGGTAAACTGGAATGTGATCCTTGTGGTCACTGGCGCCCAAATTTTGTTATTTAAGTCTTTCTTTCCTCCGTTCCTATGCTTTTCTGTTAATAATAACATGCACTAGTTTCTAGTTTTTTTGTATTATTAAACGTATGATTATTTTGGTAATAATATACTTATTCACATAAGTACACACACACTGATTTCATACCTTGTTTCGTCTGTTTAACGGATTAAGTTGTAATGCTATTATTTTTAAGTTTATGCCCTTCTTTCTTCAGTCCACTGGAGGCTCTTTTATTGCCCATAGCCCATAGAACCTCCAGGGAACTTGAGAAGAATTATCTTGGAATTTTGTGTTTCAGAGACTTGAGCTACTTTCTGATGCACAAAAGTTCTGTTAGTTCTATTATTGATAGTTTGTATTTCATAAATTTAAGTATGGTATAGCTTTCCTAAAAGTTCTTTATATAAACCTTAGTTCATAAGAAAGTTTTTTCTGTCTCTAACAAAGAAAGTACTGTTTTAGCATGCTTAACTAATAATTAATTCCTTTGGAATTATCGCTTTGCCTCTAATACAGGAAAGTGTGTTCTGTATAGTTTTTAAGTCAAAATAATATAAACACTAGTGTCTTACTGTTAGTATCATTATTAAACTATAAATTAAGTATTACTAGTGTCATTCATTAAAATTTTGAATTGATCACCCCTCGAATAGTGTCAACTCACTGAAAGCCATAGTTGATCACACATTTTGTTTTGTTTGTACAAGAAATGCTGACTTTTGTCCACACGTGGAGTGTTTTTTTTAAGGAATGCCAGCTTGGGTATTGCCCTGGTCTCATTTTTTTTACAAACAATGTCACTCTGTTGAGTGTTTGCTGCAGGTTGTTTTATGGATTTTTGGATATCCTAAGCTGCGAGTTCAACTTTCTGTTTTGCTGTTGAGTACCAATTGACTTTTGTCATGATCTGATAGATAGGTATTGTGTTATGTAAACCCTAGTCTGACCACCTTGATTGGCGGGTATTTATTGTTTTATAAAACCTGACCTGATTTGATTTTTTTTTTTGAAAAATGGATAATTTAAATATTATTCTAGTTTGACGACCCTTTTTACAAATAGGTATTTCTTCGGAATTGTAAATCCTGGTTCAATAATGACAGTTAGATGATCCAATGTAAGATCCCTACTCTGTCCACGTCTAATAGACAGTTTGTAAACTGATTCTATACTACTTAACATAAAAAAAAGTATTTTCTTGTGTCCTAGTTTTGAAAAATGTATATCTACAAAGATATTTTCATAATTTAGGCTTCTTTAATTTTAAGTATTTGTTTAATTTTAAGTTTTTTCATAAGAATGTTAAACCGGATGGACTTAGTTAGATAGATTACTCATTTTGCTATTTAAATATAGCGTAAATTCAGTGTAAGTGAGGGTTGTTTAACCCTAAAGTGAAGCCTAATTGGCCTTTATTTCCTGTATAAGGAAAAGTGATCAAATTATTTTTCTTTTCTACAATTTATTTGGTTGTGTTTTTTTTTCTTAAAATAAGTGATGTTGAGTATGTTATAAGTATAAATCTTGTTAAACTGACACGAAAACAACAGGTCTTCTTTTTTAAAGTAAATTAAAAACTTTGTTTAATTTAGTAGATGTTGGTTGACTCCTTGTTTTCGTGCCTTTCTTTTCTTATTTGTTCTTTATTATTAAGAAATTTATTTTTAAGAGATTTACTTTTAAGAAATTTAGTTCTAAGTTGGTATTTTAATTACTAATCAATGTTTTGTTATCATTTTTCTAGATACCTGATGGACTCATAGTTTAGTTAGTTTGTGGACTTAGTTTTTCATGTTTGAGGGCAAACATTTTCGTGGGAAGGGGGGAATTGTCACATAAATAATTATGTGACTAATGCAGTTCTTGCTTAGGTGTTTATTTTGTCTATGGTGTTTTTTGGACACTGGTAATTTTTTGGAAAAGAGAGAGGTTCCTTTTTGTTTATGGTCACTTCCTCCCGATCAACTTGGGCGGTTGGATCGGGAATTGGTCACTCACCATCAAGGTGTTTAAATTTTAGTTTAATCATGAGAATCTAAGTGGATTTAAAACTTAAAAGAACGCGGGTTATTTTTACGTAAGACGCGAGGCTCGTGTACGTGTAATTTATAGTGGATGACTTGAAAGTCCCATTTTTTCTCGATGTGGTTGGTCGTCGCCGGCAGTGATATATTTTCGGCCATGTTTTAATTTTAAAAGTGTGATCGAAGGTTCCATTAGTTGTCCCGGTCCTGGGATGTATCCTTGGAAATTGGAATAAAAGAATTACCGACAGTTAAACGGAGTGTTAAGCTCGTGGAATTATGTTTCGGTCGTGAGTTGCATAACACGCGCTCGGAGTACGGCCGGCGTATTAAGCCGAATCGAATCGTGATTTTACAATCCTCACTCGCCTTGCAATCGTTGTTTTGCCAAAATCATGAAGACGCTGATTTTCATCGGCCGAGATTGTTATTTATTTGGGACAAGTTCGACACTCATTCCCCATTAATCCCGCCACGTTGTCTGGGAGCCTGTACCTTCCTCGTGTGGAGGCTGTCTGGGTCATCACCACATCACCAATCCATCCTCATGGAAAGCCCTAGGCTGGCTTTCGTCCAGGCGCGGACTGGAACGTGCTACCCGCAATTTCCTGGTGGGCCGGCCTTCATCCTGGTGCGGACCTCTCCAAGGAACATCATCACGGCATTCTTTAGTTAGATAGTTAGTTTAGCGAGTCCATCTGGTATGTGTATTTTTATATATTCCTTTTGTTACCCTGGTAAGAAGTTTGCACACTTCCATGTTGCTTTTTGTTCAATACATATTTTTAAAGTTCATCTTCTTTGATTTTTCCGAAACCCTACCTACATGATAGACAACTACTTGGCCCACTATCCTGAGCCCTGGTTTCTGCTCTGCCGCAAGGTTACATTTCATACGAGCATGATTCGTTACAGTGGCGCTCCAACGTGTAAAATCAGTTATTTTCGGTGCCCGAAACGTACTTCTCTATCATGTGGGGTAGATTTTCAGAACTTCTGCTGATAATTTTAGAGAAATCAGAGATGAATCGGTGTGTGTGCATTTATTTGGTTATATATTTGACATTAAACGGTCTGCAGAGACACTGTGTGTCGTTTTATTGTTGTTGATTGTTGTTGTTGCCTTCACTCTTATAGTATATCTGTTCTCACTGTGATTATTTATTAATTGAAAACGATCCACTTTTTTAATGTGGTACACTTAGTTTTGTGTGAAAAACACAATCTAGATATCGGTTTTTGAAACTTCTTGTAGGACAAAAATATTTGGTTACTTATGAAAAACTCCATAGATCATGAGGATAATAACGGGGATAATGACTTTAGAAGTATATGTACTTTTTATAAATGTAAATGCCTGTTTTGAAGAAGTTTAGTAATAACTGAAACTAGTTGACTGTTCGTAAAATTATACAATGAATTGGTAACAAAGTTTTTTTTTATTTAAACTACTGGCTGGCTCCCGGCATGCGTTGCAATGCCATATTTAAAAAAAAATAATTCCTGCATGTCCTTTCCGGTGCGCCCCCGTTCTCCTCCCGCATCCCCTACTTCTCACGCGTTCCCCTTCCCCCTTCCCCGCCTACCATCCCCCCTCTCCTGCTCCGCGTCCTGCCAACCCCTTCCCGCGTGTCATATATTCAGTCCCAGTACGTTCAGTTTTCAAACAGCTCGCTTGCACCTATTACATTTTTTAAAATTAAAATTATATACCTACTACAAATATTAATTTTTGCACATTATAAGAATAATCAAATAAACTTGGAACCTAACGTGGGTACCTATTTAAAATATCTAAAAATTAAAAAATCCACAGACAATTCTTTTGTTGCGAAAAAAAAACGCTGCCTGTTAAATTCACATTCATCAAACGCGCGAACTGTCAAACGTGCGAAGTTAAAATAGTCATTAAGTTTACTGAAATTATCCAATTTTCTGCGCAATTTTCTTAATTTTTCTTTCCGTAAGAACCATCTACAAAGTATTACAAAAGTTATAAAAAAGATGAATGAATTAGTTAAAGTCGTTCTGAAGTTATGGCGTGACCAAGGGAAGCAGGGATTCATTTTTGTATATAGATTATGTCAAGCCACAAAGACATTGCTTTCTTCGATAATCTATATTATAATTGCTGAAGTTCCTTGCAAGGCATGAATATTAGACATCTCCTGTGGGCCGTACATGTATATTATGTGAAATTTTTTTAGGTTAAATATTCTTCAGTTGTAGTCTTAAATCGAAAATAAAGAAACATGTACTGGGTGCATTCCTCTCAGGATTGTCTTTCTAGTTTTTATAAAAAATCCCACCAGCAGATATTTTGAACCGTTTCTTGTGAACTGGGCAAATGTGTAATGGACACTGTAACGCTCTCCGTTCGAAACGTCGGCACAAATAAATCACGATAAGAAATATCAGTATTTCTTACATTAAAAAAATGAACCACAGTTTTAACAAAGGGGTAATGAATATTTCATTTTTGATGGCCCCGTCGTGATTTGGAATTCAGATGAAACGGAAATGACGCGTAACCGCACCCGAGAAGTATCAAACTCCTATCAAGGCTTCTATTGGTTGAGATATAAAACGGAAATGACGCTAGGTCTGCGCTCATTGGCCGTTTCGATTATGACCTCACTTTTCAAGGCTCCTTGATTGAGATTGTTTCGGAAAAGTTTGCGTGTTAACTGCACTCAATTTTTTTTTTAATTTCACTGAACGGACGTTGTGTAATCGAAGTATATTTTTTTCTTGTACGGATAAGATTTGTGTTCAAATTAAATCCATTTTTCTGAATTAAACGCCTTTGCCTTATTTTTTATATTTTTAACCGGACCGGTTTCACCTTATAACTGGCGCCTTCAAACTTAATAAAGTGAAAGAAAGTTATAAAAGTGTTTTAATCTTTAAAGAGTGATTTTAAAATGAAATTCCACCATGAGTTAAAGGTTTCAAAATAGAAATAACACAATATTTATTCAACCTGCCAATTAACTAATTGGTTTTATTTTTATTCCGTCCCGGGTTAATAGATCCCGCGGGAGTCTAAAAACAACTTCGCTCTGCCCGAGGACAGTTTTACCTCTAATGATTTATTTTCAAACAACTCCATTTTCAGACGTCGCGTCGCTTAGAGTGACGATATTTTATAAACAAATCAGTCTTAAATTTTATAACACAGAAAGATCGTTTGTGGCTTTGCCATCAAAGCTTTTATTTTAAAATAATGATAAACAAACAATTTGGGAGGCGGGTTGGGTACCGCCGCCCCGGGAACCATTTATTGGATAACCAACACCTCTGCGATAGGTCACCCCAAGTGGTTCGCTACGTTTGGTGACTTACCAGGGGTGCCCGGGTTCATGCGGGTGAAGTTTGTCCAGGTCTTGGCGGCCGATGCGTCTGCTCACCTGCTGCGTGGTGGACATCGAGAGAGACGGGTTGAGGGAGGTCTTTTATCCTCTCCAGGCCAGAATTTCCCGATTCATCGCTTTGCACCACAGTTGGAGCGATGGATTCATACGTCCGTCACTCCTGGACTCACTGACCCCCAGTTTCTTACCCATCTCTCGTACCTTTTTCCTTCCCAGAACTTTCCTTTTCTTAAAACAACCCTCCACACAGCATCTCCTAACATGACATAGGCCTTGAGGGAAATTATTTTCCTCAGAGCCTCCTGTATGGAGCTAATGTAAAAAAAATAAAAGCAGCCGATAAAACTTTTAAGAATATAAAAAGTGAATACAGCACACAAGTCCCAAATTCCCGGAGCTACTGGGACTTTGGAGTATGTTTGGAGGCTAGAGGCATTGGAAGTAGACGGCTGGAGTAGAAGAAGTAGACGGCTGGGGGAGAGGAAGGCTGGAAAGCATCTGACTGTTCAGATTTGCTCTCCAAATACGACTTAAGCCATTAATGAAAATTCAACCACTCTTTGGTCAATTTTAGGCCAAACAACGATTTACAGCTCTATATTTTTTCTTTAAAACTAGTTTTTAAACTCGGCTGAAGCCGGGCAGTAACTACGTGTAACTGATAATAGTGGAATCTAACAACTCCGTCTTCACCAAAATTCTCGTCAAAAACGTAAACGTCATTTAAAATCAAACTGACTGCGAAAATTCCGACGCCATAATAGTCTTCGACGAAAACTATTGTAGACTCTCCCAACATATTAATACTATCTGATTGTAACTCTTTTCAAAAATAATATAATGAATCGGTTATCAATTTTCATATCAGAAATTATTGAAAATGGTTTGCATTCCTTCAGTTTTAATTGAAAATAAGAAGCTTAGGTACTAGGGGCGGTTGAAAAGTATTCAGCCTAGGTAAGAGATGGCCCCATCAGTATCAAATCAATATTGTTTTTCATAAAACCTAACTTTCAAATGACTGTAATAAAATTTTAATCCAGCATCCTCATTTAGTTTGTGTTTGAGAGTCATTGAAAGCGAACAATTAATGTATTTTTACAAAAACGAATAAAATCTTACATCGTGCTTTAAATTTTTTTTTGAAAGAAAAAACGAATGATGAGGTTGACGACCTCCTTAGTCCAGTGGGTAAGTCTCTTGACTCACAATCCGGAGGTCGCGGGTTCGAACCCGGCATGAGCAAATAAATTTTATTTGATTAATTTGTGTTATTTCACAATTAATTCATTTAAAATAATATATAGTATATTTGCGGCATGTTCCAGAGTGGAAGATACTATCAGTATCGCCTTGGTGTAACACCACCATTCAGAATTGAAACGTTGCTTGAAAATGGCTTTAGCCGTGTTTGGTGACCAGATCTGAATAGCCAGGTACTTCCCAACCTTCCTCTTCCCCACTTCCTTCCCCTCCCCACTAGCTTCAGCCTCACAACATACCCCAATTGGGGATGCCATAGTCTCACTGTCTCCAGACGGGAGCAGTTGAGATTCTTGTTCGGTATTCACTGTAAAAAAAAAAAAAACACCGAATTGTGCGATGGGGATTCTACATCTCCGATTATCTCCTATATCATCAACAATTAAATACTGGACAACTGAATTTAAACCCGTTCGGAAGAGAATTTTTTATGATGAGCGTCCGGGTCGTCCAAAAAGGGTAAATGCGCCAGAGATGATCGATGAAATCCATGGAATAATATTCGATGATCGATGAGTGTGCTCACCACGAGATAGCTGAGGATGCGGGCATCTCAACCGTATGGGTGCTCAATATTTTGCCTGAATATTTGGGAATAAGGTGACTCTCTTCCACATGGGTGCCGCATTTGCTCTCAGTCAACAACGAACGCGATCGTCTTACAATTTCGAAGGAGTGTTTGCCGATGTTCAACCATATTAAGGACTTTTTAGGCCGTTGCGTAATGGTGGACGAAACATAGATCCATCACAACTCACCATAGACCGAGGAACAAACGAAACAGTGGACTGCTCGCGGCGAATCGAAGCTGAAGAAAGCCAAGGTAGGTGTTGGCCAACAAGGGCATGGCCACAGTTTTTTGGGATGCGCTTCACATCGACCACCTGGAAAAGGGCACCACGGGCGTAAATTATACACAGCGAAAGCGCCCGCATTTGCCGAAGTAAAAGACGGCGCGGCGCACAAGTGCGCAGGGTTTCTAATCTACTATTTTCTACAGATTTGACCTCCTGCGAATTTTATTTATTTCAAAACTTGAAGAAATGGCTCTGTGGTAAGAGAATAAGGAGATCGTCGCTGAAAAGGAGGCAGATTTGGAGGGTTTCAAGAAATCGCATTTTTCGTAAGGTACCGAATAATTAGAGAATCGTTGAACGAAGTTTGTACGGCTAAAAGGAGTGTGAAGAAATAATTAAAGTTTTCACCGAAAATTGTATTTTCCTGCCTAGATCGATTTTTTTTCAACCGCCCGTAGATATACTTGCGATGTTCGACAACGTATTGGAAAAGCTTTCTATTGCTTCGGGGGAAAATCGAATATCTCTCAGGTAAGTCCGACCTCCGAAACAATTTGAGAAAATCATCAAACGTGGTATATTTTGATCGGTGGATGCAGACAATAAACATAAGCTATAATTCATACTAGATGTTATATTATTCGAGGTTCGCGCTGAAACATGAAAAGACTGGGGGGAAAAACGGTAGTGGTTTGAGTTTTTCATTTTATATTATCTTCAAATAGATTTCATTTTCATCGATAATCGAAACGAAGGGAAATACAGCATAGCAAACTGCTTGAAATGGCTTTAGCCGTGTTTGGTGACTAGATCTGAATAGTCAGGTACTTCCCCACCTTCCACTTTCCCATCTCCTTTCCCTACCAGTACCCACCATCTTTAGCCTCACAGCATACCCCAATTGGGGATGCCATAGTTTCACTGCTCCAGACGGGAGCATCTGAGACTCTGTAAGGTATTAATATAATAAAAAATTAACAGACATATTCTTCCCAACCTTTCTCTTCCTCTGATTTATCTTCTTCACCTCTCCATTTCCCAAATCAGGTTTCCATAGTCCAACTGTCCGCTTTGGATGTTTTTTATTTAATTTTTTTATAATAATATTTTTAATAAAAATAGCCGTGTTTATTGACCAGATCTGAATAGCCAGTTCCTACTCCTTCCTCTTCCCGCACTACCTTCAGTCAAACATTATACCTCAATTGGGGATGCCTAAGGATAGAGACTCTGGTGAGGTATTCACATAAAAAAGGAATTAATTAAAAAAATATATTAATTATATTTTTATTATTCCTAACTACACAAGCAAGGATCTCTTTAAATTTGTGGAGGTCGAACAAGTGCACCAATCTGCAGTCTCACGGCAATCCGATTGGTCCCCCATACACCAATAGGAATCAATCCTTATCTCAAGTCGCACTGCAACAAAGTTCATCGAGATCATTCTACCTTAAGGGAACGTACCCATACTACGTGACACGTTTAGGGGGGGGGGGGGTCTTCAAAATGTCACGCTCCATACAAATGAGCGGCGGGTTGCTTAGGATTTTGGTCACCGGGGGGGGGGGTTAAAAATTGCAAAAAGTTGGTCACGTAGTATGGGTACGTTCCCTAAGGCTCTAAAACCGGGCTCGAAAAGAAGAAGATGGAGAGATACGAAATTACGAATGTTAGAGGAGAGCGCTAACATTTACAGCGACAAAATCGATGCGAAAATTGCGAATATGTTAATTAAAACACGACTCTTTTAAAAAAGGGGCAAAAATCTCGCGGGCATTGTCTTCAGTATTTAAAGAAACACTGTGTATTTTATTATACATATAACTTGTCAAATAACTGAAACAAACGTGTTTATGATAATTTATGGAGCATACTTTGCAATTTTTTTCTATCGAGGGAATTTTGTCAAAAACATATATTTTTTTAAGAGCTGGAAAACTTCAAATGTTTAAGGGGGGTTTGCAAGAAATCGGTTGAAATTCGGGTAACGGCGTACACTGTCTTGTAAATTGTACTTGTTCGCTCTCTATTTTCTTATACAATTGTTAATATTTATATATTGAATTATGGTGCGTTATGTTCGTTTATAATTTTGTTAAATAAACCTGTAAGTATTGTATCTACGATCTACTTATTTGATTTACCACACATGACACACGTAAACATTACCCCAAAAAATTAATTTATCGATGCACACCGAGGAATTAGATACTGTAGCGCGCGGTATTTGGTCTGACGCACGGATCCAAATACTTTCTCCCTCACACGCATAGCGCCGTCTCGCTCGGCGACTTTCGGCTCACCACCCGGGCAAGAAGACACCCCATTGGCCGAGCTACCCCCACCCCTCCGTCATCGGCCGGCACTACCCCGCCCCAAAGGGCATATAAAACTGTGCAGGCCTATGTGGAGCCAGAGTATCCACTCTTCCTTCCCCAGTACCAAGTCGAGAGAGCCCTCTGGGTCCTCCTTGTGAATTCAAGTAACAGCGCCCTCGGGGACATTACTTGTAGAGAAACCTTAACCTTCCCCCAATCCTCCCCAGTACCAAGTCAAGAGAGCCCTCTGGGTCCTCCTTGGGAATTCAAGTAACAGCGCCCGTCGGGAAAACCTTAACCCAACTAAGGGACCACGTGTCCTCTGTTGAGGTTATTACGCTAAGTGTTTAGCGAGAACGTTAGTGAATATTGTTTAAACTCTAAGTGATTTTACTTTATTTATTTATTATTAATTTCAATAGCAAGGTTTGTACATGTATGTATAATGTATAGTATAAGTATAGATTGTAAATTTACTTTGTGCTACAACTTTCCTTTACTCTGTTTTTTTACTATAAGCTGTGAACCCTGTATATAAGAGAAATAAACTGACCAACGCTGAAAGACTATTTTCTTATAAATACCCTGCCACAATACCTAATAAATACACGTAATGCTCATGCATGGATAAAGAAGATTTTATTAGTAAAAATCCTCTAACCTTTCAGTTTTATTTGGCCACCTGACCAATATTCTCCTCGAATTATTCGGTTTTCGTTCGTTCTTATTTGGGAAAATTGAGATTTATCCCCTCTTTCTTTCTACATGTAAATCCCATCAACGATATGAAGATTATTCTCGGTATTACGGTAATTGAACGGCATAAGCAATATCGAGTGAAGACATGGAATTTCGTTCATGATGGATCTCGTATGGAAATTCATTGTGGGATTCTAATATCAACTGAGGTCGGCATACGAGAATCATAATATTCGATCAATTAAGACTGGTAGAGCTCCAACAAAATAGGGGTTTATGCCCTAAGAAATAAAATCTAATAATAAATTATGAACGCGGTGTTTTCACCTCAAAAATTTATGGCCAATAATCGCTTAAACGTATAATGAAAACGTGTCTTATTAAGAGCGTTTAACCAGCCAGCTGACGAAAATCCACATTTCGTCGAAAGTTGTTCTTCCGATCGTGCAGGGCGGTTACAATGAGAAAGATTGATTAATCTCCGTACCAGCTTTTTTAAATTATAACTCAATATCGAATTTATTTCAATCCAAATTAGCTTTAATTTATACCTTCATCCAAAAATGCTGAAAGGCGTGATGATAAAACTATTAAAATAGTGTACTTTTTGTAGTTATTTTTTGATTATAAGTATTTATCATTTTTCAATAATGTCTAAATTTAATAAAAATGTTAAAAAAATCTGAAATATATTAGTTTGTAAGTGCGCAAATAAATACACAAATGGACCAATTTTCGTCAAGAAACACATGTACGTACATATTTTTTAATGGTTTTATTGAAACTAAAATTAAAATTCTAATACATAACTTTGCTAGATAATGTATTGATTTATTTTACTGCATGATTACATTATTTGAAATGGGTGTGGTATAATACAAAAACTTTTTTGAAAATTTAACAAATCTGCCAACGACCTATGGAATAACCTTATTATACTAAAAATTAAAAAAAAATCTAAAAATTTATTACATAACTATGCTAGATAAAAGAACAATCTTTCGAAATTCATTTATAATTTTTTGTGGAAAAGAGTCAATACGTCTAAAAACTTTTTTGAAAATGACGTATTTCCGGCTTTCTCTGGTAATGCCCTCTTAACTTGAAGTGGATACTTTTCTGCACAGTACAGACCTCTTATCCATCTAGTATGGACAGGCAGAAATTTTTTCATTATAAAAAATTGTATGGTTATTTCTAATATAAAAATTTAAATCACCTTTCAAAAATAGTTTTTAGTTTTCGGACACATTCACAAATGTTCCATTATTTGGATTTAAATGCAAAACGGAAATATTCTGACATTTTGACAGAATAAGGTCGAGGTCTGAGGGGTTAGAATGCACTTATCTTAATAATTTCTCTGTGCTAACTGTTCCTATCAATTTTTCCTTTTTTATTGTGTTTTATTATACCTTAAAATACCACATAATAATTTGTGCGACAAATAAAGTGTTTATGTTTTTTTTTTTTTTTTTTTTTTTTTTTACAGTGAATACCGCACAAGAATCTCAACTGCTCCCGTCTGGAGCCAGTGAGACTATGGCATCCCCAATTGGGGTATGTTGTGAGGCTGAAGGTAGTGGGGAGGGGAAGGAGGTGGGGAAGAGGAAGGTTGGGAAGTACCTGGCTATTCAGATCTGGTCACTAAACACGGCTAAAGCCATTTTCAAGCAACGTTTCAATTCTGAATGGTGGTCTTACACCAGGGCGATACTAATAGTATCTTCCACTCTGGAACATGCCGCAAATATACTATATATTATTTTAAATGAATTAATTGTGAAATAACACAAATTAATCAAATAAAATTTATTTGCGCATGCCGGGTTCGAACCCGCGACCTCCGGAATGTGAGTCAAGAGTCTTAGCCACTGGACTACGGAGGTCGTCTATTACAGTGTCCATCATCTCACATCTGCCCTGATGATGGACACTGTAACGCTGTCCGAAACGTTGGCTAAAGGAGGAGGTAGCGCAACACGGCATAATACCCCAAAAGGAAATAACCATAAAACTACTTGTGGTCGGTCATAACTTAGACC
Organism: Limnephilus marmoratus; assembly: GCA_917880885.1. Taxonomy (NCBI): domain Eukaryota; kingdom Metazoa; phylum Arthropoda; class Insecta; order Trichoptera; family Limnephilidae; genus Limnephilus; species Limnephilus marmoratus. The sequence goes on along the minus strand of OU862914.1, from coordinate 50,827,004 downwards.
CTATGGCTCCAAACCGATTGTAATTTTGGATTCTTACCAAAGATATTGAAAGATATTGAAATATAATAGATGTGCTATCTGCAGTTTTTACTAGGCGGGACTGTGCTTCCGGGTGTCGCCGATATTGTTTACCGATTAACAAATAAACTAAATGAACGAATAATTAACGAGTAAACCAAACGAACGTTAAACTAAATGAACGAAATCTTTCCGTATTCAAACTATACTGATAACCAATACTAATCTTTTCGTATGCAAACTACCCTGATTAGGTTGACAGTTGCGCGGACATCATAGCATATCTCTTTTGTATTTGAATATCTTTGATTCTTACTAAGAATCAGCTGATTCTTAGGTTTTACCAATTTACGGGCTTTAAAAGTAACATCTATACCTACACGGTAAAGGATTCGTGAATATAAAACAACCCTTCAGAGCTTTATTATTTTATCGCTATCATCTCGGACAAAGAAACGGTTGGTATAAAATCATAACCATTATATTTCCTTATTTTAGATCTTACTTAGATTTTTGAAGACATTAAATTTAATCGGCACGTCAGCAGCAGTATAGCTTTTAATAAAGTCTTTCTTTTGAAAACTCTTTATTACTTTTCGAATATTTTTGCAGAAATATTTGAAGAAAATGTTTTTTTCCCAAAAATAATTTCACTTCGTTCTTTGAGCTATTAAAATTTAATGATTAAACGGAATCTTTTCAGGACGGAAGCGTTTCTTTGGGTAACTTTAACTGTTAATTACCTAAATCTTTGCAGTCTAGTCCAAATTCAAATATAAACTTTTCCTACCATGTATATATATACTATACTAGCTGACCCGGCGAACTTCGTACCGCCTCAGAATCAATAACTGTTGTGTTAACTTATTAGCTGAATTAAATTCAGTTTTTTTGTTAAGTTATAATTACACAATGAAGCAGTTTATGGCAGTATCAGAGATGGCTTTGGGTACGGATTAATAATTTTTGTGATTTTTTTACTTTTCCACTTACTTAAGGAAATTGCGTTTCATTTTCTTTATACGTATGAGGGAGATTTATTATAATTATTGAATTTTTACTTGAGAGGGGTGGAGACATACGTTCACTGTTTGTCCCATTTTCGACTGTTGATATTTAGTGTGTAAGAAAGAGGGGCAGCATTATAGGCATGTTTAAGAACAAAAGCAAAACTATCAGCGCATTACATTTGACATTTTTGAGTTTTTGGAATTCACTCACTGCTCAATTTTATACTTATCACAATATTTCTGCAGCATTCAAAAGATGAAAATTCGTTCCGTACAAAATGGGTGAGGAAAAGAATTTTCATCATATTTTTTTATCGTGAGTTTTCCGATGTTTTAATAGCTATTCTGCTATTCGGGGCGGAAACAAATCCAATAAATCAAAGATCAACAAAATCGGTCCAGCCGTTCTCGAGTTATAAATAGTGTAACTAACCCGACTCTCTTTTATATGTTATAAGATTTCTAGAAAAATTGTAATAATAATTATCATTATTTCTCCCTTTGCAAAAAATATTATGACAATTACTGTGGGATTCATCTAGAATCTAGAGAAAACCACATAGTAATAATGAGCCATGGGAAAAATTAAAATCTTTATAAAACTCATCTCATAAATTTTGCCATTTTCTTGGTTTGCCTTGTTAAGAGGGCAATACCAGAGAAAACCAGAAATATGTCATTTTCAAATCAGATTTTAGACGTATTGACTATTTTACACAAAAAAATATAAATGGATTTCGAAACATTGTTCTTTTATCTAGCATTCGCATATAATAAATTTTGAGAAAATTTTTTAATTTTTAGTATAATAAGGTTATTCCATAGGTCGTTGGCAGATTTGTTAAATTTTCAAAAAAGATTTTGTATTATATTACACCCATTTCAAATAATATAATCATGCAGTAAAATAAATCAATACATTATCTAGCAAACGCATGTTTTAGAATTTTAATTTTAGTTTCAATAAAATCATTAAAAAATATGTACGTACATGTGTTTCTTGACGAAAATTGGTCCATTTGTGTATTTATTTGCGCACTTACAAACTAATATATTTCAGATGTTTTTAACATTCTTATTAAATTTAGACATTATTGAAAAATGATAAATACTTATAATAAAAAAATAATTACAAAAAGTACATTATTTTCATAGTTTTATCATCACGCCTTTCAGCATTTTTGGATGAAGGTATAAATTAAAGCTAATTTGAATTGAAAAAAATTCGATATTGAGTTATAATTTAAAAAAGCTGGTTACGGAGAATAATTAATCTTTCTCATTGTAACCACCCTGCACTATCGTAAGAACAACTTTGGACGATTCGTGGATTTTCGTCCGCTGGCTGGTTAAACGCTCTTAAACTTTAAAATAATCTTTAGTATTCGTCACCAAATTAAATTAATTCATTGTTTGTTATTTTTTTACATTGCTCCGCAAAAGAGGCCCTGACGGGCCCCCTCAGGGCCTATGTCATCTGGTAGCGAACCGTAGAAACGTAACGAACCAAACGTTGCGAACTACTTGGGGTGACCTATGACCGAGGTAATAATGAGACAATAAAAATTAAAATACATTAAAAAAACGTTACTCACCAGTAGCGTAATGTCAGTGTGAAGGGGCCCATTGGTCTGCAGCGTTAAGCCCCCGGGCGGGCGCCCCGCCCTGAGCGCCGCGCCGCCCAACACTGCCGCTGGGCCTTCTTGGCGGTCATCCGCCCACACGTGGCTTGTCAAGTCTTCTATTCTGCATTATTTAAGAAAAAAATGCTTTCATTATCTTCAACCTTCCTCTTCTCCACCTGCTTCTCTTTCTACTTCCTTCAGCCTCATAGCAGTTTCAGGTAGCTGGAACTTCTGTGCCATTCATATAAAAAAAGTGTTTTTATGAATGGCATTATTTTGTAGCTAACTAGCTATCCCAATAGGGAAATTAGCTTAGGTTATAATAATACTCTATAAATTTATTTTAATTTTAACGTTTCGATCGATCGCTGAAAAGGGGATTAATTGATGTGGAAACTCCTGAAATCGGCGTGGATTGCACAAGTGCAGTATGCATATTAGTTATTACTAGTGGTCGCCCAATGGTCAAAATTCGACCATTGTTAAGAATAGAGACATCTATGGGATGATTGCTGTAGATAATCATTGATTTAATCTTGATGAGGTTTTTAAAAATAATGAACACTAGAGACATCTAGGTAATTTTTATTGAAGCTAGTTAGTGTTACTGGCTGACTAGAATACACCACGTGACCAAGTAGATTCAAGCCATATTGTTTATTATTGTCTGTTTTAGTTAGTTGTAAGCTTTATCTCCGGGTATTTTCTATTTTTTAATAGTATAAAAGGGGTGTTGTTCAAAATACTACCTCTCTCGCATTAAACGATACCTAGGGTACAGTCCCCTTAATTCCCCTGGCGGGGTCCGGGCCAAATTATTATAAAGTGTTGATTTCATTGTTGTAAATTCAAAGGGATTGTAAATAAAAACGACTCCATATTAAAAAGTGTTTTACAATATATAAAAAAGTCCACTGCCCGATCATGAAATGAAGTTATTGACAACCATAGTGTAATGTTTTTTTTAATGATTTTGTATGGATAATTTAAAAAAAATATTAGCATTCTGCACTCCTTCTCTATATAAACTATAAGTGTGCGAAATTTCATACTCCTCATTTCTTAAAAATGGGTACAAAGTTTTTGCTTCACGTATATACCGATTGTTTGAAAAGATACGAAAGAAGAAAAGATAAAATAAGAATTGACAAGCGAAAGAAACATATTTAACTTATTTATTGTCACTTAATTAAAAAAGGATAAAATATAACTATTGATTCGGAAAATATTATGCTTTTAACAATCATTAAAAAAAAACTATTTCTTTTAATATTACGTAGGTACATATATATCCAATTGCCGCAGTGAAAAGTTAAGAGTAAGAACAAAGAAGTCAAAACACGACATCAGCATTTAGATTAAGAGAGAAAAAAAAAAACCAGACACAACCGGAATTATGTCATTTTTAAATGTTATTCTAGATGCATCGACTCTTTTCCACAAAAAATATAAATTATAAAAACAACACACATTTCAAATCATACAATCATGCAATAAATTAAATTAAATTAATTATTTAAAAAAATAATTATTTAATTTTATATCTTTAACTGTAAAAATGTAACTATTTAAATCACTATAATAAGATCTTTAATGTAAAGAACCCGTTAGACAAACTACTAAAAAGTAGTTTATCGGGACTTTTTGTCTTATATTTGTAAAATGTATAAAATAAATAAAAAAAAAAAAAAAAAAAAAAAAAAAACATTTCAGTTCAAATAAAAACATTAAAAAAACCCACGCAAGTGTTTTGTGACGAAAATATGTCTCTTTATTTATGGTCTTACAAACTAATGAATTCCAAATTTTTTTACACACTCATTTAGCTTAGACATTTTCGAAAAATTATAAATACTTATGGAAAAAAACTAAGGCAGAGAATGCCAAAATGTTATGTGTGGTCGATCTTGCTGTGATGTGAAACATGGACCTTGGAAGTAAATACCATGAACATGTTAGAGGCTTTTGAAATGTGGCTTCACCGGAGAATGCTCAAGGTCCCATGGACCGACATGATCACCAACACAGAAGCTCTCAGGCAGGCTAGAGCAGATAGAGAACAGCGTACATTAATAAAAATTAGGAAAATTTCATATTTGGGTCATATACTTCAAGGGGAGAAGTATCACTCACTCCATTTAATATTGAAAGGCAAGATAGAGGTCGCCGTGGGCCTGGTAGGAGACAAATGTCTTGGCTGTGAAATATACGAGAGTGGAACGGCATTAGAAGTGTGGAGGAGATATTCCGGGCAGCGCAAGACAGAGAGACATTTTCAAGAGTGATCGCCAACGTCGGGGGGACCTGATACGGCACACAAAGAAGAAGATGGAAAAAAATAATTACAAAAAGGACATAATTTTAATAATTTTATCATGACGCGTTTAGCATTTTTATTGCTAAATTGAATGTAGGTTATTAAATAATAATAATAATAATAACAAGTCTTTATTCCAGAATGTGGGGAGGTGAGTGCAATCCCACACATCCTATATAGAGTAAGTACATACATAAAACACAAGTAAGTACATAAAAAAATACATATAAATAAAAAAAATATATATATAAAAAGTAGTAGGCATCATTAGAAAGGCGTAGGACGAAAAGGCTTGATTTTTTCAATCTTGGTACATTCCAGATCTTTTTCTGTTAGGTAGTTATTGATGTTTTCCTCTGTAGTTTCCACAGTAAACCTCGAAATGTATACCGTTGTGAGTATGTCAGCTGACTTTAATGTTGTTGATGTTGCTTTACCTCTCAAGTTTCGGTTAATTTTCCGCGTTACTAATGTGAAACCGCTTTCGTCAGTCGCGGATGGCCGGTGTTGGTACCGCGGGCCGTGTTCGCGCGTTCCCTGTTTATTAGCTGTGTTTTCGGGCCTAAGTTCGAAGTCTGAACTCGGTCGTTCACGGCGATTACTGCTCCTTCGCTCTGTGCGTTCTTGCGTAGTTTTCGTGTGTGCGATAGTTCCAACTGTATGCGTTCTTAGATGCAGTCGATAAGTAGGTCGCTTCTGTCGGTATTTGTTTACTTTTAAGTTGTGGATTACTTACAGTTTTGCCGCTATTTTGTTGCGAGTTCTCAGCTAAATCATGGCTAAATCGCTTTGTATGTTTGGAGCATGCAGTTTTGTAACTTGTTCTCTTAGCGAAGCCAGTTCTTGTTTTAAATCATCATTTCTTGTGACCGATGAATCTTTTAATTCCGTTTTCATGAGAGTTATTTCTGTTTTCATGGAATTAAGTTCCTTTAGAAGTTTAGATACGTCAACACTATCGAAGTTGACTGGAGGCAATTAGTGCAGCTGTCTGGCAACGAATATAGGCAGTTGGTCAGGGTCCGTCTCCTTCAACGCCCTCAGGATGTCCTGGAGATCTCGGCTAATCGTGCTAAAGAGTGCGTTTCTCCGGAAGCTTATCGAACAGTATAGTTTTTGCATCTTTTACATCCTCCTCCGAGAAGGTGGAAATACATAACTGGATGATGGCGATCTCATCGAGAGTTTCTGCCTTATTTTGCATAAACGTGAGACACTCGTTTATGATGACGTTACATGAGTTACACGACATAGCTTAACAATACGTCCTTCCGTCACGGCGTTTGCGGACTGATTAAAGCAAATTTAAAACTGTTAAACCCTGTTGTACAGTTGGAAGGATTCGATCGCTAATCCTTTTTATGATGAATTTTGATTTCTCGGCCGCTGGTTAATGAACCTTAACTTAAAACCACCGAAGAAGAGACGGAAATTTAGTCGCCATGTCATCATCTCAAACATTTTATTATATAGATATGTCTCACTCAGTAGAAAATTTTGCTCATACCTTTGCTGGGCAACCACCATGTCGTTAGGATCCCTGATGACCATCCTGTACACCTTCTTGGAGCGGTCCTTAAGAGCCAGGTGTAGTAAAGAGTAGGCCAGGATCTGATTATCGTCTGATGAAGATTTGAGGGTCACGCCAACACTTATATCGCGGGAATGACGGGGAAGTACGAGAAGACGAGTTAAATCTGAAAAAGTTATCGAGAAAACCTTTTATCCTAAAATCAAATGAATTATAAAATCACCGGTCAGTTACTGAGTTGACGTCGCGTTTGGATCCCACCCAGGGGTTGTGAATTCAATTGCTCGGCTTTCTAAGTCCTCCATTATGACACAAGCAACTTTTTCCGCTTACAGTGGTGGTACAAAAGAACAGAAAGAAAGGAACAGAAAGAAAGAATTAATGAAAATAAAGGACAAAAAATTAATTTCTTGGCGCGACCGGTTATCCGAAAAATCTATCTAATTGTGGTCCTCCGACACCATCCAATTGCTACTTAGATCGGTTGCATAGGTACCTACTTCAATCACACTAAATAAATGTGCATTAATTGGACATACCTAAACAATTTGCACTATGTATAGCTTGCTTCGATTTGATAATATTTTATTTTCTCAATATTTTGGTGATATTAAGGATAATGTTTTTATGGTTTCAAAAATAGAATTCATAAAAAAAGTGTGGGTACCTTTCTTCAGTGTTTTGTTGAATACCAGTTGGTTATCGAAGCAAGAGTCTCCACTACCCTCACATACTCCGCATCTGTCTTCTCGAGCTGTGGAGTTCTCCACTCCATCGCAGCCGTATTCGTGGCACTTTCCCTACGACAAACATGCAATCTTTTTATTTGTAATCATTACACGCTTTTAGTATCCTTACGTTTACGAAACGACGACGATACAAAAAAGGCAATCAACATAGTACGTTCCTTATTACAATAACGCTGCAGCTGTTTCTAACGCATTAAATAATGATGAGACACACAACATACGCATCCAAAGGAAAAAGGTAGTATTTGGTCTTCTTCATTCGGGTCTCATTTAGTGTGTATGAAAGAGCTGCAGCATTAATGTGATAATGTTTATTGTATTTTTGTACCTTCGCCGATCCGTAAATTTGGGAATATTAAAAGCACTCACTCAATCATCAATCTATCGTAGGTATCTGGGAAAAAGGAAAGGGTAAAAGAGAAAAGGAACAAGGGGAAGGGAGAAGGGAGAAGGGAGAAGGGAGAAGGGAGAAGGGAGAAGGGAGAAGGGAGAAGGGAGAAGGGAGAAGGGAGAAGGGAGAAGGGAGAAGGGAGAAGGGAGAAGGGAGAAGGGAGAAGGGAGAAGGGAGAAGGGAGAAGGGAGAAGGGAGAAGGGAGAAGGGAGAAGGGAGAAGGGAGAAGGGAGAAGGGAGAAGGGAGAAGGGAGAAGGGAGAAGGGAGAAGGGAGAAGGGAGAAGGGAGAAGGGAGAAGGGAGAAGGGAGAAGGGAGAAGGGAGAAGGGAGAAGGGAGAAGGGAGAAGGGAGAAGGGAGAAGGGAGAAGGGAGAAGGGAGAAGGGAGAAGGGAGAAGGGAGAAGGGAGAAGGGAGAAGGGAGAAGGGAGAAGGGAGAAGGGAGAAGGGAGAAGGGAGAAGGGAGAAGGGAGAAGGGAGAAGGGAGAAGGGAGAAGGGAGAAGGGAGAAGGGAGAAGGGAGAAGGGAGAAGGGAGAAGGGAGAAGGGAGAAGGGAGAAGGGAGAAGGGAGAAGGGAGAAGGGAGAAGGGAGAAGGGAGAAGGGAGAAGGGAGAAGGGAGAAGGGAGAAGGGAGAAGGGAGAAGGGAGAAGGGAGAAGGGAGAAGGGAGAAGGGAGAAGGGAGAAGGGAGAAGGGAGAAGGGAGAAGGGAGAAGGGAGAAGGGAGAAGAGAGAAGGGAGAAGGGAGAAGGGAGAAGGGAGAAGGGAGATTACATCTGTATAAGTCATGCAGGCAGCATATCGAGTCAATGTGGAGCTGAATTTCTACGCACCGATATCAAATAAAATAATGTTACATATTTGTGAAAAGCTAATATTGGTCTTACATTTCTTCGCAATTCCTTTCATGAAGTCGGAACTCGTCTCTAAATAGGGATCAATTTGCGAATAACAATAACATTAGGTTTTATTTTAGTTTCGATATACGAGTAACTCGCCGAAACATTCGACGGACAACCTCGGCAGGATCATATTATCTGGAAACCCAATTACCTATCCCAAATCACATCACTTCTTCTTATCGAAGGCAGAAGACAATACAAAAATATACAGGCAAAACATAATACGATACAGAGATACCAACCGAAATTTTAATAGACTTCCGACAAAATTAGAGAAACCAAAATAAAATATATTTCAAATAGAATTCTCCGCTGAACGATATCTACCTTAATATTTTCATTTTCTTCCGAATACGAACACCAAATGAATTTAGAATATTTTTTTCATTATTTCGATTTTTTTATAAATACTCCCTTAAACACAATGACATTGAATTAACAAATAGTTATGTCCTTATGTTAATTCAATCAGGAAATAATTAGTAATTTCAGTGACAATTTATTTCGAGAAAAATTTATTGTTACTGCGTTTCTACATTTCGATGTCTGAACAAAATGTTTATTTGAAACACACATCTGGAATAAAGCCGAACTGTTTCCGAAATCGGTAAATTAACTAAATTTAATTAATTTCTCCTAGTTTTAATAAATGCTTAAGATTACCGAACATTTAATTATGCATGTTTGTATAAGATGAAATATTTACATCGAAGTTTGAAATCCCCCTCGGAGTGATGCCAGTCTTTGAAATCCAAAGTTTAAAGTTTTAGAAAAGTTTTATTGCACACTAGCTGGTACCCGGCATGCGTTGCTACGCCATTTAATAAATAAATTGTTTCTCCCTTCGTGTCCTTTCCTCTCGGCCTTCCCTTTCCCAATTCATTACATTCATTCAGTCCCGGTACATTCAGTTTTCAAATATTTCGCGTGCCACCAATTGCATTTTTTTATACAAATTTCATAATGTCAGAGCTCTCCAGTAGTTTTATACAAACCTTGTCCTGACAATAACTAACACAAAAAAAGAATTATCCAATTTGGTGCAGTCGTTCAGAAGTTACGCGCGTACAAACATTTCGGAGATTCATTTTTATTTATATAGATAGATAGAAGAAGAAGATGGAAGATAGAAGATAGATATATAGATAGGTTGATATATAGATAGATAGGTAGATATGAGTTATTTAATCGTATCGATGATTATTACTGCGTGCAATAAAGGGTGAACTAAATACATGTACCTACTACCTACATACATATGAAATTTTTAGCTGTATTGTCGTCATGCACAATATCAAAGTCAAATGGGAGTATACAGGGTGTTAAGGGACGTACTTGACTTCCTTTAACCAGGGATTCCTGACATTATTTGGAGTAAAAAATGTAAATGAATTTTTGGTCTCCGGTGACTTTTTAGACGATTTTTTTTTTCAAAATTTTTTTCTTCAATATCAAACAAAAAAAAATTTCTTCCGCATGTCGTACTGGTCAATCAGCCGGGTGTCCAACAAACCCCTTACCCGGCCTCCAACTGTTTAACAACTACCATTTTTTTATGTTTTTGTAGAAAAAAAAACATCAAAAATGTCACCGGAGACCAAAATTTCATTTACATTTTTTACTCCAATTAATGTCAGGAATCACTAGTTAAGGCAAGGTCAAGTACATGCCTTAACATCCTGTATACAGGTTGATAAGGGATGTACTTGACTTACTTTAACCAGTGATTCATGACATTATTTGGAGTAAAAAATGTTAATGAAATTGTCACCGGTGACTTTATTGATGACTGTTTTTTTTTTCAAAATGTTTTTCTTAAAAATCAAACAAAATAAAATTTCTTCAGCGTGTCGTCATTGGTCACTCAGTCGAGTAAAGCCAAACCCCTCACTCCGCCTCCAACTGCCCAACATCTACCATTTTTATACGATTTTGTTAGAAAAAAAAAATCAAAAATCAACGGTGACCAAAATTTTATTTACATTTTTTATTCCAAATAATAAAAAATTCAAAGGAAGGTTCGGAAACATCGTCCCATCTCGTCTTTTTGCTTTAGGTTTGGCTTCATAGGAGTATCAACGGAAATCTATTTCGAAAGAAATTGGCACTGTATTTTCATTGTTATGTTGGTTTCATATACCTTTAGAGAAAACATTTGAACACACTTTTAGATAATATATTTGTATGAATATATTAAAGGAAATTAATAGTTTAACAGACTATAATGTTTCGATTTCCCCAGGCAATTTTTCATTACTCAAAGAAAGCACAAATTTTCCCTTTTTTACCTTTTTTATTAATAAAATTAATGCAATTTTTATAACAATAATTGCTTGTTAATTACATGTTTCAAAAATACGGTTTCATTTTTCTATTCAACCAAGGAAAACTTGCTAGTCAAACATCATTGTATTGTTGGTTGATAATACAATTTTTCCATTGTTCTAATAAAAATGGTCTTACATCTACTTTAAAGGCGAATTTCTTTACTTCAATAAAAGATATTTGTGCCTACCTCTATGCAGATGTGATGCTCATTTTCATAGGAGCAAGGGGTCCCGTCAGGAAGATGTTCTCCGCTTCTCACAACTTCTCCAGAATCCCAAAGGACGCAGCTCACGCGGCAAATTAAATCCTCTGTAATAAATAAATAAATTAATAACCACCCTAAGAATTTAAAAAAACTGTTCGTAAGTGGTAGGTTTTTTTACTTACCTCCACACAGGAAGCGCTGAGGAATATAATTCCTCTTAGGGCCTATGTCATTTTAGGGATGCTTTGTGGAGGGTCTTTTTAGGAGAGGAAGGAGATGAAGTTCTGGAAAGGGAAAGTGTATGAGGGGTGGGTAGAAATCTGGAGATAAGTGTGACCAGGAGTGATGGATGTATGAATCCAAATCTCCCACTGCAGTGCAAGACGATATTCCGAGAGAGTATGCCTGGAGAAGTTAAAGGAACTCAACCATTCTCTCTCGATGCGGCCTGCCCTGCAGCTGGTAAGCAGGCGAATCCAACGCTAAGACCTGAACATATCTCACCCCATGAATCCGGGCATCACTGCTAAGTCACCAAACATAGCGAAACAATTGGGGTGATCTATCTCAGAGGTATTGGTTAACCAATAAATGGTTCCAGGGGCGGTGGTACCCAGTATCCATACCCTCTTCCCAACCTGTCCACCTTTTGCGGATGTTCATTTCCTCCATCAGAACCAAGTTCATTTCAGAAATAAGTTTTTTTTAAGCGTTGCGGTACTTATCGTGAATTTTTTAATGACGTAATATTGGCATACCTTCATCAGTATCATAAGGCAGCCAGCCCTTGCTGGTTCCCTGGGGGGGCAGCTCGGCGCAGCGCTCCGCCTTGGCGTCCCAAGAGGGGGCCTGCCAGCAACTGCGTCCCTGGCGGCACACGCTCCTCTCCTCCGTGTCGCCCTGGCACGGCTCTCCGCCCCACTCCGGACTGGAAGGGAATTCAAATTAAGGTGGATATGGTGGTGATGGTGAGTCATCAGACAAGTCATGAGGGATTCACAGATGAATATGATGGTGATAGTTTATCATCAGACAAGCAATAAGTGATTCATACATGAATATGGTGGTGATGGATACGATTTTAGATTTTGACGGCGAAAAATATTTTTGTTATTAGTTTTTGGGATATTATACCGTGATGTGATCTGCCCTGATGATGGATTGGCTAAAGAAGGAGGTAGCGCAACACGGCATAATATCCCAAAAACTAATAACAAAAATGGTGGTGATGGTTCATCATCAGAAGAGTCATAAGTGATTCACACATCATGAATATGGCGGTGATGGTGAATCATCAGACAAGTCATAAGTGATTCGCACATGAATATGGTGGTGATGGTGAGTCTTCAGACAAGTCATAAGTGATTCACACTTAAATATGGTTGTGATGGTGAGTCATCAGACAGACAAACAAGTCATAAGTGATTCACACATGAATATGGTGGTGATATCAGACAAGTCATAAGTTATTCGCACATGAATATAGTTGTGATGGCGAGTCATCAGACAAGTCGTCGCCTTAGTTCTTAATTGTCCAAACGACCATTTGAAAATTTGACAGGAGACGAAGGTTTTCTTTCATTATTTCAATGAAACATTATGATAGGTGTTTAAGATAAAGCTATTTCCGTAAAGGCAAAGGTCTGATTAGTTTAAATAATTCTTAATTAAGTGATTAACTATCCTTTTTTATACTTTATTTTTAGTTTTAAAGTGGAGATTGAACAAAAACTAAAATGGTCGTTTGGACAAATAAGAACTGAGGCGATGAAGTCATAAGTGATTCACACATGAATATGGTGGTGATGGTGAGTCATCAGACAAGTCATAATTCATTCGTACATGAATATGGTTCTGACGGCGGGTCATCAGACAAGTCATAAGTGATTCACACATGAATATGGTGGTGATGGTGAGTCATCAGACAAGTCGTAAGTGATTCGTATATGAATACGGTGGTGATGGTGAATCATCAGAGAAGTCATAAGTGACTCACACATGAATATGGTGGTGATAGTGAGTCATCAGACAAGTCATTAGTGATTTACACAAGAATATGGTGGTGATGGTGAGTCATTTGACAAATCATAAGTGATTCATACTTAAATATGATGGTGATGGAGAGCATTTACGTATATGAAAAAGACACAAAACACCGTGAAATCCAATGAAATACGATGAATAAAATAAAACCACGAATAATTTTGAAACCTGAAATACCACGATATTCCATGAAATACGTAAAATACACGTATAAGGTCGGTGCAATATGGACTACCATGAAAAAACACAATGAAATACCACGAAATTCATGTTACTCCGGGAAATACCATTATCTATTATGAAATGCGATGGACGATCACGAAATACCATTGCGAAATGTCATGAAATACCATGCACAACCACCACGAAATGCCAAATGTAATACCAGGAATATTAATGAATAAACATGAATTATCATGAAATACGCATGTCATCACATGTCATGCACACAACATATCAAGAATACCAAAAAATACCATGAAATTCCATTAAATACTACATACAAAAAATACTATAACCCAATGTAATACTATTACATCATTAAGAGCCTTTAACCAGCCAGCGGCTGAAAATCCACATTTCGTCGAAAGATATTCTTACGAACGTGCAGGGCGGTTCCAATGTGAAAGATTAATTATTCTCGGTACTAGCTTTTTTTAAATTATAACTCAATATCGATTTTATTTCATTGCAAATTTGCTTTAATTTATACCTACATCCAAAAATGCTGAAAAAATGATAAAACAATTAAAATTATGAACTTTTTGTGATTATTTTTTGATCATAAGTATTTATCATTCAATGTCTAAGCAAAATAACAGTCTAAAAAAATCTGAAATATATTAATTTGTAAAACCGTAAATAGATAGACAAAATAGAGAACTTTTCGCCATAAGTAAGTGTCCGGATATTTTTTTCCTGATTTTATTTGAACTAAAATTAAAATTTTGACACACGTGTTTACCATATAGCTTATTGATTTACAATAATGTAAGATTACATGGCATGAAATATGTCCTGTAAAATAAGATTTTTCGTTTGAAAATTTAACAAATCTGCCAACGACCTATGACCTAAAAGAACAATCTTTCGAAATCTATTTATAATTTTTCGTGGAAAAGAGTCAATACGTCTAAAATACATTAAAAATAACACATTCCGGTTTTCTCTGGATATACCCTCTTAAAAACCAAAACTACAATGAAGTTTCAGACAAGAAATACAATAAACAGACAAGAAATACAGAAATACAGACATTCAAGTAAGTACCTACCATAAAATTTAATCAATTTCCACGAATACCTCAAACCATCGCGAAATACCATGAAATGCAGATAATCCCTTGGTGGAAATACCATGAAATGCAGATAATCCCTGATGGAAATTATTTTCCTCAAGGCCTCCTGTGTGGAGCTCACGTAAAAAAAGAAAATCCCTTGAAATACCACGAATTACTACGAACACCGAACACCCATGAACTACAACGAAAAAGCTTGTAATATATACCATGATATACAATTAAATACCATAATACCAGGATGTACCGTGAAATACTATGAAATACCATGAAATCCACAAAAAATATCGTGAATCCATGAAATTGCAATATGACAGGCGGGTAACCGTACTAACCGTAACCGGATAACCAACACCTTAGCCATAGGTCAACCTAAGTAATTCGCTGCGTTTAGTGACTTGGCAGAAGGGTGAGGTTAAGGGTGACTTACTTCATGGGGTGAGAATAATAGTAATAGAACAGTAATAGTCTAGGTCTTGGCAATATATCCCACAAGGTGACTCCTAAATACTTGCCAATTTTCTTTCGTACCTGTTCGGCGTACAATATAAAAGTTTTTCTAAATGGGATAGTGGAAATCCACGTCAAGCTATTTCACATTTCCGAGGAATAGCGGATAATAAGATCAACATTATTAAACTTTTACTAAAGTCCAGAAGTCTGTGTGATCTGAATTGATTCTCGAGGGGAATGGGAAATTGAAATACCTACTTACTTAACGAGCATGAGGATAGCACTGAACGGGATTTTATTATGTCCTTTCAATTATGTTAGAAACTATACCGCTGGCGCTGTTTTTTCTTTATAAATTTCTGACTCTAGAAGTCGTAGACGAGTTAAATTAAGTTAACGAAGGTACAACGACCGGAAAACGACAAGGTCTTTTGGTTGATTATTAAATTAACCCTCCACATGCCTACTAAAATTAATCCATTAGTTAAGAGAGCATTACCAGAGAAAACCAAAAATATGTCATTTTCAAATCAGATTTTGGACGTATTGACTCTTTTCAACAAAAAATTATAAATGGATTTCGAAAGATTGTTCTTTTATCTAGCATTCGCATGTAATAAATTTTTAGTATAATAAGGTTATTCCATATATAGGTCGTTGGCAGATTTGTAAATTTTCAAAAAAGATTTTGTATTATACCACACCCATTTCAAATAATATAATCAAGCAGTAAAATAAATTAATACATTATCTAGCAAACGCATGTTTTACAATTTTAATTTTAGTTTCAATAAAATCATTAAAAAATATGTACCTACGTACATGTGTTTCTTGACGAAAATTAGTCCATTTGTGTTTTTATTGTATTATTATTGAATTATTATTGAAATAAATTATTGAAATATTATTATTGAAATAAAAAATGTAATGAATGAAAACAAGTCGCTTCTTGTAAACATGGCAGACAAAAATAAAGAATTTAAAAACAAATTGCATCTCACCAATATTAATAACCAAAATAAAGAAATTAAAACACCTCTTCCGGCACAGGACATCACACATCGCAGAATTAAAAAAGCACAACTTCAATGGAAAGAAATAAAATTACGGATCTTTGGAGAAGAAGCAGGCCACCAAATAAGAAGAAATCTGGAAAAAAACTTTAAAGATGTAGATTGTTCCAGCTATATATACCCTGGGGCAACACTAGACTGGTACACGGCAAACATCATAAGAGAAAGCAAGAATTTAAACAAAAATGATTTTGTAATTTTAATAGCCGGAGAAAATGAGACATCCCCTAAAAACTTTCTAAGCAACTTGTACTACACCCTACGACAACTAGCCCATACTAATGTCCTAATACATCCAGTTACTAAAAACAACTATTTAAACATCTATAAACTGAATTCTGAGATTATATCTCACATCTTCGAATTAAAAAAATATTGTAAATTTAGTGGGCCCATTTTTTATGAAAAAATGAATAGCCATACAATTATCAAAATGATGAGCTTAACAAGGGCGCATATAAAAAATGAGATCAATAAAATATCAGTCTACAATTTTGAGCACCCACATCCATCAGAAAAAAACCCAAAATATATTCATTCATCCATTCCTACACAAACCCGAGATGACAGGAACTCACCTTATCCGAAAAAACAAACTATTTTTTTATGAATAATACACGTACTCCTAAACCTGACGACATCAAATCCACCTTCATAATAATGCATCAAAACGTGCAATGCATTCGAAATAAAATCTTAGAATTAGAAAATATTCTATATGAAAAAAATATCGATGTACTTTGTGTTAGCGAACACTGGTTACAAAAGGACGAAACGACATCTATTAATTTTAATGGTTATAAATTAGGTTCAATTTTTTGTCGAGAGAGTCATATTCATGGAGGTGTCTCCATTTACTTAAACGAAAACATTATATTTAAAGAACTAGAATTTGTTAAACAAATAACAAAATAATTTGTATTTGAATGTGTTGGTATTGAAATTCCAAAACTTAAAATGATAATTTGTACAATTTACTATAATGACTCTACAATTTACTATAATGACTATAATGATATTAATATTTTTTTTGAATAACTTGAACTTTTACAAAACAAAATTTGCAAAAACAACAAAAAACAAATAATACTCTGCGGTGACTTAAATATTGATACAAGCTACAAGAACAAAAACGCAGATTCACTCAAAAACACATTAAAATCTCACAACATACGCTTGATTATTGATAAACCTACTCGTATACAAGGAAATAAAAAAAGTATAATTGATCATATAGGTACAAATATACCAAAAAGCTCTTACACATGGGAAGTCACAGAATTAGCTGTATCAGATCACATGGCACAGTTAATGCACGTAAAAACAGAATATAATATAAACCAAACGTGGTATACAAAAAAACAATTATTTAACACAGAAAACACTAACATTTTTAACAATTACTTATCATGTATATATTGGGAACCACTAAAATCCATTGAATCCATTAATGACAGCTAGGAATACTTCATTAATGAAATAAATAATGGTATGAAGTTTTGTTTCCCCTTTAAACTGTATAAATATCCCCAAAAACGCAAAATAAATTGGGTAACAACTGGTATTAAGATATCTATCAGACAAAAAAGACATCTGTACATTAAACAAAAAAAAAAAACACAAATGACCTCACAATCATAAACAATTACAAACATTACAAAAAAATTCTTAGAAAAGTAAAACAGGTAGCTAAACGGAATTATAATAGTAAACGAATTCAAAACGCGCAAAATAAAACCAAAACATCGCGGAACATAATAAAAGAGAACTCAAATAATTCTAATTCTAAAAGTAAACCAAAAATCTGTCTTAAAATAAATGATAACCTGGTATCAGAACCAAAAAACATTGCAAATGAATTTAACATTTTCTTTGCATCACCGCCACCACCAAAAAATACATCTCTACGTCCACAATCTGCCAAAACAGTCGAAAACAAACAGTCGCGATCATTCTTCATAACGCCTGTAAACTGGGAGGAAATTATTAAAATCATCGCAAAACTGAAAAATAAAAGCAGTGTCGGCACTGACAAAATCCCTATAAAAATTATAAAAGCATGTGCAGAAGCGTTAAGTTACCCGTTGGAAATACTAATTAACAAATCTTTCGAATCAGGAACCTTCCCAGAACAATTAAAACAATCTATTATTGTACCTTTGTATAAGAAGGGTCCTAAACAGGAAATCTCAAACTACAGACCGATATCCTTATTACCAAACTTTTCAAAAATATTTGAAAGAGCCATGTACAATCGCATTTATAACTTTCTCGAAAACTTTGAGATAATATGTCCACAACAATTTGGATTCCATAAAGGCCGTTCAACAACACAGGCAGTATTCAATTTTTTGAACAAAATTCTAGAAAATATTAATGTTAGTAAAAAAACCGTAGGTATCTTTCTCGACCTCTCAAAAGCATTCGACAGTGTTGATCATGAGCTTCTTCTAATTAAACTTGAACATGTAGGTATTAGAGGATTAGCATTAAAATGGTTTGAATCGTACTTAAAAAATCGTCAGCAGAAAGTTCAAATTTCAAATATCGATGGAAAAATGGTCCAGTACATGGTAGAATCCAAATGGAGAAAAATAAACAAGGGTGTGCCACAAGGAAGCATTCTTGGGCCTCTCCTCTTCCTTATCTATATAAACGAACTCCCAATAATTGCTGGCACAGAATGTTCAATGTTCGCTGATGACACCGCTTTGTTGTTTGAATGTAATGGAGACGTTGACGAATTTAACAAAGAAGTTAACGAGACTTGCCAATTAATAGCAAACTGGCTGTTATCGCAACATCTATCACTCAACACAAACAAAACCCAAATTTTAAAATTTTGTCCAGTGCAAGCTACACCTATAAATATAAATGTAAACATTAATAATAATATTATCGAACCTTCCCAAACCTGTTCACTACTGGGAATAGAATTAGACATAAAAATAAACTGGAAAGAACATGTCTCAAAAATTGTAGCAAAAATCAGTAGTTTTTCTTATGTTCTGGGTACCTTGAGAAAAATATTGAACACCGAATCAGTAACAGCCGCATACTATGGTTATGTATATTCAATAATAAAATACGGTATTATTTTTTGGGGAAACTCGGTAAACGCCAAAGATGTCTTCATCATACAAAAGAGATGCATAAGAAAAATTACAAACTCTGGTCGTTTAGATTCATGTAGACCTATGTTTAAAAATCTGAAAATTCTGACAGTCACAGACATATATATAATGGAGTTATGCATGTTAGTGCGATCATCTACAGACAAGTTCCCACTAAAAAACTCAACACATAAATACGCTACAAGGCTCACAGAAAACCTATTAATGCCAAAAGCAAACAAAACAATATTCCAAAAAGGACCATACTACATGGCCATTAAAGTATATAACAACCTTCCACATAACATTAAACAAATACAAGATACACACAAATTCAAATCGTCACTAAACACTTTCCTTGTTAATAAATGTCACTACACGTTGAGTGAATACCTCACGTAAATGAAACGCCTATTTTTATTGGTATATATATTGGTATTTTTTTTTTTTTTTTCATTGGTATATTGTTATTTTATCTGTATAAACATTGTAATTATAATAAAACAAATAATATTATATAAACATTGTAATTAAATAAATGTGGTTAGCTGGAAGAAATGGGGTCTACCCATAAGCTACACCTTTTGTAATTTTTATTTTACAATAAATATTTTTTGATTTGATTTGATTTGATTTATTTGCGCACTTACAAACTTATATATTTCAGATTTTTTAACATTCTTATTAAACTTAGACATTACTGAAAAATGATAAATACTTATGATCAAAAAATAATTACAAAAAATATATTATTTTAATAGTTTTATCGTCACGCCTTTCAGCATTTTTGGATGTAGGTATTAAGTAAAGCTTATTTGGATTGAAATAAATTCGATATTGAGTTATAATTTAAAAAAGCTGGAACGTAGAATAATTAATCTTTCTCATTGTAACCGCCCTGCACGATCGTAAGAACAACTTTCGACGAAATGTGGATTTTCGTCCGCTGGCTGGTTAAACGCTCTTAAGCCTGGTAAGGTCTGTGAGACCCGGCGATAGTTAATAGATTTTTTTTATTGTTTGTGAACAATTGTTGCTAGTTTTTTTTATTTTCTTGTTGAAGTGAAATGTAAGATGGAAGGAATGAACATTGGTCTTGAAGAGACCCATTTTGTAGGAAGGAGGAAACACAGGGGCCGGCAAATCGTTCCACAGCCGAGCTGCTGAACACAAGAACGGGTTAAAGAAGCTACCCGTTCTCATGTGACAAATGTCAAACGTATACACATGTCGGGCGCGTGTTTGGCGTGTTTCCCGACTATGCACCGGTGTCGAGGAGATCAATGACGCTATATCGAGGCAAACGACCGCCATATTTAACCGAAACGAAACAAAAAAAAAATTACAGAGAGACGAAATACAAAACGCTCGAGTTGTCCGAGTCATTCTGAAAGCAATAATATTCAACGTGATTTTATTTTTTTGTTAGATCACTACAGATTTGTATTTTATATTGCATTACTGAGTATTATTGCCTATTGTATTCATCTAGATTCTAGAATGACGAGTTTTTCCGCTTAGAAAATCAGTTTATTATTGCCCTGTGGAACAAAAGTTACACAACCATTAATGAGAGTAGATGTAAAACCATCCACGGCGCATCGGAGATTTAAGTTCATTATCCCTATTGTGAGCAACTCCGAGCCGAAGCTCAGTACAGCGTTAAATGAACTACTACCGGCGCACACAAGGATGGCCAAAGAGATTACGGCGCCAAAAATAGGAAAAAGCATTGTCTTCAAACTAATCACAAATATTTTTACAACGTTCTCCATAAACCAGTTCAAAATGAATCGCAATAATTTGTTTTGTAAAGTCAACCCAATAGCTTGCGCATGCGAAGTTGAGAGGTGTATCGCACTACCAATATTTCTCATTTTGCCTTATTCGTTAACGGGGTAGCTATCTCTTATTTTCCCTATTGAAAATTAGAAGGTATCAATTACTAACAATATCGAGACACGAGAGATACTGTTAATCTATATTTCAATGAAACCAGACAGTTGACAGCGTTTTTTAAAGTCAAATCACAGGAAATGGCAATTGGAAAGGAGAAAGCCTCCACCTTGCTGGGTTCATATGCTGTCATGGGCCAATCTTGATGGTGGCTGCACTTCCACGACGATGGCACAAGGTGGTCACAATTTACCGTTCCTTTTTGGTATAAAAATTAGTATTTTACGAACTTTCAAGCGAGATTTCAATAACAAGGTGTGAACGATTTCACGACGATTTTTCAGCTGAATTAATGTGGGTAATTTTCAATTTTTGTGCGATATTGTGAATGTGTACCAAGTAGTGTCATGAAGTACTTTCTTGAATTATAACTTCCCACCCCTATATGAATATTTCCGTCGTCAAGTACTAAATATTTAATATTAGTTGTCAAAAGCTTGCAACATTGACTAGATCTTTTAATTGGTCAAGAATTCGGTGTGGGAAGGGGGAAGCGGGTAGCCAGGGGGCTGCAGGCTTCTTCCCGGGTTTTTCTGGTTTTAGCTGCGCTATGGGACGGTTCTTCGCATATTTGCGGCCGCCTTTTTGGTTCCAACATTTGTTTGGGACGCGTAATTTAAAATATAGTTAAATTTGATATTTAAATCAACTCAGTGGTGTTTCCGGATGAGGTCATCTGCCCAGATGCTTCCCGTGACAGTGTAACGTACGTAAAACTTATATAATTATGTGTTATCATTCAACCCTTTTATTCTATTTTAGAATCATTAACCTTGAGTTCACAAAGAGATTAAAAGCTTTTCCTAGAAGCGTCGAGTCATTAATTAATTCACAAATTATTTAAAAGCGACAAGAGATCTTCTAATTTATTAAAACCCTACCTATGATTACTCCAACAATAAAGCGACAATCGTTTTGAATCCAGGTCAGAACGAACTGAGAACACAATATCCCCGAGAGGAGCTAGCCGAGGGTTTGTATTGTAAATTTGGGTTTTGTAAGTATTTGAATAGAACCATTGTTGTTGTGTCCTTGAACATTGTGGTGTTATTTATTATTAATTTGTTATAGGTTCGTAATCAGGCGGTTCGATCCCGCTGTTACGTAACAGTAGGTAGTTAACATCTTCTTCTTCTTGTAGTAAATAAGTAGGGCCTTTCAAGGAAGGAGAAGGACAAAGGGAGAAAATAACAATGCAAGGACTTAGGAAAATGGGTTTCAGTTTTTGAGCTGTTTTGAGAACTAAACATTGAAGATGATGTTAAAGCTTCAGGTATCTACTTTTATCTGAAATTATTTTTAACAAAACAGATTTAACGTAATATATATACTGTATGTTTTATGAAATACTGTTTTTGTTAAATAATAAATTTAAATGTTTCAACTAGAGTTTAGAAAAAAGTTCCACCGAGTTCCACGACATTATTTTACAAGTTCAAAAATATACTTTATAAGTCATGTGAAAATTTACAATAAATGTTCCCCTTTTCCCCCTTTCTAAAACCGAGCGCATTCTTTTCAGATAGTCTTGGCAACCCCACTCCAAAGGAAATAAGGATTAAGAGAAAAAAAACTACATACTTACAATGTTAAAAAACAAAAAAATCGAGTGCAGTTAACACGCGGTAGAAGCAAAACTTTACCATGACAATCCTAACCAATAGGAGCCTTGAAAAGTGTGGTCATAATCAGAGCGACCAATGAGCGCAGACCAAGCGTCATTTCAGTTTCATATCTCGACCAATAAAAGCCTTGAAGAGTGTCATCATAATTATAGCAGCCAATGAGCGCAGTTTGATGCTTCGCAGGTGCTGTAATGCATCATTTCCGTTTCATCCGAATTCCAAATCACAATGGGGGTAAAGAAGTTTCACTTCAAAAATGAACATTTCCACAAATTATCGTCATTTTAGAATTAAATCATATTTATACATGCAATATTTTGAACTACTGTATCAGTAGTTCAAAATACAGAAATTTTTCAATCCTATCCTATCCTATTAATTTTAAAAAGACGAAAGTTTGTATGGATGTCTGGATGTATGGATGTATGTATGTTTGTTACTCTTTCATGCAAAAACTACTGAATGAATTTTTTAAATTCTTTCATTAAGAGCGTTTAACCAGCCAGCGGACGAAAATTCACATTTCGTCGAAAGTTGTTCTTACGATCGTGCAGGGCGGTTACAATGAGAAAGATTAATTATTCTCCGTACCAGCTTTTTTAAATTATAACTCAATATCGAATTTATTTCAATCCAAATTAGCTTTAATTTATACTTCATCCAAAAATGCTGAAAGGCGTGATGATAAAACTATTAAAATAATGTACTTTTTCTAGTTATTTTTTGATTATAAGTATTTATCATTTTCCAATAATGTCTAAATTTAATAAGAATGTTAAAAAAATCTGAAATATATTAGTTTGTAAGTGCGCAAATAAATACACAAATGGACCAAATTTCGTCAAGAAACACAGGTACGTACATAATATTTTTTAATGATTT
The DNA here is from genome assembly GCA_917880885.1 of Limnephilus marmoratus. Taxonomy (NCBI): domain Eukaryota; kingdom Metazoa; phylum Arthropoda; class Insecta; order Trichoptera; family Limnephilidae; genus Limnephilus; species Limnephilus marmoratus. The sequence continues at coordinate 50,803,490 of OU862914.1, read as the reverse complement.
TATTGAAACTAAAATTAATATTCTAAAACATGCGTTTGCTAGATAATGTATTGATTTATTTTACTGCATGATTATATTATTTGAAATGGGTGTGGTATAATACAAAATCTTTTTTGAAAATTTAACAAATCTGCCAACGACCTATGGAATAACCTTATTATACTAAAAATTAAAAAATTTTCTCAAAATTTATTACATGCGAATGTTAGATAAAAGAACAATCTTTCGAAATCCATTTATAATTTTTTGTGGAAAAGAGTCAATACGTCTAAAATCTGATTTGAAAATGACATATTTCTGGTTTTCTCTGGTAACGCCCTCTTAATAGAAAGCTGCATTATTTGCGAGTACTATAGACTATATACATTGGTAAACTCTGGTGTTATGAAATTATTTGTTTTGCGTTTATTGTCCAGACGAAAAGCAAAGCGTTGCTAAGTAATTGTTTGACGCGCGCTGTTTTTTTTATTTGTTTAGATTACTATGGAGATCGCTTTGATAGTTAAAATTTACTGCGCGTGTTTGATTGTTACGTTTTAATAGGTGGCACGCGAGCTGTTTGAAAAATGAATGTAACGGGTATGGAGGGGGTGTGTGAGGGGGGGGGGGGAGGAGGAAGAGGGGGAAGGAAAGGGGGTTGGGGGGTTAGGGAGGGGATGGGCGAGTGGCGCGTGCGAAGCCGGGGCAAAAGCTAGTACGAAATAATTAATACTTTTATAACTAGAATAATAAAACCATCTGACCCCAACTAGCTCTGATAAGGTATTTTCAAAAATATTTTCTTAGGTAATGTTCTCAGACGCATTTCTGATCAGAATTTCAAATATAAATATTTTTGGCACCATAAATTGATATTTCGGCCTTGTGTGCGGCATACATAAGTTTGTTTCCTGAAGTTCAGACTAGAAAGGTTAACGTTGCAACGCATAAATTCTTACCATTATGAATTGCTCGACGGGAAAACGTGTTATTTCACCCTTATTAGAGAGCGCTTTATGGTATCGCCGTAAGGTTCAGGAAGAGATAAACGCAAACGCCAAATATTGTAAGACGATTTTCTGGAAATATTAAGTGGGCGAACTAGTATTCCGGTCACGAAATATCAATTTGGAGGTATACATATTTTTAAATTAAATAATGCGATTACATATGCATCGTTCTAAAATTAAAAAATAAATAATTCTTGTTATCTTCAGTTCATATATTGTCACCGTTCTTACAAGAGTTGATGATGTAATGGTCAGCATAGTTGCCTTCTAAACAGTTAATCGGAGTTCTTTTCTGAGCAGTGGAATATTTTTTTAAATTTTTATTTTAAAAAATACATTGATCAGAGGTCTGCGCTGGTGTTAAATGAAATTCAACAAATTATCGCCTATCAATAAATAATTAATTAAAGCAGTTTTTTTATGCAATGCTGTACTCGTTTTTTTGTTTCTATGATTTTTTTTAAATGTTTTTTTAAATATCCATGAACCTCAAAGTGAAGATTATCGTTATTTTCGATTAATCTTGAAGGCAATTACCGCCGTTTATTTGATAACCAACATCTCTGCCATAGGTCACCCCAAGTAGTTCCCTATTTTTGGTGGCTTGGCCGGGTTCATGTGGTGAGGTTTGTCAGGGTTTTGGCAGCGGATGCATCTGCTTACCAGCTGCATGGCAGGCCAGATCGGGAAAGGCTGGTTGAAGAAGTCCTTTTGATCTCTCCAGCAGGACTCTCTTGGAACATCGCCTTGCACCACAGTGTGTGGAAGAGATTCATACGTCCGGCAATCCTGGATACACTGACCTCGAGATTCCTATGCACCCTCTATACCTTTTTCCTTCCCAGAACTTCCTCTCCTTCCTTTTTTTTTTAAAGACCTCCACATAGCATCCCAAAAAATGCCGGGTTCATTTGGTGAGGTTTGTCAGGGTTTTGGCAGCGGATGCATCTGCTTACCAGCTGCATGGCAGGCCAGATCGGGAAAGGCTGATTGAAGAAGTCCTTTTGATCTCTCCAGCAGGACTCTCTTGGAACATCGCCTTGCACCACAGTGTGTGGAAGAGATTCATACGTCCGGCAATCCTGGATACACTGACCTCGAGATTCCTATGCACCCTCTATACCTTTTTCCTTCCCAGAACTTCCTCTCCTTCCTTTTTTTTAAAAAGACCTCCACATAGCATCCCAAAAAATGCCGGGTTCATTTGGTGAGGTTTGTCAGGGTTTTGGCAGCGGATGCATCTGCTTACCAGCTGCATGGCAGGCCAGATCGGGAGAGGCTGGTTGAAGAAGTCCTTTTAATCTCTCCAGCAGGACTGTCTTGGAACATCGCCTTGCACCACAGTGTGTGGAAGAGATTCATACGTCCGGCAATCCTGGATACACCGACCTCGAGATTCCTATGCACCCTCTATACCTTTTTCCTTCCCAGAACTTCCTCTCCTTCCTTTTTTTTTAAAAGACCTCCACATAGCATCCCAAAAAATGCCGGGTTCATTTGGTGAGGTTTGTCAGGGTTTTGGCAGCGGATGCATCTGCTTACCAGCTGCATGGCAGGCCAGATCGGGAGAGGCTGGTTGAAGAAGTCCTTTTAATCTCTCCAGCAGGACTGTCTTGGAACATCGCCTTGCACCACAGTGTGTGGAAGAGATTCATACGTCCGGCAATCCTGGATACACCGACCTCGAGATTCCTATGCACCCTCTATACCTTTTTCCTTCCCAGAACTTCCTCTCCTTCCTTTTTTTTAAAAAGACCTCCACATAGCATCCCAAAAAATGCCGGGTTCATTTGGTGAGGTTTGTCAGGGTTTTGGCAGCGGATGCATCTGCTTACCAGCTGCATGGCAGGCCAGATCGGGAGAGGCTGGTTGAAGAAGTCCTTTTAATCTCTCCAGCAGGACTGTCTTGGAACATCGCCTTGCACCACAGTGTGTGGAAGAGATTCATACGTCCGGCAATCCTGGATACACTGACCTCGAGATTCCTATGCACCCTCTAAACCTTTTTCCTTCCCAGAACTTCCTCTCCTTCATTTTTTTTAAAAAGACCTCCATACAGCATCCCAAAAAATGACATAGACCCCGAGGGGAATTATTTTCTTCAGGGCCTCCTGTGTGGAGCTTATGTTAAAAAAATGTGAGATTCCTTCCCGATTTCAATGTTCACCACGCTATTCCGTAGTTGTGTCACTTTCTAAACCGTAATATCGATTACGGTCCACCTTATGCATAAAATACAAATTATATCAAAGACAAATATTGCAACCATAGACAATTTTAAGATAAGGAATTTTAATGTGTACTCACGCAGGGTTGTCACACTTCCTCTGCCTGGAGCGCATGCCATAGCCGCAGGGCTGCGAGCACTCGCTCCACTCCGACCAGTTGCCCCAGCCGCCCGCCCTGGGGGCACCCGCCCCCGCGCTGCCCTCCCCTCCCGACAGCCTACCATCCACGTGCTGGCAGTACCCGTCTACGCACCACTGAATTGAAAAAATAAACATTTTTATGATAAATAGGCATTTGATTTTACAAACATTTTTTAAAATTTTATAATGATTTTCCACCTCGAATTAACACTTTCAAAATTCGAAACGAATTTTTTAAAACGTTTTTTTTATAATCAAAGCTCTAAAAAGAAGTATATTTAAATCTCAGTTCAATCTTCAGAAACGGGCACTTGGTCAAAAGTCTCTGATTTGAAGACTGCTGCTTTTACAGTACATACAATTTGGACCTAGCTCGATTACACGCTTCCTTTCGATATCTCACTTTGTTTCTATTATCCATAACTTCAGTCCTATCCATGTTATTGTTTGTTAAGTCACGAGATAATCTCAACTCTTCATTTGCATAAAGCGGGATGTGGCTTTAGTCAACAGTACTGCTACATACATAGAACGCTAAGTTTTTTGATTAATATAACTAGCGGAGGCGCTGACACTGACGGCAAAGATTGCTGAAATGCTGGGTACTTTTTAAAGAAAAAGTGTTGAGAAGAATATGTGAACCCTTGAAAGAGGGGGAAGAGTGGCGCATCCAGCACAACAAAGAACTAAATTATATATATCAGGCCCCTAACATCTCAGCCCATATGAGACTCCTCAGGTTGAGACGGGCTGGGCATGCACAGAGAATGGCGGACACACGCGTCTCAAAAAGAATTATGACTGGATACCCAGGTGGAAGGATAAAAGTGGGAAGACCACTGTGGGGTAACAAAATATAAGTCAGCTACTGAGGACAGGAGGAGTTGGAATGTTGCAGAAGGCCAAAGCTCGATATGGGCTGTAGCGCTATCGAAAAAGAAGACGAAGAAGAAGAGATTCTGTACACCAAAGGAATTTGGCCTTTAACCGTCAAACCACAAATTTGTTTCCTCCTTCAGTACATTTGGTGTCAGCTTCCTGTTATTGATATTTGTTTCGTTATATATAAATTGCTAACAGAGACATCCATTTCCTTATAAATAAAAAAAGAAATTAGTTATTATATTGTACTCGATATTATTAGATGGCACTAGATAGTAGATAATTAATTTACACATATATGGGATTAAGCTGTTGGCATTGACCAAATAAGGTAGGAACCTCAAGGTCGGGACCCAGATTATTCCAACCGCTTGTTAAATAAAATATCAGGGATCGTTGTCAATCTATCACAATAAAGTCCAAAGCGTTTTGTTGACCTCGGAGTTTTTATTATGAGTTTGAGATAATCCCGTAGCCACAACAGTAATATTACAGTAGGTACCTATGTTTTTTTTAAATAAATGACATTGATCGTGAAATGATTTTACCTTATCAAACCCGCACTGCGTTCCCTCGACAGGAGGCCCTTTTTTCGTAATGCAGTACAGAGATGAATTCTCATGGCCACACCATAGATGTGTGCATGGTTCAATAAGCTCAAATTTTTGGCAGAGGGTGTACCTGAAAAATAGACCGTAATAAAATAACAGCAATAAAACAATACAGAACAGAAACATCTTCGTAATACCTAAACTCTCTTTGAACAAAATAGACATTATCAACAACAATCATAGGCAACAACCAAGAAAATGAAAAAGTCAACAGACATGAAGATTAGTAAATCATTTAACACCATCCCAGCTACTTGCAGTCCGTAACGGATCAGGAATCCCTAGTGAGGAGAAGTGTTGATGAAATATATGCTTTGTGTAAATATTCACTAATGAAAAATAAACACATCTAGCTCAGTTGAATTTCCAATTTTAGGGGTTTAATTAATTGTATATTTTAACTTGTCTATTATTTTGATATTTTATAACCTTTTCTTCCGACAATATATTAAAGAATTCATTATATTCAGAAACTACCTGGATTGTAGTTATAGAAAAGGTTTATTTATTCTTAATTTTTTAAACTTTTATGAGTAAAATCTCAAATATGACTTTTATGAGTAAAATCTCAAATATGACTTTTATGAGTAAAATCTCATAATGTTGGTAGTTCTTAGTCGAAGTATGATACAGTTAAAAGTGACCGAATTAATATGGGCTCCGTAGCTTAATCGGTAGAGCTGTTTCCATGTAAGAAAAGGGTTCTGGGTTCGAGTCCCAGCGAAGCCAATATCTTTTCTGATTTTTCTGTCTCCAGATTTCGATTGAGTTTCGCTAATATTGTCTTCATTTAATTAAATATTATAATTTGAGATTTTACTCATAAAAGTTTAAAAAATTAAGAATAAATATTCATCCTAGACTTGCAGGAAAAGTCAATAGATGTCGCGTATTACAAATAAAATGGATAAAAATTTATCCAGACACTACCTAGATTGCATTTAGTTCGAGTTGAATCTTGTAATCATATATAAAGATAGCAGCCAATAATATGTGCGTTAAGTAAATGAAGATAATGTTGGTAGTTCTACAGTTAAAAGTGACCGAATTAATATGGGCTCCGTAGCTTAATCGGTAGAGCTGTTTCCATGTAAGAAAAGGGTTCTGGGTTCGAGTCCCAGCGGAGCCAATATCTTTTCTGATTTTTCTGTCTCCAGATTTCGATTGAGTTTCGCTAATATTGTCTTCATTTAATTAAATATAGAAAAGGTTTTTTTTGCAAGATCATACTTCCTGCGGTTAATATTAATTTTTTAATAGGCGTGGTCGAAAAGTTAATAAGTAATAAAGAAATTATAATGAATACAAGCTAAGTGTATGTTTGACGAACAGAACTTCTTGAAGACTTGCTCTCATAGAAAATGATTTTAATTTTAGTTAATGTATAGGAATATTTATTCAAAGTACGGTAAAATTAACATTTTGTAATATTAGTTGCTATTTAGATTCTTCCGATGCAGTAATAATGTTAAAAAAAACATTATTTAATGCATTTTGCACTAGCCTGTATACGTGTGAAACATGGTTTCAATACCGAGTAAGCTCAATGGAACGTCTCCGGATCCAATATAATGATGCGTGCAGAATCATATTTGGATTCAGAAGAATTAGGACTCCATGGATTCACCAGTCTGATGAGACACCGGGTCTCTGGAGCCAGGATGCGGCTAATGGCCTCCGACAACACGTTGGTGACCGCAGCCTTCCAGCACCAAGCTCCACTCCTGAGTGAGCGATGGGCCCGAGCGCACTTAAAATCACGCCCTGCATAATAATTGAATATTTACTTTTAATTATTAATTATTAATTTTTATTACTATTATTTTTATTTTCTATTTACGTTCTTATTTCTTTACTGTGTAAATATATAAATATGTATAACTATATGGGACGTGTGGGATTGCACTATCCTCCCCACATCCTGGAATAAAGATTATTATTATTATTTAATTGAGTACCCATTGGTCGCATGATTTTATTAAAGTAAATTATTGAAAAAACATTTTTTTTACATTAGCTCCACACAGGGTGCACTGAGGAAAACAATTTCCCTTGGGACCTATGTCATCTTTGAGGATTCTGTGTGGAGGTTTTTTTAGGAAAAGGAAGGAGAGGAAGTTCCAGGAAGAAAAAAAGGTAAGGGCACTGGACGTATGAATCGGTTGGAGAAATCAAAATGTCTCTCCAACCTCATCCCAAACTCAAAAACCTCATCCCGTGTACCCCTGTGAAAGTAGCGAACCTGGAGTGACGTATGGCAAGGGTGTTGGCCAGGTTAGGTTAGGTATCTGAACGACAATATTGGATGAGAATGGTTTTGGTGGTACTCCTGCTTTTTAAATATGCAAGAGCGAGACGGCTGTTCCTGCTCGCTCTCCTTAATCTCCGACAGCTCTATTAGCTAGAACGTAGCATTACAACACAGACTTATAATATTGTGCAAATAAATAACCTACTCGTCCACGCGCATTTCATTTATTTATTTATTTATTTATATAGATTTCTCACCATACATGTGTTCTTATTTTTTTTTTACATACAAAAATATTAACCTCACTAGGACCTCAGCCTGTATTGAGGTTAAATTTATAAATTTGAGTGGTGCATTTACACACAAATCACTAAAATACAAAAAAATCAATAAAATACAAAACGCTACATCCAAAACACTAAAATATTATATGCGGAAAGAAAGAAATAACAATATTATATTGGTGACCAGATGGGTAATTTGTAACAATATAGACCATAAAACAAATCCTTAATTACTATACCCACCAAGAAACAAAGGTAGTTCAAAACAACTAGGGTGACACTCCGATTTTGACAAATGGGACTCAAATAAAATCTGGTTATTTAAAAAATATGTATGTATATATATATCTTATTATTTTAAAATATGTTTTTTTTTTATTATTTAAAAAAAGGCCAAGGATGAAAAAATAGTATGCCAATCCTCTGACAACACAAAAATCTTAACATTTTTTTTAAATTTCGCTAATGAATTGGAAGACTTTATGTAATCTGGCAGAATATTAAACAGAAGTGGAGCCTGATATAAAAAGTTTCTTTGGCCAAAAGATGTTTTAGTACTTATTGCGACAAAGTTCATTCTTGAGCCAATTCTAGTGGTATGGATTTGTTGGGTTCTTTCTGCAGAATAAATATTGATAAAAAAATTACAAATTATTTTAGAGATGTACAGCTGTTTTATACTCATAACGTCAGATTCTTTGTAAAGAAGTTTCGATGGATAACGAAATTTTTTTTTGTACATGACTTGAAGAATTAATTTGTGAGCAATATTTAGTGGCTCTACATTGGACTTTAGACAGGATCCCCAGCATACAATATTGTAAGAAAGTCGAGATTGTACTAAGGCATAATAGACAGATTTTAATTTATCTTTATCCAGTATATGACGAAGTACACACAAATCACTAAAATACAAAAAAATCAATAAAATACAAAACACTACATCCAAAACACTAAAATATTATATGCGGAAAGTAAGAAATAACAATATTATATTGGTGACCAGATGGGTAATTTGTAACAATATAGACCATAAAACAAATCCTTAATTACTATACCCACCAAGAAACAAAGGTAGTTCAAAACAACTAGGGTGACACTCCGATTTTGACAAATGGGACTCAAATAAAATCTGGTTATTTAAAAAATATGTATGTATATATATATCTTATTATTTTAAAATATGTTTTTTTTTTTATTATTTAAAAAAAGGCCAAGGATGAAAAAATAGTATGCCAATCCTCTGACAACACAAAAATCTTAACATTTTTTTTAAATTTCGCTAATGAATTGGAAGACTTTATGTAATCTGGCAGAATATTAAACAGAAGTGGAGCCTGATATAAAAAGTTTCTTTGGCCAAAAGATGTTTTAGTACTTATTGCGACAAAGTTCATTCTTGAGCCAATTCTAGTGGTATGGATTTGTTGGGTTCTTTCTGCAGAATAAATATTGATAAAAAAATTACAAATTATTTTAGAGATGTACAGCTGTTTTATACTCATAACGTCAGATTCTTTGTAAAGAAGTTTCGATGGATAACGAAATTTTTTTTTGTACATGACTTTAGGAATTAATTTGTGAGCAATATTTAGTGGCTCTACATTGGACTTTAGACAGGATCCCCAGCATACAATATTGTAAGAAAGTCGAGATTGTACTAAGGCATAATAGACAGATTTTAATTTACCTTTATCCAGTATATGACGAAGTTCTTTAAAAATATAGGTAAGTCTCCTGATATTTTTTGTTAACATGTCAATATGGTCATTCCATCTCAAATATTTATCAATATTTACACCTAGGTACCTTATACAGTCTACTCTTTCTAAAGGGTGGCAATTACAATTACAATTTTGCAGACAATTGTGTATAATTAGATTATGAGTGTTGGAAGGCTGACTTTTTGATGATATGCTAAAAGTTACATATTTTGTTTTTGATGTGTTCAAAGTTAAGATGTTATTATTTAGCCAACTCTTTACTATTCTTAATCCTGAATCACATTTGTCAAAAGCATCTTTCCAGGTTTTACCCTCAAATATTAAAGCAGTGTCGTCTGCGAAACTAACAATTTTACCAGGAATATCTAAATTACACAAATCATTAATGTAGATTAAAAACAATATTGGTCCAAGTACACTACCTTGTGGAACCCCAAAAGAGATTTGTTTGCTAATGCTTAAATTATTATTTATCTCTACTTGTTGTGTTCTATCGCTAAGATAGGATATGAACCAACTTAATGCTGTACTGGAATGTGAAATGCCAAGAGAAGATAATTTTTTGAGGAGTAATCCATGGGAAACCGTGTCAAATGCCTTTGATAGATCTAAAAACACAGCTAAGGCTTTGATTCCATAATCCAGAGCACTAGTGACTTTCGACAATACCCTCAATACTGCATCACTTGTTCCTTTATTTTCTCTGAAACCAAACTGATTGCTAGAGAGTAGTTTATTTGTTTCTAAGAATGATACCAATCTCGACTTAGCCAATCTCTCTATTACTTTTGAAAGCGTGTTGAGTAGGGATATAGGTCTATAATTATTGACATCTAGTTGATCTCCACCTTTAAAAAGAGGAATCACTTTAGCTTTCTTACAGTGAGAAGGGAACATCCCACGCTTGAAGCTAATATTAATAATATGAGATATGGGACCAGCTAATTCGGATACATGGAGTTTATATATCATAACACTTATAGAATCAATACCGCATGAGAAAGACATTTTTAAATCATTTATCACATTTGTCACTTCAGAAATGTTAGTTGGCTTAAAGTCAAAATTGTCTCCGGTAATTTGAAGTTCAGATTTAAAATCATTCACAAGATACGTCTCACTGGTTTTATTATCACTGCACAAATTGTTAGCGAAACTTGGACCAATATCACTGAAGAAGTCATTAATGCGATTAGTAATTATATTTGGACTCTCTTCCATTGAAGTAATAACATTATTAATTTTCAATTTTTTTATGGTAGTTTGTTCCTTTTTAAGGTTTATGGCCTCCTTTATAATTTTCCACTGTTGTTTAATGTTACCATTGACGTCATCTAATTTTCTTCTGAAATATGCTTGTTTTGTTGTTCGTATTATCCTAGAACACCAGTTTCGATATCGCTTATAATATTCAAGCAGTTCCAAGTTATAGCTTTCTTTTCTACATCTGTTGTGCAATTTATCACGTGTTCTGAGGCATTTGATTAATCCAGCGTTTATCCATGGTTTTAGATGTTTCATAATATGTTTCTCTTTTTGTACTGACGTACAACTTTGCACATGGGTTTTCAAACATTTTATGAAATTATCAGTTGCCAGATTGACGTCATTTGTTGATAGAACTATATCCCAGGATTCCTCCTTTAATTTGGTCTTCAAGAGGTGGTTGTCAACAACAAATTTAGGTTTTACATTATTATTTGAAATATTATGTAGATTTAAGCTCATATACTTCATTAAAATTGCATAATGGTCTGTTATGCCAGTAGTAAAAGCAGCTCCTTGTGGTTCAAATTTTTATTTTGCCATAATATGATCAATGCAGCTAGATTTGTTAGGAGTTACTCTTGTTGGTGAGTTTATTATGGGCTTCAAACTATGAAACGCCAGAAGTGACAGGTATTTTTGTGTTTTTATGTTCTTCAAATCTAGGGTATCAATATTTAAGTCCCCACATAAGATAATCTCCTTATTTTGCAAGGATTCAGATGCAAGGAATTCATTCAATGAGTCGAGAAAGTTATCTATTTTAGTCTGGGATGGAGATCGATATACAGCTAATAAATATAAGGTATTGGATAATTGCATTTTCAAGCAGTTTGCACTGGGGAGAGCAATTTCCTCAACAGTAACCTGAATGTTTTGTCTTACATAGATAACTACTCCATCATTTTGTAAATTGTTCCTCATAGTTTTGTAGACTACGTACTCTGGAATGCTAGGCATATTAATTACACTGCTCAGCCAAGCCTCTGTAAAGACTAGTACTTCCGGACGTTGATTAATGCAATCCAGCATAGAAACAGTTTCATCAAAATTCTTGCTTATACTTCTAATATTCATGCATAGTAAAGAAAATTTTGAATCTTTCAAAAAATTTTTGCAAGATAATGAATCTTCAAAAGTTATGTTAGGTTCAGTATTGTCGGTTATATTATTTATGTTTTCCAAATCATCCATTTTTTTTTTCAATAAAAGTGTCAGACTTAGGGGGGAGGATTACGACAATTTATTCAAATCATCTTCGTGTTTGATGATAATAACTCTTGAAGATAGTTCTGGGTTCCGAAACCACACAAATTGAAATTTAGCTTCTTTAGCTTTTTGTTTAGTTTTCCAAAGAAGGGTTTTGGAATATGATGATAGAACTTCTCCAATGAAGATGTTCCTGTCCTTCAATTGCTTTATACTTTTGCGTGCGTTGAGAAATTCAGATTGGGACTTTTCATCTTTAAAATGGATGATCATCCTCTGAGCTCCGGGTTTATTAAGGCTCTGCAACCGGGCTTGAAAAGAAAAAGATGGAGAGATACGAAATTACGAATGTCAGAAGAGAGCGCTAACATTTACGACGACAAAATCGATGCGAAAATTGCGAAAATGTTTAATAAAATACAAGTCGTTTAAAATAGAGCAAAAATTTCACGGGCATTGTCTTAAACAGCATTAGAAACAATGTGATTTTTTTCATACATGTAACTTGTAAAATAACTGAAACAAACGTGTTTATAATAATTTTTGGAGCATACATTGCGATTTTTTTCTATCGAGGGAATTTTGTATAATTTGCGTTTTGGCGCGGGCAATGTCTAGATATTATCTTCAAGAATAACATATATTTTTTTAAGAGCTTTAAATCTTACCGTGTTTAAGGGAAATATGTAAGAAATCGGTAGAAATTCGGGTTGCGGGCCTTTAACATCATCAGATCTCATATCACGCCTACTCCAACAGTCTAAATAACAGTTATCATTAGAATTAAAGTCTCGTAATCTACTGGAATATATTAAAGAGGTCAGGGTTGATACAATAATAGATTTTGATAAATTAGGTACTGAATGAAAGTTAATACCCTTTACGGAAAGCAAAGTTTGACTGGTTAATTTTTAAGGAATTTACATAAGTAGGAATTTTTTGTATAAAAAATTCTTCACGTTCGGAGTTTATCCTTTGATAAAAGGTACTTAGGAACTATTTTCTCACATTAACCCGACCGCTTTTGAAATTTACGACCTAAAAAATACAAGCAAAGAATGCTTTCTTGGTAAACAGGAGGTCGATCCCATGGGAAATCTTGCCGGATTTTTCAGATTTTTAACGAGGACCATTTGTACGACATTTTTGGGTCACGTCAAGAGGGTCCAACTCGTTAAGCTTGTTTGGGGTTCAAATAAACTTATGCGTATTTATCAAAAAGAAAAAATATTAATAATAATTATTAAACATTCTATTTAATGCAAAAAAAAATACGTTAACCCTACACAGGAGGCCCTCAGGAAAATAGTTTCTTTAAGGGCTCCTCTTAGGCTTCTCTTTAGAGATGCTGTGTGGAGGGTCTTTTTTAAATAAAGGAAGGAGAGGAAGTTCTGGGAAGGAAAGAATGTGAGGTGTGGGTAGGTAGGGGTAAGTATGTCCAGGAGAATAAATCCATCCCTTCCACTGCTTTGCAAGACGATGGGTCGAGAAAGTCAATTTGGAGGGGCCAAAGGGTCTCCCCAAACCGGGCTCTCCTGGTCTGCCCTGCCATGCAGCTGGTTTGGCTGGCGCATCCGCCACCAAGATCTAGACACGCGTCACCCCATAAACCCGTGCACCCCTGCTAATAATAATAATAACACAGAACAATTAGTCATAATAGACCTGATTTAGTTTTACACGACAAAATTTAAAAAAAAAACTTATAGATATCATTGATGTAGCTATTCCAAATTCCTGTAATATTCAAAAATCTGTTTCTGAAAAAATAAGAAAATATACAGATTTAGGAAATAACATTAAAAAAAATTGGCAATATTACCATTTGTTATTTTGGCTACTGGCATTATTGCTAGCTCTCTCATTCAAAATTTAGGCATATTAGATTTGTCAAAGAATTTATATATAATACTGCAAAAATCAGTTTTTTTAAATACATGTAGGATTACAAAAGACTTTTTAAATATTTATATTGAGGGATCAGTAGGATTTATAGGTCCAATTAGAAGTTCCACAGAGCCGAACCCTCTTATATGAAAATATCTGGAGTCGGTGAATTATTTTCCTATTTGGTCTCTTTGACATGTTGTTCTTGTATTATTTTATATTTATTATACTTATATAGTGCAAGTGCATAACATGGATTGACTAGGTGATCATTTGTGGAAAAGTGCGTGAAAGGGTTAAGTTTTTCCGATTTAAACCGGGCATAAAATCTGAAACGTAGTATTTATATAGCGCAGTTTTGTGATATTTTTCACTTCAAGTGCGCTTAGTTATAATAAACTTCAAATTAATCCTACAGTGTTCCTTACGAGTCCTTACAAAAATGTCACCAACCGTGGCGAACCACGTTAGCCAGAGGTGTTGACTATCCAATAAATGTATCCCGGGGGCGTATTTACAATCCCTACCGCGTTTCAGTCGCTTTAAATTTTCAATATCAAAATTTAAATATTTAGAAATAAAATTATTAATTTCTAATATATACATTGGAAAGATTATTTTATCTAGATTTTAGAACAATTTTTGTTTTTGCAAAGTGATAAAAAATTATCAATATCGAGGTGTATTTACAATATATGGGAATAATATTAAAATTTAAATATTTAGAAATAAAATTATTAATTTCTAATATATACATCAGAAAGATTATTTAATCTAAATTTTAGAACAATTTTTATTTTTGCAATGTGATAAAAAATAACCAATATAGAGGTATATTTAAAATGTAAATTGTCGTTACCGCGACTGAATCGGTATAGGTTTTGTAAATACGCTTCCCGGGGGCGTATTTACAATCCCTACCGCGTTTCAGTCACTTTAATTTTTCAATATTAAAATTTAAATATTTAGAAAGAAAATTAATTTCTAATATATACATTGGGAAGATTATTTTATCTAGAATTTAGAACAATTTTTGTTTTTGCAAAGTGACAAAAAATTATCAATATAGAGGTGTATTTACAATATATGGGAATAATATTAAAATTTAAATAATTAGATATAAAATTAATAATTTCTAATATACACATCAGAAAGATTATTTTATCTAGATTTTGGAACAATTTTTGTTTTTGCAATGTGATAAAAAATAACCAATATAGAGGTATATTTAAAATGTAAATTGTCGTTACCGCGACTGAATCGGTATAGGTTTTGTAAACACGCTTCCCGGGGCGGCATTACCCAAGCCCATCTCCCAAATTATAGCTTTTGTTTATATTCTCGACCATCGAGATCATCGGTCGCTCGTTATCTAAAATTTATGGTTTTATCCGTGTTTGGTTATCAGATCAGAATATCCAGATACTTCCGAACCTTCCTCTTTCACTTCCCCATTTGGAGATGCCATGGATTCAACAGCTCGGCTAGTAATGAATTTCCCGCTGCACAATGAACGTGAATCCGATTCTATGAAGACCGAACACAACCTACTAAAAGCTATTCCTTCAGTATCCTTCGGTACATAATTTAAAACTTCCATAAACTAACTAACCAAAGCCTTTCGAAAGCTTTACTTTGAGGAAAAAACATTTTACGGAATTTTAATCACGCAGTTCCAGAACGTTGAAAGAATGGAAAGCCGAGATCAACTTCACCGTATTAATCTCCTCTACTCTGCTCTTCAACGAAATTCCTTTTATCCGACATCCGCCTAGACTTAAGGAAAAGAGTAAAAGAATGTACCCATACTCAAACTTAACTCTGCTCGAGATTGCCGCTAATCAGCTTATTTCCGAATCGATTTATGAGCTTAGCAGGGTGTTTGAATTTCTAACGAATTATTTCAGACTCCTGGACACAACTTTCCTGATATTGAAGTAAACAAGTCCAGGATAATCAAGGTATATCAAAAAATAGGTAAAGCATATTTGGAGTAAAAAATGTAGAAGTCATTTTGCTGACCGATGATTTTTTTTTCTATTAGAATCATTAAAAATATGTTTCCATCACACGCCGCAACTGACTAGTTAAAAGAGTAGCACGTTTATAGCCTAGCGGACACTTGATAAGCGCTGCGTCTCGTTCTAACAGTGCATTACGTGTGTGGATCAAATTCAATAGTATTTTTGCTTTATATTTGTTTATGTGCAAGTGTTGTAAACAGTCATTTCCTGCACTATTTACTAGTATAATTTCGTAAATATTGTTAAGTGTATATATGTATGTAAAAGCCTAAATGGGCGTAAATAAATAAATAAATAAATTACCACATGAAACAGCGCGTGTCGTTAAAACACATCATCACTACGGGATATATTCCATAGCGATGGGAACAGTAAATTATATTTCGACACATAAATAACCCTTTACATATAAACAGGTTGGAACACAACCATAATACTAGTTTTTAACTTTAATTAAGGACTAATTTTACCAAAGCATACAAATAAATATGGACAAAGAACGTTAAATTACATGATTCCCAGTTGTTTAACATGTTACCTGCCGAAATTAAAAATTGTGCCCAAAACAGACAATTTTGGTGAATTTACTGAAGACTTGGCTTACGGAAAAAAATTGTATTAGCTTACAATGATGTATTATTCTAAAGACTTGAAAATTGTAATGTTTATGTTTTCATAATTTTTGTTTTCTCTATATTTGTGTAAAATTTTTAATTTAATTTTATATATTTATAAAATTAACTCACTATAATAAGATATTTAATGTAAAGAACCTGTTAGACAAACTGCTAAGAAGTAGTTCATTGGGACTTTTTTGTCTTATATTTGAAAAATGTATAAAATAAATTCAAAGAAAAATGGGAACAGTAGCACGATGTAATTGAAAAACATATTTTTTTGTATTTAATAGAAAAAAAATATCATCGAACAGCAAAATGACAACCACATTTTTTAATGTGTGAGAAAGAGCTGCAGTATTATAAGAACGTTTGTTTATTGCCTTTTTTCCGTCACGGTACCGTAACCGTGAATCGTCACGGTTTTTATAAAAGCGCTCCTTCATTTATAGTTCTAATTTAAAAAAGCTTTGCTCCGTGGAGTGGTAGATACTCTCATTATCACCTTGGTGAATGGTGAATCACCACCACAATTGGGGATGCCGTAGATTCACTGGCTCCGGTTAGTTGGGAGTAGTTGAGACTCTTGTACGGTATTCATATGAAAACCTTTTTGAAGAAATGTTAATTTCTAATGTCTAAAAATGCTTGACGTGGCCCAAGGCAGACTGTTTAATATCATCCCATTTATACACCTAATGCTCTGATTAACGAAGCCATTTATTACTATATTTCGAAGTAAGGGTTAATGATAGGTCGTTAAGTCTTATGGGATTTGCAAAACGATAATGTATGGAATAGTGGAAAAGGTTAGCGAAGCAAGTAACAAATGTTTACAGAAAGTAAAATTATGGTTTACTGAACAAAACTTATGTGAAACTGCCTCGAAAGGTCCTAAACACACGGCTAATTTACAAATCAACAATGAACAAATGAATCGCGTATCTCAACAGAACTTGCTTAGTAACTTATGTCAATGATAAATGGTTTTCTACTCGAAATTAGAGGTCTGGGAGCGCCTTAATTACGAAGAAGTTACTACGTATTTCATAACTCTGAAAGAAATAAAATCGGCGTTTTTAGAGGCGTTTTCACTTTTGTAGTCCAAAAGTAAAAAGAATACTATTCAACCCATTCTGCTCATCGCTGTACACGTCAGAACAGTGGGAAGATTATACTGCATCCAAAGGGCATCCGTAAATACAATCATGCATATCGCTAACTATTCCGCCTACCGATATGCTGCAGCGCTACGGAAATATTCCTGGAGGGTCGAGTGTACACTTTCAAAGCATTTCTCCGCCCCCGCCAGGGAAGCTTGTAGCGCGGACTCTGGATAAAGTCTCCCCTGATTGCCCTCTGGAGTTGGGTCGAATATTCCCCAAAAATTGCATGCATTCATTTTTGTGTTTTATATTTTTCTGTTTCGTTTTTCATATTTTTCATGTTTATTCGTTTTTATTTTATGTATTTATTGTTACTTTTTTATTATTACATACTTGTCTAATCTATTTTTATTTTATTTTGCAATATATGTAATGTGCTGCATTGCACTACCCCTAAAAGAACATGTTGAAATAAACTATTGTTATTATTTTTATTAATTTTACGTTCTATGTACCTAAATCTACGATTTTTATAGAAGATTTCAAAAATACACAAACCTGAATGTCTTTACCACATCATTTGAGGAGACATTTACGAAATTACCAAAACAAAAAAAATAATGCTTTTAACCTGTTTAATCACAGCAGACCTATCTGTCCCAGTTCACATACGTCTCTTAGACATCGTTGTGGATCCATTACTATCAAACAATTTTTAGTTTTCGGAAATGTTCACAAAATTCCATTTATTTTCATTTTATTGCAAGGCTGAAATATTTTTGCCTACTGACAAAATACGCCCGAATTTTGAAGGGTATAAAATTGGAGGTAAATAATGCTTGCAATCAAATAATAAAAAATCCTTACCGTTAGGTATTTAAAAAAAAAGTCAACTTGTGTATTCTATCAGCACCGAGAAATGTTATTTTATAACAAAGATACAATGAATTATTAATTACTAGCTGGTTCCCGGCATGCGTCGCAATGTCACATTCAAAGAAATACATTGTTTCTCCCTGAATCACCTTTCCCGTGCGTCCCCGTCCCCCCCCCCCCGCGTCCCCTTGCTATATCTAGCTTTATAAATTATAGCCTATATGTTCTTCTGATGTATGAGCTATATTAATTTAAAGTTTCATTAAAATCCATTAAGTAGTTTTTGCGTAAAAGTGTAACAAACACACATACATCCATACGAACTTTCGCGTTTGTAATATAAGTAAGATTATGAATCAATTTCATTATTGTTTTCTTGACTGTCGGTATAAATTTCATAATAACGCAATCTGATTCTTCATGCTTTAGTTACAAATGAGGGGGAAATAGGTCTTATAAATGGTGCGATATTAAAGTAGTCGACTTCTAGCTTTGTAATAGTCTGGGATCAAATTTCAGCTGGCTCCATTTATACGATACATTAAACACTCGCAAATACGAATTCGTTAGAGACCCTTGGTATAAGGTCAGATGAGATTGATTTTTTTGGTCCCGCATGTAGCGAACATAGTGGACAGTTTGTATAGTACAATCATTGCTAGAATTGCAAGCCAGTCAAAGCTCGTTCCAAGCTCGAAAAAAAGTTGAAAATCTTAAGTTAAGATAAATTGAATCATATTCTATTAAATTATTAATTAACTCTTCCGTTCGATCTAAAATCCAATACTCTTCTACAACTACTCAATAGCCATAGCATTCCAGCAAATTAAAAATACTAATTTCTGTTGTGATTCTGTCTGTAACTCCGGTTCAATCAACTCTAAAACTTGGATTAGCTTTCAATTTAAATGTCATTTTCAAAATTGGAACTGACTGACTGAACTGACAATTCAGGCAAGCGATGAAGTAAATGCTCACTAACATCTTTTAAAATTTTAACAAATGAATTAATAATTCTGTATTTGAGATATGTATTTCTTTTGTCTGTATTTTTGACAGATGTCTTAATATTTCAAGTTTAAACAGCGTTCATTCGAAATGTTAATTTCTGCGTTCTCTAAAATCAACAATGTTTTTTTTTAGGCAAATATCGCACATCTCATAGAAAAGTGTAGTAAGTCAAAATTTTATATTTTACGTTTTATCTCAGAAAAGCAAAGTGATTGTGATTATCTATGCCCCACGAAAACCATATTTATTTTAGATGACTCCATCTCCACAGGATGTCGCTAGTATCTCTTTTCGACGGAACCCCTTGTTCGTCATTCATTCATTTGTTTTCTCTCTCCTGTAAATTGACTTATGACACTTTTCTATAGGATTTGCGATACATATATTTTTAAATGCTTTCAGCATCGCAAATTTTACAATAATAATTATAATATCCGGTAATGTTTCATAATGCGTAGTAATATTCTAATAATATAAAAAATAATAATACAGCACTTAACTTCGTGCTTGAAATTGTATTCTATGCACGTCCAAACAATTTCATCACAATAAATGATGAAAGACAGATGATACTGATCAAAATTACATACCCATCTCCGTACTCCATTCTGCACTGTTCATCCATGGTGAAAGTATGGGTTGTTCCAGGTTGAAGGATGGTGTGGTTCTTCCCTGGGGGGTTCAGCAAGCAGGCCCACTGGCTGGAAGTTGTTTGAATTTAAGAACAGATGATTTTTTATTCATGATCAGTTTCGGCGGGAGAAATTTATAATAAGCATCAGAAAAATACAAGTCCGAGATACAAGGGCGTAATTCGAAGTGTACATATATTCTTGGAGCTATAAGAAATGGCCAGATTTTTTTTATTTTTGTTTTTCGCCCAGCTCGGCGTTTTACAGAGATTAAAAATAGAATTAGGTAAGCATCGAAAATAATACAAAGTTTTGGGAAACTGATAAATTATTATTTATGTATTTATTTATTGTTTCTTTGTAAGGTAGTTATTATTGTTTATTATTCAATTTCCAACCTCACTATCTATATAATTAATTTAGTGTGCACTTAATAATGATAATAGTAATTGGATAATTTTGTGAAAAATCACCTCAAGGAAGCTGTACAATGTATTATGAATTCCTAGGGTCTATCTAATTTTAATATTTACAAATTGAAACAGAAACATACTTACCTCGCAAGTCACTTCCAATAGACACACTTTAATTGGAAAGTTTATGCGTGGAGAAGATACGGCTTTGCACTCGGAGGACATTTTTTTATTTTTTTTTATAATATAACATAATCTGGCTTACATATGTTATAAACGCTTCCAAGAAAGCAAATGCTTTTGTTTAGAGGACAACTTGCTAATAACTTAAGAATTATTAAACAAAAAGATCCTTATCACAAACTTAAGAGTTTAACTCGTGAAGAGATTTACACTTAACATATTTTAAAAATTTATAGAATAATTAAATAAGAAATGTGTATAGGATGTACATGAAACATTAGGAATAACAAACAGTTAAAAACAGATCTAGGAGAAAGTTAAAATTATATGGTGGTAGGTGGTACTACCAAAATAAGATTTATTTTTTTTTTTTAATATGTCGTAATTTTTTATTATACTTTTTACATTATATTTAAAACACCGGACAACGCTTGATTTTTCATTTGCTGCCCTCATTTCTATTAGTATTATATTTATGAGAAGATTATTGGCAAAAATACCTATAGTTGATATTTATTTTGAAAATTTTGTATTTTTTGGATAATTAGGGCTGAAGAATTTTTATGGAATGATTCTTACAAAAGCTTACAGATAAGAATGTTTAACATTTTTACACAATTGGTTATTTACAAAGTCGCGGTCAGTGAAGGTGAAGGTGAAAGGTTTTTGACTTTATGGATACCTACGACTGTCTGAAAAGGTGAGTTTTAAGTTCAGCTCTAAATTTTGCCGAGTCACTGTTTGTTAAAGCCCACAGAGACGTATAATATAAATAAATAAATATAATTTTTTAACAATTCTAAAATTGTGAAAGATTTTTAAAATAATTTGAAACTAGTGCAGAGCAGACGACCATTAAAAAAAACTTGTTAGTCATCTGCACTACGCCACTGGTAAAAAAGTAACGATCCCGACTTTAATTAATTAATTAATAATTTAAAAGAGAGGCTGTTAACTTGATGAAAAACGTAATTATTAACAGCGAGGTCCAACGTTAATTTAAATCGTTCTCTGAGATCCTTATACCACAACACAGAGCTTAGAGTGGCAGAACACTTGAGCTGGTATACACCACAAGCAGAAGGAACGTGACTGGGAATGCTGAGTGGTCATGTCATGTATGCTTATCAACATCACTGTACACTGTACTCAATTAAATGAACATAACATTATGTTCACACCACTGTATTGTGTAATTCAGCTGGATGATAGGTGTCTGATGCAGATTCAACATAATGCCGTTATGTTTAATTATCATGGAATCCTGCAATTCACCGCAGATTCACCTGCAATTCATCGCGGAACATTTACCGCCGGGATATTCACTGCATACAGTTCACCGCGGAAAATTGACCACTGGGAAAATTATTTTCCATTAAGTGCAACTTTTTACAGTAATAATTTAGTACAAACATTATCCAGGAGAAATATTAAAGGGAAATAAATTAAATAACTCTCATGTTCGGTTATGTTAGGTTATGTCACATTAACTTGTTATTATCAATGACACAAGCAGTAGGTACCCGGTACCATTTTTTGTACAATTTTTTTTAACCAGTTGTTTGCTTTGAACTTTCCGCTGTGAATTGTGTGCTGAAATTGAATGTTCTCCATGGTGCGTTTTCCTCGCTGAATTTTTAGCGGTAAATGTTCCTAGAATATTATAATAATGTAATATAGGAAAGGATCTGCAGTTTTTATAAAACAACCTCCCACCACACCGATATTAGAAGCCTGCATTCTAATACAAACTTGAGGAGTCGATGAAATTCTGCCTTCGAGCACGATGACCAGGCAAAGCGATGAAAGTTTGCCGTCACTGTTGGCGCCATGATGGTCCCCTTCACCACCTCATCGTCACACTTGTTCCCCGCATTCATGTCACCATCGTGAGTGAGCCCCAATCTGTGGACCAGAAATTAATAAGTCATTAATCTGATATTATTTTACGACTAATTTTGACCCAACACAACTCTGTCTTGGAATACATTTCCTGGGATATTAATGTTATTATCATTCACACTTCGTCTCATGATTCCTCATAGGAAATAGTTCCTCTGAGGATCTTGACTTTTACTTTTATTTTCATAGTGGACAAGACTCCTCTCCTCGCGGCTCTGCGCTGCGTGGAGAGCTGCGGACACCGATATACCGGATGCCAATGATACTTAACTACTTCAGCGCATTCGTGACCTTCCTCTGTTTCTTCTGCTTTCTACTTTGCTATTGACCGTAGGTTTCTCCAAGTTGGAGTCCTCTATTTGGCGAGCAACGTGTCCAAAGTATCATTTTTTTTAAGTCATTTTTTTATCCCTAGCTCTTCCGGAACGGACAAGTTTGTGCGTCTGGTTGTCCATGGAATCCTGGGAGTTTTTTCCAGCACCACATTTTGCTAGCTCTAAGCGTCCATGTTTCCACACTATGTAGATATATGGGGAAATTCAATGTAAATCGTAACATAACATTTGCGATTTTAATAATAATTTTAACCGTCCTGTTAATATTACGTTGTTTCTTAAAAAAAAACTACAATATACTATTTAGAAACTTCAACCTACTACTACAAATGCACGGACAGAATTGTTGACTGGAGGAAAAGGTATCAGATTGAGTTCAATATTTCTAAATATCTCATTCTCTCTTTCACTTAGGCGTGTAATACGTCATACTTGGTTATACCGGTAGGACACTATGAATACCCGAAGTTTAAGTTAGATACGTTTTTATGTTAGCCCTTCTTCTTTACTTTTCTCTAATGCTCTATTTTTTACTCTTCTATTTTGTCTCTTCTGTTTTATCACTGATCTGTTTCGTCAGTCTTCTGTTTTGTCAATGTTTGGTTTAGTCACCTTTCTATTTTGTCAATGTTTTGTTTGGCACAGTTCTTTTCCGTCACTATTTTGTTGTGTCCCTGTTATGTTGTGTCACTATTCAATATTATGCTTTGTCGGTGTTCTGTTCGTCACTTTCCAGTTTTGTCAGTATTCTCTTTTATCTATTTTCCGTTTTGTGAGTGTTCTCCATTATCACCGATCTGTTTGTAACTATACTATTTTGTCACTGGTCTATCATGTCATGGAACCAGTAAGAAAAGAATCAAAGTGGGATGTTGGATAGTTTTCAATAAGACCAAAGGGATCGCGATGAAAAGAGCTCACATGTGCGCCATCTCGTGTGCTATGATGAAGGCACTGGCCAGTCCCTCGTCTTTGTTGAGCGCCGTGCTGCGCGCCCGGTCGCATGCGCCAGCCACGGGTGCGTAGCCAGAGGGGCCCCCGAGGTACTCGCGTGTCAGCCACACTGCTACGTCATGCGGATTCTCATCTAAACAAATAAGATTAATGCAGTTTCGCACATTTACAATATTCTTAAGCAAACTGACAGACTCAATACACATACAGGAGACACATACACGAGACATATACGTGAGACACACACAAAAGACACATGCAGGAGAACCTGTAGGCTGGAAATATAACTACTGCGGAATTTCTTTGTTAACAATTGTTCAGAGGGGTGAGGGGTTCCTAATCAATCAATTTCCTGAGACACATACCTGAGACACATACAGGAGACACAAACATGAGACATATACGTGAGACACATATAGGAGATACATACAGGAGACACAAACATGAGACACATGCACGAGACATATATGAGAGACACGTATAGGAGACTCATGTATGAGACACATACTTAAGACACATACAGGAAACAAATGACCGGTCAGTGGTCGAGTGAGCATAGCGCTTGGATCCCATCCGGGCGTCGCTTGTTCATTCCTCGGTTGGTTAAGTCCTCCATCACAACACAAGCAACATTTTCGGCATTCTGTAGTGGTAGTAGGAGATTTTCAAACATTGTTGGGTTATTCGTAACCCGGGAATGTTTGTCTTTCTTTAAAAAAACATACATCAGACAAATACATGAGACACTTATGAGAGACACATACATGAAGCACATACATGAGACACGTATAGAAGACACATACATGAGACACATACGTGAAAAACATTTAGGTCACACATACAGAAGACACATACATGAGACACATATGAGAGACACATACATGAGACACACACATGAGACACATATAAGAGACACATACATGAGGTACGTACATGAGACACATACAGGAGATACATACAGGAAACACGTACAGGAATGCAGAAATACAAAATGCGAAAGGACGAAGAAACTACAATTCACCCACGATGCAACGTCCCGTCTGCGGGAAGAAGGCTCAGATACCTGGGAATATACATCAGAGACCTTGCCGAATATCCACCGACATTTCTGGTGAACATTTAAAGGTTACTTTAACAAATTTATTATAATTATGCAGGAAAAATGCCGGTTCTTTCAAATAATTAGTTAAGAAGCACGACCTTTAGTCAAATCGAAAAAATATAATGTTTATGTAGGGATTTTGCAAGGTAATTTCTCAATAATTTCCGACAACTTACTCGGAAATTAATGGCGCATTAGTAACAAAAGTAAAAGCAGTTTGTCGAAAATTTATCATTACAAGCACTTATCGCAAAAATAAAATAAACACATCGTATTGTTTAAACGTGACTTCCCCAATGTTTGATACTACCTTCGGAAGATGAAACAGCTGTCACGCTTAATAATCCCTATTTAAAATTGAACAATAAGTACCCATTATTAAAAAAATATTAAAATAAAATGGAGTCCTAAAGATAAATCTTAGTAATCTTCTTTATATGTAATATTTAAGTTTCTTTGGTTTTCGGGTACGCGTTCCTATATCCAATTAATCCAATTGCTTTAATGAAACTTTGGTGACTTGTCGGAAAAACAAAAATAAATTGATTAAATGAAGACAATATAAGCGAAACTCAATCGAAAATCTGAAAACAGAAAAATCAGAAAAAGATATTGACACATCTGGGACACGAACCCAGGACCTCTCGCTTACCGGGCGAACGCGCTAACCACTGCGCCACCGTGTCGATATCCAATTCGGTCACTTTTAACTGTATCATACTTCGACTAAGAACCACCCACACTATCTTCATTTTTCTTAACGCATATACTATTGGCTGCTATCTTTATGTATGATTGCAAGATTCAAACCCGAACTAAATGCTCTCTAGATAGTGTCTGGATAAATCTTTATCCATTTTATTTAATATGCGACATCTGTTGACTTTTCTGCAAGTCTAGGATGAATATTTTTATTTTTTATTTTAACTTTATAAGTAAAACCTCAAATTGTAATATTTAATTAAATGAAGACAATATAAGCGAAACTCAATCGAAAATCTGAAAACAGAAAAATCAGAAAAAGATATTGACACATCTGTGGCGCAGTGGTTAGCGCGTTCGCCCGGTAAGCGAGAGGTCCTGGGTTCGCGTCCCAGATGTGTCAATATCTTTTTCTGATTTTTCTGTTTTCAGATTTTCGATTGAGTTTCGCTTATATTGTCTTCATTTAATTAAATATTACAATTTGAGGTTTTACTTATAAAGTTAAAATAAAAATAAAAATATTCATCCTAGACTTGCAGAAAAGTCAATAGATGTCGCATATTAAATAAAATGGATAAAGATTTATCCAGACACTATCTAGAGAGCATTTAGTTCGGGTTTGAATCTTGCAATCATACATAAAGATAGCAGCCAATAGTATATGCGTTAAGAAAAATGAAGATAGTGTGGGTGGTTCTTAGTCGAAGTATGATACAGTTAAAAGTGACCGAATTGGATATCGACACGGTGGCGCAGTGGTTAGCGCGTTCGCCCGGTAAGCGAGAGGTCCTGGGTTCGCGTCCCAGATGTGTCAATATCTTTTTCTGATTTTTCTGTTTTCAGATTTTCGATTGAGTTTCGCTTATATTGTCTTCATTTAATTAAATATTACAATTTGAGGTTTTACTTATAAAGTTAAAATAAAAATAAAAATAAATTGTTTATCCAAAAGAATAAATAAAATTAAAACACAAACTCTTTCTTTGAGTGGCATTTCAATATATGACGGGTATTCTCTATAATAATTAAAAACACAATATTAAAGGGACTGGATTACTATCAAGGATTTAAATGTATGGCTAACAAGAATCTTTTGCCTGAGTGCTTACGGTAGTTACGCAGACCGTATCTGTATCATAACTAATGATACTAGTTTCTCAAGTTACCGCCTAAAAAGTTAATTGTAATTATTAAACTGTACAGAGAATTTATATGGTCACTTTTAAAACAACCATCCAAAGACCAATATAACAAAAAATGTTTAAAATCAACGAGGAAAAAACATTTTTTTGTTAAAAATTTTCATTTTCAAAACCTAATGATTTAAATCGTACTTAAGTTGTATCTTGGTAAGTTTCCACACTGATTAAAATTCAGAAACGCAATTAGCATATAAAATAACAATCAGAGGTATATCCTGATTTTCATCCAATACTATGCAAAATGAAAATGATTATTTGCCAAACAACCATTGAAATATTCATGAATACGTTATTATCAGCATAAATGTAGAGTTAATTTTAATAATTACCGTTAACCCTCGCCAACAAGAGGTACAGAATTAATCAATTTCTTTTATGAACTTTTATCAAACACGAGCTTTGTTTTAGTTGTATGTATGGATGATGAAGGTTCGGGTTGAAAAATCGGAGCACTAATATTCAATGTACCCATAATATTAATAAACGTTAGATATTACAATTTTTATGGAGCTTTCCGAATTATGTATAAAACCGGTAAAAGTTATTCATTTACACCTATATACTGATTGCCCGTTCAATAATAAAAATTTGCCATGAGACGAAGCTTATAATAAAATTATTTTATTTGTATCGTTTGATTTGCCTTAGATGATAACGTTCATTTTTAATATTTACCCCAAACCTTCTTTTACGAGTTTCGTTTTTCATAAATATATCATCAATTTGAAAAATATCAGCTTTTTTGACTTTTCATTGGACAGCGGACATATTTATTTGCGAACGTTGGGGAACCAATATTATTTACTGTTGTGGTACAAATTAAATGAATATTTATTTAAGGACATGTGGGAGAGGGTTAGGAGGAGAGTTGGGGTAGCATGTGGAGAAATGAAACAACTTTAAAATTGAGCTTTTATTTACTATCCCTCCCCCTCTGAACAGTATTAATACGGTAACGTCTGCGTGGTTGAATTTCAGAACCCAGCTTCGAGTGCATGTCTGATGCCACGCGATACGCGCCTCGCCACAAATAACATCTGTGTACGTGGAATTTCACACAAAGCTACTTTTATAATTCGGTTTCGAATTCAAGAATTCTTCACAAGATGTCGCTACTTCCGTCAGCAGGTCGAATGGGGACGTCTTCCCCTAGGTATAACTGCTACGAATCAAGCTATATATTTTACATATGACGTCATTGCTCTGTCTCGGTTACTTTGTCCCTGTGACTAACTACACTGGATGACAATGGACCCGAGGAACGGGCTATTTTTGGAACCAGTTCCTATTGGATGTATAAAATGGTCACCAACACTATCTGGGCGAAGCGAAACCAAAAGCCGCAGTAAAAACATGCGGGGCGGGTTTTTAACGGCTAGTAATGTCATATTTTGTAAGTGCGAGTTAGCTCGATTTAAGATTAGTTTCTGCTATTTAATTCAACTCAAAAGTTTTTTTTTAAATAAATTAATAAGGTTTCGAAGAGACATTCTGAAAAGTTTTTCCTATTGTTTCAAAAAATTTATTATAAAAATTTTAATATTCATTAAAAGAACCGATAAATTTTGGCATTTTTATTGGAACAAATCCTTTTGACTTTTGACTAACTTAAGCAACCCATTTTGGAATGCTAGGCACGGGCCAATGAAAACTTACATCGAAAGTAAACTTCCAGACTATCGATAACTTTAAGACGAAAAGTTTGGGTTCGGTGGGAAGCCAAGAGGGCGATCACATTTATATTTGATGTACTAAATAAAAGATTATCGTCCATTACACTTCATTAATAATTAAGGCTGTAAGGAGATTGAAGGAAGGTTGAGTTCAGGAAACTGTGATTCGAGCTACGAAACATATATAATTATCGTATGACGGCCAAAAGAATTTTTGTTATTTATTTTTGGGGTGTTTTGCCGTGTTGTGCTACCTCCTCCTTTAGCCAACGTTTCGGACAGGGTTACAGTGTCCATCATCAGGGCAGGTGTGTAATTATTAGTGGTGAAATGTGTGCTTATGTAGAGATACCGTGTCGCCAGTCTATGGTGAAGAAACCAAAATCGGAGCAGAACTTAAAAAGCTCATCGACGCACTGAAGCGTAACGGTTACCCGGCAAGGCTGACAAGGCAAATAATAAGAGCTAAATCTGCAACAAACGAGGACAGAATTGAACAAGAATCGAAAGGCTGTGCTTTCCTACCTTATGTTCACATGTGACACGCAGAATTACCAGACTGTTGAGGAAAGAAAGCATCAAGACTGTCTTTGGAACCACAACCAAAGGTCTGCAAAGACTGACACCCGTATGCATAGTCGGTTCCTCGAGATTTCCTCCACTCGACTCAACCTCGACTCAACCTCAAGGATAAATTCGGTATGCAGAACTGAAAAAACTATCCTCGACTTGAGCAAATTCCTCAGTCGAGTCGAGTAATGAACTGTCAAACTCGAGGTACGTCGCGATCTACCTTGAGGTCTCCTCGAAGCTTGTTAACAGCGCTTTCCACATTATTTCTGAGTTTATTTCAAATTTTATTAGCATAATGAATAATTTCCATGATTTTATCGACTACCTTTATGAAGATGTGTACCCATATCGTCCTATAAAGCGATATTTACGGGATGCAGAAAATCCGCTGGAATATTTTGATAATGTGGAATTCCGAAGAAGATTACGATTTAGAAAAGATGTAATAACAAATGTTCAGATCGTGTGCAGCCCACATATGGAAATATAAACATTCTCTACAGTTTGCCAGCATAATAATAAGAAATTTAATGACGTCATTCCTTCACTCAACCTCAACTCGGCTTACTGGAGGTTCCTTATTCCTCATTGGAGGGTGAAGCCGTAACTGAGCATACTGATTTCAAGGAAGTTTTTGAGATTTCCTTGAGGTGACCTCGACTAAGGTCGAGTGGAGGAGGTCTCGAGGAACCGATTTTGCATACGGGTGTAAGTTTCCTCTGGAAACAGTTGGAGTGTATAAACCCAGCTGTTCCGGGTGTGACAAGGTTATGTAGGCCAGACAGAGTGGACAATCTCAAAAAGGATATCAGAACACTTTCGTGCTTGTAAACTCGGCCATTCTGACAAATCGGCAATCGCCGAGCACTTAATCGAAACCGGCCATTACTTTGGATTGGTTCCTGAAGTCCTGGGAAGACCCAAAATCCATAGAGCACGCCTGATTACGGCGGTAATTTAAATCCATAAAAACCCAATTAATATTAATAGAGACGACGGAGCCAAGCTCAATAGTTCTTGGTATCCGGTAATTGACGGCTACACCAAAGCTAAACGCAAAAAACCATTGTGAAGTATACTGTATTACCAGCTTGAAGTGGAGTGGAGCTGGCGACACCCCAAAAATAAATAGCAAAAAATATAATTATGGCTTTAGTGTAGATAGACCGTAGAGGTTATAGAGTTATCTGCAGATGTTGAAAGAATATAGAGTTGGTACCAAAGTATCGGGAGCTGTAAGGTTTTGAGAAATATAGACATTTTGAGACCATAATAGAGAGGACGTTGCTTGTTGTCCTCCAAGCCGTCTTGAGTATAACAGTTTTTAGTCTAAATAAAAGACACAGTGCTTTGTTAATCCTTCGGGCTAATTTGTTCGGTTTTCGGAATAACTCATACAGGTCTCATAGAAATCGTTGTATTTTCCTCACTATCGTAGTTAGAAGTGTCTGAAATGTAAACACTTGTGGTAGAAAGAGAAAACACCTCGTTTTCTAATCAAGTCTAACACTTAACCGCAAACTAATTAAAATGTACACCTTTATGAAACCAAAGTGTCATTCATTGTTTTTTATCTTATCTTATCTATATGTTTCATAACGCCGATGGATTTCTTTCGTTTTGTGCTCCGATTGTCATACGAGATCGGCAGGAACCCAGACTTGGGAATTCCGCACAATAAGGGTACCTAACTACACGGTCAACAAGTGACAAGCGCTTTATCGTCAACAAGTCAGTCAGTTGCTAACCCCCGACCGTATAGTGACATTTCGCACCGAGCCGAAGTGTTATTCATCATATCGTCACATAAAGTATAAATCCTACCGTATTCTTTCGTATATTTTGTGTGAACTCGTGACTCAAACTTTACCGAAGTTCTAACAATCAAATAGAACAATCTCGAATGCTTATGGACATCTATGACTGTCACCAAGCCAGAAGACAACTACCGTGAGTACCACTTAATTGTGATATACCTTTCTTGTTTGGTGGTTGGGCATAACTCAACGAAATCTATTAGCGTCTTAGCAAGGGTATCCGCAAGGTTACTCTCATCCACATGCCCCGTGCATGAACATTCATTGGTGCCGATAACCAGCAAACCTTTAGATAAATAACTTCTTTCATTGACAAAACGAAAGAATGCTATGAAATATTACGTGAATTGAAATGTCATTTTGAAGAACGAATTTCAAACAATAAATCGTAGAATTCGGTTACAGTTCTTAATTATTTACGACTTACCGGGTATTTAAATTATATCGAATTCTATTTTTTAATTCATAACGTTTTCCTGTTTATTTCGTTAGTATATTTGTTTATTTTAAAAAAAATGGCTAGTACTTTACAAGGCTTGCGTAGAAGACGGAACGTTGCCATCAGCAGAATAAACAAGGTGTATGAGGTCGGTCAAAGCGTTTTGCAAGATGCAACCAATTACCCATTATTTTTGGCGTATTATACGAGGTTGCAAAAAATTGTTAATGATTTTGAAATCGTTCACGCTGATATCTTAGCTTTAGATGAGGCAAACAAGGACATTGAAAATCAAGTTAGCGTAGCTTTTGATAATGTTTATTTCAAAATCGTCGTAATTCACAAGGAATTAACGAATCAATCTTTTGAATCGGAGCCCGCGAACATTATCTTACCAAACCAAAACTTTTCAACATTTCATGATCAAGCTGTCATAAAACAAACGTCATCGCTTACTTGTGACACGATGAAGGCAAAACCTGAAATCAAAGGATCCTTGACTGCGTTCACTTCAAAGTGCGCGTTTTGCAAGGGAATTCACCATATCGCTAAGTGCAAATCATTTCCACTCAAATCGGTTCAGGAACGTGCTCAATTCGCCAAGGCACACCGTTGGTGCCTGAATTGTCTCGCGCCTTCTCATTCTTTCACGAATTGCAAATCTGTGTTTGATTGTCAGAAATGTCATCGTAAGCACCACACTCTTCTTCATAGGGAAGACAACATTTCTCCTGAAGAGGAGTTCCAACGACCCACCACGTTTGCCATTCAAGGAGCTTCTATTTCAGATCCTCCAGTTCTTTTCCTCGCTAACTTCGGTGACAGATCCATCGTACGTTTGCCTACTGCTCATAATAGCAATCCTGATCCCTCCGGCAGTTTTCAAACGTTTCGTGCGTTGACCGATTCAGACATTCATGCACACTTCATATCCAATCGCACTGCCGAGCGTCCAGTCAGCTCTCAGAAAGTCCGTGGCTAAGGCCAATCTTCTACAACCGCGTCAGGCGTCACTAATTTCGATGTCGATGTTAAGGGACAAACTACCTTCAACACGAAGTTACTTCCATCGCCAACGATTCAATTCGACCAGTTATCTTGTCATCTGTTCCAAGACATACTTCATGCCGACTCTGACTGTCACAAACTGACAACTGACACAGGAGCGACTGACCTACTTCGAGATGTTGAGATCTTGCCATCTTTATCGAGACCCCAATTAACGGGTGATCTTCACCAGCCTTCAGCTATCAATTCACCATTCGGTTGGCTTCCTCTGGATTTGGTTGGTTTTACTACCGATCGTCAAACAAACTCCTTCATCGAAACCAACCAGTATCGTCTTCCAGAAGAAGTCAAGAGACTGAGGGAGTTGGACATATTTCCCCAGTCTTCACAGCCCACTAAACAACGTCGTGACCAAGTGTATCGCATTTATCGCTCACGTGACTTTTCTACTCAATTTATCGAAACCAACCAGTACCATCTTTCTGAAAAGGTCAAGAAACTGAGAGAGTTTGACACATTCCCTCAGTCTTCACATCTCACTCCTGAAGAACAACGTGATGAGCAGGTCCATCACACTAATCACTCACGTGACCCTTCAGGACAATTCATCGTAGCCTTACCTTTTGGCGAAAAGGATAAGGATATCGCTTTCCCAGGTTCGCGCGAAGTCTCTTCGCGCATCATCCTTTCAATCGATCGTAAACCGACAGTAAAGCTCAGTTTACGTGAACCGTACTTCGCTTTCATGACTGACTACTTGCACAGTGGTCACATGACACGTGTTCCTGGAAAAGATTTACTCAAGGAAATGCATCACATACTTCGTCATTGCATTCTTCGTCCGGGCACCGTTACCACTACTTTGCGAATTGTCTTCGATGCCTCGGTGACGGAGGTGAATGAATCATCGTCAAATGATGCCTTCCTTATCGTTCCCAAGCTTCAAACAAACATTGCTGAACTTCTGCAAAACTTTCGTTCGCCATCTGTGGTGTTCATTGCTGAAGTACGGCAAATGTATCGCCAAATATGCTCACAAGAGCCAAATCACGCGTTCCAAAGAATATTTTGGCATCATCAATTATCGGAATCTACCCCGGATTACCCATTACACCCTGATTCAATCGTCGTCGGCTGTTCCAGTGTGGAACAAGCTCAACAAACGCAATCGAAGTTATCGAACATACCAAACGAGGTCAACTTGAACTGCAGAAGTCGGATTGTAGCAAACCAAAACTTCGCGCCTACCGAAACTTACCGCCGGGCTACTATCTCACTGATGTAATCTTCAAGAATGTTGATCATTTTCTTACTCTCAGGGTATTGGGATGGAAGTGGAGGCCACCGGATGCTTCACCCGATGATACTCGTCACGGGAATCGTTACACCGACCAATTATCGCTCTTGACAGTTATCGCATCTAATCATCGGCGTCAAGCATCATCGGTTGATAATCCATCGGATATCGCTTCACGTGGCCATTCTCAGGCCGTTCTTATCCGTAACGTATTATGGTGGGCGGAGCCCTCCGGGTTTGTCCAGCCAAACGACTCTTGGCCCATCTCAGATGGCCATTTTAACAAAACTGAACTCCACTCTGAAGAACGAGTTCAATCGTCATTAGTCCAACATGATATATTCTGCTAAACTTTTATTAAACAAATTATATCGTATTCGGAAACTCCAACGTCTTACTGCTTACTGTTATCTATTCGTACACAACTTTCATAACAAAGCCTCTCGTCGTTCGGATTTTCTACTTAATCATTTCGAAATTCGTATTCTATCTTTAACCAAACATTGGATATCGCTCTCTACGGAGCAAGTGATTAGAATCATTATTAAAAATCTTGGGCTATCGTTACGCTTCGTACTTTGAATGGATCTTCTCTTACAAGACCATTCACCTAATCGTGTCCATTGCCTAGGCAATGTGACTAATCATCATCGTTTCGCGGTTCGTTTTATTCTTTTTACGTCTATGTTAATCGTATCATTTAGTTTCTTTTCGTCTAGTTTATCCACATCTAGTTATCGTTTAAAACTAGTTCTTCTGCTTCGTCTTCTTTTCATCGACGTTACATTTCATGGCATTCTGCGTTTCGCTTAACGTTCAACTTTTCTTTAAAATACAATTTGCTGTATTTTGGTGGGTGGAATGTTTCATAACGCCGATGGATTTCTTTCGTTTTGTGCTCCGATTGTCATACGAGATCGGCAGGAACCCAGACTTGGGAATTCCGCACAATAAGGGTACCTAACTACACGGTCAACAAGTGACAAGCGCTTTATCGTCAACAAGTCAGTCCGTTGCTAACCCCCGACCGTATTCGAGCCGAAGTGTTATTCATCATATCGTCACATAAAGTATAAATCCTACCGTATTCTTTCGTATATTTTGTGTGAACTCGTGACTCAAACTTTACCGAAGTTCTAACAATCAAATAGAACAATCTCGAATGCTTATGGATATCTATGACTATCACCAAGCCAGAAGACAACTACCGTGAGTACCACTTAATTGTGATATACCTTTCTTGTTTGGTGGTTGGGCATAACTCAACGAAATCCATTAGCGTCTTATAGCCCAGGCAACGAAGACCAAAAAATAGCAAATAGGGGAAATAATTCATGTAGAAGCCAATTTTGGCACAGTTGTAGGGGAAGGTGTCCTTAACAAAATACTAAAAGTACTGGGGGGTGGGGGTGGAGCTAAGGGGGAGGGGGGGGTTTAAAGGTCCCTTTTTTCAGTTTTTCGTTAATAACTCAAAAACTACTGCTTCTAGCGAAAAAGTGTTCAGGTACTAAATTATTTCCATAAAATTCTCTACAAAAAAGGTTCTATAAACTTTTTTGTTAGGATCAATGCTTAAGCAGATAGGGAGGGGGAAAAATGTAAAATTAAAAAAAAAACTGTTTTAATTTTTAAAAATGAAATGTTTTTCGGTAAAAATCAAACGCTTATTGTTAAAAAACCAAATAATTAATGCTTAGGGGTCGTCCATTAATCACGTGACTCTCGAAGGGGGGGGGGGGGTTCGGAAAAAATCACCAAATATCACCGGGAGGGGGTGTGTAATGAGATATCACGTGTATTTATTTTTCGTGATAATATTCTGAAAATTTCAAAATACTTTGTACTAAAAAAAATACACGTGATTTTGGGGGGGGGGGGGTTAGTCTAAAACCTCACCACATATCACCACGAAGGGGGGGGGGTTCAAAAGTTGCTAAAAAAAACATCACGTGATTAATGGACGACCCCTTAGGGATGTACCTTGAACATTAAATTTCGTCGAAATCTAAACATTCATCGTCATCAATGCTGTCTTCGACGGGGGCTTCGTTCATACATGAGCCGAGGCAGCCGCAGGCACCGGAGCAGGCAATCCCTGCTTTGCGGCAACCGCAGCGCATCCCACACCCAGTCGTGCATCGGCAAAAGATCGTGTTCAAAATGGAGATGGGTGCCACAGGGTCGTTCGTGTTAACTGGGTTAAGGATCCCATCTTCTCCCTTGACCCAACCCCATTGGATGGGTAGTAGAGGGTTGCCTAGCCACTGTTGTATCTGTAAAAAAGTAATGAGACCAAGGTAAGCATTCATCACAAATTAATATTTGTAATAAGAAAGCAGTATTTAAAACTATATGCAACTGGATTTAATTACCTGTAGATATATTCTGAGCGAGTGTTGCTTTGAAGCTCCTCTGGTGGGAGGAAGAGTGGCCATGTCTGATTTGGGCTTCTTTGACGCTTTCAAAAATGCCGAGTACCGATGTTTGTTTAGGCTGTCTTAATGAGCAGGCGCTTTGTATTCTTACAAAAATAAATACACGTGATATCTCATTACACACCCCCTCCCGGTGATATTTGGTGATTTTTTCCGAACCCCCCCCCCCCCCCTTTCGAGAGTCACGTGATTAATGGACGACACCTAAGCATTAATTATTTGGTTTTTTAACAATAAGCGTTTGATTTTTACCGACAAACATTTCATTTTTAAAAATTAAAACAGTTTTTTTTTTAATTTTACATTTTTCCCCCTCCCTATCTGCTTAAGCATTGATCCTAACAAAAAAGTTTATAGAACCTTTTTTGTAGAGAATTTTATGGAAATAATTTAGTACCTGAACACTTTTTCGCTAGAGGCAGTAGTTTTTGAGTTTTTAACGAAAAACTGAAAAAAGGGACCTTTAAACCCCCCCCTCCCCCTTAGCTCCACCCCCACCCCCCAGTACTTTTAGTATTTTGTTAAGGACACCTTCCCCTACAACTGTGCCAAAATTGGCTTCTACATGAATTATTTCCCCTATTTTTCCTTCGTTGCCTGGGCTATTAGCAAGGGTATCCGCAAGGTTACTCTCATCCACATGCCCCGTGCATGAACATTCACTATATCTTTTATGTATCACACAGTATTATACAGTATATATAGACTATGTTTAGATTGTTTATCTAATTCCTATCTCTGTAATATTAGGCAAAAAAAAAGTTAATGATTATTGACTTTTCATTTATTATTTGGGCATGATGTGAACATTTGTTATTGGGTAGTAACCTAATTATTATAATTTATTGTTTTGTTTAATGCATGTATAATGTTATTAACCTGTAAATGTTTCTAATAAAATAAAATTCAAAAAATAAAAATAAAATAACGTGTCACATAAATATTATGTGACTAGTGCAGTTCTTGCCTATTTGGTTATTTTGTCTTTGGTGTTTTTTTGGAGACTGGTAATTTTTTGGGGAAGAGAGATTGTTGTTTTTGTTTATGGTCACTTCCTCCCGGTCAGCAATGGACTAGTTGCGTCGGAAATCAGTCACTCACCATTGTGGTGTTTTAATCACTTAAAATCATGTGAATCCAAGTTTATTTTATCTTAAAAAAGGCGCGGGGTGTTTTTTGTAACATGAGTAGTTCATTCACGTTATTATTTTAGTGGATGATTTGTGTATCCCACTTTTTACCGGTGATGGCGGTTGGCCATTTGTAGAAATGTTTTTGGAGTGAAATTATAAAGTTATTGTTCCGGTTTTGTGGCTAGTATAATATGCCTTTATGACCCCGTGTCGCGAAGTCACGGATTACTGAATGATCTTCCGAAATTCTTAAGACTTGGAGACT
The DNA here is from genome assembly GCA_917880885.1 of Limnephilus marmoratus. NCBI lineage: Eukaryota > Metazoa > Arthropoda > Insecta > Trichoptera > Limnephilidae > Limnephilus > Limnephilus marmoratus. Next base: position 50,766,316 of record OU862914.1, on the reverse strand, counting down.
GGTTGGGCCACGTGCCTTCGGATGGAGATTGTTGAGACAGCCTGAGGCTGGAGCCGCTCCTTGGAGATGTAGCGGCATTCTTCCCAAATAGAAGGAAGACCTAGGCTCCCCGGATTCCGCGCCGTTCCCGGTTGCTGAGACTGGGAGTCTCGTCCCGGATCCGTTTCACCCTACGAAGCAAGTTTGCGGTCATCATCCGGTGTTATTTCCGTTAGTTAGATTAACGTGACCAGGAGTCCATCTGGTATGTTTATGTTTTTGTATTCTTATGTTACATTGGTATAAATTTAAGGCTAACCTTTCATTGGTATAAAATTTGCACTCTCATGTGTTGTTTTTTTGTTGCCTACAATATAGTCTTGTAAAATTAATTTTCTTTTATTTTCTGATTTCCCACCTACTTGACGGAAAACTACATTTCCCATTATCCTGAGCTCTGGTCTCTACTCTGCCGTATTAAATTACACTACTCTTATATTATATACGTACATATACTCGTTTCAAACGTTTTAATACATTTGCTTCATTAAATATTTGTGTGTTTTTATTTGTTTTCGTTGTCAGTAATTTTAGTTAGAAAAAACTTAGATGAGCCATTTTTAAAACTTTTTTAATTTGGCATTCAAAAATTTTATTTTTCAAAAATCATATGTTTATTTCGAATTATAAAATTTGAAAGCGTGCTTCATCAGGTGGTGTGCCTTTCAAAAGAAATTTTCCGTTTATTTGGATTTTATATGTTAAGCGGAAATATTTTGATAAAATAGGCCCGAGGCCTGAGGGGTTAAGAAGACGGTGTTATGATTCCAAGAATCCATACACAACAAATTGGCGCAGCCGGTAGGATATATTAGCGGAGGACTGAATGCGGAAGTCGCTAATACAATATCAGGGAAGAGAAGCTTGCTTCCAATATTGACAGTGAGGTTCGAAACTGACAGAGGACGGATGAGAGTAAACCCTTTGCTTGATTTAATTGATATCTATAAGGCGGATGTGTATAAAACAAATGTGGAAAAGCAATGCTGTAATAGTTTGTTTTTCAGAGGTCGGACCTACCATAGTTGAGTTTGCCAATAAGTCTATAGTTCCAACGGTTCACGTCCTCGAGTGACTTCTTGGCATTTCCTTCCTCGATCATGGAGTCCTTCTTGTCATCGTAGAATATCAGCCTTGCCAGAACAAGGTGCAGATTAGCATCCAGTGACGGGTCCTTGTAAATGGCACTCACCTAAAAATAAAAACCAAAACAATTTTGAATATTGTAAAACTAAGAGTTGTATGAAAGTAATGGAGGTTAATTTTTCCGTTATAAAAATACACTCATTGCGTCTGAAATCTAGCGGTTCATGTGGGAATTAGGTGAATCTACATCATATTCTTAGTCGGTAATAAGGTTTTGTGGTAAAAAAAAATTTATTTGAACTTTCGACTACGAGTAAATCAAGTACGAAGTTTTTGAACAAAGGCCTGTCTTTGAATCACCTGTTTATTGTTTTTTTAAAATGCGTTAGACCGGGCGGCGTATTTCCAAAACCTATACCGGTTCAGTCGCGTAGCGATATAATTTAAATTTTAAATACACCTCTATATTGGTTATTTTTTATCACTTTGCAAAAACAAAAATCTAAATAAAGTTTAATTTAATCAAGATTTCCAATGTGTACATTAGAAATTAATAATTTTATTTCTAAATATTTAAATTTTCATAATGAAAATGTAAATTGTCGCTACCGCCACTGTACTGGTATAGGTTTTGGAATGAATCGGTATGAGCTGGTATGAGTTTTGGCGACCGGGCTCCAAATTTTTTTAACCTTTTAGTTTACAATTGGGCAGACGGATATGGGTACCGCCGCGCCAGAAACTATTTATTGGATAACCAACACCTCTGCCATAAGTCATCCCAAGTGGTTCGCATAGTTTTTGTTTATGTCTTGGCGGCGGATGCGTCTGCCCACCTTTCACGGTCGGGTATAAGGTTCTTGACTAACAATCCGAGGGTTGCGGGTTCAAATCCCGGCATGTGCGAGTGTGCGAGAAAATTTTATGTGAAGGACTTGCGTTGTTTCACAATTTTATCATTTAAAATAACATAAAGTATTTTTGCGGCAAGTTCCAGAGTGGAAGATCCTCTCAGTATCGCCCTGGTGTAAAACCACCAATCAGAATTAAAACGATGCTTGAAGTGGCTTCAGCCGTGTTTGGTGACCCCGCATTTTTTTCGTAATTCCCCACCTTCCTCTTCCCCATCTCCTTTCCCTCCCCACTTTCTTCAGCCTCGCAACATACTCCAATTGGGGATGCCATAGTCTCACTGGCTGCAGACAGTTTTACTCCTGGGACTCATTTCAGGGAGGCATTTTGACCTCTCCGGATGGATACCTTGCACTGCAGTTGGAGAGTAGGATTCATACTTCCGTCACTCCTGGACTCAGTGCCCCTTAGATTCCCACCTAACCCTCATACCTTTTTCCTCCACAATATCTCCTTTCCTTAAAAATACCCTCCACGCAGAATCACCTAGGATGACATAGGCCTTGAGGAAAATTAGTTTCCTCGGGGCCTTCCCAGTGTGGAGATAACGTAAAAAATTCAAAAAGAAGTCAAAGAGGAAGCAAAGGAAAATAATTTTTTTTGGGTTCTGTAAATTCACCGGTGATCCGCTTGAACCACTAGATTCCGGACAACGTGTATTATGTAATAAGCAACTTATTTTGTTCCACAGATTTGTTCCCATCACAAAATTACGCAATCTTTGGGCAAAGGCTTAAAGCTTTTTTTAACCATTGTGTATTGTCACAAGCGACAATTTTGCATGGAAAAATAAATCTGAAGGAAAATTACATAATTAAACAGACGATACTTACAATATTCATTAGCGCCATAATATACTGCCTTATTTTATCCTTCCCGTGGAACTCTATGACAGTGTAATCCACGGCGAGAGCAATTTCAAGCCACTTTTCCGACGGTTTTTTCCCTGCAGAAGTCTCTGAAAAAAGCATTAACTTATTCCTGCATAATTTAACACAATTCCCTTCATTCTCTGGGAGATATTCTCTAAGAAAGTGTTTGTGAGATACAAATTGAAAATTACTTTTAAGCCAACGACTTTCCACCACCTGAACTGTAGCTATTGTCATCCGGAAGAAGCTTTAGAAGTAATACGAACCTGATTTAAGCCTTATTCCCAAGAGGCTTAATGTTATAATTACAAGTTGATAATAATATTATGTATTTGTGTTTTATAAGAAGCTTTCGTATTCAAATTGTTCAAATGGATTGTGCTCTTTAAATTTAGAACATCTGCTCTATACCCTAGTTCCATTGAGGTATAACTCAAAATATCTCATTTATAATCCTACTAATATTACAAAGGCGAAAGTTTGTATGGATGTATGTATGTTTGTTACTCTTTCACGCCAAAACTACTAAATGGATTTTAATGAAACTTTACAATAATATAGCTCATACATCAGAATAACATATAGCTCAGAGCTCTAGTATTAAGAAATTTGTGAAAATAAATTGCAATAGGTGGCACGCGAGCTGTATGAAAAATGAATGTAACGGATATGGAGGGACAGAATGGGGGTTGGAGGGAAAGGCGGTGAGGGGGGAGGGGGGAGGGAGTGGGAGGTCTAGAGAGACTAGGGAGTGGGAGGTCTTTTAATGTGTATTGCAGATTTGTATAACTCTATAACACATGAAATAATTTACGTAGCAGATTTACATGACAGATTTTACAATAATATATTTTAGAGTTCCGGTCTAAAATAACTCTTGAAACCAATGGCTTGGCTGGCCAATGTTGAAAATGTTGAGTTACCTAGAGATATCATTTGGCGCGTTTCAGAGAGCAAATCCACGTGATGCATTAATCACGACTACTTACCACGAATTCTCATATAAAGATACTTTAGAAACTTTTTTGAATTTATTTCACTAATTATTCTAATTGCTGGTGTGTGGCAATGTTCGTATAAAATGTATTTAACATACATTTTCTACGAACCTTGAACCAAACCTTGAACCTTGAACCAAATCACAGAAGCATTCTAGTTTTCGTATTCTTCACTCTTCAAACCTGGATTTACAAATCCATTTTTCACCCATCTTACTACAACGCAACGCCTCGTCATCGCGTGTTCTTTTGGTTGTACAATGTACTCAGTAAGGAAGGGCGGGGCTGGTTGCGCACGTTTTCACTCAGTCAGATCTAGTGAACGGTGCATCAGAGTAAACAGGCAAATTTATCATGCTCTAAACGTCTCCAAATACAAATATAACTTAACTTTAAAGTAAATGTCGTGTATGTAAGAAAGTTCTTAGTTTCTTACATACACGACATTGTATGTCGTGTATGTAAAAAACTCAGGGTGGGGTAAGTTAAGCAAGGGTATGGAGCACGTTCATAAAATCAATAATGAACTCAATATTGTTACGAAAGCTGTACACATCTACAAAAATTAAACATCTGTTCATAATAAGTCAATTTTCATTTTGTTTATTTCTTTTACAATTTGGGAGAGGGATATGGGTACCACCGCCCCACCACCCATGTATTGGATAACCAACACCTCTGCCATAGGTCACTCCAAGTGGTTCGCTACGTTTGGTGACTTAGCCTTTAGGGGTGCCCGGGTTCATGGGGTGAGGTTTGTCTTCATCTTGGCGGTGGATGCATCTGCCCACCTTCTGCGCGGTGGGCCGGATCGAGAGAGACTGGTTGAGGAAGGCCTTTTGACCTCTACAACCTTTTGAACTCTCTACTCATCCCCTTGCATCTCTGTTGGAGGGATAGATTCATACGTCTGTCACACCTGGACACAATGACTGCCAGATACCTAACCACCTCTCATACCTTTCTTCAGCATTGACTGCCCATTACCGACCTGACATTTCGGAACTGAAGTCAATTATTTAAAAAAACTATGATTAAACAGCTATATAAAATCTAAAGCACGAAACTTTGTAAAAGACAAAACTTAAGTTATCGTTGATAATACTTTCCAAAAAAATCTAGAAGAAAAATTGTGATGTACGTAATTTTTACTGTTCGCTCGAAAAAAATAACAAAGCGCCCTTGTGTCTTGCGCTATGTTCCCTCTCTTGGTCCCTTCTTTCTTCTATTCAAAAGTGACGGTTTTTGATTTATTTCAATTGTCCAACTTGCTCCAATGCTCAACTAGCCCCGCCCTACCATACTACAGACTGGCGGGGTTGGCAAGGATGTACACATGTATTATATATCACTGATATATCGAATGGCAGATTTAACTAGCCTTATTACTTTGTGTGTATCTAGTACCTACGCGTGACAATCGACTGACGCTCTTCTGTACAAAATTTCCAAGTGTACTTATAATTATTTCGAAAAATCGCCTAATCAAAGGCTGCATAGACTGGATAGAAATTATAGTTCAATAGATATATACCGTTACCAATTAGTGTCCAAACTAATATTCAGTGTATTAATAATAGACTTATAAATTTTTCTCACGTGCACCTTTTATCGTTTTGGCGTAAGAAAGGTTGCTACATATAAACATGTCAATCCTTTCGTGATTATTTTTATAATAATAATAACAAATGTACTTTAACGACTTATTTTTTGGTACTCTCGTTATCATAATATTATATAAAAACTTATCGAAATCATTTGTACTTTCCATGATACTTTAACGAGGTTACATTATTATTATGAAACTGTAATTTTGCACAGTAGCAGTAAAGTATTTCGTTTTATGAAGAAGTTCCGATGAGTATGTAAATGGTTTAAGTGGAATAGTTTATAATTAAATTAGTTTTAGTGCTGTATAATGCGTTTATGTGTTTATGTTTTAATATCTATTTTGTTATTTGTTATGCACTTGTATATTATGTTTTAAGAACCCACATCTTATTAATATTTAATGTTCCATTTTATGCTATCTGCAGTTGAAAATCTGTTTTTAATTTTTCTTTTATTGCATTTATTAAAATATGCAATTTATATGCACCTTTGTATCTACCACATTTTATACGCAATTTTGATATCCAAATATTTAAAACTTTTTAGGTACCTTTATGCACTACACTTTTTTAAGCACTAAATCATATAAATTGTAAAAATGTGAATGGGCATAAGGGACGATTAATAAAATAAAAATAAATTAAAATATACGACACATAAAATAAAAATAATGATGTTATTTCGAATTATTATGAGCTGTCATAAAAAATAGCTAGTATTTTGAAAGATATGTAGTGCGTGATTCAAAGCAAAGGCAAACATTAACGACTGAACTGCGAACTAATTAAAAAAAAGAATAATTTTAAATTGCAAAACTTACAACTAAGGTTTGCAATCCCGCATCCCGCAATCCCGCGGGAAAAAAATCGCAAATCTTATTTACAACTAGACACAAATAAATTAAGTGCTTGAAATGTCGATGTCAGTATTTAAAAATATGTTTTCTTACTCCTGGTGTAGGGCCTAGTCTCCCAAGCGGTGTCTAAAAAATAGCCCACGTCTTCGTCATCGTGCTTCTTGTGCCAATGAACGACGCGCGGTTCCGGTTCTTCGTCGTAGCTGTTATTTTCCTTCACTTCCTCATCCACCTTCTTGACTGTCACAGTTTCTTCGTCGCTGAAATTAAAATTCACGTCATCTAGCAGGGTATCCCCAGTCAAGTTAAATACTCCACCATCTTCGCATTGCGTGCAGCGCTTTCTCTTATTTACCTTCCCTTCAGATCTGAAGTTTTCATGGTTCTGAAATTTATTTTCAGACTCGTTTCTCTCATCCCCTTTCAATTTCCCGTCCCAATTTCCGTCCCCCTTCATTAAATCCTCCCCGCGAGCGTTACTTCCGGATCGCGGGGTGCGATTTGAATCGGAACCACTCTCAGTTATTGAGGCGTTAGCGTGGAGATCTTTCAAGGCTCCCTTCACAAAATCATCAATTTTCGGCAATTTGGCCTTATAAACGATGTGTCCATTTATCGGGTGAACGGTAGGCTCTATGAAATATGACTTTCCGCCTGTTTCAAAGAAACCGTAGTAAAAAACCTCCTCACATATGGTGACGATCACCTTTGAATCGGAATCACTTAACACGCTTCCCGTGTAAAATTGGCAACTTGTAGAGTTTTCATTGAAACCTCTAGTAGTTTTTTCGCTGTCAGTTGATACCCAAGTTTCTTCAAACTGATGACTCAGAGATAAAAATGTATTTTCTTCTAGCAAAAGAATCCAGTCTTCAATTTCTATAGTTACTTTAGTTGAGAATATCTTTTTCTCCAAATTATTCTTGAATCCAATATCTTCATCACTCTCATTATTCGTAGATCGCTTTTCACGTTTATTCTCATTAAATGAATCACTAAACAAGACTCTCGGTTCAACAATGATATTATTAAACAAATCATCCACATCACTGACGATATAAAACTCATCAAAATTATTTCCATAATTAGAAGCAAACACTGCTGATCTTGAAGCAACTGACAGAAATATGAACAATTTCACCAAACACATTGTATCGCTTTGGCAATGGCTTTAACATGAATTTACAGCATTTTCAAATGCAGTGTACACTTTAGCATAATCACGTTAACTAGTGGATTCGAGCGAATTTAATGAAACTCGCAATCCACACAATTCAAACATTTGAATTGTTTGAAATTCACTGAAGCGTTGTAGGAGAACTTTAATTCCTTTGCGTTTTCACATGAAACCCGAACCAAACGGACCCAGCTGCGCACTGTGTTATACGCTTCTCAAATCCGAAATGAGTAAAAGATAAACAGTGTGGTCTCACTGGCACTGGTCTCGAGTTTCGATAAAGAAGAATAAAGAGAACGCTGTTCTCTGTTCTGGTTTCCTGGAATACAGTCATATTGTTCAGAGGCGTGCCTTTCATACGAAGAAGTCATTAATAATGATTATCATACTTACAACGGAGCTAAATTTTCTGGTAAAAAAGCAAATTTAAATTAAACAAAAATTTCAGCTTTGGCCGTTGGAGCTTCGTTCAAAACTCGATTAATGTTTTACACAGTTTCACATATTCCGCACCGCACGTGAACATTTATTATGTACCAATTCTTGTTCACTTATTTCTTGTATTTATATTCAATTAATATTTTTCAGCAAGGGATTATTTTTTAATATATTACATGGCCGTTAAAGAATACAACAATCTTCCACATAACGTTAAACAAATACAAGATACACACAAATTCAAATCGTCACTAAACCCTTTCCTTATAAACAAATAATGATATTACACCTAAAGTGAATACCTCACATAAGTGAAACACCTGTTTTTGTATTTTTATAATAATAATAATAATAATAAAAACGTTTTTTTTTCTTTTATCATTGCTTCTATTGATGAAAAGGTCACTGCTCAGCTACAATTCAGAATTTCTCCCGAATAGCAGGTGGTTTTCAGCAGCGCCTCCAATATACATAAAAAATTAAATAAAATAAAAATTAATTAAAAAATTTAATTAAATTAAAATGAAATAAATACAATTAAATTATATTCCATAAAAAATAATTCCATCAAATCTCTAATTTAACGCACAAAATATAATACAATATGAATAAAATAAATTAAAATATAAAAATTAAATATTTAATTAAAAAATAAAAATAAATTAATAATGTAAATCAGAATTCAAATTAGTAAATAATCTTAATATTAACACTCAAATAAAATAAAATATAATCAATTCAAATCAAATCAACTTCAAAATAAAATCAAATCATGTATAAAATATAATCAAAAAAGTAACTAAAAAAAATATGTAATCAATTCATAAATAAATAATAAAAAGGGTAATCAAATCTAATAAAATCAAATCTAAAACCAAAACAAAAAGACACGAAATGTTCCTTCAATCGTAAATTTTATTAATTAAGTTGTGGTGCGAATGACTGCGCAGTCAGCAACCATCCGCCGCAGAGCTTCTTGAAGTTCTGCAACGATGTAGATATAAATAGACAGTGGTATTTCATTCCAAAGTTTTGAGGAAGAATAGCTGAAACTACCCTCAAATATAGCGGATTTGTGTTTCAGGAGGATGAGTAAATGGTCCCTCTGGCGTGTACCGTGTGCACGAGAGTCACACGGTTTTATTTGTATAGGTATTTGTATTATTCTTATTTGTATAAACATTATAATATTCTTCTTTGTATAAACATTATAATATTCTTCTTTGTATAAACATTATAATATAACATGTATGTGGTTAGCTCGAAGAAATGGGTTTAACCCATAAGCTAGCTACACCTTTTGTATTTTTTATTTGAAAAATAAATATTTTTGATTTGATTTGATTTGATTTGATTTGATTGTTTGATTTTCACATTAAACCTTCAAAATCAGAGGGTGGTCACTGAAGTCTGATTTTGAAAACTTTCTGCCTGAGCAACGCGCGCCGGGGACTATTTCTGAAGCAAGTATGCAAACATTTGTGATGACACGCCACTGTAGTTATATTAGTAAAGTCAAGTGCGTAATTCCAACACAGTACAGCTTATGGTTATATTCCCACTGCATTTATAAATACGCCTGATCACTAATAATTAAAGTGGCCACATTAAATTCTTCAGTGACGGACGTTTTCATTTAAAAATGACGCTTTGTTGTTGGGGTTAATCAAGTTGGTGATAATAATAAATGTTTTATTATCTTTTCTTTTTTGTACATGTTGTATTTGGTGTTGAAATGTTTTGTTTTTCATATCTCCCTATGTTTTGTATTTAGCTTTTTGTTTGAGCTTAAATATTTTTGTTTTGGGTTTTGAATGAGAGTGGGATTTTGTTGTAGAGTTTAATATTAAAGTACAAGAAACTTTTTTGTTCAAATATCATGTTCGGAGTTGCTTGTTGGATAATATGTTTCTGAACCCTAGAATAAATAGGTATTTCTAGTATTGATGATTGTTGTTATTTGTTGTGTTTTGTATTTATGAATGAACCTAAAGGGGTATTGTTGTCGAAAAGAGTTGTTTCATTGACGTGATGTTAAGATTCTTGAAGTTTTCTTATGTGAATAGCGTAGTTATCTCAGGGATTTTAAGTCAAGGTCTGTAGAAAATGTACTTAACAAGGTTAGCCCGTATGGGCACTTTTTCAAAGTCCCGAAAATAGAGATAGTTGGTACATGAAATAGGTTGTTACTGCGGTTCCAGTTACCGGAGACCGATGCAGAACAGGTTCTTTATTACTTTTGGAAACAGTTCTTCAAAAGGAAAAAAGGGAGAGTGACTAGAGTAATCCTGTGAAAAATTGAACTGGTTTCTCAAATGAAAAAAAAGGTTTTTACAATTTTTTATTTCATATAAATATTCCTCTAAGAACCGCTTCCAAAAATAACCGATTCCTTAAGAAAGACGTCTACGGTTTCATTCAGTAAGTTCCAGGTATCCGATACAGGAATATCGACTATCTCTACCCTAATTAAAAATCAATTCGACAGTTGGCCATTGATACACCGCGCCTGATAGTAATAATAATAAAATCTGGTCGTATTTGATTATTTCCTACCTGAATGTGCCGTTTATTGTTACTCGATTGTCCTCAACACTTTCCCAGATTCATTCTAGATATATGGTAGTTTGATAAGCTTGGCTTTCAATTTGGAAAATTGACACCATTGGTCGGATAGCAAATACCCTGAAATTCATCATTGCATAAGACTATAACGATCTCGAATCTACACCATCAATGTGGAAGTAACTTTCAAAACTAGAATACTCATTTTAATAAATGATAATATAAACACCAACGTATTATTGAACAAATCTTTTGTGGATGCATTCAAAGTTGCTTGACGCCATTAGTAGTATTGCGGAAAATTCAAATATCCCGGAGATATATATTATGGAGAATGGACTTCAAGCAACGTCACAACTCTAGCTAATCACCGCTCTACCCCCTCGATGAGCTAACCTACGAACATTGACTTTGAATATGGTTTTCATGATGGCTTTGTGAGTATAGCCAATATCCAACCCTGATTTTTCAAATTATTTTTGATCCCACAAATTTTAAAAAATAAATCGTATGAAGATGGTGTTGTTCCTTTTATATCTATTAAGATTTTGTTTGAGTATGACGATGGGTGTTGTTCCTTTTTTATGAATTAAGATTTTGTTTGAGTATGAAGATGGGTGTTGTTCCTTTTGTATGTATTAAGATTATGTTTAAGTATGAAGATGGATATTGCTCATTTTATAATGAAATTATCTATACTTACTATTATAGATATTAAGTTAGTTGGTCGAGCGGTCTAAAGCTTTGGTGTCCTGCCCAGGCATCGTGGATTCAATCCCTTGCTAGCTAAATACATATCCTCAATCATTGCGCAAGCAACATTTTTAGCTTATAGTTATGGGATAAGGATGAATTTAAAATTTGTCACGAGACCTAAAGGAAATGTTTGTCTAGAAGTCCAATATTTGAAAATTTATAGATCAGGCAAAAATGTTTACAAATATGTCATGCCATTATTAAGAGAATATAGTATTCATGATTTCTTAGTGATCTGTTAAGAAAGTCATCTTATGTTATGAAATACTATCACTGCTCAATTCTCAGTATTTCAATAGAAGATGCTCTGAAATTCTAGCGTCACTCTCGGTGTCAGTGAACCGCCATGTGGCACACCGCACAGCATCCCATCAGAACGAGTAATTTAATCTGCCTCTTGCAAATGGATGCTTCTGATTTCTCTTCTTCTCGTAAATCCTCTACACAAAAATTATAATTTATTTTGATATTTTTCGTGAAAACCTTCTGTATGAATTCGATGAATACCCCTCTATTATTAATCTGCCCGACTTTAAACTTTGTCAGACCTCACAAGCTGTAAAGCTGTTAACTATTACGAGAGACAAATATGTTTTCATAATAGTGTGACTCCATGAGGGCACTTTACCTTTAGGATTACTGATTTTGTAATTTTCTCTGATTTTCAGAAAATAAACAAAGCCGACCGTAACAAAAATTACCTTGTCAACCGCAACATGCTATCTCTTCTCATCTTTTATGTCTGGATACAATTTTTTAACGGGTTAGTGGGGTTATTTCTAAGATAGCTTTTTACCTGCATAGTACATTAGGTAAGCAACAAGTGCAGAAAAATTCTGGAAGGCAGTAGCTATCTTCTAATACCAGATAATTTAGTAGTAATACATGCAAAAACCTTTTCATAGGGATGCATAATAAAAAAGTCGGTCTTAATGTATGGATGTGAGACATGAACCTTGAAAGTAAACACCATGAACAGGTTAGAGCAGTGGTCGTCACACTTTTCTGGTCAAGGGCCACATAGGACAATGTGAGGTATCACCGCGGGCCGCGCACTTATGATTTCGGGGGGGGGGGGGGGGGGGGGGGATTTTCGCACACGTGATAAAAATGATTACAATACATACAATAACAAAAATTAACCAATATTAAAGTTTATTTTGCTTTATTAGTACGCGATAAGCGTGTTTTTTGGTCTTTTTTAGACCATTTTTTTTACCTACCTACACCCTCACTGTGCCATCACTACGCCCTCTAATTTTCTCTGGGTCTTCTACTACCCCCCTGAAAGTCTCAAACGGCAATATAATTACTTGTAAAAAAAACGGATAATATAATTAATTGTACACGAAAAAAAATATTTAAAAAGAAAACAGCGGATATTGTGCGGGCCGCCAAATAAACGGATCTATAATTGTACTTAAAAAATATATATTTAAAAAGAAAACGGCAGATATTTGCGCGGGCCGCAAAAAACGGATAGTATCTATAATTGTAGGTACTTGAAAAAATATATATTTAAAAAGAAAACGCCAGATAATTGTGCGGGCCGCACAAATATCGGCCGCGGGCCGCAGTTTGACGACCACGGGGTTAGAGGCTTTTGAAATGTGGCTTCACCGGAGAATGCTCAAGGTCCCATGGACCGACATTTTTTTTTAACATGAGCTCCACACAGGAGGCCCTGAGGAAAATAATTTCCCTCAGGGCCTATGTCATCTTTGGGGATGCTGTGTGGAGGGTTATTTTAAGGAAAGGAAGGGGAGGAGAGTTCTGGGAAGGAAAAGGGTTTAAGGGGTGGGCAGGAATCTGGGGTTCAGTGTGTCTTGGTCATCCGCCTCCAAGACCTAGACAAACCTCACCCCATGAACCCGGGCACCCCTGCTAAAATGACATGATCAAAGAAATTCTCACGTGGGCTAGAACTGCTTACATTAATAAAAGTCAGGAAAATTTCATATCTGCGTCACGTACTTCGAGGGGAGAAGTATCACTCACTCCAATTAATATTGTAAAGCAAGATAGAGGGTCGCCGAAGGCCTGGTAGGAGACAAATGTCTTGGCTGTGAAATGTACGAGTGTGGACCGGCATTAGAAGTGTGGAGGAGCTGTTCCGGGCAGCACAAGACAGAGAGACATTTTCCAGAGTGATCGGCAACGTAGCGTCGCGTCGGGGGGACCTTACAGGGCACACCAAGAAGAAGATTTGCCGAAAAAGTTACTGCCTAAGGACTATTTCGCCACCTTTTATGTTGGTTAGGAAATATTGTTTGAAAGAAATATATATATATATATATTTTTTAAATTTAAAACCAATTTCGCCTCCTTTTCTCAGAAGCAAATCCAAAACACCAACCTCTATATCCAAATTGCAGCAAACAGGAATTCTTTTTTAACATGAAGTGGATTCAACGGTGACCGGACAGCTCAGAATGATTCCATGAGCACACTTATTAATAGGTGTATGGGAGTTGAACCCAAACTTGTACATATAAGCTAGGTAAACGATAAAGACCTGAACTAGTGATTTAAAAAGACAATATTTTGTTTCAGATTGATTCAAAAGTAAACACAATTTGATCAGAACAAAACTTTATTACGCAATGTTTTTAATCTTTACAAAAACTTCTTCAAAATAAACAATAACCAACGTAATTTTATATAATATTTATGTACTGTAGAAAATTTATTTGAATACAAAAACATAGTTTTTATAAATATCTACAACATAATTAATAAAATCAACATTATTAGACATGCACTGATAAACAAATAACTTAACAAAATTTATATAATTTATCTTAAGACGAAAGAAAATCTAAATATTCAAAATTATCGTTATTCACATGAATACACAAACCTTTAGATTTTATTTTTTTTAATATCATACTTATAATAAAATTGGCCCTTCAAGGTTTTATCGAGTTTTAACTACGGGATAATATTATTTTAATTCGAGTTTCTAAAACATAAAAATTAATAAAAGGCTTTTTTCTTATAGTTAGTTCTTAAAAAACTCAAAAAAATATTTATTAAATTATTTTACAAAAAACAGAAAAATATAATATATTTTCATGTTTTGATTCATTGGCACAGAGTTATTTTATTTTATTGGCAAGACTATTAACTTATAGACTGTCACTTTACAGGAATCAACATTAAAATTTTTTCATTTTGTAGTTGTGAAAAACAAAGTCAAATATCAATTAATTAAGGTAAAGTAGGTGGATATGGTAATGCCGCATCATCACGTCTGACCTTCTAAAGTATAGCTTCAAAACCAATACGCAGATGACTCCACAGGTCATTGCATCGTGCCAAGTTGTAATAAAATACAAGGTACGTGCCAACATATTTACACCGAAATATTTAAGAAGCGAATCTTCAATGTATGTTATATAAAATCCAATCTTTGTGTAGGGTGGGCCATAAACATTTCCACGTTTGTAATCGTGCTAGTGGAATTCCGAATGGGGGATAGGAGCAGGGTCACTTATGCGTGGCTCCTTGCTTCTTGGAAATTTTGTCGCAATGGTTCGCTTTACGGGAGAGCAACGCGCTTTCTGGGTAAAACATTTTTACGAACACAATGATTTCGTTCGTTTCTGTTGAAACCGGCAGGAAAATGGAGCAAAATAAATTGGTTAAATAAATTTTCCCTAACAAACTGATCTCGTGCAGAGTACCAATGTACCCCGAGATTTGTGTCGAAAAGTTTTCGAAAATCTATGGGCCTGATTTGAGGAATGCCAGCGGCGAGATGGTAGGCATTTTGTCGAAATTATTTTTACGAATTAATTTTCCAGAAGATTTTTGTTCTTATCAATAATCATTTATTTATACAATCTGTATTTTTTTCATGATTTTTTCAAAAGTGCAAATGTTTATGGCCCACCCTATAGCACGTTTGGCGTTATATTGTTAAATAACATAGTTTAAGCCGCTATTTTTTTGCAGGATCAGTGCAAGTTTTATTCGAATTGTGGGGTAATATGCCTCACTGGGACTGGGTAATATGCCAAGCGCGTAATAAAAATTGAATTCTACCCAGCTTATAATATGAATGCTCCCTAATTACTGTAGGT
Organism: Limnephilus marmoratus; assembly: GCA_917880885.1. Taxonomy (NCBI): domain Eukaryota; kingdom Metazoa; phylum Arthropoda; class Insecta; order Trichoptera; family Limnephilidae; genus Limnephilus; species Limnephilus marmoratus. The sequence goes on along the minus strand of OU862914.1, from coordinate 50,750,921 downwards.
TGTTTTATTTGAATTATTGATATGAAAGGCGAATTTACGAAATTACGATATTAGTTTTTGTTTCATTATTTGTACTGGTGCCATATTACCCAGGTTGGTGTTGTCTTATTCCAAAGGGCTTGGGGTAATATGGCAAAATCACCTTCGTGATTAGATATAAAGTTTTTATATAAGTTAGTATTATACGTGCTGTATTTCACCGAAAGAATTTTATATCTAATGTTCGTATTAGTGGAGCTGACCTTTCTACCAAGGCAATCCGTACCATATTAATCCACTTTGCCTTATAGTAATTACCAAGTTTTCATAAAGTCGGTTTTCATACAATCAACGTTATGAAGCTTATTGATATTTTTGGTAGCCTTTTAAACGATTAGGAGTTGGAATATCTCAGAGTAAAAGTGAAACTGTTTTTGGGGAGGGTGGAAATATGAAATTCATGGAAGAATGAGATTTTTAAAAATAACAATTTTTAATTTCAATGAGAAAAAATTAAAATCTCGGAAGCCTATTTTTATAACTAAAATCGTTCTATGGGGTCTAATTTTGGATAGTATTATAACGTCTTGGTGAACGTTTATTATCCAAACACGTGTTTCGTAGCACCGATAAACCTTCAACGTAATTAAAGCAGTTAAATCTTTAACCATATGGTTAAAAGTTTATTAACGAACCTCTTAACGTATATTTTTGACTTAAGTCCAAGAGTATAATTATCAGACAAGCGATAACACACATAGTACCAAAATAATAAAATTAATTAATATTTTTTTATTCAAAATGGGTACTTGTTTTGTTATATTTGACAAATTCTTATATGAATTTACAGTATAAGTTTTCCAGTGGATATGCTTTAGTGGGCCGTTGTCATAGCTATGTCATTCGTGCACAAATATTGTTTGAATAGCTATCATGGATAGCTATAGGATATTTAAAAAAAAATGATAAATCACGTAGGTGGGTGAATTTCTTATATGATCTAGAATGTAATACTAAATAGATTAAGGCGATCCAATAGTTCAGGAAAAAATCGAAATCGGAATTCACGCCCTTTATGCGAGGAGTTTAAAAATACTTGAGAAAAAGCTTTTGGTAAGGTTGGAAAAGGTATTTGAGAAATTTTTTTTACAGGTTGATTTCGTAAAGGCCTGTAAAAAACATAAATTCCTGTTTTACGCATTGTTTATTGTAAGAAAACTGAAATTTAAAATTGATTTCACGAAACTAAGCGACGCGGAGTAACACGACTGTCTTCGGCGCCGGTTGTCACTGAAATGAAAAAGGTGTTGCCCAGTGCATGGTTCTTGTGCCCAAGCCATAAGGGTCACTTCAAGAATCCAAATTCATAGAGTGCGGGCCGTATTGATTGATGTCAAAAATAACAACGAGAAAATACGTATTTTATTTTATTTTGTGAAGTTCGGCCGTAAATATAATTTTTTTGCGATTATTATAAAAGAAACTAAATTTGCCACATTATACAATAAAACGAAATCCGAAAAGGGGTTTATAAATAGGAGAGTTTGGACTTGAAAGTGTTTTTTATAGACCTTATAATTTATTTTTTTAAAGGCTTATTAAAAGACTTATTAAAAAAAATAACCGATATTTTTAAGGGCCAAGGTATGTTCTACACACAGTATTTAATTGAAGCATCTATAATACTTCTAAGCTATCAAATTTTCAAAACAAAAACATGTGATTTTGTATGATTTTGCATTATTTAGTATGGCTTCATCTTAAGATATTTTTTTGTGTTTTTGTAATCCTGAAGGAATGGAAGGAAGAAAACTTACTTTTCAACAGTAACTTAAGTTAACATCAGTTAACGTTTAAATCAATGACTAAACAAAATATCCAAGAGAAGGACTTGGCATACCAATCCAAATAAATACCGAACATTCTGTCCAAACGGTTATACGAAAAAATACAAGTGTGTAGTTTACACGCAGTAGAAGTAAAACCTAAATTAAAGAAGACAAGAGTGGGGAAGCTATGATGCACCGCACAAAGAGGAGACCGATTATTCTATCTCATTCTATCGCATGCTAAATCCTATAGATGATGCAATTTGTCTCTTTTTTAGTGTCGCTTTTTCGTTTCATCGAGTTTCAAATCGCAATGGTGCTAAAGAAGTTTTTACTTCAAATTTAAAATGGCGGCCACGATGGCCGCAACGCCGGACTGAAAACTACTGAATAATATCTATTGGTAACCCAAAGACGATGTATGTCGGCAGCCATCTTGGCCGTCATTATTGTATAACCACTTGTATAACGTTTTATTAGTAAGTCGAGACCTCTCTCTTAGTTTATTTTAAACTAGCTGGTTCCCGGCATGCGTTGCTATGCCATTTAATAAAGAAAAAAAAATTCCCTGCGTGTCCTTTCCCATTCTTCCCATCCCCCTTCCGCCTCCCCTTCTTCTCCCGCGTCCCCTTCCCTTCTCGCGTTCCCACTCTGTCTCCTCCACCTTCCCTCTTCTCACTCCACTCCCCCCCTTTCCCCGCATCCCCCTCACGAGTTCCCCTCCCCCTTCCTCCCTCACGCGTTCCATGCATTAATTCCCGGTACATTCAGCTTTCAAACAGCTCGCGTGCCACCTATTGCAATTTTTTTAATACAAATTTCATAATGCCAGAGCTCACCAGTAGTTTTATACAAACCTTGTCCTGACAATAACGAACACAGAAAAATAGAATTATCCAATTTGGTGCAGTCGTTCGGAAGTTATGCGCGTACATACATTTCGGCGATTCATTTTTATTTATATAGATAGATAGATAAAAGATAGATAGAAGATAGATAGATAGACATAGTTATTGGTTAAAATAAATATTGGCACCACGGTTTTGCTTTGAACATGCGATATTATACACTAAAGCATGTCGTTGACATGTCAACAAATTATAGTGAATACATAAAATTACCTAAGTAAATATGTAAAATTTCGTGCAATTTAAAATTTTGTAGTTGGTCTTCTAATAACCCATTTTGGTTATGATAATTGAAGGTAGCATACCAATTTTTTCTTAAGAGTAATAGAATATGTTAACTACGGTACTTAGAGAGAGATTTAAATTAATAAAATTAAATAACATTTGCTTTAGATCCTTGCGAAAAAGCTACTTTCTAAATAGTGAGATTATAAAATAACGTGCTTACTAAGGTTAATGTATTTAATAAAAATACCAACTGTGCAACGTTATTGCAAGAATATCTAACTATTTATAGAATGATGGAAATAAATTTAATTACAAAGTAATTTTGAAAGCTTCGATTTTCCTTAAAATATTTAGTGGTCAAATTCATTATATTTTTTATAAAGTACGTCGTCAATCATTTATATGTGAGTGATGGATAAAATAGAAGAAATGATAAAGACTCAAAACAATGGATAGCATTTAAAAATTTTCCAAACATTTTCCAAAAAGCAACAATGTTATGTATCGTAAACCGGGAAAACTTTTCATCGTTTTTTGGAATTTTCTTTAAAATTGTTTAAAAAAAAAAGTTGTTTATTTTACTTTACCATAAAATTTCATTTCCGATGTGTTGATTAAAAATCAATATTTTTCTTCGTAAATAATAAAATTTTAATATTTGAAATGTAAATTGGCTAAAAAATTTATACCTGCGAATAATTGAATGAAAGTTCCTAAAATAGAATAAACTTAAAAAATTAAATACATATTCCCTTTCTTAACAAAAATTGTAACAAAAATCTCACCTCACTTTGTATCACTTCCATGCAATTTTGTTTTAAAACTAGCTGGTTCCCGGCATGCGTTGCTATGCCAATTAATACAGAAATTGTTTCTCCCTGCGTGTCCTTTCCCATTCGTCCCGTTCCCGTTCCCCTTCCTCCTTCCCTTCCTCTCCCGCGTACCCTTCCCCTTTTGCGTTCACACTCCGTCTCTACCACCTTTCCTGTCCCCACTCCACTCTCCCCCTTCCTCCGTCTCGTGAATCCCCCTCCCCCCTCCCACCTTCAGCATTCTATACATTCAGTCCCGGTACATTCAGTTTTCAGACAGCTCGCGTGCCACCTATTGCATTTTTGTTTATACAAATTTCATACGCCAGAGCTCACCAGTAGTTTTCTACAAACCTTGTCTTGACAACAACGAACACACAAAAAAAAAGAATTTTCCAATTTGGCGCAGTCGTTCGGAAGTTATGCGCGTACATACATTTCGGCGATTCATTTTTATTTATATAGATAGAAGATAGAAGATAGGAGATAGAAGAAGATAGATAGATAGATAGAAGATTAAATGTTTTTTTCGTCAAAAATTGTCTCGAAATTATGATCGGGTTTGTAAAATATCTGAACAACATAGCTCGTATAATCTTAAGACAATAAGAAGCATTATTTCTTTCGCTTTCTTACATGAAATCACAAATATTCGCATGACAGGAAGAGAGATATCTATCTTTTAATAATGCAAGGTTGCTCTGGGATAATCTGGGTCTCCTGTTATTATAACGGAATATGATGTTTTGAGACAACTTGGGTCTATTGTGATTAAATGAGTTAAATTCGAGTGCAAATTACACGCGGTAGAAGCGAAACTTTACTAAAACGATCTCAACCAATACTTGAAATGTGTGGTCATAATCAAAGCGACCAATGAGCGCAGACCTAACATAATTTCAATTTCATATCTCAACCAATAGGAGCCTTTAAAAGTGACATCATAATTAAAGCGGCCAATGTGCGCAGTTGATGCGTCGCAGATGCAGTAATCGTCATTTCCGTTTCATCATAAATCCAAATCATAGCGGGGCTGTAGAAGTTTTTCTTATTACCTTATTGGATACCGAAAATTGATGCAATGTAATTCAATAAACAAAATATTTTAAGCCCCGCTAAAAGTCATTATTAGTCCTTCTTTATGAAAAGTTCTCCTTTAAGATGAAACTATCCCCGGTTTACGTTAGATGAAAAGTGCATCGGATTATTGTAAAGTCACAATAGACACACTTACTCTATTTACATAGAATATAAAACATAAATATTTATCAGTATATTTATATACAAACATATATATTTTTTGTATGAATTCAATACATGGGTATTAAGTAAAAGAAAATTGATAAAGACATGCAGTGTTAAAATTCAATTACATGAATACTAAAGAAAGGTGAAACAGGTGTGAAAAAAATGATAGCGGAAATCAAAACAAAGAATCAAAATCATCGAAGAAAGCAATCACTTTGTGACTAACATTATACAGAATGAAACAAGATCTGTGTTTAAAACCAATTTATTTTGATATATATTTGTCGTCTGGTTTCGGTTGTCCTCAACCTTCCTCGTGAGAATAAACATATAAAGTTTGTAATATGTTTATTCAGTACTTTGACTTTGCGACAAAAATTAAGCATTTTTTTGCTTACACAGTTTATTTTTGCTAGCGATTTATTCACAGAAAAAAACTGGCGGCGAAATCTAGAACTCTAAAAAATCGCTCAATTCGGCTCGGTTACACTTCCCGCTGACAGGTTCGTATTACAAAACAAAAGACGTCATTTTTACCATTAGTTTCAATGCAAATGAAAATGCTACGACTGTTGAGAAAGGTCAGGATCTTACATGTCAAATGTTTAGCCTAATAAAACGGATCTCTCAGCGATTTCGGTCGTTGTTTTGCAGGAAACGGCATTGCCGCCGAAAAAACGAGTCTGTCTGAGATTTTTTTTCAAAAATAGTTTAGCCGAAAAGATTCCGCAACTTTTAACACCAATATTACACGCCCATCCCATGTAAACAACGTTTAGGAGATGCTGCCAAAACTCGAAATTTTCCAAAAAAATATCACCGAAACACAAATATAAAGTTTGTAATATGTTTATTCTTCCAAGGAAGGTTGAGGTCAACCGAAACCAGTCGATAAATATAAATCAAAATAAATTCTCCTGAGGAAGGTTGAGGTCCGAACTTAACCGAAACCGGTCGACAAATATAAATCAAAATAAAGTGGTTTTAAACAAACAACTTGTTTCATTCTGATCAAAATCAGTTTAAGATTGGTGATTTATAAGCAATGGTTATTAATTTTTTTACATTATGTTCTAAAGTGGTCAATTCATGGAACTAGCGGGAATATTAGTTTAATATATACAGGTAGACATTCGTAGGTATAAAATGAACGTAGGTTTAATAATATAATGTAATTAAATGTTAATAAGTGTCCTCCTAACTAGTAACATATTATTTTTTAAATAAAGCGATGTTAAGTTCTTTATCGATGCTAATTATTATTATTTCATGACATTAAATAAAATCTGAAGATCAGTTTTGTTTTCTCACACTTAGTAATTATATACAACACTTGAGATCAAACACAGTTACAAACACAATTCAACCGAATGAAAAATGCGAGAATATCACAAAAAAATAATATCAAGGTAAGCTGTGTAAAAATATAACTGGAATCAATCAAAAAATATTCAAATTGCTCCTTTTTTCATATGGGTCCTGTTGTGCACAACCATGAGTGAGAACAGCTGTCAAAAGGTTTCAAAAGCTGACATTCTTTGATTGATTGTGGTGGCAAAGCAAGGTTCATATTATTTCTTGCATGTTCATCAAAATCTTAAAGGATAAATGAATGTTGGTACTCCTTGTTTCTTTATAATAGGCCTGCAAGATGATGGAGTATTAAGAGTCAAACTTAGGTGGCTGGATGGTGTGCAGATAAATATTCTATACTATTTGAGCTTTAGGGACTGGGTGGAAACAAGGAAATCGGTGGGAGACCAGGCGATCGCCGGTGGCGGTCAAGGTTTCAAGCAGACGACCGATAAAACCCTATATCAATACGATATTCTCTAAAACCGTTATCTACGGTCAGTTAGCGATATTCGTGAGTACGGTCAACAAATGATATGAGATGTTCCGACGGCCGATAGACAAAATTCAACACGGTCTCGAGGCTTACAAAGATTAAGAGATTAGAAAGAAGTCGCATTTCAGGCCAATAACTTTACATTAGTTCTGGCTTGGAGAAACGAAAGTTTTTCAAATGCAACAAATTGTGGCTGAAGACCTCATTAACAAATTAATTACATTTTTAGTATCAAAATATATACACGGACTGCCAATGCAAATTAAAGATAGTATTTCAAATCGGCATTGTCTATTTGTTCGTATTTTTACGTAGACTTTTGACGTTCGAGGTTAATAAATGTGAATCCGTAGAGAGACCCGCCAATGTTGCCATCGTGATACGATTTCTTATTGATTTCGTGTAAATATCGTTTCGTCTATTGACAGCGTAACCGTGCTTGGGATTTCGATACAAAATCGTCTGAAGTTAAGTTTGTCGATCTAATATTGCTAACTTATTCATGTTTATGGAAACGCTTTACAAGATCATTATTCATTTCGTAAATACGGATACTCCTCTCAACTGCTGATTTTAAAACCGCGCAACAGCTATCATTTCACTTAGAGATGTAGGTAAGGCTTAAAAATAGTTTATATCTACATAGATACCTAGTTGTATTAAGTTTTGGTGATTGAACATAAAACCCTCATCACCTTTGATGAGTTTTAACAAATTGAAATTGCGTCAACCATGCAGAAGACAAAGTTCACACGGTCGTTAAACATATTATGTGGTAATAAATCAATGCATTTCTAATTGCCTTCTGCACACTTCCAGTGACCAGCTGTAACAAAACTCTCAGTCTTGAGGGTATGCAATAAAGGGGGCTTGAAATTCAGAATAAGATTTGAAAAAGCCCAACCACAATAAGTAAATAAAAAGATAGGTACAGTCCTTAAAATGAACAAATAATATCAAATCATTAAGAATATCATAAAATATTTATCAAATTACTTTCGTCCAAGAAAACTAACGAGGAACCGCACAAGAGTAGCAAATGAACGAGAGTACCATTTTGGTTTCTTGAATTGAGATACATTTCTATCAGGATGGAGGCCAGAATAGAGGCCATGATGTTGGAGTTTTGATAAAGTTTGCCAGCTCTGCCGGTGCCGTTGTTGCAGAGATTGGTATCGCAGCAGGAGGTGCAAGCGTAGATCTTGGTTCGTTCCCCGATGATGATGCAGCCGGGCTCGCAGTGCTTGGTGCAGTTCCTCTCCAAGGACCACATCTTCAGGGTGGATGTGGAGTTTTCGTTGGATGTTGTGTAGGAGAAACGCTTCACCTGCAAGGGATAGATATTAAAATTCCAAAAATTCTCAAATTATGCATACAAGGTACAAGTTTGCACTTTATGTACTGAATCGACTTCAAAACGTTGAAAAATGTGAGACTAATTTGGTTATTTAGGGCTAAAGAATACAGCGAGAACGTTACGTATAATTTTGCCATAAAATGAGGATCTACAATGCAGAGGCTCTCCTTGTCATCGTTGCACTTGTAGCTGAGAGCCGTTTGGTTCCCCCTGAGGTTTGAGCACTTATCTTCCTGCTCCAAAGTCTGATACCTGTAGCACCAGAGGTCGCTGGCCGGCCGCTCGGCAGACTAATTTGGTTCTTTAGAGCCGAAGAATATAGTAAGGACTTTACACATCATTTTGTTGTAAAATGAGGATCTACCATGCAGAGGCGCTCCTTGTCGTCCTTGCACTTGTGGCTGAGCGCCGTGTGGTTTCCCCTGAGGTCTGAGCACCTATCTCCCTGCTCCATAGTCTGACACCTGTAGCACCAGAGGTCGTTGGCCGGCCGCTCGGCAGCCGGAGTCCTGTGCACGCTGTTAGGCTGCAGTAGCTGCCCGTGGACTGTGAAAGAACAAAAATGTATTAACCTAACAGGCCAACATAACCAGCAGGGGGTGGGTTTCCAAAATTTCAAAAACTACCGGTTACTGAATTACTTTCTACTAACTATTATCTACCTAGTACAATTTAAAAAAAAAATTAAAGTGTGTATTGAGCGTGGACTCAATGGGGAAATATTTACCAAAACTTCTATGCTCTTTATAATTTAAAAAGGAAAGACGTAGATTTTGAAATAAACAATCACATTGTCAAGAATAAAGTATTTTCTGGCAATTCGTTTTTATAGGTGATCTGGAAACCATGCTCCTGAGGGCAATCCATTATGATTAATTATGAAGTATTATTACAATTTTCGGAAAAAAACTAAAACAAAGTAAAAGTTTGTGCAAATTTATTTCCACGGTCATGCTGTTGTGCTTGACGGCAATCAATCCTTGATCAAACGCTGGCACGAACCGAGAATCAGCGATAAACAGAAAGTATCAAAATTTTAAAATGGAACTGAATTTGTGAAAAAGTTGAATTTTGCGGGGTTCAAATAATCAAACCTAAAGACCTTGAAAAAATTAATTACATTTTTCACAAATATTATTATCTATAATAATATTATCATCCATCTCGTGGGTTCTGAATAAATAAAGAAAAGTATTCGGCAAACATTCTTAGAAAAACAATTCTTAAAAATTTAATTTAAAATTGATGAGTATTTCATTAAATTATCAACAAAACCCACTAAAAATCTAATTAATGATCTCACTCAGTAACCCCGTTTATTTAATAAGATATTACCATAAAAATGTGCGGCTTGGGAAAAATATTAATAGGTCAAGGAATGAGAGAAATTTCAATGATAATAACCACTGAAGAAAAAAACCAAAAGAAGGTGTTGGCGTGTTTGTGAGCACATTGCAATGTTTAACCTATGTATACGCTTAATTATTCTTAACCATTCTCAGTTCCGGGAAAGTTTATAACAGAAAGAAACTCTAAATTTTTGCCCATTTCCAAATACACAAAAATAATAATAAAAATGAAATATGGTAATTATCAGGCACGTCATGACCAAAGGAGTGGTTGTGCTGAATCCATTATTAGAGCAATTATTATTGTTCAAAAACTAATTCTGAGAATTATATTTAAATGTCAAATGCCAAAATCAGGGTCTTAGATATTCGACAGCTATTTACTAAGACAAGCATTTGTTATATACAAAAAATAACCTACTAATGGCCCCACAACATCAAGCACACACCCGCTTTTCATCAAACCTGGGTTGCGTGTTCCCAAAAAGTAATACTCATTCACTCAACGACAATTCTGGTTCATCGTTCCTAAAATTTATAATGCTCTGAGTACTGACATATAATCAAGTAATTCTAAATCACTTTATGCAGCACGTGTACACTATTGGATATTTGAGCTTCAAAGAATACATGAGTTCTTAATTATTAATTTTTGCATTTCAAAATTTTTATTTCAATTTATATTTCTATTTTTCTTTAAAATATTTTTTTTTCTTTCTTAATTTTTCAACCTAATTTTATTTATGTTTAATTTATGTATATATATATGCTTTAATTTACATATTCTTAAAGAATATATGAGTAAATAAATTAAAAAAATAAATCTTATTATTTTTTTCTGTATTCTCTTAAATAAATCTTATATTTTACAATTTTTTAATTTATATTTTTGTTTCTATTTTTCTTTCAAATATGTTTTTTTTTCTTTATTTTTCATTTACCTTTATGTATTTCTTAATTTTTATTTAGTATGTTTATTACCTGTTTCAATAGAATAGCACTTTTAATTCCTGTATAAAATATTAAATGTATGACTACCACAACACGGACATTAGCCTAGTGCAAAAAAAAACAAAAATCTGTAATAAATAAAATATTATGAAATAAAAAATAAAAATTAATATAAAAAAGCATTTTCTGAATGTGATTTGAACTTGGGAGCGGAACGATGAAAGTAAACAGAAAGCTATTGTCCTGATTATTTTTTTGGTTATTACGCCACGTTGCGCTTCCTCGTCAAACGTTTTGGACAACGTCACGGTGTCCATCACTAAGGCAGAAATATAGTGTTTATGTACGTGGAATTGACACCAAATATATCTTTGATCCTTTTAAGAGGAAACCCAGTCGCAGAAAAATTCGCATAATAGGCATTTAACCAAATTATTGCTGTTACTGTCACTTCTTCTCCCCCGAATACTGAGCGAAAGGGACAACTGCATCTCAGGCTGATAATACCTAACTAAAATTATCGAAATCGAGGTTTTGTATTCCACAGTTTTCTCCTGGTCCATTATTTAAGATTTTTTTCACTATCTGTATTAGAAGAAAATACTCTTTAAATCACTTCTTCTAACACAACAAACTTATTTTGTGGCACGATTTTGATTTAAATTAATAAAATACTTCGTTTTTACCACTTTTATTGTTTACAAAACCAACATTGTTCACGTCTTCAGGGTATTTTATTGATACTAATTATAATTTTCTTATTGATACTAACTCTTTAAATGTTGCTTTTTTAAAATATATTCTGAAAGCCGGTTGATGGTGTTCCAACCAGACAATTTTAACGATTTTTGGAGGGTCCTAACTCCTATAAGAAGTAACTTATCAAAAAGCGAAACGTAACGACATGCTAATGGTCAATATCAATATTATATTAAAAAATATTTGCGGTAGTATCAAAATCCAGGGAGAAAATAGGAGAATACGTTTGCTTGAGCAAAACGCGCGCCGCCCGGTTTTCTTCGAACTTTGCTAGTAGTTTAGTGGAGAAGAATGTGATTTATTTACTGAACGTGTTCGAATACCATAATTTAGTGGACTAGTTTAGTCAGTGGTTTAGTAGAATCGATCCATTTTGTTTTATTTTTTCGGGAGAGTAGCGCCCTCCACCATGTGTGTCATTACTCACTGAATCAACCGATGCTCAACCGCTAAACAAGTCCGAACCCGTAGTTTTAGTAAAATTCTTTAGCAGCCGCAGAAATGTCTCATTGGAGCGAAGACGCTACTCTAAAATTATTTTATATTTTCTACTATTTTCGTTCCATAGTTTCTATACTTTCATCTTACTAATTTTTTCCTCCACCTTTTCTAAAATATCCATTGCAATCCGATTAACTTTCCGGATAGATGGATGGATGGTATGATTATTATTGTAACTGGTAGTTTTGAATAATAATACCACATTGTGATTTCTACCACGCTCCTATGTATTACATATGTCTATTATAGACGTCATTGTCTGCTGCGGTTACTTTTTTTCCGGTGAGTAATTGTCACTGGATCCGAGGAACCGGCTATTCTTGGAACCAGTTCCTATAGGATTTATAAAATGGTCACCAACACTTAAACTGGGCGAAGCTGAACCAAAAGCTTGGGGAGCACGTTTTAACTGCTAGTACCTTAAGAGGGTATTACCAGAGAAAACCAGAAATAAGTCATTTTTAAATCAGATTTTAGACGTATTGACTCTTTTCGACGAAAAATTATAAATGGATTTCGAAAGATTGTTCTTTTATCTAGCATTCGAAAGATTTAAATTTTGAGAAAAATGTTTATTTTTAGTATAATAATGTTATACCGTAGGTCTTTGGCAGATTTGTTAAATTTTCAAAAAAGATTTTGTATTATACTACACCCATTTCAAATCATAATATAATCATGCAGTAAAATAAATCATTATCTGGGTATCGCACGTTTTGGATTTTTAATTTTAGTGTAAATAAAACCATTAAAAAATACATACGCACATGTGTTTCTTGACAAAAATGGGTCCCTTTGTGTATTTATTTGCGCACTTACAAACTAATATATTTCAGACTTTTTTAACATTCTTATTTAACTTTCACATTATTGAAAAATGATAAATACTTATAATAAAAAAAAAATAATTAGAAAAAGTACATTATTTTAATAATTTTATCATCACGCCTTTCAGCATTTTTGGAGGTAGGTATAAATTAAAGCAAATTTGGAATGAAATAAAATCGACATTGAGTTATAATTTTAAAAAGCTGGTACGGAGAATAATTAATCTTTCTCATGGTAACCGCCCTGAACGATCGTAAGAACAACCTTCAACGAAATGTGGATTTTCGGCCGCTGGCTGGTTAAACGCTCTTAAGGATTATACTTGAAAATACTTCAAAAATGTGTGGCGTGTGTTTCAAAATGGTTCCGAAACTTTATTTCGATGGATAAGTTAGTTATTATGCAAGTCTCCAGGCAATATTAGCGAAACTGCATTTGACAAAATATTCGTTTACCTACCTAATGATATAGTGTGAACATCGGGAACGTGTACTGCACACTAAACAGATTAAATCTACTCATGACGAAACTTTCCATATAGGATCAGATCGATGACAAGAACATCCCACGCGCAAGGAATACATTATCATTTCCAACTAAACGGCAACTCTTGTCTCATTGGTTCGGCGCGTTTTCATCCCATGACAAAACATCCCCCCACAAAATATTCCCAACAAAATATCTTATGGATAAAACATCCCCCAAAAAAATATCTAGTAAAACCTAACCTAACCTAACAAAAAAATGGGACAAAAATAATACAGACATCCTGTAAAGACAATAAATTATGGTTAAAAAATAGTACAATGGGACAAAAATAATACAGGCATCCTGTAAAGACAATTGATCAAAAATAGTTATAAGAAAGAATTCAGCGTAGTGGAAATAGATAAGCGTACTTGTAGGAATTTTCATCAACTTAAAGAAAGCATTTGACAACATTTCCAGTGAAAAACTTGCTTTAAAATTAAAAGAAAATGGCATTGACCGCATAGTCCGCAAATGCATAGTAAGTTGCCTAACAAAGAGACCTCAATAGTAAATTTAAATCAATCGTTTAGTACATCTCTCACAAGTAAATTTGGCATCCCCCAAGGTACCGTCCTCGGACCATTATTATTTCTAATATATGTGAACATATATTAATTTTTTTTAAATTTAACTTGGGATATTTTGTTGGGGGATGAAAACGCGCTGTCACGGCCGATACCGAGACACGAAAAGCTGACTGTAAATCCCTTTTTTTTGTTTTGAGTAAATACCAAATAATTGTGTTTTGAAATTCAATCGTAAGGAAATAGGAATTGAGAGGAAATCTCTTACCTTTGGACGGCGTACTACGGCGATGCAGGATCGATCCTGGCTTTCAGCACTGACACAACACCAGGCTTCTACGAACGACAGTTTTTTACTATAAAAAGACGAAATCTTGCGATATTTGCAATATTATCCACGAGAGAGCTGTGACCCATGTCACGAACAAAATTCAACTGCCCCAGTGGGTAAGGTGTACTTGGGCAACAATATTGTACAATTATTTCCTCTTGTAGGTAGTACCATCTTCTTCTTTTCCTGGTGAGACTTTGAGGAAAGGAGGAAGAGAAAGGAATGCATGATTGATGAAGGAACTTGAGGAAAATGGATTTAGTTTTCTAAAAGACTGTTTCAGAACCAAACATTCCGCCTACCTTGAGGAAATATGATATTTTCTCAACAACGATATGCGAAAGAAAAACAATGAAAAAAAACGAAAGCAAAATAACTAATTAACCTAAGGATTGAACAAGACAAACGAAAAATTAAAATTATAATTAATTAATCGATGGGTAGCTTATACAATTTGACCACGGGCCGCTTAAAAATGCCCTGAGGGGTTCTTACAGTAGCGACACGAACCATTCCATCGGCGCCGGGGAATAATTCAACCACCCTCCCGACAGGCCATCGCATTGGGGTTGCTTGTGAATCATCTATCATGACTAGATCGTCAACTTTCAAATTAGGAGTTGACGTTGCCCACTTGTTGCGTTGTTGAAGAGTATGTAGATATTCTTTTCGCCAACGATTCCAAAAATGTTGGGACATCTGTTTCAATAGTTGCCAACGCGACAAACGATTCATTGGTACATCCACAAAATTTTCTTCAAGAACAGAAACAAGAGGAGCCCCAATTAAAAAATGTGCAGGAGTTAACGGGTCCAATTCGGATGGATCCGACGACAGCGCTCCAATTGGTCGCGAATTTAAAATGGCTTCGATGCGAGTCAGAACAGTAGTTAATTCTTCGAAGGTAAGGATTTGATCTCCCACAACCCTCTTCAAATGGTGTTTAGTTGACTTAATACCAGCTTCCGACACTCCATTGAAATGGGGTGCGGAGGGCGGAGAAAAATGCCAAGTAATTGAACGAGCGACAGTTGCGTCAACAAGTTTGTCAGTGTTTTCAGATGCATGTATGAATTTAGAAAGACCAGTATGATATTTGTTAGTTCCAACAAAATTGGTGCCACAATCGCTATAAATATTTTGGCATATACCACGTCTAGAGATGAATCTATCTAATGCTGCCACAAACGCTTCAGTAGATAGATCTGAAACTAATTCAAGATGAACGGCTTTGGTCGATAAACAAACGAAAAGACATAAATAGGCCTTATAAGTTTTTGCGCCGCGACGTCTACTTTCGCGTACCAAAAAAGGACCTCCAAAATCTGTTCCGACATTTAAAAATGGACGACCTTCTCGAAAACGGGAAGCGGGTAAGTTACCCATCAACGGGAAACTACCACGCGGGTTATTTTTAAAACAAGAAATGCATTTACTCAATCGATGTCGAATTGCATTCCTAGCCGAAATTATCCAATATTTTAATGATATTATGGATTGGAGTGCACGAGGACCTGGATGAAGGTACATGCTATGGTAATAATCAATTATTAAAGTTGTCAAATGACACTGCTTGGGTAAAATAATAGGATGTCGAGCATTTTCTGAAATCGGTGCAAAGCGAATTCGACCACCGACTCTCAGAACACCATTTTCATCAATAAATGGGGCGAGTTTTTGAAGCTGTGTTGAGCACATGCGATGGGAAGAGATATTGTTCATATCTTGTTGAAAATAAATTGCTTGAACAAGCTTAATGTAACATTGCAAGGCTAAATTATTTTCTTTTAACGAAAGTGGGGATAACCCATTGAAATTGATAATCGATTTCGAACGTAATCTATTGATAAACCGACGGCACCAACATATAACACGAAGTAATTTCGATAATGATGAAAACTTCAATAAAAATTCTTCGTCACACGTTGACATATTTGTAGATAGAGTAATTAAATTTTTTGACTTATACTCTGGTAACTGGTCCACAGAGATATTTGGAGGCCTAACAAATAACCATTCCTCCAACGGTGTTGATATAAAGTTAGGTCCTTTCCACCATAACGACGCGTCTGCGATTTCACTAGGAAAAGCTCCTCGCGAACCCAAGTCTGCAGGATTTTCTTGCGATGAAATGTGATACCAATGTTCATAAGGTATATTTTGTATTATTGTTTCAACACGATTTGCTACAAAAGTTTGCAATAGAAAAGAAGGTGTCTTCAGCCATGCCAATACAATAGTTGAATCGGTAAACGCGACAGTCTTTTCTATTTGAAGTCTGTCTTTATATACTTCTTGACAATAAGTCAACAAATTTGCTAATAAAACTGCTCCTAACAATTCCAGTCGCGGGATCGATGTTATCTTTATGGGGGCAACACGAGATTTTGCTAATAAAATGTGGCTGGATATTTCTGTGTTATTAATCACTACCAGATAAACAATTCCACAGTATCCTCTTTCAGAGGCGTCCGCAAACCCAACAAGTATGCATCGACTGGTGGGAGAAGTTGCGACATATCGATCAATTTTTAAATTGGCGAGTGATGGAAGCTCTTTTATATATTTCTTCCATTTCAAATTCATGTCCGAAGGGATTTCTTCGTCCCATCCAATTTGAATTTTCCATAAGTTTTGCATATAGCATTTAGCAATAAAAACGACAGGATTAATAAAACCTAATGGATCATATAGACGTGCGATTGTCGATAAAATTATGCGTTTGGTACAGTGGTCACTAAAAACATTATGAATTTTATATGTAAATTGATCAAGCGACGGTATCCATTGAATACCTAAAATATTAAGGTTTTTCTTGTCAGTATCCGACTCAAAACTTAAGGGTACTTCCCGATAGCTGACAGGAATGTCTTCCAATATTTCAGGATGGTTACTAGACCATTTTCTCAATTCAAAACAACCTTTTTGAAGTAATGCAATTAATTCCACTATACAATGTCGAGCGCTTTCCAAAGTTTGCGCACCACTGATAATATCATCTACGTAGGTATTTTCAATTAATATAGTAGCAGCCTTTGGAAAATTCAATTTTTCATCATTTGCTAATTGATGAAGGGAACGAATGGATAGGTATGGAGCACTTGAGGTGCCATATGTTACTGTTTGTAATTCAAATTCCTTTACAGGATGATCAGATGATTCTCTCCACAAAATATGTTGATAACGGCGAGATTTCTCATCCACCAGTATTTGCCTGTACATTTGACGGATGTCAGCTGTAAAAACGATTTTGTGTATTCGAAAATTACACATTAATTCGACAATGTCCCTTTGCAATTTGGGACCGACCAGAAGTATGTCGTTCAATGACGTACCCGAAGACGATTTGGTACTGGCATCAAAAACGACCCTTAAACGAGTTGTAGAACTGGTTTCTTTGATTATTCCATGATGGGGTATGAAATAGTTAGCAATAATTGGCGATTGAGGTGGCACTTCGATCATGTGCCCTAATGTACAATATTCTCTCAAGAACGAAATATATTGAGATTTGAGATCAGAATCTCTATTCAGTCTCCTTTCTAAATGCTTGAGGCGTGACAATGCTATGTCATATGACTTTCCCAATTTTTCCGGGCTTTCCTTAAATGGCAATGAAACGACGTATCTTCCATCTTGGTTACGGTAGGTACTTTCCGTGTATATTTTTTCACAACGAATTTCATCAGGCGATTGAATTTTCTTCAAAGCTGGAACATTTTCAATTTCCCAAAAACATTTAAGCCTTTCATCAATATTTTCCTCCATTGACGTGAAGAA
Source organism: Limnephilus marmoratus (assembly GCA_917880885.1). Classification (NCBI taxonomy): domain Eukaryota; kingdom Metazoa; phylum Arthropoda; class Insecta; order Trichoptera; family Limnephilidae; genus Limnephilus; species Limnephilus marmoratus. Next base: position 50,733,157 of record OU862914.1, on the reverse strand, counting down.
TGAATTTATACAATGATTTGATGGTCCAACATTTCCCATCAAAATCCAACCCAATTTAGTTTCTATAGCTATGGGTTCATTTTCTTTCCCCATCAATTTTCCTGAACATAACAATGACGCAAAAATATCACTTCCAAGCAGTATGTCAATAGCTGATGATAAGTAGAATGTTGGATCTCCCAATTTGAGACCCACGATGTGATCCCAATGATGATCGACGATACGATTTGATGGCATATTCGAACAAATGTTATTTAAAATAAGGAAATCTGTCATAATTCCAGATTCCTTCGAATCGACAGGACGAAATTGTGTTCTTATTAATCCGTTAGAATTAATAGTAGGAATATTTCCAATACCTATCACGGTAAGTGGTTGTTTTTTAGAACGAGTAAAACCTAATTTTTTGACACAATTTTCCGAAATAAAGTTTCCCTGACTTGCGCTATCGAGCATAACACGAACCTTCTGAAATACTCCATTTTTATCTAAAACTTCCACATAAGCTGTAGACAAAAGAACCGTTTTGTGAGTTCTATTGTAAAATGTTGTCAACACCAACGGTTCTGAAGAGTTTTCTTGCTGGTCTGAATTTTCCACGATTTTTTTTGGAAAATGTAATAGGGTATGATGTTTTAATTGACATTGTCTGCAAGTGAAACGCGAATGACAATTTTTTGCGTTGTGTTTTCCTTGCGTTAAGCAATTGAGACATAAATGATTTTCCTTTGCGAATAAGTACCTATTCTTTGGAGTAAGGCTTAAGAATTTTTCACACTTGTGCAGTGAGTGTGGCGATTTACAAAGAATGCACTTGATTTCAATGTTTGATACAAACGCATTAATATTATTGCTCGATCGATGTTTTGCATTATATGATTTAGCTTGACCTTTATGAGCCTGTAACTGGTTTTCAGGAAAAACTCCAAGGGCCATTTCTTTTGCCAAGCACTGTCCATTTAAGTACTTCAATAAGTGATCAAACGTTGGAATATTCTCCGAACTGTGTTGAATTTCAAAATCAATACGTAATTCTTTTGTTAATTTACGTAATACAATATGTAATAAAAGAAAACTCCACTGGCGAACTGGAAAATTCAAAGCTTCTAACGCAGCAAGATTTTCTTTCAAAATGGAAATAAATTGCCTCAAATTATCCTGAACTTTTACAGGTTGAATCGACAGAATTAATTCTACGTGTCTATCAGCGATCAAACGTATGTTTTCATAACGTTCCTTTAACAAATTATATGCAACAAAATAATTTTCCTCAGAAATCGGCAAATGTTTAACGTGTGTTAGGGCTTCACCCGAAAGGGAACTTATTAAATAATGCATTTTTTGAATAGAATTTAAACCATTATTAGAATCGATCAAAGAATTAAAGGTGTTTATATAATTTGTCCAATCTGTTGATATTCCAGAGAAAACAATCAATTTTAATTTTGGCAACGAAACATTATTTTTGGCCATTAAATGATCCGATTCACTTTCCAAAACTGCTGGAAATAATTGGTTATAATACGACTGAATCTCGTAATACATATTTTGGATTTCAGTATATTTTTCTTGCAAAACTTTAATTTCTAATTCATCTTTCTTATTTGATTCAATTAAAATATGTGAAGCGACGAAATTATCTCTAATATCAGATACGTCCGAAAAACGTGCTTTAAATATATTTTTGTCAACAATATTCAACGTTGTTATAGCTTTGATGGCAGAAGCACGAACACTTTCCATATCTAACAATGCTAGTTTGTACTTAATGGTGTTAGCTGCCATTATGAATATTTTTAACAACAAACCAAATAATAAAAACCCTGTCAACAAATAACGTCAAACTTGTAAACAAAAAATATTGATGTCCGCTGTTATAAACAGCTGACGCGATAAACTAACGCGACCTACGTTACCGACACGAGATACGAAAAATGTTGCGAGAACGCTTTGGCTTTGGGTACCTACCAACTTCCGACGGCTGCGATTAATTTGTACCTACGTACAAGGTACCCACTATCTATGAATTCAAATGTTAAGCCGCCCAAATAACTATAATAACCAATTTAAAATGCTAATCAATATTCACGATTGAATGTGTAATCCTGAAACAGCTCATAAAACCGGAAAAAGGTCAACGAAATGGAATGATTCAAACTTCAAAACACAATACTCTGGCTTCAAAATTACGTCTACCAAAAAAACGACAAAAAACGAAAATATCCGGCTCGAAGGACCAAAAATGTCACGGCCGATACCGAGACACGAAAAGCTGACTGTAAATCCCTTTTTTTTGTTTTGAGTAAATACCAAATAATTGTGTTTTGAAATTCAATCGTAAGGAAATAGGAATTGAGAGGAAATCTCTTACCTTTGGACGGCGTACTACGGCGATGCAGGATCGATCCTGGCTTTCAGCACTGACACAACACCAGGCTTCTACGAACGACAGTTTTTTACTATAAAAAGACGAAATCTTGCGATATTTGCAATATTATCCACGAGAGAGCTGTGACCCATGTCACGAACAAAATTCAACTGCCCCAGTGGGTAAGGTGTACTTGGGCAACAATATTGTACAATTATTTCCTCTTGTAGGTAGTACCATCTTCTTCTTTTCCTGGTGAGACTTTGAGGAAAGGAGGAAGAGAAAGGAATGCATGATTGATGAAGGAACTTGAGGAAAATGGATTTAGTTTTCTAAAAGACTGTTTCAGAACCAAACACGCGCATTACCCTCATTGACAAGCGCTGCGCCACAAAGGGTGTCGCGTTTGTAAAAAAACCTCTAGGTAGATTTTTATGCCATCTCACAAAATGTACAGGTATAGGTATTGTTTTAAAATACATATTGGAACTTTGGAACCTTGAAATGAAAGTGTGAAAAAGAAAGAGTCGGTGTATTTTACAAGTGCTTTCCACGATATTCATTATGTATGGCAGAGAGACTTGGGTTATTCTATTACTGAAAGCTCTTTATATGAACAAAAATTTTAACAAAACAAAAAAACGACTTAAAAAAATGCACTAAAAAGTAAAAAAATAATTTCGTATTCTCCTACAACTTAATAATCAACTTAATTTTTCTACTCATCAATATGTTGGTACGATTGTTATTTTTGGAGTCGGTGTCAGCCAAGGTAGGTTTGTAAATACATACATAGTTATAGGTGAGATGTGCTTGTGTCGCACGCGCGACTTGACGAGGTGAGAGGCGAGAGCGGGCTGTGGCGGGAGGGGAGCTGTCAAGTGAACACGCCGGGCCGGGTACCTTGGCTGACACCGACTCCAAAAATAACAATCGTACCTACATATTGATGAGTAGAAAAAGTAAGTTGATTATTATGTTGTAGAAGAATAAGAAATTATTTTTTTACTTTTTAGTGCATTTTTTTAAGTCGTTTTTTTGTTTTGTTAAAAATTTTGATTATTTTTTAATTTTCAGTGAATCTGAAGTACACTAACTAATTCGATTAAGATTCGGCCGAGTATCGTTAATTTGCTCTTAAGAATCGGAGAGTTCCGTTACTTTCTCATGGATCCCATAATCAGAAACTTACCAAACTCTCATAAAACTACCCTTGAAGTACATCCTTTCCAATAAAAAAAGAATCATCGAAATCGGTTGGCGTGATATTGAGTTATTCGTCCATTTGTCGCGCAAATAATTGATGCAAATTAAAGACTTATATGATTTTCTCGTGGATGCCATTGTCAGAACTGGACCAAATTAAAATGGGACTACACGGAAAGTACCAGCTTTCAAATAAAAAAGAATCATCAAAATCGGTTCACCCAGTCAAAAGTTCTGAGGTAACAAACATAAAAAAAAAAATTAAAAAAAATACAGTCGAATTGAGAATCTCCTCCTTTTCGAAGTCGTTTAAAAAATAATGTCGAGCGCTGCCTATCGAAGAAATTTGAAAATGAATTTGAGACCTTTGCGATAGATACATTTTGCAAAGAATAATTAACAACCAACTGTAGTAGTGGGAGTGGTAGGTTTTTGTTGATGTACATATATTAAAAAAAAGTTTATTCACTCTACCAAAATCACAGAAAAAAGGAAGTCACAAAAAAGGGGTTTATACAAATTCATTTTATCTTAATACATAAAAATGAATATCGCATACGTTGTTTGTCCCATATGTGGTACCTAAACAATTAATCCAATTGCGATGAAACTTTGGTGAATTGTAGTGCGCAAGCTGCGTTATGAAATTATTTCCTATACAATATATATACTACTATATATACTATAAAGGTGGCGCGCGAGTCGTTTGAAAAATGGGTGTAGGATGGAGGAGAGAAGGAGGAAGGGGAACGGGAACGGGGACGAATGGGAAAGGACCTCCAGGGAGAAATAATTTCTTTATTTAAGCTGCATTGCAACGCATGCCGGGAGCTCGCTAGCAAAGTAAAATATAATTTCTTTTTATATGTTGCATTATTAGAGGTAAAGTCACAAAGAGGAAATCCATAATTGGTTTAATTTTTATATATTACACATGTACAAACCAAAATGTAAACTGTCGATTTCCCGACATTGGATAAATAAATAAATTAATGGGAACAGCTCACAGGGTATGTCCCTGGACAATTTTCTAACACGAATAGTAGATGCGCTCCTGATTTTGCGAGCTATCATTTAAAAGGGTAAATGCAAATTATTTCTGAGAATAGACAGGGGTGGTGTTGAAATCTATTTGTCTACGTTTAAAATATCTCAACCTAAAATCCTGTTATAGTCTGTGCAAAGCCTCCGTCTTCTAAAAGACTTAATATTTAATTAAGTTTGTTTAATGTGAAAGTGGTTCTATCGTTACTGGTCCGACAGGGTTAATGACAAGCCATAACTCAATGACAACATTAATCTCATAACTCTTTGACTCGATAGTAAAATATAGCTAGAGGAAGCGTTTATATTGCTATGTATTTTCAAAGGGTAAGTAGCGAAAGTTACAAAGAACAATGAATAATGTAGTGGAAAAAATCAATAATTGATTTACGACTCAGTTTCTGAAGTACTACTCAAGGTTAAAAAGTTTAAAAAAATCAGAGTGTGCAATTAACACGTGGTAGAAGTGAAACCTTCAGTAAACTAAACTAGACAAGGGAGGCAAGAAGCACCTCACGAAGAGGATACCGATTATACTCTCTCATTCTCTAGCAGGTTAAATCCTATAGTTTCAAATCATAACATAGACATAGATGTACTCGTATGTGTTTGTCTCTTTTTAGTGTCGCTTTTTCGTTTCATCTAGATCCAAATCACAACCTTGATAAAGAATAGTTTCATTTCCTACATACAGTATAACAGATATTCAAAGATCTTATGGCTACCGAACGTTAGGCTGCGTATACATGCATGTAACAAAACGCGAAACGAACCACGAAAGGCCGCTCACATGGATTTCATAACGACTTGGAAAAAATCGTATGGATAGATTTTTTTACTAAGATTACGAAAATGTTAGTAAAATTTTTTAGAATTGTATAGTTTTTTTTTAAATAAATAAATCCATTATTTGGGCTCGTGACGTCACTACATGAAAATGTCCCGTCACCGAAAATATTCTATTAATTTTGTAAAATTCCACACTGATTTTTTTTATTTTTTATATGGCAACACTTTGATTTCAGGCGAATTTTTGGTGTTTTAGAGGTACAATGGTAATGGTGCTGATTTTAACAAAATCAAATTTAATAATATTCCTATTATTATTATAATTTACAAGTACAAGTATATTACATTGGATTTAGTAATATAGACGTTGAACATTATAAAGATTTATGATCAATAAGATGGATCAAGGAAAAAATATTTATGAGATGTAATATTTTTGGTATGCCTCGTTATTCTCCTGTGCCATCCGTGTGGAAAACGATATTTTTTAAATGATTTTGTTGATTGTAATTATCGTTTTTTCGCACCTACAAAGTTATGTCCCGTCTTTCCGGTTTATAAAAAATGGTTTGATTTTTCGGATAGAAATTTTCAAAAAATCGCCAAGGTTTTAAAAATACGATAAAAAAATTCAGAATATTTGTCTAAAAGCCGGAATTTTTTTTAATAAATGTAATGCAAGTGGCCTATTATGGAAAAAAATTAAGCAACAGTAAACTGCGCGAAATGCCACACGCGGTTACTTCGTTCCTTCCCTTTTTTATTTTTGAAGTGAAACTTCTTTACGCACGCTTGACTTGGGGAGTAAGCTGGCGAGTGCGTGACGAGAGCGTTACGAAAAGCGAGGCGAACGGTAGTTGAGAGGGAGATGTAAGTTAGTGAAGATAGAAAGAGAGAGAGTTACGCTTCGTATATTACTGTATGGGCAAGAGAGAGAGAGGTTCGAGCACAAATTTTCTTTCTCTCTTTCTCTCATAGCCAATTACGTTACACAGTGCAGGCCTATTGTCTGTATCACACCATAGGGGCAAGAGAGAGTGGTCCGCGCGCACACTTTCTTTCTCTCTTCCTATCATATAGATGGGAGCAGAAGTTTTACTTCAGTTATGTGGTCTAAAGCAAACTCGTTTTTTTATGGCTACTTATATGCATGTAACAAAACGTGAAACAAACCACGAATTATGGGAAAAGGATTAAGCAACCACAAACGACGCGAAATGCTACTTGTAGTTACTTCGTTCCTTTTCCTTTTAATTTTTTAATGTTTTCATTTATTTATTTATTTTTAAGGGACAAACAGCTTATACATAAATATAAAAATACATATGTACAAAGTTAAATTAAGTCAAGCCAAAATGGCTTTTTATAGAAAAGTGTGATCGGGCGAGGCGAACGGTCGGGCCTTTACGCACGCTTGACTTGGGTAGTAAGCTGGTGATGCGTGACGAGAGCGTTATGAAAAGTATGATCGGGCGAGGCGAACGGTCAGGCGAGGCGAACGGAAGTTGAGAGGGAGATATAAGTTAGTGAAGTTTTACTTCAGTCGCGTATTCTAAAGCACACTCTTTTTATTGGTAGGTTAGGTTAGGTTTCAGTAGATATTTTGTTGGGGATGTTTTGTCCGTAGGATATTTTGTCGGGGGTTGTTTTGTCCGTAGGACAGTATGTCGGGGATATTTTGTCGGGCGGTATTTTGTCGCGGGATGAAAAGTCAAAGAACCGTACAAATCGCAAGTGCACCCACTGTTGAATATGGCAGCCTGCATACAGCAACAGGCGGTTTATTTAATAGATTCCCCTATATGGCTTATTTAATAGATTGTAATCTTTAGAGCACAGGCATCAGTGGAATGGCGGCCTTATTCTTCCGGTATTTTAATGGAAGACGCTCAAAGAAACTAGAGTCATTGATCCCTTCAGCACTCATTCAACACGCGCCCAACATTTGTCCACGATTGACATTATTTTTGTCACATGAGAACGGATCGTTTCTTCGATTCTTCGTTTCTTCATTTCGTGTTCAACAGTTCGGCTGATGGAATGATTTGCCGGCCCTTGTGTTTCCTTCCTCTTACAACACGGATTTCTATAAGATGTGTACTCCTTCCTCTACTCAAAAAGACCCTCCATACAGCATCTCCAGAGGAAAATTGTTTTCCTCAAAGCCTTCTGTGTGGAGTTAACGTTAAAAAAATCAGATGATAATTTTGAGAATAGTAAAATACGAAACAAGCTTAATTTATTCATTTTCCATGCGTTAAGTAACTTTTTCATTAACAATTCACTGACTTTATAAGTACCTACGGGGTTTCCAAGCCTTGCCGATGTTTTTTGAAGATTTGAATTTCACGAAGGAAACAATGAAAACTCGCTGAAGGAGCAAAAACTGTATCGCAGTGCCCCTTGAGATGGAAAATATTAATGTTGAGAAATGAGTTCGTTCTAGCGATTCCTTTCATAAAATGTTATAAATTGTAAATATACCTTTGTGGTTAGTGTAACGTAAAAACGTAGTTTGTAATATCGACAAAACACAGTATAACAACAAAACAATAATCATTTTTTACACAACCAATAATAATACGAACGCTGCAGCCAACTCCCCCATTTCCCGCATCCTTCAAAGTTTCAACTCTAATCAAAATACCGATATATTTTTTGATTCCCTCCCTCTATTTAAGAAAAACATTTTTAGCACACTGAACTCGCACACATAACACATACCCTTGTTAGTCCAATCCCGATTTCGAGGACTTCAACTGGCTACCCGAATTCGAGGTCCTGTTATATTATATAAAGCAGACATGTATTCTACACTTATACGCATACTCAAGTTAATCGTGATCATTGCTGTCTATTCGGTTTCATCATACACCCGGTAAGCACCTAGAAAACGGTCCCCAAAAAACCGGAATACACACCCGGTAACTGAGGACTTCCCATATCCGAGGCCTGTCCACGTATTCAGGATTACACATACGTAAAATACACGGATCTCGGAAGGTCCTCGTTTTAATGGTCTGTAGTTTTTGGAAGTCTTGGGTCCTCGAAATAGTGTGGAACGAATTTCTTACACGTATCTTGGAAGCAGGCGCGGCTCGTCCTAACGTTCACTCGTGCGGTGAACAGGCAACAAAATTATACGCCTCATCGTATTCCTAAATATTTTATTTAAAATATAAATTTGCACAAAACTTAAAAAAAGGTTCAAAATAAAATTGAATTGCCTATCTAAATATATGAATTTGGTAAGAGATGATTACGGCTGACACCCGACAGGCAGTGCACCCCTCCACCCGCGCGCCCGGTGCAACAGCAGATCGGCTAGTAATCAGCGGTCGTAATACGGAAAGTACCGAAAACATCCGAACTGTTCCGACGACACGTCTCCAGCGAAATAGTATTCTCACTTAGGGTTTGAACAAGATACCATATGTCTCTCGCAAAATGCAACCATTAGTCAACGGGTATTACGTGCGATATTATTGTATTATATTATAAAGAACTTATGATTGTCAGTCAAGGAAGGAGGTGCAGAGTGCGTGAGCAGGGACCTAAGCGATTCCTTCGGAAACTTGTTTAGGGTGCGTAGGGTGTGAACATACTAAAAGTCCTGACGTCTAGGTGGTGAGCTAGGGAGGAGGAGGGGGGGAAGATCCCAATTTTCGGGTTTCCGCTTGTATCTCAAAAACGGTGTGTCGCAGAGGAAATAAGCTTATAAAATTCTCAACAAATTTTATTCTATATGTCATTTTCTAAATCCCAGCCGATTTTGAGTTACACGCTCCACAAATGTGGATATTTTCGAAAAAATCATTTTACTTCACATTTTTCATCAAACGTTACTTCATATCGTTTAAAATATTCATCACACATAGAAATTCACAGGAAAGAAGTTGCAAAGAATTTTATTCCCTTTTAGAATATGTATATATATGTACATAAATCTCCAACCAGTAAATATTTACAGCAATTTAAATTTCATCATGCCTGGAAGGAAAGAATATTGGTTCAATAATTTTAATTATAAACGACTTTGTTGTCTTAATTTTTTTGTCAGACTACCTAAAAAACCATAATTTTTTTTTTAACGATTTTGTATGTTTTATTTGATGATATTTTTACGAAACGTTTGGTAATGTTTTCAGTAATTTTTTCCAACTCTTCTAGATCCGCATTAATAAAACCCTTCCTACAGCTCCTCCTTAACCCGCTTGACAACATCACCCATCCAGGTGGCGATATTCTTCCCTTGTCCTTAATAGGCCACTTGCATGGATTTCATAACGACTTGGAAAAAATCATGTGGATAGATCTTTTTACTAAGATTAAGAAAATGTTAGTAAAATTGTTTAGAAATGTACAGTTTATTTTTATTTTTAAATAAATAAATCCATTATTTGGGCTCGTGACGTCACTACATGAAAATGTCCCGTCTCCGAAAATGTTCCTATTAATTTTGTAAAATTCCACACTGATGTATTTTTTTATATGGCACCACTTTGATTTCAGGCGAATTTTTTAATTCGTTCACTAGATTTATTGTTTGTTCTCTGCGAACTTATCATTTGGTTTCACTTTTTGACAGATGTTCTGAAGAGAACCCCATACATTTAATGATGTACGGGGTTCTCTTCAGAACGTGAAGATGATGTCGGTACGTGTTTTAGACGTATAATGATTATGGTGCTGATTTTAACAAAATAAAATTTTATAATATTCTAATTATTATTATAATTTACAAGTACAAGTATATTACATTGAATTTAGTAATATAGACGCTGTACGTTATAATGATTTATGATCAATAAGATGGATCAAGGAAATAAAATATTTATGAGATGTAATATTTTTGGTATGCCTCGTTATTCTCCTGTGCCATTCGTGTGGAAAACGTTCTTTTTTTTAAAAATGATTTTCGGCTATGTAATTATCGTTTTTTCACATCTATAAAAATATTATGTCCCGTCTTTCCGGTTTATAAAAAATGGTCTGATTTTTCGGATTGAAATTTTCAAAAAATCCCCTGGGTTTCAAAAATACGATTAAAAAAAAAAATACAGAATGTCTTAGAATATTTGCCTAAACCGGATTTTTTTTTTAAATGTGATGCAAGTGGCCTATTCAGACAGAGGCGTTTTTGTGAGGTGTAGGTAATAGGGTCATAGAGCGGATTAACGAAGAATGGGTGAAAGAAGAATATATGACGCGGATTAATCAAATACTTTAGCAGGTGTCCTAATTACTTATTAAATATTACAATACCGTACAGCGAATTAAAAAGTATTACAGAACATAGTTCACAATACGAACTAAACGCAATATTGAATTTTGTTTCAACTGTCAAAAACTGAATTCCTTGTCGGCACAATCTTAATAACTTATTATATTCACATGCACGTAGGAATTTCGAACGACGGGTCCTCGGTTCAGGGCGTAGGTGAGATTTCTTGACACTCGAGCTTGCAGCGCCTCCTGGTGTTCACATTCCGGTGATCGGCACCTTTAACACGAAACCGAGGACTTTGAGAGAGTCCTCGGTTTAGGGTCTGTGTGTGATTTCCAGCATTAGCGGCGCCGCCCTGGTGGTCACACACCCGTACTAATGAAACACTAGCCAAATTAAACACGATATTTTTCACCACGAAAATGAGGACTCTCTCCGATTGGCCCAAAATTTCGACAGTTGACCAATCAGAACGCATAAATTATAGGTACATATTCAGTTTTTCGCATTTCGAATCCGAGGACGTCCTCGGATTCGTGTGAGTTCTCGGATTCTGGGTCTAAAGGCCTGTGAAGGTCCTCGAATAAAGGTGCATACCAACTCACATCCACACACACGCACACACCCTCATTTTCACACATACAAACACTCTCCCACACCCCTCTCCTTCAATAAGTTACTAACTTAATTTAGGTATAATGTATTATTTCTCACACAAAAATATAAGTATATAACAGCGACATGTCATTGGTACCAATTATTGTATTAATTCTATAACTTTGTAAATATTTCCCATTATGTAATAATGTACTGTTTGTTTCTGCAAAAAATAAAAATAAAATAAAATCAATAACCATTTGGTGACATACCCTATATGCCAGAGTTTCATGCAAAGATATTGAAATATAAGAGATGTGCTATCCGCAGTTTTTACTGGTGGGACTGTGTTTCCTGGTGCCACCGATATTGATAACCAATTAACGAATAAACTAAATGAACCTATAATTAACGAATAAACTAAATGAACGTTAAACTAAATGATCGAATTCTTTCCGTATTCAAACTATACTGCACCTTCAAAAAATCAACTAAATGAGCGTATTCTCTTAGTGCTAGTTCAGACACGGCGGGAACCACGCGGTTTGAGAATCGCGCGGGAACCGCGTGGGTCTTATTTACGCAGATATTTATATAATCATTCAGACATAATCGCGCGGTTACTCCAACCGCGCGGTTATCGCCACTCAACCGCTAGAAAATAGAATCGTGCGGCGCCCGCGCGGTTTTATTACTATGGAGATCTTCCTCAGCGTTCAGTAGCCAGTGTTGCCAACTTAGCAACTTTATAGCTAGATCTAGCTATTATTTGATGTCAGACAGCTACATTTTAATGAAACTTGTAGCTAAACTTTTTAGCTACTTTTTATAGCAACTTTTCGTCATTGTTCGACATTTCGATTTCGTCATGAGGTGTGAGGCTATCGAGCAAAGAGAATATAAAACCCTACGTCGTACAGTAAAAAGTAAAAACCAAACGCGACTCTATGGTCATAGACGCTATGGTATAAGTGGCGTTGGCCGGAAAATCCCCGTTTCCTGCTGCACTAGCTCTCCCTTTTTGGAGTACAGTGCCACAAAATTTTTGATATATCTATGACATATTTGTTCACAACTAGCGACACCACCACCGGAACAGATAACTTTGTGGCACTGTAATATTGTTCTGTGCGCTAGCAAGCTACGACAGACAGAATACAACCAAAATAGTAAGCACTACTCTTATTCTACCTTGTGTTGTTTTATTTTATCCATATTAAACCTGGAAATAAAAAGGATTGTCAGAATTTGTCATTTTATTGTAACTTAGGGAACGTACCCATACTACGTGACACGTTTAGGGGGGGGGGGTGTCTTCAAAATACCACGTTTGGTACAAATGAGCGGCGGAGTGCTTAGGTTTTGGGTCACCGGGGGGGGGGGCGGTTATCTACCTACTGTAACGTTTAGCTACTTCTAGCAACTTTTTGGGGTAAAAAAAACTGGCAATCTAGCAACATTTGTAAGATGTCTAGCAATTTTGCATAGCTAACTGTTGGCAACACTGTCAGTAGCGTTGCGGGCACCGCGCGATCAACATGTCACAAGGAGAGTACGCCTGAGCTAGCTATGGATCGCTTCGACACAGAGTTATTTATTGATGAAGTGGAGAAAAGACCTGTAATATGGAATCTTCAGGTTGTGGTATATTTAATGATTTTTCTATCAGTCGTTTATAAAATAAATAATTTTTGAATATTGCGGAATATTTTGAATATTGCTTTTGCCATAATCCCAATGTCAACATAAGTAAAGCAATAATTGGCATCGCAAACTGCTAAGAGCACTATAGAAAAGAAATGTTTGTAGTTATGATATAATGATCCCTAATTTATAACTCGGCTTTATAACTCGGATATGCTTGCCGTCTATAGCAACAATGCATTTTGGAAAATTCGCATATCTCTCAAACTCTTGAGCTATTCTCTTCGAGAAATCTTTAGTTGGTTCGGCCATAACTTTACTAACCAACTTTTTCCACCACGATTTACACACTTCACGGACAATTCCTGTAATCGTAGATTTTCCAAGGCGATAGTTGTAGCTTAATTCTCCTAATGAATAACCCGTACAAAGATACATAAAACAAGAAAATTAATAATGACATTATTTTCAGGTACAACACTCCAAAAAAAATGGAAAAACATACGGGATTGTTACAATAAAGAATTCAAAAAAGGGAAAACAACTCCTTCCGGTTCAGGTGAAAAAGGGAAAACAAAAAAGGAAAACAACTCCTTCCGGTAAAGGAGCCCAAAATATGTATTTTTCAAGGCTATCTTTCCTGCAGAAGAGTGTCGATGACGATGAAACTACTAATAGTATGAATGAACAGTCAAATGTAAGTCAGCAAAAGCAAGGCGAAGACAATAATCTAACTTAACTTATCGAAACTGATCGCTAATCGCTAACTAACCGCCGATGTTTGAACAGCCGACATTTTTGCGATTCAAACCGCACGATTTTATCGATCGCGCGGTTATCGCCGTGTCTGAACTAAGCCTTATACTTACGTATAATTTGTAATCAGCACACATATTAATAAAAAATATATATTATTTACTATTTATTATTTTCTTTATGACATCAAAAAATTCACCGGAGACCAAAATTTCATGTACCTTTACTCCAAATGTTTTTTTTTTTTTTACATGAGCTCCACACAGGAGGCCCTGAGGAAAATAATTTCCCTCAGGGCCTATGTCATCTTTGGGGATGCTGGGTGGAGGGTTTTTTTTAAGGAAAAGAAGGAGAGGAGAGTTCTGGGAAGGAATAGGGTTGAAGGGGTGGGTAATCTGGGGTTCAGTGTGTCTTGGTCATCCGCCTCCAAGACCTAAACAAACCTTATCCCATGAACCCGGGCACCTCTGCTAAATTACCAAACGTAGCGAACCACTTGGGGTGACCTATGGCAGAGGTGTTGGTTATCCAATAAAGGTTCCCAGGGCGGCGGTACCCATTCCCGTCTCTCAAACTGTCAGGAATCACTGGTAAAAGAAGTGCCTCCCTTAGCATCCTCTATGTATCTATCGTCCAGTTAATTATTCAGATATCTCGGAAACATCGAAATTAGAGTTCAGTACGCAGTAATATCCATGTAAAAGTGAACCTCTATCTAGTATAATACTTAGATTGAGAACAAAACAAATGTCAATAATATACTGGACCATTGTTCCTTCCGGTGGTATTTAATAGCATGTTAAATGTGTAAAACACAGACACATATAAATAAACCTTGATTTATGGTGATCATTCGAATATTACTTTCCTCACTATCTCAAATTTTTATTTGAATATGTCTGAATAACCAACTGAACGATCTATATATACATGGTATTAATAAATGTACTTTTCATCCTTTTACCAGTGATTCCTGACATTATTTGGAGTAAAAAATGAATGCGAAATTTTTGGTCAACGTGACTTTTTGATGTCTTTTTTTTTTCAAATAAATTTTTTTAATTAAACTTTTTATTTTTATTTTAACTTTATGAGTAAAACCTCAAATTGTAATATTTAATTAAACGAAGACAATATAAGCGAAAGTCAGTCGAAAATCTGAGAACAGAAAAATTTTAAAAACAGAAAAATAATTTTTTTAAATTTTCGTCTGTCAATTGTTACATATTTTTACATAATATTTGATTTGATAATATTGACAAAAAGGTCACATGCAGCTGGTTTCATTATAATTATTTTTTTAATTATTTTGCGACTTACGTCCGGGTTAAATCTTCCCCACAGGAAAAACTAAACCCTTCCATACACTTTTCCACAAATGATCAGCTAGTCAATTCATGTTGTGCAATTGCACTATATAAGTATAATAAATACAAGAACAACACGTCAAACTACCAGAGACCAAATGGGAAAATTATTCCTGTAAAAATTGTTGTTAATACAAAACAATTCTTACAAGAACAACATGTCAACCTACCAAAAACCAAAGGGGAAAATTATTCATTTTAAAATTGTTGTTAATATTATTACAATTACAGTGTATTATAATTATAATAGTGTTAATTAATCACACAACATGTTTGCGGCTAAGTTTGAGGCTTGAGAAGTTAGTCACTAATTTGATTCAAAGGGTAAGCAACACGACGCTTCTGACCTTAAACAAAATTAATGACTTTTTTTCTAATCATTCCTACTGCTTTCGATTCCCAGGGAAAAAAACTTCACACGAATTTTCTTTTGCAAACAACTTTGATAATCCGTGGAAATGTATGCGATATTGCAGAAAATTATTTATTCGAATTAGCTTAGTACAAATCACTTTTGTCACGTTTTAATAAAAATAACTAAACCGTCGAATTTTTCACACAGACTGAACGCTAAATAATAATTTAGTTCAATGCATCAACCTGGCCGAGCGTATTATTCGATCAGCTGTTCAGTTAAGTAAATATAGAACGTAAAAATAGCATTTGCCTAAAGGCCAAAATTTTGTTTGTTTTTGAAGTGCAGCGTTTATACCAAAAATTAAATAAAAACATGAACCAGTTTAAAAGGAATATATCAATTTTCAAATGTATTCTAAAAGGTTTTAGTTTGGCTGAGGTTTGAAAAGTGAAATTCAAATTATTTAGTATTTAAAAATCAACAAAACCTTCACTTAAATCAGAGGTGTGGAAGCCCGCAAGGACTTTAGGCGCGGCCTTCCAAAATACATACATCACATTCAGAACGCGAGAATGGTTTCCTTTTACGGTGTTTAAATCCCAGAGAAGGGTATAATGCTACGTTATTAGAAAGCAGTTTAGACAAAAGAAGAACTTTAGAACTTTTTTTTCATTACGTACTTTCCATATTTTATTAAAATTTATTGCTTCATCTTATTTAATTTTGTATTATAAAATGGGGTCTCAGCATGGCTATGGGTAAGCCACCCAGTGAGGTCAACCTTTTAAAATTATGTTGTAAAATGTAAATTATTCTACCTAATAAATAAATAGCTAAATACGCGATCCGACATGCTTTTTGAATTTAATTTTAATTTCTTATTATTATACATTAAATTCGATGGTAAACTATTACATATTGTGAGCAAACAGCAAAAAAGGTTTTCCATCCCTTACCTAGATGAATAAAAATTCAACTTCAACAGTTTATTAACATTTTTATCTTTAAGTCCACACAGTTGACCCTGAGAAAAATAATTTTCCTCGAGGTCCATGAGATCTTTGGGGTTGCTGTGTAGAGGGTTTTTTTTAAGGAAAGGAAGGAGAGTAAGTTCTGGAAAGGTAAAATGGATAAGAATTGGGTAGTAATCTGGGGATCAGCATGACCAGCAATCAATGACAGACGAATTACTCCATTCCTCCTCCCACAGAGCGATGGGTCGAGAGAGTCCGACTGGAGAGGTCAAACTTGTCATCCTCAATTGGCCTCTCCCAATCCGGCCCGCCATGCAGTTGGTAGATCCACTGCCAATACCCGGACAAACGTCACCCTAAGAACCAGGGCAACTCTGCTAAGTCATCAAACGTAGCGAACCACTCGGAATGATGGCAGAGACGTTGGTTATCCAATTAATGGTTCTCGGGACGGCGGCGGTACCCAAATCCGTCTCCCAAATTTTTACAAACATTTACAACCCTTAAGCGATTATTCATAAAACCCATTGTTTACAAATCTCAATTTTGTTTAACCAGCAAATAAGATATCAGAAATTACTTCAGAGTTTTCTTCCGTCGGTTATATATTACTAAAAAATAAGAAATTCTTCATAAATAAATTGCTACCAAGTTTCTAAGATTGTTGTGTAAACAACTGGAATTTTTAAACTTTTTTTCTATTTGCAGAAAGTAGCTTTCACCGAAATGTATTAAGGATGCATGTTTAAGGAATGCTTTAAGCTTTAAAAAAATTATTTCATATTGACTTACAGTGATTCATGAAAATTATAATTTATGGAGGAATAGAGTAGTGATTTATGAATGTCTTTGAGATTTACAACTAAATATTACTTCAGTTGGGTTAGGCAGATGAAAAACATTATTATAGGTCCCTAAAAACCTAACCTTACTTTACATAACCTTTAAAACAGTTCTTTAATTTTGATGCTAATCAAAAGTTCTGTTTGAGGTAATATTTTGTTTCACTTTTCCAAGGAATTGATTTGAAAATGTAAATCGCCGATGCTACAATCTCTACTAAACGTATAAAGCAAAGATTAAACCATTTATATAGCTTTTGTCAATATCACGGAAAGGGTATTTACATTATTGGTTTCGCAAATCAATTCACGATTTTGATATAATTGATGGTTTCGAAGTATTTTAGAGATTTTTTGTGGATAGGCCGTAGATTCTGAAAGACACAAATTTATTATTAATACCTACCCTCTGCATTATGTCTACTTAAAGATTTCTGGAAGATAGAGGTTAAAGAATTAATAAATATTATTTACTGACCTGTTGAAACATAATAGAAGACTAGAAGAATAAATCCCAGCACTGTTATCATCTCTGTTATTGTGGAAAGCCACGATTCCTATCGCCAGCTCTCCCTGCTAACAGATGACATTTAATTTCCTCCGGCACAGAAACCTAAACATCTCGTTTAAAAGCCTGACACTTCGTCTAAGCATGCACGTTTCACTATAAAACTGACTAAACAATTCATATCTAGCTATTTTACTTCATTTTTGAAAGGTTTTGTAGTAAATTCGTTATAATTCCGCTATGTTAAAATGTGACACTGTCAACGGGCGGCCATGATGGTTTCAATATGGCAGCGATGCAGGTTTTCCACGCGTGCGCAGAGCGGGAAATTCAGTGCGCAGATGTCGTAGCACGAATAACTTCCCGCCAAATTTAACAAAACAATTTACAGATTGCCGCAGTTAACTTTGAAGGCTGTCAAAGACAACTAAAGAACAACTTCTACCATAGCCGGTCTTAAGGGCCCGCAACCCGGATTTGTACCGATTTATTACATATTTCCCTTAAACACGGTAAGTTTTAAAGCTCTTCAAAAATATATGTTATTCTTGAAGATAATATCTAGACTTTGCCCCGCCGAAACGCAAATTATATAAAATTCCCTCGATGGAATAAAATCACAAAGTATGCTCCAAAAATTATTATCAACACGTTTGTTTCAGTTATTTTACAAGTTATATGTATGAAAAAATTCACAGTGTTTCTTTATACGCTGTTTAAGATAATGCCCGCAAGATTTTTGCTCTATTTTAAACGAGTCGTTGTTTTATTAAACATTTTCTCAATTTTCGCATTGATTTTGTGGCTGTGAATTTTAGCGCTCTCCTCTAACATTCGTAATTTCGAATCTCTCCATCTTCTACTTTTCGGGCCCGGTTGCAGAGCCTTAAGTGTTTACATCTTTGATATTTATTCAAAAGGCATTGTTTCCACACATCATATTTTATTATTATTTAAATCAATAACTTTGTTTACATCACCTCTTCATGCAAATAATAATAATATAACCATTGGAGTGATCACGCTAAATAAATAAATTTGCCTCGATTTCTACAGTTTTCCTTTTAAGAAGAAAGATTTATTTAATAAACATAATATTTCCCTGAGAAGATAATTTTTTAAACTTTTCGCCAACATTAAAAAAATCATACCTTCGAATTTTAACATAAAGACATAAAAACTTACTATTGTGCTGTATAGCCAATGAACTAACCTGTATTTTACTGTTTATCTCATATTTGCAGGATTTATAAAAAATATATTAAAAAAATCATAAAGTTTAAAACCGCGCGAATCCTGCATGTTTTTGTTTACTTTGAATCTGCCGTGCTTATTCGAGTCAACCTAGAATTTTTTCGATTTATGTATGTTGTCTGTAGTATATTTATTAATTTATTTTTCATATCGTTCTAAAATAGTCCACGAAGTTCGGATTCGCGACATCTATGGTCATAATAGATAAAGCATTTCAATAGCTTCGTTTGAAAATAAATGGATAGCCAAGGAAATGTTTTAAATAATTACAATAAATGTTTTACGGATGGTAGGAAAATGTGGTCCAATTTTGGACTGCTATCAATCGCAGAAAAATAAAAGTGGTCAATTTTTCGACCATAATCGCTCCATGAAATATATATTTTTTCTACGTAGTTTATTGAACGGTGTGATATCGTCATGACTCTTTAAAAATCAATTAAAAAATTTAAAAGGGGAAGGAAATGTGTGAGAGGAGGGGGAGGTGGAGGGAAACGGGGACGAATGGGAAATGACACGCAGGGAGAAACAATTTCTTTAAGTACTGAACTCGCTAGTGCATTATAAGTAATACTTTTGGATGTAAGTACCAAGCTTTTAGTTTGGATTTTTAGTCCAAATCCAAAGATTTTTTTGTATCCTCGAAAACTGCTCTAGCGATGCCTATCTAAGTTATCTACTGAAAACAATGTTCTTAGTTAGGTCGGTGATGATTTCTAAGAAGAAAGGGAAGAAAAAGATTAGGTATAACATTTTGATCAATAACTTGTTGATTTGTATAATACTAGCTGTTCCCGGCATGCGTTGCTTTGCCATTTATTAAGAAATTGTTTCTCCTTTCCCATTCGTCCCGTTCTCCTTACGCCTCCCCTTCTTCTCCCGCGTCCCCTTCACCTCCCGTGTTCCCACTCCGCCTCGTCCACCTTCCCTCTCCCCACTCCATTCCCCTCCTTCCCCTGTCCCGCGAACCCCCTTTCCGAGTTCCCCTCCCCTCCCAAGTTCCCCTCCCCCCTCCCTGCTTCCTTACCCGAGTTCCCCTTCCCCCTCCCCCCTAACGCATTCCACACATTCATTCCCAGTACATTCAGTTTTCAAACAGCACGTGCGCCACATATTGCAATTTTTATACAAATTTCATAATGCCAGAGCTCACCTGTAGTTTTAGTCCTGATAATAACGAACTAAAAAAAAACAATTGTCCAATTTGGTGCAGTCGTTCGGAAGTTATGCGCGTACATACATTTCGGCGATTCATTTTTATTTATATGGATAGATAGATAGATATTAACTACGACGCCTGAAATAAAATTTCCCGCAAATATATCAACATAGTTACCAAGACAACGATTTATTTTGCTTTTCGTCTGACATTATCAATAACTCGCTTTTGTAAGGGACAATAAACGTATAATAAAGATAATATTAATATTTCTAATTTCATAACGCCAGAGCTTACCATTATATATATAGCCTATTTTAATCGCATATAATGTAGGTTTCTATTGGTGAAAGAATTTTAAAAATCGGTTTAGTGGTTTAGGCGTAATTGCGTAATAAACGAACTCGCGCACTTTCGCATTTATAATATTAAGGTATAGATTATATTATAATAAGTCATGAAACTGTAGGGTATTTGCATAGTCCGGGATTCGAACCCGCGTAAATTTTCTGTCGGTATGTCTTAACGTACGATTCTAAGATTTCTAAAGCGAAGCGCGAATGAATGTTAACTTCTACATAAGGGAGATAAAACGTGAGATATCTTTACTGAGTCATGAAAACATAGGAGCCAATCATGGTTTAATTTCAAAGGAGCAAATTATAAACGCAATATTAGTTTGCTTATCACATGCGACATGTTAGGTAAACTTTGACCTTTCTAATGTCCGCAATCGATACTCTAGGAAAGGTATACAAATTTGCAAAATGTCATGGGTCTACTCGGACCCGTACACGAGGCAGAATCTCTACCAGTGGCGAATTCTGGATAGAAAACAATTGGACGAAGTGTGAACTAATAAATTATTTATTAATACGATCGAAAAAACATAATTATAATAAAATACGGAGCTAGGTATCAAAAGAAAAAAAACTTCGATATCTACATCACTACTTCAAGAACGAAAAATTAATAATGTACCAATAAAGTAATCCACGGGAAGCTATTTTTTACTGTCCCGGAACCAGTGAAACCATCATTTCTTATATATGTTGGTATCTAGCCAAGGAAATGTTTATAATAAATTACGTAAAAAAATATTAGGAAAGAAAAACATTTAAATATGTAATTTCAAGTGACATCAATTTAATTAAGTTATTTATGAAAGCATTATTTATTAAATTAAGTGATTTACACACTTTAAAGTAAAACTTCTATGGCCCCGCTATGATTTGGATTTCGGATGAAACGGAAACGACGATTACTGCACCTGCGACGCATAGCTGCGCTCATTGACCGCTCTGATTACGATGTCACTTTTAAAGGCTCCTATTGGTTGAGATACGAAACGGAAATTACGCTGGTCTGCGTTCATTGGTCGCTTTGATTATGACCTCGCTTTTCAAAAAGTGGTTGAAATTGTTTTGGTAAAGTTTCGCTTCTACCGCGTGTAAACTGCACTCGAATTTATATATTGTTTCTTTACTCAGTACGAAAAGCCTGTGTTGAGGTGCATGCATAAAGGAATAAAAATTTCACAAAGTAATGTAGGTATTTAAGAGCGTTTAACCAGCCAGCGGACGAAAATCCACATTTCGTCGAAGGTTGTTCTTACGATCGTGCAGAGCGGTTACAATGAGAAAGATTAACTATTCTCTGTACCAGCTTTTTTTAAAATTATAACTCAATATCGAATTTATTTCAATCCAAATTAGCTTTAATTTATACCTTCATCCAAAAATGCTGAAAGGCGTGATGATAAAACTATTAAATAATGTACTTTTTGTAATTATTTTTTGATTATAAGTATTTATCATTTTTCAATAATGTCTAAATTTAATAAGAATGTTAAAAAAATCTGAAATATATTAGTTTGTAAGTGCGCAAATAAATACACAAATGGACCAATTTTCGTCGAGAAACACATGTACGTACATATTTTTTAATGATTTTATTGAAACTAAAATTAAAATTCTAAAACATGCGTTTGCTAGATAATGTATTGATTTATTTTGATGCATGATTATATTATTTGAATTGGGTGTGGTATAATACAAAATCTTTTTTGAAAATTTAACACATTTGCCAACGACCTATGGAATAACCTTATTATACTCAAAATTAAAAAAAATTCTCAAAATTTATTACATGCGAATGCTAGATAAAAGAACAATCTTTCGAAATCCATTTATAATTTTTTGTGGAAAAGAGTCAATACGTCTAAAATCTGATTTGAAAATGACATATTTCTGGCTTTCCTGGTAATGCCCTCTTAAAGAACAATTTTGTGATTAAATGAAAACCATTTAAAAAATAATTTTACCATATTTATTAAAAACTCGGCTAACACAAATAATTTAACAATCTGTTTTCAAATGTAAGTGAGACCTGATACAAATATTCTTTTTTACCAAAGGTAGATTTAGTTTGAATTGCTTAATAAATGTGTTATTTCTTAAATTGAGTAATTCATGAACTTTAAGTTTTATTTTAAATCTGGAATGTAAGTTTTAGCAGTAATCCCAGAATCAATGTATTAAAAAAATAGCATGTATAAATATTATGTAACACTCTATTTTCAAATAATTTAAAAATATGAGTTTATTTATTGTTCTGTTATACGTGGTGGAATTATATAGTATTAAAATTGAAATTAAAACACTTTTTAACTTATTTCCACTTATTTATTTCACCAGTACCGGTTTCATCCTATTATGGACATCTTCAGGCTAGCAATTAGCAATAGGAGTTCCGCAAGGATCCATACTAGGGCCACTACTGTTCTAAATTTATATCAATGATATTTCGCAATTAAAATTAAACGGTGAAATTTTCTTATATGCAGATGATACCGCAATATTCTTCTGGGGTAAAGATCTAAACATACTACTAGAAAATGCACAAAGTGACCTAGAAAGAATTTGCGGTTGGCTCCAATCAAATATCCTAACAATGAATATAAAAAAATAAAAAACAGGATACATGATTTTAAGTTCAAACCGTAAAATAATTCCTCTACATGTACCATTAAAAATTGAAAATAACGATTTGCAAATCCTGAAACAGGAAAAATATCTTGGTCTGTGCATCGATAAGCATTTAACTTTTAAACAACACATTCAAAATGTAAAAGATAAAATCACACCCTTAATTAGCGTTTTTAGCCGGTTATCATGTCTATTACCAATTAGATTAAAAACAAGTTTATACTATAGTCTCGTACACTCGCACCTAAATTACCTGATTGAAATCTGGGGAAATGCGTATGAAACATACATCAATGAATTACAGGTAATTCAAAATAAGATAATCAAAAAACTATTTCACTACGAATCCAAAACATCCACAAAAAATTATATTTGGAAACAAAACTGCTAACATTAAGAAAACTATACGAATACAATATACAAAAATGTCCTTATATACAAAATAAATAATAAACTCATACATACAAACACAGAATTCATTAAAACGTCCCAAGTACACAAACATTTTACACGACAACACGATAACATACGTTTAAACACCATTCATACTAACTACGGTAAGCAATCAATTAGTTACGAGGGGGGCAATTTATATAATTGCCTTCCAGATGATATCAAAAACGAAAAAAGTGTGTGCAAATTAAAAAAAAATTGTTCATGTTTATTACAAAAAACAAAGTAGTGATAGTGAATAATATCGTATGATAATATAATATCATGTAAATGTTAGTATTGCAATCTAATGTAATCTAAGGTTATGAAATGTAAAAACTATGTAATATAATGTAAAAAGTACAAAATTCAATATTCTAGTTAAGTAAGTGAAAATGTTATTTTCTTTTTTACTGGAATAAAAACTTATGAAAAAATAAATTGACATTTTTTTGTTACAAAATTTATACAAAATTAGGTAGGTAGGTACACAATGTTAAAGTAGGTCCGTATGTTTGGGTTATTATATTGGGTTATTATTATTATAACCCAAACATACGTACCTACTTTAACATTGGGTACCTACCTACCTAATTTTGTATAAATTCTGTAACAAAGTAATGTCAATTGCCAGCCTGAAGATTTCCATAATAGGATGAAACCGGTACTGGTGGAATAAATAAGTTAAAAAGTGTTTTCATTTCAATTTTAATTTAAAAATATATATTATTTGGTCAATTTTTTATTTCGTACAATATTTTATGTACAATTTATAGTAGGTACCATCCAATAATGTTGGCCTCACTGGGTGGCCTACCCGTGCTGAGGCCCGATTATATTAAAAGTGTTAAGGTAGATACATATTTATTAAATGAAGTCATCTGTTAAAAGTGTCATTTATTAGATTAGCAAGGGCTTAATTCGCCATTTTCTTCTTGGATTATTCATACGATGACACACATTTCGATTTATTTATTTAAATAGTCTGAGCTTACTATTCGGTACTTGAACTTATGAATAGTGGCTATGTATAGTACTGCTAAAAAGCAGTTTATCGGGACTTTTTGTCTTATATTTGTAAAATGTATAAAAAAAAAAAAAAAAAAAAATTTTATGCAATTCCACAATCTGAAGCCAAAAGATAGAGAGCATGAAACATATGTAAAACCAGACGCCCTCCACAGGTGGAGCAATTAGCATATTCATGCTCGACGGTTTGGCTCGATCGAAAATGTTGACTTAGAATATGCCTTTTTGTCAAATTGAAATTTAATTGCTTCAAAATTATTTTATCTTAATCTTCTACATTCATACTTGAATTTTTTTTAAAAATACAGATTTTATTTTATTTTTATATCACCTGGTGAGATAGGCAATACATTAGTACTGTAATCAAATGTAATATAAAAAAAAATCATCAAATCATAAATTTCTGTCGAACATC
Source organism: Limnephilus marmoratus (assembly GCA_917880885.1). Classification (NCBI taxonomy): domain Eukaryota; kingdom Metazoa; phylum Arthropoda; class Insecta; order Trichoptera; family Limnephilidae; genus Limnephilus; species Limnephilus marmoratus. Next base: position 50,708,201 of record OU862914.1, on the reverse strand, counting down.
GAGCAAGAATTACGGCCCTAGAATCATTTTTGCATCGAGCCATTCTCTCGAACAAAAAACAAAAATTTTAACAAAACAAAAAACGACGTGTCAGCCAGTTTGTAACTACACTGACTCCAAAAATAACAATCGTACCTACATAGTGATGAGTAGAAAAAGTAAGTTGATTATTAAGTTGTAGAAGAATACGAAATTATTTTTTTACTTTTTTGTGGATTTTTTAAAGTCGTTTTTTGTTTTGTTAAAATTTTTGTTTATTTTTTTGATTTTTAGTGAATCTGAAGTACACTAACTAATTTGTCTGAAAGTGGATAGACCTACAAAACGTGCTATTCATATGAGACAGACATTACTTGACCATAACGACGTTACGGTTGGTGACTCAAAGATCCTGGTAGCCTATATCTACCGGATCTGCCCTGACGATGGATACTGAAACGCTGTCCGAAACGTTGGCTAAAGAAGAAGGTAGCGCAACACGGCATAACACCCCAAAAACCAATACGAAAATACTTTTGGCCGTGAAAATCCAAAAACGAATCTGCCTATAAAAGATTCGGCCGAGTATCTTTAATTTGCTCCTAAGAATAGAAGAGTTCCGTTACTTTGTCATGGATCCCATAATCAGAACCCAACCAAACTTTCATCAAACTACCCCTGAAGTACATCCTTTCCAATTGTTAGGTTCATTTCATTCTCATCAAGGGTGGTGGACTTTTTATTTGTAAAACACTTTGTTATTGAAGAGTCGTTTTATTTACAAACACTTTTTGAGCAATAATGAAATCAACACTTTTAGAACTAAATTCGGCCCGGACCTCGCCTGGTCAATACGTGGTCTATACTCTAGGTAGGGGTTAATGCAAGAGAACAAATTTCTTGAGTATAGCCCTTTTTATACTACTAAAAACTATAAAAATACCGTCTTTCAGACTGTTTTAAAATACGATAATAATGCACCATATAGGTAGCCAATATCTACTGAGGTCACGTGCCCTAATTTTGTTGGCCGATAACACTAGCTTCTATAAAATTCTCACAGAGGTCTCTAATATGCACACTTTTCTAATAAACTAAGAATAATTAGCCAAATGGAATTAATTACAATATTTATCTCATAGATGTCACTAACTATTCTTAACACCAATAAAAAAAGAATCATCGATATAGGTTGGCGTGATATTGAGTTATACGTCCATTTAACGCGCACATACTTAACGCAAATTTAAGACTTACGTGGTTTTCTCATAGATGCCATTGTCAGAACTGGACCAAATTAAAATGGGACTACACGGAAAGCACCAACTTTCAAATAAAAAAAGAATCATCAATATCGGTTGACTCAGTCGAAAGTTCTAAGGTAACAAACATAAAAAAAAAAATTAAAAAAAATACAGTCCAACTGAGAACCTCCTCCTTTTTGAAGTCGTTTAAAAAGCATCGTGCGAGATGGTACATGTTCGGATGAGTCTAAACCAACGAACATTAACTAGCGTAGGTACTTGACTTATGAGCCTAGATAAATTAAAAAAATAATAAATCAGTTCGTCTCTGGTTTGCGAACTTCATAAATTAAACATGTGAAATTAACATGAAACCGTTTATGGTTTAATAATAACGCTGAGCTAATTTACTTCTTCTTCTTTCGTATGGTGGGGGGTCAGAGGGGGACATCTAGGTCTGCGAGCCAGTCTATGGCCTCAGGCGTTGCCCTGTGGACCTCATCAATCCCGCCGGGGAATGAATGCAGCGGGCATTCGTTGACCACATGTTCGGTGGTCTGCACCGCACCGCATTCACACATCGCCGACTCTTTAAGGACCCATCTATGCATCATGTGGGCACAACGGCTATAAGAGTACCTTATCCTATTGATGGCAGTCCAGAGTTTGCGAGGCAATGAGAACCCAGGCTGTCTCTCAGTGGGGTCTTGCACGAGATGGGCGTTTTCGACGTTGGCTGATTGCCACTCAAGCTTCCACCTATCTTCTGGGGTGAGAGGTGTTCGAAGGAGTCTTTCTCCTTCCGTCCAGAAGGGTTTTCGAGACTTTAAGCGGCATGCCGGGTGAGAAACGACATCATCGTGCAAGAGTATTTCGCTTTTTTGCAGCGCCTTCTTGTATTCCCTCAGTGTTGCAATCTCTCGCCTGATATTTGGCGGGCTTATATTTGCAAGTACGGGGAGCCAAGGAAGAGGAGTCGGTTTTAAAGTTTCGCTGATGGTTCGCATTGTGGCATTAAGCTGAACGTCGACCATGGAGGTGTGGGCGCTTCTGGCCCATACTGGAGCACAGTATTCAGCTGCTGAGAAAACCAGGGCAATGGATGCCGTTTTGAGCGTGTTGGCGTCGCATCCCCAGCTAGTACCAGCCAGCTTATTGACTAAGTTACTAATCTAATTTACTCATTAGACTTAGTTACCAAGCTAATTTACTCATAAATACATAACGCCTTTAAACTATGTAGGTACTTAACGTAGTAAGCAAGAACTTAAGTTATGAAACACCAGAGAAAAAATGAAGCTCAACTTTCCACACTGGCGCCGACTAATTAAATTAGTTATAATAAGAAAACAAAATAAAGGGCCATCGCCCCGCAGGCTGCAGCCCGGTTAAATTCTGGACTGGATCATTATAAAAGAAGTAAGAAAACTGCAAAAGATTTGAAAGGCGTGTATTGGTACCACTGCCCTGAAATCTATTTTTTGGATAACGAAAGACGAGAGTTCTATGCAAATATTTTTTAATGGTTTATTTCGCAATTTTATTTATTTATTTATTTTCGGGAAATCGACAGTTTACATTTTTCCAGTTTGTACATGTTTGTATAGCCAAAATAAAACCAATTGTGGATTTCCTCCATGTGACTTTACCTCTGATTAACAGCATAATAAAAAAAAATTAAATAATAAATTTATAATAAAGCAGTATGAGATCAAAAATTTTATAAAACAAAAGATTAAGTATATAAAACTAAAATTTACATAAAACATAAAATATCAATACATTTGTAACCATAAGAAGCCAGGTTGTACATATAAATCAAATCATAACAGAATTAAAGATAAACGATAGAAACATAGACACATAACATATTCATGAAACATCAGAGAAATACTCTTTTATGTACCCCTTAAATTTGGTAGGTTCAGAATTGAAAATGTCCACCTTGGATAATATGCTATTGTAACTATTGCATAGTCTGTTCAGACAAGAATTTTGCTTACAGTTTGTTTTGCATTGATCAACCCTGAACAGGACAGAAGAGCGTGTTGTACGCGCAGGTACATTAAATTGAATTTTATTTAGCAACTCTGGGCATTGAATATTATTGTTAATTAATTTATACAGGAATATTGCATCCTTATGATGCCTTCGTACACTCAATGAACCAATTTTAAAGTATGAAGCTGCCTCTGCATAATTATTAAATCTTACATATGACTTGTAACAAAGATATTTGAGGAATTTGTTTTGAATTGCTTCAATTTTGTTCGTATGGATTTTATAAAATGGAGACCAAACAACTGACGCAAACTCCAAATGACTTCGTACGTAGGCAAAGTAGAGTTGCTTAATGACGTTGATACTATTAAAAAGTTTTGTGTTTCTCATGATAAAACCTAACATTTTAGCAGCTTTATTTGTGATTAATTGTTGTATGTGAAGGTTGTATTGTAGTTTACTATCAAGGGTTATTCCAAGATCACGAATATCTGAGACTGTTGCAATGTTGTTGTTATTTATAGAATAATTAAATAATGTTTTATTTTTATTTCTTGAAATTTTATTTATTTAAATAATATATTGTAATACTTTTAAAATGTTATTCTTTAAACCATATATTTTTACCTTTTAACTTTCAGCGTCCTCGGCTAGCCAGCTTCTCAGGGGTGAGTTGTCAACCCAAACACCATTGTTTTTTAAATCAGGTTTCCATAAAGAAAAACAGCATATGATGATAGAGTGGGTGTATTGAAATATAATAATCAACAATACATGGTGCTAGCATTAAAACGCAAAAAAAAAGCACCACGTTGGGCCCAGTGCTAGCATTGGCGCTACTTGCGGCCAACGCTAAACCCTAAACCTGGAAAGGACATGCAATAAACAAGCCGGCGGCTAGCTCTGCACAGCCGGCGCGAGCAAGGTCCCTCTTAAACCCAGGGCGAGTGTCTGTGGTTCGCTTGTTAATTCCTACTCCCCTTCTTTTCCTCAAAATCTCCAGGTCTCCTTCCTCAATCAGAACACAGTTGTTATGCACGAAAAAGGGTTTTATTCAATTAAAGGTGAACAGGGTTCTACAAAAGGCCAGCATCGGCACTACACACATGAGTATTTGGCTATCTCTAATTAATTCTATCATAACGGGGGGAGCTTCTCTCAACTCTCTCTACACGTGTTTAGTGAATTTAAATGTCAGTTCTTAGCACACAGAGGGGTAGCAAGGTTCATTGGTACTCACAAGCAGGAGATAGGCGGTCGGCAGACAGGATTCTGGGTAGGCGTAAACCTCTTTAAGCACAATACACAATTAAAGTAAAACATCGTGAGCGTTTACGGAGAGCGCCTAGCGCGAATCACGGGGAACACAGTTATTCTGCCGAAGGCCGGCGAAGGAATGGGGACGGGGAGCCGCTCGGCGCTTGGCACGGGCGCCGCGCGGTGCGGGGAGAGGGGGCGGAGGGCCTGTGCAAGGGGTCAATTCGCTATTAGCTCGCACGGGAAACAATTCCGTAACGTAACACTTCCCCCCTCGCCGCAAAAAAGGCGACGTGGTAATGGAGCAGTAGGGCTAAGAAATCCTCTTACCCTTCTAGCACTTGTGCCAAAAAAAAAACATCCAAGAGAAAGGGGGGAGAGAGAGAGAGAGAGAAAAAGAAAAAGTTGCTAGCTACAAAATAGTAGAAACAAAAACAAAAGAGAAAAAAAAACATGGTGAACAAAGAATTATACATGAATGTACATGAAAGAGCAGTGGCATACATAAATATAAACAAGGACCTGCTGGAGAAAGGTACAAGGGTTATGCAGTGATAGAAAAAAAATGACTCTAAATTGTATCATTGGTCTGTGAGCTAAGTTTGCGTAGCGTGGTTTGCGTAGGATGTTTGGGGTGTTTGAACGTTGCACTGAAGTTATAAGGTTACTTTGTCACAGTAACCTGGCCCGTTTGAGATTACACTCAAGGAACACTAGGGCCTTAAAGAAAACACGAAGAAGAGAACGCAGGATGAGGCTTCTTGGTGGTGGAGAGGGTTCTACCTGTCACAGAGGTCAAAAAGGTAGCTGCTTCCGGATCCTGTGGGTGGGCCAGTATGACGTCATTGAGGTACTGGAGAGTGGAATTGTAATTGGTGGTTGGTCCTTTATAGAGGAGGTGGTTTGTGTGCATGACAGCCGTTGTTGTGATGGTGGTTGGTACACTGGTTTGTATACAGTGGGATTGTTGGATGAACAATTGTTGGTATTGTTATTTGCGCAAGGGCACAGGAGCATTGGCATGATGGCAACAGAGCAATTTGCAAGGTGCAGCTGGAACATTTGCAAGATGCAGCAGGAACATTTGTACAATGGCAACAGGAACATTTGCGAGATGCCGCAGGAACATTTGTACAATGGCAACAGGAACATTTGCGAGATGCCGCAGGAACATTTGTACAATGGCAACAGGAACATTTGCAAGGTGCCGCAGGAACATTTGTACAATGGCAACAGGAACATGAACCAACTTAGAGCTGACGTGCTCGGGTTTGTTTGAGTGATGGTTTTGTGATGATACAATTCGCAACTACACGCACGACTCACACTAGGTTATGTTAGGTGTGGTCGGGTGCTTTTGGTACGTAGGGTTTGAAGGCATGGGACCTCCGTGACGGTAGTGAAGGCAGCATGAAGAGAGGCGCAGGTGTAGATAGGGTGAAGAGCTGCTGGTCTTCTTATTAATCCGGCGAAAAATTATTATTAGAACAAAATTCTTGAAGTTTACCTGCCTGGTAGACCAATGATGAAAAGGTTTGGAGAGAAACAAGGTGTGCATATTGAGAAAGATTGGATTAGTTTGACGTGTAGAGAGAGAGAGAGACGGAGAGAGAGTTAACTAAATGCAACTACAGACTTATACATATAACAAAGGTACGTATTCAAGGAAGGTTCTGTTTAACCCATTTAGTTTTTTTTAAACTAAATACATTTCCAAGAACACGTAGGTAAGGGTTTGTACGTATGACAAAATGCCACGTTCGAAAGAAGTTGGTCTTCCATGACCTATGCTCACGTCTATACGGTAGCATTTTTTCTACTTTCGAAGAACAAAAACATTGAGTACAAATAAGTTATGAAAAGTGGGAAAGGAGTAGGAAGTTGAAAGGATCCGTGTATGAAGGTTGTCCCATTTGACAAACGAAACGCCAAGTGCGTAACGCATATATCCCCATTCACGGATAATTTCGAGGAAAGGAAAGGGTGACAATTGGGAACATTTGAACGAAGAAAACTGCTGAGGACTCGGCTATTTCCGAAATTCGACCTCTGAGTGGAAGGTGAAACAAGGTCTACAGCAGTTATCCTGGCACATTACAATACCATTTGGTAGTGTGGGACAAAAGGAATACACTGACATAAAAGAGTCTAATCCTCCACGTGTATTGGGTAGAAGATTAGAGGGTCGTTTTATTCTCCTACTTGTTTGCGAGAAATGACAGACCCTTGCTCAAATCTCACAAACCTGGGGGTTTTCTTGTTCGTCCCCCAGACAACGAGTTAGGTGTTTTTGTGTCCATCAACTTAACTCCTACGACACGATGCCCCATAATCATGAGTGAAGCGTATGATTAGTCCTTTTGAGATAGTGGATAGTTCCTGGGTTCTTGTGACAGGAAGTCCACGGGCATGTTAATGAGTACTCTGCTGCAAAAGCAATAATTTTCTGATAACAGAAAATAAAAGGCGTGTGATCTACGCTTGGTAGGTCACACAAACATGGGGTAGATATTATTTCGTTCGCACGATTCATGGTGAGTATTGTAACGTCTTCACGTCTCATGTACAGGAATGAACGATTTACAACAAATTTTGCCCAGTATTGAAAGACCGTAGCCCAATTACGTTCGAAAATGTGGGTCCCCATTCAATACAGACGGCGGGTTAAGCGGTTCTCATGCCAAAGGACACACGACCAACTTAGTAACATTTAGTTATGAGTATAAAGTAATTATAACGAGCTTCTCGTATCATGGCGGATGTTTTGAGGATCTCTCCTATGATGGTAGATATTGTCACGTTTTCACGTCTCACGTGACAGGAATGAACGATTTACAACAAATTTGCCCAGTATTGAAAGACAGTAGCCCAATTACGTTCGAAAATGTGGGTCCCCATTCAATACAGACGGCGGTTTTGCAATGATGTAATTAATACGGCACTGCTGTAGCTTAATAATTTCATATTAGCATACGTTACAAGACTTGCCAAAAGGCGATAAACACAAATTTTATTGAAGATCTGGCCAAGATTTTAAACTTCAAACAAGAATAATGGTACAATAAAGGACAAAAGAAACTGATGTCATGATAAAATATTGTACCTCATAATGAAGTTGTATATGTACAAAGAACAATGTTAATGAAGGGACGAAACGTATTGTCACTTTTATAACAAATATTTTTCTCAGAATCCGACAAAATACGATTCTGGAAAAAAATAGAGCAATTGGGTTGAGCGCCATTCTAATTTTTGGAAAAAGAAGAAAAACCACAAGTAGCAACAAGGTTGCCCTTGAATTGTTTCGAATCCAGCGAATGTGACCTGATAGGTGTGTACATTTGGTGTATTCGAAACGATCCCCAATATACAACATTACTATGAATGTGTTAGGATGGGGTGAAGAGGAAAAAGAAAAAAGAAAAAACGGGAGGATTTCCTATTATAACGGAAATCGTCGCGACATTCTTACAATATGGTGCTGTGACCATAGTAGTGAGCTGCGGCAATGGTCTGACACCAATGGTTATTATACAGACTTGCACTTATGATTTTATATTTACAACATTAGGGTAGGGACGTACTGGTACGGCAAAAACCCGACACAAAACAATTAAAAAAAGGTGATATGACAAGATGAGGCGATGATGTGAGAAAAAAAAACGCGCGGATGCTGCAAGAATTGTGAAAAGGAAAGCGACGTCTTGGAGCAGGAGTTTTCCGGAACCGTTGATGGTAGGAGGAAAAGGAGGCCCTTTCCCGAAGTGATCAATTTCAGGAAGAGGATGCATACAAGTATGAAAACGGTGCCCCAAGAGGTGCTCTTGTGGTACAGCAGGCAAGGCACGCAGGATGTACAAGAACATATAAAATTTTGCAAAAAGAAAAAGAATGTACAGGAGTTAGGCTACCGTTGACATTAATGTGCCTTCGGGTGTAAGGATTACCTTACGAATGCCCATATGGGTGACTATTTACATTTAATATTTACAAGTAACTCACGTCACTTATGACAAGAGTTTTGCCAATTTGATAACGCCTGAGTACTTGATGTGATGGAATTTACTGATTCCGTCACAGTAAGGCATTTTGGAATTATTCCTAGGAGAAATCTTTCTATTTCTCAGGGCCTGTAGTAATTCTTCCTTTCTTGAAGTAAATACGTGCGGGATTATACCCAGCGTAACTTGAGGAACTTCCATGGTGTATAGGATTGTGTTAGAGTGACCTTATGTTGGAAAAAGTGAGAACTAGACTCGCAATTGGAAAGAAATTGGGCAGAGATTGACCACTGGGGACGTATTTTTTACAAAAAGTTTTTGAAAAAAAACGCGTTTTTTTATAAGTGTTTGGTTTATTTGAAAATTTGGGCAGGGGTTTGCCTTAAAAAACGTGATTTTGTGAAAAAATCCAGATGTTTTGGAAATTTGTTGAAAATTTTTCAAAGTCCAAAAACGAGAAAAATTTGGGCAGCGGTTTCCCTTAAAAAACGTGATTTTTGTGAAAAAATCCAGATGTTTTGGAAATTTGTTGAAAATTTTTCAAAGTCCAAAAACGAGAAAAATTTGGGCAGCGGTTTCCCTTAAAAAACGTGATTTTGTGAAAAAATCCAGATGTTTTGGTAATTTGTTGAAAATTTTTCAAAGTCCAAAAACGAGAAAAATTTGGGCAGCGGTTTCCCCTAAAAAACGTGATTTTGTGAAAAAATCCAGATGTTTTGGAAATTTGTTGAAAATTTTCAAAGTCCAAAAACGAGAAAAAATTGGGCAGCGGTTTCCCTTAAAAAACGTGATTTTGTGAAAAAATCCAGCTGTTTTGGAAATTTGTTGAAAATTTTCAAAGTCCGGATATGAAAATTTCACGGGCCGGGATTCACCTTAATGAAACACGTTTTTAGAATTTATTCCGATGTTTTTGAAAAATGTTTGCAAATTTGCAAAAGTCCGGAAATGAAAAACGGAAACGAGGTTCGCCTTAAACGAACATGTTTTTAGAATATTTCCATTTCCTTTCCAAAGGGGGGTTCTTCAGAAAAGGAAAGAAATATTTTTTCTTTTATACAAGTTTTCGTGGAAGTATTTGTTTGAAAATTCAACAATGTCTTGGGGAATCGTTTCTTTATTTACGTGGCTAGACTGTAGCCTGATTTGAGCATCACCAATTATTGGTATTTATCCGCCGACTTCCTTTTGTCATAACAAGTTATATGCAGAAATGTGCATACGTAATGTAATGCCTGACTCGAGGAATCGACGTCAACGCGAACCGAACGTCTTTCAAATTATGTCGTCTGTTTCTTACGAAAGAAAAAAAAGCTAAATGATGAAACAGGCGGCAAAATTAGAAAAATGCTCAATTGTCAAAAGGTAGAAAGAATTTAATCCACTTGTTTCCCTTAAGCTGCAAAATATGCCGTTATATATACAGGCCAGTATTTTGCGAAATAGTCCCCTATTCGCAGAATATGTCGATATCAAATACAGACCAGCACACTGCGGAATAAGTTTATTAATAAAAACTGGTTAATTAACTTTCGGGAAACGAAGCGGGTAATTGGTTTATCATATACAGGATTTTAATTGTTGAATAACTTTGTTTTAAATATTTGTGTACATTTCCACTATTAATCTTGTATTTGAAACTAGCAAATTTAGCCGGTCGACACTTGTAAACACTATATTATTCACGACGGCAACTTTCTTGGTTGAGCACTTTACGTAGGAATACCGGTGATAATGTTTTGTCGAGTGACGACTCGAAAATGAAGGAATCGTGCCCGTGATAATTTAAATTGCAATTCGAAGTTACAATCGCGCCGGGGTTCTTGATGGAAATGCTAGACAAATTGGGAGTAACAAGACAAAACATTTTACATTATAAAGTTTAAACAATTGCTGATTGAAGAACGAGACTGTGGGACCGTGAAGAGGGAGGAAAAAAAAAATGCCACACGTCGGGCGACAGTGCTAGCATTAAAACGCAAAAAAAAAGCACCACGTTGGGCCCAGTGCTAGCATTGGCGCTACTTGCGGCCAACGCTAAACCCTAAACCTGGAAAGGACATGCAATAAACAAGCCGGCGGCTAGCTCTGCACAGCCGGCGCGAGCAAGGTCCCTCTTAAACCCAGGGCGAGTGTCTGTGGTTCGCTTGTTAATTCCTACTCCCCTTCTTTTCCTCAAAATCTCCAGGTCTCCTTCCTCAATCAGAACACAGTTGTTATGCACGAAAAAGGGTTTTATTCAATTAAAGGTGAACAGGGTTCTACAAAAGGCCAGCATCGGCACTACACACATGAGTATTTGGCTATCTCTAATTAATTCTATCATAACGGGGGGAGCTTCTCTCAACTCTCTCTACACGTGTTTAGTGAATTTAAATGTCAGTTCTTAGCACACAGAGGGGTAGCAAGGTTCATTGGTACTCACAAGCAGGAGATAGGCGGTCGGCAGACAGGATTCTGGGTAGGCGTAAACCTCTTTAAGCACAATACACAATTAAAGTAAAACATCGTGAGCGTTTACGGAGAGCGCCTAGCGCGAATCACGGGGAACACAGTTATTCTGCCGAAGGCCGGCGAAGGAATGGGGACGGGGAGCCGCTCGGCGCTTGGCACGGGCGCCGCGCGGTGCGGGGAGAGGGGGCGGAGGGCCTGTGCAAGGGGTCAATTCGCTATTAGCTCGCACGGGAAACAATTCCGTAACGTAACAATGGTAATGTGAAAACCCTACCTAATTTGGCTCTAAGAATAATTGTAAGATAATACGGAACGGCATTCGGAGTATGTTACTTGGGAGATCTTGAAGGTGCGGTGTCCGGCGTCGTTCCGACGACGGGGGGTCGTTGCCACAGGCTCCAGCCTAGGCAACGAAGGTGGCTGGATCGACGATCGAAGGCGTGGTGTCCCGGGTGCTGTCCATCCATGCGCAGTAGGTCCAATGAGGGTCCTCAACCCGGGGTACAGCGGGCGGAGTCAGTCTGGTCTTTTTGGGGGCAGGCTGAACTGGGCGGGCGGAGCCTTAAGGGATCGTGGCTCGCTTCGATTGTCGTCTTCGGATCGACAAGGTAAAAGGCGTTACGGCACTTATCATGGCGTGAAGGAACCGGCGGCGGTGTAGTTTAACATTTGCCGCGGCTTACACAATTGAACGGTTCGAACGGGATCAATTCCATTGTTCGGTTATTGTACGAGATTTATTAGTCACGGCACTTATTATGGCACGATGAGGTTCTTTACGTGAACGGTGAAGTGTGTTCGGCGTAACCACTTAAAATCGGGCGAGCTACCGGCACCCACTTTTGGCCGAAGCCGCTTGTAATGCTTGGGCCGCGATCTGGCTGAGACTGTTTGGTTGGCGCGCCGCCAGCCGCCGTGCCGGGCGCGCGATACATGTCCCTACTTGGACCGCATGTTGATCTTAACTGAGCTCCCTTGTATTGCGTTCCATAATTTAAACTGTTTCTTTGAGTGTGCGGGGTGGGGGGCGCAGGGCATCCGGCTGCTTGTAAATAGGTAGGTGATCAGTTTATTGTGGCGTGGCTCGTAAGTATCTGGACATTCTGTTTTGACGTGATCAAAGTCCCTCCGTCGATCTTGGGGAAGTGGTGCGCGGGTGGGTTTCCTGTGGCGGGTAGGTATCTAGCGTGGCGGGTAGGTATCTGGACATTCTGTTTTGACGTGATCGTGCTCCCTTTGTCAATCTTGAGGAAGGGGTGTGCGGGTATCCTGTTAGTGCGGCGAGTAGGTATCTGGACACATTACAATATATAGTACATTTGCAACACGTTCCAGAGTGGAAGACACTTTCAATATCGCCGTGGTGTAAGATGACCATTAGAATTGCAACGATGCTTGAAATGACTTTAGCCGTGTTTGGTGACCAGATCTAAGTAGCCATTTACTTTCCCACATTGAACTTCCTCATATTTTTCCCCTCCCCGTTACGTTCAGCCTTACAACTTACCCCAATTAGGGATGCCATAGTCTCACTGGTTCCCGACGGGAGCAGTTTGAGGCTCTTGCGAAGTATTCACATAAAAACAAAAACAAAAACTGCCATGCCATCACAAGTGGTTCGCTACGTTTGGTGACTTAGCAGAGGCACCCGGGTTCATAGGCCAAAGTTTGTCCAGGTTTTGGCGGCGAATGTGATTGCCCAACTATTGCATGGCGGGCTGGATAAGGAGAGACTGGTTGAGGGAGACATAACCTAGATCTCTCCAGCCGGACCCCCTCAACTCAGCCCCCTGAATCCCAGGTAGGGATGGTTTGATATGTCCATCACTCCTGGAAACATTGTCCCCCAGATTTCTACCCACCCCTCATGCTAAATAGAATGAGAAAAAGGAGATGGGAAAGAGGAAGGTTGGAAAAACATGACTAGTCCAATCTGGTCACCAAATATGGCTAAAGCTATTTCAAATTACGCAACGTTGCGATTCAGAATGGTGGTCTTTCACAGTTGTTTTGTTAAGAGTAACCACCACTTACGTGCAGCAAATATACAGTCGTGTGCATTAAATACTTGCTCGATTTATTTGCCTACGCCAGGATTTGAACCCGTAAACTCTGGATTCGTGGTGGCGGATATTATACTCTCGACCACGAAGGTACCAGTCACCTAGATAACATTATACCACCAGCAGTTAAAAATCCGCGCGGGCGACACAACACTAATTTGTAACAAACTTCACCTACGGAGATGGTTTTGCATAAGGCGCGATGTCTGAGATGTACTCGAAATCCGGTCTTAAATTTCAACCGTAAAGACGCTAGCGTATTAATACTATCAAATAATGTTAACGTGATGAAATAAGCATGTGAAATGAATTTTGGTTTTATAATCTGACAAGTTCAATTTATAATTTTTAAATAATATAATTTTTAATTTACGTTGCCAAATTTTCATTCTTTTTTAAATGTATGAAAAAAGCATGTTTCTTTGTTTGTCCCGTATGCTTTCCTATGCCATGTATTGTATTGTGATAATGCTCTGGATTTATGAAATTATTTCCTGAACCATTCATCCGCTTGCGATTAAATTTTGGTAATTTGTTGTGCGCACGCCCGCGAAGGTTTCTATATATATATATAATTTTGATATCTGGCGTTATCAAATTTGTTTAAAGATTTTACAGTAGGCGGCGTGCGAGCTGTTTGAAAAATGTGAGGAAAGGGTGGCATAGTGGGAGGGAACGCTGGAAGAGAAAGGTTGTTCGCGGGAAGCGGAAATGCGGGTAAGGTGGAAGGGGAACGCGGAAGAGGAAAGGGGCGTGGAAGGGAAACGAGGGCGGGAACGGGGATGTATGGGAAAGAACACGCCACAAGGGAGGATTGACGGAGAGGTGGGGGTGAGAGAGACAGAGGGAGATATCGCAAAGGAGAGATAGGAGCGGTAGGGGATAGCAGGGGGTACATTCGGAAAATGCATACTTCTTCACACGGACAGTTGTATGTGGCCTGCTCATGTCTCGGAAAACCTTTTGACTTATTCGTGTACGTGTAGACGGAAATATTCGTGTAGACGGAAAAACAAAAAAAATTGTTTATCCAAAAGCACTTAAAAAAAAAAATTGAAGCACAACCACTTTCTTTGAGTGGCATTGCAACGCATGCCTGTAATATGAAGGCATTTAAAAAATAATAACAATAATTTTTTTTAAATAATTTCATATTTCCGCGATGTTAATATTTCACTTGCCCTTCACTGTGCAACTTCACGCTTACATTTATGTTTTTCTATATGAAGTTTGAAGTTTAATTTTTTCGATATCTGTCTCGCTAGGATACTCATGTGTCGAGACAAACGAGTACAAACATATGTACATAAATGTTAAGGTTAAATATAATATTTTAACATTCCTTGGTTGTTGAATAATCTTGGAAGTTTGGAAGTGTGGGTTAATCCCATAAACAGAATTATATTACAAATGTAGAAAAAAAGATGAAGTTCAATAATCACTATGTGGAAGTTAGGTGTTACAAGATTATATTATTTATTTACGTTAGATTGAATGTAAATTGATATTTTTACCTACGCGTGATTTTGTTTATTGATTTTTTTCTAAATCGCAACTGAGGTGGAAATCGCAACTGAGGTGGCTTGGGCATGTACCAAGAATGTCTGAAGACCGAATTCCGAGGAAGATACTGAGTGCGATTCCAGAGGGTAGACGTCCAGTGGGCCGCCCCAGACACGGTTGGGCGAGGCAATTCCAGAAACTGTGTGAGGAGAGGATGAGTCTACCATGGACAGAGGCCGAACAATCAGCACAAGACAGGGACGTATGGAGGAGCCTTGTCGATGCAATGGGTCCCCGACCCGAATAGGATAAGGGGAAGAAGATGATGGTGATGATTTTTTCTATAATGGGACGTCTTATTTTTTGTAACCCGATTCTTTTTTTCGTGTTTGAATTTTGTCATTGTTTCTATTTGTCTAATCGTAGCTCGTGGTGTATTGTACAGTTTTCAAGCAATGCCTTATTTCAAAGGTGGTTTTAGCAAAAGTGTAACGTGTATTTCTTGGTAGAGCATCAGAATCTCCCTCAAGTTTGTGGGAAGGAAAATACAGTCTTTATCTTCGGGCATTTTTAAATAAATAAAAGAAATTATTTAGCAGTACAATATCACCTATATTTTAAAGGTATGGTTTATACGTGGGTGCCCTCCAAGGGGTCAAGAATTCCACATTTCCTAAAGAAATAATAAAATAACACATAAGCAAGAGAGCATACCTGTGGACCGTAATTTATCTAAATTATCCTGACTCTAACGTTGACGCGAACCACTGTTAATAGGCGACCAGGAGCACGCGGGATCTCCATGGACAGGAACCGAGGAAGGCCCCAGGGCATGGGGACTCCTCACCAGGGAACTGATTCTTCTTTAAATGGGTAAAACCCGTAAAGGTGATAATATCACATATTTAACAAGAAACTTATATAATTCCGTGACTAGTCGAATCAACGTCGGCTCCCCAGACGGCGAGAATTCAAAAAGTGCCGCCGGAAATAGATGGCGCTAGTCGCTAGCGGTTAAGAACTAAAGTTACGGCGATCATAATAAAATGTGAGCGGCCAGGTGAGTTTAAGATTAACTAGGTCAAGACAATATTTATTTAATCAAAATAAATATTATCGTGACAAAAGGTATTTGGAGATGTGCTTTTGTTTTTTGACTCGTCTATTGTATATAATCCGTGTTGATTTGTAGAGTGTTTTGTTGTTTTGATGCAAATTAACTAGAACGGTTCTTGCAGAAAGTTGATTCATGTAAAGTATTGAATATCGTATCAGTTCTAGTAGAAAGAGGAAGTAAGAAATATCTTTATGATTAATTTTTGTGCTTTCATGATGGGATCGAGGGCAATAGAAGAAGCACTTTGTGATTGGCATGGTGAGTAAAATACAAATTTTAAAAGTTTTAGGTAATAGTTGTAAACATTTAGTAAGTGCGTAATTTTGTCGCATAAACTCCATAAAAATCTGCACACCTGTTTAAGAAAAAACTCACCCGGTTCCGAAATTATTACCCAGACGAAATCCCTATTCATCTGCAGTCGTTTGAGTTAAATAAAAGAGGAGCCCGGGAGTCCTTGACACACTTTGACTAATGAACACACACTTTGCAGTCATAAAAAGAGATTTTTTCAAACAAAGGAGTAGACTCTCTTTGAAAATGACATCCCCCTTAGGAGCCCATAAAAGTTTAATGAACGCTGCAAAAGTGTTGATAGAAAATGAGCTTAGCTTAAAGCGAATATTCTGAATTAATTATTTATTATTCAAGATGCCTTGGATTTAATTTGTTATTTTTTTTTTTTTTACATTAACTCCACACAGGAGGCCCTGAGGAAAATAATTTCCCTCAGGGTCTATGTCATCTGGGATGCTGTGTGGAGGGTCTTTTTGAGGAGAGGAAGGAATGAACATTGGTCTTGAAGAGACCCATGTTGTAGGAAGGAGGAAACACAGAGGCCGGCAAATCATTCCACAGCCGAGCTGTTGAACACAAGAACGAGTCGAAGAAACGACCCGTTCTCATGTGACATATGTCAACTGTGTACAAATGTTGGGCACGCGTTTGGCGTGTTTCCCGACTATGCAACGGTGCCGAAGGGATCAATGATGCTAGTTCCTCGGAGCATCTTCCATTGTAATACCGGTAGAACAAGGATAGCATTCCCACCCGACGCCTGTGCTCTAAAGATTGCAATCCGTCTGTTAAGATGGGAGAATCTATCAAACGGACCGCCCGTTTCTGCACAGAGTCGAGGGTATTTTTCAGGTATTTTGGAGCTCCAGACCAGAGGTGGCTGCCAAATTCAACCGTGGGGCGCACTTGCGATTTGTACAGGGTTAGCAGTTGTGTACTATTAAAGTATCTGCGGGCCCTGTACAGTACGCCCAGTTTTTGGGAGGCTAACTTTACTCTGGCTTCGATGGAGCCCCCATACCTGAGCTGGTCACTTAGGGTTACACCAAGCATATCAATGGAGGGCCTGTTCGGAAGATTGCTTCCGTTGAAAGACACTAGATTTTCATTTCGATCCCTTTTAGACGTAATCAGACAAGATTGGGTCTTTGAAACATTAAATTCAACGAGATTATAATGTCGATGAAGAAATAAAATATTAGAGATGTGTTGTGGGTATGTTTGTGTATCTCATACACTCATTATTTCTTTATTTTTGATGAAATTGAGTCATTATTTCTTGAAAAATGCCTAAAACAAACGTGGCCGCTGATTTAATATCTTTTGGTTCCAAACCATTCAGCACGCGCTATGTCTCTTTTACACCGTATATCGCTCTTACTATTTTAATGATGGTGAAACACATTTCTAAATTATGAAATTTAAGGAAAAAATGGTCAGACGAAACCCGACCACACCACAAGACATTACCTTTGTTCTTCATTATTTAATGCATGTTTATAATATTTTCTTATTATCCTAACTAAATTTCCATCGTTTTCATTACTTATTTTTAATAAAAACACTTTTATTTTTAACTGTCGTGTACCCGCCATGCGTTTCAATGCCACTCAAATAAATATAGTGTTTGTGTTTTAATTCTGTTTATTTAACCCTCCGCCCGTCGCGCCTTTTTTGTAACGCGAGGTGTCGCGTGGGGTCGCTTAGGACCCCAAAAATAAATATGATTAAATTGTTGTTGTAGCATACATTTTATATGTTATTTTAACTGATTACAGTCAGGTGATAATGAATGCTTTGAAATAAAAAGAAATGTTAAAAATTAGTTATTTATTTTCAATGCAAGAGCTTAAAAATCAACAAGGAACATTTTTTTGAAATTTTGAATCATATTTTTAATAGAAAACTTTAAAAAAAATCTAACCAATTTCCATCAAACTCATAACTATTTGAGGTTGATATAGACTTATTATTGTTACAACAAAAAAATCAACAAAATACAATAAAAAAAACATATAAACTTGATTTTTCATGGTATTTTGTTGATTTTTTTAGCCTCACGCCGAAACACAAGTCTGTATCTCACATCGCACATGCGCAAACTAAATTCTCTCGGCGCTTTCGTCAAGTATAGTCCCTTTTAGGAAGCTACCTAAAGTAAGAAATCAGTGGGAACATTTAAAATGAACATAATTAGCATTTCTGTAAAACCTGGGCTTTTAAAGACCCCACGCGACGGGTCGAGGGTTAAGTGCTTTCGGATACAATATTTTTGGTTTTTTCCGTTTGATGCGAAGGTTTAGCGACTCGTGAGCAGGCCACATACAGCTGTCCGTGTGAGAAGCACGGATTTTCCAAGAATTCCCCCTGCTTTCCCCTACTGTTACAAGTTTTATTTTGGTTAAATATTATTTTGCTTGTATTACTAACCTGATTTGTTGTATTATGTTTTTTTCCTGTTAAGCACTTGCATACTGCTTTAAAACAACGTATGCAGGGACACTGGAGGTCTAGATTCGTTCAACATAAATAAATTTAGCTTCTTTTAACAAAAAAAATAGAATCCTTGCCAGATGGTTACTCCTTCAAGCCTTGAAGGAGTAACCATCTGTTACTTATACCAGGGCGGGTAAGTGGTGGAAAACCTCCAACGCTCTTCCTTCTTCGATCTGCTTTTCATGCGCCCCCGTTCCCCTCTCGCGATCCCTTTCCACCTTCTCCCATCACTAGTCCTCCCAACCGTGAACCCTCCTCCTCCTTCATTCCCTCCCCCCTCCTGAATTTCTCTTCCCCTCCCTCCTTTCCTCCCTGCCACTAAACTATACAAAATACACAATTTTTTAAAATAACTCGTATACCACCTATTGTAGATAATTTTTATACAAATTTCGTGATGCTAGAGCTCACCATTATATACAAAAACTTTCGTGGGCGTGTGCACAACTACTCATCACAATTTCATCGCAATCGTCATCAATCATCATGAATGTTATAGGAAATAATTTCATAACGCCAAAGCTCACTATTAACATATAGAGACTTTCGCGTGCGCACAACAAATCACAAAGTTTAATTGCAATCAGGTGAATGGTTAAGGAACGTATAAGGGACAAAAAAAAACATTCATTTTTATATATTAAACGAATAAGATTATTGTTATTTAAAATTTGCTATTTCATCTATCACCAAACCATGTTATTTAAAATTCTGAATAATGGCCTGGACTCGCCAGTGCTTACCAACTTAATAAAAATTCATATTCCGACAAGATCAACAAGACAAGATAAGAAAAAATTCCCCAATTCCCCGTATATGTGCACTATATAATACCTACAAAATTGTATAACACCTTTCAGAAATACCGAATAGAAGTAAAGCATACGATCGAAAATTAATACAAGCGTGTGGAATGTATAGGGGACATCTCCTATCCTTATCCTATATTCCTCTTCCTCTCATCCTCACCTAAAATTAATTTTAAGATAATTATAATAAAACTCCATCTCCAGGTAACTTTAACTTAACGGAGACCTTTTTGGCTTAACTTTGTATATATGTATCTCAATATTTTAGGAATGTAGAAGCTGTTTTGTCTCTTATAAATAAACTAGCAGACCCGGCCACTCGTTGCTGTGGCTAACGAAACACAACGCCATTACCCAACCTTTATAAAATCCACACCACCCGCTTGCCACCTGCCCGCTGCCCGCTGCCTGAATTGAATATTTGAATTTCTCGACTTTTCTCTACTATAATAAGCATGTTTTTATACATATAAACCTTCCTCTTGAATCACTCTATCGATTGATGAAAACCGCATGAATATCCGTTGCGTAGTTTAAAAGATCTATGCGCATATACATTTTGAGCGACTTCATCAAATAAAATAATTCAAATCAAATACCTACTTACTCTAGGACATCTATTTTCCAATTTCTTCCGTAGAACGAATTTCAAAAGTGACTATAGTACGGCCCGCCAGCCGTTTTAAATCACACAAAAATATGTTTTCTTTAAAATTCTCGGCTTTTCTCTAATATAATTTACATGTATTATACATATAAACATTCCTCTTTAATCACTCTATCTATTGGTGAAAACCGTTTGAAAATCCGTTGCGTAGTTTAAAAGATTAACGTGCACATACATTTTGAGCGACTTCATTTTATACTATGATAAATAAATTGCGTGTTTGCCTAAACCGATGATACAAAAAACCCGGTACAAAACATTGATTATATTTACCTACTTAATAAAATGTCCACATTAAAACTTTCAGAAAGAAGAAAAAACACAGATTTAATACTGTTACACTGTTACTGTTACTGTTACAAAATTGACTATCCTGAATTGCTTCAAATAATCAACATCCATATTCCCAAAAGATCTGACCAACATTTATTACCCTTTTACTTTAACAAACACCAGGACATTGTCTTACCAAAATTCCCCGATTCCGAGACTTCACAGTCTTGGAAATAAATATTCTGATCTGGGAGATGCGAATATATTTCACCTTAAAAATAATCATTACACATATTGTTAATTCCAATTCTTTTATGTATCTAGGCACAAATAGAAGTGTGTAATAACATCTGCAATTTTTGTTTATATGGCATATCTATATGTCAGATTTTTACCCATGTATTTAATTTTATTCTATGCTTTTGTTGTTTACAAATTTATTTTTTTTTCATTGTGTTATATTTTGTTTATTGTTATAATTTTCAAGTATTTAAAATAAATGTGATACTCAACTTATAAGCTTGAATGTAAAGCCAATTCATCATCATCATCATCATCTGTGGCTCTACAACCCAGGTCGGGTCTTGGCCTCCAGCAGAGCCTGCCTCCATGACTGTCGGTGTTGTGCTGCGTTGCGCCAGTTTCGGATGCCGATGGTGCTTGCATCCTTCACCACTCCATCCAGCCATCGAAGCTTTGGTCTTCCAACTCTTCTCCGACCCCCAGGTGCACCATCCATAATTCGCTTTGGAATATCTCCTTCGCTCATTCTCTGGATATGTCCAGCCCACCTGAATCTTCCAGTTTTGATTTCCTTGGAGATATTAGGGTCCTCGTAAAGATCGTATAGCTCCTGGTTGTATCTGATACGCCATTCTACATTATCACAGACTGGGCCGTAAATCCTTCGCAGCACCTTCCTTTCAAAACTTTCTAGGGCTCCTTCATCACCCTTACTGATTGTCCAGCATTCCGAACCATACATAAGAACAGGTCGTATAAGGGTCTTGTAAAGCAGGACTTTAGTTCTTCTGGTAAGGTGGCGAGATTTCATATGCTTCTGTAGCCCAAAGTAGTATCGATTTGCAGCTACTATTCTTCTTTTGATTTCGCTGGATACATTGTTGTCATTTGTCACCATAGTACCGAGATATACAAACTCGTTGACAGTTTCAAATGTATAATTATCTATCTGTATACTTGGTGGTTTCTGGCGTCCATGTACGGGCATATATTTTGTCTTCCCCTCGTTGATGACCAATCCCATGTTCCTTGCCGACGTAGCTAAGCTTTTAAACGCCGATTTTTTTTTTGTAAAGCCAATTAGGGCGTGAAATAAATAAATAAACAAAAAAAATAAAACAAAGGTTATAAATCAGAAAATGGAAAATGTAAAGAAGATAATTCTTAGGCACACATGTGTATTGTGTATCCACTGAGAAGCAACAAGTTATCTGAAGGTACCCAAAATTGCTCTGAAATGAGGGTGAATAGAAAAACCAAAGCGGTGTTATATAATAATATATAATAATTGGTGAGAAGGAAAATTTAAGATGAATTTCAACATTGACGCTTTTTTAAGTGAAAATATCTTTAGCACCGTTGCGATTTAAAGCTCGATGAAAAGGATATAGGAACCTGCGAGGAAATGAGATAGAATAATCGGTTTCCTCTTACTGCGGTGCTTCGGAACCTCCTTTCCATTCTTGTCTACTTTAATTTTCAAGGTTTCACTTCTACCGCGTGTGAACTGCGCATTTGTAATTTTTTTATTTAATGTGTGAAAATTTATATCTTTAATTTTTCCTTTTAATGTTCGAATTTATTCAGAGGGTTCAAATAAATGTTTTCTTAAATCGGGGTCTCTTCCGATGTGAACTGCTGAGTGCTGGGGGCGCTGCTGCTGTGGCCTACCCCAAGCCCTATTCCTGTAAAACACACACAATAACAGCCGTCGGTTAGCTCAAACCGGCTCGAACATGATTCCTCCTAAAAAACAGGGCGAGTGCCAGTGGTTCGCTTGGTCAATTCTTCCTTCCCCTCCTCTCCTCAAAATCCCCGGGACTCCCTCTTCAATCAGTACACAGTATTTGCATTTAAAGGGTTTATTCAATAAACAGAACAGGGTGATACACATACGGCCAGTGTCGGCACAAAACACAAGTTAAACTACCCTACTGACCTAACGAGGATTTCTCCCTCTCTCTATGCGTTTAAATGAAGTTACAAACGGTTCAAAGCACACGGTGGGGGGGAGGAAGCGAGTTGGTACTCACATAGCTAGATGCGTGGTCTGCCATCTTTTCTGGATTCCGTTCACAACACAATTTCAAACAATACATCGCGGAGTTAATATCGTGGAGCACAAACAGCGCAAATCGCGCGTAGCACAGTTGCTTGGCCGAGAGCTAGCGAAGGAATGGCGGCCGGCGGGCCGCCCGGCGCTTGGCGCCTGACGCGGGGTGGTCGCGCGGTGCGGGGAGAGGAAACGGTAGGCACGTGTAGTGGGGACGATTCACTTAACCTTCCGCTCGGGAGCCGATTCTGTTACGTAACACTTCCCCCCTCGCCGCAAAAAAAAGCGACGTGGTAATGGAGCAGTAGGGCTAAGAAATCCTCTTACCCTTCTAGCACTTGTGCCAAAACAAAACAAAAAAAAAAAAAAATTTAAGAGAAAAAAGGAGAGAGAGAGAGAAAAAGGTTGCTAGCTACAAAATAGTAGAAACAAAAACAAAAGAGAAAAAAGCATGGTGAACAAGGAATTATACATGAATGAACAAGAGAGAGCAGTGACATACATAAATATAAACAAGGACCTGTTGGAGAAAGGTACAAGGGTTATGCAGTGATACAAAAAAAAATGACTCTAATTGTATCATTGGTCTGTGAGCTATGTTTGCGTAGCGTGGTTTGCGTAGGATGTTTGGGGTGTTGGGACGTTGCACTGAAGTTACACGGTTACTTTGTCACAGTAACCTGGCCCGTTTGAGATTACACTCAAGGAACACTAGGGCCTTAAAGAAAACACGAAGAAGAGAACGCAGGATGAGGCTTCTTGGTGGTGGAGAGGGTTCTACCTGTCACAGAGGTCAAAAAGGTAGCTGCTTCCGGATCCTGTGGGTGGGCCAGTATGACGTCATTGAGGTACTGGAGAGTGGAATTGTAATTGGTGGTTGGTCCTTTATAGCGGAGGTGGTTTGTGTGCATGACAGCCGCTGTTGTGATGGTGGTTGGTACACTGGTTGTATACAGTGGGATTGTTGTGTGAACAATCGTTGGTATTGTTATTTGCGCAAAGGCACAGGAGCATTGGCATGGTGGCAACAGAGCATTTGCAAGGTGCAGCAGGAACATTTGTACAATGGCAACAGGAACATTTGCGAGATGCCGCAGGAACATTTGTACAATGGCAACAGGAACATTTGCGAGATGCCGCAGGAACATTTGTACAATGGCAACAGGAACATTTGCGAGATGCCGCAGGAACATTTGTACAATGGCAACAGGAACATTGTACAATGGCAACAGGAACATTGTACAATGGCAACAGGAACATGAACCAACCTAGAGCTGGCGTGCTCGGGTTTGTTTGAGTGATGGTTTGGTGATGATACAATTCGCAACTACACGCACGACTCACACTTGGTTATGTTAGGTGTGGTCGGGTGCTTTTGGTACGCAGGGTTTGAAGGCATGGGACCTCCGTGACGGTAGTGAAGGCAGCATGAAGAGAGGCGCAGGTGTAGATAGGGTGAAGAGCTGCTGGTCTTCTTATTAATCCGGGAAAAATTTATTATTAGAGCAAAATTCTTGAAGTTTACCTGCCTGGTAGACCAATGATGAAAAGGTTTGGAGAGAAACAAGGTGTGCATGTTGAGAAAAATTGGATTTGTTTGACGCGTAGAGAGAGAGAGAGACGGAGAGAGAGTTAACTAAATGCAACTACAGACTTATACATATTACAAAGGTACGTATTCAAGGAAAGGTTCTGTTTAACCCATTTAGCTTTTTTTTGAAACTAAATACATTTCCAAGAACACGTAGGTAAGGGTTTGTACGTATGACAAAATGCCCCTTTTCGAAAGAAGTTGGTCTTCCATGACCTATGCTCACGTCTATACGGTAGCATTTTTTCTACTTTCGAAGAACAAAACATTGAGTACAAATAAGTTATGAAAAGTGGGAAAGGAGTAGGAAGTTGAAAAGATCCGTGAATGAAGGTTGTCCCATTTGACAAACGAAACGCCAAGTGCGTAACGCATATATCCCCATTCACGGATAATTTCGAGGAAAGGAAAGAGTGACAATTGGGAACATTTGAACGAAGAAAACTGCTGAGGACTCGGCTATTTCCGAAATTCGACCTCTGAGTGAAAGGTGAAACAAGGTCTACAGCAACTTTCCTGGCACATTACAATACAATTTGGTAGAGTGGGACAAAAGGGATACACTGACAAAAAGAGTCTAATCCACTACGTGTATTGGGCAGAAGATTAGAAGGTCGTTTTATTCTCCTACTTGTTTGCGAGAAATGACAGACCCTTGCTCAAATCTCACAAACCTGGGGGTTTTCTTGTTCGTCCCCCAGACAACGAGTTAGGTGTTTTTTGTGTCCATCAACTTAACTCCTACGACACGATGCCCCATAATCATGAGTGAAGCGTATGATTAGTCCTTTAGGGATAGTGGATAGTTCCTGGGTTCTTGTGACAGGAAGTCCACGGGCATGCTTTTTGAATAATTGTTGCGAAAAAAAAAACAATAACTTTCTGATAACAGAAAATAAAAGGCGTGTGATCTACGCTTGGTAGGTCACACAAACATGGGGGTAGATATTATTTCGTTCGCACGATTCATGGTGAGTATTGTAACGTCTTCACGTCTCATGTACAGGAATGAACGATTTACAACAGATTTGCCCAGTATTGAAAGACAGTAGCCCAATTACGTTCGAAAATGTGGGTCCCCATTCAATACAGACGGCGGGTGGAATGAACGATTTACAACAAATTTGCCCAGTATTGAAAGACAGTAGCCCAATTACGTTCGAAAAAGTGGGTCCCCATTCAATACAGACGGCGGATTAAGCGGTTCTCATGCCAAAAGACACACGACCAACTCAATAACATTTAGTTAAGAGTATAAAGTAATTATAACGAACTTCTCGTATCATGGCGGATGTTTTGAGGATCTCTCCTATGATGGTAGATATTGTCACGTTTTCACGTCTCACGTGACAGGAATGAACGATTTACAACAAATTTGCCCAGTATTGAAAGACAGTAGCCCAATTACGTTCGAAAATGTGGGTCCCCATTCAATACAGACGGCGGTTTTGCAATGATGTAATTAATACGGCACTGCTGTAGCTTAATAATTTCATATTAGCATACGTTACAAGACTTGCCAAAAGGCGATAAACACAAATTTTATTGAAGATCTGGCCAAGATTTTAAACTTCAAACAAGAATAATGGTACAATAAGGACAAAAGAAACTTGTCATGATAAAATATGTACCTCATAATGAAGTTGTATATGTACAAGGAACAATGTTAATGAAGGGACGAAACGTATTGTCACTTTTATAACAAATATTTTTCTCAGAATCCGACAAAATACGATTCTGGAAAAATAAGAGCAATTGGGTTGAGCGCCATTCTAATTTTTTGGAAAAAGAAGAAAAAACCACAAATAGCAACAAGGTTGCTCTTGAATTGTCTCGAATCCAGCGAATGTGACCTGATAGGTGAGTACATTGGGTGTATTCGAAACGATTCCCAATATACAACATTACTATGAATGTGTAGGATGGGGTGAAGAGGGAAAAGAAAGAAAGAAAAAACGGGAGGATTTCCTATTATAACAGAAATCGTCGCGACATTCTTACAATATGGTGCTGTGACCATAGTAGCGAGCCCGCGGCAAAGGTCTGAAACCAATGGTTATTATACAGACTTGTGCTTATGATTTTATATTTACAACATTAGGGTAGGGACGTACTGGTACGACAAAACCCGACACAAAACAAAAAATTAAAAAAAGGGGTGATATGACAAGATGAGGCGATGAGGTGAGAAAAAAAAAACGCGCGGATGCTGCAAGAATTGTGAAAGGAAAACGACGTCTCGGAGCAAGAGTTTTCTGGAACCGTTGATGGTAGGAGGAAAAAGGAGTCCCTTTCCCGAAGTGATCAATTTCAGGAAGAGGATGCATACAAGCATGAAAACAGTGCCCCAAGAGGTGCTCTTGTGGTACAGCAGGCAAGGCGCGCAGGATGTAAAAGAACATATAAAATTATGCACAAAAAAAAAAAAATGTACAGGAGTTAGGCTACCGTTGACATTAATGTGCCTTCGGGTGTAAGGATTTCCTTACGAATGCCCATGTGGGTGATTATTTACATTAAATATTTACATGTAACTCACGTCACTTATGACAAGAGTTTTGCCAATTTGATAACGCCTGAGTACTTGATGTGATGGAATTTACTGATTCCGTCACAGTAAGGCATTTTGGAATTATTCCTAGGAGAAATCTTTCTATTTCTCAGGGCCTGTAGTAGTTCTTCCTTTGTTGAAGTAAAAATGTGTGGGATTATACCCAGCGTGACTTGAGGAACTTCCATGGTGTATAAGATCGTATCAGACTGACCTTATGTTGGAAAAAGTGAGAACTAGACTCGCAATTGGAAAGAAATTGGGCAGAGATTGACCACTGGGGACGTATTTTTTACAAAAAGTTTTTTTTGAGAAGAAAAAAAACAAAAAAACGTTTTTTTTTATAAGTGTTTGGTATATTTGAAAATTTGGGCAGCGGTTCCCCTCAAAAAACGTGATTTTGGGAAAAAATCCTGATGTTTTGAAAATTTGTAGAAAATTTTTCTAAGTCCGAAAACGAGAAAAATTTGGGCAGCGGTTTCCCTCAAAAAACGTGATTTTGAGAAAAAATCCAGATGTTTTGAAAATTTGTTGAAAATTTTCAAAGTCCATAGACGAGAAAAAAAATTTGGGCAGCGGTTCCCCTCGAAAAACGTGATTTTGAGAAAAAATCCAGATGTTTTGAAAATTTGTTGAAAATTTTCAAAGTCCATAGACGAGAAAAAAAAAATTGGGCCGCGGTTTCCCTTACAAAAACGTGATTTTGAGAAAAAATCCTGATGTTTTGAAAATTTGTTGAAAATTTTCTAAGTCCGGAATGAGAGAAAATTTGAGCAGCGGTTTCCCTTACAAAAACGTGATTTTGAGAAAAAATCCCGATGTTTTGAAAATTTGTTGAAAATTTTCTAAGTCCGGAACGAGAGAAAATTGGGCAGCGGTTTCCCTCAAAAAACGTAATTTTGAGAAAAAATCCCGATGTTTTGAAAATTTGTTGAAAATTTTCTAAGTCCGGAACGAGAGAAAATTTGAGCAGCGGTTTCCCTTACAAAAACGTGATTTTGAGAAAAAATCCCGATGTTTTGAAAATTTGTTGAAAATTTTCTAAGTCCGGAACGAGAGAAAATTTGAGCAGCGGTTTCCCTTACAAAAACGTGATTTTGAGAAAAGATCCCGATGTTTTTGAAAAAGGTTTGCAAATAAGCAAAAGTCCGGAAAAGAAAAAATAAAAAACGGAAACGAGGTTCGCCTTAAATGAACATGTTTTTTGGAATATTTCGATTAGCCTTCCAAAGGGGGGGTTCTTTAGAAAGGAAAGGAAATATTTTTTCTTTTATACAAGTTTTCGTGGAAGTATGTTTGAAAATTCAACAATGTCTTGGGGAATTGTTCTTTATTTAACGTGGCTATACTGCAGCCTGATTTGAGCATCACCAATTATTGGTATTTATCCGCCGACTTCCTTTTGTCATAACAAGTTATATGCAGAAATGTGCATACGTAATGTAATGCCTGACTCGAGGAATCGACGTCAACGCGAACCGAACGTCTTTCAAATTATGTCGTCTGTTTCTTACGAAAGAAAAAAAAGCTAAATGATGAAACAGGCGGCAAAATTAGAAAAATGCTCAATTGTCAAAAGGTAGAAAGAATTTAATCCACTTGTTTCCCTTAAGCTGCAAAATATGCCGTTATATATACAGGCCAGTATTTTGCGAAATAGTCCCCTATTCGCAGAATATGTCGATATCAAATACAGACCAGCACACTGCGGAATAAGTTTATTAATTAAAACTGGTTAATTAACTTTCGGGAAACGAAGCGGGTAATTGGTTTATCATATACAGGATTTTAATTGTTGAATAACTTTGTTTTAAATATTTGTGTACATTTCCACTATTAATCTTGTATTTGAAACTAGCAAATTTAGTCGGTCGACACTTGTAAACACTATATTATTCACGACGGCAACTTTCTTGGTTGAGCACTTTACGTAGGAATACCGGTGATAATGTTTTGTCGAGTGACGACTCGAAAATGAAGGAATGTGCCCGCGATAGTTTAAATTTGCAATTCGAAGTTACACTCGCGTCGATGTTCTTTGATGGTAATGCTAGACAAATTGGGAAAAAAAACAAGACAAAACATTATAGATTATACAGTTTAAACAATGGCTGATTGAAGAACGAGGCGAGCGACTGTGAAGAGGGAGGAAAAAAAAAAAAAAAAAAAACCCGCCACACGTCGGGCGACAGTGCTGGGGGCGCTGCTGCTGTGGCCTACCCCAAGCCCTATTCCTGTAAAACACACACAATAACAGCCGTCGGTTAGCTCAAACCGGCTCGAACATGATTCCTCCTAAAAAACAGGGCGAGTGCCAGTGGTTCGCTTGGTCAATTCTTCCTTCCCCTCCTCTCCTCAAAATCCCCGGGACTCCCTCTTCAATCAGTACACAGTATTTGCATTTAAAGGGTTTATTCAATAAACAGAACAGGGTGATACACATACGGCCAGTGTCGGCACAAAACACAAGTTAAACTACCCTACTGACCTAACGAGGATTTCTCCCTCTCTCTATGCGTTTAAATGAAGTTACAAACGGTTCAAAGCACACGGTGGGGGGGAGGAAGCGAGTTGGTACTCACATAGCTAGATGCGTGGTCTGCCATCTTTTCTGGATTCCGTTCACAACACAATTTCAAACAATACATCGCGGAGTTAATATCGTGGAGCACAAACAGCGCAAATCGCGCGTAGCACAGTTGCTTGGCCGAGAGCTAGCGAAGGAATGGCGGCCGGCGGGCCGCCCGGCGCTTGGCGCCTGACGCGGGGTGGTCGCGCGGTGCGGGGAGAGGAAACGGTAGGCACGTGTAGTGGGGACGATTCACTTAACCTTCCGCTCGGGAGCCGATTCTGTTACGTAACAGAACATAAACATTTGCTTGAATATTACTGTAAACATTGGCAATGGGGGCGTGGTCTTGTATATTTTTGTATTCATCTGCAGTAAGGTTACGCCCCGTTGAAATATTTATAGTAATGTTCAAGCAAAAATGTGTAAGCAAATGTTCATGTTCAAGGTCGAAGGAGACTCCACTTTTAATATGCAAAGCTATTGTTAAAACAAAAAATCAGACAAGTAAATATCATTAAACAATAAAAGTTGTTTAAAATATACATCTACGTTGACTTTGATTTTTTGGTCAATAATTGATAGTACAGTCTGTCAAATAAGAGTAGAAAACATATGAGGGCGCCATTGTACTCGTAGTTCAATTGGCAATACTAAACATATAACTCATGGTGTTGATGTAAAGCTGTGTAACCTACATTATTATAAAAAATTTAAAAGGCGTAAAAGTGAAAACATAATTTATTCATTACAATTTAGTTACCCATTGATCTCAAAATTAGAATTGCGTACAGGTTTATTATTATTAAATCTTCGCCATTTTGTATTAACATAATGAAGAAAAACGATAATGTAATCAAATACAAAGCACAGTGCAGAGATTGCTCACATTTATTTAATACTAACTTAAGTACCTAGCGTTGCCCGAGCTTTAGATCGTGTCTCTAATTTTAGATCTGAATATATTTAACTCATTCAGATCTAAAAGTAGTGTAACTAAACTCACCGTTAGTGATTCTTCCTTTCTATCTACTGTTAAATTTATGTTAAATTAAATGAAAGCAAATTGCTTTATAAAACACCTTTTAATCAAATTTATGTCATGAACAAAAAATGTTTTTTAAAATGTGGTTTACTGTGTTCTATACATTCAGTGATATTGCACTTTAAAAGAATATTTGACAGTTAAATTGGTATTGCCAGCCTACAAATTTCGTAATTCAATTTTTTATATTTTCTACTCTTATTTGACAGATTCTAAGTAGCTACGAATAAAGTAGTTGTAAGAATAAAAGGAATGTAGTTTGGTTCTGAACTCCGGTTGCATGAATATGCCTATAGATTTCCACAAACCTATGTAAGAAATAGCAATCTATTGGCAGTAGTATTTCTCATAAAATAACTGATGTTTAATGTACTTGACATTTGAATTGTATTTAATTGATCAATTATAATATTGTCCACTTAATACCCGATAAGTTACTGATACGTCTAACCATTTTTAAGCAATATGAAGAACTTGCA
Organism: Limnephilus marmoratus; assembly: GCA_917880885.1. Classification (NCBI taxonomy): domain Eukaryota; kingdom Metazoa; phylum Arthropoda; class Insecta; order Trichoptera; family Limnephilidae; genus Limnephilus; species Limnephilus marmoratus. The sequence goes on along the minus strand of OU862914.1, from coordinate 50,677,509 downwards.
CAGTAATGAAAATAACAACTTAAGTTTGTGTTAACTAACTAACTAACAACCATCACGCCGTTTCCCCGCAGGGGTAGGCAGAGAGGATGGACCGCCAAACAACTCGGTCTTGGCACACACTCTTTGCCTCACTCACATTCATACATCGTCTCATACATACTCTTCTACTATTCTGACTTTTGACATGGCCCGTCTCAAGTGTCTGATTTACTTGATCGTGCCATGTCTTCCTCGGGCGTCCCCGACTTCTTCTACCATTCACATTTGCATCATATATTCTTTTAACACTACTTTCTTCGTTCATTCGCTCTACGTGCCCAAACCATCTGAGGGTCCCTTTCTTAATTTTGGTGTTAATCGGATGAAATGATCTTTTTACTAAATACCACGAGATTTTTTTATGCTGGTCATAAGGAAAGGGATAGGAAGTATAGTAGGTATTTCCATCACGGTCACGGCTGGATTTAGTGAATCTGTCTATGTATCCACCAAACAAGTGATAAGTGCAATGAACAGGCTAAACCAACCACTTCAGCAAAAAGTTAAGCTCAAAACAGGAATATTTTTTGCACTTGGTTTCAAAAGCGACCAAGTGCCTCTTTACTACTACTAAAAATGAGCAAGTTGGAAATACATTTTCTGTTATTTAGTTCCAAAATTGCGTGAACAAGCAATTTTCAGTGATTTTGACAAAAAGATTTGCTATTTTTGTGAATAAAACCGTAAAATGTCGACGTTTTTTACAAAGCGTCATGTTGCTGAAGTGAAAAGCTGTGATGTAAAGATGGGGTAAATATTGATTTCCGTCTAGGGAGAAAGGGACGCAAGATTCATACTTCCGGTACAGGTGTATAGGCAAATCTAAGCCCAGTTACATTATTCGCAGCATCCGGCTAAATGTTCAAAAGGGAAGAACCCGGAATATTTCTCACGTAATTGGAATTAAAATGCAGTTTTGCCCTTTATGCAAGGTGTTATAGTTTTACTTAATTTGTAGTGGAAATTTGTACAAATTGTAGATGTATCATGCGAAATATTCGTCCGGAGATTCGAGAAAATTCCGTCGAGCGGCGCTCTGCATTCCGGTGGGTACTAATAAAGATTTGAACCTATTTATTTTTGTGATAAAAATCTGGTCCCAGAGGTTAGGATATGGTGAAATGTCATTACTTCTGTGGCAAAGAGGTAATATTATCGAGTAGCAGTCCCGGAGTTGTGGTTTCAAAACCATATTATATGAATTCCATAGAAGAAGATCAGAGGTTTTCTTCTACTTCTGAAGAAATTAAGCTTGGTCTTGATAAGGTATCTAACATCTATGGCAAAGTAGAGATGTACCACTTATAAATCTGTTTCAATTTTTTTTTCTACTACGTTCAATCTAGTTGTATTCTTCTTACTTATTTAATGCTACTACTTACCTATTACAAAAAAGCAGTCCACTTAAAAAAAAACATTATTATTAAATGATTAAATTTTATGGAACAACTTTTTCTTTATTTATTTTTTCAGGTTCTCCATAAAACAGTTATACACTAAAATATTATGGAGAAGATTACAAAGTTTAAAAAAAGAGAAAGCGCATTTGGGCAGTTTCACTATGTTGTGACGTATGTCAAAAGATAGTTACTGAACTCTCTTTAGGTGACATTGAAGATGTCGATGCTCAATCGTTAAGCTGTTGAATTGTTCCGTTTAAATGCCGCATCCTGATAGGAAGAAGTTCTCGCTTTCGGAGCATAAAAAAATGCGTGGGATCTCCCACGAGTATACGCGTTAGAGACATATAAGCTCATCTCTTTCAAAATAGGCGGATTTAGCATATTAGTACCGGAGATTAGCTTAAAAAATGGCGGGCTTCTAAGGTATTAAGATCGAGCATTCCTGTTAAGAACAACGATTGATACAGGAATGGGTAGTATGTATAATCCCTCATATAAAAGTAACGCATAAACCTTTTTCGTACTTTTCCTATCTATATAAAATGGTTTTTTTCAGAGGGGGCCCAAATAATGGAGCTATATTCCAGAATGCCTCGGACAAGTGCTTCATAATATGTTGTTTATTATTATTGACTTCTTATAACTATATTCCGTGCAGCACATCTACTACTTCCCAGAAAGTACTTGCATCTGCATGCGAATTAGATACAAACGAGCATCTAAATGACTGAGGGACGGCATATCGGTGTTTGTTTAGTAATGGTATCTCTACGCTTATCTTGTCAGGGCTCCTAACAAAGAGCAACATGACGGACGTGAATCTCTCTCTCCTTTAGCTTGTGTAAACAGCAACTGATATACCGACCCTCATCTTGATATTATTTTAGATGAGTACTTCTTGAGTTCTCAAAGAAATCGGCAAAGTAGTTGACATTGTTATTAGTGTCAATACTACTTTTCCCCTCGAAAAAAAAAGGAATTTTATAAACCCTGTCTATCGAGGCAGAGTTTATTTTTTCTTTGTGAGTTCATGTTTTTAAAGGAGTTTTTGGTATCTGAAGTAGTTTTTTGTTCTATTTCATGTTTCGTTTAGATTTGTGATTATTATCTTCTTCTTCGATGATTAAATTATTATTTGTTTTCTCATTGTAAATTTAAGTTAAGGGGTATTCTAGTCTAGAAGCATGAATTGTGGGTGTTTTTTCAGGTGCACAAAAAAAATAATAATATTTTTAAAAGCCATTATTTTACCAAATATTTATTAAACATTAAAGAATACGTAAAATAAAAAAAATCAAAATTCAAAAAGTTACAGGATGTTAAAATCGGTGGTCTCAAAAAAATGGCGCGCCCTGGTTGACACGATTGCAACCCTCCTAGTAATTAAAGAAAAAAAATCTTAATCAAAACAAATGCTGCTATGGCCCGTACCTAGGAAAAGTTAAAAAAAATATATTTTTTCGCAAAATGGCGGCTGCCTGAAATAAAAAGACATTTTTTTCCCAGTTTTTTTCTCACTTTTCCGAATTTATTAAAAGCTAGCTGGTCCCGGCATGCGTTGCTATGCTATTTAACAAAGAAATTGTTTCTCCCTGGGTGTCCTTTCCCATTCGTCCCGTTCTTCTCCTGCGTCCTCTTCCCCTCTCGCGTTCCCACTTCGTCACTTCCACCTTCCATCTCCCCACTCCACTCCTCCCCTTCCCCTCCCGCGTTTCCCTTCCACCTTCCCCGCCTTCCCTCTTCCCTTTCCCGCTCCCTCGTCCCGCCAACCCTCCTCCCACGTTCCATATATTCAATCCCAGTACATTCAGTTTTTAAACAGCCCGCGTGACACCTTTTACAATTTTTATTCAAATTTTAATTTTTCATGTATTTTAAATTTGGTACCTGACATAGGTACCTATTTAAAGTATTTAAATTCTTGATTCGATTAAACTATTAGGGGAGTACCTACTTTAAATAAATTTATCAATTTAAAGATTTTCAAAAATAGAATCCTTTTGTTTTGCAAAATGTCATACTCAAACAGGCGAACTATCAAACGTGCGATAGCCGTTTAGGTTAGTAATAGGTTTTCTGAAATTATCCAATTTTCTGCGCAATTTTCTTAATTTTTCTCTCCGTAAGAACCATCCTCGTACTTCAAGGAATATTCTAAAAAAGAATTAGCGAATTCGGTTCAGCTGATCTCGTGATTTGCGCTTAGCAACACATTTAGCGATTCATTTTTATATTATAGATTAATCTCTTATCTCTTATCTCTTAATCTCTTTTTAATATAATATATTAATCTCTTATCCTATCGAAGAAAACATTGTTTTTGAAACATGTTGACAATATTAATAATGTAGTGGTGTCCACAAAGTTATTTGTTTTCATTAAATAATAAATAGTTACACTTTTTTAATATCTATTGTTACCAAATGTTGTTTTAAAGTTATAATGTTATATTAGTGACGAAACTAGATGATTTTGAAGTGTAATATTTCATTTGAGAGATTTTATTGTTTTAAATAAATAAAAAATATCGTATCATACACACACCATCCCCAAAAACGACATGGACCCCGAAGGAAATTGTTTTAAAAAAATATAGTACTATCTGCTTCCCAGAAACACAGGTTGATTACACATAATAAAATACCGTCTTTGCAACTTTCGAATGTCAGATGTACAACGAACATAGATTAATTAATAATAGCATTAGGCGTGGGATGCCGGGTCTTAATTAACTGCTACTATTGCACAATTGCTCAGTGCAAACTGCACACTGCACAGAACTGTGTAGTTTCACCGGAGCACTGCATCGGTTGTCTGCGTTTTAATTGCATCCATGCAATTATTTCACCTGTACGGTTGAATCAGAAATGGAACAAACGAATTCTTTGTAAGTATTACCTGGAAAAATAATTGGCATACTTTTGGAAGATAAAAAAAGATCAATATAAACACAAGTTTCCAGGAAAGATAATTCCCGTATATTTTGAAGATAAAAAAATTCAACGTGAAAACATTAATTTGTTTGAAACCCCTTTATTGGGAATACATATTCTTCATAATGGAGGCGGTCTGTATTTGTGAGGTGGGTATGGGTACCGCCGCCCCGGGAACCATTTATTGGCTAACCAACACCTCTGCCATAGGTCACCCCAAGTCACCCAAGGTTCAATACGTTTGGTGACTTAGCAGTGATACCTGGGTTCATAAGGGAGAGGTTTGTCCAGGTTTAAGCGGCGGATCTGTCTAGCAAACGCGTAATGTGTCTAGCAGGACTCTCTCGGAACGTTGCAGTGGGAAGGATGGATTCATACGTCTGTCATTCCTAGACAAGCTGACCCCCAAATTCCTACCTACTCTTCTTCCTTTCCTTAAAAAACCCTCCGCTCAGCATCATAAATGATATAGGCCCTGAGGGGAATTATTTTCCTCCGTGCCTCATGCGTGGAATTTGCAAAAAAGAGAATAATGACGAGAATATTAAATAACTGCTTTTTAAAGTTCCTAATGAGCACGAAATGAAACCGGTAAAATAACGTATTAAAATAAAGTGCTTTAAAACCAATGTACCTTTGTGTGCATATTGTAATTACACCAACCATCAAAATAAAAGCTTTTTTACTAACACATAAAACGGGTTGAAAAGCAATTTTCTTCGTAGAGTTACACAATTAAAAGCGCCATTGCATACTAATATTTCGTCGAAACGAGTTTCACTACTAGAACGCGATTAGCGGTGGGCATAGAAAATTTCCGGTCATTCGTCGTTGGAGCGTTTGAGGTCAATTAAAGGTGGAAAATAAAACTTGTGATTTGAATTTTTTTGATGATTCCATTAAAAATATAAAATTAAAAGTAAAATTTGTGTTAAAAAAATTGTAGATAGGCAGTATCGGGCACTGCCGCAGATATTTTGTAAAATCTGGACTTATTCCTTTTTGAATATCCGTATGTGTAAATGTGAAGAATTTCTTCGCCGAAGGTTGGTTATGAGAATGAATTATTATTCTAATCTATGTATAACTTTTTTCTTAACATAATCCACAAAATAATAATTTGTGTCTAATAACCCCAGCTAGATTTATTAGGTATTAATAAATAGCTGACCGGAAAGGTAATTTTTTTTTGACTTGGCATTAAGTTGTGTTGATTGGGCTAGATTTAGATTTGGTATCGTAATTGGTGAAGGAGATCGATTGACCATCTTGCTTGTTTTAATTGATAACTTGGGAGATCCCGTGAAAATACTCAATTGCGTCCGCAAGGAAAATGTGTTGTTTGCCGGATTATGGCGTAAATGTAATTAGATACGCAAAATCTTGTCTAAACGTGGTAACTTAATAATCTTATATTGTAATGTACATAGGATAGGCACGAATAAATTAAGTGATAGAGCTTTGGTTTTCGTATCTCGCCTTCTCTTATTTTTTTTTCGTTTCTTCTGGCTTCCCTCAGCTTTCTACTTCCCGCTTCAAGTTTCCCGCGGACGGATTTTTTTTTTGTTGTTACTTCCCGCTGCTTCTTGATTATCGTTTCCAGCTTCTGGTTATTATATTATTTCCGCTGTACGCTTCCAGCTTCCTTCTTCTACTTCTTCCTTCCCGTTTCCCGTCGTTTCTTCCATTCCGCTTCCGCTTCCACTTGCTTTCTATTTCCTACTTCCCGATACTGCTAACAGGTTTCTTTGTTACCCGCTTCACGCTGCTTCTTACTTCCTGCTTCTTGATACCTGCTTTCCACTTAGCGTTTCCGGCTTCCCACTGCTTCTCACTTCATGTTTCTTGCTGCTGTTTGCTTCCCGCTTTCCGCTTCCGCTGTCTCTTAATTCCCGGTTCTTCTTTCCCGATACTCTTTTCCTCCCCACCGGGATAAAAACTCCACTCCTCCGTGACTAGATCCTCCCTGCCCCGCTTAAAGTACTTTTTCTTCATTTTTGTTTAGGTGTTTCTTTATTTCCCTTTCCTTGTTGAGAAGGTTTTATGTGTTTAACTGTATTCTATGACTAATAAATGCTTTCCTTCCCGGATTACAAGATTTCTTCTTCCAGTGTTCCAACATTTATTGCAGCGTTTTTGTGAATTACCTACCTAAATAAAAAAACCTAACCCAGAGATTTACACATTTAAATAATACTTGAAAGATAGTATACAAAAGTGAGATTATTGTATTTCATACATACGAATGTCTCTATAACTTTGTGGTTATACATTATTTATAAATAAATATTTCTTTGTTAGAACCACTTATATATTTTATTAACGCCGAACGGTTTCAGAACGACCGTATCTTTTTCAGGGCAAATATAAAACGACTCAGGTTTATAAAACAGTGGATGAATGTAATGTATTACTAAATGTTGTGTTATTACTAAAACTTTCCTTCTTCTTCTTCTTCGATGGCGCTACAGCCCATATCGAGCTTTGGCCTCCTGCAACAGTCGCCTCCAACTCCTCCTGACCTCAGCGGCTGACTTCCAATTTGATACCTGGAGAAGCTGTGCTGCATCCCCTCTTACTTCGTCTTCCCACCTCAGTCTGGGTCTTCCCACTTTTCTCTTTCCACCTGGGTGTTCAGTCAAAATTCTTTTTGACTGGACACCCAGGTGGAAAGAGAAATTACTAAAACTTTACTAAATTAAATTACTAAATATTTATGGTCTTATCTTTAGCGTTCTTAGGACTAACAATAAAATATTATTAAAAAAGCAGTTTGATAGGCGTAAATTTAAATTTCAAATGATCGAATTACGTTGGTCGCATAAAAATTCAAATTTCTGCCAAAGAAAAAGCTTTCTAGCAATTTTTTTATATGTTTTTTAATAAATATAATTATCTCACAAAAATGTCAAAATTGCCACCAAAATCTTGCAAAATTGACTTCTTTAATGGCCTATATTCTATGATTAAAATCATAAATAAATAAAGTAGCACAAATTCGTACAAGACACTTGCTTCATACATCTTTTGTTAAAAAAAAAATATCAATTTATATACGTACTAGCTTTTCCCGCGGCTTCGCTCGCATGGTATTAGGGGGATTCCCACTCCGCCTCCTCCACCTTCCCTCTCCCCAATCCACTCCCTCCATCAATCCTTCTACCCCTCCCCCTCCCCCTCCACCAACCCCTCCCCCCACCCCCTACCCCCTCTACTTCCCCTCCCTCCTCCGCCCCTCCCACACCCCCTTCCTCCCCTCCCCTCTCTCCCATCTCAAACCCCCTCCACTCCATCCTCCTCCCCCTCCCCTTCTCCACCGCCCCCCTTACCCACCTCTCCCCCCTCTCCTCTCCTACATTTTCATAATGCCAGAGCTCAACGGCAGTTTTATTCAAAATAACGAATAAAAAAAATAATTATCCAATTTGGTGAAGTCGATCGGAAGTTATGCGCATACATACATTTCGGCGATTCATTTTTAGAGATAGATATTAACTGCAACGCCAACAAAGCACTCTTTTTAGGGTGAATTGCCTAGTTAAAAAAAAGTCGTTTCCATGGCAACAATTTGTTTGCTTTTCTTCTGACGTTTGCAATAACTCGATTTTGTTAGGGACAGAAAACGTATGAAAAATAATTTCATAACGCCAGAGATTATTCATAGCGCCAGAGCTTACCAATATATATAGCCTATAGTACTCGCAACTAATGTAGCTTTCTATTAGTGAAAGAATTTTTAACGTCCATTCAGTAGTTTTTGTGTGAAAGAGTAACAAACATGCATCAGTAGGATTTTGGCATCAAATTAAAAAATAAGTTACAACCGTTCATATTGAAATAAATATAAAATGTTCCGTTTGAATTAAATTTTTCGGAAAATATTCAGCTGAAGCTCTAACTCTTTAGTGTGCATAATAAAGAAGAGCGGAGTCCCCTCACACGGAGTAGGTACTAGGTACCCAAGATGGTGGTGTGGAACCACTAACTCTGAGCTAAACGCCCTCTCGTGTCGAGGGTCATCAAGTTGCGGGACGTGACTCGTTCATTTACTTTTTCAGACCTCATGAACGCCCTTATAGTTACACATTCAGCTGGCTGCCAACACTCAGATAGATGGATATAAATATTGACGATAAAATCGTCCGTTTTATTTAAATTATTCTTTTGCGGAAGTGATGTTGGTTAATGAATTATTAGTGGCACCAAATCATCACATTTTTTAACAATATAAGGCCCTGAATCGTCTTTGGGGATGCTGTTTGAAGAGTCTTTTCACGGAAAGTATGGTGATGCCACGAATATTCGGCTACTATTCGGTATTTGTCCTATTCGTCTACTTGCTTTACTATTCGGTATTCGGCCGAATATTGCGAACCATTCGGCCGAATACCGATTACCAATGATGAAAAAAATGCATATAAATTAAACAAACTAACCTAAACGCCGTTTCTCTGCAGTGGTAGGCAGAGAGGACGGACTGACGAACAACTCGGTCTTGGCACACATTCCTTACATCGTTTACATAAATACGACGTCTCAAACATGCTCTTCTATTATTCTGACTCTTGACATGGCCCGACTCAAGTATCTGATTCACTTGGTCGTGCCATGTCTTTCTTGTGCGTCCTCGATTTCTTCTACCATTCACATTTTCGTCATATATTCTCCTTACACATTCATTCGCTCTACATACCCAAACCATCGGAGTGTCCCTTTCTTAGGAGCGTTTAACCAGCCAGCGGACGAAAATCCACATTTCGTCGAAAGTTGATCTTACGATCGTGCAGGGCGGTTACAATGAGAAAGATTATTTATTCTCCGTACCAGCTTTTTTAAATTATAACTCGATATCGAATTTATTTCAATCCAAATTAGCTTTAATTTATACCTTCATCCAAAAATGCTGAAAGGCGTGATGATAAAACTATTAAAATAATGTACTTTTTGTAGTTATTTTTTGATAATAAGTATTTATCATTTTTCAATAATGTCTAAATTTAATAAGAATGTTAAAAAAATCTGAAATACATTAGTTTGTAAGTGCGCAAATAAATACACAAATGGACCAATTTTCGTCAAGAAACACATGAACGTACATATTTTTTAATGATTTTATTGAAACTAAAATTAAAATTCTAAAACATACGTTTGCTAGATAATGTATTGATTTATTTTACTGCATGATTATATTATTTGAACTGGAAATAATACAAAAACTTTTTTGAAAATTTAACAAATCTGCCAACGACCTATGGAATAACCTTATTATACTAAAAATTTAAAAAAATTCTCAAAATTTATTACATACGAATGCTAGATCAAAGAACAATCTTTCGAAATCCATTTATAATTTTTTGTGGAAAAGAGTCAATACGTCTAAAATCTGATTTGAAAATGACATATTTCTGGTTTTCTCTGGTAATGCCCTCTTAATCTTACACATTACGCGTACCTACATCAGCCTTGAATTCTTTGCGGATCTCCACGTTTCTCACACGATCGAACATGGTTTTACCACACATTCGCCTCAGGGATCTCATTTCTACAGCATTCAGTCTACTTTCATCCTTCCTCTGCCAGTTCCATGCCTCACTGCCATACATCAGGGTAGGTACCAGTATTCCATTATGGACGGCTAGCTTCGCTTCTTTGGACAGTTTTTTGTTGGTGTCAATGGCGTTCAGTCCTCCATTAGTAGAGTTACCTGCATTCACCCTTTTTTTAATATCTCTGTCAGCCTTCCTATCTCGTAAATATACTTCCCAAATAAACAAACGCATCCACCTGCTTCAAGTATTCATCATTCTCAACTATGTTGCACATTTTTTTCATACTCTCTCTTTCAAATACCATGACTTTAGACTTACTTACATGTAAATTTAATATTTATTGTCTTCACTACAAACTTCCTAATATTTCCAAAAATGTGATTTTTTATTTGATGGTGCCATTTCGTAAAGCTTTTCGCCAACAAACATACATGTTACACATTACATGAAACACAATTTGATGTAACAATCAACAAATAATGCGTATTGTTACACGGCCTACACGCAAATGAAACAAATACGTAGTTCATTTTAATGATGAAGGTCGGAACCTGCCCCACGCGAAATGTACTAGGTGTCACCGAATATTCGGCACTTCGGCCGAGAGCTTAGCCGAATATTCAGTACGAAATTCGGCAAAATCACTATTCGTGGCATCTCTCGTGAGAAGTTCCGAGAAGGAAAAAGATATGAGGAGTGGGATCAATATGTCCATGAGAGACGGACATATAAATCCATCCCCCCACCCACTTCAGTGCAGGGCGATGGGCCGAGAGAGTCTGGATGGAGAGGTTCCTCAATCAAACTCTCGCATTCCGGCCCGCCACACAGTAGGTGGGAAAACGCATTCGCCACCAAAGACAAACCTCACGCATTAACCTGATCACCAAAATTAGCGAACCGCTTGGGGTGACATGTGGCGGTATTGGTTTTCCAATAAATGGTTCCCTTACCCGTCTCCCAAATTGAATAAACGTGTAGTGCAGACGTTAAATTATACTGCGAAACGCTGTGATAATCGTGTAATATTTTTTTTAGTTAGTAACTATGTATTTATTATTTTTTACATTTTTATATCAAACATGTTAGGTACCTATATATATAAAATAGAACATTTATATTCGTTGTCCTTCTCACTAGGAGATCCTGTGCCGGGGGGAACTATGCTTTGGATAAGTTTTTAGCGACTTCTATGGTTTAACTTCATGGTTTGGATAAGGTTTTCTACGATGTTTTAAGTATACTAGTGAGTTCATTTTTTGACAGTTCCTTCAGCCAACATTTAATGTCCTTAATGTAGCTATTTTTTGTTTTAATTTGTTTGATGCAAGTGGGAGTTTGTTATATAACTTTACTGCTAAAAATTCAGAACTTTGTCCAAATGAAGAGTTACACTTTGGTATATTAAGCATGTTTGTTTGTTTGGCTCTGGTTTTATGAGCATGTGAGGTGTCTGCCTCTGAATCATTTTTGTGGTGATGTACTAGAATGTTTTTGTCATAGATTTTCTGTAAGCTTGGAACATCAAACTGCATAAAATTTTTTGTTGTTGACGCCCTTATAGGGACCTTTAGTATGTTCTTTATGATGCAATTCTGAGTAATCTTAAGTTGTTTTATGTGATTAGATACTGCTGCTGTGATTAGATTCATATAATAATATTCAATACACACAAAATGTAATTTGTTTTTTTATCCTAAAAATAATCTTCAACTTTGATTTTTCGTTTGTACTGAAGTAATAAATTATTGAACACCGTATAATTCTTTTATTCCTTAATGCAGGGTTTCCCTAACTTTTTCTGTAATGGAACACTTTGCAAACCCGTAAATTTTTACGGAACACTTAGGTTATTTTTTAGGTTGATTAATTTCTAATAGTTAAAAGAAAAACAAAAAATGTTAGTAAACACATTATTTACTAAGTATATAAAAAATGGAATATAAACAAAACAAAATGGAATAAATAAAGCACCTAATGACTTTGACGATTTTCAATCCGTAAATTGCATATCGTCTTGATATCAGGTATAATATTGGTAAGTTAATTAGTTAATTAGAAAATCCCGCTTCTCATAAATAGATTGTAAAAACGAAAGTAAAACAATAATAGCTTTTTTTGATAAATTGGGTACTCTTCTGACAAACTTGCCCAGAAATCATTTAAAGGCTGATCTTTGTATTTTTGTTTGTAAGTCAGGGCCACTAATTAAATCAATTAGATTTTCATACTCACTTGCTCTTAAGCCTTCCGAACAGGACCTCCATTGATATGCTTGGTGTAACTCTAAGTGACCAGCTCAGGTACGGGGGCTCCATCGAAACCAGAGTTAAGTTAGCCTCTCAGAAACTGGGCGTACTGTACAGGGCCCGCAGATACTTTAATAGTACCCAACTGCTAACCCTGTACAAATCGCAAGTGCGCCCCACGGTTGAATTTGGCAGCCACCTCTGGTCTGGAGCTCCAAAATACCTAAAAAAAACCCTTGACTCTGTGCAGAAACGGGCGGTCCGTTTGATAGATTCTCCCATCCTAACAGACGGACTGCAATCTTTAGAGCATAGGCGTCAGGTGGGAATGCTGTCCTTGTTCTACCGGTATTACAATGGAAGATGCTCCGAGGAACTAGCATCATTGATCCCCTCGGCTCCGGTGCATAGTCGGGAAACACGCCAAACACGCGCCCAACATTTGTACACGGTTGACATTACTCACATGAGAACGGGTCGTTTCTATGACTCGTTCTTGAGTTCAACGGCTCGGCTGTGGAACGATTTGCCGGCCTCTGTGTTTCCTCCCTCCTACAACATGGGTCTCTTCAAGACCCATGTTCACTCCTTCCTTTCCTCAAAGAGACCCTCCACACAGCATCTACAAAGATGACATAGGCCCTGAGGGAAATTATTTTCCTCAGGGCCTCCTGTGTGGTGTTAATGTAAAAAAAAAAAAAAAAAGCCTACTGATTTAGCTGTCACGGAAAATGGATTCCAAACCCAGGAATCGTCCTTCTCCCCCTCCCCCCATGTAACGCGCCGTAACGTTTTTCCGTAACCCCCCCCCCCCCCTAAACGTACGTAACGCCCAAGTGACAATTTTTACCTGAAAGTCACAATTTAAGTTGCGCAAAGTACTGGAAAGTCTCTTAAATACCTTTTTTCTTGTTTTAATCGCGTTTGCGGTAATAAATAAAACAAGAGATTTCGAGAACGTAAAGGATTGCCAACTTGGAAGATTTTAATTTCCAAGTTTTTTTTTATCTAAATAAATAAATGAATAAATAAATGAATAAATGTTACGTAACGCGTTGTTCGAACCCCCACTCCCCCCCTCCTCGTAACGCACAGTAACGTTTCACAATATCCCCCCCCCCCCCCAAGTGCGTTACGTAATACTTGATCGGCCCCTTACCAGGAAAATATTGCTAAAAAGTTGTTTCAAGTTATGTACCTACGTATTCTTAAAATTCTTTGGAAACCTCTTGACCAGATCTGAATAGCCAGGTATTTCCACATCTTACTCTTCCCCATCTCCTTCCCCTCCCCACTACCCTCAGTCTCACAATATACTCTGATTGGGGATGTCATAGTCTCACTGCCCCTAGACGGGAGCAGCTGGGACTCTTGAGAGGTATTCACATAAGTAAAATAAAAAAGACAGGAAAACAATAAAAATATTTAGATTGAATTGATGAAATCCAAAAATTTTTATTTTTTCACCAAAATTTACGGCACCATGCGCGCTTACAGCTCGACTAATTACTAACAAGGATGAAGTAAGACTGATTTGATTTTTACATTATTTTACTTTCAGGTAAAGTCCATTTCGAAAAAAATATGGTTGGGTTCCTTGGGAACTGAAACTTCGTGAAACGTTGCAGATCCGTTAGATCCGTTATCCCGTTGTTAGTGTTTCCACATCGCACAAATGTTTATATTATTGACTCTTATTACAGAGCACAGTTCTAAATTTCAGAAATTTTGTTTTGTAGGTAAAATTAAGGTTTACTGCAATAACAGCATAAACGGCTCTTTCAACTTCCATCTCTGTACCTGGAAGGGTCTATTACCTAACTTAAGAACTATTGTAAAATATTTATACAAATAATAATTTCTTGTGAATAATTTCAGTAGTGTTGAAATATTAATGTGTAGATATATTATATTAAATGAAATTCTTCCGACAAATTGTCGCGGAACCCCTATTCAGGTTCCGCGGAACCCTAGTGTTCCGCGGAACACAGTTTGGGAAACCCTGCCTTAATGTTTACATCAACAGTAAGAATGAAAAATTATTTTAAGGATATGTGAATATAGTACTTAAATAGGATTTATTCTTCAGCCATGAAAGTACAATAATCTATAGTCTGAAAGAGTTCTGAAGAGAAATTATATTTATCACAAAGGAAAATATTGCAAATTCATCCCAAGACGTTTGGTCCCATTTTATGAAATTCCAGGCATTTTATTTCCCCGTCAAGAAAATTGATGGTGAAGGGATATTAATATTTGTCCAATGACCCTTCTGCAGTAGCCAGGATTAAATAACGAATACCGTCAAATAATAAATATTACATTTTTTATAAGAAAAACCAGAAAAATAGAAAAAGACAATGGTCGAACCCAGACCTCTGGTTATAAAGTTATAAAAAGAGAGTTTTTCTTATAAAAATGGAATATTCATTTAGACTTTTATAAAAAGTCAATAGTTCCATATGAATGAATTCAGATATATTTATCCGAATGTCTATCCAGGTTACAAACCAATTCTTAGAATGTTTCCAATAAAAAAAGAGTAGTTGCACGTAACATGGAAAAGAATTAGTTAAAGATAATATTGTTAATTCTAAAATTTGAAATATGAGATTGACAAATATGACGGTTTGACAGAAGGTGGCAATAGCGAAATTGTTTAAGAGCGTTTAACCAGCCAGCGGACGAAAATCCACATTTCATCGAAAGTTGTTCTTCCGATCGTGCAGGGCGGTTACAATGATAAAGATTAATTATTCTCCGTACCAGCTTTTTTAAATTATAACTCAATATCGAATTTATTTCAATCAAAATTAGCTTTAATTTATACATTCATCCAAAAATGCTGAAATGCGTGATGATAAAACTATTAAAATAGTGTACTTTTTGTAGTTATTTTTTGATTATAAGTATTTATCATTTTTCAATAATGTCTAAATTTAATAAGAATGTTAAAAAAATCTGAAATATATTAGAATAATGAAATAATTTTACTTTGTATAAACCACTTATTTGATGTGCAAATCCGACCGGTTTCGGAACAAACGTTCCTTCGTCAGGGAAAGCTTATACTAATTTGACAGTTTGTTCCGAAACCTGTCGGATTTGCACATCAAATAAGTGGTTTATACAAAGTAAAATTATTTCATTATTCTATAATGGATAACCACAAAGTAATAGCTACATTCAAAAATATGAAATATATTAGTTTGTAAGTGCGCAAATAAATACACAAATGGACCAATTTTCGTCAAGAAACACATGTACGTACATATTTTTTAATGATTTTATTGAAACTAAAATTAAAATTCTAAAACATACGTTTGCTAGATAATGTATTGATTTATTTTACTGCATATTATTTGAAATGGGTGTGGTATAACACAAAAACTTTTTTGAAAATTTAACAAATCTGCCAACGACCTATGGAATAACCTTATTAAACTAAAATATTTAAAAAAAAATCTCAAAATTTATTACATACGAATGCTAGATAAAAGAACAATCTTTCGGAATCCATTTATATTTTTTTGTGGAAAAGAGTCAATACGTCTAAAATCTTTTTTGAAAATGACGTATTACCGGTTTTTTCTGGTAATGCCCTCTTAACACGCACGTCCCGGATAGACGAGAGGTCTGGGTTCGTGTACCAGTTGCGACCATTGTCTCTTTCTATTTTTCTACGTCTTGTTCTCTTTCATATTTTCGTTTAAATTATTATTGTTATCTTCTTCTTCAATAATAAATATTCATTTTTTGGATTTTCCTTCAAACATAGCGTGTTTATAAATATAATTCCAGCGAGGAAGAGCATTATTTTAATGTTCTAATGAGCGGGTCACATTATGCTGGTTGCCAGTCGCGAGTTGAAGAAGCCGCTTCTGCCAGCCGTCGATCAGCTTGGTGTGACAACAAAATTCGGCGCTGGCGTCGCCAGCCGGCGAGTATTTGTCAGCGGCTGACGAAGTTGGACATGTTTAACTTTTGGTGGCAGGCAGCGGCGAATAATCAATCACGTGACCGCTGGCACCAGCCGGCAGCGCAGTCTGACCACTATTGCGTCTATCAGCAACAAGAAAGTACGTGTTTTTTTTGTGAAGTTGTTTAGTTGTGACTATTTTATAATTTGTAATTTTTAATTGATATAATTAAAGTTATTTATAATGTCCGAGTTAAAGTGGACTGCGAAACAGAGGGGCCGGCATTCTTAAAACATTTCTGTATGTTTCTGGATCCTCTTCTTTCAGTTTTTGGAGAAGTCTTGACGATGCCCCTAATTCTTCCCTTCTTTGTATCCATGGCCTGACCCACCATCGTCTCTGTTTGCGGTGAAGCTGGTTAAGCATTTCTAAACTAAGTTCCCTGACACCCTCTCTCAACAACTGCTTAATTAGCTTTTTACGTGAAACGACAGACGACATATAGTGAATGACTAACTGGAGAGTGCGAGACGCGAGTAGCAGCAACAGTAGTGCGACCAGATTGCCCGCTGCTGCTAGCTGGTACTACTACCAGCCGCTGGTAAGCAGCAGCTGGCAACCAACAAACTCCAACAGCTGGTAGGGCTTTGAAGCAAAGGATGGACGGTTACCTCGAGAGTGTTTTCTCTTGGGGTAAAAATAATCTCGTTGAATTTAATGTTTCAAAGACCCAATCTTGTCTGATTACGTCTAAAAGGGATCGAAATGAAAATCTAGTCTCTTTCAACGGAAGCAATCTTCCGAACAGGCCCTCCATTGATATGCTTGGTGTAACCCTAAGTGACCAGCTCAGGTATGGGGGCTCCATCGAAGCCAGAGTAAAGTTAGCCTCCCAGAAACTGGGCGTGCTGTATAGATACTTTAATAGTGCACAACTGCTAACCCTGTACAAATCACAAGTGCGCCCCACGGTTGAATTTGGCAGCCACCTCTGGTCTGGAGCTCCAAAATACCTGAAAAATACCCTCGACTCTGTGCAGAAACGGGCGGTCCGTTTGATAGATTCTCCCATCTTAACAGACGGATTGCAATCTTTAGCGCACAGGCATCGGGTGGGAATGCTATCCTTGTTCTACCGGTATTACAATGGAAGACGCTCCGAGGAACTAGCATCATTGATCCCTTCGGCACCGGTACATAGTCGGGAAACACGCCAAACGCGTGCCCAACATTTGTACACGGTTGACATTTTCACATGAGAACGGGTCGTTTCTTCGACTCGTTCTTATGTTCAACAGCTCGGCTGTGGAATGATTTGCCGGCCTCTGTGTTTCCTCCTTCCTACAACATAGGTCTCTTCAAGACCAATGTTCATTCCTTCCTCTCCTCAAAAAGACCCTCCACACAGCATCCCAGATGACATAGGCCCTGAGGGTAATTATTTTCCTCAAGGCCTCCTGTGTGGAGTTAATGTAAAAAAAAAAAAAAAAAAAACAACATAATGTGACCCGCGCTTAAGATAACCTAGCTAAGTTTTTTGAATATTGAGTAGACATCCAACACTTTAAAATTATTTTGGTACCATGACAATGATAAGTTACTGCGCAAACCTATAATGTTCTAAAATTTAAGTTTGATTGTGAAACTACGTGCTTGTTTTGATCGTACTAATATTTTCATACTTTTTTCACGTGCATCTTTTATCGCTGTTATTTTAGCTGTTCTGTAAAACGTCCGTTCGCGCTTAATAAAGGTTTGCTAATTAAAAATGTGTTCCGTAATCTATTCATGTTTATGTTTATAATAATATCATTAAAATTACATGCAACATATTGCTCTGTAACTACTTTCATAGTGTCGCAAGTACTTTCAAAGTAATTCTTTTTTATTCTTATTATACAATAATATACATGCTTAATGAACTTCTTTGTGCAACTTTACATGAAATGAAACTAAATACCTACAAGTACTTATACCCTTTATATCCAGTTCTTTTTAATTTTTATATGAATACTGCACAAGAGTCCCAACTGCTCCCGTCTGAAGCCAGTGAGACTATGACATCCCCAATTGGGGTATGTTGTGAGGTTGAAGGTAGTGGGCAGGGGGATGGAGATAGGGAAGAGGAAGGTGGGGTACCTGCTATTCAGATCTGCTCACCAAATACGGCTAATGCCATTTCAAGCAACAGTATTACACCAGGGCAATACTGAGAGTATCTTCCGCTCTGGAACGTGCTGCAAATATACCATATATTATTTTAAATGAATAAATTGTGAAATAACAAAAATTTATCATTTATTTGCCTCGCCGGGATTCGATCCCGCGACCTTCGGTGTGCGAGTCAAGAGCCTTACCGCTGGACTACGCCGGCCGTCTTATTATGTTATGTACTATATTATATATTAAAAAAAATTATACTCCTGAACAACTTATCAATAATAAAGTATGCATGTATGCATGTAATGTATGTGTCGCTGGCCAATCGTAAAATCAGGCTGATCATGATGCGCCTTAGGCACTTCACGACCTACCGCCAGGCAATTCACGATGTGGCTAGGCGCATCATGATCTGCCTGATTTTACGTTCGGCCTACGACATATGCATGTTCAAGGCTTTAATAAATACACGAATAATTAATAAATAAATACAAAATCAAAAAAAATCGAGCGAGCATTAGACCACACGACTGAAGTAAAACTTATGTCTCCCTCTCACCTTCCGTTCGGCTCGCCCAACCGTTCGCCTCGCCCGATCACACTTTTCATAGTGCTCTCGTCACGCATTCACCAGATTACTCCCCAAGTCAAGCGTGCGTAAAGAAGTTTTACTTCCAAAATAAAAAAAGTTATCTTCTTCTTCATATATATATAAAGTTCATTGTCTGTAGCGACTGGTGGGCGGAAGTGTGGTGTGAATTGAATACAAATCTACAATTTTTTTCCGAGGTTGGTGAAACTTTGAATTCTTGACCTTCAGAGCAAGGGGGAGATAACTGTATACGTGAAATTTCGAAAAACTACCCCCATCCCCTTTTTTCACCCCACTATTGCACATTTCACGCTCAAAATAAGAGGAAAATAACTTAAATTAGTTTGTCTATAACTGACCGCACCGGGGACACTAGCCATGCATAATCCATTATCTAGAGATATAAAGAAGTTTCCCGGCGTGGCTGCGTTTTTTATATAAATTCACATTTTTATTTCAAAATTAATGTTAGTTTACAAACTTAGCCTTCGAAATAAGAGAAAGGTCACAATTTAAATTAGATTTCTCGAAATTCCCCCATACACTTTTACCACCCCTTAAATAAAAAGTTGATGCTACTTGATCCCCATATCCCATCGTGAAGAAATTTTGTACACTTGATGTTCAAAAAAAGAGGATCATTGCAGTATTCATCTTAATTTGAAAAGTTCTGCGAAAATTCCGGGCAACGCCGGGAACATAAAACAGTCAGTTAATGCTCAAATCTCAAAAATGCTCAAAGCTAAAAGCTCGAAGCTCAAAGCTCAAAACTCAAAACTCGAAATTCTATGCACAAAGCTCAAAGTTCAAAGTTCAAGGCTCAAAGCTTGAAGCTTGAAACTAAAGTTAGATTCTCGAAGATCAAAGCTCGAAGTTCAAAACTCTGGGTTCAATACTCAGAGTGACAAAAACTCTCAAAAAAACAAGTGTAGTTATGTTCACAGTATTATAAATTGACGTAAAATTACTGCCTCAACAAAGGCTAGCCTAGTGAGGCAGGTTTCGGGAAACCTAAATTTATAATTATAAATCCTTATTCTTTAAGTACCTACTGTTTACATGTATTTACATGACGGCCGGCATAGTCCAGCGGTAAGGCTGTTGACTAGCACTCCGAAGGTCGCGGGATCGAATCCCGGCGTGGCAAATAAATTTTACTTGGTTAATTTGTGTTATTTCACAATTTATTTATTTAAAAATAATATATAGTAGGTATATTTGCGGCACGTTCCAGAGTGGAAGAAACTCTCAGTATCGCCCTGTTGTAACACCACCATTCAGTATTGAAACGTTGCTTGAAATGGCTTTAGCCGTGTTTGGCGACCAGATCTGAATAGCCAGGTACTTCCCCACCTTCCTCTTCCCTATCTCCTTCCCCTTCCCACTACCTTTAGCCTCACAACATACCCGAATTGGGGATGCCATAGTCCCACTGGCTCCAGACGGGAGCAGCTGGGACTCTTGTGCGGTATTCATGTAAAAAAAAAGAATTGTTTTCTGTTATTAACTTTTGTACTTATGCAACTTTTAAACTGTACTTTTACTGTACTTATAATATACTTTTTTGTAGTTATAAATCTTTAATTTTTTTGTTCAATAAAGATATTATTATTATTATTATTATCTCATCTTTTGAAAGAGCTGCAGCAATATTCTAATAAGGAATGATGTTTTTGCCTTTTTTATGCCGTCACGGTACCGTAATCGTGGATCATTACGGTAAGAATAAAAGCGCTTATTGACTTTAATGTTTAATGTGTGTGATCTGTCTATTGTAGGTATATAGATATAATTGTTATAGAATCGCGAAAATTCTTCAAGTTCAACCCTTTGAACATTATTTGATTACTCATGGATGCATTCCAGGATTTTTTTATTACTGTATCCTGTAATTAATACTGAGGCATATTACATTATCCGTCACATGTTCAAACTTCCCATAATTAAATAATTATCGGTAATCCAATCCTCCACCTGAGCGGAAATTCCAGAATGTTGCCTGTAGTATATCTGATACTCGGGGCGCGAGGAGATGGGAAATCAATAACTTTATTAAGAACCATAAGAAGAAAGTACTTAAAAATCGGTTATTTTTGTAAGAAAATACTTGATTTAATGGGCGTTTATGAGGAACGTAATATAATAACGTCTAAACATTAACTTCAATATTATATAAATATAAGCCTAATTTGCTCGTTTTGTAAGAACTCTACAATTATTGATTAGCTTTCTTAATCAAAAATGTAGATTTGCAAACAAATTAGATTTATCATTAAATCAATAAATTTTTCCGTAACCGCTTCCCGAAGATGGGTTGTTTCACAGAATTTGAACAATTCATCAAATTTCTCAATTAACAAACAAGTTCTGTGAAAGTTCTATTCAAGTTATATTCTTATCCAAGTAATGTGAAGCAAGCGGCTCATCGTGAAATGGTAACATAATTGAATAGAACTTTCACAGAATTTGAAATTAACTTTGAAACTATGAATCATTAAAATACAACGGGATGTGAAATTCAATTTAAGTATCAGTTTGTAATGATTTTTCTACCCTTTTATGACCGTAGAAGCCTGGACACTAAATCATGAATGGACGCGAGATATGAATTAGTTGCGATTGCGATGCCCACCCATACAAAAAAGCTTCGATTGATCCACAATGTTCCAGAACGTTCCACAATATTCGAGAGTGTTCTGGAATGTTCCACAATGATCTGGGAAGTTCCAGGATGTTCCCAAACGTTCCAGACTATTCACAAACATTTCACAACATTTCAGAATGTTCTGAGATGTTCTGAAATGTTGTGGAATGCTCTCGAATACCCTCGAATGTTCTGGACTGTTCTAGAAATTTCTAGAGGGCGAAACTTCCAGCCCTTATATCTTAAAAATTACACTCTTCAGGTAAAAACGGAAACCTTCTTTATGGATGGGTGATAGAAGGCTACCACACTATATAACTCCATTTATCGTATCGGGACTCATTTCTTAGTTTTAGCGGCACGCATATTCTAGTACACCTTCTTTTATAATATATTTTGATTAAGTGTCCGTGTACGGTTATTCTGAACAGTACATACATTCATCTACCACATATCATCTGCTTATTATATCGGTACAAACAAGTAATCGAAATTTTCTCAAATTCAAGTTACCTAGCTAAGAACTGTTGGAACTTATATATTGTAGATTGCTAAGTTATGGGGTTATATTGTTTAGAACTGGAAGTATAAAGTTTCACCTGAAAAATGCAAAAGTTTAGGAGTTTTAAATAAATTTAAAATAAAGAAGTGTTGAAAAAATTACAAATGGTTAAATAAGTAGCTCCTTTGTAATAACAACAGCATAGAAATGTTTCTCTAAGGTCCATTATCAGAAGAAACCTCTTTCATTTGTTAAAGAAAAATTCATTAAAGAAAAAGCATATAAAAGAGGCTCATTATGCGGTATTTGAACACGTTCATTAATTCTTTGTGTTTATTGTACTTGTATTATGTAAGTGAACACAAGCCCGGTGTTATTTAAATGATACAAAGTAGGCCACTAAGGTCAGTGGATAATAGATGTTACTAATCGTTTAATCGAACTGTTTAGGCCAAATCTTTCGTTTACTATGATCGCTCTTTTCGTGTAACTGACCCGCTCGTTTGGAATAAACTTCCACCGGCTCTTACTAACATTCAAAATGTGACTGAATTTGAACGGGCTTTAATGTTTTTAAAATCCTTCCTAAATCCTACTCCTTTTTGATATATGTACTGTAACAAGCCATATTCTCAAGTTTCCGGTAATTGTTTGGTTTCGGTTTCCTCCTTTTTATTCGGTTTATTCCTTATATTTATGTTTAATGTCTACTAAGAATATATTTATTTCTGAAACTAAACTGCCTTCTGGTTTATAATATATTTTAGTTTTAATGTTCTTGTTTTGTTCTGTGCCATAACAGCATCTATTGTTTATTATTATTGTCCTGTTATGTAATAGCATTGTTATTGTTATTTTTTTGTTTTCTAGTCATTGTAGATACTGCACATTTTTGTTTCATATTATTAAGGATCACTGCAGCAGCAATCTTAAGATTATCCACCACAGTATTCTTAATTATTTTTATTAAGTTTATTGTAGTTAAGCGCACTTGCAGGGAAATAACACCGAACTACGCTATACAAATGTTTTGTTAGGTTATAAAGGATGGCACTGTAATCACCACCTACCTATCATTCTAGTGCGTATATATTTATTTATTTATTGCACGCCCTAATGGCTTTTATATTATAGTTTATAAGTTCAGTATCAAACAATGAAGAAAATGTAATACAATGAGAAAAGAAAATACACAATACAATGTAACAACAAAAGCAAATAAGAAAATAAAAATATACATTATGTAAAAAGGATAAGAAGTCTGACATTCAATATAAACAAAAATTGCATTATTTAAATCTATATGTTTCTAGAAGAATAAAAGTGATAGAATATACAACATTTATACCGATAAGTTTTAAGATGAAATATATCACCTAGATTAGAATATTCACTTCACAGTCTCGGAAACGGAGAATTTTGATAAGCTAGGGTCCTGGTGTTATTGAAGTAAAAGGCAAATTTTTTTAAAGGTGCCGGTAACCCGGGCGTTTATTAATATCAATAGTTATTTACATATATGTGCGCTATCCGACTCACTAGACAATATCTGTTCTGAGCCGGGTAGCAGTATCTATAATTACAGATATCAATAAAGATTAAAGCAAAAAAATACAAAAGATAATAAATAAAAATACTAAGTACAAAAGAAAAACATAAATAAAAATACAAAAGATAATCTACATATATAATAATCTAAATATAAAAAAAATTTACAAACATATATAAAGTAATTGAACATTTTCAGTATGAAAGTTCTTTTTTTTTAAATTTTAATATATGGAAATAAAAATATACAACGTATAAAAAATTACCACGTTCAGTTTGCAAGTAACTTGTTAATGCAATTCCTTTTTTTGTTCAATAACCATGTATTAAAGTTTTTATATGTACGTTTTCTATTGGTTTGAATTATGTGTTGTGTTTCTTTTAAGATTTAATAAATGTCGACATGATTTTTTGGGAATATGGATATTGATAAATTGAAGTAATTAAGGACAGTCAATTTTGTAATGCAGTAAATTATGTAAATAGTATTAAATCTGTGCTTATTCTTCTTTCTGAAAGTTTCAATAGAGACATTTTATCCAGAAGGTAATTGTAATCAATATTTAGCACAGGTATATGCAATTTATAGTTTATAAACCTTAGAAACTTCCGTTGAATCTTTTCAGTGTTGTGTGAATGAATGTTGTAAAAGGGAGACCATAACGTAGAGTTATATTCATGTTGGCATCTGACAAGGGTTTTATATAACATAATAAATGTGCCTAAGTCATTGAAATCTTTTGCAGCTCTCAAAACAAAGCCAAGAGTCTTTAGGGCTTTTATATGTGGGGGAGGGGGGATTAAAGGGGTTCCACGGTTTTTCATCACTTTTAATGACTTTTCAAATGAGGTGTGGAAGTTGCATAATTCTGAGTTGTCCGATCACCATGGTAAAGTAGAGGTTGCAAAAAACGCTGCACTCAACAAAGCGATACTTTATCACTCTTTTGAAAAAACTGGATTAAATAGGTTACGTTGGTTTAGGTTATGAGCTATTTTTAATAATTTTTAAAGACTTTTCAAAGGAGTGTTGAAAGGGCACTTTGTTGAGGTGTCATGGAACCTAAATTTAAACCCGCTCCTCCCTTACTTTCATGCTCTCCTCATCCCCCCACAAGGATCGATCACCCTTGGCAATGCTATAGTTACCCCCTTGCCATTAACTACAAGATTTGGCTGCCTTAATGCCGTATGGTGTACTTTTTAATATCGTATGGTGCACAATTTAATATTATTTCATTTTTTTTTTTTTTTTTTTTTTTTTTTATTAGCAAAGTTTTTTTGGTACATTTACATATAGGTAAATACATAATAACAAAAAATGTAAGTAACAAAAAAAAATCCCACAAAGGCGAAGCCTGTGTGTGGGTATTATATTATGTGGATAACAGTGGTAGTTAAAATAAAATTAAAAAAAAAAAAATAAAAAATATATATATAAGCATAGTGTCTACAGGATCAACATGAATGACTTCGTAGGAGTTTAAAAATTTAAAAATATATGTAAGATAAACACACAAATTAAAATATATATATGCATAGTGTCTTCAGTGATCAACATGTTTTTATTTTTTTTATTATACTCCTATGACTTCATAGGAGTATAAAAATTTAAAAATATATATCTAAGGTAACACTCATTTACACCCATACTTAAATACACATGTACATACGAGTATATATACATATACATATTTCCTGTTTTTATTCTAAATATTCAGAAAGACTCCACATTTTAGAAGCATTACAGAAAAAACTTATTCAGTTCTAAATTATTTTTTACCCAGATTTTAACATTTTTTTTAAGTACGTTCGGATTTTGATCCTTGCTGATGGAGTGGGGTATGGAATTGAATAGTTTTGGGGCAATGTAGGTAATGTGTCTTTGGGCCAGTCTGGTTTTGCAGTGAGGCACTGTGTACACGCACGTGTTATGTCTCTGGCTAGAACGATATGTGTTTTTACTGAAATTGTTAGGACGTGTAAAAATATATTTGAGACATTGGATACAGTAGATCCGCCTTAGTTCTAGTATTTCAGTTTCTTGAAATAACTGATTGGTAGGATACATCTTGGACTTCTGGTACATTACCTTAATGATGGACTTTTGAGCAATTTCCAATGGTTTTATATGGTTATTGTATGTTCCTCCCCAGGCGATTATTCCATAGGAAATGGACGAAAGCACCAATGCATCATAAACAAGTTTCATGGTTCTTGTATTGACAATATTGCTCATACGTTTGAATATGTAATTTAAGTATCTCAGTTTATTTACAGTTTTTTCTACATGGTAAGTCCATTTGAGTTGGCTGTCTATAGTTACACCTAAGTACTTGATATATTTTCCTAATTTTACATCTTCGCAGTTTGTGCATGTCGCAAAGTTACAATGAACATTATGGAACTTCAAGTTAAGATTATTTTTAGGGGATGACTTTTGGGAATTATAAAAGGGAATAAAAATAGTTTTATCATAATTTAGGCTAAGAAGATTTCTATCTAGCCAATCTTTGACTATTGCAATGCATTTGTTGGCTTTACTGATTGTATCTTCCCAAGTTTTACCCTGTACTGTGATTGCAGTGTCATCGGCAAAAGAGAGAATTTTACCTGGTATTACAATATTGCAAAGGTCATTGATGTAGATTAGAAAGAGAAGTGGTCCTAAGACAGTTCCTTGAGGAATACCATGTTTTGCTAGACCATAAGTGCTTAAGCTTGATCCTATTTTTGTGCGTTGTTGGCGATTTAATATATAGCTTTTTAATAACATGAGACTTTTGTTTTTAATTCCAATGTTAAAGATTTTCTTTAATAGAATTCTATGGTTGACTGTGTCGAACGCTTTCTTTAGGTCCAAGAAGATGGTTAGAGATTTAGTGTTAGAGTCTAGATTAGAATATATGTTTTTGGTTAAACTAAATACAGCGTCGTCGGTGCACAGGTTAGTTCTAAAACCATATTGATTAGCTGAGAGGATTGCCTTGGATTCTAAAAAGTTCATAATTTGTCGTTTTAAACACTTTTCGAAGATCTTGGATAATTGTGAAGTTAAAGTTATTGGTCTGTAGTTGTCTGTTTTACATTGGGATCCGGATTTATGTATTGGAATAATGTGAGCGAGTTTAAAATTATTGGGGTAAATGCTGTGTTTGATGCAGTTATTGAAAATGTGATGTAATGGAATGATGATATGTTTTTTAATTGATTTGATGGTGGTATTGCTTATGTTATCTGGGCCATTTGCAGACTTCTCTCTAAGGTTGTCAATTTGTCTTGAGATTTCAAGTTCTGTTATTTCTTTGAAAGTAGAAAGCTCAGAGGTAGTATCATTAGACTCTGAAAGGTCGGGAGGAATTTGATTCGAGTAAATACTAAGACTCGGGTTATTATCTATTAGGGTTGAGGCAATGTTTGTAAAGAAGTGATTGAAATTATTTGCGATGCTCTCAGCGTCTTCAATGGTGGTGTTATTATCAGTAATAATTTTTTGGGGAACTTTGTCAACCTTTTGATTCCTATTTGAAATTTCATTTATTACGTGCCATGTTTTTTTTGAGTCGTTGTGAGCATTATGTAGTTGTGTAGAGTAGTATTGTTGTTTTCGTTTTTTTATGATTGTGTTTAGGTAGTTTCTAAATAAAATGTATTCATTCCGTTTGGTGTGGATCTGTGCTTCGTTTTTGGTTGTGCAATGATTTTCAAGATTTTTGTAGATTTTGAAAAGTTGGTTTCTGTGTTGAATTGAAATTATCAGTCCACGTGTAATCCACGGCTTTATGTGCTTGTGTTTACTTTTTGGTGGTGTTATTTGTTCTTGACTTTTTAGAATATGTTTTTGAAGTACTTCGTAAAAGGTATTCAAAGTTAAATTTGGGTCATCATTAGATAGGACCGCGATCCACGATTCTTCGTTCAGTAAGTTATTTAGAGTTGAGTAGTTGATTTTAGTAATTGTTTTGTTAAAATTATTTGGATCAGCAGAGATGGGCAAGGTTGGAGTATGGTGGCCGTAGAAGGTAGGATAGTGGTCAGTTATGTCAATTTTTAGTGTAGCGGATTTATATTGGTAATTTTTGTTTGATTTTAGGAATATATGATCAAGGCATGTATCATTAGGATGATTAGGTCTGGTGGTGTTATTTATGTACGATAGATATCCTGTGGAATGCATAACATTTAGATATTCGTTCGCGGCCGGATTTAGTAAGGCGTTTTGAATATTTATATTAATATCACCCAAAAAAAATGCAAAATCGAAATGGTTAGAGTTATTGTTTTTAATAAAAGTTTTAATTTCTTGTGTAAACAGGTTTGTAGATAAAGAGGGTGAGCGGTATGCCGTCAAAATTGAGTATTTTTTCCCTTTGGAGGTAAAAGTTGCGTGGGCAGCATTGGAATATTTGAAGTTTGGGTTTTCTATATTGATGTTGGATATGGAGTGTACATTGTAGAATATGGTTATGCCATCATGAGAGGTATGTCTAGTCGGAATTGAAAAGGTAGTATAGTTCGGTAAGTTGAACGGAACGCATTCGCGCATTTGTGTTTCAGTGAGTGCTATAAAATCTATTTGGAAGGATAAAGAATTTAAAAGGATACAGAAGTCATCAAAATGTTTCCTAATACTTCTAATGTTCATGTTTAGTATGTTGAACGATGTATTGTTGAATAATGTGTTGACATCTTCGAAATTTTCACATTCATGAGTTTCAGGGATGGTGTTTTCTTCTGAGGGGGCCATTTTTATTGAGTCCGGATGGTCATCTTTGAAGATACAAAAGGGAGTCCAGGTTATTGAAGTGGTATGTCGCTTGCGTCTCTGACATGTATAATTGGAGTATCCTTGTTTTTGCGTAGAAGGACATTGCCGTTCTTCGTCCAAGCATATTGGTAACCCATCGCCTTTGTTGCTCTCGCTAGCCAGAGCAGTTGTTTATTTTGTGGCGTTAACTTTTCGTTAATGTAGATGGGGTTTTCAGAATTGGAGTGGTTAATGTCTTTGGCGGAGAAATATCCCGCCTTCTTTTTTTGGGAGATGATCCTGTCTTTTGCTTCTTTGGTGGCCATCTTTATTGTTATACATTTTTTTAGGGCGTTAGTGTAGGAATTTATTATGGTATTGTTTTCAAGTAGGTCTTCACACCCTATTTTTTTAAAGATGCGTTCTATCGCGATTTTAGGATTTTCTTCTTTTTTTGATTCAATTCCATTGATTTCAAGTGATGTATCAAGGGAATTTTGCAGAGATTGATTTACAACATATTTTAAATTTTTATTTTCTTTTTCGACTTCTTTAATTTTTTTGTGGAGTTTAATTCTCTCCACCTCATAATCGTCGATTTTTAATGAAAGAAAGTCGATGGTCTTGGTAAGTTCGCTCAATTGGTTCTTGATGTTTTTTACGTCTTTCAATTCAGTAGAGAATTTTTTTTCTATAATTTCTGACATTTCTTTCTTTATGCTGTCAATGTTTTTTTGGTTTTCAATACTTTGATTTTCTATTTGAGATATTATTTCTTTTTTTATTACGTCCATTTTTTTTTCTAGGAAATGGATGATTTTGTCTTCATTTTCCAAAGAAGTTGTCTTGCCTCTGGTGCTTGCCATTGTGGATTGGTTAATAGTACTGGAAAGTATTGATAGATGGCGCTAATTGATATTATTAATGTTAGCTTGGTGTTTATGCTAAGAGATGGCACTGCAGTGTTTTTATAAATCGTTTTTGGTTTTCAATAATAATTTAGAACTTAATTAATGGATTAAATAATTATTAATTTTGAGGGCTCACTTTATTAATGGATTAAATAATAATTAATTTTGAGGGAGTTCACTTTTGTTTCCTTTGGCTTTTTTGTTAGTAATGATTTGACAACTTAACCTCGCAAAATATCACAGAACCACGGCGATTAACACAAAATTGTGATTATTTTATTTTTAATCACTTTTTGGGCACTGTATTTAGTCAAAGGATATTGTTAAATTAGATATTTTAATTAGAATTTCCCAAATATGACATGCTTAGTTTTCTATATTTTTATGGGAGCGTAATTTGGACTTCTTCACTGTTTGACGTTTAGGTATTTTTTTATTTTTTTAAAAAGCATCATATTTATGTATGCTCTTAAGAGCTGTACTCAAACCGGATCTGATATTTTTCCTCTATCGTTTGAAGAGATAAATGACTTATATGTAATTATACAATAGTGATGCCATGGACTCACGGCTCCGGTTAGCAGAATATTGACTGCATAAAAAATGTTAACGTCAAATGATAGTCTTTAAATTCTTAAATAACTGATTGTTGATGATTGAAGCACGTTAGCGAAGATAACACCGTGAAGGTGTTTCCTGTCACGAGGGGTAACCGGATGTTGTGAAGGTTTGATTGTCCCTTGACAACCGGAAACCCTTTTACTCTTTGAATGCTGTTAGGCTGTTAGTTCCGCCCTATTTACTGCCCATGTGTATATAAGGTTAATGACAATAATAATAATAACATAACATTTGTACAGCGCAGTTTTGCGTTGTTTCACTTCAAGTGTTTTGAGTTTTATGCTTTCAATTTGGGAGGCGGGTATGGGCACCACCACCCCGGAAACCATTTATTGGAATACCAACCCCTCTGCCATAAGTCACACCAAGTGGTTCACTGCGTTTGGTGACTACGAGGGGTGCCGGGGTTCACAGTCTTGGCGGCGGATGCATCTGCCCACCAACTGTGTGGCAGGCCGGATCGTAAAAGTCTGGTTGATGGAGACCTTTTTTACCTATTCAGCCAGAACCTCTCGACCCATCGCCCTGCACAGAAGCGGAAGAGATAGATTCATACGACCGTTACTCCTGGACTCACTGACCCCCAGATTCCTACCCACCCCTTATACCTTTTTCCTTCCCAGAACTGCCTCTCCTTTCTTTCCTAGAAAGACACTCCACACAGATAACATAGGCTTTGTGTGAAAGTGTGCATCACCGTAATAAACTACACATTATACACGTCCAGCAAGAAAGTGTTTGAATTGTATCCAATACATCATGTAATGGCGCCAGCTGCTCTAGGCGCCATTTTGCATTGAGTAAGCACTAACATAAATAATTAAGGCTTTACTGATTTGTCATTATTTGTCGCTTCCGCTTAATTAAATTTGGTGCCCCAAACTGATTTACCAACAAATAATCTCAATCTGATTGCTGTTAATTTGATTTACCACTTCAAGCAATCTCGATCAGAATCCCAATATTCCGAAGCGACGAATCATGTATTTATCTTCTCCAAGGAGAATTGCTCGGTAAGTTAATTGCCCGCAGTAGCAGAATTTATTAGCATTTTGGAAGGAAATTATACTTATCTTCGGTATAACAGAAAGACAATAGAAGCTTTTATAATTACCGCGACGGTTCACGGTAACGGTACCGTGACGGCATAAAAAAGGCAATAAACTTACCTTCCTTAATACAACAATGCTGCAGCTCTTTCAAATGATGCGATACACAATGTACGTAGGTCTCTTTCCTCCAAAGAAAAAAACTCTTAATTTTCTTGCATATCACTCACACTCTGACGTGTCCGTAGACCCCTACAATACTATATGCCGTGACAATAATTTTGAAAGTATGGAATATAGTTAGGGCCATTAACTAGCCAATGGCCGAAAATTCATATTTCGTCGAATAATGTTCATACGATCGTACAGGGTGGTTCCAATAATAAAGATTAATTATTCTCCGTACCGGCTTTTTTAAATAATAACTCAATATCGATTTTATTTCATTCAAAATATGCTTTAATTTATACCTATATTCAAAAATGCTGAAAGGCGTGTTGATAAAACTATTAAACTTATATACTTTTTGTAATTATTTTTTTATCATAAGTATTTATAATTTGTCAATAAAGTCTAAGCAAAATAAGAATATTAAAAAAATCTTAAATATATTGGTTTGTAAGACCGTAAATAAACAGACAAACTAAGATATTTTCGCCACAAAACACGTGTGCGGGTCTTTTTTAAATAATTTTATTTAAACTAAAACTGAAATTCTTAAACATAGCTTTCCCAGATAATTTATTGATTTATTTTACTGCATGATTATACGATTTGAAATGTGTGTTGTATAACACAAAATTTTATTTGAAAATTTGCGAACGACCTGCGGTAAGACCTTATTGTACTTAAAATAAACATAATTTCTCAAAATTTAAAACTTTTTAAAACCATTTTACTGGGTAAAAAAACAGTCTTTCGAAATCAATTTATAATTTTTTTAAGGAAAAGAGATTAAAAATTTGATTTAAAAATGACATATTTCCGGTTTTGTCTGGTCATTCTCGCTTATTGAAGAGTGAATGAATTCCTGGAATTCAAAAATGGTTTTACTTTTGTTCTTAAACATACGAGAATAATCCTGCAGCTCTCTCTTACACACTAAATAACAACAGTTAAAAATAAGACAAACGGTGACCGTATGTCTGCACCCCCCAAAGGAAACATGCAATCATTATCATACATCTCCCTCACACGTGCATATAAGGAAAATTATTAAAAACAGAAAATATTCTGTTCATTGGTCAGAAGTCCACTGGAGTATGCTTCCACCATATGGAATCCTCAATATAAGGTATACATAGACTTAATAGAGAGTATACAGAATAAATTTTCGAAATATTTACTCAAGAAATACAACAAAACTTCAAATAATATGTTATCTTTACAAAAAAGACGCACACTGTCAGATCTGATATTTCTACATAACCTGCTTAATAATAAAATAGATAGTCCCGAATTGCTATCTGTCATTGGTTTAAATGTTCCAATGAGGCGTACCAGGCACACTTCACTTTTTCACATAGGATACAATAATACTAATGCAGCACAAAACTCACCAATCTCTCGCGCAATCACATCTTATACACACTATGAAAAATTATTACACTTAGACATTTTCCACAACTCCCTGCAAACATACAAAACTAATTTACTAAATTTGTTGGCGTGATATAATTAATTTTAAAACTTCTTATTTACACTTATATTTTCATTAAACTTTAATTACTACTCATGAGCATGTATTTTTTATTGCTATAAAAATACTCATCTTTTCACTAAACTAATTACAATTTGTTAGCATGTAATTCTTGTTCTAAAAAAAAAAAAATCTCTTTTATCTTTGTATACAATTTTCCTTTATATTATTCTTCTCTTTCATTCATCAGTTAAGTTTTAAGAACTGTTCAAATCCCAGGCGTATTATCCCAGATATTATACGGACTTACGTAATAGGTACTAAAGCATGTAATTACTTTATTTAACATTCCTTATAACTTGTAAACTTATGTACTGTGTATGTTCCTAATAAACAAATAAACAAATAAACAAATAAACAAATAAAATGAAATGAAATTCCGATCGCCGTGGCCGAGCCGTAATAAGATATAATATCTGTTTCCCCCGAAGGAAAAAAGAAGTACTTTGAAAGAAACAGACGCACGTATTTTGTGTTTCTCGTCTTTTGTCTCACCATTATTCAATGTGTAAGAAAGAGCTGCAGCATTATAACGATAAGGAACGTATGTTTATTGCCTTTTTTTGCCGTCACGGTACCGTTACCGCGAATCGACAAGGAAATTATAAAAGCGTCTAATTCCTCCGACAATCTCTTCAAGGCTTTGCCTCGGTGCCAAGTAAAGCCTCTGCCTTGAACCTATTTTATCAAATTAGCGCCAACTACTGAATGATTGCAAAAGTTTGCAAACGTCTAACAAGGGTAGATAGCAACAATGTAATAATAAACAGGGCCAATGAACCCTCAATTATTGTAATGTGGCCGTGTTCGGTATTATTTCTGGTGATTCGTGTTCTGCACAGAATTTGGATATAGCTGAAACGAGATGGAATTTTGTGACTTCATAATTAAATATCATTTAACTTTAAATATATCTTAGGAACTAGACACGCCCTGGTGGTATATCTAATCTAAAAGAGTATAGCTACGGAAATGGTACAACTTAACCTGGACATGCCATGCTATGCTACAAAGGTCGCGGGAATGTACATAGGAATAATAACGCTTGGCGATTATTGATTGCTTTTATTTATAACTTTAATATATTTTGCAGAAATAAAATTTTCAACTGCGATAATTATCAGAAGGGTTTAGATTGACAGATGACTTGTGTTATCGGCTCTAATACAGAAACCGCATTGGCGCTCTGCTAGTAACTTTATCGAAGCATCCAGAAATTCTGGTGTGGCCAGTGTATGGAAGATAATGATACCACTACAAAAATAGTCAACTCGCCACATACTGAGTCGCCACAAGAGTCTTAATACAATCTTGTGAAAATAAAAAACTTAAATCTATAAGTTCACATTTATTTATAGGACTATCTTTCGATGTAATTTAATAGACAATTGCTCAATATATCGATCGTCCAGTTGATTAGTCATACGTCTCCAAATACAAGACTTATTTGGGATGCCCGGGTTAATGGGGTGAGGTTTGCCCGGGTTTTGGCTACTTATGCGTCTGGCCGCCAGCTGTATGGAACGCCGGATCGGGAGAGAATGGTTGAGGGAGTCTCTTTGACTACTCCAGCCATACTCTCTCGAAACCTCGCCTTGCCCCGCATTGGGAGGAATGGATTCATATGTCCGTTTCTGATGGACACACTGACCCCCATCCACCACTCATACCCTATTCTTTCCCAGAATTTCCTCTTCTTCCTTTTCTGAAAAGACCTTCCTCAACGGTTCTTGCAATTTACTTTCTTTTCTCTTCCATCTTACAACCAAACAATAAAATAGAAAACATTTATAATTAAACTGGTAGTTATGTGAACAGTAGACGTTGCATAATTTTAATTACTCCCACTTGAGGGCTCTCAACACTCGTAATGCCCATGCGCTGTAGCGGAATAAAACCGGCTACCATCTTGACAGGATTGACCAGATACGGAACAAACGTACAAATTCATGGACAGAAGAAATATAAAGTGATCGACTCAAAACAGGACGTTCTCTTTCATAAATTTAATACATAATCCACTTCGGCCGTTCCATAAAACAGAGTAAACGGGGTCAAATAAATCATTATTTCATTCAAACCTCCATGCAAGGAACTTAGTCCCAGTGTTTGATAGGTTTATTAAAAATATAATGGGCACTGAGATAAGAGAGATAGAAGATTTAACGATCTAATATCCCCCAGAACTCGCATTCCCCGGCACGTGGGTGGTTTATCTACTGGAAACAATTTACTGTCTGCATTTTGCACAAATTCAGAACGATGTGGTATGGAGTATGGAGGTTCATGAGAAAATGCTAAATATTCTCCCTTTGCTGCACACCATAGTGGCTGTTATACTTATATATATTAAAAGCTTATATTTAAATTTAGTTTTATTTTTAGCCGGTGTTCTGTGGCTGCAATTGTCTATGGTGGGGATCGTAATGTACGACTGCTGTAATGAAATTTTCCATAAAGATTGGCTGCACATGTGTTTCGTTTGGTATAGAATAACTAATACTTTTTTTATTAGATAATGTTCAGATAAACCACATGTTGTGCTTAACGCTTTCAATGCCAAGAATTCAATGGCACTAAAAATAGGGTTTCATCAATTAATATAGGTACTATAAACGGTTTCATGTCAACTCAGAATTAAACCAACTCAGAAACACCTCATAAAGGTCATTATTAAAAGCTATGAAAAAATAATTTTAAAATGGCCGGTAACCCTAACATAACTTAAACCATTTAACAATTTTTTTTAAATATATTTTTATCATTACTCTTAATGATCTTCCTGTGTTTATCATGAGTTGGTTTCATTCTGAGTTGGACGGTCACAATCTGATCTAAAAATTTATCATGACAGCCATAGTACGTATTTAGTCGTATACTACTTTATCATCTGATTTTCATCTTTAAGTTTAAATTTGAACAGAGAAGACTAAATACATATCTAAATTTTCTATTCAAAATTGTAAATGGTTTAATAAACTGTCCTTTTCTACTTCATCAAATCAAGTTCAATGTTCCTAGAATTGGTTCACGACTGGTAAATTATGTTCCGTTAAATATTAAAAAATATCGAACTAAGCTGGGGTATGACTCAGCTTTATCGAGAATGTGCCGTAATTTCAATGAGGCTTATAAAAAACATTCGATTAATTTGACAATGTCAACATTGGCCAACTTCAAATCAGCTCTTAACAAGCTTTAAAGCTCCCTATTACGTTCTTCTATAAACTTATGATTCTATAAACTCATTGTTCTAAAAACTTGTTCCTTGTAAAACTTGTTAATTATTATTTTGTAATGTATAGTATGTGTTTGTGTGAATGAATGTAATGTATATGTAAGTATTATATTATCAATGTTGTGTTTGTCTTTAATTAGTGATAGCATCAACCATGTTCCGTGTAATTGTATCTGTGAAAGCTTTTATGTAAATCACTGTTGACAAACCTTATAAAAAATAAAAAATTTAAAAAAAAAGTGAAAATTCAACTTAACTAACTAACTAACTAACTAACCATCACGCCGTTTCCCCGCAGGGGTAGGCAGAGAGGACGGACCGCCAAACATCCCGGTCTTGGCACACATTCCTTGCCTCGTTTACATTCATACAACGTCTCATACATTCTCTTCTATTATTCTGACTCTTGACATGGCCCGACTCAAGTATCTGATTCACTTGGTCGTGCCATGTCTTTCTTGGGCGTCCTTGACTTCTTCTACCATTCACATTTGCGTCATATATTCTCCTTACACTCCTTTCCTCGTTCATTCTCTCTACATGCCCAAACCATCGGAGCGTTCCTTTCTTGATCTTACTCATCACGCTTACATCAGCCTTGCATTCTTTGCGGATTTCCACATTTCTCACACGATCATACATGGTTTTACCACACATACGCCTCAGGGATCTCATTTCTACAGCGTTCAGTCTACTTTCATCCTTCCTCTGCCAGTTCCATGCCTCACTGCCATACATCAGGGTAGGTACCAGTACTCCATTATGGACGGCTAGTTTCGCGTCTTTGGACAGTTTTTTGTTGCTGCCAACGGCGTTCAGTCCTCCATTAATAGAGTTACCTGCATTCACCCTTCTTTCAATATCTCTATCAGCCTTCCCATCTCTCGTAAACATACTTCCCAAATAAACAAACTCATCCACCTGCTCCAAGTATTCATCATTCACAACTATATTGCATACTGTTTTCGTACTCTCTCTTTCAAACACCATGACTTTAGACTTACTTACATTCATCATTAACTCATTCTTCATGCATACTTCGTTCATTCTTGACACGAGAGACTGTAGATCTTCCATACTGTTAGATATCAGCACCGCATCATCAGCATACAACAGGCAACATACTTCTAGATTACTCAATTTCGCACCCAATCCCATCTCTTTCAATTCTTGCATACAATTATCCATATATAGATTGAATAACCACGGCGACATTACGCAGCCTTGTTTAACACCTTTTGTGATGTCAAACCACCCCGTAAAATCGCCGTTCACCCTAACACATGCAACGCTTCCCTCATACAGA
The DNA here is from genome assembly GCA_917880885.1 of Limnephilus marmoratus. Classification (NCBI taxonomy): domain Eukaryota; kingdom Metazoa; phylum Arthropoda; class Insecta; order Trichoptera; family Limnephilidae; genus Limnephilus; species Limnephilus marmoratus. The sequence continues at coordinate 50,640,399 of OU862914.1, read as the reverse complement.
GACGCAATTGCCTGTATGAGATACTTATTCACTCCATAAAAATTCAACTTGCGGATAATAAAATGTGTTCTGTTTATACAGACTCAAAAATTATTGTCATATGTCCTAAATCTTCTTTGCCTTCCTTTACTTAAAAAATCTTCCAAATAGCTTCCTCAAAGATGATATATGTAGGCCCTGGGGGAAATTGTTTTCTTTAGGGCCTCCCGTGTGGAGCAAAAATATTTTAAAAAAAACTACATTGAAAGCAAGGTGATGAGCTAGGTAATGTATAGCATGCAATTAAATGATGTACAATGTACACGTTATGTAATTTTTTTTAAAAAGAGAAGTTGGCAAAGTTGCCGAATTACGCTGCATGCATAATTCGCAAAAAAAAAAATAATACTTGATTAATATTTTAACATGATTACTACAAGAAACAACTATTTGTGTCGGGTGTACGTTAAAAGATGCATTTAAATTACATTTTTTTCTCAATCAAAGGTTAGAAAATACGCCTAAATTATTTAAATAACCCAAACCAAGAATATTTTTAAAATTGACTAACCTTACGTTAAATAAAATTACTAATAGCGAAAAAATTAAATTAGGCAAATGTAATATAAACCTATCGTCAAACTTTTTTAATCATTTGATGTAAAAATATATTTTTTTTAAATCCCAAAATTTAATACTTTTTTTCAAATTGCGGTCGAAACTCTGGCTTCAAAAAGTTGTACATTTAAATCATTTTGTGGTTAATTTGGGAGGCGGGAATGGGTACCGCCGCCCCGGGAACCTTTATTAGATAACCAACACCTCTGCCATAGGTCACCCCAAGTGGTCGCTACGTTTAATGATTTAGCAGGGGTGCCCGGGTTCATGGGGGTGAGGTTTGTCCAGGTCTTGGATGACCAGGATACACTGAACCCCAGACTCCTACCCACCACTTAAATCCTTTTCTTTCCCAGAACTTTCCTCTCCTTCCTTTCCAAAAAAAAACCCTCAACACAGCATCCCCAAAGATGACAGAGGCCCTGAGGGAAATTATTTTCCTCAGGGCCTCCTGTGTGGAGCTCATGTAAAAAAAATAAAATTTAGATTTGAATGTAAAACGTGGTGTTTTATCTTTCTAAAACCATTTAGATTATATTTCTCGCCATGCTATAAGGGAGATATAACGATTTCTACGAAACCAATATGAGCTGCCAAAAGCGAACAAATTAGTCTAAGGGGTTAAAAACGACATGCATCTTTGAGTGACAATAATAATTACAATTATGTTAAAAACTAGAAATGTTTTTCTCCCTTAAAATATTTGTTTTCACTTTGCGGGTGATTTCCATCGTAAAATATGTAAAAGTATCGCCGAAATTCCTGAGGAAATTCGATGCAATTTTTGTCGAGCTCCGATATCTTTCATAGGCATCTTATACACGATGGAGGAATAGTTCGGAAAATATACAAAACTATTGCCAGGAATAGACGTGGAAAATCAGTCAGAAAAGTTGCCTTCCGGAGAAAACAGAAACCAAACTTATCCAATTTCGTTTTCGTATTGGAATAAGTTTAAATTTGTGAGCAAGATAGAATGAGACTTTAAGTTTTCATTTATATTCAAATAGATTTTTGTCATACAGAAACTAGTTGCAACCTGAATAATTATGATAATTCTTACTGCAATTTGTTTTTGTTCACAGTTGTAAATGTCAGTTCATGCATTTTTACCAAATAAATAATCCTATTTTTTTTTCAGTATTCATTAAGTGATGAAAATTTAAATTGTTTTAGTGAAATTATTTATCTTGGCATTATATTCGACGGTAAACTCACTTTTGTATGTCATATTAAAAAAATATCAACAAGGCCCTAAAGACTCTTGGCTTTGTTTTAAGAGCAGCAAAAGATTTCATTCATTTAGGCACATTTACCATGTTATATAAAACCCTTGTCAGATGCCAACTTGAGTATAACTCTACGTTATGGTCTCCCTTTTTTAATATTCATTCAGACAACATTCAATGTAAGTTTCTAAGGTTTATAAACTATAAATTGCATTTCTGTACAAAACATTGATTACAATAATTATCTCCTGAATAAAATGTCTCTATTTAAACTTTCAGAATGAAGAAAAAGCACCGATTTAATACTATTACATAAAATACTGCATTGTAAAATTAACTGTCCTGAATTACTTCCATAATTTATCAATATCCATGTTTCCAAAAAATCATGCCGATATTTTTTACCCTTTTACTTCAATAACACCAGGACACTAGCTTATCAAAATTCTCCGATTCCGAGACTTCACAGTCTCAGAAAAGAATATTCTGATTTGGCCGATGTATTTTATAAATGTTGCATATTCTATCACTTTTATTCTTCTAGACACAAATAGACCTATGTACCTATATAACTCGTATGCTTCTACTATTTTGTTTTGTAGAATTTTTTAAATTCAGTTATATGCGTGAGGATTCTTAGTTTCTGTTCACTTGTTTAACCTATGTATTTTGTTTTGTGTTTTTGTTGCAACTTTTTTTATAATCTTTACATTTTTCTTTATTGTTTTTTTAAGTATTTACTTCGATACCACTAGGGCGTGTAATAAATAAATAAATAAACCCATGTTTGTTTTGTCATAACTATCAAGGACCTTGGGTTCACTCTGGACTGAAAACTTTTTTTCCGTGATCACATTAATAATATTGTAAATAAATCACTTAAACTACTCGGCTTTATTCATAGAATTACCTCTGACTTCTAACATGTCTTAAGTACACTTACACTTGAAACTCTTTACTGTTCGCTGGTTCGCCCTAACTTTGAATATGCTAGTGTCATTTGTGTCTCCTTTCTATGCTGTCCACATTATTTGTCACATCGAATCCGTACAACATCGCTTCCTAAGAAGAATTGCTTGGAGGTTAGGTCTTGAAAGAGGCGAGTACTCATATGATGAAATTGCACAAATTTTAAACATTTCTTCTTTAGAAAAACGTAGAAAGGACTCTTATCTAATTTGCACATTTAAAATAATCAACAGTATTACTGATACACCTGCTTTGTCACAACTCTTCCAGTTTAACATCCCTTCCCGTAGACAGTATCAGATTATCCCTAAGGCAGAGTAGGCAACTGCCTAGGGGCCCCGCATCGGCTAGGGACCACGCGTCCCGAGAAAAAATGACTTGCTTCAATTGTGAGCAACGAAGTTTCGGAAAAAGTCAGCTTTAAAGATGTTTTGATTTTTTTTATTAGAAACATTTACAGGTTATTAACATTAGGTACACGCATTAAAGAAAATAACAAATTATAATAATTAGGTTATAACCCAATAAATAACTAATGTTCACATCATGCACAAATAATGAACAAAAAGTCAAAACTAAAACAAATATATAAACATTTTATATAAACAGTTGTATTTTACTTTTCTTTCCTTCTATTTAGAATTTGAAATTAAAACACTTTTGTACTTTCTTCCACTAATTTTCCTTCTATTTGTTGCAACATTTTAACATTTTCTTAAAATTAGCGCAATATAAATATGCACTCAAAAATTATTTTTCCATAATGTAACTTTATATACGCAATATGGACATGTTAAAATGAAATGATGATATTTCTCATTGTTCTTTTTTGTTGTGATACACAAAATAATTGTATGTTATTTTTAGGTTTCAGTTTTTAAGTTTTTATTTTTTTTATTTTTTCCATAATGTAACTTTATACACGCAATATGGACATGTTGAAATGAAATGATGATATTTCTCACTTTTATTTCTTGTTATTTTTTGTTGTGATACACAAAATAATTGTATGTTATTTTTTAAGTTTAAAACTACTATTATGTAATGATATTACTTTTCTTACTTTTGTACTCTATTATATGTTTATTTATAAAAGGCAGTATAGCCGTTTATGTATTTAAAATAAAAATAAAATAAAATAAAACATTACTTAGTATCTGAATTGGAATTTGTTTTGTTTTATTTTTTGCTTTTATTTCTGATTATATGTTTAAAATGTAAATGTTTTACAAGCTTCAGTATGCACTACCTATCTGCTTGCTAAAATTCTTTGGGAAAGGTTGTCTGGAAGAGATCACTTTAGTGACAAGACCGCTCGTTGTAATGTTTTTTTAATAATATATATTTTAGTTGTATGTGTCCTTTTATGTGCAGTAAAGGGTTATTGTATTTTATTGTATTGTATTAATATATGAATAAAATTATATTTTGGTAGAAAAAATAATTTTGTAAGTTAGAAAAGGGTACAAAATTTCACAAGCATCGGTCAAGTCAAGTCAAGAAAAAAGTTTTAAAATCTTATCCCCCCCCCCCCCCTTAAAGTCTTGTTAAGGATTTGATCAAGGGAAGAAGGAGGCGTTTGGAGGCCCCTTCAACTCCCCCCCCCCCCCCTTAGTCCGCCATTGGTAAAGGGGCCCCGAGACTTGCATTGCCTAGGGGCCCCGACATGGTTAATCCGGCCCTGCCCGTAGACTCCGAATAAATTGCTGTTCCTCAATCAACATTCTACTAATTATGGGTACCATTCTCCTTTATCCAGAATGTCGGGACTTTGTCAATGCAAGTCAAAGCATTGATTTTTTTGATGTAAAACTAAATGATTTTCGCCAGTCCATAAGCAAAATTTAAATGCTTCTTCATGCTTTGACTTGTGGTGTCTTCTATATGTACTTTTTACATTTTATATTGTCATTGCTATTCATTTATATGTGCTCTCCCTTCACCGTCGTCTCTGCTTTTTTTATTCGTGTTATTATTATGTTTTTAATGGACTATCGTCCGTAAATTAATAAATAAATAAATGACAATGTTGTATTAAAACAGTGATATTTGGAACTATCAAAAATTGTGGTTACAGTTTGACCTAAAATTAAAATCAGTATTTTTTTAAGCAGAATGTTAACAGTCAAAAAATTCCATTTAACGTTAAGAAAATATAACCAATCTAGACTTGTTGCCGAGAGTACCTGCTGCTAAAGGGATAATTTATTTTTCCTTTGAGGGTTACGCTATCGCTTTTCGCCCTTAACTTAACTCGAATAAATATACCTTCTTTATACAGGCCTACGTGTTCGTGAGCAAAACCTGTTGCTTGCACCATGAGCACTTTTATACGAGAAATGTATCAGAGAGACAAATTAACACAATCCGTAACTTGGTGACTGACGTTTCATAAGCAATTTGACGGCCTCCGTGGTTGAGTGGTGAAGATTCCTGGTTATGAATCCGGAGGTCGCGGGTTTAAATACCGGCGTGCGGAAGTGAATTTAATTTGAATAACTTGTGTTATTTCACAATGTATTCATTTATACATTGTATGTTTGAGGCACGTTCTGGAGAGGTAGATTCTTACAGTATCGCCCTGATAAATCGCCCCATTCAAAATTATTGCTCTAAATTAGTTATTTGAAACGGTTTGGTGAATAGAATTATTAGCCAGTCTCTACCTTATCTCTTTCCCCTCCCCACTACCTTCGGCCTCACAACATACCCCATTTACGGAATGGCACAGTCTCACTGGCTCCAGGCGGTTGGGAGCAGTTGGGACTCTTATGCGTTAGTTAATTAAAAAACTATAAGCATTTTACGTTAGCTCCACACAAGAGGCCCTGAGGAGAACAATTTCCCTCTGGGCCTACGTCATCATTCTATGAGGGGTGGGTAGGAATCTGGGGATCGGTGTGCCCAATAGTGACGGATTTATGAATCCATCCCTCCAACCACAGTGCAAAGCGATGGGGCGAGAGATTCCAGCTGGAGAGGTCAAAAAGTCCCCCTTCACCAGTCTCTCCCGATCCGGCCTGCCACGCAGTTGGTGGGTGGACGCATCCTCCACCAAGACCCGGACAAACCTCACCCCATGAATCTGGGCTCACTTGCTAAGTCACTAAACGTAGCGAACTACCTGTGTGACCTACGGTAGAGATGTTGTTTATCTCATATAAATGGTTCCCCGGGCTTGTCCGTTGACCGTTATGTACTATTATTAGACAATTCGCCATCGTATGAGGTGGAAGAAGATGTGTGGGCGGGAGGAATTTAAATCTTTATAACTTATTTAAAATTTGCCTCAATGGTGACCGATTATCTTAAATATCAACTAACATAATTATTGAAAATTTAACATTTCGATAAAAATCAGAATCACTGCATATGAACGAAATCAATTAAATAGTTTTTTTTACTACTGGAAGTGCACTGATACATATTTGAACAGCGGAAATAGGATTACATGACTATTTATTGGTGAAAAAAAATTGGACATTCGGATTATATTGGTTCACAATTTCATTTAACTAGGGCGGCTGAGGGATTTAAAGCATTAAAATAAGTTGAATTTTAGACGACTTTCTGATACCTAACTCATTTGACCACAGACATGTAGGCGTGTTTCGGATATAAAAGTAAAAGGCAAAGATATTGGAATATAAGTAGATGTGCTATCTGCTGTTTTTACTGTGTGGGTCTGCGCTTCCGGGTGTCGCCGATATGGTTTACCAATTAACAAATAAACTAAAAGAACAAATAATTAACGAATAAACCAAACGAACGTTAAACTAAATGAATGAATTCTTTCATTATTCAAAATATATTGTTAACCAATATTAATGCACATTTTCAAAAAATCAACGAAATGAACAAATTCTTTTTGTATGAAAACTACGCTAATTAGCGCGTAGTCCGGCGACAGTTGCGCGGACACCATAGCATATCTTTCTGTATTTGAATATCTTTGGTAAAAGGATTGCCCGTTTGAATTTCATAACCAGACCTGTGTTTTATCATCATTATGTAATGTGGGATGGCAAAATACGATGTCAGGCAAGAGAGACAGAGGCAGAGAGAAAGACCGCGAGATAAATGGGTTAGAACTCAAAGGTACTAAGTCAGCAGCGACATTGGTTTTCATGCAAATCTATGTGGAAGGCATTTCTAGTTCAGTTAGTACTTCTTAATTTTACGCATTTAACCAGATTCAGCAATGTTAGCAGTTTTACAAAACCGAACAATTAACTTTTTTTAATTTTTTCTATAGCCCCGTTAGAGTGATTTGAAATTCGGATGAAACGAAAATGACGCACTACGGCACCTGCGGAGCATCAAACTGCGCTCAAGGCTCCTATTGGTTGAGATGTAAAACGGAAACGACGATAGGTCTGCGCTCATTGGCCTCTTTGTTTTTTACGGGTCGTCGGAATTTAATGCGTAAATTCGCGCCTCGCCGCGCGCGTCCCATAGCGCAGCGGTATAGTGCGTCGCAAATCTCTGCAGCCAAAGAAATCCAGCGGACGGAAGTTCGAATCCTACGAAACCAAAAAAAAAAACATTTTTATTTTTGTAAATCAATATACAATCTTCAAACCACTTTAAACGGCAAAAGAAAGCGACATCTAGCGACTTTCTAGTTTCACTTCTATCGCGTGTGAATTACGCACAATAATTTTTTATTTACATTATACGAGGCCCAGCGGAAAATAACTTCCCTCCAGGCCTATTTCATCTTTGTGGATGCTGTGCGGAGGTTCTTTTTGTGGAAGGAAAGGAGTGAATCTGGCTCTTGAAGAGACCCATGTTGTAGGAGGAAGGAAACACGGAGGCCGGCAAATCGTTCCCCAGCCGTTGAACTGTTGAACTCAAGAATGGGAAAACGCTGAGAACGACTCATAGAGATGACTCATTCTCATGTGACTATCTTCTTAATGAGACTAATCTTCTCTTAGATCTAAATTTGAGGTTAAGTTGAAGGTGAAGTATAAATAAACAGCAAATAAACGCGGCGAAATCAGTGGCCCGAGGGTGACTTTGCATTGATCGTTCTAGTTCAGACGGGGCTATAAAAGGATTCGTGACCTTGGATGATGGCAATGAGCAAAGTCTCAGGGCTTGGGGACTCGAGCTCGGCATAGCAGGTATCGTGGGGTGAGCTTGGGCTGAAGGATGCTTTGAAGCGAATTACGCATCGACCCGTTATTCTACAATATGGAGGGCCCTTTCCCAGTTCATATTGGGTTATGCCTTTCACGCCGAGGCTACCGGGGATACGGTTGTATTTTGGGCTATTTTGGTAACTTTCATAAATATCCCCTGCGTGACGTTTCACGAGCGGGAACTGAGAGGAATGGGGACAATTGATCAAAATTGTTCATAATTTAGTAATTCTGTTAACAAAAATTACAGCTTGCAAGCTCTGGCGAAATTAAATTTGCAAGTGCGCAGTTTGGGAGGCGGGTATGGGTAACGCCACCCCGGAGACCATTTATTGGATAATCAACACCTCTGCCATAGGTCACCCCAAGCGGTTTGGTTTCGTTTGATAACTTCGCAGGGGTGCCCGGTTCACGGGGTGATTTTTGTCCGGGTCTTGGCGGCGGATGTATCTGCCCACCAACTGCATGGCAGGCCGGATCGAGAGAGACTGGTTAGGGGAGTCCCTTTGACTTCTCCAGCTGTACTCTCGGAATATCGCCTTGTACCGCAGTGGGAGGGATGAATTTGTGCGTTCGTCACTCCGGACACACTAACCCCCGGATCCTACCCACCCGTCATACCCTTTTCCTTTCCAGAACTTCCTCTCCTTCCTCCCTAAAAATACCATTCACACTGCATTCCTTAAAATGACATAGGCCCTGAGCGGAATTATTTGCCTCAGGGCCTCCTGTGTGGAGCTTTTTTTTAAAAAAAAAGTTCACATGCGGTAGAAGTGACGCCTTCAGAAATCTAAAGTAAACAAGAGTGGGGAGGCTACCAAGCACCGCACAAAAAGGAGACCGATTATTCTATCTCATTCTCTCATAGGCTAAATGCTATGGATGTATGTATTTAGTTGCGCTTTTTCGTTTCATCGAGTTTCAAATCACAACGGTGCTAAAGAAATTTTCCCTTCAATAATTACTTCCTAAAAATCATAGAATGAAAACACCAAATCATGCCTCAAACAGGTGTACAGTGTACACAAGCATGTACAGAGAGCGTTGATGGGCTAAAGTAGACAAGAGTGGGGAGGCTTTGAAGCACGAAGCACCGCATAAAGAGGAGACCGGTAGGCTACGAAATACCGCAAAAAGAGGAGTCCGATTATACTATCTCACTCTCTCGCAGGCTAAATCCTATAGATGTATGTGTATGTCTCTTTTTAGAGTCGTTATTTTTCTTTCATCGAGTTTCAAATCAAAAGAAGTTTTCACTTTAAAAAACAAACGTACTAATCCGTTTTAAAAATATCTATGTAGGTACGTCAAGAAAAAACTCTTAAGTCGGTGTAGTGGTATTATTTTTTTATTGATTTTCTGTCTTAAAATAAACTACAGTCAACATAATCAATGTTGAAGAACTTTCTGGTGTTTGACAAGGTCACTTCGATACGTTTATTTAAACTAAAACTAATTAAAAGTGTCTACAAAGACAAGTAAGGAGTACGGACAATCAATCGACAAATTTACCTGATTAATTTCCTGTAATTGTTAAACAGGTAATAAATATAAAATAACAGTGAAAGAATGATGGCAATTCACCACGATTTTGATACATGAAACCAAATTAAAGAATATTTGCCTGACAAATACTGAAGTCTTTAGATCGAATAAGTTAAATATGAAGCAGGTATTTGATCATGACTGGTGGCGCCAGTTTCAATTAAAATCATTTGTCTATGATAAGAAGCTGAATAACTGCTTATTCCCTTGTTCCCTTATTTCCTACCTATAAATTGCCAAAAACAAAGTGCAGTGACAAACAGCTTGTTCGCTTTACTTGCACCGAAGTATTGTCACACACAAAAACTGTGAACCGCCTGTAACTGCGCGGAAGTTCATTATTGTCGTTTCCCACCTAACTGTGATAGACGCAAATTTGTACTTGTGAATTGTTTGCCCGCCCTTGTGATTTTACAAGTGAATAACCACCGAAAATCTTCTACCATTCGCAGTGAAGATTATTGCTTTGTGTATTTCGCCCGCCGCACGCGTGTTAAGTGAACACCGTGTCTTCTGTATTATTAATTGTGAATTATAGAGATTAGCCAGTGGCCTAAATGGACTTATAACCTGAAGCGGACTATATGAAGTGCAGTTTGGTAAGTTTTTGGCATCCTTTTAACCTTCCTTATTATTGGGCAGTTATTTAGTGAATTCCTTTATTTTGGCGCACGCACACGCACCCGCTTTGCGAAGGAGAAATTTGTCGCAGCCATCTTTGTACGCTCAACCAATGACGATTATTTGATCTCAGTGGTTTAGTGGTTACGATTCTTGGGTGCGAATGCGGAGGTCGAGGATTCAAATTCCAATGTGATCAAGTATAATTAATTTGATTAATTTCACAATTTCTTCATTAAAAATAATACAATATTTGCACCACGATTCTGACAGTAAGATACTTTTAGTTTTGTCCTGGTGATAGACCACCATTCAGAATCGAAACGTTCCTTGAAATGACTTTAGCTGTGTTTTATTACCAGATCTGAATAGGCAGGTACTTCCTAACCTTTCTTTAACCCATCTCCTGCCCCTTTTCACTGCCTTCAGCCTTGCAAAATACCCCAATGTTATTGGCGATGCCATGGCCTCACTGACTCCATGGGGTCGGGAGTAGTTTACGAAAGAAAGCAGAAAGACACCCACTTCCAATCTCTTATCTACTTAACTCTCCTTATATCAACTCACCAAAGATATGTCCTCACTTAGGTATATCCTAATGCTAAATGGATGTATCCTCATTCAACAAGAATATTGAAATAATAATATTAATAAAAAATATATAAAAATTAGAACGTGCAATTCAGACGCAGTAGAAGTGAAGCTATAAATTCGCTAGATGTCGCTTTCTTTTCTTTTGCCTGTTTATTTTCAAGTGTTTTGAAGATTGGATGTTGACTTCACAAAAATTAAAATGTTTAATTTTTTATAAGAAAAACTCTCTTTTTAACTTTTGAAGGTTATTTCCATCAACGTGATATATCATTGAAGAAGAAGATAACAATAACAATCTAAATGAAAAACTAAATCTAAATGTATATATTATATTTTCGTTTAGATTATTATTGTTATCTTTTTCTTCAATGATATATTATATTTTCGTTTAGATTTTTTTTATTACATGAGCTCCACACAGGAGGCCCTGAGGAAAATAATTTTCCTCAGGGCCTATGTCATCTTTGGGGATGCTGTGTGGAGGGTTTTTTTAAGGAAAGGAAGGAGAGGAGAGTTCTGGGAAGGAAAAGGGTTTAAAGAGTGGGTAGGAATCTGGGGTTCAGTATGTCCTGGTCATCCGCCTCCAAGACCTAGACAAACCTCACCCCATGAACCCGGACACCCCTGCTAAATCACCAAACGTAGCGAACCACTTGGGGTGATCTATGGCAGAGGTGTTGGTTATCCAATAAAGGTTCCCGGGGCGGCGGTACCCTTCCCGCCTCCCAAATTGAAATTGGGAGACGGGAATGGGCGGGAACGGGAATGATTATTATTGTTATCTTCTTCTTCAATGATATATTAGAATGTTTAATTTTTTTTTTGGATTTCGTAGGATTCGAACCTCCGTTCGCTTGATGTCTGTCTCTCTGGCCGCTGAGACTTGTCGAGCGCCTTGCCTACTGCGCTATCGAAGGCCCACGCCGACGTGCAAATTTACCGCATTATATTAGAAACGAGGACCGTCAAATAATAAAATTTTGTTCATTTCCGTTTGCCGGGGCTAAAGATGTTTCACTTAAAAACATAACAAAAATACACCATTATGAAAACCGAAAATAATGTAGCTTGTAACAACAACTCACATGATTTAATCGCTTTTCAGTGGCAATAGAGACTGTTTAAAACGTATTATTTTATTTGGCCGAGTCGTAATTTTGAAACCGAACGACGTTGAAGTAGAGGAAATGAAATGAACATACATTATTATTCAACGAAAACAATGTTAGGTTTGTTTTTCGCCCGAAATAATAAATTCAACGACCGAGGCGTAAATCAGTATCGACGCTGCTGGGGGAAATTTCCCTCGTGGGAAAGCGAATTATTTCCCCAACTGTTTTTATTCTATCTGTAAAAAAACATCGATTTTTAGTAAAATTAAGTCTATTTCCGATCATCAACTGCTTCAAAATGACCTCGACACATTCAATAACTGGTGTACTGTCGATAATATACAATTTTTAAAATGTTAAAATTTGGGAGGAGTTTTCAAAAACCATTTATTAAATACCCAACACGTCTGTCGTAGGTCATGAAAATATTAATATTCCACGATTATCACAGCGTTTCACGGTTTATTTTAAAGTTTTTGTAACAATTATTATAAGCAATAATTATCAGCCTGAAACACTCATCTACATTGAAAAAATCTTCCGAGAAAAGATACATGCCGCCAACGGGAATTGAACCCGTGTCCTTCTGATTTCCGGTCAGGTGCTCTACCACTGAGCTATGTCGGCTTATCTAATACCCGCCAAATAATTCAATATATACTAGTGTTTCATTCAACAATTACTGCTTATTACATTTTTCCACCTGAAAACAATTATTGCTTATAATAATTGTTACCCTTTATAAAAATCTTGTCTTAAACGTTAGTTTATCAATTAAAAATAATAATTAAAGTTTTTGTGCAACCAAAATCACGTCTGCACTACACGTGCGTTCAATTTGGGAGACGGGTATAGGTACCGCCGCTCAGGAAACCATTTCTTGGATAAACAACACCTCTGCCACACGGCAGCCCAAGTGGTTCACTCCGTTTGGTGAGTCGGGATGCCCGGGTCTAGATCTCGGCGGCGAATTCGTTTTCCCACCTATCTTGGCGGGCCGGACCGGGAAAGGAAGAGGTAAAGGAAGACCTGACCTAGACCTCTCCCGCCGGACTCTCTTGACAATTCGCCTTACACCGCAGTAGGAGGGATGGATTCATATGTCTGTCACTCCTGGACAGACAGACTCCCAGATTCCTACCCACTCCCCAGACATTTTTCCTTCCCAGAACCTTTCATTCGGGCCTCCTATCTTCTGCTATTTTCCTTCTCTTTTTTTCCTTAGGGCCTTCTGTGTTGAGCTAATGCAAAAAAGCACTTTAAACATCACTCGAATTAGAATGACAAAGAATTTTTTCTAACGTTATTAATAAAACATTTTTTTTAAAGTATGTTCCACAAAAAATCTAGTAATCACTCTTGAATTTAAATTCATGTTTGATGTACGTATTAAAGACATTTAAGTCCAAATCACTTAAGATGGTGGGATTTATTCACAGAATATGTAAATCTTTCATAGACCGTCAATCAATTCTAACCCTTTACAATGCCTTAATTATAAGTAAACTTGAATATGGAAGCACTCTTTAGAATTCACATAACTGCATATATTAAAGCATTGTAGAATCGGTAGAAAAAATACATTATCTTTCAAATGCTTTCTCAGAAGTTGAAGATGTGCCCAACCTCACAATAATAACATACCTCAATCACAATAATTAGGCATGATAATATTCATCTGCATAGATTCTATGTCATATTTTACAGCGCCCTTGATGTGATTTTTCACAAAAACGGCGCTATATAAATCATCCAAGTATTATGATTTATTATTATTACTATTCAATTCAATTATTTATTCATTTTAAAACATTACAAAATAAAATTTCAATGCGTTTTAAAAGAGTATTAAGATTTAAAAAACAGGTTTAAGTAATTTATATTTCAATGAGGCAAAATCATACTAACAACAACAAGGCTTGTTGTCTGAATTGTGCTTCATTGATATTAAACATATCGATATTCGAAGTGATTCTATTTAACAACAAGACAGCTCTCCCGACTGGCATAACCATTGGCAAGTTAGTTCTGCAAGCCGGGAGATAAAACAGTCTATGCTGTCGATGACGGAGATAACCATCGGGAACATAGAAACTAATGCTCTCCATAGCCGAGTTTTCGAACCATCCACGAATCAGTCTGAAAAAATGTGTTACAATGACCCGTAGAAGGTTCACACCAAGCATGCCCAAGAGAAAGTGGGTAGGGTAGAGCCACGGATAGTAGCCATATTTCCTCAGGTAAAGAAATCTCAGAAATTCCTTCTGAACCCTCTCCAACATGAGGGAATACTTCACTTGGTGTGGGCTCCAAACCACCGATCCACTCAACAATACCTACAGAGTCTAGTGTTGACGTATTTTATGTCTACATCAAACTAATTTAAAAAATCAACAAAAATTAATAGTGAACCAAGTTTAAATGACTCAAATATACTAAATCGAAGATCGCGCATCTAACTAGTTCATTTTTATGCTGCGAAATGGCCTATTTTCAGTGTTTTTGTCTTTATTAAAAACTTTCACAAACTGTCAATATTTTCTAAACGAGTCAATCGATATAAAATAACAAAAAGTGCCTTCCTTAAAAAACTTAACTGAAACCAACACTATCAACAACATATAAGCAAAATATCCATCTCGAAATCACTTGTTTATTTAAAAATCAACATGAATACACAGTGCATTTTATGTGATAAAAATATTGACAGTCCATCTGAATTTATTTCTTGTAGTGTTTGTAATAATAACTACCATCTTAAATGCGCAGAGATAGTGGATAACCCACGCCGTGGCGCTAGGAATACACAGTGGAGATGCAAAAAGTGCGCAAAAAATATAAAAAATAACAAAACCTAACCTTTGTTTGAGGTAACAAATGATCAAGAGCCATCTATCGTTCAACATGCTAAACAGACAATACAAATATCAAAATCTGCAAACGCCCAGTCTAACGGCACAGAAAACTTACAAACTTCATCCATAGATGGCGGAATCCAAAACCTGTTGACCTCCGATCTATTTAAAATGGAATTAAATAACTTTAAAACAGCTCTTATGAATTTTGTTGAGGAAAAATTTGACAAATATGCCCAAAAATATGAATTAATCATGTCACAAAACAAAGAAATTATAAAATCAATACAATTCATATCGGATCAACACGACGAACTGAGAAAACGCATAAATGATGTTGAAATATCACAGAAGAAAGTCTACACTGATTTACAAAGCCGCATCCGGGCATTGGAGACTGACGCGGAACAGAAAAATAGGGAAGTAAAAAAAAACTTAAAGTCCCTAGAATTTCGCGGAATTCCTGAAACTCAAGATGAAACACCAGATAACTTAAAAAAACATTATATATAATATAAGCAAAACAACAAACTGCAGTCTAGGATCAAAGGACATCGAAGAAATCTACCGAGTTACGCGAAGAGAAAAACCTACTCAAGCCAGGGATAACAAACCACGGACAGTTATTGTGAAACTAACTTCAGTAACACATAAAGAACATTTGCACTCTGCAATAAAAAAAAATTAATCAAAGTGAAAATATAGAGGAAAAAATGAATATAAGTGTTATAGGTATGTCAGGTCCCAAAACCCCAATATATGTTTTTGAACACCTAACTTCTCAAGCTAAACGATTATGGTTCCTGGCCAGGCAGTTAGCACGGGAGCACAGCTATAGGTATGTATGGACAAAGGCTGGGAGAATTTTTGCAAAAAGGGATGATAATTCGAGGCCGATACTGATAGATTCGGAGCAAAAGCTAACGGACATTAAATGACTAGAAGGTACTGTTTTTTCTATTATACTATTATTATTATTTCATACAGCAAGCACCAAATATCAAGATCACTATCATATCATCCCATTTATCACCATATTATACACAAAGTATTTCAAACTATTATTAATACCGCTCATTTTGAACCAAACACTAGCATTATCTCCATCAACAAATACCAAACTTCTTAAATTAAAATATTTATATTGTCTAATCACCCCCTTTGCAATTTTAAATACAGGCGTAAAACTCAGCGATCCTAAGATAACATTTAATAATATAAATAAAATAAAATGGGTTTAAACGCATATATGGAAGTAGATAACATAGGAGAGCCAAACAATGAATTTATCATAGAAGAAATTGATGAACTCAAAGAATTTAATTGGAGTAACAAAATTAACATTATACATCAAAATATCCGTACAATGGAAAATCTTGATGACTTTCTTTTATTTTTAGATAGCACTAAGTCGACTGCGAGATTTCATATAATAATCCTTACAGAATGCAGACTGAATGACTAATATCTCGCAAAACAAATTACAGGATATCATGAATATCATACAATAAAACAATTAAATCAAAACAGTGGAGTCGTAACGTACATTCGCGATGACATCCACTGTCGAGTTCAAGAAATTTGTATCAGTCAATCAAATTGTCTGAAAATAGTAATTAATGGATATCTATGTATTTTAGCCATTTACAGATCACCATCATTCCACGACATACATCCATTTCTGGATAATCTCATATCTGAACTAAAAAAATGTAGTGATTTTAAACAACAAATAGTGATAGGAGATATAAATATTAACACATTTGGAATTATACACCGACAATGTCACGATTACATGTGCGCCATGGCAGAAAACAACGTCGCAATAAATATTACACTTCCTACCAGGGTTCAAAATAATAGCATGTCATGTTTAGATCACATAAATACCAGAAATATTATGGCTTCCAATGCATTTGTTATACACAATACAATAACTGATCACTATACAACAGCAATAAGCATTCCAAACATATCTCTCAAAAAGCAAGTAAAATATAATCAGTTTACATCAACCATCTGCTATGAGGGATTAATTAGGGATCTAATTGATGAAACATGGACAGATGTATGTGGAGTGACTGATGTTAACAACGCACTCAACTTATTTATTAACAAAATCAACATGCATATAACACAAAATTCAAAAGAGAAACTCATTGCACATAAAAAAATACAACTTAATCCTTGGATTAGCAGTGGTATTGTAAAAGCTATACACAAAAGAAATCATTTACACAAAGTGGCGACCAAAGACCCACAAAACACTCTTAAACAAGAGAATTACCGTAGGTATCGTAACATTTGTAAAGATGTTATGCGTGAGACAAAAGAACGGTACTATAAGCATCAACTCGACCAAGATCCATCTAGTAAAAACATGTGGAACATCGTTAAACAAATTACCAATACTAAACATAAAATTGACCCTAATATTACCGAACTCCTAATTGGAAACACAGCCACCACTGATTCGGAAATAATTGCTTGCCACACTAACCAATACTTTACAACGGTTGGGTCTAACCTTGCGGAAAACATCTTAAGTATCACCAAGGAAACTGAAGATTCACTGGCATTTGCAATAGAAACAAAACACAATTCTTTTTCATTTCAATTCTCACCTACGATAAAAGAAGAGGTTTTAAAAATTATTGACAATCTTAACAATACACATTCGAAAGGTCCCGACGGTCTTAACACACATATACTAAAAATTATTAAACACAATATTGCATCACCTTTATCGAACATTTTTAATAAAAGTTTTACTTCAGGGGTTTTCCCCGACCATCTTAAAAAATCTTTAGTAGTACAAATCTACAAAAATGGACCCAAAAACAAAGTGGGTAATTATAGGCCAATATCCCTGTTGAGTGCTATCTCAAAAATTATAGAAAAAAATTTTAAAAACAGATTAAGTAACTATGTAGAGAGCCGAAAACTTTTAAGCAAAAATCAGTTCGGCTTCCGGCTTTCGGCTTTCGACGCGATAGCGCAACTTACAGAACATATTTCTGGAAATATAGATCGCGGAAAGAAAAACATTGCACTGTTCTTAGACTTAGCCAAGGCTTTTGATACAATTTCTCATAAATTACTCCTCAAAAGATTAAAAAATATTGGCATTGTAGGTATGCCCTACGAATGGTTAAAGAGTTACTTAACGGGTAGAAGCCAGCAACTCAAAATGGGCAAAATAGTGAGTAAATCACTAGAGACTAACTTTGGGGTACCGCAGGGAAGCACATTGGGACCTCTTCTATTTATAATCTACATAAATGAGTTATGCGAGCTAAAAGTAGGCGGAAAAATTATTACATTCGCTGACGATACGGTAGCTATATTTGAAGGAGACGACTGGACTCAAACACATAAACATGCTGAAAGTGAAATCAAAGCAATAAAACAATGGCTTGACAAAAATCTACTTACATTATATATAGCAAAAACTAAATACATAAGATTCAGCTTAACTATAAAAGGACAACCTAGTACATCACACACAATAAAAACACATAAGCGTAACTGTAATTCCGATAATACTGATTCTATCTGCAATTGTGAAGTTTTGGAAAGTGTGAAAAACATCAAATATCTAGGCGTTATTATAGACAATCACCTTAAGTGGAAATATCACATCGACAACCTCACAATAAGGGTGAGAAAATTGATTCACATATTCTTTGTATTACGAAATATAATCAAACAGCAAGACCTAAGAAAAATATATTTCGGATTATGCAACCCCATCTTAACGTATGGTTGTATTGGTTGGGGAGCGTCAGGTAGAACAATTTTAGATCCTCTAGTGAAGGCCCAGAAATCCATAATTAGAGTCATTATGCGTAAACCCTATAGGTTTTCTAGCGATCAGCTCTACAAAAAATTTAATGTACTTGATGTTCGCCAAAACTACATAAAATAGGTTATTATCCACGTACACAAAAATCTAGAAAAACTTAATAAAATTGATCATAAATACATCACAAGAAGTCACACCAGAAAGGATCTTGTGGTCCCAGGGAGCAATACGTCGAAGTTCCAAATGACACATACATATCTGGGACCGAAATTATACAATAAAATCCCCCCAGAATTAAACATTAAAACATGCAAAATGACATCTATCGGTTCAATAATAAATAAATGGTTGATTGGCTTAGGTAGGGTTGAAAAATTATTAAATAATGTCACTTAAAACTTAAACTTTTACATTGTTAACTATTAAATGGCACAACCAGTAAAATCTTAGTATACTTATAGGTATTTAATCTAAAAAAAAAAACACTTTGTTTTTTTTTTTGGTACAGAATATATTTTTGGCATTTTTCACCAGCATTTGGTTCCTTAGAACGGGCAATCTGCCTAGCTAGGAACTAATATAGACAAACAAGACATAATAACACTTGTATACATTTTAATATTTACAGTTATTTTGAAATATTATTATTATGTTATATTTGCTGTATAAATGTATCTTATGTAATAAATAAATAAATAAACTCTCAAGCCTACTCCTAACCAAAGCATTGTTTAGTACTGTGAGAACCCGGGTGTCTCTGAAGTTTCTCTATGGATTCTAAACTTCAGATATCTTAACTATCATTGAAGTACCTATCACTGTCCCACCCCGGTATAGGCAACTTATGGTCGCCCCTTCGGAGTTCTCACAAGAATTTAATTTTTTTGAATAAACGGCTCTACATTTAATGAAACGAATCTAGACCTTCAATATCTCCTCAAACTGTGTTAGGTGGCGGTATGCGGGCGCGCCTACAGGACTGTACTGTAATGGTCAATCTCTATAATTCTAAAGCCCATGGAGATATCAATGCAAAAGCAGTGAACCTCATGGACAGTCAAACAAGTAGTTAGTGGCATGAACAAAAAAAAAAAAAACAAAAGTAAACAGCAACCGTCATGAGTATCAGCTCATGACAGAGAAAGACCACACACAATCCGCCCGGGGCGGCACCGGGCGCTGATAACTTAACTATCAGACAGAGGGGTGATTGCTAATAAGTGTATTATTTTATTCCAAACGATTTCTTTTCCAAAACTCTTATTAAATCTTTAACAGACAGCCCTGAAATAACAGAGCTATTTAACAATACCTGCGTAGTTCCTTCAAACAAAGTTAACTTACATATTTTTATTCTGCTTAAATAAAATGTTCTCTTTAATTAAATTATAACATGTTATACCTTAAGGGTTGGTATTCTGTTTTTTAGTATAGTATCAGTAGTTTAGTAACACATAATAGTATCTTATACCTAAATACTAGCTTTTGTCGTACATGCTTTGTTATGTACGACAAAAATTGTATCTTTTGTCTATAAATTATGAATAATTTCTAACGTACACACGATTCTTCTCTTGTGTTATTTATTGATCGTGTGCGAGTTTGTTTTTCTAAAACACATATTTTAAATTAAGCGCTTTCGTGTTCTCAGCTTTCACGTGCTATTAAATGTGTATCTTCAATATCCAGGTTCATTTCAGCCCCTTATTAAATATTCCCACTGAATGTCATCATCTATCTGAACCAGCGCAAATGGAGTCAGCGTGCTAAAAACTGGAAACATCATCGAGCTGTTCGGAGAGTCGAAGCGGAATCTCGGTTATGAATGTGTTTTAAATCGCTTCTTCCGATTTAAAACCAGTCGTGCCCATGTGTTTTCACGAGCACGTGTAAGATTAATTTGTGCAAAGTATGCCACAGGGATTGACTTCACGACCACTAGTAATAAATATGCCAATCTACAGACGTAAATTTACATTCTTATTTTGTTATTAGTACCTATAATAATATTACCCTTCCGTTTACCTCTGTGTACTTCATACTTTATACTTTTATAACTTGAATGTAAAAGCCATTTTATGGCGTTTAAATAAATAAATGTGAATAAATATTAGATTACACGATGTCCGTCTTGAGTACTCTTACTTCAAGATACTTTAACTTCAAATTAGAAGGCAATTGGAATTGACTGATCAAATATGTTTTCATAAAATAATTCACGGCTGTCTTGATACTCCATAATGTCTTAGTATTATTGAAATAAATGTTCCCAAGTGTTTAAGGACGCCATTCAGACATTTCGGCTGAATACATTTAAAAAATATATCGCCTACTTTAGCCCTCTGACCCAAATGCGTCGACTATACAGTAAGATAGAACGAAGTAGATATTTTTCTCAATAATTTATACGGATTCAGAAAAAATGTTATTTTTTACTTGAAATAAATAAAGTCCCACCTGCTCCCGTTTGGAGCCAGTGAGACTATGGCATTCCCAATTGGGGTAGGTTGTGAGTCTGAAGGAGATGGGAAGAGGAAGATGAGGAAGTACCTGGCTATTCAGTTCTGGTCGCCAAATGCGGCTAAAGCTATTTTAAGCAACGTTTCAATTCTGAATGGTGGTCTTACACCAAGGTGATACTGAAAGTATCTACCACTCTGGAACGTGCCGCAAATATACTGTGTATTATTTTTAATTAATTAATTCTGAAATAATACAAATTAATCACATTGAATTTATTTGCGCACCAATCTGCTACTTCCCCCCCCCCCCCCATTCTTCGTTCCCCTCCCCCCTCATGAATTACTCTCCCCTTCCCGCCTTACCTCCGTGCCACTACACTATTAACACAATAGTCCAGTCAGCCTGTGTTTTTAGATGGAACTAAATAGTATAAAGCTAATTTTTTCCCCATCGACTACTACCATTTAGACAAGTCTTTAGCAAAAAGTGTCCGCCCCTACCCCCCTTGCTTCCCCCCCTGTGCCCCCCCAAACATGAAAAGTGTAAGGGTTTTGTAAATCGCTTATATCTCGATTACTAAATAACATATCGGTATGCAATTTTCTTTATTCTCTTTGCTGTAACATTGTCTACAATTAATGTCCAGTTAACTTTCGTCGTAACTTTTACCGTTTGTTTGTAATTCGTATGATAAGGTAAAAATTTGTATATTTTTTGGCAAGTAATTTTACTTTATGTCATATAACTTTTTACGCCGACATTTTATAAAAAAATATTTCCCACAAAAGTTGTAGCCCTTATTATTATCTTTAAAATAATATAAAATAATACTTACTTTGTTGGAGATCCAGCGAGATAATCATGGCGGGTTCGGTCGAGGTGGGGCCGGCCGGCGCGGCGTTGCAATGCAAATATTGTTGTATAGTGAGAGTGTTTTTTATCTTTAAGGTACACTATTGCATTTTCTATAAATAAAACTAATCGAGTCTCGGTGAAACCTGAATTCCTCACTTTTTAAATTTGTTTCAAATAATAATAAGTATTCAGCGAAAATAGGTATTTTAAATAGTTTTTGGTTTGAAAATGCATGTAATATTTTTAAAGATGTTATTTTAGAACAAAATAATTGCGGTATCTTAATTTTAAGCTTAATCTTTTTTCAAGACGTTCTACATTGATAATAATTGACAGATGTCAAGTGCAATTTGCTCCGTATAAAACAGTAAAAATAAAGAGCAAAACGTATGTTTAATCAACATAAAACCTGTGAAACAGAAGCATAACAGTGTTGCTGTAAAACTGAAGCAATTACCACGTATGTACATGAACTATATCTAAGAAAAAATTGATTTTAAAAATTCAAATCACTGTGATTTTTTGACATTTAATGATTTGATATTGAATACTCTACCTACATACGTTCCATCTATCGCTACCTGTCAATAGATGGCAGTAAATGCACAAATTTAACCATATCGCAAAATAAACTAATAATTTGCGCTAATAAACAACAGATGGCTGTTATCGCATAAATCAAGTAAAAATATATTATTTACCGCTATTGTTCAATAGAGGGCAATAAGTGCATACAATATCAAATTCTGTTGAATAATCTTTGAAAATGGAAAAAGGCAATAAAACACCTAAATCAAAAAATGAGGACCAGTTTACAAAATCCTGCCTGACCCCAAGATCTCCAAATCAACACGAGGAGGATCCTTATTCAGATTCGGAGGATAAAAGAAAAAATGAAGAAGAAACGTCCACAATGATAGAGGCAAACGAGGTAAATAATGCCCTGAAAAACTCAAGACTTACCATAAATAATATTAAAAAAATAATAACGGAAGGGAAAGGAAAAATCATTCTAAAAGAAAAAATAAACGAAGGCATGGATCAACTATTCGACGTTATTGCCCACTTAGTGGCTGAAAATAATGAAATGAAGGGCGAATTAAAAATATTACGACCACTAATAAAAAACTTTACCCAAAATATTATTGAAATAAAAAATGTAATGAATGAAAATAAGTCGCTTCTCGTAAACATGGCAGAAAAAATGAAGAATTTAAAAACAAATTGCATCTCACCAATATTAATAACCAAAATAAAGAAATTAAAACACCTCTTCCGGCACAGGACATCACACATCGCAGAATTAAAACAGCACAACTTCAATGGAAAGAAATAAAAATACGGATCTTTGGAGAAGAAGCAGGCCACCAAATAAGAAGAAATCTGGAAAAAAACTTTAAAGATGTAGATTGTTCCAGCTATATATACCCTGGGGCAACACTAGACTGGTACACGGCAAACATCATAAGAGAAGGCAAGAATTTAAACAAAAATGATTTTGTAATTTTAATATTTTGTAATTTTGACGACCTCCGTAGTCCAGTGGCTAAGACTCTCGACTCACATTCCGGAGGTCGCGGGTTCGAACCCGGCATGCGCAAATAAATTTTATTTGATTAATTTGTGTTATTTCACAATTAATTCATTTAAAATAATATATAGTATATTTGCGGCATGTTCCAGAGTGGAAGATACTATCAGTATCGCCCTGGTGTAAGACCACCATTCAGAATTGAAACGTTGCTTGAAAATGGCTTTAGCCGTGTTTGGTGACCAGATCTGAATAGCCAGGTACTTCCCAACCTTCCTCTTCCCCACCTCCTTCCCCTTCCCACTACCTTCAGCCTCACAACATACCCCAATTGGGGATGCCATAGTCTCACTGGCTCCAGACGGGAGCTGTTGAGATTCTTGTGCGGTTATTCACTGTAAAAAAAAAAAAAAAAAAAAAAAAAAAAAAAAAAAAAAAAAAAAAAAAAAAAAAAAAAAAAAAAAAAAAAAAAAAAAAAAAAAAAAAAAAAAAAATACCCGGAGAAAAAATTGTAGCAAAAATCAGTACTTTTTCTTACGTTCTGGGTACCTTGAGAAAAATATTGAACACCGAATCAGTAATAGCCGCATACTATGGTTATGTATATTCAATAATAAAATACGGTATTATTTTTTGGGGAAACTCGGTAAACGCCAAAGATGTCTTCATCATACAAAAGAGATGCATAAGAAAAATTAAAAACTCTGGTCGTTTAGATTCATGTAGACCTATGTTTAAAAATCTGAAAATTCTGACAGTCACAGACATATATATAATGGAGTTAAGCATGTTAGTGCGATCATCTACAGACAAGTTCCCACTAAAAAACTCAACACATAAATACGCTACAAGGCTCACAGAAAACCTATTAATGCCAAAAGCAAACAAAACAATATTCCAAAAAGGACCATACTACATGGCCATTAAAGTATATAACAACCTTCCACATAACATTAAACAAATACAAGATACACACAAATTCAAATCGTCACTAAACACTTTCCTTGTTAATAAATGTGACTGCACGTTGAGTGAATACCTCACGTAAATGAAACGCCTATTTTTATTAGTATATATATTTATATTTTTTTTTTTCATTGGTATTGTAATTATAATAAAACAAATAATATTATATAAACATTGTAATTAAATAAATGTGGTTAGCTGGAAGAAATGGGGTCTACCCATAAGCTACACCTTTTGTAATTTTTATTTTACAATAAATATTTTTTGATTTGATTTGATTTGATTTGATTTGATTTGATTTGATTTATGATATCCTAAACTTCCGTGAGAAGTTCTTCATTTTCCTCGACTTCAACCAAAGTTACATTGCTGCATGATCCGCCACAGCTCCCGCACATTTCTGTGCAATCAAGTGATGCTTTAAAGCAGCTACAATTATTTTTGCAAGCCTTTTTGCAGTTGCAGGAAACTAAGTTTATAACTTCTTCAGGTGCCGGTGGTTTTTTTGAGTTCACTGGGTACAGCATGTTGTCAGTTAAAATCCATCCCCACTCCGTAGCGCTGATTTTCTTATCTCCGATCCATTTTTGAATCTGATAGTATGTTCGATAGGCGTGTTGTTCAGCAGCACGATGTTGGAGGGAGGGATGCCATGTTAAATTTGGATTTTAATGACATTTTTGCAGTAGCTTTAAGGTATATTGAATATCTACTGTCATTCAGACTTGCAGACCTTGTGCATCCATAGAGTTTCAAGACAAAAGCCTCTCCTACCTCTTTGAGAATATTTTTGTCTGCCTGTTTTTCATAAAACTGTAAAACTTTTGTGCGGAGATCATTTGATGAACTTAGCAATTTGTACGCGTTAATTTTGCCTTCGCCGAATAAATAAGACGTGGTATCACATCCTGTGATAGCATGCAAAAATAATATCATATCCTTCATATCACGAATCTCTTCACGAATCTTGCTGATGTCATACGTTGACGGTGTGCCAGAGGGTTTGTGAAAGAATAGTCGCACATTTTGACACTGTGGTAGCCCTAACAATAGAACGACAAGATCAGTGTCCTGTCCGACAACAACTACAGGCCTCCCACTTTGAATCTGGGAAACATCTATTACTCTTCCGACCACTTCATTATCTGCATCTTCCTCCGTCACAATGGTTGGAATGTTTGCTTCATTAAGCTTTTGAGAGAGCTGTTCAATAAGCTGGCTTTTGTTTTTTGGATTTGCCAAAAATTCATTGTGCTTCACAGAGCACTCCATATTAACGTTGAATTTCATTTCTAGAGATGTTTTTTTACTTCTCCGCATATGTTCGACCCCTTTTGTGGTGGGATAGTCAGGATACCCATCGAACACAATATGACAATCTTTCCCATACCGTTTCATTACAGTGTCAACATACTTCTCTGTGATGCTGCTATATGATACTTTGTCAGACCAAATGACACTGTGCAAAAGATACCCTCCATCTACTACATATATTTTTGGGGGCAAATTCTCAAAAACTTCGTTGCTAACTGACCACTTTTCAAATATTTTCATAAGACTTGATTTAGTTCCCTTTCTTATCGTTTTATTGTTTTCAAATAAAGACAAAGGATATGGGCTGAGTTCATAGTTGAAGTATTGTTTGAGATTATTAGTTCCTTGAGACATACAAATAACCCTATTAAACAGCTGATCAGGATTAATTGGCACTTCTTCAGATCTCACATTTATACCACTTACTACGGAGCCTTTAGTTTTAACTTTATTTTTTCTTTTCAATTTAACATCTGCAAAATTATTTACTTCTATGTCTTTCAAGCAGTTTATTCGTACATCATACGCTTCATCGCAGTTTACACCCGAACTTGTCACTACTAGACCAGAGGATAAAGACATTAAATCTTTGCTCTGTCGGAAAGGATTATGGATACGCAGCCATCCGAGAAATTTACTAATATCTTGCAAGTCCCTTTCTCTTCTACTGCATCTTGGTTCAGTGTGCTGTTCGTTAAACTGAGTCGAGCAGCCAGAGAACTTCTCGAAAGCCTCACAAATTTGTAGGGATCCAGGAGCGCAAGCAATGAACTTGGTTAGCGCCCTCTCGCTTAATCCTCGTCCATGAGTAAGCCCACCTATGGATTTTGATGATCGCATTAATGTCTGCTCTATGGTCATGTCCGTCCAGATACCGGTAAAAAAATCCATCTGTACGCCGAACTGCAAAGAAACCTTTATTGACGAACCTTTCGAAGTCTTCATTTGACATTTTCGTTTGTACACTCAACATTTGTTGTAAGTATATTTGTGTGGATTTGGCGTAGAGCGAATGGGCAGCAGCATGGAAATATGGTATCATTTGCTTGACTGTATTAATGTGCAAATTCCAATCGCTGATTCTCTCTGCCAGAATAAAGTCTAGAACCAAATTCACCAATTTAAACTCTTGTAGCCACAATTTTGAAGTTCTACTAGTTTTATTTATTTATTTATTTATTTATTTATTTATTTTTCATGTTCTCCGTAAAACGGTTATTCACCAATACATTATGGAGAAGATTACAAATTAGACAAAGTATAGCAAAACACATTAAAAGGTCAGTTTCACTACTTTGTGACATACGTCAAAAGATAATTGTTAAACTGCCTGTAGGTTACGTTAAAAATGTCAATGGTCAATGCAGACTCGTTGAGCAGTTCAGTCGCTCTGTTGACTGGCGCGTTCTGATAGGCAGAAGTCCTCGCTTTTGGAGCATAAAAAAGGGTATGGGACCTTCCACGAGTATACTTGTCTGGGACATATAAATTAATCTCTTTCAAAATAGGTGGATTATGTATAGTTCCAGAGATTATCTTAAAAAAATGTTTTCCTAAAAATATTTTTCGGCGGGCTTCTAATGTATTAAGATCGAGCATTCCTGCTAAGAATAAGGATGGATACAGGAAAGGGTAGTACATATATTCCCTCATATATAGGTAACGCATGAATCTCTTTTGTACTTTTTCTATTTCGAGAATATGGTTTTGCTCAGAAGGGGCCCAAATAATGGATTTAACCAAATCTTCATAAACTTCTTCTAGTCTTGTCATTATTTCATTTGTTTTACAATCTCTCATGGCGTCTTCAACAGTTGTTTGTTTGTTTATTGTTTGGTTATGAATATCCTTAACAATAATCTAGTCTCTTTCAACGGAAGCAATCTTCAGAACAGGCCCTCCATTGATATGCTTGGTGTAACCCTAAGTGACCAGCTCAGGTATGGGGGCTCCATCGAAGCCAGAGTAAAGTTGGCCTCCCAAAAACTGGGCGTACTGTACAGGGCCCGCAGATACTTTAATAGTACACAACTGCTAACCCTGTACAAATCACAAGTGCGCCCCACGGTTGAATTTGGCAGCCACCTCTGGTCTGGAGCTCCAAAATACCTGAAAAATACCCTCGACTCTGTGCAGAAACGGGCGGTCCGTTTGATAGATTCTCCCATCTTAACAGACGGATTGCAATCTTTAGAGCACAGGCGTCGGGTGGGAATGCTATCCTTGTTCTACCGGTATTACAATGGAAGATGCTCCGAGGAACTAGCATCATTGATCCCTTCGGCACCGGTGCATAGTCGGGAAACACGCCAAACGCGTGCCCAACATATGTACACAGTTGAAATTTGTCACATGAGAACGGGTCGTTTCTTCGACTCGTTCTTGTACTCAACAGCTCGGCTGTGGAATGATTTGCCGACCTCTGTGTTTCCTCCTTCCTACAACATGGGTCTCTTCAAGACCAATGTTCATTCCTTCCTCTCCTCAAAAAGACCCTCCACACAGCATCCCAGATGACATAGGCCCTGAGGGAAATTATTTTCCTCTGGGCCTCCTGTGTGGAGTTAATGTAAAAAAAAAAAAAAAAAATCCTTAAAGTGAATAACTCTTATTTCACGTTCACGATTTCCACTAGTACTACAAAGGGCACAGGACAGGCTAGGATAAGTCGGGATGTGAGGGAACAAGTTCCGACATCAGTGTCGCGGAGCGACGCAGGGATAGTGCGCACCAAGCATTCACGGTTGATATCTGGCATTTAATAGCCATAAAGTACACATTAAAATATATTATTTTAAAGGTAATAATAGGGGCTACAACTTTTGTGGGAAATATTTTTTCATAAAATGTCGGCGTAATAAGTTATGTGACAAAAAGTAAATTACTTGCCAAAAAATATACAAGTTTTTACCTTATCATACAAATTACAAACAAACGGTAAAAGTTACGACGAAAGTTAACTAGACATTAACTATAGACAATATTACAGCAAAGAGAATAAAAAAAATGCAATCCGATATGTTGTTTAGTAATCGAGATAGAAGTGATTTACGAAACCCTTACACTTTTCATGTTTGGGTGGGCACAGCGGGGGAAGCAAGGGGGGTAGGGGCGGGGACTTTTTGCTAAACCCTTGTCTAAATGATAGTAGTCGATGGGGAAAAAATTAGCTTTATACTATTTAGTTCCTTCAACTGGTGTTCTACGACACAGGCTGACTGGACTACAACTCACGCGTCACCTATTTTGAAAATTTAATGCAAATTTCATAACGCCAGAGGTCACCATTATATATAGAAACCTTCGCGCGCGTGCACACAACAGATCACAAAAGTTCCATCGCAACCGAATGAATGGTATAGGAAATAATAAGGGACGAACAAAAAAACAGTCATTTTTACTAAACGTACATGGATTTAGATAAAAATAGAGATATTTTCCTCCCACTAATTTTGCTGTTGAAAGGTAGAAATCTTTTTAGAACCGTGAAATGTTCATTGACTTGTTAAATACCAGCTTATTTTATTAAGATAAGATTTCAGATATTTTTTTTCAAGTTGTCTTCAAATCAGTCAGGTTTGAAGTGTTATAAAACACATTATTTTGAAATGGCAAGGCTAATCAGTGTGGGATGTAACAACTTGATTTTTTTGGTTTTTAAATCGTGATTTTTTCCCTAATTTTTAAATTATATACCTAACCCGACAAACGTTGTTCTGCCATGTAAATTATTTCTAGTAAATATTTAGGCTGTTAAATAAAAATAACGAATATATTGTAAGTCTATGGGGATGGGATCTATGAAAGAAAGAGGCATGGAGCGCTCTAGATAAAAACAATAAAAAACACAAACCATTCATATTCTCATTTCAGTGTATTTCATTTTGGTGATTTAGCAGGGGTGCCCGGGTTCATGGGGTGAGGTTTGTCTAGGTCTTGGGGGCGGATGACCAGGACACACTGAACCCCAGATTCCTACCCACCCCTTAAACCCTTTTCCTTCCCAGAACTCTCCTCTCCTTTCTTTCCTTAAAAACTCTCCACACAACATCCCCAAAGATGACATAGGCCCTGAGGGAAATTATTTTCCTCAGGGCCTCCTGTGTGGAGCTCACGTAAAAAATAATAATAATAATATAAAAGAAAAAATAAATATAAAAAATATTTTTTTTTTTAATCTACAACATTTTTCTTGCAAACATGATCGATATGGGTTGTGAGGTTAACAAGTATTTTCTTTGCAAAAATTGTGAATGGTTTATGTATTTTTGTAACGGGCTGTAGTGCCCGCTAAAATATATCTCTCTCATATGTACTATTATCATACTATTGGTAACAAACGTGCCTTTTTCAGGCTTTATAAAAAATAACGTAAACCTGTATATTTTTAATTAATAACTTCTGAACATTTACGATAACAATAAATTGTTAAAAGAGAATATTATATGACCAAACCGACCACAGATACACAAACCACTCACCAACGAAACTCCCTTTCTATTATATTCACGAGGTAATAAATGAGCCAGTCGTTGCACTTTGAGGCCGTAATTTTGCAATTCCGACGCCATCTTGCGAATACGATTCATATTATAATTAAGGCATCCAATTAAATATCGCTCTGCACACTCTGCAGTAATTGAAAGCCACATAACAAAGCGGATAGCTAAATATATTCAGTAATTGATTCCGGCTGGTTTCCCCTGAAATTATGTTATTACTCTTGCCAACAAAAAGGTTTTTTTATATGTTCAATATTACGAGGGCTATGCGTAAAATATGGTCTCCAAAGTGCTGCGGTCGCGAGGAACGATTTTATGCACGATCCTGCAACACTGGCGTGTAGCCTGGTTTCCCTTACCAAAACCCCATCACGTTTCAACCTGTGTGACGCTCAGTCTTGGCGTGGCAGCCATTCGCCATGGAGCTTCCACTCACCACGCCCTCCATGTGTAAATTACGCTCTGTAATTTGTTTTTAAACTTTGCTTCGTCGAATCTGATTGACGCCACTGGGATTGTTCCTTTGTCTCTGGTGTCGTGTAATGTATCCGGGTCTCGTTCCCAGTCACAATTGAGCAGTGGCGTTTCGTGGTTTTTTTAACTGGGGGTTCAGAAATCCAAGAGAAGATATGGGTATCTAATCAAAATTTACGTTTGGAGGAATTAAATTGTTTTATGTTTTTTACAGCAATGAACGTTGCTAATTTGTTTATTTATTATTGTTTTTACAACAAGAGTAATTACGTAGAATATATAAGTGAACGCGGAGGCCTTTTATTTTTAATTTTGACACGTACATTTGCTCAGTTAGCAAAGAAATTCCGTATACATGAGCTCTCATCATCATTTCAGGGTCCTGCGTGGGATAAAAAGAAAGCTACTATCTGATGTAAATAAAAGAACTCACATTAAACAAAATGTATCTGTTATTATTGACAAGCAAAAATGAACTAGAGATAATTCAGTTATTTTAGTAGAATCCACTCCAGCTTGCGATAGTTAATATGGAGCACCTCTTCCAGCCTCAGCGACAAGGGCTCCAGATAGCTGGAGAAGAGCCCCAAAGCTGCCGCTTCGCATGCCCATGACACCGTGAAGGAGCCGAGATTCCAGTCCACCCACAGAGGCCCGCTGATCACAATGCGTCCGATGTCGAGCTCTGAGCATTGAAAGGATATAACCCGCAGTTCTTCAGTTCGCAGTTGAAGTCATTTAAGGAGCGCGTGCAATCTTCATCAAAGTTATCCTCGGTGATATTGGATTGTACGTGGCTGTAAACACGCCCGACCAAAACATTAATTTATCAAGCTGTAATCAGTAATCCCGATGGCTATTTCTCGGTGGGTTGTTTGCCGCGTCATTACAAGCATCAAGCAATATTTCTCCACAACACTAATTTGTAGGTGTAGTCACAAAATATTGCAAATTTACACAATCATTTACGAGTATCAAAACTCCTTACAAATCAAACTTCCGACAAATTCATTTATATGTCATGACGTGGCCCAACAGTTTTTTTCTTTAAAACAATCGAGAAACGTCCAGGCAACTTGAATTTATTCTCAGTCGTTCCAACGGCACGCCGAAATTAATAATACTCATTCTGAGCAAGTACCGACTGAATAACCATGAAAATAATTACGTTAGAATTTCCAACCTTTTTTCATTTATATTATTAGCATTATTTTTTATGTACTGTTAGCGGACCTTACCTGGGGTCCCTACATTCTGCTGACAGACTAGCTCAGGATGGTCAGCAAAGCGGGAGAGGTCCTCACCACCAGGGTGGTAGGATCTGTGAGGCGTTGGTGTGGCTTCCCTGAAATATAGCTCAAATTTCTACGGGCTGGGGGAAGGCAGTGAAACCAGTAGCCAGGGTAAACAACAGTTATATTGGGTAAAACACTTGCGTAAACACAATATCACAATAATGCATACAGAGTAGTACAGGGTAGCAACAACAGTTCTGTCTAAAATGGAGGAATCTGTCCCTACAATCTCTCTCTCGGGAAGGGGTTATTTATCTCCGCGGTGAATTTACATCGAACACACGCAAATATGGGGGGATATAACGGCTTGGGTACTCACAGTGAGTGTCTGGACTCTTGTATCTTCAGTGTCGGGAAAGAATTCGGCCATTCTTGGTGTCCTCGTGTATCACGAGGTAAAACACGTTCCATTGTTCCCGCGTGGAACATTCCAGAATGGGCGCGGAATGGTCTCACATTATACGTGCGCACTAGACCGGGAGCTGCAGGAGAGTGGCGGTTGGCGGCTGGCTGCCGACGGTGGCTTGGGTTCCGCCGCCGGTAGCGCGCCGGCAAGCTAGCGGAGAGGGAGCGAAACTGTAGTTTGCGTAGTGGCGTGCGTTACAACTTGGGAGGAGGGGCCGAGTAATTTGCAGGGGCGTATTTGTGCATCGTAACAGTACACAACACTGTATTCAGAATTTTTTTTTAAATATGACAGTATGTTAGAGACAACCTATAAACGCAACCGTTTTCAATTTGGTATCCAAAACAATACTGAAGTAAGTTCAACACATAATTATATAACTAGCGACTTGACAATGCGACGTTTGCCGAAAATAATATAAAAAAGAGGAATATAAACGCTAGAAATATTTTGATTCTCACGCATCAAAATTTAAAATTCGACGTCTTTTTTGCACGAGGCAAGTACGCGCCAAAGTGGTTTTTATTTATTTTGTGCATAATTTTATCAGAATGAATAAAAGTTAGATCATAAAAAGGTCTAAAATAGTCTTAGCCATAAAGGGGTATTTTTTTAAAATTGTTTCTCATATTACTTCATAGTGACTTAAGTCATGAAAAAACATTTCTTTAGTAGTTTACGCTTATATTTTTTGTTACATAAATAATAATTTTATTGAAATTCCAATCCATACAAAAGGTAGTAAAAGGTTCAATTTATCCATAGCATATTTTTTGATGTTCATAATGTAAACCAATTCGTAGTAAAAATTAATCTAAGTAAATAGTATCTATATAAGATTTCAAGTAAAGCTTCATCCGGTGCAAAGGCAATCAATGGTCATTCTGCGACGAACTCGATGGGTACTACTCGTGAAAGATCGGAAACACGTGGTATCACTTGATTCGTGATCGACGCACCAAGCGTGCTTGAATTTGGTAAAGAAATGCATAGTTTCGTTCAAATCACCGTCAGAGGGATCTGTATGGGCCAGGATATTCTTCTACAGAGAATTTTGTGCGGAACACATCTCGCGCAAAATGGAAATAGGTACCGATTTCGACGCAGTCGCGGTGACGCGAGTTTTAAATACGGATTTTAAAGGAGCCCTATTTATAATGTGATTGTGAACTTATTTTATAATGATTACAAACTTGTTTTATAATAATATTAGTTGTATATTATTATAAAACAAGATTATTTTATTTTATCGTCTTTTTAATGGGGGTTCAGCGCACAAACGCACTTCCGAGAAAACCACTACTACGAATTGAGTCCAAGAATTCTTCGCCATCGATGTCGTAGCACTCAAGGAATTCGCGTGCTGCTTCAACCCGTTGTTGCTTGTGATCTTCGGTCTTCAGGCTTTGTGGTCTCCCAAATTTTCTGTCAAAATCTTGTCAAAAGTGGTCTTACTGACATCAGGGATCATATCACACAGCTCCTGAACCGTTACCCATCGATCTGCAATCATTGTTATTTCCACTTCGGCATTTTTTTCGTCTGAAACATTTGCGCACGTTTTCGCACTCATGCATTGTTTTCTGTGCACGAGACTGAGTTTTTACCGGAGTTTGTTCTTTGCAAAAAAAAGCTAGTTATAGAGCGTAATTCTCACCTGGCGGGTGCGGCAATAGGAAGCTTTAACGCGAACGGCTGCCACGGCGAGACTATGTATCGCAGAGAGTGCAGCGTGGTGGGAATTTGGCGTAGGGAAACCAGGCTACACGCCAGTGCTGCCGGATCTTGCGTAAAATTTTTCCTCGCTACCGCAGCACCTTGGAGACCTTATTTTACGGACAGCCCTTGTATTATAATTTCATTCTGGATGTTGTCGGTGACACTACAGAAATGAAATTAGTCATCACCCTTTATTGATCATGAAACAATAATATCTTACTAGCCGTTAAAAACCCCCTCCGCAGGTTTTAGCTGCTGGGTTTGAGTGAGTTTGAGTGTTGGTGACCATTTTATAAATCCGATAGGAAGTGGTTCCCAAATAGCCGGTTCTTCGGATCCACTGGTATCCAGTGACAGCTAGCCACGTGGCATTATTATTCACAATTATTGCCAGTTACAATATTATCATCAATCTCTCCATATCCGAAGAGATACACGAAATTACAAATTAAGTAGTAGGTACTTATGCCTAATCACGCTAGCTGTTAACGTAAGTGGCGCCATCTTTTGGCATTACTTTAGTTTCGGTTACAAAAGTAGATTTGTATACAAACTCCAGGTACGAAAACGATTTTACGTGAGGCGCGGCGCAGAGTTACATTGTTAGCCGAATTCTTAAATTTCAACAATACAGTCTATTAATACTGAATTCTATGAGACCTTTATGAGTTACCTTTACAAATAGACCTGACGGGTTAATAATTAAAAGAATGTAAAAAAGGACCCATCGCCATTGCTAACACACTTAGGGTAGGAATGTTGAATGTTTTTCTGGGCGACATCAAAGTGCAGCTTCCGGGTAATGAAAACGTGAAGAACGTGTCGTGGGCACATTGTTTGCACCGTGACTTTACTTTGTACGAATGTTAACACAAATTAGGTGACAGTTAAATTGTCTGACCGACAACATTACTCGCGTTGTGGCATGCGCGTCAACACACATTGACCCAAAACCGGTATGTACTTTGACCTTACTAAAGTATTTAGTTGTAACATCTTTACACCCTTTTTAATTTTTCACCAAAAGTTACAATTCTGTCTTTATTTCCTAAAATTATTAAATGAGAGTGATCTTTGGAACATTCTGCCGTCCATAATATTATAACATGTGTATGACAGATGGATGTGTGCAAGCGAGGAACAATGCTTGCAATATTATAATATACGTCGTAGACCGATCGTAAAATTAGACAGATTATGATGCGCCTGCCACATCGTAAAATGGCGGCAGATTGTGATGTGGTGAGACGCATCATGATTTGCCTGATTTTATAATTGGCCTACGACGTATACAAGAGTTAGCATGTTCGAGTTCGTCCTTTCTTGATTATTGCACTTTCACCAAATAATAAACATTGATAAAATAATAAAAAAGAATCTACGAACATCACACTATAGGCGACGATTTTGAAGAATGCATAATATCTTTTGGACATTTTGCTCTCTACAAGCTTAAAGCAATGTAGATATCATTATATCTTTCGAAGTATATTTTTTCCCACACGATTTCATAAACAATATAATATCTTCATTTTCATAGTTCTGCAAAGCTATCCGGATGCGACAGAAAAACGTCCATTGAAAAACCGATGGTTTTACAAATGACCTATTTAAGGCACAAATGGAGATGTGATTGGTAGAGAATGGCCGTCCCCGAGCACCCGACAAAGAAAACAACAAACAACAAAGTTAGGGCTAATACTTGTCATTTCTACGAGATTTAAATCTTTTACCATGGCACCAGAGAACGAATCTGTCACTTCGATTCAGATTTACAAACTTTTCTATGCAGGCGGCCAAAAGAATATTGTGATAGTTCGAGCTACGAGACATGGATGAATCTGGCTTTTATACATTACTAGCTTTTTCCCGCGGCTTCGCTCGCATGGTGTTAGGGGGGGTTCCCACTGCACCTCCCCCCCCCCCTTTTCCCCCTCCCCACTGCCCCCTCTCCACCTCCTCACTCCCTCCTCCACCCTTCCCCCCCTCCCGCCACCCTCTTTCAAACATCCCCCACCACCCATAGAAGAGCAATTGAGTGTACGATTTTTTTTGTCAGTCCGTCTTTAGCCAACACAAATAAGCTCGATGGTTTACCCACGCGAGAAAATGACGCCGAATGAAATATCGAAATGACGATATGCGATGTTTCTCGTGAATGTCTTGCTCATGTGTGTGACGTAGCGCCATCAATCATTCAACAACATAAATAATTTCGTTCTGTTTGAAATACGAAAGACGGTTAAATTTGTTCATAGAAAAATACTAAAATCGCGATTAAAAAATGGGAGGGTGGGGGTAGGAGGTTTAAAATTTGGGGTTATAGGGATTTTTTGGGGTCAAATAAAAAAAAATACAAAAAAAAAATTGTCAAAAAAATAGAAATTTTTTCTGGGTAGGGACACCCTAATCACCTAGCGGCATGAAATATGCTTTAAAAACTATTCTCATACTTATCAAAAATATATCTACATAAAAAAAATCATAAAAATCGTTCAAGCCGTTTCGGAGGAGTGCGACCACAAACACCGTGACACGAGTTTTTTTATATATAAGATGGAGTTTTCGAGAGATCCGATAAATGCCGGGAGTGTGCAGGGCCTCCCCTCCATGGTGGGTACCAAGGTACGATACAAGGTACAAGGAACCGTGAAGTTTAGAGAATCACAGAGATTTTGAGAGTGTAATGGAGAGGACGTTGGCCTCCAGGCCATCCCATACACCCAATGCTGATTACAAACGGACTAAAAAGTCAAAATAAGAGACATGGTGTTTTGTTGTGAATAAGAAATTTTTATTTTCAAGAAATTCACAACAAATATATCATTTCAACAAAAATGATTTTTTTATGGGTCTATATTTTTACATACACAATATCTCAATTGAAATACATCAGGACGATGGTAGGTACGAGTTAGTTCTTCTTTTTGAAGTAGTGAAGACACATTAAATGCTATTACCTAATTTCATGCACGTATTTCTCACCTGTAATAAATCTCTTCGGTTGCCAAAATAAAGCCATTGGTTGGTCGAAAATGTCAGATGGCTTATACGGCGTTGGAGATGCTGTAAGATTGCCCAGTACAGCGGTTCCCAACACATTTTTCTTTGCTTACCCATAGTCACCTGTTTCGCTGAAATGTACCTCCCATATTACAAATGTGTTTGTATTTTAGGTAGATACTACCTAGTTTCTCCTTCATCAAATTTGTTATAACTGTGAATAAATACCATTAGCGTGATAAAAGAGCGTGCGGACAGGGTAGATGCAATAGTTAAATCAAAAGTCAAAGCTTTTACAATTTGGGAGGCGGGAATGGGTACCGCCGGCCCTGGAACCATTTATTGAATAACGAACACCTCTGCCATCCAAGTGGTTCGCTACGTTTGGTGACTTAGCAGGGGTGCCCGGGTTCATGGGGTGAGATTTGTCTGGATCTGGAGACGGATGACCTGGACACACTGAACCCTATATTTCTTCCCACCTCTCCTACCTTTATCCTTTCCTTTCCTTAATTTCCTTAACACGGCGTCCCCAAAGATGACGTAGATGCTGAGGGTAATTATTTTCCTCAGGGCCTCCTATATGCAGCTAATGTAAAAAAACATCCGCTAGCCGATTCACAAACAGTTAATGTTTTTTCTTGCACTTTTCGAGCAAATGTACGGGGATACGGAGACAATAAGGAACTCCAGTGAAAAATATCATGGCTTTAAAAAAATATGTTCATACAGACCAATAAACGCTGATTCTGAATATATAAGTTTTATTTCATAATATTAAACGTAGAGTTCTTAAAAAAAAATAAAAAGTGCATTTTTAAACCTCTCGTCAAAACACACTGTAAAGTTGGTATTACTGAATGGTTAGTGCTGACGTCACGCGTCACCAGTCATTGTATTGAAATCTTTGATTATGTAGGTATGACATAAGCCATCAGTATTAACAACATTTCATGTTATTCCTTATTTTATACTGTTTATAGAGATTTACTTGTTGTGTTTTTTGAAACAATATTTAAGCGTAAATAATTCAGTATCAAAAATAAAGATATCTCTATTAGTTTATCTCTATTATTTAATATATTGAAAAACTACTGCACAAAAAAATAGTAATGCTACTTCTAGGGAGAATGCTTCTAATAACGGTATTCAAAATAGCGGCACTTGATCAGCTGATTGCAAATCCTATAGTAATTTTTTAGGAGTGATGACGTCACACGATTCATCGTTCATACGGTGGTCTAAGGGGGATCTTGAAAAATTTAAACTTTGACAATTATTTTAACTATTAAAACTAACTCTTAAAATAAAAATAAAAATGCAGTTATTTAAGTTAGAAGGTCATTATTCATTAAAAAAATTAAAAAATTGGACTGGAGTTCTCTATTAGTGTTTTTTCTTGCACCTACAGAAATTTGTGTTTAAACGTTAATCATTATTAATTGGTTGTAACTATTTTCAAGCTACTAAACGCATACACCTTAGGGTAACCCCTCAGTTTAGGAATCACTGGTTGGGAACATTATTAGCCTTTGTTTGAACAGCCTTCAAACTTTGCCGAACCGTCTTTAAGCTCGCTTTTAAACTTATGAACAAACGAACAAGTTACTTGAAAATCTAATTTTTCAGCATCTACCGGGTTCTACTGTATATTTCTGGAATTGATGGATAAGATGATATTTTTATTTTGTATTTAGTAACTATATATTTATTATTTTTTACATTTTTATATCAAACATGTCAGGTATATATATAAAATAGAAAATACATTCGTAGTCCTCCTCACCAGGAGATCCTATGCTGAGGGGGACTATGCTTTGGATAAGTTTTCAGCGACTTCTATGGTTTAACTTAATTGTTTGGATAAGGTTTTCCAGAAACTTCTGTGACGATGTTTTAAGTATACTAGTAAGTTCATTTTCCGATTTTTTTTTTGTATTTCTTGGGCATTAACTATCTAACAATTTTTAGACATTTTGTTTTGAAGAGATTTACTTTCCACGTCTATTTTTTTATTTATTGTTTATTTTTATTTTAAAAATGTTTTAACGAATTTCTACGCCAATGAAGAGTACTCTTGAGATTGGCGTAGGAGTTATTTTACAATTATTTAATTTTTATAACATACATTTTACTTAGAGTGTAGATACAATAAATATAAACTATGTTGTGATGTTAATTTTTGATATGACATGAAATGAAGTTATAAGTTATGAGTGTACAATGAATATGAACTATTTTGTGATGTTAATTTTTGATATGACGTGAAATGAAGTTATAACATTTTGATCGGTGATGTTGTGGTTGTTGATTTTTTTTAAAGATTAATTTGACCTTTTTCTTGAATGATACGAAATCTCTTATTTTTTTTTTCTTCGGGAAGACTATTAAAATATGTTATGTCTTTGTAAATATAATTATTGTGCATTTGTTGTGTTGAAAATAGAGGAATTTGGATGTTAAATTTATGCCTTAATGATGAGTTAAGTTTAAATTTAGTAATTACATTTTTTTTGAATATTTGTAGTATTGAATCTTTTTTATAGATGTCTTCCATTTTTGGTACTTCGAAAATTTTGAACAATGATGCTGAAGGGAATGTTGGTTGTTTTTTTTTTAAAATTACTTTAATAATTAGTTTTTATACCACTTTTACAGGACTTTTTTCATATGCACCTCCCCATCCAATGATTCCATACTGAATTAGCGATTGGACTAGTGCGTAATAGACTTTTTAAGGTTGTTTAATTTGAGAATACTTCTTAATCTAATGAATATATAATTAGAATTTGTTACTTAAATTTAAGTACATTCATGGAATGATGTTTGTCGAGGTCTTGGCGGTGGTTGCATTTGCCCACACACTGCATGGCAGGCTGGATCAGGAGAGAATGGTTGAGGGAGACCTTTTGACTGACACACTGACCCCCAGATTCCTAATCATCATTCATATCCTTTTCCTTCCCAGACATTCCTCTCCTTCCTTTCCCTTAAAAGACCCTCCATGCAGCATCCCCGAAGATGACATAGGCCTCATAGAGCTAATGTAAAAAAAGGTTTTGGGGGTTTATATTTACAACCAATTTTCTGCGGTCTGGTATCATTAGTCATTGCGCTCGCATTCCTGCTCGCCGTTTGCCAGGATGAGTGAGTACATTCGCATCCCGGTGATGCCACTCTGTTCACCACTCTCCCCCAAGGGTCCGGTCGTGGCGACCACATTCTTTTGAAGTAATTAAAATACGAAGTTTATTGTATTCATCAAACCAACCTTATATTTCGAGTCGTTCTTAATACCTTTCTTCATTAGGTAACCAATCAGCATTACTCAAACACTCGGTTTCTGCAGTTTCATGCGTAATTACATTTTACAGCAAATTTCGTTATGTTTACATTCAGTTCTTGTGATTCTTGGCTTCGGGTTCTTGTTTTCGGTGGCCATTCGGCTGTTGCAGTGGCTTAAGATAGAATTCACGTTCTGTTAAAGTTTTATTTAAGTTCTGTTATTATTCCATCGATGCCTGGTT
Source organism: Limnephilus marmoratus (assembly GCA_917880885.1). Classification (NCBI taxonomy): domain Eukaryota; kingdom Metazoa; phylum Arthropoda; class Insecta; order Trichoptera; family Limnephilidae; genus Limnephilus; species Limnephilus marmoratus. Next base: position 50,599,870 of record OU862914.1, on the reverse strand, counting down.
ATTTCACAGTAACAGAAATTCAATAGAACTTTCACGGAACATGAATTTAATCTTTGAAATTCAATAAATTGTTCAATTGAACTATTGAAGTTCTGTTCCCTCCTTGTACTGTAAAACCACCGGCCAACAATGAAATAATGACAGAAATTGAATTCTTACATTGAAATCTGATGAATCGTTCAAATCTTTTGAAACAACCCGTCCTTAATCTTTTTGATGAATCCATTTAACAATCGACTATCAATCTCCGGTTCCTTCCTTTCCAGTTCGTTTGCACCAGTACTAATTCAATATATCTAACACTAGCTGGTCCCGGCATGCGTTGCTATGCCATTTAATGAAGAAATTGTTTCTCCCTAAGTGTCCTTTCCCATTCGTCCCGTTCCCTTCCGCCTCCCCTTCTTCTCCTGCGTCCTCTTCCCCTCTCGCGTTCCCACTTCGTCACCTCCACCTTCCCTCTCCCCACTCCACTCCTCCCTTTCCCCCGTCCCGTGAACCCCCCTCCCGAGTTCTCCTCCCCCCTCACACGTCCCCTTCCCCTCCCGCGTTCCCCTTCCACCTTCCCCACCTTCTTTCTTCCCTTTCCCGCTCCCTCGTCCAGCCAACCCTCCTCCCGCGTTGCTTATATTCAATCCCAGTACATTCAGTTTTTAAACAGGTGTAAAAGGTGTACAAAAATTGTAAAAGGTGGCACCCGCGTGCCACCTTTTACAATTTTTATTCAAATTTCCATTTTTAATGTAAATATATTAAATTTGGTACCTAACATAGGTACCTATTTAAAATATCTAAAATTCTTGATTCGATTCAAACTATTAGGGGAGTACCTACTTTTAATAAATTTATCAACTTAAAGATTTTCAAAAATAGAATCCTGATTGAACAATCATTGTTTTGCAAAATGTCATTCTCAAACACGCGAACTGTCTAACGTGCGATGTTTTCTGAAATTATCCAATTTTCTGCGCTATTTTCTTAATTTTTCTCTCCGTAAGAACCATCTTCGTACTTCAAGGAATATTCTAAAAAAAAATTTGCGAATTCGGTTCAGCTGCTCTCGAGATTTGCGATTAGCAACACATTCAGCGATTCATTTTTATACTACAGATTATGGCTTGCTTTGTACTGTATACCGTATACTTTCTCTTTATGCGAGCAACTCATGTTAGTTTTTGTCCTTCACGTTTCTTGTATTGAGTTTTTGTCCATCAAAAGATGTATACCTATCTCGTTTGCCCGAATATTTTCATTTGTTTCTACAACTGGTGCGTTACCTTGGCTCTGGAAGCACTCTTAGAACTATACCAACGAGAAATTTGTTCACTTGACTACCAAAAGAGCATCTCTAAATTATTATTTTTTTAACTTAATGAGTAAATCCTCAAATTGTAATATTTAATTAATGAAGACAATATTAGAATATTAGCGAAACTCAATCAAAAATCTGAAATAGAAAAATGAGAAAATGATATGGTCACATCTGGGACTCGAACCCACTACCGACCCATTACCAACTGAGTTAATGTGTCCCTATTCGATTCGGTCATATTTAACTGTATCATTCTTCAACAAAGAACTACCAACATATCTTCATCTTCATTTTCTTAACGCATATTTTTATTGGCTGCTATCTTTTGTATGATTGCAAGACTAAAATCTGAACTAAATGCCATCTAAATAGTGTCTTGGATAAATTTATCTATTTTTTTAAATTTAATATGCTACATCTGTCCAATAATTTGTTCAATCTGTACCTATCTGTGGTTCGTAGGTATACTCAAAAGATACGCAAGCGAGAAAGAAAACTTCCAGTGGTCTGAAAAGATGTGGGCACGGTTAATTTGCCTTTTTAATTCGGACCCCGCTACAGAAAAAAAAACGTTATGATAGTAGGTAATACTCTCTCTATGAACAAGATCCTATAAACGCCTATATTCACATTGGCGCAGCCTGTAGGAATTTACCGGGAAAGCTATTACTCTATCAAAACGCAAACGTGGACCCTAGACTGCATCCTTAGTAGAAGCGTTATCCAGTGTTGTCGTTATAGCCATTGAGAGTACAAAAAATTACGCTTATCTAAAAAGACCAGTCAAAACCTACATATATAATGAATATTCGTATCTATCTCTACTCCAAAAGGCCAGGAAATTTTTAAAACAATGAAAAGCAACTTAAAGAAATCCCGCAACGACCGGCCCTTTTTTAATTAAATTCTGAAACTTTTCTAGTTAGCTTACGCTTGTTCAGCGTGCCGTATATATTTGACCTTTGTAACTTTTAAAATTTAGCGTAAAATTAAAAAAAAATAATAATATTATGCTCTGTAGGAATCAATTATTAGATTTCTTATCACAATTAAGAATTTCACGAATTCCAATTATTTTTTGTTGTTTATTGATAAGCCTTCAATTATTGAATCTCGATTGCTTCTTGATCTCGAAATATTGTTAAACAGTGAACCTAATGATTCTAAAGAACCATAATATATTTTTACATTAACTCCACACAGGAGTCCCCAAAGAAAAAAATTAAAAATAATAATGCAGCGTGGAGGGTCTTTCTAAGAAGAGAAAGGAGTGAAATAGAGTAATGAATATAGACCCATGTTGTCTGAGGGAGGGAACACAGAGGCCGCGGCAAATCGTTCCACAGCCGAACTGTTGAACTCAAGAACGAGTCGACGAGTTTTGATCACAGTTTCCATCACTTTGGACATAAATGTGATCGCGACAGGGATCATCGATTTTTTTAACCAGTGGGTGCAGAGCCTCACTTCAGGGACATTCTAAAGAGCTTCGTCAAAATTGGAGCTATTTCTGCAGCGCACCTCTGCAGTACCAGGGAAGGTATTCCGTCAGGCCCGCCATCTTTTTTTAACATCAAGTCTCCGCAAGAAGTAAAGTAGGTACATCCCCATGCCGGATCCTTAGCTTTTTCAAATTGAAACCGTACTGAGGAACTGAACGCGGGAAAGCACCTTGATCATCGAGGGGCGAGTTTTCTGCAAACATCTAATAAGTTAACCTTTTTGTTGGTGGTGTCATTGGCCATCACATTAATGGACGATAACCAAAACAGTTTATATTTTCAATCAAACAGATGAACGGGCTATAATATTTAATTATAAAGTCTGTTATATATAACAGACATGTACAATTGTACATAATGTACATGTACGTATATAATTAATTATAAAGTCATTTTTGGAGCTTTCCTGTCAAAAAATCCTTAAAACAGTGTAGTAGAAAGTAGAAATAGGAGGAACCTGCTAATCTTTGTGAGACAAAAAAAACGATAAATTTCACGCCCTTCTTTATAAAACCTTCAATAATTTTCATTACTTATACAAGAGGGTATTACAAACTTCTCGGAACCGTATACTAATACCGTATGACGTAGGGGTTCAAAATTTTTAAAATTACGTTTAATATATTTCAGGTTTCATCTAACAATTTTTGTGGTCGAGGTTTACTAAATTCTTGAAAATAAATCTAAATAACCTTATGGTTTTTTTGAGGAAAATTATTATTCAAAAATACGACGCCGAACTCCGAAAAAAATCCTGCCATGTTCCTGCATTTCTGCGTCGTTTTGACGATAAATGCAAATTATGTATCATTCAATTCTGAACTGACTGAAATTATACATGTAGATCTGATCTGACGGCCTCCGTAGTCCCGAGGTAAGCCTCTCGACTCACAATCCGAAGGTCGTGGGTTCGAGCGTGCACAAATAAATTTTATTTGATTAACACATCTGCCCTGATGATGGACACTGCAACGCTGTCCGAAACGTTGGCTAAAGAAGGGGGTAGAGCAACACGGCATAATACCCCTAAAACCAATAACAAAAAAAAAAAATTTGATTAATTTGTGGTATTTCACAATTAATTCATTTAAAATAATATATTGTATATTTGCGGTACGTTCAGAGTGGAAGATACTCTCAGTATCGCCGTGGTGTAAAACCACCATTCAGAATTGAAACAATGCTTGAAATAGCTTTAGCCGTGTTTGGTGACCAGATTTGAGTAGCCAGGTACTTCTTTACCTTCCTCTTCCCCATCTTCTTCCCCTCCCCACTACCTTAAACCACACAACATACCCCAATTGGGGATGCCATAGTCTCACTGGCTCCAGACGGGAGCAGTTGGTGACTCGTGTGCGGTATTCATATAAAAAATGTTTAAAAAGATAAGATTTTCAAAAAATAAAATTCTTGTTTCTGTTTAAAATTAAATTTAGTTTCCTAGTGGAGCCCAGGATTTTAACGAAAATTCTTCCTTTTATTTAAAAAGTTAGTACCAACACGAGGAAGAACAAGTAGGCACGTGCCTTCATTAATTTAACCCTGTAAAGATAATCTTATTTTGACCTATTTACTTTAAAGATAATGAATGATACGTCTAAAAGACTAACTGAAGTTTTAAAATGTATATTTGACATATTATCATACTTATGCAGTTCAAAGGTAGTTTTGTACTTCAAATAAAACCAAAATAATTAAAAAGTATATTGTTATTATAAAAAATAACAAAATGCTGTAAACCGACTAGAAAAACCATAAACTACTAATAGTCCAGTAAAATAATGATTTCACTCCTAAATGAAACATAATAAGCTGAAAATTTGTGTAAACCTTTATTTTGGTATTCTACATGTTGTCTCAAAAGTCTCATACGGTAACATGTGAGCGTTTTGGATATTCAAGGTCAAAGGTCACGAAAATCAGTTTTTTGGAAATATCTCGCTTCCTTTGCCTCGATTCGTATTTGCGTTCAATATAAAAGTTGTAGAGTGTAAAATTTTCTACAAATTTTGTGTGAAATAATTTTTTATACGCTTTACCGTTTTTAAGATTGAGCGTGAAGAGTCCGGAGCGCTAAGCTAACATCCTATGGCGCAAGGTTAATGGCGAATCCCAGTTCGTAGTACGGTTTTTTAACTTAATTTTTCGTTAAATATTAGTTAATTAATTATTTATATATTTTATAGATATTACCTATATATCAAAAAGTCATTTGACATTACTTACCTTTTAATACATAATTACTAAAGTTATTAAGTTCATTATTTTGTAATATATTTTAATTATAATAAATGAATCAATGTAACTTAGTTTGAACCACTTATATGTTTGTTTAAAGCCGACCGGTTTCGGAACGACCGGTTAAATATAACAATTTAACTTCTATGAATGTTCATACCGAGTGTCGAAAAGTGTACATTAGTAAAAATTCAATCAGAGCATCGAAACAACGCCTCGAAGAGAATGAACCTTCAACATTATCAAGCGTACCTCACAATAAAAGAAATCAAGTGTTTGATTTTTAAAAATTATGCTTATTTCGTGGTGAAGCAGCGCACGATTAGTAAAGTAAGCAATCTCGAATTCAAAGACAATGTTATGCAAAGAGCAGAAGAATAAAACGATTTTTTAGGAGAGTTAGTAAAATATCATGTTTCCTGTGATCATGACTTGATACCTGCTGAAGAAAAATAGGTACAACGCCGTTTGCTACAGTATTTTTTAAAGCTAGTACCAGCTCTAATAAGAAAGCCTCGCCAAGATGGTCAAATCACATAATCAATGAAAAAGATTTTTTTGTTAGAATATTATAAAAATTCACAATTTTCATTGTCAGAGCTTAAAGATATCCCTACGGAGTATGACCAAGTGATCAGAACCAGAGCATCAAAGGACTGCTGTCATAATAGGAAAAGATAAATGATTTGTTAATTGTTTTAAACATAACTCACTAAAAGTCATCAATATCCCCGTTGTAAGGACAACATTTTATTCTTACCTATATGCGTTTAGTGGCTGTGACACGACTTCTGCTCTTTTTAGGAAAGGAAAAAAAATCTGTTTTCAAAACGTTAGAGAAACTACCCGATTTGGATAGACTCAAATATTTCAACAAGAAAACTGTCCTGTGCAAATATTACTCGAAAATAGATCACACATTTTTTTAGCAGTATATAATGCTCCATAATCTGAGAACAGTATCGATCATCTTCGCTACATACAGTTCATTAAGTCAAGAAAATTAAATAAACCTGCAGTTTTCAACTCTTCCACCAACGAGTGCAGCAGTTCACCAACATATCAATCGTGTCTACTACCAAATTTAAACTTGGTTAGGCAATGGTTTAGAACCCCAGGGGTGGGGTTGGGTGCTGCAAAATGAAGCCCTGGAACCGATAAAAATATTATTACCACCTGCACCAGATGAACTGCATAGTACAATGTTCTGTAACTGCACGAATTGGTTCTCGCCACGGATGCTGAAAACCAGGGTTGCAATGTTCGTTAGCTTGTGGCCAATGTAATGGACATGAATGTCTCAACGCTTCATCGTATCAACATGATCTCAACAAAGAAATCGCATATGACCCTGAAGTTTTGGAAGGTTTGGAGATGCATGTCATTGATAACGAGGATAATGATGTTAATAACTATTAAATTGTTGAGTAATCGTAAGAAGACGGCGATGAATAAGAAGAAAACTAACTTCCATACTGGCTAACTAATGACTAAAGTAAAAAAAAATTCGACCCAAACTTCAGCTTAGATCTTAGATTGAACAAATTTAATTATATGTATATGATTGCTAAATAAAAATATTTAAAAAAAATGTTTTCTTAATTTCTTTCCTATTCAAAGTGCAATTATCTTTAATGGGATATATTTAAAAAAATCACTTAATTACTTTATTATTTATATGAAAAAAGCAAGTAGTATTAAATGACTCTTTGATTTATAAGTAATACTTATAAATAAAATGTATTAAATAGTTAATTAACTAATATTTAACGAATAATTAAGTTAAAAAACAGTCCTATGAACTAGAATAATTCGCCATTGACCTTGCGCCATGGCATGTACGGCTGAGTGCTCCGCACTCTTCGCGCTCAATCTTAAAAACGGTTAAGCGTACAAAAAATTATTTCACACAAAATTTGTAGAGAATTTTATACTCTACAACTTTTATATTGAACGCAAATACGAATCGAGGCAAATGAAGCGAGATATTTCCAAAAAACTGATTTTCGTGACCTTTGACCTTGAATATCCAAAGACGCTCACATGTTACCGTATGAGACTTTTGAGACAACATGTAGAATACCAAAATAAAGGTTTACACAAATTTTCAGCTTATTATGTTTCATTTAGCGGATATACCCTATTTTTAGCTTAAGTGTAATATAAGTCTTTTTTTAATGAAAAATTATGTTTTATTTTATGTCTAAATCGTATTTTTGTATACGCTCTGAAAGTTTAAATGCTAATCAGTCGTTATGCTTAAAAACATTTTTTTATTTTTAGTTCGCTATATCACGAACACGACCGAAAGTTATACAAATATAATTATACATTTTTCAGACCTACGCCAACGGTACCTATACGTATTTCTCCGTAATTATTGTACCACTTACGCCCGCAAGCTCTGCTCGGCAACTGGGATAGAAAGCGCGCTACGTTGTGAAATAAGAAAAAAGACAGAAATTCTTGTGTACGCATATGTCCTAAAGACGTAGATTATCTTTGTAGGGTTAAGGCAATTTAAATTGGTATTTCTTGGAAGATCTTCAATGATCTGTAATACAGAAATGAGTTCTTTGATTTTGATTTCTATCGAAAGGGAAGTCCTATATCATTATTTTTCTTGTAAAGAAATTGTTGTGTGGATGTTTATTAAGTTTTCGCATAAATTCTGAACTTTTTTGGCCATTAAACCTTTAAAAAGAAAAACATTTAAGTACCATTGACTTCCAGTTTATGCAACGCTGTTGGAAAATTCAGTAAGAAACAAAGCTTCCCATTAAAAGGTCACGTCCAATGCTTCTTGAGAAACGAATAAAAGCTGATGAAAAATAGAAAACAGCTACTTTACTAGTTTAGTATAATTGCTTTTCCGTAATTTATGCAATTAACGGCTTTACACAGAACACAAATTCTTGAATTCTTCAAAGAATGCGCAGCATTGTAGAGCTTGCTGTGGAGTGGAGTTATAAGAATATTTACTCGTAGTTCCAGTCGGTCCAGTCGAGGCCACTCGTAATTGCCGTCAAAAGTACATACATTGGTCGACTTTGTTATTCTCGAGTATCGTCGAAGATACATACTGAAGAGCCGTTCACACACGCCAAATATTTTAGTCGAGAAGAGAATATATTAGTTACTAAACGCGTCCGAACACCACAATTTTAGTAGAATGTATTAGTCAGATCTTTAATAGTTTCAATCCATTTCGTTTTATTTTTTCGAGCATGTAAAGACCCCCACCACGTGTCTCTGTGCACTGATATGCGCGAATCCGCCGTTTTAACAGGGTTCATTATTTGTACACGCGCGGAAATGCGTGGCGTTGGAACGAAGACGCTACTCTAAAATTATTTATTTATGCTGTAATTAATCTCTTTTCGTGTCAATAGTTTATTTATTTTCATATTACTAATGTATTCTTCAACCTCTTCTAAAATAAGCATTTCAATAGGCTAAATTAGCGTATTTACTTTGTTAGCAGCCCGTCATCTTGCAACGGGCGGAAGGCGGGCACTAATGTACTCTACTTGAAAGTAAAGCGAACGATTTTCGGCGAGTCATGTAGCAAGTATACTCGCTACTTGACTCACCATGTGTTCAATTTATTTTTTATTTTTTTAATAATACCTCATAAGAGTCCTAGCTGCGCGAGTCTATTGTTCAGGGTATGTTGTGAGGCTGAAGGTAGTGGGGAAGGGAAGGAGATGGGGAAGGGGAAGGTAGTGAAGTACCTGGCTATTCAGATCTGGTCACAAAACACGGCTAAAGCCATTTTAAGCAACGTTTCAATTCTGAATGGTGGTCTTACACCAGGGCGATACTGAGAGTATCTTCCACTTTGAAACGTGCCGCAAATACACTATATATTATTTTAAATGAATTAATCGTGAAATAACACAAACTAATCTAATAAAATTTATTTGCCAACGCTAGGATTTGATCCTGCGACCTTCGGATTGTGAGTCAAGAGCCTTACCGCTAGACCACGCCGGTCGTCGAATGCGAACTAGCCATTAGACGCTTAACGTCAAAAGTCATTCCACTCGAGCAACGAGTGGGTCAAACCAGTCGACACCGATTTGTATTTGCCATAACTGTCAAAATTTAGTATTATTGTATCCTAATCTAAGACTGTTTCCAGCGCGCAGTCTGACAGGGATTGTATATTTTTACAAAGTTGTTTGAAGGTTCATTATTATTGATAATTTATCGACGATAATGGTTGCAATGCATAATGTACAGCAAACTGAAGCATGTGCGTTGAGACCACAAATAATTTTTCACCGGAGTTGATAGTTTTGATAGTTTTCACATGAAAATTAACTTCATAATTAATCTTGTGTACAGACGTTTTTGGTTTTGAGGAATATTACCCGCCAGCCATTTCGAAGAAAGTGCGCTCGTAATTTCAAATTCGCACCATAGAAATGTCAAAAACATCATAAACGTGGGCAATATTCACAGGGCTGCCAATATAATCATCTTATAATTATTATAACACATGGGCGATGGGTCGGTACTTACATCCCAATCCATCCGGTTATTTTAATTAATGTTACGGATAGTAAATAAGAAGATTATAGTTTACTTAACTGGATTTGATTTATATTTAAATCTCACATTTTACAGAGTAAAATACACGGTAATATCTTTTGATAAATTGACGGACGCAAAGGGTAAACTACGTGAAACACATCGGTTTTGAAAAAAAAAACACCTCGAAAGATACAAAATCGAGCTATTTCTGCGCCAGAAAAACCAGTTATGCAAAATTTTAAATCGAACAGGTCTGGCCAGACCTTGCCGCTCATCTGAGGGTTAAGAAAACTCGAGTAAAACTTTTTTGTTTCTTAGACGCTTCTATTGTTTGAGAGATTTCAGACTGATTTAAATTAAATATAAGAGCATTTATTTCTTCAGCTGTCACCGCCTCCATAAAAATAAAAAGTATTTTAACCGCCACGAAAAAACTACTGAAAGAATCGTAGAAGAAGAACCTGGCAACCTTCATTGTGTAATGGAACCGATGTCTTTTAAGTAAAACTCTATCTAATTATGTAAAAAAAGGAAACAGAACACTTATTTACCCAGCAGGTCACTTCAGATGAACACAGTTTTATTAGAAATTTTAAGATTGGAGAAGATACGATTCAAGCAGATGTTATAATATGAACACTGCTTATTGCATATTTTACGGTTAAATTGTCCTTATTTACTAATCGTATTTATTAGAAGATTAGTGGCAATAGAAGAGATGATTTTCATTGTTCAATTTCAAGACTGATTTTTTTTAATAAGCTTAAAAAATTAATAATAGTTATTTACACTTAAATAATTTAATGTGATAATCTGAAGGCCTAATATGTGATGATCCAGTTTCCTTTGTCGTGATCTTAGTACTTTGATGTGGAGATACAATAATACTGTAGGTAAGCTAGTTACGTTTATTGGGAGATCTGTATAGTGTGTTCTTCCAGGAAGCCCATGTGCAAAGAGGACGAATGGACAACAATCATTCCCTTTTATGCATTACTCAAGCTGTCTCACTCATATACGTATGTCTCTTTCATCCTGTAACGAGGCAGCGACCAGCCGTAAAATATCATTTTTGTTAGATTTTGCACAGTGGTATCACCGGTCACCACTGGCCAGCTAGGTGCGTGACAACGCATTTTGTTTTGCAAAACCATTCCGGTTTTAGTGTTCGCCCTCTCTACCTGCTTTACCTCAAAGCAAGAATAATATTAAACTTGTACAAATTATTGTAACATAAAGTTTCTGTTGTAAATACATTGTGACTCGCGTTAATATCAAGCGAGTTATTATTTGAACACCCCCGCACATATTTAAACACGCATCCAGTTTTCAGACGTGGGCAAGGTCTGTAATCTGCCAGGTCTGGATAAAACATGTAAACAATATATTCACCATTAATTTATGGATAAGCCGCCGCATTTTTTTCACCGATTACGGAAATTATAGTTAATTTCAATAATTATTATAAGAAACAACTATTTACGAACACAAAACAGGTTATTAGGTTCTTAGTTAAGGTAAATTAAGTAATTCATGCGTTTGTAGTTTGAAACGAAACTTCGCAAATTTCAAATCCATACAAAAAAAAACATGGCCGTAAAGGAGATGGTGATTTATAAACTTTTAATGAAAATCGAATTTTAATGCATATTTTTTCGTCTGTCCCGAATGAAACCGATGGTTCTTGTGGTAATTAAGTTTAAAAGTAGTTTACTTTCAAATTTTATGCCTATTGAAAGTGTTGCGGCATGCGGCGGCTTGTTCATACTTTACCTATTCACCAAACTGGTGACCCGATTGCCCAGAATACCTTAAAACATACGTTCACCACATCTAATGATGGTTTTTTGTACACATTTTTTTATCTTAGCTCCACACAGGAGACCTCGAGGAAAATAATTTACCTCGGGGCATATCTCTTCTTAGGGAATGCTGTGTGGGCGTGGATATTTTAAGGAAAGGGAGGAGAGGAAGTTCTGTGAAGGAAAAAGGTATGAGTTCCAACGGCGGTACAAGGGGATGAGAGAGAGAGTCTGGCTCGGTCCAACCCGCCACACAGAAGGTCAGCAAAAGCATCCTCAGCCAAGACCTAAACAAGCCTCACCTCATGAACCCGGGCACCCCTGCTAAATCACCAAACGTAGCGAACCACTTGGGGTGTACTTTGGCAGAGGTATTGGTTATCCAATAATAGGCGGCTAAACAATATCCGTCTCCCAAATTGTTAACATAGTTAGTGAAATACCAGTCCCACTGGCCCCCGGGATTCGCTACCCACTCTTTTTTTTATTTTATTTTTTTTTATTTGAGGCAATATATTTACATTTTATACACAATTCAATGATGTTGGCCTCACTGGGTGGTTTACCCGTGCTGAGGCCTCCATTTCATATACAAAATTATACACAATACATATAAATATATATATATACAGGGTGTTAAGAGACGTACTTGACTTACTTTAACCAGAGATTCCTGACATTATTTGGAGTAAAAAATGTTAATTAAATTTTGGTCTCCGGCGACTTTTTTTGATGACTTTTTTTTTCAAATTTTTTTTCTTCAAAATCAAACAAAAAAAAAATCTTCCGCATGTCGTCACTGGTCACTCAGCCGGGTGTCCGACGAACCCCTTACCCCGCCTCCAACTGTTCAACAACTACCATTTTTTTATGTTTTTGTAGAAAAAAAAAAAACAATAAAAATGTCACCGGAGACCAAAATTTAATTTACATTTTTTACTCCGAATAATGTCAGGAATCACTGGTTAAAGTAAGTCAAGTACGTCCCTTAATACCCTATATAATATTGGTGAAAAAACGGAAAAAAGTAAAGAAAAAACATACGATTAAGATTAATTAATTAAACTTACAAAGTAGAGATTTAAAATTAACGTAAATTTAAAAATAAATAATATTATGTACATAAGGTTAAAAATGATATTTTTAATAAGTGTTGTGTGTTTGTGGGTGTTTGTGTTTTATATTGGTTTTGTGTGTTACTTGTATGTTTTTTTTATTTATTTTATGCTATGATATTTTGATTGTATTGTCTATTTTGGTCTTTAATCCATTTTGTAATTTTGTGTCGGAATTTATTTTTGTTTTCTTCAATTTTATTTTCAAGTGTTAGACTGTTGAATGCTTTTATAGCGTGATATTGTAGTGTCTTTGTCCAAAGCTTGTATTTACCGTCGGAGTTTTTAAGTTTTCTTTGTATGCTTGTCTAACTGGTCTGTTTGGGATATTTTGTGTTTGTTGAAGGTTGTTTTTTTGGTCAAAAATGTAATTTAGTAGCGATTTAACGTATAATTGTCGTATGTCTAGTACGTCACAACGGTTGAATATTTGGTCTGTATCAGTAAGTCTATGGTTTTTAAGGTAATAACCTTTAAGATTGTTTTCTGCGCAATTTCCCTTGTGCGGTATTCACCTGAAAAAAAATGTTTTAATCATCTTTTTGAACAAGCAACACCTATTTAAAATCCTTCTTTTTTTAAACAAGACTAAAAATCAATCCAATCGAATATTCAGAATTGGTGTTCGCACTCCTAATCCCATTACTTTTAAACAAAACGGTAAAAATTCAATGGATTCGCTTAAAATTAACGAAGCAACAGCAGGCTTTCAATTGGATTGGCTGGTTGAGGTGGGTATAGCTTTTAGGAAGTAACAGGTATTCATGAGCGTGAACATTTTTATGCGTCTACTTACTAGTACCAAGAAATTCATGGACTTTGGATTTTTATTTTCCTTGGCGTACAGCAATATGTTTTTTGTACACCTAAGGGGACGGCTGCACGGCCTTTTTTCATACAAAACTTAAATTCAGATTTGAAATCAATATCTCTATCTCTACATATTATAAAGTAAAGTCCCCCGCGCCGTCTGTCTGTCGGTCTGTTCGCGATAAACTCAAAAACTACTGAACGGATTTTCATGCGGTTTTCACCAATAGATAGAGTGTTTTGTGAGGAAGGTTTAGGTATGTAATTTGTCAAGGATTTTGTGTAAATTGGTTGAAACATAACGATAAGTGTTAGAAGTATCGGAAAAAAGTCCAGCCGCCTGGTAGCTTTCATCGAAAATGCTGCCTAATCCTTTTGGGATATAACAAAACAATTAATGGTGGGATATTTCTCTTTTATAGATCTACAAAAAAGTCCGCGAAGGCATTAAGGCATATCTATCTTTTACGGATAGCTTACTATACACATTATAATCCTCTTATCCTATTATTCTTATCAATTGCTGTTCGTTTGTCTCGCTAAAACTTGAGAACGGCTGCGCCGATTTAGGTGATTTTGGTTTTGAAATGTTTGTCGTAGTCCAGGGAAGGTTTAACGGTGAGATAATATCAAAAAATTGTGAGGAAGTTAGTAAAAACAAAAATTTCATTTTCTCATGTAAACAGTTCTACTGTTCTACCTACTTTCAGAAGCACAACGTAATCTAGAATTGGAATACAAAAAAAAAAGAATTCTGATTGTCATATTTCAGTCGCTGTCAAACGTTACCTGTCATTCTGTTACCATTTAAAATCTTCTATTATTAGTTTGTCAGTGCGTGAGAACTTTCTTTACTGTTTTAATATGCCAAGGAGAAGACGAGCTGACATAGATCGTCGAAGTCAATCAAATGGGTGACGAGCTACCTCACGTGCAAACCGCACTGATGATCTCTTGGCGATGAACTCAAAGACGGCGGTGGTTACAAAGGTTGGATTTTACAAAGTGTTTTAATAACCACAGCAACGCGTGGCCGGGTCAGCTAGTACTTAATAAAACGGAAAGTTTAGTTTTTATTCGAAATGTATTGCAAAAAACTAGTATGCATAAGTGCTACTTTGTTTTTATACAGGCCATTAAAAAATCAGTGTTCCTTAATTTAGAGCCAGCTTTGGCATATTTTTGATAAATTATTTCATTATTAATCTCTCTCAATTTACTATGATATTATAATGAAATGTAAAATTAAAATTTAAAACGTCTAAGAATTCGTTTTTTGGGTCACAATTTTAAATGGAAATTCGACATATTTGTGTTTCTTCGTAAATCGGTCATTTATAAGTTAAATTTAAGCTCATTAAAATATTTTTTTAAAGATGCTATTTTTAACCTTATGTTTTTTTATATTTACAAAAAAAGCAGAATAAAATTTGTTTTTTTTTATAAATATCATTAATCCATCATTTCTCGATCATATTCTGTCAAAAGGTCAGAAAATTGAAGCTTTGAAATAAAATTCAAATAATAATAATAATAAAAATATTACCATTTGTTATTTCGGCCACTGGCATAATACCTAGGAATCTGATTCAAAATTTAAGCATATTAGATTTGTCAAAGAATTTGCATATAAAAATGCAAAAATCAGTAATTTTAAATACATGTAGGATTACAAAAGATTTTTTAAATATTTATATTGAGGAATCAGTAGGATTTATAGGTTCAATTAGAAACGCCACAGAGCCGAACCCTCTGATATGAAAATATCTGGAGTCGGTGAATTATATTCCCATTCGGTCTCTAGTAGGTTGACATGTTGTTCTTGTATTATTTTGTATTTATAATACTTATCTAGTGCAATTGCATAGCGTGGGTTGACTAGATGATCATTTGGGGAAGTGTGTGAAAGGGTTTAGTTTTTCCTGTGGGGAAAATTTAACCCGGACATTTAAATCTGGTGCGTTAAAAAATAAATTTGGACAACTTGGATAGCGCTGTTTTTGTGAAAAATCGCCTCAAGAGCGATTCGTGTAATATTTCTGAATGTATCCTACAACTAAAAACTGTTTTTGAAAGAATATTCTTTCAAATGATATATACTCTTTCAAATGTTATTTTTATAAATAAACGTTTAATTTTAAAATATTCAACTTTTTAATACATGAAAAACATCTTGCTGCTGAGTGGATAAATTGAAGGACTTGAAGGTGGGTGGATATAATTTCTCCCTACCCAAACGAAAGAATTGTTAGAACCCAAATACAGAAAAAATCAATTTTATTCCCAAAATGTTTAAATAAATATTTCGAAATAAATGTCACATTAAAATTGCTAGATAAAAATCCTCCATACTCCAAACAAAGTAATAGAATTTATGAACGTGAAGATACTTAATTACTTACACAATAATAAAAATCCGTAAACCTCCAATTTCATAAATAAGTGTGACTTCGCGTCTTCTCTCGTTATTAATATTTCATTAAATGGAACTATGCTTCTGACTTGTGGCTTCACGCAATGAGTGACAATATTATAAACCCTTTGAACTCCCTCTCGCATCAAATAATTGAATTATTAAATATGTATTCAACAAAGTCTTAATACAACATGCATGAAATGGGAAACCACAATACCCGTTAATAATTACTACGATTTCACAACAAGTTTTGTTGACGTTTCTATGAATAAATTGCGTGTCAAAGACTTCGTCGCCAATTCTCATTTCACGTGTGAAACAATAAATATTATTTCTATGAACGTGCTGAAAATTGAAATTCAAAACCAACCCATTTCGTTGAATTGTTTTGTAAGCCAAATCAACATAAATATTTTATAGCTTCGGAAAAATAAGCCTTCTCATCGATTCGCAAACACAAGTGGATTGCGTGTTTCGTCATCAACTCAGTCGGTCAATCACAAGAGTCATTTACAAATCAATCAAGATAAAACTACAATTGTTTCTATAATTGCCTTCTGCGAATTCTAATTTATTAACTAAACGATTCTGTTTGCTCTGGATAGAAAATATTCGGAAAATGGAGTAGTGACAGAATTGCGTTATGATTATAGAGTAATAATCATTACTAGCTAGGGCGGCTTTTGGTTCGGCTTCGCCAGTTAGTGTTTGTGACCATTTTATAGATCCAATACGAAGTGATTCCGAAAACATCCCGTTCCTCGGATCCACTGTAGCTAGTGGGTAGTGGGTAGCTAGTGGGTAGCTAGTCACCGGGACAAAGTAACCGAGACAGAGCAATGTCGTCATATGTAATATATGGCCACTTGATACAACATGTATTACCGTCAATATTTTCATATCCGGAGATATATCACGTATTCACAAATTCGTAGCAGTTATACCTAAGGGGGAGACGTCTCCGTCCGACCTGTCGACGGAAGTAGCGACATCTTGCGTCGAATTCTTGAATTCTAAACTGAATTATAACAGTAGCTTTGCGTGAAATTCCACGTACACAGATGTTATTTGTGGCGCGGCGCGTATGGCGTGGCGTCCGACATGCACTCATGGCTGGGTTCTGAAATTCAACCACGCAGGCGCTACGGTATTAATACTGTTCGATTTGTACATTATTACATTCGTGACTGGTCAACTCAGAATCATGCAACTTCAACACAGCCTTTGAAATGTCTTTAATAAGTCAGGTGTACGCCTTATACGTCATACATATGTCTGGTAATTTTTAATATCTGTTTGTATAGTAAAAACAAGCTTATGGGTCCGAGTGGTTAAAAGTGATGAAAAAATTGATTTAATTGGTTACGTTAGTTAGATTATGGCTATTTTTCTTTTTTTGCATGATTCTGAGTTTTCAAAGAACCTATTACATTATAATATGTATTCTAGAAAATGATTTAATTGGAAGAAAAAGAATTATTATTATAGCAAAACCAAGCTACTCGCTTTGTTTTTGAAATTTTTTCTTCGCATTCGATTTTGGCAGTTATAAACATCGATCTTTTTTCTTTTTTTTACATGAGCTCCACACAGGAGGCCCTGAGGAAAATAATTTCCCTCAGGGCCTATGTCATCTTTGAGGATGCCGTGTGGAGATTTTTTTTAAGGAATGGAAGGAGAGGAAAGTTCTGGGAAGGAAAAGGGTTTAAGAGGTGGGTAGAAATCCGGGGTTCAGTGGGTCCAGGTCATCCACCTCCAAGACCCAGACAAACCTCATCCCATGAACCCGGGCACCACTGCTAAATCACCAAACGTAGTGAACCACTTGGGGAGACCTCTAAGGTAGAGGTGTTGGTTATCCAATAAAGGTTCCCGGGGCGGCGGTACCCATTCCCGCCTCCCAAATTGAAAATCGATCTAAAGAACAAACAACATAATTCGATTATTTTATGTTACATTTTTGGCGGGTGAGTTAGATTTGGTTTTATTTTTATTTATTTATTAATTATTTTATTGATATTAAATGCTCAGAGGTATATTAATATAATTAATATTTTATTGTCGAAGAAAGCAAACACCATGTTGCTTGACGTTATACAAAATTAAACAAGTTCGTTCAAACTTTATTTCAATTTATATTTGTCGACCGGTTTCGGTTGTTCACAACCTTCCGGACAACAAACATATAAACTGATTTTGAAACATTGAAAAGGTTTATAAGTTTATTTTCATGAAGAAGGTTGAGTACAACCAAAACCGGTCAACGAATATTAATTTTTATAAAGTGGTTTTAAGCAAAGAACTTGTTTCATTTGATTTGTTGCATGACACATAAGACAGCAAGAGTTTATGTGTAGATAGATAGATTTCAATTTGGGAGGCGGGAATGGGTACCGCCGCCCCGGGAACCTTTATTGGATAACCAACACCTCTGCCATAGGTCACCCCAAGTGGTTCGCTACGTTTGGTGATTTAGCAGGGGTGCTCGGGTTCATGGGGTGAGGTTTGTCTAGGTCTTGGAGGTGGATGACCAGGACACACCGAACCCCAGATTCCTACCCACCCCTTAAACCCCTTTCCTTCCCAGAACTCTCCTCTTCTTCCTTTCCTTAAAAAAACCCTCCACACAGCATCCCCAAAGATGATATAGGCCCTGAGGGAAATTATTTTCCTCAGGGCCTCCTGTGTGGAGCTCATGTAAAAAAAAAAAATAAAATAAAATAAATTAAAGAAATAAGAAAAAAATATTTAAAAACTTTTAAAAAGTGACCTACTTGGTATGTTGATTGAATGTCTAATCTATTTTAATGAAAAAATTCCGGAAATAAATCGCATTTTACATCTTTCTTGCAAAGCGTTAAATAATAAAATAATTTCAAATATAATATCGTCTCCTTTCGAAAATTAGGTAGGTACCTATACATAATATCTGAATAAATATGCACTTGGACCATTGTGCTATTTTAAACTCAAAAGCATTTTACTACAAGCCATCTTGATTTTGTCATTTAAAACCTTGGCAAAGAGGTTAAGGCGTTTGACCCGGTAGGGCAAGAGATTCTTGTCACAACACAAGCTATATGATTGTTTTTTTTGTTATTTGTTTTTGGGGTGTTATGCCGTGTTGCGCTACCTCCTCTTTAATAACCCCAAAAACAAATAACAAAAATACTTTTGGCCGTGAAAATCTAAAATCATACCCAAGCAATATAACTATATACCGCACTGTCATAATACCTATAGATCATTACATATGCACGATTCTCTCCGTCGTTTACCTAAATCACTTATATTTTTGTCTCCTATTAGGAGTACTCCTAACACTTTTTGTACTTTTGATCCTTTTTTAGATATTTCATAGTTTATACGTTTCACCTATTTCATTTATAACCTTTTTTTATTTATTACCTTTTCACTTTATTTCACGACATTATTTATGTGTAGTAATATTCATATGTTAATATTAATGGCACACGATGTGCCGTGTAATTAGAAATAAACGTAAATATCGATTTTTAACTGGGTAACTATATAATTTCTTAACATGCTTACAACAAAATTTTGAGCGAGCACTTGAATACAAATTGTTTAAACACTTATTATTTTCAGCCCGTTCAGAACCAACGCTGGTTGAATAGATAAAAGCAGCCTGAATACAAACTTGTATAAACATTCCATTCAATTATACATTTCAAACGTGTAGATACGAGGGTACAGAATGATACATAAAATAATAACAGCGTGAGATTCAATTACACTCCAGAAACAGCATAAGTACCAAAGTTACACCTTTGGCAATATAAATTTAGTGGACTGGGCTCAGAGAGGCAACAGCTACAACCGAGCTTCGGAAGATTTTCCGACAGGAGATAGGGGAATTTGGGGCAGGGCGGGGAGAGGACGGGGAGAGGAGGGGCGAAGAGAAAGGGAAGGGATCCAGCCTCCAGTAGCGGTCCAACATCTGAATCGCAAACATCCCCGCGCACGAATCTCACGGAAACGCTAAAACTTTCCTGAAATTCTGGATAATATCAACTGTTTTTCCTCCGCGAAGGGCGCGAAACGGTGCGTTAAAAATCACAGTTTTTCGTTAACGCATATTTGTAACTCTTTTATTTCTTTTCAGTGTTTTTGATTAAGTTTCACGTCGGATTAAAACTTTTGTTTATGTGCAATTACGACTCAGTTCTGTAAAGAAAATGCAACAAAGAGTTGCTGCGCACATCGAATGCGCACTCGAAACTCACACTCCTCTTTTTGTTCGTTTGAACTACGCATGACCTTTCAATCATTAATACAACCTCCTATCAATATCATTTATTAATTTTTCAACAATTCTCAGAAAATTAAAATTAAAAAAATATATATCCATTAGAAAGGGCGGATAAAATCATCAAATTAGATAAGCGTGAAGAAACTGTTACTGCCAAATATTCCAGGGAATACCCATTGTCTATTGTCTGCATTATCTTTTTTCAATGTTAAATTGCAACCGTCAGCAATAATTTCCTTTTATAGTAAGCTATCAGAAAGATTTATTTCACCTTTCAGAAATAACTTATCTCAAGTCTTTCCTGAAATACAATAACTGTTTTCTTCCCTTTTATCGCCCACTGAGAAGCAACAAGTTGATTTCCGTGCCTTTGATCTTATCCTTAATACTCGCTTGTTTTAATACTTCTCTGACAAAACCTTTATCTTTAGATTTAACCTGTCTCATCAATGTCAACAGATATCCAAAAAGAGTCGTCGTTTTATCCCCAGTGCTAAAGTTTCATATGAAAAGTGCTTCATAAACTGATACGAAAGGATACAGAGCAGAACTCGTTGGATAATTGAAGATTTTTCGCTGGTAAGATATCTTTTATTATTTTTTCCTATTTTTAAAATACGGTAATACTAAATCATTATATGTACGAAATGATTCAAACTACGCAAAAAACACAAGATTAAAAAGAAGAAGTTAATACTATTTAACATTTACGATAATATGAAAAAGAACAAGATACAGATAAATAAACAGCTAACGGTTGCAACTGGGACTAAATTTATTTAATTATAAAAGAGAGTTATTCCTATAAAAAATACACCAATACTAAAGATTTTTTGAAAGATTAACTTAAAACCGTCTTTAAGGAACCTTTACATGTTTTTTCATGCTTAACTTGTTCTAAAAATATGGTACCGTCTGTGTTTTTGAACTTCATCTGATTGTTGGTAGAACGACCTACCCGCTAGGCTATCAAGCACGTCGTAAATTATACCAGTAGATGTGTTTGGAATTGGTGATTTTTGAAATGATTTTTCAAAGTTTACCTAAAATTTTTAAATGCACTGTTGACACCCTTGAGTATGGAAGCTGCCCTTTACAAAGGTCATGTAAAAAACCTTCGTTCGTTCATACTATTACCTTTGTGTATAATGTAAAAATACATAAATGAACCATTTTTTTTACAATACGCAACGTCAATAAAATATACAAAAATATATAACTTGGATATTAATCAATTGTTAATAAAAGTGAAAATTTCCTACAGCAAGCAAGACTTTTCAGTCATCTGGTGAAGGTGTGCAACATTTTGAACACGGGATGTTATGCCGTGTTGCACTACCTCCTTCTTTAGCCAACGTGTCGAACCGCGTTTCAGTGTCCATCATCTGCCCTGATGATGGAAATTGTAACACTGTCCGAAACGTCGGCTAAGAAGGAGGTAGCGCAAGACGGCATAACACCCCAAAAACAAATAACAAAGAAAACAAATCACTTTGTATACACCACTTACTGCGTATTTCGAAACCTATGGTTTCTTCCGAATGGATGGATTTCGAAACCAATGGTTTCTTCACGTCAGGATGGAATGAAAATTAACAAAATAAAATTAACAAAGAAACAATTGGTTTCAAAACATGTAGAAAACATTTATTAAATAAGTACCGAGTACAAAGTGATTTGTTTTCATTTAACACAAATATAGCTTGTTTTTGCGTGCTATCAAAGGAAAAAAAAACGCCAAGTTATCCAATATCGATTTTCTGTTGGTTTCCAAAAGAAAGATGGTTTTTAACGAACATGTTTTTATTTTATATGCAAGACTGTACAAGACCACATATCGCACGATTGACTTTCCATAAGGTAGATGAGTTGGACTATGAAATATTTCCTCATCCACCATACTTACCAGACCTCTCGCCAATATATTACCACTTTAAGAATTTAGACAACATCTCATAAGCTCATGTCTTCTACTTATAACCTGCTAAAGAAAATGGTTTTAGAGATATTATCAACTACAGAATTATCCAAAACCGAAAAAATAAACTTGTATTCAATTTTTATCAACGATAATTTCTAACAGGACGAAAAAAATTAAAAGGTAACGGTCGCAACTGGGACTCTAATCTAGGATCTCTTGTCTTACCAGAACACAGTGCCTTTACCAATTCTTCCATTAGGAACATATACTTTTCTGACATTTTTTCGATCTCATATTTCAAATGCAGAATTAACAATATTATCCTCAATTAATTTTCTCCATATTTTGGGCAAGATTTTGAAAGTATATTATATATGGTTCTTTTTGGTTAAACAACGGATTATATTAATTGAAAAATCATTCTTTAATTGTATTTATTTATTTGAAAACCGCACAAGAGTGTCAACTGCTCACACTATTAAGTCAGTAAGATTGTGGCATTCCCAACTGGTATATGATATGAGGCTGAGTTAAGGGAATACCTGGATATTCAGATCTGGCCAACAATCACGAACAAAACCATTTCAAGCAACGTCTCAATTCTGAGTGGTGGTCTTACTTACCAGGGCGATACTGATAGTATCTTTCACTCTAATTTAATCAAATTAAACATAATCAACCAAATTAATTGCCTAATAACCTAACACAACAAAATAATACAGAGTTCTTTAAATTAATCCCAAAGATTTCAAGTGATCGGGGACGAATAAATTACCATTTAATTTTTAGAATTCTGATTTCGCTTTGCATTAATTTGTTAGGGTTTTAATGAATTATTTCAGAGAGTAAACTTTGTTTTCAAATCAAGCTTTTCTTTTTCAAAGAACTTATCAAAACTAATAACCGAAGATATCTTAGTAAAACTTCAAAAATTTGTAATTAATTTCATCAGTACAAACAGTTCTTCTCTTATGTGGGAGTTCTGAAATGATTTTGTGCTTGGCAAAGAAAGATTTAATTAAATATCGCCGTGAAATTAGACGTTTTTTTTTATTTATTTTACATTAACTCCACACAGGAGGCCCTGAGAAAAATAATTTCCTTCAGGGCCTATGTCATCTTTGAATATGCTTTATTGAGTGTCTTTAGAGGAGAGGAAGGAGTGAATATGGGTCTTGAAGAGACGGCCGGCAAATCGTTCCATATCCGAGCTGTCGAACTCAAGAATGAGTCGCAGAAACGACCCGTTCTCATGTGACAAATGTCAACCGTGTACATAAGTTGGGCGCGTGTTTGGCATGTTTGCATACAGTTGACATATGTCACTTGTTTCAACAGTTCGGCTATGGAACGATTTGACGACCTTTGTGTTTCCTCCTTCATTTTCCTGCTTAAAAACCAATTTTTTCATTCTCTTATATAATTTTTTTAAAAATCACTGTGGAGCCATTACGCGCCCAGCAACGATACGTATTATTTTGTATATTCTTAATTGTAATAAGAGAAATGTAAACTATTTCACAAAATTGTACCTACCACATTATTAATTTGGTATCCTTTTTCAAATGTAGACTCTTCCACCAGTGAGCAAATGCTTTTAACAGAAAAGCAGTACAAATCATAAGACATAAAATTTTCGACTCACCAAAATGAAAGCTTTGAAATCTTAACGGGAACAAATTACTATTATTTTGGTATTATTGACCTTGCCATCAAAGGGACAAAGCGGCAAAATATAATTTGCCGACCAAAATTTACACAAAATGCTAATTCAAATCCCCTGGTGATTATGACTATTTACACATCGAATTGCCTAAAGTCCTATACAATTAGAGGTGCTTTTGAATACTAATCTGGTCGATATATAATATAAAGCGTCAATGGATTGCCCCAATATTATTAAAGTTAATGGCCATGATTAAATATACATGAATATTTATCAAATACTAGCGAGTTCCTGGCATGCGTTGCAATGCCACTTACCCTCCCCTTTCCCTCCCGCGTTCTCTTCCCCTCCCCCGTACCTCTTCCACCTTTCCTGCCTTCCCTCCCCCTCTTCTTTGCTTCTTCGAACGCCCATTCTTCGTTCCCTTCCCCCCTCCCTCATTCCCCTCCACCTCCTTGCAAATCTTCCTGCCGCTAAACTATATACACTAATTTTTTAAACCAACTTCACCTTTTGCAATTGTTGTATACAAATTTCATGACGCCAGTGTTCATCAGTATATATATAAAAACCTTCGTGGGCGTGCACACAACAACTCACCAAAGTTTCATCACAATCAGATGAATTGTATAGGAAATAATTTCATAACGCCAGAGCTCACTCATAATATATAGAATTAATGCGGACATCATATCACCAAAGTTTCATCGTAATCGGATGAATTATTTAGGAACGCATAAGGAACAAACAAAGAAACATTCATTTTTATATAAAAATCGTGTATTTCTTTTTGTTGCGTCTTGATCTTCCAGAGATCCGGGAAAAAAAATAAAATTAACATTTTTCGATTGAATTTTTTATGCCAATCCTTTCATAAATATTTGGAATTAAAATATAATGTCGGTAAAAATATATAGTATTTCTCACTCATTATTTATTTTGTTTATTAGATACAAAAATGCGCTAGCTTTGACTGTCCAACTAGGATGGTTTCCCATTTAAGGTTAGGACATACATTTGCTAGGATCAGTTCATATTACGTAATTAATTACGGCACAAGTGCCCTTTACATTACATAACAAACTCACAGGCAAATACCTGATTCTAAAAAAATAAACTCATTGATTAACCTGTATTATTTTCGTTTTGTTCATATGAAGCGGATACTTTGTGATGCGACATTATTAATTTAAAATAAAACAATAACTTTGTAAACACCACTTTTATTTTATATACTTTATGCCGACCGGGTTTCGCTACAACCGTAGCTTCATCAGGGCAGTATAATTCTCTACTAACATTAGGTTACATGTGTGTTATAATATATAATGGGCTGGACTCGTCAAGTGTAGGGGGAGGAAGAAGACATAGATGGAGAAATGGGAAGGGAACGGACGTGTTCTTTATCAATAGGGAATAATCTTAGTATGGGACTTTTATTTAAATTTAGTTGATTATTAATTACCTTACTATTAGTGTTTATGGCTTTCCTAATTTCAAGTGCCTCTAAATTATCCAATCTTACACCGATATTGTTTTTATGAATCAGTTTGGCGCCGGCTGTTTTGTCAAATTTATGATCTTTTTCGATCAAGTGGTTTGCGAATTCTGAGAATCCAGAGCTGTGTAGACATCTGAGATGTTCTTTGACACGGGTGTTTATGTTGCGCGCTGTTTTACCAATATAAAAAACTGAGCAGTCACTACATTGAAGCGAATAAATTCCCGAGTGAGATAAGCTATCATCCTTATCCTTACCGTTCATTAAAAGTTTGCCTCAAACTATGTGTAAGATTGGATAATTTAGAGGCACTTGAACTTAGGAAAGCCATAAACACTAATAGTAAGGTAATTAATAATCAACTTAATTTAAATAAAAGTCCCATACTAAGATTGTTCCCTATTGATAAAGAACACGTCCGTTCCCTTCCCATTTCTCCATCTATGTCTTCTTCCTCCCCCTACACTTGACGAGACCAGCCCATTATATATTATAACACACATGTAATCTAATGTTAGTAGAGAATTATACTGCCCTGATGAAGCTACGGTTGTAGCGAAACCCGGTCGGCATAAAGTATATAAAATAAAAGTGGTGTTTACAAAGTTATTGTTTTATTTTTAATTAATGTATTATTTTCGTAAACTACCTATTTTTTAAAAAGTATCCGTCTGCCATTATCTATTACACGAACTGACAACTCTCTATGAACTGACATCTATTACAAGAACTGACAACTCTCTCGATTTGAAGACGAAGTTCGACATTGCATCACACAGCAATTAAAATTTATTAATTATTTCCAAGTAGATTTCGCTAAATTGCAACCGTATAAAAATAAGTCGATGAAGAAGAATGTTTAGAAGCAACAATACTTCTCCAACGCTGGCTTAATGATATTTGCACAAGTTTTATGTAATTTTTTCTAGGTCAAATTTTTCAGAGCAACATTAATTTCACCATTAAAAATGGGAGAGAACTTTAAATAGCATTACGATATTGAAGCCTGGTAGAAAAATACTAATTCGACTAAAAACGATACCTAATAGCAACATTGATAAAATATTGGATTTCTCAAAATATAAAAGCGAAATCAAAATTGTTTTTCGCATTTAATTGCAATTTCCCGGTTTTCGGTAACGTGACCTATTTCTGTGACCTCTCTCCGTTCTTCTCCCCTGACCTTCCCCCCTGCTGATTTTAGCCCCTAGAACTGAGAACTTCTCGCAACAACTATCCACAAACTTCGTTACAAATGTGTTTTCTTCTTCAATGGCGCTACAGCCCATTTCGAGCCTTGGCCTCCTTCAAAATAAGCCTCCACCGCCCTCTGTCCTCGGCCGTCGTCTTCCAATCTGCAACATGGAGTAATCCTCTTGCATCCTTCCTGACATCATCCTCCCATCTCAGTCTAGGTCTGCCCGCCTTTCGTTTACCTCCCGGGTGTCCTGTCAGAACCTTCTTCGGTACTCGTGTGCTTGGCATTCGGTGCACATGTCCGGCCCATCTTAATCTTTGGAGTCTTAAATGGGTGGAGAGTCTGGGAGCTTGGTAAATATCATAGTGTGTTTTAATGGGGCATATTTGGTACATATTAAATTTCATCGTCGTTAGTACAAATTCCTGGACGCTACAAAGCTCTCAAATTGACCTGTTTAAATTGATTACTCAATAACTGAAGACAGCTTCTTTAGATGTAATGGAAATTTTGATACGATGCGAAAAAAACAAGGTATCTAGTAATTAACTAGAATTGGAGCAATTGGGTTACTGTAAATGAATGCATGCACTGAAAGCTCGCTTTACCACTGATCGGTCAGTGGTTCAGTGGGCATCGCGTTTGAGTCCCAACCAGGCGTTCCGTGTTCGATTCCTCGGCTGGCTAAGTCCTCCATCACAACTCAAGCAAAATTTTCGCTTGCTGTGGTGGAAGTAGGAGATTTTCAAATATTGTCGGGTTATTCGTAACCCGGAAATGTTTGTCTTCCTTCAAAAAAATTTTTTTAAGAAGTTGGTCATGGTTGGATTTGGATAGCAAACTGTAAAATGTGTTTAAATAGTTGCAAATGGTACTGCGCGTTTTCAAATGGTATCTCGCGATAAAATATCAACGACAAAATATCCACGACTGAATATCCTACGGACAAAACATCCTCTAACAAAATATCTACTAAAAACCTAACCTGACCTAACCTTATTTAACATTTTACTAAGTTTAACAACAATTTATTGTCTTTACAGGATGTCTGTATTATTTTTGTCCCATTGTTTTGTTAGGTTAGGTTAGGTTTTAGTAGATATTTTATTGAAGATCTTGTCAGTAGGTTATTTTGTCGCGGGATGAAAAGTCGCGGAACCGTTGCAAATGATACTTGCCTTGTATTTCCATAGAACCACTCTCACAATGTTTTCTAAAAGTGTCTAAATATAATTGTGTCGAATGATGATGGGGCTGTCATCCTTGATAAAATCATTATATACTTAGGTTTGTAGTATATGAACACCGGCACTAACCCAGATGTGACACACGAAAACTCATAAAACTGGGATGAAGTAATAAAAATGATAACAGCGCGCTGTTTTCATCCAATTTACCTTTACTCTAAAAGCTGACTTTACGTGCTGTATATTTATTATAATAATTCTACAAAAAATGCTTCCCGACTAAAGTTCATATACTATTTTCTATTACAATTAAACAATAGATCATTTTCTTCGATCACGAAACGTAGGTACATTAATTTAAATATCCAAAATTACATAATCAATATTTAATGTTATAAACACGTTCCGAGTAAATTGTGTTTACGTGATCTGCCAAAACTTTTATGGAATTTCTAATAAATTTGGCTTTGTAAAATGCTTTAGGTCTGTTCTTTCTCAGAATGTTGTTATCATTTTTCCTTTTTCGATAATTTAACTAGAGGCGATTTCATATAAACCAGCCTTTTCGAATAATATGTCAAAATGTAAATAAATTTATTTCATCATGAACCCAGATATTTTATTTATTTACTATTATGTACAATCATCTACTTCAACAAAAAATTCGAAATGATAAGATTAAACACTTTTATAATTACCGTGACGATTTACGGTACCGTTACCGCGAATCGTCACGGTAATTATAAAAGTGTTTAATCTTATCATTTCGAATTTTTTGTTGAAGTAGATGATTGTACGGTCACGGTGATTAATAAACCTACGTTCCTTAATACAATAATGCTGCAGCTCTTTCAAAAGAAGAGATACACAATGTACGTAGGTCTGTTTCCCGCAAAGGAAAAAAAGTCATATTTTTCTTGCATCTCTCTCACACACCGCACCGTGACGTCAACGTAGACCCCTACAATACTACTAACTAACCGTGACGATAATTTTGAAAGTATGGAATATAGGTACAACGATAATATTGAAGTGTGAGTGAATTTCAAAAACTCAAAAATATCGAATGTCAATGCGCAGATGATTTTGGTTTTGTTCTTAAACATGTAATGCTGCAGCTCTTTCTTACACATTAAATAACAACAGTCGAAAATGAGACAACCGGTGAACGTATGTCTGCACCCCCAAAGGAAATATTCAATCATTTTCATACATCTATCTCACGTGTATGAAGAAAATGAAACGCAATTCCCTTCGCCGTAATAAGATATATAGGTATCTGTTTCCTCCAAAAGAAAAAAAACCGAGTGCAGTTTACACGCGGTAGAAGCGAAACTTTACCAAAACAATCTCAACCAATAGTTGAAAAGTCAGGTCATAATCAAAGCGACCAATGAGCGCAGACCTAATTTCCGTAATTTCCGTTTCATATCTCAACCAATAGGAGCCTTTAAAATCAGCCTTCAAATCGACCAATGAGCGCAGAACTAATTATCGTAATTTTAATTATCTCAACCAATAGGAGCCTTTAAAAGTGATATCATAATCAAAGCTGCCAATGAGCGCAGTTGTTGCGTCGCAGGTGCAGTAATCATCATTTCCGTTTCATCCGAAATCCAAATCAGAGCGGGGCTATAGAAGTTTCACTTCAAAAAAGTAATACTTTGGAAGGAATAAATAAACTTATTTGAAATAAATAAGAAGAAAATACTTTGTTTTACGTCACTTTATTGTTATATACAGGACTATCATCAGTAGTACTGATGATAGTACCATCATCAGTACCTACCATCAGAGTCCTGATGATGGTACGGAGGTACCGAAACCGGTAGACGGAGAAACAAAAATAACAATGAAGTGACGTAAAACAAAGTGTTTTCTTCTTATTTATTTAAAATGTCAAGTCACAATGTGTTTGCGTCTTTTGAAAAATTAAACTGTATATTTTTAACTTAATGTATTTTTTGCGGTTTTTATGCCATCACGGTACCATAACCGTGAATCGTCACGGTAAATTAATTATTAAACATTATATCACGTTTCATCTAAAACGCAAGGCATTTTCTTTCTGGAATACTCAACCATTTTCTTTTCTTAGGCGATGGTATGCCGAGTTATAAATGTTGAAAACAGCCGATTTATGATGCCGAGTCCATATTTCATAACTGCGTATTAATTTTATCGGTACGGAATTAACTCTCCTTGAGAAATTCAAAAGTACACGGGCTTATTTGATTTCACATGAACCCAAAAGCACATTGGAGAAATGTTTTAAAATTCTCTACTAATTAAAAATCGTTATCTTTTTCAGGTTGATGGATGAAATGATTTCGATATAATGTTTATTATCATGTTGTTATGTGTATGAAATAACAAAAACTCTTAGACAAGAAGCTCTGGCATGAAAATCAGTTTTTGTTACTGTAAAATAATTCATTTTATGTGAGTGCTATGGCCAAAGCTAAAGCTATGGCATTTATTATTTGTGATCCGACAGTTAAACCCCCGAGAGTTGGCCCCCCCAAAATTATAATTATTATAAAATTATATTATTTTGGGCATTATTTAGCAATTTCAGGCCTAAAATCGACGACAGAAATACCTTTGATCATAAGCTTTTATGGATATCTAACAAATTTATGAACAACGTCGATTTTATTTACATATAGTTATGCATACACAGTATAAAACAAATAGTTTTATCGATGCATTTGAATGAAAATATGTTTTATTCTTTCGTCATTTGGTAGTACGTCCTTTCTGCACGCTCCTTCAGCGACTCTTAGTTATATGTTATATATTTCCCTAAACCAACTGCATTTTGTACATAAGTACGCTGAAGAACAACTGTCGGGGGATCAACTGTCATGGAATCGTTTTTATTATTCAAGCCAGGAAGCATTGAAAACCAATGGAAATTACTTAAATTTTCCAAAAAAGTTTGGTTTTTCCAAAAGTCAAAATATTTATCTTTCAAGCATTCGTCTTACTTCTAAAGCTATAAAAATTATTAAACATCCTTAAAAAATGCATTCCTAATTCAACATTTTGGATAAGCGCTTTTACAATCTTCTTCAGAAAAATATCGTTGGTAAATTACTAAACAAATTGATGACAGTTACAATTAAAGCCTTTAACAGAAATGTGTGCTTTATCTATACTCGGTGACCAATTAAAATTAACGTCCACGCTAAATACGAATTTCCAATCAGCTTAAATGTAGAAATTATCTCTCATTATTACACATTTTAGGAATTATGTTAAAATTTCCACGCTAACAAGTTTGTGGATTTTGGCCATAATGTTTTACCACAAATAAACCAATTTCAAGCGAACGCTCGCTCATCAGCCAAAGTATGTTTGTTTTTGGGGAAGATCCTTATAGCGAAGGAATCGCTTTAAAATTCGTGCTGTGAAATAATTATTAATATTTCTTTTTGAATGAGCAATAAAGAAATACAAATATAAATATATTTTTATTATCTCCAGCTATGCGCTCAAATAATAAGATATTTATAATTGAAACAGTGATGAATTATTTTTAATTAATTATGTTGGAGAAAGAAGAAAACTAATCTCAGGTTGAGAAATGACCAGTGCCGGATTAAAACTACATAATGCCCTAAGCAATCCACCCCCTTTCAATAATACAACGAGATGTTTCTTTAAATACATATCAAAGACGAAATAGATACTTGGAGTAGGTATCACATATAAAAAAAACCAAGGCATTTTTTATTTATTTATTGAAATGCGACTTGCGACTTTTTCGGGTATTAAATTTGCAGAAATAGTTTTTTATTCCAACGTTTTTAGCATATCAGACTCTATATGAAATATTGATAAAGAGCATCGAGCCTTTCCTGCAGCGTAGTCGTTCTTTTTCATTTGTATTATTTTCAATTTCAAAAGATCGTTTTGGTACTGTTTCTGGTGCCCCCAAGACGTAATGCCCTAAGCAATTGCTTATTTTGCTTACGGGCTAATCCGGCACTGGAAATGACTTGGAATAATGGAGAGCACGACAGCTCCCAATAGCAGGAATGGGTGCTCATTCCCAGGTTGCACCTTAAATCTGTTTTCTTTCAGTGTTTTTATGTTATTTTTTGAGTTAAACTTAATAATTTTGAATGTCAGTGCAAGGTGCATACGTGATTTGAATTTGTATTCCTGCGTAATGTGAGCCTGTTTAGAGCCTTCTAACTTTTAAATTGGAACTGATAAGTATAAATCATAATAGGCAAGCGATGAAGTGTGTTTACCAGTACCAAGTGTGTACCAAAATTATTTTATCTATTAATAATTATTTATTTTAAATGCGTATTTATTTAGTTTAAAGTGTTTGACAGATCTAAACCTGAATCACTATTTTATTTTTAATTTTCCAACGGTGCTCATTCGAATGGTAATTCTGGTCATGTTTCTATTTTTTTATAAAAAAATAAATATGTTTACATCATAAGGAAAATTGACAATATTTGATTTGATTTGAAATGATCCTGAGGCAGATATTTTATAAATACTTTCAGCTTGACAAATATCCACAGTCCAATAATTTTTCACGGGTTTTCGCTAGTTATATTTCTGTCGTTCGCATTCGAAGAGAGAATAGTTTTTAAGGGTGAGTAAATTGACAAAGAACTTTTAGTTCGATATTTTATGAAGGATTACGGTAAAGAATGGCTTTGTAAGACCTTAAAGATGCCAAACGAGATCTTTTGTCCACCGGATGCACTAAAGCTCAGCAAAAAAGCTTTACGACAAAGTCGCCAAAGCCCGCCTCCTATTCAGAAAACTGAACAACGGCAATCTATCACGTTACGAAAATAGTATAGCTTATTTTGTATGGAAATTCAAAGTCAATGCAGCTGTTTAAAGCTCAAAGCGTTATTTCCCTCGTGAGCTAAATACTCGTAGTATAAAAACCAGGATTACTTTACACAGACAAACTCTGGCCGATTCACAAGATCCTCATTAAAACATACTTTCTCGAACCTACAAATAAAACGACATTTGGACAAAGAAATATGCAAGAAGATAATGTTGGTAGTTCTTAGTCGAAGTGTGATACAGTTAAAAGTGAACGAATTGGATATAGACACCTTAGCTCAGTTGATAGAGCATTTGCAATGTAAGCAGAACGTCTTGGGTTCGAGTCTCAAGAGTTGCCAATATCTTTTTCTGATTTTTCTGTCTCCAGATTTTCGATTGAGTTTCGCTAATATTGTCTTCATTTAATTAAAGAAGTATGCAATATTTATCTTCAAAATTACTTAATATACTCCCTCTTGCAATAAAAACCATTAAAAATTTACCGACATCATTCAATGAAGCATTAAGATATGGATTATGGATACGGGAAGGAAGACTATCGATACAATTTTACAACCCAGCAAAGATTAATGCTTGTATTGTATTTTCTTCTAGATATAACTTTATAATTTTCCTCTATTATAACGGGGTAACCCGGAGTTTTTCTAAAAAATGCAAAAAAAAAAATAATATCGCAAGCTGAAAAAAAAACTTTCAATAAAATGTTGAAAAAAGTATTTCTGCCAATGACTTCTATATTTTTGTAAATATACTTACATGAATAGCGTTTATGAAAGCATATTTAATCTTTTTTTTTATTTAATTAAAAAAAGGAAATCCGTGAAAACGATTTACGTTTCTGAAGTGAGCAGGCTACCAAATATCTTATTAAAAATCGTAGCCTCACTAGTATTTTTCGGATAGAGATTTTCAAACCGTATAAACGTAATATTACCATTAACAAATTATAATAATATTTCGGAATAATTTCATAATTATTGCGGCATTTCCTAAACCGAGCAGAAATATATACCACGGAAATATCAATATACTCCTAACTTCCAGTTCCCACAGCTAGCTTTCATATTGCCAATAAAATTTCCCATTGTTCGGTTTAATTATTAACCCACCAATTTATTACGGGAGTAATAAAACATCACTCATTTAATTTCCACGTAAAATTTTCAGGAAGAAAAACGCTTTCAGCTATATTTTGGGTGGTATAAATCTCGTTCAGGCAATGTGGATTTTGGAATTATGGGAGATTAAAAAACATCTTACTTCTTTATTTTGTACGGCGAGTAGGCTAAGACAATATAATTTATTTCAAACGCATACTTTGCACAAAGAAAGATCAAAGCGAAATCAAGACAATGCACACAAATTAACAAGTTTAGTTTACACTAATTTCTATTCTTCTTATCAATTTATGTATATGGTGTCCGGAAACTTGTGGTAAAAGCGGGGAACCAGTGAATCTACGTCAATCTACGTTAGAATCAATTTTGAGGTGTAACTTTTTAATTTGAGCTTTCTTTCGTTTTCGAGTAAATCAAGTAAGTGAAAATTATTTTTGTTCAAAATTTAATACGCATCGAATGCTGGGGTTTAATGTCATCTGTTTAATGCTAACATATTGAAATATAAGAGATGTGCTATCCGCAGTTTTTACTGGATCGGACTGGATTTACTGGATGGCGTCGCCGATATTGTTAACTAATACAAAAAAATGTTCACCTTCAAAACATCCACTAAATGAACGAATTATTTCCGTATTCAAACTATATTGTTAACCAATACTACTGCACACCTTAAAAATACTACGAAATAAACGAATTCTTTTCATATTCAAACTATGCCCATTAGGTAGTAGTCCGCCGACGGTTGGGCGGTCATCATAGCATATCTCTTATATTTGAATATCTTTGGTTTAATGTATTTCAAAATGAGTCAATGAGAAAAAAGTTAACAAAAAAAATATAAATGTAAAAAAAGAGTGTGCTTTAAACCACACCACTGAAGTAAATCTTCACTAACTTATATCTCCCTCTCAATTTCCGTTCGCCTCGACCGACCGTTCGCCTCGCCCGATCACACTTTTCATAACGCTCTCGTCACGCATTCACCAGATCACTCCCCAAGTCAAGCGTGCGTAAAGAAGTTTTACTTCAAAAAATTTTTTTTTTGTGTTACCACTCTTAAGATGTTCAGAATTCAATCCTAGTACTAAATTAAATGAGTGGAACATAGATAGAACACATCTCAAGAGTATAAACACAGTACACAGATCATAAAATGGATTATGTGTACTTTATAACTAACAGTGAGCAGACTGACGCAAGGTATACAAAGATCAGTTCCACTGCTGAAAGCGTATTGAATAACTTTGATGTTTGCCTACGTTTGTACGATTTTATTTATGCATGCCGCTGGAGAGATAACATTGACTTAACAAATTAAATATTAATTTCGTAAACAATTCGTTTTTGTACCCGACGCGACGTTGCTGGTATTTTATCTCCAGTTGAAACGAAACTGCAGACGAAATTCTTGCCGAAATATTTTCGCCGCATATCCGTATTTTGAAACGTTTGTGACGTTGTTAAAATTGACTAAGAGTGAAGTACTCTTACAATGAGCGTCTTTATAATAAAATTATACTAGCATTGTCATTTTTGCAGATCTTTAAAAATTATTTTTAATGTTTTGAGAAAAAATTGCACTTAGATGATGTTTAAACGAAAACTTCAAAATATTGTAGCTGGCGATTTATCAGACAGGATCGAATCCTTTAAGTTTATTTTTTGTCTAAGGCTGAGGGCTTTTCGAAAGGACAATTACGGACATCCTTAGTGGATAACCAACACCTCTGCCACAGGTCACCCCAAGTGGTTCGCTACGTTTGGTGACTTAGCAAGGGTGCCCGGGTGGATGGGGTGAGGTTTGTCCGAGTTTTGGCAAAGGGAGAGAATGGTTGAGGGAGTTGAGAGCATGATTAAAGGAGGGTGAGGTTTGACTTCTCCAGCCGTACTCTCTCGGAACATCGCTTTGCAACACATAGGGAGGGATGGATCCATATGTCCGTCACTCCTGGACATACTGACTCACCGATTCCTACCCACCCCTAATACCCTTTTCCTTCCCAGAACTTTTTCTCCTTCCTTTCCTAGGAAACAAGGCATCCTCAAAGAAGACTACAGCCCTGAGGGGATTTATTTTCCTCAGGGCTTCATGTGAGGAGCAAAAATGCCAAGTAAAAGCGTTTTATAAATGCGAAAGTGTGTTTGTTTGTTTATTAGTTCTTATTTCACATAGCAACAGAGCGACCAATCGATGTAATTTTTTACTTAGGGATAGAGGAGTGATGTGATTTTTTGGAGGAGTAGAAAGTGATAAAGACTACTTTTCATCACGAAAAAATACTTCAATCCCCTGGGAAAATTCTTCGTACAAACATTTCTCACTAATAACACGCTGGCAAGGCTGCGGGTAAAAGCTAGTCATTTTATAATTCTTTATTTATTTATTTTTACATTTTTCCATAATCTAAGTAAAAACCAGTTATCATTTCGAAACCAAAATATGTTTTCTACATTCAACCCCTAAAGCGCATTAATCTTTTTTGAAGTGCCTGGTGCTATTTAGAAATATATCACCATTAATCATACGTTCTCACATCCAGCTTACTAGAATATTAATTTTGATATGTATGCATACTAGTAACTAAAGCTAGATAGAACACATAGTTACACTGGTTAGTGTATCCTTATAAACCAAATTTTGCACAATTATACTCGTACACGGATTATTCTTACAATTATTGACCAGTCAGTGGCTCAATTAGGATCGCGTCTGGATCGCACCCAAGCGTCCGGCCTCGGTTAGATTGTTCGCAACCCAGGAAAGTTTGTATTTAAAAATAATAATAATAATAATAATTCCATTACAATTTTGCTCCACAAAATTTTTTTTTTTTGTTATAACGAGTCATGTAGGTAATTACATTCCATGCCCATTTCCGAATATCACAGAAACGCAAACAAAAAGATTTTTCTTTTAAAATTGGAGTAAAATGAACAGTGATTGCTGTACTGATTAATTAAAATAATAATGAGATATCTTTCTTACAGATCTGAGACGCCAAACACAAATACAAAGAGAAGCAGAGCAAAAACCATTATTTAATAAAGATTATTTTTCTGTTCCTTCGGGACACTGATCCAATTTAATAAATAGACTACAGAATGCGGCCTTCCGTTCGTGGCTGGAATTCTGATTGAAATACTCCCTAATGTTATCCAAAGAGACAAAAAGAACTTATTAATGGTGGAACGTTCGCCATTTATTATTTGTTTTCGTATTTTGAATTCTTCATCATGTCTTGCGATGGGTTTTTCACGGAATTTGAACAATTCTTCAAATTTCACAGTTGAAAATCAAGTTTCGTGAAAGCTCTTTTCAAGTTCTATTATTATTTCATCATTGGCAGGTTCTTTCGCGGTATTTGGATAATAACCAAATTTGTGCACAGCATTTTCACAGAACTTAAAAATTATCTTTGAAACTCGAACAATTCAATAAAATTAATATTTATATTCTAATATAATATTACTTCATCGTCGGCCGGTTATTTTACGGTACTTGGATAATAAGATGACTTGAATCGGACGTATATTAACTTTAACCACTCAGACCCATAAGCTTGTTTTCACAATAATATAACAGTACCAGATGCATATATGACGCAAGAGGCGTACGTGACTTATTAAAATTTGATAACTTGTTCACTTCTGTGAAACAACCCATCCGTATAATTGAATCGTTGAGTTCCAATATCCTCCCTAAAGAATTTTGGTCAAAAATTAGGTGTGAATTCCATCTGATGTGGTTTCTCACAAGGAATTAGATGCCGTTGTTATTATTTCCAAAGATCTTCTATTTTTTTATAAATCGTGTTTTATTCTTAAAAACGTGTTTTAATCATTTAATAATAAAAACACGTTTATTTTTAATATGTATTAAACATTTAAATACAAAATAACAAATGTATCCAGTTCGTACAAGATCATTCTAACGTGTAAAAAATAAAATAACTGGAATCATGAAAATTCATCAACTACAATGCTTTACTTGATTTACTACGCTACTTTTCTTGATTTACTCGAAAGTAAGAAAAATCAATTAGAGAGGGTTTTCGAATTTACCGATTCAATTTACAAGTTTTGATCGAATTCAATAATAACATATAGTTAAAAAAAAAAAAACTTTGTAAACACCACTTCTATTTTTACATCTGCGGTTCCCATAATTTTTCCAAAAGTTCATAATCATGTAGGAATCAAATTATTCGCTTCTTGAAGGAGCAGCTCGAAATAGTTTAATCAATTTACCAAATAAGGAAGAACTAAGTGTTTTGAGCACCAAAAAATCGAATTGTGTATTTTAGCAACGTGAAATGTGCACTTCACTTTCGGTTGATATTTTAAAGTAAAACAGATAATTTCAGATCGAACCTTCACGTTGGGTCATTTCTACGTCGTTTTGTTTAAACCAAAAATATTACAAAAAAATATCGATTCGAATAGAGTCTTTTTTAAGCTGAAACCCAAGAATATTCATCAAAGGTTTTTATTTTTAATCTTTGAAATTAAGAACAAGACAAATTTAGGATTCTGATTGGAAGGAGGTTGCCCTTGTTGTGCAAAGGATCCTAAAGTTCGGTAAAAGGCAAAAATGTTTTAATTAAATTTTGAGCATTCTATGAGAGGCGTACAAATGATTAGTTAAGTAATTACAATTTTGAAAGGATTTTGGTGAGATTTATAAAACAAGTTTACCGAACTTTAAACAAGGGAACATTGCGGTCATTGAACATTGTTGATTATCTGCTAAAGCCGTGAAATAATTCGGGGTTTATAATAAAGTTTAAAAATTTTGTTTAATGTCCCATTCCGTAATTATTTTCCGATAATACCGGTTGTTCATGCATTAAAGAACGTTCCTTATTTTCAACGCTGAGTTTATTTCTCAAAATATGGCGGCCCTAGCGTACAGCTCAGACTTTCCACTAAAAACAAGCGGTGATCCGGCTTGGTAGCTGCTTCAGTGCGATCTTTGCGTCCGTTTGTGATTGACGCTCCGCTGTCGAATCCCACCGCATGCGAGGTGGCTCAATTATTCGCTTCCTCAATTAAGAGAGAGTCCACCTGTTTTATGTTCGCAAGACCGCAATTTTGATCCCAGACGTCAATAAGATCATCAAACAAACGATTTTGAGGAAAAATTGGGTGCTCGTTGTTGAAGAGTAAAATCGTATGGAAAGCGCTCGGATTTCTTCGAACCGTTTTTTTCCAACCACGGAAAACCTTTTTTGGGTTGAAACACGGGTTCACCACCTAACCCCGGAATCAAAAAGGTAATCAAAGACATGATTTGCATCTTTTTATTCACCTAAAACAACATTTAGCAAGAAAACCTTTGGAGACGTGATAGCATATTTGGCGGTGAAGTTCTGCGATAAGGGAGTCAAAGACCTAGTGCTCACCAAGTGCGTCGATCATAACGGGGTTGAAAAATAGTTAGGAAATGCACCTAAAATATCATATAATTTTTTTGAAAGTATAAACTTTTCCTTATTTTAAAAATCAGAACGGTCTTTAATTCTTGGACAAATCTTGTAATTGCAGAAAATATATGACAAACTTCTGCGATGTTTCCATATAATAGAGGTAAGATCACAGATAATAACTTATCGATTTTCAGTCTTGTCTTGGATAACCTCTGGTTCACTTGATCTTGTCACCGTTAATAACTCACCGGTATCCCCAATAATGATTTCCTTGGGGTGGGTTCATCGACCGGCGGCGTCACAGAACCCTAACAATCCTCTTGATATATTTATGATGTCATATGGTGTATTGTAGCAAATCATAATAAAGTGATTTAAATGATGCTCTGTTAAATTATTTACTAAAATATAGTCATTAAATTATCCCCGCATTTTGCTTGATTCTTTTAAACTTTTTTTACATTAACTCCACACGGGAGGCCCTGAGGATCATTATTCTTGTGTGGAGAGTATTTTTAAGGAGAGGAAGGAGTGAAGTGTTGTAGGAGTGAGAAAGCACAGAGGCCGGCAAATCGTTCCAGAGCCGAGCTGATGACCTCAAGAACGAGTCGTAGAAGCGACCCGTTCTCATGTGACAAAAGTCAAACATGTACATATATGTTGGGCGCGCCCTTGGCGTGTTTCCCGACTTTGCGCTAGTGCCGAAGGGATCAATGACGCTAGTAACTCGGAGCATCTTCTATTGTCACATCCGGTAGAACAAGAACGGCATATCCACCTGACGCCTGTGCTCTAAAGATTGCAATCCGCACACAGTCAGTGTTTTTTTTTTGTTTGTTTAAATTTATTAATGAAATTTCATTTACAGCCTTATTATAATTTCTATTTGTATAAAAGGTATCCCCCCAATCTTGTGATTTTTTCTATAACACTTAGATGATCAGTGAATAAGTATAAACTGAAAATAGGTTTTTGTGTCCTGCTGACTCCTCGCGAACGGTAAGTTTCAAGGGAAGTACGATTATTTTAATCTCGAAATGTAATTCAATCTCTCGGCTCTCAACAAATGTAATAAGACGCCATACATTATACATACACGTGGCCCTTGAATTCAACTGTTTAATAAAATAAACCTT
Source organism: Limnephilus marmoratus (assembly GCA_917880885.1). NCBI lineage: Eukaryota > Metazoa > Arthropoda > Insecta > Trichoptera > Limnephilidae > Limnephilus > Limnephilus marmoratus. The sequence continues at coordinate 50,559,877 of OU862914.1, read as the reverse complement.
TCGTATGTAAATTATAGGTATTTCAAGTATAATAATTGACAGATGTCAAGTGCAATTTGCTCCGTATAAAACAGTAAAAATAAAGTGCAAAACGTATGTTTAATCAACATAAAACCTGTGAAACAGAAGCATAACAGTGTTGCTGTAAAACTGAAGCAATTACCACGTATGTACATGAACTATATCTAAGAAAAAATTGATTTTAAAAATTCAAATCACTGTGATTTTTTGACATTTAATGATTTGATATTGAATACTCTACCTACATACGTTCCATCTATCGCTACCTGTCAATAGATGGCAGTAAATGCATAAATTTAACCATATCGCAAAATAAACTAATAACTTGCGCTAATAAACAACAGATGGCTGTTAATGCATAAATCAATTAAAAATATATTATTTACCGCTATTGTTCAATAGAGGGCAATAAGTGCATACAATATCAAATTCTGTTGAATAATCTTTGAAAATGGAAAAAGGTAATAAAACACCTAAATCAAAAAATGAGGACCCGTTTACAAAATCCTGCATGACCCCAAGATCTCCAAATCAACACGAGGAGGATCCTTATTCAGATTCGGAGGATAAAAGAAAAAATGAAGAAGAAACGTCCACAATGATAGAGGCAAACGAGGTAAATAATGCCCTGAAAAACTCAAGACTTACCATAAATAATATTAAAAAAATAATAACGGAAGGGAAAGGAAAAATCATTCTAAAAGAAAAAATAAACGAAGGCATGGATCAACTATTCGACATTATTGCCCACTTAGTGGCTGAAAATAATGAAATGAAGGGCGAATTAAAAATACTACGACCACTAATAAAAAACTGTACCCAAAATATTATTGAAATAAAAAATGTAATGAATGAAAACAAGTCGCTTCTCGTAAACATGGCAGAAAAAAGTGAAGAATTTAAAAACAAATTGCATCTCACCAATATTAATAACCAAAATAAAGAAATTAAAACACCTCTTCCGGCACAGGACATCACACATCGCAGAATTAAAACAGCACAACTTCAATGGAAAGAAATAAAAATACGGATCTTTGGAGAAGAAGCAGGCCACCAAATAAGAAGAAATCTGGAAAAAAACTTTAAAGATGTAGATTGTTCCAGCTATATATATCCTGGGGCAACACTAGACTGGTACACGGCAAACATCATAAGAGAAAGCAAGAATTTAAACAAAAATGATTTTGTAATTTTAATAGCCGGAGAAAATGAGACATCCCCTAAAAACTTTCTAAGCAACTTGTACTACACCCTACGACAACTAGCCCATACTAATGTTCTAATACATCCAGTTACTAAAAACAACTATTTAAACATCTATAAACTGAATTCTGAGATTATATCTCACATCTTCGAATTCAAAAATTATTGTAAATTTAGTGGGCCCATTTTTTATGAAAAAATGAATAGCCATACAATTATCAAAATGATGAGCTTAACAAGGGCGCATATAAAAAATGAGATCAATAAAATATCAGTCTACAATTTTGAGCACCCACATCCATCAGAAAAAAACCCAAAATATATTCATTCATCCATTCCTACACAAACCCGAGATGACAGGAACTCACCTTATCCGAAAAAACAAACTATTTTTTTATGAATAATACACGTACTCCTAAACCTGACGACATCAAATCCACCTTCAATATAATGCATCAAAACGTGCAATGCATTCGAAATAAAATCTTAGAATTAGAAAACATTCTATATGAAAAAAATATCGATGTACTTTGTGTTAGCGAACACTGGCTACAAAAGGACGAAACGACATCTATCAATTTTAATGGTTACAAATTAGGTTCGATTTTTTGTCGAGAGAGTCATATTCATGGAGGTGTCTCCATTTACTTAAACGAAAACATTATATTTAAAGAACTAGAATTTGTTAAACAAATAACAAAAGAATTTGTATTTGAATGTGTTGGTATTGAAATTCCAAAACTTAAAATGATAATTTGTACAATTTACTATAATGACTCTGATATTAATATTTTTTTTGAACAACTTGAACTTTTACTAAACAAAATTTGCAAAAACAACAAAAAACAAATAATATTCTGCGGTGACTTAAATATTGATACAAGCTACAAGAACAAAAACGCAGACTCACTCAAAAACACATTAAAATCTCACAACATACGCTTGATTATTGATAAACCTACTCGTATACAAGGAAACAAAAAAAGTATAATTGATCATATAGGTACAAATATACCAAAAAGCTCGTACACATGGGAAGTCACAGAATTAGCTGTATCAGATCACATGGCACAGTTAATGCACGTAAAAACAGAATATAATATAAACCAAACGTGGTATACAAAAAAACAATTATTTAACACAGAAAACACTAACATATTTAACAATTACTTATCATGTATATGTTGGGAACCACTGAAATCCTTTGAATCCATTAATGATAGCTACGAATACTTCATTAATGAAATAAATAATGGTATGAAGCTTTGTTTCCCATTTAAACTGTATAAATATCCCCAAAAACGCAAAATAAATTGGGTAACGACTGGTATTAAGATATCTATTAGACAAAAAAGACATCTGTACATGAAAAAAAAAAACACAAATGACCTCACAATCATAAACAATTACAAACATTACAAAAAAATTCTTAGTAAAGTAAAACAGGTAGCTAAACGGAATTATAATAGTAAACGAATTCAAAACGCGCAAAATAAAACCAAAACATCGTGGAACATAATAAAAGAGAACTCAAATAATTCTAATTCTAAAAGTAAACCAAAAATCTGTCTTAAAATCAATGATACCCTGGTATCAGAACCAAAAAACATTGCAAATGAATTTAAAATTTTCTTTGCACCACCGCCAACACCACAAAACACATCTCTACATCCACAATCTGCCAAAACAGTCGAAGACAAACAGTCGCGATCATTCTTCATAACGCCTGTAAACAGGGAGGAAATTATTAAAATCATCGTAAAACTGAAAAATAAAAGCAGTGTTGGCACTGACAAAATCCCTATAAAAATTATAAAAGCATGTGCAGAAGCGTTAAGTTACCCGTTGGAAATATTAATTAACAAATCTTTCGAATCAGGAACCTTCCCAGAACAATTAAAACAATCTATTATTGTACCTTTGTATAAGAAGGGTTCTAAACAGGAAATCTCAAACTACAGACCGATATCCTTATTACCAAACTTTTCAAAAATATTTGAAAGAGCCATGTACAATCACATTTATAACTTTCTCGAAAACTTTGAGATAATATGTCCACAACAATTTGGATTCCGTAAAGGCCGTTCAACAACACAGGCAGTATTCAATTTTTTGAACAAAATTCTAGAAAATATTAATGTTAGTAAAAAAACCGTAGGTATCTTTCTCGACCTCTCAAAAGCATTCGACAATGTTGATCATGAGCTTCTTCTAATTAAACTTGAACATGTAGGTATTAGAGGATTAGCATTAAAATGGTTTGAATCGTACTTAAAAAATCGTCAGCAGAAAGTTCAAATTTCAAATATCGATGAAAAAATGTTCCAGTACATGGTAGAATCCAAATGGAGAAAAATAAACAAGGGTGTGCCACAAGGAAGCATTCTTGGGCCTCTCCTCTTCCTTATCTATATAAACGAACTTCCAATAATTGCTGGCACAGAATGTTCAATGTTCGCTGATGACACAGCTTTGTTGTTTGAATGTAATGGAGACGTTGACGAATTTAACAAACAAGTTAACGAGACTTGCCAATTAATAGCAAACTGGCTGTTATCGCAACATCTATCACTCAACACAAACAAAACCCAAATTTTAAAATTTTGTCCAGTGCAAGCTACACCAATAAATATAAATGTAAACATTAATAATAATATTATCGAACCTTCCCAAACCTGTTCACTACTGGGAATAGAATTAGATGTAAACATAAACTGGAAAGAACATGTCTCAAAAATTGTAGCAAAAATCAGTAGTTTTTCTTATGTTCTGGGTACCTTGAGAAAAATATTGAACACCGAATCAGTAATAGCCGCATACTATGGTTATGTATATTCAATAATAAAATACGGTATTATTTTTTGGGGAAACTCGGTAAACGCCAAAGATGTCTTCATCATACAAAAGAGATGCATAAGAAAAATTACAAACTCTGGTTGTTTAGATTCATGTAGACCTATGTTTAAAAATCTGAAAATTCTGACAGTCACAGACATATATATAATGGAGTTATGCATGTTAGTGCGATCATCTACAGAAAATTTCCCACTAAAAAACTCAACACATAAATACGCTACAAGGCTCACAGAAAACTTACTAATACCAAAAGCAAACAAAACAATATTCCAAAAAGGACCATACTACATGGCCATTAAAGTATATAACAACCTTCCACATAACATCAAACAAATACAAGATACACACAAATTCAAATCGTCACTAAACACTTTCCTTGTTAATAAATGTCACTACACGTTGAGTGAATACCTCACGTAAATGAAACGCCTATTTTTATTGGTATATATATTTGTATTTTTTTTTTTTTTTTTCATTGGTATATTGTTATTTTATCTGTATAAACATTGTAATTATTATAAAACAAAGAATATTGTATAAACATTGTAATTAAATAAATGTGGTTAGCTGGAAGAAATGGGGTCTACCCATAAGCTACACCTTTTGTAATTTTCATTTTACAATAAATATTTTTTGATTTTGATTTTGATTTTGATTTTGATTTTGATATGTAAAAATTTTCTTGTAATCTGTATTTGTAGTTATCTAACCCAAAATAAGGGTTCTTCTGGAAAAGGTTGACAGGTTTAGTAAGGAAAATGCGGTGAAGCGAAGTTTTTTTCTTTTTCCTATATTAAACGGGGTTCTTATATAGTTCTTCCGTAAATCCGATAATCGATTAAAACTAATGAAACCAAATACATAATATTCCTTTCCTTCCAAATAAACTTCGTGTGATATTAATATAATTCCAGAATTCGTTCATTCACGATGAAAATCGATCCCAAATTTTTATTATAACCTTTCACACAAAATATATTTTCCAATTCGCCGAGCGGAAAATCGTTTTCAAGTGATTTTTATTTGGGGTGGTTGCCTTAAACCCTAAATGTATTACCACCTATGTCAATATTGTTGTGTTGGCAACTGATTCCGGATAACAAATTATGTTTTGGAAAAGTGGTCTCTGGTGAAAAGAACATGAAGGACTTGTTAATACTTACTCCGTAAAATTTTTATCAGATATTTCAAAGTTATTACTTTTATTATTAATCTACCGTTAAAATATCTCCACAAGATGTATTAGTAACCGAGTCGATAAATGCGTTGAGTTCCCACACAGGCGTCATAATGGTTTAACCAACTTTTCAACAATCAACTTTTTCTGCTTGTGATGGCAGAAGTAGGAGGAAATCAAATATTGTCTCGTTATTCGAAACCGAGAATCTTTGTTTCTCATTTGTAATATGTATTTACATACTCGTAATGGAGAGATGGAATAAATTATATGAGTTTTCTGGTTTATTTGATTAAATATGTTTTTATAACCTTTCAATTGTGTTGAACTTCTTACAAAACATTAAATAATATTATAATATAAACAAGCAAACATCAATTACAATTTATATCAAGAAACTCATTTCAATGTAAAAATAAAAGTTATTTGTTTTGAAGTTAATTTTAACAATGATTTAAAAGTATGTTCTAGCTTTGGCGCCCTTGACAATATTTTTTTAGTAAAATGTTTATTTGAAAATCATTCGAATATTGCATATTTTAATGTACTGTGTAGAAAATCGACCACCACAACACGGGCATGTGCCTAACATGGTGGCCAAAAATCCTCAATTCATACTCGTATAACGAACAATTCAATGAATAAATAAAACAAAAAAAAACATTACCGTGACGATTCACGGTAACGATACTGTGACGGCATAAAAAAAGCATTCGTAAGATATACGTTCTTTAAGATAAGGGAACGTACCCATACTACGTGACATGTTTAGGGGGGTTAAAAATTGCAAAAAGTTGGTCAATTAGTATGGGTACGTTCCCTAATAATGCAACAGCTCTTTCAAAAGATGAGATACACAATGGTCGTAGATCTTTCCACATGAAAAAAAGTAATAATTTCCTTGCATCTCTCTCACACATCGCACCATGACGTCTCCGTAGATCCTACAAAAAAACTGATCGTGAAGATAATTTTAAAAGCCTGGAATATATTTAGTTACAATATTGAAGTGTGAGTGAATTCCAAAAATTCAAAAACGTCAAATATCAATGCGCTATTGGCGTCTGCACCCCCCCCCCCTCAAAGGAAATATACAATCATTATCACACATCTCCCTCTCACGTATAACGAAAATGAAATGCAATTGATGCGAAAATGAAGTGGCCGAGCCGTAATAAGATCTATTTCTTCCAAAGTACTACTTTTTTCCTTTGCTCCAAAGGAAAAAACCGATACACGTATTTTGTGTATTTATAAGTAAGAAAGAAAGAGCTGCAACATTATAACAATAAGGAACATCTGTTTATTGCCTTTTTGCCATCATGGTACCATAACCGTGAATAGCCACGGTAAGTATAAAAGCGTTCATTCAGTGCTCTTTACACATACGTTTCTAGGATTTAACTCCACTGTTACTGATCACGTTATTTCAAAACCGATTCTCGATTTTAATATTTTTATCCATATTCCGTTTCGATCTAAGTCAAATCAAAAGTAAAGCAAAAACAAGAATATCTGTACCCTTGACACTGCAGATTGGTACAGCAATATTATAGTAGATAGGTTGTGTTAAGACCACACTTCTATCAGAGTTTCCACGAGCAAGCGGCTCGTCTTGAGTCAGCATTTCTTTTGTTTCGTATTTTTAACTGCTTATAATAAGAGTACTGGTAGATCCAAACTAGTGCATTTTAGTACAATGAAGAAAGCTGTTGTTTGGTTTTGAAATGAGAATATGCTTAGTTCCTACCGAGATGTCGTTTACCCAGTTCCTATCTCACCCTAACCGCACCTTGCTAGAAAATTATTTGAAATTTGGAACAATGGCAAGAAAAATAGTGCAAATTCGAGTGCATTTGTTTTGAAACCTTGGTGTTGGTGTTTTTCGTATAAATAATCTTGTTTTTAAGTAAAAATAATGAATTCGATCTCGGAAGTACTTAATATCATTTTGACCTCATTCATTTTTATTGTGGTGATAATACCAAGATGCATCGCGGTTGTGCTGTATAAACTATATTATGGCTATTTTGCTTGCTCCTTCGCAGAGATACACTAGTAAGTGATTGGTCATCCTCTTTTCCTTTCATACCTTATACTTTCCTGTATATACCATCATCGAATTCAGTGAACACCATTTCGTTTTTAGTATTTATAGTCCATTACATGCGCATATATGAAGCTGTAATTTGTAGAAGTTTTGAAAGTAATAGCTGGAAAATTAGAAAGATATTGTCTTTCTTGACATAATTTATAATTTTAACTTCTTTATACTTTTTTCTTCACTGGATGAGCCTGAGATTTTATTGTTACTTATAAAGAAAATAAATCGACTTGAACAATTTAATTTAAAAATTAGTATATTTTTAAACTTCACGGCTTATGGTGGAAATTACTTCCATAAAAACTGCTACACACTGTTGATATTTTTTCAATTTGCGCGTTTTTTGGGAATCATTTATTGGATAGCCATTACCTCTGCCATAGGTCACCCCAAGTGGTTCGCTACGTTTGGTGACTTAACAGGGGTGCCCGAGTTCACGGGGTGAGGTTTGGTCAGGTCTTGGCGGTAGATGTGTCAGCCCACCGACCACCGACTGTGTGGCAGGCCGGATCGAAAAATACTGGATGATGTAGACATTTTGACCTCTCCAGCCCGACTATCTCGACCTATCGCCTGGCACCGCAGTTGGAGGTATGGATTCATACGTCCGTTACTCCTGAACACACTGACTCACAAATTCAGAACTTCCTATCCTTCCCTTCCTTAAAAAGACCCTCCTCGTAGCATCCCCTGATATGACATAGGTCGTGAAGTCCTCTAAGATGATTTTCCTCAGGGCCTCCTTAAAAAAATCTCAACCAATAGGAGCCTTCAAAAGTGACATCATAATCAAAGCGGCCAGTGAGCGCAGTTGATGCGTCGCAAGTGCAGTAATCGTCATTTCCGTTTTATCCGAAATTCAAAGCACAGCCGTGCCATAGAAGTTTCACTTCAAAAATACAACCTTCTTCCCAAAAACCATTAGGAAAAGCTGCTTTTATTTAAATTGATTAAAGCCTTAATTTATTTATCATTTCAGTGGAACATATTTTTTAATAAAAGAAAACACGTTTACCGGTACTTAATATCAATCTCCGCCTCCCGGTTTCCCGGTAGGAATAACAAGCGACAACCGTTTCCTAGCACCTGGGAAATTAATACAAATGTCGCTTTTCGTTGAAAACCTTTCATAAGTTTCACAAAAACCTTTTGTTCTCCGTGTTATTCCACGTGAAATATTTTTTACAATATGAATTTTCAGAAACCATTTCAGTGAATTATAACGTACATTATTTGTGTTACTAACAAATGAAGACGAATTACTTGAAAGTGATTGTTTTTTCTTTGTTATTTCTTTTGACAAAATGTAACGTGATTAATTGCTAATTATTTTATTTTTATTTTACAACAGATTATTCATCCAATTACAGTACAATCTTCTCATTCTGACACTCTTAATATCTGGGAAGATCTCTATCTATATACAATATGTATTTATAAAAACATGTATGCTTCTGGGTTTGTATGTGAGATGCCTAGTCGTTGCTAAACCATTCATCCGATTGCTACGAAACTTTGGGGATTTGATGTGTGCATGCCCGCGATCGTTTCTATATATAATAATGAGTTCTGGCATCATAAAATTATGTATTGCTAATCGTTCATCCCATTTCGATGAAACTTTGGGGATTTGATATGCGATTGCCCGCGGTGGTTTCTGCCTAGTTTTTATGACGCTATTGAACACGGCTATCATTGCATAGGGTTATTAAGCTGCTTAGATTTTTTGATGATAAATCCCAGGAGTTTGTAGCATGTTGAACTGAACAGTGATATCTATATGGTCCGTGAATGTTAATTTGATATCATAGACTATAACGAGATCGAGAATCGCTTTTTGTCATTTAATGCTCTACTCAAAAATTGCAAACTTCTGGGAGCGGTTCATTGTATCTTATAGGTCATTGTTAAGCGCTGTTAGGAAACTTTCTTAGAAGGCAGGGAAAAAGGAAACGTAAAAAACTCACTGTAGATCTTTTGGCAGGCTGGATCCGTTGGTGTCCATAATATAAGAAGCTCATATTACTGTTCACCAAGATTCAGAATATTTTTAACTAGTTTGTAATTCAGCATTTAAATTCAAATACTACACTTAAGACACTTAACCGTGGCTTGCTTCTTTGAAAGTTGTCACAGCACTAATTTGCAGGGCCATTCGTAAGTAGGGACTCAGTGTAGGAAGTATGTAGGTAGGTAGGTGCGTATGAACGAAATATGTAGGAAAGGGATCAGGAAAGAAATATTCCCAAACAAGCGCCCTTGAGGTGATTTTGAGATAATGATTCTGACCATTCTGCTACAGCATTCTGCAAGTCAAAGTGCGTTTTTAAGCAGTCTTGGTAAAAGATTGTTTACATCAGAAGTTTGCGATCATCCGCAAAAAGAAGACATCTGCCATATTTTGCACAGATTTGGAAGTTGTCTATAAATAAAAGGAACCACAAAGGACCAAGGTTTGACCCCTGGGGAATACCTGGTAACGCCGGGAATTGAGATTCACAGAACCTGTAAAAAACTGTATAAAAAAGTTATTTTATGAATAAAGAAAAATATATTTTAGTTCTATTTTGCAATAATTTGGTCGCTAGCACAGCGCAGAGGGCCGTTAAGGTAAACGTTTGCAACTTGTATTGAAGTTCTTCAAAATGTTAGCTACTTTAATTTCGTCTTGCTAAATTGACTGCCCCTCAAACAAACTGCATTGTCTTTAATTAAGGAATCCTTTGTGACAGCGCACAGTCTGCAAGATGTTTATGCAAAATTGTTTCAGAGTTTAACGCTTTGAGCTTCACTTAGACAGATAAATGTAGTTGTACCACGAAAAACAAACAAAAAGCACTGTTGTTCATGTTTCAAATTAAATCAAAACAGTCTGTCGTAATGAGATGGTTTGCACGAAAGGCTAACTCCAAAAAATGTGAAATTTCTTGCTTTGTTTTTACTAAAGTTAACTTCTTTGAATTGTAATGGATTGTGTCAAAAATATTGAAAGTTTTGGAAGTTTGTTATTTCGGTGAAATCAACACAAAATTAAATTCCAAAAAGTGTTGACTTATTACAATTCCGATCAACAAGGCAAAATACAACAACGTAGATAAAATTATCAGGTTCCAAAAAAGATAACGGTGAATAATAATGACTGACCCCTCCGTAGTTCAATGAAATTGGCAACATTATAACTAAAAAAGTACATGTTCGATGTAGTTTACAAATAGATTACATCAGTGCGAAAAAATAACAAATAGAAAGTAATGTAAGAACGGTTAAACAGAAGTAGCATAATTATACAATATTTTTAGTTGTGCATAGCCTGCCTCACTAGGTGAACCTGTATTGAGTTGAGTAGTTCCAATCCTTGGGTACGAATACGGAAGTCACGGGTTTTAATACAGGCGTGGCAAACACTTTATGTTTCGCCCTGGTGAAAGCCCACCATTCAGAATCGAAACGTTGCGTTGGTTGAAATAGCTTGAAAAGGGAAGCGGTAGTCTCACTGGCTCTAGACATGGAGACAGTTGATATCAGCACATAAAAAAATAAATAATTAAAAAGCATCCAAGACGGACAGTTGGACTATGGAATTTCGATTTGGGGAATGGGGAGGTAAAAGAGATAAATAAGAGGAAGAGAGTTGAGAAGAACCTGGCTGTTAAATTTTTTTATGTGAATACCACACAAGAGTACCAACCGCCCCGTCTGGGCCAGTGGAACTATGGCATCCCCAATCGAGGAATAATAATAATAAATTTGGACAACTTATATAGCGCTGTTTTTGCGAAAAATCGCCTCAAGAGCGCTGTACAAATTAGCATGGATTTTACATTAGAATTTACTTAACTTAGGAGGCTAGATAACAACTCATCCTGCAGCTATCAAGCGCATGGATTATTGGAATTCTAGATCATGAGGCTGAAGGTAGAGTGGAGGATAAAGAACGAGGAAGTACCTGGTTATTTAGATCTGGTCACCAAACGCGGCTAAAACCATTAGACCCTCCACACAGCATCCCAGATGACATAGGCCCTGAGGGAAATTATTTTCCTCAGGGCCTCCTGCGTGGAGTTAATGTAAAAAAAACGCACGTTTCAGTTGTGAATGGTGGTCTTAGACCAGGACAATGCTAAGAGTACCTTCCACTCTGGAACGTGCCCCAAATATGCAATATATTATTTGAAATGAATGAATTGTGAAATAACACAAATTAATCAAATAAAATTACTTGCGCACTCCGATAGCTAGTCCGATGGTGATTTATCACTAGGCCGATACTGAGAGAATCGAGAATCTATCATACAATTATTTTATAATAATACCAATTTTATCCAAAAAACATACAAAATAAATAGAAATTACAATTTATTAAGGATACTTTGTTGAAGCTTATAAAGCTCATTGTAATATTCAACCCTGTTGATATCTTCAATCAATGTTGATTGAAGATAATGAAATTCTTCGATGATTAAATATTATTAATTATTACACTAAGGTTTATACACTCCATTAAGTTAATCCTGATACTCGTAAATTGAATATTAACTCTAGACTTTGTAGAAAAGTCAAAAAATGTTCCATAAAAAAAAACTCTGGTAGTTTAGTAAAAAATATTCGGGTAGAATTTTGCAATCAGCTCAACCATCTTACCAGCAAAAAAATATGGGAAATAATTATAAATATCATAAAAATAATGTTAGTAAATCATCCCTGATGTTCTACGCCATTTTAGGAGACGCTGTGTGGGGGGGATTTTTATGGAAAGGAAGTAGATGGAGTTCTGGGAAGGAAAAAGACACAAAGGGTGGATGGGAATCTGGGGGTCAGTGTGCCCAGGAGTGACAGGCGTACGAATCCATTTCTTTAACTGTGGTTTAAGGCAATGTTCTGAGAGAGTCTGGCTAGAGTCAAAAGGCTTTCCTCAACCAGTCTCTCTCGATCCGGCCCGCCGCGGAGTAGGTGGGCAAATGCATTCGCCGCCAAGACCCGGACCAACCTGATCACGTGAATCCGGGAACCCCTGCTAAGTCACCAAACGTAGCGACTCACTTTCGATGACCTATAGCAGATTGGTCATACAACAAATGTTTCCCGGGACGGTAATATTCATACCGGCATTCCAAATTAAGATGTAACGTGATGATGTTTCGAACCTGCAACTTCTGGGTCTGGGGAAATCTTACCACTTAGCATTTACCACTCTGCCACGAAGGTCGATAAAAGTTAATTCTGAGAACTGTAATATTTTCTCTCCCTTTTTATATGTATGTATTTTATGGATAGAAAGAAACAGATATTATCACCAATAATGCGGTCAACACAAAATAAAACAATTATTATAAATAATAATTATCAAATCTTGACATGTAGCAAACACTTTGTGGGAATACATAATTATAATAAACACAATTAAATAACTTTGTTTCAATTCCACTTTATTATTTTTTAATCCGACCGGTTTCGGTTCGTACTGAACCTTCCTCAGGGGTGAATAAAAATATATTGAACATAATAACTTAAGCCATTCTGGCATATATAAACTTAAATGTAATGACTGTTGGGCCTTTTACATCGGTAAAACGGCTAGAAACATTCAAACAAGAGTGGTCGAACACTTGAGATGTCTAAACAGTGTAGGTTTTTCAGAATTCGCCTCCCACCTAATAGATAAAAATCACTCATTTAATAAAGCTTCCGGGATAGATGTATTGCATAGAAATGGGATAGGTCTACGCCTTAATAATCTGGAAGCCCTTGAAATAAAAAAGTCATTAAAAATAAATAAAACCAATTTACTTAATAAATAATTAGATTTGTCTAACACCCCGATTTCCAAAATATTTCCATTACCCCCGCCCACCTTCACCCCTCCCTCTTAGGCACCTCCCTCATCGCCCCCACCTTAGTCGATGTTCTGTCTCCCTCTTCTAATTTTACTTATAAATACCATGTTTTTCTGTATTATGTTCAATATATTTTTTTCACCCCTGTGGAAGGTTCAGTACGAACCGAAACCGGTCGGATTAAAAAATAATAAAGTGGAATTGAAACAAAGTTATTTAATTGTGTTTATTATAATAATTATCAGCCTGAAACACTCACCTACATTGAAAAAATCTCCGAGAAAAGATACATGCCGCCGATTGGACTCAAACCCGCGTCCTTCTGATATCCGGTCTCCTTACTTCCTACCGCCAAATAATTCAATATATACTAGTGTTTCATTCAACAATTACTGCTTATTACATTTTTCCACCTTCAAACAAACAAATTTATTTTTATATGGTAAAGGCATTGTAAGTGCTAAATCTCCCACTAGGTGGCGTCGAGACAATTATGTCTACATTTTTTGGTGAAATACTTCAACTCTTCATATATTAATTATTATTTTTAATTGAAAAACTAATGTTTAAGATAAGATTTTTATGCAAAGCATAACATTAGTTTATCAATTAAAAAATTATAACAAAATAAAACGTTTATTTGGGATTATTTTTTGCGGAGAAAATTTTGAATAAAAACCCTTCTATCTTTTTAGAAGCCCGTTTTACATTCTGTAGCAAACGTTAAAGAAAATAATTCAACTCTAAGTCTTCGCAGTCTTAGCACAGGCAACTTACTCACTTTGCGTGTATTACTAGTATAATCCCTTTGTTTTAATTAGTTAGAAATGTTGTATTTAATTAAAATTTATTAGTTGGTAGGTAATTAAACTTTGATCTGGCTTAGTCTGCAATATGCTGGAAGCTGGAATATTATTAAAATGTTTAGATAGTCGATGAAGTAGACTTTTCTAGTTTAACAATCTGTCGAAAGTTCGCTAATAAACCAAATAATATGAAAGCTTTGTATATTTAAATTTTCGAATCGCCCGGGGGTGGAGATTGTTTATCGATTTCTTGGCGTAAAAAACGCTGAATCAAAATTTTGATTTCTACGTTAGATAGGCCCCAATTTCAACAATCTGGCAGATATTTGAAGCATTTAACTAGGGGTGGTTTAAGGCGGGAGTATGGTGCAGCCGTTCCAAACAATCGACGCTTACTTGTGGAGAATATATTTCAGTTATGGCATCAAATTCGACCTTGAAATATATTTAGGAGCGGTGCTCGCCAAGCTGGTAGAACGTAGACCGACGTGGCCCGGTTACAAGCGAAAACTTTAGATACGTTTTTCTCAAAACCACGTTTTCAAGTTGGCTGGAATCGCAACTCGTCGAATTTTCATCCAATTCACTTCATTTAAACAAAAGTAAATTTATAGGCAGGCGAATATCAACTTATGAAAAATTATTATTATAGGGCGAAGTTATTGCAAAATTAATGCCGATTTTTTTTCGATTACTCTTCATTTTGTGTCTGCCATTTTTGCAATCAACAACTGTTTTTTGCAAACTTTGGTTCATGCGCATTCTACATTCATACTACAATAAGTTTTTTTTTGAATTTCCAAGGACGATTTCCAAGGACTCTAGGATTCCGGCCGATTTGGTCGGACTCTCCACATGCGGCCGCTGTATCTTTATTGATATTCAAATAAAAATTTTAATAACGATTTTTCTTGTTCAAATGTACCTTTACATGTAACAGGTTTCGTGAACGAAAACAAATTTTATCTTTTAAATAATAAATTTTAGTATTGAAAATAACTCGGCTGGATCTGACTCTCCCCTTAAGAGAGTAAGTACTTTCTGGTTCTTAAATCAAATTATTAAAACTGACTTAGGCATTCTAACATCAACCCACAGATTCATTAATTTTATAAGTGGGTACCTGCCTGCAGTACCCAACCCAGTTTTATAAACCTGCAAAATCAAGGATTTATTTATTTTTTAATTTTGCAATGAGCAAGTAATTTACTCTGTATTTACACCTCATCCAAAAGTGGAAGATACTCATCCCAGATAAGAGAAGAGCTTAGAGAGAACGTTATTTAGAATGTACGAGTACATTGAACATTCTTCGAAATGGCTTAGCTAGGTTCAACGGTCGTGTCTGAATAACGAGGTGCTTTCCACTAAATGTTCTCTTTCCTTTGCCATTTCTATCAGCCTCGCAACAAGAAAAAAACGGATTGTCCATGGTTATATTGGCTTCGAGCAGAACCTTAAAAAACAGCTACATTCCTTACGTAATCTTTTTACTAGTGAATGAAGAGCAACAACCCGGGCAAAAAGTAAATGGGAGACGTAACAGAATGTGGTAGGGAAGTCGACGAATACATCTTAAGTAATTTTATACAATGTTTCCTGCAGGATTTCTAAGCTCTCGCTAGGATAACTTTTTTGACGTTAGCTCCACATAAGAGGCCCTGGGTAAAAATTCCTTCACGGCCTCAGAGGCCGATGAGAGAGAGAGAGATGACAGAGTCTGTCATCTTTGGGGAAGATGTGTGAAGGGTTTTTTTACGCTAAGGAACTAGAAGAAGTTCTGGGGAGGAAAATTACATGAGCGGTGGGTAGGCATCTGGGAGTCAATGTGTCCAGGAGTGACACGTATGAATCAAACCTCCCACTGCGGTGCAAGGCGACAGGTCAGCAGAGTCCTGCTGGAGAGGCCTCCCTCAACAAGTCTCTTCCAATCCGGCCCACGACCAAGCAGTAGGTGGGCAAATACAATCGTCTCCAAGATCTAGACAAACTCCACATGAACCCGGGCACCCTTGCTAAGTCACCAAACGTAGCCAACTACATGGGCGGCGATACATACGATACCAGCCACTCAAATTTTTTTTTTTTACAGTGAATAACCGCACAAGAATCTCAACTGCTCCCGTCTGGAGCCAGTGAGACTATGGCATCCCCAATTGGGGTATGTTGTGAGGCTGGAGGTAGTGGGGAGGGGAAGGAGGTGGGGAAGAGGAAGGTTGGGAAGTACCTGGCTATTCAGATCTGGTCACCAAACACGGCTAAAGCCATTTACAAGCAACGTTTCAATTCTGAATGGTGGTCTTACACCAGGGCAATACTGATAGTATCTTCCACTCTGGAACATGCCGCAAATATACTATATATTATTTTAAATGAATTAATTGTGAAATAACACAAATTAATCAAATAAAATTTATTTGCGCATGCCGGGTTTGAACCCGTGACCTCCGGACTGTGAGTCAAAAGTCTTACCCACTGGACTACGGAGGTCGTCATTGTAACCATTTTCTTGTTTTCAGTCTGAATTATTTGAAAAAACAAGAACTTTTTTTAAATATTGCATTATTTGATTACATAATTATCACTTTATGCCAAAAAGTGTTCTAAGGCCACAATATAGAAGAAATGATCTTAATGCTACATTTGTTATTTGAAAAGCAAGCAAGAAAATTGTTTTTAAAAAAATGCTTCGTTACCATCTATGTGTAATAATATTAAATTCATAATATTAAAATTTGTCCATCTTGACTTTACTTCTTCAATACAATTTAGTTTTCTAGGGCATCCAATTAACTTTCTTTTTAATTTGAGGTTAAGACCGCCACAATCTGTTCAAAGGAGAATATTTTTAATGAATGCGAAATCAAATCTATTGAATCGACTTTTTATGTAATCCGGAAAGCAGGAAGCAAAATGAAACGATAAAAAGAGATTAAAAAAATGTAAAGGCCACGTGCGGGCATTAATATTTTATGGTGTTAAATTTTTTTATTGAAATTATACAACAAAGATTCAAATGAATAAAACGTACACAATATTTTTAATCAACTGATTTAATTACCCGGTTAAAATATAATATTTTCGCGTCCAAGTTGGGAACTAGTAATTGCTTTAAAATAGTTAAGTTACACAAACTCCCAGTACCATGGTAAAATATTGGTCTATCTGTTTATTTACAGTCTTACCCACTAGACGACCTCCGTAGTCCAGTGGGTAAGACTCTTGACTCACAGTCCGGAGGTCGTGGGTTCAAACCCGACATGCGCAAATAAATTTTATTTGATTAATTTGTGTTATTTCACAATTAATTCATTTAAAATAATATAAAGTATATTTGCGGCATGTTCCAGAGTGGAAGATACTATCAGTATCGCCCTGGTGTAAGACCACCATTCAGAATTGAAACGTTGCTTGAAAATGGCTTTAGCCGTGTTTGGTGACCGGATCTGAATAGCCAGGTACTTCCCAACCTTCCTCTACCCCACCTCCTTCCCCTCACCACTACCTTCAGCCTCACAACATACCCCAATTGGGGATGCCATAAGCTCACTGGCTCCAGACGGGAGCAGTTGAGATTCTTGTGCGGTTATTCACTGTAAAAAAATAAAATAAAAAATACAAAGAATAATGTCTGTAGTGGGCAGAGGGCGGCCGTGTGGCAGACACTGGGCGGGTAGCGTGGATTTGCTTGGTGTAAACCTAAGTGACCAGCTCAGGTATGAGGGCTCCATCGAAGCCAGAGTAAAGTTAGCCTCCCAAAAACTGGGCGTACCTACTGTACAAGGCCCGCAGATACTTTAATAGTACACTAACTGCTAACCCTGTACAAATCACAAGTGCGCCCCACGGTTGAATTTGGCAGCCACCTCTGGTCTGGAGCTCCAAAATACCTGAAAAATACCCTCGACTCTGTGCAGAAACGAGCGGTCCGTTTGATAGATTCTCCCATCTTAACAGTCGGATTGCAATGTTTAGAGCACAGGCGTCGGGTGGCAATGCCATCCTTGTTCTACCGGTATTACAGTGGAAGATGCTCCGAGGAACTAGGGTCATTGATCGGTACCGGTGCTTAGTCGGGAAACACGTCAAACGCGTGCCCAACATTTGTACGCGCTTGACCTTTGTCACATGAGAACGGATCGTTTCTTCGACTCGTTTTTGTGTTCAACAGCTCGGCTGTGTAAAGATTTGCCGGCCTCTGTGTTTCCTCTTTCCTACAACATTGGTATCTTCAAGACCAATATTCATTCCTTCCTCTCCTCAAAAAGACCCTCCACACAGCATCCCAGATGACATAGGCCCTGAGTGAAATTATTTTCCTCAGGGCCTCCTGTGTGGAGTTAATGTAAAAAAAAATACAAATCTACAATTTCATTCCGAGACTTGTGAAATTTTGCATACATGACCTTAAAAAAAGGGAAAGGTCATCGAGTACATCTGATATAAAAAAAAAACTTGGTTCAAAGCCGGGGCAACCAACGCCAAGTTATATTAAATAAGTGGGAAAATACATGGGAAACAGCTATTTTTGGGTTATGGGCTTGGTTTTAATGAAATCTTAACAAATATCGACTTTAGCAGGGGTGCCCGGGTTCATGGGGTGAGGTTTGTCTAGGTCTTGGCGATCAATGCGTTTGTTCTACGGCATGACAGGCCGTATCGAGAGAGATTTCTTGAGAGAGACCTAACCTAGACCTCTCCAGCTGGTCTCTCTCGGCTCATCGGCTTGCACCGCAGTTGGAGGGATGGATTCATATGTCCGTCACTCCTAGGCACATTGACTCCCAGAATCCTACCCACCCCTCATACCCTTTTCCTTCCCAGAACATCCTCTCCTTCCTTTCCCTAAAAGACCCTCCACACAGCCTCATTAATTAAAAACTTTATATAACCTTTAAATTAATTGAAATTTACATATTTGGGAGGCGGATTTGGGTACCACCGCCCAAGGAACCATTGGATAACCTACGTGTCTGCCAAAGGTAACCCCAAGTAGTTCGCTACTTTGGTGCCCAGGCTCATAGGGTGAGGTGTTCAGGTCTTTGCATCGGATGCGCCTGACCATAAGCTGCTGTGACCTCTCCAGCTATGACCAGCTGGTCTCTTTCAACCAATCGTCTTGCATTGCAGCGGAAGGGATGAATTCATAGGTCCATTACTCCTGGGCACACTAAAGATTTCCTCTCCTTTTTTCCTCCTCTGAAAGTTCCTCAGGGCCTCCTGTGTGTGGTTAATATGAAAACAATAATTGAATAACAATCTATTTACCGATGTTACCACCGCCGCGCCGCCGACTCATTTATTACGCTATGATGTTTTTCACGCTATTTTTCATTGAGAAATAACTCGCCGTGATATTATTTTTCTCCTGGGAACGGAAGCAAAATTTCCCGACAAATATCCCTAACGTTTTTTAAAATTTGCTCTTCCTAAGCGTTAGATAAGATTGATGTTTTTCAAAATGTTCTTAAAAACTACCCATCTCTCTTTTCATATGAATATCGCACAAGAGTCCCAGCTGCTCCCAACTGCTTGGAGTCGGTGTGACTATGGCATCACTTCTATTTATAGTGGTGAGGGGTAGGAAATGGGGGAGAGGAAGGTGGGGAAGTACCTAGCTATTCAGGTCTGATTACTAAGCACGGCTGAAGCCATTTCAAGTAACATTTCAATTCTGAATGGTGGTCTTATACCAGGACGATAATGAGAGACTGAGAGTATCTTCAATTCTGAAACGTGCCGCAAAAATAACTTATATTTTTGTTATTTGTTTTTGAGGTGTAATGCCGTGTTGCACTACCTCCTTCTTTAGCCAAAGTTTCGGACAGCGTTGTAGTGTTCATCATCAGGGCAGATCCGGCAGATGTCACACATCTGCCGGATCTGTCGGATCTTAGGTTAGCTAAAGAAGGACGTAGTGCAACACGGCATAACATCCCAAAAACAAATAACGACAATACTTTTGACCGTGAAAATCGGAGGCGATCTAGCGATGACTCCCACACGCTCTTGTTTATTTATTTTTTATGTTTTGCGGTTTTCTAAGCTTATACATATACATTTCTTTTCAGTTATGCTGTACTATGAGAACTGAACTCCGTTGTTCGTTTTTGTACCGTCCTTCTCCCCATATAAGGGGTTGGACCCTGGACCGTGTCCCCGCCTACGTACCATGGCCGGTCTTCTAGAACTGGTGGAGCTGCACCTGTTTGCCGCGCCACACCCCGTGACATGAAGAGGCTGGGGAGAAGGCTGAACGACATCCGAAAGCTGTCCGTCCCGCCTCCGGCGACCCGACGCTTCTCTCCCTAGGGTCTTCTTCATGTTTTCCACTTACTGTCGTCTAGGCACCACCGGCTAGCTGGCTTAAGGACGACGCTGCCGGTTGTGGGGAGGCCGGACAATCAGCCTCCTTCACTGTCTCGGGGACTGCCGGCAGCCAGGTTGCGTTGACACCGGTTCTTATCTGTATATATGTTATTTTACTTTTGTTTCCTTCTTTTTAACGTACAGTGCTCGGTGCCGCCCGCCGGATTATGTATGGTCATGTCTCCCGCTATCATGAGCTAATTACTCATGACGGCTGCTGTCATTTTGATTACTTTATTTTTTTGTTGATGTTACTAACAACTTGTTTGACTGTCCATGAGGCTCACTGCTTTTGCATTGACACCTCCATGGGCTTTAGAATTGTAGCGATTGACCATTACAGTACAGTCCTGTAGGCGCGCCCGCATACCGCCACCTAACACAGTAAGAGGGGACATTGAAGGTCTAGATTCGTTACATTAAAAGTAGAGCCATTTATTCAAAAAAATTAGATTCTTGCGAGAACTCCGAAGGGGCGACCATAAGTTGCCTATACCGGGGTGGGACAGTGGTGGGTACTTCAATGACCGTGAAAATCGTATCAAAACTTATATTGTTTAGGACCATTAAATTGTGAAATCACACAATAAAAGTGACTTCTTCACGATAGAATTTGAACCCATTGCTAGTCGAGAGCATTACCCTATACTACGGAAGTTGTGATTAATATCAGTATGGTTAATATCATTATGTTTTTTCCATATTTTAATTTTAATTTTATAGTAGCTGAAAAAACCTTTTTCACTTATTCTAACTATGAAATACTAACTTTTTGTACTAACTTTATATTTTATATGTTTTTTAAGTCTATTTTATACTTTGGATACTTGGAAATATAGTATTTTGTTTTAATATTACCCACACTCAGGCAGTGCCTTAGTGGGTTTTCATTTCTTGTTCATACTATTTGTTATTATATGTATACTATAAGCTTTTATACATTATATTGTACAAAGAAATGAGAATAAAAAGTTTAAAAAAAATAAAATAATAATAATAATGCGAAGCTTTCAAGAAAATTATGTAAGAGGAAATAATACATTCACCTGCATTGTATGAGTTGTCTCCAATCGTTTTACGATTTCACGCGAGAAGAAATCCAGTTGCTTGGAGATGAAAATATCGTCAAAATGATTTTCAAAAGCTGTGCCGTTATTAAAGAATATGTTGGATGGGAGTGAAAATACGAAAATCTATTTTCACGTATTTTCGTTTCAATACAGATTCATTTTCTGCCATCTGCAACTTTTTACAATTGGAAAATATGAAAAGAAACAAAAATAAACTCACCTTGTCTTATCTTATCTTTTTGCTTTGAAAAAATGACATCTTTGACACCCTATTATTTGATAAAGCTGATCATTTAAAAAGGGTTTACGAAGGGAGAAATGAAACGTGAATTTATTTACTGAATCCGTTAGTTCATTACCAACGGATCCCATTCAATCTTTTACAACCTTTCTTTTTAACAAATAAGCATCATAAATCGAATTCTGTCTTCTATTGATCCAAATTAATGATAGCAGAAGATATCCATTGAATCGCTGATACCTGATAATTCGCCTGGACTTTCTGAAGCGTTTCATTTATTTTTTCAGCTGACACGCTAACGAAGGGAGAGATATCTTTGGACAGACGCTAATAAATTAATCTCCTTAGACTTTATGGGGCTATTAGTTGGATGAAAACGTTGATTAAGGATAGAGTGACATTAATTTAATTATGTTATATATTTTAAAGTGATGAAGAAAACACGATTACAATTAGACCAATTGTAAAAATTGTTCAGTTAATTTTCAATCCCACGAAATTCTGATCAACCTTGGTGCATGACTTGTTATAGAACACGTTACACGCGATACGATTCAATACTATTGAAAAAAACATAAACAATAAGGAAAAACATGACGTCAAAAATGTGATAAAGAAAACACTATTACAATTAGACCAATTGTAAAAATTGTTCAGTTATTTTTCAACCCAGCAAAAATTTGATCAACCTGGGTGCATGACTTGTTATAGAACACGTTACACGCGATACGATTCGATAATATTGAAAAAAACATAAACAATAAGGAAAAACATGTCAAAAATGTGATGAAGAATGAACGAAGAAATTTAATGTGATAAAGAAAACACTATTACAATTAGACCAATTGTAAAAATTGTTCAGTTATTTTTCAATCCAGCAAAAATTTGATCAACCTGGGTGCACGACTTGTTATAGAACACGTTACATAAGATACGATTCGATAATATTGAATAAAAACATAAACAATAAGGAAAAACATGACAAAAAATGTGCTCTCTGAGCGGTATTATTTACGTTGTGAGATTGCTCTGAGTTCAGTGCTCTTAAACATTATGTTAACATAAACAATCTACGCCGTCAATTAAAATATAAATAAGTGAAGTGGGTCTTATCTTGGAAGTATTGATGTGAGGCCTTTGTAAAATCCTTTGTTCAATCGAAATCACTTACAAACTTTGTCATTTTTATATCACATAAATCAAAACCAAATTCCTTATTCTTAACATGGTACAAAATAAAGACACTCCTGTTATCTGTGCGCTTAGATCATTTAAACTACCCAACGGATTTTCATGCGGTTTGCACCAATAGTTAGAGTGATTCATGGGAAAGGTTTTTAGGTTTTTAAGGCAAACTTATTAGGTAAAATGTTAGCGGATAACTCAACCCTCGATGACCAAGGTGCTGTCCCGACGTCGGTTCCTCACTGCGGTTTTCGTATGAAAAAGCTGAGGATCCGGCATCTGGAAGTACTCCATGTTTTACGAGAGCTTGATGTTAATAAAGCTAGTGGGCCTGACGGAATACCTGCCCTGGTACTGCAGAGGTGCGCTGCAGAAATAGCTCCAATTTTGACGAAGCTTTTTAAAATGTCCCTGAAGACTGGCTCTGTGCCCTCTGGTTGGAAAAAAGCGGTTATCCATCCTATTCCAAAGAAGGATGACCGCTCCAACCCGGCCAACTACCACCCCATAGCGAACACATCAGTTCTGTCTAAGGTAATGGAACGTGTGATCAACGACAAACTGCTCACATACCTCGAGAAGAACAAAATTATTAACATTTCTATTTTTGAGAGTGATATTTCATGGTGGAATTCCATTATAATATATTATAATAAAACTAATATAAAACTTTATTCCATTATTATTTTTAATTGTAAAACTAACGTTTTTAAGACAAGATTTTTTATGCATAGCACAAAGGGTAACAATTATTATAAGCAATAATTATCAGCCTGAAACACTCATCCACATTGAAAAATCTTCCGAGAAAAGATACATGACGCCAACGGGACTTGAACCCGTGTCCTCTCGATTGCCGGTCGATTGCTCTTGACCACTGAGCTATGGCGGCTTATCTTATCTTATCTTATCTAGATAAGCCGCCATAGCTCAGTGGTCAAGAGCAATCGACCGGCAATCGAGAGGACACGGGTTCAAGTCCCGTTGGCGTCATGTATCTTTTCTCGGAAGATTTTTCAATGTGGATGAGTGTTTCAGGCTGATAATTATTGCTTATAATAATTGTTACCCTTTGTGCTATGCATAAAAAATCTTGTCTTAAAAACGTTAGTTTTACAATTAAAAATAATAATTAATATTTGACAAGTTTAAGTATTTCCCCAATAAATGAAGACATAATTTGTCTCGACGCCACCTAGCGAGGGATTTAACACTTACAATGTTTCTCTCGCAAAAATAAAGTTGGTTGTTTTCAGGTGGAAAAAAAAAAAAAAAAAAAAAAAAAAAAAAAAAAAAAAAAAAAAAATATATAATAAGCAGTAATTGTTGAATGAAACACTAGCATATATTGAATCATTTGGCGGGTACGAGATAAGCCGCCATAGCTCAGTGGTCAAGAGCAATCGACCGGCAATCGAGAGGACACGGGTTCAAGTCCCGTTGGCGTCATGTATCTTTTCTCGGAAGATTTTTCAATGTGGATGAGTGTTTCAGGCTGATAATTATTGCTTATAATAATTGTTAACTTTATTCCAATTAATTTTATTCGACCGTAACCGGTTTCAGCTCGTTAAAGCCATCTTTAAAGACCGTCAATACGGATTCCGGCGGAACCGCTCGTGCGGTGATCTTATCGCGTATGTGACGCATGTTTGGGGGCGGTGCCTGGAACGTTTCGGTGAGATCCAAACGGTTGCACTGGACATTTCCAAGGCCTTTGACCGGGTTTGGCACCGAGGACTTGTCAACAAACTGCCTTCTTACGGACTTCCCGCATCCTTGTGTACGTGGATTGCCGACATTTTGAGGGGGAGGTCGATTCAGACGTTAGCCGATGGTTTCACCTCTTCCTTACACTCGATAAATGCTGGCGTCCCACAGGGATCGGTTTTGTCTCCGATTTTGTTTTTGTTGCACATCAATGACCTTGTCATGTGCACCAATTCACTGTTACGCGGATGATAGTACAGTCCATGATAGCTTTTTGTTTGACAAGCCCCCAAAGGGCTCACAAACTCCAACAGCTCGTAAGGCTTTGAAGCAAAGAACGGACGGTTACCTCGAGAGTGTTTTCTCTAGGGGAAAAAATAATCTTGTTGAATTTAATGTTTCAAAGACCCAATCTTGTCTGATTACGTCTAAAAAGAATCGAAATAAAAATCTAGTATCTTTCAACGGAAGCAATCATCCGAACAGGCCCTCCATTGATATGCTTGGTCTAACCCTAAGTGACCAACTGAGGTATGGGGGCTCCATCGAAGCCAGAGTAAAGTTAGCCTCCCAAAAACTGGTCGTACTGTACATGGCCCGCAGATACTTTAATAGAATACAACTGCTAACCCTGTACAAATCACAAGTGTGCCCCACGGTTGAATTTGGCAGCCACCTCTGGTCTGGAGCTCCAAAATACCTGAAAAATACCCTCGACTCTGTGCAGAAACGGGGGGCCGTTTAATGGATTCTCCCATCTTAACAGACGGATTGCAATCTTTAGAGCACAAGCGTCGGGTGGGAATGCTATCTTTGTTCTACCGGTATTACAATGGATGATGCTCCGAGGAACTAGCATCATTGATCCCTTCGGCACCGGTGCATAGTCGGGAAACACGCCAAACGCGTGCCAAACATTTGTACACGATTGACATTTGTCACGTGAGAACAGGTCGTTTCTTCGACTCGTTCTTGTGTTCAACAGCTCGGCTGTGGAATGATTTGCCAGCCTCTGTGTTTCCTCCTTCCGACAACATGGGTCTCTTCAAGACCAATGTTCATTCCTTCCTCTCCTCAAAAAGACCCTCCACACAGCATCCCAGATGACATAGGGAATGACTGAGGGAAATCATTTTCCTCAGGGCCTCCTGTGTGTAAAAAGTTAATGTAAAAAAAAGTTAATAATTTGTCAAGATTTTGTGTAAATTGGTTGAAATATAGGCTGGCAAGCGGGCGTTGTGGATTTGTTTTGACAGATGGCATTGGTTATAAAGGTTGGGTAATGGCGTGGCAATGTGTTTCGTTAGCCATAGCAACGTGTGTCTGGGTCTGCTAGTCAAATTATAAAACTATAATTAAATCACGTATTTGACGCATTTTAAAGAGATTATTTTTGTACACAACAAAAACACGAAATGTCGGAATGAAACGTGACAACTATCAAAAAAGACATGTTATAGAACATAGAAGACGTTACAGAATAAAAATTAATATACTTTACTTAATGCTGTAGTAAAATGCTTTCCTTATAAACACGAATGAAATTTCCAGCCACTGTTGCAGATGCTCGAAGAATATAAACTTTACCACCCGGCTTACGAGGTACCTTCTAACAAACGTGCTAATAGACCAGCTTAATCTTCGTGGACTGTAGTGTTTTTTTATTGTCTTTTTAATTTCTTTCAATGACTGAGCACTCCTTTGTAAGAATCCTTTGTGCCCAGGAAGGTAAGGCCATACTAGTCTACGACACAAGGTTTAACAATCCTGCTACCCACTTCCGAGCTCTCTAAAATTGTGCTCTAAATTTCAGGACTGTAGACAATGTCGTACAACTGCATAAAAACTATTATGAGTGAAATTGATTAAAAACGTGCATAGGTAGATAAAATGTAAAATGAACAAGCTTACCTTTTTTATGTATTATCTGTAAACTCGCACAAAAAGCTCCGACAGACGAGCTACTTAAAACTTTTAAAAGCATATTTCTATATTCGCTTTGGGAGAAAAAAAAACGTTAGATCCTGTAGTCGCATTTTTCACTTTTTAGAAATTTAAGTGCCACGATTACGATGCATCAGCATGAAATCCTTCCTATCCACTGCTAGTCTCAGACGTCATTATATTTCAAACTAAATAAATAAAACATTATTATTTTTTTTTTTTTTGGTAGAAAGCAGTCACTTTGTGGTTTGACATATTAATTAAAGGAAAACAATCACTTTGTTTGTAACCACGATTTATTTATATCAGTTTTAATTTATACCCTGAAGATGCTTGTATTAAGCGAAACCGGTCGGTAAATAAAAATTAAATCAATAAATCGTGGTTACAAACAAAGTGATTGTTTTCCTTTAAATAAAACATTATTTTGTTATACTTTTGAATGTAGCTATAACTTTGTGGTTAGTCATTATAGATAAACGAAACAATGTTACTTTGTTTGAACCACTTATATATTTAAGTAGAGCCGACCGGTTTCGGTACGACCGTTCCTTCTTCTGCGCAAACATATACTGATTTGACCGTTACAAAATAGTGGTTGGGAACAATGTATTATTACTAAGGAGTATAGTAATAATACATTGTTCGTTACAGTATAAGTTCGTTATAGTAATAATATATTCCTAGTGTGGAGGACAATATATTATACCTTTGTAATGTAAATGTACTAAGAATAAATAAAAAAATTTAAAAAAAGGATTGTGGTAGGGGTGGAGCCGTTGCTAGATATTAATGAAGAGTGGGTGGGTAGGGGAACGTATCCATGATTGGGCTGTAAGACAATATTTTTTGTTTGTTGATAATAGATTCATTATTTTTAAGGGATTTTTTTTATTTCCAAGTTATCTAAGTTACCTGAAGAAGGAACGGTCGTTCCGAAACCGTCGACTTTACTCAAATATAGTAACATAAGTGGTTCAAACAAAGTAACATTGTTTCATTTATCCATTATTTTGTTGTTTGTTTTCCTGTAGGTTTTTGGCTTTCGAAATGGTACCCCCAACACGTGTACCCATGAATCCCTTTACGGCTTGAAAGGGCCCTTCCCGCGGTAGTCCTACGACAGAGTAAACCACAACACAATCTCTTTAAAATGAAGTTTCTTGTACACTTGAATTTATCTGGTTTCCGCCTCATTAATTATTGGAATATGTACGTAAATGTGTAATTAGTGTAGACTACCTCCCCTGTAACCGTACTTGTCAAATTGATAGTTCGATATCTACATTTGAACGTGAACATAAATTTGTTATTGACCTTGCAATTTTTTTCTTCAACGCCCCCTTCCCCCAAGGCTGGGGGATCCCCGACTCCGTAAGTGCCTAGGACCCCTGAGCCTCTGAGTCCGGGATTGCCACATCACAAAACTTTGAGCTTTTATACAACTTTAGTATTAAATGTCCGTGTAGCTTTGTAATCCGCATCACGGCCACTACCAAAATCTCCACATAATTCGTTTTGCGACCTTATCGCTTCGCGTTGGAAAGACAACCCTTCCCGGAGTTTGGGAGATTTGTAAAAGTCAGCCAATTAAAGTGCCAAAGTCCACCCTCTCAGCCTGAAGCCCTCCCAGTAATTAAACAAAGCAATATTACGTATTACATTCCTGCGAGATACAGCTCAAGTTATTAATACGGACATAGGTAGGTACGTTAATTTCGAATTAGAAGTTTGATTATTCTGTTCCTTTTGGAAACAGCTTTAATTACGCCGTAATAAAATAAACTAAATGATGGATATAAATTTGAACATTTTATTCGAACTCTATGTATATTCCAAATCCACGTATAAATTTTTACAACATTTTCACGATTTCACGTAACATTTTCTAGTCCTTAAATCTACCAATTTATGCTTCTTCGAAACTTCTATTCAAAAGTATTTACGAAGCGCGGTTTCCAGTTGGTGAATTATTCACATGGCGCACGTACGCGAAACTCAACACGAGCGGAACTCCCTTCGCAGTAGTTTATGTCGGCTTCTTGAGAACGGGGCATTTCCATGACTAGTTTTTAAGTCGGTTTTGGATGTAGAACGACCTACCAGCATCATTTTTTCCTTCTTTATTAGATCCGAATCTCTTCAAGACGCATATTAATATTAGGTCCTTACATATGAAATTGGCGTTTTGTATGGGAGGAACATAAAGTCGATTTTTTTTTAAATATAATATATTTATTTAATCAAAGTATGTACCATTGCTATTTATGCAATTTTGCCATCGATCCCTTCACTAAAAAAACCATTCGGACGGGAATCAATAAAATCTTTGAAGGCGGTTTGGACTGCCCCATCGGAGTTGAATTTTTTCCCTTGCAAGAAGTTATCCAAATTTCGAAAAAAATAGTAATCTGTTGGGGCAAATCCGGAGAGTACGGTGGATGTCCAATTGAAGCTCCTCTAATTTGGTCTAGCGTTGTCATGAAGCAGCAGTGGCCTAGAGCGATTAACCAGCCTCGGTTGTTTAGCAGCTAGCTTTTCCATCATGGTTTGCAGTTGCTGACAATAGACATCTGCCGTAATCGTCTGGCCAGATTTAAGAAAGCTGTAGTGAACGACACAAAAAAAAAACAAAACAAAAAAAAAGAACATACATCTGTGTTTTCTTTTGCGGCACCGTCGCCATACACATCACGGTGGAACTCGTACTCGTAAATAACGCGATATTACAAGTTTTCCATTTTGTAAACTAAGTGACGCAAAGAAAAAAAACAATTAAGGAAAAAACAAATGAATTATAATTTTCGAAACACAAATACATGAGTAAATAGCTGTATAATTTTGTATTTGGAATTCCTAACCAAAGAGAAGATATTTGAGATTAATGTTGCCAGTACGGCAAAACGCCAATTTCATATGTAAGGACCTAATAAATCCCTTCCCACAGCCCCTACCTAAACCCGCTTTATAATACTGCCCAGTGCTGGGAGGTGATATAGTTCCCAGGTCTTTACATTATGGGAGAGATTGGAGGACCCACCACATACCCGCCCTGGTATAGGTAACAGATGGTTACCCCTTCAAGGCTCTTGCAAGGACTCTAATTTTTTGTATGAAAACGGCTCTACATTTAATAAATGATACTAGACCTCCATTGCCCTCGCATACGTTGTTAGGTAGCAGTATGCAAGTGCTACTATGTACAGTTGTTAGTAATTATAAAGAAAATCTTACCTGGACCTCTTTTAGGTAAGGGGATGAAATAACAATAAAGACAATATGTAGGCAGTATGCCTACCCTAACTTATTTATGTACATAAAGCACTAAGCAAATTTCTAACAATGAAATATGGGAGAGATGTGCGTGATTGTGTATAAATCAAATAAGCGTTAACACTTTACTTGTAACGGTATATTTACCTAATATCTATCTTTACTTATCACCGCCATCCAAATACTCTTAATATTTCTCTCGTATTCAAATAAAACGATCAATTGAGAGAGGGCGCTACTGTACCAAGTTCAACATTAGCTTGGAGTATTTTGCGAATTTAAAAATAAAATCAGTGCTTAAAAATCAGTGCAATAGAATAAAACGGACATATAAACAACTGATTTACAACATATATTGTAGTCACAGTGAAATGATACCTTGATTGCCTATAAATAGTGAATAACTTTAATAGTGAAGCTACCAGCTTTTGTGACAAACGAACAATAACTACCGGAAAACTATTACCAAAATGAACAAAATCTAGTTAGGAAGTGACTAAATGTGAATATCAGTGAACCTTTTGTGGTCTATTTACAATTAACAGGTGAAAATAACCTAAATCAGCACTTGTTGATTCGGCAATTTATTGTCAGTATGTAAACTAATTGAAGCGCCATCTGTTGAAACTTAACTGTACTACGTTCTACAGGCAGCACACAAAACACCATCGATAGATAGCCACACCAATTAATCCAAAGTAAACCAACAGAGGATACCACTCGGATGACATTAATAGTTCAGAAAAAGACCACTAGAGGACACTACCAGTACTATAAATAAAATTGTTTAACATTTTATTTAAAAACCATCTCACAAATCATGGAGGAAATTATGAATGCTCTTCGTCACATCCAAAAAGAGATAGATGAACAAAAACTCACCATACAAAAAAGCGGAGAAAAAGTCACAGAACAAGTAACACAAAATATAAATAACATTATGGAAGAAAAATTTAGAACATTAGAAGAAAAATATGACAATCTCCAAATAACAGTAGAAAATCAAGAGAAACGTCTTTATTTCTTGGAAAAACAAGTTAGACGAAGAAATGTTGTATTTTTCGGAATAGAGGAGAAGGAGTCATCATACTTAAACTTAGAAAATACTTTGGTTGAATTTATTGAAAAACACTTTGATTTAAACATTGAACGAAGAGACATACAAGAAATAAAGAGAATTGGAAAAAAGGGAGAAAGACCTAGACCAATTGTTGTCACTTTTTCTAATTTAGGATTGAAAATCGATATATTTAAACAAAAAATTACACTGAAAGACACAACATACTACATAAAAGAAGACTATCCGCGTTATATATTAAATAAAAGAAAAGAATTACAAGAGCAAATAAAGATTGAGAGAGAAAAAGGAAACACTGCCAAACTTATAATACTGGACAAAATCGGGAACACGGCGAATAAGAGAAATCTCTCAATACCCCCTGAAAATATTCATATTCAAGAAAATAAAACAAAAAAGAATAAACAACAACCGTCTGGCTCGAAAAACAAGGTCACAAGGTCAAATAGTGTCACCGAAGGAGCTAAAAAACCAAGCATGTTGAACTACTTGACAAATACTAATACAACGAATAAAAATGCATAGCAACTAATCCCCTCTCTCCACATCGATACCACAAACAAAAAAAATTCAATAAAAAACACAAAAAATCTTCCAACCCGGCTGGTCACCGTGGAAGATTATGACCAAAACCCTCCAATGATACAAAACTCAAGCTCAACTTTAAAAACTTCGAAAAATCACTCAAAGTTAAGCCGTAAATAAAAAAATTATAACATACGACGTCAACACCCTGTCATCATACGACCGAATATATAACTGGAAGAATGCTTAAATAAAAATTAACTAAGATATTATGGAAATTTAGGAAGTTAGACGACAGGGCAACAAAATAGAAGAACACAACACCTTTATACTTTGCTACAGAAAGGATCAACTGGCATAAACTGGTACTCCATAGCACAAGACAGACAAAAATGGACATCTTTGGAGGAGGCCTTTACCCAAACCGGGGTTCTTGTTAATTCATCAATATTTTTTAAAACATATACTTATATTACTAACATAATCTAAGCTAACTTAGTAATACAAATCATATTTGAGTTTATTGTAATATTGTAACTACCAACTATTGTAAAACAAGAAATAAACGGGCTTATTATTATTATATTATTATTATTATTATTCAAATAAAACAAGTGCAGACATGTGGGTAGATCAGTGTAAGAAAAGACGGATTATTCCAGTAACAAAGATGTAACATTTATTTAAATAATTTCAAACAATTTTGGGTATAGCATGATTAAATAGATTTAAATCTACAGGGGTGGTTGATTACCATAGGTTTGTCAAATTAATGTGAAAACTATAATCTCGGAACATGTGGTATCGATAAATGGAAGCAAATCATTAGTTAATCCTGAAGGGCGCCTGTACAGATAACCGTACATATTTAGAAGGATTTAAATTAAATGCTAGGGATATATAATAAACCAAAGTTAAGCTATACTATCTCGTGATGATCCATTACAAATTTTTAATTCGCTCACGTGTGTTTCGGCCATGACCTTTGGCGGCTTGTAGTTCAGCTGTCACACCATGTACTCTCCGAAACCAACTGACGAACGTATCGAAACTTTTCCTCGATTCGCCCTCTACCGGCGCCTGTACATTAACGGCCGGCTGTCAAATTCATCAGGTACCCGCGTGGCTAGAAACTCCGTCTAAATTAGGCCAGTACTTGTCCAAACTGTTGCATACTTACACGTTTATTTATAATTACATCCGTACCATATTTATTTTTTAACCATAATTGTTATCGGAACAGTGGGTTGCGAACGCGAACCGATTTTAGAGCTGTTGGATCGGCGGTAATCAGAAACGGAATGGTTCCTTTTTTTCGTTTGACGACACCGGTTGTCGGTAAACTAGATGATGAGAAAACCCATGATCGCTATTGGCGTGCGAGAAGCATTCGCGAGTCGAAATTTTGAGATGTAAAGTAGAAAAGCAATTAAAATACAATAAACATTTTGTTATAGCAAATACTGTAAAAAGAGACAAAAAATGTTTACGTACACAAATATATCCCGCGGCATTGGGAATGAAACAATTTCAGTATTTTTCTTTTTTATAAGTCTTATATTTCAACGAAATTCATTTCATAAATTCAAAGCAAATGACAAACACAAAAAAATAACCTTCTCTTCGTTTCAAATATGACTTGATATAAATTTTTAAAATTTTTCTTCGTTGTTTTGAAATTCCAAGGAACCGGTTTGATATGTTATTCATCCAACATAGTTTTTTTTATTATTTTACTTTCGTGACATTGCAGAGCTATGGAACAAAATTCTACTCTAAAATTTAATAAATTATTAAATAGGAGTGAGTTGAGCAAATAAAAATGTTGGTGTAACAAGCTTTTCATTTCATGTGATGATGTAGATATAATCTCTGTGTAATATAAATTGGTAATATTATATATATATATATGTATATTACCGATTTAGAGGCGTATATTTATAATAATAATCTTTTAAACCAGGATGGTGCAGCCGACACGTCATATATTTATAGGGTAATACGTGAAAAGAGTTTCTTGTTTCTTTTTTTAAAAAGAATTTTAAAAAATAGAAACAAGAAGAGGAGAAAAACGTTATATAAACAAACAAACAAACAATCAGAGTTTGCAATTCACAGCCGGTGGAAGTGAAACCTCCAGAGAGAACTAAAGTAGACAAGAGTGGGTATGTCACTAAGAAGCACCGCACAAAAAGGAGACCGATTATACTACGAGTATCTCATTCCTTCGCAGGCTAAATCCTATAGATTCATGTGTTTGTCTCTTTTTAGTGTAGCTATTTTACGTTTTTTCGAGTTTCAAATCACAACGGCGCTTAAGAAGTTTTCACTTCAATAAATAATCAATTATGTAGGAGGTGGTCTTGAGTGAGCTCGGGCCCAGCGGTCACTCAGAGAGGCGCTTGGTGCTGGAAGGGTGCGGTCACCATCGTGTTGTTGTAGCCATTGGCCACTGGCTCCAGTGATCCTGTGTCTCACCAGGCTGGCGAATAAAATCTATCCTAGTTCCGTAAATATTGTCGACGCTGCTGACCTTTGGTATCCAAAAAATTTTACAGACGTTATTATATTGTATCCGGGGTCGTTTCATCGAGCTGATCCGGTAGTGACACCTTGTTTTACATGTGTACATAAAAGAAGAAAAAAATTAAAGATGGAATTAAGTAAGAATCAAAATAACAAGAATTTAAAAAATAAAATGTGGTGCAGATATGCTTAGCACTCACACAGATTTCCCTCGTGACTGGTTTTTCTGATCTGAGTATTTCTTGTGCCCTTTGTCTGGTACCTCTTTTTCCATAATTTCAAAACTCTAATATTCCTGGTTGTTATTTTTTTCACCTACATCTCAAAGATATCCGCGACAGCTTTTTTTCTAGCGGAGGGGTGTGAAAATCATTAATAGAGTATGTTTTTCCAATACCAAGTATTATTTGTAACGCCAAAATGGAGGCGTTCTTTGCAAAGCGATTATTTGGCGACAAGACCACCTTCACTTCTGTTGACCAGCGTCTTTCAAAGTATATGTAATTAAATAATATAACGTTCTCAAGGCGCAATTCAATTTTGCTACCGCAGGCATTTGTTTCTTAAGTTTGTTTTACTTCCCGTCTGTTGTTAGCGTCCTTAAACCAAACAATGAACTTTTCCACAAATATATATATATTTTTTTTATCATAGCGATTTTTCAATGTTATATTCCACTTACAATAACAAAGCGTTTTCATTATTGCTTTTTAAACATGAATTAGTTGACAATATTCGACAAACCCGACATAAGCGCTTAAAAATTTGCTGTATTTGAATTATTCTTGAAGGTATGTAAAAATGCAAACAGATAATATGTTACGTAATAAATAAAGCTATCTAAAGTTCGTTTACATTTTTTCGTAGAGACACCATGTGGTTAGGCATTATAATATTTTTTTTTTAGTTTTTGTTTATCCGAAAAAAAAAATATTTACATTGCAAGAATGGTGATTTGGCGGTCTCTTTGGATTATCAGAGACACTGAAAAGTACTGTTCGAAAATCTATGCTAAATGCTAAATCATCATGATCGACCACAATGAATCATAGATGGCACTCACTTGTCCGTTTGGAGAAATAGTGCAGTTCATATTTATTTAAAAATATTATTGTTACGTGTGGTTTGAATATATTGCAATCCATTGTGATTACTACTTTGGTTGTGTAAGGTTGACAACCGGCTTGTGCATATTTCAAAATTACAAAAATTGTACTGACCTTAATTTAAGTGGATTGAAGTCACTGGGGGAACTCCCACATGCAGAGATCAACATATAAGATTAGTGTACTTGTTTTTCCCATGAAATTTGTCAGATTGCTATTTTTTGTGACATATTATCGTCGCAAAGTAAATTCACTATCATATTTTTGAGTATTACGCTCAGAGAGTTCTGGCGTTATTTATACGCCCCAGGCTCGCATATTATAATATACCATGTCAAAAACACGTGTTTGACATGAAAATAAAATGAATAAATGTTTTCACGTAGGTTTTAGACATGTCCAAGGCTGTTTACTGTTTAATGCTATCCTTTAAAACATAAAATATTAGTTTACAAAACTCTCACGCAGTACTCGTACATCTTTAATTCGACAAGTATTGGTCAATTTCCGAGCTGAAGGGTGCGGAATGAGAATTAAGGCTGTAAATTGAATAATGATGTCACGCCCCTTCAGAGGGTGGCGTGTGGCAGGACTATTTCACAAAGA
Source organism: Limnephilus marmoratus (assembly GCA_917880885.1). NCBI lineage: Eukaryota > Metazoa > Arthropoda > Insecta > Trichoptera > Limnephilidae > Limnephilus > Limnephilus marmoratus. Next base: position 50,524,243 of record OU862914.1, on the reverse strand, counting down.
ATAGCAAAAGCAATTAACGCTACATCAAAGTTCGTTTCCAAGGCTGTATTCTTCCCTTATCCCCAAGGGTAATAAATATCCTTTCATCTCATTAACTCACTTTAGTCCTAATACTTTCACAACTTTCAAACTTTTAATATTTATTACTGGTTCTAGTTGAGTTGGTGAACGTGTTTTGTTTTCACTGAGCAGATCGGATGTTATTATTACGCTAAAATCTGTATGGTTGAATTTTAAGAGGGTGTAACCGACGTGTTGCTCTCCCTCATTTCTTAATTTATATGTTTTGCTTATGTACAATGCCCCGGTGCAACCAATAAAGCTTGAGTGCCAAGTTTGCACCGGGAGACATTCTAGAATCCTATAATTTTAATAATTTAATAATCTAGACTTTATTTATGATTATTTACGCCTCTAAAGGCAACCAGGCTGACCAGCCTCCTTTTTAGTTATGTCCCTGAGAAGGGCCGTTTTTTCGGCTCCGAAGGAAGCAGCTACTCCGCCAAACGGACTGCCTTCCCTCCCTTGCCGTTCTGCCGTTATGGCACGGCAGGAAGCGGCTGCTCTACCAAGCAGGCTGCTTGACCTCCCTTTTATGGCGGCCCCCACAAGGGCCTTTTTTAGGCTCTCAGTCGGCTTTACCGTGCCGCCAGCAACGATCTTTTTCAAAACACATTTTATCATTTTTAAATGTCTTTTTTCTTAATATACAAATGCCCCGGTGACACAAATAAAACTTGGATACCAAGTTGCCACCGGGAGACATCCTAAACTTATTATTTTATCGCCTTCAGGGCTATTTCTCCGGCTACAAAGCCAAAAAACCAGTTTGGGCGTCCATATTTTAATATAACTTCGTTTAAACACCCCTTAGGACGCTGAAACTAAGACGTTTCAGTGCAGAGTCCTACGGGGCATCCATAGAGCCATAAATAAACATTGTAACTCTTAAACTGCCAGCGCTATCAGCACTTGAGCAGATTTTCGAGACTTTAGCATCATTTCACTTTTTTTCCATTTTAAAAAATCCCAGGACCTCGTAAAGCGACGGAACCAAAAGGTTTCGATAGCCAAGCTTACGGGGGACCTGGGAAAAATATTAACTTCTTTATAACTATTCAAATTCCTCTTTTAAATGTAAATACCTACCGACAAAATGTCAAAACTCATTAAACTAACTCTAAAATCATCAAACAAAAATTCTACGGATAAAAAATATCCGTAGAAACCCATTAGCATTAAGAAAACCATTGTATTAGTTATAATTTAAGCTGTATAATTAATTTAAGAAACCAATTTTAATCGACCACTTTCGAGGAAATGGTCGGCAAAACCAGCGGCAACAGAAAACCGCACCTTATATACAAAACGGGATAGGTAAATCCCCCCACTCTAAAAATGTACCACGTGACCGTTTTTTCACACGAAAACGGGTATAAAAAGCGTGATTTTTTGAATAATAAATTAGTTCTTCCATCAACGTCAACTCGTGTTATTATTTCCTACTGGGAAGTTTATTATCATCTGCTGCCTCCCGCCGACCTCTGCCTAGGCTTGCTCCTGGTGCCATCAGTCTCCTCCAGAAAGCCGGCCCTACTTCAGGCAACCGCCACGCACCAGGACTGGGCAGAGGATTAGGCACATCCAGTGTCCTCAACTCATCAGGCACTGGGTGCACGGGAGGTCAGTATTTTATTATTTCAACCATTTCATCCTATTCGTGCACTGAGACCCGGTACTATTTTTCAGTCTTGTGGCGACGCTGATACGTCTGTTACAAGTGGTCCTTCGAGCCGGATCCGCTGCACGAATCCAGGATGTCCCCGCCCGCCCTACGATCGAAGAGGACGGCGCAAGACGATGGACCTTCATCACCCCCTGCTGAGCCCCCGGCTGCTGCTCCGGACGCTGGAGACGAGCCCCTGGGCGTGCCTGACGTCTCCCCTGACGCCACGCCCCGGCCCTCATCCAGCACAACCCCGGTGACGAGCTCCGCAGAGGACAGCGATGAGGGACCTCCACCCTCCACAGCCACGGAGGATACGGTGCGCCAGCTGCGACGACAGCTGCGCCACCAGAAAAAGCAGATACAACAGCTGATGGCAGCCCTACAAGCGCCACAGCCTACTGCACAACCAAGCCCCGCAGGGCTGACACAACCTAGCACCTCAGGGCTGCCACAACGCAGTACTTCAGGGCTGGCACAAAGCAACGCTCCTGAGCCGGCACGAGATAGCCGAGCCCCGCAGCCAAGCAGCCATGGACAATCAACATGGGTGCAGCCTCACAACGCTCCTGAGCCGGCACGAGATAGCCGAGCCCCGCAGCCAAGCAGCCAAGGCAATCCAAGATGGATGCCGCCTGGACCTTCCGGCCCGGTACCGCCCGCACCCCTGGACGACCAGAGGCAGCACAGCGCCGTACGTGAGATGCCCGTTGGACCGGTGCCTCTGGTGGACCAGAGGTACGCCTCGCCGGCGCAGCTAGGGCCTGAAGGCCCTCCGCCGCCGCCCCCTCACTACTATGGGGAACAAAGATGGATGCCGCCTGGACCTTCCGGCCCCGTACCGCCGCCCGCACCCCTGCTCGACCAGAGGCAGCGCACCGCCGTACGTGAGATGCTCGTTGGACCGGCGCCTCTGGTGGACCAGAGGTACGCATCGCTGGCGCAGCCAGGGCCTGGAGGCCCCCTGCCGCAGCCCCTCAACTACAGTGGCAGTCCAAGATGGATGCCGCCTGGACCTTCCGGCCCCGTACCGCCGCCCGCACCCCTGCTCGACCAGAGGCAGCGCACCGCCGTACGTGAGATGCCTGTGGGACCTGTGCCTCTGGTAATTGGGGAAAATGACCACCATAAACAGATAAGAAATCTGTCACGGCTGCCACCTAGAGTCCTCGCCCAAGAGGATAACTTCATTAGAGTCACTAAGGCAGAAATTGATGTGATAATTAAGGGTTTGGGTCCTAAGAAGGCACCAGGGCATGACAGGCTCAATGGCGTAATAGCGAAGCAAGTTTGGGTCCACGCCAAGGAGGAGCTCTTCCAGGTGATGGACACGTGCTTGAGGAGGGGAGTTTTCCCCTCTGAGTGGAAGCGTGGCGTGCTCCGGATTATACCTAAGGGGAACGATAAACCACTCACCGACATCAAGGCCTACCGGCCGATAACGCTGCTTCCCGTTTTAGGCAAGATTCTGGAGAAATTACTGAGGGAGCGGCTCCGTCAAACCTTGTCCCCGGCCAGTGACCTCCAGTTCGGTTTCGTCCCCGGGAAATCCACGGTGCACGCCCTGTCGTATGCGCTTGAATGGGTGAAGGCTTGCCCAAAGAGGTATGTAGTTGCAATATTCCTCGATATCACTGGTGCCTTCGATCACGCCTGGTGGGCAATGATACGTACAAAGGTGAAAAACAGGCGGTGTTCCAACTTACTGTTCCAAGCCATCGATGACTACCTCTCTGATCGTACCATTACGATCAGTTTCGGTGAGTTTTGTATCCAGAGGGAAGCCGACATGGGATGCCCGCAGGGCTCCATCCTTGGACCCGACCTGTGGAACATCTCCTTTGACGACTCCTCCAGGTTACCCTTGCCTGAAGGATGTATCGCTGTCGACTACGCTGATGATAAGTTGTATCTGGTCGCTGGGGACAGCAGAAAGGAAGTGGAGAGTAAAGGCAGTGAAGGTTTGCAGATGTTCCTGGACTGGGGTGAAAGAAACAAGATGACCTTCGCTCCCCACAAGACCAAGGGCCTCCTGATGAAGGGCTCTCTCAGTAGAGCAAGAAATCCTACCATCAGAATGGGAGATTCTAACATCCGCTTTTTTGAAACAGTGAAATATTTAGGAGTTACTCTAGATCGATCGTCCTCTTTTCTGGCTTACGTCAAAGAAGTATCCAGCAAGGCCCAGGCTCTCTTCTTGAAGCTGAGGAGACTCTCCACAGCTGAGTGGGGATTGCGTAATCCGGCTCTGCGAACACTATATAGGTGCGTGTACGTGGCGCAAGTCTCGTATGCCGCCTCTGTGTGGGAGCACCGCCTGGACAATTCGCTGATTCTCTTAGCTCTCAGGCGAGGCCAACGAACCCCCTTGCTGGCACTCTCTGGTGCGTATAGAACCGTTGCTTCGGACGCTTTACCCGTTTTGGCTGGCATTTTGCCAATCGATCTGGAAATCAGGGAAGTGCTCACTAAGCAGAAATTAACCAGAGGAACCCCGGCCACTCACCTAGGCGTTGTTCTGACACCGGGCGGGCCGGGGACTCTCCCTGGGCTGCTTCGTCAAATGAGGGATCTGTCGCTCCAGGAGTGGCAGGTCCGTTGGGATAGAACGAATAAGGGAAGATGGACTTTCTCCTTCTTCCCATCAGTTAAAGTCAGAATGGAAGGGGTCTTTCTCAAGTTGGACCACCACATCACCCAGCTTCTATCCGGCCACGGGGAATTCAGGGGGAGACTTCATGCCCTCTCCCTGTCCCCTCACCCCAACTGCGCCTGCGGGTGCACGAACCAGTCGGCGGAGCACATTCTGTGGCAGTGTGAGATAATGACGGACGCAAGAGAGGAAATGCTCGATGGTTTGGACGTACCAATCAGACCAGTGTGGAACACTGATCTGGTTTCGAACAAGACGAATTTCGAGTGCCTGAGGAACTTTACAAGGATCTGGGTTGAGAGATGGCCTGAGCTTAGAGTCGCTGATTAGTAGATTTTGACACCAGGTGTACTTGTTCCTGACTTACCACTGACTTTTCTTGCTTCTATTCTTTTACAAACTCTGCCCAGGATGTACAGTTTTATTTATTTATTTTTTTTTCATTTTTATGTTTATTGTTTGCATTTATATTTTATGTTTTTTATGCTTTTACATTTTTATGTTTATTTTTTTCTGGATTACACAGGCCCTGCGTTATTCAACGCTCATGTTTATTTTATGTTTTCTTTACTTTACATGCTTATGATTTATTTTTCGTTATTTGGTGCAATTAAACGCCTAGCGATGACTCCCACACGCTCTTGTTTATTTATTTTTTTATGTTTTGCGGTTTTCTACGCTTATACATATACATTTCTTTTCAGTTATGCTGTACTATGAGAACTGAACTCCGTTGTTCGTTTTTGTACCGTCCTTCTCCCCATATAAGGGGTTGGACCCTGGACCGTGTCCCCGCCTACGTATCATGGCCGGTCATCTAGAACTGGTGGAGCTGCACCTGTTTGCCGCGCCACACCCCGTGACATGAAGAGGCTGGGGAGAAGGCTGAACGACATCCGAAAGCTGTCCGTCCCGCCTCCGGCGACCCGACGCTTCTCTCCCTAGGGTCTTCTTCATGTTTTCCACTTACTGTCGTCTAGGCACCACCGGCTAGCTGGCTTAAGGACGACGCTGCCGGTTGTGGGGAGGCCGGACAATCAGCCTCCTTCACTGTCTCGGGGACTGCCGGCAGCCAGGTTGCGGTGACACCGGTTCTTATCTGTATATATGTTATTTTACTTGTTTCCTTCTTTTTAACGTACAGTGCTCGGTGCCGCCCGCCGGATTATGTATGGTCATGTCTCCCGCTGTCATGAGCTAATTACTCATGACGGCTGCTGTCATTTTGATTACTTTATTTTTTTGTTGATGTTACTAACAACTTGTTCGACTGTCCATGAGGCTCACTGCTTTTGCATTGACACCTCCATGGGCTTTAGAATTGTAGAGATTGACCATTACAGTACAGTCCTGTAGGCGCGCCCGCATACCGCCACCTAACACAGTATGAGGGGACATTGAAGGTCTAGATTCGTTACATTAAAAGTAGAGCCATTTATTCAAAAAAATTAGATTCTTGCGAGAACTCCGAAGGGGCGACCATAAGTTGCCTATACCGGGGTGGGACAGTGGTGGGTACTTCAATGTGCCTCTGGTAGACCAGAGGTACGCTTCGCCGGCGCAGCCAGGGACTGGAGGCCCTCCGCCGCCGCAACACAACTACAATGGCAGTCCAACATGGATGCCGCCTGGACCTTCCGGCCCCGTACCGCCGCCCGCACCCCTGCTCGACCAGAGGCAGCGCACCGCCGTACGTGAGATGCCTGTGGGACCTGTGCCTCTAGTGGACCAGAGGTACGCCTTACCGGCGCAGCCAGGGCCTGAAGGCCCTCCGCCGCCGCTCCTTCGTCACCATGAGGGACAAGGATGGATGCAGCATGGACCTCCTGGCCCCGTACCGCCCGCACCCCTGGACGACCAGAGGCAGCGCCCCGCCGTACGTGAGATGCCTGTGGACCCTGTGCCTCTGGTGGACCAGAGGTAGGCCTCGCCGGCGCAGCCAGGGCCTGGAGGCCCTCCGCCGCCACCCCCTTACTACCACATTGAGGGACCATCTGCATACGCCCAGTGGGCACATCATGAGCCGGCGCAGCCTGATGACCAAATACCATCCGCTGCCAGTCCGAGCTCCGGCCTGCCGCTATTCCCACCGCAACCAAGTGCTGAGGAGACGGCCCGCCAAACCAGAGCTTGGGTCCAGCAGACGGACAACCCGATGGCCCATTGAAGTACCCACCACTGTCCCGCCCCGGTATAGGCGACTTATGGTCGCCCCTTACTTATCGTCATCAACCCGATGGCCCAGTTCACCAACGCGCTCACAGAGGCCATCAGAGCTTCAAGGGCTCAGGACAGCCCCCATCCCACAATTGAGGATGACCCCCGGATGGCTGCTCTCATCGCCAGGCAGTCGATGGCCAAGGACCTGCCTCCCTTCTCTGGGGACCCACTGGAGTGGCCCACCTGGAGGGCGCAGTACAACCAATCAACTGCTACCTGCCGGATGACTAGCAGTGAAAACCTCATCCGACTGCAGCGGGCCCTCAAAGGGAAGGCCCGAGACGCCGTGGGACCCCTCCTGATGGACCCCACTCAAGTGACTGAAATCCTTGACGTGCTGGAGCAGCGCTACGGAGGGACGACTTCGCTGGCCGCCTTGATGCTAGACAAGGCCAAGCGGCTCCCTCAGCTGACAGCAGAGGCTTCTCTAGAAGAAATAGCAGACTTTTCGGGAACGGTGCAGAACCTGGTGGCATCACTTCGCTCCCTCAACAATGAGGGATACCTGACCAACCCGGCGCTCCTCAGCGACATCGCGGGGAAGATGCCGTGCACGATGCGGTTGGCGTGGCTGATGGAGGTGCGGCGCTACGACGCACCCGCTACGATCTGCCAGTACGCCGCCTTCCTGAAGACCATCGCGAACGCCATCACCAAATCAGGTATGGTCGACCCCGCGAGGTCTAGACCGCGTCGCGAACACTCGTTCGCCACAACAGAATTCGGGCCGCGAAATAGTGAAAGTCCGTCGCGCAAGTCACCACAATATGACAACCGTGAAAAACATAGTGAAAGTCCGTCGCGCAAGTCACCACAATATGACAAACGTGAAAAACATAGTGAAAGTACGCGAAAGTCACCACAATATGACTCGTATAACAACACGAACCCTAGCGAAAGTACAAATCGCGACGGGTGCCTACAGTGCGGCGAAAAGGGTCATTGGCTCGAAGACTGCCGTGAGTTCGTCGGGAAAGATGTAAAATTACGATGGGAGACGGTGAAAAGTTCCCGACTCTGCCGCGTGTGTTTAAAAGGACATTCAACAAAGACATGCAAAATCCGAAACTGGTGCGGCATCGGAGACTGCCGCGCTCCCCATCACAAGGTGCTCCACGACCCTACGTACGTGAGAAACCCCGCAACAGCCGACGTCTACCACATGTGACGCCAGGCCGACGGCACCATACCCAAAGTGGTGTCAATGGTGCTCCTCGTCAGCGCAACAAGGACGAGCCCGCCCTGCCCCAGCAGTACTTCTGTCGCATCAGTCGTGCTCCTCATCGGCGCAGCAAAGACGAGCCCGCCCTGCCCCAGCAGTACTTCTGTCACATCAGTCGTGCTCCTCATCGGCGCAGCAAAGACGAGCCCGCCCTGCCCCAGCAGTACTTCTGTCACATCAGTCGTGCTCCTCATCGGCGCAGCAAAGACGAGCCCGCCCTGCCCCAGCAGTACCACTGTCAAGGAAGTGGCGCCTTTTACACGGGGGGAGTCAAGCAACCCCATCAACGAGAAAAATTTGGTGGTCGTCATGGACCCCGCGATGCCCCGCAACAGCTGGCCCCGCGGCGGAGTCCTGGACGCTACCCCTGCTGGCGAAGTAAGGACCGCCCGCATCCAGACGAGCACCGGAGTCTACGTTCGACCCGCCGCGGAGCTTGCTGTGATCCTGCCGGCCCCGCCTACTGATGCGACCCCTACTGACCGACCTTCAACACGTCGTGAAGACTAGTGCAGCGTAGCTACACGGGGGGAGTGTAACCGACGTGTTGCTCTCCCTCATTTCTTAATTTTATAATTTATATGTTTTGCTTATGTACAATGCCCCGGTGCAACCAATAAAGCTTGTGTGCCAAGTTTGCACCGGGAGACATTCTAGAATCCTATAATTTTAATAATTTAATAATTAATACTTTATTTATGATTATTTACGCCTCTAAAGGCAACCAGGCTGACCAGCCTCCTTTTTAGTTATGTCCCTGAGAAGGGCCGTTTTTTCGGCTCCGAAGGAAGCAGCTACTCCGCCAAATGGACTGCCTTCCCTCCCTTGCCGTTCTGCCGTTATGGCACGGCAGGAAGCGGCTGCTCTACCAAGCAGGCTGCTTGACCTCCCTTTTATGGCGGCCCCCACAAGGGCCTTTTTTAGGCTCTCAGTCGGCTTTACCGTGCCGCCAGCAACGATCTTTTTCAAAACACATTTTATCATTTTTAAATGTCTTTTTTCTTAATATACAAATGCCCCGGTGACACAAATAAAACTTGGATACCAAGTTGCCACCGGGAGACATCCTAAACTTATTATTTTATCGCCTTCAGGGCTATTTCTCCGGCTACAAAGCCAAAAAACCAGTTTGGGCGTCCATATTTTAATATAACTTCGTTTAAACACCCCTTAGGACGCTGAAACTAAGACGTTTCAGTGCAGAGTCCTACGGGGCATCCATAGAGCCATAAATAAACATTGTAACTCTTAAACTGCCAGCGCTATCAGCACTTGAGCAGATTTTCGAGACTTTAGCATCATTTCACTTTTTTCCATTTTAAAAAATCCCAGGACCTCGTAAAGCGACGGAACCAAAAGGTTTCGATAGCCAAGCTTACGGGGGACCTGGGAAAAATATTAACTTCTTTATAACTATTCAAATTCCTCTTTTAAATGTAAATACCTACCGACAAAATGTCAAAACTCATTAAACTAACTCTAAAATCATCAAACAAAAATTCTACGGATAAACAATATCCGTAGAAACCCATTAGCATTAAGAAAACCATTGTATTAGTTATAATTTAAGCTGTATAATTAATTTAAGAAACCAATTTTAATCGACCACTTTCGAGGAAATGGTCGGCAAAACCAGCGGCAACAGAAAACCGCACCTTATATACAAAACGGGATAGGTAAATCCCCCCACTCTAAAAATGTACCACGTGACCGTTTTTTCACACGAAAACGGGTATAAAAAGCGTGATTTTTTGAATAATAAATTAGTTCTTCCATCAACGTCAACTCGTGTTATTATTTCCTACTGGGAAGTTTATTATCATCTGCTGCCTCCCGCCGACCTCTGCCTAGGCTTGCTCCTGGTGCCATCAGTCTCCTCCAGAAAGCCGGCCCTACTTCAGGCAACCGCCACGCACCAGGACTGGGCAGAGGATTAGGCACATCCAGTGTCCTCAACTCATCAGGCACTGGGTGCACGGGAGGTCAGTATTTTATTATTTCAACCATTTCATCCTATTCGTGCACTGAGACCCGGTACTATTTTTCAGTCTTGTGGCGACGCTGATACGTCTGTTACAGAGGGTATTACCAGAGAAAATCAGAAATATGTCATTTTTAAATTAGATTTTAGACCATTGACTCTTTTCAACAAAAAATTGAAAATGGATTTCGAAAGATTGTTCTTTTATCTGGCATTCGCGTGTTTTAAGTTTTGAAAAAAAAAATTTGTATAATAAGGTTATACCATAGGTCGTTGGCAGATTTGTTAAATTTTCAAAAAAGATTTTTGAGAGACAAGAGAGTACCACACCCATTTCAAATCTTATAATCATGCGGTAAAATAAATCAATACATTATCTGGGTATCGCATGTTTAAGAATTTTAATTTTAGTTTAAATAAAATCATTAAAAAATATGTACGTACATGTGTTTCTTGGCGAAAATTGGTCCGTTTGTGTATTTATTTGCGCACTTACAAACTAATACATTTCAGTTTTTTTTTTAACATTCTTATTTAACTTAGACATTATTGAAAAATGATGAATACTTATAATCAAAAAATAATTACAAAAAAGTACATTATTTTAATAGTTTTATCATCACGCCTTTCAGCATTTTTGGATGTAGTTATAAATTAAAGCAAATTTGTAATGAAATAAAATCGATGTTGAGTTATAATTTTAAAAAGCCGGTACGAAGAATAATTAATCTTTCTCATTGTAACCGCCCTGCACGATCGTAAGAACAACTTTCGACGAAATGTGGATTTTCGGCCGCTGGCTGTTTAAATGCTCTTAATAATCCGGCTGAGAATGTAACTCTGACACCGCGCCGTACGCAAAACCATCTTCGTGCTTGAAGTTTCTTAAAAAGCTACTTTTGTTATTCGATTTCGAATTCAAGCAAGTAGCCAATAATGTCAAAGGATGGCGCCACTTACATTAGCAGATCGCATGAGGACGTGCCCCTGGCAGGTATAAGTACTACGAATTTGTAAATTTGAGTTTCTCTCTGGATATGGAAAGATTGACGGTAATGTGATTATTTTGGTAGTTGTGAAATATAGTATCACGCCGTTCTATATTACTTATGACGTCATTGCCTGTCGCGGTTACTTTTTTCCTGTCACTGGATCGCCTGAGATTATTTTTCCGAGGAACTGGCTATTTTTGGAACCAGTTTCTATCGGAATTATAAAATGGTTACCAACACTCAAACTTGGTGAAGCCGAACCAAAAGCCGCCCGCGGGGCCTTGCAGAAAAAACCTGCGGAGCGGGTTTTTAACCGCTAGTTAAGTATATTTTGTGTTGAAAAGGGTGTAATTCGACTACCAGATACACGCATCGAACTTAACCCTTTTAATCACTAGTTATGCTTACTATTCACCAGACTATCAAACCACCTCTAATTAAATTGAAAACATTAGAAAATTCGCTACGAAAAAATGATCACCGTTTTCAAAAAAATTGCGAGCAACACACTCAATATTTTTTTATTAAATTCGATACTTAGAATTTTTTATTCTAGCATTTGAGTTACTTATTATTCTAGCGTCTCTAAAAAATACCATCAATTTTTTTATCATGAAACTCTTAAGTACGTATATCACAATTTCTAAAGCGGTCTGTACACACAGATCAAACCGCCCGCGCCGGGGCCGTCTTGAAGTGAACGGATAAAAGTGTGACGGAGTATGAAGAATTCGTCTTGCATCAGTACCTAAGGTTCAGATTGACCTCTGGAGCCCTAACACCGTCGATCGATAAGGATAACTTTTGGTAACTTCTCGTCGTTCCCTAGTATAACTGCAGATCAACAAGTAACTGTTCACAATCACTAAGTGTGGTTTTAATATGTTCGACGCCAACTTTACTATTGTTTGTTCTTTAGCTATCTGCTGATGTCCTAGGGAACGATGAGAAGTTACCGAAAGTTATCCTATCAATCCTTATCGGTCGACCGATGAAGGTGTGGAGGTCAAACAAAGGACACGGAATCGCAGTCGATATACAATAATAATAATGTGAAGGGCGAACAAAGACGATTTGCAAGTGAGTCTTGACCGGGAGTTTAAAACAGAATGAGCGGCAGATTTTTAATGCCGCGCGGAGAAAGTTCTTGTGACTTAAAAATGGATTGGATTGCTTCCACAAAGGCATCAAATATGCATCATATCTTACTGGTGAGAACGGGCGAACGGAATATATGTATGTGACTCTATTCCGATTCTCTTTTTAACCCATTTCGTTGGGGAGAAATAAGTTACATTCTCTTAATCCTCCAAGGATGTGTGTTTCAAACCTCCAAGGGTGTTTCAAACCTCCAGCTCAAAATCGATCATTTTTCTGGGATATCGCAGGTGACATTGTTAACTTTTTTCTTATGGAAAGGAAAAATTTACTTGGGTAACATAGCATAACCTAACACAGCCTCTCGGTTCGGTGACAAAATAAACTAAGCAATTTATTGTGTTGTGCGAAGATTTTATATATCGTTACTACCAGGCGCGGCCGGTGCCTCAAATTGTAGGTGGTTCACCAAGCCATTCATCAAAAACGAAAGGTTGATATTATATTTTCAAAAAAATCTAGACATCTTGCATAATTTTACATTATTTACTATCTAAAAATATCATGTAACTATATGTATAATATCGTGCGATGTAAAAACATGCTGATGTCTACAAAGACATTACATACTTGATGTCTAGAGTTTAATAAAGTATCCTATGCTTGCAAAGTCGTGTTTTCTCCATAGAGATATACAATTTCTCCAATCATAAAAATTCTGAATAAAAATGCGTATATGGGAATTGACCTGCCAGGTAAGTAGGTATGTTTTATGTATCTGTTTGTAAATTTATATAATAAAAATACGTATAGCCTAGGAACTCATAATAAATTGTACAACGCAACATAACTAAAACGGCGCTCTAGTAATTATCCAATTATTATAGAATTATTCTGGTATCAATATTTTTAGAAGCATTTTACACTCCATTACTATTGATATTACATCTATTAGAAGATTAGTGGAAAGGGCGGGTGGTGGGTGTGATATCCATTTAAAAATACTCAACCTTCCAAAGATAACCATAATAACAATAACGCAATAATCCAATAATAATTAAGACACAAGAAACGTTTCACTCTGCGGCGGGGATCGCCAATATCGTCATTTAACTGTCGTTACTGACCTGTGAAGTTCGCAATGGGTGACAAAAAAATAATTATGTCAAAAAGGTACACCCCAAGGGCTCGAACAAGATAATGTCACACGAGACGCATAGCTGACCCTTTGACTAATGGTTACATTTTAGAAGAGAAGTATTATTACTTAATATTATCTTGTTCAAACCTTACTATCGCTGGAAGCAAATCTTCGGAATATTTCGGAAGAATGCCGAAGCTCTTCGGGTCGGCCGGGCGCCGCGCGATCAGCCGATTTTTAGTGTGACATGTATCTGACGTTTTGGGATTTTTTACTACGAGCATCATTCGAATTATGGGGCGCCTAGCTCTGGCGCACGGTTTAGGCATTGTACCTACCTCGATTCCTCGGTCCTAGCGGGTAGCGGGTAGACGCCGTAACTGGCGCGGGCGGGTGAGAACAATGCGTTTATTTGGCCGTAATACATTGTTAATTGTTAGATTGAAAAATAATTATAATTAAATTTAAAGATTGTGCTCAATTTTATCAATTTTATAAATAAACACATTACGTAGAAATACGATGAGTTATAAAATGATGTTCAATTTTTTTGGCGGTTCAGCGCACCATTGCACGTTAGCGCCAGCCGCGCCTGGTTACTACATGGTTTTATAGTGAAGAGGACTAACATAAAAAAAAGATTACATCAAAAATCTTAATAATTTGTGACTTACAGACGGTATAGGTAAGGGAACGTACCCTTACTACGTGACCCGTTCAGGGGGGGAGGGGGATCTTCAAAATACCATGCTTGATCACAATGAGGGGCGGGGGGTTAGGTTTTTATCACGTCGTCAATATAGAAATCTAAATTTTGACATAAGTTTAATCTTGATAATATTTTTCCACTTGTAATTATATGTATGCATGCACTCCTGCCATCACGCAGCAAGCGCCGTATTAATAAAGACAAATATAAGCCAAATATATTTTTTTAACTTTTTGTTAGCAAGAATTGATTCAAAACCATATTTATGAATTACTACATGAAAACTGTAAGGGGAAGGGTGGGGGGGGGGGGTTTAAAATATACTACACGTGATCACCGAGGGGGGAGGGGGGGTTAAAAATTGCAAAAAGTGGGTCACATAGCATGGGTACGTTCCCTTATAACTGCATCTTAGAGTTGAAAGTGTGGAAGTTTCAATTATAAACTTGCAGGTTGGTTTGAAGTAGTCCTGGGTCGGTCGTGAATAACCCGCTCATTGAAACCCGCTCATGGACCACCATAGAGCGAGCTGGTCATTTTTTCGTCAGCACCCGGGTCCCGCGACCCACTTCTCGCAACCGCTCTACTACTGCAACCTGGGTTTCGAGTGCGTATGTGGCGGGGCGAGCGGCGATAGATAGATGTATGAGAGAGCGAACGGTTTGTCAACACCCGGGTTTCGCCACCCGCTCTCTCGACTCAGGTAGTAGAAAGTAGCTGGGTAAAGCGTAATCGAGTTTCATATTTTGTGTCACGAAAGGAGCGGGTCTTCGCGACCCGCTCGTGACACCAGTGAGTCGTGAGCGACCCGGGTCGTTTTAAACGATCGATCGACCCAGGACTAGTTTGAAGGTATTTATTTTATTTATTATGAAGTACTTATTGAACTGAAAATCAAGTACTGAAATTGAGGTTCAGAAGTTATTTTTTTGTTCAATCAAGTACTGGATTTGAGGACTTTTTATAATTTATTTATTGGGAGTTATTTGTATGTTCAATCAAGTACTGGATTTGTGGTTCAGAAGTTATTTATTTGGATTTGAGAAGTTGAACTTTTTATAATTTGTTAAAGTTTATTGTTGAACTTCCATACTTTTAACACATAGCGAATTTACGATACTTTTATAATTTATAAAGGCAGTTATGTATTTATTTTATCAAGTACTGATTAAACTGAAAATCAAATTGAGGTTCAATCAAGTACTAGTTTTGAGGTTCAGAAGTTATTTATTTGTTTAATCAAGTACTGGTTTTGAAGAGTTGAACTTTTCATAATTTATTAACATTTATTGTTGGATATTTTTAACAGATAATGAATTTATGATGTCCGTGGCATTCATAAAAAGTGGAATCCAAACATTCGGCTTTGCTAGCAATAATATATTTCTAGAGCTATTAAATGGATAAATAAATTATTGAAGTTTTTCATTTTGTAAAATCGATGGAGCACGCGGCAATCCTTCCACTCAACGAACGTCTTCAGTGTCATACGATCCATTTCGAATGAAATTGTGTGGACGGCTTTACTTTACGAAATTCTTTTTCCGAGTTTCAATAACGCCTTTTTGTTGATTCTGTTCACACTCCAAGTCGACTCGTCCGTCTAATTTGATATCAACAGAATTTATTTTATAGTTCAGAAGTGGATTATTTGAATTATTGCTGAATTGGATGAAAAGCGTGATGCGGCGGATAAGCAAACTATTTTACTTATTTGATGGAGAAATAGAACATGGTTGGAGTGAAAACAGAATGAGAAATTTTCTTCGCTTCAATAATATTTATCTAGCGAAGAATTTGTAGTACAAAATAAAAATAGTTTTATGTCGTTTAGGTGGCAATTGGATGAATGGTATAGGAATTACTTTCATAATGAGTAATCAGAGCTCACCATTATATATGTATAAAAACTTTCGCGGGCATGCGTACATCAAATCACCAAAATTTTGTAGCAATTGGATGAATGGTATAGGAAATAATTTCCTAACGCCAGATCTCACCATTATTTATAGAAACCATTGCGGGCGTGCGCATAACAGATCACCAAAGTGTAATCGTAATCTATTGAATGGTATAGGAACGTTCGTTTTTATTTATGAAGATAATGGTCCACCAAACAATTCTGATATTATCGAGTTTGTAATTTAAAATATCACAATTATTCACGCTTTTCCAGAAACGAAAAGCACATTGAGGGAGGTGTTTACCAACTGTTTGTTTATTTTATTCACTGCAATGGAGCCAATCTATTTGGCATAAATTGCAGTTGATTGTTAATATAATTGAAAACAATATCGGTAACAAAACAATAGTGAATTAAAATGAATTTATTGAACTAAATAATTAAAATGCATACAAATTACATTAAACCAAAAAAAGTAGGGAAATTGTTTTCCTCTTTCGTTTCTGCGTGAATTTAATGAAAAAAATATATAATATCTTCTTCCTCTTCTTCTTGTACCCTGTCCGTTCAACGGACGTTGGCTATCAGGTTGGCTATGTGGAATTTGTGTACTGTGACCCGTACATTAGGTCTACAGTAGACTGGCCAAACTAATGTCTCAAGTTTTTCATCCATGAGGTTCTCCTTCTTCCAGGGTCCCGTCTTCCGGCAATCTTTCCCTGCGTTATGAGATGCAAGATTTCATACTTCCCTGGATGTCTCACCACCTGAAAAGATTTTTTTTTTTTTACAGTAAATACCGCACAAGAATCTCAACTGCTCCCGTCTGGAGCCAGTGAGACTATGGCATCCCCAATTGGGGTATGTTGTGAGGCTGAAGGTAGTGGGGAGGGGAAGGAGGTGGGTAAGAGGAAGGTTGGGAAGTACCTGGCTATTCAGATCTGGTCACCAAACACGGCTAAAGCCATTTTCAAGCAACGTTTCAATTCTGAATGGTGGTCTTACACCAGGGCGTTACTGATAGTATCTTCCACTCTGGAACATGCCGCAAATATACTATATATTATTTTAAATGAATTAATTGTGAAATAACACAAATTAATCAAATAAAATTTATTTGCGCATGCCGGGTTCGCACCCGCGACCTCCGGATTGTGAGTCAAGATTCTTACCCACTGGACTACGGAGGTCGTCTATGAGTTATAAGTTTAGCTTTATATTCTGTCTTCATTCCTCGGACTTAATTCATAAATCATTTATTCCAGGACCTGACATTCCGAAACACGGTATCTGATGTTCGCCTTGGTTCCTTCAACTTTCTGGTAGCTGATGATGCTGCTAACCTAAGGATTGACTGCCACGAATTGGCATTTTCAAGAATACACTATTCCGATAAATAAGCCGGAGCCATTCCGTTAACTGACATAAATAACATCCAATATAGCTTGAACTGGATTCTTTCAGGACATTTGAGCCGGTCCCGATTTATGAGATGCTCCATAATATAATCCTTTTCATTCATTGTCGTTAAGAGCGTTTAACCAGCCAGCGGACGAAAATCCACATTTCGTCGAAAGTTGTTCTTACGATCATGCAGGGCGGTTACATTGAGAAAGATTAATTATTCTCCGTACCAGCTTTTTAAAATTATAACTCAATATCGAATTTATTTCAATCCAAATTAGCTTTAATCTATACCTTTATCCAAAAATGCTGAAAGGCGTGATGATAAAACTATTAAAATAATGTACTTTTTGTAATTATTTTTTGATTATAAGTATTTATCATTTTTCAATAATGTCTAAATTTAATAAGAATGTTAAAAAAATCTGAAATATGTTAGTTTGTAAGTGCGCAAATAAATATACAAATGGACCAATTTTCGTCAAGAAACGTACACATTTTTTAATGATTTTATTGAAACTAAAATTAAAATTCTTAAACATGCGTTTGCTAGATAATGTATTGATTTATTTTACTGCATGGTTATATTATTTGAAATGGGTGTGGTATAATACAAAATCTTTTTTGAAATTTTAACAAATCTGCCAACGACCTATGGAATAACCTTATTATACTAAAAATTTAAAAAAATTCTCAAAATTTATTACATGCGAATGCTAGATAAAAGAACAATCTTTCGAAATCCATTTATAATTTTTTGTGGAAAAGAGTCAATAAGTCTAAAATCTGATTTGAAAATGACATATTTCTGGTTTTCTCTGGTAATGCCCTCTTGATTCACGAAAATGGGCTATCGGTGTAAATGCATTCTCTGCTTGTTGCAGTGAGTTGGGAGTGATGATAAAATTCGCCAGTTCCGAGTGAGTGCAAAGCATGTTTGAATAAATATTGTATGAACATAATAAAATTCTTTTTGGGCTTCCATCAAACATCCTAAAGCCGCTACAACCACCCAACCTTCAGCAAACAGTAAACAGTCTATTTTGGTTTCAAAGCATTTTCCGATTGGTTTATGAAAATTTCTCGTTAACACCGTAATAATGTTACGAAGGCACCACATTAATGGCGTTTTACTTTACAACAGGAAAAACTCACTATTTTTAATACATAATTAGGAACGTACCTATACTACGTGACGTCTTCGGGGGGGGGTCTTCTAAATGTCACGCTTGGTAAAAATGAGCGGCGGTTTGCCTTGGATTTTGGTCACCGGGGGGGGGGGTTAAAAATTGCAAAAAATTGGTCACGTAGTATGGGTACGTTCCCTTAGTGCATTTGTGACAAGCGGTCATATAATAGGTCATTTGCATCACTTTTTTTCTGCTTTAGTGAAAAAGTCACGAGATCCTGTGAACATTCTAATCACAGGATTGAAAATTAACTTCGATGAATTTTTCAAGTTTTTTGAAACAACTCTTCTTTAATATTGTTGAAGTCAAGCGTTTTTAAACTTAATTACCCACATTAGATTTTGGGAATTTAGCCAATATGATAATAAACGAAGTAATCAAAACTTTTGAGTTGAATTCCTGTGAACTGTTGGAGTAAGACAGCAGTTTGAAAATCAAGTCAGCTTTTAGTCTAAATAGAAAAGAAGATTAATGCTTTACTAACGCTGTGCGGTTGGACATTAAAATTGTTTAAGTTGAATCTATCACGTTTGCAAATTATTTACTTGAATCTTATACCCAAACGCAAACATTTTTTTAATCAAAATATCGTTGTGCAAGTTAATAATGAATACTACTAAAGATATTGTGCAAGTTAATAATGAATACTACTAAAGATATTGTGCAAGTTAATAATGAATACTACTAAAGATATTGTGCAAGTTAATAATGAATACTACTAAAGATATTGTGCAAGTTAATAATGAATACTACTAAAGATATTGTGCAAGTTAATAATGAATACTACTAAAGATATTGTGCAAGTTAATAATGAATACTACTAAAGATATTGTGCAAGTTAATAATGAATACTACTAAAGATATTGTGCAAGTTAATAATGAATACTACTAAAGATATTGTGCAAGTTAATAATGAATACTACTAAAGATATTGCGCAAGTTAATAATGAATACTACTAAAGATATTGTGCAAGTTAATAATGAATACTACTAAAGATATTGTGCAAGTTAATAATGAATACTACTAAAGATATTGAAATACAAGAGATATGCTATGATGGCCGCCCAACCGTCGCGTCGGCGGACTACTGCATAATGGGCCTAGTTCGAATATGGAACTTTAGTTGATTTTTAGAAGGTGTGCAATAGTAGGTTCTGGTTAACAATATAGTTTGAATACGGAAAGAATTCTTTCATTTAGTTGATTCTTTGAAGGTGTGCAGTAATATTGGTTAACGATTTCGGTGACGCTTGGAAACAACTGTGTTTCTAGGCGTGGGATTGCCCACCCAGTAAAAACTGCGGATAACATATCTATGTCTATATCCAATTCAATAACTTTTAACTGCATCATACTTTGACTAAGAACTACCGACATTATCTTCATTTTCTTAACGCACATATAATTAGCTGCTATTTGGGAGGCGGCTATGGGTACTGCCGCCCCGGGAACCATTTAATGGATAACCAACACCCCTGCCACAGGTCACCCCAAGTGGTTCGCTACGTTTGGTGACTTAGCAGGGGTGCCCGGGTTCATGGGATGAGGTTTGTCTAGGTCTTGGTGGTGGATACGTTTGCCCAATCACTGCGTGGCGGGCTGGATCAGAGGAGACTGATAGAGGGAGGCCTTTTGACCTCTCCAGCCGGATCGATCCTCCCGACCCTTCGCCTTGCACCGCAGTGTGAGAAATAGATTCATACGTCCGTCACTCCTGGCCACACCGACCCCCAGATTCCTACGCACCTCTCATACCTTTTTTCTTCCCATATCTTCTTCTCTATCCTTTCCCTTAAAAAACCCTCCACACAGCATCCTCAAAGATGTCATAGGCCCCTAGGGAAATTGTTTTCCTCGGTGCCTCCTGTGTGGAGCTAATGTGAAAAAAAAAATCTTCATATATGACACCTTAGCTCAGTTGGTAGAGCTGTTGCCATGAAAGCAGAAGGTCCTGGGTTTGAGTCTCAGAGGTGCAAATATCTTTTTCTGATTTTTCTGTCTCCGGATTCTCGATTGAGTTTAGCTAATATAGTCTTCATATAATTAAACATTACGCTTTGTGGTTTTACTCATAAAGTTAGAAAGAAAAATAAATATTTCATATAATTTTCGTTATTTATTTTTGGGGTATTATGTCATGTTGCGCTACATCCTTCTTAAGCCAACGTTTCGGACAGCGTTACAGTATCCATCATCAGGACAGAAGACAGAAGTGTCAAACATAATCATATTAAAAATCAGCGTTTGTTTATTTACATGATTGTATTTTTAATTGTTTGCAGTAAATGCCGATCCACCTTCGCAAACTTGTATCAAAGAATATTAAAACAAAGCACTTTAAACGTTAAAGTTAAGTAATTTGGATGTTCTGCCACCTGGTTCCACGATTGTTTCAATTGTTCTCAATGTTGAACTCGTATTATTTATTTTATATATACCGATGATAAAAGGTAATTCTACACACACAACATTTCCCCAATTATTACTTTGAAATGGTTTCTATTTCCATAATTTTGAATTTGATACCGTGGGCATGCTTTGCACAATTTCAAATTCGATAAAATCAAGTTTTGGTGATGGAGAGCTTCAACTTGCAGAACGACGTTCAAATCATCTTTGGTGTTTCTTCTCTACATCGCACCTCCCGTTGAAAAGTGTCGAAAGTCAAAAAAAAATAAATATTATGGTAGAACAACAGTGATAATCGATGAAATAAACGGTCCCGTCGAAAAGAGACGCAAGTGACATCTTTGACTCACGGCCCTTTTCTATGGGATGTATTTATTTATTTAACGCCTGTATTTATTTATTTAATGTCTGTAGAGCTTTTATATACAAAATAGGATTCGTAATTTTACATAATACAGAAATAAAATATATAGTATCTATATATTAAATATCAGTAGGCATAATAAATAATTTTCATGTTACTTTATAGTTACAACGTTATCATGGAAATTTTGCTCAAAGTGGTTTTACCAGAGTAAACTTTTATAAATTAATATTTTTACTTTTTACTCCCGCTAAATAAAGGGAAGGAAGGACTATTTTTTTAATGAAATTTAAATTTCTATTGACATTTTTCCTAATTTCTAATATTTCTAAAAGATCTAAGTGAAAACCACTAACGTTAGTGTGCAAAATTTAAAAACCAGTATTTATATCAAATAGATGGTTAGCAAATTCCGAATAATTATTGCTATTTAGAATATTATTAATATTAAAATTAATTTTGTGAATAACCGTCTTTTAAACATAATATTTCCATTGTAATTTTTTGTCTTTGATCTTCTAAGTACCCCCCTTTCCACCTCCCCCCTTCCCCCTGTTGATCTTCTAAGCACCTCCCCTTTCCACCTCTCACCCCCCCCCCCCCCCCCACTACTTCCATTTCTACCCACGCCTGTCTTTCTATACTTGATAATTTAGTTTTTAGTAGATATAATGTCCTGATGAAGAGAACACCGTTTTCGAAACATGTTGATTTTTTAAATAAAGATTATCGTGATAAAAACAAAATGTTTTTAATTATTTCATTAATAAAAAGGTGCCACAAAATGAATTTGTAAAATTTTAAGATTTTTTTTTTTAAATTTTATGTCATCAACCAACGTTCTTTCGCACATCCAGAGTTAAACAATTTCACTTTTAGCTCTATTCGATGACAAAAATATTATTAAAATAGATATATTTACAACTTCTCAGTACATGTTTCCCAAAATGATGGATTCCTTCACAGGTGTATAATATTGCAACGTTGAAGAATTGTTACAATAATATGGTACTAGCAGTTAATAACCCGCTCGGGCGGCTTTTACATTCGGCTTCGCCCAGTTTGAGTGTAGTTCCCCACCTTCCTCTTCCCCATCTCCTTCCCCTCCCCACTACCTTCAGCCTCACAACACATCGCGATTGGGGATGCCATAGTCTCTCTGGCTCCAGAAGGGAGCAGCTGAGACTCTTGTGAAATATATCTTTAAAATAAAAGGTAACCATTTTATAAATCCGATAAAAACTGTTTGCAGAAATAAGCAGTTCATCGGATCCACTGACAGTTAGTGACAGGCAATGACGCCATATGTAATATCTTCATATCCGGATACACACCATAAATATACCAAACCACTTAAATTATATTATATTATATATTGGTTTTTGGTAAGTTACAGGGAGAAATTAACCCCTTTGTCTTGCAAACTGTAGTAATGTCACCTGATGGATTTTTTTTACCCGATGTTCGGGCTACCTTGGGCAAGATGAAGGACATTAATAATTTTTTTTGATGGTTTGTTTATCTGTGAGTGGTATTCATTTTGTATAGATAAACATACACATACAGACATTTTTACATACACCCATGCATGTATGTATTCATATACAACAAATATGTATACCATAATAAATATATAAAAATAATTATTTATCTTTTATATAAGAGAACAAAGGTAAATTTTATTATAGCCCGCGCATCAAGGTGGATGAAGGATGGAAATGGGCAGGCGGTGGAGGAGATTGTCATCGGGACTTGATTGCCCGAGACATGAGATGCTTGGGTTTGAATTTGAAGCATGTTTGGAGAAAAATGTTTTGGCTAGATCTATTATGTGTTTTTTAAGTGGAGGAATTTTCGTGCCTGAATTAATAATGCTATTTCGGACGAACCAAGGGCTTTTGGTGAATCTTCTAAGCAAGACATTTTGGAAGGTTTCTAGACTCTTAGTATTGCTTCTGGCCCAAATTGGGGCACCACTTAAATTCTATAGATGCGTAGTAGTTATATCTAGGGAATAAACATCCACATGCGAGCTGCTGGCGGAAGTAGTGTCATCTTGTGTCGAATTCTTAAATTAGAAACCGAATTATAGCAGTAGCTTTGTGTAAAAATCCACGTACACAGATGTTATTTGAGGCGCGGCCGTTAAGCGTGTCGTTCGACATGCACTCGTGGCTGGGTTCTGAAATTCAAACACGCAGACGCTAACGTAATAACATACTCTGATGGTAGTTACTATTTTGTAATTGTCCTACAGGAACACGGCACAAAATTAAGTTTAGCAACCCTGTGGTATTCAACATCTAAAAAAATCAGAGCGCGCGATTCACACGAGGTAGAAGTGAAACCTTCAGAAAACTAAAGTAGACAAGAGTAGGGAGGCTACAAACCACCGCACAAAGAGAAGACCGATTATACTATTTCATTTTCTCGCAGACTAAATCCTATACATGTAAATATTTGTCTCTTTTTAGCGCGGCTTTTTTTCGTTTTATTGAGTTTCAAACCACAACGGTGCTAAAGAAGTTTTCATTTGAATAATAATTTTAAACAAGCCCATTAAATTCCAAATTCGTTCCGATAATTTTAATAAATTTAATGCATAAAGTAAGTAGTCGTAATTTAGGCTTACTCTAAAATTTACTTATCTTAAGAGTTTATTGTGGATTCTTTCAATCTTGTGTGAATGAATGTTATTTATACATGTACATATTCAAGACAGATTTTTTATGGAATTGAATATCACATAAGAAATAAATATAAACAAAACAGCAACAGTTTCAATCAATATTCAACACGCATCGTTTTCAAAGGGTCAACCTTCCTCGCGGTTCATCTTTGCAGTGACTCTTATAGACCCTAATAAAGAAATATACGTACATCTGAAGCATCAGCAATGTGAATGATATGAATACGTTTCAGTAACCCGAATCTCACCCAAGCACGTGACCTTTTTTTATTACTTTCGTAAATTTATACAGATGTTCTGCACATATTTCTCACTTGCTTTTGTGAGACTTTTCCCCCTTTCTCGTAAACTTCCAAAACAAAAATTCCTAGCGCTGTTTCTTTATTTCAATTTCAAACTTAATGTTAAAACTTGACAAATAGTGTATTTTAAATTTGTCCGCATAAGAGCTGCATCCAAAGAAACTTTTTACTTTTACACTTAGAATAAATAAGAATAGAGGCGCCTTCCATAAAAATTTGAATGGAAGCAAATAATGTTCCGTTTAGCCCATTTTGAACGCCCTACGTCTCGCTTACACTCATTTGATATCGTAGATCTCCGTTCCATTTGAATTTAGTAAAACAAATTGAATTGAAAATTTGAGGCCCGATTGGCCAAATATTTTGATCGCGAAATACGCCCACAAGGTATTTCTTGTGTTATTTTTTATCCTGTGCTTTCGCAGTGTAATACAAGCGTAGCGGTTTATTCATTGGATTTAGAGTCAAGAAGTAATGAAAGTCACAATACTGAAATGAGTGGGACTTCCGAAGAATCATGGAAATTAATATTTTTTAAAATATCTTGTATCATCAACGATTTCTAAGTACATAAAATCGAAGGTTTTTTTACATTAGCTTCACTTGGAGGCGATAAGAAAAATTATTTCCCTGACGGTCTATGTCATCTTTAGGTAAGGTATTTTTAGGAAAGGAAGTAGAGGAAGTTCTGGGAAGGAATAAGGTTTGTGGGTTGGAATCTGGGTATCGGCGTGTCCAGGAGTGATATATACAAGTATGAATCTATCCCTTCCACTGCGGTCCAAGTCGATGTTCCGAGAAAGTCCCGCCGGAGAAGTCACAAGGTCTCCCTCAACCAGTCTATCCCGATCCGGCC
Organism: Limnephilus marmoratus; assembly: GCA_917880885.1. Taxonomy (NCBI): domain Eukaryota; kingdom Metazoa; phylum Arthropoda; class Insecta; order Trichoptera; family Limnephilidae; genus Limnephilus; species Limnephilus marmoratus. The sequence continues at coordinate 50,499,383 of OU862914.1, read as the reverse complement.
GCTACGCAGAGGCGGGCATGCGCAACTACCGCCAAGACCCGGACAAACTTCACCCCATGAACCCGGGCACCCCCGCTAAGTCACCAATCTTATCGTGACCGTATGCGTTTCCCAAATTGAAAGTGAGTTAAAAATATAAGAGACTTGCTATCGGCATCATCTGGGTGGGACTGTGTTTCCTGGCGTTACCAATATTGTTAACCAATACTACGGCACACCTCCAAAAAATTAACTATAGTAACGAATTCTCTCCATATTCAAACTATATTGTTAATCAACACTACTGCACACCTTCAAAAAATCTTCTGACTGAACGAATTATTTCCGTATTCAATATTGTTAAACTATACTACCGCACACCTTCAAAAAATCTACCAACCGAACGAATTCTTTCACCATTCAAACGATTCCCATTAGACGGTAGTCCGCCTACGGTCGGGTGGCCATCACAGCATCTCTTATATTTCAATATCTTTGAAGTGAGTTTAAAAAGTTATATTATATTAATTGTACATAAATATTATGTTTGACTCTTCCCCGATGGAAATTTATTACAGCCGACTTTGGCTAACGGGAAAATAATGTAGGAGTGGAAAAAAATATAGATAAGTCAGAAAATAATTAATTGGACATCATTTCTAGCGATGAAAGGATCAGCAAGTAAATAGGAAGAAAATGAAGCCTGGGAAGAAGCGGATAATTTAAACCGTGGGCGATCAATTTATTTTCCAAATAAATCATCGATCGCGAAATCAAGACCTTGTTCTCGACATCAAAAATCTTTATTTATTTCAATTTTTTTATACAGTGATAGTTATTTTATCATAATCAAATCACCTAAAGCTTTCTGGAGTGAAACTTCTTTAGGACCGTTGGATTTGAAACTCGATGAAACGGAAGCGATACTAAAAAGATACAAAAACATACTGCTATAGGATTTGGCCTGCCAGAGAATGAGATAGAATGAAACCTTACCGCATTGGCCGCTTTGATTATGAACGCACTTATCAAGGCTCCTATTGGTTGAGATTGTGTGGATGAAGGTTTCACTTCTACCGCGTGTTAACTGCACTCGATTTTTTTATAATATTATTAGCTCTATACAGGGTGTCCGGGGGTAAAATGCATTAACTTCGGGACGTGATTCTGCATGATAGTACCTAAAAGTAAAAAAGATGTATAACTTTTTTCGAAATTCCAACTTTTAGGGGTAGTTTTGTGGTAAAACGATAAAATTAGACCGGAGTGTGCGGGCAGCATTACTATTACCAAGCAACGTTGTAACAATCGCGCCCGGCAAGCTAACAGCAACGTAACCGAGTAAGTTTTACCTTACACTGAGGATTTTTAGTAGGTATGTCTTTTTGTAAAAGAAAAAGTTATTAATCTTTTTTACTCCTACCATCATGTAGAATCATCTCCCGAAGCTAATGCACTTTACCCCCGGAGACCCTGTAGAAGTGTCCGGGAGTAAAGAGCACAAACCTCGGGAGGTGATTCTACATGACAGTACCAATAAAAAAGATAATTAACTTTTTTCGTAATTCCACCCATTTTTCCAAAAGAAGAATATTATTTTTTAGAATTAAAACGTAGAAATTTCGAAAAAAGTTATATCTCTATTTTACTCTTTTTGTTTACTATCGTGTAGAATCACTTCCCAAAATCTATACACTTTACACCCGGACACGTTGTATATTTGTTTATTTACGGCGTGCTCCAGAGTGGACGATACTTCCAGAATGGCCCTGGTGTAAAACCACTATTCAGAATTAAAACGTTGCTTAAATGGCTTAACCCTTATTTGATGATCAGATCTGAATAGCCAGTAGTTTACTCACCTTTACCTCCTCCCTTCCCCCCCCCCCCCAAACCCCCTTCAGCCTCACAACATACCCCAATCAGGGATAGCATAGTATCACTGGCTCCAGGCGGTTGGGAGCAATTGAGACTCTTTTGCGGTATTTACATGAAAAAAACCGATTGTGCTTTAGACCACACGATCGAAGTAAAACTACAAGACAAACCTCGCCCAATGAACCCAGGTATCCCTGCTAAGTTACCAAACGTAGCGAACGGGGTGACCTACGACCTAGGGGTGACATATGACATTAGGGTGAAATATGACCATGGGGTGACCTAATACCTTGGGGTGACCTACGACCTTGGGGTGACCTACGATCTTGGGGTGACCTAAGACCTTGGGGTGACCTACAAACTTGGGGTGACCATCCTTATCCTTATTCTTATCACTGCCCAAGTCAAGCATGCGTAAAGGCCTGACCGTTCGCCTAGCAATCGTTCACCGTTCGCATCGATTACCGTTCGCATGACATTTTTCGTAACAATCACCACTTTCGTAACGCATTCACCGGCTTACTCCCCAAGTCGAGCGTGCGTAAAGAAGTTTTACTTAAAAAAATAATGATTAATTGTGAATAGGGGTCGGAAGGAAAGCGAAAATGATGAAAGTGGTTAGAAATGTAGAATTAAATGTGGGGAATAGAAATAACCCTTGAGATAGCACCCTTTACATCAGAGGGAAGGTCATTCAAGAGGCATAATGTTTTCACCGCCAAGAAATGTGTGAATAATATAGTGCGAAGGGTATCCTGTAGCTCCCTTCATCCTTCTTTGCCTTAATTATTCAGACATGTTACCTCTGACGACCGTCTTCTTGTACCTTACCAAATATATGGTGTACTCGTCTTCTCTTTATATATTTACGTACGGCGGCGTGTACCTTATTGTGCACATCTTTAGAGGAAATCAGTTTCGCGACTTTTCAATCCCGCGACAAAAATATTTATTTATTTATTTATTTTATTTATTTATTATAGATACATAAGAAAGTACAAATTACATATTAGGAAGCTTTGCCTGTCCAACTAGGAAAGTTCCCGTTCCAGGACAGACAAATTGTTTAGTTCTAGACATCTATTTTCCAATTTCTTCCGTAGAACAAATATGGACAAAGAACGCTGGACTACATGATACCTACATGCTTAAATATGTTACTTGCTAAAATTAAAAAATGTACAAATAATGTAAGAACAAATATTATATTGAAAAATTGGCTCACCGAAAGAAAAAGTTTGTATTAACATTCTTGTAGTAACACAAAAAAATGTCTAACTGCATAATAAGTTTTATTTTTTAAAAACTTCAAAGTAAAAGCACCCATTGACAAACTACTTAAAAGTTGTTTATTGGGACTTTTCTGTTTTCTGTAATATTTTATTTTATTTGATTTCCTGTAATATTAGATAATAAAATAACGAATTTCAAAAGTGACTATAGTACGGCCCGCCAGCCGTTTTAAATCGCACAAAAATATGATTTCTTTGAATTTCTCGGCTTTTCTCTAATATAATTTACATGTATTATACATATAAACATTCCTCTTCAATCACTCTATCTATTGGTGAAAACCGTATGAAAATCCGTTGCGTAGTTTAAAAGATTAACGCGCACATACATTTTGAGCGACTTCATTTTATACCATGTAATAATGCAATTCGAGCGATCGCCACTAATTATACAATGCTTGTAATGCAACACTGGATATTTGAAAAGAGAAAATCAAATACCTACTTACTCTAGGACATCTATTTTCCAATTTCTACCGTAGAACGAATTTCAAAAGTGACTATAGTACGGCCCGCCAGCCGTTTTAAATCGCACAAAAATATGTTTTCTTTGAATTTCTCGGCTTTTCTCTAATATAATTTACATGCATTACACATATAAACATTTTCAATCACTCTATCTATTGGTGAAAACCGTATGAAAATCCGTTGCGTAGTTTAAAAGATTAACGCGCACATACATTTTGAGCGACTTCATTTTACACTATGTAATGATTACACAATATTAATTTTGGAAGGTCATTGACTAATTGACCAGAAGGAAGGGCCGCCACTGGTTAATAATGATTTTTCATGTAATGTCTGTAGCTCGGTAGGCTTGATATTTGCGATATTTTTCACGCTTGACATGACCATACAAAAATATTTTAACGACTTCTTTATTCACTTTTACTTCATTTTCCGTTTTTGCGCTTTGCATGTCCAAATCATCTAAAGTATTTTCCGCGAAAACTAACTATTTACTGAATTAATACAAATGGATACAAAAATGCACGTCAAAAAATCATTGACTGAATAAAAAACGTCACTCTTAATCAGCAAATTTCGGAGTTAAAACAGTTGGTATATTTGGTTTGTCAATTGAGAGTGATTCGATATGTCTATATTACACCGAAATGTACTTTAAATTATTAACGCCTTTCTTACCCGCGAGATAAAAATATAAGCGAAATAGAAACCACGATTTATGGGGAAAATCGATTCCCGATATTTCAGAAAAATTGATTCCTGGAATTTGGCGAAAATTTTCGCTGGAAACGCGTCAGCGAAGCGCAAACCAATATCCCTTTCATTACTGATGAATTGCCTAAGCGAGTTCTGGGATTTGTGAAAAATAGACGAGCAATATCCGCAAACGGCTAAAATCATACAGGATTCAATTAGGTATGACCGAAATTTCATTTGCAATAGCGCTCTTTATGGAAATCGTTTAACGTAAACTTCTACGAAAAAACTATAGAAACTACAGAATATTACCTTTAATATTAGGTCCTTACATATGAAATTGGCGTTTTGCTGTACTGGCAACTTTGATCTCAAATATCTTCTCTTTGGTTGTGAATTCGAAATTCAAATTTATACAGCTATTTATTCTTGTATTTGTTTTTCGAAAATTATTATTCATTTGTTTTTTCCTTAATTGTTTTTTTTCTTTGCGTCACTTAGTTTACAAAATGGAAAACTTGAAATATCGCGTTATTTACGAGTACGAGTTCCACCGTGGCACCAGTGCTGCAGAAACGGCTCGAAGGATTAATGATGTGTATGGCGACGGTGCCGCAAAAGAAAACACAGTGCGTTTTTGGTTCCAACGCTTTCGTTCTGGAAATTTCGACCTGCAGAACAAGGACCTAATATTCGAATTTGTATCGACCGATATCGTGACACTCGACGCTGGACTGTAAACCTGTAAATATGATGAAACGGACAATTGGTGGTTTTTTTTAAATCGATCACAGGACGAGATATTTGAAGGGAGGAAACCCTACCTTTCGTGAATTCATCTGTTGCTTATATCCAATGGTGCTGATGGGGCATTCTACAGGTTGGATGACACAAGGTTTGGTTCAATTTCGCTGTAATTTTATATGTTTTGATTAGTATTTTTTTTATGTGAATTTTAAGAGAGAACATTGGAGGACCCACCATTTACCCGCCCTGGTATAGGTAACAGATGGTTACCCCTTCAAGGCTCTTGCAAGGACTCTAATTTTTTTGGTAAAAACGACTACACTTGATAACGAATCTAGACCTCAAATGTCCCTGCATACGTTGTTAGTAAGCAGTATGCAAGTGTTAGTATGACAAAATATAGACAAGACAATGGGACTGGTTTGGTGAAAGTCCACGAGGTGGCAAGCGCTGGGTGATAGTATCCAGCGTATCCTACAAGCACCTGTTTGGGAGGAAGACACAGTAGATAAGTAATAAGGGAATGGCAAATGGTTTGGAGTCCACTAAGAGAGAACACTAGAGAAATGAGAAACATATCGCGACAATTTTCGATTAACTAATGTAGGTATTTTCAATTCTTATGCAATCATATTGTGCACTAGCCAAGTAGGTATCTTAGGCCATCTTCTTACTTTTGTTTCTTATAACAACGAGAGGACTTTGGGAAATGGGTTTAGTCTCAAAAGTGTTTCGAAATTTAACAGTAGGAAAAACTGTTCATCGTCACAAAGTTTCGAATGATTAGCTCTGGTTTTATTAAATTTGTACAGCTTTTCGACCAATGTTGAACGTTCGAGAATTTTGCTACTTCATACAGAGAAATATTTTGCTTTATAGTATTGAATTGAGTACGAAAATAACTCACTTTTGCCACGTGCTTAACGACCTTTCATAAATAATTTCCAGAGTTTCCATGAGTTGTTTAATACAATAACGAAGTGTTTAAAATAAACACGACAGCAATTATTAAGGGTCGGTTTATTTAATTTGATTCAGTCGATAAAATTTCGTGACCCAATTAGAAACACGAGAATTATATAATAAACCGTTTTAAAGTTTAAAATTAATACACTTTCACCGGTTGAATCATCTTCCGACTACGAATCCAGAGGTCGCAGATTCGAATCCCTTGCTTGCGAATTAGTGTTTTTTCACATTTTACTACTATAAAATAATGTAATGAAACATATTAATTTTGGGTGTCTGTAATGTGGGTAATACTTGAAATTATTCACGGTCAATGAATTCTAATTTTTTTTAAACTTAAAAGTGTCATTTTAGAAATTTTAACTACTTGGGTGAAGAATAATTATTCAGACCAGCGATAAAGTGGGTACCTACCAAAATACAACATTTAAAAAAATATATTTGAATTATTTTTTTTTATCAAAATTATCTTTTTTTTAACTAAAATTATCCATATCGAAAAAAAATAAAAACGCACTTTTATTTTATTACACAAATGTATTATAAACGTTATTGTCAACTCATTTTTTGTCGATTCATGTAAAAAAAAAATAATAAAAAATTTCCGAAGTTTCATAATTTTGAAATGATACTTATTCATAAAGGTGTAGGTACATTTTAATTTATTGTTAGTTAGTCTTTTCGTTCTAACACGGTTCAGATCATATTTTTAACCATTATAGTAAGGGAGATACAACGATACATTAGTCATCGAACCTCTAGGAATGTACCTACCTACATATTGGCATATATTTTGTTTAATGTGTGTCCTTTTTTTGTGCATTACAGATTAATATAATCCTATTACAATACACATAGAATATACATAACTTTAAACGAGAAAGAAGAAGAGATAAATTTACAATAATACATATTTTAGAGCTCTTGCCTATACTTACTCTTGATACCTTCAAGACTAATGTTGAAAATGTCAAGGGACCTAGAGATATAATTTAGCAGCATCATACCTCTTGTCATGCTGTGCTGGGCAAGAACGTCTGTTCTGCCATGTGCCATGTGTGCCATGCCTTTTCCTTCTATGGAACCGCAGAGCTGTGCGTTGCTTGAAATCTCTTTTTCATTTCTCTTACTACCTTCTCTTTCCCATCTCCTTCCCTCCCCACTACCTTCACCATCACAACATGCCTACCCCTAATTCGGGGTTGCCTTAGTCTTACTGGTTCCGGAAAATATCAGTTGGGACTCTTTTGCGGGAGCAGACATGTTTTTCGATTTCAATTTTTTGAAATCAACAGTTCGAAATTAATTGTTCGAATTTTAGTTGTTCGCAAGACTAATTTTTTCAACAGCAATTGGCCGAAAGTCATATTTTTCGAATTTGTTAATTAACTTTTAAAATACATATTTCACTTGCTTATGACCAACGAAATATTGCTACGTTAGGTTAGGTTAGTTGATATTGTTCATAATATAATAAAATTCTCTTGTACGTACTGTATACATATTTATGGCACTTGTTCGCAGCATCGTAGAATACAGCTCCATTATTTGGGCCCCCTCTCAACAAAACCATATCCTAAAAATAGAAAGAGTACAAAAAAGGGTTATGCGTTTCCTGTATATGAGGGAATATACATACTACCCATCCCTGTATCCATCGTTGTTCTTAACAGGAATGCTCGATCTTAATACCTTAGAAGCCCGCCGAAAAATATTTTCTGGGGAAACATTTTTTTTAACTGATCTCGAAAAACTGAACTGATCTAATTCGAAAAACTAGTGTTTCGGTCAATTGATGTTCGAAAAATATGTTTTCGAAATATTGAAGTTCGAAAAATCGCATTTCGAACAAATGAATTCGAAAATTGCAATTCGATCAATTTACCTAGACCCCTCTTTTGCGGCGTTGACAAAAAAAGAAATCAAATTTCAATAAAAAACGGTTAGAATTTAATAAAATCTCAGAAGTAAAATAAGCTTGAACTCGCGAAATGATTAACATTTAGCGTAGTCCGCACTCTACGGAGTCGACAACATCCAGGTCCCAAGGGGTAGTGGATTTTAATTTGACACATCCTTGCATCTCGTTTATCCTGTTCAGCTGGCTTGGGGTTGTTTGGTCGAGCATTTTCCCGTCTTTCGGATAAAACGGGAACACACTTAAGAGTAACTAAATACGTCGTATCTCACTTCAGCATCAGGTTGGTTATTCTAGTTTACGACACGATCATCCTTTTAGCGGAACGCTGAGCTTCGAGAATAGTTTTCTTATGTATACTTTAACAAACTCTTTTTATTTATAACTTAAGCTTTACAAACAAACCTTAAAATGTGCACAACCATCTTAATTGTATGTAAATCTCTGTTAACATAATATGCTACATAAATTGGTTTATAATAATAATAATAATAACGTGGTATTTATATAGCGCAGTTTTGTGATATTTCACTTCAAGTGCGCTTAATTATAATAAACTTAAAATTAACCTACAGTGTTCCCTACGAGTCCTTAAAAAATTAATTAAATAATGTGAAATAACGAATATACAAAAAATATACAAAGCAATTCCTAAAGAACAATATTAACAACAATAGTGAGTGCTGTTTTGGCACAGGACAATATATAATGATAAACCATCACGGTGCCATTCAACAAGAATCATTTAAACTAAATTATGTAGAACAGGAGGCAGTTAACATTTAGAAATAATACAAATTCAGAGTGCACATAAAACTATAGCAAGGAGGTAATCGAAACCAATCAATTACCAGAAACTTGAGGAACATGGCTTATTATATGTAGTAGATTGAAAAGGAGTTAAAATTCATAAAAGGTGTGATTTTTTAAATAAGTTTGTTTTTAAAGCTCTTTTAAATTCAGCCAAGTTCTGGATATTAGTAAGAGCTGAGGGAAGTTTGTTCCAAATGAGCGGGCCAGTTACACGAAAAGATCGATCATAGTAAACGGCTCGATTTGACCTAGAAAGTTCGATTAAATGATTAGTAATATCTCGATCTGCTGACCTTAGAGTAAGCTGCCTATCGCTTAAGTTTTGTCGGACACATAGTTCCGATATATAGGCTGGCGCCATTCCTTGCAATGCTTTGAAGGTCATTAAGCAGATCTTGAACTCTATTCTTTCAGGGCATCGAAGCCAATGAAGATCCCTTAGAAGCGGAGTTATACGGCAATACTTAGATTCACCAAAAATCATTCTCGCCGCAGCATTAAAAACGGACTGGATTCTATTGAATTGTTTTTTAGGCAAGCCAGCATACACACTATTACAATAGTCCATACGTGAGACAACGAACGAATTTATGAGTGACTTTGCTCCATCAGAGGGAAGGCAACGCCTGATTGATTTTATCTGCCTTAGATGGAAACAGCCTGAACTTACAGATTTTGAAATTTGTGATTCAAGAGAAAGACTATTGTCTATAGTGAAACCTAGAAACTTTATTTCTGTAGAAGGGATTATATCTGTGCCCTGAATATGGATTGGATTAGAGTCGATTAGGGCTTGCCTTCCAGGAGAAGCTATCCAAATAAATTCTGTCTTGGTCGGATTAAGTTTGAGTTTATTGACAGACATCCAACTTGAGACTGTGTTAATGAAACTAACCACCTCGTTTTTAAGGACGTCTTTTTCATCCGGGGAACAAAACTTGAAAATGAAACGATCATTTGCGTAGCCTTGTGATTCAAAGCCAGCTGATTGAATGAGTTTCTCGAGGCGATTCGTATAGAGAATGAAAAGAATGGGACCCAAAACAGAACCCTGGGGAACTCCACATTCTATGGGAGTTTCAGGTGAAGTACAATTATTGAAAATTACTGAGGCTACTCGTCCAGACAGGTATGATGTCATCCATTGGAGAACATCACCTCGAACGCCATATTCGGTTTCAAGCACATTTAATAAAATACTATGATCTACCGTGTCAAATGCCGCACTCATGTCAAGAACAGATACCAAACCCAACTTACCTGCTTCCATCCCGATGATCAAGTCTGAAATTAACCGCAGAAGAACAGTTTCCGTTGAATGAAACTGTCGATAAGCGGATTGATTTTTGGCAAATAGACCGGCGGAATTCAAGTACCCCACCAATTGTTTGGCAACGATTTTCTCAAGCAGTTTAGAAAGGAATGGTAGATTGGATATTGGCCTGTAATTATCCGTATTGTCAGTATCAAGATTTTGTTTTTTTAGAATCGGAGTTATTATTGATTTCTTGAGTGTTCCCGGTACAAGTGAATTTACTAATGACTTCTGGATAATTGCGGTAATTACAGGCGCTATATCCGGAAGACATTGTTTTAAGAGCCAGGTAGGTATGGGGTCTTGAGTGCATTGCTTGTTAGGGCAAGACTTTATAGCACGCGTGATATCTTCTTCCGTTACTGCTGCAAAAGTAGAGAATTCACCCGAGAGCGGACTTGATGCTGCGATAGAAGGCGATCCTACCACACTGAGGGCCTGAATTTGTTCAACCTTACTTCTGAAGTATGTTGCGAGGCTGTTTGCTTCAAGAGAGGAATCAACCTTATTGTTGCTCTCTCCAGACAGAGTCCTTATGTTTTGCCAAAGTTTTCGAGGGTCCTTTTCTGTCTCAATTTGTTCACACCAAAAGTTAGATTATGCGTTATTATTATGAATTTCTATGTACTCGTACGTGCAACAAACGTTATACTACGAGTAAATATACGAGTAGTATAAAGCAAAGTCGCTCCCACTGTCTGTACGCTTAGATCTTTTAAACTACGCAACGGATTTTCATGTGGTTTTCACCATTAGATAGAGTGATTCATGAGAAAATTTTACGTATATAATTTGTCAGGGTTTTGTGTAAATTGGTTGAAATATATCTTCTTTACCTAGTATAAAGCAAAGTCGCTCTCGCTCTCTGTACGCTTAGATCTATTATACTAAGCAACGAATATTCATGCGGTTTTCACCAATAGATAGAGTAATTCATGAGGAAGGTTTAGATATATATAATTTGTCAAGGTTTGTGTAAATTCGTTGAAATATATAGTATATAAAGGGAGCGGGCTGGCAGGCGGGCAGTGTGAATATGATATGTATGCAAACTAACAGATGGCATTGGTTATAGTAGATGGCGCTGTGTTTCATTAACCATGGCAACGCGTGTCCGGGTCTGCTAGTATTTATATATAGATGTAAAATACATGTTTCGAACAAAATCTGACAATATTAGTAGCCTCTGTGCAGAAACGGGCGGTCCGTTTGATAGATTCTCCCATCTTAACAGACGGATTGCAATCTTTAGAGCACAGGCGTCGGGTGGGAATGCTATCCTTGTTCTACCGGTATTACAATGGAAGATGCTCTGAAGAACTAGCATCATTGATCCCTTCGGCACCGGTGCATAGTCGGGAAACACGCCAAACGCGTGCCCAACATTTGTACACGGTTGACATTTGTCACATGAGAACGGGTCGTTTCTTCGACTCGTTCTTGTGTTCAACAGCTCGGCTGTGGAATGATTTGCCGGCCTCTGTGTTTCCTCCTTCCTACAACATGGGTCTCTTCAAGACCAATGTTCATTCCTTCCTCTCCTCAAAAAGACTCTCCACACAGCATCCCAGATGACATAGGCCCTGAGGGAAATTATTTTCCTCAGGGCCTCCTGTGTGGAGTTAATGTAAAAAAAAAAAAAAAGCCTAGCGACTGTACGGTTGAAATTTAAGAATGCGACTAAGAATACAACTCTGACGCTGCGCATTACGCAAAACCGTTTTTATACGTGGAGTTTGTATACAAATCTACTTTTGTAAAAAAACCGAATTAAAGCAATGCCAAAAGATGACACCACTTACGCTACTAAGCGTAAGTACTATTGGATTATGGATTGATGATAATATAGTTATTATTGTAACTGGCAGTTATGAACAATAATACCAAACGTCTATATATCATATATGACGTCATTGCATGTCGCGGTTACTTTGTCACGGTGACTAGGTGTCACCGGATCCGAGGAAACCGCTATTTTTTTTAACCAGTTCCTATCCGATTTATAAAATGATCACCAACACTCAAACTGGGCTAAGCCGAACCAAAAGTTGCCCGTAGGGCCGAGCAGCAAAAACCTGTGGAGAGCGGGTTTTTAACTGCTAGTCATTATTAATCTGTGACCGCATTTCATGATCGTTAATAAAAGCTTTTCCCAGTTGATGAACCTGTAAGCCAGCAATTCCCAACCCGGGGTACGTGAACCCCGAGGGTATATTGTGGAAGGTAACAAGACATTTGATCCACCGACAATGGGCATCCGAAATGATGTTTAGCATAAAATTATAATTTTTGTACATTATTTATCAATTTAAAAACAAAAAATCGCATTAAAAAACTCTTTATAATAATTTGGTATGAATATTAAACGAATTTATAAACAGTGTCGATTTTTTGTATTTATGCGCTGGTATATATAGTACATAGACAAGTAGATTTTCCTTGATGTATTTGAATGAAAATATGTTTTATTCTTTGTTATTCGGCGGTTCATCTTCTCTCCACATCCCTTTGGGCTCACTTAGTTATATTTTGGGTAATTAGGTATACTGTATTTTCCCTAAACCGACTACAAATTGAATATAATAATGCCGGGGAAACAATAGTCAGCGGATCAAATATCTTGGAACCATTACGAAATCTTACTTTTGGTAACTCGGATAATTGTGTTCTTATTCTTGGTTTATGAAAACGAATTTCACTAGATTAAGCACCGATCACGTCATTCAAAAACAACATTTTTTCACAAATCTTCATGATTAGGCTTCCACATTAAAACGCAAATGACTTTTCAGAGGTCACAGCAAATTTGAGAAAACAGGACCTACAAATAAAACCTTTTTTCTAATAATCAGGGAATGGTTTCGAGAAATGGGCTTCCAATGGGTACGCGTTTATGCCAGTTCAAAAAGGTTGGGATCCGCTTCGTCTAAGCCGAAGATATTAAAGACAAGCATTAAAGGATCAGTTCTACTTTTCAATATCTTCCAACGCTGTACCTAACTTATCAGGGATTTTGAGGCCTTACGGCTTTATCTTCAACAGGTATTTATTTGTGAATATTCGAAAACTCTCCATCTGCCCGGAGCCAACCGAAACATAGCAACCTTTTTAGCGAATTTTACAATAACAATAAATTCAATTGAAATATTTAATTAAACCAAGACCATATCAGCGAAACTCAATCGAAAATTTGGAAACAGAAAAATCAGAAAAAGATATTTTCACCTCAGGGACTCGAACCCAAGACCTTTTGCTTTCCGGGGAAAGTCCTATGTAGGTTCGAGTACAAGAGGTGCAAATATCTTTTTCTGATTTTTCTGTTTCCAGATTTTCGGTTGAGTTTCGCTAATATTGTGAAAATTTTATTAAATATTACAATTTGAGGTTTTACTCATAAAGTTATAATTTTTTTTTTTAAGTGAAATAAAAATAAATTCAACATTCGTATGATGATGTAATGAACAGTGCAAAACGTGGGGTTCCCATCCAGGCGTCCAGGCGTTTCGTTTTTATTCTATTACTTGCTAAAAAATGCTAAGTCCTTCATCTGCACAAGAAGCAATTTCCGCTTATAATTATGGTGTAGGAGAAATTTAAATATGTTCAGGTTTTTTTTACATGAGCACCACACGAGAGGCCCTAAGAAAAAAAATCATCTTTGGAGTGCTATGTGGAGGGTCTTTTAAGGGAAGGAAGAAGAGGAAGTACTGGGAAGGAAAAGGGTAAGAGGGATGGGTAGTAATCTACGGATCAATGTGTCCAGGATTGACGGACGTATGAATCCATCCCTCCCACTGAGGTGCAAGACGGTGGGTTGAGAGAGTCCGGCTGGAGAGGTCTCCTTAATCACTCAGACCCATAAGCTTGTTTACACAATAATATAACATTACTAGACATACGTATGACGTATGAGGCATACCTGCGTTTTTAATATATTCGACGTCAACTGTTTGTACGTTAGCGATCTTCAGTTGTCAGGGAACGATGAGAAGCTCCCGAAAATTATCGATACAATCATTATCGATCGACCGGGCTACGTTGTTAAAAACCACATAACAAAGAAACCATTCACATTTAAAAATATGAATTATTTAAATTTTTTTTAATTTTCCTGTAATTTTTTTCCCGTAAGTTTGCGCTAGTGTTTTTCATTCTAGTTTTCTGCAAACTTTTGTAAAATACATGAAAGCGTTTTATAAAATATCATTGAGTTTTTCCACTCAGTCGCATTCGAGTGTAATCGAGACACATCTCACTGAATATAATATAGCACATTTGTCCTAGAACGGATAAACGGCACACAAAATTTTCATCGCCAATAAAAATTTACAACTCAGCGAATGTCCCCTATCATTCTGTCAAATGAAATTTGTAAAAGTTTCATCCGAATAAACGGTAAAATGTTAACAGTGGCGGGTTGTCCGAAAGATTTCCCTTTTATGTCAAAAAGACGTGCTTTGCAAAATTTTATATCTCCAGAAACATTTATCATCATTATTTGCTTTGAATCGGATTGAGCAAGATTTGAAAGGAGAGGTTTGAAAGTCGGATATGATTAAAGATCTTCGCAGCCAATAGACATTTTCTGTTGTTTGTTTTTAGGGCTTTGACTCGTGTGGCGTCTTATCCTTTTGAGGCAACGTTTCTCACTGCAACAGTGTTGAACAATTTTCGATGTGCTGATTGAAGTGAAAATTTCTTTAGCACCGTTATGATTTGAAACTCGATGAAACGAAATCGAGCGACATTAAACAGAAACAAACACATATATACATCTACAGGATTTACCCTGCGAGAGAATAAGATAGCCATAAAATATTTATTTAATTCACTGCTACTCGGTTCCAATATAATACGATAAATCCACAGTCCCACGCAAGTCTCCTTTTGTGCAGTATAAAGCGCCTGACGAACCTCAGCGGCCAGACATTTAGTGGGCCAGGGATCGAATCCTACGATAATAAAAAAAGGATTTTTATTTTTGTAAAATCAATATCCAATCTTCAAACCACTCCAAAATTAACAGACAAAAGCAAACATAAAAGAAAGCAACGTCTAGTGACGCCGAAGAAGAAAACACAAATGCTAATAAGATGACCAAATTAATAGCAAAAGGTGGACTGGAATTCGAGTGCGATGCTTCGTAGTCTATCGATCTCCTCCTTGGGCGGTGCTTCGTAGCCCCAATCTTGTCTACTTTAGTTTTCTGAAGGTTTCACTTCTACCGCGTATGAATTGCACACTCTGTTATTTTATTGTAAACCCAATCGCGACAATGCCTCTCTTTTATTGTGATGAACCATTAAACATTCCAATATATTTTTAAAAAAAGCAACGGGAAGATACAGAACTTACATTTCAAATAAATGAAATATTTTTTTCCAATCTTCACACAACAAAGATATTGGAAGCGTTGGAATTCAAATACAATTGTCTTTCATTTGGTTTTGGTTGGAGTTAGCACGATAATTCACTATATAGTTAATCCTGCAATAACGTCAGAATATCAGATTTATTATAATTTGAATGAAGCTGTAGTGTGTACCGAGACGGAGTTATGTTGCGGTTTACCGTTTTGCTTATCTGCTGAAATTTCGAATGCAGTATTTTCCGTCGCGTCGCCCCGATTACAAATAGTCTTTATAGTAATTAAGGTGAATCAAAGGGAATTTTCTAAAAAATATGCCGAAAACGGCCGCTGGAGACCTGCTTTTATGGTTTGGATGAGCAAGGGCGGATTTAGGGGCACGTGCCCCCGTGCCCCCCCCAGACGGTATTTTTGTGTACTGTGGAGATTCCATCACAGTACAGAAAACTATCTTTATTAAACAATTAATTTTTCTATTGTGATGACACTTTCATAAACCTTCCTATACCTATACATACTTGAACTTGTAGAGATAAACTTGAAGTATGATACTTCAAGTTTATCTCTAACAGTAATTGTTGATTTTTTTGCGCGTACGCCCCTTGTGCCCCTCCAGAAAAAAAATCCTAACAGTAATTGTTGATTTTTTGCCCGTTCGCCCCTTGTGCCCCCCCCCCCCCCCCCCCCAGAAAAAAATCCTAACAGTAATTATTGATTTTTTTGCGCGTACGCCCCTTGTGCCCCCCCCCCCCCCCAGAAAAAAATCCTAATAGTAATTGTTGATTTTTTTGCGCGTACGCCCCTTGTGCCCCCCCCCAGAAAACAATCCTAACAGTAATTGTTGATTTTTTTGCCCGCCCGCCCCAGAAAATTATCCTGGATCCGCCCCTGTGGATGAGGTTTAAATAAAAAATAAATTACAAGAAGTTATAGTACAAAAATTTATTTTCATAGAATCGAAAAAATAAGAACAAAACATTGCAATATTATAGTTACAAGTAGTATGTACAATAAATTCTCAAACATTCACTGAGACACATCCTTTCAAAAAATGTCACTTCCCGGCTGTAGCGCGGTAGCTGACCGTTACGCAATTTGGCCATCCGGACATCTGGAGATCCAGACACCTGGACATCCGGACATCCGGACACCTGGACATCCGGACACCTGGACATCTGGACACCTGGACATCTAGACACCTGGACATACAGACATCAGGACACCTGGACATCCGGAGTCCCGCCAGTCAGGCCACAGCCAGCAAGGAGAACAAACCAATTGACAGAAGCGTTTTTCCGAAATCATTTTCCAACGATTTCGGAAGTTTACCGAATGAAGTATGAGTACCTTTCCCGAGAACCTCACATTTTTCTATGATTCTATTTCTATTATAAATTTGGCACACTTGACCTTCAAAATAAGAGGTAAATTACTGCCGTCTGTACCTGATATCGTAATACTCTGTGTATATCCCAGGCGGTAACCGGCCAACTCAGGATGAAACCAACTCAGAAGCACCTCAGAAAGGTCATTAAGAGTGATGATAAAAAATATTTAAAAATTTGTTTAAACAGGTTAAGTGAGGTTAGGTTACCGACAATTTTAAAAGTATAGCTTTTAATAACCTTTCTGAGGTGGTTCTGAGTTGGTTTAAACTAGCATGTGTTCGTATAGAGAAGAGTGTCTGTAGCGAGCGGTCTGGTTGCGTCTTTTATACGTATCTTCAGTAACGTTCCGATATTCATGACTTGTCCTTTAAAATCTACATGTGATTTCTAAAAACTACCCAACCCCTCTTTTATAACTCCTTAAATCAGGATAGATTTCTGAAAACTAACCCCACCACCTTTTCTCATACCTTAAGGCAGAATTTTGGTAGTTCTTGATGAAATTTTGCACACTAGACGTTCAAAATAAGAGAAAAATTACTGACAATACATCTGCTTTTGAAAAGCTCTGCCTGAATCCCGGGCAAAGCCATGGACGGCAGCTAGTACTTAAATAAAAAACGGAATATTTCTTTGTTGCTTCTTTTCACATTAATATAAACAACAGACGATGAGTAGCAACATCCACTTAGCACTAAAGCAATGCTAAACAGACTAAAATAAACGACACGCACGAGCATGCTTACCTAATTGCTTTGAACTCGATGATTTAATTCTGGCTTCCACGTTCCAATGAAAATTTTAAAATTTAATAAAGTTTTACGCTTCGAAATGTGAGAATAATAAATTATTTAAATTACACCCATGCCACGAATTTCGAAATACCAAGTTATTTATTGCTACGAGGCATATCCAGAAAGTAAGTGTACTGTGACCACAACGGGCGGAGGTTTTTAGTTTTTTGAGGGTTGGCAACACTTAGTGGTACAGGGAGGTCTCCTGACGAGAAAGAGCATCGCAGGAACATTGTTGTACGTGAACTCACGTTTTAGTGTCCAGTTGCGTGAAAGTTGTCGGCAAAAAATCCCGCCAAGTGCTATGATCTGCTTTTTACTTACGGACGAAATAACACCTACAAGAAAAAAAGGTGAGGATTTCTGAGCTCTATTGTTATCGGAGATGAAAGTGGATGACTCATTACATGCCTGGGAAAAAAAACAGTCGTCAAAGTGGCGTCGCACCAATTCCCCATCTGTGAAAAAATTTAAAACCACAATTTCGGTCAACAAAATAATGGCCTCAGTGTTTTAGGACCGAAAAGGCATCACTTTGTTCAAATTTCGGCCTCAGATTGAGATCATCAATGCACAACAATATTGTGTATCCTAAAAAAACTCAAAAGGAGCATTCAAAACAAAAGGAGGGGAATGCTGACCAGAGAAGTTTGCCTTTTTCACGAAAACGTCCGACCTCACAAAGCCTTAGCCACCAATAAGATCATGGACTCATTTGATTGGGATGTTTTGAACCACTCCCCGTAATCCCCTGACTTGGCGTCTTCAGATTATCATCTTTTCACCTTCCTAAAGGCATGTATGGATGAAAATAAATTTTCAACCGACGAGCAGGTGCAGAAAGTGGCCCTGAAGAGGGGGAAGGAGCTGGCGGGAGAATTCTTCGAGAAGAGCAAAAGAAACTTGTGCCACGGCTCACCACATGGATTGAACGGGTTAGCAATTATTTGTAAAAATAGTCAACAAGTGTATCAACAATATCCTGTATATAGTATACTGTATTATAGTATAGTATACTAGCTAGTAGCTAGTACCCGACATGCGTTGTTACGCCATTTTATAAAGAAATTGCTTCTCCCTGCATTTCCTTTCCACCTCCCCTTCCTATCCTGCGTTCCCTTTCCCATCTCGCGTTTCCACTCAGCCTCCTCCACCTTCCCTCTCCCCACACCTTTCCCCCCCTTCCCCCGTCCCGCGAACCCCCCTCCCGAGTTCCCCCCTCCCTCGCTGGTTTCCCTCCCCCCTCCCTCCCGCGAACCCCCTACCTGTGTCCCCCTTCCGCTTTCCATGCATTCAGTCCCGGTACATTCAGTTTTCAAACAGCTCGTGTGCCACCTATTGCAATTTTTTATACAAATTTCTTAATGCTCAAGCTCCCGCTTTCCTGCAAATATACGAGTATCAACAGAGTTACCAAGACCACGATTTGTTTCGCTTTTCTCCGGACGTTAGCAATTTTGTTAGCGACAGAAAACGTACAATGAATATAATATATTAATATTTATAATTTCATAACGCTAGAGCTTACCATTATATACAGCCTATTTTACTCACATATAATGTAGTATTCTATTTGTTAAAGAATTTTTTAAATCGGTTTATTGGTTTAGGCGTGAAAGCGTAACAAACAAATACACGCACTTTCGTATTTATAATATTTGTATAGATTCAATTATATTATTATTCAATTTATAAGGGCATATTATTAAACCGGTTATGCTGCATAATTATTATTATAAAACGTGACAGCTTTTTTGATAATCCCTTCAGAATGCAAAAAAGCTGTCAGGCTTAATAATAATTACACGGCAGAACTTGTTCGCAAAAAAAAGTTCTCTATAAATTGAATAATAATATTATTGAATATATAAAAGAAAATCTTAAAACCGAAAGATCAAACTTTAGGTGTACAACCTTTGAACATATTTTTAATCGTCATTGTTGTGAGAATTTCAAACAATTTTTGATGTGGTAGAATCAACAAAAACAAAGACATGTCTAAATATAATCAAAAGTTGGCGTAAATCTAAGTTTCAGAAAGTGCTTTCAACAGGGCTAGATAAAATAAAACAGATAAGGTTGTGCTTTCACCATGTCTGATCTTTCCAATATCACTTTATTGGAAACGAGCGAGAACATCAGGAACACTGAACAGGTTTTCTCAAGAAATGATTTGAAAGAAAACTAATCAGATGTCGCCAGTTTGTCCTAAGAACTTCCGACAGCTAGGCTCCAGAGAGGCCAATGATGTTGATGATCTGTTAAGGAAAAATTTTCTTAGAAGCATGCAAAACAATCGTGCACACGGATACACCCATAATACCAAATTGGGAGGCGGGAATGGGTACCGCCGCCCCGGGAACCTTTATTGGATAACCAACACCTCTGCCATAGGTCACCCCAAGTGGTTCGGTACGTGATTTAGCAGGGGTGCCCGGGTTCATGGGGTGAGGTTTGTCTAGGTCTTGGAGGCGGATGACCAGGACACACTGAACCCCAGATTCCTACCCACCCCTTAAACCCTCTTCCTTCCCAGAACTCTCCCCTCCTTCCTTTCCTTAAAAAACCCTCCACACAGCATCCCCAAAGATGACATAGGCCCTGAGGGAAATTATTTTCCTCAGGGCCTCCTGTGTGGAGCTCACGTAAAAAAAAAAAAAAATACACTGTTATCTGTTTAAATCTTCGGTGTCCAGGAACAATATTGGTCTTTTGTGTTTATTTATATCAGGCTTCATTTGCGATTTGTCACTTGACCAATTAACATCAATCAGTGGCAAGGGCTGGCTTTGTTTATTTTGGGAAGGCATTTAAGGCTATGAAGGGATGCTTTACATAAATATACTTCGAATATAATATAATAAAACACTTAAAACTTAGGCATACTTCAGGAATGAACGACTACAGACTACAGATAATTTGGCCGTCTGTAGAGTTCGATGCTTATATATTTTTAGTACTAGTTACGCTTGGTTTAGAAGTCTGTAGTACTATGAGTCTTAAGTTTTTTTTAACTACCTGTCTACATATACGAAAAAATAAATTACGTATATGATCTTCTGATTTACCTTAATTATGAAGAGCTAAATTTAATTTAAGTATGAGAAACAATGATAATGGATTATGGAATGGTTTAGTGATGTGTCTAAAATGAAATTTAACAACGGATAATAATAATAATAATAATATAACAAAAACACGTACAGTGTTAATGTTTACAATGGTTTACATAAGTACAAAATATTAACAACAGAAAATAATGTAAACATGAACAGTAGGTACTTGAAGAATAGAAAAAAGTTATAAATTTAGGATTTTCATAATACGCCTCACTAGGCTAGCCTGTGTCGAGGCAGTAATTTTTAAGTCAATTTATATTACTTATTAACATACCTATACTTATATTAAAATATGATCATACAATAAATTGGTCGCATTAACAATAATTTTGAATAATAACAATTAGTACATTGGTAAATTTAATGCTTTGTCAAAACCACTCTCGTTATTTGATATGATTAATAAAAGGCCGAGCTTCGTTTAACTGAACCCAATAAAGTAATCAGATAAAGTATTGTAAAGAAATGCGTGTAAAGGTTTTAAAAAAATAAGATTTATTTGACATCTATGAAATATTGCTAGTGAATTCAAGAGTAGAAGGGTTAGAGATAAAAATATATATTTTAGGAAAAATGCTCTTAGGACCCTGTTAAGTGGTAGATTTTTGTAATTGGCTTTAAAACATTAAATTGAGGAATGAAATATGAGTAGTTACATACTGGAAGTAGTCTTAAGAATACATACTTATATAGTTTTAAAAATAATACATGATGCGAAAAGCAATTGAAATTTCGGATGAATGACAAAAAACAGCGATCAATGTGGCGTGTAATTGTTGATTCTTGGAAGAAAAATAAATAAAATAAGTTCACTTTTGTAATTTTTTTTGCCATCAAAATAGATGTGAATCGATGGTGGAAGAAAAACATCTGTTAGAAAAGGTAGAATTGATTGGTTGTTTGAATGTCGCTATCAATTTATTTTAAGAATGAAAGATAATAAGTCACACAAATAGAAAAATCAGTATCGGAACCAATAGAATACAATCTGGGTGTTCTTAAAGGATCGGTGTTGGTTCCAATTTTATTCATTATCTACATTAATGATATTATCAGAAAAATGAATCATTACAGAGAACGACTATTCGCGAACGACATAATAATCTATAAATCATGCCAAGTGACGACCTCCGTAGTCCAGTGGGTAAGACTCATGACTCACAATCTGGAGGTCGCGGGTTCGAACCCGGCATACGCAAATAAATTTTATTTGATTTGTGGCGACACATCATTATAAAGTTCGCCATCAAAAGAGGAATCGAGAAACATCTCCTAATATCCGCGCGCATCGGCAAACCTACTTGCCTAGGTACCTTCGTACCTATACTGGCCGCGATGTACTTTCTCGCCTCCCGTGCCAGCCCGACGATAATAATATCGCCCCGTCTAGAAAGGTCTCGAGACAGCACCGTACAATATCTGTACGGCGCCGAATATTCTCGTCAACTGCCGAGGTGGCTCGTATTACCTACCGCGAGGTAGTTACTCTACCGCGGCTATATAAGCAGCCGATCGCTCGCCCGCTGCAGTCCAGTTCAGTCTCACATTTAATCATCGGTCAACATCTCAACATGTAACGATCTCTGCATGGCATCGCTACGCTCCAGGGCAGCTTCCTCGAGGTCCATCACCACGTCTCAGCTACAAGGCCCATCGTGTCTTCAGCTCCTGAGAACAGCTACATCCCGCGACTTATAAGGTTTGACGCACCTTCAGCCAAGGGATCAGCTCACCACTTCATGGCACCCCGAAGCCTCACCGTGCTTCGCTGCCATGGAAACACGCTCCGCCTCGCCAGGACTACCTGCTGGTGGCTCAGCTCACCGAGCCACACACCGTTCACCTCCGCGACTTAAAGCGTCGAGCAACGGCCTGGAATATAGGTCATCTCCACCGCCATGGTGTCGAGCAACTCGCTGACCTTCACCACACCATCTCCACCTCCGTACGCCTGCAGCATCATCTACGGCACTCCGCATTACATCATGTTACCGACCACCGACCATCTGCTACGTAGCCCAATAAACGACTGACTCGCCACATCGACTGACGACTTTCATTTCTGTCTCCCGCTACCTCAGATTAATTTGTGTTATTTCACAATTAATTCACTTAAAATAATATATAGTATATTTGCGGCATGTTCCAGAGCGGAAGATACTATCAGTATCGCCCTGGTGTAAGACCACCATTCAGAATTGAAACGTTGCTTGAAAATGGCTTTAGCCGTGTTTAGTGACCAGATCTGAATAGCCAGGTACTTCCCAACCTTCCTCTTCCCCACCTCCTTCCCCTCCCCACTACCTTCAGCCTCACAACATACCCCAATTGGGGATGCCATAGTCTCACTGGCTCCAGACGGGAGCAGTTAAGATTCTTGTGCGGTATTCACTGTAAAAAAAAAAAAAAAGTGACTTGGGGCTATTCATAACCTGAGAATGTTTGAATTTACGTATTTAATCTTAATCATTGTGAATTGTTATTTATTATTATTATTAAGACAATATTAGCGAAAATCAATCAAAAATCTGAAACAGAAAAATCATAAAAAGATACGGTCATATCTAGGTCACCAACTCAGGACCTACGCCTTGCCGGGCGGAGCTCTGCCAACTAAACGAATGTGTCCCCCATCCGAATCGGTCATATTTAATGAAAAACATTTATAAAATAATATTTTTTTGTGGAAGATCAAATTAACTTCAAGGCATTTTTGTCATTCCGCTGACAATTGGAGCATATTACCTGAACATTTCTTTAAAGACACTGGGGTTCGATACACACCACTTTCGTGAAATTTCTCAATGGTTGGGTAGCTTCATAGAATCAAATTTTAAAGTTAAAATTCAAGTTCTCTAAAATTCCCATTCAAGTTCTGTTACTATTCAAATACTGTGAAACAACCGGCTCATGTTGAAATAATAACAGAACTTTAATATAACTTTCATAGAACTTGAACTTTAACTTTTAAATTTGATGAATTGTTCAAATTCTGTGAAACCTCTTGTTAGTCTGTAGCTCCTATAATAATTGAAGTGAAAACTTCTTAAGCACCGTTGTGATTTGAAATTCAATGAAACAAAAAATAGCGGCACTGAAAAGAGTCAAATACGCACATCTATAGGATTTAGCTTGCGAGAGAATGAGATATAATGAAACCGTACATACGTACAGTATAGTTTGGCAAGAAAGTCTAGAAATTAGATCAATTGGAACTAAACCTGTTCATTACTATGGCAACACCGAATTATATGACGTTTCCTATGGCTTTCGTGTTATCGGGTGTTACGGTTGATTTATTGTCTTAAATCTGAGTAGAATATCGCTGATTTGATAATATTTTTATTCATTGTTTGCCTGAATTTAATTAAAATGAATAAATTATTACATAGTGATACAAGAGGGGTTACATTCTGCGTTTTTCAACGCTGCCTAGCCGAGTGTCACGCGAAGAAGCTTTTGTTTGATTAAGAAGATGTTTAAAAACGAACTGCAGAAATGAATGGTACGTAGTATAGTTTGTTTAATAAATTTCATTAGTATTACACGATTTATGCCAATTTTCGAGCGATAATAATCATTACAATCTGATTTGAGGTTATGTTAAAAAAATTCGAATTTGACATTTCGATTTGACAGTTCATATGCGGCCACAAGAAAAAGGGAATAACTCAATAAAAAAATAAAAATATGCAACTTCTTTAAACTCGTAGAAAAGTTCCTTTTTTCTCGTTTCCTCTTTTTTTTCTTTCTAAGTGAATATTATCTAGTGTGTGTTTTTAAAACTACCTTCTATAATAATAATTTTAATGATGTTTTTCACACACAGGTAAATCTGAAACAACGGTAAGACGAATCGTCAAGGAAGGGGAAAAGGCAGATGGAAAATTTGAAACACCGGGAAAACGGAAAATGGGCATAATAATAATAATATGTAATAGCATAAGTGCTGATGATTGGAAAAATTGTTGCAAACACTTGATGAAAATTGAGGCAGAATATTATACACGAGGCAGTACTATATATGATGATATCGATGAACTGCGTTTAGATGAAGATAAAGATACGGAAGAAGAAGAATCACACGAAGACAAAGACAATAATTACATGTCGGGTGTTGAATTAATAGACTTAAATTTTTAAGTACCTACGTTTTTATATCGAAATAAACGCCCACTTAAAACTTGTTTTGTTTTATTTTGCTTCTATTAAATTACAGTTTTTTGTGCAATTTTTTTGAAAATACAAATACGCTATGAAATATGCATTTTGCCAGAAGTGTTTTTTTTAAACATACGTTCTTTGTCTTATGAGCCATCTTGGTGTTGCCATTTAAAACTAGAAAACGATCGCAGCGCCATCATTTATTTTCTACACTTTCTTGCCAAACTGTACCTACGATGCGTCGCGACCTCAGAGTAACAATATATACTCTAAGGTCGCCACCAAGCTGCGCGTATTGGCCGTTTCGATTATGAGCTATGAATGGATGCTTGTGAGGATGAATTTCACTTCTACCGCGAACGAACTGCATACTTGTATGCAATTTTTTTGCACAGTTGACCATAAAACCCAACGCATCATTAATCGTAATCGTCTTAAATTATATTAAATTAAATATCAACCAGAACATTAACATTCCTCATTCCGAATCAAAGCCGTTGTAAATAAATTATAATTTGTGGATATAACCCGCAGAATCGTTCGCCGAAAAATAACTTTGCGATTCTGTAAATTGCTTTTCCGGGAAAATATCTGCGGATATTCCATCTAGAATAGATTGAGGGAAGGTTTCCTATAGACCAGCAGTTCTCAATTAAAACTCCACTAAATACGGTTGTTTTCGAATATTACGTTTCCACGAAAAATTGTTCCATTACACGTTATAACTCCGACGGAAAATTCAAGCTTTGGACACCACAAATACAGGCAATAAAAGCTGAATACAATCATTCACTCGATACAAAAAATGAAGGTTACAACAACAAAAAATTCAGAAGCAAAATTAAAAGATGGATTTTGTTTTAGGTTGCGTCCGCACAGGAGGCCCTGAGGAAAATAATTCCCTTCAGGGCCTATATCATCTTTGGGATACTGTATGGAGGGTCTTCTTAGGAAAGGAAGGAGAGGAAGTTCTGGGAAGGAAGACGGTATCAGGGATGGGTAGGAATCTGTGTGTTCAGGAGTGACGGACGTATGAATCCAATCCAATGTTCCGAGAGAGTACTGCTGTGGTAGTCAAGGCGACTCCTTTAATCATTCTCTCCCAATCCGGCCTGCCATGCAGCTGGTGGGCAGACGCATCCGCCCACAAGACCGTGACAAATCTCACCCCATGAACCCGGGCAGGCCTCCGTAGTCCAGTGGCTAAGACTCTTGACTCACATTCCGGAGGTCGCGGGTTCGAACCCGGCATGCGCAAATAAATTTTATTTGATTAATTTGTGTTATTTCACAATTAATTCATTTAAAATAATATATAGTATATTTGCGGCATGTTCCAGAGTGGAAGATACTATCAGTATCGCCCTGGTGTAAGACCACCATTCAGAATTGAAACGTTGCTTGAAAATGGCTTTAGCCGTGTTTAGTGACCAGATCTGAATAGCCAGGTACTTCCCAACCTTCCTCTTCCCCACCTCCTTCCCCTCCCCGCTACCTTCAGCCTCACAACATACCCCAATTGGGGATGCCATAGTCTCACTGGCTCCAGACGGGAGCAGTTGAGATTCTTGTGCGGTATTCACTGTAAAAAAAAAAAAAAAAAAAAAACCCTTCTAAGTCACCAAACGTAGCGAATCACTTGGGTGACCAATGGCAGAGGTGTTGGTAAAAAACAAAATTTCAAAAGTGTTATAAAGTAAAAGAATTAAACATAAAAAAATTCAACGTAAAAAATCAATACAATACACATATCATAAGGGGGCATGCATTAATCACGTAGCAGTTTTCTTCCAATCTAGACCCCCCCCCCCTTGTGAGATAAATTTGGGCCACTTCGTATATTCTTTTCAAGTAACGTGAGATTTTTCTGGACCCCCCCCCCGCCTTTTGAGCTCACTTAATTAATGTATGCCCCCAAACATCCAACGTACTTCATAATATTTGCCCTTTTTTCAAGTATTTTATTTTATTAAAATTTATTACTTAGTATTTAATTGATTTTTATTAAATTCAAGTAAAATTGGGGCCCAAGCGAGGGGAAGCACCCAATTGGGCCCGCATTATTAAATGATATTTAAAAATATGTAAAATTATTGCGTAGAAATACAAATACAAGATAGATTTCGGCTTACATTACTTAGTCACTAACACACCGTCAATTTTTTAAATAAAATTTATTTTATTTTATTTCATATAAGTAATAACTTTTTTATAAACATTGTGTTTTTTATAACGTGGGTATCAGTAAGTGGAATAACGTTGCTGCATTTTAAAATGATGATGGATGACGTCTGTTTGATAAGAACTCGCATTATAAATCGCTGTCAACCTTTTGGTGAAATGCAGATCCCGCCAAATGTGGAGGATTTTAATAAAAATGCACTTTCTAGATGGGAAAAGTGTGGAAAAGTTGAATAAAAAAGAAATTAAGGCGCGCTCGGCAAAATTGAGGGAGATACAGCCGTTTAAAGAATGTATGAAATGACACTTCATGAACCGATACTGTCAGCCATTTTGTTACCATAATGTTGGTATCTCAGACTTGCTTTAACGAAGGTTGATACGATTGTAGCTAACTTCGTGTGATATACACGTAATTATGAAAAACAGAATTAATAATGGTCACAAACCATGTTACACAAACCTGGCGTAGCCGCTAAACTACTTGAAAACTGGGATATTTTTCTTGCGTTGACGTGAGCAGGCGTTATAAAGGGGCACAGACCATGTTACATAAACCATGTTACAACAGATGAGGATGATTACGAGTGCTACCAACTTGAAGGTAATAATTCAGTTTACAAAATGGCTGATAGTATCGGTTCATGAAGTGTCATTTCATACATTCTTTAAACGGCTGTATCTCCCTCAATTTTGCCGAGCGCGCCTTAATTTCTTTTTCATTCAACTTTTCCACACTTTTCTCATCTAGAAAGTGCATTTTTATTAAAATCCTCCACATTTGGCGGGATCTGCATTCCTCCCCAACCTTTTACATATTTCTCTTGAATACTTTATTCTGCTCTTAAAAAAATATATATTATTATTATACATATATTATTTTTGAAAATATATTCTACATGGAGTGAAAAGGAAAATAAATTAATTTCTCTCGAAAGAAGAATCTCGAAAAGTATGCTCCGAAAATTATTAACAACACATCTGCTTCTGTTATTTTACATTTTATGGTAAGAAAATATTCACGGTGTTTCATTAAATGACATTTAACTCTGATATCAACCGTCGTTTGCTCAATTTTAAATCAGACAAGTTTTGTTTAATATTATCGATCTTTTATAATTGTTTTTAATATTAGCGCGCTCTCTCTGTCATTTGTATTTACATATCTCCCTTCCAGACCATCTTCAGTAATCTTCTTCTCCTTTTGAACGCTGGAACGCTTTGAACGGAGCCTTAAATGGATTCTTAGATCGCCGGTTATCAAAATAATCGCGTCGAATACGGCAATCGTCATATTATTCCTAATAAAGTTGTACTATCTCTGGACGATCTAATACATAAGTCCCCCATCCGTCAACGGAATTTTAAGGACATGCCACGAAATCCACATTTCAAAAGTTTTTCTCTTCCATATCAGTACTTGGATTAGTGTCGAGGCTTCTATGCCATACTGAATTACAATAAAAGATCAACCAACCATTAATTTGATAAATGAACGCGATTCTAACGAAGATACATGAAAATATTTACTCGCCGTTTGTGAAGAATAGTCTATCGACAGCGAGTAAATGTTTGGTTATTAAAAATTATCTTTTTGAATGAAGCCAGATATTTTGTACTCCATTTCATTTTTTTTCGACACACCTAATTTGATTACTTCTGCGACAGAGCCGAAAGCTTACTGGTCCAAATCGTCCCTAATATTTTCAAACAGAGACAATACACCGTTGCTGTTTCAGAGTGCCAAAATTTTACCTGTTAAGGCAATACTATGGCACAAAATTATAATTCAGTATATATTTACCCCGCGACATAAAGAGAAATTAGAACATAAATACAGTACTAGAACATAAATACAGTTAATGGTTCCAAAATTTAACAATAAGTACGGACAGAGAACGTGTGAATACATCATACCGAAGATATTTAATTTATTACCTGACACTATAAAGCTATGTAATTCTATGAATAGGGTTAAATATATGGTGAAAAAGTGGCTATCGGAAAAAAATATTTATATCGATATGCATGAAAAAATGTATGAAAAAATGTTGAATCTGTAGATATAAGATGTAAATTATAACTTTTAAAATGTACATGTAACTAAACTATAAGCTTCTATTGGCATTAGTTTGTTGATATGTATTAACTATTCTTTCAATAAAAATATATGTATATATATATTTTTTTACTTTCATTTTCTCTCATCTCCTGGTTAGGTTAGTTTAGGTAATGTGAGGTTAGGTTAGGTCATCATTTTCTCTCATCTCCTGGTTAGGTTAGTTTAGGTAATGTGAGGTTAGGATAGGTCATCATTTTCTCTCATCTCCTGGTTAGAGGCCACCAAAACGAATCGCAAAATCTTTACCAGAAGTTTGGTGACCAGATCTAAATAACCAGATACCTTCCTCCCAAATTCTCCATCTTCGTTCCCTGCTCCCTCACTTTCATGAGTTTCGCAACAATCTCCAAAATGGGGACCTCGCAATTCACAATATGATGTTGTCCAATTATAACTCGGGTGTATCACACATAAAATATTCACATATCAAGTTCTAGGAATTGGACAAATTCTGTGCGAGCGCGTGCCTGAGAAGGCCTTGCCGTAAACCCAATTCCGCCGTGGAATCGCCCCAAGCCTCCGAGTGGAATAAGGGGATTCCGGGGAGGTGCGGGGGTTGGTTGGGAGCTGTTGAAGGGAGGAAATGGCATGGTGAGATTCAGCACGGGTATCTAGCATAATGCTTGCCGCACTTAGACTGAATTTCAATCTCGCACACGAGTCGAGAGAAGTGCATACAATGGCCTATTCAGACGTTTAATAAATATGTTGTTACATCTACAAATTTAATATATTCGGTGCACGCGTTTTGTGTATGTAGGTGTAGATTTGTAGGGAAGTTTTTCTTATGCAAATAATTTTATACGAATAATAAATTGAAGAAATACGTACTTAATAATAAGGATGGCGACAATAAAATTTAAAAAATCAGGTGTTTATAAGCTCAATTGCAAGGGTTGCATTTGATTTTAGGTAAAATAGGTAAAACTAACAGAAATATTGAAATAAGGGTAAAAGAACATCTTAGAACTTTGAATGGTAATAGCGAATCTGAGTTCGCAAATCATTTATTAATTAATGATCATACATTTGATATAAACTTCTTAAAATTTTACATACGGGTTATAAGGCATCGCAGATAAATAGTTTTGAAATCTTAGAAATAAGGAAAAATATTAATACCAATACAGATATAATTAATAATCAAACAAAAATTAATGAACCCTCTTTTGAATATTTTCCCACTTAACCGGTCTTTCCTTTCTAATGATATTGTAATCCCAAATTCCAATAAACTTCCCCCACTCTTACCCCTCCCCCTTCCTTCTTCACCTTCCCTTGTATTTAATCCATGATCTGTTTTTAATTTGTAACATCAGTACACTTTTACTCCTGATGATGTGAACATTGTTCATGAAACATGTATGTAGAGTGTGTATAAAATAAAGTGATGTACACGTTTTTTTTTTCTTTTAACTAAATATCTCACTATATTTCATCAAATTACAAAGAGGTAGTTTTGCTTTCAAATGGAATCACATCAAAAGAAGAAAAACTCATTATTGGATTCAAGAATTTTTGTGCTCGATAAACTGAAAAAGAGTCTTTTATAATGGGAACAAGTGACATTTTTTAATATGGGTTTTTATACATTACGTAATATTGTTTTTTTTTTGATAAACAATATAACATATTATGATATTTTCGTAATGAATTTTTAATATATTTAAATGTTAAGCATGTTTTTGCCTGGACCTTTTTTAAGCCGTTCCTACACGTTTGTTTGGTAATTACTTTGATGTCCATTGTGCGGGTGTGTTTTTAAGGGATTTACCACAGATATTAGTATTACTTTTTTGTATCCTTTAATTTAAGGCTTGTCGGAAACCTTTGAAAAGCTTGGACAAAGGGTAATCTCTCGCAGTAAGATAATTAAATATTTTTACAGAAGCTTAAATCTATCTGTAATTAATATTTCAATCCCAAATTAGTTAAATTACGGGTGAAATTCGTCAAGTTATTATAAATTCTACCACATATTTCTACGAAGATGGAAATTGTAATAAAAAACCTTTAATTGCTTAAATGTATTCATTCATTCATTTATTTAATCGTAATACTAGAATCAACAAAATGTTCACATGAGGACAATCCACTTTCCACGAATTTCAGCTAAGGAGATTCGTAATTATTAAAGTTTGTGCTGCGATGGTTACCATCGCCCTTTTCGGGGGCTTTATTACGCACAACTGAACCGCCTTAGTTAAGAATTTTTTTTTGTATTTGTTAAGTGATAAATTGAAGAGTCCAATGCATAACTATTTCTCTCCATTACTGGGCAATGGGGAATAAAATAAATCCGGAAGCTTATCAATGCAAGTAACTCTGGACTATCAAATGCATCGTTTTGGGTTTTATGTGTAAATTCCAAGGCAATGAAAATCCTTCAGTCCGACAATTTAAACACATTAATATCATTTTAAAGAGTGTTGTAGTTCAGCAAGATTGCTCGAATACCCATTTTTAAACTTAGAAAACGTAGGAATTTATTTTGTATTCCTTCAATAGCTTGTACGTGAGTATTGTGATGTGGCTTCCAGACGTGAGAATCGTACTCAAGTTGACTTTTAACAAAGGCAAAATAAAACAGTTTAACAAACTTATATTACTCTTATAAAGTAATTAAATTCTTAAAAAATTTGTAAGACGTTGTTGGAGATTTCCGCTAAGTGGTTAATAAATTACGATTTGATTGAAAAGTGATGCATAAGACTTTAATAGTTTTAATAATGTCTCAAGTGCATCGTCACCAATGTTATATTTAAAGATCACTGGATTTGAAATTTGACTATTTGACATTTTTAGATATTTAAAAAAATCTTCATTTCGCCAAAATAAAAGTTTCTTCATATTATCTTAAAAATATTACAATGATAAATGTTTGGAATAATTCTAAAAATTTTGAGGTTAGTAACAAAAAGTAAGATAAGTATTTCTTAAAATATTTTTTGTTTTAGCATTTATAAACAAGATTGGACCAAGGTGTGAACCCTGCGGAACTCCACTTGCTATATTATTTTTTTTCTGATAGGGAGAATTTTTCTGAAGGAACCAAAATTTCATGTCTACCAGTAAGTTATTTTTGTATTGTGGTTCTAATTTGCAATTTGTCGTTATTTTATTGGTCAATGACAAACATATTCTTAACACTGTCATGCATGAATTTATAAAGACTGATTATAACGCTAATAAATAAAATAAAATAAGATACCTTTTTAAATTTCCAAAAAAGGATTTTGTTGGATACTTTATCAAAGGGTTTTTTAAAATCAGCGTAAATTTTTCTTCGAAAGTATTGGTTATAAAATTTTCATTAATAATTAAGTTGAAAATAGTACTTCTACCTCACATACATCCAAACTGGTAAGGTGCTAATACAGGTTTTATTTGTGTAAAAAGTTTGTCCTGTAATAGGTTTTCAAAGCGAATATGGTGGATTGAATAATACATTTTGGTATGTGATTCTGTATGTAACACTGTTAATTTGTGTTTAAATTTCATTACGTATTAGTAATGTAAAAATTAACTGCCACTTTGTACTTACGCTCACATTAGAAATCATTATATTTCGTTACCCTAAAAACTACAACTTTAAAAAAATATCTGTTTCTATGAAAAGAATATATGAAAAATATATTTTCTCCTGTCTAATCATTTTACGAATGGAATCCTTGACTTCTAGTTATATCTTTTTTTATTAATCTAAAACCTCTTTTCAGTAACAATATTTGCCCAGTACTTCGCAATTTCCAAAGTCAAGATTTAATTTAATTCCTAAATAATATCATTCTTTCTTTGTATCTAAGGAATGTTAGACTTTCATTTCATTAAAATACATACTTTTCAATCTCCTCTCTGTAGTTATTTTTCTATGCTTTTAAATATTAATTGAAACAATTTGCTTGAAAATTTGCAGAGAAATATTATAATATTAAATAAAATGTAAATAAAAAATTCTGGGATATTTTTTTGCAGCCTTGGATTTGTTTGCTGGTTTGCCACCATATTTAAAATGATAATGCCTAGCTGATTTCTAATTTTTAGGAAAACTTGGGAAATGTTACAACATTTCGAAATAAGTCAGTTGTTTCTATTTCAAACTCGCCTTATAATGCAATATCCGCACATAATATATATTTAACAGGAGCTGGCCAATCTCTCCGTTCCCAAAATCAACAAATGTAACTGACTTTTGTAATCGTCCCTTACGAACATTTTAATGTTGTAGGATATAATATTCATTGCGAATTGAACAAAACGTTTAGATATTCATTAACTTGAAAATAATTGATTTATTTATTTAGACACGCGTTGGGCTTTTTCACACACAAATACTAAAACAATTTATAAAGAACATAAGAACATCTTACAATCGTAATGATACAAATAACTCCGGTTTGACCGGTCAGTGGTTGAGTGGGCATGGCGCTTGGGTCCCACCCAGGCGTCGCGTGTTCGATTCCTCGGCTGGCTAAGTCCTCCATCACAACACAAGCAATATTTTCGGCTTTCTGTGGTGGTAGTAGGAGACTTTCAAACATTGTTGGCTTATTCGTAACCCGGGAATGTTTGTCTTTCTTTAAAAAAAAACACACAAATTCATGATGTTTAAATTAATTGTACCTATTTCACTTGCGAGGCAACATCCCTCATCCTTTTCCTCCCCTTTCCCATCCCAAGCCCAAATATATTGTTGGATAATACATGGTATAATATAGGTTTACTTGGTTTGTTGTACTTCCATTTTTATGTTTTTTTTTTAAGTTTGCTTTTCAGATTATATTTCTGCTTTTTAGTTTTTATTTTACATTCATGAAATACTTAGTTTTATATTTCTAAAAACCTATCTGTGAATATTGTTGATTGGTCTATATGTCTACCTCCTCTATATGTTACTTATAGTTTATATTTCTAAAATAAATAAATAGTGGTCTGTTACAGTTAAGGATTATTGCATATCTGTGTAAATATATACATATACGACACCAACAGCTTTTTTAATGTTCACGAATGAATTTTCTGGAACGATTTTCAACCATACTGGTGATACGTATTTCAAAACTGATTGGGCTGTAATGTCACTGGGCCCATCGACATCTGTCGGCGTCAGTTTTTTCGCCTAAGGTTAGACCTTTTTTTACAGTTGAATCTATTATTATGTATTATTTCGTTCCTAAATGTATAAAAATGCTAAACCAAAAATATCTAAAGGTTTTGAAATGAAACTCGATGAAACGAAAAATAGCGACACTAAAAAGAGACAAACACTTAAATCTATAGAATTTAGCCTGCAAGAGAATGAGATAGCATGATTTCTCTTTGTGAGCTGCTTCGTAGCCTATCGGTCTCCTCTTGGTGCTTCGTAGCTATCCCACTCTTATCCACTATTGTTTTCTGAAGGTTTTACTTTTACCGCGTGTGAATTGCACAAAGGTTTTTTTTCTAATTCTTGCATAGATTACGTCACAAAACCCTCAGCTAATGATGCTCGTTTTAGTTTGATCAGAGTGACGCCGTTTTTTAAATAATTATTTTTGAATGAAGCAGAATTTGACGTTTTATTGCGACCAGAATCAGAAATATCATTTTTAATTTCCAACCCATTTTTTCACATTGTTCCTCGTTCGTTAAAATACTGAATTGTCCAATTTCACTCCATATCCAGTTAGTGGGGGCTCAGCTGGTATTTAAACTGGCAATATATTTCCCTGAACTCAACGAGCTTAATATTTTACTAATGGTTTGTAAGCCCACGCAATACTTTGATCCCTGGGAAGGTTCTAGGTAGGCCGTACGTCAATTTCTACGTTATATCCTGCCTCACATTTGTAGATACTTAAATATATCCATTTTCAGAAATCAACAAAATGAATCGTTATTTAAAGGCGAAATTATTGTAAAGTATAAATTTACAAATACAAAATTCTATTATTATTATTTTGAAAATACCTTCAAATATTTCATGACAAGTTCAACAGCTTACCTTGAGTCCTTATTTGACGTTTTAAAAAAATTATTTATGTTATTTATTCGTTTGTTGCAATATACAAGGTGTCCGGGGGTAAAGTGTATTAACTGCGCGAGGTGATTCTACATGATAGTAAAAGTAAAAAAGATACATAACTTTCTTCGAAATTCCAACTTTTGGAGGAAGTTTTGAAGTAAAAAGATAAAATTAGTCCGGCGTGTGCGGCCAGATTTATTATTTTCCGCTGTTACGATACGGGCCAATCACAATCGAGTCGGGCGCCCGGCAGGCTCTCAGCAAGTAAGATCGTACCTCACACTGAGGATTTTTAGTAGGTACGTCTTTTTGTATGGAAAAAAAATGTTGGAATTGCGGAAAAAGTTGTTAATCTTTTTTACTCCTACCATCATGTAGAATCACCTCCCGAAATTAATGGACTTTACCCCGGACACCCTGTATTTTAGTGAAAATTTTACGGTAATAATAATGGTGGTTAATTTGGAAAACCTGATTCAGCCGTTGGCGCTTGTGAGCCATCGGTCATGCTGGCTCACAAGTTGTTCATAAAGTGACGTTTTTTTACAATTTTTTATTAACAATTGTAAATTAAATGCCTCAATGTTGAATTGTGCGATGAAATGAATAAAATAAACCGATTAAAAATAATTAAAATTTACAACCATCGGAATTATACGTGACTAGCTGGTTCCCGGCATGCGTTGCAATGCCATTTTCAAAGAAATACATTGTTTCTCCCTGAATCACCTTTCCCATGCGTCTCCGTTCCCCTCCCGCGTCCTGATCCTAGCTAGATTTATAAATTATAGCCTTTATATTATTCTGATCTACGAGCTAGATTATTGTAAAGTTTCATTAAAATCCGTTCAGGAGTTTTTGCGTGAAAGAGTAACAAACACGCTTACATCCATACAAACTTTCGCGTTTATAACATTAGTAAGAAGATACTATTTTAATGATGCTAGAACAGAAATATAAATATAAATAAATAAGCCCTAGTACACCACATTCAAAATTTGAGTTAACCTAACTTTACGTTTACTAATTTACATTTACTAACCAAAGATTCTGCTTTAAATTTTTATTTCTACCGTTGGCGCCGATTTGAAATAAATTTACATTACTTTTTACTGTTCGCTGGTTCGTCCTCACCTTGAATATGCTAGTGTCATTTGGTCTCCTTTCTATGCTGTCCACATTTGTCACATCGAATCCGTACAACATCGTTTCCTAAGAGGAATTGCTTGGAGGTTGGGTCTTGAAAGAGGCGAGTACTCGTATGATAAAATTGAACACATTTTAAACATTTCTTCTTTAGAAAAACGTAGAAAGGACTCTGATCTAATTTGCATATTTAAAATTATGTATTACTGATACACCTG
The DNA here is from genome assembly GCA_917880885.1 of Limnephilus marmoratus. Lineage (NCBI taxonomy): Eukaryota > Metazoa > Arthropoda > Insecta > Trichoptera > Limnephilidae > Limnephilus > Limnephilus marmoratus. Next base: position 50,462,804 of record OU862914.1, on the reverse strand, counting down.
CTTTGTTACAACTCATCCAGTTCAACATCCCTTCCCGTAGACTCCGAAATAATGAATTGCTGTTCCTCAATCAACATTCTGTTAATTATGGATACCATTCTCCCTTATCCAGAGTGTCGAGACTTGTCAACGCAAGTCAAAGTAATGATTTTTTTGGTGTAAAACTAAATGACTTTCGGCAGTCGATACGCAATATTTAAATGCTTCTTCATGCTTTGCCTTGTGTCTTCTACGTGTACTTTTTACATTTTATGTTGTCATTGCTATTAATTTATATGTGCTCTCCCTTCACTGTCATCTGTATTCGTGTTATTATTATGTTTTTAATGGGCTATTGTCCGTAAATTAATAAATACATAAAATACATTCGTTAATGGAAAAACAATCTGAAATAATTTTCCTTTTTTCCATATTGCTTTTGCATTTCTATTCCTAATTTAGTTTAATAAGTCCTTGACACTCCAACTACCGTGTTTATCTACCGTTTAAAAAAATGTTTCTGAAGCCGTAAAACAATATCTTTTAAAACGTATCACACAGCTGTCATTTCATGCAAATGACCGCCGACCACACTGGCGCCATCTGCTTTGAGCTTCCTAGATAACTGTCGTTCAATTTTATTTTTTTAAATAACACCTCACAAGAGCGCCCCTATGTGCAGTGCAAAGACAGAAGAAGAGAGGTTGTGGGGCTGGTTAAGGTTAAAATATAAGATTTATTAATGCGGGTCTTGAAGAGGTCCGGATTATTTGAAGTAGGAAAAACTGATGTTGGTAGCTCATTCCACACAAAAACGAGTGGCAAGACGACACGTTCTCATGAGCCCTACATCACCCATGCACCGGGGATCAATGCTGCTAGCTCCTTGGCGCAGGCTCCATTAAAATACCGGTAAAACAGACTAAGCAGGCAAATTGCGTTAGTGCATTAGAGATGGCAATCGATTCGTTAACAATGCATTTTCATTCAAATGGACCGCCCTTCTTTGGACAGAATCAAGTATAATTATATATTTATCAAGCATTTTGGTCTGTCTCACAGAGGTGGCTCACAAATTCAATCGTAGGTCGTACTTGAGATTTGTGCAAGATTATATTATCAGATATATTTATTTATTTATTTATTTATTAATTTTCGGGAAATCGACAGTTTATATTTATTTCAGTTTGTACATAGTATTAAATAGCCAAAATAAAACCAATTACGGATTTCCTCCTTGTGACTTTACTTCTACTGAGACAGCATAATAAGAATAAGTAAATTAGTTTTATAAAAAGGAATATGAATCTAAAATTATATAAAACAAAAAATATATACATGTATACTCAAAACATTTTTTTTTAAATATAAAATGAAAAATTACAAAACAAAAAAAATCTATCAAAACATTGGTAGCCATGGAGAGAGGTTGTACATATAAATCAAATCATAACAGAAATACAAACAATAAAAACATAACATTATTCAAGAACCATTAGAGAAACACTCTTTTATGGACCTTTTATATTCAGTAAGTTTGCAATTGAAAATGTCCACATTGGAAAATACGCTATTATAACTACTGCATAGTCGGTTCAGGCAAGAATTCTGCTTACAGTTTGTCTTGCATTGATCCACCCTGAACAGGACAGAAGAGCGTGTTGATGCAAGACGCCTAGTGATACAATGTGTAATTGTTTATTTTTTAGAGTTATTTTACAAAAACAGTCATCGTAAATAGGTTCAAATTCTCATTTTAAAATTTAAAACCTGATTCGTACTAAATTTTTCAGGAATGTAGAATAGAAAAATGGCTGTTGTTTTGAAAGTGTTTCCGTGACTGACGAGAAAAATATATATTTCACCCCTTAAGTGGTTAATTAATTGCCAGGGTTGTTTACGGCTCTAACCGTCCGTGAGCGCTAAGCGTAGTTACGGAAAGCACTGTTTTTTTAAACTACAGCAATTTGTTCAGCGGTTTAACACTAGTGTAACAAGCATCTTTTATGCTCTGCTTTTAAAGATATTTACAAACCATCTTGATAGCGGACAAAGTGATGTGTGAAAATGCAATTCTTGATTCTTACGCATAAAATGATCTTAAAGACTGCCGATTATTAGATAATCTCTTTCTGATGATGCCTGAAGTGACTCAGCCGGAATGCCAAAATGTGGCCTTTTCAAGAACCCAAAATATTCACATAAATCACGTCGTGACTACAACGTAAGCATTAAAACTATAAATCAATATTCCTCTACTTTTCACGGGTTATTGTTGTGGGTTGTGGGTCGTAAAAACTTCAAGGAATATATTTTTTTAAAGTTGAAATATTTTTTCTGTGCAACGTGGTGGAACGCTTAATCCTTTGTAATAAAATTTATAAAGAATCAGAGAGTGCAATTGACACGCAGTAGAAGTGAAACTAGAAAGTCGCTAGATGTCGCTTTCTTTTCTTTTGCCTGTTTATTTTAAAGTGGTTTGGTATTGAATAAACAATTTTTTTTTTTTTTTTTGGATTTGATAGGTTTTGAACCTCCGTTCGCTAGATGTCTCTCTGGGCGCTGAGGGTCGGGCGATTCATACCGCTACGCTATTGGAGGTCCGTGCGCAGTCGTGAATTTACCTATTTTATTAGAACCGAGGACCGTTGAATGATAAATTTTTGTGACGCATTTTTGTTTCATCCGAATTTCAAATCGCTAACGCTAAAGAAGTTTCACTTCGAAAATCAACCGTTAAACAACAAAGTTTGTTACAACAAAGCAACACCTAAGCCAAATGCCAAATGATTTGTAACGATTTTTATTTCGTATATTAACAGCTGTAATTTTTTTAATATAATCACATCCAGATACAGAAAAATGCGTGTTTGCGCGTGTGGGTGTGCATGATTATTACTATAAGTTGACAGAATGCATTGTGATCGACAACAAATCAATTTGCTGCGTTTCAGCCCGATCGGATGTCGAGATGTGGGTTAATTTTCACCTCAAAATTCCACTTTATTCATTAATTCAATCAAAACAAAAGCGAAATTCTAGTAAACCTATTTTAAAGGAACACAGATGGAAAAAAAATAATTAAAGTTGCATTTTCCTTCAAAACATAAATGAGATTGATATGAAACCTTTTAGTTCTAAACTAGAAATACATCATCTTCATCACTCCCTTCCCTAGTTATATTTGTGTTCTCATTCTGTGCAACTTTAGCGGTATATTAGTAAAACTCGTTCGTGTGGTGAACGTACATATCTCTTGCAGTATGAAAGAGACATGCGTATATGAGTGAGACAGCATGAGGAACGTATAAAAGGGTGTGATTTTTATCCATTGTCCTCTTTGCCTACGAAGCACCACTGTACATTATCTCGGGTCTCGGAATAAACCACAATAGACTACCTACGTCTTATTATTGGCAATACCGTTCATAATCAGAAGAATCTGGATCCATCATCCCATGGAGTCCAGAATATCATGATGATAACCAGCCACGGTCATCACAGTTATAAAAATCAATGGCTTCGTACTCACGGCACCCGCACAATGCGCTCCCAACTATCGAGTACAATTAAATTAAGAAATCAAAAGGGCAAAATCAATTGTGATAATAATAATGCATTCAGGCTGTCCCATCAAATGATTAACCCTGTTAATATGCAAATAGTACCTCAGTTTCATCCATATGATAATATCATATATATATCACCGGTTCTCAACCTTATTATGCCCACCACCCACCATGAGATTTTTTTTTCTAGAGCCCCAATTTTTTTTTTCTACTGATGAGGGGGGAGGGGGGGCTCGATTGTCACGGAATCAATAAATCAGTTAAAAATTAATGACCGGGTTGCTACCCCCTTCCTTCTTGTATTCATGATATATTTTCAATTCTTATTTCAATAAAAAATAAACATAAATTTTCATCGAATTTAATGTAGAACTTGTGATGAATGGTAACTTCCAATTTACGAGAAAGCCTATGGGAATTTTTTTTTAAGATGAAAAGCGCAGTACTACGACATCTGTATGGTCTAATTCAAACTTGCTCGAAAATAGAGGTATTTTTAAGTTGTTTGATGTATTATAGTTACCTTAAATATACACAGATGGTGATGAGATCGATATTTAACGGGAACCCCAGGTTTAGGGACGATTTTAAACGCGAGAGTTGAGACAACCAATTAAATAGCAGGAAAAGCAATTAAAAATCAACTCAGCCTATCAGCAAGAAGGGGGTCGTGCCCATTTTGAACACAAAGGATTGTACTTTGACCCTAGTGATTAGTGAAGAAATTTATGGTCTAGACGTTCCCACAGAGATCAGGGTTGAATGAACTAAGAGATAAATATCGAATTATTCAAGGTTTTTAGTACAACGAACCCAAGTAATGTTATTAATAAAGGGTACCTTCAAGGGGTCGGGAGACCTTAGTTTCGAGTGCATTAGGGCGTTTTTAGTTGCGGAAAACACACTTGGATAACGATAAAAAAATTTATCAGTAATATATTGAGGGGAAAACGCGGGGACAACGGGGCATGCAATGCGGGAGGATTTTCAATTATAGAATAAGTACATATGACGGCTGAGAGGCAAAATTCGAGGAAAAACGTACTAAAGGAAAATGAATATACATAACACAATGGAAAATTATTGTTATCAATTCTAGACGGAACGGAGAGATTAGGAAAGCGAATTGGGAAGGAAAATTCAAAAAAATTTAGAGTTTAAGGATTGAACAAGAGGACGAAACAAGGGTTTGGTGCAGTAGCAGGTGCTTGGAAAGGAATTGGAATAGTATACCTAGGGAGGGGTGGAAATACTGCAAACATTGCGATAGATTTAATTCATAAAAAAGAGTCATTTTACGTAATTAAAGTAGGGATCATAACATAAAGTTACACGAGACTGCGAGGGAAAGTGACACATTACAACGGTTGTCGACTCCATATGTATATTGTTGATATAAACAAGGAATATTCGAACATGCCTTTTGTTTATTTAAGGCCCATTATCCATTAAAAAGGGTCATAAAAATTAACATTGCTCTTGCCTAGTATTTAGATTATAGAATTTCCGTAAAATTTAATTATAAACACATTAAAATGGATTTATCGCCAGGTATGTAGAAATCGTAATGTATACACACGTCAGGGCTTATAGTTTATGGGATTTTGAGCGAGAGAGAGATGGAAAATTGGGCGGAATTTGATCGAAGTAGTTAACTTGACAGATATTCCAGGATAGGAATAGTTAGTGGGCCGGAAAACACCATAAATAATATATCAAAAAAGGAAAAAAGGGTTTTAGCGGGAGATGGAATCACGGCAAAAAGGCAAACGTCAAATTTCAATAAGGGATCATTGGGTTAGGAGTGGGGGGAGAGAACGAAAAACCGACATAACCGGAAAACTCAGATAAGGAAATGGGAAAAACTCAAAAACGTTATAAGTAGAGTAGATACGGAACCAGGATATGATTCCTTATTAACAACGAAGGGAAAATCATTTAAGAATAGTTGTTAAAACACCGTTACTTGAAGGAAATTTAGGTGGGAAAAGCGAAAAAGTTGAATATGCCACATAAATAATGGAAATACGGTTCTGAGACATAATTGCTTACGTAGACTAGGGGAAAAGAAATGAATTTCGTGGAAATTCATACAGGACAACTAGCGTTTAAAACTAGAAGACCGAAAAATCTACGTTTCGCAAATAGGTATGCCAATTTAGAGTATAGTTTTAGCAGATCACTTATGGGCATGTTTCAAACTGAGAAAAAAAAACAAGATTAAAAACATGTTTATAAAATATATTATGAAGACAGAAGACATGTGGAAAATGGGCAAACTGGATGGCAGCTTACTAAGTCCGGGACTATAAACCTTAGGAAAGCGAGACAAAGTTGTGGGACGAACCGAGATTTAAGAAGAGGAAAAATCGAAAGATCTTATGTAGGGACAAACGATAACGAGATGGGGTTTTCAAAAAATTTCGAGTGATTACAGATTATAATTCCTCGTCAAGGAATATACGATTATGCCCTTTTGGAGCTGTGATGGGTATAAATTAGCGTGTTTGGGATTATTCGGGAGTCCTTCGACAACTGGCAAGGTTGCTTAAAACGTCGCGCGTGTCGTGAGAATTACCCTGGTGATTAATTAATAGAGTTTAGAATCAGTTCATACTTTGAAAATACAGTGGAAAAATAGCGTCAGTTTTATACTTTAAAAATTCAGTGGTAAAATAGAGTCTACAATCAGTTTTATACTTTGATAAAACAGAGAGTGGGGTGTCCGGATACGGTTAATCGTGCAATTTAACGGAGTGTATGATCTTATAATAAATCTAAAAAATCAGTGTTTGCAATAGCCCCGATTCAATAAAATCTAATAATTAATTAATTAATTAAAAATTCAATGCGGAAGGAATTTAATAGAGTGTTTGAATTGATTTAAATTTGTTCTATGAAGGTTAAAATAAAGTTATTTAGTCCGAGGTTATATAAAGAAAATTACAGTCTAATAAGTTTCATTAAATAAAAATTTACGTTAAGTCGAAAGTTGGAAATTTTATTACGAGATATTAATTATCGTTAGGTGACAACGCGATAATAATAATTGATCCGAAATCTGGAAAATACTTAGCCGAAGTTTAAATGAATAATCCAAGTGATTAATTTGCTGCTAAACGAAAGTGTTATAAAATAAAGTGGAAGTGGTTCTTTCAGTTCTGTTGTAATTTGAGTGACGAATAATATTTAGTTATTCGTTATAAAAGGATTCTAATTTAAATTGGAAAAATAAATAAAACTTAACTTTGTCCTTAATTGAAATAATTCAAACTTAAAGAAAATCTTTAGTTGTTATGGAAAAAAAAATATATAATTTAAATTGAGAGAAAAAATAAATAAAACTTAAATATTTTATAAAGTGGAATAATACAAATTTAAAGAAAATTCAAATTAATAAATTAATTTATTAAAGAGTAAATAGGTATAGATATATATCAAATAATAAAATAATATTCGAGCGAACGATTATTAAGAATCGATTCTCTTCTTTAGATTGAAACCAAATATGGGAGAAGAGGGGGGGGAGGTATGGATTGTCGGGGTTAATTAGGTAGCATCGTTCTTCTTCAATAATAACGGCAGATAATAAAGGAAAATGTGAGGGTTTTTACATCAGAGATCTATTCAAAGGAGAAAGGAAGGAGATGAATTCCGGATCTTGTAGGATTAAATCGTTAAAAGTGGGAAACCGAAATAAAAGTGCGATAAGTTACACAGGTAGTCTGGATGCTCTAATAAAATTCATATCGATGATATTACCCGATGGAGCTGAATTTAAGACATTAGAGCTTTGGTGAGTCCTTACAATATTTAAGCTTTTACAGGTTCCTGGGGATATCCTGACACTGATGAACGTAACGCCAAGTAAGGGTAAGTTAATAACTAACCAATTTATTAGCATTCGCATGTCACACCTCCCATACAGAATGAAATGTTGCTAAACAAATACTTAACACATAATTAGATAAGTAAATACCTATCGCTTCTTTTCACTAGCACGATTAGGGTATGGTTATATGACCTTCGATAGTGTAACAAAGATTTCGATTTGAGTTCAAGGCGATCCATTGACCCAGTCACCTAAATTCATTAACGAATAAACAAAACAAAACTTAACGTCAGGGACAAGTTTATCAATTATAGCTTGCGATGAAATCTGCGGTCAAAATGTGAAGGCGACATTGATGTTAAATTCACTCAATTTTAAACGACTTATCTGTACTAGAGCGATCGCCCATAGGTAACATTGTTTTAGCATGCAAAATTTTCGCAAAGTAAAGTACTGCGACTAGCTTCAAACTCTAAGAGAGCTCATCACAATTATTCAGGAGGTCATTGATTCAATGACAACTTGATTTATCTCATTTTTAAATCTTTCTTATAGGAAGTAGGTATCCAAGAACCCATAAATACCCATTATCCTAAATACCTAACACACGAGGAGCTAGTGACCTCATTTAAACAACACTGGTGTTCAAATACTCATACAGTCCTGAATCCTAACTTGTCTTCGAATGTAAGCTTCAAGGCTTCTGTATGTAGGTATGAGCCATCTGGAAATGTAAGTGTCAACCTTTCTCGAACGGACGGCTTTGATCTTGTGGCGGTATTGTCGAGGTGGGCATGCGGGGAAGAGGAAGGACGTATGCGGACAGTACGCTGACGCGGCATTAAAGCCACAGGTTATTTGCATACCGTGAGTCTTGTCGAACCTGAAAGCAAACATAAGGTTCACGAGGTGAGTTTTATGTCAGCTAGTCAGAGGTGGAGTGTAACGCTGGGTCGGTCACGTGGGAGGAAGGATCTGCCCGTCACAAGCTTACGCCACATTTAACGGATAGAGGCATGATAAGGGAAGACATGAAATACCCCTTCTAGACTCAGTAGAGTTAAATTCAATCCGGCGGAGATGGAAGTCGGAGTGAGGCAGAAAAACGGCATGAAGACTTGGTATTCCCCCATCTGGCGTGAAGAGCCCCTTTCGTAACAAGAGACGCTCGTCGAAGAGAGTAAAACTCGGACTTAAGGATAAGCTTAGCAAACGTATTTGGGAGAATCCGGTTTGAAATTGTTGTTCATCGGTTTTCACTTGGTTAGCGGAGGAGCCGACTTTTCAGCAAACATATTATCCCCCTCCCCATATCCATCCATTCCTGCTCTTTCAACAATTTTGCGAATACTAACCAATAACACTAACTATGACTACAAACACATTATGTTAGGGGAAGCTGCAGGCAAGGACTCCAATTGAGAAAACCGGACTCTCGAATATGAACATTCTACACTGGTAAGATAAGGTTTTTTATTTTTTGAAATGATGTAATTTGTTAACTGTTGTTTATGTTATCGATGTATCAGCGGTGATAGGAAGAATTAAATAAACACACTAAATTCCTACGGAAATCAAATAGACACAAAGTCTAAGGTGGGGTTAGTTTATCAAACTCGGTAAAAGATACTCAAATAATAATAATTAATAAATCGGAAGATTCTCACCCTTTCTCTAAAAGAATCTATGGGTTACCACACGTAATACATTATCTTCTCTACATATGTGTGCATATTAAGTATGCAAACAGATGTAAAATCTAAAACAAAAAATACACAACGCAGATTATAGAAATAATGTGAACTAAAATCTTAAATCTTGATTACTGTGAAAAAATCGCAGGGATTTAAGAAGATAGGGTAGGTTTAGCTAGATTATAAAGTATAGGGGTTTAGAAATCACGAGCCTGAGGTAGAAATAAACCGAAAGGAGGGTTGAGTCAGGCCATCATACCTAGTGGTGTGATCAGTAGGACATAAGGGTAGAATTATGAGCGTGGCTACGAGACAGGAGCTACGAGATTTAAACTACGAGGTAGAAGCTTAGAAAAGTAAATCAGCTAGGTAGGGTTCATCACAATTGGTGTCAAAACCCAAGGGTGGCGGACCATTAAAAACTGAATATAATGGAATCTTTCAGTTCAATTTTCATCCACTTCCCGAACTACCGAAATATCTGAATTTTCGGACACATGATAAAAATGATTACAATACATGCAATTACAACAATTAACCAATATTATTTTAAAAGTTTACTTTGCTTTATTAGTCAGCGATAGGCGTGTTTTTGTCTTTTTGGACCATTTTCTTTTTACCTGCCCACGCCCTCACTGTGCCATCTCGACGCTCCATTTTCTCTGGGTCTTATGCTGCCCCCCCGATAGTCTAAACGCCTCCTAATTTTCTTTGGATCTTCTACTGCCTCCCTGACAGTCTCAAACGGCCACAAAGGGGGCGTTATTGCCCACATTGAGAACCTATAATGTATACAATGATAGATACCAATATTATTGTTTTCGTTTGAAATACCACAGCTGTTTCAATAAATTTAAAAAATCCATGCGCTAAGCAATTACTTGCGCACTTGTTTGTAGTATTGATCACAAATCATCTCATGCATTCTTTTGAACTTTTGCTGTAAAGATTGTAGCTCACTGACTCGCGGGCTTCTTTGAAAATGTGAAATATTAGGATTAGGCTTTTTGAGGGCATCACCCGGTTTCCAATAATTGTGTTATCATTATTATTATTTTCGTGTAAAATAGAGGAGTTAATAAAAACATTTATATGCAGTTCACACGCGGTAGAAGTGAAACCTCCAGAAAACTAAAGTAGATAAGAGTGGGGAAGCTACGAAGCACCGCACAGAGAGAAGACCAATTATTCTATCTCATTATCTCGCAGGTTAAATCCTATAGAGCATAGGTTCTCAGCGTGGACGATAACAGGGGCATTTCGTAGAAGACCAAGAGAAAATTGGGGGGGTGTTTCAGACTTTCAGGCGACCCAGAAAAACCCATCCCATCCCATTACGCCCCCTCCGTTGTGGTAAATATAATTGTGATGACAATTGCTGTTTCAGGTTTTCAGATTCACGGGTAGGGGGCGCTAGAAAAAAAAATATTTTCAAAGTGGCGGTGGGCAAAAAAAGGTTGAGAATCTATGCTATAGATGAATGTGTCTCTTTTTAGTGTCGCTTTTTCGTTTCAAATCACAACGGTGCTAAAGAAATTTTTCTTCAATAAAAATATTTTGAATACCAGCAACCTGGCAGATGCTAAAAGTTAATTCAAAATATTCGAAACGTAACAAAAGCGTAATAAAAAAATCTCTGGTTATATGCCGATTGCCTTAGTAAGTTTCATTCGTTTTCACATGTCTAGATCAATTACAACTAAACTTATCTCTTCACTTCAGTTTTCATGAGTTCAATTAATTTAACTGATGATGCGGTATTTCAAATTTAAATAATAATATTAACATCATAGTGGGAAACTAAGTGGTACCGTCAAAAGTTCTAATCCTTTATTATAACCACCGTGTATTTTATTAATAAAATAATTATTCCTATTTATAATTAATTATTTTCTTGGCTAACACACGCAAAATAATAATCTATGTCAAACAATCGCGGTTTAATTTATTGAAGTAAAACTTCTTTACGCACGCTTGACTTGGGGAGTAAGCTGGCGAATGCGTAACGAGAGCTTTACGAAAAGCGAGGCAAACGCTTCGTATATTACTGTAGGGGCAAGAGAGAGAGGTGCGAGCACACGTTTTCTTTCTCTCTTTCTCTCATAGCCAGTTACATTACACAGTGTAGGCCTATTGTCTGTATCACACTGTAGGAGCAAGAGAGAGCAGTACGCGCGCACATTTTCTTTCTATCTTCCTATCGTATAGACGGAGCAGAAATTTTACTTCAGTTGTGTGGTCTAAAGGCACACTCGTTTTTTTAAGGTACTAGCTGGTTCCCGGCATGCGTTGCATTGCCATATTCAAAGAAAAAAATGTTTCTCCCTGCATGTCCTTTCCCGTGAGTCCCCGTTCCCCTTCCGCCTTCCTCGCCTTCCCACTCTCCTCTCCCCTCTCCCGCTTCCGTCCCGTTAACCCGCCTCCCGCGTTCCATATATTCAGTCACAGAACATTCAGTTTTTAAACACATCGCGTGCCACTCTCAAATATTATTAGAACTATTAAAAAAAATATGATTCCTATTTAAAATATCTATAATTCTTGATTCGATTATTATGTAAGTAGATACTTCCATTATTATGTAAGTACTTTCAATTAATTCATTAATGTAAAGAGCTTTGGAAATAGAATTTTTATTTAACAATCATTGTTTTGCAAAATGTCATTCTCAAATTTCTGACAGTTTGCAAAAATTTTGTGATAATTAAAATTTTTTTCAGATATATGTATATATATATATATATACACAACTTTTCATGACACATTGTCATGCGGTTGTAATAATCCAGAAACCTTCGCGGGGGTTTAAAGAAGGTATTTTAAAAGTCTCAAACATGTCCTATGCTTAAAACAGCAATACACTACACAATACACTAATCCCCAAACACATTTTGGTTTTTATATATATAGATTAATTATTAATTTATCGATAAGCCGCCGCATTTTATGCACAGATTACGGAAATTATACTTCATTTCAACAATTATTACAAGAAACAACTATTCACGAAAACAAAATAGGTTATTAGGTTCTTAGTTTAGGTAAATTAAGTAATTCATGCGTTTTTAGTTTGAAACGAAACTTCGCAAATAGGCCAGGCAACGAAGACCAAAAAGCACCAAATAGGGGAAATAATTCATGTAGAAGTCAATTTTGGCACAGTTGTAGGGGAAGGTGTCCTTAACAAAATACTAAAAGTACTGGGGGGTGGGGGTGGAGCTAAGGGGGGGGGGGTCTAAAGGTCCCTTTTTTCAGTTTTTCGTTAATAACTCGAAAACTACTACCTCTAGCGAAAAAGTGTCTAGGTACTAAATTATCTACATAAAATTCTCCACAAAAAAGGTTCTATAAATTTTTTTGTTAGGATCAAGGCTTAGGGAGATAGGAAGGGGGGAAAATGTAAAATTAAAAATAAAAACAGATTTTATTGTTGAAAATGGAATGCCGGTCGTTAAAAATTAAATATTTTTTGTTAAAAATGAAATAATTAATGTTTGAATAAACGCCGCGTCGTGTTGTTCGCGAGTTATCAAAATATCTGCTTTTATTACAGATTATACATTATAAAATTATTCATTTCCAGTGTGTGTGTGTGACATTGGCTGAGAAGTGTTTAATTTGTGAGGGTGAAGTTGAAAATGATTTGTGCAACGTCGGCAAAAAAGGGATAATTGGATTAGTGAACGCAAGTGTGTTAAGGAAAGATGGGAAAGAGAACGGTTTCAGGAGTAAGACGAATGGTGTTGTTCATAATTCTTGCAGAAGAGACTACATCTGAAGTGACTCAATAAAAAGGTTTCTGAGAGACAATCTTTTACATCAACCTTCAACATCACGTGATGCCTCGTCTTTGCGTTCAGGACAAGAGATATTTGATTTTAAAACTAAGTGCTTTTTCTGCACAGAAACTTATGACGAAGAGAAGGAGATTAAAAAACCTTATTCTAGGCGCCAAACAGTTTTTAAAGTACGTACGAGTGGGTTTCACAATTCCATTATCGATCGTGGGCAGAGAAGAATGGATCAGTGGGGAGACGACGTAATTAGACGTATCTGCACTGTTGGGGATATACACGCAGCAGATGCAATATATCATGAGGAATGTTATAAAAGATTCTTGTTAACCTCTGTACCTTCGAAAATAAAATCTGGACGTCCTCAAGGTGAAGAGATTTCAGAAGCAATGGAAGAAATCTATAATTATATTGAAGGTACTGATAATTGCCAATACTCTATGGACGAGTTGTTGGAACAGTTTATTACAAGAAAACCACCACATAAGAAGACCACTAAAGAGAGAATGAAGAAAAAATATGGAGACCAAATTTTTTTCAGTGAAATTCGCACCAGACAAACTATCGTTTCCTTTCGTAGTTTTAGTGATAAAATCTTGAGTGACTCATGGTATACTTCAAGGTGTAAAGATGAACAAAAAGAACGTGAGAGAATTGTATAAAAAGCTGCTGAGATTATCTTGGAAGACATTGAATCCATGGCTTATGACAAGAGTACCTATCTTTCTTCAGCTAGCTTCTGCAGTGACGCTGACCAATTAATACCTAAGTCTCTCAGAGTCTTCTTGGACTGCATTGCAAAGAAAAAAAGGTCGAAAGAGGCAGTGAAGAAAAAGATGACAACTATAGCTCATGTTCTTATTGCTGCTGTTCGCCCTCGATGTTTCATATCCCCAATTCTGACCAGCACCGCTCTGTTCATATACAGAAAATTCGGATCAAAGAACTTGGTGTCCCTTCTATCGAAGTTGGGATTGAGTGCTTTTTACTACGACGCTCAGCAGCTGGAGTTCTCCACCATCCACCACCCGCAAGAGCCTATTCCAAGTGAAACGTTTTGCCAGTACATTTTCGATAATGTGGACTTCAATGTCTCGATGGCTGGAATACCTTTCACAGCATGGGAGGTATCAAATGTGTTACACCAACCCACGCTTTCCGTACATCCACGAAAGTTGAAAGGCTGAAATCTGTTCCCCCCCAAGAAGAAGTGGGAGTTGGGAGTTCTGGAGCTGCAACCCGTTGAGGGTAGGGGAACCAACGCATTGCCAACCAAATTATCATCGAATACTTGAGCGTGCTGAAGCCCATCCCCTGTGACATATTCACACCCACTCTTCAAGATTTCCTGTGGATGAGTGGTAAGTGGCTCCAGGAGGAGGAACCCACTGCAGAGGTGCCAACCATTCCAGAATGGAAGGGTTTTATGCAATTGGTGAGTAAAGTCATTAACAAAGAAAAAACTTCGGTAACCTTTCTTCCATTCATCAATTCACCACCTAACGAGTACAGCACTGTACACACTGTATTACAGTATGCTTTAAAAAATAGTCAGGAGATAGGGGCCACAGTTTGTTTCGTAACATTCGACCAGCCTTTGTACCTAAAGGCTAGCGAAATCACGTTTGGGACCATTGCTGTGAGACTTGGTGGATTTCACACCCTAATGTCCTTCATGGGGTGCATTGATCACATAATGGCTGGATCGGGACTGAAAGATGTACTATGCCAAGTATTCGCTGCTAATTCTGTTGACAAGATCTTAACAGGCCACGCCTACAGCCGAGCTGTTCGAGGACATTTACTTGTTCAGCTCGTTTTATGTCGAATTGTTCTGGAAGGAGCAAATGTTTTAGAGGAAGAGAAGAGAGAGATCTTGAGAATGCTGACCAACATGAAGGAATTTACTCCAGACAAAGTTGAAGATAATGCTTCCTTGGTGTCAGCTTTGACGAAATTTCAGAATCATATGTGTGGGATGCGCTGCGGTTGCCGCAAAGCAGGGTTTGCCTGCTCCGGTGCCTGCGGCTGCCTCGGCTCATGTATGAACGGACCCCCGTCGAAGACAGCATTGATGACGATGAAAGTTTAGATTTCGACGAAATTTAATGTTCAAGGTACATCCTTAAGCACTAATTATTTGATTTTTTAACAATAAGCGTTTCATTTTTACCGACAAACATTTCATTTAAAAAAATTAAAACAGTTTTTTATAAATTTTACATTTTCCCCCCTCCCTATCTCCTTAAGCATTAATCCTAACAAAAAAGTTTATAGAACCTTTTTTCTAGAGCATTTTATGTAGATAATTTAGTACCGTAACACTTTTTCGCTAGAGGCGATAGTTTTCGATTTATTAATGAAAAACTGCAAAAAGGGACCTTTAGACCCCCCCCCTTAGCTCCACCCCCACCCCCCAGTACTTTTAGTATTTTGTTAAGGACACCTTCCCCTACAACTGTGCCAAAATTGGCTTCTACATGAATTATTTCCCCTATTTTTCCTTCGATGCCTGGGCTAAAATGTCAAATCCATACAAAAAAACATGGCCGTAATGGAGATGGTAGTTTTTAAACTTTGAATGAAAATCGTATTTTAATGCATCTTTTCCCGTCTATCTCTACTGAAACCGATGGTTTTTGTGGTACTTAAGTTTAAAAGTAGTTTAATTTTCAAATTGTATGGCTATTTAAAGTGTAGCGGCGTGCGGCGGTTTGTCGATAATTTACCGATTAATTAATAAAAAGCTGACCGGAAAGTAACATATGTTTTGGCTTGGCCTTTAGTACTATTGATTTTAGCAACAGAGCGCGAACTGCCGATTCCTCACTTTTCGAATGTAGAAAGATCGATGAGGAACAGCGATCTGCGTTCGACTCGTCACGAGTAATTGGATTTGGTGAAGCAGATCCATAATGATCTTGCTTGTTTTAATTAATAATTTGGGAGATACTGTGCAAATTCCCAACACAATACGTAATGGCGGTTCTGTGTTCGACATTGTACTTTGGAGAGGTGGATGGGTCTAAGATCACTGACTATGCCTCAGCTGACGAAGGGTTTCGGAGGCTACAGACCTCCGCTTAGAATATCTTGGACATTAACTACGGCACAACTTCTAGACATTTTGTATTTAAGAGTTTTATTTCTTTATTTGTTACTTAACTTTAATTTACCTGCTACCTGCTTACTTTGGGGCCTAATAGCCGTAAAGGCTCACAATTTAAATACCTACAACAACCGTAATTGCTAGATCAGGGGTGTCAAAGATACGGCCCGCGGGCCGCATGCGGCCCTCGGACCCTATCAATACGGCCCGCGAGCCGTATGCGGCACTCAGGTCGGACGCGGTGCGCCGTGCACCGAGCGTGAGCGTAACCTTTTCTCTTACGCCGGCTGGTGGCGCTGGTCTGGTGCACGACTCGTACTCACGACGCCCCCTCCCCCCCGACCCCGCACCACAAGGGTCGCAGTTGCCGGTCGCCGGCGCAGTCAGATTTAAGCCTTAGCCTCGAGCGGTCGCGTCGAGTGTTTATATTACTTACATACTCATAGTTTGTTGTTCATTCAAGTTCTAATATTGGTACGTGGCATAATGTCGCAAAAACGTAAAGTTGATAGTGAGTGCAGAGTTTTTCAGACAAAATGGGAAATCGCATATTTTTTCATGGAATGGAAAGGTAAATCACTTTGTTTGATTTGCAATCAAACAATTGCTGTTTGTAAGGAGTTTAATTTAAAGAGACACTATGATTCGAATCATAAAGGAAAATTTGAAGGTTACACTGAAAAGATAAGAATGGACAAACTATTATCTTTAAAATCTAACCTTCACGGCCAACAGTCGATATTCACTAAAGCTAAAACTGAAAGCGAAGACGCCTTAAAATCCAGTTTCATTATTGCATTAGAAATCGCCAAGAGATCAAAACCTTTCACTGATGGTGATTTTATTAAAGAATGTATGTTAAAAGTGGCTGATGTTTCATTCCCATCACAAAAATCAACCATTCAAAATATTCCGCTGTCAAGAAACACTGTTGCTTCAAGAATAAGTGATTTATCTCAAAATTTGGATTCCCAGCTGAAGGAAAAAATTAAGGAATTTACACACTTTTCGCTGGCTATTGACGAGAGCACTGATATTATTGATACTGCTCAACTTGCTGTCTTTATACGAGGTATTAATAGGAACTTTGAAATATGTGAAGAACTATTGAAGTGCGTTCCATTGACAGGCACCCTGCTGCATCAAATGATATTTGTTCTGCTATTGAGCATTTAATAGTAGAATATGAACTCGGCTGGAATAAATTTTGCAGCATAACTACGGATGGCGCTCCTGCCATGGTTGGCAAACATTCGGGTGTTGTGACTAAATTAAAACCGAAAATATCAGAAAATTTTGTGGGAATTCACTGCATTATTCACCAGGAATCACTCGCATCCAAATATTTAAAAATGGACCATGTCATGCAACCGGTAATTAAAATAGTAAATTTTATAAGGAGCAGAGGTCTAAATCACTGGCAGTTCATGCAATTTTTACAAGATTTGGACGAAAAGTATTCCGATGTACCTTATTTCACGGAAGTTCGTTGGCTCAGTCGAGGGGCAGTTTTGAAAAGATTTTTTGAGTTACGTGACCCTATTCAAGCTTTCATGTTGGAAAAAGGCAAGCCAATTGATTATGACAACGACTGGTGGCTTGATTGTGCATTTTTGGTAGATATGACAAAACACATGAATGACCTCAATATAAAGTTACAGGGTAAAGACTTGATCGTCACTCAAATGTATTCGCATTTACAAGCCTTCGAAACAAAATTAAGACTGGGAAATTCACATAAAAAACCAAACACTCGATCATTTCCCTCACGTGAAATCATGTGGCACAGTGAACCAGACAAAATTGGATGAGTATTCTCAACTTTTGCTGAATCTGATCACAGAATTTAACAGTCGTTTTGAAGATTTTCTCAAAATGCATAAAATGGAATTCCCACTTTTCAACAATCCATTTACTTTTGATGCTGCACTGGCACCAATTCATTTGCAAATGGAATTGATAGATCTCCAATGCGACAGCATTGTAAAGGATAAATTTAAGGAAGTTAATGTTACTACATTTTATACACAATATTTCAAGAGTTTGAATAACTATCCAAGTATAAAAAATCATGCGGCACGTATCCTGTGTATGTTTGGTAGTACGTATTTATGCGAGCAGGTGTTTTCCGTTATGAAAATAAATAAAAACAAACATCGCTCACGGCTTACGGATGAAAATCTCCAATCGATTCTAAAAGTAACTATGACGAATATGACACCCGACATCAATGAACTTGTCAAAAATAAGAGAAGTCAGGTGTCCGGCTCAAGATAATTTACCTTGTTACCCTTCTTTTTAACTTACTGAATTTATAATAAATAGGTATCTAACTAAATAAAGATTTTAACAATTAAGTATGGGTTTTATTTTTTAAATATTGAGTCCGGCCCGCTTACACACGCCAAATGTTATAAACGGCCCTTAAGAATATCCAGTTTGACACCCCTGTGCTAGATGGTAGCGGCTCAGTGCGTTGTGCAGGCGTCGTCTGTACGAAGCTTTAACCAACAAAAATAATTTTAAAATTATTTAACCAACATCATAACTATGAAACAGAACTAAATTAACTTTAAATGTCAATCACAATTCTTCAGCTTATTATTTCGTTTTCATCCTGAGCTAATACTTAAAATTGTTGGATAATTAATGACCGGTCAGTGGTTGAGTGGGCATGGCGTTTGGGTCCCAGCCGGGCGTCCCGTGTTCGATTCCTCGGCTGGCTAAGTCCTCCATCACAACACAAGCTTTTTCGGCTTTCTGTGATGGTTGTAGGAGATTTTCAAATATTGTTTTAGATTATTCGTAATCCGGGAATGTTTCTTTAAAAAAAAAAATAATAATAATAAAATTTTAAAATTCTAAAAATGAAAAAAATAAAATTTATTACTGCATTTTAATAAGAAGATAAGTTTTGAAAATATGTAAAAACTCTGACAAAGTCGGGTACTAACAACTATACTTATAGTCGCATAATATGAAATCATTTTAAATATCAAATTTCTATTACTTCTCTCTCTCTCTGGTTTCAATCCTGGGATTGGTTTGCAGCAATTTTCTTTAGTTTCCTCTTCCATTCTTCCCTGTCTTGTGCGGCTCTTTTGAGGTCTGCATATGATAAGCAGCGCACGTCCACCAGCAGGTCCTCCAGGTACTCTCGGCGTGGGCGTCCCTAGAGTTTGTCCCCTCGGTCATACCCTCCATTATGGAATGCAAGAGGCCTTCTTGTCGTATTACATGGCCGATCCATCTTGCACGCCTTTCGGACAAGGTCCTGAGCAGGTGCCTTCCTCCTTCGATTCTTTTACTTAACGCGTGTAAAATTCAACGAAGTTTTCGCAGTACCTAATACATAAGTTTATAATATGATATAAAATCTCGCGTAAGCCCATATTACACCCACTGCGAGTGCCGATAAGTGTTATGAATATTTCAACAGCAAAAGTGGTTCGCGGCTCCCCAACATTTTATTTAACATTTTTATTGCGACACTAGAATTTTTTATTTACCTTTTTCATAAGCGTCCCGGCCTCAGCTCTGTTCGGATGGTAGAAGTGATTTTTAATGCTGATGTTTGTAGTCTCCGCACTTGTGGTTGTTTTGTATTGTGTTGTCCTATATCAAATATTTAAATTCATTTTGCACGTAGCATTTTACATTTTATCATTTTGTTCCTAACTTCCATGTCTAGCCCCTTTTACCCATAACTTTCACGTTCATGTCGCCTTTTACTAATTATTTCTATGCATTTTGTGTCTACGCGTTCATTTGCCTGTAATCATTCGTAAACTTTCACTTTGTGTCATTACATAGCTTGTTTTCCTTTTTTGCAATTCATTCTATTAAAGACGCAGGGCTCAGATTAGAATTGAAGCTCTGTAAAATCTGAATAATTAAAGTTACAACACTATTCAAGCAAAACAATAAGTGTTTTACTTAAAAAAGGATACATCGCAAATCATAACCTCTCACTGTACTCGTACGTTTCCCTTGGTGTGGAAACGAAGAAGTCCACGAAGCTGCTCAACTGACACCTGATGGCGGATTGTATGGAGACCACATCCTGGGACGCTACAGTGGTTATAACTAAAAGGTGTCACATTATGATAATAAAGTATTTGAACGATTTTCACTGGCTAAAAGGAATAATTTACAATAATTACGCTCGTATAAGTTTGTGGTGAAGACGTTTATAACGTCACACCAACCAACGTTTGTAGGGGAAATCCCGAGGTCGGTGACAGCGGTATGGGCAGACAGTAGCGTTACTTGTGTCGTAGCATAATTCGAACCCTTTAGAATTTAGCGATTTAGATCGTTTTTTAATCAATAAAATTCAAAATTCTTAATTTTTCATACATTTAAAATAGACGATTCGATTCCAATCACATGCTTTGGTAGTTTCAAATATCTTGCTTAGTGGCATTGCATAAAATGATTGAATAAATCCAATAAGTTTAAATAATACTCCCAATTTTTCTCCTCCAAAACAGGACCGATTTTAAAGATATTTTCTACCAGCTGAGCAAAACCCTCAAACAAGAAAATATTCTATGTCTGTAGGTTTTGCTTTTTTTTTAAATACATTGTCGTTTTTTTTAAATACATTTTTTTTAAATACAGTTCGTTGAACGTCTGTTGAGTGCTTCCAAACCAGGCGATTTTAAGGATTTTTGGAGGGTGCTACTTCTTGATCGTATAAGAAAAAATATCCAATCGTACCGACAAACTAGTGGTCGATACCCATATCATTTTATAAAATATTTTCTCGAGTGTCAAAATTCAAAGAGGAAACTGAGAAATACGCTTGTACGGATAAAACGTTGCCCGAATTCCTCGGATGCGGACTGATTCATTAGAATTTATTAATGCGGGTTTTGAGGCGGTTCAGATTATTAAAAGAGGAAAAAAGCAGGACGCAAATAGTTCGTTTCACATGTGAGCTGAGTCAAGTCAAAAAACGAGTCGGAGAAAGTAACCATTTTCATGAATCCGGCATCAACTACTGTGAGCGGGTGTTTCGCTCGTGTTTGTCGAATTTGGCGTCAAAAGCAGAAATGTTTAATTAATTAAATTATGCAGTTGGACGCATTTCTTTTGTATTTTTTTTCAATTTGGGAGGCGGGTTAGGGTACCGCCGCCCGGGAACCATTTATCAGATAACCAACACCCTTGCCATATTTCACCCCAAGAGATTGGTTGAGGGAGTCCTTTTGACCTCTCTTTTAGCTAAACTCTGTCGGCCCATCGCCTTGCACCGCAGTGAAAGGATTAGATTCATACTTCATCTCTCCTGGACACACTAATCGCCAGATTCCTATCCGCCCCTCATACATTTTTCCATCCCAGAACTTCCTCTCCTTTCTTTCCCCAAAAAGACCCTCCACAGAGCATCCTTAAACATGACATACAGGGCCGGATCTACGAAATCTAGCGCCCTGTGCAGTAGGTACCGATGGCGCCCCCCCCCCCCCTCCCCTACATTTTTATTTTGATTAAAAATTCGTTTACCCCAATTTTTTTTTTTTAATTTAATTTTTCTTTTTTTACACTAATTTATCAAATAAAATCAAGACATATAAAGGGTGTAACCCTATCTAAAGTTTTCGAATAAATAAGCCACGATCTATGTAATTCTTCTCCATTAGGCAGTTTCTTGTAATAATACTTAGTATTAAATTTACGCTTGTTCGTAATAGGAAAATCAAAATCTTTCAATTGTACAGGACCTTCCTGAACTAATAAACTAATGGAATTATGAGATAACTTTGGCCAGCATCCGGGATCTTTCAATTCAAGCTCTGAAAACCGAATTAAATTTAAACTGCTATCAGTAACGTTATTTTTATCTTCTAATAATTCGACCGTAGGAATTTGTGCGAAAGATATCTGTTTAGATGTGCTCGGGACCACCATTGTAAAGTCATTGCGCGGGACATCATTTCTTATCGGTGCTGGAGAAATTGGAATGAAATAATTCCCGATGGAAACAAGTTTTTTTAAGTCATTCTGCTCTTTATTTCTACGTTTTAGATTCTGCGAACCTGAAAGTTTTTTTTTAAATTATAATTCTATTCATTGTAAACCACTACCACAGAACTTTTAAGTTATAAATTTAAAAATCTAATAACATAACCTTAAATTTGTACCTTGCATTTCCATTTCCCCTAGGTTCTGTGTTGATTGAACAAACACCATAACTTGAAACACTAAACTGACGTATGACGTATGGTATCAACGGCTTACGAAAGACGCACTCATAAATATAACAAATAACAAACCACCCACGACGCATTGACACCGTATGACCGTAACCGTAAAATAACAAATCTAATACTACTTCAACTGTCGAACTGTCAAATCAATTATGAAACTGTTAACAAGTTAATCTTGCAAACCGTGCGATGTTTATGCTAATGGAATTTACTGAAGATTTCATAAGAAAATGGTCCTTAACTACCTTCTCATAGAGACAAAAGCATTTTGAAAGGCGCACTCGGTTTGTTTATTATTTTGAATAAAAGTACGGCGCTGTGATTGGTTATTGAATTTGGATAGCACTAATTCGTCGTAAAAGACGGTAAAAGATATATGGAAAAATAGATCTTACGTTTAAACTAAATATATGGAATTTGTAAAAAAATTCTGTAACTGACTATAAATTCGTAAACCGTTGAATATAAAACAGATGCGTGCGCAGTCTGTATCTTTGGAAAGTGTTGCTAGAGCGTAATAATTATTTCGTACTATGGGTAATTTTTAAACGATTCAGGGAATATTTTAACAAATTTTTAATACAATATTTATTTTCTCACGGCGCCCCTTCGGAGTTGGCGCCAGGTTTTTTGCACGTTTTTGAACGTATGGCAGATCCGGCGCTGATGACATAGATGCCGAGGAAAACCGTA
This sequence comes from Limnephilus marmoratus, assembly GCA_917880885.1. Lineage (NCBI taxonomy): Eukaryota > Metazoa > Arthropoda > Insecta > Trichoptera > Limnephilidae > Limnephilus > Limnephilus marmoratus. Next base: position 50,439,919 of record OU862914.1, on the reverse strand, counting down.
TTCCTCGGTACCTCCACGAAGTATTGAATTCCTTAACTCTAAACTTAAACTTTAGGACGCACAATTTACACCCGCGCTGTGAAAGAAGGTCCCCTACAGACCATCCCTAATGTAAAAAATTATTTATCATTGGTTTAAAAAACGTTCACATTTACACAGCTCAGTAAATATTTATTTTGGAAATTGAATATTTTGCCTCCTGAGCGCTGGTGTATTGAGGTTTATTTTTGGAACATTTTAGCACCATAATGCGTGGTATTCCACATCCATTTACAACATATTTCAACATGGTATGTCGTAGACATTTTATGATACGCATTTTGAAATGTAGGAATAAATAAATAAAAAAACCCTTTCGGTACATACTTCACAAATTCACGAACGCTTTCTATTAAGTAATCACGGTGGGGTATTTATAGATTGAAATCGCTACGAGTTGTAGGGTTTATTGATTACTTTTAAAATCATCCAGATCGACTTTCTTGGAATGGAATCAACCATTGGAAACAACAAGAAAAGATGCTCTAGCATTCCATCAAACGTGACAATCTCAGTTGTCTGTGATGTACATTAGTCCTGGGTGAGATCCGGTTCAATGAACTCAAAATTGGTGTGATTTTAAGTGTCTGTTAATTTTAAGTGTTTGAAATTGGAACTGATTGTGTGACGAACTCAGGTATGCAATACACTACCTACATAAGTACCTACCTTGCTATTATGTAATATTTTAAGAGAAATTTATTTTTATTTGTCATTTACAAAATTGAAATTATTATAACTATTATCGCCAAAATTATTATCGTGATTTTCAATTTATTATGCGGCATTGCGCTTCCTTCGCTCTTTCTCTCAACTGCTTTAGAGCGTGAAAACTCGGCCATCCGGACAAAACTGCACTATTGCCAAGCAATAGTATTTAAAACCGGCTATCACTTCTTATATTGGTATTAATCGGGGGTAAGCTCAGTAGTTAGTAGTAATCCTGGACGACTGCATCAAAACTAAACGCCTGAAACCAAATAAATTTTAGTAATTATTATTCTGAAATACCAGCCTAGATAATCAAAATAATAAGAGAATTAATCCGAGGAACACGATAAAAATAATACCAAACACACACTTCACCACAATTTACATATCTGCCCTGATAATGGACACCGTACCGCTGTCCAAAACGTTGGCTAAAGAAGGAGGAAGTGCGACCCGGCATAATAACTCAAAATTAATCACGATGATAAAATGAATTGTTTATTCTAAATTGGATAGGATAGTTCGATCTGCTATTTTTAAACGACTTCGAAAAGGAGGAGGTTCTCAATTCGACTGTATTTTTTTTTTTTTTATGTTTGTTACCTCAGAACTTTCGACTGGTTGAACCGATATTGATGATTCTTTTTTATTTGAAAGCTGGTGCTTCCCGAGTGATCCCATTTTAATTTGGTCCAGTTCCAGTGCGACACAAGCACATCTCACCTATAACTATGTATGTAGTTACAAACCTATCATGACTGACACCGATTCCAAAAATGACAATCGTACCTACATATTGGTGAGTAGAAAAAGTAAGTCGATTATGAAGTTGTAGAAGAATACGAAATTATTTTTTTACTTTTTAGTGCATTTTTTGAAGTCGTTTTTTGTTTTGTTAAAATTTTTGTTTATTTATAACGAAAACGCAATACGCATTTTAAAATTTTATAAATTCATTTTATTTGAACCTTTCGGAAAACTTGATTCCATGTTCACCGCTTTTCAATGTAGGCAGGCTATCGTATTTTTCAAATGAACAGAACAATAAATGAAGATCTTTTTAAACGACTTCGAAAAGGAGGAGGTTCTCAATTCGACTGTATTTTTTTATTTTTTTTTTTATGTTTGTTACCTCAGAACTTTCGACTGGGTGAACCGATATTGATGATTCTTTTTTTATTTGAAAGCTGGTGTACCCGTGTGGTCCCATTTTAATTTGGTCCAGTTCTGACAATGGCATCCATGAGAAAATCATATAAGTCTTAAATTTGCATCAAGTATGTGCGCGACAAATGGACGAATAACTCAATATCAGGCCAACCGATTTCGATGATTCTTTTTTTATTGGCAAGGATGTACTTCAAGGGTAGTTTGATGAGAGTTTGGTTAGGTTCTGATTATGGGATCCATGACAAAGTAACGGAACTCTCCAATTCTGAAGAACAAATTTACGATACTCGGCCGAATCTTAATCGAATTAGTTAGTGTACTTCAGATTCACTAAAAATCAAAAAATAAACAAAAATTTTAACAAAACAAAAAAACGACTTAAAAAAATGCACTAAAAAGTAAAAAAATAATTTCGTATTCTTCTACAACTTTATAATCAGCTTACCTTTTCTACTCATCAATATGTAGGTACGATTGTTATTTGTGGAGTCGGTGTCAACCAAGGTACCCGCGGCCCGGCGTGTTCACTTGACAGCTCCTCTCCCGCCGACATCGACTCCAAAAATAACAATCGTACGTACATATTGATGAGTAGAAAAGGTAAGTTGATTATAAAGTTGTAGAAGAATACGAAATTATTTTTTTACTTTTTAGTATCAAGTAAAATACTAAAAAGATGTTGCATGCGAAATTTCGGAGACAAATTTTGGTATTTGTAATTGATTGATAAATTTTTAAAATCACCTTGCTTTTATTTTTTGAGTTACCATACAAGAGTCCGAACCGCTCCCAACCGTATGGAGCCTGTGAGATTATGGCATCCCCAATTGGGATATGTTGCGAGGCTGAAAGTAGCAAGGGAGTGAGGAAGGTGGGAAAGTACCACACATATAAGATTACCAAACACGGCTAAAACCATTTCAATTTTGTGAATTTTGGTATTTGCCAGAGAGATAGATACTGAGAAAAAATCTTTCTCTTGTTTATTACATTGAAGCTCTTTGTCCTGCAAATATTAAGCTCATTTTACCGTGATTTTTCATATTATTCTTCGTGTTTAACATTGTTTTTGGAATAGATAGTGCATTTTTTTGGATTTGCCGATTCTTACCAGGATGTCTTCTATTTAAAGCCATTAGTTATTTTCAAAACGTTAGCCCATATATTATTGTAACTGTGTGCAAACTTAACTGAATCGGGTTTCGGTTACTTAATTAAAACCAAAGATCGCTTCCAGTCAGTAATGTCCAAAGTCTTAAAAATAATAGACATTTTTTTCTGTTTTGAAAATTTATTCTATATCTATTTATATGCATATGTACACGGATTCCATGACAACTAAGAATCAGGTCAACTTAACAACTCTTTGAAAATTCATTAAAAGCTTTGAAAAAAAAATTGGAAAATATCCCGTAACCTAACCTAATGTAACTTACGTAACCTATTTGACCGGTCAGTGGTTGAGTGGGCATCGCGTTTGGGTCCCACCAAGGCGTCCCGTGTTCGATTACTCGGCTGGCTAAGTCCTCCATCACAACACAAGCAACATTTTCGGCTTTCTGTGGTGGTAGAAGGAGATTTTCAAACATTGTTGGGTTATTCGTAACTCGGGAATTTTGTCTTTCTTTGAAAAAGAAATTTAAAAAACCAGTTTTTTGTAAGAATATTTTTTTCTCACTTTTATTGACATTTCAAAGAAGGTGTTGAGTTGAATTCATTCTGAGTTGTCCGGTCGCCGTGTATGTGTGTATGAAAGAAATCGGGTAAGTCCAAAATAACATAAAACCTTAAATATTCAGCAAGCTCAGCCTAATATTTGATATTCATTTTTATTCAAAGGTAGATCCAACCCGTGAATTTATTTAGGCATAAAAATGTTACTTGCTGTAACGTGCTGTTTACTCTTTAGCGATCTTTATTCCGTCAAAGAGAATAACGCCTATGTAAGCATATTTGTATTTATGTTTTGGGAGTGCTTTTGGTATGAGATTACCATTCTTTGTTTGCTGCTGACAGGGTGGATTTTCCTGTGTTAGTAGTCTTTGGCAGAAAAAGACAGTGGCTAGTATTGTCCTTTTGGAAATTACGAAATAAAACAAGAGAATTTCACATGAATTAAATATCGAGGCAGAATTTGAAAAAGTGTACGGTCAGTGAAGAAGAACCATAGCGTTTCCAGTTAATGGTGTGTTTTCCATTTTGTTTTGAAGAGTTTTATTTCACTTGTACATTTGTTACTTATTTATTGTTTCGACACATCCGTGTCATTTTCTAACAATAAATAAAAATAAATATATATAAAAGTAGCAAATACACATGTGAAGTAAAACTCTTCAAAACAAAATGTCTAGAAATTGCCACATAGTTAATGTCTAAGAAATACTTAAAAGCGGGATGTTTTTCGTTTGCGTTTTATTAATACAAAAGTACTTCATGAAACAATGAGGTCACAAGGAAATCATTTGAACGTTTGAAAATGTGTAAGGTCAACAAAGACGAACTTTAACATCTCCAAATAAAAAAAGTTTTGTGTGCTTTTTCGTTGTTTTTTTAAATTGTTTTATACGCGCTATTAGTTTTCTTTTCACAGGAGGTTGTAAGGTGGGAAAATTTCTTTCCGTCCACAAATGATGCGCCGGTGCTGAAGGCATACATAATTAAGTTACTTCTGCAACTTATCTTCTCCATATGTTATCCGTATTTAAACGACTGGAAAATGAATTTATCTTGTGTGTTACGCAGAGCAACTTTTTAAATAAATAGCGCAGAAAGTCTTCGTTTTTATTTAAAACTCTTCGTTTTAAGATATTTTCAGATTTTTTAACACCCCTCAAAAAATTCGTGACCAAAAATAATCAAAGAAAACTATTCATTCGTTGAAAAATTCCCATTTCTTTGAAAATGTCCATAGTGAAGTGCTTCCAGACAGCTTATTATTTAAATTGAAAAGGCGCGAAACTTCAGAGAGTTCTGAGAAAATTCAACTGCCTTAAGAAAGCTGCATTTAATGTCTTCGGTCTTCGCCCCTTCGCTTTAATTTATTTTCTTCTCTTATTGTAAATTATGTACAATCATTATTAACATCTTGAAAGGTTTCTGTCCATTTCGAAATGCAGCATTTTTGCATGGCTTTCGTGAAAATGAATCCATTCGATTCGCGCATTACATCGATCGACATAGTTGAGTATTATTTTTAAGACAATTTTAGGTGTAATTTTTAGTAAACGTCTATCGTTTTCAACTGTCCTTTATTACGGCCACAAAATAATAACTCTGACCACTGAGCTAATGTGTCCCCATCCGATTCTGTCATTTTTAACTGTATCATATTTCGACTAAGAATAACCAACATTATCTTCATTTTCTTAACGCATATTTTATAGGCTGCTATATTTATGTGTGATTGCAAGATTCAACCAGAACTAAATGCAATCTAGATAGTGTCTTTGATAAATGTATCCATTTTTATTTAATATGCGACATCTATTGACTTATCTGCAAGTCTAGGATGAATATTCATTTTTATTTTTAGCTTAAATGAGTAAAACCTTTGATTGTAATATTAAATTAAATGAAGACAATATTAGCGAAACTCTATCGAAAATCTGAAACACAAAAATCAGAAAAAGTTACTAGAGATATTAGAGCTGCGGCCCGGAAAGTCGAAAGTCCTGGTTTCGAGTCCGAGATGTAAACCTATCTTTTTCTGATTTTTCTGTTTCAGATTTTCGATTGAGTGTCGCTAATATTGTCTACATTAAATGAACAAAAAAAACTTAATAACTCAGGTACGCCTCATTCGTCACTGCCAGTCACTGCATACTGGTAATGTTGTAGGTAGCATGAAAACAAGTTACTTATATCCGAGTGGTTAATGTAGAAAAAAGTGCTTAAAATAAATATGTGCTGAAAATTGCAAAAGCGATACTAAAATGGAGCTCTACAACCTTGTAAAGGCCATACAATTCCATAACAATATATACTTCATTACATTTAACCGCACCAAGAAATATTTGCTGATTTTTTTTTTATTAACTAATTAATCGTTATATTTTTATTTCATCTCCGTTTTATTATAATTTATTTTATTAAATTATTTCAATTTATCTACTCATTTAATTTTACTAAATTGTTAATTGTATTATTTCATATTATCTACCTATTAGATTTTTCTTAATTGTAAAATGGGGGCCTCAGCACGGGTTAAATACCTAGCGAGGCCCACATTATCAAATAACATGCAAATTTATTGTATTAATTTTTTTTTTAAATGTTTCCACTGCTTTTGCCAGGAGTTTAGCGGAACTTTTTCCAACAAACAACGTGAAAATCATGAGTGAATTTATAAAAAACTGTATGACGATCAAGACAAGACAATCAACTTTATTATTATTGTGTATTCTATATTTTTCATTTCTTTTTACGTTATTTAAAATAGTGCTGAAATCTACGGTAGAAAAATCATTTATTTAAAGCAATGTCGGGATTTAGCCAGCACTTAAATAAATAAAAGCTGTGATAAATTACTATTCCATTTCACTTATTTACGAGTTGTGAACTTTGGGGAATATTTTAATAAATATTTGTGGTGCTTTAGCTTTAGAGGATTTTGCTTAGTAATTTAGTTCTACGCCAATCTATTTGAGCGTTAAAACCACATCGTGAAATTAATTACTTGGCAACGACTTGGAACCGAAATTAAATAACTAACTAATTTAATTTTTTTATTATTAGTTTTTGGGGTATTACTACCTCCTTCTTTAGCCAACGTTTCGGACAGCGTTGCAGTGTCCATCATCACGGCAGATGTGTAATAGTTAGGGTTGATGTTATTACTTATCTACTTAGGAGCGATACCGTGTCGCCAGCTCCACTCCTCTACGAGCTGGCGTTACAATATACTTCAGCATGTTTTTTTGCGTTTAGCCTTGATGTAACCGTCAATTACCGGATACCAAGAACTATTGAGTTTAGCTCCGTCGTCTCTATTAATATTTATAGGATTTTTGTGAATTTCAATTGCCTCCGTAATCAGGCGTGCTCTATGAGTTTTCGGTCTTCCCAGGACTTCAGGAACAAATCCAAAGTAATGGCCGGTTTCAATTAAATGCTCGGCGATTGCCGATTTGTCAGGGTGGCCAAGTTTACATGCTCGAAAGTGTTCCGATATCCTTTTGGAGATCGTCCGTACTAATTTAATGTTTGAATATATTAATAACATTACTACCGACGAATAAATTTTTAAAACCAAGTTTACATGCTCGAAAGTGTTCCATTATCCTTTTGGAGATCGTCCGTACTAATTTAATGTTTGAATATATTAATAACATTACTACCAACGAATAAATTTTTATTTTTTTAGACCGACAAATAATGTATTATCACATTTTAAGATTCGTAGAATTGCGGTTTTTTATGGAACAAGAGGCCCAACAGCTCCCGCCTGGAGCCATTGAGTGTAAAGCATTCCCAATTAGGATATGTTGTGGAACTGAAGGGAGGAGGTGGGGGAGAAAGAGTAAGGTGGGGAAGTACCTTGCTATTTAGATCTGGTTACTCAGCACGACTGAAGCCAATTCAAGCAACATTTCAATTCTGAATGGTGGTCTCAGAATCTGGCGATACTGAGAGTATCTTCCACTCTGGAACGTACCACTAACTTTCGAATAATAATTTAATATTCAGATTATAATACACTTAGGTAATTTAGTTATGAGAATCGTAACCTCCGAATCCAATAACATTTTGGTGAGAAATAAATAATTTAAAAAATATAATTTAGCAACAAACTTGTACTTTATAAAGTTTGAGTTTTATGTACTATTCTTATTATAAATTAAATCATCGCACACAACAGACTAGTGTACAAACCATCATATATTTGTAGTCACAACTGACTTCCATGATTAGTCTTATATACTAAAAGACGTCAGCTGTCGCGTCAACTAAAACGTTTGATTGCGCGGCGGAACAGAGCCTAAAATCTGAGCCAATAAATAACCCCAGTGGTGATTGTGTTGGTTTGTATCGATCTTCAATTTATCAAGAGAAGTCGTAGGAGAAGCCTACACTGCTGGTAGTGCGAAATATTAAAAAAAGAAATTCTAGAAAAATATGAATTCTCCGATCTGTTTAAGGTGTTCACTGGGATGACACCTGCGTCCAAAAAGTCTCTCTTCGCGAAGAGTATTATACTGCTATGTTGGATTATTGCATGATGCATCTCAAGTATTTCGAAATGTTTGCATAATTTTTTTTTGATACAGTGGCTTTGTTACTTTGATGAATTTCATCTTAGTTGTTTTAATGTATCATATTAGCCTATGATTCAGTTCCTACATTACTATTGTTGTCTATGGGCTCTTCATGTCTTGGGACACAGTCACTGTATTTTAAAGAACCTATGTCTTTTCAATAAGCAGCATGTAGTACTGGAGAATACAGATCCCAGAGCTTGCTAAATTACTAATGTTTCTGGAGCAGTGCGTTTGACGATGGATTTTGGTTCGACAATATGGCTCTCCAAGGGTTTGTAGAGTTTTCACCATATTACTATAAACATATCGGTATTTCTTTATCCTCTTGATATTTCCAACAGATATGTTTTATTATTCTATCTTTTAATAGCTGTAGGTCGGTATCCTACTTATGTATCTCCTGAGGTAACAGTGTCCTCTTAGTAAACCTTGTGGAAACCTCAGTGATTTTATTTAATTTTTTTCGGGTTGATTGTTGAACCGCCTGAGTCAATTAGTATTTTTATAACTATTTTAATATAAAGAAAAAAATAACTTAGTTTACATCACATTATAATTAACAATATCTACATACACCAAGTCAGTGGACATCTTCAATTTATCTTTAAACAAATATTAAATATTGTTACGGAAGCAGTTCAGTTATGTACAATAAATACTGTATATTTCTTACTATTCATATGTAAAAGCCCCGAAAAAGGGCGTTATTAAATAAATAAAAGTTTCAATAACAATGTTATCTACACCAGGACAAGTTGTTAGTATTTTTGCAAAGTTTGAAGAAGTAATCATTTTTTATTTTTAACTTTATGAGTAAAACCTCAAATTGTAATATTTAATTAAATGAAGACAATGTAAGCGAAACTCTCGAAAATTGAAAATCAGAAAAAATATATTGGCACCTCTGGGACTCGAACCTAGGACCTTCTGCTTACATTGCAATCATGTATAAAGATAGCAACCAATAATATGTGCGTTAAGAAAATGAAGATAATGATGGTAGTTCTTAGTGGAAGTATGTTACAATTAAAAGTGACCGAATTGGATTTAGACACCTTAACTCAGTTCGTAGAGCTGTTGCCATGTGAGCAGAAGGTCCTGGATTCGAGTCCCAGAGGTGCCGATATCTTTTTTCTGATTTTTCTGTCTCCAGATTTTCGATTGAGTTTCGCTAATATTGTTTTCATTTAATTAAACTTTGATCTCATTTCATTCTGCATGTTTCATATTCCTTTCACGTCTGGGATTTAACCCTTTTTGAGAATTTCAATGAAGAGTTATTATCCAACTATTCTACTTTTGATATTCAGCCTTCTACAATACAATACAATCACCGGAACCATTTTGATTTTTTTTATCATTTCCTTTTGCCTTTGTCGTCCATTTTTCAGCTGTGCATAAAAATGGAAAAGTTCGGCGTGAACAAACTGTTGCATATTTTTTTTTACCTTTCTAGTTTAAAATCCGACAAAACGTTTTACAGTGGAAACGTAAAACTTTGTCAGTGGCCATAAGCTTTATATCGGAATTATAAAGTGCCATTCGCAAATGAAAGTCTTTGAGCGCGATGCAAATTTAGCAATAACGCCCACTGACAGGCGCCCAGCCATTCTGCAGAGAGGTGTTTGCCTAACTGTCTGCTGAAAGTTATGCAGTCTGGGATTATTCACATACTCCGTCTATGGAATGACTTGTTCCATTTTCATTTTTGATCAGCTGCTGATATGTTAACATTATTTTTCACTTATTGGAATAATTTTCGAAAGTTACACCCACCAATGTGATATTTAATCATTAAAGAAGAAGATAGTATTTGTTTATTTATTTATTACTTAACATTTAAACCCGCTAAACTACGTATGTAGTTTATCAGCAGGTAAATAATGACAACATTTTATGCAATAAATTGGTACATTTCAAACAGTGTATGTGTATAATGTTGATGCAAAAATAACAATTAACTTGTGGCTAAAAATTGCATCCACCGGTTAATCGATCACTGATACGAAATTATTTGTACAATGATTTGACCAATAAACGCGATGTCGCATAAAAATGTACTATAAAGGCAGAAAATAAACAGAACCATACTTAATTTTGGGAAGTTTGAAGAAAGAACCATACTTACCTTGGAGGTCACTTGCGAATAACACTGTTTATTCTTAATACTTTACTTATGATAAATTTTTCATTTAAGTAACTCATTATCGTGTTTTTGTAACTGCTCATCTGCACAGCATGGACTCAAGTCTATCATATACCTCGAAAAAATTAAAATAAAACTGTGATATTCCAAGCATTGCCGGCAAAAATACCCCAAAAATCAACATAAATCTTAACACACAAGTATTTGTTTAATATTTTTTTATGATTTGAAATCTATGGAGGGACCGGGTAGTAAAGCTGGGTAATGATTGACTGCAAAATGCTGAGGTGTACCTATTCGAAATATGTGTGGCCCCACCAGCGGACCCCGTAGTAACCCTTGCCAGCGATTAAATGGTAAATTAATGGTAGGGAATGAGTCAGCAAGATTACACAAGGGCTGATATTTATTGGGGACCATCATCCGGGATTAAGGGCTAAGATAGGCAATTATTTGTCTCACGACTTGGTCAATTAAGGCGAGGGATCGTGTACTACGATTTCTGCTTCGAGATTCATTCGACGGTAATTAATTTATTTTTCAATAAAACTAATTTATATTATAATTTATTTGATTGCCGGCAACACAAGGAATCGGATAATACAAGTAAGGTACCCGCCTCACTAGACGATGTCTGTACTGAGACGGGTAATAAAACAAAAAAAATAATACAAAAGAATATATTATGTTACATACTTAGATAAAATTTAAAAAGAATTGATAGAAATTGTTCAAATATAAACTATGTTTACATAAATGTGCAACATCGGATTTGACAGTCAAAAGGCTCAGAATCGCAGCGTTTATACTAGTAGGTATATTTAATGACAGAAGTGTCAATATTTATTCGCTTCAAAAATTTTAAATATTCGAAGCTTTCTTGAACAGATAAACCATTTCATTGGCCTGTTTGACGGCCTACGAAACAGAAGATCTTATATGAGGTCCATACATATGAAATTGGCGTTTTGTATGGGAGGAACATAAGGTCAATTTTTTTTAATATAATATATTTATTTAATCAAAGTATGTACCATTGCTATCTATGCACTTTTGCCATCTCATAGGTAGTTCATCAATCCCTTTACTAAAAAAACCATTCGGACAGGAATTGGACGGTTTGGACCGCCCCATCGGAGTTGAATTTTTTCCCTTGCAAGAAGTTATCCAAATTTCTAAAAAAATGGTAATCTGTCGGGGCAAGGTCCGGAGAGTACGGTGGATGTCTTAGACATTCCAATTGAAACTTCTCTAATTTGGTAGCCGTCTGTTGTGCAGTGTGTGGTCTAGCGTTCTAACGCGCGTTTGTTGATTTGCTTCACTCAACTCGTGAGGTTCCCACCTTTCATGCTTTTCACCTTTCCAATTTGCTTCTAGTGGATTAAAACAGTTTTATAACTAACACCGCAGCCTGCAGCTAACTCGGACGTGGTTTGCGATGGATCCGCTTCCCAATAGCCTTCAATTCTTCATTATCAACTTTGGTCTCCGGCCGTCCACGGGGCTTGTTCTACAGGTCGAAAATTCCAGAACGAAAACGTTGGAACCAAAAACGCACTGTGTTTTCTTTTGCGGCACCGACGCCATACACATCATTAATCCTTCGAGCCGTTTCTGCAGCACTGGTGCCACGGTGGAACTCGTACTCGTAAATAACGCGATATTTCAAGTTTTCATTTTGTAAACTAAGTGACGCAAAGAATAAAAACAATTAAGGAAAAACAAATATATTATAATTTTCGAAACACAAATACATGAGTAAATAGCTGTATAAATATGAATTTGGAATTCCTAACCAAAGAGAAGATATTTGAGATCAAAGTTGCCAGTACAGCAAAACGCCAATTTCATATGTAAGGACCTAATATGAATTGGAGACATCAGTTTTTAATTAATGTTCGAATCGAAAACCTGGGACAGAAAAATCAGAAAAAGATATTAGCACCTCTGCGACTCGAACTCAGGACCTTCTGCTTACATGGCAAATACTCAACCAACTGAGCTAAGGTGTCTATATCCAATTCGGTCACTTTTATCTGTATCATACTTCGACTAAGAACTACCAACATTATCTTCATTTTCTTAACGCACATATTATTGGCTGCTATTTTTATATGTGATTGCAAGATTAAAACCCGAACTAAATGCTATCTAAATAGTGTCTCTCTATTGGCTTTTCTGCAAGTCTTACCAGTTTTATTTCAAAATAGGATAGATAATACTTCGAGATATTGGTTCAGTGTGTTAAAGGAAAACCTCAAAAACAATGCGTATGTAACTTTGTATTTTTTCCTTCTTGTTGAAAACCACAAACCATTGATTTATTTCTTTCTTCGTGAAAACCATAAAAATTATCTTAATATTTTTTTTATGTGATAACCACATCCCCATCACAACACTGTGAATAGTGGAAGGAACGGTTAAATACAAGGTAAAAATAACATAATGTGTTTTGCTTTTCATAAAAAAACTTAAACTAATATTTGATGTTTATCTTTCGTAACGAACATTAATATAAAGCAAAGAAGCATATTTTTTAGTGTTACGTAATATAATTAAGAATTTATTATTTTAATAAACATGCGGAATACGAACAAACTTTGTTTTTTAATGAAAAAAATTAAACAAGCGAGCGAAAATAAAATAAAATATTATTTTGTAAGGTGGTGGGGAAACAAATTCTAATTTTGAGGGCTGTGTTCATAGAAACTTTTGCCTAGTTTTAAACTAAAGTAAATTTAAGTACCTTTTCATAATAACAGTATCACGGTATTCCACGAATGAATGATTTATTCCGCATACACATTTTGTTCATGCTCATTTTTACGTATTATTTATTTTAGTAAAAGATTCAGATAAAACTAATACAATTTCAGATAGTACTTAAAACTTATAAATATTAATCAAATTGCTAATTCTAAAAGCGCGTCTATTTCAACACGACTTTTACAGGACTAATGGTGAGTTTAAAAAGCATTCAAAGTTCATTACAAACATAAATAACATAGACGGGACACATATGAAAGAAGGAGAATCTATCAGGGCTCTTGGACACTGAATGTTAAATAAAATTTTATACAACACACTGATGAAGTCATTAATAAAGCCAACAAAATGCTGGGATTTATAATGCGTAAAACAAAACCTTTCCGCAACATTAAGAATCTATATTCCCCTTAAACAGCGTACATCCATCCCACTTATAACACTGCACACTGCACACCAATCTGGATTCCTTTCTACCAAGCCCATATTGAAAGAATCGAAAGAATCAAAAAAAAATATAATTACATAAATTATAAACAAGACTTACACTTGTCAAATTACACCGAATCTTTTAATTTTCACAACTTCAACTCCCTTCATAAATGACTTTTAATTTTCGACAATTTTTATTTTTAATTCTGAATAATGGCCTGGATAGCTTATCAACTTAATAAAAATTCATATTCCGTCAAGATCAACACGACAAACCAATTAATTTCATTTGCCCACAAGTAGAACCAACATTAGGAAAAATTCCCTGATTCCCCGTATATTCCGCGCAATATAACACAAAATTTCACAATATAGACATTTTTAGCATTACCCTTCGGAACTATCAAAAAGAAGTAACGCTTACGAATTAATACAAGAGTGTGGAATGTATCGGGAGCATCTCTTATCCTTATCCTATATTCCTCTTTCTCTCCCCCTCACCTAAAATTAATTTTAAGATACAATAAAACTCCATCTCCACCAACTTTATCATAAGAGACTATTTTGGCTTGACTTCATTTAACTGAATCTAAGTATATATGTAATAATAATAATAATAATAATAATAATAATATTTATTTCGCATAAAATTATACAATGAAACATATGTGGAAACTTTGACTAGCCAACTAGGAATGGATCCTGTTTTAGGCCAGTCAAATTGACAAATTTAGTTCATATCATAATTTCATATTACATTGATAAATTATATACATATTATTTATTGAATGAAACAAGTGTTACGATTAAATTCCTCATAGAAGTATGTATTTCTGTATTTTAAGTATAAACTGTTCGTCATTTATAAATAAATAATTAAATATCTTTTTAACTGAAAAAAATACTAAAATTGATAAAATCTAAAGAAAAAACTCTTAATGTCAAAAGAGAACGCATTTTGCTCAATATTAAAAAATAAAATGTATTGTCATCTCCGGACTTTAATAAAATTTCTCGGCGAACAAAATAAGACCATAATTCCTTTTGTACCCAATTATTTCGCTTCATCGGCCGAATGAAGTCTTTCTTCGTGAATTCTTTCGGTTGATGATAAATATCGTCTCGTAATAAATTTGTGGCTTCTATTTATCGGAATTTCGCTAATCTCTAATCCCCCTCTCCGCAGCCAATTGAACAGAAGGCCTTTATTGAATATTAATATTCAAAATAATTCGATTATCTGATATTTTGCCGATCTTGTTGATATATGAAATTCAAATTTCACGAAAGTTATTTTACAAAAATTAAAGGTCTTCGGAATATGATTTAATTTTACTTGAAGCAAGAATCCGGTAAATGTTGGCATTATTTATTTGTATTGGCTCGCAACTCTTGCCGCTAGAGGCTGCTATCCCTAGTAAAGGAATAGTTGCTTCATATAGACCGTGGGTTTTTTCAACAATTCGGGAAGGCTCAGTGCATGCATCAGCAATTTATTCTGTGAATTTGTAATGATGCGGCAATCAACCTTTCGAGATTAGCAATCCTGATTGCCACATAAATCGTTGTTTTGGTCAAAAGTTGGAGAGGCTAAGTGTACGGCCTGAGTGTGAGGCGTGAGGCGGAGCGTGCGGCGTTCTTGTCAAACACATGGTTTGCATAGTACCGTAATTCAAATACTGTGGCACCGTCCTGAGTGGGGGCCGAGCGGCGCGGTGGCAGCAGCGTGCATGTTTGCGTCGAGCGGGGCGTCGCGTGCAGGTTCAAACGAGTTTGTGATTTTGCAGCGGTGACAAGAGCGTGCGCATAATGTCGTTTGAAGAAATCATTTCAGAAATAGAGAATAAGCCTGAAATATGGTTATCTTTTCATTCTTCATATAAGAATAAAATAGTAAGGAGAGAACTTTCAGAAAAACTAGTATACTCGTAAAATTTATCTCCATTCAATCTTAATGTTTCAAACAACGTATGAAACTCTCCAAACCGCTTTCTTTGCGTAATAATATCACTGGGAACTTGTCTTGACTCAAAATTATATTTTAACCACAAACTTTCTTCCAAGTACATATCATCAATATCGTATGACGCAAAAGCCATGATTAAAACAATAGCGGTGACTGTCAACGCTGAGCGTGCACTCAGGCCACTCAGTGAGCAAGCTCTTGACCGCTCCAACGCCCCGCTGACCGCCACGCCGAACGCTAACCACTCGGCCGTACACTAAGTGCATTCATCTGCAATTTGTTCTGCGAAGAATTGTTTAGAGCTTGTAGTGATGCGGCATGCCGCATCACTACAAGCGCAGTCGACCTATCGTGACTTGCAGTATCCAAGGTTGGTTGAGGAGCTCGCCTTGTCTGAGCTCAGTGCTGGAGACGTAAAGCTGGGACGATCTGAATTATGGAGCTGGATCTGTTGGAGTGGAATCTGCCAAGCGAGTGACTAAAATAATTGATATGTCTCTCTCTCTCTCCTCCACCTTTTGAGGTTACAATTATTATGGTATTTATGTGGATCATGTTTTGTTTGACAATGTTGACAAGTACCCTTTGTTCTATTGATAAGTTCTTTTTATTTACATCAAGATAGTAGCCTTTGTATCCCACTCAGGACCCTGAAAGGATGAGAGCTCATGTTAACGAACCTATTTGCTATGCCAACGGAACAAAAACTTGTGTCAAAGTCACCAAATGTAGTGAACCACATGGGGTGACCTATGGCAGAGGTGTTGGTTACCCAATAAATAATAAATGATTGCTGGGGCGGCGGTATCCATTCCCGCCTCCAAAATTGCACGCGTGGCGGTCTCTCGTTTATTCTGTACGTTAAAAACAAGCAAAGACCATAGAAAACCCACTCGTTCTTTCTTTAAGAACTTTACGCGGAACTGTAAAAACTGTAAGCTCTCTTTAATATAACACTTTACTATGAGAAGTAAACGAAAGTGTTATTCTTGATTATTATATGAGTTTCAGTGGATTTTTTGTGAATTTAATGGCCATTAACCAGAGATTTGTAAATATAGGTGATGGTGATGACAGCCCCATTTTTAACATATTTCCCTTCCCCACGCCTTCTTTTACCCCCTCCCTTTACCTCCGTGCCCCCCCCCCCCCCCCCTCCCCCCAAAGTTCATGTTCTCTCTCCCTCTCCTACTTTTCATTTAAATACTCTATTTTGTTCTTTATTTAATATATTTTTTTCACCTGGTGAAGAAGGTTCAGGTCGAACCGAAACCGGTTGGCGAAGAATTTGAAGAAAATATAACAAAGTGGAATTAATCCAAGTTATTTTATTCTAATTATTATAATTATGTATACCCACAAAGTATTTACTTGCAAAAAAATGGTTAAACAGGTTAGGTCAGGTTAGGTGGAGGGCTATTTTTTTCACTTTTAATAACTTTTATTACTTTTCAAAGGTGTGCCAAAGTGCCAATGTGTTAAGTTGTCATGGAAATGTAAATGTAAAATCTGAATCAGCGAAAACCCTTGGGCTCTTGCGTATTGTACTGTCTGAGTTTTTTTAGTTCACCGCAACTACGTTAAATATTGGATTTTGGAACAAACTAACATAAAATGAAACAAGAAAAGTATAGAAGAAAGTGTAATCCGTACCTAACTTCGCAGGGGTAATTAAAAGTGATACGATAATGTAATCACAGAAGACGGGGTTTAGTAAAACTGTTTAACTACAAAAAGTTCCTAAAATAAGACTTATTTGTGTTGACATCTATCTTCTTATAAATTTCACTCAACACGATGAAAAATGGCAGTCTTATACTAAATTTGTAATTGTTCTAACTTATTACATTTGACTTCCAAAAACGAGAATAACTAGATTAAAAAAACATTGTCAACCTCGGGTATTAAAATCGAAATATCTGAATTGTGGCTAAACGTGCCGCATATATACCTTATATTATTTTAACTCTCCCGCAGCCAACTGGGGCTGAAGGTAGATCCCAAAATTACAAATGAAGAAATATAAAAAAAAATATATATAAATAAAATTTAAAAAAAATATATATATACATATGTAAAGAAAACCACTTATGAGTGCTTTCCTTAAGCTTGTATTTGCTGCGTCACTGAGTAAGTACTGAGCTAGTTAGTGGCCCACTAGATGTCAGAACAAATGAATCGAGTTAGGAAAATATAACTGTCAGAATTATTGGATTAACAATTCCTGAAAATATTATCTTATTTTATTTATTATTTATTGTTTCTTTTGTTTCTTTTGTTTTTATAGGTAATTGAATCTTTTGTTAACCGATAATATAATTTTTAAGAGTTGTAAATACGTATTGTTAATAAATCTTTTGTTTTTATAGAGAAACGCAATTACGCCTTTGTTTTATTCAAGAATATAAAAAATCATTATATATATATATATATATATATAAAAGGATCTCCATGGTTTAAACGCCCATAAAAAAATTAGAAGGTGTCAACGGCCGACCCACTTGGTTACGGACGTTATGTTTGGCATCTCGGCCTATCGAGAGTTTTAAAAAGACTAAATTGTGAAATGACAAAAATTAATCAAATAAAATATGCGAACGCCAATATTTGAACCCGCGATCTCCGGCTTGCTAATCGACAGCGTTACCCCTCGACCACGAAGGCCGTGATTAAGCTCAAATTTCAAATATTAAAAATCTTTGTTGAACGGATAATTATTTTCATTAAACTTACTGAAGCTAAAGCCTATGAATCTAAAGATCTTAGGTAAACGCTGTTTATAATTGCAAAATTATAAACCACTAAATCTTTGATATTAGTTATCTACTACTTACCTTTTTAACTGGGCATCGCCCATCTACGCCCGGCGGTTAATCACTAACAACCTTACCATAAAACAACATGAATATTTTATTTTATTGATAAACGACCGTGGATGTGAAGACCTTACTTATTAGAAACTGACAAAAATACTTCTTCAAACTTTGCAAATACACTTTGTGGCGTCATTATTAATTAAAAGAAAACAAATAACTTTGTAAAACACCACTATTTAGTAATTAACTGGTGGTGTTTTACAAAGTTATTCGTTTTCATTTAATGACAAAAAATAGTTCATGGAAAGATGTATACATTGCTTATCCAGCCAAAGAGGGTTGTTAATCTGTTGAATACACTGTTTTTAAAAATAATTATCATCAAAGTAAAGATAACATACAATTCTGTTTTTCAATTACGCGCCTTATCCATGTATCCCACGAAGTCGGCTACAATCGTATCTTGCTCATCCTTGTATCAGGGATACCAATATATCAGTGACAAAATGGCCGCCAGGTTGTCATAGTGTCGGTTCGCGAAGTGAAATTTTACTTAACGTAATTGAAAATTAATTACTTATGACAAAAAAAAAGTTATTGCTTTCCGCTCTTTTTTTCACCTTCCAGATTAAAGTTTTCAACTTACTCGTAAAACGCGGTGAAAACATGGTTTTTTGCCAAAAACAAGCTGTGCCCGGATCTGCATTTCTCCCCTTTAATGTTTAAAAATTGCAAAATTTTTGTTTCAAGCTTGAAAAAAGTTAAAAAAACACGGTCCTTTTATTTGAAGAATTTGCAAGAAAATTTTCACTTCACTTTTTCTACGTTCGCATACGCGGTGTTGCTTTATTTGAATAATGTATTTGGAAAAAAAGCACGATCGATAAGGATTGATAGGATAACTTTCGTTAATGTCTTATCGTTCCCTAGGACAACTGCAGATTGCGTACAAACAACAGTTGACTTCCAATACATTAAGAACACTTATTCATTGTGAAGTTTTACTTATTCGTTGGCAACTGCAGTCATGATAGGGAACTAGGAGAAGTTACCAAAAGTTATCCTATCAATCCTTATCGATCGACCGTGCTAGTGGGCCTGAACCAGTCAAACCCAACCATTGTTATCTGCAACCTGCGACGTATTAATTAATATTATCGGCCCAGTTCGCCGCGGTTTAGATAGTCACTTCCATGGAGGGGAAATAAATCGATGACAGGCCGCTGGCGGTCGGCGGCGTATTTTACGCCGGGTGTGACACTAGCCCTGGTTAATCTCTTTGACCTCTATCTAACTGTCACACACGAAACATGATTAATATTTTAGTGGAACTAAATCCAGAGTGGCTAACTTGCATTAGTTCAAAATTAACACTCGGAAATGAACCACCGTTGTTCGTAATGGTGTTAGCCTTGTTTGGCGACCATATCTGAATAGTCAGATATTTTTTTACGAAATGAAACTTCTATAGCCCCGTTGTAATTTGGAATTCGGATAAAATGGAAATGAAACGTTAGCACCAGCGAAGCCTCAAAATACAAGGCTCCTATTAGTTGAGATATAAAACGGAAACGACGCTAGGTCTGCGTTCATTGGCGGCTTTGATTTTGACCTCACTTTTCAAGTATTGGTTGAGATGGTTTTGGTAAAGTTTCGCTTCTACCGCGTATAAACTTGCACTCGATTTTTTTTTTACCTGAGTTCCACACAGGAGGGCCTGAGGAAAATAATTCGCTTCAGGGCCTTTGTCATCTTTGGGGATGTTGGGTTTAAATAAAAATTCCATTTTATGCTTTTAGGAAAGGAATGAGAGAAAGTTCTGGGTAGGAAATAGATATGAGGGGTGGGTAGGAATCTGGGGGTCAGTGTGTCCTGGAGTGACGGACGTATGATTCCATCTCTCCCACTGCGGTGCAAGGCGATGTTCCGAGAGAGTGCGGCTCAACCATTCTCTCCCGTTCCGGCCTGCCATGCAGCGGATCGGGAGAGAGTGGTTGAGGGAGACCTTGTGACATATCAAGCAGAACTCTTTTGGAAAATCAACTTGCGCCGCAGTGGGAGGGATGGATATATACCTACGTCCGTCGCTCTTGGATCCACTGACCCCAGATTCCTACCCACCCATCATACCTTATCCTTCCCAGAACTTCTCCTCCTTCCTTTCTTTTAAAAGAACCTCCATACAGCATTCCCAAAGATGACATAGGCCCTGAGGAAAATATTTTCCCTAAAGGGAAAAGGGCCTCAGGGCCTCCTGTGTGCTATTGGAAAAAAACTGAATCTGAAAATGTTATTTTATTTGAATTATTTATTTATTTTGTAGATATATATTATATTATATATTCACTTCTGAAAACCAGGTGCATTTCGGGTCCGGAATGTACAGCTGAGCGGTGACCTTTTGTCAATATTGTCAAGTCTTTGATTTGTAACAAGCTAACGATCTATTGACGCTTCAGACTTGAAAATAATAAATAAATAATATATAATAATAAACGCTTCAGATTTTACGTCCGGGTTAAATCGTTTCCGCAGGAAAAACTTAACCCTTTCACGCACTTTTCCACAAATGATCACCTAGTCAATCCACGTTATGCACTTGCACTATAATATAAGTATAATAAATACAAAATAATACAAGAAGAACCTGTCAATGAGACCAAATTGGGAAAATAATTCACCGACTCCAGATATTTTCATATCAGAGGGTTCGGCTCGGTGGAACTCCTAATTGGACCTATAAATCCTACTGATCCCTCTATATAAATATTTAAAAAATCTTTTGTAATCCTACATGTATTTAAAATGACTGATTTTTTTCATTTTATATATAAATTATTTGACAAATCTAATATGCCTAAATTTTGAATGTTTTATTATTATTATACTTATTATTATCATCCATGGTTTGTGAAAGTGTATTCTGCTTCTGTTTACTTTACTAATATCAGGGTCGTGATAACATAAGACCCCATTTGCGAAAATGAGAGCATTTTGCGTCACCTTTTATATGCAATTTTATCTACGTGTTTATTAACCGTGTGCATAATGAGGACTCCTCGAATACAATGTTATTTAATAAAGGGGTTATTGTGACGGGCTTCCTTTAAGCCCCGTGAAAATGACAGTACGAAGGAAAGTTCCCTTAAATCTAAAGCCAAGTGTCTTCAAGTGTGCAGGCGGAATTTTGAGACCGTTCCTTCCCGTTCTTGGGAGGCTAAATGAAGGGAGAGAAATGCCTGCACGTAGAAACAAAGTTGAGAATAATGACAATGTGTTAGGGTGGTAGATACTGTCGTTTCGTCCTGGTGCAAGACCGTCTTTCAGAGTAGAAACGTCACTTAAAGTGACGTTTACCATGTTTATTAACTCGGTTATTTCCAATCTGCCTCTTTCACAACTCCTCTCATTCTCACTACTTTCAACATCTCAATAAATCCCGATTGGGGATGTCGTGGTACCACTGTCTCCAGACAATTCGGGTAGATACTTTTATTTTTTACTAGCTGGTAACCGGCACGCGTTGCTATGCCATTTAATAATGAAATTGTTTATCCCTGCGCGTCCTTCCCCATTCGTCCTGTTCACCATCCTCCTTCCCTTCCTCTCCCCCGTCCTCTTCCCCTATCGCGTTCCCACTCTTACTCTTCCACCTTCACTCTACTCCCCCCCCCCCACCCACTTCCCCGTCCCGTGAATCCTCCTCCATAGTTCCCCTCTCCCCTCCCGTATTCGCCTCCCCCCTCCCCAGTTCTCCGCCCTCCCGGGTTCCCCTCCCCCCTCCTGCATTCTATACATTCATCCCCAATACATTCAGTTTTCAAACAGCTCGCGTGCCACCTATTGCAATTTTTTTATACAAATTTCATGATGTGAGAGCTCGTATTATGTTATTCTGATGTATAAGCTATAAAATCAATTGGTAGATACATAATACAGGTACCTATTTAAAATATCAATCATTTAAAAAAATCAACAGACAATTCTATTAATACAAAAAAAAACAGCTGCCTGCAAAATTTATTTCATCAAACTCGCGAGCTGTCAAACGTACGAAGTTAAAATAGTCAAGTTTTCTGAAATTATTCAATTTTCTGCGTAATTTTCTTAAATTTTGTCGATTCTAAACCCTTAATTTAATATGAGCTTCAATTCGAGTGGACCCGAGTCTACCGTACCGAAGGGACGAACGTTTAATGTTTGACAGGAAAGTAGGCAGAACAGTTTATATGGGAAAATGAAATTGTTGTTTTTACTATCTTCCTCGCAATGTTTCCATATTTTCTCACCTTTTAAACCTTCCCTGGACTACGACAAACATTACAAAACTAAAATCAGCTAAATCGGCCCAGCCGTTCTAGAGTTTTAGCGAGACAAACGAACAGCAATTAATTTATATATATATATATATAGATTACATTTGTTTTCAGACTATTATCCGATAATAACACAAGTTCAAAGCATAACACCTTGATCAAAAAGTTTCAAGACTTTATTCATAAAAACGAAAATACAAGTTTATTCATCAAAATCGATATGGTTCCCTTCAAAATACTCCCCGTCAACTGCAATGCTCTTACACCAGCGCTTGATCTAATCCTCGAAACACCGCTGGTACTAAATTTTCATTATGTCCATCAGAGCCGTTTTCTATTTTTTCATAACATTCTGTCGGGGCTGTAACGCGTTCCGCAATGCGGTTTTTTCAGTCGGTTGGACTGGAAAAAGTCGCAGGGTGCCAGATCAGGTGAATTCAAAGGCTGCTGGATAGTATTCATGTTATTTGGCCAAAAACTCACGTGCAAGAATCGCATTGTGGCGTTATTGTGGTTAAAATGCCATTTTCAGATTTGTAAAAAATCGAAAACACGCACCAAAGTAGAGGTATTAGGTACAGCGTAAAATAAATAAAAATTACCATACAATATGTGGCTTAATGTTAGTAATAGTACCGTTCATTGCTATCCTACGAGAAACTGCAACGATTTTAGACTTCCTAAAACAATATTATCGGGAACACAAAACAATATTAAAAAAGGTTTTAAAAAAGGTTAAAAAGGAACAATACTAAATGTTCAATGAACTTCCTGTAAATGTTAAGGGAGCTAAAAATCTTGCATTTTTGTGGGTTGTGTCTCAATGTTGTGAAGTCCAAATTTAAGTACATAGATAATATAAGATTAGAAAAAATTATAGCTAAATCAAATATACAACAAAAAACTTAGATCCGTGTCTAATATTGTGATTTCCTGAACATGGTTTTGATGAAATATATGATTCGTGAAATAATAATTTCTAGTGTCAGTGTAATCCAGCCCTGGTGAATATTTTTTTTTACATTAACTCCACACAGGAGGCCCTTGGGAAAATAATTTTCCTAAGGGCCTATGTCATCTGAGATGCTGTGTGGAGGGTCTTTTTGGGGAGAGGAAGGAATGAACATTGGTCTTGAAGAGACCCATGTTGTAGGAAGGAGGAAACACAAAGGCCGGCAAATCGTTCGACAGCCGAGCTGTTGAACACAAGAACGAGTCGAAGAAGCGATCAGTTCTCATGTGACCAATATCAACCGTGTACATATGTTGGGCACGCGTTTGGCGTTTTTCCCGACTATGCACCGGTGCCGAAGGGATCAATGATGCTAGTTTCTCGGAGCATCTTCCATTGAAATACCGGAAGAACAAGGATAGCATTCCCACCTGACGCCTGTGCTCTAAAGATTGCAATCCGTCTATTCAATTAGGAGAATCTCTCAGACGGACTGCTCGTTTCTGCACAGAGTGGGGCGCACTTGTGATTTGTAGAGGGTTAGTAGTTGTGCACTATTAAAGTATCTGCGGGCCCTGTACAGTACGCCCGGATTTTGAGAGGCTAACGTAACTCTGGCTTCGATGGAGCCCCCGTATCTGAGCTGGTCACTTAGAGTTACATCAAGCATAACAATATGGAAGTAGTTGTATATTAATCTTTCTGAATTCCACAGCCACCATTTTTCAGAATCGTGCTCAAAGCTTTTTACAAGTATTATTATATCTCGTCAGGGTATTGATCGATATAGGTTTTATTGAAAATGTCGGTACACTGTCATCGCTCCCGAGCACGACTGCAGGCCGCAAATAACAAACAACAGACCACGACTAAGCGTTCCCAATTTATTGGACGTGAATTGTTGTTTGTTTGTTGGTAATCTGCAGTCGTGTTCGGAAACGATGACAAGTTACCTACACTATCGATAAATCCTTTACCGATTCACCATGCTAGGAACCCGGTTGGATTTAGTTCCTAGCTAAGCGGATTGCCTGTTCTATGCGAAATGATCGAAATGTTTGTGAAAATGCAATCGAAATATGCTTAAAAAAATTGGTTTTATTAAAACAATCTTATAAGTTTTCACTAAGTGTGGTAACTACGTATACATGATGTACCTAAGGACCAAACATATGTTTTCGTTTTCTACAAAGCTAGTATCATTTTATGTAACAGAAAAATAACGAATTTTAAGGTTCAAATAATGGCTAAAGTTTAAGCAAAGGAAAATCAGATGCCGCGTAAGAAAAATTTCATCTCCTCTCTCCCTGAAGTAATTCTTCTAAGTATTAAGATAAACGATCTTTCATCTTCTTACAGCTTCTCGGTATTCAGCAAAGCGCATAATCCCGTGCAAGTTCCTTAACGGAACTTTCTCTTCAGCCGTCTTCCTGGAAAATTTCGTGTTTCAGTTATGTATTCCGTCTATTTCAACGTTGCTGTCCTTCCCTGAAATATGACTAAAATATTTATTAGACTGTTGGAAGAGCGGATTGAGAGAGATATTTTTTTTCGATATGTTGGTCTTGTATTTATTTCCATCACCATTTTTGTTTTTATTATCGACCGTAGGGCTTTTACGAACATAATATGTACGTATCGAACAGTAATAAGGTAAAAGGATTTGGTACAAGCAAAACAAATAAAACATTACAAAAATAAAAGCAAACGTTAAAATTACAGAAATACATATCAGATACGTTAAGGACCAATTATTTTTGCTTTGATGCAGGGCGGGGAAGTTTTTAAAATGTCGAAAAGGTCTGTCACGTTAGTGGTGAGTTATATGAATTGTTTCATTCTGTGGTGGTCGCAGGGGAAAACATGGTCGAGTGAAATAGATTAAACAGGAGCAGTGTACTTTTGCATTTTAAATGGACCGGAAAGGTGTTAATATTCAATTGAACCACTTAAAAGAAAAAAAATTCGATCAATCAGTCTCAGATTGGCCGTGGAACTTTCTCAGATGTATGATGGCATCATGTGATGCCACATAAGTGTTACACATGTTTTTTTTTTCGAAAAATTAAATTAAAGTTGGAAAAAAATTCTTATCTGTGATAAAGAAAACAAATTAAAGTTAGAAAAAAATTCTTATCTGTGATAATGGTGCTTTTGTTCGAAAGTTTCAATTTATATTTTAGCAAAACAGTCTTTCGAAATCGAATGTACCGTGTTCATTCAAGTTGTAAAAGGGGCAGTGTTCAACATCAAACGAAAGATTTGTGAAAGATAGCTTAAGACTTTTACGATCTCTGTTGGACGAAAAATAAAAGCGAGAGTCAAAGTCAAAGAAGAGGATAAGAACGATTATTTTTCATCGACCCTTCATAATGCAAAAATGTATTGACATATCCGCAGTCGGTATACACGCTAAATTTGTCGAAATTAATACACACATTGCCTGTGAAATTATTTGCAGACTTGAAATAATTCATGATCTGCTTATCATAGAAGAAAAAAAATCACGTTTTGCAAGTTGTCAACGAACAATGTCGTGAAACGAGAGGGGATGATTCCGTGATAATAGTACAAAGGTGGTTACACTTTACCATCTTTTTTTATCTATTAATTAGTATTTTTTACGACTTTTAAGCGAAATTTCCAGTTTCAGGACAATTATTCGACTGAATTAAATGTGGGTAATTTTCGATTTTGTGCAATAATACTGGGCGTATGTGCCAAGTAGGGAGACATCATCTTCCTCTTCTTCTATTAAGTAGGTAGGGCCTTTCATGGAAGAGAGGGACAAAGGAAGAAAATAACAAAGCAAGGAATTGGGAAAATGCGGGTTTCAGTTCATAATCTGTTTCAGGACTAAACACAGGCTATGCTGTAAATAAATATATTTTTTATTAAAATATTAAAATACTTAAGAATCCGAATTAAGAGTTTTGTCCCTAATAAAATTCTATTCTTCCAAGAAAGGTATTCAACTACTCAACTACAATATTGGATTGAATCACCAATGCAATTTTGTATTTGTATATGTTTCTTGAAAGAAGTGGGTTTAATACGAACAAAACTATTTATTCATAATCATATTGCGTGTTTACGGACGCAGACAAACAAATCATCTTAATATTTCACAGCATAAGTTAGTAAATTGTTTTTTTTTTCTTAAAATAGTTAAATTACTGTCATTTGGTCAATGATTTCAACTATGAATTATTTTTAGTTTACCCAGCCCCTGCCGCTCGTGCACCGGTGTGTCATAAGAAAAAAAATTACACGCGATTTTGACCCTTATGTATAAAGAAAGTGTATGAAGAACAAGGTCAGAATCGCTTGCTCTATTATCGCCCTTTACCATAGCGAAAACTGCAATGCGCCTAGTCACTCGGAATAATTTATATTTAATTTGCCGGAGCGCGGGGATGTGCGCAGTTTGTGCGCATGCGCGGGGAAAAAATACGTATTTCTGCGATTTTGACTCTTCTATGTACAAAATTTGTATAAAGACAGTGTCAGAATCTCTTGCGCCAACATTCCCAATGGGATGGGTAAAGATTTCATTCACCTTGCAACCCCAGAATATTTTAAAATAATTTTTATCTATGACATCTAAATGTCAGATTTGCCACGATTCTTTCGGTCAAAGTTGATGCATGTTATTTGACGAGACGAAAACATCGTAAAAACCTATCAATTTACGTAATTACGCAAGTAATGTTGTTTTGGTACATAGTTTATTGTTCTAGGAATGTGTTTCAGTAAATAAAATAAACAATAGCTCAAAATTAATCCACAAAACATTCAATTCAAAGTGGGCTTGTTAGGAAATTTCCGTTTTATTTACTGGCTTTGGAGGAGTGCTTTTGCCCTCTTATCAGTCACTTCAAGACTGTGGTTCACTGGTTATTCTTACAAAGAGCCACCATACAGCATCCCCAAGATGACATAGACACAGGAGTTTTATGTACGGAGTAAATACATTTTTTAATACAAAGATTTTCCGTTTCAGGTGTTGTTCAATGGACTGTGGAAATTAAATTATAAAATGATGCTCGAGGCACCTTGGTAAACAAACAAACAAAGGTTTAGGCTTGTTCCTAAAACTATAGTACCTAAACCTCATATCCGCTGGGTCCTTCGTCGACACAAAGGCTGATTGTTTTACGTTATTTATCCACCAAATTTGGGTTTCAAATTGAATTAACACGGCACGGGTGACAGTGCGAAATATGTTTATTTTATTTATTTATCCAAAACTACGACAGCCTTGTGACCATTGTGTGATGACACATAACAAAAACAAATTGCCAAAAAGGGTAAAACATTTTGTATCGGTGTGTATTTTTTATATCCCGTTTCAACGTTCAAAAAAATTCAATTTGTTTTTCAAATTCACACAGTTTTTTCGACACGCTCCAAAAAACTCGTTGTTTGTCCAAAATTAAATTATCGTCAGATTTACCCGTTATGGTGTTAGTGTGCATATTTCAATTTACAACTTTTTGATATTATTATTGTAATTGCGTTTAATTCCTAGAACTCCATGCAAAACAAAAACTACCCGAAGGATTTTATCCAGCCATTTCAGAGCATATTTGGAGTAAAAAGCGTAGATGTCACTTGGCTGATATTGTTATATAATTATGTTATTTTGAAATATTCTATCTCCTTCTGTCTCTCAACTTATATATAACCGATAACTCTGTCTTAGCATTTAGTTATTATTATATCCTGATGAAGCTTGGTCGAAGCGAAACCGGTGGATGGATAAAATAATAAATTAATATTCGTGGTTAAATAAAAAGTGTTCGTTTTATTTTTTTAAATATAATGTCTAACCACAAATTAATTGCTTCTTATGAATAAAAAACAATAATACTTTAAAATTTAAAAAAATATTTTTTTTGGCCACTTTTAATATCGGTTTTATAGACATTAAAAGTGGACAAAACAAAGAAATCTTTTAATTTTGAATTAAAATAAAGCACAAAATAAATTTGTTGTATTTGAAGAAAAATATTACTTTCTTTGAACCACGATTTTTTTTTGAAGACGCGCCGACCAGTTTCGGAACAACCCTTTCTTCACCAGGGAAAAATATAATAACTTGGCATTTCAAAACAATGGCTGCTCATAATATATTACTAAGTCACGCCGCCTCCCCCACTTCAACACTTTGTAATATGTTATGTTCAGTCATTGTTTTGTAATGTCGAATGTGTATATTTTGCCCGGATGATGTTTTGATGAATGAGTGTTCCGAAACCGGTCGGCGTATACAAAAAAAAATCAAACAAAGTAATATCGTTTAATAAAAAAAATATTTTATTTACGATGCCAATTCCACTTGTGACTAAACTAATGTTATTTGTATAGAGAAACTTCTTCAATGTTAAAACGTTTTTTTCTTTAATCTTATATATTCTCTTTGTGTACACATTTCTCCATCTCGAAAAATCACATCAAATAAAACAGTACACACTATGACAAAAAATATAAATGTCGTTCCAATGCTTGAACTGAATAATATTTATGCCAGTACTGTTTCCACCTAAAAACGTATCTAAAAATAGCTACTGAGTAGTACAAATGAATTTTTTTTGCCCATTAGGCCGGAATACATTAATTATATTTATTTTTTTTATTCGCATTAAATAAAACTATCGTTCCCAAATAACGGGGAACGATAGTTTTATTTCATCTTCCCTGTTGGGATGTTGCAGAAGTTCTAACCTTTTGAAACTAAGTGGATACCCAAATACATACTGTTGCGGCGGGGAGCAAGGTGTTCCCTCTCGAGAAATCGAAAGATCAAATGCTGCGTTTTGTGGACTGTTAAATTGCGGTTCTTATCTATTTTATTATATTTCTGGAGTTGAATTACCAATATCTCCAAACTTCTGTACACCCTCCATGCACTGAGTTTATGTCACCGGGAAGGTAATTGTTAGTTTAAACATGAGGAAGGGAAATTGGTGATATTTGCTTTGTGGAGTTAATGGTAAGCGAGCGATATTTTTGCGTATTAAACTGCGGTTTATGAGTTCTGCGGCGTGATTATTAATTACAAAGCGATGCGATTGTTAGGACTTGTGTCCGGTGCGGTGATTTTATTAGAACTGAGGCAGAGGGCACCCAATAGGTAGTTCCAAAAGGCAACATGTAACAATAAGGCGTGAACACATACTAAAAAGAGTATTTATTATAACACCATAATGGCACAATTAGAATGTGATAAAAATGACATTATTGATAACAAATGCATAGCGTCGGAAATACACAGACTAAGTATAACGGTAATTCAAAGGACGTGGCAGTTGAGTCGACTCAATGATCGAATTTGATTAATTAAATTAATTTAACACAACAAAAAACTATTTTGATACGAATGTTTTGGGTTTTAATTTGTTTTTTGCGGAAGTAAAATATAACACGATCACTTGTCACTTGCGGTTATTGTTAGACATACAATATACCTGATAATATTTCCCTTACCACTAACTCATTAATTTATTTATGATCATTATACTTCTCAAACCACAACCTTTTAACGATAATAATATTGGTATTGAAAATAATTTAGTACCCGTTAAATTTTTAATTCCTCGGTTAAAAAGTTAAATCGACGGCCTCCGTTGAGTGGTTTAAATCCTGGCGCACGCTAGTAAATTTTATTTGATTAATTTGTGTTATTTCACAATTTAATCTTATAAAATGATGTATATCATCTATAGTAATATATTTGTGGCATATTTCAGTGATAGATACTTTCAGTATCGTAGTGGTGAAAGACCAAGATCCACAATCGAAACGTTGCTTGATGTGGTTTTAGCCAAGTTTGTTTCTCCATCTTTTTCCCCTCCCAACAAAGTTCAACTTAACAACATACTTCGTTTGGAATTCCATAGTTTCATTAACTCCAGACGGGATTAGGTTGGGACTCTTGTGCGGTATACACATAAAAAAGAGCCGCTAGTGCAATGATTTACAGAAACAAAGCCAGGACTGCTCTGAGTTTACTTCTAAAGTTCACTAATGTGCAGTAGGTTGTCGAGTGAAATTTTTTTTGTGGTCGGTGCTAGGGTCTAGGGTCTAAATGCTAGGGTCCTTTCTTCAATTTAAAACACTCTGAGAAGTTTCACTGAGTTATATTCTTAAAGCAGGCGCCAGACACGAATTCAAAGAAGTGATCAAACAAGTTTTCACATGTGTGGCACGGGCATTTGACACTGTTGTCACATAAGTGATCACTTAAGTGCGCTTTGCCGTTCCGTGTCGGTTTT
This sequence comes from Limnephilus marmoratus, assembly GCA_917880885.1. Lineage (NCBI taxonomy): Eukaryota > Metazoa > Arthropoda > Insecta > Trichoptera > Limnephilidae > Limnephilus > Limnephilus marmoratus. The sequence continues at coordinate 50,409,071 of OU862914.1, read as the reverse complement.
TTAGCGCACATCAAAGGGATCAAAGTTCAAAGTTTGCGTGCCTGCCACACTGCGCGAAGCTCAGTTGCGCGAGCGTCGCCGTGGAGAGTAGTCGTGCGTGGACAGCCAAACGAACTAACGATGGAGTGGAATAATGAGAGCGTTTTCGAGTTTATAGAGTTGATGCAAGTAGAGCCAGATATATGGGATCCGAAACGTAAAGGGCATAAAAATCGAAATAACATCAACGACGCCTGGAACCGAATTAAACACCACTCTTCAATACCTTGCTCTATCGAAGAATTAATTAGATAGATATATTTAGATAAATATATTTAGATAAATATAATTAGATAAATTAATTAGATAATATAAATAATTAGACGCACATAAATAATATAAGCAAACTGTGTCAACCAAATCGTCGACCATGTTGTGTGAAGTCTATTTGAAAACTGTGAGCTCAAAGGAGTGATCAAAACTTTGACACATGTCTGGCAGATACAACAATATGTGACCAAATGTGTGCGCAAAGTCTTCAAAGAAGTGATCACTTATTTGAACTTCTGTCTGGCGCCTGCATTACAGACTTTCAGGTTGAAACATGATTAAAACACTTCGACATGCGACAATTCTTTGTACAGCCCGGTTCCCCATTCTTTAACTAAAAGCTATGCAATCCTTGTTTATTGTTCTACGATTAGCGATAAAAAAGAGGCAGAAGATACAAGAAACAAGCATTTTATATCAAAACACTGTCTTGGCAGTTACTGTCATCTGATAGAACTGACCATAAATATACAAACCACCCACGAACTGACTGTGCTATCTGGACGCACAACAGAAACCTGTATTATCGACCTACAACCTGTTGGCAAGTAAACTAGATAAAACACTGCAGAGAGCAGTAACTGCACTAATTCAAATTATAATTTTAACAGACAAATGATTACAATTTGGCTTCAGAGGACATTCGACTTGTAATGGTTATTAACGTATCTCCACGTTCCCTTAGCAATTATTATATTTTACCTAAAACATCCTTCGGCCTCTATTTGTTTCATTTTCACTGTGATTAGACTGATTAGCAATCAGTGGATTACACGTTCATTGGCCGTTACAATCAGGACTCTAATAATGTTTAAACTTTTTGAATCAAGGAAGCCCATTAGTAATATTATTGTTATAATTATTTTCGTGCCTCTGCGAGGAGAATTAGGCGCCCTGAGGTCACTGCTTAATATTCAAAACACCCCTTGCCCAACCGCGATCCTATAACCTTTATTATTACCCGAATTAGAATCCACCCTTCACTGGGCACATTTAATTTATTCCCAGAGTTAATTTTAATTTTCACCGCTCTCTCGTTCAAATAAAACGTGAAATCTTCAAAATTCATTAGAGTTTTTTGCTTTTGCAGAAACAATTAATTAACATTTATTTAGAGTGCTGGATGGGGAGAAAGGTGAACTGAAAGATAATTTTTAATTATTTATATTCATATGACCTTAAGGTCAGTTGTAAAGCATTTTAGTCATTTGCTCTGGTTTTAAACTCTCGCGATGTGCGAATACTTTGTGTACTGTTAAGCGCCCTTGAGGTGATTTTTCACAAAAACGGCGCTATACAAATTATCCAATTATTATTATTATTATTATTACTAGATGTCCTTATTTTGTCTTGTTGGCTCTGTTTGCAATTAGGAACTATAACTTTAAATTAAATTTAGAACTAGAACTAGCCAACCAACAACCCCTAGACCTAGAGTCAAAATGCCTAGACAACTGTACTACGAAGGTCGTAAAAATCTCAATCTAGAACTGTGTGGAAAGATGTAATACAGTCCTTCATTCTGAAGTTGATTTAATTAATATATCTAACACTAGTGGCTAACGAAACCTTTATGACCAACGCCATCTGTTAAATCAAATCCATATCACGCTGCCCGCTGCCCGCTGCCGCTTGGCCATATTTATTATGTATTTCAACCAATTTACGCAAAACCTTGACAAATTATATACCTAAAAACCTTCCTCATGAAGCATTCTATCTATTGGTGAAAACCGCATGAAAATCCGTTGCGTAGTTTAAAAGATCTAAGCGCACATACATCGTGAGCGGCTTCATTTTATACTTAGTAAAATAAAATAGTAATAATAATAAAAAAATTAATAAAGATTTATAAGTAACACAGTTCAGCGTATTAGTTACAATACCTTTTCGGCAAAACACTTCAGAGCCTATGACGTCTTTGGGGATGCTGTGTAATCTGGCAACGAAATTTGCTCTAACAACGGCATTAAACTACACGTTGGTCGCCAAACTTAGGTTTACCTTGCATTTTTTTAAATAACATGGATTTGTCAATATTTGACGGATGTATAAATCCAATCCTCCCACAGTGGTGCGAGGCGACGGCGACGGATCGAGATTCCTACCGGAGAGGTCAAAACACTCTCTCAACCAATCTCTCCCGATCCGGCCCGGCATGAAATAGGTGGGCAAACATATCGGCCACAAAGACCTTGACAAACCTCACATTTCACCATGTATAACTTATGGGGGTGGGGCATGGTGAAATAATTTCCGGGGCGGCGGTACTCATACCCACCTCTCAATTTTACTTTAGGTTGTTACATATAACGAGATATTAATACTTCTCTTCTATGGAAACATTAACTTGTGGTTGGTAGAGAAGTGTATTGTAGTTAAATATCAGTAATTAATAATATTATTAGTACACCACATATATGTATTAGGTTGTGTAGTATATTGCAATGAAAAGTAAAAAAATAATTACGTCTTTGTTATTTTTGTTATTTATTTTTGGGGTGTTACGCCGTGTTGCGCTACCTCCTCCTTTAGCCAACGTTTCGGACAGTGTTAGTGTCCATCTTCAGGGCAGATGTACCTCTACCTCCTCCTTTAGCAGATGGCTAAAGGGGGAGGAAGCGCAACACGGCATAACACCCCAAAAATAAATAACAAAAAATACTCTTGGCCGTGAAAATTTAAATCATATCCAATAATTATATCGTTTGTTTTGTTAATGTAAATATAAAAATGTAGAGATGTAAATAAAAATATTAATAAGGATAAGTATTGAAACACTTCATAACTATTAGTATCTAAAATAATGTAATTAGTAAAAATCTAAAATATTATGTGTATATTAGGAAAGTATTGTATGATTTATGGAAAATAAAAGAAATATCGATTATTCAATTTTTATAAGAAAAACTCTCTTTTTATAACTTTTGAAGGTTATTCCCAACAATGTAATATATAATTGAGGAAGAAGATAATAACAATAATCTAAACGAAAATATGAAAGAGAACAAGACACATTAGTTGAAGATAAATATTGTTAATTCTAAAATTTGAAATATGAAATTTGCTATTATGACGGTTTGACAGTAGGGCGCAATGGCGAAATTGTTAAACGCACGTCCCGGATAGACGAGAGGTTCTGGGTTCGAGTCCTTGTTGCGACCATTATTTTTTTCTGTGTCTTGTTTTCTTTAATATTTTCGTTTAGATTAATATTATTATTTTATTCTTCAATGAAATATCGATTATTTTTTTGATTAAAGTGGAAAAAGTTTTTTTGATCAGGTCGCCGTAAAATATTTTTTCACAGATTTCAATATTGGGATTTTATCAATAATATTTCTAAATTCTTCCGAAAATCGATTGAAAAAGTTTTAGCTTCATAATTATGATAGATTGGTATTTAATTTTGGGCATGGAAAAATAAATTGAAAACATGTAAAAACTTGTTAGAAGTGTTGTTTGCCAGGGTTGAGGAGCTGGTGGAGAATGTTTGACCTGTGCTCCGTCTTCTCATCAGACGAGGTAGTCCCAATACTTTACCATAAGGAATGGTCAGGCTCCTGGGGATCACGGTACTTCTAGGCCGCGATCCAGTAATTATATTGGATGATGATTGATAATAACACTTTGCTCATTTTTAAGTGATTAACATTTATTTGAGATTAAATATTTACACGAATTAGTGTTCACGTACGAAACGGGTAGAGAGGTGCAAAACACAAGTGGCCAGCGGGATCGAGCACTGGAGACGGAATAATTTGCTCGGTCATCGCCGGAGCGATCCAGAGATGATTTCTTTGCGTGGTGGGGATGCCACACGCATAAATGATACCTATTTGTCTTTTTCTTTTATAATTTGACGTATTGAATTTTTAATATATAGACCTTTAAATAAATGTAGATACTTGAAATTCTTCGGCATTTCGAGAAAACGATAACGGATGACACTAGCAGAGAGCAAAAAGGAATAGAAAGGGCAAACACCGCTCCGCCAAATTCATTTAATTAATATCTGCAATAACCTTTCTCCTTCCGCACCGTGGTTGAATGTCAGCAAGTAACGGCCACGTTATTAAATTAGCCAGCGCTATATTTAATATTACCTCCCAGAAACTAGGGGAGCTAGAAAGCCCCCTGATCCCAATTAGGTACTGGCATCGTGATTTTTCATAAAAGATTAATTAAAACATAGCGGTTTTATGATCGCAAGGTAAAAGATCATGTATATACAAATATCACATGCACAAACCAGTGATTCCTGTCCTAATTTGGGGTAAAGTATGTAATAGAAATTTTGATATCCGGTGACATTTATTGTTGTCACTCAGTCGACCATCCGCCAAACTTCCCATCCCGACCCTAATTGTCCAATGCCTGATTTTTAAAAGTTTTTTGTTGAAAAAAAAAGGGAGATTTTTAAAAATTAACTCCACACAGGAGGTCCGGAGGAATATAATTTCCCTCAGGGTCTATGTCATATTCGGGAGTGAACATGGGTCTTGAGGAGGGCCTTTTTGTAGGAGGGAGGAGGCACAGACGCCGTCAAATCATTCCACAGCCGAGCTGTTGAACTCACTTGTTGAACGAGTCTTAGTAACGACCTGTTTTCATGTGACAAATGTCAGCCTTGGGGTTTATTCGGGGTAGGGTTAATATGTTTTAATATATTTTAATCGCGAAGAAACAAAAAATAAAAAATACTTGCAAAATTTTCGAAAAAGGGACACTAAAAAAATTAAAGCAAAAATAAATAAAGATTTCAAGTAATGGATAAGATCGCGCCAATGAGGAGATACTCTTTCAACAATCAATGGGATTTCCCTTTGGATTTTCTCCTGGCTGTCGCCAGGATATATCGATATTAGTGATTTGGTTCAGGGACAACATACCCACTGGGAGAACCATTGGCAGTAAAAGGCAGCTAAAAGGTTATTTCCTTATTGCAAACCTTGAATGTGATGTAAATGGGTACCTACTAAGGAAACTTTAGGTGTTGGTACGAAAGTTTTTTTTTCAGTTGTTAGAAAATACTTTCATATCGGTTTTAGGATAATTATTTTTTTTACCTTAGCTCCACGCAGGATAATAAAAAACAAATTCCCTCGGTGTTATATTTTGGGATGCTGTGTGGTGGACGGTATTTTTGGGGAAATGAAGGAATAGGTGTGAGGGTGGGTAGGAATCTGGAGGTCAATGTGTCTAGGAGTGACGAACGTACGAATTCATCTCTCCCACGGCGGCGCAAAGCGGAGAGGTCTAGGTTAAATCTTCCTCAACCAATCTCTCCTGATCCGGTCTGCCTGCCTGCAGTAAGTGGGCAAAGGTGTTAGCCGCCAAGAACTGGACAAACCTCCCAACATTAACCCGTGCACCAAACGTAGCAAACCACTGGGGTGACCTATGTCAGGGTACCCTTATTTGCCTCCCAAATTGAAAATAATTCTCTATACAAATATTGGATCGCATAATTATTCTATTATACGTGGTATACATATACTACAACTCCGCCGTGAGCTTGATGTAATTGTTTATTAGAAATTTTTACAACTTCATATTGAGGAACAATATGTAATAAAAAAATTAATGATACAACTGGAGATTGAAAGATTCACTGTAATAAAAAATGCAACTGGAGATTAGAAGAATCAAGAATCAAGATTGTTGATTCTTGATTCTTCTAATCAAGAAGATTAGAAGAATCAAGAAAATAAAATCAGAACATGAAAATAAAATTAGCAACGTTTCAACTTTCCAAAGATAAAGAAATTATAAAGCCCCAACCAGAGGCGTAGCTACCGCCGTATCGGCCGTATCAATGATACGGGGCCCCCGGGCTACAGAAGCCTTTTGTTTCTTTTGTGAGAAATCTTTATCCTTCATTTGGGCCCCCCAACTAATTTTGAAACAGGGCCCCTCCAAGACACGCTACTCCACTGGCCCCAACTGACAAATAATTTATTCCATAAAAGCAGGCGAGATCAAAAATTCAAACAAAATAAACTATCCGAGCCAAACCCAATCTACAATAAATTAACAATAACAATTCTAATACCACCTTCTCGCCGAACAGAGTAAACAGCTTAATAAGTACTTAATTCTGCGTGTTGATGTTGAAACTTTTTAAAAACAACAACAAAGAATAAAACTTGAGACGAAAAGGAATGAAGTAATTATTACAGGGTAACAAAAGACTTCCCATCTCATGGACGCAATTTAAATGCTTTATCTTTCCATTTCTTTACAAGATCGCCATTTTCTTTCGTATACTTCGTCATTTGCTCAATTACGCTGCCGCGGCACGATTCCTTTGTATTAATATTTTTCTGTTTGTTAATTTGGTCTCTATTTTTATTTTATCTTTATTTGTAACTTAATCATCTCCTAGCTGTATTATGAATTAAGATATTTCTTTTTTCATTAGCCTATTCCATTAATTACTTTTTATAGAAGCTGTAAATCCTGATATTATTTGTAATACAGATCTTTTCACCATGTATTACTATCAACGATTGTGGGAGTGACTTACGCAAAAGAAAAAGAAAGAACCTGTGCAAGTGTGATTATAATGTTACTCTACAATTTAGGATAATCCATGTCGTAGTAGATGTAAGTTGGTCCATGTTCAGTACTCATGTGACAAATGTCAACCGAGCACAAATGTTGAGCGAGCGTTCTATGTTTTTCCCACCGGTGCCGAAGGGTTCAACGACGCAAGTTCTTAGGAGCATCTCCGATTGAAATACCGGTAGAAAAATAACAGCATTGCATTGCATTAACGTTGTGATTCCTTCGCTTCTTTTTCGTTAACTCGCTAATTAAATGATCACAAATTAACGCAATAACGAAATTCCCAAGCGCACGACCTAATTAGAAGACATCCTCAACAATATGAATTGACTAGTTCAGTTCTTCAGGATACGTATAAACAGCGCACATTTTCACTTCTGCGTCATTCAACCAAAGTAAATCAATTTGTTTGAACCGTGTAATATCGCCATAAGTTATGGTGACCGGACAACTCAGAATAAAATCAACCCAACACCTTCTTTAGGTTAGGGTTATGAGCTGTTTCCAAATTATTATTTTTTTCATAGCTTTTACTGACTTTCGGAGAGGTGTTGAATTCACTTGATTCTGAGTTGGCATGGAACCGTAAATTATATGGATTAGTTAATATTTATTTGCCCTTGATGTGATTTTCATATCAATTAAAATACATAAATTACCATGTTTGTTCAATTACAATGTAAACATACAAACCTAATGGTATTACTAATTATAATATAACTATACAGACTGTTATTATTTACACACATGACTTAGAATATATTATCTCTACTTAGTAACCAAATTTTGAGCATATATTTGAATCTATTTGGTGAATCGCATTTTTTTATATTACTTGGTAACACGTTAAATATTTTGGGCACGTTGTATTCCAGGGTTCGCTGTCCATAGTTATTGTTATATTTTGGAACAAGCATTCCTTCATTCTTTGTAAACCGAGTTATCCACTTTCCTCGTATATTTAGATTTAGCTATATCTAAATCTATAAGTATGTTGAATCAATTTTTTGCATCATAATAAAGCCTGTACCGTTAAGATAGTCACATTCAGCAATTGGGGATGCCATAGTCTCACTGGTTCCAGATGGGAGCGGGACTGATGTGAGATATTCACATAAAAAAAATAATCACGGAATTTTGTACTGATGTTTGGTATAGTCTAAATTAGTTCCCCAAGTGGCTATTCCATACGGTGAAGTTGATTCTCCGAGTGATAATAAATAATTTTTATAATATTCTCATGAACAATTTTTTTTTACTGATTTGGATTTATTTTACTACATATGATTTGAAATGGGTGTGGGATAATACAAAATCTTTTTTGAAAATTTAAAAAATCTGCCAACGACCTATGGTATAACCTTATCTTACTAAAAATAAACATTTTTCTCAAAATTTAAAACAGGCGAATGCTGGATAAAAGAACAATCTTTCGAAATCCATTTATAATTTTTTGTGGAAAAGAGTCAATACGTCTAAAATCTGATTTAAAAATGACATATTTCTGGTTTTCTCTGGTAATACCCTCTTAAGGCCGTAACCGGGCTCAAAAAGAAGATGGAGAGATACATATATAATTATGAATGTTAGAGGAGCGCGCTAATATTTAAAACGATAAAATGGATGCGAAAATTGTGAAAATGTTTAAGAGGGCATTACCAGAGAAAACCGGAAATACGTCATTTTCAAAAAAGTTTTTAGACGTATTGACTCTTTTCCACAAAAAATTATAAATGGATTTCGAAAGATTGTTCTTTTGTCTAGTATTCGTATGTAATAAATTTTGAGAAAATTTTTTAATTTTTAGTATAATAAGGTTATTTCCATAGGTCGTTGGCAGATTTGTTCAATTTTCAAAAAAGTTTTTGTATTATACCACACCCATTTGAAATAATAAAATCATGCAGTAAAATAAATCAATACATTATCTAGCAAACATGTGTTTTAGAATTTTAATTTTGGTTTTAATAAAATCATTAAAAAATATGTACGTACATGTGTTTCTTGGCGAAAATTGGTCCGTTTGTGTATTTATTTGCGCACTTACAAACTAATATATTTCAGATTTTTTAACATTCTTATTAAATTTAGACATTATTGAAAAATGATAAATACTTATAATCAAAAAATAACTACAAAAAGTACATTATTTTAATAGTTTTATCATCACGCCTTTCAGCATTTTTGGATGAAGGTATAAATTAAAGCTAATTCGAATCGAAATAAATTCGATATTGAGTTATAATTTTAAGAAGCTGGTACGGATAATAATTAATCTTTCTCATTGTAACCGCCCTGCACGATCGTAAGAACAACTTTCGACGAAATGTGGATTTTCGTCCGCTGGCTGGTTAAACGCTCTTAATGAAACACGACTCGTTTAAAATAGAGCAAAAATCTCGCAGGGGTTGTCTTAAACAGCATTTAAAGAAACACTGTGAATTTTTCATACATATAACTTATAAAATAAGAGAAACAAACGTGTTTATAATAATTTTTGGAGCATATTTTGCGATTTTTTTCTATCAATGGAATTTTATATAATTTGCGTTTCGGCACGGGGAATGTCTAGATATTATCTTTAAAAATAACACACATTTTTTAAGAGCTTTAAAACTTAAAATGTTTAAGGGAGGTTTGCATGAAATCGGTATGAATTCAGGTGCCGGGTGGCTTGATAATTACACTATCTGCGTCAAGACTACGTTTTCGCTGATAACATCAATTTGTATTGTTATTTTTTCAATCATCTTTAGCAAGAAACGAAGTCACAGATTAACGACAAAAACAGTCACAGAAGTATTTCCCAATTCAGCAAGTCAAAAAGATGACACAGTAGATTACGAAAAACCACTAATAATTACGTTAAAAGGGAATTGAATTTGTCACACCTCTAAATATGATTATTTTGTGTACTTTTCAATACATTGTATAATTAAGTTATCTTATTGCTAGTTACTAATTTCTCCCGATAAACCTATTTATTAGTTGATTTTTAATTATTTGTGGGAATAAATTTTGGATGAGAGTTTTCCTAATGGTGCTAATGTCGTAATTTACCATTCAAATTATAAGGTATTTTTCACCCAAATTTGGATTAAGTATAACAATAATAACATCATAACTTGCCAAATGCGGCCTAATTCGTATTTCCTGGATGGGGTAGCACCGGTAAATAGCTGGCCATTACCTTGGTAATTTAATCTCCAAACATAACACAATCCAGATAATAATGATTATTACTACGAAAGACATAAAAGCCAAATAATTATTTTGTATTTTTCTATATCAATAAGATATTTTCAATGTCTTTTTCTGATTTCTCTGTTTCCAGATTTTCGATTGAGTTTCGCTTAATATTGTCTTCATTTAATCAAAATATTACAATTTGAGATTTTACTCATAAAGTTAAAATAAAAATAAAATATTTATCCTAGACTTGCAGAAAACTCAATAGATGTCGCATATTAAATAAAATGGATGAAGATTTATCCAGACACTATCTAGAGAGCATTTAGTTCGGGTTTGAATCTTGCAATCATATATAAATATAGCAGCCTATAATACATGCGTTAAGAAAATGAAGATAATGTGGGTGATTCTTAGTCGAAGTATGATACAGTTAAAAATGACCGAATTAAATATCGTCACCTTGGCGCAGTGGTTAGCGCGCCTGCCCGGAAAGCGGGAGGTCCAGGGTTCAAGTCCCAGAGGTGTCGATATCTTTTTTCTGATTTTTCTGTTTCCAGATTTTCGATTGAATTTCGCTTAATATTGTCTTCATTTAATTTAAAAATATATATTGTACTCCATTTATTGCACAGATAATTTTTAAACCGTAGCTTGAATTTCTGCTTTGCAAAAATGTTTGATGTAGTCTCATGGACAAGATTTTTTATGCAATTAAAGACTATTTTTAAACGATAATTGAAAATACTTAAATTAATGATAATAAATTACTTTTTATACACCACCATATCAAAATAATCGACACTTTTCAACACCAATGGTTTCTTTGACAGGATAAACGTATCTATATATTTTTATTTGATCATTGAAGACAATATTAGCGACTCTCAATTAAAAATTTGAAACAGGAAAATCAGAAAAAGATATTCGCATCTAGAAATTGAACGCAGGACTTTGCCTTTGCTGTACCACTGAACTAATTCGACCTTATACCCTACGGTCTTATGTCATTGTATCATACTTCGACTAAGAATTAACTTATCTTCATTCTCTTAAAGCTTTTTTTATTGGTTGGTACCTTTGAATATGATTGCAAAATTCTTCCCGAACTAAATTTAATCTTGAAATCGTCTTTATTTTTATTTAATGTGTTACATCTATTGACTGTTTTGCTTGTCTAGGATGAATATTTTATTTATTTTTTTATTTAAAATATACATACATATAATAGATTTACGTAAGGAAAATATAGGTTCTTAAAAATAATTACAAATAAAGTAATTTCTTGTTAATGAATCTACCAATTTAAAAGAGAAAAACATTTTCATTAATTTTTGTTGTAACGTAGTAAGTAAAACCTTAAATTATAATATGTAATTATAGAAGACTTTACTTAGCGACTCTCTGTAACATTAAAAAATGATTTTATTAATTAAATTAAGCATTTGTAAAAGCAAAAATATGCACATGCACACTAAATCCTGATAGAATGTTTTTCCTACATTTTGTTTAAATGATTATGTTTTTGACAATAAAGAAAAGTAGACAGTCAAATAAAAATTTTCAATTATTGCAAAAATAAGTTTGTGACGTCATTTTAATTTTTTATAAATAATTACGTTTATTTACTTGATTTATCCTGATGAAGAAAACTTTGGTTTTGAAACATGTTAATATTTTTTTATTAAAAATAGTGGTGTAAACAAAGTTGGTTATTTTATTTTAATTTGAAAAAGTCTGTATTTTTGCTTTGAAAATAATATGTAATTTGTTGTAGCTATCACAAAGTTACAAATTGTTGAAAACAGTGAACAACAAACCCACAATACCATTTTCCATGAGTACAATCAAATCCATTATTTGTTTACAATTCGGCGAAAATTCGCACTAACGAAACTTTCCAAAACACAAAATTTTTCATGAATAGAAAGGAAAACCGTATACTTGTGTAACCTACATACATACACACACACACACATATAGTAAAAGTTAATATTTTTAATGAACTCCCCATCCAATCGTATAAGAGCTTTTAGAACAAAAGCTCCAGCTAGTTAGTTATCTAGATAATTTGAACTTTGCCAAGTATCCAGCGGATGTAGCTCTAAGAATTAATTACAATCTCTTTTCCAGCTCATTGTTTCCGGAGATTAAAAAACTTTCAATATGATTTTTTAACATTAGAAAGATTGTTTTGTTATCTGGAATCAATGTGAGTAAATAACGTCGCGATTTCAATTTCGGTCGGAAGGTAAAAAAAAAACATAAATAAATTATAATTTTTTTTTAAATTAAACTGGATAAAATAAAATTAAAGCAGTTTAAGAGGGCATTACCAGAGAAAACCAGAAATATGTCATTTTCAAATAATATTTTAGACTATTGACTCTTTTCCACAAAAAATTATAAATGGATTTCGAAAGGTTGTTCTTTTATCTAGCATTCGCATGTAATGAATTTTGAGAAAAAAAATTATTTTTTAGTATAATAACGTTATTCCATAGGTCGTTGGCAGATTTGTTAAATTTTCAAAAAAGATTTTGTATTATACCACACCTATTTCAAATAATATAATCATGCAGTAAAATAAATCAATACATTATCTAGCAAACGCATGTTTCAGAATTTTAATTTTAGTTTCAATAAAATCATTAAAAAATATGTACGTACATGTGTTTCTTGACAAAAATTGGTCCATTTGTGTATTTATTTGCGCACTTACAAACTAATATATTTCAGATTTTTTTAACATTTGTATTAAATTTATACATTATTGAAAAATGATAAATACTTAAAATCAAAAAATAATTACAAAAAGTACATTATTTTAATAGGTTTATCATCACGCCTTTCAGCATTTTTGGATGAAGGTATAAATTAAAGCTAATTTGGATTGAAATAAATTCGATATTGAGTTATAATTTTAAAAAGCTGGTACGGAGAATAATTAATCTTTCTCATTGTAACCGCCCTGCATGATCGTAAGAACAACTTTCGACGAAATGTGGATTTTCGTCCGCTGGCTGGTTAAACGCTCGTTTATAAACGTTTATATCGTTTAACGTTTTGTACCCTGTAGATGCTTATGTTAAGCGGATAAAATAAAATTAAAGCATTTTCGTTATTTGTTTTAGGGGTGTTATGCGGTGTTGCGCTACCTACTTCTTTAGCCAACCTTTCGGACAGCATTGCAGTGTTCATCATCAGAACAGATCCGGCAGATGTGTAATTGTTAATGGGAAACGTGTGCTTATGTACTTGGAAGTTGGAAGCGATACCATGTTGCCAGCTCCACTCCACAAAGAACTGGTATTACAGAATGTTTCAAAAATGGTTGTAGATTTCAATTGCCTCCGTAATCAGGCGTGCTACAATAGGAACCGGTTCCAAAAAACTGTTCATTGAATCCACTGACATCGAGTGATCGCTATTCACCGGTATAAAGTAACCGATCTTCTCGGTTAAAGCAGTTTAATTTTATACCCTTAAGATGCTTGTGTTAAGCGAAACCATTCGGTATTGAAAAAAATATAAGTAAATCGTGGTCACAAAGAAACTTATCTTTTTATTTTAAATTTAATCAATTATTTCTCATTTTCTGGGCAAAGAGTTTCTACCATCTACTACAAAGAATTACATTTTTCTGCCAGTTTCCATGATAAATAAATTATTCGCTGTGTTACACACATTTTTAATTCCGTAGTTTAGAATAACACGTTGCTGAGCGCAATTTTTTTAGCCCGTTGCTAAAATGTTTTCATGTGAATTTTAGTAGAGAAACCTGCCGGAAAATATGCTCTTTGTCATGGTAAAGCAAACCTCCATTTCACGAACGACCCCCAGCGGAAAACATTATCGCTACGTGTTTTTTTTTCTGCCCTGTAACTGCGAAACAACTTCCGCCCCTTTAGTTAACAGATTCCACGTGCTTTAATATGCTTTATTATGAAGACTAATTACTCCACACCTTATTTAAGTTGGCTGAACCCTATTTTTCAACAGATTTTAAGAAGAAACAAGTAATATATGCAAGTTTTTTGTCTTAAACGAAATGTCAGATTTACGAAAACTTTGTGTTATTTCCGCTCCGCAATTAAATCTCTATACATGAAACATTTCTGAACGTCGCCGAATACTAAAAAACATTTTTGAAAGGTTATGCAATCAGCTTTCAAATTGTTTTATTAAAAAAATATATTAACATTTTTAAATATTAAAATTCAGAATGCAAACATAAAAAAAATGTTAAAATGACTCACATGATGTTTTTGTGTGAAAACGGTACTAAAATCACGGATTATGTAAAAAAAAATACTTATTCTATCGTATAAATGTATAATAAACAATTTTGTCACCTCGCTTTTTTATAATTTCATACAAGAATATTTAATAAAAAAATAACAAAGTCTAACGGCGCATAGGCGATTTGGTGGGTAAAATCTGTATCTACAGAATAGGTTTTTATGTATTTCTATGGACAACTTGAATAGAGATGTGCAGCTTGATTCAAGATGGACCTTTCACTTTTTGTTTTAGGGATGTCACTAGAACAATAACGGAGTTATAACGATTTCTGTGGAAACACACGCGTTGACGTGAAAACACGCATATTGTACTTGACTACTATCGTTATTTTATCGTATATATCCGCTTACGTATCGGAGTGGTACTCAGAAATTTTCCATCAGTAGAAATCTCTCTGATTTAGATATAGGTAGATATATTTTAGTTACAAAACTTTCCTCGGAGTGAGTTTTACAACGTCGTAGAGCTTTACACCTCTGGGCTAGGCTCTAGGCTAGAGGAATCTTACTTTACTCTATGACTTCTGCTTATTTCCCTTTTCTCTGAAGTTTTGATAACTCGGAATCTACGATCCCTTAGGCATTATTGAAATGTTTCGTTTCTTGTAAGTACATGTTCCATAATAATGTCAGTTTTTTGTCTTTTTTTTTAAAAGACATTAAAAAATATATAACATCCACTAAAATATCGCTGGTATAACGATCATAGAGTAAGAGAATTTCTTCGTAATCTATTTGTACTAGTACGTCAATTAGGTATTATTTAATTTAAAATAAGTTAAAAAAAATTATATATTTTTAATAAATTGATTAAAATGTTTGCGTTTCAACTCAATTATATTTTCTATTTATACCTATTTAGAAAACAAACAAAGTCGTACATTAAACTGTAAATAATGAACGTTCATACATTCTAGACCAATTAAGTTCAATTTAAGTTAAATGTTGATCTAGTATTTGTTAGGCACAAAATATGAAAAATAAAAAATAAATAAACATTATGAAGAAATACATAATATGTTTCAGTTTTTTATTTATTTATTTATTAGTAAGGGACAAACAGCTTATACATAAAACATAAAGATAAAAATATACATTGTTAAATCGAGTCAAGCTAAAAAAAGTCTCCTATGTTAAAGTTGATTGGAGATAGAGTTTTATTACATATTAAAATTAATTTGAGGTGAGGAGGTGAGGAAGGGGAATAAAGGAGGAGGATAGGAGATGCTCCGGATACTTTTCACACTCGTATTAATTTTTGATCGTACGTGTTACTTCTAATCGATATTTCTGTAGTGTATGGCTAAAATTGTCTATATTTTGAAATTTTGTGTTATATTGCGCACATATACGGGGAATTTTTGAATTTTTTCTAATGTTAGTTCTACATGTAGGCAATTGAAACAAATGGGATTGCCGAGTTGATCTTGACGGAATATGAATATTTATTAAGTTGGTTAGCTCTGGAGAGTCCAGGCCATTATTAACAATTTTAAATAATAAAGTTTGGTCAAAAATTAAACGTCGTGTAATTTTTGACCAAAAAGGGAGTTGAAATTGTGGTAATTAATAGATTCGTTGTAATTTAAGAAGTGTAATTTTTGTTTATAATTTATGTGGTTAAAAATTTTTTTTTGGATTTTTTCGATTCTATCAATGTGAGTTTGGTAGAAAGGAGTCCAGATTGGTGTGCAGTGTTCTAAGTGGGGACGGATGAACGCTGTGTAAAGGGAATATAGAGTCTTAAGGTTGCGAAAAGGTTTCGTTATTCGAATAATAAATCCTAGCATTTTGTTGGCCTTGTTGATGATTTCATCAGTGTGTTGTATAAAATTTAATTTAACATCCAGTAATACCCCAAGGTCCCTGATAGATTCTACTTCTTTGATAAGTGTCCCATTTAATCTATACTCAAAAGGAATTTTATTTTTATTATGTGTAAATGATAATTTTTTGCATTTTGAGGTATTTACTACCAGTTTGTTTGAGTTTTACACTTACAATGGTAATGATTATATAATTAAAGGGAATTACTCACATGGATTCAAAACAGGACGGATTATTCGTAACTTGTACGATTAATTCTTCTATGCATTTTCAGTTGGTATTAACTCGTTTCAAAATACGTATTGTGCTTATTATGCGATGGTTCTTCTAACACCGCACCGTTACTTGCGAGTTGCGAATAATAATGACATGAGGGAACCAAAGGGGGGCGGGGAAAGGAAGCTAATCATTGCCATAGAACAAAAATATGTTTGCTCCAATTATAAAATTGGCGCCAACGTAATATTATGAACAACAATGATATACTACCCAAAATAATAAAATAAACTGCGGATAATGATGGTATAATTTTAATTATTATTTTTAATTGTAAAACTAACGTTTTTAAGACAAGATTTTTTATGCATAGCACAAAGGGTAACAATTATTATAAGCAATAATTATCAGCCTGAAACACTCATCCACATTGAAAAATCTTCCGAGAAAAGATACATGACGCCAACGGGACTTGAACCCGTGTCCTCTCGATTGCCGGTCGATTGCTCTTGACCACTGAGCTATGGCGGCTTATCTCGTACCCGCCAAATGATTCCAAGTCCAGCCAAATGAGTGGTCAAGAGCAATCGACCGGCAATCGAGAGGACACGGGTTCAAGTCCCGTTGGCGTCATGTATCTTTTCTCGGAAGATTTTTCAATGTGGATGAGTGTTTCAGGCTGATAATTATTGCTTATAATAATGGTATAATTTTCCCAAAAATAAAAGTATTTTAAGTTGTCAATTTAGTGAGCTGCATTTTAAATGATTTCAAGTTACAATTGAAAATTTAAGGGTAAGACTTTACAGATACATCCTATTAATGAGTTTTGCGCGTATTTGGATTTACAGTATGCTATTTTAAATAAGTCGTTCGATCTGGTGTAGTTTCATGTTCGGGGCAACAAATTCCAATATTTTCTAACAGATATGATTAACAAGACAGTTCACGATTTGGTATAAGAAATACATATATATACCTGTACAAGCAAAATTGAGGTGAAATCAATATTTAATTGTGCTTACTAGAACGTTTTTCCACTATTATGGCTTCCGATCATGCATGCAAATACTGATATCTGTATGAACAATTTATTATTATCTACGAAACTTATTTAATAATTTGTGTATACATTAAAATACAGTTCCACAACATAATGATTCATACAGGTTTTCACAAATTAAAAGTTTAGTAGTTGGATGAAAATTCCTGTAGTCTATATATATAAAAATGAAACCCTGTTTCCTTTGGTCACGCCATAACTTCAGAACGCCTTTACCTATTTGATTCTCCTTTTTTTAAAGTTTTCTAATACTTTGTAGAAGGTTCTTACGGAAAGAAAAATTAATAAAATTGCGCAGAAAATTGAATAATTTCAGATAACTTAACGACTATTTTAAGGCTCTGCAACCGGGCCCGAAAAGAAGAAGATGGAGAGATACGAAATTACGAATGTTAGAGGAGTGTGCTAACATTTACAGCGACAAAATCGATGCGAAAATTGCGAAAATGTTTAATAAAACACGACTCGTTTAAAATAGAGCAAAAATCTAGCGGGCATTATCTTAAACAGCATTTAAGGAAACACTGTGAATTATTTCATTCATATAACTTGTAAAATAACTGAAACAAACGTGTTTATAATAATTTTTGGAGCATACTTTGCGATTTTTTCTATCGAGGGAATATTATAAAATTTGCGTTTCGGCGCGGGCAAAGTCTAGATATTACCTTCAAGAATAACATATATTTTTTTAAGAGCTTTAAAACTTACCGTGTTTAAGGGAAATATGTAATAAATCGGTAAAAATCCGGGTTGCGCGCCCTTAACTTCGCACGTTTGACAGTTCGCGCGTTTGATGAAATTGAATTTAGCAGGCATTTGTTTTTTTTGTATAAAAAGAATTGTCTATGGATTTTTTAAATTATAGGTATTTTAAATAGGTACCTTTGTTAGGTACCAAATTAGATTGATTGTTCTTATAATATGCAAATATGTGATATTTGAAAAATGACAATTTGAATAAAAAAATTATAATAGGTGGCACGCGAGCTGTTTGAAAACTGAATGTACTGGGACTGAATATACGGAAGGTGGAAGAGGGGTTGGCGGGACAGGGGAGCGGTAGACGGGAGGGGGTAGGAGGGGGAAGGTGGAAGGGGAAATCGAGAAGGGAAGGGGGTGCGGTAGGGGAACGGGAACGCACGTGAAAGGACATGCAGGGAGAAAAAATGTATTTCTTTGAATATGGCATTGCAACGCTTGCCGGGAACAAGCAAGTGTTATATAATTTTTAAGTGGCTTGTAAATTTTACCAAATTATTTATATCCAGATTTTTCTCTCTAAAAATACATCAGTAGTATGATCACGCTCGGGTAAATATTTATATCTACGTGACCAGACAAGTTAATAACTAGTTATGCGAATGGATCGGTTTATTTACGGCATTGTATAATACAATAATAACGATGAATATTTTCAAGAATTTTCGAGGGTTCTAAAGGGATAATGTATTATTTTGATAATTTTGTCAGATTACAAAGGTTTATGGCTTTGGGGTTAAATTACCAAATGTAAATACGGTTTACATAATAATATAATGTCTATTGTTTTCAAAGCAGTGATCCGTATATAATATTACGTAAGCCAAGTGTTATTAGTTTTAATACTTACTGCTCCTTGCTGTTCAATGCTGCGGGAAAGCAGCCAGTGGCGACACGTCAAAGAAATATATTTTTTTACAAATTTCACCGGAGACAAAAATGCCGTCCTCATTTTTTTTACTATGCCTAAAGATGCGTTCTCTTTCACCCTGTAGTGTAGATCTCAAATATAAAAATGTCGTGTATTCCTGGGATGCCAACCCGAATCGTTGGAAGGCCAAAAACAAATATTACTGAGCTTAGGAAGGCCACTCAGGGGGGGGCGGTTAATGGCGGATATTACAATTACTTTTATTATTAAAATCGGGTCAGTTTTTTTCACAAAAGCTCCACAAAGGAGACCCTGAAGAAAATAAATCCCCACAGGGCCTGTGTCATCTTTGGGGATGCTCTCTGGAGGGCCTTTTAAAGGAAAGAAAGGAGGAGAAGTTTTGGGAAAGGGAAAGGTATGAAGGATGAGTAGGAATCTGGGAATCAGTAGGAAAAGGAGTATCGAACGTATGAATCCATCCCTCCACTGCGGTTCAAGGCGGTTGGTCGGTAGACACCAACTGGAGAGGCCAAAGAGTCTCTTTCAACTAGTTCACCCCGATCCGGCCCTCCACGCAGTAAGTGGGAAGACGTATCCGCCGCCAAATTCTGAAAAAACCTCACCCCGTGAACCCTGGCACCCCTGCTAAGTCACCAAACGTAGCGAACCACTTGGGGTGACCGTGGCAGAGGTTATCCAATAAATCCAATAAAATCCCGGGGCAACGGTACCCACATCAGCCTCCCAAGTTGCATTCCATCTTCCGAAAAATGTGCGGAAAACTATACTGGTATACTATATGTGAAAAAAATATACTGCGACCATTCGTCTGGCACTTTTCAACAATAAATCAAAAACCCCCATCGAAATTCCCAGGTCTAATAACAAAAAGTTCTAATTTCACAAAATATAATATATACGAGGTAATAAATTTGAAACAAAAAAAATCCGAAACATCTAAAGCTGAAAACCTTAAATATTTTGGGCCGCAAAAAATCTTCAATTGGGCCGCAGGTTGGGCATGCCTGATGTGGACGGTAACTCAATGGAAACATAACATGGGCAAACGCGTCGTAATGATATTGACTCAGGTACTGAGAAAGTCCGTGACTGATATAATAACATCATCTTACAAAGGTAACTCAGGACTTCAGATAACTTCGTAGGGTAGAATTTGGACTAAAAGATTCCTCAATTGGCCATACGACCAAAAATTTTCTTTGTGAAATGATTTATTTAAGACAAGCTAATATTACAACCAATTTTATTTATTTAATTAAATGACAATATAAGCGAAACTCAATCGAAAATCTGAAAACAGAAAAATCAGAAAAAGATATTGGCACCTCTGGGACTTTCGGGCGCGTTCGTGCGGAAAGCGAGAGGGCCTAAGTTCGAGTCCCAGAGGTGCCAATATCTTTTTCTGATTTTTCTGCTTTCAGATTTTCGATTGAGTTTCGGTTATATTGTCTTCATTTAATTAAATATCACAATTTTAGGTTTTACTCATAAAGTTAAAATAAAATGAAATTTTCTAAAATATTTCTAAAGATTTCCTTTGTAAACTAATCCTTTTGATCGAGGAACAGCAGCTTGACCTTTTTCATACAAAATTTAGTTTTGAATTTGCCAAAATGTTCAACCAAACAATTTTTTTTAAAGGGTTTAGCAAATATCGAGTATGGATAGGAGATACTTTATTTATTTATTTTTTTTAAGTATAAAATATAAGCCATTTAAGATTTCGATTTTTCACAGTTCTAGAGCCAACTTTAACAATTATTTGTGAGTTAACGACATTTTTTTTTTAAATTTATTTATTTAATATTAGTTTCAATAGCAAGGTTTGTACATGTATGTATAATGTATAGTATAAGTATAGATTCTTTTTTTTTCACAGACCTCCTCACTAGGATTTCCTGTTCTGAGGTGGCCTGTAGTTTTTTTCCAGGTTTTAAATATTTGAATTTGGTTATGGATTGTCTTTATATCGTCTTCATGATGTTTGTAATTTTATTATCACGTTTTTACTTTTGTTTTAAATATATTCATTTCCTTTATATTTTTGATTTGATCTGGTAGAGCATTGTATAGTTTCATAGCATGGAATTTATTATTTCTCTGTCCAAAAGATTTGTTCAAACTGGGAGTAACCAACCAGGATGTTATTGCTTACTGCCCTGGTTGAGTATTTATGTTGGGCAGTGGAGTATACATATATGTTTTTTTTCAGTTTAAATAAAATATTTTTTGAATAAAGTTTCTGTACATTGAAGACTTGAAAGTTATTAAATATTTCTTCCGTCGGAGTTCTAAGCGGAACTTTCAGTATTGTCTTTATTACTCCTTTTTGGGCTATATTGAGTCGCTCTGTGTGAGTGCTCAAGGCAGACCCCCATCCAGTTATACCGTACTCTATTTGTGATTGACACAAAGCATAGTATACTTTTTTAATATCGTTTATGTTGAGGATATTACGAATTATTAAAGAAGTATATGTACCTGGTTAGTTTTTTTTTGTAATTACGTCAAATTGTGAGTTCCATCGGAGATTATCATCAATTTCAATTCCTAGATATTTGAGGCTTTTGAAGTGTGCTATAGTGGGACAGAGTGCTATAGTGATCTTTCTACAATGCAATGATGAATAATATAAGATATAAATATAAAATGGATTGAAAAAAAATATTTTGACGGGCTTAAATTTAAATTACAAATAAATTAAATTTTTTATCTGAAAAACCGCCTTTTTACGATGATAATTTATTTAATTTTATATTTCATCACATTATTACGGTAGGTCGAACAAGATTATTTTTGTTTTTTAATTTAAAGCACAAATAAATTAAATAGCAAATATCCGAACTAGATATTTGCCATATGTTTTATTAAAAAAAGAAATGATTCAGTTCGGTTGGGTAATTTTACCTGAAATCCAAAATTGAGTGTAAAAACAACCCCACGGCCGTTCCTTTTAGTGAACCTTACAGAGAAATTCGTAAAATACAAATGTTATAGGAATAAAACTTTTTCATATTCAGATTTTCTAGGTAATGTTTTGAAAACTCGCGCGTAAGCCGAGCCACTTTCATTTGCACTGTATTTGCTATCATCATGATCTGTGTATTTTGTTGTTTATTGTTGAAAAAATGTGAGCTCTGCTCTAGATATTTGACTTTGTTAACAATTTCCCGGGACATTCTTTTCTCGACATTGGTACCTCAATCTGTCCTAGGAATTTTCAGTACGCGACCAAACCCAGGGTTCAAAGGCTTGTGGATTCTTTTGTCAGGGCTCAAACTTCTACTCCGTATGTATCAACATTTTGTAGAATTCACCATTCCCAAAGGAGTCTGAGAAATCGTTGAAGTTATCACAATTGAATGGCAATAGAATATTTCAAATTTTGATACAAGTTTTGTAATATCGATTTTTAACCAAGCACAAAGAAAAATTAGGTATCTACCTATTGTAAATTTAAGCGAAAATTTCTTTCCCTCTCTCTCTGGTTTCAATCCTGATGAAATTGCTGCAAACCAATGCAGCAATTTCATCTATTCGTTTCTTCCACTCTTCCCTGTCTTGTGCGGCTCTTTTGAAGTCTGCATATGATAAGCAGCGCACGTCCACCAGCAGGTCCTCCAGGTACTCTCGGCGTGGGCGTCCCCTAGCGTTTGTCCCCTCGGTCATACCCTCCATTATGGCATGCAAGAGGCCTTCTTGTCTCATTACATGGCCGATCCATCTTGCGCGCCTTTCGGACAAGATCCTGAGCAGGTGCCTTCCTCCTTCGGTTCTTTGGAGAACCTCCTCATTTGTGATGTGAATGAGAACCTCCTCATTTTCTTTCCCATATGTACCTAATTTTACTATAAACTATAAAGGCTTAAAAGTTAAAAAAAAAAATAATGGAATATTTAGTGTTATGAAAATATAAATCTATGTAAACTGAAAGTATATAGGTACTTTTTTTCAATTGTCGCGCATTTGTAAGTATTTTAGAGAGTGGCTTCGACCGTACAAATTTGCTTTTTGTCTATTGGTTGTATTTTTCTACCTATAATCGCCTGGTGTTTCACCCCTCTCGTGTCATTCCATTCACGTCTCTCATTTATTTACTCTTCTTTAAAAACAAATTCCTCCATCGTTTTACCAGTATATTTAAAAAAAATGAACAACCCAAAACATCAGTTTTGCTGGCTGACGTTTTGGGTTTTTTAAATTTTGAAAAAATACAATTTTGCTCGCTGATGTATTTTATCAAGTTTTTAGTTTATATTGTTTTATTTTAACGCTCTCGAGTAACCCCCAAAGTAACGAGAAAGCTTCTGACACTATAAGCTACAGCATAGTTCATTTCGCTACTTATTACGCACCAGAGTGTATTTATTTCACACGTGTTACCATCGAAACGGACAGTGCACTTACCCGGCTCGCGTATGAAAGTGCTTTCCAGCGCTTATTTGTTGAAAATTAAAATATCAAAGGGGATTTTTAAAAAACGCATGCAGCTCTGATAACCATTTTATCGGGGTTGAAAAATTTCCTTTTATAAAGTACACATATTCAGTTTTCGGTAATAAAGTAAAACCGTCGACCGACGTCAATCGAAATCACAGATTCATGTCGGTTGACGACTGTTCTCGTTTTTTCAAGAACAGCAGGAAAGGAAGGGATATATAATACCTAATTAGTCACCCTGTTTTTCTTATCCTCTCCCACCACTTATTTTAACATCTATATTTATGTCTTTACTACTCGAATTTCATTTTTTTATATAAAGCGGACACGGTTTACTACGAATAGTTCCCGTGAGCCCATTGTGCTGTATCCCATCCTTTACTAATAACCCAGTCCCTTTTATAAAGTTCACTACAGTTTTCATTAGCTATGTCTTCTGGTTCTATCTGGCCCTAGTTCCTATCAGGACAGGACATTGGCACCATAAGTGAATTGGAGTCTCTTCATCCTATTCACGTTTTCTTCATCTATTAGTGTTTTCCACTCCAGGCGATGGCAGTGTCCCGTTAGTAGTCCTTAAAGTTCCCTCAGCCAGTTTCTGTCCACATCGAGAAGTTTCCTGGTCCGTTTAGGGTCTGGTCCGTTTATGAGTACTTTGGATTGCCTCATTCCAGGTGCCCTCTCCCATTCCTTCCAGTGCTGGGATTTGGCCCACCTCTCAATACGTAATTTGTTGTGGCAAGCTGCTTCTCCTACGGGCGAGGCAGCTCGGATCCCGCAAGTGGTGCTTTCACCCCTCTTCTTGCTCTTTCGTCAACCCGCTCGTTGCCTTCAATAACCGTATGTCCTGGTACCCATATCAGGGTTATTTTATTTATGGTAGCGAGTTCCGTTAGAACAGTCTTGGATTCCATCACCAGTCTTGAGTCGCGTCGGTTATTTTCCAGTGCCATTAGGGCTGCCTGACTATCAGAACACATGCTTACGACCTTATCCCTGTAACCGATAGATACGTATATTCTCCTGTGCGCAGGCCAATATGGCTTCCATCTCAGCTTGAAATACAGTGCAGTGTGTTCCTAGAGGTACACTGAGTTCACGTTGGATCCTTGCTAACAAACCCCGGCCCTGTTCCTTCTTCCATATTGGACCCATCTGTGAACCAGATTAGTTCCTATCTGAAGGTTGGACCTGGGACAACGTCCCACTCCTCCCGGGTGGGGTACATTACACCAAACTGCTGTCCGAAGAAGTATTCAGCTTGTTTGCCGTCCTACTTCATTCCAGCTGTCGGGATAATTACTCTCAGTCTTGTTCCGATCTCCTAATGACTGTTTTTGGGCAACTCACCTCTCCATTGACCTGTGCATTGTAATTTTAATTTTTAATATACTTTGAACCCTGATCCTGAAAAATTGGTTCCGAAACATGCTGATCTCTATCAATAATGGTTAAAATTAATTATTTCATTAATACGCGATCAATTAAGTTCCAGTAAGCGTATAAAGAATTCGAGTTATGCTTAAAAATAAAAGAAGAATTATTTGTTTGCGCCTGTACGAATTCAATCAATTATTTCAAGAAAGGCATTCAAGTAAAATATTGTATCAGTGATTCAATCCAATGTTTTTTTTTTGTATACTTTTCTTGAAAGAATTTAATTCGAATACGTACAACTCTATTTAATCATATACTTCATACATGTGTACGGGCGTAAACAAATAGTTCATCTTTAAAGGTTTGAGGGAGCGGGAGACGGAAATGAAAGGCGGCAAGTCGAAGTGGTGAGTCAGTCGTTTATTGGGCTA
The DNA here is from genome assembly GCA_917880885.1 of Limnephilus marmoratus. NCBI lineage: Eukaryota > Metazoa > Arthropoda > Insecta > Trichoptera > Limnephilidae > Limnephilus > Limnephilus marmoratus. Next base: position 50,383,691 of record OU862914.1, on the reverse strand, counting down.
CGTAGCAGATGGTCGGTGGTCGGTAACATGATGTAAGGCGGGGTGCTGTGATGAGATTCTGCAGGCGTGCGGTGGTGATGGAGATGGTGAAGTGAAGGTCAGCGAGTTGCTCGACACCATGGCGGTGGAGATGACCTATATTCCAGGCCGTTGCTCGACGCTTTAAGTCGCGGAGGTAAACGGTGTGTGGCTCGGTGAGCTGAGCCACCAGCAGGTAGTCCTGGCGAGGCGGAGCGCGTTTCATGGCAGCGAAGCACGGTGGGCTTCGGGGTGCCATGAAATGGTGAGCTGATCCCTTGGCTGAAGGTGCGTCAAACCTTATAAGTCGCGGGATGTATCTGATCTCAGGAGCTGAAGACACGATGGGCCTTGTAGCTGAGACGTGGTGATGGACCTCGAGGAAGCTGCCCTGGAGCGTAGCGATGCCATGCAGAGATCGTTACATGCTGAGATGTTGGCCGACTGTAAGTGTGAGACTGAACTGGACTGAACTGCAGCGGGCGAGCGATCGGCTGCTTATATAGCCGCGGTAGAGTAACTACCTCGCGGTAGGTAATACGAGCCACTTCGAGAATATTCGGCGCCGTACAGATAGTGTACGGTGCTGTGTCGAGACCTTTCTAGGCGGGGCGATATTATTATCGTCAGGCTGGCACGGGAGGCGAGAAAGTACATCGCGGCCAGTATAGGTACGAAGGTACCTAGGCAAGTAGGTTTGCCGATGCGCGCGGATATTAGGAGATGTTTCTCGATTCCTCTTTTGGTGGCGAAATTTATAATGATGTGTCGCCACAGGTAAAATAAAATCACTAGTGTTAAATAATCGGGTTGCGCATCATTTCCCCGTTAAGAAAATTGTTTCATAGAAATATAATTATTCTCGTCGTTGTGTAACTTCCCGATAATTAGCTCACGACAGCCTCCATCTTAATAAGTGAGGTAATTCCCAGTTCGCGTTGTTTGCGAGTTGATGATTATCGTTCCTGTGGGAGTTTTACACCTTCGGAAGCTTCCCATTAGAACCAGCGGGAACAAGGGAGCGCTTTTCTGTACTAGATAAGCGGATATTATTGCAGCTTCATCGTAATTCGTTTCTTTGGAATTGTGGTGATTTTTAACAAAAACGGTGCTACACAAAGTATCCCCTAATTATTATTTTCATTATTTGCGATGACCTCCTTCGTTGAGTAGTTATCATATTTGCAATATGTTGATAATAGCTCCACATGGGAGGCCCTGAGGAAAATAATTTCCCAGGGCCTATGTCATCTTTGGGGACGCTGTGTGGAGGGTCTTTTAAAATCCCTACTGGAACATAAGACGTTTTTAAATTCAAAATTTTGAACTGGTTGACAAAAATGTCGGTAAACGTGATGTTATACAAAATTTTAATGAAGTTTTTGGCTGCGGCAAATATGTATATGGCAGTATTAGTTACTTCAATGTGTGTTATTTTAAAAAACCCACTACTACTCTGGAAAATAAATATTTTGTGTGTGCACACTAGGATGCCACAATTTTTTTATTTTTTTTTTATAAGTATCTATAGCAAAATTTGTACTTATGTAGGTATTTATAAATTATATTATATTAAGGTATTATAAAGTTTTTTTTTTCACAGTCCTCCTCACTAGGGTTTCCTGTTCTGAGGCGGCCTGTAGTTTTTCCACATTTGTATTTAGTATCCAGTTGTCTTTACATGGTCTTCAGTATGTTTGATAGTTCATTTTCGCTTTGTTCTCTCAACCATATTTTTACTTTTGTTTTAAATTTATTTATTTCTGTTATTTCTGTTATCCACTAAGGGTTAAAGGAAAAGAAGGAGAGAAAGTGCTGGAAAGGGAAAAGGTATGATATATGGGTAGAAATCAGGGGGTCAGTGGGACCAAGAGTGAAGGACGTATGAATACATCCCCCATGCTGCGGTGCTGGTGAGAGAGAGGCAGGAGAGGCAAAATGATCTCCATCTATCAAAGACGCTTCCACCGCCAAGAACTAGATAAACCTCACCCCGTGAACCCGGGAAACCTTACTAAGACACCAAACGTGGTGAAGAACTTGGGGTGACCTATGGCAGATGGTTTGTTCGAGATACCGAGAATGATTATGAGGTCGTCTTCCAAATTTAGTTTCTTTCGATGTTTTGTTTTTATCGCAACGAAGAAAGAAAAGTAAGCTTGTAGAAAATCTGATAATTATGAAAAGTGAACACCAATTATCACGTTGATGAGCAACCCGCAAGTCCATTTCGTGCGGCTCTGGGCTTTGACTTTAACAATTTTAACAATTTTTAACTTTTCTGTTTTGTTTTGCAAAAGGGTTGAGCGAAAAACTTCGTCTTTCTTCAAAGTTTTGAATCAGGCGCTCAAAATAAGTTATTTTTTACGTGTTCATAATAAATTAATTTCATGGTTATTTAAAATAGGATAATATCCGATCATAATTGTAAATTTTTTTGCCGAAAAATGTAGCGCTTTTTATGTTTGATGCATTTTGAGGGTATCCGTTTCATAAAATACCGAAAATTTACATGACAAAATATTGAACTTTCCGAACGATAATAAATCATCAGTTTTTATTGGTTTTATCATGAACATAGTAAAATATTTTCCAGTAACAATTTTTGTCACTTTTTCGTGACAAACTTTTGTCTGTCATATTCAAACAAAACAAAAAAAACTACAGCCTTTTAGGAAGCCTATGGGGAGCGTAAGAGGAGAAATTAGGCCACCTCGGTGGACTTTTCCCTCTTTGAGCCTTTGGGAAAACAAGAGGGAGTAGAGAGGAGTGCTGAGACTGTTCCCTCGTGGGGCCTTCAGGGAACCCAAAAAAAGAGGAACTTCCTAACTTGCTACAGGATCCTCCAGGAATCCATACACAGAAAAAAGGTTCCTGGAAACAAAGTCAAAAGAAATAGGGTGAAATGGGAGCCTGCATAATGGGTCAAAGGCCTGAGTGCTCAACGGAACTCTCCGTATACCGCCTCCGCTTTAATAAATAAATATTCGTTTGGCCTGCAAATGATATCAAATTGGTCCTCGGGGGCAAAGATTCCACAGCCCTGTTCTAAAACATAAAATTTAATTTAGGTTAATAAATGAGGCGTTAGTAAATAATTAAATTAAATTAAAGTAAAATAATGTATTATGTCATACTGTACTGCGATTTTGAATGCACCAGATAAACAAACGCGCTTTACTTTACAGCAAAGCTTTCAGATTTAATTAAAATTTACGTCACCTATAAGTTCCAGGATAACTTATATCATCTATTTTTTCCGTGATATTATCCGATTTCGTTCATTCGATTCCTTTCTTTTCAGTTCGTTGATATATTTAAACTCAACTTTATTATAATCGCGGTATATGGAAAAGAGTTTTGACTCTGGGACGGTGGTATAAAAAATAATGTAATATTAAATCCATTGGAAAAAAAATTCCCTGAAATTATTATTGGTGTTATTCAAGAACAGTTATAATGGCCTGAAGATAGACGAGAGGAATTTAAGTAAAATTAAATAGATAGGCTTTAACGAAAGCCTTGTAGAAATCTATATCTTTACTTAAATTATTTTAATTGTCATTGTTTATTTATTAAATAAATTTTAATTGTCAGTGTAATCTTCGAAAATCTCTATTTCGAAAAGCATTGACGTCTTTGTTTTTATTTCTGAAGAATTTATGACATGTTTGTTTTTACTTGTTTTATTAATATTTTGTGTACTTGCGTTGTAGCATTAAAGTTACGGTCAGTTAGCAAATTCAGGTTAACTTAACGTAAGGTTTCCAAGAAGATTCGTAGGTATTAAAATGTGGTCGATCTATTCAATGTTTTTACACAAGCAAAACAAACACAGAGGGAAAGATATCACAAGTTGAAATAAGAAAGGAATTTCTGGAACGGATGTCAAATGCCTGGAAAAATAATGACTTCAAAATTGTTATCCCCGACTTGCTTTTGATGTTTCATTAGAAGTCTGGAGTGTAAGAGATTTAGCCCCCCCCAAACTTTAGTCATTGTCGGTATAAACTGCCCGGAAAACTTTTCCTGGGCGACATTAGAAGCTTCTTCAAACTTTTAATATTATGTTATACACTGTACCTATATACTTTTTGCATAACCTGTAAAAGCCATTAGCCGTTTACATCGGATTCGCCGGAATCTTTTTGAGCAAAAAAAAATTAAAACATGCCAAATTTTAAAACGATTTCGTAATTTATGGAAATACAATTGATCTAGAAGACTAGAGCCTAGTTAATCAAGTACACCTGTGCACAAATTTCATGATATGAGAACTTACGACTAGTGGGTTTTAGCTGTTTCTGAAACAAGATTTCTACTTTGATTTCTGCTGCTACAATAGTAATATATATTAAGAAGTAGGTATACACGTCTCACTAATATTGTTCAAACTTAATTTTATTACAACTATAATTAGTTTGTTACATAATTGCTTTTACTACATTTTTATTTCAGCTTGTAAAGAACATTATACGATGGTTGTCCAAGAATACCCAACGAGCACGCAATTTACATTTTCCCCTCAAAATCGTTTATGTGGTAGACTTACTGAAGTCTGGGATGAAAATGGCGAGTTTATAAACTTCAACAGGGCGGACTCCCTCTTGGTTGAGCGTCCGTCTCAAACGGGTGCAAAGATCGCACTGAAGCAGCTACCAAGCCGAATAACCGTTCGTTTTTTAGAGGAAAGTCTGAGCTACACGCTAGTGCTGCCATATTTTATGAAGATAGATAATGTCCACGTCACCGAAAATGAGGAAATGTCTTTGATTCTTGGACCACCCTCGTACATAAAATGAATTATTACCACAAAAAAACCTTTTAAGAATTTATTTGTACGTTGTCTATGTTTCCATCCGACTATAATAAATTTTATAAATGATTTTATGTGTGTGTTGCGAAATTGTGCCACTAACTGGTGTTTTATTCCTAAGTAAACAGTACTCGCAAAATACATTATTTTACAAATCTAATATTTGTTTAGTAATGTAGACGTGGGATAAATTGTGGTAAAGGCCACATTTCTGACACCTCTAAATACTATTTCTCAAGGATGGCGGTTTAGGCGTAGGTTGTTAGTTTACGGTTAGGATAATGCCTTCTAAATATGTTTATATTTTGTCTTCATAAACCTGATACCCGAACTGCTGTGAAGATTATAACCATAGTTCTGTGAACAGTGGACCTCGTGCTAAAACGCTAAAAAACTAAAAAGGATGTTTCCTATTTTCTCTGCTTTGATAAATCAAAATCCACAAATACCTCTCAAATCAAAAGATTATACAATTTTTTCAAAGAAATATCCCCAATTCTTTTTCGAACTTTCTTCAGGCCGGTAGGTACAATAATATTGATTATTGTGATTTGTCAGCTCTTAGGAGGAACAAGGATCATGCGAACTCTGGCGGGATGAAAAGGTAGTATCCAACAAGGCCACCAATATTGAACCGGAACTTAACAAACAAATTTACGGACAGATGAAATGCCGAATGGTTTAGGTAAAACGGCATTTCGCTACCCTCAGTCAATAATAAAATTAGTCAAAGTTATCATGATATTGTAACATAATGAATAAGTGACTTGTTAACAATAAAAATTGTTGACAATAAAAAATTCCATCCTACCTGTAATGTCTGCCTTATCCACATTCAGACATTAATAATTGTGTTGGGGCTCTTCAAGAATAAGAAGGTTCATGTTACAATCTAGTTTATTATTTATCTTTACGTGTTTACATCATATTATACTTCTGGGTCACACGACCGACACTACGGTCTACGAATTGAATCTGGGCTTCTTGGCGGGCGCAGTCCCTCGCCGTACGCGGCGGCCATTCGGTAACTCTCGGCAGCGTCCATGTTTAAGACACGTACATCGCTGGGATGTACTGCTCTTACTACTGTCAGAACTTCTCAAAAGCTCTAAGCCTAACGGCATCTATGAATATCAACTGAAACTACGTGTCTATCAAGGATGCTGTAAATACCCTTAGAGGTAAATAATCCTAGGTATTGCTTGTGGAGATGCAGTAGTGTGAACACAGAATCCACTTTACCGAATTCGGCTTTGTTATTAGGGGATTATCGTGCTATTATACTATGGTTTTATCTATTCTAAACCTTTTTTGAGACTTTCAATGAAGCTGCTTTTATTTACTGAAAAATACTTGTTTATTTGATATTAATAAATACTTTCAAGCTGCGCAGTAATCGTGATCATTGAAACTGACACTTCGTTTAATTTTCCATTTTTTAACACCTTCTTTATTATTTAATAATTCCTCACAGGTGCTTCAGCTTCTTTCAAGAATGTGTAATGTTCACATAAATGGTAACAGCTAATCTACGTTCAAATAAAATTACTGCCGCGGAGCACTTACTTAAGTGCGTTCGGGAATGAAACATTTCATGTACGATACACCGATGTTCTTTCAATATAAATATTGAATAGCGACCTTTTTGTTGGAAGATATTTTCAAACCATTAATTCGTAACAAACTTGTTCCTAAATTATACGTAGGTATAAAATAAATAAGCAATATCTCAAAGTAGAATATCTCTACCGCAAAATGTACACGGTTTCGTCTCATTATTTCCGTTATTTTCTCTTCCCCTTTATTTAGGATCGCGGTATAAGATTTTCAGATCAGCGAAGAATTTTCTTCCCTGAATCTCTTCACTTCGTTATTTCTGAGATTCTGTCCTAAATTGAACCCCTAAATCCTGTTATGCCTACTCCACAATTGCTCCAGAGATTTGAAATTCAACCACGACCCCAAAAAGAGAGCATTATTCACTACATACGACTGCCGCAATATATACATTATTCAGTTTTTTTATGAATTCGCCCTCGAAGGGAAGAAGTTTTGTTTTGGCGTATTGTCAACCTGAACTAATGGTGGAATATTTCCGAACAGGATGACTTTTGCTTACTCGCTTTAAAGAACGCGTCATTTGTTACTTCCTAACAAGATCGGAGATATTAGCTTTTCGGGATAAAGGTAGCGTGGATACATCCGTTGGTTGGTAGCATAGACATCCAAATTTAACTTCATATGGATGGTAGGAAAGTAGTTTGCCTGAAGGCTTTAATGATTTGAAATAAAGCATTCTGGATATACACAATCCTCAAAGTGAAAAATACATCTTAAGACGGAGAGAGATAATTTGCTACGAAAATCTAAGAGAATATCTTTTATAGAGAGTTTTTTTAACTGAAACTTTTTCTCATTTTATATTTTCTTACGTTCTTCATATTAGAGAATATTTGTGTTCAAATTAAAGTACTCGTAACATATGTGGTGATGTTGGCGTCATGAATGGAGTTATGTTTGTTTTTTTTTTTGTTTAAACCATGACAGAGATTATAATTATATTTTAAATAATTAAAGATGACGACATATTTTTTTTATATTATTAGACGAGTCTTAAAGTAACAACCCGTTTTCGAGCGTAAAATTTTTGAAGTGATAACTTTTTTAGCACCGCTGTGATTTGAAACTCGATGAAACGGAAACGAGCGACACTAAAAAGAGACAAGCACATACATCTATAGGATTTATCCTGCGAGAGGATGAGATAGAATGAAACCTTACCTAAGTACAGTACCTACGAAACGACGCGCTCTGTCAAGCTGTCTTTTATTCAGATAAAACAACGTTTTAATAAATCCGCCGGAAGACAGAACATAATCTTCGTAAAAAGCAACGAATGTTTTACATGTGATAGTGTTCTCCAGTGATTTTTTAACATTTACGCATTCTTTTTGAATATTACAATTTATTAATTTCTCTGTTTCCCTAACGAGATATTGTGTACAACGGTCCGAGTGCGCGCATCGGCCGCTTTGATTTTGAGCTCACTTTTCAAGGCTCCTATTGTTTGAGATTGTGTGGGTGAAGGTTTCACTTCTACCGCGAGTGGACATTTTTTCTCCAAATAATCCAAATGCATTCTAGAAATTCAAACTTTAATACCTATTTGCTATCGGATTAGAACCACTATTGTGTTTTCAGTACAACATTTCGTCGTGGATCCATATATCCATAAACTGATGCCATTCAGAGAAAACTACTATCATTTTCCATCGTTCATTATTTCTTCATTGGTACACTTCACCTATGATGCTATTAAATGATTATGTGCGGTACATTACATTTATTACGTCGGTAAAGGCAGGTCTCTACGTATTACGAAACTAAAGTTCGTTCCTAAATAATTTTATAGAACGAAATGCTAACTTCATGTAAAATATCGGTATTACGTACTTATACTTCTGTGGTTATTAGCTTTTATTTGCCTAATAAATTAATAAAGTTGTTAACACCATTATGAGCCATTTTTAAACTAACATCAAGCCTACAATACCATAGTGCAGTGACAATTAATCCAATTGCGAATGAGCAAAATGTTGTAATCCTTAATAGTCATTTTTCGCCTCGTCTAGCATATGAATCTGTATCATCCTCCATTTTAACTGGGTATTCCAAGATCTGAATTAGCAAATTCCTTCCAACCGCTTTTCACAAAATGATAAAATAGATACATCATAAAACCTAGCTCTACAACAATACGGACTGTAAATCTCTTCGAGGTAAAAATAAAAATAAAAACAATCTCAATTTTAGAAACAAATTTCTTCGTTATAAAGAGCACTTATTAGCAATGCCTTTCATTCTCCGGGGATTTAATAAGTCCCATGTTTTGGAGTTGTAAAGAAATTGGCTTATATTTTTATGTCTCAAAAGATTGGCTGTCTGCTGCTTTTGTTTTCAGTTTGGAAGACAATCCAAACTTGGGCTTGGTGCTTGTTTCGGAGTTTAACCTGTCAAAGGCCAGGGTTTTTTACCTTACCTTTTTTAAATTACCTTAAGAACAAGAATGGAGGAAGCTATTCTGACTTTTTCCTTGGTACAGTTTCTTTATACAAAAAATTTAAAATCGCATCCAAATTATTTGAATTAATATTCTTTTTCGAAATTCCAGTCTCGCGCGCGGGCGCGTTCCTGGCCTTTGAAAGGTTAAAAGGAAATATATTTTATAATGAAAAATTACTGAAAGATTGTGGTTTAATTGTACATCCAATTGATTTCTCTATATAAATCTTTCACTTAAGTTTTTGTTCACGGAGCATAATATATACTGCCCCTTAGATGGACGATCTGCGTGGTCGGGTCGTTGAGATTCTCGGCTACGAGTCCAGAGGTGGCGGGGTTCGAAAACCGGCGTGCGATTTTTTGTTTTTGCACGTTTTGTTCGAGTTATTTCACACATAATTAAAATACTAATACCATCAGTAAGTCTATCTGTGATTGTGACACCAGTTCAATGAACTCGGATTTGTTGTGAATTCAGTTGTCATTTTCAATTTTGGAAATGATTATTTCAAATTAAAGTATCTACCTTCTACTGTTTTCATTCTGTGTTTTTGGTTTGTTTCTTTTTCTTAGGGTGTATCTTCACAAGTAGTCCGATTTCATGATGTTTAGCTAAAATGGAATTATGACTTACAATTATAATGTCCCGCCATGTATAAGTTATATACTTTCAGTATCGCCAATATTGGTGGATAACCCATTATATTAATTTTGTGCGGTTGTGTACAGTTATTTCTCGAAAGAATCCAGGTTGCTTTTGTATGTGAATCCCACACAACAAACTGAACTGCTTCAGTCTGAGGAAGTGGGACTATGGCATCTCTAATGGGGTATGTTACGTGGTTGAAGGGAGGGTGAAGGGGAAATAGATTGGAAAGAGGAGGGTTGGGATATTCAGTTTTGTTGACTTATCACGGTTAAATTGATTTCAACCAACTTTCCCAGCAAATGGAGTTCTGGTACCTACCCTCATATATGGCAGTGAGGCATGGAACTGGCAGAGGAAGGATGAAAGTAGACTGAATACTGTAAAAATGAGATCCCTGAGGTGTATAATCGTAAAACCATGCATGATCGTGTGAGGAACGTGGAGATCCGCAAAGAATGCAAGGCTGATGTAAGCGTAATGAGCAAGATTAAGAAAGGGATCCTTAGATAGTTTAGGCGTGTAGGCGAGAATATATGAGGTAAATGTGAATGGTAGAAGAAGTCGGGGACGCCCGAGGAAGACAATCAAGTGAATCAGGTACTTGAATCGGGCTATGTCAAGAGTCGGAATAAGAGAAGAGTATGTATCAGTGGGAATGAGGCAGAGAGTGTATGTCAAGACCGAGTTGTTTGGCGGTCCGTCCTCTCTGCCTACCTCTGCGGAGAAACGGCGTGATGGTTAGTTAGTTCTCTGTCGAAATGTGGTCTTTTACCGACGCGTTTCTTGCATGGAACGATAAATAATACAAATACAGAACTAATACAGAATAAATGATACAAATGTCGTTCAGTATTTTATAAACCATTACTTAGACAAAAAAAAGTAGGTATATCTACGTCCAGAGCAAAGGACCTTACTGGTATGTCACGGAAATCGAAATAATAGAACAATGGAATAATTAAAATAAAGGCCCAAAATATCGCCAGTCCTATATTCCAGGAACTAGGGTACCTAATATCATCGCAAGTATTTCTATTAGCCACATTTGTGTTACAACTTTCCCAAAATATTACGATACGATATATGGCGTCGTGATATATTAAGAGGACCTTTCCTAGAAATACGAATCGTATTAGCTGAGAGATTGCGAAAGTCATCCCTTTCTTCATTATTTTCTTTTGTCTCTTCGTACTCCCCTGTTTTCCCGGGGATTTCTCTTCCGGCGGATTCTGCCGGTTTGGGAATACGTTATCTCTAATCTTACACACATTTCTTTCTTCCCCTCGCGTGAACATCGTATAAGAAATATTGATTTGAAGAACAATCCGATCTTCTCAGACTTGATTCGTTTGAAATAATATGTTATGTTGTTTGAGGAAAAGCCTAAAATAATATTTTACATCCTTTTAAGAAATTTGATCCAGATATTATGTAATAAATGTAACTGCGAGGTAAGCGCTGGTGGCACTACCTAAACAGGGTAAGAGTGACAAACAATCAGTGCCAAAGGATCTCAAACAAATTCGTCAGCCCAAATCGAATAACAAGGTAAGTCACAATAAGGTTCTTACAGGTAGGTTGGCTTGCTTGTTGGATGCTGGTATCATTTGGTTGACAATTAATTGTTTGGTTAATTGGTTGAATAGTTTCTAAGGAACCACAGATACTCGTAACAGCTTAGAAGAGGATTTTTTTTAATGATACGGAGCATGATTGCTAATTCATAAAACGCCATTTGTTCAATTGGTTAGTAAAGTAAGTTGTTACTACAAGATCTCTCGGTGACAAGTCTTATGTTAGCAAGACTTATGTCTGGTAAGAATACGCAAGAATAGGAAGTACTTCGAAACTGAAAACGGGCGGCTACCGACGCGCGGCTGGTTGCACCCAATGTATGGATCCCTTAACTTCACTTGTCGAACCCTTGACCTTATTATTGGCGGAACAGAACAACCCGTAAAAATCCAATCAGCCATACAAAACATTAACAGTTGAGAACCCGGATAAAATAACAGCTTGCAATTGTTAGATTAGGTTCACTTCACATTAATTAACATAATATGAGGCAAAAATTATTTTTACTATTCTGAAATAATGTATGATAAAAATATACATTCATATTTATTAAGTTTTTCAAATGTCAAAAACTAAGGTAAAGATTAATTTATTAGAAACGCAAACAAAATATTTACACAAAAGCGTAAATATAAATATTTCAAACGTGTAAACCATTCTCGACATGCATTTTTAAATAATTGTATTTATTACTTTTTTTATATCAGTGCAAACAAGATGGTCAATATTTAATGATAAAATAAAGAAAATGGATTTTACTTCATAATTAAATTTTAGGGTAGCTTGGAAACATTATCATTTTTGAAGGATTGGTACAAACTGCAAAATCACACCGTGCGACATTGGCGCGAAACAGCTGTTACCGATAGCTTGAGGATATATTTTACCGCTAAACGTGTAGTGACAATATTAATTTATTATTATGTGCCGAAAGATGTAAGTACTTGTAGTTATTTTTTAAGCATCATTGACTACAAGAAATCACTGCTTTTAGCTGGTTGCACCCGCGATACAAAATACGTAAAAGTTTTTTTTTTCACGGAAATAAAGTGCTATCGTTTTGAAACTTTGGAAAAGTAAGAAGAAATCAAAGGCAAACTTAAATAAATCGTTTTTAAGAGTATAATGTTAGCTGAATTGAAATAAACGTATACTTAAATTCGTTGCACCCGCGATCGTGAATTGAGTAATGAATTATTCGACTTCAAATAACACCGTATTTATCCAACTGAAACTCGGTACAATAACGCAATGGCAATTATATAAGGATGTCAGTGATGGTGTATCGGTAAGTACGGTCAAACAAGCCATAATGTGTACACCCTGATAAAAGTTCAGGTCCAACCAAGGTCCAACCGAAACCGGTTGAATATACAAAATAAAATGGTATTCAAACAAAGTTATTCTGTTGTAAGTATTATAATTAGATATGTATTCACACAAATTTCATTTGAATTTCGTTTGCTTCATTTGAAAATTTAAATCAAAATTTATTTTACATTATGATCTCACTCACTAAGTTACTGTCAACAAGATTATTAACCAAATGTCAAATTAACAAAATGTCAATCATTCACATTCAAGGCATTATCAACGGTAGATTAGTTCTGCGTCTCATAATAATAGAATACTTATGCTAAGGAATACTTATGTTATTAGAAACTACATATAATGCTTACATTTTTCAATAAATGCTATTATTATTTTATGACTTATTTTTAAAATAATTCAAAATTATCCATCAACAAAACAAAATATCGTTTTTGCCTATTATAAAAATGTGTGTTTATTATTTTTTGGTTTTAAATAGATACTGTTAGCATTGCCACTACTTGCGGCCATTTGCTAAACCCTACACCTGTAAAGGACGCGCAATACACGGCCGACGACTAGCTCAGAGTCGGCGCAAGCAAGGTTCCTCCTAAAAACAGGGCGAGTGCCTGTGGTTCGCTTGGCAATTCCTCCTCCGCCTCCTTTCCTCACAATCCCCGGGTCTCCTTCCTCAATCAGAACACAGTTTTAGCACTTAAAGGGTTTATTCGTAAAAACAGAACAGGGTGGTACACGAAACACATGGTTAACTACACTGCTAGCCTAACGAGAATTTTCTCCTCTCTCTCTACACGTTTAGTGAAGTTAGAATTAGTTCATAGCACACGGTGTGGGAGGTGAGTAGATTGGTACTCACATAACGGGAGATGCGGAGTCAGCCGTCTGGCTAGGTACTGGGCACAAAGCACAATTCAAATAATACATCGTGAAGTTAGTTCACGGAGAGCGACTAGCGCGAATCACGGGGAACACAGTTGTTCTGCCGAAGGCCGGCGAAGGAATGGAAGCGGGGAGCCGCTCGGCGCTTGGCTACCGGCGCCGCGCGGTGTGGGGAGAGGGGGGCGGAGGGCCTGTGCACGGGGTCAATTCGCTATTAGCTCGCACGGGAATTAATTCCGTAACGTAACAATACGTTAGTCTTAATACAATCCTTATATACATATATTTAAAATTTAAAAACTGTCTATAAATTAATCACATAATTTCTTAATTTTTTAATATATTTTTTAAACTTTCGACAAAGTTTTTTGATATAAAGGGGAGTCGTATTTGATTTAGTTTCCTACGCTCTTGTGTTTGCTTGTGTCGTAGGTGATAAGTTGATAAGTGTATGTAAGAATGAATTAAGCATCCCACTTGCCAATTATAATTTTAACCATTGATACATTACTCCGATAGGATAATTCTCTACCCAAAGAAATGAGCTAATAGTCCCACTGGGAATTGAAATTCTAGGACGGTGTTTTCAATACAAAATCACTAACAAAAGTATTACAATAATCTTCAATTCATTTCTAATGTCAGAAGCAACTCATTTTTTTATTATAAATCTGTTTCTGTTCACTGGTTTCATTTGAAAATCTTCCCTCGAGCCATTACAAAAAAAATGCTTAAATTTTAAGCTTTGTGTATTTGGTTGGTTTGAAATTGATGCTGAACAAAGAAGACTTGATGAAACTTGAAAATCATAAATACCCACTCATTTAAAAAAATCATCAACTAACTTTAATTAGCTCAACTTTGCATATATTTAAGGCTTTGTTCCGATGGTAAAATCCCTAGAATGTTGCCAAATCATCATTACATAGTATAAAATGAAGTCGCTCAAAATGTATGTGCGCATAGATCTTTTAAACTACGCATCGGATTTTTACGCGGTTTTCACCAATAGATAGAGTGATTCAAGAGGAAGGTTTATATGTATAATACATGCTCATTATAAAGCCGAAAATTCAAATATTCAATTCAGGCAGCGGGCAGCTGACAAGCGGGTGGTGTGGATTTTATAAAGGTTGGGTAATGGCGTGATGTTTCGTTAGCCACAGCAACGTGTGTCCAGGTCTGTTGGTTACATAGTATAAAATGAAGTCGCTCAGAATGTATGTGCGCATAGATCTTTTAAACTACATAACGGATTTTCATGCGGTTTTCACCAGTAGATAGAGTGATTCAAGAGGAAGGTTTATATGTATTATACATGCTCATTATGCTAGAGAAAAGCCGAGAAATTCAAATGCTCAATTCAGGCAGCGGACAGCGGGCAGCTGGCAATCGGGTGGTGTGGATTTTATAAAGGTTGTGTAACGGCGTTGTGTTTCGTTAGCCACAGCAACGTGTTGCCGGGTCTGCTAGTAGAAAATAAAGGGAAGTTCAATTTTAATTACTAATTTATGAATTAGTATTTTCTTCAATAAAATTGTGCTCGTGCGGTGTTTATGCTGCAGGACAATACATCTGACCCCTACTAATCGCACCAATTTCATGAGCAAAAAATCAACCAGTTAAACAAAGTTTATTTGTTGTAATGCATGCATTTTCATGTCTTAAAACTTTTATTGTGACTGAGGATTGAGCCTTCCTTCCCAGATCGGAATTAACCGCGCTACCAACTTTATTTCCAAAGGTTTTTTAAATTTTAAATGCTTTTTTTTGTGAGACCAACAGTTTACATTGAAATTAAGCGTGGTAATATCTAGGTTACATTATTTTTGCAAACACGCCCATAGGTCACCCCAAGTGGTTCGGTTCGTTTGGTGAGCTTTATCTTGGTCTTGGCGGGGAATGCGTTTTTTCACGTACCGTGAGCCGGATGGTGCGCCGGATCTGAAGAGACCGGTTGAGGGGGACCTAACCTAAACCTCTCGAACTGGACTCTTTTGACCCATCGCCTTGCAACCGCAGTGGGAGGGATGGATTCAATCGTCCGTCGCTTCTGAACGCATTCCCCTTCAGATTCCTACCCGGAGCTTCCTCTTCTTTCTTTCCCTAAAAAGACCCTCCACACGGTATACCCAAAGGTAACATATGCCCTGAGAGTTTTTTTACTCCGGTCCTCCTGCATGGAGCTAATGTAAATAAATTAAAAATTTACCTTTTACAATTATTTTTGTTTATTTTAACGTTTTTAATATATTAATGCAGTTTTTACATATTCTAAAAAAACAAAATATTTCATTTAATTGTTTTTTATGACACTTTTAAGTAATTAATCACCATTCCCTATTACGTTTTGTCCATACTTATTTGTCTTTTGTTATTTTTATTAATGTTAATCTTATCCTGACGAGGAAATCTTTGGTTTTGAAACACGCAGATAATTTGATTTAAATAAGTGATGTTTCACAAAGTGATTTGTTTTCATTCAATTGTAAATGACGCCACAAAGTGAATTTGCAAAGATTGAAGAAATAAAATACATATTTGTATAAACGAAATTATTGAACTCGGGTAAGAGCAACGCCACTTTAATGGGTCAGAAAAGAACGGAGAGTCCTCTCTGCTCAATGTAAATATGGTTCCAAACGAATTACTGCCACCTAAAACTAACAGCTGAGTATATCACAATGGTACTTACGGCGGCAGTGGTGATCTGCGATGTTTACCCTTGGGACGTCGCATTTGATTTTTGCACTTGGATTTGCACTCAAATAGATGTATTTGCGTCTTAGCTCCGACATTGGTGTATAGCAGAAAAAGCCATCAGGAATCGATGGCGTAACGAAACAAAGTAATAAGTATATCATTTGGAAAATTTCCTTCACAATACAGGTGATTTCCTGGCGAGGAGGACAATGCAAATTTTTGTGTGATTAATATGTTCAGAACAATAAAAAAACATTAGCAGTTAAAAACCAAGTTACCACAAGGCCCTGCGGGCGGCTTTTGGTTCGGCTTCGACCAGTTAGTGTTGGTGATCATTTTGTAAATCCATTAGGAACTGTCAACGTGTCAATCAGTGATGGCTATTCACTGCGAAAAAGTAACCGGGACGGGGATGATGTGTCATATACAGCCACTTGATACAACTGAGTATTACCATCAATCTTTCGAAATCCGGGAGATACTCCTGGTTCACAAATTCGTAGAACTTATACCTAGGAAGGGCACGTCCCTTTGCGTCTTGCCGACGAAAGTGGCGTCATCTTGTGACGAATGATTGAATTAGAAACCGAATTACAGCGGTAGCTTTGTCTGAAAATCCATGTACACAGGTGTTTACTCTTTGTATGGTGCGACGGGCGGCAGACATGCGTTTGAAGCCGGATTCTTAAATTCAACCACGCAGACGCTATTAATAACGTTTGATATTTAAAAAAAAATTAAAACTTTTTTAAACTGCCATTATCTTCAGCTAAGTGTGTGGAACGGATGTTTTCATTCACGACGATTTTCGACCGAGATATTTTTTCAAATCAATATGTATCCTCACCCTAAACTTCGTTTTGTTCCAACCCATTAGGTGTGAAATATAATTTGAGTACCCACAACGTTCATAATACCCTACGATTTTCCCCCTTGATGGTTCTCCACGTTAAGAGTATAATTTCACATATCGTTGACGACGTAACCTCGCCGTCAGACACCCAAAGGAATAACTTATTTATGTTATGCTCCGATTTAATGAAAAACCCCGAGAAGCCTTAAACGTCCCTTAAGGACAACATCTCGGGAAGGTACACTCAGCAAAATGGTTTGTTATTAAGGCAGCTTTTACTCTGGCAAAACACATTTCGGAATAAAGGAAAGTTACGATGGACAGAACTTTCACGAGCCTTTAAAAATCGTGTTCGCATCAATTATTAGCAGAGGCGCTTTTTCAAATGCAGTGTTTTTCCGAATACCTGAGACCGATGTTCTAAAATACCTAGTAATTGTCTTATCACGTTCATATTTAATTATTTGTTGGGAGAGACAACAACGAGAATTTTCTCGTCTTTAGAAGTTAAAAGATGGCTTCTAG
Source organism: Limnephilus marmoratus (assembly GCA_917880885.1). Taxonomy (NCBI): domain Eukaryota; kingdom Metazoa; phylum Arthropoda; class Insecta; order Trichoptera; family Limnephilidae; genus Limnephilus; species Limnephilus marmoratus. The sequence continues at coordinate 50,366,279 of OU862914.1, read as the reverse complement.
TAAAGGAATTTATGATTTATTGTGAATGTGTTTGTACTGCGTAGTGTAAGAAATTCTGAAAATATTTGTATTAATAAGCCTCTTTCAAAAAGATAAATCCCAACCAAATAATATTTTTCATTAAATTTAGCGCTATCATTTCAGGTAGGTGCATAATGTTAATTTGTAAAAACAGGCCAGCTTTATAATTTATGCGTGCTGTGAAGCTAATATACGAAAATATTTAAGACTAGCTGATGCACCTAAAGTTTATTGTGCTTTGATGTGGAAATGGATATGGGCTAGTTTTTAGAAATCTTAAGACAGTGACTTTTCTCATGTTTTGGAAGTGAATTGTCTAAAACTTAATCGATCTCGATATAAAACTGTAAATTTTTAACAAACCAACCCACCCAAAGACACTCTTTTTTACAACATAAGCGTAGATATTTTTTCTATTCACGTGCCGAAGTCGGTTGGTCTATTGCTGTATAAAATATTGTTATTTCGGTATACAAAATGACAGTGTATCATCTATCGAACTAATAATTCCAAGAAGTGTGACGATTGGTTAACTGGTCTTTCGATTTTAAGGTTGCAATTTCAATAGAAGTAAGAAAAAAAATACCAGACTTCGGACACACAGATACGCTTACAACACACTCCTTGTGGTTTATCTCTTCAGTGGTTTGTCTGACATAATTTCATCTCAAAATTACTAATTTTCAAAATAATTTTCTTATACTCTGTAATTATACTGCCTTACAACCATAAAATGCAGCAAACATAACAACTCAATTTGAGAGGCGGGAATGGAAACCTTTATTGGATAACCAACACCTCTGCCATAGGTCACCCCAAGTAGTTCGCTACCACTTGGGGTGACCTATGGCAGGGGTGCCTGGGTTGGTGACTTGGCAGGGGTGTCTGGGTTCATGGTGTGAGGTTTGTCCGGGTCTTGGCGGCAGATGGTTGCGGGAGTCCCTTTGACTTCTCCAGCCTTGCTCTCTCGGAACATCGCCTTCACCGCAAAGGGAGGGATGGATTCATACGAATCACTGACCCCTAGATCCCTACCCACTCCTAATACCCTTTTCCTTCCCAGAACTTCCATCTCCTTCCTTTCCTAAAAAGACCCTCCATCCCCAAAGATGACATAGGCCATGAGGGGAATTATTTTCGGTACGATGTGTCTGACCTTCTAATGGGTCATTGAAAATATACGTATGTACGAGTCTTAATCTAGTAGGTTGTGTAGAAAGGTGACCTTAGCTACTACGAAAGTAACAAAGCCTTTTATTACAGTTTTTATGGAAAATAATCCAACTTTGTAACTCGGGTTTTATGTTTTTACCTCTTATCCGGTTTTCCAAAGATAAAATTTTTGCTTTATATTATTTTTCAGGTATAATCTCTACTTAGGAAATATTTACGAGAATTTTACCGTTTTCTCAACATTTGAGTGTTAGTTATTCTCTCTTACGGTGATTTATTTTCTCAATTTCCATTTTATCGAAGGTGAAACGGTTTATTGCTGAGGCGCCATGGATAATATACTAAAATATGTGTTCATTTTTAAAATATTTTTAGGAATACCCAATAACATATTCCCCGAAACCATATTTTTCACTAAATAGATCAGGGTACGGTGTTATGCCGTGTTGCGCTACCTTCTCCTTTAGCCAACGTTTCGGACACTGTAACGCTGTCCGAAACGTTGGCTAAAGGAGGAGGATATATCTATAAGAATTAGCCTGCGAGAGAAAGAGATAGTATAATCGATCTCCTCTTTATGCCTCTATATTTATAAAAGGTGCTTCGTAGCCTATCGGTTTCTTCTTTGTGCGGTGCTTCGTAGCATTCCCACTCTTGTCTACGTGAGTTTTCTGATCACTTTAAATCTTAATTTTTTATTTGTTTTTACATGAGTTCCACACAGGAGGCCCAGAGGAAAACAATTTCCCTCAGGGCCTATGTCATCTTTGGGGATGCTGTGTGGAGGATTTTTTAAGGCAAGGAAGGAGAGGATAGTTCTGGGAAAGAAAAGGGTTTAAGGGGTGGGTAGGAATCTGGGGTTCAGTGTGTCCTGGTCATCCGCTTCCAAGACCTAGACAAACCTCCCCATTTCACAACGACTAAGGGTTCCTACTTTATTTGACGTAAACTCTTATTTGTTCGTTAGCGGCCTACAGTTGTGCTTGGGAGCGATGACAAGTTACCGACATTTTCGATAAAACCTATATCGATCGACCATGCTAGATACCCAGGTGTGCTTCTGATTTTCTTTGAAATATTTTATAGAGTGATTTTATGACCGGCTATTTTATTTGAGAGGCGGGAATGGGTACCGCCGTCCCGGGAACCTTTATTGGATAACCAACACCTCTGCCATAGGTCACCCCAAGTGGTTCGCTACGTTTGGTGATTTAGCTGGGGTGCTCGGGTTCTTGGTGGGGAAATGGGGAGGTTTGTCTAGGTCTTGGAAGCGGATGACCAGGACACACTGAACCAGATTCCTACCCACCCCTTAAACCCTTTTCTTTCCCAGAACTATCCTGTCCTTCCTTGCCTTAAAAAATCTGTTATGATGTGGATGCATCATTACATATAAATTACTTTAATTTATTACTCGGATAGGCAGGTACCTTTATTTGAAGGATGGTAATAGTTTATTCGAGATACTCGGCAGGTTGGCAGACTGAGCGGAAACGGGTTTTGTTTTTGAAACGGCACTCTGGACGAGAGAGAACACGGGAGGACGCCGTGTTTTTCTCGGGCACAGTCACCTAGCGATTTAAGTTTTATAATGTAAAATATACCGGAACAATACGACTCCGCGTTGCAAAGAGATCCGTACCTTATGTGTAAATAACGGGATTAACCTAAAGATCCGAATTGTTCGGCCCGGAATTAACGAAGTTTTCGGTTCATCAATGGCCGTCGGCGCCTCGTGCGACGAGAATAAGTAATGCCGTTTATCTAGCTGATCTGGCGACTGGGAAAGTGCAATTGGCGAACATGGACTCCCGCTACACCTCGCAAGCCACGGCGAAGTTTATTTAATTAGTGTTCGGAGTTTTAACTTTAACATCCGCCGCCTACTGAGGCGTTCATATAAAAACCCGCGTACTTGATTTTGATACGCAGAACAGACCGTTCCGGTTCACCGCAACCCCGGATTCGTCGCCGACTCCGTCTGTCAACAAATCCCGTAGGCATCCATCTATTTGGGCTTGATGGCCTCGTAGGACGGGCATCATACTGCTGGCCAGGCTGGCGCAATACACCGGATCATTTCTCATCGTCCTGATGCTCCCAGGGGGGTTTGGCATCGCGACCTCAGCAGGATCACATCAGGACCACCTCTTGGATGCTGGACGAAGCACCAAGCTCCACTACGTGCATCATGCCTGCCCGCAGGCACTTAATCCGAATTAGCTAGTTTTCAAGGTCATGGTCGCAATACAGGGGTGAGTTTTCAGTAGTGTATTTTTTCCCTTGTAAAATTGGTTTATAATACCGTATTGTTTTAAATGTTCGATATTGTAAATATAGAAAATATTGATTCAAATCTCTTTGTTATTTCATATCGATACACTGTAGTTCCTAATGATGAGTAAAGAAGTGATTGTCATAGTGCCCACGCTCCCTGGGAAGAATTAAATGCTCTCCGTCGTTCTAGGAAGAAGGCGTAGTGAATTCAACTGTGGACATATTCTGTCTTGAACAGGATTTGGCGCTCTATTAATAGAAAAGTACGCAGTTGTATTCATCCCGTCTTCTTCCCTCTCAGCTAGCCACATCATATGGCTCCTTACGCCATTTTGCACGTAATAATTGCCGTTTCAACGTGAATTATAAGATATTCACATAACATTTGACGCCTTTAACGTGGGTTGCTCGTATAAAGACACATTCTTTACTCACAATTATATTCATCAAATCGATCAACTAAAATCTCGTTTTACAACTTGCTATTTTATCACAGAGATTTAAAACAGTATGATACTGTAATTTCATAATAATATTCATTAATTTAATGGTGCAATGGTGTCTCGTTATAATTCAAATACAACAATGTCCTTTGCAATACGGAGTGTTGCAATTTACGTATAATTATGTCATGTATTTTGGTGTTTCTCGTGCTCAGTAGACATGTAATACAGGTTATGTTTTAAATGTCAATACGTCAACTTAACCTCAATATTTGAAATATTATTTTCATAGAAGCGTCGGGTATCACCATAGACAATATTTCTTCTATGATAAAAGAAAATTACATATGTTTATTTAAAAAAAAAAAAATAGTTATTGTCTATGCTTCAAAATAGAGGCAATTTAAAAGGTAAACATCGTAAGTGTCAATTGCTGTTTATTTCAGACAAGCGAATGTCAATAGTGACAGATGGGTTTACATCAAACTAGAATTCTTGTTATGAATTTAAGTGAATTAGTTAGAATTATTAATTATTTAACAAGTGTAGTATAATGAAGGGATTGTTATTTAATGAGATTAAATTTATAATTTATTCCTTAAAACATCATCATACATAAAGGATGGTCATAATTAATCAACAACATTCAAATTCAAACAATAATACATCGATTATTGAGAGTGGTGGAATAGTTTGACATATTTAACTAAATTGTTGGAATATTTTTCTTTTATTGAAAAAATATTTTTTTTGGATTATTCTTTTTTGAAATTATGCTTGGAATTTCGGTGGTAAATTCAGTAAAATACCTACGCCAGAATTACTTTGGATGTCAAGGTTGCCACAAAATACAGGGTTGCTAAAAAAAAAAAAATTTTTTTTTTTTTTCCATTCTTTCATTATTTAAAATTTTTTCTTTTTTTTGGTTTGTTCTACTTATCATCAACAATCTATATTATACGTCAACAAAAATAACATCAACAATAATTATTAACATTAACAACAACTTTTCATTATTTTATTATTTTATCCAATTGTTTTAACAATGTCAACTCCTATCCCAAACATCAACAACGCCTCTAAAGAGGATCTCATAAAAGAATTATCAAGTCGTTCTCTTGAACCGGCACCCACCTCTCACGCGTTGCGCTCGCAGGCGCGTGCATTTAATAAGGCACTTAAGATGCCAACAATATCAGAAACAGATATGGATTCTTCAGATTCGGATTCTGAGAACCAGACCGTTGACAACCCTACAATAATTAAACACACAAAAATTATTTATAGAGAATCACCCACCATCAATGTGGAAAATTGGAAGATAAAATTTGATGGAAAATCGAGCATAAGAGAATTTCTCTTGTTGATTGAAGAAAAATGTAGGACGAAAAATTTTAGTCAGGATAATTTAGTTCGCGTTTTTCCTGATCTGTTAGATGGACTAGCACTACTTTGGTTCAGGTCAATATATCATCCGGACTTGAAATGGGACGAGCTGTCTAAACTTTTGATCAATCAATTTGAGGCAAATGACCTACAAACGGACTTAAAAGTAAAACTTTTCAACATGACGCAACCAAAAGGTATGTCAGTCCTTGAGTTTTCACTTAGAATGAAATCTCTAAATAACATGCTAGAAGCTAAACTTCCTGATCAGGAACTTTTGCGGCTTGCCAAAAAGGCTTTGCTTCCAATGTACACTAACTTATTAGTTTCTAGAGATATTTTTACATTCGAACAGTTAACAACTTACGCAGGAAACTTAGAGTCTTATGCGACACCACCGGAGGAATTTGCTACTTCTTCTTCTTCTTTTTCAAACAAATTTGAAAAAAGCAATAACTATACTACTAATAAAGAAGAGAGATTTGGGCCTACCAATAAAACTTTGTCAAACAATAATACCGGTACTTATAAACGTACAGGGTTTTCTTATAATAATTATAAACAATCTTCTAATGGCAATAGTTATAGTCATGCTGGGCGTAACTACAGTAACACCAATGCGGGTTACAACAATAACAAACCTCCGTCTTCTTTCAATGGAAATAGTCTAAATACCGAAGGAACTTCTAGAACCATTGTTAGGAATCAATTTTGTCTTTATTGTAAGAAACCGGGACATGTTGTAGCGGACTGTAAAAGAAAAGCCGCAGCGGGAAATAATCCAAAAGTGGGAGCGGTTAAAGGAAGAATTAATAATAACAAGTCGGAAAACTAGGGCGGAGTCTCTCTTACCACGTCCCATCCTATGCGCAGAGGAATCGGGAATGGAAGAGTTGGCTCCGACTAGTCCATCAGTTTCTCTCAGTCCCATCACCTGGAACAGTGGGCCCACTGCCACAGGGGATGGAGATTGAAAACGATGGTCGTCCTTATGCAAATGTATATATATTTAACAATTTTTACAGCGCACTGTTGGACAGTGGCGCCTCATTATCGTGTTTGGGAGGTGATAGTTATAAGATTTTTATTAAGTTAGGTATAGAATTAGTTAAGGTTAATTTTAGTGTATCAACAGCGGACGGTGCGAATCAGCCAGTCCTGGGTACAATGTCGTTGCCGGTGACGTACAAATCAATTACCCATACAATACTTTTCTACGTCATCCCGACATTGTCACCATCGTTTATCCTAGGTATAGACTTTTGGAAGCAGTTCCATATCGCACCGGAGCTGTTTTCAAAAGCTATTGGTCCTACTTCGGAAAACAAAATTAATGGGTTGCGGGCAATTCAGCCAGCCTCTTCCTTAAGTCCCTCAGAGAATCAGGCACTCTCTGCTATTATTAAAAAATTTGAATCGATTTCTTTCGAGAAGCGTGGCTTAGGCCTGACGCATTTAGTCAAACACAAGATTAATACAACAGGGCCTCCGATCAAACAAAGGTATTATCCTTTGTCTCCAGCAAGACAAAAACAATTAGAATTAGAAGTGGATGAAATGCTAAAATTAGGAGTAATACGTCCCTCACGTTCTCCATGGTCGAGTCCAGTATTAATCGTTACAAAAAAAGACGGTACCGGTCGTTTTTGCTTAGACTCTCGCAAAATCAATAATGTCACGATTCGCGACGCGTACCCTTTGCCATATATATCGCGGATTCTAGACAAGCTAGGTGGAGCTAGGTACGTCTCTTCTATAGACCTTTCAAAGGCTTTTTGGCAAATTGCCTTAGACAAGGACTCTTGTGAGAAAACAGCTTTCGTCGTCCCTGGACGGGGTTTGTTTGAGTTCACCCGTATGCCTTTCGGACTGAAAAACGCCCCTAGTGAGTTGCAAAGACTGGCAGATGTTCTTTTTGGTCCGGAATTCGACGATAATGCTTTTTGCTATCTGGATGATTTGATCTTAATATCAGAAGATTTGGAGTCACATCTTAATCTATTAAACCGTGTATACGAACGTTTGCGAGACGCAGGTCTTACCATAAACTTAAAAAAATCCGAGTTTTGCAAATCAGAACTTAAATATTTAGGGTATTTAGTAGATTCGCAGGGTCTCCGTACGGATCCAATAAAAATAGAAAGCATCAAAAATTTCCCAGTCCCAAAAAATGCAAAACAAATCCGGGCATTCATTGGTTTGTGCGGTTACTTTAGAAGGTTCATTAAAGGATTTTCGGGAATAGCTGCCCCTCTTACTAAACTCACAGGTTCTAAAAATGGAATTAGCAATTTCAAGTGGTCTCAGGAAGCTGAAACTGCTTTTAAAGATTTAAAACGCGCGTTGACTACGGCTCCAGTTTTATGCTGCCCGGATTTCACCAGGCCTTTCTCTATCCATTGCGACGCGAGCTCCGCAGGGATTGGAGGAGTTTTGATCCAAAACGTAGACGGGCAAGAGCATCCCATCGCTTATTACTCACGTTGCTTAAACGTTCATGAAAGAAATTATGGCATCACTGAACGGGAACTCTTAGCTGTGCTAGACTCGGTGACTCACTTTAGACCGTATATAGAAGGAGCTCATTTTTCAGTAGTTACTGACCACTCAAGCTTGAAATGGCTGGGGTCCTTGTCCAACCCTAGTGGCCGTCTTGCACGGTGGAGCTCTCGCCTTTCGCAATTTTCTTTTGACGTTGTCCATCGCAAAGGGACACAACATGTTGTTCCAGACGTGCTATCACGAATGGACCTTGCCGTATTATCAGGTGTGGACACTGAACATACAAAGGATGCGTGGTATTTGAAAGCCTGGAAAGGATGCCAAGATTTTCCACAACGTTTCCAGAACTTTCAAATGCGTAATAATGAATTGTTCCGACACACAAAGACTAGTCTAGCTCTGTGCGAGGATACTGCCTGGAAGAGGGTAGTTCCGCAGGAAGGTAGACAGGCAATTCTTTCAAATTTACACGAGTCTTCGCGAGCTTGTCATCCTGGGGTATTCAAAACCTATAAAAAGGTGCAATTGCGTTACTATTGGCCTAATATGTATAAGGATGTTAAGCAATTTGTTAATCGTTGTACAGTCTGCAAGGCCCACAAAATAAGTACAGCCCCACCTAACGGCATCTCTTCAAACCCAAAAAAGGTCACACGACCCTTGCAAATGTTGTCGATAGATTTAGTAGGTCCTTTACCTAGGAGTTACTCAGGTTTTACCGTAATCTTATCATGTGTAGACGTTTTTTCTAAATTTACATGGCTATTTCCGCTGCGCAATGGCACCGCGAGAAGCATAATTAAAATCTTAGAAGAAAACATCTTTCTTGTTCACGGCGTACCACGAACTATCGTCTGTGATAATGGTCGTCAATTTGTTTCGAAAGAATTTAAGGACTTACTTAGTAGTTATAACATACCACCACCATTTTACAATTCGTCTTATACGCCTCAAAACAATGTAGTCGAACGTTATAATCAAACCTTGGGTACGGCGTTATCGATCCTTGTTGAATCAGACCACCGAAATTGGTCCAAATTTCTTCCGCAAGTTCAATCGGCTATGAATAACACGGTAAACTGCGCTACAGGTTATACACCTTATTTCCTGATGCACGGTCGGGAGCAGATACTGGACGGTGATCTGCACCGTAATCCAATAGCGGATGAGGAATCCAATTCGCAAGTGGGTGCTCAACCTAAAGCTTATGCACAGAAACTAGAAGAGTTGTCTTCGATTTACGAGCAAGTCTCGAATGCTCTTCTTAAAGCTTATCAAAAAGGAGCTGACCATTACAACCTGCGCAGAAAACACATCACCTATCAGGTTGGTGATGTGGTGTGGCGGAGAAATTTTGCACAATCTAACGCATTGAATTATTTCGCACAGAAATTGGCACCTCGGTTTGTTCAGAATGTGGTAGTAAAGAAAAAATCCAATCTAATCTATACGCTTGCAGACTTAAACGGAAAAGTTGCGGGTGATTTTCATGTGAAGGATATAGTAAAATCAAATAATATACCAGTATAGTCTTATTGTGGCAATACTTCGGAGGGTCTGGCCATCCCTACCGAATACTGCAAATTATCTTATTTACTAGTTAATATTTAATGCTTGGGAGTTTTAACCCGGCCTGATCAACCGAGTTGAAACGACCCGACATTCTGACAGTCAAAGTCCTGTCACAGGAATATTTCTTTTTGTTCGTTCATGTTTTTGGAGGGGGTGCGTTTATGCTAACTCATGTAGTATTTATGATTCATTGCAATCAAAATCCACTCTAGTAAGATTAACTCGAGTTGTTTTATAAGTTCTTACTTTCGTTAGGCGTAATTATTTATTGTTATTTATTCGAAATTAATTTAGTAACATTTTTTTTTTTTTTTTTGGACTGAGCACGAGCAAGCAAACAGGATGAATGACATAATTTGTTTTATATTACGTTTGTTAACCTCGAATACAATTGGAACACATGCCCACTTCCAATTGTGTTCAGGGTACATCCCATTGAACTGCGTTCATGGTTATTAAATTTTGTATTTATTATTAAGTTTTGTCTCGAAACACACAGGGATGCCAGTCCTACACCTCTATGTGTTTTGAGCATTGTTTTCTTTTTGTTTATCTCTTTCAATATGAAACATGACTGTTTTCAAATATAAATAAATTCTGAGAAATATTGTAAGTTCAACACGTAGTAACCACTTATATGCTTGCGAATATACAAAGAGAATAGTTTAGTAATATACATATTATTTTGTTAAATTTATTGATTAGTTTTAGTACCTATGATGCTACTTTACTTCATACACTCACCCGTACGACCGATTTAGGTAGAATAGGAAACTCTTCGTAGTGAACAATTTTATTTTTCCTAAAAGGGACGTAAATTCAGTGAAGTGAGGGTTGCTTGCACCCTAAAGTGTTGCCTAAATGGCTTTCTAAAACCCTATTATGGGTCAGTGATGCATTAATGCATATGGTTGTGTATAATTTTTGTGCTGGACACACAAAGGTATAGATAAGTTAAGGATGTGTTGTCCACTGATTAGTGTTTAAACTTACATAATTAATGATGATTATGCGGTATATGTAACGTTAACGGTAGTCCAAGACATAAGTCAGCCGTTCTTCACCCAGTATCTTCAATGCTGTGGGTGTTTACGGACCCCGTTCACGGAACATTAGTTCACCATGTTCTTAATATTAAGTTCTTTTAGTTTTAAGTTCTTTTAGTTGTAAGCTATGTTTAAATAAGAATGGTTGCATCGCAAGCCCGTCCATCGCGCCTTACGCATGATGGAGTGCGATCGGAGTTGCGGCACACCCATTCGCTATTACTATTTAATCTATGTTTGATCTACTAATCATTTTTTTTTTTTTTTTTTTACTGCTGTCTACTAATGATTGCTAGAATATGTTTGAATAATTTTTTTTAGGCCCTGTGACCGACCTTTTTTTTTAGATTAGGGGTAGGAACCTTATTAGTTGTTATGTTCGTGGGCGAACATTTTTGTGGCGAGGGGGGTAATGTTATGATGTGGATGCATCATTACATATAAATTACTTTAATTTATTACTCGGATAGGCAGGTACCTTTATTTGAAGGATGGTAATAGTTTATTCGAGATACTCGGCAGGTTGGCAGACTGAGCGGAAACGGGTTTTGTTTTTGAAACGGCACTCTGGACGAGAGAGAACACGGGAGGACGCCGTGTTTTTCTCGGGCACAGTCACCTAGCGATTTAAGTTTTATAATGTAAAATATACCGGAACAATACGACTCCGCGTTGCAAAGAGATCCGTACCTTATGTGTAAATAACGGGATTAACCTAAAGATCCGAATTGTTCGGCCCGGAATTAACGAAGTTTTCGGTTCATCAATGGCCGTCGGCGCCTCGTGCGACGAGAATAAGTAATGCCGTTTATCTAGCTGATCTGGCGACTGGGAAAGTGCAATTGGCGAACATGGACTCCCGCTACACCTCGCAAGCCACGGCGAAGTTTATTTAATTAGTGTTCGGAGTTTTAACTTTAACATCCGCCGCCTACTGAGGCGTTCATATAAAAACCCGCGTACTTGATTTTGATACGCAGAACAGACCGTTCCGGTTCACCGCAACCCCGGATTCGTCGCCGACTCCGTCTGTCAACAAATCCCGTAGGCATCCATCTATTTGGGCTTGATGGCCTCGTAGGACGGGCATCATACTGCTGGCCAGGCTGGCGCAATACACCGGATCATTTCTCATCGTCCTGATGCTCCCAGGGGGGTTTGGCATCGCGACCTCAGCAGGATCACATCAGGACCACCTCTTGGATGCTGGACGAAGCACCAAGCTCCACTACGTGCATCATGCCTGCCCGCAGGCACTTAATCCGAATTAGCTAGTTTTCAAGGTCATGGTCGCAATACAGGGGTGAGTTTTCAGTAGTGTATTTTTTCCCTTGTAAAATTGGTTTATAATACCGTATTGTTTTAAATGTTCGATATTGTAAATATAGAAAATATTGATTCAAATCTCTTTGTTATTTCATATCGATACACTGTAGTTCCTAATGATGAGTAAAGAAGTGATTGTCATAGTGCCCACGCTCCCTGGGAAGAATTAAATGCTCTCCGTCGTTCTAGGAAGAAGGCGTAGTGAATTCAACTGTGGACATATTCTGTCTTGAACAGGATTTGGCGCTCTATTAATAGAAAAGTACGCAGTTGTATTCATCCCGTCTTCTTCCCTCTCAGCTAGCCACATCATATGGCTCCTTACGCCATTTTGCACGTAATAATTGCCGTTTCAACGTGAATTATAAGATATTCACATAACAAATCCTCCACACAGCATCCCCAAAGATGACATAGGCCCTGAGGGAAATTGTTTTCCTCTGGGCCTCCTGTGTAAAACCGTGATCTATGTATGTAAAAACAAATAAAAAATTAAGATTTAAAGTGATCAGAAAACTCACATAGACAAGAGTGGGGATGCTACGAAGCACCGCACAAAGAAGAAACCGATAGGCTACGAAGCACCTTTTATAAATATAGAGGCATAAAGAGGAGATCGATTATACTATCTCTTTCTCTCGCAGGCTAATTCTTATAGATATATCCTCCTCCTTTAGCCAACGTTTCGGACAGCGTTACGTTGAAACGTTGGCTAAAGGAGAAGGTAGCGCAACACGACATAACACCCCAAAAACAAATAACAAAAATATAGATGTAAGTGTTTGTCTCTTTTTAGTCTCGCTATTTTTCGATTCATCGAGTTTCAAATCACAACGTAAAGATGTTTTCACTTCAAAAATTCAAAAATATTCCGGTTTGTTAAATTAAATATCCCTTGCTCGAAATGCCAATACCTCTTATTACCTCTTCAGAAAGATTTTAATATATATCGTCTATTTGGTATTAAACATGTATTTATTTCTATGTGTAAACCAAAAAAAATCCTTTCAAAATAAGCTTTCAGAAATTTTGGCGTCGGTTCAGATAAGAGATGGCAATTTGACTTCGGAATATGGCAAAGGAAATGGAGCTACGCCTGTGATAGCGGAACCTTTTCCGGAAAGTTTCAACAGTAGAAAAGCCTTTTAGAGGAAGCTTTTTTATTTACATTCCCGGGTGCGAAAGACAGTCAGGTTCCTTTTCGTATAACCTCATTGCGATTGCGTCCTTTTTAACGTGTTCTTAAGTAAGTCATGAATAAAATGTTTTATTGTCGTTTACCAAAATGTGAAGTAACAACTCAATTTAATTATTTTTCATATTGAAAAATTATTGTGTACTAGCTGAAAAATCATGTGATAGTCATAAAGGTGCTATTGTGTCTCTATGCAACGTTTTCCACTATTATCACGAGAGCAGCAGTGCGCGGCGGCCCGATTTGGTAGTTTCCGGTCGTTCGGCGTTAGAGCGTTAGGAGCGTTGGAGGTCATGTTTATTTTGAAATATAGATTCACACTTTCGGATGGTTAGCTTATCTTTATCGCTTGATGAACTGTTGTAATTAGAGGTAAAAAAGAGGGGTCAATATTCGACAAATCAGTTCAAATTTTGAAAACGGTAATTAATTACTTACCTAGGTATATCAAATCAGATACTTATCATATAAAAATATTATATTGTAGGTAATCTATACGTCAGTGAAAACCTATTATTGGGTAAATATCTGTACATATTTCATCATACATTATTAATTATTATAACTGTTGGTTTTCCAAATAAAATAAAATGATGTAGGTAGGTAATAAATCACTGTTAGCGATTCTCAATCGAAAAATCAGAAAAAGATACGGTCACATGTAGGAATTGAACCCAAAGCCTTAGCCTTGCCGGGGCGATAGCAGACCTAATAACCTAAAATAGCAAAATTTTCGATTGAGAGTAACTAATTACAATTTGAGTTAATTATTTTAATAAAAAAACAAATAACTTTGTTTACATCACTTTTTTTTGTACACAATCTACATGTTTCGTGAACGATGTTCACATCATCAGGATCAAATGTATACTAAACTAAAATTAAACATCGATCACCCTTCCTCTTCCTACCCCTTCCTCCCATATGTGATCTATGTTTATTTTTTTAAGTTTAGTATACATTTGATCCTGATGATATGAACATCGTTCACGAAACATGTAGATTGTGTACAAATAAAAGTGATGTAAAAAAGTTATTTGTCTTTCATTAAAATAAATAATGCCATCACAAAGTGAAAACCTTTCCGAAGAACTTTTCTTCGAAAAATTAATCTGAGTTAAAGTTAAGTTAAAAAAAATTAAAAATACTAAATCAATCGCTTGCGTGAAAATTCCAAACAAACAATTCCAATTTTGAAAATGAAATTTAAATTCAAAACAAAAATTAAAAAATGCAGAGGGACTCATCTAGTTTATAATATTTATTTTAGAGTACAGCAATAACCCGGCGAGTTACCTCCGAGTTCAAACATTATTTTATCTTATTGAAATATTTGAATTAATACGAAACCAAAAATATGCAATCTTCTCTACATTTTTTACAGATAAGTGGATACTTAAAAGCCCTAAATATAAATAATTTGGTAAGTTTAAAATTGCTGTGATGAAGTTTCAACAAATGTAAAACAATCAACATGGCATCTTCACTGATTTTTTATCAGTTAAATGGTTATATATATCGAAGCTCATACTTGTACCTCAAAATGTAAATGACTGTAAACTAAAAGCTAAGCGTACCTAAACATTCCAAGAATTTCACGACGCCACCGCCTGCTCGAGAGGTGTTTCTGCTTCTGAACTGATTTTGTGCATTCGCCTCACGATGTTATTCTACTGAGGATTAAGTCAATTCTGTGCTCACATTATTTTTTCAAGTAACAAAATAACAAAACGTATCTTTGTTCGTAATAATGTTTTTTAATTTAATGAAACCTTATTTCTGGGGCTTAAGAGGGAATTACCAGACAACACCGGAAATATGTCATTTTTAAATAAAATTTTAAACGTATTGACTCTTTCCTACAAAAAACTATAAATTAATTTCGAAAGACTGTTCTTTTATCTAGTAAAGGCATGTTTCAAATTTTGAAAAATGTGTTTAATTTTAGTTCAATAAGGTTTTACCGTAAGTCGTTGGCAGATTTGTTAAATTTTCAACGAAAATTTTGTGTCATACAACATACATTTAAAATCGTATAATCATGCAGTAAAATAAATCGATAAATTATTTGGGAAAGCTTCTTTTCAGAATTTTATTTTTAGTTATATAAAATCATTAAAAAAGTATACATGCCCTTGTACTGAGACAAAAAAATTTCAGTTTGTCTATTTATTTACTGTCTTACAAACCAATATATTTTTAAAAAATTACGTTTTTTTTGCTTAGACATTATTGAAAAATTATATATACTTATGATAAAAAAATAATTACAAAAGTACATAATATTAATAGCTTTATAATCACGAGTTTGAGCATTTTTTAATGTATATACTTTAATGAAATAAAATCGTATTGAGTTAATGTTAAAACGCTGGTATTGAGAATAGTAAATCGTTCTCACTGGAACCGCCTTGTACAGTTGCAAGGGTACGATCGCAAGATTAAATTTAATTCAAGTTCGACTAAATTTAAATTCTCAGCCGCTGGTTAGGGAACATACCCATACTACGTGACCAACTTTTTACAATTTTTAACCCCCCCCCCCCCCCCCCCCCCCCGGTTACCAAAAACCTAAGCCCACCGCCGCTCATTTGTACCAAGCGTGACATTTTGAAGACCCCCCCCCCTAAACGTGTCACGTAGTATGGGTACGTTCCCTTAATGGCTATTAATGCTAGAAGTGCATATGCCAAATTTCTAAATCAAGCAGAGGCGCCCTAGCATGGATTGATAGGATAAATTTCTCATCGTTACCTACGATAACTGCAGATCGCCAACGTACAAATAACAAACAACACTAAGTCATAGTGATCTGTTACTTATTCGTTAGCGATCTGCAATAATGCTAGGGAATTATGAGAATTTACCGAAAGTAATCCAATCAATCCTCACCGATCGATTGTGCTGGAGGAACAGGAATAAAGATTTTTATTGACTTCTCGGCGTAAAAAAAACTGGAAAAACATTTCGACTTACTTATTAGAAATGTCATTATTTTATCAATCTAAAACACCTGAAATAGGTGTTCAAAGTCTTCAAGTAAGGAACTTTTGGAATACTTTCTGATATCTAAATTAAAATATCAAAAACTGTCTTAGGTACTTCTAGCATAACCCTCAGAATTAATCTCTCGTACAATAAACAAAGACAATCTCCCTGACTCGAAAAAGTAAAATTCTTAGTATTAATTTAAAACATCTTCTGAACGCTGAAGATTCTCTGTAAATCTACATATTTACTTGTCATTGTGGCATTGAAGTCAGGTCGTCTTCACTTTAAAGGAAAAATTTTCCTAGAAAATTTGTACCTGCGAGGAGTTTAAGCATGCAAACTCCGTTTATAGCCGTCTCTCGCCAGGTTTTTTTTATTATTTTCCTTGTACGAGAAGTGAGTGGCATCTTTCATCATACTTTAATGCTTTATTAAATCCATGAAGCATCTTTGCCGAGCTCCACGCCGGGATGCTAGGATTATGAAGGATCACTTTGTCTTCAGACAGGAGACGACGCGATGCCAACGGTAGCCCGGCATTATTCAGCGGGAGTCTTTCCGTAGAAACGGAAGGAACTGAACAAGTCGCACTAGTTCTGATTCAAATAAACCCGAGCAAGTTAAGGTTCTTTGAATGCGATGGTATCATTTTGCGTTGCACTTTGTGTGTTTATTTTGAAAGACAGATTCATGTTTTCTTTAACGGGTGTTGAACTCAAAACGTTTCTCATCAGCGTGTGATATAAGTACATGAGGAGGGAATAATTTATTAGCAAGCCATCATGTCGTTTCCCCGAAAGGGTGGGCAAAGACGACAACCACAGAACAACTGTATTGTCACTCTTAGGTTATTCTGAGTGAGGGACGGGAGACATAAATGAAAGGCGTCAGTCGATGTATGAGTCAGTCGTTTATTGGGCTACGTGGCGAGGTCGGTAAAACGGTAATATGATGTAAAGCATAGTACCGTAGATGAAATGCTAAAGGCGTACAGAGGTGATGGAGATGATGTGGTGAAGGTCAGCGAGTTGCTCAACACCTTGGCGGTGGAGATGACCTATCTTCCAGGCCGTTGCTCAACGCGTTGAGTCGCAGAGATGAACGGTGAGTGGCTCGGTGAGCTGAGCCACCAGCAGGTAGTCCTGGCGAGGCGGAGCGTGTTTCCATGGCAGCGAAACACGGTGGGTTTCGGGGTGCCATGAAACGGTGAGCTGATCCCTGGACTGAAGGTGGCGTCAAACCTTGTAAGTCGCGGGATGTAGCTGTTCTGCGGAGCTGAAGGCACGATGGGCCTTATAGCTGTGACGTGATGAAATGCTCGAGGAAGCTGCTCTGGATGTGTAGAGTTGCCATGCAGGAGCACTTGTGCGGAGATCTGTTACATGCTGAGATGTTGGCCGACTGTTAGTGTGAGACTGACTGGGCGAGCGCCGAGTTTAGTCGCTTTATATATACCAGCGCGACCGGTGGAGTAATGTTCCATTCGCCGGCTATGTGCACACTGGAAGGTACTCGAACATTCCGGTGCTGAATATTCAGGCGGCTTATAAAATCTAGACCTTTCTAGGAGGTGGCGAAATTATTATTTATCGGCGGCAGCAGCAGTAGGTAGGTATGTACTCAGGTAAGTAGCTTGCCCGTATCGCTCGAATATTAGATATTTCTCGTATCTTCTTTTGATGGCGAAGTTGATAATGATATGTCGCCACATGAGTATGGACACGACCCGACTTCTTCTACATTTCACTTTTGCGTCATGGATGTATTCTCATCCGACAACTTCGTTCTTCATGTCCAAGATACCTCTTGCGGTAAATATGACTTTCATGGGTGGAAAAACCTTTATAACTTTTTCATTATTTTATTAATGGCTAATTTAACCCAATGTAACCTCCCAAAAGATAATAAACCCACCATGGGGTTTAGCTATATTGACAGGGAATGAATAAGAAATCGATATATGGCGGCAACACAGGCGGATCTTTCTATACCTACATAAATGTCAAACGGCTTCGTAAAAATTAACATTTTTTTTATTTATTTATTTATTCATTGAAAAATAAGAACTACATAAAAAACATACGCTGCATATCTCACTAGGGCATTCCTGTATCGAGATAAACTGTACTAATAAACTGTCAATTTCGATTGAAATACTAACTTTAAAATACATCGCTTCGCTTGTACCATTTGAGACTAAACGGGTGTTAATTAATTATGAGGTTTTTAATCATATTGCAAACACTTTCGTTTATCCAAGATCGAAGGCAATAAATTGATCGCGTCTTAGATTAATTATTTATATACGATTTCTTTCAAATCTAAGAGCTTCGTTAGTTCACCTACATTCACTCATTCACAAGCCAGTTATTTTGCATATGGAATGACATTAATAAAAATGTTTTGTATATTAACAGCTCATCTGATACTCAGGAGGCAGTGCTAAAATTTGTTAACCGTTCTCGCAAATATTAATAACTGACCATAGATGACGGATTTAGTAACATATTGACACTGGATTTTTTCGATCGTTATTCAAATGGATTAAAACCACTCCGCCCACAATAAAACACAATACGTCTTAAATGTGCAATATTATTTAGTCACTAATGCTCATTCCTGATATACACTGTATATATCATTGATTTAGTCTAAATTGTACCAGTCTGTAGATGACCGTCATACGGTGAAACCGGTCCGATCATTATTAAATGAATAGAAGAAACTTACAAAGTCAGACATGATTTTAGATTTTCACGGCCAAAAGTATTGTCGTGATTTTATTTTCTAATTTTGAAACATTTGATTCGTGGTGATTTTTATGATTGTGATTTATTTTTGGGGTATTATGCCTTGTTGCGCTACCTCCTTCTTTAGCCAACGTTTCGGGCAGCGTTACAATATCCGCACATCTGCCCTGATGATGGAAAAGTTGGCTAAAGAAGGAGGTAGCGCAACACGTCATAAAACCCCAAAAATAAATCACAATTATAAAAAGCACCACGAATCAAATGTTTCAAAATTAGAAATACGAAAAGGGATATTTTGTGAAAAAGCGTATTTAATCATTTAATTGCCCGTACGTGACATGAATCGCAATTTGTCATTTGGCACACAAAACAATGAAAATATTTAAACTTTACTTAACCTATAGGAAATTATTTTCTCCTTTCATGGTTTATTTTTAGATGTATTAATTCCACATGAGACGATAATAGCCTTTAAACCATGATCACGTGGCGGATCCTATATGACACTAGCCGTGCTAAATGAACCGAAGCTATTGGTTATGTGTGCGTTAGGTTTACCCTATATTTGGTCTATGAAAATGATACGTTACGTGTGGTGTCGATTCCCTTTGACATACGAATTAAATGTAAATACATTAAGTGGAAATACATAAAGTGGTGGAATATATTGTAATAAATTGGATCTGACGCGACGCCTTTAAACGGAGTTACGACTAGTTCATGATTTATTATTTCTGTACCCGAGAAGCAGACGGATGCAAGTTCAAAAAGGTAAATGTTTAGGAGAGCAAAAAAGTATTTTTTCTTTTTTTTATATGAATACCGCACAAGAGTCCCAACTGCTCCCGTCTGAAGCCAGTGAGACTACGGCATCCCCAATTGGGGTATGTTGTGAGGCTGAAGGTAGTGAGGAAGGGAAGTAGATAGGGGAGAGGAAGGCGGGGAAGTACCTGGCTATTCAGATCTGTTTACCAAACATGGCTAATGCCATTTCAAGCAACATTTCAATTCTGAATGGTGGTCTATAGTCAATACCAGGGCGATAGTGAGAGTATCTTCCACTCTGGAATGTGCCGCAAATATACTATATATTATTTTAAATGAATAAATTGTGAAATGACATAAAATAATCAAAGAAAATTTATTTTCCACGCCGGGATTCGATCCCGCGACCTTCGATGTGCGAATCAAGAGCCTTACCGCTGGACTACACCGGCCGTCTGTAACTATGATCTCATAAATTCTTCGGATATTAACGCTGATAGATAACAAAAAAGTAGTTATTAAATCAATTAGTTTTGTTTTAAAAATGAGCAAATAAAACGAAATATTTTATATTAAAAGCCTTTAAAATTTATTTTTTTTAAAAACGCTGACTTGAGTGAAACAAAAACACGGACTTGAGTACTTCTGCTTCAAAATGAAGTGGAATATTTTGTTATACATCTGGGTTATTATGAAAGGATCAATATTTGAAAATTGTTTACTTCCATAGAAAGCGTAGTAATGTTGGAGGCAAGGGGAAGTCCAATCCATTTGCATCCGGATTTGGGTCATAATAATCAAAATGCAACTAAATCATAAAGATGCAAGTCCATGTACATCTTTCTGCTTCTAAGATAGTTTTTGCATCGAAGGTAGTTGCATCCGTATACATTTTTGAAAATCCTATTTTTCTTCATGATAAGACCTGTTTCTTTCTGCCACTGATAAACATTTAGGACTTGCATCCGTATGTTTCTCGGGTACAGATTTTTGTAACGGTTTTATTTGAACAGACGCTAGTCGGTTCACAACAATAATTTTATGTAATGGTATAAATAAAATTTGATGATATTATGTAGATACTAAATTAGTTAACAAACTACTTGCAGTAGCTTGGCAGGTAATAAATTCCAATAGTATGCAATTTTTATACAATAATAAAAAATAAATAAAAAAACGAAACAACTAACCATCAAGCCGTTTACCCGCATAGGTAGGCAGAAAGGGCGGACCGCCGAACAACTCGGTCTTGGCACACACTCTTTGCCTCATTCACATTCATACATCGTCCATACATCTCTTCCATTATTCTGACTCTTGACATGGCCCGTCTCAACTATCTGACTCCCTTGATCGTGCCATGTCTTCCCCAGGCGTCCCCGACTTTTTCTACCATTCACATCTGCGTCATATATTCTTTTTACAAAAAAATAATGATAAACACAGACACAATATAAAAATGAGACAATGGCGCAATTAAAAGGGTTTATGTTTATTCGATTTAAAAATAATACTTCAAACAAAAATGATTACACAAGATTTTTTTTCTGAGATACTCTTTAGAAAATATCTCCCAGTAGCAAGTAGGAATTCGCCTAATTTAATTAATATTTATTAAAATTTTTAAGTCATCTTTTCTTTTTCCATTTTTTGTTTACATAATTTAAGTTAGTTTAGTTTTGATAACTGTGCACAACTGCACGAAAAACAGGGTATTCATGAAATACACTAAAAACCGGGTAGGTCAGATTTAGTCACTAAACACAGATAAAGTTATTTCAAATTTTTATCAATCCAGTATGATAGACTCTTACTGAAGTAAACTTACTAAGAGAATCTTCCATTCGAGGATAATACCGTAATCTAAATCGTTAAATCTTAATAGTATAATCGTAATCGTGCCTTAGCGTAATCGTTATTGTGCTGTCGTAAGTACAATCGAATTTGTGTAATCGTAATCGTATGATCGTATCGTAATCCTACAATCTTAATGTAATCGTATAACCGTAATCTTAATCCAATCTTAATCCTACAACCTTTATCGTATAGATACCAATGACGTTACATAAATAAATATACTCGCCATACTCTCATATACTCAAAATATAATGTGGAAAGTAAGGAACACTCTTTTGTTTTCAGCGATTTTCAGTATAATTTCTTAATTCAAAAGTTTTTTCCTGTGTGATAAAGATAGACAATCAAATAATGTGTGTGTATGAATGCAATGAATATAGGAGCGGGCGGCGACGTATTGCTTGTCCTTTTTGATGGAATGTTCGCTGTCTTCTTTTCTTGAGGCCCACTAGAATAAAAGGTCCGGCTGCCTGTCGGAGTTTGATATGTCGAGCTATACAATAAATACAATAAGGCAACGACAGTTTTCAAATGGTGGCGATTGTCATCAATACTTGTTAGAACTACTGATTTATGTGTTGTTTTACCGCAAGCAAACAAATAAACAGAGTGTTTAGGCTGATTAGTCTACTTTAAAACAGTGAAGTTTACTTATCAATAGAAATTTGGCTATTGCGCGTCCAGACCATTTACTTTAGTAGGACTTGAATTTTCTCTAATGACATGTAAAACCGCGAGCGGGAAACATGAAAATTAATTGTAATATTTATAATAATCGATAATAATATTAAGTAATTTGCGTGTACTTACAAATGAAATGTTATTCTTTCGCCTTCACTATTATTTGTCGTGTAATTGAAACATTTTCTCATCACACAGGAGGGCATTTTGACACTTTTTAAAACGCAATTTACTTAGGGAACGTACCCATACTACGTGACACGTTTAGGGGGGGGGGGGGTCTTCAAAATGTCACGCTCCATACAAATGAGCGGCGGGTTGCTTAGGATTTTGGTCACCGGGGGGGGGGGGGGGGTTAAAAATTGCAAAACGTTGGTCACGTAGTATGGGTACGTTCCCTTACTGGTAAGTGCTGATAAGACGCAACCTTACTCGACGTGTAGCAGTTTAGTACTAAAGTACTAGATATCGAGACCGTTACAATTGTCTTGTTCTTGTCTTCCCTTTTTGAGATTTCTACCCCTCGTCTAATGGTATGTAACGTCATAGATAGATACCCGTGTTATCAACCACCATCCATAACACGGGCTTCAGCCTAGCATGGTGGTCGAAAAATCCACAAATAATGTAACCATAATATGCAATGAATAAATAAAAAATTAAAAAAATGGTTGTATACGTATAATCGTTATCGTGTAATCGTAATTGTATAATCGTAATAGTACAATCTTAATCCTACAATCTTAATCGTATAGTTGTAATCGTATAATCGTAATCGTATAATCGTAATTGTATAGTCGTAATCGTATAATCGTAATTGTATAATCGTAATCGTATATACGTAAACGATCAATGGTATAACCCGAATCATGTAATCGTAACCGTAAAATCGATTTCGTATAATCATAACCACTATCGTGCAATCAGGCTGGTATTATCGCATCTTTAAAGTACTGGTTTACGAAACCCTCTAAGTATTTTTCTTCCTTTCAGCAAAGAAAAGAAATCACTGAAAAGCTTGAAAGCTTTTAAAGAAATATTGAACCAGTTCAATGTTTTTTTTCCAGAAAATAACGTCTATGAATTCCAACCGGCATTTTCTATCGCTGAAGTCGGATTTCATTTCGAAAGGTCTTTCAATATAAAAGTAAATATCAAATCCCTCTCTGAAATATCTGATCCCTTCACTCAGGATTGATTCGGCTTGTTTTCCCCTGGAAGTTTGTAGCTCATTGGCGTATTTGATCCTTTCGCCACCGGTTACCGGGATACAATCAAAAACGTGGGCTAAACATCTGAAGACGGTAGAGAACGGGTCGTTCTTCCGGATTGTTCTATTTAAGGCGTCTTAACAGTTTCAATAAATCAATTTGAGTCTAGAGTTCGCAGACTCTATAACCGCATCACTCTGCACGTGCTTGATCATTCTATGAACAAAATTACTTAACTTACGCGACAAGCAATGACGTCATGTGTAATATATAGACGCGTGGTATTATTTTTAATAACTACTGCCAGTTACAATAATAATCATATTGTCATCACTCTCCCATGCCCGGAGAGACTCACGAAATTATAAATCCATTAGTACTTAGGGGCCATCCATAAACTACGTCACACGAATTTCAAGATTTTTGACCACCCCTGTCCCTGTCACACATCGTCACATTTGTGAGACCCCCTCCCCCCTAGTGTGACGTCACATATTTTACAATTTTACATTTAAAAAAGTTTTGCGTTTTAATAATTTAGATTTTTACGTGTGACGTCACAGAGCTGATGACTCCCCATACCCCTTGTCACATTCACTACTCCCCCCCCCCCCCCCCCTTACGACTCCGCTACCCGAATTTCTACCGATTTCTGAATCGATTACCGAATCGCATGGTATGCTCCAAAAATTATTATAAACACGTTTGTTTCAGTTATTTTATAAGTTATATGTGTAAAAAAATTCACGGTGTTTCTTTAAATGCTGTTTAAGACAACCCCCGCAAGATTTTTGTTTTATTTTAAACGAGTCGTGTTTTAATAAACATTTTCACAATTTTCGTATCTATTTCGTCACTTTAAATACCAGCGCGCTCCTCTAACATTCGTAATTTTATATCTCTCCATCTTCTTCTTTTTGAGCCCGGTTGCGGCGCCTTAAGGTGTGACGTAATTTATGGATGGTCCCTTACGCCTGCCAGCAGACATTCCTCGCGCTTGCTGCTAACTTAAGTGGCGCCATCTTTTTACATTATTGGCTACTTGTTTAAATTCGGTTCTTTACAAAAATATTTTTTTAACAAACTTCAAGTACGAAGATGGTTTTGCATAAGGCGCTCCGTCAGAGATGTATTCGAATTTGGGTTCTTAAATTTCAACCATACAGTCGCTAATCCAATAATAACGTCGAGTTCATTTTCCTCAAAGCATATGTTACACCATTAAAACCAATGATATTGAAATATAAAATAGAACAAATTTAAAATTGTCGCAATCCTTTAACAGTGGACTAATTTTCCTCCAACAATTTTTGCGCTATTTAAATTCACGCGCTTAGTAATTTCAAACCTTATCGCTGAAACACCGTATAAAACTTTTCTCAAATTGGGGTCAATATGGATCGATAAAGGTTCGAACTGGTAACAGTTTTCCAGATGAAATATGTATGAAACGGGGTGGGCGAAGAGACCCAAGCTAATAATTTGTCAACTTGCTGCAAAGGGTATTTGAATCAGTTGAAATGGATAGTGGAAATCATATGTGATTAAATGGAACCAACGATGTATTGTAACTTCATTGAAGAGAACGGCAAACTGATCATCCAATAAATAATGTGGCTGGAATAGAATTGATATTTAATTTAAATGGATTATTCACTGTATGTCAATGAATCAATACATCGTTACACTTCATTTTTTGGAAATATATTGCCATTAATTTGGAAGGGCTTATTGTAAATCTTTCAAACTTTCAAAGCGAAGGGATGGGAGTCACAAATGATTAAAGTTACAGAAGAACAAATTCTTTGATGATAGTTATCTGATTTTTTTAAGGGCCCGCAACCCGAATTTCTACCGATTTCTTACATATTTCCCTTAAACACGGTAAGTTTTAAAGCTCTTGAAAAAATATATGTTATTCTTGAAGATTATATCTAGAGTCTAGATATAGATATAACATATAACATATATTTTTATATACCTAGACATTTTCAATTGCAAACTTACTGAATATAAAAGGTCCATAAAAGAGTATTTCTCTGATGGTTCTTGAATAATGTTATGTTTTTATTGTTTATATTTCTGTTCTGATTTGATTTATATGTACAACCTCTCTCCATGGCTACCTATGTATTGATAGATTTTTTGTTTTGTAATTTTTCATCTTATATTAAAAAAATTGTTTTGAGTATATATATATTTTTTTTTGTTTTGTATAATTTTGGATTCATATTCCTTTATTATAAAATTAATTCACTTATTCTTATTATGCTGTCTCAGTAGAAGTAAAGTCACAATGAGGAAATCCGTCATTGGTGTTATTTTGGCTATTTAATACTATGTACAAACTGAAATAAATATAAACTGCCGATTTCCCGAAAATTAATAAATAAATAAATAAAAATATATGTTTTTCATGAAGATAATATCTAGAGTCTAGATTCTAGACATTGCCCGCGCCGAAACGCAAATTATATAAAATTCCCTCGATAGAAAAAATCGCAAAGTATGCTCCAAAAATTATTATAAACACGTTTCTTTCAGTTATTTTACAAGTTATATGTATGAAAAAATTCACAGTGTTTCTTTAAATAGTTTTTAAGATAATGCCCGCAGATTTTTACTCTATTTTAAACGAGTCGTGTTTTAATAAACATTTTCGCAAATTTCGCATCGATTTTGTCGCTGTAAATGTTAGCGCTCTCCTCTAACACTCGTAAATTCGTATCTCTCCATCTTCTTTTCGACCCAGGTTGCAGAGCCTTAATGGTGGAATATAACGGTTCTGAATACATTGCTTACATACCTTACTTGACATAACCAACTCCAAATATTTAAGTCATAGTATCTACAATAATATTAAGTAGTAGCTAAAAAGCCGCTCCGTTTGAGTGTTGGTGATATAAATCTGACAGGAACTGGTTCCAAAAATAACCGGTTCCTCGGATCCACTCTGATCCAGTGCAGCTAGTAACGGTGACCATTTTATAAATCCGATAGGAACTGGTTTCAAAAATAGCCGGTTCCTCGGATCCACTCTGATCCAGTAACAGCTGGTCACCGGGACAAAGTAACAATTGCAATTTACAATAATAAACATATTATTTCTTCAAACTTAGCAAAAATGCTTTGTGGTAACATTATTAATATAATTAAAATCAAATAACTTCGTTTACACCACTATAATATAACTAACAACATCAACGTGTTTCAATAACAATGTTATCTTCATCAGGACAAGATATAAATATATTCGTCAATCGTCAATCTCTCCATATCCGGAGGGATACACGAAATTACAAATCCGTAGTACTTCCGCCTGTCCATGCAAACTGTTAACGTAAGTGGAGCCATTTTTTGGAATGACTTTACTTCGGTTCTTTTAGAAAATACATGTGTGTACAAAGTCCACGGACGAAAACGATTTTGACCGAATTTCAACCGTACAGACTTTAGCCTATTAATACTGTTTGATAATACAATGTGTAAAGCCCGAAGAATCAGACATTGCTGTTTAAAATCAGTTTTATTTAAATCGAAATAAATATTGTGTTTTCATTCCTCTTTAATTACCAAATTAAGGAGAATTAAAACCGAATCAAAGTAAATTATTATCAAATTACATAATCTAGGTACCTCTGTAATCACTGGCGTGTGAATAAATTTGTAATGCGTATAATATAATTGATATTTGACATTACTTCAATAGATATTATTCAACGCCATTTTGTATTACGAAACTGTGATTTATTACACGCGTAATAATCGGTAATTGGTGGTGTTCAAATAATATCCATGCTTCTGCCAATTAATATACAATGTATTGTAAAAGGTTTTCGAGGAATAAACACGATACTGACAAAGTGGGTTCCAATTACTTTGAAAGCACGGTTCAACAAATGTAGTTTAGAAAATGATATTTCGTTTTGCTGATGAGAGACTTTGATTTTGTCACGACTGATTATTTTATTACGTTGTGCGCTTCTATTGTGTTGTGGGTTAAAACATCTAATCTCTTTTTTCAATTATACATATGCTCACGCAATTCGTTCTCGCTATAAAGTATAAATAATACGAGATTTCTCATGATCAAAGTCAAAACCTAAAAGATTATTAATATTTTTTTCTTTTATTCATTCAGTACTTTTCGTAGGAAATTGAAAGCTGTTTTCTAATAAAAAATACCGTTTACATATTTTGTAATTTTCTCATATCCCTATGCAAGATCTTTTTTTTCTACAAAGTTTTCTCTGCATAATTTATAAGCGTTTATTTATAGACGTTGTGCACTTTTTTTTTATTTTTCTATGAGTATAAAATAATTTTTTTATTTTTTATTTATTTATTTTTTTTTTTTTTTATTAGTAATAGAAGGTACATAAATTACAAATAATTTTTATACAGTAATTAATTACATAGTAGAATATTTGATGTACCCCCATAATTAAGCAAGGCTTGTGTGTATGGGGGGGTGTTATTGTATTGCTTTTTTTAGATCATTCAGTTTAAGTTTTCAGTATAATTTTTAAGGTGACTTTTAAAATTTTTTATATTGGTATTCATGTTTCTAATTTTTTCTGGTAATGAATTAAAAAATTTTGCTCCGAGATATTTATGACTCAATTGTCCAATTTTTTTTTTACATTTTGGAGTGGGAAGTATTGATGTTTGTCTAAGACTTCTGTTATTTTTAAAGGGTGCAACTTGATTTTTAATATTATCTTTATAAATTTGTAATGTTGCATGATAAAAGTATAATGCACTTAATTTTCTGACCTTAAATTGTTTGAATAAAAGTTCTGACGAATATGAGTAGGGTTTTATATGTTATATATGTTATACATTATTTGTCCTTTAAATTTGTGTAAAAATATTCATGAAAGTTTGTTTCTGTGCTGATAATGTTAATTTATGAGAAATGTTTAAGATGCCGGCGAATACTCCAGTTAATATTGTATATTGTCTTGTTAACCACTACTGTCTGTATGTGTATTTTCTTCTTAAATAAAAAGATATATATTACACACACACTGAATGTACCAAATGCAGCTAAAACTAACCAATTTGATCAATTTGTCATTAAATTGAACAAGTTTTCTAATATTTGAAGGCATATTTATTTTCAACACGAGCTTTTGCCTTGTAAAATCGATGTATAACAGTTTTTTTTACAAGGTGATTATGAGCAAAAACTTGTTGATTATGTGTAACAACAAGCCGAAGTTCGATAGCCTAAAGGCACCTTTATATTGCGTACTAAACATTTTAAAATTGTTAGTAATTGATGGCTTTTAATGTCACAATTTCCCCTCCCCTTCGGAATAGCCTTAGCTCTCCTTGCCTCCCAAGTTGCCACCGCTGTGCTGCGACGCGACGTTGCAAGTAAAGCTGCAGAACACTTAGCACATTAACCGCACTCAGATATGACATAATTCAACTACAGCATCTCTCTAGTAAATAATATTGATCCACCTCGGTTACCTAACCACAACATTACTAGGTATATGATACATAATGCACAGGCTAAGAATTTAATTAGTAAACGACAAGGTTTCGTTATTACATCGATCTGAATTAAGTTAATCTCGGCATTCTGGGGAATTCTCGTTGAAATTCACGTTAAATTCACGTTAACAAGTTGATTAATTAATACATTGTGGTTATTATTGTGGGTACGTACCTCTGAAGGAACAATCGTACCGAGACTGAATTTCGCGAAGAAGATCGCATGCCAATAGGGCTGATTAGCTTATGTAGTAATTGCCTGTAGGCATTGAAGCCTTCGATAAGGTTTCCGTTAAGGGTCGGAGTTTGCCGGAGCGGTAACACAAACACGTTACAACCATACTTAGTTTCAAACAGTGGAAAACAGAGAACAAGTATTGTGTTAGAACCGAGATAGCTTGGAATTCCTGGAACATTTCGGACGTTCTTTGACATGATTGCACATTGTTCTGATTTCGATAATCGTTTCAACTCTGTTTGACGCAGTCAAAATGGAAAGTGCAAAATGTGACATGGTCGTACTCAAAAAGGACAATAACCCTTTTCGGAGGCTTCTACGCTTGAGTGGGTAGCATCCATTAATCCCGGTGCAGACCAGGGATGAAACATTAGTCAGAAGGAGTTGTGTAAATAATGGAATAAGTTTTAAGATAGAGATCATGCGTTCGATTCCCAGTTGCGACCGTTTATTTTTATTTTTATTAATCTGTGTCTCTATTTGTTTTATGTTTCGTTTAGATTTATTTGGTATTACCTTCTTCTATAGTGATATATTACATTGATGGGTGTAACCTCCAAAAGTTATTAAAAAAATTATTCCAACACAATTGAAGATTCTTTTTACACTTTCAGAAAAAGTCACTAAGTACACCATGTATATAAAAATCGAGTATGTTTATCTAAGACACTACAAAAGTTACAAATAAATTTGAACTCCAAAATCACTCAAAAAGATAGCAGCCAAAAAAATGTTGAAGATAATAGGTATTGTTAATTCTCAATTTAAAATATTCTTTTTAAAATATTTAAAAGTTTCATGTTTCGTTTAGGTCATCTATGGTTTACATTTGTTAATATTATCTTCATTCTTAGTGAATAAGTTTTATCTTCAAATATATAAAATTCTCATTTCATGGTGTTTCTTATCATACTCCTCCGAAACGGCTGGACCAATTTTGATGAAATTTTTTATGCTTATATGTTAGGTCTGAGAATCGACCAACATCTATTTTTCATACCCCTAAAAGTAAAGGGTGTTCCACTCCGAATTTTTATTTTATTTTTTTTGGACAAATTTGATGAAATTTTTTATGCTTATATGTCAGGTCTGAGAATCGACCAACATCTATTTTTCATACCCCTAAAAGTAAAGGGTGTTCCACTCCGATTTTTTTTTTTTTTTTTTTTTGACAAATTTATTTTTTTATTTTTTTTATGGTGAGGCATTAAAATCTTAATATATAAAACAAAATCGGGTTAGTTACACTATTTATAACTCGAGAACGGCTGGGCTGATTTTGATGATCTTTGAATTGTTGGATTCATTTCCGCCCTGGATAACAGAATAATTATTAAAACATTACAAAAGTTAACGAAACAAATAGTTATAAAGAAAATTATTTTCTCTATAAATTTTGTATGGAAAGAATTTACATATTTTGAAAGAACTGCAGCAATGTTGTGAGAGGTATAATATTGAACTGTGCGTGAATTCCAAACATTCAAAAACGTCAAATATCAATGTGTTGATTATTATGCATTTGTTTTTAATCATATACTGCTGCCCTTCTTTCTTATAAAATTAATGTTAATAGTCGAAAATGAGACAAATGGTGAACGTATGTTTGAAAAACCTATAAAGTAAAAATACAATAATTACAATAAATCTCTGAATGAAACGCATTTTTTTACACAGGAGGCCCTGTGGAAAATAATTTCTCTCAGGACCTATGTCATCTTAGGGGATGCTGTGTGGAGGATCTTTTTAAGAAATGGGGAGGATAGAAAGTTCTGAGAAGGAAAAAGGTATGAGGGGTGGGTAGGAATCTGGGGGTCAGTGTGTAAGGGAGTGACGGTCGTATGAATCCATCCCTCCAATTGTGGTGCAAGGCAATGGGCGAGAGAGTCCGGCTGGAAAGGTCAAAAGGCCTCTCTCAACCAGTCTCTCTCGATCCGGCCAACCACGAAGCAGGTGGGCAGGCGCATCAACTGCCAAGACAAAGACATAAGTCATCTCATGAACCCGGGCACCCCTGCTAAATCACCAAACGTAGCAAACCACTTGGGGTGATCTATGGCAGAGGTGTTGGTTATTCAATAAATGGTTCCGGGGGCGGCGCACCCATTCGCAGTAATTGTAAAAGTTATTTATTTATTTATTTAAACGCCCATTGGGCTTTTACATACATTGTTATTAGTATTATTACATTAACTATATGGCATATAAAAGTTTAAGTACATATATGAATAAAATAATTATTATAAGTGTAGTACCTACATAGATGTTTTACAAATAATATAGAATACCATTATGGAGAACAGTTTTTTTTTTTTTTTTTTTGTACTTACAAACAAAAATAACGGGATTGAAATTAATCAGCATTAGTAGGGACTTAAGCATAATCGAAATATAAATTAAATTACAATATTAATTTGTAAAGTTACATATATATATTAAAGTTAAAAAGTCTAAAAGAAAAGAGTGAAATAAATAGAAGCTAAAAAGGGTTTTTCGCTATGGAATGGTGAAGTCATACATTTCAGCAAAGTGTTTATGTAGATTTCGTTTAATCACTGCTACGGAATCTCTAAATATATCAACAACATTACCAAATTTATTACCAAAATTTTGTATTCGATTTAGGGATATGTGCACTTGATAATTTGTTTTGAAATTGTCACAGAAAAACGTGGAATTTTGTCTCGTATTTTTGGAAGGTACAAATAATTTTATTGTGGCCAGAATTTCAGGGCTGTCGATTCTATAATTAATAATTTTATTTAGTAGAACAAGGTCGGAGATAATTCGCCTATCTGACAGCGTGATCAAATTTAGTCGGTGCATCAGCTGGATATAATTTATATTTTGGATTGGAATATTTAGTTTAAAGTTAATAAATCGTAGAAATTTGTGTTGTACCCTTTCAATATTGTTTGAATGTATTTTATAAAAGGGGGACCAAATAGGCGAATTATACTCCACTTGACTTCTTACTAAAGATGTGTACAGTGTTTTCAAACATTCTAATGACTTGAAGTCGCATGCGGTTCTACATATAAAACCAAGCATTTTTAAGGCTTTATTTGTGATTTCATTTACATGCGGATTGAATGTTAACTGTTCATCAAATATAACACCCAAGTCCCTGATTTGAGTGACAGCTGTCAATTTTACGTTATTTAGCGAATATACATAAATTATATGATTTCGTATTTTACAAAAACGAATGACCTGACATTTTTTAATATTAAGAAACAGAGAGTTGATGATGCACCAATGATATAGTTTATTTAAATTAAGTTGCAAAGTATAACAATCGTCTAAACTACGTATTGTTTTATATATTTTCAAGTCATCTGCGAAGAGAAGAACTTCCAC
This sequence comes from Limnephilus marmoratus, assembly GCA_917880885.1. NCBI lineage: Eukaryota > Metazoa > Arthropoda > Insecta > Trichoptera > Limnephilidae > Limnephilus > Limnephilus marmoratus. The sequence continues at coordinate 50,333,980 of OU862914.1, read as the reverse complement.
ATCTTTAAATATACTAACAATATCATTAATGAATAACAAAAAAAGAATTGGTCCCAGGTGAGACCCCTGAGGAACCCCACTTGTGGCTTCGAAAACGTAAGATTCCACAGATTTTATTTTCACACATAGCTCTCTTTTACTAAGATAACTATCAATCCAACTTAATAGATTACCCTTGATGCCCAACATACTTAATTTTTGTACAAGGATATGTCGCCTTACTTTGTCAAAGGCTTTGGAAAAATCAGTATAAATTGAATCCACCTGATGCTTCAAGGCAAGAGAATCAGTTATGTAATTTTCGTATATGATCAAGTTACTTAGAGTGGATTTACCTGAGATAAAGCCATGCTGGTTGGGTACAATAATATTATTAATTTGTTTAATAATGACATCTAGGACTAACGATTCAAATAGTTTGGGAATAGCGGACAATATACATATTGGTCTGTAGTTTGATACATCGCTTTTATCTCCCTTTTTATGAATAGGCGTAAGATAGCTTTTTTTCCACTGTTTTGGAAAACACCCTGACGACAAAGACTTATTAAATAGTATAAATAGTGGATAAGTCAAACTGCGAACACAAGATTTTAAATATGTTGGAGGGAAACCATCCGGTCCAGCGGATTTATTAGTATCTAATGCTTTAATAGCCTTTTCTATAGCGTTTATTTCAATAAAACAATGGTTTAGGTTAAGTGATTCTTCAAGTGATATATCGTTTGGGATTTCATTATCAGGAATACTATCATCATAAACACTTTTGAATGAATCTGCAAAAAGATTGACAATGCCTTCGGTACTGTCCGCACAATTGTTATTCAGATGCATAATATTTGGCAGACTACAATCATTTTTTCGCTGAGCATTAGAAAAGTGCCACAATTTTTTTACATTATCATGAACCTCCATTTCTATTAAACTAATATAATCATTATAACATTTTTTGGACAATTCTTTGCACTGCCTTCTTAAGTTAGTAAACGTTATATAATCATCTACATTTCTAGATTGCTTATATATTCGGTGAGTTTATTTTTTTAATTCTTTTGAAAACCATGTGGGGTAAAAGGATGCATTAAATTAACTTTTGGAACATGACGTTCCAAAAGTTAATTTTAATTAAAGTAAGAAAATCACAAAAATATAAATCTTTAAACAACGCCATCTCTGATACTGACAAAAACAAAACACGGACAGTTGCGCATTGATAATTACTTCATTGTGTAATTTTTAATTTAATAAAAAAACTGAATTTAATTCAACAGCTATTGATTCTGAGGCGGTACGAAGTTCGTCGGGTCAGCTAGTTTTAGATAAAATAACATGGGAGAAAGAGAACACGTGGTATTATAATTTTTCATCCCAAATGCATATTTCGTATTATAACTTAATAATATATTATGTTAGATTTTACTAATAACTTTATTTACTAATATAAGATTTTATTAATAATTCATTTACCTATTGGCAAATAAATGATAATTAAATTAAAGTCGCTTTTATCCAAAATCTTAATTTGCCTTTAACAGTTCACTTTACATTTCGTTTTAACTTCAGAAGAGAAGTCCCAAGGTCTTATACATGGCCTGTTTCATCGTTCAGAATATTTTGCAAGGTATTTTTAGGATGTTTGAATGTGAACGAGGCAAGGAGTATGTGCCAAGACCGAGTTGTCTCACGGTCCGGCCTCTCTGCCTACCGCTGCGGGAACGGCGTGGTGGTTAATTAGTTAGTTAGTTATTTTTAGGGAGAGGAAAGAGTAATCCTGGGTCTTGAATGGTTTTAGGTTTTTCGGAGAGAAACGAGATAAAAACGATATTCATTGTTTTCCAACAACTAGTTCTTTCAAAAGAATGCCGTTTGGTTTATTTGACATGTCACAGTAGTTTAAATTAATACTTTTTTCTCAATTAGGTATTTATTTTCTGTTTTAGGAGTGACGAAGAAGAAACCCAACCGAGGTGGTGATAAATAAAAGAGGAGACGCTATTTCTGTAAGTATTTTCCATATTTTAAAATCCGATATATTTTTCTTCAATTTTATGATTGCCATTGTTGAAATTAAAACCATTTTTATTAATGGAAGTTTTGCTATATTTCTATTTTAGTTTTGCAAACATTTCATTGTCATTATTTTGAATCTATACTTTTTATTTTAAGTGCTACGCTTGTGTGTATCGAAGGAAGGTGTTATTTATTTAGTTATTAAGTTTTTTTTTTTAATTTTTGTTGTTTTTATTATGTAATTTAAATTTTTATTAAAAGTTTCAATTTTTTTTCAAGCTGAAGTTTTCGGTATAATTTTTTAATGTGTTTTGTATAGTTTAATATTTTGAATATATATTCATAATTATTACAAGTTTCATTTCACCAAACACAGAATAAAGGCCGTTCAGGATATATCCAAGTAACTTGTTCCTATATATATTCAGACACGTGAACGGCGTCTGACAGTCCAACATCTTAGTTACAGTGCGAGGCGTGGATATTCGTTTTCTGCGACATTTGCCATCACGAAGCATTTGAAGGAGCAGGTTTTGTTTGATTTTTTTAATCAAATTTGGGAGGGTTATGGATACCGCCGCCCTGGGAACCATTCGGGATAACCTACACCTTTACCACAGGTCACCCCAATCCGTTCGCTACGTTTGGTGGGTATTTGGGGGTACAATAGGGTATTTCCCTTAGGAAAAGTTTGGTGTTTTGGAAAACTGTCTTCGCTTCTGCACACACCTGCACTGACCTGGCCACTACTGAAAAAAAATCCAATATTGGGGTCAATATTGCAAAACTACTAATCGAAATAAGAAATGAACAAAAACTTTACCAAAGTGGTGGATAATTAATAAGTACTTAGGAGTGGAAATTAACCCACTTCCCGACATCCAATCGAGTTGATAAGTCGGCGTTGTCGATGAATGCATTCTATCAACTAATGGTAACCACGCACACACGCGGACATATTATCTCCGAAATTCCAAAATGTAATATACGAAATGATTGTCGGACTAATTCATTCGGCATTTGGCTCAGTTGGAAGCGTGGTTGACTCCAGTTCCTGGGTAAGATGGTTCAATCTTCTATTAAAAAAAATTAAAAGACATTTGAAAATCGATTGATAATTTTTTTTTACAGATTGATTTTATTGTTTAAAAAATTTATTTCAATTTTCGATTAAGTATCTATTTTAATGATTCAGTTTAATTTTTATGTTTATTTTTAATATAATTAATATACATTTTTTGTCTTACTTTTTATTTATTGTTTTTACGTATATTATTATTACTGCCATTATTATAAGTGCTCTTGAGGCGATTTTTCACAAAAACGGCACCATGAAAATCGTCCAAAAAATCTCCTACTACCACCACAGTAAGAGGAAAATGTTACAATAGACTCTAGTTTACTAGTCGATGGAACTCGAATAATTTTTAATACGTAAAAGCAATTAAAAAATTATAACATTTTCTACACCTTCCCAGAATTCGTCAAACCAAAATTGCTTGAAACGATTTGATGTCCAACGGGGTAGTGAAAAACTCGCGTATCTCTCCAACGTTGTTACTTTTAACCAACCACCCTTATGTTTAAAGCTCAATTAAATGTCTAATTTACAGTTTTCAACTCAACGAAATGCCGCAAGTGACTGAAAAGCTGATTTTCAAAGGTTTGTTATTGCAACCACTCTGCTTGCAGAAAGGAATAGTGGAGAATTTCGTATAAAAGCATCCCCGAGCTTTACTCAAACTTTGACGCAGATTGCGACTCTTAGTTCAAAGCTTTCAAATATGCGACTCGTAAGTTCTCGAGTATAAACTCGTATAAGTGAGTCGACAGTCCACTGGCTACAAAATTCTGTAGAACAGAACACTGAATCCATTTTGCGAATGTCGATAGTCAACAAGCGAACACAGTAGTACGGTAAACTATGGGGATATTGGGGATAGATGAAAACACATGTATTCTAGTTAAAAAAACGTGTTTTTTTGGGTTGATTTTATTAATAATATATTTAATAGTTTTAGAAAAGCAGTTCTCTATTTAAAGATTAATTAATTACCTTATTATTTAGTCACTTTTCGTATTTCCTTGCAAAGCAAAATTGAGCTTTTTAAACGACGATTTTCGATCGCTTCTCTGTTCGGATTTGAATTAAAAAATAAGCTCTATATTTAATTTCTATTAAAAATATTTAAAATAACTTACCTATTTCAATCCAAACGTGTTCTTACTTGGTGTAACAATTTTCCTTCAAGGATTGATCAATTTCTTCGCTGTTTCATAAATTCAATTTCTTTTCCGGAGCATCAAACAATTTTTCAATATTTCCGGGATATTCTGGATGGTGTTCCGTTCCACATTTCACTCAGTGAGATGTAGAACGAATTTTGCTGATCGATACGACGAATTTTCGGAGCTTATATTGGAAACGCCGACGAATTTGCCTGCAGCGATCAGGGGCGAGTGCTAAAATTAACACATTAATGTGATTAACATAATGCAACGTTGTATGAAATACAATTTTTTCGTGCAATATACTTACTTCGGTTGAAAAATAATCATACCGAGTGATCTCTTTCTCCCGTATTCTTTTTTTCCTAAAATGAAACTTAGGTATGCAATCATTGAAGAATAAGGATATATTGATATACTTATGCAATTATTGAATAATATTTATTAACAAATCACAGAACTTCAAAAAAGTTAACGGTCGCTACTGGGATTTTTTAGTGTTTCAATTAATATTTTTCAACATTCGCTTGATTAAATATTATTATAGATACATTGACGTGTATAAGTTTCAAAGTTACAATACTTCTTCAAGTTCATCTTAGTCTTTGGACGTGGCCTTCCCAAATATTACCAGTTTTTACGATTTTTGACGATTCTCATTGATCGTAAGCTGCACCGTTGACCCATTACAATTTGGGAGACGGGTATGGGTACCGCCGCCCCAGGAACCATTTAATGGATAACCAACGCCTCTGCCATAGGTCACCCCAAGTGGTTCGCCACATTTGATGGCTTATCAGCGGTGCCCGGGTTCTTGGGGTGAGGTTAGTCCAAGTCTTGGCGGGCGATGCATCTGCCCACGTCTGGAGACAGTGAGTCTATTGCATCCCCAATTGGGGTATGTTGTGAGGCTAAAGGTAGTGGGGAAGGAAAGAAGATGGGGAAGATGAAGGTAGGGAAGTACCTGGCTATTCAGATCTGGTCACCAAACACGGCTAAAGCCATTTAAAGCAACGTTTCAATTCTGAATGGTGGTCTTACACCAGGGCGATACTAAGAGTATCTTCCACTCTGGAACGTGCCGCAAATATACTTACTATATATTATTTTTAATTAATTAATCGCGAAATAACACAAATTAATCAAATAAGATTTATTTCACCACGCCGGGATTCGATCCCGAGGCCTTCGGATTGCGAGTCACAAGCCTTACCGTTAGACCACGCCGGCCGTTACCTGCCGTCACGGCCGTCACCTGCTGAGGGAGGTCTTTTATCTTCTCCAGCCAGAATCTCTCGACCCACCGTCTTGCGCTGCAATTGAAGGTATGAATTCATACGTCCGTCACTCCTGGACACACTGACCCCCAGATTCCTACCCACCCCTCATACCTATTTCCTTCCCTGAACTTCCTCCCCTTCCTTTCCTCAAAAAAACCCTCCACACAGCATCCCCTAAGATGATGAAGGTCCTGTGGGAAATTATTTTCCTAAGAAATTATTTTCCTAATTATTTTCCATCCGTGAAGAGCTAAGGTAAAAAAATATATATGTATATATGTATACATATACAGGGTGTTAAGGGAAGTACTTGACTTACTTTAACCAGTGATTCCTGACATTATTTTGAGTAAAAAATGTAAATGAAATTTTGGCCTCCGGTGACATTTGTGAAGTTTTTTTTTTTTTTCTACAAAAACATAAAAAAATAGTAGTTGTTGAACAGTTGAAGGCGGGGTTAGAGGTTCGTCGGACACCCGGCTGAGAGACCAGAGACGACATGCGAAAGAATTTTTTTGGTTTGATTTTGAAAAAAAAATAAAAAATAAAAAGTCACCGTAGACCAAAATTTCATTTACATTTTTTACTCCAAATAATGTCAGGAATCACTGGTTAAAATAAGTCAAGTACGTCCCTTAACACCCTGTATAATCTATGAGTGACCTATTTTCTTTTCCCCAAACAAACAATAGGTTAGCAGGAAAATATTAACCCTAATTTTTGTATACTTTTGTGTACTCTTCATCCCGTCTCATATTAGTGTCAAATAACTGATTTCTTTAAGTTTCTGTGTGAAGCAAAAGTTCGTAATGTAATAATATACGGGTATGTCCAAATTGAAAATAAATTTCTACTTTATTTTAAATCACTTGATTTCGATACTTTTATCTATTTTTAACTCGCTGACGTACCCGGCTTTAGATGCGGACAATAATCCTACTATTTTGAATGACAATTGTTCAAAATTTAATCACGAAGTTTTAAAATTCTTCCTCAAGCAGTGAGAAAGGAGGATGGGGTGGTTATTCGAAATTTCATACAAACAGTGACTTTCCTCTTATTTTGATGATCGATTTTTCAAAATTTCATGAATCTCGAAATAATGCTGTAGATTTGTGTGAAAAACAAACCAAAATCAAAGGCACTCTTCTTTATACATTTTTATTTACACATTGATCATAACGTGTACTTTTTTATTAATTCTTAACTATAATTAACTTATTCCCAGAAGAATAGCGAATTATTTTACCCCGGCAATAATGAAGACATTATCTAGCATTATAATAAAATAATTCATTTTATTCCCTAACACTACCTATAATATTCCAACGCAAATATTCGAAGACAACAGAGTAAATATTCGAAGACATTTGGAGTAAAGCCTTCATTTTGACTTTGAGATAGGGCTCTAAGGGTGTGTTGTGATTTCAACAACGAAACCTTCCCTTTGTTTGTAAAGCAATTAAAATATTTGATGTGAACAGACGAATACTTCACCCTAGGGCATGCTTAATAAAGCTAGGAGACCCCGAAAACAAATTTAAAAAATCAGGAACTCAGATTAAAACGCTTCATTGGTAAACATTCTAAATCTTTAATATATTCCGAATGAGTTCAAATTAAAATGTAATAACGAAACCCAGTTATCATGATGAGAAATAAACTAATATATACAATTAAAAATATTGCCTATGCTCTTATATAACAATATCTTTATATTGCATTTTACATTCCAGAAATTTATTCAGTAGGTCCTATTTTTTTCTATAGCAACCCTACCAGCTACTCACTATTACTTTGCAACTTGTTTTTTACATTCGAGTGTGTTATTTCGTTTTAAACCAGTCTTTCTCAAGGTGGGCGATAACGCCCTCTTGTGGGCGCTAGAGGCTTTCCGAGGAGAGATAAAGGCTCAAATAAAATTAGGAGGCATTTAAGAAGTCTAGAGGGGCGACGGTAGACAAATTATATTTATAAAAATCCGACGAAATCTGGACACGACACCACTTGAGATTTGATTTACTATTCGAATGCTTGGAGTCCCGTATAGATGGTGAAATTAGGGTCGCTATCTTGGATTTCGTAGGATTCGAACCCCCGTTCACTTGATATCTGTCCCTCTGGGCGCTGAGACTTGTCAGGCACGTGGCCAACTACGCTATGGAAGGCACGCTTCGAGGTGCGAATTTACAGCATTAGATATATTAGAACCGAGTATTTGTGTAGAACTGAGTTGTGACGCATTTCCGTTTCACCCGAATTTCAGGTCACTAATGGCGCTAAAGATGTTTCATTCAAAAATTTGAAATATGAGATTCACAAATATGACGGTTTGACAGAAGACAGCAATAACAGAATTGGTTAACGCTTTCGACCCGGTTAGACGAGAGGTTCTGGGTTCGAGTCCCAGTTGCGAAAATATCTTTTTCTGTGTCTTGGCCTCTTTTATATTTTCGTTTAAATTGTTATTGTTATCTTCTTCTTCAATGAAAAGTTAGAATATTTAGATTTATAAGAAAAAACTAATCTAATTTAAATTAACTTAGTGTAGGCACTAAAGCAAAGTGGAATGGATTGAATAAAAAATCAAACCGATTCATAAATAAACTCTGACGTGAACGGTATGAAAGTTCAAGCAATAAAAGTAATCCCCAGTGTTGATCGTAATTTTATTATACGAGATATAAAAATGTCCAATCAGTTTCACTGAGACAGCCCTCGGGTCTAGAAGTCAAGAGAAGTTATAAATCATAAATACCATCGGGGCAGCACTTTCAATAATTAAATATTACGAGTCCTATGAACATATTTTAGTAGAAAGCAGTCACTTTGTGGATTGATAAATTAATTAAATAAATTAAACAGTTTATTTTTTATATAATGAATAAAAAATCACTTTGTTTAAACCACTATTTTTAAAACAAATAAACATGTTTCGACAACAATGTTGTCTTCATCAGGATATGTTACAATGTTGTCTTCATCGGGATACGTTACATAGTAACATATCCTGATGAAGACAACATTGTTGTCGAAACATGTTGATTTGTTTTAAAAATAGTGGTTTAAACAAAGTGATTTTTTATTCATTATATGAAAAATGATACCACAAAGTTATTTTGCAAAGTTCGAAGAAGTTTATTTTTTATCCATAAACCGGTCAGTCTTAATAAATTACGAATTTCTACCGATTTCTTACATATCTCCCTGAAACACGTTAAGTTTTAAAGCTCTTAAAAAGATATGTAGTAATGCTTGAAGATAATATCTAGACATTCCCCGCGCCGAAACGCAAATTATATAAAATTCCCTCGATAGAAAAAAATATTATAAACACGTTTGTTTCAGTTATTTTACAACTTATATGTATGAAAAAATTCACAGTAGTTATTTAAATGCTGTTTAAGACAACCCCCAAAGAGTTTTGCTCTATTTTAAACGAATCGTGTTTTATTAAACATTTTAACAATTTTCGCATCGATTTTGTCGCTTTAAATACTAGCGCGCTCCTCTAACATTCGTAATTTCATATCTATCCATTTTCTTCTTTTTGAGCCTGGTTGCGGCGTCTTAAACAATTTTCGAGTTTTACAAGCTTACAAGGCCATTTTTAAACTGTGGTTAAACCACTTTGAGACGACTTGTTTATAAATTTAAATTATATATTACGTATTTAAAATCGTATTATGATTACACATTTAAAATCATATAAATAAGCCGTCTCTAAGTGGTTTAACCACAGTTTGAAAATGGCCTTGTAGGCCGAAATAGCTGCAACAAAAATAAATACTAAAATACTTGCCGAACTTGATAATATCATTAATAAATTTAATATAAATTAAATTTCAGAAAAATTAAATGGAGTACTTAATTAATAAAATTTCGGTTATTTAAACAAAGCTATTGTTTTATTTCATGAACACCTTTAACACTGCTTGGGGTCCTAGCATGATCGATCGCTAAGAATTGATAGGATAACTTTCGATAACTTCTTATCGATCCCTAGGGCAACTGCAGATCGCTAACGTACAAACAATAGTTGACGTCATTGTGAACTGTTAATTTTACGTTGGCAATCTGCAGTCATGCTAGGGATCGATGAGAAGTTAGCGATGAGAAGTTAGCGCCCTATCAATTCTTATCGATCTACCATGCTAGGACCCATGGAGGATACAATTTTCACATCGATATACAGACTATTAAAGTGACTAAACTTTTTTTAGACGTAAATTTAGAATGTAATTTCGCCAAGATGACAAAATGAAGATCTTTTTTCAAGCTCCCTTAGATGGTCGAGAATTATTTGTGCCTAAAACATTCCTTGAAAGAATTCACTTTTATTAAATTACAGATGCCAAATTAAATTGTTTTCTTCAATTGAATTTAAGTTCTGCGCAACAAGCAGACATTTAACCAATATCATTGAAATAACTTTTGGAGGTTATTCCCATCAATGTAATAATCATTTATGAAGAAAATAATACTAATAAATCTAAACTAAACATGAAACTGAACAAGACCCAGAAAAGTAAAAGGCTAACAGTCGCAAATGGCAATCGAACTCAGGATCTCGTGTTTTACCAGTACATCGCCTTAAACCAAAACCCCTTAGATCACAAGGCCGGGACACTGAATCCAATCAGCCTTCTAACTTGTATAAAAACCTCCAGTAGGTTTTGCTTATACCGCGGAATTCCTACAGTTTTATAACATATTTCTCGTGAACATAAAATTTTAGAGTTTCTAAAAATATATGATATTTTTAAAGAAATAATCCATACATTTGCTACGCCGAAACGGTAATTATATGAAATTCCCTCGATAGAAAAAAATCGCAAAGTATGTTTCGAAAGATATTTAAAAGACAATTTAATATTTATAAAGACAATTCTGGTTCATCGCTCCTAAAATATATAATGCTCTGAGTACTGACATAAAGTCAAGTAATTCTAATTCTCTTTTTATAACACTTGTACAACATTGGATTTTTGAAAGGGGACGAACGCACTTTAAAGAATTCATGAGTTCTAACACTACATTTTAATTATTAATTTTTGCATTTCAAAATTTTAATTTCCATTTGTATTTCTATTTTACTTTAAAATGTTGTTATTTTTTTCTCTTAGTTTTTCACTAAATTTATATATGTTTTTAATTTTGATTTATATAATTATATGTTTTTATTTATACAGAACACTTGAGTTCTTAACATTTAATTTTTATTATTAATTTTTGTATTTCAAAATTTGAATTTGAATTTTCATTTTTACTTTTCTTTAAAATATGGTCTTTTTTTTTCTCTTTAGTTTTAAGTATTTCTTAATATTTTTTGAAATGTTAAAATATTAAATGTACGACTACCACAACACGGGCTTAGCCTAGTGTGGTAGCCAAAAAAAACCCAAATATCTGTTACTAATAAAAAATATATGAAATAAAAAATAAAAAAATAAAAAAATATTATAAGTGATATTTATAAAAAAAACACTGTATGTTTAAATTGCTATATAAGACTATTCCTTTGAGATTTTTGCTCTATTTTCAAGGAGTCGAGTTTTATTAAACATTTACATAATTTTCGCTTAAATATTACCGCTTTTAATATTAGGGCGCTCCATCTAATATTTGTATTCACCTATCTCCCCTTTTTCTTCTTTTTGAGCACTTACTACCGGGCCTTTACCTACTAATTCATCTATGTATACAGGGTGTTAAGGGACGTACTTGACTTACTTTAACCAGTGATTCCTGGCATTATTTGGAGTAAAAAATGTAAATGAAATTTTGGTCTCCGGTGACTTTTTGATGTTTTTTTTTTATTTTTTCTACAAAAACATAAAAAAATTGTAGTTGTTGAACAGTTGGAGGCGGGATAAGGGCTTCGTCAGATACCCAGCTGAGTGACCAGTGACGACGTGCGGAAGAATTTTTTTTTGTTTGATTTTGAAGAAAAAAATTTTGAAAAAAAAAAGTTGTCAAAAAAAGTCACCGGAGACAAAAATTTCATTTACATTTTTTACTCAAAATAATGTCAGGAATCACTGGTTAAAGTAAGTCAAGTACGTCCCTTAACACCCTGTATATGAAAATGAAGTTTGCGAGTTGGTCAAGGCGCTGTTCTGTTTAGACAAGAGAGTCTGGATTCGATTCTGTTTCATTTTTGTTTTGATTTATTAATAGTATCTTCTTTTTCGATGATACAAGAAATTTAATCTTTAAATCTATAACAAAGTACATTGAAATTATATATTTTATCGAGATTACAAAATATCCAAGCTAAGGCTAGACACAGATCTTGAGTTACCTTTGGGGGAATATTTGAAAGGAATTTGATTTATCGCGTTGCTGTGAAGCCCTTTGAAATATCAAATAAACTCGGGTTTCTTTTCGGTTCTGCCAAAGTTCTTGAATTGGCTTGCTATGCTATACTGCTTTGGAGGATTTCATTCTCACTGTCATAGCAGTAAAATCATTTATTAGAGGTCTGCAAAACTAACAACATTCAAACTTAGAATCGCTGAGACGTTAAAATAATCAAACACGTTAAAAGATGGAAAATCCGTACTCGATTTCCAAAGGCATTTTGTTTGTAAATAAAAAGAATTGGTATTGAAACAATATTTTTCCGCGTTCTCGAGGAGTCTAGCGAACGTTTTATACTAACTAACTAACCATTACGCCGTTTCTCCGCAGGGGTGGGCAAAGAGGTCGGACCGCCAAACAACTCATTTTTGGTACACATTCTTTGCCTCATTCACATTCACACATCTTCTCAAACATACTTTTCTATTAATTTGACTCTTGACATGGCCCTACTCAAGTATCTGATTCACTTGATCGTGCCATGCCTTTCTCGGGGGTCCCCCCCGAATTCTTCTACCATTCACATTTACGTCATATATTCTTCCTTCACTATTTTCTTCGTTCATTCGAGAGTTCCTTTCTTAATCTTACTCATTACGCATACATCAGTCTTGCATTCTTTGCGGATCTCCACATTTCTCACACGATCATACATGATGCCACAAGGATCTCATTTCAACAGCATTCAATCTACTTTCATCCTTCCTCTGCCAGTTCCACGCCTAACTGCCATACATCATGGTGGGTACCAGCTCTCCTTTGTGGACTGCTAGCTTCGGTTCTTTTGGCAACTTGGGAACCAGGAAGTTAATATTAAAGTCAGGATCTATTTCATTCATAAATTAATATTAAAGTCGTAACAACAAGATGCCAATTGCAAATATGAACTGTCTTTCGATGGGGTGATGACTTTTGCAATTTTGCAATGCGCCCTTGAGGTGATTTTTCACAAAATATCTATATATTGGCCTAAATCATCCAAGTATTATTATTGATATTGCGACTACGACTATGCTTTCATATACTACGACCTTTTATATTTCATGTTTCGCCGGAATCTATTCTGCAACCCCCAATCAAAGTCAAATGAGGGGACCGACACGCTACGGAGGTCGTCGACATGTTTGAGGATAAGTGATTCTATCTCTAGCTTGCGCCACTTCAACCGCATCTCTCAAAGGCTCGAGTCGACTTAAGTTGTTCTCAACATATTAAGTGATCCTAAACTTTATGTTAACCAACATAAACTTTCAGTAATTTAAATCAGCTATCCTGCGGGCTAATCGTAATGCATGTGATTAAATTTGTTTGCATCGAGATGGAAGAAATTATTCGATGTTTCATATGCACTAGATTGGTTTAGATACGATACTAAACTACAAAAAATCAACCCGTAAAAAACAAAGTTTTCTAAGTCCCGGCTTCCCGCATTTCTACCGATTTATTACATATTTCCTTAGACAGTTTAAGTTTTATAGCTCTTAAAAAATTGTTATTCTGGAAGATAATATCTATACATCATGCCGAAAGGGCATTTATATGAAATTGTCTTGATAGAAAAAAATCACAAACTACATTTTTTTTTCTTTATTTTAGACATTTCCCTCGAGATTTTTACTCTATTTTAAACGAGTGGTGTTTCATTAAACATTTTCTCAGTTTTCGCTTAAATATTATCGTTTTTAATATTAGGGCGCTCCCTCTAACATTCCATCTTCTTCTTGAATTCTAGTTCCGCTCTTGGGCTAAATTGCACTAGCAAGTGAGCCAATTGGATAGGTCCGACATTTATTTCTCATACTGACTGCTGTCCAATTTCCGAGAAATGCAAAAATGCCTCGTGATTGCCACCAAAAGTTGATAAAATGCAATGTCATTAACAACGATTCAATTTGGGAGGCGGGTATGGGTAGCATTTATTGTTGGATAACCAACACCTCTGCCATATGTAGGTCACCCCAAGTGGTTCGCTACGTTTGTTGACTTAGCAGGGGTGCCAGGGTCCATGGGGTGAGGTTTGTCCGGTTCTTGGCGGCGGATGTGACTGCCCACCAGCTGCATAGCAGGCCGGATCGGGGGAGAGTGGTTGAGGGAGTCCTTTTGACTTATTCAGCCATGCTCTTTCAGCCTTGCACCGCCGCGGGAGGGATGGATTCATACATCCGTCGCTCCTGGACACACTGACCCCCAGAGTCCTGTCCACCCCTAATAACATTTTCCTTCCCAGAACTTCCTCTCCTTCCTTTCCTTGGAAGACCCTCCTCACAGCATCCCCAAAGATGACATAGGCCTTGGGGGGAATTATTTCCTCCGGGCCTCCTCAGTGTGAAGCTAACGAAAAAAAAAAAAAAAAAATATTTAAAAAAAACAGTCTTTCTATCGAGTTTCAGCTCAATTGTATGTCGAAAAGTTGTTTATTTCTCACTTTAAAAATTCCACTTCTTTCATTTATTCAAGACAACAAATGTAATTTCAAATAGATGTTTTTTTTTAAATACCAAAGCACAGTCTTACCAAGTTATTTATTTATCTACGCTTCATAATAAATAATATTACACATTGATTAACCCAAATATTTGGTGCTCATGTAAAAATACAACTACCAGAAGTAAGATATTGGCAAAGGAGTATGGTCACAAATAAACCAGTGGATTGTGCTTTCGTACATCAAAAGTAAACCAAAGTGGGTGGCGAAAGTTTCTTGTTCAAGTGGGTAGCGGGAACTATACTGTATGGGACTTCAATATTCTAAACCATATCGCTCTTAAGTTTGGAAAACAATAGTATCATAGGAAGACGAGCCGCTAGGTAGACCGTATTTCCGGATTAAGAAGTATGTGGGTGAAGCAAGGCACTAATTTCGCTTGGCTAGATTTATACATCTATTTGAATTGTGTGGAAATATACAGTTACTTTTGTAGCTATGAAAAGCTTAACTAGTTTTGTAATCGCAAATAAATAACGTAATCTAGATTTACTGCAATTCAAATAGTGGACTGTATTTAAATTTGTTTTGTGAACTTTGATGTATACTGGATAATTATGTGGAATTGCACAGGGTAAGCGACGAGTTCATCGAAAATCAATTCATCGAAAGCAAATTCATCGAAAACGAGTTCATCGAAAATCAATTCATCAATAATCAATTCATCGAAAGCAAATTTATCGAAAACGAGTTCATAGAATATCAATTCATCGAAAATCAATTCATCGAAAGCAAATTTATCGAAAACGAGTTCATAGAAAATCAATTCATCGAAAATCAATTCATCGAAAGCAAATTTATCGAAAACGAGTTCATAGAAAATCAATTCATCGAAAATCAATTCATCGAATGATCAATTCATCGAATCGCCAATTCATCGAAAAACATTTTTTTGTAGATATTAGAGCTGTCAAAATTAAATACCAAAAAGGTCTGTTTAACTGAGTTAAATGTGTTTAGCAACTGTCAGTTTCGTAGTGACAATGTAAAATTTATAGGTTATCTCTTCGATTTCCGATTGTCTGATACTGCAAAAAAGGGATATCTAAGGAACGGTGACCAGACAACTCATAATGAAACCAACTCATAAACAACTCAGAAAGGTCATTCAAAGTGATGACTGATGATAAAAAAAATATTTAAAAATTTGTTAAATAGGTTAAGTTAGGTTAGGTTAGGTTAGGTTAGTTTAGGTTGACCAATGCTTTTTTTAACTTCTCGGTCCGCTTGGCATTTCTCTCAAATGTCAACAAAATATATTTTTTCGATGAATTGGCGATTCGATGAATTGATCATTCGATGAATTGGTTTTCGATGAATTGATTTTCGATGAATTGTTTTTCGATGAACTCGTTTTCGATGAATTTGCTTTAGATGAATTGATTTTCGATGAATTGATTTTCGATGAATTCGTTTTCGATGAACTCGTCGTGAACCGAGAAACCACTAGCGGTTAACACTGCACAAACACATGAGAAAACAAGAGAGTTCCTGCACAAGTTTCCTATGGTCGTCGATATATTTAAGAACTGAAGGTATAATGTCACAGCACAACAATTGACTTCTTTGACATTTGATGTTGAATGCACCGAGGCCCATTACACAGCACATAACAATAGACTCTGTACGATATTGGGAGCAAGGTACTAACCTAAATTATTATTGTCATTTTGTTCACCAGTCCGGGTATTGTTGACAGCTCGGGAAAGAGATAGCTTCAGATTTTATGTCCGGGTTAAATCTTCCCCACAAGAAAATCTTCCCCTTTCACACACTTGTCCACAAACGATCATCTAGTCAATAAGGAACTCCAGTGAAAAATATTATGGTTTTAAAAAAAAATGTTCATATAGACCAATGAACGCTGATTTATTTCATAATATTAATCGTAGTGTTTTTAAAAAATTATTAAAAAGTGCATTTTTTAACGTCTCGTTAAAATACACTGTAAAGTTGGTACAATTGAATGGTTAGCGCTGACGTCACGCGTCACCAGTCATTGTATCGCAATGTATTGAAATCAATTGAAATGTAGGTATGGCACAAGCCATCAGTATTAACAATATTTCATGTTATTCTTAATTTCATACTGTTTATAGAGATTAAATTGTTGTGTTTTTTGAAACAATATTTTTAAGCCTAAATAATTCAGTATCAAAAATAGAGGTATCTCTATTAGTTTATCTCTAATATTTAAAATATTGAAAAACTACTGCACAAAAAAATAGTAACGCTTCTTCTAGGGAGAATACTTCGAACAACGGTATTCAAAATGGCGGTAGTTGATCAGCTGATTTCCCGATCCCATACTAATTATTCAGGAGTGATGACGTCACACGATTTACCATATTTCCGGTGGTTTTCGGGGGTCTTGAAAAATTAAAACTTTGACAATTATTTTAACTATTAAAACTAACTCTAAAAATAAAAATAAAAATGCAATTATTTAAGTTAGAAGGTCATTATTCATAAAAAAAAAAAAAAAAAATGGACTGGAGTTCTCTATTCACGCTATGCAATTGCACTATATAAGTATAATAAATATAAAACAATACAAGAACAACATGTTAACCTACCAGAGAGCAAACGGGAAAATAATTCACCGACTCCAGATATTTTCATATCAGTGGAATCGGCTCGGCGGAACTCCTAATTGGACCTACAAAGCCTACTGATCCCTCAATATAAATATTTAAAAAATCTTTTGTAATCCTACATGTATTTAAAATGACTGATTTTTTTTCATTTTTATATATAAATTCTTTGACAAATCTATATAATTGCCTAAATTCTGAATGAGAGAGCTAGGTATAATTCCAGTATATTATATATATAATCTGTATATTTTCTTATTTTTTCAGTAGGTAACAAATTTTTGAATATTACAGGAATTTGGAATAGCGACATCAATAACATAAGTTAATTTTTTTAAAGTAAACAGGTAGGAATGGAAAGGTATAAGTATATTATTATTAAGAAGTTTTTAAAAAATGATAATTAATATTTGAGATTGACCCAATTAATGGACGAGCAATGTGTCGGATCATAGCAGATTATTCCGATCTACAGAACAAATTATATATAGAAGTGTGATCCACAGGTCTGAAAAAAAAATTGATGTCCGCACAAGAATCCCAACTGCTGTCTTCTGGAGTCAGTGACATTGTATGGCATCAGGTAGTGGAAAGGTGAAAGAGATGGGGAGGAATGGAGAAGTAGCTGGCTATTCAGATTTGATCACAAAACACGACTAAAAGCCATTTAAAGCAACGTTTCATTTCTGAATGGTAGTCTATACTGAGAGTATATTCCGCTCTGGAACGTGCCTCAAATTTACTGTATATTATTTTTATTGATTAAATTGTGATGAACCCGCGACCTTTGGTCTTTGCTAATCGAGAGCCTTACCCCTCTACCACGGAGGCAGTCAAATAAGAACAGTTGACTAATAATATAAAAAGATTTTATTACGTGTTCTTCAAAGCATTTTCTTTGTAGCTTGCGTAATTACATTATAAACACATAAATAATTTATCTGTCAGTGTTTTGTATCTTAATTTTGTTAGTTTTAATATCCTCCTGAAGAACCGTCTGAAACCGGTGGAGATTAAAATAATTTTATTTTTATTTTTTAATTTTATTTACTTGCCTTGAAACAATAATATTAGCTTTCGTTAAAATACTAACCCTACTTTCCACACAATTCCACACATTGAATATGAGCGTTTGTGGTTAACAATAAAGTAATTCTTATAAAGTACGAATAAAAACTGTCACGGCAAAAATCACGTCATAAAATTTCTTGTTAATACTAAAAATACTCGTGTTTACACAAACAATTCTTCGTTGCTGCTTCATTTTCAGAACTTGAAACAAATCTTTGTATGTAAATAATGAACCACACGACTCGTGGAATGTTATTTATTACCAGGCAAAATTGTTTGAGCTTCCTTCCTTCCTGTTTAAACGTTGAGAGAAAACCACAAGCCAAAAGTGTATGTGTGCTTAATGTACCTTACATCTCCCCTAATACAGGTAATGGGCATAAAAATCGCCTGGCAAGCGGAGTCTAGGAGTCACAATTTCAAGCGCAAAATAGGTTTTAATTTTTTTGTGAATGATTTTACAAGAAACAAAAAAGTTAATCAAGGTAAACTTTCACAAATAATTAAAGCCATAATATTGTATTTTTAAAGTTTTTTCTTACATGCGTTTGTACATTTCTAATGAGAAAAAAATACTTTTAATAGTTTACGCTTATACATTTTTTATAGTAATTAACAATTATATTTTAATTCTATTCAAGGGAAACGATAGGAAAAGCTTCAGTTTATAAAATAAATATTTTTAGATATTTATTATGTAAACCGATTCGTAGGAAAGATTAATCGAAAATAGAGATTTAGCATTAAGATTCGCATTAACTGTGTGGGTACTAAGAATAATTGGCATGCAAGTAGATAAGTAATTGGCAAGTTATTGACTTGTTATCCACAAGTCATGTGAAGCGGTCACAGAGAAACAGCACCTGAATGCGTTTTAGATTTAGCGATAACTTTAACGGCCTCTAATTCACGTTCAGTAAATAAAATGAATGTTTCGTTATTAAAACGTATTAAAGTGTTACGTAATCGGTGATCAAATTAAGTTGAAAAACTAATTATGAAGATTTTTTTAAACTATCGATCCCCAGCAGTTCGAACGAAATCTTTAGGAAAATCTGTGTTTTAGATATTAGAAAAATTTACGCTAAAATAGCATACCACTTCAAACCCTATTTGACAATATCCAACTGCTCGTGATACTAGAACAAAAGGGCATAAATTCTTACCTATCCCTTTCGCTAAAATAACGTTTGACCAAAGAATCTTTAGATGCCTTCAAACATTGCTAAACAATGCACTTTCACTTTCTATTATTACAGTTCACAATTTTCGCCAAATATTAATTGTAAACCAAGTCTTGGATCACCAGCCAAGACACTCAAACGTTTTTTTAAACCTCCAAGCATTACCAATGGTACGAAATTGATTGTTTTTCTTTTTTTTAATTTTATTATAATACTAGCTGGTTCCCGGCATGCGTTGCAATGCCTTTTTCTAAGAAATGCATTGTTTCTCCCTGAATCACTTTTCCCGTGCGTCCCCGTTCCCCTCCCGCGCCCCCTTCCTAGCTAGCACTATAAATTATAGCCTATATGTTATTCTGATGTATTATTGTAAAGTTTCATTAAAATCCATTCAGTAGTTTTTGCGTGAAAGAGTAACAAACATACATACATCCATACAAACTTTAGCGTTTATAATATTAAGTAAGATTGTGTTCTAAACTACGGTGAGTGATATCTTGTACTACATTGTATTGTAATCTGCGCCTGCTCTCCATCCTGTAGATGGAGACGAGGGTATATTTAGAAATTTCAAAATTCAAAGTATGAAAGGGGATGAGGTTTATAAATATTTAGGATACCCGCAATCGAATAGATTAGATCACACTAGTATTAAAAATGATATTAGGATTAAATTTCAAACTAGGATCAGAAAATTTTTAAAATGCAATCTATCTGCTAAAAATTTAGTAAAAGCAATAAATACTTGGGCAATACCTCTACTAACGTACTCATTTGGCATAATTAAATGGTCCAATACAGATTTAGATAGTTTAGAACGATTAATTAGAACTACGTTAACAAAATTTAATTGCCATCATCCAAATTCAGCTATAGAACGAATTAATTTACCTAGAAATTTAGGAGGTAGAGGTGTAGTCAAAATAACATCTTTGAAACACAATCAGGTAGAAATGCTTAGAAATTTTTTCCATAGGAAAGCTAATAGCTCAGAAATGCACAAAATAATTTGCAAGGCAGATAGAAATATTACACCTTTAAATTTATATGACGAGAATGGCAACATTCTTATAAATACTAACCAGGAATTATTAGATTCCTGGTCAAATAAAATTATTCACGCAAAACACTTCAATTATCTCAACCAAACGTATGTTGACAAACTTTCGTCAAACAAATGGTTGAGTATTGGAGAGTTGAGCGCAGAAATAGAAGGATTTATGCTTGCCATTCAAGATAGAGTCATTAATACTAAAAATTATAGAAAGCATATAATCAAAGATATAAATCAAATTGATGATTTATGTAGAAAATGTTTGGCTTTTCCCGAAACTATAGAACATATTATATCGGGATGTTCTATATTAGCGCCTTCCGAGTATACATTTAGGCACAATCAGGTTTTAAAAATAATTCACCAAAGTTTGGTAATTAAACATAACTTGATTGATTGCCGTAATGTAGTACCTTATTATGAATATGAACCAAATTCATTTATAGAAAATGAATTTTATAAAATATATTATGATAAAACTATACTAACAGACAGAACAATTAGTCATAATTCATAATAGACCTGATATAGTTTTACATGACAAAATTAAAAAAAAATAACTTAAATCATTGATGTAGCTATTCCAAATTCCTGTAATATTCAAAAAACTGTTTCTGAAAAAATTTGAAAATACACAGATTTAGGAAATGAGATTAAAAGAATTTGGCATTCTCGGACTATAAAAATATTACCATTTGTTATTTCGGCCACTGGCATAATACCTAGGAATCTGATTCAAAATTTAAGCATATTAGATTTGTCAAAGAATTTGTATATAAAAATGCAAAAAGCAGTAATTTTAAATACATGTAGGATTACAAAAGATTTTTTAAATATTTATATTGAGGGATCAGTAGGATTTATAGGTTCAATTAGAAATGCCACAGAGCCGAACCCTCTGATATGAAAATATCTGGAGTCGGTGAATTATATTCCCATTTGGTCTCTAGTGGGTTGACATGTTGGTCTTGTATTGTTCTGTATTTATAATACTTATATAGTGCAATTGCATAACGTGGATTCACTAGATGATCATTTGGGGAAGTGTATGAAAGGGTTTAGTTTTTCCTTCTTTTTTTTTTTTTTTTTTTTTTTTTTTTTTTTGGGGGGAAAATTTAACCCGGACATTTAAATCTGGTGCGTAAATAATTGGCTAATTTATATAGCGCCGTTTTCGTGGAAAATCACCTCAAGGGCGCTGTACAAATAATATATAAAATAATTAATGGCTTATAACTAAGATTTACAATTACAACTAGTGACTTACATCTAAGACTTATAGCTACTTATATTACTGGCTTACAACTAAGATTTACATATATAACTAGTGACTTACATCTAAGACTTATAGCTAGTGACTTATGACTAAGGCATGTGTAAAAGCCCCGAAAAAGGGCGTTAATCAATAAATAAATATAGATTCTAACCTAAAACTGGTGACTTATTAACACACATATTTACAATTAAGATTAGCGCCAGAAGAAGTAGGAAGTTCAGTACATTACACGTGGTAACCTTTAAATAACGATGAATATATTTTTTTTAAATATGTATTCTAGCTCGATTGTCATCAATGTTCCTACTTATACCATATAGTTTTCCCAAAGGCAGTGAAAAATCAATATTATTATGACAACATTTCTTTTACAAACCGATATTACTATTCCGTATTGTTTCATAAGACACTGACGCGACATTAGAATATTCGTGATAAAGTGTTTTATTACGCACCAGATTTAAATGTCCGGGTTAAATTTTCCCCACAGGAAAAACTAAACCCTTTCACACACTTCCACAAATGATCATCTAGTCAACCCACGCTATGCAATTGCACTATATAAGTATTATAAATACAAAATAATACAAGAACAACATGTCAACCTACTAGAGACCAAATGGGAATATAATTCACCGACTCCAGATATTTTCATATCAGAGGGTTCGGCTCTGTGGCATTTCTAATTGAACCTATAAATCCTACTGATCCCTCAACATAAATATTTAAAAAATCTTTTGTAATCCTACATGTATTTAAAATTACTGATTTTTGCATTTTTATATACAAATTCTTTGATAAATCTAATATGCTTAAATTTTGAATCAGATTCCTAAGTATTATGCCAGTGGCCGAAATAACAAATGGTAATATTTTTATAGTCCGAGAATGCCAAATTCTTTTAATCTCATTTCCTAAATCTGTATATTTTCTATTTTTTTCAGAAACAGTTTTTTGAATATTAGAGGAATTTGGAATAGCTACATCAATGATATAAGTTTTTTTTTTAATTTTGTCATGTAAAACTATATCAGGTCTATTATGACTAATTGTTCTGTCTGTTAGTATAGTTTTATCATAATATATTTTATAAAATTCATTTTCTATAAATGAATTTGGTTCGTATTCATAATATGGAACTACATTACGGCAATCAATCAAGTTATGTTTAATTAACAAACTTTGGTGAATTATTTTTAAAACCTGATTGTGCCTAAATGTATACTCGGACGGCGCTAATATAGAACATCCCGATATAATATGTTCTATAGTTTCCGGAAAAGCCAAACATTTTCTACATAATATAAAAGTGTTGTAACAGTTGAATATGTCAATAACTTCTTCATAAATATAGGATCTAATTTAGCAAAACAAGCTACGCAATGTGATGGAGCAGTACAAACAAATGAAACTCCTGAGCAAAGAAAAAAGCTCGAGTTTAAACAAATCACAGCTGATGAAATCAAAAATACAATTTCTTCTCTAAAATCAAATGTATCTTCCGGGGAAGACTTAATAACAACAAATGCAATAAAATTTCTCTGTAAAGAACTTATCGTACCTCTAACATATCTAGTAAACATGGCTATAACTGAAAGCGTATTCCCCACAGCTCTCAAAAAAGCTATTGTAATACCAATATATAAACAAGGATGTAAAAGTGATATAAACAACTATCGACCAATAAGCCTACTCAATACATTTTCCAAAATATTGGAGAGAATATTAAAAAAACAACTCCTTTCCTACTTAGAAGAAAATAAAATATTATCAGAAACACAGTACGGATTTAGGGAGAATCTAAGTACTGGTGACGCCATAGAAACTATTACAGATATGATTATAAAAAGTTTAGACAGAGGAGAAAAAACACTGGCAATCTTCATAGACTTACAAAAGGCATTTGATACAATAGATCACAAAATCCTTTTTGCAAAACTTTCAAAAATTGGTATGTCAAATAGAACTCTAAACTTATTAAAAAGCTATATGATGGAGCGTACACAGAGCGTTCAAATTAACAAGAAAAAAAGCAAACCTCTCCTCATCAACCATGGAGTACCGCAAGGAAGCGTACTAGGACCGATATTATTTCTAATATACATAAATGATATCGGTAGCCTAGGAACGAGAGGAAAAATCATAAGCTTTGCTGACGATACAGTAATTGTATTCAACGAAAAAGACTGGAGAAGTACCTACAAAGAAGCGGAACATGGACTTGGTCTACTGCAAAACTGGCTTAAGAGAAATTCCCTTACACTTAATGTCAATAAAACAAAATATCTGACATTTTCTATAACAGCCAGAGGACAGCCAGAGGATGACTTTAATCTCAAATTACATACATGCCAAGAAAACAATCAAAATCAAGGCTTATCATGCCACTGTCCTACCATAGCACACTCCAAAAGTATCAAATATCTTGGTATTGAAATTGATGATAATCTCCGATGGAACGCACACATTGAAGTAATCACAAAAAAACTCACCAGGTACATTTACTTCTTTAGAGCCATCCGTAACATCCTCAACATAAACGACATTAAGAAAGTGTACTACGCTTTATGTCAATCACAAATAGAATACGGGATAACTGGATGGGGGTCTGCTTTGAGCACTCACACAGAGCGACTCAATATAGCCCAAAAAGGAGTACTGAAGACAATACTGAAAGTTCCGCTTAGAACTCCGACGGAAGAAATATTTAATAACTTTCAAGTCTTCAATGTACAGAAACTTTATTCAAAAAATATTTTATTTAAACTGAAAAAAAACATATATGTATACTCCACTGCCCAACATAAATACTCAACCAGGTCAGTAAGCAATAACATCCTGGTTACTCCCAGTTTGAACACATCTTTTGGACAGAGAAATAATAAATTCCATGCTATAAAATTATACAATGCTCTACCAGATCAAATCAAAAATATAAAGGAAATGAATATATTTAAAACAAAAGTAAAAATATGGCTGAGAGATCAAAGTGATAATAAAATTACAAACATCATGAAGACGATATAAAGACAATCCATAACCAAATACAAATATTTTAAAAAACTACAGGCCACCTCAGAACAGGAAATCCTAGTGAGGAGGTCTGTGAAAAAAAAAAGAATCCATACTTATTATATACATCATACATACATGTACAAACCTTGTTATTGAAATTAAAAAAAAAAAAATTAAAAAAAAAATCATCAATTTGATTTATATTTTTGATTATATGCTTCCTATAATTTTTAGTATTAATGACTCCATCTTAAATGGCAAACATAAATCCTTCTATTTCTGCGCCCAACTCTCCAATACCCAACCATTTGTTTGACGAAAGTTTGTCAACATACGTTTAGTTGAGATAATTGAAGTGTTTTGCGTGAATAATTTTATTTGACCAGGAATCTAATAATTCCTGGTTAGTATTTATAAGAATTTTGGCATTCTCATCATATAAATTTAAAGGAGTAATATTTCTATCTGCCTTGAAAATTATTTTGTGCATTTCTGAGCTATTAGCTTTCCTATGGAAAAAATTTCTAAGCATTTCTACCTGATTGTGTTTCAAAGATGTTATTTTGAAACACAATTTTTATTATTATTATTGTTATCAAGCTTACTTTGTTGAATTTAAAGTTTCCCTTTTACGCATTAATAATATTATTACCTATTTATTTTAGAGTACATACCAAAATAATCCTCAAATAATGAAATTCGCCGAAATTCCGTACTCTTTTTTAATATACACAAAATTCAAAAATGGTTTCCCCTCAAAGTAAAACTTTTCCATCAATATTATTATTATATTCAATTTTCAATAAAAGTTTCATTTTTAATATGCTTGCCTCGTGTTTCTGCTACTTAAAAATCTGTAACAACGCATTTTATTCGATGTAATATATTGTAAAATATGGTTTCTGCAAAGCATCATCAGATAAAAATGTTTCTTAAATATCTAAAACGCATCCCATTAATTTAAGCTTTTCTGAATTAGTCCGATTTTAAAATCTGGTAGCATGGAGAAAATGACTAACGACCAAACAAGTTTGTGGCGTCGAAAATTTCTAAAATATTTGAAAAATTTGTCAAAATGAGACTACTCCTATTATTGGAAGAAAAAAAAATTCCGCATTATAACCAATATGGTTTTAAACCTAATCTAAGAACTCATGATTCTATTTCAAAATTGACTTCTCTAGTTATGGGGAATTTCGATTGACGTCGAAAGTGCCTAGAAATATTTATTGATCTAAAAAAGGTTTTGTTAGTGTGTCGCGTTCTAGGTTGGTTGCTGAGCTGGAGTAAAGTGAACTGGAAGACAAAGTTTTAACTCGATACCAGAGTTATTCAGAAAATAGAGAACAGTACGTTTAACTATACACATTGAGTGTCTTCCGATTATGGAATACCACAATGCAGCAATCAGGTCTATACTTACTTGCGTCTATGATATCGACAGTCACCCTCTTAGTGGAAGTGTCATCTCGTATACGGGTGACACAGTTATCATTGTCGAAGGTATAACATGGACAGATATGACAGTAGCTGTGAATGATGATATGAACGCTTTGAAGAAATGGTTTGATGATAACTTTTTATGTCTTATTTGCCTTTTTACCTTAATACATGTACAGTCGTTCAGTGTATAGTCGTTCATGTGTGGAGGTGTTTATAACGATAAACGTAAATTCTTGAAAAATATCTCAGATGTCGAATGCCTGATGATCACTAAACAAAGTAATACTTTTGTTTTTCTGTATCTTTGTCTCTTTCAGATTTTCGTTTTTAGATTATTATTGTTATCTTCTTCTTCAATGATATCAAATAAGATGTCTAGGCATTACCCAAGAATTCACCGCTAGAGCCGCTGTTAGTAGCTTTGACCTGGATCATGGATGGGGGTAGAGGGATGATGGTTTAACAGGGGGGCAAAGGTAAACTCACTTCAGAGGAACACGAGTGTGTCAGCGGCGTAAAGTAGGTCACTGAATTCCAGGTAGACCAGATACCCGCTAGTCTTACCCTTACCATGTTAGACACGCTGACAGTGCAAGGAGAATAACCGTTGCCCTTAAGGAAAGCCCGACAAGCCTGTCCAACACTGAACATAAGATAGCTGACGATGTTACCGTAATATTTTTAATTTCTGTATTAAATCATTTAAACGAAAATGGTTCACCCTGCCTGCAGCCCAGATTTGAAATAGCCTGATTTTTATTTATTTTTACATTTGAAAACATAATTTGCCAGGGGAAGAGTTACTGATGTATGTAGATGACATGAAGGCCAATTTTTACAGCAAATTTTGTGAATATACGTGACCGGTTTTAAGATGTTGTGTCAGTGATATAAGAAATGCTTTGACGTTCAAATAGATTGCCGAGTATTTCCATTGGTTAGAAATGACTCATTGTTTGCCAAAATAACAATTATGCCATAAGTATTTATTATTTGATGTATGTATGTTTTTCATGTATTTTTATTATTATTTCTTTCTCATTTTCCAATTATTTCTCATGTTAAATTTGTACTGCCTTTATTTATGTAAAAGCCCTCCGGGCGTAAAACTAGTTAGAAAAAGATAATAAAAAATTATGGCTAATTTCCGAGTAATAACTAGTATCGTTGGTTGGTCAGTTGTCAGTTGGTCAGAAATGTTTGAAATCCCGTTGTTTGCAAAAATAATTATTTTGCCATAGGTATATTATTAAGGCTAATTTTCTTCAGTCTAATCTTTTATCAAATATTTACCCACAATTTAAGATAAAAATAAATGCAATCGGACAAGGTTAAAATGAGATATTAGTGTAATTGAATATAAAAAATGCGCATAATTTGCCAGTAGAATTTGAATAGTCGCCGAAACATTGTATCGCTTTGTACTACAATCGGAACATTTTTTTACAACAAATATGAGAAATGGCACGTACAACGTTGATTAGTATAGGATTGGGAACACCGGCCGTTAGGATTTTGATCAACTTGAATATTTTGATCTAGGTGTCCGTCAATTAGTCCGTCAATTAGTCACTCTCGTGACGGTGACTAATTGACGAAGTACGTTTGTATGAAACAAGACAGTTCACTACATTTTTTAAAATCAATCACAGGACTTGGCAATTGGAAAGAGAAAACCCTTACCTTTGATGGGTTCATCTGCTGTTCTGGTCCGATCTTGATGCTGGCTGCTCTCCACGATAACGGCATAACGATGGTTACAAGTACCAACACTTTTGGAATTAATTAATTAGCATTTTGACGATAATTAGCGAGATTTCGAGAGCGAGATATGAACAATATCACGGTGAATTTTCAACTGATTTAATGTGGGTAATTTTAGATTTTGTGCATTATTGTAGATGTGTTCCACGTAGGTATGCAACACCTTCCTCTTCTTCTAATAAGTAGGGACTTTCAAGGAAAGGAAAAAGACGAAGGAAGAAAATAACAAATGAAGGACTTGGGAACATGGGTTTAGTTTTTAAGCTGTTTCAGAACTAAACAGATGTTGATTTGGATTAACCTGAAAATTTTGAAGATGATATTAAGATTTACCTCAATAGTCATCTCAGGTGACCGGCACTTGTTTGTTTTATTAAACTTGTCTTACCCCGCTTCTCGGTTAATGCGGAATACTTCTTTTTCAAACAGTTAGATTTAGTACTTTTGAATGTAGCTTTAACTTTGTGGTTATCCATTATAGATAAATGAAAATGATAAATGTTTGCCCTGAAGAAGGAACGGTCGGCTTTACTCAAATATACAAAACGAAGTAACATTGTTTCATTTATCTAGTTAGATTTAGCTTTATTATCACGAAAAGTGAATATTTACGTCGGGGGAGACGAAAAATATGCATGCTACATTTTAATTTTGTTAAAAATAATCCACTTACGCGATATACGAACTGCACTACGCTATATTTATATTATCTACATTTTATAGAAAATTCGTGCTGTCAGTAGTAGAAAAATTATGATTTCCAAATAAAACAATAATTTATTCATGTTATGAAAGTGAATGCAGAATAATTACACATACCCGTTAGTCAAACCCTGCTTGCCATATAAACCATTCAAACCTGGGATGTATATCTTTTTGATGTTGACTCGCAGATTCCGCAACTTGAACCTCAACCCAGTACCACTGTATCGGGAATAATTCGAATTAGGTACTTTTGTTTTATTTATGAATGTATTATTTAAGTATTTTATAATATTGGTACGAGTTCTTTCAAATATCATATTATATGATTTTCTATTAATTAAAATATGAATATTCCGTATTATCCGTGAAGCAGGTTTATACATTTTTGCCTTGATTTTGACGACAAATTTAAAATTTGGAACAGATGATTTATCAAGTCTAGTTCCTAAGCGTTGTGTATTTTTTTAGTACCGACTGTAATTTGCTTTATAGCATTCTCTGAATAGCGTTGTTATTTTATTTATTTCACTGACTATGATTTGTGGTATTGTTTCAAAGCAATTCGCGGTAATACATACAACATGCATATTTATGAATAGCTCGTACAAAATTCATTCGCAACGTTTCAGTTCAGCACGTAATCAACCTAAAGGTTTAGTGTTACATGAAAAAACGCTGGGCGTTTCATTTTTCCGCGTAAATATTTGGCAGGTAAATTCGTTTTTACTTCTATATCCGCACATGTGAAACAAACAAAAAAGTTAACCCGTTAAACCAATGCATTGTTTTATAGCAGATGAGACTTCCATTTGTTTTTTTTTACAGCACCTAAATAAATAAGTGCTAGTAATACAAAAAATGTTACTAACATAAAACACGGCAGTAGAGTGTAAAAAAAAAACAGAGCGTACAATTCACACGCGATAAAGGTGAAACCTTCAGAAAACTAAAGTAGACAAGAGTGGGCAAGCTACGAAGTACCGCACAAAGAAGAGACCGATTATACTATCGCATTATTCTCTTAGCTAAATCCTATAGATGTTTGCTTTTGTCTTTTTAGTGTCGCTATTTTTCGTTTCATCGAGTTTTAAATCACAACGGTGCTAAAGAAGTGTTCACTTCAATAATAAGTAACTTATGTTGTTAAGTGCTAATATTTTGCTAACACCTCTCTAAGGTTGAGATAAAATTTTACTAAATATTTTTTATTAGCAGAAACCAGAACCTACATCATAATAATATATAGACATAGTAACAATATTAACAATGTACTGAAAAGAAAATAAAAAAGATTCCAGAGGAAGTGCACTTAATTCGAGATAGATTTAGACGACGCCACAAGCCAAAAATATATGTTTCTTAAGTATGCCTTATATCGCAACGAATTAAGGTAATAGGCAAAAAAAATCGCTTGGCAAACGTGGTCTAGAGTCTAGAGGTCACGATTTCAAGTGCAAAAATAGTTTTTATATCTTTTTGTAATGATATATAAGAAAGAAAAAAAGTTAATCAATTGAAACTATCAGCTAGATTATTTTAGTCAAATAATTGTATTTTCTTACGTGCGTTCTAACATTTCTAATAAAAAAAATTAAAAAATTGTAGTTTACGTATTTTTTTAATAAAGTAATTACCTAACAATTTTATTTTAGTTCAACTCAATGTAAACGGTATGAAAAACCTCAATACATCCAACACATATTTTTTGTATTTATAATGTAAACTGATTCTTAGTAAAGATTAATCTAAATTAGTCAGTTAGCATTAATCTAATCTTCGCTCTAATGGAATTTTCCCCTTGAACACTGTTTGAGATCTATGCAAAATATTTTTTAAGGGGAGCTTATTTTAGCTTTCAGTATATTATAACGATGTTCTCGACTCTCTCATCGTATTCTCCTTCTGATGGGCGAGCTTCTCTTCTACTGCTTCTTCTTGGCGGCCTCATCATCACGGGAAACCTTGGCCCACGCTCCGACAAGCAAACCTCGATGTGGCCTGTGGATGACATAAAATGGTTGATGCGACCGTGAGACATGTAGGATGTATGTTCTCCTGCGCAGGAATGGGGCATGGGTTCACCTGAATGTAATCAATAACTAGCCTGTCAACATCGAGTCCCTTGTAGTCAGCGTTGGGCTTCGCTCCGTTGGACTTTGAATGATATGAAAGTAAAATATAATTAAACGATCAAAGAAAATGATTTTGGTGAAGGAAATACAATAGAAAAATTAGGAAAGAAAATAATTTAACCTCAGTGGTCGGGGGCTAAAGCTTTCGACTAAGAATCTCGCTTTCTTCAGTTATAATCAGTTGATACTCACATAAAAAAAAAAACTTAATAAAATCCCAAAATGCCAATAGCATATGAACATTTTTTTAATCTTGAGTTCTGGAATCGTGGTATTTTCTTTTTAAATGCAATACCAACCTTTAGTACATTATATCAAAGCTTGAAACCTTTAAATGTTAATAAACTTGTCTTACTCACGTTGAGCCCATTTACCAAATGAACTCTGTTCCGGTAAGCCTCAAAAACATAGTGAACCTTTATTATACGACTTCGTTATTAAACTATGAATAATACACCCATTCATTAGCAGCTGTACCAGGTAATAAAACCATCTGGGAGATGAAACACTTTTTTATTAATTATTTATTCTTTCTGACTCCTTTGAGAACGTTAATTATTTAGTGTACACGTTTAGGCCCTTTTCAGGCCCTTCTGGAAAGCTTAACCACACAGACTAATTTCTGTTAAAAACTGACAACAACTGAATACACTTTAAATCTTATGAATTATAATTTAGGTCTTACTATTTACTCTCTCAGGAATGTATAAAGGCAAAGCATTAATTCTGTTGCAGAGAAAATAAAGAAAAATTGTGGTAAGTTTTTCAGTTTCATTTTTATTTATTACTAGCGAGTTCCCGGCATGCGTTGCTATGCCACTTTATAAAGAAAATGTTTCTCCCTGCGTGTTCTTTCCCATTCGTCCCGTTCCCCTCCCGCGTTTACACACCGCCTTCCCTCTCCCCTTCCCCTCTCCCGCTTCCCCGTCCCGCGAACTCCCCTCCCGAGTTCCCCTCCCCTTCCCGCATTCCATACATTAGTCTCGCATTCAGTTTTCAAACAACTAGCGTGCCACCTATTGCATTTTTTATACAAATTTCATAATGCCAGAGCTCACCAGTATACATAGAAACCATTGCGGGCATGCACTCATCGAAACCCCAAATTTTCATCACAGTCGGATGAATGGTTAGTTACGCATAATTTCAAGATGCCAGACTCACTTTTGTATATAGAAACCATCTTAGGCATGCGCACATCATACCCCCAAAGTTTCATCGCAATCGGATGAATGGTTAGCTATGCATAATTTCATTATGCCAGAGCTCACCATTGTATATAGAAACCATCGCGGGCATGCGCACATCAAATCCCCAAGGTTTCATCGCAATCGGATAAATGGTTTAGCAACGCACAGACATCTCATTTATGTATTCTTATAAAAGCATATATATTTTGATATTTTATACATACATTACCTATAGACTATAGAAGAAAAAAACATTGCTTTAACAAAACAAAATTCTTCCCTCGAATCCCGAGTTGTACTTCTAGAAGGCCAACTCGAAAACATCGAAAGAACTTCAAGAGCCAAAAATGTGGAGGTGAGAGGAATCACAGAAACTAACGGAGAAAATCTGAAAAATATATTCCACAATATATGCACCACTATCCACTCAAAAGTGGATACCTCAAACATTGAAGCGGCCTACAGGACTTCGCAAAAAAATAAAAATGGACCGATTATATTTAAATTGACCTCCAATCATGTCCGGGACCAACTGCTATCGGATCTTAAAAGTTTCCATAAACAAGCATCGAGTCCTGAAGAGAAGCTTAATACACTGAACATGGGAATTGCCGGACCGAGCTCGCCAGTCTACATTTCGGAACACCTGACATTTCGTGGTAGCCATCTATGGTACCTGGCTCGCCAAGCTGCTAAGGATAAGAAAGTTAAATATGCGTGGGTCAAAGCGGGCCAAATTTACGTACGCAGAGATATCGGAACACCCGCAATTCTTGTATCTAATGCAGACAAACTGGCTTTACTCTCTGAAAATTCCCCATAGTATTATTATTCTTTTTAGTATTATTATTATTTTTATTATTATTCTTTTTATTTTTAATGCATTGAAATATCAAAACTTTTTTCTACGGTCGCCAGCAGTAAAAACTATTCACAAAATTTATTTTCTAGATTACTCGCAAATTATTTCTTCCGCTTCTGTTCTTCATACAAAACCAAACAAAATTCCAACTATCTATTATGTAATATATACTACACCAATTTTATATAAATGGATGATAATATAACAAATCTTTTGGACAACATCTCGCAGATTCCATGTATTGAAACCAATAGTTCCATAGAAGTTAAAAAAACCCTAAATAAATCTAACTTAAAAATATTTTCCATGAACGTTAGAAGTATAAACAAAAACTTCAATGAACTTATGATATTACTTACAGAACTTGACTCAGACTTTGACTTGCTTATCTTGAGCGAATGCTGGATTAAAGATAACTATATTCCTAAAAACATAAAAAACTATAACCATTACAACACACATAATAACCAATCACAAAATAATGGCGTTATTATTTACATAAAAAATAACATACAACACTCTGTAAAGGAACTCACATTAACTAACTCGAATTGTCTTAAACTCGAAATAGAAAAAAGCGTTACTATTCTATGTATATACCGATCACCGAGCACATCCAACATAACACCATTTTTAAAAGCACTTAATCAAATTCTGGTATGTATTAGAGATCGTGAAAATGTCCTTATTATTGGTGACCTTAATATCAATATTATAAATACAATTCATCCTCAAGCCAACGATTACATAAATCTACTAACTTTGCAAGGATTTCTACCAGCTATTACAGCCCCCACTCGTGTATCAGAGTTATCCGCCAGTTGCATAGACCACGTTTATGCCAAATGCAAACTAAATATCAATTCTTTAGTATATCAATGCACTGTTACAGACCACTACGCCACTATCACCTCCATTTCCCATAAAATACAAAAACCACCAGCATCTACAATACAACTAAAGAAAATTTCTTATGATATCAGCGCTCTTGAGGCGATTTTTCGCAAAAACAGCGCTATATAAGTTGTCCAAATTTATTATTATTATTATGATATCCTCTACAAACTGGTTTCCGAGGAAAATTGGTCAAATTTTTATAAACTAGGTGATCCAAATTTAGCCTGTGAATCTCTCATCGACATCCTTCATAAACATCTAAAAAATGCTACATTCAACACAAACAACAACCAAAGTAGTCGTAAAATTAAACTAAAACCTTGGATAACAAATGGTATTTTACACTGCATTCGTAAGCGTGACAAACTCCATAAGTATTGTAAAAATAATCCTACTGATTATGAATCTCTCTTATTCTATAAACGTTACAGAAATGCTTGTAAAAAAATAGCATGTACGGCCAGAGAAGACTATTATAGGAAACAGATAGAGGAAGCTGCTAATGACAACAAACAAATCTGGAATATTGTCAAAGAAATATGCTACACAGAAAAAGTGACAACGCCCATAAATAAGATCACCATCGCAGATAAAACATTAAATGCAACTGAAAACTCTGAAACAATCACAAATCATTTCAACCAATTCTTCTCCACAATCGGATCAGACCTAGCAAATAATATCCTTAATAAAAATAAAGCATCTGAAGATAGCCTTGCAAACAATATCTCTCTGGACAATATGAGTTATAACCCTTTCATTCTCTCTCCAACAACAGAACAAGAAATCAATGAAATCATCACTTCACTCAAAAATACACACTCCACGGGAATTGACAACATATCTACTAAACTAATTAAACACCTCAAACCTATCATCACTAAACCCCTTGAACATATTACGAATCTAAGTTTTCGAACTGGCCTTTTCCCAAATACACTAAAACATTCAACAATAATTCCTGTCTTTAAATCAGGGGACAGATCATCCGTGAATAACTACAGACCAATATCTTTGCTGAGTCCGATCTCAAAAATAATTGAAAAAACGGTAAAACGAAGACTCTACAAATTTCTTGAAGACAATGAAATCCTGTCAAGCAATCAATACGGCTTCCGCAAAGGTCGTAGTGCCTCAGATGCAATTGCAGCTTTTACTAAATTAATATCTGATAATCTCGATAAAAGTCGCAAACCCCTTGCTGTATTCTTGGACCTAGCTAAAGCCTTTGATACTGTATCTCACCATATACTTCTGAAAAAACTCCTGCAGATTGGAATAAAAGGGATTCCGCTTGAATGGTTCAAGAGCTACCTAACAAACAGATCCCAGTCAACTATTATCAATTCCGCTAAAGAATACAGAAGTTCAAGTTTACCAATCACGTATGGCGTGCCCCAAGGCAGTGTATTAGGCCCACTTCTCTTTCTAATATACATTAACTCTTTATGCAATTTGAATACTGGTGGCACTATAATATCTTTCGCTGATGACACAGTTATTGTATTTGAAGGTGAAAATTTTAATTCAACCTTTGAAAAAGCAAACTATGGCATAAATGTAGTAAAACACTGGTTAGATTCCAACCTCCTTACTCTTAATATTGATAAAACAAAATACCTAATTTTTTCTATACAGAAACCAAATCTCCCCCAAAACTGTCATAAACTTACCATACATTCATGTTCACAGAACCCTAACACGCCTACATCACTTCACAAAAACTGTTCATGCAATGACCTAAAAATATCAAACGAAATTAAGTACTTAGGGGTTATTATTGACGATCACCTGCGTTGGGAGGCACACATCAATTCTACAACAAAAAAACTTCGCAAATTATGCTACATTTTCTACTCTCTCAGATCTATTCTTAACTTACAAACACTGAGATGTGTTTACTTTGCACTTTTTCAATCAATTGCTACGTATGGTATTGTGGGATGGGGAGGGTGTGCAATGTCAATTCTATATCCCATAGTCCTAATTCAAAAACTTCTGCTAAGGATAATATTCAAATGTAACCCATCACACCCATCAGAACCACTTTATAAAAAATTCTCAGTGTTAGACATTCGACAATTATATATAAAGACAATTCTCATATTCCTATGGAAAAATGATTTGATGGAAAAAACACAAAACAAAATTCACACTCGGTACTCGTCACACCTAAAATGCATAATTCCTACGACTAAAACAACTTTCGCACAGCGACAGTTCTCCTACATTGCCCCCAAAATGTTCAACTCACTGAGTATTGAGACTAGGAAATCGAAAACTGATAAGCTTTATAGCAAAAGTGTACAGGATTGGTTATTTACAAAGGGGAGGAACTATTTTAAAAAAATGCCTGAAGTCAACGAGTTAAGTTTACTTTAAAGTTAGTAAATTTGCTTTATCACTATTATTTTAAATTTTTATTACATTCAAATTCAAAAAAAAAAAAAAACTTTTGATAATTATCATAATAATATTTATATTTGGATGATTTATTTTCAACATCTCCACAAGTAGAGTCATTATTTATTTATCTACTTATCATGTATTTACGTACCTATTTTATTTAGCAAAACAGCAGCCTACAATAAGAATAGTTTATTTTTATGTTTATTATTATATAAATCTACCTTATTGAAACCACTTAAAGGAGTCGTTGTTATATAAAAACATTGTACCTAACTAAACTATATATTAATTAACCAATAACAATTCTTACATTTATATAATTATATATTAATAATTCGACTACCATAATACGGGCATGTGCCTAGCATGGTAGTCGAACCACCTGTTAAAAACTGTATAAAAAGTTATATAATGAATAAAGAAAAGAAAAAAAAAAAAAAAAAAAAGACTAGGAAGTACCCAACATGCGTGGCAATACCATTTAATAAAGGAATTATTTCTCCCTAAGTGCCCTTACCCATTCGTCCCGTTCCCCTCCGCCTCCCCTTCCCCTCCTGTGTCATCTTCCCCTCATGCGTTCCCCTCCACTTTTTTTAGAAGAATGGAAGTTTTTTTTTTAATTTATGAAGCAATAAATTAAATCAGAAATAAAAAAAAATATTTAAATTAAAGCTGCCATGGGATGTAAAAAAATAATCGTGAATAAATTCCTCGAAACATATGAATTAGTGATTAAACCACATATCCCGTCAGTACAACGCAGTAGCGTTAATGAATAACTTTAAAAACTTCTGCGTGTTGGAAGAGTGTGCCTCGGTGAATCTCATGTAACGTGGTATTATAATTACAGCAAGGGTATTATTCCAGTACATAATTCATCGATCATATCAAAACATACTACAATATCGATAGTATCCAACACAGTAAAATATAGGAAAAAGTAATTAATGAACAACTTGTTGATTATATGGAAAACCAAAAATGTATTAAACCTAGTCAATACGGTCTCGGAGAAAAACTAAGCGAGACAGTTAATTCAGCAAGGCAATTGCAGAATTAACTAGATTTATTTATAAAACATTAGATAGAGGAAAACATATTGAACAATTTCCATTGATCTCAGTAAAGCTTTTGATGGTGTTTCACATTCGAATTTAATTAGTAAACTGAATAATATAGGAATTACTGCTTTAAAAAATACAGCTGGTAAAATTAATCTAATCTAAAACGAACCAGGTGAAATAGAAAAAATAAATTTTGGAATTCAACAAGGAACTGTATTAGGCCCTTTACTGTTCATTTTAATGAAATTTTTGAACTCCCGATCATTGGAAATATTATATCTTAGGCGGATGAAACAGCGGTAACTATTAAAGTAAATTCTTTGAAAGATGCCGAAGTATCGGCAAATAATGTAGTAAATATAATAAAACTATGGTTTGACACACATTTATTTTCGGAAAATGTTGAAAAACTCATTTTCTACCTTTTAGCCTAACAGAGAGTATCTCAAAAATGTAAACAATAAAATTCACGACAGAAATTGTCTACTTAGAATTACACCTTGTAACTTGTAACTCCAATATACATAAATAGTAGAGAAAAAATAATATATCTCGGAATAATTATCAAATGGAAAAGTCAAATAAACTCCACAGTAGACAGAATCAGGAAACTGTTTATGTATATTTTTTAGATTTAGAAATACTTTGTCATTAAACATACTAAACGATATTTATTTTGCACTTGCGCATTTTGTGCTACAATATGGAATCGTGGCTGGGGGGTGTATGAAAATTCCTACTGCCCCTTGAAACAATTCAAAATATACTAATAAAAATTATCTTAAAAAAGCCATATACCCTACGATAAAAATATTCCAAGATTTCCCAGTTCCCACACTTTACAAATTACGACAAAATTGCACTACTTCAGTTATATAAAGATTTCTTTAATAAAAATAATATCGAACCATTAAATATTAGCATAAGAAATAGTGCATAATAAAATAAATAAATAAATATTAGCATAATAATTCGTGCACTAACTTTAGCACTCGTATGAACTGCAACAACACAGTATCACTACGTGCAAGGGAAAAAAATTATTCAATCAATTACCCTTTGATATACGAACAGAAGAAAACTACGACAATTTTAAAAAGAATAACAAAAATTGTAGTACTACCATTTGATTTTTACTCATTCTTCGGTGTATTATGTATTGTATATCATGTTTAATGTATTATGTAAAACTTATTCATATTGTTATTGCTTTTACATATTATCTTACCATATCTCAATGTAATTTCAGATTCGAAATCCACATTGGAAATTAATTATTGTTATTTTACTTCACTCTGTAACTTTTCAAATTGTTGTAATAATATTTAAGTTTTCCTCTCCTAAGCACAAGCATCTGTTTAATTTAGAGAGTGTATGAAATATTACATCAAACAATATTATTATGTTGTAAAAATGAAGAAAGAAAAAGTTTTAACGATTTTACTAACTGAAACTATGACTTCATGACTAGTTCTTGAGAGCTAACTAGTGACCGACCGAAGGTTCGGTTTCGGCAAAAAAATCTAGTTTCGGCATCAGTTTCGATTTCGGCAGATTTTCTGCCGAACCTTCGGCCGCACCGAAACTCTGCAAAAGATCTCAATAAATGGTGAATTTAGTCTTAAGAATATTGTGATTGTAAACGCAATTTAAATTAAAATACTCAATTAATGAGGTCCTTCCTTTATAATGTACATAAGTGTTGATTATTGAAACATTATTGTTCCAAGAAGTAGTTAACATTTTTGTTAATTTTTAGTAATATAAAAAATAAAAAAAAATTCACATACTTCAATTATTGTTTTTTTTTTTATTTCATTTAACACACGTTAACTGTTTGTATAAGTGTAAAAAATAAGTCAATTTTCAGTAAACAAATAAATTTTCATGTCTAAAAATGTTTCGGTTTCGGTTTCGGTTTCGGTAGAAAGTCCTGTTTCGGTCGGACACGGGAGCTAACTAAGGGTTTTTGTACACATCAACGTCACGTTTGAAAATATGGCATTATTCTCACGAAAAAATATTCCAGCGTATTCAGATAAGGTTCTCTACAAAATTACATTTAGGAAATATTGTTATCAGTAGCTTACGTGACGACATTTGGTATTCGAACTGTACCTATGCAGGCAGGTACCTTTTGTTATTTCATAGCAAAATATATTTATGTATACGTACATTGTTTTATGTGGATACTACTCCCGTCTGGGTGCTCCCGTCAATGAGAATACGGCGTCCTCATAGACATATGAATATTAATAGACCAGAACATAAAGGTGAGGGGAAGAAACCAACTACAGCGGGACGCAGAGCGGGAAGATGAATTCGGTGGTATGTGATTCGTCAATAACTCAATCTGAGAGTATATGGGCATCTCGCATTATAATATCACCATTTAGTTCTTAAAAGTAAACTCTGCTCTTTAATGAATAGACCTTTTTACACAGGAGCGCGAATTGCTCGCCGCGAAATGAACAAATTTACAAATTCCAAATACAGCAAAGTAAAGTTCGCCTATTTTCATAGTCCAATATTTTGTTGACGTATTTAGTTAAGACACTTTTACAAATGTTTCATAATTTACTTACCCCACAAAACAGCGACGAGTACACGCCATGTGTCTCGAGTGATGTGTGTGTTACAAAAACGACCATGTTATGTGATCTGAATAAGCTTATAATAAAGTAAAATAATGCTTTCCTATGGAATGTAATACGACAATTGGGTTTATTCTCTTTTTCACTTCTATTTTTACACGTTTTCAAAACACAAGCCACTATTTTTGCCGTGTTATTTCGTAAAATGCACCGATGAGTGCTCGACGCTGGCTCACAGAAGAATGATGACATCACATTTTTTAGATTCACGCGAAGCCATACTCAATCCCAGCCGGTTCCAATGGAACCGGTATGGGGAGGGGGAAATAATACGCTTTTATCGCTTAGGGCAGGTCTATTAATATTCATATGTCTATGGGCGTCCTCGATCGGGGTATATTGAGAGCCTGAAGGTAGAAGGGGAAAAAGGAAAGTGGGGAAGTTCCATTTCAATCAACGTTTCAATTCTGAATGGTGAACTTACACCAGGACGATACTAAGAGTGCCGCAACTATATCTCATATTATTTTAATCGATTAAATTGTGAAATAAAACAAATCAATAAAATAAAAATTATTTGCTCACGCCGGGATTTGAAACCACGACTTCGGATTGCTAGTCGATAACCTTACCCCTCG
Source organism: Limnephilus marmoratus (assembly GCA_917880885.1). Taxonomy (NCBI): domain Eukaryota; kingdom Metazoa; phylum Arthropoda; class Insecta; order Trichoptera; family Limnephilidae; genus Limnephilus; species Limnephilus marmoratus. The sequence goes on along the minus strand of OU862914.1, from coordinate 50,293,721 downwards.
ACCACTGAGGCCGTCATATTCTGAAAACCGTGAATAATAATTAATATAAAATTAAAATAAAACTGATATTCTTATACCAAGATTCGTACGTTAGACTGTTGCAGTTTAAACACATCACATTTCCACTGGACGTTTTGCAAAGCGAAAAACGCAACAAACCACTCAAAATGGTTTCATAACTCATTAGTATAATTGTTGCTTGTTAAAAACTATTACATTCTGTTTTTCCGACACGGGGCAAAAAAGGTCTGCGGTGAAATCGTTTTCCTCGTGGCTTGAAAATAATTTATTTTGTCTCTCAGTTGAATTCAACTTCCTTTTACACCTGTAATTAACAGTAGAGAATGTAAAGTAAACGCTATTACTGTACAATATCTGTTGTTTTTGTGTAATGGACATTTATATTAATGCTTTCCTGTGAAATTGGATGGAGGAATTATGTACTTCCAATAGACTATATATAGATCAAGAAACGCTTGCAAAGAATTGCCTCTCTTTTATGCTACATATCTCGCTCACACAAGACGTCTGTCGAATGGTTTTTACAGTTGATTATAAACTAAAAATGTTTTAAACGACCGAAACTCATGTGTAAATGACGTTGCATGCTGATTATAAGTTGCATGAAAATAGTTATGCTAATCTAAAATTTAAAAGTAAAATTCTGCCTCAGCTTCTTTGGAGTGGGAAAAGAGGATGCGGTAGTTTTTAGATATCATCAACTCAGTGACCTATCTCTTGTTTTAAAGATCATGACCATACCTCAGTCGATCGATATGGATTGTATTGACAACTTTCGGTAACTTCTCATTATTTCTGAGCATGACTGCAGATTGCCAACGGATAATTAACAGTTCACAATGACTAAATATTCTTAATATATTCTAAGTCAACTGTTGTTTGTACGTTAGCTATTTGCATTTGTCCTACGGAACGATAAGTGGAGTTATCGATACAATCCTTATCGATCGACCGTGCTAGGGGTTCAGATATGCAAAATTTCATCAATATCGGAATAAAACTGTAGATTTGTATGAAAAACCAATCCACGTGGGCCGCCACAGACACTCTATTTGTATGTATATATAGACAGATTGATTATGATATTTATTATATTTGTATTTGTTATTTTATTATATGTGTTATTATTGTGATTATAAACTGCTCATGTTTTAAAGCGATTGCTCTCAACACAGGTTTTCCTAGTGAGACAAGCAAAGGACAACACAAATTGTAAGTCTAGAAATAATAAAGATAAAAAAATAAAAATATTATTTATGAAACTCAATCGAATATCTGGAGACAAAAAAATCAGAAAAACATATTGGTACCTCTGGAACTCGAACCCAGCACCTTCCACATTCATGGCAACAGCTCTACCAACTGAGCTAAGTTGTCTATATCCAATACGGTCACTTTTAACTGTAACATATTTCGACTAAGAACTACCAACATTTTCTCCATTTTCTTACTGGGTTCGAGTCCCAGTGGAGTCAATATCTTTTTCTGATTTTTCTGTCTCCAGATTTTTTATTGAGTTTTGCTAATATTGTCTTCATTTAAGGGAACGTACCAATACAACGTGACACGTTTAGGGGGGGGGTCTTCAAAATACCACGCTTGATACAAATGAGCGGCGGGGGGCTTAGGTTTTTAGTCACCGGGGGGGAGGGGATAAAAATTGCAAAAACTTGGTCACGTAGTATGGGTACGTTCCCTAATAAAATATTACAATTTGAGGATTACTCACAAAGTTAAAAATAAAAATTAATAAAAATATTATTAAATTTTTGTAAGAAAAACTCTCTTTTTATAACTTTTTATAACTATTCCCTTCAATGTAATATATCATTGAAGAAGAAGATAATAATAATAGTCTTAACGAAAACATGAAAGAGAACAAGACACAGAAAAACAGAACAAGATTATAGTCCCAGTTGCGACCATAATCTTATTCTGTTTTTCCGAATCTTGTTCTCTTTCATATTTTCGTTTAGATTATTATTATTATCTTCTTCAAAAAAAAACGAGGCTTTAGACCACACGACTGAAGTAAAACTTCACTAACTTATATCTCCCTCTCAGCTTCCGTTCGCCTAGCCCGATCACACTTTTCATAACGCTCTCGTCACGCATTCACCAGCTTACTCCCCAAGTCAAGCGTGCGTAAAGACCCCACCGTTCGCCTCGCCCGATCACACTTTTCGTAACGCTCTCGTCACGCATTCACCAGCTTAATCCCCAAGTCAAGCGTGCGTAAAGAAGTTTTACTTCTAAAAATATTATTATTAATTCAATTTTATCTTTTTGACATCATTAAATGTTTGGTTATTATTTAAAATCTGACATTGACGTTTATTGTTATTCAATGAACGAATATTTTACCTAAACAAGATTTATTCAGAAACATAGAGACTTATAAATGTAGGGACCATAAAAGTTCAGAAAACTAACATCACAAAGCAATCGTACTTCAAGCCATTTAGATCTCCTTTGTTGTTTGTTAACTTTTGGTGTAAATCTCCTTTGCTTCCAACAAAGTCAACATCCTAACAATGGCGCCCACTCAAATAAGGTTTTCTTTGACTTTATACAACTTAAATCTATTATATAGACAAAGGGTAGGTAATCTAGTCTAAGAGCGAGGTTGTGCGTCACGTCATCATTCTATTTTCTTCTGTCTTTTTCGTTTTTATACATTACGTGTGAGAAGGAAAATTTTTATGCGAGTATTTTAAGCAGTGGCAGCTCATGACTTTTGGGTGTGCTAGGGTGCTAATATTAAAAAAAATGGCATCATGGATGTTGTCGTATGCAAAAAAAAAATTTTTTTTTCAAAAATTCGTGTTTTGTATGAAGATTTTTCAGGAAATCGGTGCGGCACACCGCCAAACTGAAACTTTCTGAAATTTTTCATACAAAAAACTGATTTTCAAAAAAAATAAATTTTTTCGGCTCCAAATGCTATTTTTTTAATACCAGTACTCTAGCACACCCAAAAGTCACGAGCCGCCACTGATTTTAAGATGATTGTCTGTGACGTTACTTACAACTTACAACTTCTCTCTCTGGGACTACTTAGCATATTTTTATTTATTTTTTCTTTGTACATTTACATTACAAAGGTATAATATATTGTCCTCCACACTAGGAGTTCACCTGTGTTGTAGAGGACATTTTTCAGTTGTAAATTATAAATTGTGAATAGTAAAACAAAACAGTGTTCGTGGTTAATATAAAAAAAGAGATATTGTTAGCTACTTAGTCAAAGTTAGCCATCTAGACAATGTAAGTCTTGCTCGCATAATAAAGTGGATGCAACAGATTTTCTAAAGCGGAAATGGACCACACAAACAAATTTACAAACAGACGAAATGCAAACAAAATGGTCAAATAAAAACAACGAGGTTTCATTGTAATGTAAACTGTCGATTTCCCAAAAATAAATAAATAATATATTTTAATAAAACAAATATAAAACTCTTTTTTTGTGTGAATGTATATTGAATTTTGTAATGAATAAGCAATTAAAATTATTGGTCTGCGCTTTTATATCCATTGTAATTTTCATAATAATTTCGAAATTAAAATATCTATTTAGTTTATACATAATTACCATTACTACTCCAATGTAAACATGTATCCCTTCAATTGTATCAAAAGCAATAAAAAAAATTCCGTACATCATAAACATAATAACGATTTGACGATAAAATTAGGTCATTAATAATTCATACTTCTTGTAAGGTATTGTATTAAATAAAATTAAAGTGAGCTACAAACCCAAGGTAATTAGCCAACTGGAATTACCAAAAATTATTAGAAATTAGAGTCTAAAATGACTTAGTAACAAATGTAATTATTATAATTGATTAAAATCTTTGTAGACCACCCCTCTTCCTCTCCCCCATATGTTATGTATATAAACCGTAGACTAAGAATAAATTGTACCAGTCTGAAGACGGCTTGAACGAGCTGAAACCGCTTACGGTCAATGAAATGAAAGTGGAAAAAAGTTTTATATATGTTTTATTATAATCTTATATATAAAAATCTCGTGGCACGGTGTTTGTGGTCGCACTCCTCCGATTTTTACGAATTTTTTTATGTATATTTGGGAAGCATGAGAATAGGTTTTAAAGTATATTTCATACCGCTAGGTGATTAGCGTGTCCCTATCCAGAAAAAAAACTTTTTTTTAACAATATTTTTTTGCATTTTTTTTTATTTGGCATCAAAAAATACCTATTACCCCAAATTTTAACCCTCCCACCTCCACCCTCCCATTTTTTAATCGCGATTTTAGTATGAACAAATTTAACCGTCTTTCGTATTTTAAATAGAACGAAATTATTTATGTATGTTGTTGAATGAAAGATGGCGCTACGACCGCCTAATCGAACTTTAATCCGCGAGAATAGACCATCGTGCTTAATTGTGTTGGCAAATAATGAAATATATTTAATCTTACATATAAAAATCTCGTGTCACGGTGTTTGTGTCGCACTTCTCCGAAACGGCTCAACCGATTTTTATGAATTTTGTATGTGTATTAGGTAGGTATGAGAATAGGTCGTAAAGCATATATATTATATATATGTACATACATATTTATCCAACTTTTAAACTGTACTTTTACTGTACTTATGATGTACTTTTTGTTTTTGTAGTTATAAATCTTATTTTTTTTTGTTCAATAAAGATATATTATTATTATTATTATTATAAAAAGCGTATTTTATAGCGCTAGGTGATTAGGGTATCCCTATCCGTTCCGTAGTCTGCAAATATCGGAAAGTAATCGATGGATTGACTCAAAATTTTTACAGAACAATGCATTTTAGCAGAAGAGTGTTTCTATAAACACAGTTGAGCTCTGTCGTTATGAAATTTGTATAAAAATTTAGCAATAAGTGGCGCGCGAGTTGTTTGAAAAATTAGTGTATTTAATGTATTTTGGCGGTAGGGCGGGTAGGCGGGAGGGGTAGTGGAATCCGGGAGGGGCGGAGGGGAATGAAGGAGGGGAAGATTCGCTGAAGGGGGGTCGTGGGAGAGGGAAAGGCGGGAAAAGTGGGGAGCGGGGGAATTCGCGGGATGGGTGGAAGCGGAAAAGGGGTGGGGAATGGAGGTGAAACGCGTGAGGGAAAGAGGAGGCGGAAGGGGAACGGGGACGAATTGAAAAGGACACGCAGGGAGAAAAAATATCTTTATTAAAGTGGCGTTGCAACGCACTCCGGGTTCAGCTAGTATATTATAATGGAATTCCACCGTGAATTGTCAGTTTCAAAAATAAAAATATTAACGAGGTTTCAATCTCTAAAGCCGCTGTAAACATTTAATTGTCTACGCAAATCGTAACTTCTCAGCCAATTTCAATATTTAATAGGTTCCTTTGACTGCATTATTAACTATATTACTCGGTGATTTAATTAAGATTTCATTTTGAAATAAATTGCTATCATTTTGTTTGCGAATTCCTTACGTAAAATGCTTCAATTGCTGCGCTTAATGGTTCGAGCGAAGGTCTGTAGGAAGGTTCTACGGTTAGTCCAACTCGACTCGTAAAGTTCATTTAAAATGTAATCATTCCTGAGATGAGCTCTGATTGTGCTTTTGTAGGGGTTTCTATCGCGCTTCTTGGTAAAAACAGGTCGATATCAACCGTTAGAGTGGTTAAAGGCTATTTAAAGCATCGACAGCTCGGCGTTTAATGTTGAAAACAGTGAAACCTGATAACTTGCCTAGATACGTCTTAATTTTAATATTATAGCTGGCGCAGACGCGTAAAAAATCACGGGACATTGTAATTCTGGGATTTGTGAATCTTAAAACCAATAATATTGTTTGTTCAATTTTTTATAAAAAAAATTATCTTTTTATAACTTTTGAAGGTTATTCCCATCATTGTAATAAATGAAGAAGAAGATAACAGTAATAATCTAAACTAAAATATGAAAGAGAACAAAACACAGAAAAAATAAAATCGGATGTCCGAGACGCTATCTAGGTTACAAACCAATTCTTGAAATGATTGTTTCCAATTATTAGGGAAGTTGCCTATAATATGGAAAAAAATGAGTTGAAGATAATATTGTTAATTATAAAATTTGAATATTAAAACACAAACAATATTTCATTGAAGAAGAAGATAACAATAATAATCTAAACGAAAATATGAAAGAGAACAAGACATAGAAAAACAGAAAAAGACAATGCTCGCAACTGGGACTCGAACCCAGACCTCTTGTTTCCAATAAAAAGGGTAGTTGCCAGTACCTAATATGGAAAAAGAATTAGTTTAAGATAATATTGTTAATTCTAAAAATTTGAAATATGAAATTGAAAATATAACGGTTTGACAGAACGTGGCAATAACGAAATTGGTTAACGCGCACGTCCCGGTTAGACAAGATCGTAAAAGCAAAATCCGCGGAGCGGGTTTATAACTGCTGGTTATGGCTTATTGCCCGAAAATTATTGATGATGAATTTACCTGTATTGAATATTATTGAAAATATGTTTTTTTATTTACCTATATATACCTACTCATACATAAACATTAAAACATAACTACATTCTGGAGCGAAGGAAAGCTAGATATGACCGATTTTCCTACTCCCAATCAAAGAATTTTAAATTTGATATCAAATATCTGACGTTCCGTAACCTTAGGGCATATCGAATACTTGGAATATAAATAATTCGCGATTTCGAATATTCCTGAAAATTTTGCGATTTATTCCTTTTTCAATTTTAGAAAATGACTAGCGCAGACTCGTGAGAAATCATGGGATATTATAATTGCAGGGTTTGTGAAGCTGAATGTTTTCATAAGACATTTGCTTCAGAGTCATCAACATAAATTATTATATTTCTTTAAATATTTATTACTCATGTCATTTGTTAACAAATTAGAGAGACGAGAGAGAGAAAAATTTACCTTTTGAGTGAACAACATTAGTAAAAATTAAAACAGAAGAAACGTTAGAATTTTAATTAATTATGTGGCTAAAACAAATTAACTTTTGTACTATTCTATCACCTTGTCTTAACATTATTTTCAGTTATAATTTTGATAATTAAATGTTCATTGATCATGAATAATTTTACTCGGGAAAATAAAAGAATATTTCACATCACATCACGAACAACCGAAATCGTTTTCGTGAATCTGAATTTGTGTCCCTCTATTTAAATTCAGCAGAGGTTTTATGAAATTTTTGCATAATTTTCGTCACTTTATGTACCCGCCTTTTATTTGATTTATCCGTCCGTATAGTAAAAAAAATTATGTGATTTTTCCTGAAATCGATTTTTTTCTGTAAATAACAAATAAAAGTCGTACCGTGACTTATTTTCAATCGCATTCAATATTATTTTTCAGAACAGTGTTTAGATTTTGTGATCATTGATTGCTTTTTTCGATTTTTATATTCGTAAAAATAAAACATGTTCAATTAAATATTTTTCCGTGTGTATGGTTTTTTTTTTAAAGTGAAAACTTCTTTACCGTTGTGATTTGAAACTCGATGAAACGAAAAATAGCGACACTAAAATGACACAAATATAGGATTTAGCCTGTGAGAGAATGAGATAGTGTAATCGGCCCCCTCTTTGTGCGGTGATTTGTAATCAATCGGTCTCCTCTTTGTGCGGTGCTTCGTAGCCTCCCCACTCTTGTCGACTTTAGTTTTCTAAAGGTTTCACTTCTACCGCGTATGAATTGCACACTCTGTTTTCGTTTTTATGTAAGGTAGGGTAAAGCCTCGTTAGGCTGCAAAACCGTTCATTTTTACTTTTCATAAATGTAACAAAAAATTCATGCACGACATTGCTTAATTTGGAATGAGAAACACAAAAATTTTGAGTTTAGGAAGCTCTTATGAAATAAAAATGATAATGCATAGAATAAAGAATAACATAAGAAGTGCTTTGTAGGCGTGTTTTGTAATTCAAATTTTAGCAAATTAGGCAACAGGCGGTTGAGACCAGTTGAGAATCTAGTGCGGTACATAAAAAATTGGCGCATATTGTTTACTTTATTGTCCCGAAGAACAATGTCGGATCTGCTAAAAAATGAAAATCGTTCTGTTAACCTGTGTTGATTTAAAATATGTTTTTTCGAAATTTTAAATAAAATATCAAACCACTATATTTCTGGATCTCAAAAACAATAAAAATGCAGAAACGAAACATTAAACAGCTCTACTGCAAAACTACAAAATCGCATATCCGACATTATTCTTCGGGACCGTCGATGTAATCTGTGGATACATAGTAAGCTATTTTAGAGTTCATTATCGCATTATATTACCACAACAGATGGTACCTTGTTATTCCAAAGGGTCGATATATAGATATAGTGGCCGCAAGCGGAGGGTCCGACCAAATCGACTGGTATGCTGAAGTCCTCGGAAATTATCTGAAACACGTTATTCCAAAAAATATCGTTATAGTATGAATATCGAATTTGCATAAACCTCAGTTTGCAAAAGAAATGGCTGACATGAAATGAAAATTGAAAAAAAAATCGACCTTAATTATGCAATAACTTTTTCCTTAAATAATAATTTTTCATAATTCAAGATACATCCGTATAACAATTTATTTTTCTTTAATGAAAACTTTGAATGGAGTGAATCAGATGAAAATTAGAAGAGCTACGATTCCAGCCAACTTGAAAAACGTTTTGAGAAAAACGCGTTTAAAGTTTTCGCTTGTAGCCGGATTCATCTACCTGCTTGGCGTGCACCGCTCCTAACTATATTTCAAGGTCGAATTTGATGACGTTACTTTTAGAATGTATTCTGTACATATGTAGGAATAGAAGATTTTTACGTAACAAAAAGGTTGATTTTTTTAGATCGGCTGTACCAGACTCACCCTTAAGTGTGACGGAATACTAGGCGGTTGGGTTAAATGGAACATTTGTTTTTTCATTCAAATTTGCATTGAAGACACTTCTAGTATTATATTCTTTATCCTGTAATGTTCCTAATTTCTGTAATAAATGTGGATCGATTTTTGAATAGGAATAAAAGAAAATGTTTGGGATTCTTCGTTTGGATATGAATGAAGGTTATAATAGGCATGTCTTGTGTGAGAAACACTTTCTTCACCTTAGACCACTACGTAGTAAACATTATATTAAATATTTTTAATTTACGAATTATATAAGGTCCCTTACATATAAAATTGGCGTTTTGCCGTGCTGGTAACTTTGATCTCAAATATCTTCTCTTTGGTTAGGAATTCCAAATTCAAATTTATACAGCTATTTACTCATGTATTTGTGTTTCGAAAATTATAATTCATTTGTTTTTTCCTTAATTGTTTTTTTCTTTGCGTCACTTAGTTTACAAAATGGAAACTTGAAATATCGCGTTATCGTGCTGCAGAAACGGCTCGAAGGATTAATGATGTGTATGGCGACGGTGCCGCAAAAGAAAACACAGTGCGTTTTTGGTTCCAACGTTTTCGTTCTGGAAATTTCGACCTGCAGAACAAGCCCCGTGGACGACCGGAGACCAAAGTTGATAATGAAGAATTGAAGGCTATTGTGGAAGCTGATCCATCGCAAACCACGTCCGAGTTAGCTGCAGGCTGCGGTGTAGGTGATAAAACTGTTTTAATCCACTTGAAGCAAATTGGGAAGGTGAAAAAGCTTGAAAAGTGGGTACCTCACGAATTGAGTGAAGCAAATCAATAAACGCGCGTTAGAACGCTAGACCACACACTGCACAACAGACGGCTACCAAATTAGAGGAGTTTTAATTGGAATGTCTAAGACATCCACCGTACTCTCCGGACCTTGCCCCAACAGATTACCATTTTTTTCGAAATTTGGATAACTTCTTGCAAGGGAAAAATTTCAACTCCGATGGGGCAGTCCAAACCGCCTTCAAAGATTTTATTGATTCCCGTCCGAATGGTTTTTTTAGTAAAGGGATCGATGAACTACCTATGAGATGGCAAAAGTGCATAGATAGCAATGGTATATACTTTGATTAAATAAATATATTATATTTTAAAAAAATCAACTTTATGTTCCTCCCATACAAAACGCCAATTTCATATTATGTAAGGACCTAATATTATTTAACTGTTACGAACACGATATCATTATCAAAGTAACGACATCGTAATTTCTAAATCTGTTAAATACTCGTATAACCTACAATATTGTATTATATGGTATGTAATTTTTCTTGTATACTGACTAGTAACTTTCATTATCCAAAAACATACTTCAATATAAATTTAATGTGTTTTTCATGTAGCTACCTACACCGTTTCCAGAATTCCTATTTCATTTATTTAAAGAGATGAAATTTCGTCTCGAAATTGGACCTTGAAACATAATTTAGCTGTTCATCTTATTTTAATCAAACGTAAACGAACTTTACTTCTGAAAACATTATTATATGTAGATCATGTTAATAATATTGTCGTAGCTCTCAGTAGCTTAATAATGTTAAATATTTCATTCACGAGTGATTATTTAATGTAGGTGGAAGGTTCTTTATTTTCAGTTCATTGGAAATTGCTTTTCTACGGAGGTTGTGGATATATTCCACTCCTGTTGTCACAAATGATGAAGTAACTCTGGTACAGGAAAATGTGGGTCTATTCGGAGCAATTAATTCATTTTAAAAACATTACAAAAATATTAAAGAGAAAATATTAAGATTAGATAAGCAGATTTAAGCAATAGGCCACTTGCATAGATTTCATAACCATTTGGAAACAATCGTGTGGATAGATTTTTTTTACCAATATTACGAAAATGTTTAGTAATTTTTTTTTAAGTGTGCAGTTTTTTTATTTTTAAATACATTTATCCATTATTTGGGCCCGTGACGTCACTACATGAAAATTCCCGTCTCCGGAAATCTATTCTATTATTTCTCTATTCCTATTAATTTTGTAAAATTCCACGCGGATTTATTTTTTCTATATGGCAACACTTTGATTTCAGTCGAATTTTTGAATTTGACATTTAACGTTCACTAGATTTATTGTTTGTTCTCTGCGAACTTATCATTTGGTTTGACTTTTTGACAGATGTTATGAAGAGCACCCCGTACATTTTACGCTGTCTGTAAGTGTTTCAGAGGTATGATGGTAGTGATGCTGATTTCAAATAAATCAAATTTTATAATATTCTTATTATTATTATAATTTACAAGTACAAGTATATTACATTGGATTTAGTAATATAGACGTTGAACATTATAATGATTTATGATCAATAATATGAATCAAGGAAAAAAATATTTATGTGATTTAATAATTTTGGTATGCCCCGTTATTCTCCTGTGCCCTTTCTTGTGGAAAACGTTTTTTTTTTAATGATTTTCGGCTAAGTAATTATCGTTTTTACGCACCTATAAAATTATGTCCCGCCTTTCCGGTTTATAAAAAATGGTCTGATTTTTTGGTACTTATGAAATTTTCAAAAAATCGCCAGAGTTTTAAAAATACGATTAAAAAAAATACTTGCCTAAATGTCTTAGAATATTTGCCTAAACCGGAAATTTTTTTTTAAAATGTGATGCAAGTGGCCTATTTCAACATCTATGAAGCGCAATCCGACTAACAGCAACAAAGCTTGCCATCTAAATTCTGCTTCATTGATGTTAAAATATTGATTTTTCGAAGTGATTCTATTTAACAAACAAGACAGCTCTCCCGACTGGCATGACCATTGGCAAGTTAGTTCTGCAAGCCGGAAGATAAAACAGTGAACGCCTAGTTGGTGAATGTGTAGGTAATTGGATATAATATTTCATAACGCTTAATTGGATCTCGATGGGTTTGTTCTGTTTCACATACAATGGCCAGAATTCAAACCTATTGGTGAATTTCGCAAACTGGATGCTTACACTGGCCGATAACTGCCGGTTGTCAGGAGCCAAAACAAGTGTTTGTTTTTCTTCAGTCTTCTCATCGTAACGCTTGTGTCAACCGTACCGTTTTTATCGTGACAAGCTAACAGACTCGCATAGTGAATTTACCGCCGGTGATTCATCCCAATCGTAAAAAAACTGACTAATAACTGCCTGTGGTTCATCCAGAAAGAGCCAATCGACCACGAGGGATCACCAAACCGGCCAAGATTGCCATCAAACTATCGTAAGTATCTTTGTGAAATACCTTTGCTATTTGTTTCAGTAAACGTATCGCATCGAGATCCACAGGCATAGTTCGCGTAGAGTGAACATTATGCTTCACTCTAACCCTTGTAAGGTGGTGCCATCATCGCGCTATCTTTACAATACCAATATAATTAGGGAGGCTGGAATGGGTACCGTCGCCCAGGGAACCTTTATTGGATAACCAACACCTCTGCCATAGGTCACCCCGCTGGTGGTTCGCTACGTTTGGTGATTTACCAGGGGTGCCCGGGTTCATGGGGTGAGGTTTGTCTAGGTCTTGGAGGCGGATGACCAGGACATACTGAACCCCAGATTCCGACCCACCCCTTAAACCCTTTTCCTTCCCAGAACTCTGCTCTCCTTCCTTTCCTTAAAAAAAACCCTTAACACAGCATCCGCAAAGATGACATAGGCCCTGAGGGAATTTATGTTCCTCAGGGCCTCCTGTGTGGAGCTCATGTAAAAAAAATACCTACTCATCTATGGTCTAGTTGATTAGACAGACATTTCCAAAAAATCGAATTTTGAGTTGAGTATACTGTTATATGTAAAAGTGTAATTTCTATCTGGTACAATACTAAGATTGCTCATAAACACCACCAAATCAATTACAATGCATAAAAAGTTGTAGTGAAATAAACGAAAAATTTAAGTTTTATGGGTTAGGTAGTAGTAGAAAATTTCAAAATGTCATTCTAATATACGGGACCGTTATACTTCCCGATGTTATTTTATAGCATATTTAATATGTAAAACATAGACACATGTGAATAATATTTGATTTATGGTGAGCATCAGAATGTTTCTTTCCTCATTATCTCAAAACCTAGTATTTGGAGATGTCTGACTAATCAACTGGATGATCGATATGTGCATTAGTTTTGTGTTGTAACACGTGGAGTTTGGGTATTTTTGTTGGTTGACTGGATAACTCAGAATGAAATCAACTCAACACCTCCTTTGAAAATTCATTATGGTCAGAAAAGCCCTTAAAAGTGATGAAAATGCATTAAAAGCGATGAAAAGAATTATAAAAAATCGCTTAAGGCGATCCACTAGTTCAGGAAAAAATCAAAATCAGAATTCACGCCCTTTATGGGAGGAGTTTAAAAATACTTGAGAAAAAGCTTTTGGAAAGGTTGGAAAAGGTATTTGAGAGTTTTGTTTTACAGGTTAATTTCGTAAAGGTCTGTAAAAAATATTAATTCCTATTTTACACATTTTTTATTGTAATAAAACGGAAATTTAAAATTGATTTCACGAAATCAAGCGACGCGGAGTGACGCGTCCATCTCCCGCTGAGTTCGGGGCGTGACTGAGGTTTTGCGACTATGGCGTCAACAGTAGTTCTTCGGTGGACGCCATAGGGTTCACTTTGAAAAACCGAATTCGTCGACTAGCGGCCGTATTGTAAAATAACAACGCGAAAATGCATATTTTATTTTATTTTTGGGAAGATTGGGTGTAAATATCAACTTTTTTTGCGATCATTATAAAATAAACTGAATTTGCCACATTATACAATGAAACCATAACCAAAAAGGGGTTTATAAATAGGAGAGTTTGGACTTGAAAGTGTGTTTTTTAGACCTTATACTTTATTTTTTTATAGGCTTAATAAAAGTTTTATAAAAAAAATGACCGATATTTTTAAGGGCCAAAGTATGTTCTACACGCAGTATTTAATTGAAGCATCTACAACACTTCTAAGCCTAAGCGATCAAATTTTCAAAACAAAAACATATGATTTTGTATGATTTTGCATTATTTACTATGGCTTCATCTTAAACAGGTTACGTTAGGTCAGATTATGGGCGATTTTCCATTTTTTCATAGCTTTTAATGACTTTTCAAAGAGGTGTTGAGTTGACTTGATTCTGAGTTGGCAAGGAACCATTTCGTTGTTCTTCCCATCTTTCCGTTTTTCCATTTCTTACCCCTAATTCCAAAAGCAATATTACCCCATTGAGGGGTGCCGTAGTTCCCCTGACTGCAGGATATATTTGTACGGTGGAATTCACATAAAATTTAACGTGTTCACGAATTGAATAAAAATTAAACCAACCACTTTTTTCGATATCTTAAAAGTAATTAAGTAAAAATAAGCTCTTCGCTAAGTACCTACTTGGCTTAATCTTGTCATCCTTATCACCTTTCTAAAATTAAAGCTCTTTTGATAAACCTTGTCGGCAGCACCGCCCTCACAGAAAAACCAATTGTGTTTCAAGGAGGAGTGTCCCAGACCGGCTCAAGTATCGGATCCCCATTAAATCCGAGTAAATCTCCCTTCCAAGAAGTTAGGCGTTAAATAGGGCTAGCAGCTGACCCTGTACAAGTGCAAGACGCTGTATTATTTAAATATCTGGCTGAAATGATAAGAGTCCATTCCACGTATAATATTATTACGATCACAAGTTTTCTCTAATCTGTGATTACGATAGAGCATTCCAAAAGGACTCGCAGCATTGATCTAATACAACTACACACTACGACCTTCTATATGGCTTCCCAAAACCTGAAACCTACCTTCTGTATTACTATACGCTTGTCCGTTCTCAACTTGAATACTGCACCTCCATATGGACTCCACTTTGGGGTATCTATAAAGAAAATATTGAAGTGTCCAAAAGAAATTTCTGCGTTGCCTCAATTACAGAATGAGGGCACCTAAACGGGGATACACAATTATGCTCTCGAAATGTAACGTCTCCACTCTATCTAACTGGCGAACATACCTTGACCTAATGACCCTGTATAAAATCTGCAACAACGTTATCGACTGTCCTGACTTACTCAAACTAATTAATTTTAAAATACCACCCAGAACAACTAGGCCTAACGACTTATTCCACATTAACCGGACACGTACAAATGCTGGTGTCAGGGATCCAATCAGAAGAATGTGCGAATTGTTTAATAAAAACTACAACCTTAAGGACTTAAAATTGAAGGCTGTTTTCCCTATAAAAAAAAGAAAATTCATATATCATTCACTATACTTTTTATGTGCTTCTTTTTAAATAATTTTTGATTCATTATTAATTATGACTTATTTTTAAACATGCATAAAAAATGTATTTGAAAATCTTTATTTATCAAGTCAATCAGTGAGAAATAGTTGAGGTGCAGGCGAATTCTCAAGTTATTGTTCATAATATTGTTGTGTTAATTATTGTCTGTATCTGTGTTTTCTCCTTAAATAAAATAAAATAAAAATATATATGACGTAGGCCCTGAGGGGAATTATTTTCTGCAGT
This sequence comes from Limnephilus marmoratus, assembly GCA_917880885.1. Lineage (NCBI taxonomy): Eukaryota > Metazoa > Arthropoda > Insecta > Trichoptera > Limnephilidae > Limnephilus > Limnephilus marmoratus. The sequence goes on along the minus strand of OU862914.1, from coordinate 50,278,306 downwards.
AAGGCTAACGAAAAAAAAATACAACGAGAAACTCGGTAAAAACGAGTGATATTCCGGTTAAAGATAAATAGTGACAGAAAGAGAGCTGTTCTCTAACTTCATATCTAAAAGATCCTGGTTTTTTAATTGATCACATAGAAAGAGTTTAATTTTTTTTTAAATTCTACGACTAGAATATATTTTCACCTTTTTTTTCTTCCAGGTCTTCTTTTTACATTAACTCCACACAGGAGCCTCAGCCTAGATCGTCTTTGGGGATGCTGTGTGGAGGGTCTTTTGTGAAAAGGAAGGAGTGAACCTGGGTCTTGAAGAGAGCCATCTTGTAGGAGGGAGGAAACGTAGAGGTCTGCAAATCGTTCAACAGCCGAGCTGATGAACTGAAGAACGAGTCGTAGAAACGACCCATTCTCACGTGACAAATATCAACTATGTACAAATGAAGGGCGCGCGTTTGGCGTATTTCCTGAATGCGCACCGGACGAAACAATGACGCTCGGAGCATCTTCCATTGCAATACCGGTAAAACTTGTACGATCCATAGTTTTTTTTTAACATTCTAAAGAATGTCGTTATTTTATTAGCCAATGATATAAATATTCATACACTGAAGTAAATGAATTTATAAAGACTGTTTAAACGCTCATAAATAAATAAATAAAATAATATCTCTTAGGCCAATAAAAATTGAGATTCAGGGCTTTAAAAATGCTAAAAAGTTTCGAATTGCATGCGACCCTATGTGATTTTGTTTAATTGCATAATGTGGCAAGTAAATTCTTTTAAGTCAGATCGGAAAAACCTTTCTAGCCATGTATTGTGTCTAAGATTTACAAAATTAAAAAAATAAGCTTAAAAAAAGAACGGGCTTTGAAATTAGATAAAGACAAGCTTAAAGATAATGGTCTGTGTAAAGAAGCAACACAAATATTGGAAAAACAATTCGCCGACCTCCAGACTCAACTATACAACAGAGAAGAAAATATTGAAAATATTGAATACATCTGCAATGAATCAAAGAAAATCATCACAGAGATTGCAAAGGAAAAATTCAAAGAAGAAACGCCGCAAAAGAAACAGAAATGGATGACAGACGAAATACTAAACCTCATGGAAGTAAGAAAAAAATACAAAAATCGAAACGTGGAAGAATACAAAAGAATCCACACAGAAATTCGGAGTAAAATTAGGCAAGCAAAAGCTGATTGGCATATTCAACAGTGTGCTGTAATTGAAACCCACAATAATAAACATGATATTTTCCAAGTACACAAGAAAATCAAAGAATTGACTGGAATAAATCGTAAAACCTACATAGGGCAACTGGAGGATCGAGATGGAAAACTTCTAACCGATATTAACGAAAAACTAAAAAAATGGAAAGACTACATCTCAGAACTCTTCAATGATAATAGAAGCGCAGAATATGATATGGGAAATATTACAACAGGCCCACCAATCACAACAAATGAGGTAGAACATGCAATTCGTCTCTCTAAAACTGGGAAAGCAGCGGGCCCAGATGGAATACAGGCTGAAATCCTTAAACTCATAGGAAATAAAGGCATCCTAGTATTGACCAGTCTCTTTAACTCCATATATAATACAGGAATTATCCCACTAGATTGGCTTCGATCCACTTTTGTTACTCTCCCAAAGAAAGCAAAAGCAAGAAAATGTAGTGACCACCGGACAATTAGTTTAATGAGCCACTTATTAAAGATATTTTTGCGAATTATACATGGACGCATATATCGCAAAGTGGAAGAAAAGATAGGTGTCACACAATTTGGCTTTCGAAATGGGTTGGGTACTCGAGAAGCGTTATTTAGTATTCAAGTACTGATCCAAAGATGTAGAGATGTGAATACAAATGTACATGCATGCTTCATTGACTTCCTTAAAGCATTTGATAGAGTTAGACACGACAAAATGATTCAAATTCTGAAAACCTCCTGGATAGACATAAAGATATAAGGATAATAGGTAATCTTTATTGGAACCAGAAAGGAGCAGTAAGAGTAGAGCAATGTCTAACAGACGAAGTAGAAATAAAGAGAGGCGTGCGACAGGGTTGTATTCTTTCACCTATGCTGTTCAACTTATATTCAGAAGAAATATTCAATGAAGCTCTGCATGAAGCTACTCAAGGACTTGTTATAAATGGGAAGATTTTAAACAACCTGCGTTATGCAGATGATACGGTACTTCTAACAAGTAACATTGAGGAGTTACAACTTTTGCTGAATCAAGTAATGAAGACTTGTGAGAATTTTGGGCTAGAACTGAATATAAATATAACAAAATACAATGCTCATAAGCAAAAATAACGCATTGGATGAACATCTTTATATTGCTGGAACAAAACTGGAGAAGGTACAAAGTATTGTATACTTGGGCTGCAATGTAAATGATAGATGGGATCCTTCAGTTGAAATCAAATGCCGCATTGAGCAAGCTCGTGCAACCTTTATCCGCATGAAAAAAATGTTCTGCAGTCATGATCTCAACCTTGGATTACGAATGCGAATGGTCAGATGCTACGTATTTTCAATATTATTTTATGGAATGGAAGCATGGACGCTTACTGAAGAATTAATTAGGCGACTTGAGGCATTCGAGATGTGGATCTACAGAAGAATACTTAAAATAAGCTGGATGGACAGGGTCACAAATGAAGATGTTATGGTTCGGATGAATAAAAAAAAGGAAGTTATTAAAACCATAAAAATCCGAAAACTTCAATATCTTGGACACGTGATGAGACATCCAGAGAAGTATGAGATCCTGCATCTCATAATGCAGGGAAAGATTGCCGGAAGACGGGGCCCTGGAAGAAGGAGAACCTCATGGCTGAAAAACCTGAGACAGTGGTTTGGCCAGTCTACCGTGGAGCTGTTCCGGGCCGCAGTAAACAAAGTCCGCATAGCCAACATGATAGCCAACATCCGTTGAACGGACAAGGCACAACAAGAAGAAGATTTGAAATACACTTTAGTTTTCAAAAACTGCCATATTTTAAGATTCAAACTCGGAAAAAAATTTCCTCCCAAAACATTTTTGACCAAAATGTAGAGAAATTTAAAAAAAATCAAAATTTCAAAAACACAGTCCTTTTATGTAATAAATTTGGAAGGAAACTATCACCTCACTTTTTCGTCGTGCATACAATAAAAAAATAAAAAAAAATTCAAAGTTTTTTTTATTGCCAAAAAAATATCTTAGAAAAATACCGACATTTAAAACAGATTTCTTGCATCTCTAAAGACGTTAATTTCTTTGATACGTTTACGAACACATGTATTAGATATTAATATTATAAAAAATATCACTTTTAAGAAATTCTCTTAAAATAAAGATCTTAAAATGTAAATTTTATCTTTTAAGTAACCTATAAAACAATATTCTGACAGTTCAACTTTGAAAGTACGGTGTTTGTACAATAACTTGATTAAACTGATATAAACCACACAAATAATATGGTAAATATATCAATTATGTGAACAAAAGACTACAATAGACATTATTAAGTAAAATCACAACATTTGGGTACTAACAAAATTTTCGATATCACGCTATAAACACACCGAACTGTTTTGTCATCGCGGGCCGATATGCACAGGCGCGCCGATAATGCCCCTAGCGGAGAAGAATTAAAACAACATTTGACATAAACTTGGCGAAATTTGTTGATCTTTTAAAAAACTTATTATTCCAAAACTATTCCTAAACCTATCTGTTTTTCTGAAAACCCTGTATTTTTGTATTTTTATGACTTGTGTGCTTTTTTATCAAATTTTATTTTTATTATTCTGTATGTGTTAAATAATCTGTCATGAATCATTTGTACTACCAAAATGTAAAAGCCCATTGGGCGTTAAATAAATAAAAAAAATAAATAAAAAAAATAAAAACATTGTTTCCTAGTAAATTAAAACCATATACAACGTTGTCAGATCTTCAATGCATTTTAACAGCGTGACCACGTAAAAAAGGTTATTGGTAATAAAACGTGTTTTAGTGTATACGGGGTTTATTTATGTTATTGCAATAACACAGGTTATCGGCCGTGAAAAGTTTTTTTTAGTAAGGCTGTAATGTTGAAGAGTAATTACAATGTGACGTATTGTCTTTTTATAATAATTACAATAGAATAACTTTATTTGAATTCGTTTTATTACATATCTTTAAACAACATTTTTTGGTTCAATCTGAACCTTGGGGTGTATAATACATGTTATATTACATAGAATAATATAAACACGGTAAATTAAATTACATGGAATATGTTTTATACAGCCCTGATGAAGGTTCAGGTTGAACCGAAACCGGCTGGTTAAAGATAGATATGATAAAGTGGTTTTCAGACAAAGTTATTGTATTGTATTTATTATAATTACGTATACCCACAAAGTGTTCGCTAAGTGTGAAAATTTCATTGAATCATTATCTTTAAAAAGTTTGAAACCTGTGTGGAAATGATTTCGAGAGTTAAATAAGCATTATAAATAGCGACGATATCAACTGGGCTAAACTTTATGGTTTTTGGTTTATGTTAATAGACGGCTACACCAAAACAAAACACCGAAAACCACATTAAATTAACTTATTTCTATACTGATATATAAATATGATCTGCACGCACAAACTGCACATCTGCCCTGATGATGGAAGCTGTCTGATACGTTAGCCAAGAAAGGGGGAATTATAACAAAAAACAAATAACAAAACATAATACCAAAATATACATTGTTTTCTTCACCGGTGCTGACTGTTAGCGAGTTTTTACTCGGATTTACTATTATATTCGTGCTTTATGATAAATGAAGCCAATACGTAATCCAAAACGTCGATTAAAACCCATCCCCACATATCAATCAATTTACACCCATTTCGCCAGGCTCTAACCGGATAACATTGCAGCACAACCTGCGCTGATGTTCCAATGCATCCATCCCTCCATCAATTATATACGGTAATTTACGTTAATGCCGGTAACAGAACGCAGCCAGTGTAACGTGGAATCGGGCATTGCAATAGGGGTTGGCATGTGAATTCTGGAATACTGCCACACTTGCATACTGTCCTGACAGCACTTTCCGCTGGGGGGGAGGGGCGGTGAATGATCGAAGGCTGTGTAATATTAGATTCAGCTGTACATCCGTCGCTTGGATGCATCTGAATTAATGGTGTTTGTAGTGACAGGCAGTATCGATTGCTAACGTGAAGATAAAGCTAACGGTGTTTTGATGAGCGACCATTTTATGTTATTTATTAGTTTAGTACGATTGGGTAGGTCACCAAAAGTGGTTCTCTCTGTTTGGTATCTTAGCGGGGTGCCCGGGTTCGTGGTTTGAGGTTTGTCTAGGTCTTGGCGGCGCATGCGTTCGACCTTCTTCGTGGCGGGCCGGATTAGGGGACACTAGTTGAAGGAGACCTTTTGACCTCTTCAGCTGGACTCTCAACCCATTGCCCTTTTTTATTTTTATTTTTTATCGTATATTACACTCTATGTCCATTTGAAATACACACGTGACACAAGCTGCAAATGAATAAATAAATGAAAAGGGTAAAGGTAACATGAGATACATAAATACGACTTTTGGACAAAGAAATATGCAATACTTCTCTATAAAATTATTTAATTTACTTCCTCTTGCAATAAAAACCATAAAAAATAACCGCCTTTAAAAGAAGCATAAAAATATGGAATATAGACGACATGGGAAGGAAGAATATAGATACAATTTTGCAACCTAACAAAGAATAATGCTTGTTTTGTAGTTTCTTTTAGATTTAACTTCATAATTTTCCTCGGTAATATTCTACCATAGGTATTAACTTATAATTCAAATAAGAAAACTTGTACAATGTGTCCTTAGAACGGGGTACCCCAGTAAGGACACATTTTCTCTAAAAAAACTGTAAAACAAAGAAAAATAAATAAATATTTTAGGGGATAATATGTGGCAATTAAATGCCTCTTGAATCCTTCAAGGAGTTTAGTCAGCAGTTTTGGAAGCGTTATTTAACATAACTCGTCCATACCTCGTGTCATGCTATGCCGAGCCAGTACGTCCGTTCTGCTATGTGGGATGCATAGAAGATCGTGGTACCGTCCCTGGCTGTAGTTGTTCGGCACAAAAAACTTATAGCATTCCAGGAGGCACGGGCTCTCTATTAAATTATTAATGATTTTGCACGCCGTTACCGCAAGGGCCCCACTCCTCGACTGGAGACTTTGCAACGCGTTTCTGTGGGCAGATCTTCATTATACATATAGGTATTTAAGAAACTCTTTTTGAATATGTTCCAATTTCTCAGTGTATTTTTTTCTGGTACGGGGCAACGCAGTAGAGGGGTAGATTCATACTTCCGTCACTCCTGGACTTTGGTCCCCAGATTTTTATCTACCCCTCAAATTGTTTTCGTTACCAAAACTTCCATTCCCTAAAAACACCCTCCACACAGCATCCCCAAAGATGACAGAGGCCCTGAGGGATTTTTTTCTTGGGGCCTCCTGTACGGAGATGATGTAAAAAAAGTCTCTGACATTCATGTGATGTTAATTTTACAATCGATTGATTTTAGTTAAATCGCGTCGACTTTTTCTTTCAGGCTTCTAACATTGAGATATAAAGGAATAAAATTGACTTGGTAGTTTCCAACTGTTTGATCTACCAAACACCAATCTACCCCCTTGTGTTTATTTGATGGTTTGTTTGTGTTTTGATATTCCTATGACTCCTTTCCAAAAAAAAACCTCCGCACGGCAACCCCAAAAATGAAAGTATTTCCCACCGAGCATCCTGTGAAGAGATAATATAAATAATCATATTCTCATCCGCTAACTGAAAATGTCAAAACACCACTGGTTCCGGGGATTGGTAATCTTTTGAGGGATGACATTCAAAGTTTTCAAAGAGACACGCCACAATCAATCGCAAGTATCGCAACTTCATCTGTACTTCGTGATATTTTTAGTCAGGAAAAGCACTCGGATCACATTTCTGATTCATTTAACATTTTCTCCAGAGACATTCTTTATACGTCATCGATTGATCTACCCGGCTGTTTGTTCAATTCCTGGAGTTATTTGCTACCCAACCATACAAATAATCCTATGTTTTACGTGGTTTATTTCACCGTCTGTTAGACCTCATCTGGTGTATGCTTCTAGCAGCTCTAGACTTTTAAATCGGTATGGATAAAGCAAATTCAGAATGCCCGAAGAAAACTTGTGCAATTTAAAGTTATTTCAAAGGACTGGTTGTTTCACAGAATTCGAAAAATGTATCAAATTTCGAAGTTAACATTAAAGTTCTGTGAAAGTCCTATTCAAATTCTGTTATTATCAAAGTACCGTGAAACATCCGACCCACAATGAAATAATAACATAAATTGTATAGAACTTTCACAGAAGACGAATTTTTAATTTGTTGTGTAATAATTTTACGGCCGCCGTGGTTCAGTGGGAAGGCTCTTGACTCACAATTCGAAGGTCGCGGCATTGAATCCCAGCGTGCGCAAATAATTGTTATTTGATTAATTTATGTTATTTCACAATTAATTCATTTAAAAATAATATATAGTTATTTGCGGCACGTTCCAGAATGGAAGATACTCTTGGTATCGAGTATCGCCCTGATGTAAGACCACCATTCAGAATTGAAACGTTGCATGAAATGGCTTTAGCATGTTTGGTTCCCAGATCTGAATAGCCAGGTACTTCTCCGTCTTCGTCTTGCTCCTACTCTTCCCCACTACCTTCAGCCTCACAACATACCCCAATTGGGGATGCCATAGTCTCGCTGGCTCCAGACGGGAGCAGCTACTCTTGTGAGGTATTAAAAAAATAAAATTGTATAAAGGATTGTTGACTCGTAGTCTGCATAAAAAACTTAAGCGAACTAAGACGTTTTTGTCTTTTAGAAGGATGTAAGTATAAACCCATGTTCGTTTCACACATATACAGGATGCCAGAGGAGCTACCTAAAGTGTATGCTAAAGCCTTTACTTAATGAAATGTGGTGAATTATTAAACAATACTGGCGTTACAGATACAAGGCTAGATATTATAATTGCAGGATCTGTGAAGCAAAAAGATTATTTATTAACGCCCTAGTGGGCTGTTACATGAAAATTTTACAATTGATTACAGTACATTCTTAGAATATTTTTATTTTTACTTGATAGATTATATGTATCATATGGAACTCGTGGGACTGCGGCACCTTCCCGAGATCTGGAAAACGATAAAAAATATTTCACGATAAATATAGCTGCAGTACTCATAAGAAAACACATACCTGTATAATAAAATTTTGTAGAAATTAACAAAATACTGATACGATTATTAAAATTGAATAATAATAAAGAAATTATAAAATGGAAAAGCAAGTGTTTGCGCGTACGCTTACAATATTAATTTTGTGTTTTAGAAATCAATGAAACAGAATAAAAAAGAAATTTATTTACTCCTAAGGTGTATAATATTATTGCAGTGGTTTAAAATAATAATAAAAGTTGTACCATTATAAAATTAATACCTACAATCTATCAAAACAAAAAATTGAATTTAAACAGTAAGATCTGACACAAAACAAAGTGTAAAGCTAATATGGAGGTGCGTACTCGTACGGTTTAGAATATTAAAAGAGAAGATTTTTCAAAAAATCGGATAAATATTTATTTTCATATCATCGAAGAAGAAGATTACAATAATAATCTAAACGAAAATTTGAAAGAGAACAAGACACAGAAAACAGAAAAAAGACAATGGTCGCAACTGGGACTCGAACCCAGACCTCTTGCCTCTTTCGCCATTGCCACCTTCTGTCAAGCCGTCATGATAGTCAATCTCATATTTCAAATTTTAGAATTAACAATATTATCTTCAACTAATAGGCCACTTGCATGGACTTCATAACGACTTGGAAAAAATCGTGTGGATAGAGTTTTTTACTAAGATTACGAAAATGTTAGTAAAAATTTTTAGAAATGTACAGTTTTTTTTATTTTTAAATAAATAAATCCATTATTTGGGCTTGTGACGTCACTACATGAAAATGTCCCGTCGCCGAAAATGTTCCTATTAATTTTATAAAATTCCACACTGATTTATTTTTTTATATGGCATCACTTTGATTTCAGGCGAATTTTTGAATTCGTTCACTAGATTTATTGTTTGTTCTCTGCGAACTTATCATTTGGTTTGATTTTTTGACAGATGTTCTGAAGAGAACCCCGTACAATTAATGGGTATGGGGTTCTCTTCAGAACGTGAAGAGGATGTCGGTTCATGTTTTAGAGGTATAATGATTATGGTGCTGATTTTAACAAAATAAAATTTTATAATATTCTTATTATTATTACAATTTACAAGTTCAAGTATATTACATTGAATTTCGTAATATAGACGCTGTACATTATAATGATTTATGATCAATAAGATGGATCAAGGAAAAAAAATATTTATGAGATGTAATATTTTTGGTATGCCTCGTTATTCTCCTGTGCCATTCGTGTGGAAAACGTTCTTTTTTTTTAAATGATTTTCGGCTATGTAATTATCGTTTTTTCACACCTATAAAATTATGTCCCGTCTTTCCGGTTTATAAAAAATGGTCTGATTTTTCGTATTGAAATTTTCAAAAAATCCCCAGGGTTTCAAAAATACGATTAAAAAAAAAATACAGAATGTCTTAGAATATTTGCCTAAACCGGAAAAAAAATTAAAAAAATGTGATGCAAGTGGCCTATTATTTTTCCATATTATGGACAACTACCCTTTTTACGAGAGGTCTGGGTTCGAGTTCCAGTTGCGACCATTGTCTTTTTTCTGTTTTCTGTGTCTTGTTCTCTTTCATATTTTCGTTTATATTGTTAATGTTGTCTTCTTCTTCAATGATATATTACGTTGATGGGAATAACCTTCAAAAGTTATATAAAGAGAGTTTTTCTTATAAAAAATTGATTATTTATTTTTATTTTTATCTTCATGAGTAAAACCTCAAATTGTAGGTAATATTTTATTAAATGATGACAATATTAGCGAAACTCAATCGAAAATTTGGAACCAAAAAAAAAAGAAAAAGATATTGGCACCTCTGGTCACAGAGTCGAAAATCTGGTGACAGAAACTCCAGATTTTCGACTGAGTCGCGCTTATATCGTCTTCATTTCATTCAAAAAGCAGATAAACAATAAAAGTAAATTATTAACCAATAAAATTGAAATTAGTAGCCTTTTGCAAAATTGTCAACACTGAATATATCTATATGGCGATGAATTCTTTGAGTTTGAGTAATCAGTATTGAGGTTTGATAGTGCAAATTAGTTCCAACAATTCAATGCTATCAATTAAAGATTAAAAAAAACTTAATAATTATGTGAAGAACTCATCGGAACAAGAGCAATTGCTGCACGGTTACTAAAAAAGCAACTTTTAAATCTAATGACAACATCATGAGTTCCAGAATATTTTTTCTTGATCAGTTATATGAGTTATCAAATTATTATTGCATTCTTGACATATCAGTTCCAATTTGATCTATGGTTAAAATACGTATTATATTATGGGTCAGTTCCAATTTTGAAAAGGACACTTGTATTCCACAGATAATCCATGCCCTTCAAACCCGTTAAATACTGGAATATGTAATCCATATAATAGAACTTACTCCACAACGATAACCCACAACGATATTTATTATCGTCTTCAAATCATTTGATTTTTAGTCGAATCTTCCCTAAGAATCTTTAGTCTAAGCCAGTGCTTCCCAAAGTGGTCCAGGTTCATGGGGCGAGGTTTGTCTAGGTCTTGGAGGCGGATGATCAGGACACACTTAACCCCCGATTTCTACCCACCCCTTAAACCCTTTTCCTTCCCACAACTCTCCTCTTCTTCCTTTCCTTTAAAAAAACCCTCCACACAGCATCCCCAAAGATGACATAGGCCCTAAGAGAAATTGTTTTCCTCAGGGCCTCCTGTGTGGAGCTCATGTAAAAAAAAAAGGTGGACCCCCAGGGGTCCATGGCAGACTCGAGGGGGGTTCACGTCTACTTTTATTTTTTGACGAGTTTTTCGGTAGAAATGTACAGTAAAGTAGTAATGTCCACAGAAACCAGTAAAATTTTGAAAGTGGTCAACGAGAAAAAAGTTTGGGAACCTCTGGTCTAAGCCATAAATCGAAAATGCAACACCATTAACCCTAACATAAAAACATTTTTCTATTTCCTAATGTGTATAATATTATATTCGGTAAGTAGATTCCTTAAAAGAATATATAAATACAGTATTATGGGATATTTCAACATTCTCTTCAGCTGTCAAAAGCAGTATTCAAAGAAAAACGCATATTTTAGATTTACTATTTATTTATTTATGAAGTCCGAGCTTACTATTCGGTACAAGAACCTACAAATGGTAGCTGTAATATATCGGTTAAGTTATCCGAGTTTTCTACCTTAACTCTCCCGCAGCCAACTGGGGCCGAAGGTAGACCCCAAAATAACTATCCTTCTTATATCACCCTGTTACCTGTCCTGGGGAAGATCTTGGAGAAACTGATTAGGCAGCGTTTACGTCAAACCTTATCCCCACCCTGCGAGCGGCAGTTTGGTTTTGTCCCCGGTATGTCCACTGAGCACGCCATCACGTATGCGCTTGACTGGGTGAAGGCTTGCCAAAAGAGGTACGTAATAGGAATCTTCCTCGATATCACTGGTGCCTTCGATCATGCGTGGTGGCCGATGATACTTGTCAAGCTCAAAAATAGGAAATGTCCACAAAATCTGTTCAAGATTTGCGCTGATTACCTCTGCGACAGAACGGTCATCCTTTCTTTTGGAGACTACCTGATTGAACGAATGGTTAACATGGGTTGTCCTCAGGGTTCAATCCTTGGACCTGAGTTTTGGAACATTTTGTTTGACGATTCCTCCAGGCTGCCCTTGCCTGAAGGATGTATCTCGGTGGATTACGCTGATGACAAATTGTATCTGGTCTCGGGGAACAGCAGAAAGGAAGTTGAGAGTAAAGCTGAAGAGGTTTTAAGTGTGACTTTAGAATGGGGAAAGAGAAATCGGCTGACCTTCGCTCCCCACAAGACCATGGGACTCCTGATGAAGGGTAACCTCAATAGAAGTAGAAATCCCACCATCAAAATGGGAGATACCAACATCCGATTCGTTGAGAACACTAAATACCTAGGCGTCACTTTGGATCGAACGTCCTCATTCTTGACCCATGTTAAAAGCGTATCAAGTAAGGCCCAGGCCCTCTTTTTGAAATTGAGAAGAATCTCTACTGCCGAGTGGGGACTGCGCTCTCCAGCGCTCCGTCTCCTATACAGGGGGGCTTACGTGGCGCAAGTCTCGTATGCGGCCTCTGTGTGGGAGCACCGCCTGGAGAATTCACTCGTACTCTCGGCGCTCAAGAGAGGCCAGCGAGTCCCCTTGCTGGCGCTTTCGGGTGCGTACAGAACAGTCGCTTCGGACGCTTTGCCAGTTTTGGCCGGCGTTTTGCCTATCGATCTTGAAATTAGGGAGGTGTTAACAAAGAAGCTTCTAACAAGAGGAAGAACTGCCACCCATCATGGTATTGAGCTAATACCAGGTGGAGCGGTTTCCCTCCCAGGACTTCTTAGAGAGATGCGAGAAAGAACTTTGAGAGAATGGCAGGAACGTTGGGATAGGTCAAATACGGGTAGGTGGACTTTCTCCTTCTTCCCGTCAGTTAAACTCAGAATGGAAGGGGCGTACATCACTAGGGATCATCATGTGACCCAACTTCTGTCCGGTCATGGGGAGTTCAGAGGGAGACTTCATAGTCTCTCTCTATCACCCCATTCTAACTGCGCTTGCGGTAATACTGATCAAACAGCCGAGCACATTCTGTGGCACTGCGAGATTTTGACGGATGCCCGAGAGGAAATGCTCGATGGCTTGCAAGTTACTACGAGACCAGCTTGGAACGCGGATCTCGTTTCGAATAAGGTGAACTTTGAGTGTTTGAGGAAATTTACGAAAGTCTGGGTTGAGAGATGGCCTGATCTTAGAGTCGCTGACTAGCTGTAAAATCATGTAGATGCTAGGTGTATCTGCTCCTGAATCCACGGACATTCTCTTTACTTTATTACATCTACTGCTAGAATTTTATGTTTTATGCTTTATATCTGCATTTTTTTTTGTTATATCATCTCTATCCTAGGTACCTTTATCTTATTCTATTATATACATTTTGTTCCTATTTCTTTTATTTTTGTGTGACTTATCTATTTTTTTTTTGCTTATTTTATTTCTTTTCACATGGTTTTCTTTTAGATTTAACTAAGCTATGCTAGACGGTGTTTAATCGAGATACCTCTGTTTATTATTTTTATAATTTTTCATCATTTTTGTGTAATTTTCTTTTTTTTTCCAGCTTCATATTCAAAGAAACACTATTGATTTAACTCACATACTCGACTTTGTTTATTTTTATTTTGTTTTGGTTTCTTTGTTCTCTTTTTCTTTTTAGTCTCAATGCTAATTTGCTTCGCTCAGAAGGCTGAACTGAACTGCATCTATTTATTTTGTTATGTTTCTTTTCCCCTTCTGGGGGTGCGCTAGACCTCGTCCTTGCATCAACAGGAGTCATTGGACGATGGCACGGTGCCCTCTAAAATTAATTGCGCCACCCCCAGCAACATGTGCAGGCCTTGGGTTTGGGGGTGCGACCTCGGCTCTCCTTCGCCTTGCCTCCGGCTACTCGACGCTGAATTCCTTAGGGTCGTCGGGTATTTCCCCCCAATCTCCCATTTACTTTTCTTTGAGGCATCACCGAGGAACCGGCTAAGGGGCGTGGAAGCTGAGTGTGGTTCACGACTAGACCTAACGTCATGCGCATTCTTGCTGGGACTGCCAATCGATTGGAGAGGACTCCCAACCATTTGCCATGCCCTTATTACTTATCTACTGTGTCTTCCTCCCAAACAGGTGCTTGTAGGATACGCTGGATACAATTACCCAGCGCTTGCCACCGCGTGGACTTTCACCAACCTGTCCCATTGTCTTGTCTATACTTTGTCATACTAACACATATTGTATCTGTATTTCCCGCTAAGCACTTGCATACTGCTTGCTAACAACGTATGCAGGGACATTGGAGGTCTAGTTTCATTTTCAAATATAGAGTCGTTTTTACCAAAAAAATTAGAGTCCTTGCAAGAGCCTTGAAGGGGTAACCATCTGTTACCTATACCAGGGCGGGTAAGTGGTGGGTCCTCCAATGTTATCCTTCTTATATCTACTTAAATACTTGAAATATATTTTTAGTATTTTAGGTATTCCTGCGCAAAGGATTAATACATAATATGCCATTTTAAAAAAAATGTGAAAAAATCGTTGATCGCAGGAAAAAATATTTTGTCCAATATAGGTAGGTAATATTCCCTGCAAAAACATAAATAACAAAAAAAATATCAAAAAAAGAAAAAGTGTTTTCTTTGGTTTAAAAATTTAGAAAAAAAATGGGGTCATCAGCCGACCCCCATGGTTACGGACGTCATGTTTGGCATCTTGGCCTGTTGAGAGTTAAGCAAGTATTTATTTATTATTATAATAGATTGTTATTTCGACGTTCTGTCGAGGGGGTACTGAAAAACCCCCACCCCCATAATTTATTAGTTACAAACAAAAGGAAAAAAGGAAATTAGATAAAAAAATGTTTTTTTTTATATGAATACCTTACAAGAGTCCCAGCTGCTCCCGTCTGGAGCCAGTGAGACTATGGCATCCCCAATTGGGGTATGTTGTGAGGCTAAAGGTAGTGGGGAGGGGAAAGAGGTAGTGTGAGGAAGTACCTTGCTATTCAGATATGGTCACCATACACGGCTAAAGCCATTTTGAGCAACGTTTCAATTTTTAAGGGTCACCAGGGTGAAACGGAGAGTATCTTCCACTCCGGAACGTGCCGCAAATGTACTATATATTATTTTATAACTGAAATAATACCATTTTTTCAAATAAAATTTATTTTCCCACGCTGGGATACGATCCCGCTACCTTCGGAATGCGAGTCAAGAGCTTTACTCAGATCTCATAAAATTTTATAAGAATTTGGTCGCTAGTGTGAATGGCCATTAAAAATTTATCTTGAATCGTTCATTTGCTTCGTGGAAAGTAGATCTGCATTTCTCTTCAAATTCTTGAACAAAGACGTAACATTCTTGGATTACCCCGAAATGATAAATTAATATCGCTGATCCGTAAGATTGAAGTGATCATTTTATCTGACGTATTCCGCATATCAAAGGTATTATTATATCCCGCGGTTAGTCTGCCCGAAATCCAATTAGCTTACACCTCCGGGACGGGGACTCGTTCCCGCTGCTTAGATGCTACACTGGTTACGTAGTTTGCCGGAGAATTTCCCAATAGTCGGCATAGCTGAACTGATCGCGTAACAAGAATCAAAGACCAGGGAGGTTCAGGCAAGGAGTGGTGAGGGAGATACGACCATATTCCGGGAACGCCGTGATTTGTTTGTATTATAGTATCTTGTTCGGCCTTACCAAAAACCCTATTAGAGTCATGAAACTCCCAGCAAGTTCTAACCCTTTCGCATTGAAAATATTTCCAAGAAACTATTCGAATTTTTGTGAAGTTGGTATGGCGTACAAGAATTTTACAATTGTTTAAAAATAAAGCCATCCATTTAGCCATTGTGGTTCTAAATTGGAGGAGGGTTTCCCATTTACTCGTACCTCTGGGATCAGAAGTCGGAAGTTCCCCTCTAAATAACTCTTGGAATCATCTGCGGATATACCCACCCATGAAAACGCATCAAAAACTAACAAATAATTCTAGATCTTAAAGTCAAATGACGTTACCTACAAAACAACATACCAATAATTCGAGGGCTTAAAGTCAAACAAATTATCCGCAAAAAACTCCCGCCGTGGACAAATAAATTTTATTTCATTAATCTGTCATATTTCACAATGAATTCATTTAAAATAATATATGGTATATTTGCGGCACGTTCCCGAGTGGAAGATACTCTCAGTGTAGCCCTGGTTTAAGACCACCGTCAAAATGTAAACGTTGCTTGAAATGGCTTTTGCCGTGTTTGGTGGCCATATCTGAATAGCCACCTTCCTCTTCCCTATCACCTTTCCATCCCCACTACCTTCAGCCTCACGACATACCCCGATTGGGGACGCCGTAGACTCACTGGCTCCAGATGGTAGTAGCTGGGACTCTAGTAAGGTGTTCACTCAAAAAAAAATTCTAAATACTATCGGAAGGTTTTTTGGTTTAGTTTTTTTTAGGTAACGTCGTTTGACTTTAAGACCTAGATTTACTTGTAGGTGTTTTTTGACATTAGGCCTTCGAAATACCCTTCAATATCTATCAATACCGCGGAAGACTTAGCCTCCCGCGGTATTATCACAATTTATATTGGTGATATTTTACCATAAAAAAATCATTTTTAATTCATCACGTATTTTAATCATTAGCTTCCAATAATTCTAGAGGCCGCATAAGATTTATGGCATATCCCTTTTAAGAATTTTCTGAGGCTTAAGCCATTTGTGGATCAGGATGGAAAGGAGAAAGGAGGTTCAAAATACCTGATCATTAAATTTGTTGTAACATTAACTGAATTGTTTCTAGAATTACTATCATAAATTTATTATAACTTCCCAATTTATTTTTAAATTAAATGCTGGTAAAATTGACGACACTTGTGTCCTGTATCCTTAGTTATTCTAAGGTTTAAGCTAAAAAAACCATGTAATATACGAGTATTTCAAGAAGTGTTCGTAATTTTAAACAATGTAATGTACTCGTATATCTTATGAAGACATCGCACAGCAAAATACACACATGTCACAGATTTTATGTCTTAAGTACGCTTTTGTGTCTGGTTATATCAGAGTTAATTCCACACAAATATGAGAATTACTTTCGTTGGTGTAGAATACGCTACGTGTGCCTCGTCTGGTAAGAAATCAAATCGTGTTGCTGAGCCCAAAAAAGTGCTGAATAAATATTTACCTGCTATTGGACTGCAAAATACAACAAACCTGGAGTATTTTTTTTTCAAAAAGACAAATCACTTAGTTTAGATCACTTTATTTTTATATACATAATCTACATGTTGCGTGAACATTAGGCATGTGAAAATAAGGTTATGTAAACTTAGTTAACATACATCCATCACAAAGTGAAACAGTTTAGAAGAACTTTTCTTCGAAAAATTTTCTTTTTTTTCTTTTTTGGATTAACAATAATTTGTATATTATCACTTTATAATTTTTTAATACTTCCTTACAACTGCTTAATGTTCATTTTCTTGGGTGCAACCGAAAAAAATTTCAAAAGTTTTTCAAGAAAAATGTAGTTAGTAAAAATGACTACTGAAACGTTTTGTATCAAAATTGGTAGAGCATCCGCCTGGCAAGCCAAATAATCTGATTTATTTGCTCAATGGAACTCAGATATGTTTTTCTTGTCTGTATTTTTTTACTAAATTTTATTGTTTGCATTTATTTATTAACATTGTTTTAATAAATAATTAAATATCGTATATGCTTATAAATTTCTCTGTGCCATGAGATTCAAGTCATTTATTTCAATACATTTTGTGATACACATAAGAATATGACCTAACATTTTCCACCTACAAGTACACTTTTTCAACAAATTTGAATAATTTTGCAGCATGACATGAGATGACAGTCTACGTCCATGGTAAACAAGTAATCATTTTAGTAGTTACAACTTTGAAAGCAATCTTATGACATCTAAATGAAAATAATTATTTCTGGATTAGAGTTACAGCATAGAGTTGGGCGTATTGTAGAGAAAGGGAAATATAGGTAAGAGGTTAGAGATTATGCTTTGCTTTTAGCAGCACTCACATCAGAGTGAGTGACGCAGATTGGATAAAGTATATTTGCTTTCTCTCACATCAGTAAGTTGAAAATCCCTCTTTTGCGGAAAAACAAAAAAGAAGAGGCTATTTAGAAAAATGTTCATGTAAAATATTTTTTTGTGTGCCTTATTCATGACTGTTATTTTAACTTATAATCGGTTTGTTTGTATTAAGACAAAAACATTTTCGTGAATAATTTATTCCTAAATTCTGTAGTAGCTATATCTTCATATTATTTATTGATTTTTTTATTTATTTTTTTTTTTACAGTTTTTAGAGAAAATGTGTCCTTACTGGGGTACCCCGTTCTAAGGACACATTGTACAAGTTTTATTATTTGAATTATAAGTAAATACCTAATCTATGTTAGAATATTGCCAGGGAAAATTATTAAGTTAGATCTAAAAGAAAGTACAAAACAAGCATTATTCTTTGTTGGGTTGCAAAATTGAATCTATTTTCTTCCTTTCCATGTCCATAATCCATATTTTTATGCTTCTTTTGAGGGCGGTTATTTTTTTTATGGTTTTCATTGCAAGAGGGAGTAAATTAAATAATTTTACAGAGAAGTATTCCATATTTCTTTGTCCAAAAGTCGTTTCAGTTGTAGGTTGGTAGAATGTATGTTGTAATGTAGATCTTGTGAATCGGCCCGAGTTTGTCTGTGTAAAGTTATCCTGATTTTTGAATGTGTACATTAGAATATCTTTTGTATATAATTGTTTCAGTGACATTAAATTCAGCGCTTTAAAAACATAGTCTGTAGGGGTTCTGATGGGTACTCTACATAAGTATAATTTTCAGAATTGCCCTTTGTGCTATGAGGACTGGTTTTATAATAAATTGTAACTGACTTTAGCATTTAGCCTTAACATTTTGCAAATTGTGAACCTAATTCTTTCTTATGTTTGTATTTTGGTGTGGTGTTGAAAATTCCGGACGCGATAGTAATATATTGCATTGTTCCCATCATATACCTGATGTGAAATAAAACTAGATTATTTTGTTTTTGTTATAATGTGGACAACAGACAGGAAGAAATATTCAAAAAAATAATACATGAAAAGTACCAACCGTCCAATAACAATGTACAACAACGTGCAATAATAAAATAATAAGTACCTATATAAAACAACATCAACCACAAAAACGAAAACAAGAGGCATTAAAGTTTATGTCAAGTGAAGTTAAGAGATTCGAGAAATTTTGTAATATTCTTGCGGCTATCGCTATCGGCTATTTTTTTATCTGGTGTCTTGCCACTACAGTTGAGACGGGACAAGGATGGTTTTTTGGAAAGGAATATGAAAATTTTCGAGATTTCCTTAGTAGACGGTGATTGATTTCTGGATTAAGACTGGATACTAAACCAAACTTTGACTCGAAAGAAGAAACGTGAATGTATGGTATCATCCTTTAAATATCCTGGATAGGATTATCAATCTTTAAATTATTCATCGAATGTCAAAAAAATTTAATAACACTATTTTTTTTTTTTTTTTACAATTTCTTACAATTTTTTTAGAAAGGAATGTGTCCTTACTGGGGTACCCCGTTCTAGGTCACATTGTACGTGGCTACGTGTTTCAATTATAAGTACTTAAGAGGGCATTACCAGAGAAAACCAGAAATATGCCATTTTCAAATCAGATTTTAGACGTATTGACTCTTTTCCACAAAAAATTATAAATGGTTTTCGAAAGATTGTTATTTTATCTAGCATTCGCATGTAATGAATTTTGAGAAAAAAATTTAATTTTTAGTCTAATAAGGTTATTCCATAGGTCGTTGGCAGATTTGTTAAATTTTCAAAAAAGATTTTGTATTATACCACACCCATTTCAAATAATATAATCATGCAATAAAATAAATCAATATATTATCTAGCAAACGCATGTTTAAGAATTCTAATTTTAGTTTCAATAAAATCATCAAAAAATACGAACTTACATGTGTTTCTTGACGAAAATTGGTCCATTTGTGTATTTATTTGCGCACTTACAAACTAATATATTTCAGATTTTTTTAACATTCTTATTAAATTCAGACATTATTGAAAAATGATAAATACTTATAATGAAAAAATAATTACAAAAAGTACATTATTTTAATAGTTTTATCATCACGCCGTTCAGCATTTTTGGATGAAGGTATAAATTAATGCTAATTTAGATTGAAATAAATTCGATATTGAGTTATAATTTATCTTTTTCATTGTAACCGCCCTGCACGATCGTAAGAACAACTTTCGACGAAATGTGGATTTTCGTCCGCTGGCTGGTTAAACGCTCTTAAGTACCTATGTTCAAATGAGAGGAAAATTATAAAGCAATATTATAAATTATAGAGAAAAACACAATACCTACTAACTTTAATCTTTGTTAGGTTGCAAAATCGTATCTATATTCTGCCTTCCCATGTCCATAATCCATATCTTAATGCTTTTTTCGAAGTCGGTTATTTTTTAAATTGTTTTTATTGCAAGATGGAGGATATTAAAAAAAATTATAGAGAAATACTAGCGAGTTTCCGGCGGTTCCATGCCAACTCAGAACCACCTCGGAAAGGTCATTAAAAGCATATGAAAAAATAATTTTAAAATAGCCGGTAACCTTAACCTAGCTTAACCAATTTAACTAATTTTTTAATATTTTTTTATCATCACTCTTAATGACCTTTCTGAAGTGGTTCTGTGTTGGTTTCATTCTGAGTTGGCCGGCACCGTACTATATAAATCTCCTAATTGATGCGGGCATGCACACATCAAATCCCCAAAGTTTCATCGCAATCGGATGAATGGTTTAGCAACGCATGGACATCTCATATACCTACCTACTCACTTATATAGACAGGAGCAAGCACATTTTGATTTATGTATATATAAGAGTTGATAGCATATTTCTTTATCCAAAAGTCGTTTTAGTTTTAGGTTGGTGGAATGTACGTTGTAATGAGGATCTTGTGAATTGGCCCGAGTTTGTCTGTGTTAATTTATTCTGGTTTTTGTATGTGTAAAATAGAATGTCTTAATATAAATGTTTCAGTGACATTAAATTCAGGGCTTTAAAAACATAGTCTGTAGGAGTTCTGATGGTAACTCTAAGGATAATTATCAAAATTGCTTATTTGTGCTATGACGATTGGTTTTATAGTGGAATCGCATGAGCTTCCCCATCCGATAAGACCATATTGTAGATGAGATTGGGCTGATGCGTAATACATTTTAATTAGTTGTTCTTATCGAAAATGTTTCTTATTGTTTAATTTTTACTTTGAAAATGGGTTAGTTTTTTATATTTTTTTGGTCACATTTTCTACTTGGGAGTTCCAATTTAATAGCTATTAAAAATAGAAAACTCCAAAATCGTGGACATAATAAGGACGACAACTACAAGATTTCTCAATTGATAACCTAGGGAAAGATTCTTGAAAAACATAGCAGAGGGCCGCTCTTAATGGCTTCGAAATATCTATTGTCCAGTTGATAGTCAAACATTTCGTAAAAATCGAAATTTGAGTAGGGTATTCAGTTTTATGTAAAAGTATTCTATGTTTTTTTTTTTACATGAGCTCCACACAGGAGGCCCTGAGGAAAATAATTTCCCTCAGGGCCTATGTCATCTTTGAGGATGCTGTGTGGAGGGTTTTTTTAATGAAAGGAAGGAGAGGAGAGTTCTGGGAAGGAAAAGGGTTTAAGGGGTGGGTAGGAATCTGGGGTTCAGTGTGTTCTGGTCATCCGCCTCCAAGATCTAGACAAACCTCACCCCATGAACCCGGGCACCCCTGCTGAATCACCAAACGTAGCGAACCACTTGGGGTGATCTATGGCAGAGTTGTTGGTTATCCAATAAAGGTTCCCGGGGCGGCGGTACCCATTCCCGCCTCCCAAATTGTGGTACAATACTCAAGATTACTCATAAACTTAAAGTGAATTAAACAAAATGTTGATGTTTTCTGGATCAATAGTAGGATATTTCAAAACGTCATACTAATTTACCGGACCGTTATGCCTCCCGGTGTTAATTTATAGCATATTTAATATGTAAAACACAGACACTTGTAAATAATATTTAATTTAAGGCAAGCATTCGAATATTGCTTTCCTCATATTCTCCGAAGATAGTATTTAGAGATGTCTGACTAATCAACTGGTCGATCGATACACGTGACTGGTAAGAGTTCAACTCCACGGAGTTGCTCCGGGCTGCATCAGAGGGAATATGAGCCGTGATGATAGCCAATGAAAAACTCTTCTAAGTAAAAACATTTTGCTGTTGCGATGGAGTCAAAAACATTCAAATGATGTTTTCTCTTTTTGCCCATTTCAGTTATCAAATTTCAGCATTAAATATTCTTATCTAAATAAAAATTCAAATTATAATAAAGTGTCAAATATCTATTACCGCCAAAAGCAAAGATATTAATCACCTTGATGTTGTGATGTTTTTTTCTGAACGGCGCCTAACTTCTAACGATCGGTTATTATTATTATAAAGGAATGACAAATGATTGAGATGGTCACAGCTGATAATAAATGTATCTATCGCTTATTGGTGCTGTGAATAAGGAACTCCATTAAAAAAATATTATGACTTTAAAAAAATATGTTCATACAGACCAATAAACGCTGATTCTGAATATATAAGTTTTTTTTATAATATTAAACGTAGTATTCGTAAAAAAATATTAAAAAGTGCATTTTTTAACGTCTCGTTAAAATACACTGTAAAGTTGGTACAATTGAATGGTTAGTGCTGACGTCACGCGTCACCAGTCATTGTATCACATTGTATTGAAATCAATTGACATGTAGGTATGGCACAAGCCATCAGTATTAACAACATTTCATGTTATTCTTTATTTCGTACTGTTTGTAGAGATTTAGTTGTAGTGTTTATTGAAACAATATTTAAGCCTAAATAATTCAGTATCAAAACTAGAGGTATCTCTATTAGTTTATCTCAATTATTTAAAATATTGAAAAACTACTGCACAAAAAAAATAATGAATGAAAAAAGTAATGCTTCTTCTAGGGAGAATACTTCGAACAACGGAACAACGGATTTCAAAATGGCGGCAGTAGATCAGCTGATTGCCCAATCCCATACTTATTTTTCGGGAGTGATGACGTCACACGATTTACCATATTTCCAGGGGTCTCGAAAAATTAAAACTTTGACAATTATTTTAACTATTAAAACTAACTCTAAAAATAAAAACAAAAACGCAGTTATTTAAGTTAGAAGGTCATTATTCATAAAAAAATAATAATAAAAATTGGACTGGAGTTCTCTATTATATCCAGTGGAAAATTTAAACGCCAAGTGTGAAAGTAATTCTAATATTGAAAGTCATTACAAAATAGGTTATAAAACCGTTTATTGGATTATTAAGTCTAAAGTCATGGTACCTATTTGAAAGAGAGAGAATGAAAACAATGTGCAACATAGTTATGAATGATGAGTATTTGGAGCAGGTGGATGAGTTTGTGTACTTGGGAAATATGTTTACGAAAGATGGAAGGGCTGACAGAGATATCGAAAGAAGAGTAAATGCAGGCAACTCTATTAATGGAGGACTGAACGCCGTTGGCGCCAACAAAAAACTGTCCAAAGAAGCGAAGTTAGCTGTCCATAATGGAGTGCTGGTACCTACCCTGATGTATGGCAGTTAGGCATGGAACTGGCAGAGAAAGGATGAAAGTAGACTGAATGCTGTAGAAATGAGATCCCTGAGGCGTATGTGTGGTAAAACCATGTACGATCGTGTGAGAAATGTGGAGATCCGCGAAGAATGCAAGGCTGATGTAAGCGTGATGAGTAAGATTAAGAAAGGGACGCTCAGATGGTTTGGGCATGTAGAGCGAATGAACGAGGAAAGGAGTGTACGCCCGAGGAAGACATGGCGCGACCAAGTGAATCAGATACTTGAGTCGGACCATGTGAAGAGTCGGAATAATAGAAGAGCATGTATGAGACGATGTATGAATGTGAACGAGGCAAGGAGTGTGTGCCAAGATCGAGTTGTTTGGCGGTCCGTCCTCTCTGCCTACCCCTGCGGGGAAACAGCGTGATGGTTAGTCAGTTAGTTAGTTAGTTATTGGATTATCAACACCTCTGCCATAGGTCACCCCAAATGGTTCACTACGTTTGGACACTTAGCATGGTTCAGAGGATGAGGTTTTTCTAGGTCCTAGGTAAACGGCCGGATCGTGGGAGACTAGATGAGGGAGATCATTTGGCCTCTCCAGCAGGACTCTCCCGATAAACGTCCGTCACTCTTGGACCCAATTTCCCTCAGGATCCTACCCACCCTTCATGCCGTTTTCCTTACCTGAACTTCCTGTACTTTCTTTCATTAAAAATACCCTCCTCACAGCATTCACAAAGATGATATGAACCCACGAGGAAAGTATTTTTCTGTACGCCTCCTATGTGGAGCTATTTAAAAAAAAAAGGTGTCGAAGCGCAGCTGGAATAAATTTCTATTGTTATATAATACTAGGTTTTTCCCGCGGCTTCGCTCGCATGGTGTAAGGGGGTTCCCACTCCGCCTCCTCCTTCTCCCCCCCCCCTCCCCTCTCAACGCCCTCCCTCTCCCCCCCCTCCCCTCCCCCCCCCCCCTTTCCTTCCCCTCCCCCCTCCTCCCTCCCCCCTCCTCCCTCCGCCCTCCCCTCCCCCCGTTCCCTCCCCTCCTCCCTCCCCCCTCCTCCCTCCGCCCTCCCCTCCCCCCGTTCCCTCCCCTCCTCCCTCCCCCATCTCTCCCTCCCTCCCGCTTTCAAACCTCGCGTGCCACCAATAGCAATTTTTTTATACAAATTTTATAATGCCAGAGCTCACTGAACTAAAAAACCTTGTCCTGACAATAACGAACACACAAAGAAAAGAATTATCCAATTTGGTGCAGTCGTTCGAAAGTTATGCGCTTAGCAACACGTTCAGCGATTCATTTTTATATTATAGATAATATAATTTCTACGATCAAATACAATATTAACACTTTTATCTCAAATTTGGTGAAACGAAAAATAGCGACACTAAAAAGAGGCAAACACTCACATCTATAGGATTTAGCCTGCGAGAAAATGAGACAGTATAATCGGTCTCTTCTTTGTGCGGTGCTTCGTAGCTTCCCTAATCTTGTCTTCTTTAGTTTCATTTCTACCGAGTACGAATTGCTCACTCTGTATTTTTTTTAATAGGAATGTTCAGGGTCTCAGAAGTTTAAAAGAGATATTTCTTGATTTGGAACAAATTATTTATTTATTTATTTATTAACGGTATAAATATACCATAAATACATATTACATGTCACAAAATATTTGTTGTAGGTACTTAAGAAATAATTAAAAAGAAAGAGTTATAAATTAATTGTGGCATTTGATTAAGAAATGACACAAAGAGCTACAATTACATTCAATACTATAGTATAAATAAAATTAATATTGATTGAAAATATATGACAGAATAGCCTTCTTGTACCTAGTTTCCGTGCAGTTAAATAGATCCGCCACATCTGCGTATCTATTACTAACTTCATGTAATCTAGGTAAAAGCGAGTGTTTCGTGTACTCAGTCCTGTTGTTGTTACAATGAAACAAGATTTTGGAGCGAGTTGCTCTAGTGGGTATATGAAATTCGAATGCGAATAATTATGCAGCTGATGCATAAAAGCTCTAGATAGCAGCTGTAAAAATGCTTGTTTGTTTAAGTGAAGTTTGTTCGGCTAATGCTCTTCCACTTTCCCTCAGGTCGTGTGTCATATTTTATGGATAGTCATAAAGCGACCCGTTCTCATGCATAAAATGTCAACCGTTTACTAATACATATAAGGCACGCGAAAGGCATTTTGGTATCTCGGCTGTTAACTGGTGTGGTCGTAAATATTACCTTGGCTCTCTACCCAGAGGTCACAGGTTCATTCACGGATTTGCAACTAAAATTATCTCAGTATCGCTCTGGTGAAATACCAGAACAAGAACTGACTAGTATTTTAAAAAACACTGTCTAAGAAGTTACTAAAAACACCCTACCCATACCTTGAAGTTGAACCATAAGGGTCGCTGAAAGCCCTCTAACCAAAATCTAGATTGCATCAGCTCAAGATCTCCTAGTTAGGAAGACTTATATATCATGTTTATCTTACATATCTGAACTGGAAGAATAGTGTAGTAATTAATAGAAATAAAAAATAAATGGAATTATATTTCTTTATCTGAACCACTATATGTTGTATTTACGCCAACCAGTTTCGAAACGACCGTTCCTTCCTCATTGCAAATAATCATAGTTTTGAAAAAATACAGGGATATATTTATGTTCTTCTTATTAATAATAAGATAATTACAAGCCTTAGAATAAAAATCCTTAATGAGTCCATTATCAATAAACAAAAATATTATCTTAAAGTCCCATTTAGACATGTTCCCTATCACTGTCCGTTCTACCTCATCCCCCACTCTTCACTAATCCCTAGTCAAGCCTCCACCCCAGCAAAATATTTAGTAATATATTGTGCTTACCCACCATTTTAACTATTTTATCCACTATTTTTTGTAATGTCGAATTGTTTGTCCAGAGGAAGGAAGGTCGCCGGTCGTTCTGAAACCGGTCGGCATAAATAAATATACAGCGGTTCTAACAAAGAAATATAGTTTCATTAATGTATAATGCTTAAGAGGGCATTACCATAGAAAACCAGAAATATGTCATTTTCAAATCAGATTTTAGACGTATTGACAGATTTGTTGGCAGATTTGTTAAATTTTCAAAAAAGATTTTGTATTATACCACACCCATTTCAAATAATATAATCATGCAGTAAAATAAATCAATACATTATCTAGCAAACGTATGTTTTAGAATTTTAATTTTAGTTTCAATAAAATCATTAAAAAATCGTACATGTGTTTCTTGACGAAAATTGGTCCATTTGTGTATTTATTTGCGCACTTACAAACTAATATATTTCAGATTTTTTTAACATTCTTATTAAATTTAGACATTATTGAAAAATGATAAATACTTATAATCAAGAAATAATTACAAAAAGTACATTATTTTAATAGTTTTATCATCACGCCTTTCAGCATTTTTGGATGAAGGTATAAATTAAAGCTAATTTGGATTAAAATAAATTCGATATTGAGTTATAATTTAAAAAAGCTGGTACGGAGAATAATTAATCTTTCTCATTGTAACCGCCCTGCACGATCGTAAGAACAACTTTCGACGAAATGTAGATTTTCGTCCGCTGGCTGGTTAAACGCTCTTAAAATAGTCCCAGCGAGAGCTCGTACGGATGTCGTCGACGTCACGTACGATCACTCATGGGGACTATTATAACATATTTTTGTAACACTACTCGCATCTTTGATCAGGTCAAGTTGGGTCTGTATTGACCCAGTCTTCTACGAAATGTGGATTTTCGTCCGCGGGCTGGTTAAACGCTCTTAACCACAAAGTTATGGCTACATTCAAAATAATATTAAAAATATCGTGCTTACCTAATAGTAACAATAAAAATACTTGGATACTTTTATAGCTTATTTCAGTGACACACTCGTATCACTTAAGTATGCATTTTAATATTTAATTTATAAATACATCTATTTGAATTTCACTTTTGTTTGTTTGACGTGGAGTCTTGGATGTGGAAATTAACCCATTTCTCGACATCCAGTCGAGCTGAAACTCTGCAAATAGACTCGTTGTTAATGACAATGCAATCTATTGACTTTTGGTGGCAATTACGCATCTACACGTCGACATGTAGAAAGCATTTCTCTGAAATTGGATGATAATACATGCAGTTAATGTAGTATGTCTATGTCATATGTCTTATCAATTCGGTATCCGGTTCGGTTCCTGGGTAAGAAGTTTCAATTCTCAGTCAAACCGAAAAAAAATGTTTAAAGGGCATTGAAAATAGATGCATTATTGTAAAAAGTCTTTGTTTTTAAGGGTTGATTTTTTAATTGTAATTAAAATATTCCACGTGTGGTATGGTTGGGTGGTAATATTTTTTTCTAAAATTTTAAATTGTGGCACTTAATGTACATCTGTCGTATATTTTTGTTCTCCATGCAGGACACTAAGCTTTTGGAGTGATCACATTTTTATTATTGCACCTAGGACGAGCGCCGTATTTACATAAATTACTATAGTTTTTTTTCGCAATATTTTCATGAACAAAACTTTAAAAATAATACGTTATATTACTAATTTAATTTTTTTTAAATAAGACAAACATTCCTGGGTTACAAATAATCTGACAATATCTTAAAATCTCCTACTACCACCACAGCATGTGGAAAATAATGCTTGCGTCGTGATGGAGGACTTAGCCAGCCGAGGAATCGAACACGCGACGCTTGGGAGGGACTCAAATCTCAGCCATTGTCGATTTGAACTCAACCATATCGATTTATTATGTGCCTCACATATTTGATACAAAACAGTAATTTAAATACGTTATGATGTACGTAGAGTGACACTGAATATAGAAAATAATTAAATTTAATAATTTACGCTTGCATAAATAATCAAAAATCAATTAACGACTACATGTTTCCAGCAGTATTGAAAGGGGACTAATTATAATAACAATAGAATATCGGAAAACCCCAAAATGATGTAACTTGAATTAGTATTTGAAATAATTGATAGATAAATAGTAATAATAATGTAATGTACGAGGCACACAATTGGTTTCAACATTATTTTTAAAAAATCTATAACAAATGGGTGTCTATCGGGAATCCTTGAAGGATCGTCCAGACGGATTCGAATAATTACTAAGAATTACATTATCCCCGGATTTCTTCTTACTTCAAGTCACTGCTATCCGATCGATCAATTTCATGTAATTGAAAATTATTATCAATGTCACTGTCTTCATGGTCGAATATTCTAAAGAATTTTGAAATGCTTTTTTTTCAAACAAAATACGTTGAAATTACCGGAATACACTAAATAGCCTAATTTTTTAAAGTGAAACTTCTATAGCACCGCTGTGATTTGGACTTCGGATGAAATTACTAGTAATGACGATTATTGCACCTGCGACGCATCAAATGCGCTCATCGGCCGCTTTGATTATGATGTCACCTTTAAAGGCTCCTATTGGTTGAGATATGAAACGGAAATTACGGTAGGACTGCGCTCATTGGTCGCTTTGATTATGATCTCACTTTTCAAGTATTGGTTGAGATTGTTTTGGTAAAGTTTCGCTTCTACCGCATGTAAACTGCACTTAATTTTTTTAAAGTCAGGCATAATGTCCAAACTTTTTAATTTTTAATGTGAATACCTCGCAAGGGACCCACTGCTTCCGTCTGGAGCTAGTGAGACTATGGCATCCCCAATTGGGGTACGATGAGAGTCTGAAGGTAATGGAGAGGGGAAGGAAATGGGGAAGAGGAGGGTGGGGAAGTACCTGGCTATTCTTATTTGGCCACCAAATTCGGCTAAAGTTATTTCAAGCAACGTTTCAGTTCTGAATGGTGGTCTTATCAGGGCGATACTGAGAGTATCTTCCACTCTGGAATGTGCTGCAAGTATACTATGTATTATTTTTAATTAATTAGTTGGGAAATAATACAAATTAATGAAGTATTCGATCCCGCGACCTTCAGATTGTGAGTCAAGAGTCTTACTCCTTGACCACGGAGGCCGTCGTAATTTTACTCTGCAATCTTACAATAACACTGCGATCATATAACACTATAAACTTTTAATTTTAAAAAATCTCTAATATTTAAATAAAACTGTCACACCATGTTTTGATAGGCAGGTAAATAAACTCAACTCATCAAATGCTAAGTATAGAATGATCAATAAAATTCTCCTTTGAGTATAAAATAAAAGGAAATAATATTATGTGTTCCATTGGGGATTAACATATTTTCGAATAAAATGTTAAATCAAACTCCAAATCACAAGGTGTGCCAAACACTGTATTCCTTATGGATGAAAAAGCTGAGAATGGATCTGAGATTGCTAATTTATTTTCCAATTATTTCAGTTCTGTTTTTTTCACCAACCAAGTTCAAACTTCTCATAATATGCCAGCCAACTACAACATTCACAACTCTTCCACTATTCACAGTATTGAAGTTGACGAGCGTCTGGTGCAGACATATCTGGAAAATTTGAATCTAAAAAAAAGCGCAGGCCCAGATCAAATCCATTCCTTTTTCATCCTGAAGAGCGCAAGCAGTCTCTCTTAGCCGTTATCTATTATATTTAATCGCTCTTTAAAAGAGGGTGTGGTACCTAATACTTGGAAAATTGTTTTCATAACACCCTTTTTCAAAACCGGGCAAAAATCTGACATTGAAATCTATCGTCCAATTTCAAAATTGTGTGTCTTCAGCAAGGTGTTTGAAAAATAATATACGATCGGATGTTTCCCGCTTTGAAATCCTCACTCAATGTTAACCAACATGGGTTTATGAGTGGAAAATCAACAACAACTAATCTAATAGCATTCACGGAATTCTTGCAAGATAATATGGATCAACGTGTACAAGTAGACGCAATATATACGGATTACAGCAAAGCTTTTGACCTAGTGAATCACGACATCTTATCACGCGCTTATGCAAATCGGCGTCCACGGTGACCTTCTTAGATGGCTCTCATCCTATGTATCAAACCGTAGTGAAGTCGTAGTTGTTAGTGGCTTTAAATCGGACTGGGTAACCATCCCATCAGGTGTGCCTCAAGGATCTCTATTGGGACCGTTACTTTTTAATATTTACATTTATGATATAGGCCAATACTTCAAATACTCCAAAACATTACTTTACGCAGATGACATGAAGGTTTTTTATCCTATCAGATGTACTACTAACTGTCCAAAAATGCAGGAGGACCTAAACCGTCTTTATGTTTACTGTACACAACATACCCTTGAAATCAATATTAAAAAGTGTTTCGTGGTGAACTTCACACGAAATAAAAATATCATTACCAATAAATATAATCTGGACGGCTCAATATTAATTAACAAAACAGAAGTCAAAGATTTAGGAGTGACATTGGACTCTAAGCTTATTTATGATATTCATATAGACTCAGTCACATCAAAAGCCTCGAAAATATTAGGATTCATTCTTAGGTTAGGACATGTAAAAAATTCAATAATTTTAGAACAATGAAAATCCTATATTTTCCTTATGTCCGCAGCCTACCAGAATACGCGTCACAAATTTGGAATCCGCAACACACATCATATGTGGAAAATCTAGAACGTGTTAAAAATCGTTTTCTACGATACTTAGATTTCCGCAGTTACCGCACACATCTAAATCACAAAGATGCAGCCACGTACTTCAATATACTACCTTTAGAAGTTCGAAGAAGCTCGGCCGATGTACTTTTTCTTCAAAAAATAACCAGATCCGTTGTAGATTGCCCAGAACTCTTAGAACGAATACAGATACGGGTTCCTAATAGACGAACCAGATCAGACACGATTCCTAGCCTCCCTCGGTGCAACACAAATTCTAAGCAGAACTCTTTCATTTATCGCGCATCCAACACTTTCAACACACACTATACACAATTTGACATTTTTAACTCTGCACCACACTCCTTAAAATCACACAGACGCTCTCTCGATACTCTACAATAACAATAACTATAGATACCCTCTAATACAACCACCACTCAATGAAATTCCTTTTTTTTCTTTTTTTTTCTCTTTTAATTTTTTGTCGCGCATATTTTTATTACTGTACCTCAACTTATCCGATCCCCCTCCCATCCTTCCCCCTCCCTATTTCCACCTAAATAACTCGACGCTTAAAATGTAATTTTTCATTAGTAAATATCTCTGGAATCACATCCCATCTCATTCTCCTCCCCACATACCTTCAGCCTCATAACGTACGTACTGATTAGAGATGCCATACTCTCACTGGCTCCAGGTGGTTGGGAGCAGTTGGGACTCTTGCACGGTACTCACATTTAAAAAAAATTGTAAATTACAGTTTTTAACTCGACGAAAGGCTGAAATTGAGTGTTTTGTTATTGCGACCGCTCTTCTTACAGATGAGGAATAGTGGAGAATTTCGTATAAAAGCATCCCCGAGCTTTACTCAAACTTTGGCGCAGATTGCGACTTTCAAAGCTTTCAAATACGCGAATCGTAAGTTCTTGTGTATAAGTGAGTAGACATTCCACAGACTACAGAATTCTATAGTACAGAACACTTCGCGAGTGTCAATACAGTTGTGCACAGTACTGCTGACGGTAAACTACAGCGAATTCCGTTTCCATGGATGTGTCATACCAGGCGAAAACAGGCCTTTCATCCATTGTACGTCACGCGAGAGAGGCTGCAGCTTTGAGCACAATGCTGTGAAGTTGTTTGGAAAATGCGCTTTATTGCAATTTTAAAAGAAATGTCGAGAACAGCGCTGCAAAATGTTACAAATTTTATGAATTTGAATACGCAGGTACTTCCTCGCCTTCAATCATCTTCTCCTCGCCAATATCTTCAGCCTCATAACTAAGGATGCAAGGTTTTAAAAAATATCGATATATCGATATATATCGAATTCAGTCGATATCGATATTTCTTCTTTTTTATAGAAAGCTTATAGAAATCCTCTGTAGTTTTAGTTATATCAAACGTTTATCGATAATGTTTGCATATATTTTTTATACTTACCTATGTGAATAATCACGAAATTTGGATAGGTATGTAAAATTTGTTTTTGTTCATAAATTTATTTAAAAAAAATTAATTCCAGTTTTTTGTACCAGCTATCGAACTAAAAAAAATAGCTTTGACGGTCTGCTTCCTTGTAGCCGGTTTCTGCTTTGAGTTATAGTGGTCCCTGCCTTTGAAAAAAGACGTTCAGAAGGAATACTTGTTGCCACAATTGGTAGATTGCTCATTGCCACTTTAAAAAGATTGGGATATACACCTTGCATCTCTTGCCATGTTTCAAGAATGTTTACTTTTAGAGTATTTACAGGAGCAGAAAGATATAACATAAGTTCGCGTCACCGTCAGCTTTTTTTCTTTTTGAGTGTGAGCCAAAGATTTATGGAGCTCTCACCTACCACAGATTAGAGTAGAGAACATAATAAATTTTTGTAGATAGTCAGTGTTGCCAGTAATAGCGTTTTACCCGATTTTGTGGGTATTTTAATTTGGGCGGTTTTTTCGATATTTATCGGTTTTCCGATATATCGTTGCATCCATACTCATAACATACCATAATCGGAGATGCCATAGTCTCATTGGGTTCAGAATATTAGAAACAGATGGGACTCTTCCAAAAAATTATGCCCCCCTTCCCACTCCCGCCTTTCCACTAACACTGTTAAGCCTATGTCTGTTCTTGTAATTAGTTTTAAGTAAACCAATAAACCAGTAAATATTATTATCGGAAAGTGTTATTTTCATATCCTTTCAGGTGTTTTCGCTTATTCTAATTATGATTATTGCGTCAACGTGATTAGCAGAAACATCAGGAAACTAATCAGACGCAATGATTAATGGAGCGCTCCCACGGATTAATAGTTCTAATTAAAGTGGTAGTATCTAGAATCATCCCCAATGCAAGTGATTAATCTGATTGTATAGGACTCAGCACAACATATCTAGAACGATATCTATTTCAATGAAGCAATGATCCTTTTTAACATTTTAAAACTCCATGTGCAGTTTATCTCTTTTCCAATTGTTCACCGGCAGCAAAAGGTGCAAGTGTTTTGGTAAATCATTATAAGGAGGACACCTGAGAATGTAATGTTCTCACGGATCGAAAGTTTAATTTTTTTCGAACTAGTTCGAAACACCTTACCCCGCAAATGCCCAAAGACATGTTGTACATCCGTTAGTAAAGGATCTAAAGACAAACAAGTAAATTTAACAGGAGAGAGGAGAGTTAAAATAAATAATTGTTGATGAAACAAGCGTTCCCGTCAAAACGATAGCGTCATCTCACGGAGATAGAGAGAACTTTAAATAATCGCAATCACTTTACTATTCAGAGATAAAAATAAAAAATTTGATTTAAGACCCTTTTCTACCCTTTTCTATGGAAGGTATTGTCCAAGTATGGAGTGGATAAGTATCTCATACAGGCAATTGCGTCTCTGCATGAGGGAAGCGTTGCATGTGTTAGGGTGAACGGTGATTTTACGGGGTGGTTTGACATCACAAAAGGTGTTAAACAAGGCTGAGTAATGTCGCCGTGGTTATTCAATCTATATATGGATAATTGCATGCAAGAATTGAAAGAGATGGGATTGGGCGCGAAATTGAGTAATCTGGAAGTATGTTGCCTGTTGTATGCTGATGATGCGGTGCTGATATCTAACAGTATGGAAGATCTACAGTCTCTCGTGTCAAGGATGAACGAAGTATGTATAAAGAATGAGTTAATGATGAATGTAAGTAAGTCTAAAGTCATGGTGTTTGAAAGAGAGTACGAAATCAGTATACAATATAGTTGTGAATGATGAATACTTGGAGCAGGTGGATGAGTTTGTTTATTTGGGAAGTATGTTTACGAGAGATGGGAAGGCTAATAGAGATATTGAAAGAAGGGTGAATGCTGGTAACTCTATTAATGGAGGACTGAACGCCGTTGGCACCAACAAAAAACTGTCCAAAGACGCGAAACTAGCCGTCCATAATGGAGTACTGGCACCTACCCTGATGTATGGCAGTGAAGCATGGAACTGGCAGAGGAAGGATGAAAGTAGACTGAACGCTGTAGAAATGAGGTCCCTGAGGCGTATGTGTGGTAAAACCATGTATGATCGTGTGAGAAATGTGGAAATCCGCAAAGAATGCAAGGCTGATGTAAGCGTAAAGAGTAAGATCAAGAAAGGAACGCTCCGATGGTTTGGGCATGTAGAGCGAATGAACGAGGAAAGGAGTGTAAGGAGAATATATGACGCAAATGTGAATGGTAGAAGAAGTCGAGGACGCCCAAGAAAGACATGGCACGACCAAGTGAATCAGATACTTGAGTCGGGCCATGTCAAGAGTCAAAATAATAAGAAGAGAATGTATGAGACGTTGTATGAATGTAAACGAGGCAAGGAATGTGTGCCAAGACCGGGATGTTTGGCGGTCCGTCCTCTCTGCCTACCCCTGCGGGGAAACGGCGTGATGGTTAGTTAGTTAGTTAGCTACGACCAATTTCGACAGTCAACTTTTTTATGTTGTTTTTTCGTTCATCGGCTTTCTAACAACAAACAAAAATATAATTAAATTAAATTATTATATTTTTATCCATTCAGTACGCCACTACACAAGCAAGGATCTCTTTAAAATTATTTACCTGTATCATATTGGAAAGATTTATTTATTTAGATATTCCTGCATTCAATAATTACAACCTTACTGAATCCATATCCACTGGAGCGTTTTGACCATATTTTGGCAGATTTATAAACACCCTCGAACGCTAGCTGGCCAAAATATGGCCAATTTGAAGGGATATTTTAAACGTTTATTGTAATTATTTCAAAAGTTCCCAGGCATTGCGTACTTCGAATAATCACAAAGATAAGGGGGGCATACATTAATTACGTGAGCACTTTTTCTTCCAATCTAGACCCCTCCCCCCCCCTTGGTGAGATAAATTTGGGCCACTTCTTATATTCTTTTCAAGTAACGTGAGACTTTGCTGGACTCCCCCCTCCTTTTGTGCTCACGTAATTAATGTATGCCCGCTAA
Source organism: Limnephilus marmoratus (assembly GCA_917880885.1). Lineage (NCBI taxonomy): Eukaryota > Metazoa > Arthropoda > Insecta > Trichoptera > Limnephilidae > Limnephilus > Limnephilus marmoratus. The sequence goes on along the minus strand of OU862914.1, from coordinate 50,242,671 downwards.
CTTAATAGTTTCACTTTAAGAAGAGATGTCTCGCATCTTTTCTGAATTATTTGTTATTGACATTTCGCGAACTCAAATTACTGAAATATTTTTTCTTACAAATCATTGATATTACGTTTACACGTTTACATATTAAAAAATGTGAGTTCGAATTTAAATTTATGTCTGTGATTATCAACTGGGCTGTAGATAACATTCAGAAGTCATAATATTTAATATTCACCAAATTTGACCTATTTGGAGTCCTGCTACCGCATTTTTAAAGTACGTAATACGCAGAATTCATGCGTTTATAAATATAACGAAGATTTTATAATTTTTTCATGAAATTTAAAAATTTGGGATAAAGGGTCAAATATGGGTGCATTTAATGCTCTCTCTAGTTTATGTTTCCATGATTTTTGAAAGAGGACGGGAAATTTCCAGTGGTTATCTAATTCCTTGCAAAATTACCTCTGATGCTGTATGTTGATAAGTATGCACAATTTATAGTACTAAACTGACAGTATTTTACTTCCTTTTGCCTCTTACCCCCAAATAGTGAGGAAAACGATGCTTGTGGAATGATCGTGAATTTTGCTAGCAAAGGTTATGCTACTCATGGTTATGGACCACTCAGCCACTAAATAGGGGATTGCGCATTCGACATCGGGGGTCCTAGCATGGTCGATCGATAAGGATTGGTAAGTTAACTTACGGTAATTTCTCATCGTCCTCTAGGACAACTGCAGATCGCTAACGTACAAACAACATTTGACGTCGATTATATTAAGAACACTCAGTCATTGTGAACTGTTGACACGTACCTTTCTCAATTAGCAGAGAAATTCCGTTTGCATGAGCTCTCATCATCATCTCAGGGTCCTGCGTGGGATATAAAGAAAGCTACTATCTGATGTAAATTAAAGAACTCATATTAAACAAAATGTACTTGTTATTATTGACAAGCAAAAACATAATCTACATAAATACCTTTGTAAACTCAAAAAAATGTAGAGAGAGAGAGAGAGAGAGAGATAATTCAGTTATTTTAGTAGAATCCACTCCAAATGATCATTCGTAGCTTGCCATAGTTAAAATGGCGCACCTCTTCTAACCTCAGCGACAAGGGCTCCAGATAGCTGGAGAAGAGCCCCAGAGCTGCCGCTTCGCAAGCCCATGACACCGTGAAGCATCCAAGATTCTAGTCCATCCACAAAGGCCCGCTGATCACAATGCGTCCAATGGCCATCTTTGAGCATTGAAAGGATATAACCCGCAGTTCTAGATTGTGGATGTCATTTTAGAAGCGCCTGCAATCTTCATCAAAGTTGTCCTCGGTGATATTGGATTGTACGTGGCTGTAAACACGCCCGACCAAAACATCAATGTATCAAGCTGTGATCAGTAAAGCCCAATGGCTATTTATCGGTGGGTTGTTTGCCGCGAAATTACGAGCGTCAAGCAATATTTCCTCACAGCACTAATTTGAAGGTGTAGTCGCGTAATATTGCAAATTTACACAATCATTTACGAGTATAAAAACTCCTTACAAATCAAACTTCCGACCAGTCCATTGTTATGTCATCACGTCCCCTTACAACAGTTTTTTTTTTTTCAAAAACAATCGAGCAACCGTCCAGGCAATTTGAATTTGTTATCAATCGTTCCAACGGCACCCGAAATTAATAATACTCTTTCTGAGTAAGTACTGACTGAATAAGAACCATGAAAATAATTACGTTACACTGTTACTTATTCGTTAGCAATCTGCAACCATGCTAGGGAATGATGGAAAGTTACGGAAAGTTATCCTATCAATCCTTATCGATCGACTGTGCTAGGGGGCCTGTACAATCTGTATTTTTAATAATTACTGACCCAACTTTACTGAAATGTCGTGAAACAGTCCCTGAACAAATATGTTTCCCAACTCAAATTAAATAAACAAATATGTCGTATCTTTTTATTTGCTTCAAAGGTTTTTGATTGTCTTATCAAAGGGTTGTGTCAATAGACGCATTGTGATTTTACCGCAATGAATAATCCAGGGAAAAATTACAACGTATTTTAATATAAAATGGCAATGTAGTTGTAAATCGGTCACATCGGAAAGGCACCTGACTCGCATTCCGAAGGTCGCGGGATCGAATCCCGACGTGGCAAATAAATTTTATTTGATTAATTTGTGTATTTCACAATTTATTAATTTAAAAATAATATATAGTATATTTGCGGCACGTTCCAGAGTGGAAGGTACTCTCAGTATCGCCCTGGTGTAAGACCACCATTCAGAATTGAAACGTTGCTTGAAATGGCTTCTGCCGTGTTTGGTGACCAGATCTGAATAGCCAGGTACATCCCCACCTTCCTCTTCCCTATCTCCTTCCCCTCCCCACTGCCTTAAGCCTCACAACATACCCCAATTGGGGATGCCATAGTCGCACTGGCTCCAGACGGGAGCAGTTGGGACTCTTGTGTGGTATTCTTGTAAAAAAAAAAAAACGTCGTTAAAGTTTGCTTAAAATTCATGGAAAAGTTTATCAATCACCATTTTCGGGTTGACTATTTATGACGCATTATAAGAAATATTGTTCGTGATCATTATTGGGTTGACAATTTATGACTTATTATAAGAAATATTGTTCGTGATCATTATTGGGTTGACAATTTATGACGCATTATAAGAAATATTGTTCGTGATCATTATTGGGTTGACAATTTATGACGCATTATAAGAAAAATTGTTCGTGATAATTATTGGGTTGACAATTTATGACTTATTGTAAGAAATATTGTTCATGATCATTATTGGGTTGACAATTTATGACGCATTATAAGAAATATTGTTCGTGATCATTATTGGGTTGACAATTTATGACGCATTATAAGAAATTTTGTTCGTGATCATTTTTGGGTTGACAATTTATGATGCATTATAAGAAATTTGTTCGCGAAATATTGTTCGTGAATATTTCGTGATCCAAAAAAAAGTACGAGGTTTCAAATTTTACCATTATTATCGTTTATCCAGTAATCGTGTTTTCTTATTTAAACTTAGAAATTTCTATGTTTTCATAGTGACAACGGGACCAATTAATTCGGTAATATGAAAAATGTGCAATTGGACTCTAGTGCGTTTTTACAAATCCTTTTTTTATTTGAACTCTCTTGGCTTTGCAATTTAGAGCAATTTATCTAGACGTATGTTTTCCTAATTTTTTTCTACTATGATAATTTACCACACTTTACCTCCCTTCTCCTTATGTGACAATATAGTACAAACCCAAGTACGCGCGAGTGCCCTAAACACGTTGTAGTCCAGTAAAGGAAGGAGTTGTAGAGTGCGTGAGCAGGAACCTAAGCGATTCTTTCAGGACTTGTTTATGGTGCTTAGGGTGTGAACATACTAAAAGTCCTGACGTCTAGGTGGTGAGCTAGGGGGGGAGGGGGGGGGGGGAAGGTCCCGATTTTCGGGTTTCCGTTTATATCTCAAAAACGGTGCGTCGCAGAGGAAAACTTTTTTAGAATAAGTAAAAGCTCATAAAATTATCTACAACTTTTATTCTGTACGTAATTTTGGAAATCCTAACCGTTTTTGAGTTATACGCTCCAGAAATGTCAATATTTTCGAAAAAAATCATTTTTCCTCACTTTTTTCATCAAACATTCCTTCATATCGTCTAAAATATTCATCCAAGAAAGAAATTCATTTGAAAAAAGTTGTAAATAATTTAATTACCTTTTAGAATATATATACATATGTAAATAAATCTCCAACCAGTAAATATTTACAACAATTTTAAGTTTTTTAGTAAAATGTCGTCATTTTCAGAAAAAGCTGTTTTTTCTTACCAAATTATTAAGACGGGTTTTTTCTTCATGAGAAATTCCTTATTAATTTTTGCACGCAAGAAAGCAGGTAAGTTGTTCTCGAACAGATGATTAGTGGAATTCATTTTATAATCATTATTATTGTGAAGGGTGATTAGGTTAGTCGTCGGAGATGCTACAATAACGTGCTACAATGCTGTTCGAGTTGGTGAAAAGGCAATGAATGCGATAGTGGGCTTGACATTCTCAGACATCAAGTTGTCCCGCAAAGTTCGGGCATTCCCAATGTCTTCTGTCAGCTCATCGATAAAAATTCAGGATGAAAAGGTTGCAGTTGACCCAAAATTGCTGTTTCAGCGGATGTGTATAAGCAAATGATCAGATGAGGATTTGATGAAATTCTTTGAGTATGAGTTGGCCCCATTTCCCTTGGCACTGTTCTCAATAACATCATGTTACACTCTCAACTTTATATGGATTCACGTTATCATATCCTCTTTGGACGTGAGGGTCCTGGCAAGCGTTGTTCATCCATGGCATCGTCATTCTCAGTGGTGGATAGTTCTTGCTGAAAGGGCTCTACATCGTTTTCATCGTCGTCCTCGGCAACAGGCACGCTATTGAGGCATCTCCCTTGGCAGTGAAGGCACGCTGCAGAACAGGTCAGCATTGCTTTTTGGCATCCACATTTGCCAATTGCACAATCCTTGGTGCAGCGGCAAAATATCATTTTCAGAAGGACCTTCGGTGCTGGAGGATCTTCTGTTGTAATTGGCACCAGGATGTCTCCTTCGTGTTTCCACCCCCATTCTTCAGGGGGCAGCTCAATCCCGAGCCCCTGCTGAACTTGGTGGTATGTCCGCCGGAAATGCTGTTTAGCTGCACTCTCTGTTGGAGGGAGGGAGCTGATGTCAGGCTTCATATTTGCCACGGACCTTGTAAACGACTGGAAGCGGTACTGGTTAAGGGAGGTCTATCTTTTTGGCGCCGCATACCATTTCAGGAAGCATTTATTTCCAGCCTCTTCAACCTCGTCGTGAGTGGAGGAGGGGTTGTAAAAGATCATTGCCGCTTGCTTGATCATTTTTGACTCCAAGTACAATTTTGAAAAGCCCGCCTTGCTTCTCCTGAAAGTTGCAGACTTTATATCGCATCCGGTAAATGAATGTAAAAATATGATGTGTTCAAATCTACGATGCTGCATCTCTTGGGTGAACAGTGCCATTGTTTTGGTTTTTCCTCGTCCGGGTTTCAGCAGCAGAATATCTTAGGTGGGAGGATTGGAAGCAATCAAAAGGACAGTAAGGTCCACATTCTCACCAAAGACAGCTACAGAGTTGTGAAAGGATAGTTCCACAGCAATCTTCACGATAAAGACGTCAGCATCATCGGTGGCCTGAAGAGTCTGTATCCCATTCTCCCGAAACTTTGTCTGTAGTAAGGAGATGAAGTTACTTTTGTTGGTAGGATTGAATAAAAAATCTTCCTGTTTAACGGGTATTGATTTGTTCCATGTCAAATTGATGTCGGCTGACCTTCTCAGTCTGTATCGTCGCATCTGTTCTTGTGATTTCGTACTATTGGCTGGGTTTGCGTACCCATCAAATACCACAGTGCGAGTCATTCCAGGATAGTGGTGGTTGACATAGGTGATATAACGATCACAAATTGCGGCAACGGAGGCATCTTTTTGTCAAATTACTCTGTGTAGGAGAAATCCTCCGTCCACAACTATGTTCATCTGAGACAGTAGAACAGTTTTTTTGGTAGGCTCGAATAAGCTATACAGAACAGATTTAGTTGTCTTTCGCATCCCATTTTCATTGAAAAGTGCCAAGGGAAATGGGGCCAACTCATACTCAAAGAATTTCATCAAATCCTCATCTGATCGTTTGCTTATACACATCCGCTGAAACAGCAATGTTGGGTCAACTGCAACCTTTTCATCCTGAATTTTTATCGATGAGCTGACAGAAGACATTGGGAATGCCCGAACTTTGCGGGACAACTTGATGTCTGAGAATGTCAAGCCCACTATCGCATTCATTGCCTTTTCACCAACTTGAACAGCATCGTAGCACGTTATTGTAGCATCTCCGACGACTAACCTAATCACCCTTCACAATAATAATGATTATAAAATGAATTCCACTAATCATCTGTTCGAGAACAACTTACCTGCTTTCTTGCGTGCAAAAATTAATAAGGAATTTCTCATGAAGAAAAAACCCGTCTTAATAATTTGGTAAGAAAAAACAGCTTTTTCTGAAAATGACGACATTTTACTAAAAAACTTAAAATTGTTGTAAATATTTACTGGTTGGAGATTTATTTACATATGTATATATATTCTAAAAGGTAATTAAATTATTTACAACTTTTTTTAAATAAATTTCTTTCTTGGATGAATATTTTAGACGATATGAAGGAATGTTTGATGAAAAATGTGAGGAAAAATGATTTTTTTCGAAAATATTGACATTTCTGGAGCGTATAACTCAAAAAAGGTTAGGATTTCCAAAATTACGTATAGAATAAAAGTTGTAGATAATTTTATGAGCTTTTACTTATTCTAAAAAAGTTTTCCTCTGCGACTCACCGTTTTTGAGATATAAACGGAAACCCGAAAATCGGGACCTTCCCCCCCCTCCCCCCCCCCTAGCTCACCACCTAGACGTCAGGACTTTTAGTATGTTCACACCCTAAGCACCCTAAACAAGTCCTGAAAGAATCGCTTAGGTTCCTGCTCACGCACTCTACACCTCCTTTTGGACCATTCGTTTACTGGACTATTGGCACACTTCGGTGTTATGTGGACTGGTTTAGGGTAAAGAGGTGCTTTGGGAATGCGTATTTTATTTAACTGTCAGCAAATATTCAACACTGCTTAAGGCGCGGTGTACCCGCTTAAAAAGAAGAAGATAGAGATATACGTAAATACAAATGTTAGAGATAGCGCTCTAATATTAAAAACGATAATATTTAAACGAAAAATGTGAAAATGTTTAATAAAACAGGGCTCGTTTAAAATAAAGCTAAAATCTCATGGGGATTGTCTAAAATAGCATAGAAACATTAATAACTGAAAAAACGTATTTATAATAATTTTCGGAGCATACCTTGCGATTTTTTTCTCTCGAGGGAATTTCATGTCATTGCCATTCTGGCATAGGGATTGTATAGATATTATCTCCAAAAATAACATATATTTTTTTAAGAGCTTTAAAATGTAAATTATTTAAGGATTAATCTATATATATTATATATTATTATATATGATTCGCCAAAATGTATGTACGCGCATGACTTCCGAACGACTACATCAAATTGAAATTAATTCTTTTTTTTGTGTTCGTTATTGTCAGGACAAGGTTTGTATAAAAATACTGGTGAGCTTTGGCATTATGAAATTTGTGTAAAAAATGCAATAAGTGGCACACGAGCCGTTCGAAAACTGAATGTACTGGGAATGAATGTATGGAATGCGGGAGGGGATTGGGAGAGGGGAACTCGGATAGGGGATTCGCGGGAGGGGGGAAGGTGAACCCGGGAAGGGGGAGGGAAACTCGGGTGGCGGTTCGCGGGACGGGGGAAGGGGGGAGTGGACTGGGAAGAGGGAAGGTTGAGAAGGCGGAGTGGGAACGTGAGAGGGGTGTGGGAAGTGGAAGGGGAGGAATGGGAAAGGACACGCAGGGAGAAATAATTTCTTTAATAAATGGCATAGCAACGCATGCCGGGTACCAGCTAGTATGTAATAAATCGGTAGAAATGCGGGAAGCCGGGCCTTATTAGTAGGTACCCAAATAAATATTCTCTTAGAACAATACTTCTCTAATCTTTTTGATATATTATTATGTCGGTATTGCAATATGTATCCACCTATTCAAGTCTTTCTGTTTTAATCTCTATGCCCAAATAAGGTAACATCCATTAGGCTTACTACGCATGGCAAATTGAATGCGTAACAATATCCCGTCTTCATGAATATTGTAATTATTAATATTGAAACTCTATCCCTTCGTAATTTATAGAAATAAGTTTAGCCATTACCGAAGTTCTCAGATTACGAATAATTCAATATTTGATCCCGTTTTCCCGAATTCGAATATGTTTTTGTAGCCGGTTAGATGTTTGCTTATCAGATACAAGCTTTTCAGTGCCGTGCCTAAATCCATTAATAAAACCTGTTATAATTGTAAGGGTCCTTTTAAATAAATGACTTCTTTTGCAAAAAACTCCACTTTTTTATTATTCACTGTGACATGTTATAAATGTATTTTAACGGTGATAATACACCGGGCCAAACACTAGCAGTTGTTTTACTGTTTAAACTTATACAGCCTTACTAAAAAACCCAGTGAAAATTTTATTCAATTGACAAACGGCCGCGGATGTGAAAACATTACTAATTAAAAAATTGTTCATGGAAAAAAATACACGTTGTTTCCACGGCCTGAGAGGGTAGTTTATCTCTGTTTTAACGATTGATGTTCGGACGAAAATTGAAATTTTTCCTAAGTATTTTGAATGTTTTATATATTTCTTATTTTTGAAGGTGTCGTAAAAACAAATACCATTTATGAAAACTAGATAAAATTATCTTTTTGATTTGTGTATTTGAAATACACTTTAGTTTTCAAAAACTGCCATATTTTAAGATCCAAACTCGGAAAAAAATGAAAAAAAATTTCCTCCCAAAACATTTTTGACCAAAATGAAGAGAAATTTAAAAAAAATCAAAACTTCAAAAACACATTCTTTTTATGTAATAAATTTGGAAGGAAACTATCACCTCACTTTTTCGTCGTGCATACAATAAAAAAATAATAAAAAATTTCAAAGTTTTTTTTATTGCCATACACATATAGTAACCTATAAAACAATATTCTGACAGTTCAACTTTGAAAGTCCGGCGTTTGTACAATAACTTTATTAAATTGATGTAAACCACACAAATAATATGGTCAATATATCAATTATGTGAACAGAATAGTAAATTCGTCACTACAATAGAAATTATTTAGTAAAATCACAACATTTAGGCACTAACAAAATTTTCCATATCCCGCCATAAATACACCGAACTGCTTTGTCATCGCGGGCCGATATGCACAGGCGCACCAATAATGCCCCTAGCGGAGAAGAATTAAAACATCATTGTTTCCTAGGAAATTACTACCATTTGCAATGTTGTCAGATCTTAATGCATTTTAACAGCGTGATCACGCAAGAAACGTTATTGGTAATAAAACGTGATTTAGTGTATACTTGGTTTAATTATGTTATTGTAATAACACAGTTAATTGGTCGCGCTGTTGTTTTTTTTTAGTAAGGCTGATAGTCTAAAAACTGCACACATTTATAGAATTAAAAACTACACATTTGACGTTTGAAAGTGTTTACCAATACCAAAGTCTGAACAAACATGGCGTCTACCTAACTCGTGGTTAAAGCAGGTTCCTAACCCGAGCAGAGACTCACACCATTTTATGGATCGATATACAGTCGTAGTTTACTCCAACCAATCAACAGATGCCGCTAGCATGTCAATTTTCAACAAAACCGTTATTTTGTATTAGATTAATATTGTAGTATAATTATGGTATCATCGCAAAACTTTTTCACCCACTTCATTTTTTGATGCTCACCCCGTTTCTAAAAGAGTTGTTCAAAAGTGTGAATGTGTGAGGAAGAATCATCGATGTGCAATATGAAGATGGGGCGTTTCATACAAATTTTACAATATTTCCGTTTTCTAAGTTTTTTTAAATTTACATAGCAGCACTCTGACATCAAATTCCATCGTCAACGGCACTAAACATTTTTTTAGTGCTTCGACTTACTAAAGATTTGAATCTTGTAATTCTTTGTCGAAACTACCTACGACAATAGAAATGTTCAGGTTTGCATCCCGGTGAAAGAATAGGCCACTTGCATGGATTTCATAACGACTTGGAAAAATTCATGTGGATAGATCTTTTTACTAAGATTAAGAAAATGTTAGTAAAATTGTTTAGAAATGTACAGTTTTTGTTATTTTTAAATAAATAAATCCATTATTTAGGCTCGTGACGTCACTACATGAAAATGTCCCGTCTCCGAAAATGTTCCTATTATTTTTTTAAAATTCCACACTGATTTATTTTTTTATATGGCATCACTTTGATTTCAGGCGAATTTTTGAATTCGTTCACTAGATTTATTGTTTGTTCTCTGCGAACTTATCATTTGGTTTCACTTTTTGACAGATGCTCTGAAGAGAACCCCGTACTTTTAATGATCTACGGGGTTCTCTTCAGAACGTGCAGATGATGTCGGTACGTGTTTTAGAGGTATAATGATTATGGTGCTGATTTTAACAAAATTAAATTTTATAATATTCTTATTATTATTATAATTTACAAGTACAAGTATATTACATTGAATTTAGTAATACAGACGCTGTTCATTATAATGATTTATGGTCAATAAGATGGATCAAGGAAAAAAAATATTTATGAGATGTAATATTTTTGGTATGCCTCGTTATTCTCCTGTGCCATTCGTGTGGAAAACGTTATTTTTTTTAAAACAATTTTCGGCTATGTAATTATCGTTTTTTGACACCTGTAAAATTATGTCCCGTCTTTCCGGTTTATAAAAAATGGTCTGATTTATCGGATTGAAATTTTCAAAAAATCCCCAGGGTTTCAAAAATACGATTAAAAAAAAAAAATACAGAATGTCTTAGAATATTTGCCTAAACCGGAAAAAAATTTAAAAAAATTGATGCAAGTGGCCTATTAAATAAAATTAATTAATTTTTATTTTTATTGGTTATCATTCGCCATACACTGCAATCATTGCGCTAGGGGCTCATTGCCTGTCTTCTGACGGCTTAGTCCGCCACTGCACTTTACCCTTTTCTAACTTCTAATAAATTTTTTCTTCTACCAAAACGTAATTTTATTCATAATTAATCTGTTCTTTTACTACATTACGAAAGCTATGCCATCACCCCATTCAATACGAAAAATGAATACAATGCAATAACCCTTTATTGCACATAAAAGGACACATACATAGAAATAAAAATATATACCTGTTATTAAAAAAAAACATTGCCATGTCACTAAATTGATCTCTTCCAGACAACCTTTCCCAAAGAATTTTAGCAAGCAGATAGGTAGTGCCTACTGAAGCTTGTACAACATCTGTATTTTAAACATATAATTAGAAATAAAACAAAACAATTGCCAATATAAACCAAACACGACACCTCCAATCACTTCAGATACTAGTAATGTTGCAACAAATAGAAGGAAAGAAAAGTAAAATTCTATGTTTATATATTTGTTTTACATATTTAAATAATAATGATATATTTAAACATACCACAAGATTTAGAGAAGGAAAGGGCCTAAAAACTCCTCGAATATTAAATAAATATGGAAGCCGTACTCTTGAATATCTAATACCAGTGATTTTCAATAAAATCAATAAAAACATAAAATTTGAAAAAAATGAGAGACTAAGTCCTAAAATTATAAAACTATGGTTAATGAACGAAAACTCCATGTATCTTTGAATATCTTAATATAGCTGCCTTCATATCTTGTTATTAGGCAGATATATTGACATATCTTATATATTTATGATTGTAAGTTAAAATATCTAATATTACTATGTGATCTATTCTAATGTTTCCTTAAAACTATAAATGTATTTACAAATATTTTCTTAGATATTATATTAAGAATGTTTAAATTGTTAGAACCTGCAGACAAGCTGTCATATGACAGCTTTGTGGGTCTACTCAAATTTTTGTACAAAGTGTATATGTAATCTAATAAATAAATAATAAAAAAAATAAAAAAATTGTAGACTTTTTATTTATTATTTGTGCATCGTTATTTATTGGGTTATAACTTATACCCTAATTATTATAATTTGTTGTTTTCTTTAATGCGTGTACCTAATATTATTAACCTGTAAATTTTCCTAAGAAAAAACAAAAAAAAAACATCTTGAAGGCTGACTTTTTCCGAAACTTCGTTGCTCACTAATTGAAGCAAGTCATTTTTTCCCGGGACGCGGGGCCCCAAGCCGATGCGGGCGCCTAGGCGGTTGCCTACTCTGCCTTAGGGATAATCCGGTAGTGCTCAGGGCGTATTATGGTGTTGTACATCAATGGGGAGAAGCGAAATGGTGAATTTAGTTTAAATTTTCATCCTCGCAAAATATCAAAAAAATTTTAAATATGTTTTTCATATGAATGATTAAAATCGACATAATTTATTAGAGGCATGTTTCAGCGTGACTGGCTTTTGATTAATCAATTGGCTTATTGAGTGATTTTATAGAGAACATCGTTAAAAAGTTGATTCCAAGTATAATGTAAGAAAGCTTGTATTATTTTGGAATAAACACCACGTACTCTAATATATATTACAAAAATGTAGTAAACAACCGAATATAATTCAATATCCATCACTATAATCGATTTTTACATCGGACCTAATTGCATAACTAACTTTAATGCTTTGATTTTTAAAAATGCCATAAAAAAATTTAATGCTAGCACAACGTGAGAGTTTCCAAGATTTCTTTCAGTGCCTCTTTCGTCTGCTATAAAGGAGTGAACCTATTTCTAAAGAGAAACGTCTTGTAGGAGGGAGGAACTGGCCAATTAAATGCAAGAACGACTCGTAAAACGACGCTTTCTCAAAAATGCTCGCCACCCTTTTAGTTCTGCGCTGAAGGAAACAAAGGCGCTATGACTTTGAAGCAACCCCCGTTCAACTACTGCCGGAACAAATACAGCATTCCAAACCTTACACCTTTTTGAAGACCATGAGTTCAACTTTTCCGAGAAAATGTCATCTATTGTTGGAACAGCTTTGTGCAAATATTACGTTAAGGCATCAAGCATCAATTTCCTCAGAAACAATTCAAAATAGTCCCATCACAACAATCCCATGAAATTCCAATTTGTCTCTCTTGTGACTGCATTGCTACGTTACGTTGACGTTACATTTAGCTGTTTGATGTTTACGTTAATAGGTACCCGCTAAATTGGTTCAATGCTGTTCAGTTTGTGGGTTGTACCGTAGAAGTGGATTCAGTACTACGAACACGGTAATAATATTGTGAAATAGTGAGGTGGTGATCTACTGCTTATGACAATTAATTGTGATGACTTTAATTAAAACTGCCTTAAATTACCAAAATTATGTCCGTAAATTATTGGAAAAGCGCAAAAGTACCTAATACTTGTTTCCAGATTCGTTCAAGATCAAGTGCAAGTTCGATGTTAACCTCATCAATTAATTAAAAATTGAAAATATCTGTATCAGAGAGAATGTTATTATACTCGTATATGTTGAACACAGTCTTATAAGGCAAGCATTTTGATTTGAATTTGTTTTACAGTTTGATTACACGGCCAAAATACTTTTGGCCGTGAAAATCTAAAATCACTTGTTTTACAGTGTTTTTCTTTAAAAATATTACACGAACGTGTGAGCCGTATAGGTACTTTCAAATCTATTCTGTTCAATAATTCAGGACAGTCAGTTATGTTATTTACGATTTTATATAGCAACATCGCATCAGAGAATGTCTGCGTATGCCAATTTTGAAAAATTTTGTTGCATCAAGATATTTATTAAATGGATTGTGCAATTTATAAGAAATGTATTTATGATTTTTTTCTGAATCGATTCAATTTTGTTTTTATGTACTTCATCAAATGGAGACCAGTTGACGCAAACGCGATGGCTGGTAGGTACATATGCAAAGTTGTTTGATAATTTATTTATTTATTTATTTATTTACACATAAACGGCACAACACGTGCCATTAACATAATTAACATACTTATAATATTATAACAACATGAAGAATAACAGTATAATGTTGGTAAAATTTAAGAAAAAAGGTAAAAAGTAAGGTAATAAGTAGTGTATAAAAGTGAATTATAAAGTGAATAGTATAAAATATAAAATATAAAGTATTAAAATACAAACTATAAATTATTAGGTAAAAGTTAAAATAAAAATTTAAAGAGAGAAATAAAACAATAAAATGTAAAATACCTACAAAGATTTAAAAATAAAATATAAAAAGTAATAAATACTGGATTATGTTAACCGATATGATAAATTGTACAAGTACCTATGATTTCTTGTGCATTTATAGTTTTAGAGTGAAGTACTGGTCTGGTAGGCATATTATGTTTACATGATCTATTATATTTACGTGGTACTAGCAAACAAATTTAGTTTAACGCATCTTTTGTATGATGCCAGATTACCGGCGGCGTGATCAATATTAGCATATTCATTGCCTAAAATATGCAAGCGATTTATGGTTGAGTTTTGTTCTGCGTTCGTCATACATAGTATTGTCACAATGAAAAGGTGTTTTGAGTCGAGTCGGTCTACAAGGTACATGGTAATTAATTCAGGGGAGTCAAACCAGTTATTGTTTATTTTAAATAAAAAAAATTAGATCATTGAGTATTCTTCTATCTTTTAACGATAAGAGTCGCATTTTTTGTAAAAAAGATTCATAGTTTATGTCAACCGCGGGAATACCTAATTTGAAATTAATTGATCTGAGAAATTTGCGTTGGATTCTTTCAATGGAGTTTGAGTGGCTTTTGTAGAAAGGGTTCCATATGGGGGAATTGTATTCTAAATGACTCCTAACCAGAGTTGTATATAGTATTTTGAATGTTTGGATATTTTTGAAATCTTTACAAATTCTTACAATGAAGCCCAGCATTTTCATTGCTTTACCAGTTATTATATCAATGTGGTTGGTAAATAGTAGTTTAGAGTCGAAGGTTATTCCAAGGTCTCTTATTACAGGTACTGACAATAAACTTTGATTGTTAAAAGAATAACTATATTTGATAGGGTTTTTAATTCTAAAGAAACTCATGATTTGACATTTTTTAATGTTAAGTGTAAGTTTGTTAATGGTACACCATTCTACGAATTTTATAAAATTGGATTGGAGGGACAAGCAGTCGTATACATTTTTTATGATTTTATATATTTTCATGTCATCAGCAAATAATAATATGTTAACATCAGTGAATATGAGGTATTACAGTGTTTGTGAATTCTTTTGTATTTCTTACGATGAAACCAAGCATTTTAGCTGCTTTATTTGTTATTTGATTGATATGACATTGATATTGTAACTTACTATCGAGAATCACACCTAGATCGCATTATAGTACTTACATTGATTCTAGATATTTTTAAAATGCATACTTTTATATTTCTTCATATACTATGATTTTTATATTCTTTTGTATATTTAGTACTCTATTTATGTTATTTTATACGTATTTCTATTATTTAATTTTTAATTTATATTTTTGATATTATTATTTTATAATCCTTTACGTTCTCTTACATTATGGCTTCTAGATTGTTATTGCACTAAATGTAAAATCGACCACCATAACACGAGCATCAGCCTAGCACGATGGTTGAAAAATCCTCAAATAATGCAATGAATAAAGAAAAATAAAAAATCATAATAATTTAGGTCGATACATACAAGGTGTAACAGGACGTACCCGAGGGATTCTAACCAGCTATTCCTGAGTATATTTGGAGTAAAAAAAATTAGGAAATCTAGTAGTAGTAAGTCTAATTTTGGTGTCCGATGACATTTTTTTCTATTAAAAACAAAGCATATGTTTTTCAATCACACGTCACTACTGTTCCTATCGCTATGGGATATATCCCGTCGTGATGTGTTTGAGCGATGCGCGCTGTTTCGTGTGGTAATATGCCGTTAGAACGAGACGCTATGCTTATCTAGCGTCCGCTAGGCTATAAACGCGATACTCTTCTAATTAGTCAGTTGTGGCGTGTGATGGAAAAATATTTTTTATGTTTTTAATAGAAAAAAATGGCATCGGATAGCAAAATGACATCTACATTTTTTTCTCCAAATATGCCAAATATGCTCAGGAATCGCCGGACAAAATCTCTCTGATTCGTGCTGTTACACCCTGTATAATGCATTATATTGGTACTTCTTAATTTAAGGTGCAAAAAACATCTCAATTTAAAGCAAAGAGGGAAATGTAGAAACCGTGATGTTTTATTCAATGCTTCGGAAAGACTTGCATGTTGAATATTTGAATTAAAAAATATTAATTTTTCGACATAAAGTATATAAAAAATAATAGTAGTATTTACAAATTTATTTATTAGTGTACGTCCGCAAAGAAATTGGGACACCAGTCATTATTATCAATGACAAAAACAAACACCTCTTATCTCCCTCACTCAATAACTTACTTATGTTTATATATTTTTTATTTTACCCAAAAATCATTAACATCACTATTTTATCTATTAAACTCAACCTATTATATGAACCAGAATGGCACAGGTATATGGCGACAGGGGAATTTAAATTATTTAATTTGTATTTTTCTAGTTTTCTTTTATATCTTTACACAAACACTCCATTTAGTTTTAACATTAACAAATATAAATCTTGTACTATGTATCTTCAATTCGTAGTTACAATATATACCTGCTATAATTATATAAAATACTTGCAACAACTAAATCCTTACAGCACTTGTGTACTTTACATGCTTGTGCTTATGTTTTATATTCTTATGTTTTATACTCCTTATATGCTTATGCTCTATATGCTCGTGATATATACTCGCAACAAATATATGCATACTTTGTATACTTATGCTTGTGTTATACATGTTAAATATCCGCAACAACCAAATACATATATCACTGGTATACTTTATATGCTTATGTTTTATTTTCTTTATATGCTTGCGTTTTATAATCTTTTTAAGCTTATGTTTTATTTTCTTTGTATGCTCATATTTCATATTCTTATGTTATTTATTATTTATATGTTTATGTCATACATTCGCAGAAACTATAAGTACACTTTATACACCTATACTTATACTATAAATACTTTATATGCTTATGTTAAACATTCTCAACAACTAAATTCTTATATCACTTACATACTTTTTTTGCTTATGCTGATGTTTTATACTATTTATAAGCCTATGTTTTATTTACTTAATATTCTTTATATGCCTATATTTTATGTTCTATATATGCTTGTGCTACATATTTTGTATACGCTGATGTTATATTTTCGCAACAACTATATGTGTACCTTATATACCCATGTTTATGTTGTACATACTATACATACTTTACATACATACTTTTATTTTATATTCTATGTACGCTCGTATCATATATTATCTATACGCTTATATTATATTTTTCGTAACAACTGTTTGTATACCTTATATACCTATTGTGTTATATATACTATATATGCTTATATTATAAATTCACAACAACAAAAACCTTATTTCACAAAGCTAACACTATATTCTTATGCTTATGTCATATATTCATTATGTGCTTATATTATATATTCACAACAACTATATTTACACTTTATATATTTATGTATATTTTATATATTTATATCAACTAAATCTCTATCTCATAAACGTACCAATGTCACTACAACTTGGTTGTTAATAATTTATGCAAAACAAAAAACCAGAAAATGGAAGACATAGCAGATTTAATAGATAACACAACACAAATCCCATGTATATCTACCAATGATCCCGAAGTAGTACGTCAATTATTATTAACTAATTCAACCCTTACGATATTCTCTATGAACATAAGAAGTATAAACAAAAATTTTGATGAACTTCTTATTCTCCTCACTGATCTTGTCTCAGATTTTGATATAATTGTCTTGAGTGAATGCTGGATTCAAGGAAATTTCATCCCTAAAACGATAAGAAACTACAATCACTATAATACTCTACACAACCAAACTCAGAACGACGGAGTCATTGTATACATTAAAAATCATATCTCTCACTCAGTAAAAGAGATCAAAATTAAATATGCAAACTGTCTACAAATTCAAATTGATAATCATATAACACTTCTTACAATGTACAGATCTCCGAATACACATAACATAGCCCCATTCATACATTCACTGCAAGAAATTTTATCAAACATTGAACACCGCCAAAACACCTTTATAATAGGTGATCTTAACATAAGTATAATTAATAAAATGCACCCTCAAGCAAATGAATACCTAAACGCACTAACTTTATTAGGATATTTTCCAGCTGTTACAGCACCAACTAGAGAATCAGACTCAAACACTAGCAGTTGTATAGATCATGTATTTGTTAAGAGTGAATTAGACACCAAATCCATTGTCTATCAATCAACTGTTACAGATCACTATTCAATCATCACTTCTCTCTCGCATAAAAATCATAAATCACCACAAAATACTTCCCCTCAAGAAAAGATCTCATATGAAACTCTCCTAAACAGTGTCTCTAAAGAAAACTGGGAACTTATCTATTCTTGTACCGATGTCACCTCTGCATGTGAATTATTTATAAATACCCTACGTAACCACTTAACCGATGCTACATCATACACAAAAAGTAAAAAAAAACGATCTGACACAAAACTCAAACCATGGATCACTGCAGGAATTCTCTACTGTATCAGAAAGCGCGATAAGATTCATAACTTCTGTAGAAAAAATCCCCACGATTATGAATCTCTCTTATTCTACAAACGTTACAGAAATAACTGCAAAAAAATAATTGACAGTGTTAAAAGAGATTACTACCATAAACAAATCAGTGAAGCTACCGGTGATAATAAAAAAATTTGGAATATCGTTAAAGATATAGCCAATATTAATAAAACCAATACACCCATTGTTAAGATTAACATCGAAGATCAAATATTACATGTCAATTCCGACCCCGAAAAAATTTCCGACCATTTCAATCAATTTTTCTCCAATATTGGATCTAACTTAGCAAAAAATATTTTAGACAGACACAACGTCTCGGACAAAGATCTTGCAAACAATATACCCCTCACTAATCTTAGCTATAACCCTTTCCAATTCACTCCCACTACTGACACAGAAATTTTAGAACTAATCTCATCCCTTAAAAACAGTAACTCTGTAGGTATAGATCACATTTCAACAAAAATCATCAAACATATCCAAAAATATATAGCCTCACCTCTGAAACATATAATCAATCTAAGCTTTAAAACTGGTGTATTTCCTAACTCCTTAAAACAGGCCACAATAATCCCAATATTCAAATCAGGAGACAAACTATCTGTAAATAACTATCGACCGATATCTTTACTTAGCACAATATCTAAAATCATAGAAAAAGCGGTGAAGAATAGACTCTACAAGTTCCTTGAAGATAACAAAATATTATCGGACAACCAATATGGTTTCCGCAAAGGTAGGAGTACCTCAGATGCAATAGCCGCCCTCATAAAAATAGTTTCTTTTAACCTTGACCTTGGTCGAAAACCGCTTGCTGTTTTCCTCGATCTCTCAAAAGCATTTGATACGGTCTCCCATCCCTTACTACTTAAAAAACTTCAACAGATCGGAATAACTGGGATACCCTACACATGGTTCGAAAACTACCTAACAAACCGAACTCAACAAACTCTTATCCAGTCTGACAAAATAAATAAAAGCAAAAAATTATCCATGTCTTACGGTGTACCGCAAGGCAGTGTACTAGGACCACTCTTATTTCTTTTATACATCAACACACTATGTACCATGGATATTGGAGGTAAGATTTTATCATTTGCCGACGATACAGTCTTAATATTCGAAGATGAAACATGGCAAGCAGTTATTAATAAAACTAATAATGGTCTAATAAAAGTGAGGCATTGGCTTGACACAAATCTCCTTACACTCAATATTGACAAAACACAATATATGACGTTTTCCATACGCAAACATAATTTTCCCAACAACTGCCCTAAACCAATAATTCACTCGTGTTCACTAAACATGCACCCACACCCACCCGGAACCCCACCTATTACAAATTGCACGTGTCCTACCCTTAAATCATCTAAGGAAGTTAAATATCTGGGCATAATCATAGATGACCAACTACGTTGGGAAGCACACATAAGTGACACAGTGAAAAGACTCCGTAAGCTCTGCCATATATTCTGCTCTCTTAGATCCATCTTAGACCTAAAAACCCTTAGAAGCGTATATTTTGCCCTTTTTCAATCCATTGCAACTTACGGTATTTTGGGATGGGGTGGTTGCACAGAATCCGTCATTAATCCAATAATTACAGTTCAAAAACTAATACTGAGAATCATATTTAAATGCCAACCTACCCACCCCTCTAATGTGCTATTTACTAAATTTAAGGTCTTAGATATTCGCCAACTATTCACTAAGACAAGCCTATCCTACGTACGGAAAAATAACCTACTGGTGGCTCCACAACATCAAGCCAAAACCCGCTTTTCATCAAATCTGGGATGCATGGTTCCAAAAACTAGAACCGCATTCGCTCACCGACAATTTTGGTTCATTGCCCCCAAAATATACAATGCATTAAGCACCGATATAAAATCAAGTATTACCATACCTCTTTTTACTATTCGTGTTCAAAATTGGATATTCGAAAGGGGACGAGATTTCTTTAAAGAATATCTGACTTCCGAACCATTATAAAGGAAAAGAAAATAATTAAATTAACTAAATAAAATATCATACTTCACATCTTTTTCTAACCTGACTTCACTGAAATCTAATCTAACCTAAATATATACTCTTCTAGGTGATTAATTACCTACCTTAACAAACCTCCAGAAAAAATTTTAGCTTTCATAAAAAAAAAAAATTTATAGATTAACATATTTAAATCTTACTTCTTAGTATTTTATATTTTTATATAGTTATATTTTAGTATTTTATATAGTTATAAGTTTATATTTTAGTATTTTATTTTTTATGTATATTTTATATAGTATTTTATTTTTAACTTCTTTCAAACATTTTCTTTTTTATAATTATATATATATGTATATAAGTGTATGTGTATGTAAGTGTATATATATATATATATATATATATGTATGTATATATATGTATGTATGTGTGTTTTTATGTATTTGTATGTGCATACATATACATATATCTTGTTATATTTTACCTTAAATATTTTTATCTTTTTTTTTCTCTTGTTTCTAATATCTTATAATTTCTATTTCAAACCTATATTTTGTTCTAGTTCACACATTGTATAATTTATATCATGTATGATTACCTTAACACGGGCATTAGCCTAGTATGGTAATCAAAAAAAAAACATAAAAGTGTATTTTCAAAAATTGTATGAAATAAAAAAAAAAAATAAAATAAAAATAAAATTGTTTTATTTTACATTATAATGTCACATCAAAGTATCAGCTTCATATGAACAAAAAATATCAAGTTTTGGAAAAGCTTCAGCCGAATTGACCTCATACTCGTCAATGTCATTTTCAAGTAATT
The DNA here is from genome assembly GCA_917880885.1 of Limnephilus marmoratus. Classification (NCBI taxonomy): domain Eukaryota; kingdom Metazoa; phylum Arthropoda; class Insecta; order Trichoptera; family Limnephilidae; genus Limnephilus; species Limnephilus marmoratus. Next base: position 50,221,437 of record OU862914.1, on the reverse strand, counting down.
CATTTTTTAAAGGACTATGAACCCAGTATCCCTAAAACGCAAATAACCTATGAACGTATATCATCTAAACACTGTACAATATCTAAGCTGATAATAGACACTACAAGACTATCCAAAACGTTGGCTCAATCTTACTAATATTATAAACGCGAAAGTTTGTTTGGATGTATGCGTGATTGTTACCCTTTCACGCAGAAACCACTCAATCGATTTTGATGAAACTTTACAATAATATAGCTCATACATCAGAATAACATATAGGTTATAATTTATAAAGCTAGCTAGGAAGGGGACGCGGGAGGGGAACGGGGATGCACGGGAATGGTGATTCAGGGAAAAACAATATATTTCTTTAAATATGGCATTGCAACGCATGCCGGTAACGAGCTAGTAGTCAATAAAGCGACGTACATGTCGTAAAAGTGCAACATAGCTCAACACCCCCAAAAACAACTAATTTAAAAACTGTGGTATTTCCTAATTCCATCGGGTTTATCCACATTATTTGTTCTTCAGTAATATAATGGAAAACTCCCAGTCGTAAATAAACCTTTTTCAGAGATAAAAAAATGTACAAAAACTTTTTGTGAAAAATACCCATTCAAAAATTTAAAATCCTTTATGTCTGGCAGGGCTGCTTTCAATGCCTGAAAGGGCCGTTTGAATTACTTGACCCTTTCATTTGATATTCAGTATCATCTCCAATCCAATCTTGCATCTACTGCTGATGAAATGAATTGATGTTGAAACTGGATTGTATAGCAGTTGAAAGAGAGATTAAAAATAAGTCAGGATTCTTTCAATTTCTATTTAAAGTGAAAAAGAGTGTAGGTAGTTTATACCAAGTTCTGAAAACTTCCTTTGGGAGCTTTTTTCAATTAAAATCCGCTTTGATTCTCCAATAGGTTGACTGAGCAAAACTTTCTCCTGATTATGTTTTCTTTTTATCGTTCGGTTGATGATTTTATTGATTTGTCGGGTAACGGAATGAATGTCGTTTGGTGTTGTATTGTAAAGTTCAACCCGTTCAAAACTGTGTTTGTCTAGTTGATTGGGCCGGTGTAATCCCACGATCATTAGCAATATAATGGATGCAGTAAAGCAGCTGAATGGGATGTCATTATGGTGCTTAATGAGGTAGCTGTGAAAGATTAGATGGACATGTGGTGATGCTCTTGAATTAAATGCGATATATACGTGTATTATAAAAGTTTCATGCAAAGTGATTTTTTCACTGAAGGTTTCGGTTTATGTATTTAAATATTTGAAAATTGCTAACTAATTAACTGAAATCTGAGATATAACTTTTTGAAGTTTTGAGTTATAAGTTTCGCTCTGAATTCTGTACAGTTTTTTCTCACTTTTATCTTTAACATACAATTTAATGCGGCGGGCACTCTTTTCAGCCAATTTGTCGAACAATGGCTCTATATTCGAGACACAGAGTATGGGGTCAATTTCCTTTTTTAATTTGTTTTCGTTTTTATCGCAACGAAGGAAGAAAAATGCGGTTGTGCAAAGTCTGATATTTATGAGACGAGCAAACCATTTAACACAGTGATCACGATCAGCAACCCTCTACCCATAAGCCCATGCCGTGCGGCCCCAGACTTTGTGATTAAATAAAATATTAAAGAATTTTCCACAGAAAGCAGTCAACGGCTTCCGTTCCGTTTTGCAAAAGGGTTTGGGGGAAAACTTTAGTCTTTCTTCAAAGTTTTGAATCAGCCGCTCAAAATAATAAGTTTATAAAAATATTAATATTTTTAAAAACACCGAATGCCGTGGTTACTTTAGATAATAATAAATTCATTTCCGACCTTAATTGCAGAACAGTGCAGCGCTTTTTCGTAAAGATGTTTGATGAAATTTAAAGGTTTTCTTTTTATGAAATACCAGAAATTTTCTTGACTAAAATTTTGTTTAACTTTCGGAACGATGATAAAAGAACATTTAGTGGGGTTTTTTTAACTTAGCTCCACACAGGAGGCCCTGAGGAAAATAATTCCCCTCAGGGAATATGTCATCTTTGGGGATGCTGTGTGGAAGGTGTTTTTAGGAGAGGAAGTTCTAGGAAGGAAAGGGGTATTAGGGGTGGGTAAGAATCTGGGGGTCAGTGTATCCAAAAGTGACGAACATATGAATCCATCCCTCCTACTGCGGTGCAACCGTTATCCAATAAATGGTTTCCGGGCGGCGCGCCTCACAAATTTGCAAAGGTTTGCCCTCGTTTCGCGATAAACTTTTGTCTCTCTATTTTGTATCAGCTGCCCAAAGTTGCTTTTTGCAAGTACTTTTTATATGTTCTTCAATGTTTCAGAGTATAAAAATTATAAAAATTTTTGTTTTGGCCTTGGGGATATGAATTTTCATCTGCGCTTTATTTTTTCTATCTTTTGATAGTATTATTTTGAAAAAAACTACAAAATTCAAAAAGGTTTGCGAATGCACCACTGCAAAGTTATAAGCTGCTGAAGGAGACAAGAACTAAAAATAAATAAATTGACACTCCTACTAAAAAGTTTGATCATCTCTGATTAAACACATAAAAAACGAAAGGTTGCGAGGTGGTGAAATCTTTTTTTTTTACTAAAAGGGGGTCGCGCCTTTAAAAAGTTCGAAAACCGCAGCAATTTTTTCTCTATGCAGCAATCTAATTCTATTATATTATATTTCTGGTTTCATTTATTTTTTTATTTATCTTTATAAGGTATGTTTACATTACGACAGGCGTAGAGGTACATAAATGAGTATCATACATAAGAATATTTAAGGTAAGATACATACTGATTTATACAATTCAAACAGATTGATGATTTAAATTGAGGGTTAATATAATAAAGAGATCATTATATTTTTATTAAAAACAATTTTCATTTTCAAAGTATTGTGGCAAGTGATGGCCTCCGTGGTCGAGGGGTTAGACAATCCCAAGGTCGCGGTTCAAATCCGGCGTGCGCAAATAAATTTTATTTGATTATTTTGTGGTATTTCACAATAATTAATTAATTAAAAATAATATGTATTATATTTGTAGCACGTTTCAGAGTGGAAGATTCTCTCAGTATCGCCCAGGTGTAAGACCACCATTCAGAATTGAATCGTTGCTTGAAATGGCTTTAGCCTTGTTTGTTAACCAGCTCTCCTCCCCACCACCTTCAGCCTAACAACATATCCCAATTGGGAATGCCATAGGCTCCAGACGGGAGCAATTGGGACTCTTGTGCGGTATTCATATGAATAAAAAATTGTTTATTCATAATTTATAGTTTAGTATTAATTAGTATGTGAGAAAAATTATTTTCCTAGTTTTTTTTTACATAAGCATCTTTGTCATCTTTGGGGATGCTGTGTGGAGGGTTTTTTTAAGGAAAGGAAGGAGAGGAGAGTTCTGGGAAAGAAAAGAGTTTAAAGGTGGGTAGGAATCTGGGTTTCAGTGTGTCCTGGTCATCCGCCTCCATGACCCAGACAAACCTTACCCCATGAACCCGGGCACCCCTGCTAAATCACCAAACGTAACGAACCACTTGGGGTGACCTATGACAAAGGTGTTGGTAATCTAATAAAGGTTCCCCGCCTCCCAAACTAGTTACACTAATTATACGTATACTGTGGGGATTTTCACTGTCGTTCCACGTTCCGGAATAAAGTACTATTTTATCACGTTAATGAAGGCCACGTTTCCAAAAAGAGAGAGAATACTGGTAGCTGAATTATTGATTCAGAATGGTGCATTTTCCTTGGAGGTTTATTTTGAGGTTTTTATTTCACGTGGGAAGTCTGGTACGAAGTCCGCCGTGAAACCATTCTGACTGAAATAGAAATAGCTTTGAGTACACATTTCTGAAGTGAATGGCACACTAGATGGGTTTCAATTACAAAAAATTTGCGCATTTTAGTTTACGTAACAATTTATTGACGGTCCGCAGCAAAGTCGTCAAATACTTTTTCGTTGATTGCGCTTTCCATCCCAGAGAAAAAATGTATCTACTTATTAGATTTTTAAATTTCTTTCATTATTAGAATTATTACTAAGAACCCTGTGAGACCGACGTTATTATGATTATTTTAAACTTATAGTAAGTAGCAATGAAAAAAATTGTCATATTCAGTTGCAGATTTTCATTATTCTGTAAATTTAATTAAATTAGTAACTTAAATTTTGGATTCGGGATGAGCATTTATATTGATGCTTATACATTTGCGAACATGGACGAGAGGGTAGCCACGAATCACGGAAAAAAGAACGAAGCAACCACATCTGACATTTTGCGCCATTTGCGGTAACTTCGTTCCTTTGCTACAATTCGTGGCTCAGTTCGCAGTAACACCTACTCATTTATACGCACTCTTGGGTGTCAGAATTAATGAAATGAATCAAATAATTTGTAGAATGTCAACAAGTTGGGATTTTTTACAATCGTATTAGGGAAGTAAAGAGTGGGTCAAATTTAGATATCTATACAGGGTGTTAAGGGACATACTTGACTTACTTTAACCAGTGATTCCTGACATTATTTGGAGTAAAAAATGTAAATGAAATTTTGGTCTCCGGTGACTATTTTTGACGCCTTTTTTTTTTTCAAAAATTTTTTCTTCAAAATCAAACAAAAAAAAAATTTCTTCCGCATGTCGTCACTGGTCACTCAGCCGAGTGTCAGAACCCCTTACCCCGTCTCCAACTGTTCAACAACTACCATTTTTTTATGTTTTCGTTGAAAAAAAAAAACATCAAAAATGTCACCGGAGACCAAAATTTCATTTACATTTTTTACTCCAAATAATGTCAGGAATCACTGGTTAAAGTAAGTCAAGTACGTCCCTTAACACCCTGTATAGCCAACCACAAACGTATTTTGGGGTATTATCTTCAAAATGTTTTTAAATTGCTTAATTTATATTATCTGCTCCACAGATTTGTTAAAATCAGAAACCCATATGTTACGCACTTATTCCCTGATCGTAAAACTTTCAAATATGCTCTCTGTTCTTGTGTTTATAAACATATTATATGAAAACTTTCTTAATTACGGCTTAAAACAAATAATTATTACATAACCGTTTGCCACAGGCTGCTGGCTTAATCGCCGTGAAACGATAAAAACCATCGATATCAAATAAACCAGATAAGCTGTTTGATACGAGCTAGATGGTAATGTAATGGAATTTACATAACTGACCAATTCTCATTTTTTTGTCTTTATCCTTTGGAGAGTCCCAACCACCAATTGGACACACATGCACTCCATTCTATCTCCCGTTGTCTTCCTCTAGAGTCTAGACCATAGGTCGGCAACCCGCGGCCCGCGAGAAGTCTTGGTGCGGCCCGCAAGATTCTCGCCGCAACGCACGTGACTTTTAACTTGCCTTGGATTTTTAACTGATTTGATTGCCGAACTGAATCTACTCAATACTCGTTTACAGGGAAAAATAAATTGATATGCCATATGTATTCAGATGTTAAATCATTTGAAATTAAACTATCATTGTTTATCAAGCATATCGACGAAAGGAAACTCGATCATTTTCCAAATTGCAAGAAAGCAGTAGAAGAAGCTGGGATAAATTTTATTTGGGAAACATGAAAAGTGCATTACTACAACTTCAAACTGAGTTTGAAAACCGGTTTGCTGATTTAAAAACAATCATGTAAGATGGAGATTTTCGAAAACCCCTTCGCAGTGGATATCGATAATATTCCAAGCTATTTGCAAATCAACATGATAGATTTGCAAAGTAATAATATCCTTAAAATGGCATTTAAGGAAAAAATAACTTGGTAGATTTCTACGGGAGTTTGCCTTCCGAAAAGTACAAAGAATTAAAAAGGTTCGTTCAGCAAATAATTACTATGTTTAGTAGTACGCATATTTGTGAGCAAACTTTCAATTCTTAAATATCGGAAAAACAAACACTGTTCTGTCGCAATACTACGCGTCTCCACAACAAAAATGCAAGCAAATATTAAAGAACTTGCAAGTCAAATCCAACAACAAAAGTTTCTTTTACTCTTTCTTAAAAAATGATTTATTTTGCCATTTATTTATGTAGCCATTTAACAACAATAAATGTCGTAAAAATAAGAAAATCGTTTTATATTTAGAACTGAAATATTGTAGTTATACTGTAAAATAAAATAAAAAGTAATAATATGCAGTGGCGTAGCTAGCATGGGTGCCACCCGGGGCGGATAACGTTGTGTCACCCCCCCCCCCCCCCCCCCCCCCCATTAAATTTGACTTATACACCTTGTTGACCTTATAAAAACTACTACCTAGTCAGATCCGGGGGGGGTGGCTAGAGAATTTTTGTAAGTGCGGCCCGAACAAGTTCCCATGTCAGTCAAATATTTGACCCTTGGACCACAAAGTGGTTCAAGTTGGTTGGAGTTCAACAGCTCGGCCATGGGACGTTTTTCCGGCCTCTATGTTTCCACCCTTCTACAACATGGGTCTCTTCAACCCCACTTTCCACAAAAAAAAAACCCTCAACACAGCATCCCCAAAGGTTATATAGGGTGAAGTTAATATAAAGGTATAATATTAATTACTTTGTCATTATGAAATCGGACAGTACATCTCGCGGAATCAACAACAATACCCAATTCATAATTTAATTTCGCATTGGGGACCGTGTTGGCATGACGATGAGGCGTTTTAACATCATTCGTGAATAGTCACCGGACACAATATTCAACTGGGTGTACGGTGTTCGTGTACAATTATTAATGTTCAGACCCGCTATTCTATCGATTCTACATGGTCCGGAGTTGGTACCACTTTACACAACGTTAACACATTGATACGACATCGAGTCTTCTCTGGAACTCTAGCATAGTGAAATCGATAGCTTTACAATATCGGATCGGGGCGTAACTTCCGATGATTTTACATCGATGTCCCGAGCATGGTTTCACCGTTGACAGCCGAACTGATTTTGGCACGGAATAAATAAAAAATCGATATACGCTGGCAACAACGAAGGAATTTTCTATGAATTGACACTCCGAAATGTCAAACGCCAAACGATTACGTAAAAATATAAATTTGAAATGAAATACTTAAATAATGAAATTAAACTTAAATATGCGCCGGCAGTCCGCATGAATGCATTATTTATGTATGTGGACCGAGTGTACAACTTACTTCAATTCTAAGAGTTTCGTTAGTTAAACTCCGTTCATTAACGAGCCAGTAATTTTGCATAACGAACGATATGATCCGAATAAATGCGTGTATTGGCAGTTAACCGAAATTTATCTGATACTAGATTTTTTTACATTAACTGCACACAGGAGGCCCTGAGGAAAATAAATTCTGATTCGGCCACGCGTTGCTGTGGCTAATGAAACGCAACGCCTTCTACTTGATTGTTATCCAGTGGTGTAGCTAGCATGGCACCCGGGGCGGATAACGTGGTGTCACCCTCCTTACGATCGTACAGGGCGGTTCCAATGAGAAAGATTAATTATTATCCATACATCAGCTTTGAGCTTCATTTTTTGCTTTATGCTTTGAGCTTTAAGCTTGAGCTTTAAGATTTGAGCTTTACAGCTTTGACTTATAAGTTTTAAGCTTTGGGCTTTATTTTTTTTAGCTTTGAGCTTTAAGCTTTGTACTTTAAGCTTTGAACTTTAAGCTTTTATTTTATTTATTTATTTTTTTATTTAAGTATTTATTCCAGCATAACTGGGAGGGTAGTGCAATATATTACATAAACAACTATAAACTATAAAAGAATAGAAAAAGTTGTTTACATATTAGGTAAGTACCTAATTAGAACATAAAATGAAAACAAAATTCATCACACAAATAACAAAAAATAAGCATAAGCTTTGAGCTGTGTGCTTTGTAGTATGCTCTCTCTGGCTCCTACAGTGTGATACAGACAATAGGCCTGCACTGTGTCTTAGATTACGAAAGTAACTGGCTATGAGATAAATAGTGAAATAAAATGTGGGCTCGCACCTCTCTCTCTCTCTCTCTCTCTCTCTCTCTCTCTCTCTCTCTCTCTCTCTCTCTCTCTCTCTCTCTCTCTCTCTCTCTCTCTCTCTCTCTCTCTCTCTCTCTCTCTCTCTCTCTCTATCTCTCTCTATCTCTCTCTCTCTCTCTATCTCTCTCTTTCTACCTTCACTAACTTTTATCTCCCTCTCAACTACCGTTCGCCTCGCTTTTAGTAACGCTTGCGTCACGCATTCACCAGCTTACTCCCGAAGTCAAGCGTGCGTAAAAAAGTTTTTCTTCAAAAACATGTTTATGAAGTATTGATATTATTTCAATTTAACTCCCCTTATAGAAAATACTGTAATCCCGCGAGGTTTCGCGGGATATCTGAATTCCATCCAGCGGGATTTAATTTGCAAACCTTAATATCGATTTTTCTCGAGAATCGCGTCATTGGCAATACTCTCGTAATGAGGTTACGATTGGTATCCGCTGAACATAGACGGTTTATTTGTACGTACGAACGAGTACAGACTCGTGCACAGTTGATATTAAATGCAGTCGGAGTTTGCAGTTGTAATACGCTTTCAAGTGTCGTATCAGCTGCTCTGTTATATGGTAGATCCCTCTTGTTATATTTTTACTTCACGTAGACGTCCCTCGGGGGCTATTTCATCTCGGGATACTGTACGGGTCGTATTTGCAAGGAGAGGAAGTAGAAAAATAAGTGAAACCAACTACATATTAAAGAGTCAGATTTTGTGGGTGGAGGCAAATACTGAATTTTAACCACTCAAGAATTTTGCAGCTGTGCAAGTTTTTTGTCTTAAACGAACTGTCAGATTTATAAAAACTTTTCCGATTCGCAATTAAAGCTCAATAAATGAAATATTACTGAATGTAGCCGAATACTAAAAACTGTTTTTGAAAGGTTATGAAATAAGCTTTCAAATTGTATTATCATTACATAGTATAAAATGAAGTCGCTCAAAATGTATGTGCGTGTTAATCTTTTAAACTACGCAACGGATTTTCATACGGTTTTCACCAATAGATAGAGTGATTGAAGAGGAATGTTTATCTGTATAATACATGCAAATTATATTAGAGAAAAGCCGAGAAATTCAAAGAAAACATATTTTTGTGTAATTTAAAACGGCTGGCGGGACGTACTATAGTCACTTTTGAAATTCGTTCTACGGAAGAAATTGGACAATAGATGTCCTAGAGTAAGTGGGTATTTGATTTGAATTATTTTATTATGTGCGCATAGATCTTTTAAACTACGCAACGGATATTCATGCGGTTTTCACCAATAGATAGAGTGATTCAAGAGGAAGGTTTATATGTATAAAAACATGCTTATTATAGTAGAGAAAAGTCGAGAAATTCAAATATTCAATTCAGGCAGCGGGCAGCGGGAAGCTGGCAAGCGGGTGGTGTGGATTTTATAAAGGTTGGGTAATGGCGTTGTTTTTCGTTAGCCACAGCAACGTGTGGCCGGGTCTGCTAGTCTTATATATAAAAATCTCGTGTCACGGTATATGTGGTCGCACTCCTCCGAAACGGCTTTACCGATTTTTATGAAATTTTTTATGTATACATATTTGGTGGGTGTGAGAATAGGTTTTAAAGTATATTTCATAACGCTAGGTCATTAGGGGTCCCTATCCAGAAAAAAAATTCTGTTTTTTGAAAAAAAAAAAAAAATTATTTTGCATCAAAAACTACCTATAATCCCATATTTTAATCCTCCTACCCCCACCCTCCCGATTTTTTGTATGAACAAATTTAACCGTCTTTCGTATTTCAAACAGAACGAAATTATTTATGTTGTTGAATTACAGATGGCGCTCCGTCCGCCTCATTGAACTTTCATCCGCATGTGCGCAAGATATTCACGAGAAGCGTCGCGTCATTTTGATATTTCATTCGGCATCGTGTTTTCGCATGGGCAAACCATTGAGCTTATTTGTGTTGGCTAAAGACGGACTAACAAAAAATATCGTTCACGCAATTGCTCTTCGAAAATCATATTGATTTTCTTTATTTCATGTTCCTACTTTAGTTGGTGTTTTTTTTTTGTTTTTATCGGCGGTCATCGTCTACAGCGCTCCATTCCTCTTTCTGTCATAGATCCCATCCCCACACACTTACAATACATTCATTATTTTTTATTTAACAACCAAAATATTCAATAATATAAAATTTAGAAATCGTAACATAAAACATAAAAAATTGTACAAATGATTCACTTGATGTTTTTATGTGAAAACGGTACTAAAATCACGGATTATGTAAAAAAAACACTTCTTCTATCGTATAAATGTGTAATAAACATTTTTGTCACCCCACTTTTTTACATTTTATACAAGAATATTTAATAAAAAATTGACAATATCTAACGGCGCGTAGGCGTTTTGGCCGATGAAAACTGTTTCTACAAAATACTTCATTTATCTGTATTTCTATGGACAACTTTGAATGAAATGTAAAGCTTGATTTAATATGGATCTTCTCATTGACTGTCCTTTGTCCTGCCTCTAACTACACAAGGCTGAATTTTCTTTTAGTCTTCGGGTATTTTACCCCAAATATTCAGTTAACATTCTTTGAGGCTTCACTGAGTGGTTGGTTAAGGGACACGGAAGCTAAATGTAGTTTATGGTCAGACCGAAAGCCATTCACATTTTTTGTTGGTACTTGCCAATTGATTTGAGATTTATTGTATTACTTATGTTCTCTATTTTATGCAGGTGCTTGCTGGTTTTTACAAATGCAATGCCGCCTCATGGAGCCTCATGAATGAGTTTTTCTTTTGCCCTGTTTAATTTATCTTTGTCTTACTCACCTATTTTTTTTGCATTTTGTTTTTCCTGTTAAGCACTTGCATACTGCTTATTAACAACGTAACAACGGACACTGGAAGTCTAGATTGGTTCAAAATTAATAAATGTAGCTTCGTTTAAGAAAAAAAAATAGAATCTTGCGAGAGGCTTGAAGGAGTAATCATCAGTTACTTATACCAGGGCGGGTAAGAGGTGGATAACCTCCACTGGATCTTCTCCTTTTTATTTTAGGGTTGTCACTAGAACAATAACGGAGTTACAACGATTTCTGTGGGAACACACGCGTTAGCTTGAAAACTAGCTTATTGTACTTTTCTGCTATTGTTATATTGTCGTGTAAACAAGCTTGGGGGTCGGAGCGATTAAATTATTCACCAATGATGTATTGAGATCATATATCTGGAGATAGATATTTGCAAATCATGAACCAGCTAAACCATGTTCCCAACAATTTACTCGTGGATTTTGGCTTAAAAATAATAAATCAAAGTTAAAAAAAAACCTAATGTATGAACATCAAATAAAAAATAATGGTAGACACTCCTTTGATGATGATTGATGAAGATATTTTGATGGGAGTATCCGAAATTAAGTACTTGGGTGTATTTTTAGATTCCGGGTTGACTTACAGTTTGTCAAATAAGAGCAGAAAACATAGAAGGGCACACTTTTTTTTTAACATTAACTCCACGCAGGAAGCTCTGATGAAAATAATTTCCCTCAGGGCCTATGTCATCTGAGATGCTGTGTAGAGGGTCTTTTTGAGGAGAGGAAGGAATGAACATTGGTCTTGAAGAGACTCAAGTTACAGGAAGGAGGAAACACAAAGGCCGGCAAATCGTTCCACTGCCAAGCTATTGAACACAAGAACGAGTCGAAGAAGCGACCCGTTCTCATGAGACCAATGTCAACCGTGTACATATGTCGGGCACGCGTTTGGCGTGTTTCCCGACTATGCACCGGTGCCGAAGGGATCAATGACGCTAGTTCCTCGGAGCAGCTTCCATTGAAATACCGGTAGAACCAGCATAGCATTCCCACCCGACGCCTGTGCTCTATAGATTGCAATCCGTCTGTTAAATTAGGAGAATCTATCAGACTGACCGCCCGGTTCTGCACAGAGACGAGGATTTATTTTTTCAGGTATTTGCGGCTCTAGACCAGAGGTGGCTTCCAAATTCAACCGTGGGGCGCACTTGTGATTTGTTCAGGGTTAGCAGTTGTGTACTATTAAATATTTTTCAAATGGCAATACCAAAAATATAACTTAAGGTGAAAATGTAAAAATGAAAAAAATGTTAAATGCTTTGTAAAACGAAAAAGTAACCTACATTTTTGTAAAAAATTAAAAAGGCATAAAAGTGAGGAGAAAAAAATTCTTTGCAATATAGATACCCACTGATCTCAATATTAGAATTCCATATAGGTATTTTTTACATGAGTTCCACACAGGAGGCCCTGAGGAAAATATTTTCCCTCAGGGCCTATGTCATCTTTGGGGATGCTGTGTGGAGGGTTTTTTTAAGGAAAGGAAGGAGCGGAAAGTTCTGGGAAGGAATAGGGTTTAAGGGTTGGGTAGAAATCTGGGGTTCAGTATGTCCTGGTCATCCGCCTCCAAGACCTAGACAAACCTCAACCCATGAACCGGGCACCCCTGCTAAATCACCAAACATAGCGAACCACTTGGCAGAGGTGTTGGTTATTCAATAAAGGTATATCATATCTTTGCAATTTTACGTTAACATAATGAGAATAACGATATTGTAATAAAGTATATAGCTCAGTTTAGAAATTGCTCACATTTTTTTACGCTTTAAAAGAATATTTGACAGTTATATTGGTGCTGCCAGCCTACAAATTTTGAAGTTCCATATTTAATATTTTCTACTCTTAATTGCCAGACTATACTCTCAATACTAAGCACGTAATAAAGAAAAAAACGCCAAAAGAGAGAGAGCCAGGAAGAATAAGAAGATACAAGTACAGTGCAAGATCCTGTTAAACTATAGGTAGGTATATAAAAAAAAAATGGTATTCCTAGAGGACTTTAGATGACTCACAATTTCCCAAAAAGAAGCCATTAAAATAATTTTAAGACGAAACAAATATTCCAAACTTTAAAATGTGTTAATTTTGTTTTTTAAGCAAATTGTGTATACTTAAACGTAAAAGTTTTTGTTTTTTAAATGTTTAACGACCAATAAGGTACAGGGTATAAAATGAAAACCAACAAAAATAATAATAGACAAAACAATAGAAAGTTTATGAAATTACATGAAAGAATTTAGTAGAAAATATTAACCTTTTCAAATTGATCTATCAATCCATGGGCGCCCGCAGGGGGGGGCAAGGGGGGGCCTTGCCCCCCCCCCCCCCCCTTGGATTGATTGAAAATAGTCAGATTCTCTAATTTACTCAATGGAGAATCGATTTTGTGAAGCAGTGTACAATTTAACTTAGCGTTGCTACATCCTTCGAAATTGTGCAAACTCAATCGTCAACAGTTTAAGGATATAATGTCTACTATTAATCAGGTAATACCACATTAATAATTTTGAAGCTGAAGTCTTGAGTTGGTTTGATTTTTGGAAAATGCGAGAATACAAAAGTAGCCAAGATTTCAACAACTTGTTACCTTTTACAAAATTTTATCCGAGTGTCAGGTATGCCTTACTAGTTTTGCTAACATTACCAGCAACAACATGTACGGTGGAGCGATCGTTCAGCACATTACGTCGTGTAAAAACATGGCTTAGATCTACAATGTCAGATGAACGTCTGTCTGGATTGTGCATGTTAAGTGTATACAGAGACAAAGTGAACTGCAACAAAAAAGACTTCATGGACAAAATTGTAGATGTGTTTGGTAGCGATAACAGACGACTCCAGTTCTTGTTTAAAGAATAAATTTTATTTTAAATTTATGTTGTAATATTTTTTGATATATTTACATATATTGTGTTAATAAAAAAAATTGTTGCTATAGTATGCCCTTCATTACTACAGTGTCCTGTCCGTTCGTTCACGATACAAATACGCTACAGTAAATTAAAACTACATTAAAACATTACTAAAAATATTTTGCCCCCCCTAAAAAATTTTCTGCGGGCGCCCATGTATACGTACGCCCATGTATACGCCCTACGTTCTCAAAGAAGTAAGGCCATTTTTTAGTGAGCAGCCCGCTGTGAAGTTCTGATACCAGTCCTCAAGAAGTGAGAAGTGAAAGAGGAATAACTAAATCAGACTAAATACAGTTGGTATGAAATCTCTGACGCGTATGTGTGGTAATTTAGTTCGACGTACAACGGATGGACAGGGAAAGACGTGTCAGAAGAATTTATTATGCCCAAGTATACTCGAAACGATATTAAGATCAGGCATGACAAGAAACAACGTAGAAACAAAATTGTACACAGTTGACATTTTTTTCACATGAGAACTGGTCGTTTCTAAGACTCGTTCTTGAATTCAACAGCTGAGCTGTGGAACGATTTGCTAGCCTTTGTGTTTCTTCCCTAGTACAACATTTTTCTCTTCAAGACCCAGGTTCACTCGTTCCTTTCTACCAAAGACGCTACACACAGTGTCCCCAAAGATGTCGTAGGCCCTGAGGGAAATTATCTTCCGCAGGGCCTCCTGTGTGGAGTAAATGTAAAAAGGGAGTATATTTCAAGTGAAGAGTGCGTGGGGTTATTATTTGTGTGGTGCTCCACTCTATCTGCCCACCCCTAAAGGGGAAACGTGTGATATTTATTAAACTTAACGTATTTTTAATGTTTAAACCAATTAGGCATGGATGGGTTGGTACCCACTGAAAGGTAGGTACCGTACATTAACGGGCGTTTTATACGTTGCTTTTATCGTCTGATTCACATGGGTTGTCTTTTCAGATGAAAAAAAAGTCGTGTTCTATTTTGACACCATTTTCGTACAGTTTAAGATGGCAGACAAAATAATTGATATCTCTCATCTATTATTGTTTACGTGACTATAATATTTTTTTATTTTATTTTTATTTATTTATTTATCTATAAAAGGTATGTTTTATAGATAAATAAATAAATAAAAATAAAATAAAAAAATATTATAGTCACGTAAACAATAATAGATGAGAGATATCAATTATTTTGTCTGCCATCTTAAACTGTACGAAAATGGTGTCAAAATAGAACACGACTTTTTTTAATATGTGTAAATCACGTTTATTTGTTTTTATATTTAAAATATTGTTAAAAAATACTTCAACGAGTGTTTATTACTGGTCGTAACATTGCTACACAACCACATTAAACAAGTTTGATGGGTATTATGTAATTCGGGTGTTTTTTTAATGATTTGTTGACTGCAATGGCAAAGGCAAATGAAAAAATCATGTTTGCAGTTCACACGCGTCAGAAGTGAAACCTTCAGAAAACTAAACATCGAGCGATTGTGACGAATGCAGATTATTAGGAGTAGGATGATTATAGGGTTTATTTATTATAATATTGTTACCAATTTTAATTTTTAATATTCCTTTTATTCTACGAAACACCGCACGAAGTGGACCACCGATCTCATTCTGTTGGGAGAAGAAGGGAATAGGGTAACGTAAAACTCACTGTAGGCTGGATTGATGATGTCCACATAATTTCAACATTCTACATAAAATATTTCAACTTTACACAAATTGTAATATTCCACCAACAGTATGCTTTTGAAGATTTTAGTAACTCGTAAGTAATTTATCATTCGCATTTAAGAATACAAAATAGACACTCTGAACCATAGAAACATTGTTCGCGTGTTGAAGATTGTCACTGCACTGATTTTGTGATCTTACTATGTAGGTAGAAGGAAGCATGTAGGTGGGTAGGAATGAAAGAAAAGGAAGGAATATTTCCTAACACAAAATCCTGTGGATGTATGTGTTTGTCTCTTTTTAGTGTCGCCCGTTTCCGTTTCATTGGGTTTCAAATCACAACAGTGCTAAACAAGTTTTCACTTCAATAATATATGTATATGTTTGAGGTGGTGCCATATTTGAAGATTTTGTACCGTTAAAATAATTATCTCTTCTTTAAGTGGCAATCTAGCTGTATGAAGTATGAAAAAAAATCATATGGGTCGCAATATAATTTCCATGATACGGAGATCGGAATAAAAAAAGCATCGTGTAAAATGTCCGTTATTTTTGGCGTGTTCTAAAATCAAGCACCGTAAATCCCTCGCCGCCAAAACCGTCGGCTACAGGAAACGGAACTACGTCGGAAAGCGCCAGGCGTCGCGCCGCCCTGGCCAGCGGCGGTTCTCTGCATTACATTACTCGGACATCTATACGATTGTTTGCAGACTTCCCGTGTTATTAATTCTGCTAAATATTGTAAATGTGCTAAAATGAGAATGGCAAAATTAAACGATTTTGATGTAATAAAAAATCAAGTAACAAAAATGACTACTGAATGTTCTTAGTGTACCCTGTTTATTTAATCAAAGAACTTGGTAACTTCGAAATATACGTCATCGGTGCACATACAGTGCTACAGAGTTGTTCCGGTTTCACCCTATAGGGCGAAGATAGCCAGCCTGCGATAGAGGCCATCATAAGAAGAAAAAGTAGTTTCATGATTCCAACTTATTCGTAATCTGGGAATATTCGTATTTTTCTTTTTTAATTTACTTCACGTTACAAACTTAAAAACACTTGTAGTCTTATTTCAATGAGATACGCCAAAACAGTGCTTTATCAGCGCAGCTATAAACTTGGCGTGTCATTAAATAAAATTAGAGTGTTTCATTAAAGATTTTTTATATATGGGCAAAGTGGATTGTACAATATTCTGCCATGTTGCAAAGTTGTAACTTAAAATATTTCTGTAAAATAACCATACAACGTAAAAAGCACTCAAAAAACTGATCTAATCAACTCAACGAATGAATGACGACAACAAACAAAAGTACATATAAAACTAATGTCGACTGTGAAAACCAGCTGTTAAATTCCACTTTGCCTTACACAACATAGCAAAAGATGATAAACCTCAAAGTTTACATAGAACCCGAAACTTAAAAATTTTATAACCTTTTTTTTATTTAAAATCACGGTGCGGCAGGAGCTTTTTGCCGATTGGAGGTTGTTTTTGGCATGATATGACCCAAAAACTGTAATACGCACACATTAAAAACATCATAAACAAATTTTTTAGTTGTAATATTTAATTAATGAAGGCAATATTAGTGAAACCCATTCGAAAATATGAAAAAGAAAAACCAGAAAAAGATACGGTCACATCTAGGACATGCCGGGTCAGCGCTCTACCAACTGAGCTAATGTATCCGATTCGAACTGTACCATTCTTCGACTAAGAACTTCCAATATTATCTTCACTTTCTTAACGCTTATTTTTATTGTCTGCTATCTTTATTGCAAGATTCAACACGAACTAAATGCTATCTAGATAAGGTCTTGGATAAATTATCTATTTTTGTTTAATAGGTGACATCTATTAACTTTTCTGCAAGTCTAGGATGAATACGGTATTTATTTTTTATTTTTAACTAATGAGTTAAACCTCAAATTGTAATACGAAGCTCAATCGAAAATCTGAAACAGAAAAATCGGAAAAATGTACGGTCACCTTTATTAATGAAATATTACAATAGGCCACTTGCATGGATTTCATAACGACTTGAAAAAAATCGTATGGATAGATTTTTTTACTAAGATTACGAAAATGTTTGCCAAAATTTTTAGAAATGTACAGTTTTTTTAATTTTTAAATAAATAAATCTATTATTTGGGCCCGTGACGTCACTACATGAAAATGTCCCGTCTCCGAAAATGTTCCTATTAATTTTGTAAGATTCCACACTGATTCATTTTTTTATATGGCAACACTTTGATTTCAGGCGAATTTTTGAATTTGACATTTCACGTTTACTAGATTTATTGTTTGTGCTCTGCGAACTTATCATTTGGTTTGACTTTTCGACAGATGTTATGAAGAGAACCCCGTACATTTTACGCTGTCGGTACGTGTTTTAGAGGTTTAATGGTAGTTATAACAAAATCAAATTTTATAATATTCTTATTATTATTATTAAAATTTACAAGTACAAGTATATTACATTGGATTTAGTAATATAGACTTTGAACATTATGATCAATAAGATGGATCAAGGAAAAAAATATTTATGAGATGTAATATTTTTGGTATGCCTCGTTATTCTCCTGTGCCCTTTCTTGTGGAAAACGTTCTTTTTTTAAATGATTTTCGGCTGTGTAATTATCATTTTTTCGCACCTATAAAATTTTGTCCCGTCTTTCCGGTTTATAAAATTTCGGATTAAAATTTTCAAAAAATCGCCAGGGTATCACAAATACGATTGATAAAAAAAAATACAAAATGTCTAAGAATATTTGCCTAAACCGGAAAAAAAATTTAAAATGTAATGCAAGTGGCCTATTTGAGGTTTTACTCATTAAGTTAAAAATAAAAATTGTCTTCGTGACTAACGATGGAAATTTATTAACACTCATAATAATGCTTACTTTACGAAAGCCAGTTAATAGTCGTAAATTTGTGTATAAAAATATACACATAATTGTTTATTTTGTGTAAGGGTTGTAACTCGGTCGTCATGTTCGTTCGTTGCACTATTTTTTCAATCTTTTCGATCATCCTAATTACTCTTTACAAATGGAGAAAAATGTTTGAAGTTCTGTTTCTGTTTGAGATTGGGAACTGCCTTATTGACTCACCAGCCATGTCAAAAAGGATTGCATTTCGTTGCCCTGAACGCAATACCACATCGAATACCTTATTTTATATGCAATATTTCAAATCGAAATACATACAGAACTCTGCTCGGGCGTATCTGCAAATCTTACAATGGCCTAAGAGATATTGATATTTTCCACTCTACCCTTGAAACATATAAAATTAAATTAACATTACAATGTACTCAAATCAAAACTAATGTTTCTTTTTTTACTTATAGTGTGAAAAATTATAAATTTTGATATCTATTTGCTTCCTTTCTATGACCATGATAAAAATTATTATAAATGGAACCAAACCGGTTTGGGTTACATTCGTTACTAAATGTAAAATTGATTTATAAATATAAGTGTATGTTTCAAAAAAATATAAAATTTGAAACAACTTTGTTTCAAAGTACCCACAGTTTTTACAGGAGAATTAATTACTGAGAAAATCATTTAAAAAGAAAACTGAATGTTTTCAACCGACGAATGGTTGGACAACTTACTGTGAGAGTCTACGGACATACGAATTGCTTCACGGAAACTTTTTAACAGTTTATGGACACTTGAATCAATTATGGATGGCCGTTAAATCGATTCCAAGTACGAAAATAGCAGGTTTGGCTTGGTACGAAGAATATGACAGAGGGCAGGCCAAATTTTCATACGGAATTTTATTACGATCATTTTCGGGGCTTCTTTGCCCTCTAGTATTAGCACAATTCTGCTTTACCTTCTCTCGTATGATGGAACGGCATTTTAGTCAGCTCACTTTGACAATTCAAATGATTTTTGTTATTGGGTTATTTAACAATTTTCGATCCGTGGTGAAAAGTAGTGAATTTATTGAAAAAAACGCTTTTCTGGACAATTCTCGGTGGAAGCAAACCAAATAATAGGGGGTTGTTCATACCTGGTGTACGGGGCAGATCGAGATTCATACTCATATCTTTTATCGACTTAGTACCTTTTGAACACAAGATGCATATTTAGGCATTACTGAAAATATATCTGCAGGAACTTATTATAAATCTTAGGGTTTTAAGCTCTCTTCGATTAACCAAAAAAACATGAGTTTATTCATTAACAGCGTGCTCTCAATTTTACGCCAGCGTGGTTAAAACATTCTGACATAAATTTTGATATTCTGAGTAATACGCTGATGAAATTAAATCAATTAAATTGAAACCACGTCTGAAATAGCTAAAGCTACGTGTTATGACCAGATCTGATCTTCTCAAGCCTAATCTTTCTTGGTAGGTTCCCGTCTTTCTTTCATCCCTTTAATCTTCCCCTCCTCCAATACAATCACTACAACTTTAGGACCACATACTAGATTATCCGGCACGAAGGACCAAATATCCGGTTGGTAGGAAATATGCTGCGATACCAGTGATAGAGCAACGATGTGAATGAAAATCCAGTGGGTGTGATTCAGTAGTATTCGTTAAGGACATTCCATGAACACTATTGTTAACATTCGTTTAGGACATTCCATGAACACTATTGTTAACATTCGTTTAGGACATTCCATGAACACTATTGTTAACATTCGTTTAGGACATTCCATGAACAATATTCAAGTGTTCATGGAATACACATTACTTTCGTTGATGAATTTGACAATACTTCGGATAAGTCATTTAATGGAATTAATTATAAAAAACTAGCTATTTTCCGGCATACGTTGCTATGCCACTTAATAAAAAATTGTTTCTACCTGCTTGTCCTTTCTCATTCGTTCCATTCCCCTCCCGCCCTCCCTTCCTCTCCCGCGTCCCCTCCCCCTCACGCGTTCCCACTCCGCCTTCCTCTCCCCACTCCCCTCTACCGTTACCCCCTCCCGAGTTCCCCTCCCCTTTCTCGCATTCCATACTTTCAGTCCCGGTACATTCAGTTTTCAAACAGCTCGCGTGCCACCTATTGCAATTTTTTATTCAAATTTCATAATGCCAGAGCTCACCTGTATATATAAAAACTATAGCGGGCATGCACACATCAAATCCCCAAAGTTTCGTCGCAATCGGGTGAATGGTTTAGCAACGCATAGACTTCTCACATACAAACTCACATAATACACATTTTGATTTTTATATATATGGATGAAAAAATAAATTTATTAACATATTGTGCAAGGAAAGAGTCATAGGGAGTTTAAGAGCGTTTAACCAGCCAGCGGACGAAAATCCACATTTCGTCGAAAGTTGTTCTTACGATCGTGCAGGGCGGTTACAATGAGAAAGATTAATTATTCTCCGTACCAGCTTTTTTAAATTATAACTCAATATCGAATTTATTTCAATTCAAATCAGCTTTAATTTATACCTTCATCCAAAAATGCTGAAAGGCGTGATGATAAAACTATTAAAATAATGTACCTTTTGTAGTTATTTTTTGATTATAAGTATTTATCATTTTTAAATAATGTCTAAATTTAATAAGAATGTTAAAAAAATCTGAAATATATTAGTTTGTAAGTGCGCAAATAAATACACAAACGGACCAATTTTCGCCAAGAAACACATGTACGTACATATTTTTTAATGATTTTATTGAAACTAAAATTAAAATTCTAAAATATACGTTTGCTAGATAATGTATTGATTTATTTTACTGCATGATTTTATTATTTGAAATGGGTGTGGTATAATACAAAAACTTTTTTGAAAATTTAACAAATCTGCCAACGACCTATGGAATAACCTTATTATACTAAAAATTTAAAAAAATTCTCAAAATTTATTACATACGAATGCTAGATAAAAGAACAATCTTTCGAAATCCATTTATAATTTTTTGTGGAAAAGAGTCAATACGTCTAAAAACTTTTTTGAAAATGACGTATTTCCGGTTTTCTCTGGTAATGCCCTCTTAACGGCTATACGTTCAGAATTATTAAAGATATTTTGCCTTCAACAACCTTGCAATATAATTCATTTACTTTTTCCTTCAAATCCTGAACTCTGAATCGATAGATGGCTAAAAACTCTCCTAAAGGGCGAAAAGCAAAAACTTAAAAAAAAAACACTTCGCGTAATGGCATTGCGATTTAAGACTTCTGTCAATATTGTATGGTATACTTTTAAACAAGAAAATAAATAAAATTTTGAAAGTTTATGACAGGAATTTATTTTACTGCCCTTTTATGTACGCAATAATTTTTTGTTAGCTTCTGTCGCTGAAAGGCCAAACGGAATAGAAATCCGAAGGAAAATTGTAAACAACGTTCAGAAAAACAAATATTATTTTAGGTGCCAGACAAATTCTTAAGCCAACTTCCCGAAAGCCGAAAATTTATTAATTTGATTGTTGGTCTGTAAATAGGTAAACGCTTGAAAGCTTATCGGGGAGTGAACTTTACACTGATTAGGTGAGGTTCACTTCAATTAAGATTATTGATTTCATTTTTGTTATTTTCTACTAACATTTAGGATTTCGGCTTTCAGGATTTCAACTCTCCAAAAGATCGGGCTCACGTTCATTTTGAAGTTTTTTCGAAATCTGGTTTTAGGAAATTCGGCTCTTGGGAATTAATCTTTCAGAAATTTGATACGCTAGACGGATGGTTATTCGGAAATTCGTGTTTTAGAAAATCAGAATTTAGAAGTTCTTGAGATAACACATTGTAGCATTATTTTGACGGCCTCCGTGGTCTAGGACTAAGACTCTCGATTCGCAATCCGGAGGTCGCGAGTTCAAACCCCAGAGTGGGCAATAAATTTTTATTTCATTACTGTGATATATTTCACAATTTATTAATTTTAAAATAATATTTAGTGTTTTTGCGGTACGTGCCAGAGATGAAGATACAGCATCGCCCTGTTGTAAGATCATCATTCGGAATTGGCTTTAGCCGTGTTTGGTAATAGCCAGGATCTTCTCCAACTTCCTCTTCCTCATCTCCTTCCCCTCCCCACTAGTTTCAACCTCACAACATACCCCAATTGGGAATACTATAGTCTCACTGGCTTCAGACTGAGTTGGGAGCAATTGAGACTCTTGTGCGGTATTCATATAAAAAAAGCATTGCAAAAAATTTGGGAATTGCGCCTACAAAACAACGTTAAAATATTAATTAAAAAACAAAAAGAAATATATATATACTTCATGGATTTAATTGTAAATAAGGTAACAAAAAACGTAATTTATTTCTAAAAATCCAGGGAAAAAAGTTTTTCCATTAATTTTCCTCATACTTACTTAAAGTCTGCATTTGAAATGGTATCATTTTTTTCCTGAAACGAATTGCTCTTTTCCTAAAATAAATTTAAGTGGGAAGCGAACGAAACGACAGAATAACATTTTCCCTGTATTTATAAACTCCGGGTATTTCGACCTTTGACACGGTCGAGTACTCTACAGATACGATGTGCATTATTCGATTGGTCCAATGCCATTCACCCTTTCACAGTTTGCTCTCCTGAAAATATTTGTATTGTAGGGAGTGACGTCCCTCTTACGTGCCGTAGAGTCCGGGAACTTCCTGGGACTTGTATAGACGTATCCTTGCTTGTACGAACGTTTCAGCAGTTTCAAACGTTTCAATTTTTCTCAATTTGTGAGGCGAGTATGGTATAATCAACACTTCTGCCATAGGTATTCCCGAGTGGTCCGCTATGTTTGACGACTTAGCAGGGTGCCCGGGCACATGTCTTGGCGGTGGATGTGTCTGCCCACCAACTGGTTTGCAGGTCGGATTGGGAGAGATTGGTTAAGGGAGACCCTTTCCCCAACATCGCCTAGTTCCGCAGTGGGAGGACACACTGACCCTCAAATTCCTACTCACCCGTCATACCTTTTTCCTTCCCAGAACCTTTCTTTCCTAAAATATCCTCTACACGGCATCCACAAAGATGACATCGGCCCTGAGGGGAATTATTTTTCTCAGAGCCTCCTATGTGGAGCTAATGAACAAAAATACCAATATATTCAATTTTATAAGAAAATCTCTCTTTTTATAACTTTTGAAGGTTATTCCCATCAATGTGATAAGAAGAAGATAATAATAATAATCTAAATGAAAATATTAAAGAGAACAAGACACAGAAAAAGATAATGATCGCAACTGGTCGCAACTCTCTATTTATAATAAAGTTGAAGATAATATTGTTAATTCTAAAATTTGAAATATGAGTTTGACTATTATGATGGCTTGACATAGGGAACAATGGCGGAATTGGTAAACGCACGTCCCGGATAGACGAGAGGTTCTTGGTTCGAGTCCCAGTTGCGACCATTATTTTTTTCTGTTTTCTGTGTTTTGTTTTCTTTCATATTTTCGTTTAGATTATTATTATTATCTTCTTCAAAAAAAAGAATATATATATATACATATATGGAAACAAAATTATTAACATTAAGAAAACGTACATATTTTCATTAACAAAATAAATAATAAACTCATACATTCAAATACAGAATTCCTTAAAACGCCCAAGTACACGAACACTTTACACGACAACACGAAGAGATTAATTTAAACACCGTACATACTAACTATACTACTATACACGTCTATTGGTTATGAGGGGAGTAACACATACAATTGCCTTCCAGATGTCATTAAAAATGAAAAAAGGCTGGGTAGATTTAAAAAAAAAAACAATTTTATTCTTAATCAACAAAAAAATGAAACATAATAACGTTGTATTGTTATGTAATGTAAAATGTACATATTTTAGTTTAATGTGTTTAATAATATTTCTAGTTAAATTAGCGAAAATGTCATTTTCTTTTTTCTGAGATTAAAACCTTTTATTAAAAAAAAGTAATGTAGAAAAAATCTGTGACTTGTGTTTCCATAATCAACATTATATCAAAAGAATTTTTCACGTATCTATAGATCTAGAAAACCAAAATTGAAAAGGTTTTTTATCCTCGCTTACGTTTCAACAAAGCGTCTGGTTTCATTTTAAGTGGTATTATTTTCTTTTTTTGCATACATTATACACGAATACTGAACAGATAATCCCAGGGGATCTTGTTTTCAGTTGTTGAAGAGTGTACTTATGAATAAGTGTCTTGACGTTGGGATATTAGATTATATTTATTGAAATAAAATACTGTTTTCGTTGACAATATTTATTCAACTACTAGTGAAGATCTCCACTTTCTTCTTACATTTTCATTGTCATGGTAATTTTGGGAATAACGCAATTTTGCCAAATCGTTGTGGCTTATTGCATTTACATTGTCCAAACCGAACCACTTAATTTTACAGTTAGATATAATTGAAAATTACTAATTTTAGTTGTGCCTCTCTCCGTAATTCCGGTTCAATGAACTTTTTTGCTTTGAATTTCTCTTTGAGTTTCATTTTCCAAATTGGAAGTGTTTGTTTTGAGGATTTGGTAAAATATCTATCCACAATATAATATTTTCAGCAGAAAATTATCGTAATTGGAACTAATTTGTCAAGAATTCAGGCTATCCCAAAGCGAAAAAATTGGTTCCACGTTTATTGCCTAAAATTAGTTCGATTTAACCTCTAACGCCGTAATACCGAATGACCGGACGCTACTAAATCAGATCCCCGCGCACTGTTACTTGCGTGATAACAGTGGAATACATTTCAAAGAGATATTAGAAAGCAATATCGTCTCTACGACATAAAAAATCATCGGCATTTCGTAAGTGTTGCCCATTTGTATATTTTATGCATAGTTTCTTTAAAAAATGTTTTCTTCTTTGACAGAAAGGAATTGGAGCTCAGCGCGTTTATCAATCAAAAAGCGTAGATGTTTTCGAGGCTCGGATTCTTTCTCCTTGTGAATATTTTACGAAGTTACTTTACCAAAAAGTGTGTATTAAACTTGTGTAATCGGCAGATCATGATGACGTTTTCACATGAATACGGCAGAAGAGTTCCAACTGCTCCCGTCTGAACACAGTGAAACTATGGCAACCTCAATTGGGGTATAATGTAGGGCTGAAGGTAGTGGGGAGGGGAAGGAGATGGGAAAGAGGAAGGTGAGGAGGTACCTGGCTATTCAGATTTGGTCACCAAATACGGCTAAAGCTATTTCAAGCAACTTTTCAATTCTGAATGTTGGTGTTAATGGTGCGATACTGAGAATATCTTTTACTATGGAACGTGCCGCAATTATACCATATATTACTTTAAATGATTAATGTGATGACCGTGGCCGGTTATCATCATGATATTCTGGACTCCTTGGGATGATGGATCCAGATTCTTCTGATTGTGATCTCAGTACAGGTATTGCCAATAATAAGACGTAGGTAGTCTATTGTGGTTTATTCCGAGATAATATACAATGGTGCTTCGTAGGAAGTCTAATGGCAAAAAGAACAATGGACTACAATGACACCCTTTTATATGTTCCTCATGCTGTCTCACTCATGCACGCTTGTCTCTTTCATACTGCAAGACATACGTTCACCACAATTAATTATGATATAACATAAATTGTTCAAATTCAATCTATTTGCCCACGCCGGGATTCGATTCCGCGACCTTCGGATTGCGAGTCTAGAGCCTTACCCCTCGACCACGTCGGCCGTCATGGCATTAACCGCTGATCCGGTCATTCCTTCGACAAATTCAAGAAATGATTCGAAGTATATTCTCATGAACTTTGAATCCTCATTATTGCGTTAAATTTGTATTTTCACAATTGAAGTAGTTTCGACCAACTTCGCTCCACTCTGGGACAGGAAATTATCAAAGGGGAGTCGAGTTGGGCGAGTGTCACAACCGGGATGAGCTGTACCGTGCCTAACAATTTCGCCCTTTGAAGACCACAAGGAAAATTAAACCGGATTTGTAGTCGACCAAAACCGTGCTCCAATTTACAATAAACTGCGCATACCGGGATCAACTTTACTAAAGTGGCCAATTTAATATGGGTAGTAAAAACAGTTGGTACTACAAACTTCAAGTAGTGGTCGTTTTATTTTAAATATCGTATCTGCAAACGAGATTCAGCTTTATATGACTTATCTTCACAAATTTTGTGTAGGTCGATACGAGCGATATTATGAGTAGCGGGAGACAATCATGGGATTCGAAAAATTGTGTTAAAATCGTTAAATTTTTGTGATGATTTTTTCTGTGTAATACTGACCATAACATATATCGTGTAGCTGGGTACGGTAAAACTATTGATATAAGATTAATTTACAAATGCTTCAGTTAACACTGTTAGTTCTGATTTTTGATTTAATAAATTTGTGAAAATTTTAAATTCGTTAAAAAAAATTGCGCATTTCTGATTCCTATTTAAATGTAGAATTGAGAATAAGTTAGTCATTCTGTCAACAATCTTATCGCCATCACTAATAGTTCAGATATCTCTTTTTCTTGTGCCCTGTCCGTTCAACGGACTTTGGCTATCATGTGGGCTTTGTTTACTGCGGCCCAGAACAGCTCTACAGTAGACTGGCCAAACCACTCTCAGGTTTTTCCGCCATGAGGTTCTCCTTCTTCCAGGGCCCCGTCTTCCGGCAATCTTTCCCTGCATTACCAGATGCAAGATCTCATACTTCTCTGGATGTCTCATCACATGTCCAAGATATTTAAGTTTTCGGATTTGTATAGTTTTCATAACTTCTTTTTCTTTATTCATCCGAACCATAACATCTTAGATATCTCTACCAGGGTTGTTGCGGATGCAAACATATTGATATCCGCGGACGCGGATGC
This sequence comes from Limnephilus marmoratus, assembly GCA_917880885.1. Lineage (NCBI taxonomy): Eukaryota > Metazoa > Arthropoda > Insecta > Trichoptera > Limnephilidae > Limnephilus > Limnephilus marmoratus. The sequence goes on along the minus strand of OU862914.1, from coordinate 50,194,233 downwards.
GGATTATTAGACATTCACATCTGCGGATGCGGATGCAGGTGCAGATGTCTGAATTAATGCGGATATTCCGCATTTGCGGATGCGGATGCGAATATCCGTAACACTGTGCGGATTATTAGAGGTTCACATCGGCGAATGCGGATGCAGATGTCTAATTTAATGCGGATGTTCCGCATGTGTGGATGCGGATGCGAATATCCGTAACGCCCGTGATCTCTACATATTATAAATTAAAGTCCTCCGCCGCGTCTGTCTGTCCGTCTGTTCGCGATAAACTCAAAAACTACTGAACGGATTTTCATGCGGTTTTCACCAATAGATAGAGATCATGGGGAAGGTTTCGGCTTATAATGTGTTAATTTTTTGTATAAATTGGTTGAAATATATAATTAAAGGAGAATGTCTGTGAGCGGGCTGGCGAGCGGGCGGTGTGGATTTGATTTGTATGCAAATTAACAGATGGCGGTGTGAGTTAATTTATCGAAAAAAAAAACTGAAGGTTGGGTAAAACTAAAGGAAAATGTCTGTATGTGGTGGACGAGCGGACTGGCAAGCGGGCGGTGTGGATTTGATTTGTATGCAAAGCTACAGTTTTATGCCGAGGAGGAAGGTCACTACCTTTGTGTCTACATTTGATTTCGAAAACTTTATGTAAAGCCCGGGCATCGCCGGGGACTTCAGCTTGTATTCTATAATATTGAGACTTTTAGCTATTTCCTCAGTGAGGTAGGAATGCATAGCTAGGTTAATGGTTGGCAGTGAACTCACCCATAAACAATTCTCGTTTGAGAGATGTTGACCATTTTCTTACGTATTTCAGATTGGATGTTCGAACATTGAAAATTGTCGAAAATTGAACAAACGATCAATTTCACTTGTCTGTTTGGAAACTAGGTATCGAAATGTCTTATTTCAAATTGGTGTACATAACAATTTTAGAGCTTTTCTGTTTAGTGTTCATAATAAATTTATAACATTTTAATTGCCGACCATATTGTCTTCTTTATTCAGATCTCAGAATACAAGATCGTTAAAATCTCTAATCCTTATGAACACCAGTCCACTGACATTACTATTCGTAATTAATTTCGACAACTTATACTGCTTCTCACTTCCACTCCTACTTTCGTAACTAATTTTGCTACTCTGTTGGGATTGCCATTCCTTCTTTTGGAAATTCACTTTCCTTGTTAAATTAACATCAGCTGCTTCAGCGGAATTTTCTAAAGTCTTCCGTACAACCTAATTTTAAAAGCTTTGATCTTGCTTACTGGGCTTTGCATTCAACGCATTGATGCCATTCAATGCTGAAATTCGCAGCGTTTATAAACTTCAGTGCGACGAATGCAACGCTGTTTATGTTGGACTAACTGGCCGCTCCTTTAATATTAGATTAAAAGAAGACACGTAATCGTTTAATAATAATAATAAAATGTACAGTCACAATTTGTCAAATATCTCCTAGATAAACTAGGTTAAAATAATAAGTCAACTCCGTTAATACTCACATGCAAAATAAAGGCCGTAATCTCAATCTTTTAGAGCAGTCAGAAATTAATAAAAAAAGCACAAAAATACTTAATTATGTCGGGAAAAAGAAACCCCTGAGTATCATTTGGATACACCTCACTTAACAAACTTTAGTAAAATTTAAACAATGCAGTAATTGGGGAAACTTTAATGGGTAATTAATAACCATTAATAATTTTCAATATTGTTACTCGGAAATCAATAGATAATAAAACTGACATAGGTAATAAAAATAAAAGCAATAAGTTTTTCATTAAAAGTTGTAATACCACGATTTGGCGGCAATGTTAATAGAAGGTTGTGTTAATAAAATTATTGGTTCTTAATGTGTTCAAAGCATATTGAAAGCAGCATGATGATAAATATCATATTGAAAATTAAATTCTCAAACAGACGCTGACCTTGATTATGATCGTATTCAAGGTCAACATCTGTTTCACGGTTAGCCAATTCAGTTCCTTTAACATTTATATTATATACCTACCCAAAATAAAACAGAAATTTATTTATTTATTTATTGTATTTATTTATTTATTTAAACGCCCATAGGGCTTTTACATAGAACGCAGTACATTTTTTTTTAATTACGGTGAAAAGATTATAAGTAACATAATATATGTTTAAAATAAAATATAGATTATATAAAATATAAGCGTTAACAAAATACAGGTAACATAAAATATAAGAAATAATATATAGGAGTTGAGATAAAGTAGGTAAGGTTAAAATTGTTGTTCACATTGGTTTATGGGATAGGTAGAAATAAATAGTTGGCACATATGGCGTTTGAAGTTTGCTAAGTTCAAATTATTGTCAAATACATCCATATTGTTTAAGTATTTGTTACCAAGACTATGTAAACGTTTTATTGGAGAATGTAAATCATAGTTCGAATGAAATGTACGTATATAAAATGTCAATGTTTGTCTTGTTGTTCGTGTAGGTACATGTAGATTTATTAATTGCAGAAGTTCACAACTGTTGAATTTAGAGTTTAATAATTTTAATAAAAAGGTCAGGTCGTTTATTTGTCGTCTGTTTTCTAATGTTGGAATATTTAAAGTATTCATTAGCGACGGGTAATTTATGTGCTCTAAAGGGATGTTAAGTTTAAAATAAAATGGAGTTGTGCAAATTAAACATGATAACAGTAAATAAGAAATCATTTTGCTTTGATTTATAAATTCAAGTTTTGATGTTCATATTCGAATCAAGTTTTGATGTTCTATTTGAATCAAGTTTTGATGTTCTATTTGAATCTTCAGGACAAAATCCAATGTGATAAATTTAAAGAATATCTTCCACATTAGTATGTATGAACTGCGTACAAATATTTGCAAGTATAATGTGCAGATATGAAAGGTTTATAGTCATTAATACAGTAATAATATGCGTAATTTGAAAAAACAAGCAATAGCAAGGTTAACAAATCCATATGCTTATTGATTTCAATACAAATTATTGCACTTTGTTATTTCATTGCGTGTTGCTAACAAGCAGACTGTAAAATAATTATCTATTCAATATGTCGAAATTTTCATTATATTATATAAGTATTCATTTGGCATTTGGTTCCATAACAGTCTTTTTGTTGTGTGGAATTTCATGCGCAGTTTATTTAATGTTTTTATACATGATTTCCGTTTAAATGATCGATTGAATATTATATTAGCATAGTTGAATATATTTTCCATTATTTGCGATATTTTTGTCGGTTTCTGTGCTTTCATAATAATCATGTATTGTTTCATAGTGCTTTCAGACAAACGAAGTATTTTGGTTATTTGTTTTTGGGGTGTTAGGCCGTGTTGCTCTACCTCCTTCTTTAGCCAACGTTTCGGACATCGTTGCAGTGTTCATCATCAGGGCAGATCCGGATATAACGAAAATGCTTTTGGCCGTGAAAATCTTAAAACTTATCAAACGAAGTATTGATTTCCGTAAGTCTAAACTTAAGCTTTAGGGCGCATCGTTTACATCCACGCTGTGCAAGCGGATTCCCTACAGAGCATCGGACCATCCCATGTCTCTGATGTTACCTACTTTAGATTTGTTATACATAAAAGTATAGGTTATTTCGAATAAATTAATTTTTATCCGATACGATTTTAGATTTTCACGGCCAAAAATTGTTGTATTATATTTTCACGGTATTAGTTTTTCACGGCCAAAAATGTGTCACACATCTGCCCTGATGATGGACACTGCAACGCTGTCCGAAACGTTGGCTAAAGAAGGAGGTAGCGCTACACGGCATAATACCCCAAAAACTAATAACAAAATTATTTTTATCCGCTTAAGTTTAATAAAACTTCATAAAAGTAATGTTTAATAACATAAAAGGCTTGTGCATGTATAAATAAATACCAATTTCAAGTTACATATCAACGATTATATTGTCTTAAAATTAATTCAAAGTTTCTGAATTTTTCAATAACTTTCTTGGATATTTTTTTTCAATTTTTTAATTGTATGAACGAGAAAATAGTAAAGTGACAATTTTCGTCCAAATTCATTATACGTAGGTATAAAAGGACTGCGTTTTTTTTTAATTTTTAATTCTTCGTAATTTTTCTGCGTTTTAGTAGAATATGTTTACGGTAAGCTTTTTTTTCAGCTTTTTTCATGTTTGAAAGACGAAAGTATATTTTATCTAGTTTCTATAAATGTATTTGTTTTTACGACATCTTCAAAAATTAGAAATATACAAGACATTTAAAATAGGTTAAAAAAATTCCAAAATTCGTTCAGAAATTATTAATAAAACAAGCGTATATTAAGCGTGTACAATTCCAAAATTCGTTCAGAAATTATTAATAACTACCCCCTCTGGCTGTGTATTTCCATGAACAATTTTTTGTCATTTTTTAATTAGTATCTAATATTTTCATATCTACGGTCGGTTATAAATTGAATAAATTTTTCACGAGGTTTTTTAATAAGTTATTTTTACTGACACCAAGGTTAGAAAAATATGATCAGAAAATTGATTAGCTGGCAAAATTTTCATCGACATTCATTAATTTATTATTCTTTTAGAAATTATAACACGTTCCTTAATTTGAAACATGAATCATATGTTCTATTTCTAGGAAATTAATTATTGTATAAACTTGAAGAGGTCTGAAGTAAAACTGAAGTCTGAAGTAAGATATTGCTTGCTAACAGCATAATTTAATTCGTATGAAAGTCATTGTTAAGATTTCAGGTACTGAAATATTAATATTTGTGATTGTCACCCTAATGGTTGTGGCAACATTTTTTGTGTTGGCAATTGCCAGGGCGATTTCGTATTGCCACGGATTTTTTAATTCCTTCTTCTCTTGTTACCATCCGTCTTGGGCGGGTCGTTTTTGGGCAAAACGTCTGCTGCCAGGTTTTCACTTCATGTGGGTTATAAAACCGCGGAGAGAGATAGCATCATTGGGCTCACCGTACATGAGCTACCCTACGGGTCTTTTATTGTTTCAATAAAGACCAATTATTCAAGAGCTGGAGTTATTATTGAAGAGTTACTCCAGCCACACTTCCCTTGGAATCTGGTGTTACCACGCCGGATTGCTTTGTCAGGAGAGCGGAAGTTGAGATCCTGAACATTGGTCATTCGAGCCGGGATTATTTGCATTGATCATTGCATTGATCATTCGAGCCGGGTGATCATTATTGGATTGACTCATTCAAGCTGGGTGATCATTATTTGGATTGATCCATTTGAGACTGAAGATCATTATTTGGAGTGGCCCAGTCAGGCCTCATCATCATCGGGAGTGGTCCAGTCGGCGGCCTCATCATCATCGGGATTGGTCCAGTCGGCGTCCTCATCACCATCATTGGATTGATCAAGCGAGCCTCATCACGACGCTCGCATGCACAGCAAATCAGGTTGTAGCCTTCCTTTCATTGTCCTTTCAAATTCCATTTAAAAAGCTAAAAATCTGTGTAGATGCCACATTATTTCGTATTGATTATATCGAATTACATTCGGGTGTTCATAATCAGATGCTTTCAATATTACATAGCATAAATTTGTTGGTGATAATAATTTTTATTGTTGTATTCAGTCTGCAGAATAACTTTGCTTTTGCCTACCTACATTTCTAGCCACGCGGTTGCAAGTTTCGTCTTTGTATGCTATAGTATTGTGAGTGGTTTCTCTATGATCCAAAGTATATTATTTATGGTATTATTCATTGTTGTTTACGTCAAACTGTCGCGTTGTGTATTGTGTATTCAGTTTTGAAATCAAGTTAGTGTTATTTCGTTTGTAAAAAATGGAACTCGACAAGTTGATTAAACGGCGCGGGGTTTTGAAAGGTTCATTAACGAGATTCGAAACCTATTTAAGCAACGAAAATGATATTACACCTGGCGTGTTGTCATCGAGGTTGGAAGCCATTAAACCTTCTCTGATAGAATTCTCCAAAATTCAGCTGGAGATTGATTTATTGAACAAATCAGAAGATAATGACGCGAGGGATAATTTTGAAGGTACATATTTTAATGTAATTGCATTAGGACAGGAAATGTTATCAAAATTTAAGAAGATTGAAAATGTCCCAAATATATCAGTAAATTTACCACCAATCTCTATACCAGTGTTTTCAGGTGACAACCATAAATGGTTGACTTTTAAAAATTCGTTCATTGCCTTAATTCATGATAACAGTAAATTAAATAATGTTCAGAAATTTCATTACCTTATTAGTTATGTGTCCGGAGAGGCACTTGATTTGATTAGTTCTCTAGAAATAACCGGGGATAATTATAGTGCAGCTTGGACAATGCTTATTTCGAGATACGAAAATGTCCGACTTATAGCAAATAGACATTTGAATTTCTTATTTAGTTTTACACCATTAAAACGACAGAATCATCATGAATTACGGAATTTAATTGATCAAGCAAACATTCATTTGAGAGCTTTACACAACCTTAAGCTACCAACCGAACATTGGGATACTTTAATTATTCATATTCTAACCTCAAAGTTAGATAATCACACACGTAGCCTTTGGGAATCATTAGAATGCGACGAAGTTTATCCTACGTTCGTGCAGTTTAGCAATTTTATTTCACAAAGGTCTCAGATCCTGGAAACTATCCAAGGTGATATTGGTGGAATGCAACAGAAATCGGAACCAGTTGCAACAAAAGCAAAGTTTTTTAATTTTAAGGAAAAGAAGTCTACAAACAAGGTTACGTTAGCGTCGAGCAACGTTAATTGTATGCTGTGTAAGGACAGTCATTTCATTTATTCTTGCAAAATATTTGTTAACAAAGAACCAGCGGCACGAAGAAAGCTCGTTTCAGAGAACAATTTATGTTATAACTGCCTAAAACCGGGGCACCTTTCAAAGTTGTGCAGGTGGAAGGAAAAATGCAGTGTTTGTGATCGAAAACATCACACTCTGTTACATATCAATACTGATAATGTACAAGCGGGTACTTCAACTGGCAAGGGTCAGTCGGAGGCACCAGTAAATTTAGCATGTCATAGTGACATGAACGGGCGGGAAATTTTACTATCTACCATAATAGTAAAAATAGAAGACGCGTATGGTGGAACACACAAAATACGCGCACTTTTGGATTCGGGTTCAATGTCTAATTTTATTACAAAGGATACTTGTAAAAGATTAAATTTGCATTGTACAAAGTTGAATATACCTGTTTCAGGTTTGCATAATAATTTAATTCATGTAAAGGAAACAGTTGACATTAAATTTAAATCATTATGTTCTCAATACCGGGATGAAATATCTTGTTTGGTATTAGATGAGATTTCTTGCAATCTTCCACAGACCTTGATTAATCCAAAAATGTTGAACATTCCAGACGGCATCCAGTTAGCTGATCCGCAGTTTTACCAGCCAGCTGCTATTGATATGCTGATCGGAGCAGAGATATTCTGGCAGGTGGTTCGTACGGATCAGATACAGTTAGGAAAGGATAAACCTACATTGCATCGAACGGAGCTAGGCTGGATAATATCAGGAGCTGTACAGAGGCGTCAAAATACGAGGCCAGTTAAAGTTTGTCATATTTCATTAAATTCTTTGCAGAATCAAATAGAAAGGTTTTGGAAGGTTGAAGAAATTGAAAATAGTAAGCATCACTCTCTGGAAGATAGTGAATGTGAAAAGATTTTCAAAGGCACGCATAAACGCGATGCAAATGGTAGATTTGTAGTGAACTTACCATTTAAATCTAACCTATCTCAATTAGGAGATTCATTTAGTATTGCTAAAAGTAGATTGGTGTCAATGGAAAGGAAATTCTTAAGACAACCTAGTTTAAAGGAACAATACTCGGAATTTATTGATGAGTATCTTGCGTTAGGTCACATGACTGAATGTGAACCTCCAATACGTGATGAAACTACTTATTATTTACCACATCACGCTGTATTTAAAGAATCAAGCACAACTACTAAAATTCGTGTTGTTTTTGACGGGTCGGCTAAACCCGCTCGAGGGATTTCTTTGAATCGCGCTCTAATGATTGGGCCCACCATTCAAAATGATATATTTTGCCACTTGGTATTTTTCAGAAAACATCAATATGCAGTCACGGCAGATATTGCAAAAATGTACCGCCAAATTAATATCAACCCGGAACACAGAAATTACCAACGTATATTATGGAGAAGGGATGCGGAGGATTGTTCGAAACACTATACGCTAAACACGGTGACATATGGTTTGGCTCCTTCGCCTTATTTAGCAATACGGTGTCTGCATCAGCTAGGTAATGACGTTTCATTTACTCATCCATTAGCTAGTAAATCCCTTAAGGAAAATTTTTATGTAGATGATTTTCTTTCTGGTAGTGACTCCATTGATACTTGTCACTTGCTTAAATCACAAATCATTAATGCGCTTGCTACAGCAGGCATGGAGATTAGAAAATGGAGGTCTAATGCGCCCTCGATTAATGATTCTAAAGATAATTTAGAATTATTGCCAAATGAATCCAATGAAGCTAAGATTCTCGGATTAATATGGGACACCAAACTTGATGAGTTTACCTATCAGGTAGAAAGCATAGACTCAAAGTTAGAAGTAACAAAACGTCAAGTTTTATCATTAATTTCAAAAGTGTTTGACCCTTTAGGACTGGTAGGCCCAGTAATCATTGTCGGTAAGATAATTATGCAAAGATTGTGGAAGCTAAAAACATCCTGGGATGACAAGCTACCCAATGACCTTTTATTGGCCTGGCAGATTTACACGCTGAGTCTCGGTAAAGCAAATCATATTCGGGTTCCGAGGAAAATTTTCTGCTTTAATAAAAAATCTTTTAGAAATAGGGAAATATTTAATAATTATTCTTCATTAAGACGACTGAGGCGCGTAGTTGCTTATATGTTACGTTTCATACATAACTGTTCTAAACGAAGACCGATGCGGGTCGACGAGCTTTCTGTAAGCGAACTGGAACATGCCATGCATGTATTGAATTTGAACGCTCAGCGATTCGCATTTCATGATGAAATAGCGTCTGTGAGTAATGGAAGATTTGTATCTAGGCAGAGCAAAGTAAAGGCACTAAATCCTTTGATGCAGGATGGGTTGTTGTGTGTTGGAGGTCGACTATCACAATCCGATATTACCTCAGGCTCTCAAAAACATCCAATTTTGTTACCACAAAATCATAAGTTGACTGACTTAATAATAACCCATCTGCATTATGAGAATTTACATTTAGGATGTAATGCTCTGCTCGCATTACTGCGTTTACGTTTTTGGCCAATATATGGTAAAAACGCAGTGAAGCGAGCACTGCATAAATGTATTGTATGTTTCCGAGTCCGTCCGCGCGAATGTCGCCAGCTCATGGGTGACCTTCCTGCTGACCGATTCCGAATCCAAAGACCATTTTATGTAACCAGCATAGATTTTGCAGGTTCAATTTTAATTAAGTCTGGTTTAACCAGAAATGCTAAGAGTGTAAAATCTTACATATGTTTATTTATTTGTTTTTCAACGAAGGCAATTCACCTAGAATTAGTGACTAATTTAACTTCAATGGCATTTATGAATGCATTGAAAAGATTTATAGCTAGGAGGGGTAAACCCTCACGACTCTTTACTGATAACTTTACAGGTAGTTATAGGGAACTTACTGAACTATTTGATTTTTTGAAGGCATCTGATAAAGAAATCCATAATTTTTTGGCCCAGCAGAATATTAGCTGGAGCTTCTTGCCTCCCCGCTCACCGCATCACGGGGGACTTTGGGAAAGTGCAGTTAAAATGACCAAGTTGCATTTAAAAAAAGCAATGCGGTCAACTGTTTTGACATACGAAGGAATGAATACCATACTAATACAGATTGAGGCTTGTTTAAATTCCCGTCCTCTGACTCCATTAACATCAGATCCAAATGACTTAAACGCCCTCACTCCGTCACACTTCCTTATTGGCGACAACCTGTTAGCATTGCCTGAGCTTGATATCCATCATCTGCCTACAAACAGGCTTAATATTTACCAAAAGATGTCTACCGTTGTTCAATCTTTTTGGCACAGATGGAGCCGGGAATACCTAGCAGAATTGCAGAACCGAGTCAAATGGCAAGAAGGACGTCAACGCAGTTTACAGCCTGGTGACATGGTCATCATCAAAGACAACCAGCTACCTCCGCAGTACTGGAGGATGGCGCGAGTGACGGAGATCCACCCTGGCCAAGACGGACGCGTCCGCGTCGTCTCCTTGAGGACGGCCAGAGGTGTCACCAAAAGAGCCGTGACACAGCTCTGTCTACTTCCCATGGAGGATGCTTCCTCCAACCTGGATTAAGAACCAATTACAACGCTAAAAGTGATGTGATGTGTAAATCAAAGTGCCGTCAGGCTCATCAGTGCCAAGTGTTAAACCATTTTCACATAAGTGGGTGCAGCGCACCAGAAGGTTCTACGTTATTAAACTTTCATTTTTTAATGTCAAGTCTGACATAGGGTTATATACTTAGTTATAAGTTTTTTGTTATTATTTTGATATCCATATATTGAATATTGTTTATTTTTGTATGTGAACTCGTTGGGTAAATTCTGAGTACCAATGTTGCAATCTCTTCTAATATATTATTTTATGAAAAACGACTATTCCTTAATACTCGTTTTGGGCGGGAATATGTTAAGATTTCAGGTACTGAAATATTAATATTTGTGATTGTCACCCTAATGGTTGTGGCAACATTTTTTGTGTTGGCAATTGCCAGGGCGATTTCGTATTGCCACGGATTTTTTAATTCCTTCTTCTCTTGTTACCATCCGTCTTGGGCGGGTCGTTTTTGGGCAAAACGTCTGCTGCCAGGTTTTCACTTCATGTGGGTTATAAAACCGCGGAGAGAGATAGCATCATTGGGCTCACCGTACATGAGCTACCCTACGGGTCTTTTATTGTTTCAATAAAGACCAATTATTCAAGAGCTGGAGTTATTATTGAAGAGTTACTCCAGCCACACTTCCCTTGGAATCTGGTGTTACCACGCCGGATTGCTTTGTCAGGAGAGCGGAAGTTGAGATCCTGAACAGTCATAGATGCCGCAGATAGTGCTAAATCTCTATTTTATCGAACGAGCACTATCACCGCATTACTTGAGACGGTCAATGAACGAGTACAGGCAGCATTTGCCACACTTATGTGCCAATGTTTAACAATATGCTGATTTTTAGAATTCACTTGAATGTGCTGTTTATCACTTGAATAGGCGAAATTCCCAAAACCGTTAACGAAACGGCCGAGTTCAACACAGGTGAATGGATGGAGTTTGGACTAAATTTTGTGTTACAACAATCAAGGAAGGAATTTTTGAGGAAAATATTTTCCCTCGGGACCTACGTCATCTCTGATGATGCTGTGTGGAGGGTTGCAACAGGTGGAGCGCGAGTTGTTTGAAAAATGAGTGTATTTCATATAGTTTAGCGGCAGGAAACGCGGGGTCGCGGGACGGGTAGAAGAGGAAGAGGGGAGGGGGGAAGGCGGGGAAGGCGGGGAAGGAGGGAGGGGAAGGGGAGGCGGAAAAGGAACGGAAACGAATGGGCCTTTCCCAAAAAAATTGGAAAGGACACGCAGGGAGAAACAATTTATTTATTTAATTGGCATTCAACGCATGCCGGGAACTCGTTAGTCTATATATATAAAAATGAATCCCTGTTTCCCATTGGTCACGCCACGACTACACCTATTTCATTCATCTTTTTTTTAAGTTTTCTAATACTTTGTAGAAGTTTCTTACGGAAAGAAAAGGAAAGAAAATTGGAGGGAGGGGAAGGAATTGGAAGTTTTCTAAGTTTTCTAATACTTGTGGAAGGTTCTGACGAAAAGAAAAATTAAGAAAATTGGAGGGAGGGGACAGGCAGGGAATCTGGAAGGGGAACGCGGAAGGTGAACGGGGACGCACGGGAAAGGACATTCAGGGAGAATCATTTTATTTTTTTGAATGACATTGCAACGCATGCCGGGAACTCGTTAGTTTATTATAAATTATCACGGACACAAATACGAATAAAAAAAAATTTCATTTCAAATTCAGTTGACTTGCTATACTGAATTATTGACTGTTAAATGTCTACAAAAGAATTGATTTTCACTTACTGTCATGAAAATATACACATTTGTCCGTGAAAACATTAAACCGGTACATAAAACACGCTGACATAATATTTTCCAGTGATTTTATCGTTAGAAAACAACGCACAAACATTTCCAATACTGTTGTTGATTCCCCTAGTTTGGATAATGCAAAGTAGTTTCATTGAAATTTTTGTTCGAGTTTCATTCAAATAATTCAATGAGGTGGACAATTCAAAATAATGAAATAAATGTTATTTACGTGAAATGAAATTCTCAGAAATTGATAAATGATAAATACTCGTGTTAAAATTCCCACGCACACAAAATGATTTTTTTTGTACAAATTTGTGTAATCAATTTCATAATTTTGTTTATTCAGAACCTATTGTTATGATTGTCTATTTGAATTTGCAATTTGAAAATTAATTTAATGAATTTATTCATATTCACCCATGTGTACCTTTTGCTTAGTTATAAAGTTAAATGTTTATTGAAGTGAAAACTTATTTAACACCGTTGTGATTTAAACTCGTCAAATGAAAAAGCCACGCTGAAAAGAGACAACCACATAATCTACAGGATTCAGCCTGCGAGAGAATGAGATAGAAAAATCAGTCACCTCTTTGTGCGGTGCTTCGTAGCCTCCCACTCTTGTCTACTTTTAGTTTTCTGAAGGTTTCACTTCTACCGCGTGTGGACTGCACACTTTTATTTTTTTTATGTATTCCTATAATATTACATATTCATTTAATTCAATTATTTCGTTAACCACTTAGGTATTTTGCCATTGCGCAAGTTTTTTGTCTTAAGGCTATGCAACCGGGCTCGAAAAGAAGAAGATGGAGAGATACGAAATTACGAATGTTAGAGGAGAGCGCTAACATTTACATCGACAAAATCGTTACGAAAATTGCGAAAATGTTTAATAAATCACGACTCGTTTAAAATAGACCAAAAATCTCGCTGGCATTGTCTTAAACAGCATTTAAAGAAACACTGATTTTTTTCATACATATAACTTGTAAAATAACTGAAACAAACGTGATTTTATAATAATTTTTGGAGTATACTTTGCGATTTTTTTCTATCGAGGGAATTTCATATTATTTGCGTTTCGGCGCGGGCAATGTCTAGATATTATCTTTAAGAATAATATATATATTTTAAGAGCTTTAAAACTTACCGTGTTTAAGGGAGATATGTAAGAAATCGGTAGAAATTCGGGTTGCGGGCCCTTAAACGAACTGTTGGATTTATAAAAACTTTGTGTTATTTCCGCTTCGCAATTAAAGCTCAATATGAGAAATATTTCTGAACGTAGCTGAATACTAAAAACCGTTTTTAAAGGTTACGAAATAAGCTTTCAAATTGTATTAATACAAATAAATATTAACATTTGTAAATATTAATATTTAGAATGGAAACATACAAAAATTATAAAAATGAATCACATGATGATTTTTTGTGTCAAAACGAAGAATAAATGAATATCTAATGAACAATTTTGTCACCTCACTTTTTTACCATTTATTTAAAGGATATTTAATAAAAAAATAACAATTTCTAACGGCGCGTAGGCTATTTGGCGGGTGAAAACTGTTTCCACAAAATAAGAATTTTTAATGTATTTCTATAGACAATTTGAATAGAGATGTGAAGCATGATTTAATATGAATCTACTTTTTGTTTTAGGGTTGTCACTAGAACAATAACGATTTCTGTGGCAACACACGCGTTAGCTTGAAAACAAGCTTATTGTACTTGACTGCTATTTTTATATTGTCGTATAGACAAGCGAAGCGGTTGGAGTGGTTAAGGACAAAGTGAACATCTCAAGTACAGGGTGGACCTTAACTGTGTTCGCGGTTTGTTTCGTTATTTTTTTAACAATGCGTGAGGCGAGCGCGGTTCGGGGGGTATCGTTAGACGCGTTATTTCGTGGAAATTTTAGTCGCCTTGGAGCCGTTCACGGGAGAGCAGCGCGCATTTTGTGTTCGTGCATATTACATAAATAATTATTCCGTGACGATTTCGAGACGAATGTACCGTGCTCATTTCGGTTTACGAGACATTAATCAAGCACCAAGAGCAAAATCTATTCGGAAATGGATCAAAATATTTGAGACAACCGGCTCAACAGTAAAAACAATTAATGAAGGCCGCCCAAAGTCAGCGAGGATACCAGAAGTGATTCAGCGTGTTAGTGAATCTGTGAGGGAAAATCAACAAGAAACTACTCGCAAGAGAAGCCAAGCCTTATCCATCAAGAAGACCACTTTACAAAGAATTTTACGCCACGATTTACATCTAATAGCTTATAAAATTCAGCTGACGCAAGAGTTAAAGCCGAATGATACCGATCTTCGACTTAATTTTGCCAGTGTGATGCTGGAACGTTTTGACAATTTTTTCAACATAATGTTCAGCGATGAGGCCAATTTCCATATCAATGGCCATGTTAATAAACAAAGTTGCCGATATTGGTCTGAGAATAGAAGAAGAAGAAGAAAACTCCCCGACAGAAGCATCAACGTCCCTTGCATAGCCCAAAGGTCTTTGGGTGGGCTGCAATATCAGCTAGGGGTATCATTGGCCAATATTTCTTTGAAAACGAAAGGAGAGTTGCTATGAAAGTGAAATCTAAGAATTATTGTCTGATGCTTCAGGAGTTCTTGGTCCCAGCTCTTCAAGATTTTCAAGGCCACAATTCCAGGAGCTGGTTTCAGCAGGACAGCGCCACCTGTCACACTGCTAAACTATCCATAGACCGTTTGAAGAAGATGTTCCCCGGAAAACTCATTTCACGAGGAGGAGACATTGAGTGGCCCTCACGGAGCCCAGATCTCAGCCCATGTGAATATTTTTTGTAGGGATACTTAAAATCAAGAGTCTATGAAGACAATCCGATAACAATAAATCAGTTAAAACAAAACATTGTACGGGAAATTAACGCCATCCCACGGGCAACTTGTCAACGTGTTTTTTGAGAATTTTCGAATCCGCCTTAGACAATGTCAACAGGCTGATGGAGCTCACTTGGACAATATAATTTTTAAAACGTAATGTCATTAAAATTTCCACTTATTGTAGTTTTTGAAAATATTAATAAAACATGTCTAAGTTCTACCATTATTTATTTATTGTTAATTGAAACTAGGTATACACTTAAGGGCCACCCTGTAGTAAGGTTTCCCATTGAGAAGGGCCTTCATTATGTTTAAAAAACTCGTGACCTTAAACTATTTTTCAGAATCAGAAAGGTCTATTGTTGAGTGTCTTCGAATGGGAAAGATACCAGAATTTAAACCAAGAGTTGGAACGTAATATTGGTTTTTCTTATGAGGATTTATGAGCTAATTTTGAACAGAACTCTGACAGATGTAGAGGTCGAGTCGTAGAGACTTATGTAGAGGTCCTACATCGAGTGGCAAAAAATTTAATTTATTGCAAAAGAAAAAGATATCTTACTATAATACATATTATGGGGGACGACAGATACAAAATCACCCAACGTGTAGTCCGGGAAGATTGAAGAAAAAAAAAGCGCTAATAAACCTACAACGCTTTTTATCTACACATATTTCACAATAACCAGCAACAGTGGACTGTTTTTTTTATTGATAAATTTTCCTTTTTTTCACAATAGGTACTTTGTTTGGTAATGTGCGCCTCAATGGGTGCTTACTCATGCAGTGGCCCCCATTTTACAATTTTATAAGACAAAAATTGAAGGTATGTAATTAAAATAGACTATTCAGCGAATTGAACAACAGACCCCATATCGATTCATTGATATTGATAGGCTATGCAATGCCAGGACTCGAGATGACAGTTCTAGTAGCTGTGACAAAGCAATCTGTGCTTTAGTTCCTTACAAATGCTTTTGGGGGAAGGACGTACCATTTATATGCTTGGTGTAACTCTAAGTAACCTGCTCAGGTATGGGGGCTCCATCGAAGCCAGAGTTAAGTTAGCCTCTCAGAAACTGGGCGTACCGTACAGAGCCCGCAGATACTTTAATAGTACACAACTGCTAACACTCTTCAAATCGCAAGTGCGCCCCACGGTTGAATTTGGCAGTCATCTTTGGTCTGGAGCCTCAAATTACCTCAAAAAAAACCTCGACTCTGCAGAAACTGGCAGTCCTTCTGATAGATTGTCCTATCTTATCAATCGGCCGGCGTAGTCCAGCCGTAAGGCTATTGACTAGCACTCCGAAGGTCGTGGGATCAAATCCCGGCGTGGCAAATAAATTTTATTTGAATAATTTGTGTTATTTCACAAATTATTAATTTAAAATAATATATAGTATATTTGCGGCACGTTCCAGTGCGGAAGATACTCTCAGTATCGCTCTGGTGTAAGACCACCATTCAGAATTTCATTTGAAATGGCTTTAGCCGTGTTTGGTGACCAGATCTGAATAGTTAGGTACTTCCCCACCTACCTCTTCCCTATCTCCTTCCCCTCCCCACTATCTTCAGCCTCACAACATACCCCAATTGGGGATGCCATAGTCCCACTGGCTCCAGACGGGAGCAGTTGGGACTCTTGTGTGGTAGCCATGTAAAAAAAACGGAAATCAATCTGTAGAGCATAAAGTTCTCCTTGCTCTACCGGTATTTCAATGGAAGGTGCTCCGAGGAATTCACGTCATTAATCTCCTCGGCACCGGTGCATAGTCGGGAAACACGCCAAACACCCGCCCAACGTAAAGCATACGGTTGACATTTATCACATGAGATAGTAGCTTCTACGACTCGTTCTCGAGTTCAGAAGCTCGTCTGCTGAACGATTTGCCTGCCTCTAGTTCATTCCTTCCTCTCCTCAAAAAGACCCTCCATATAGCATCTCAGATGACATAGGTCTTGGAGGAAATTATTTTCCTCAGGGACTCTTGAGTGGAATTAATGTAAAAAAAACTTGAGTAACTCTTATTTAACCATTACAACTGTTTTGAAATTAAATTAAATTACATTAATCGAACTTAAATGAAATATCAAGAAATAAAATAAATATAGTAGTAATGGAATAAAGTAATACTAACTGTGCATTTTTATAATGGATATAAATCGCTAGACGGAAATAACGCCGCTCTTTGTGGTAAATTAAATTTGCACGAAGGAAACTGTCAATAAACCTATTTAAAATTCCCTGTACAAATTCGTTCGTTCAAGTTCTCTTTAATGGAATAATTGCATCAAGTCGATCATTTTTACGTAGAATTTTATTCATAATTTTTTTTCTTTCAGTGCTTCAACGAGATCTCTACTGAAAAATAAGTTATATGTTGTTTTCTTTAGTGTTAAATAAAATATAACAATGCTCTTGGGAGGCGAAACAGTGATATTTTTAACAACTTGCATAGTCGTATTACAATACTCGACAATAATCGACCACCACAACATGGACATGTGCCCAGCAGCGTGGAGGTCGAAAAATCCCCAAATTATGTAATCATCAGAGCAATGAATAAAAAATAAAAATAAATTTATTTAAAAAAAAATTAAATAGTTTTATATTTTTGAATGTAGCTATTACTTTGTGGTTATCCATTATAGAATAATGAAATAATTTTACTTTGTATAAACCACTTATTTGATGTGCAAATCCGACAGGTTTTAATTTTTTTTTTTTTTTTTATAACCATAGTTTTGAAAAAAATACAGGGATAAAAATTCTTCATATTAATCATAAAGGAAAACGTTTAGATAACTTAGAAGCCTTGGAAATTAAAAAATCCCTTAAAAATAATGAATCTATTATCAACAAACAAAAAATATTGTCATATAGCCCAATCATGGATTTGTTCCCCTACCCACCCACTCTACACTAATACCTACCTACCCAATCTACATTATTATCTAGCAACAGCTCCACCCCTACCATAATAAAACATTGTTCGAAACTGTCAAATTAGTATAAGCTTTCCCTGACGAAGGAACGTTTGTTCCGAAACCGGTCGGATTTGCACATCAAATAAGTGGTTTATACAAAGTAAAATTATTTCATTATTCTAAATAGTTTTACTCTTTTTTATTATCCCTCTTTATTTGAGAATAAAGTTTGCTGGTTTCGAATAAAGCCATGTCTTCTGTAGATCAATATAACAACGAAATTAATTAAAATTATTAAATAAAATATCATGAAAAATATTTATTCATTATGCAAAACGCAAACAAATTATTATGATCAACTATTTTTTTCAGCTGATCAATTACATCAGTGCAGATGTGCATCATCGGGGCAGAGCTGGTGATGGACACTGTAACGCTGTCCGAAACGTTGGCTAAAAAGGAGGTAGCGCAATACGGTATAACACCCTAAAAACAAACATCAAAAATGCTTTAAAAATGCATAACCAACAGGAAGGCAGTTAATTAATAGATATATATAATTTGGGAGGCGGATGCGGGCACCGCCGTCCCGGAACCTTTTATTAAATATCTAACACCTCTGCTCCAACTGGTTCGCAGGAGTACCAGGATTCATGGTGTTTCATAGGTTTGACTAGGTCTTGTCGGCGGACGCGTCTCCCCGCCTTCTGCGTGGTGGGCCAGATAGAGAGAGACCGGTTGAGTGAGACCTATTGACATCTCCAGTAGGACTCTCTAAACCCATCGCATTGCACCATAGTGGGATGGATGGATTCATATGGAGATGGTTGAGATCTACATTTTGCCAGAGGCTTCCGAGGCGTGCTTCCTTATAAAAGTAATCGAGTTCTAGGAGCAGGTCCCGGGTCCGAGTTCTTGGGTGCGGACTGGGAACTGGGTACTATTGCGACTACTGGTGCACGAGTTCGGCCGGAGCCGGAGCCGGACCTCGGAACAGGAACCCGCACAAGAACTCAAACACGGACGCCGATGGAGGCATTCGGGTTCCGGCTCCGAGTACGGCTAGTTCCGTGTTAGGGTCCGAGTACTGGACCGGAATTTTTGGGAGTAGCCGATTTTAAAAAAATGTAGGAGTAGGATCCGCTTCCCGCAAAGAACCCACTCCAGCTGAACCCACGCATCGCTAACCTGGACACATTGCCTCCCAGGTTCCTACCCACCCCTCGTATGTGTTTCTTTTCCAGAACTTCCTCTCCTTCCTTTCGCTAAAAAGACCCTCCACACAGCATCCCCAAAGATGTTAGATATACCCTGCTTTTTTGTCTCATGGCCTCCAGTGTGGAGCTCTTGTTTTTAAAAAATCAGAGTGTGCAATTCACACATGGTAGAAGAGAAATCTTCAGAAAACTAAAGTAGACAAGAGTGGGGAGACTACGAAGCACTTTTTTATCGTTGTGAAGGATGATTTTTTCCATATTTTCGTCGTAGAATTCCAGTGCACCTTTTCCTGTACATTTGGTCATCTTATCAATATTTGTGGTTTCTTCTTCGGAGTCGCTAGATGACGTTTTCTTTTGCATGTTCATGGGATATTGATTTAATTTATATTTTTTTATTCGTCAGGCGTTTTACACCGCTACACTAAAGGGGACTTGCGTGGGATCGTGGATTTATCATATTATATTGGAAACGAGTACCCGTGAATAAAGTAAATATTTTATTGCTATCTCATTCTATCGCAGACTAAATCTTATAGATGTATGTGTTTGTCTCTTTTAGTGTCGTTCGCTTCCGTTTCATCGAGTTTTAAATCACAACGGTGCTGCAGAAGTTTTCACTTCAAAAATTTCGTCGCATACATGGAGAATTTCACTGTGGAAGTCGTTACACGTTTTCCGTGTGACCTACTTAATTTATAAGTACATTATGACGTACTTGTTATGTCACAGATAAATTCTAAAGTTATCCCGTCCTTAGTTCCTCGGTCTTATCTTGTCTACTACCAATCTCGTCATTCCAGACTAACTCCTCTATAATTGAATTACCATTAACTTCAAAGTTCATTATCTAATTATGTTATATATAAAGTTTCAAATTGCATCTTCAGCTATTTATGATCTTCCGATTAAGAAACTCAAGTCAAACTTTGTTTTATGAATATTCAATGTTGAATTTAAAAACCATTTTGAATGTTGAATTTTTCACAGCCTGCCAAAGCGATCGAAATCTGGCGGGATACGCGTGACGTCATACGTTTTATCGGTTAACATTAATGACATTCATCAAATAGATACCAAAATAAATAATTAACAACAAACAAAAAAAACATGGAAAATTATGAAATAGTTTTATAGGTACCGCAATGGTGATACATAATCTTCCTATACATAAAAATCTCGTCTCACGGTGTTTTTGGTCGCATTCCTCCGAAACGGCTTGACCGATTTTTATGAAATTTCTTATGTAAGTATATTTGGTAGACATGAAAATAAGTTTTAAAGTATATTTCATGCTGCCAGGCTATAGTCTATAATCTTTCGTATTTCAAACAGAACAAAATTATTTATGTTGTTGAATGACAGATGGCGCTACGTTCGCCTCTTCGAACTTTCATCCACACATGTGCAAGACATTCTCGAGAAGCGTCGCGTCATTTTGATATTTCATTCGGTATCATGTTTTCGCGTGGGCAAACCATCGAGTTTATTTGTGTTGGCTAAAGACGGACTGACAAAAAATATGGTACACTCAATTGCTCTTCGAAATTCATATTGATTTTCTTTATTTCATTTTCCTAATTTAGTTGAGCGTTTTTTTTTTGTTTTTATCGGCGGTCATTGTCTACAGCTCTGCATTCTTCTTTCTGTCATAGATCCCATTCCTACAGATTTACAATACATTCGTTATTTTTTATTTAACAACAAAAATATTCACTAGAAATAATTTATATGGCAGAACAACATTTGTCGGGCAGCTAGAATTGTATATTTTGAAGCCATAATATTCTTTACACATGTTCGTGATTCCTGAACTCTAGTCTCTATAGATAAGGGTATATCTTTATAGATAAGGGTGCAGAGGAAGTCTCCGCACTTTTTAGCTTGGTAATCTACGTGACTGGTACGAGTGCAGTTCCGTAGTATTATTCCGGGCTTCAGCTTAGTGATAGCCAATCTCCGATAAGCTTTCCATACTATCTGAACATACCCGCTATACGCAATGCAACAGAACAATCGCTGCAGTAAACTCCTCAATTACCCGAGTTCTGTGAGTATTTCAGTTTTATGAAGCAACTCGCCTACATTGATATAACAACAGAACTTGAATCGAACTTAACAGAACATGAAAATTAACTTCAAATAGTAGATGAATTAATTGTAGAATTTATTTTAAACAACCAGTCCTAAGATCACTTGGATATAACATAATATTTATTTTTTACATTAGCTCACACGGGAGGCCCGGAAGAAAATAATTCCCCTCAGGGCCAATGTCATCTTTGGGGGTGGGGCGTTTTAGAAAAAGGATGGAGGAAGTTCTGGGAAGGAAAACGGAGTGAGGGTGGGTAGAAATTTGAGGGTCAGAGTTTGTTCAGGAGTGACGGATGTATGAATCCATCCCCCTCACTGCGAAGCAAGGCGATGTTCCAAGAGATTCCTGCTGGAGAGATAAAATCCCTCAATCAATTCAGCCCCGATCCGGCCTGCCACGCAGTTGGTGGACAGACTGATTAGCTGAGAAAATTATTTTATCATTTATTTTTTTCCCTATACCTACATTGAATAATTACTAACTTAATTGAGAACAAAACATTCTTCATGATCTTTTATTGTTTTATATTTTCGTTGTTGTAGTGATCTACTGAAGACTCGGTTTTGTAAGAATTATGAAGTTATTTAAAAGAATTGTGGAAGAAGCGCCGGAAAAACTTGCATAATTTTAGCTTTCCAGCGAAGTTAAATAAACAAGATACATAGGTAGTTTATTAAAGGTCAGTTTCAATGGGTTCCTTCCATCGAAGTTTTAAATGTATAAACTTATATTTGAAAACTTTGATTACAATTTTTTATGAAAGTTATGG
Source organism: Limnephilus marmoratus (assembly GCA_917880885.1). NCBI lineage: Eukaryota > Metazoa > Arthropoda > Insecta > Trichoptera > Limnephilidae > Limnephilus > Limnephilus marmoratus. The sequence goes on along the minus strand of OU862914.1, from coordinate 50,172,205 downwards.
TTTACAACAATCATTCTCTCTTTCAAGACATGTTTTACTTTATACAGAGTTTGTATCGTTGAAACTCTGACTAGATAATAATATTCACTAGAGCAGGGATCGGCAAACTTTCAAGTGAGAAGAGCCAATTTCTCAACGAAACAGGATAACAAATATATGACCGGTCAGCGGTTGAGTGGGCATAGCGTTTGGGTCCCACCCGAGCGTCACGTGTGCGATTCCTCGGCTGGCTAAGTCCTTCATCACAACACAAGCAACATTTTCGGCTTTCTGTGGTGATAGTAGGAGATTTTCAAACATTGTTGGGGTATTCGTAACCCGAGAATGTTTGTCTTTCTTTTTAAAAAACAAATAAATATCAGTGAGCCATATTATAAAGAGGCGGGAGGGGACCATTTACTTGTTCCTTGAACTCTTACGCAGAATCACCATTAAGTTTAACTTTTTTTTTTTAAAGAAATACAAACATTCCCGGGTTACGAATAACCCAATAATGTTTGAAAATCTCCTAATACCACCACAGAAAGCCGAAAATGTTGCTTGTGTTGTGATGGAGGACTTAGCCAGCCGAGGAATCGAACACGGGACGCCCGGGTGGGACCCAAACGCGATGCCTACTCAACCACTGACCTTAAACCAGCCTTGTGTTCCGAAAGTTCCGAAACCATTCTCGTACTTCAGAAGACTCGTTCAATAAATTAAGTGTTCCATTAACTGTTGGTAATACTGATGCTGATCGAGTCAACGTTCATTAATTCATTTAAAATAATATATACTATATTTGCGGCACGTTCCAAAGTGGAAAATCCCCTCAGTATCGCCCGGTGTAAGACCACCATTCAGAATTGAAACGTTGCTTGAAATGTCTTTGTCCGTGTTTGGTGAACAGATCAGAATTGCAGGGTATTTTCCAACATTTCTGTTCCCCATCTCCTTCCTCTCCCCACTACCTTCAGCCTCACAACATACCCCAATGAGGATTCCATGGTCTCACTGGCTCCAGACGAGAGCAGCTGGGACTCTTGTAAGGTATTCATAAAAATAAAAATAATTAAAAACTTGCCTAACATCGTATGTCGCTATCTCATTTTATTTTCAAGCGTTGATGAAACTCAGTTTTTTATTAGAAATTTAAGTCCTGATTTGCCAAACGTATTCAAGGTCACAATTCACAAACGAATTACGTAGTGACCTCGACAATTCCTCGCTTACATAGTTTAGTAAACGAATATACCAATGATATCGAAATTTTTAATGTAACCAATTCGAAAGTCTCAAAGACTTACTTCAACAATTTTTAATAGATTCAATTTATTCAAATTATTTTTATTATTTTATCTATTTTAAAGGAATGTAAAGTAAGAAATTATTGTTGCAAAGCTATTTTAATATATTGTAGCGGTCCCAAGGGGGGGGGGAGGCCACCTACCTTTTGCTCTCGGTTAGCTCAGTCGTCGGCAGGCAGGAGTCCTCTCCTCGTCAAAGTCGTAGGTAACTAGGGGGGTAAATGGTACATAGGTAATTGCCAAAGTCCGCCCACGTGATCCCATCAAATGAAAGAGGTAGTTGGGTGAAACATATCTGTATTGTCTGATATACACAATTACAACATCTATCAAAACATAATTATTAGTCACAAATCAACAACAATGCCTAGCTAGGTATTTCCTAACGAAGGGGTCTCTCAAATCTCTCCGGGAATGTGGTCGTTTCAACCGAGTATTGCTATGGGACACATTAATTAAGAGGGAAATCGAGGTTCAACTCACAGCTGGTGGTCTGGTGCAGGAAGCCGGGGGCGGCAGGCCAGGGTCAGCGCAGGTAGCTCCAATACTCTACCAGGCAGCGGTAATCTCCACGCGGAGAGGGTCATGCTCGCGACCTCGTGTTTTACTGTTTGAATTCGGGCTCTAACGGATCACGCGGGAATTTAGTGAACGCATGGCGACGGGCGCAGCTTCTCGGGCGACGGCCGGCGGGTTTCTGCCGGAATGGCGGGGAGGGGTGCGGTATGTGCTTTCTTGCGAGGGGGGAAGACGGAATACACTCACCGCGCCGCGACCGCTTGCTGGACTGTGACGTCATAATACTTGAAGTGCGTATCGTAACAATAATTAACCGTTGTGTAAAATATGAAGGACACAGGGGAAAATCATTCTATGTCGCATTATAATGTTTTTTGTTCGTTCAAAAAATTTGAAGACGAGGTTAATCTAAAGCAAACTACCAAAAAACGTAAACTGTACGGTCGATTGTCGGATGTAAACAAGAAAATTAGACTTCAAAGTCTTGGACATTGCATATTTGAGTACATTGCATGCTAAAAATTTCATGGACTACCTATGCAAATTTTTTTCCTGTATTTTCTGATTTCGTTCACTTATTTTCAACTTATTCAATAAATACAAGCAATAAGTGTTTTTTTATACTACACACACAAAACAAATATATTTTCTTTATAAATTAAATATTTTTGTTTTATTTCAAGTTTTAATGTACCTTTTTTCAAGGTTCAAAATATTAATTTAATAATTTCTCAGTTCATTTTCTTAGTGACATTGCATGTTTTTCCCTATGCCCTTCATATTGGCAACATTATTTACCAATGCACAAGCCCCATGGGCGAATATAAAAGTAAATAAATAAATAAATTTAATAGCTTTTTAAGAGCAATTCAATTGAGGATTACCATGGGGCGGTTGCTCACATCTGGGAGTAGTCAAGGGAACTGGAAGCCGATCCGGGTAGCGTTAATAATAGAAAAGGCATTCAATTTAAATAATTGTTCTCTCTCTCTCTCTTTTCTCTTCACACTTCTAAAATGATTACTCAAAGGCATATTATTATGTCAGGTTCAAATTGAAATACCATTCTCATTCGTGTCATATGATCTCCTTACACTCCTTTCTTCGTTCATTCGCTCTACATGCCCATTATCTTACTTGCATTCTTTGCGGATCTCCTTTTATTATATTTTTTATTTATATATTCGCCTTTTCTTTTAAATTTTAAATTCCATAGATTTAGGATTTTTAGAGATAGGAAAGTTTCTAGAAATTCCCCAGATTTTTTTCCCTTTTCCCTAATTATTTTTTCCCTAAATGTGGGGAATTTCCCTAGACAAACTATCACTGTACGGATGCTCGCCGCTAGAATTCGAATGCACTTGCACGTGTGTTGCCGTCAGCGGCGTCAGCGGATCGGCTCGGTACGCGGATAGATCCGCCGAGCAAATCCGTGTGTGAATTTTGGGGAGCAGACATGTTTTTCAAATTCAATTTTTCGAAATCAATTGTTCAAAATCTAATTTACGTATATTTAAAATCTTCACTTTAACCGTAGAAATAAAAATAAAAGTAAAAAATCAATATTATACCGACGCACAAGCATTGCCTTTGTGGGATTTTTTGTTCATACATTTATTATATTAATTTTTTTTTCATGCAATATACTTTTCATTATTTTATGTATCCGTTTACATGTATTGAATCCAAAAATTTCAATAAAAAAATAAAATAAATTTTTCGAATTTCAATTTTTCAAACAGCACTTTGCCGAAAGACATATTTATCGAATTTGTTCATTAACTTTTAAAATATATATTTCACTTGCTTATGACTAACGAGATAATAATATAATATTTGGCTAATTTATATAGCGCCGTTTTTGTGAAAAATCACCTCAAGGGCGCTGTACAAATAAGTATTTAAAGGAATTAATATTACTGGCTTACAACTAAGATTTACAATTATAACTAGTGACTTACATCTAAGACATATAGCTATAGACTTATTATACTGGCTTACAATTAAGATTTAAGACTTATAGCTAGAGACTTATTTTACTGGCTTAAAATTAAGATTTACAATTATAACTACTGACTTACATCTAAGACTTATAGCTAGTGACTTAAGACTAAGACATTTAAATGCTAACCTAAAGCAAGTGACTTAATAACATACAATTAGATTAAGATTAGCGCCAGAAGAAGTAAGAAGATAGAATAATACATAATATGTTTTGTAATGAGCGCACTTCGAAAACAAAAGTAAAATTTTATGATACTCTCAGATAGATATTTTTATTTAAGGATATGAGAGCCCAAAAAGGTAGGTTTTTAATTTGGACCTAAATTCTATTGGGCTTGTTATGATACTGTTAGGTTAGTTGATATTGTCCACCCTAAAATACTTATTCGAAAATACTCAATTCGAAAAACTAGTGTTTCGGTCAATTATTGATGTTCGAAAAATATATTTTCGAAAAACTGAAGTTCGAAAAATTGCAATTCGGTCAATTTACCTAGACCCTGAATTTTGCACGGAAACTGGTGGATCGGCTCGACGAGCTTGCTCAGCGGACAGTTCCGTAATGACTTATAACTTATAACTAAAACTTACAACGAGAACTCATTAGTATTCAGAAATTCTCAATTAGAATTGGTATTATAATACTTTTGTTTGTTTTATAGTTATGTGGCGAGTCTTTTGGTAGAATTCTGTCACAGATAGTTACATGACAGTTTTATAAATTTATATTATTTGTCTTTCTCGTAGTTTAGAACGCTCAACCTTTTGGCCCGAGCTACGGATATTCCCATTCATTTAAGTTTAAGAAGACAGTCAATGTAGAAGAACTAAAGTAATTTCAAAAAGTAAACAAATTACCTAATATAACATTACTTTAGCAGACGACTTGGATATTACGGGTCTCTTGTGATTCACGGTTATTACATTAATTATGTGATTTATTGCAAAGTGGCACAGAAAACTTTCTTGTTTCTGTATGTCTGGGACTTGTTACTCGTATTGATCCAAAAATCAATGTAATTTAATAAGCAGGTACGCCTTCTACGTCATAAGTATGTCTCACAACGTTAAATTGTTTTGAAAACAATCTTTTGGGTCCGAGCAGTTTGTCGAGAGAGTGTAGAAAAAATGGAAGGAACTGAGTTCGCTTAAATTTTAAAGGTTTTTAATGGAAACCCACGACGGCCCTCCCCACCTTCCTCTTTCTCTTCTCCTTTCCCTCCCCACTACCTTCAGCCTCACAACATACCCCAATAGCACTTTTGAAAATATTGTTAAATTATTTGTGCTAACTGAGGATTGCCAATTAATTTTTTCTACTTTGTCGTTTCTAAATTGATAGTAGATTAATTATTTATTACTAATATACCATTAACATGTTGATTTACACATTCATTTTAATTTACAAATTCATTTTAATTTTCTACTTAACTTACAATTACATATTAATTTTCTACATTAATCGCATATTCAAAATGCATCGCAGCATTCAAAATGAATGCCAGTTTAAATTAACCAATTTCAATATTATTTACGTTACAGTGCATTAGTTCCTACAGCTTTAGTGGAGGCCCATTCTGTGAGAAATATTGTAAAAATATTGTCTTTCAATACTTATATTATTTTGCACTTTATAAAATTGTCAACCGTGTGTGAGGTTAAAAATTTTAATTTAAATAATGACATATCAATGGAATGAAAACTATATTATGCTGTACTTAAACTAACTTATGTACTCTCTTTATGATATATGTGTGTTACTTTTAATAAATTATGAAATTATTAACCCCGATACAGGCGAACCCTAGTGGGGTTAATAATTACATGCTAAAAATGTATTGAAAGTGTTAAGAAGCTATAAATAAATAAATAAGTTGGGGATGCCATAGTCCCACTGGCTTCATACGGGAGCAGTTGGGACTCACGTGCGGCATACACATAAAAAAAAAAAAACAAAAATATGGTTCAAATGAAAAGTATGTAACTTTAAAAAACCACTGTGGTGCGGGTATATTTTTCATATCAACAGTCAATAATTAAATGGTATTCAAAAAATATTGTGAATATGAAATGTCTATTTACCTAATTTTAAACAAGTAATTTAGTACACATGTTATTTCAAAAGTAAATATAACCAGGTGGAAAGCGATAGATTTGCCGTTTTTTCAGTGGGGGTGTATTCGGGATTCGAGCATAACCTCATATTTAGTTGTACTATTATTTTTTTTTAAATCGTCTTTACTCGGTGTTTTTTTATTGTTTATATTGTTATTAAGGGCTTTTACATTCTTTGTTTATAAGTTAAGTATCACAGTTATTTTAAATACTTCAAAACTAAAACAATAAAGAAAATATAATATAATGAAAAAAAATGTAACAACAAAAGCATGCATGATTTAAAATAAAACACAAGGGTAAAAATGATAAGAAGTCTCACATAAAAAGATATTTTATGTAAACAAAAATTGCCGAATTCATCCACGACTATTTGTGTCTAGATGTATAAAATAATTGGAATAAACCATGTTTATACTAGTTATTCTTAAGGTGAAATATATCTCCTAGATCAGATTATTTATTTCCGAGATTGTGAAGTCTCGGAATTGGGGAATTTTGGTAAGAGAGAGTCCTGTGGTTGTTAAAGTAAAAGGGTAGTAAATGTCGGCAAGATCTTTTGGGAATATGGATGTTGATTAATTGAAGTAATTCAGGACAGCTGTTAGGAGCTTAATTAAGTTAATTAGCTCCACACAGGAGGCCTTGAGGAAAATGATTCCCTTCTGCTCTTTTTCCATCTTTAAGGGTGCTGGGTGGAGGGTCTTTAGAGGAAAGGAAGGAGAGGAAGTTCTGAGAAGTAAAAAGGTATTAGGGATGGGTATGAATCTGGAGAAAAGTATCTCCAGGAGTGAAGGCCGTGAGAAACCATCCCTCCCACTGCGCAAGGCGATATTCCGAGAGAGAGATCCGGACAAACCTGACCCCATGAACCTGGGCACCTCTGCTAAGTCACCAAACGTAGCGAAGCACTTGGGGTGACCTATGGCAGAGGTGTTGGTTATCCAATAAATGGTTTCGGGGCGGCGGTACTCATACCCGCCTCCTAAATGGAGCTTTGATTGTGTTGCCGCAGTAATGAAAAAAATTACTACCCACCATTTAATTAAAGTTCTGGTTCTTGACAGACTATAAATACTTATCTGTAGAATATAGCGTGAGGCTTTCTGTCCGACAATCTCATACAGATCCGGAACCCGTCAGAACCACAACTGAGGTCAATTATTATAATTATTTAACGGCTGATTCAATTTAGACCCTCATTTCTAGGATATGTCTTGTTTCCGTGGGTAAAACATGTGCATAAATTTAGGATCGTGTGTGAGTAAATTCCAGTTCCGGGAGGAAAACCTAATTATGTTAAGCTTCTCGTAACGCTCACTCTCTCGAAACTGGGGGGATTTGCTCGAGTTGAAATTTGCGACACGGTTTAAAATTAATCAAAAACACACATAAATTATCATGTGTGCGGACATATCCAAATATTGTGGAAAAGGTACGAATATGAATGGTACGAGTATCATTTTTATGTTTTGTGACTTAGCAGGGATGCCCAGATTCTTGGGGTGAGGTTTGTCTAGATTTTGACGGCGGGTGACCTGGATACACTGAACCCCAAATTCCTACTATCCCCTCATACCTTTTTCCTTCCCAGAACTTCCTTTCATTAGACCCTCCACCCAGCATCCCCAAAGATGACATGGGCCCTTATGGTAATTATTTTCTTGTGTGGAGCTAAAGTAAAAAAAATCTAAAAAGATCTTGGTGATACACTTAAGAGAATTCTTCTGTTTTCTAGATGGCGCGAGTTTTTAATGAAAAATACTTTTTACAAGTTATGCTTTAAAGTATTAAGATGAGTTAATTGTTTGCGCCCGTACATACGCAATATGAATATGAATAAAAAGTTTTGTTCATAATCAAGCTCAAAAACACAATATTGTTCAGGTGATTCATACAAATATTGTATTTGCATATCTTTCTTGGAAGATTTGAGTTTTACAGACAAAACTATTTATTCTTATTCATTTATATGTATATAATTTATTTTTTATTAAAAGAATAGATAATACATATAATCAACAAACAAGTCCTGCTAAGCCAATTCATTCAATTCGCAAGGCTTTTGACAGTATCTTCCACATAAAATTAATAAATTAAATGATATCGGTATTATTGGTAAGGTTAGGTATTGGCTGAAAAATTATCTAACTCAAAGAAATCAAAAAGTAAAATTAAATAACTCACTAAGTGTAGATGAAACTTTAGAATTTGGAATTCCCCAGGGGACTGTTATTGGACCAATTTTATTTACAATATACGTAAACCAAATGTTTAAATTATCACTTAATGGTAAACTTATATCCTTTGCTGACGACACTGCAATAATTATCGAAAAAAAGACGTGGAACGATATTACCAATTCAGCCAATCAAGACATGAAGGTTTTAAAAAATTGGTTCGATAATAATTTACTATCACTCAACACAGAAAAAACTTATTACATTCCATTCTCTCTACAAGGAGATGTGCCAAATAATTTAATTAACATAACAATTCATTCCAAAAATTGTGCAAATGACGGTACATGTAATACGGACTGCGCTAAGCTGAATCATAAATCTAATGTAAAATATCTTGGAATCTTAATAGATAAAAATGTTAAATGGAAAGATCATGTCAATCTCACTGTGGAAAGAATAAGAAAACTTATCTATGTTTTCTATAACATGCGAAATATTTTAAACAAGAAAACTATCAAAATTGTCTATTATGCATTAATTCAGTCTTTATTACAGTACGGCATTATTGGGTGGGGAGGAGCCTTTAAGGCTTCCTTACAGCCCATAATTATAATTCAAAGAGTAATTATAAAAACCATTCTTAGGAAACCATACGACTTCCCTACTATACAGATATTTCGAGAATTTAATGTACCATATTAAATATTATATGTACCATATTCTCTTATAGAATTGTATAAGAGAAACGCCTTATGCCAAATTTATAAAGAATATTTTATTCAAAAAATTCACCCCTCAGATAGCATAAGCAATAGATTTAAAACTAAAGCCATCCCTATGCTTAGAACGACCACGGCTCAGCACCACATTTGTATTTAGGTGTAAGATGGTACGATATATTATTATCCAATAACAAAATTAATATAACAGATACACTGAATTATGAATTATTCAAAAAACAAATTAAGTCCCTTAAATTGGATAATGACATATTGTACCCTTAATGTTTACCCTTTGTGTAATTAATTAATTTACCCTTACTTAAACAGCAATATTTAATATTTAAAAAAAATTGTATTGATGTTGTCCTTATATAATAATTTTTGTGTAAATTGTGTACCTACTTAAGATATTTATTTCATTAGTTTTTTGAAAATTGTTTACATAATGAACATTATTATTATTTTTTTGCATGTAAAATACTCCTCCCATAAACACGAGCTCCTAGAGCTCAACTTATGGAGTAGTAGAATAAAACATGAATTATTTTGTAATCTTGCATATATTATCATTGTAATGTATAAACAAAAATCTTTAAATAAATAAATAAAATAAAAATAAAAAAAATCTTAATATTTTACTTGTTAACAAGTTCATCTTAATTTCTTAATCTTAATTTCTTCACAATTAATAATACAATAATAATAACAATTCATCTAAATATTTCTCTTATTAACTTGCAAAAAGAGTTTTTCCTAAAATAATTGAATTACCTCCATTTATGAACGAAGAGATTATGAAATATCTAAGTTAGCTACGGAGCATCCCCGGGGTATGCATCCCAACAATCTCGGGGTTTCACGTGCTGAATTTTATGAATTTTAATGCATAACGTACTTTTTACAAGTTCACAGCCTTAATAAACGTGGTGAAAATTTTATTCATTTGATAAACGACCATGTATGTGAAAACTTTACTAATAGAAACGTAAAATAAAAACTGAAATTTTGCAGCCATAAAATAGATTATGGAAAGATAAATATATATATATAGTTTGTTCAGTCATAGTTAGTTCAGGGTTGTTATTCTGTTGTACATATAAGCTTTAAAAAATAATAATTTTTCATTTCGAAGGTATTTTAAATGTGCTATATTTTTTTTTTTAAGTTGCCGTGAAAACCAATACCATTTTAGAAACTAGATAAAATTACCTTTTCGATTTTTGTATTTGATATATACATCGATATTCATAAATAGGAATATCTTTAATAATAAGTATAAAATGAAACCGCTTACTACGCTTTTGTGCGCTTAGATCTTTTAAACTACGCAACGGATTTTCATGCGGTTTTTACCAACAGATAGAGTGATTCATTAGAAAGGTTTTTAGGTATATAATTTGTCAAGGTTTTGTGTAAATTATTTGAAATATATAATATATCTGGCCAAGCGGCAGCGGGCAGCGGGCAACGGGCTGTCAAACGGGCGGTGTGGTTTTGATTTGGCGTGGGTTGTAAGGTGACCCGACAATTCGTCCTGCGACAATTCATCCGGTGACAGTTCATCCTGCGACAGTTCATCCGGCCGACAGTTCATCCCGCCGACAATTCATCCGGCGACAATTCATCCTGCCTGAGCATTTAGAAGATTTTTATTAAGTAAGTATGCAAAGAGGATATACGGCCGTACAACCAAAATCGATATACTTATATCTGAAGGCATCTTGAGTGGAAATCCGCTGTAAAAATATTTTTACTAAATAGGTGAGTTTTTTTTTTTTTTTTTTTTCCTTGAGTGTTCTGTTATTTACCTTGTTAATTATTTATCAAGGTTCATTTAAACTATTTGATTTTACCATTTGAGCTATTGATTTGACTTTTTCATGCATGTTGGGATAGGTGATGGGTCATGCAAGGTTAGGTTAGGTTAGGTTAGGTTAGGTTAGGTTAGGTTAGGTTAGGTTAGGTTAGATTAGGTTAGATTAGGTTAGGTTAGGTTAGGTAAGGTTAGGTTAGGTTAGGTTAGGTTGGGTTAGGTTAGGTTAGGTTAGGTTAGGTTAGGTGAGGTTAGGTTAGGTTAGGTTAGGTTAGGTTAGGTTAGGTTGTACGGCTGTATATCCTCTTTGCATACTTACTTGAAGAAAAAGTCTTCTAAATGATCAGGCAGGATGAATTGTCGCCGGATGAATTGTCGGCGGGATGAACTGTCGGCAGGATGAACTGTCGGCAGGATGAACTGTCGGCCGGATGAACTGTCGCAGGATGAACTGTCGCCGGATGAATTGACGCAGAATGAACTGTCATGGAACCGGTTGTAAAGGTTTCGTTAGCCACAGCAACGTGTGGCCGGGTCTGCTTAATATCAAACATGAAAAAAGTTGAAAAAAGAAGTACATACGTTTAATACTCCAAGTTTACGAAATTTAATTGACAGTACTCCTTCGATGATTAAAAATAGTGCAAAAAAATCTAGAAGCAACAATCGTAATAATGTAAGACCAGCATTTTTGTGAAACTGACATATAATCGATGCCTTCAAAGTGTTTTCTTTAAAGGGTGTATTTATACGGCACAAAACATATTTCCATTAATCGAAAAAACCTCCCAAAAAATCCGCCTAAATGTTACTATCGATTGATAGGTGTCAAAATCACACGCACTCTTTCATTGTTTATTCATTTGGTGAAAAATCAAATAATAGAGCGAAAAAATTTGTGGAAATAGCCTACAATAAATAAAAATGAAATGGTGATTATTTTACCAGATTTACTTTTATTCAGGTGGGTATTTAAAAATATACTGAAGATGAGCAATCGATTCCCCACGGAAAAAAACAATATTTCGGGTGAACGTTCAAGAATTGCTTTTTTATTTAAAAAATATATTAATATATATTTGTCCCAAAAGAGGTCTATCTATGTCATCGACGATCATCCTAAAAGACACTCATAAAAATTTCATTCTTACACCCCTTGTATGAAAACGAAAAAGGCAGAAGGAACCTACTAGAATGTCGAACGTCGAAATCATTTTCCTATAAATTTTGCGAATTGTGGAATTATTACAGTAGCTGAGAGGAGTGAAATGGGAAAGAGATGTAAAGAGGAAGGTGGGGAAATACCTGGCTAAACTATTTTTTTTCATTAGCTCCACACAGGAGGTCCTGAGAAAAATAACTCCCCTCAGGCCCTATCTTTGGATTGCTATGTGGAGGGTCTTTTTAGGAAAGGAAGGAGAGGAAGTTCTGGGAAGTAAAATGGTATTTTATTTTATTTTTTTATTTATTTGGGGGACCAACAGTTTACATTAATAACAAGGTATTTAATAATTGAGTACAATAATTGAACCATTTACAGGTTTCTACATGGGTATTGTATACAAGTGTGTAATGATTTCAGAGATATTTACTAATAAAAAAATACTTTTCAAGAGACGTGTTATTTAGGTGGAAATAGGAAAGGGGTAGGATGGGGGGGGGATCGGTAAAGTTGAGGTATAGTAATAAAATTATGCCTGACAAAAAATTGAAAGAGAAAAAAAGCAAGTTTATAGAGTGGTGGTTGTATTAGAGGGTATCTATAAGTATGTTATGTATGTTATTGTAGAGTATCGAGAGAGCGTCTGTGTGATTTTAAGGAGTGTGGTGAAGAGTTAAAAATGTCAAATTGTATGAGGGGTGCGCAGGAATCTGGGGGACAATGTATTCAAGAGTGACGGACGTAAGAATCCATCTCTCACACTGCGGTGTAAGGCGATGTTCCGCAAGAGAACGGCTGGAGAACTCAATGGAACTCCCTTAACTATTCTCTTCGATCCTGCCTGCCATGCAGCAGGCAGACGCATCCGCCGCCAAGTTCCAGACAAACCTCACCCCATTAACCGGACACCCCTTCTAAGTCATCAAACGTAGCGAACCACTTGGGGTGACTTTTGACAGAGGTGTTGGTTATCCAATAAATGGTTTCCGGGGCAGCAGTACCCAAACTCCAAAATCCACACAAAATCTGGTCACTAAACATGACTAAAGCCATTTCAAGCAACTTTTCGATTCTGAATGGTGGTCTTTCACCAGGGTAATACTTAAAGTAACTACCACTGTGGGATCAGCCCATAATTAAGACCTGACGCATAACGGTTAGATGGTTAGTTACCTTGATTTAGTATGTTCTTATAGCAAAATAACCAGATTATCGGCAACAAAAAATGATACAACGGTGGTTATTGGTTTTCTCCGTTGCCTTTTGCCATAACTAACCCCCCAAAGCTATAAATCTACCCCTAACACGACAAAAAGGCATAAATCTACTTCGCCTCTTCCCACACAATAGGTAGTTACTGAAAAGATAAGCAAATAGAAGTATGTTGTCGGCGTTTCCGTGTATCCAAAGTAAGTTCAATTGTATCTCACTTCTGTTTAAATAGAGAACTCCAGTCCAATTTTTTTATTTTTTTATGAATAATGACCTTCTAACTTAAATAACTGCGTTTTTGTTTTTATTTTTAGAGTTAGTTTTAATACTTAAAATAATTGTCAAAGTTTTAATTTTTCGAGACCCCCCGGAAATATGGTAAATCGTGTGACGTCATCACTCCCGAAAAATTAGTATGGGATTGGGCAATCAGCTGATCTACTGCCGCCATTTTGAAATCCGTTGTTCCGTTATTCGAAGTGTTCTCCCTAAAAGAAGCATTACTTTTTTCATTCATTATTTTTTTTGTGCAGTAGTTTTTCAATATTTTAAATAATAGAGATAAACTAATAGAGATACCTCTATTTTTGATACTGAATTATTTAGGCTTGAATATTGTTTCAATAAACACTACAACTAAATCTCTATAAACAGTACGAAATAAAGAATAACATGAAATGTTGTTAATACTGATGGCTTGTGCCATACCTACATGTCAATTGATTTCAATACAATGTGATACAATAACTGGTGACGCGTGACGTCAGCACTGACCATTCAATCATACCAACTTTACAGTGTATTTTAACGAGACGTTAAAAAATGCACTTTTTTTATATTTTTTTACGAACACTACGTTTATCAGCGTTTATTGGTCTGTATGAACATATTTTTTTAAAGTCATAATATTTTTTACTGGAGTTCCTTATTGATGAAAGTTTTTCAAATATAGGAAATAAATTATTTTGTGACAGTAAGAAAGGAAAAAAGTACGTGAGAGTGAATTTATTTAACCTTAGTTTATACGAGAGATGGGAAGGCTGATAGAGATATTGAGAGAAGGGTGAACGCAAGTAACTCTATTAATGGAGGACTGAACGCCGTTGGCACCAACGAAAAAACTGTCCAAAGACGCGAAACTAGCCGTCCATAATGGAGTACTGATACCTACCCTGATGTATGGCAGTGAGGCATGGAACTGGCAGAGGAAGGATGAAAGTAGACTGAACGCTGTAGAAATGAGATCCCTGAGGCGTATGTGTGGTAAATCCATGTATGATCGTGTGAGAAATGTGGAAATCCGCAAAGAATGCAAGGCTGATGTAAGCGTAATGAGTAAGATCAAGAAAGGAACGCTCCGATGGTTTGTGCATGTAGAGCGAATGAACGAGGAAAGGAGTGTAAGGAGAATATATGACGCAAATGTGAATGGTAGAAGAAGTCGAGGACGCCCAAGAAAGACATGGCACGACCAAGTGAATCAGATACTTGAGTCGGGCCATGTCAAGTTCAGAATAATAGAAGAGAATGTACGAGACGTTGTATGAATGTAAACGAGGCAAGGAATGTGTGCCAAGACCGGGATGTTTGGCGGTCCGTCCTCTCTGCCTACCCCTGCGGGGAAACGGAAAAATGGTTGGCAACTCAATTCACGGCACAGCTCATTTTATCAACCTCCTGAACAAAATTGATATTTCTTTGATCTGACATATCGCAACTTATTCGAAAACTTGACAGGTTGTGAACCGCTATCATGGCAATCTGTCAATAAGTCAACTGAAACACGACCAGCACTGCTTGTCACCGCGACCGTCGCGTTTCAGTTGTCTTGTTGACAAGTTGCCATGGTAGCGGCACTACTGATCACCGCGTCGCCCTTAACAAGTTACCTGTGTGCGAACCGCTAATGAAATTGACAAGTTACTTTCCTGTGGCTAGCGATTGCGTCGTCAACTGATTTTTTCAGTTTCTCCATGAGCGGATGACCTTACTTACAACTAAATTTTATAACAATTTTTTTCTTGGTGTTTTTATTGAGATCTTTGCAAGATGTCTTCATACATCTAGTAGGAAATAATGCATTTCACAATAAATTAACAAACGATCTAGTAAAATTACAATCTTAGAAATGTAGAAAATTTGATAAAAAAAACAATAATTCATGCACTCAGTTAATAATTCACGCATATCCCTCGAAAAGTGCCAAAACTTGTGGCGCCTTTAAGGATTTTAAGGGCCGGCGACTCAAGTCGCAGTGAGTTGTTGAGACTCACTTGAGTAACTAGATTAACTGTGAGCGCAGCGGCGGCGTTTATACGGACGCGCGGTGCTTTGTAGAGCCGGGACAGTTCCAGTAACCGCGAGTAGACCGGCGAGCCTTCGTCGCGAGTCTTGAAGCTTCTAGGCTGTTATTATATTGGTGGGCGCGGCGCGTACTAGGAACCTCGAAGATTTTACCTTGCGCTATAAACGGCTCATATTGTTATAATATATTGAAAAAACAATATTGTCACATTAGTGTTTCTGGCAAATAATGACTACGACATTTCCAATCAGGAGAAAACTGCAATGAAGATGAAGGGAGGGTAGAACGAATGGAGTGAAGATGTTGTGGTTCACCTGGCAATTCAGATCTGGTCACCTAACGGCGTGAGTCATTTCAAGCAAAGTTTCGATTCTGAATGTTAGAATTTCAAACTATCTATACTGAGAGTACCTACCACTCCGAGTTTGCATCAACTTATTTGGCCTGTCTGAGGCCTACGTGGAGACCTAAATGTCACTTCTAGGAATTTTCTGTTCAGTGAGGCTAGTGATCACCATTATATCGGAAGCGTCACGTAGAATCATTCCTTCCACTCCCGTTCCTCTCATTCCTCCCATTCCTCCCATTCCTCCCATTCCTCTCATTCCTTTTACTCCCTCGTTCCGTTCAGTACATCAGTTGTATAAAAATGTATTGTTTGTTATTCGATTGGAATCAGACAATGGAACTTCAAACAAGGATGATTACACAACGTGCCGCTGACACCATTATTTTCGATATTTTCAACGTGTGCGTACCCATTTTACAACACAAGAGATTTCATTGCAATATACAATATTTCAATTATAAACAAGAACTTCCTCTGATGTCATTTGAATCATATAATTTTTTTTAATTTCAAATAAAGAGTTACACAAATTGAAACATCACTATCTCAAGGCCAACCACCGCAATCACCAAACAGATGTCCCTATATTAATGACAATTATTTATTTTATTTTAACTTATTTATATTTTCTATCTCAATTATTTCATTCGGGATGTTGTTGCCTGGTACATCAGAGATTTCTGGGTGCTTGATTTTTTTCTTGTCGGCAGTCTAATTTGCTTTGAATTTCTTGTCCCGTGTCCGTGTGTTTCGTTATTATAATGTATTTTTCTTTTTAGTTCCTTAGATATCATCCCCATGTTAATTTTTTTGTAAAAAAATAAGTACATTCAAATACATAATATTCTTCAAACATTCTTCGGGTAGGTACTATAATATTGATTATCCCGAACAGCTCGTAGAAAGGTTGCGCTAGTATAATGTTCATGCGAACACTGGCGGGATAAAAAGACAGCATCCAACACAACCAACGTCTTGAAAAGGAAATGAACGTACAAACAAGTAAGAGGACTTCTCTGCAACACTCCAGTAATTTATAATTTAAATAATAAATATTATTTTTAAATTAAACGATGAAAACCATTTTTAAAAAGTCACGATATTTTGATATTATACAGGATGTTAAGGGGCGTACTTGACTTACTTTAACCAGTGATTCCTGACATTATTTGGAGTAAAAAATGTAAATGAAATTTTGGTCTCCGGTGACATTTTTGATTTTTTTTTTTCTACAAAAACTTAAAAAAATTGTAGTTTTTGAACAGTTGGAGGCGGGGTAAGGGGTTCGTCGGATACCCGGCTGAGTGACCAGTGATAAAATGCGGAAGAAATTTTTTTTGTTTGTTTTTGAAGAAAAAATTTTTGAAAAAAAAAACAAAGTCACCGGAGACCAAAATTTCATTTACATTTTTTACTCCAAATAATGTCAGGAATCACTGGTTAAAGTAAGTCAAGTACGTCCCTTAACACCCTGTATAGTTTAAGATGCGTTTCTATGACTATAATGCATAATAAACTTTGTTACAATATTTGATATAATATCGATAAAACCTTCTATCAATACGATATTGACTAAATCCGTCAGTTACAAGCACGGTCAACATATGATCCCGACATTCCTGTGACAAAACCCACCGTTTTTAGCGCGGTCTCCTGAGTGTCAGTCAGATAAGCTGTCAATATATATCAACTGTTTGAATAATTTCATTCGTTATGCAAAATAACTGGCTTTTTAATGTATGGAGGTGAACTAACGAAGCCCTTAGAATTGAAAGAAATCATGTACGCGATCCGTAGACTTCATTAATTCATTTAAGAAACCAAAGGTATTCAAATATGATTAAAAACCTCTAAAAAAAAAAAACTAATTATTTTCTCCCTTTTTAGGGTCAAAAATTACTTGCAAACTTCCAATGTATATGCAGTATTTCAAATCTTAGCATTTTTAATTTTTGATTCGCCGCTTGATATATGTGAATGTAAATACGTAGATGAATCCGCCAGTGTTAACGATTTCTTGTTTATTCTCTGTCAATATGGAAAGGTTAGGCGATAGGTTTGGCTATCAACAGCGCAACCGTGCTGGGGATATATATAAAATCTTCGGAGGTTGACCCTATCGACCTGTTATTGTTAATTTAAACCCCCTGATTTTCCGGTAATTCCTCCCGTGGGTGCTGTTATCAAACCGAGATGAACCTTCGAGATATTATTGACTATTAATGAACCCACACCTCCCTTTATAATAATAATAATAAATTTGGACAACTTATATAGCGCTGTTTTTGCGAAAAATCGCCTCAAGAGCGCTGTAATAAGTATAAAAATAAATCATGTTCTGATCTCTCTGAAACTTGCAAAATGATAAAGAATACATTAGACGCGTCATACGAGTATTTAAGTAAAAAGTGGAAAACAATCTAATTTGCGTATCTAGTTTAGACGTTTTAGTTTAAAAGTTTTTTATTGCTTTTAAATATGTCATCGACATTCGGTACTTACAGGAAACAATTTAAAAAGTGATTCTGTTGAGAACGAAGAATGTCTTTTAAGTTTTACATTTATGATGATTCTTTGCGAAACTTTTACTGAGTTTGGATTGTTTTTATAAGATACTCCCAGCAAAGAGCGAATAAGGGCATAGTACACAGTTTTGTTTAAATACATTTGACCATAACCTAACAAATATACACAGAAAAAGCATTTGACAAAGTCGACCATGATATTTTATTAAAAAAATTGAGTGACTTCGGATTCTTTCAGGATTTTCTCGCTTTACTAGCTAGCTACTTACACAATTGTCGTCAGTAAGTCAGTTACGGACACCAGCTTTCTCACGAATATAAAACTAACTGCGGAATTCGCCAGGGATCGAATCCAGGATCCCTCCTCTTTCTTTTATTTATTAATTATTTGGCAAGACCACTAACCGTTCAAAATATCTCCTCTTTGCTGACGATACCAAACGTTTCAGGGCTATTAAAAGTCATAACGATTGACATTCGTCTGCAGAATGATCTTGATTCTCTGTCAAATGGTCGGAATTGAATAACTTATCCTTCATCATTCAGAAATGCAGCGTCGATACTTTTACAAGATCCAAAGGTACATTTCTATTCCCATATCACATTAATAAAAATTTATTAATACGCAAAAACAAGATTTGAGATCTTGGAGTGATTTTTTAAGCAAATTTCTCTTTCAAATCCCACATATATGACATTATCTCCCGCGCCAACATGCTTGGATTTGCTCTTCGTAATGCGAGACCATTAACTAATGGAATTACAATACGGAGAACATATGAAGTTCACAGCATCCTGGAATATAGCTCCATTATTTAAACCCCTTCTGAACAAAACCTTATCCTAGAAATAGCAAAAGTACAAAAAAGTTTATGCGTTACCTTTATACTGTACTCGTATAAGGAAATATATATACTACCCATTCCTGGATCCATCATTGATCTTAACAGGAATGCTCGATTTCAATACCTTAGAAGCCCACCGAAAAATATTTTTAGATAATCATTTTTTTAGGCTAATCTCTCGTACTACTAAATCCGCCTATGTTGAAAGAGATTAACTTATATATTCCTAACGCGTATACGCTAAGGGTCGACCGAGACATGTTTTTCGTTCTCGGCCGAGACCGAGCCCGAGACCGAGAATAAATTAAAATCTCGGCCGAGACCGAGAGCCGAGACCGAGAATAGATAAATTGAGAAAAAAAATGAAAATGCGCTATTTTGGCATAATATAGTATATTTAAGAATGTAATAATAATTTGTTTTAAGGCGCCGCATCCGCGCTCAAAAAGAAGAAGATGGAGAAATATGTAATTAGGAATGTTAGAGGAGCGCGCTAATATTTAAAGTGATAAAATCGAAAATATTTAATAAAACACGACATCATTTAAAGAAACATTGTGAATTTTTTTCACAATTATAACTTGTAAAATAACTGAAGCAAACGTTTTAAAAATAATTTTTGGAGCATACTTTGCGATTTTTTTTCTATCGAGGGAATTGCAAATAATTTGCGTTTCGGCGTGGAAGGCGTCTAGATATTATCATTATGGTTATAAGTAAAATCCGCCTCGCTGCCAGCCGACCAATCACAATCGACAGCTCCCTCACGCACTGACACCAAGTGACAAATGTGAACGCGTGCGGTAGATTTGAATCCCATTATCCTATACCGTACCTACTTACAACGGTCTCGGTTATGGCCGAGAATCTCGGCGATTTTTCGCCGAGAACCGAGACAGAGTTCTCGGTAGAATTTGTAGCCGAGAATGCCGAGATCGAGACCGAGACCGAGATCTCGGTCGACCCTTAGTATACGCCGTATACTCGTAAGAGATCCTATGCACTTTTTTAGCCTCCGAAGGCTAGAACTTCTGCCTATCAGAATGCGCCGATAAACAAAGCGACTCAACTGCTTAACGAATCTGTATTAAGGCTCTGCAACCGGGCCCGAAAAGAAGAAGATGGAGAGATCCGAAATTATGAATGTTAGAGGAGAGAGCTAAAATTTACAGCGACAAAATCGATGCGAAAATTGCGAAAATGTTTAATAAAACACGACTCGTTTAAAATACAGCACAAATCTCGCGGCATTGTCTTAAACAGCATTTAATGAATTACTGTGAATTTTTTCATACATATAACTTGTAAAATAACTGAAACAATCGAATTAATAATAATTTTTGGAGCATACTTTGCGATTTTTTTCTATCGAGGGATTTTATATAATTTAGTTCCGCCGCGGGCAAAGTCTAGATATTATCTTCAAGAATAACATATATTTTTAAGAGCTTTAAAACTTACCGTGCTTAAGGGAAATATGTAATAAATCGGTACAAATCCGGGTTGCGGGCCCTTAACCATGGACATTTTCAATGTCACCTACAGACAGTTCAGCAACTATGTCACAACAGAGTAAAACTGGCCTCTTGCACTTTTTTAAATTTGTAATCTTCTCCATAATACTGTAACTGTTTTACGGAGAATATGAAAAAATAATTAAATACATACATTTCCTTATTTTCTTTAATAGCTCTGTAATTTGGTTATTCCACTTCAGGTTTTGATCAATTATTATAGAGATATTTAATTACAGGATTATGTTGTTTACGGTTGTCACATTGTCATATTTTCCTTCGTGGATTATAATTTTAACTTTCTGATTAGGTATTTTCTGTAAGGAAAAATAGACATGTAATGTTATTGCATTAAGTTTGAGTAGATTATTATCAAACCATGCTATTAAAATAGATTTATATACATTTGCCAGTTTGTTAACTAGTTCACATATTTGAGCTTTTATTAATAATGCAGTATTGTCTGCGTAAGAGTTTAATTCACGTTTAATTATCGACATATTTTTAGGTAACGATGAAATAGGTCTATAATTAGAAACGTCCTCCGGACTATCAGATTTATTAGATTTTTCGGCTACATTCTTTTCAACATTTGCGAAGTAATCATTAAATGCATTTGCTCTTTTTTAGGTCCCTCAAAAAAGTTTATTTTTTTAAATAAATATATCTTTTGAAATGCTGTATTGTATTTTTCGGCGTTGTTTAATTTCATACTGGCGTTTGCAGTGATATATTATTATTCCCCCGTAGGTTATCTTTAAGGATGCTGTGTGGAGGGTCATTTTAGGAAAGGAAAGAAGGGAAATTCTGGAAGGAAAATGGTATGTGGGGTTGGTATGAATCTGGTCAGTGCGTCCAGGAGTGACGGACGCATGAATTTATCCCTCCTACTGTGGTATAAGGCGATGTTCCGAGAGAGTCCTGCTGGAGAGGTCAAGAGGTCTCTCTCAACTGGCCCGCCACGCAGTAGGTAGGCAGGCGCAAATGTCACAAAGACCCAGACAAACCTCACTGCACCCTTTGCTAAGTTACCAAAAGTAGCGAACCACTTTCGGTGACCTATGGCAGAGGTGTTGGTTATCCAATATATGATTCCTGGCGCGGCGGTACCCATATCCGCCTTCAAAATTAGAAAGAAGTCATATGTACGTCATTGATGATCGTCCTCTTCCTTCTCACACATCTTGTACGAAAACGAAAACTAAAAGATTCTAACGATGCCGCCACGTGCGATCTCTCTCTGGGTCTACTATAGATACTGCAAGTATCTACCATCCTGCAAATAGCATTAAAAATTAGCTACGGTTTTAAATTAAATTAATCCGTATTCCAAACGATGTTTCCTCACATTCGTGTCTAGGTGGGAAAATAATTAAACCCAAAAATGTTTGGGTTTCATTCAAAAGTGTTTCCCACCCTCTAGATACCCGATATAATCAATGATTTAACTGGAAATAACGGAACTGATTTTAGTCTAGGGAGCGATCAGCATATCGCCTCCGGAGTGGAGAGGCTCCGCCGGGCATTTAATGGGTTTATCTACGGGAACAAACCCGTTCTAATACTCCGTTAATGTCCTATACTACTTATGCACGTGCAAATAATTATTACTCCAGGTGTTTGCGCTCTCGTGACTGTATTGGTCAGGGGTGGGCGTGCAAGTAATAAATAAACCTTTTTCAGGTTGGATATACGCTTACATTAAAATCTTCAAACTTCAAACACAATATAATATAATATTAGTGCAGAATTATTAGCGAAACCTGGTCAACTGCTTGGAAGGTAAATACACTGCCCTATTCTCCACCAACTATCGTAATAACGGCGAAAGAAATTCATTAATATCGCATGTACTGAAAAAAATAAGAATTATGTTTTTTTGAAGTGAAACTTCCTTAGCCCCGTTAGAGTGATTTGACGCACTACGGCAACTGCGAAGCATCAAACTGCGATTGGTTGAGATATAAAACGGAAACGACGATAGGTCTGCGCTCATTGGCCGCTTTGTTTCTTTACCTTATTAATCCATCGGATTAATAAGGTAAAGAAACAAAGCGGCCAATGATCAATTCGGATGGAGGTTCGAATCCTACGAAATCCAAAAAAAAATAAACATTTCTGTTTTTATAAATTAATATCCTATCTTTAACCACTTTAAAATAAACAGGCAAAAGAAAGCAACATATTTTATTTTTTTTATTTTATTTATTTTGGAGAAAGTTGACAGCAAATCAGAAATTATAATATAATAAAATAATAGGATGTTATTTATGCCAATTATGAACTTTCCACTGATGATAGTTATAATAATAAAGTGTGATATGTAAGTTTTATTTTTTAGTTACAAAATATAAAAAGGGGGGGGGAGGGAGGAGGAACATAGGAATAGGATTAAGAGGCAAAGGACGGGAATATATATAGGGATTGAACTTTCTAGTTTGAGTCATGGTGCTTGCTGAGTTTTCGTTTTATGTCACGTAAAGTTGAGTTAAAAATGTCAATGTGGTAATAATTTGAGTTAAATGAGTGTGTGGATCTGTAGATAAATGAGTTCTGTTTGGAATTGGTCTTGCAAATAGGGAGATTAAAGGTAAGTGACTGCCTGCTGTTGCGATTTGGAACATGGAATGATAGGCGTTGAAGAAGATCAGGACAATCGATTAAGTTATGTGTAATTTTAAATAACATTACCGAATCTGCTATGTTTCTTCGACAAGTTAGCGTTTGTATTTTGAAGAACTTTGCAGAGTCTTCATTACTAACATGAGATCGAAAAGAGCGGAAATTGAGGTATCTTAAAAATCTATTTTGAACGCTTTCAATTCTATTTTTGTGCACTGCATAGCCTGGGTTCCACACCTGAGATGCGTATTCAAGGATACTACGAACATATGAGAAATACAGTGTTTTGAAAGTATTAAGGTCTTTAAATTGTTTACAGGAGCGGATTATGAAACCAAGCATAGAAGATGCATTAGTGACTATATGGTCGATATGTTTGTTGAAATTCAGTTTACTATCAAGTATAACCCCAAGGTCCTTACTTTCGAATTTGATAGACAACGGTACATGATTAATTGAGTATTCATGGATTAATACGTTTTTATTTCTAGTAAAGCGCACGATGAAGCACTTAGAAATATTTATTTCCAGGCAATGGGCATTACAATACGTGCTCAAGCGTAGCAAATCATCTTGCAGCTTCTGACAGTCCTCGATTGAGTTTATAGGTGAAAATATTTTCATGTCATCTGCATACAGGATAGTTTGGGAGTTTAGAAAACAGTTACCAACATCATTGATATAGATGTTAAATAATAATGGTCCCAACAGGCTGCCTTGAGGAACTCCTGATGTAACAGCAACAGAATCTGATTTAAATCCAGCAACCACTACTATTTGGCTACGATTGGAGATATACGAAGAGAGCCAACGATAAAGATTGCCGTGAATACCAATCTCTAAGAGCTTGTTTAATAAGATAGAGTGATCGACCCTGTCAAACGCCTTACTAAAGTCGGTATAGATAGTGTCCACTTGTATTCGGTTATCCAAATTATCCTGGAGGTACTCTGTGAAAGTTAAAAGATTTGTGCTTGTTGATTTACCACTAATGAAACCGTGCTGGTTTATATTCAGGCTAGGTTTAAGAGCAGCATATAGTTGATCATAGATTATTTTTTCAAAAATTTTGTTGAATATGCAAAGTTTGGAGATTGGCCTGTAGTTTTTGACATCAGTTTTTTTACCATTCTTGAAGATAGGAGACACAAACGCGGATTTCCATATAACTGGGACAGTGCATTCGGTAAGAGAACGATTGAAAATCAAAGAGAGGGGTAAGGCTAGATTGTTTGCACATCGTTTAATAAGGATTGAAGGTATTTCGTCAGGACCAGCACCTTTGCAAGTATCTATTTGCTTAAGGTATTTTAAGACGATTTCTCGCGTCACCTCAATATTGCTTATATTGGATGTATGGTTTCCGACGTCAGTTTGATTACGGGCAGGTGGATTGGAGGGTTTACTAAAAACCGAACTGAAATATTCTGAGAATAAATTTGCAATGGCTGTTCCATTATCGGCTCTCAGCTCTCCAAGATACATACATTTAGGAACACCCTGAGATTTGTTAGAGGATTTAACGTGGCTCCAGAAGTTTTTCGGGTTTGAGGATATATTATTTTCGATTTTACTTAAGTAGCGAGATTTGCTTTCCCGGCATAAATCTTTGTGCCGTTTACGAAGGAGAGAAAATGCGTCATAATCAGCCTGATTTTTGTATTTTTTATATGGCGACTTTCTAGTTTCACTTCTATCGCTTGTGAATTACACACTCAATTTTTTTTTATATTATGTAAGTTCTCATATCACATCACAACCCAAGGTTCGTAGAAAATGATTTTAACAAGGTTATCTCATACAGACCTTTTTCGAAAAAAAAACTCGTCTGCCCGCTTTCGAAATTTCGAACGCGTGACGTAGCTTGAAGTAAAACACTGCCACTTGTATTGCAGTTAATTCAAATCTCTCAGTGGAACATGGACTGCAAGCTACGTCACGAATTTTTAGCCAATCACCGTAACGTAATCTATTTAAGCAAAGTTTTTTTCATCACTTTTGTTGACGTTTCAAAGGAGTGATGAAGTTGTATATTGTTGAGTTGTCCGGTCACCGTAATTACATTGTTTAACGATATTCATTACGAAAACAAATATGTATTGATAATATTCTTCATAAAATAAATATATTATTTGTTAAGAAATTAGAACGACATTAGAAATTAACCTTTCGAATAAATACCTTTAGTAAGTCTAGAGGAGGCGTCTACTAATATCTACAGGAATTCCAAAAACTGAAAAAATCGAACTAATATCTATGAGAATCGAAGTGTTGACGAATATCTACAGCTCAAACTGTTGATTAATATCTATGAGGAACCAAAGTGTTGACGAATATCTACAGCACTGGCAGAGGTTGGATTTGCAATTATGTATGGCATATTGGAATAACGTAATATTGCGTATGCAGTTTAAAAAACTTAATTTATGTAAGTATGTATGTAAAAATCCCTAATATCGGACTATTGGGCACATTTAGCTGATTAGTCCAACCTACGCTCTGTAGATATTAGTTCAACCTACGCTCTGTAGATATTAATCAACACTCTGAAGTTCGTAGATATTAGTTAAACATATGCGCTGTAGATATTCGTCAGACATACAGGCTGTAGATATTCGTATCTGGAGTCAGTCTAGATAGTTACAAAATAACATTTTCTTGAAAGTATTATGAAATCTGACTGTACTTGTCAAGATTAACCCTTAAAAATAAATATAATTAATTTAAAAAAAAATAATAATAATAATTTTACGGAAAAAAATTTATATATTTTTGGAAAGTACTTTATCGCTTGTCTGAATTCTTGACATTATCAGTTCCAATTTTGAAAATGATGCTTTAAATTTTTTTTAAATATCGGAGTTCATTGAACCGGGATTATTATTACTCACAGATTGACAGACCCACAGCTGATAATAATAATATGTTTGATAATAATCACCATAATATCCACGAACACGCTTTGGTTTTCTTGTAATTTTATTTGCATCGCATGGTTACCGTCTTTACCACACACCATATTATCAAATAATGTGTTTAAAATATGTAAAGTTTTTGAAGGGTACGTTTTAAGATTTTCACGGCCAAAAGTATTTTCGTTATTTGTTTTTGGGGTGTTATGCCGTGTTGCGCTACCTCCTTCTTTTGCCAACGTTTCGGACAGCGTTGCAGTGTCCATCATCAGGGCAGATCCGATATTGAAGGGTGTTTGACGGCCGGCGTAGTCCAGCGGTAAGGCTCTTGACTCGCACGCCGAAGGTCGCAGGATCGAATGCCGGCGTGGCAAATAAATTTTATTTGATTAATTTGTGTTATTTCACAATTTATTCATTTAAAATAATATACGTGTAGAATATTTGCGGCACGTTCCAGAATAGAAGTTACTCTCAGAATAGCCATGTACTTCCCCACCTTCCTCTCTCCCATCTCCTTCCCCCCCCCCCCCCCCCCCACTACCTTCAGCCTCACAGGAGACCCCAATTAGGGATGCCATAGTCTCACTGGCTCCAGGCGGGAGCAGTTTGAGACTCTTGTGAGATTTTCACATAAAAAATATGAATACCTCTCACGGAAAAACAGTTAAAAACTCTTGGTCAAGTTAGTGGTTGAGCTGTCCAAAGTATCGGTTTCCAAATTGACATCGCCGATTCGATCGTAAGGCTAAGATCTGTGCCATTGCACAAGAAACATGCTGGGATGCGGGTATGAGTATCTACCGTCGTCCCGGGAACCATTTGTTTGATAACCAACACCTCTGACATAGGTCACCCCAAGTGGTTCGCTACGTTTGGTGACTTAGCAGGGGTGCCCGAGTTCATGAGGTGAGGATTGTCAAGGTCTTGGCGTGGCGTGCCGGATCGAGAGAGACTGGTTGAGGAGGTCACTTGACATCTCCAGCCAGAATCCCTCGACCCATCGCCCTGCAACGCAGTTGAAGGGATGGATTCATTCATCCGTCACTCCTGGACACACTGACCCCCAAATTCCTGCCCACCCCTCAAACGTATTTCCCAGAACTTCTTCTTATTCCTTTCTTTAAAAAAACCATCCACACAGCAACCCCTAAGAAGACATTGGCATTGAGGGAAATTATTTTCCTGAGGGTCTCCTGTGTGCCTCTTCAAGCCATTCTTCAACCCATTGATAATTCGCTTCCTCCCGCCCTTAACTTAACCAATTCCGCTATCTGTACACTATAGAGACTAGATAGGGGCGCTCTTGTGAGACAAACATAAAAAAATAAATTTGCGACATGTTCCAAAGTTCCAGAAAAGTTGCTTGATATGATTTAGCAGTATTTAGTGTAAAGTAATGAATATGCCGCTATTTGCCGATTTCCCTATACCACATATCTTTCCACTTCACTCTTTCCCATTCATTTTAGCTCGCAACATACTCCAATTAGGAATGCCATAGTCCCAGGGGCGGGTCTAAAGCATTCCACCAAACTGCTGGCCTCTGGGGCCAAATACAAAATTAGGGTAATGTAATGAGTATAATGACTGTAAAGATGTTGTTGATAACACACCATTCAATAAATATAAACAAGTCATTGCTCAATTTACATCGGAAAGGAGAACATGAAATTTTTTTTTATTATGAATACCTCACAAAAATCCAAACTGCTCCCGTCTGAAGCCAGCGAGACTGAATTGTAGTGGAGAGAGGAAGGAGATAAGGAAGAGGAAGGTGGGGAAGTACCTGGCTATTCAGATCTGGTCACCAAACACGGCTAATGCCATTTCATTTCTGAATGGTGGTCTTACACCAGGGCGATACTGAGAGTATCTTCCACTATGGAACGTGTCGCAAATATACTATATATTATTTTTAATGAATAAATTGTGAAATAACACAAATTAATCAAATAAAATTTATTTGCCACGCCGGGATTCAATCCCTCGCGAAGAGCCTTACCGCTGAACTACGCCGGCCGTCTAATTTTAAAACACACTGTTTAATTAAATTAAATTAAATCTTGATTTTATTAAACAAACTACGTATCTCTGCTTCGACTAATCTTACCAATGTATTGTACTTTTCCTAATATACTATTTTTCCATCTTGCATGGTAGAGTATTTTGTTTGTATTTTATTTCGTTCTTAACTTTGCTTTTGTTTTAGATTTTGTTTTTGATTTTGTTCTAGATTTTGTGTTGATTTTGTTTTTTTTACTTTGACGCATGACGATGACGCGGAAATCCCACAGTAGGTACGAGACAATTCCTATACCTACAAAAGTTTTGTTGATCACGTCGGGGTCACCAATTATGGGGGTATTGATGCTGTTAGCATTGCCGCATACTTACGGCCTTTTGCTAAACCAAACCTGGAAAGGACACGCAATAAATAGGCCAACAGAACTAGCTCAGGAAGCCGGCGCAAGCAAGGTTCCTCTTAAAACCAAGGCGAGTGTTGTGGTTCGCTTGTGAATTCCTCCTCCTCCTTTCCTCACAATCTTCAGGTCTCTTTCCTCAATCAGAACACAGTTTTGCACGTAAAGGGTTTATTCATTTAGAAGGAGACATGGTTTTACAATTGCCAGCCTCGGCAAACTACACATGGGTACTTGCTAGGACTAGTATTCTAACATGGCGGGGAACTTCTCTCTCTCAACTCTCCACACGTGATAGTGAATTTAAACGCGGGATGTAGCACACAAAAGGGGGCAAAGATTCATTTTACTCACAAAGCAGGAAATGAGGTAGTCGTCAGACAGGCTACTGGTGGGCTGGAGCCTTCTCGTGCACAATACACATTATAGAAACAATCACGAGTTTTTAGGTTCTCGAACAGCGCCGCGGCGTAATCACTGTGGACACTGTTTTGTCAAGCCCGAGACCAGCGGGGGAATGAATGCCGGGTGCCGATCGGCACTCGGGCCACGGACCTCCGCGTGCGGAGAGGGGGGCGGTGCGGCGAGCTGTGCACTGGGACCCAATTCACTAACTCCTCGCAACAGGAATAAAGGACTCTATTCTTTATCTTTTGTAACGTAACAATGCTAACTCTTCATTAGCCCATAAAGGTCGCCGGATTAATTATAAATGATAACACTCACATTTGAAGATTTAATATTTTATTTTAAGTTGCAATAAAATTACCGACGATAATTATTATCAGAAGTTCCACGGGAGATTTGGAAGAGGTACCACAAAGAAAGGCCGGAAAATAATTTAAATGGGGTATTTACAGTACCTTTCCACAAGTATTTTGGCCTCAACTCCAAAATAAAGTTTAGTATGAAAAAGGCCACGCATTCGTTCCTCGTTTTTTCATAAAATCACATTAAAATAAATAGTTCCGCTCTCCCCCAAGGGCCCCTAGTATATATTTGCTGACTGCCTTTTGAGTCTTCGAAATGCCTGCCTGCATGGTCCCACTGGCTCTGCTCAGATGGGACAGATTCTTGTGCGGGAGTCACAGGAAACACACATTTTAAATTTATTATAACGTCATCCCTTGCCGAGTTTTCCGTTAAGTCCACCCCTGTGACAGCCCATAAGAGCCCTCTTGCCGCATCAGGCGACCGGGAACTAATGCCGCGTTAAACGTATTGAAAGTGGGTCGCACGAACGGGGAGCTTTTAGCTAAATGCACACAAAGGTTTTATCAAATATCTGTGTTTTTAAACCGTGATCCCTGGGCAGCGTTTGGCTGCTAAATTGCGCTTAAATTATGGTTCATTGTAATGTGTACTTTGTGAACAGCGAAATATCGACCCTTTGGAATAACAGTAAGCTACTTTAGAGTTCATTATCGTACGACGTTATCGCGATAGTTGGAACTTTGTTATTCCAAAGGGATGATATGTAGAGAAAGATTTTGATCTATCGCGGTAACGTCATGCGATAATGGGATCTATAGTAGCTGACTATAGATCCCGCAACAGATGGAACCTTGTTATTCCAAAAGGTCGATATGTAGAGAAAGATTTCGACCCTTTGGAATAACAAGGTTCCATCTATCGCGGTGGGATCTATAGAAAGCTACTTTAGAGTTCCTTATCGGGTGACGTTACCGCAACAGATGGAACCTTGTTATTCCAAAGGGTCGATATGTAGAGAAAGATTAATTTGTAAATATTCTCCGTATTTCCAAAAAAATTAAGGCCCTGTTGTTTCGCTGAAATTCACGAGTGTCATAATAGTGTGTCAAAAATCAGTCTTCAAATGGCCGTCAGAGCCATTTTGTTTTTTGATATTTGAAAAGTACCTGTTAAAGGTCAATTCTAGGTGTGTTTGAACTTTTTATAAAATTGTAATAATAATGAATAATGACTAACTTAACGACACGATGGTTAACCTCTTCTATTGATCACAATTCGTTTAAAAACTGAAAACAAAAAAAATCGGCATTTAACGGAAACCGTTCCACTGTCAAAAAAAAACAAAATGGCGCTGAATAGCAATTAGATGACAACGATATATTTGAATTTCTGTGAAACAACCCGTCTTAAATAAAACATTTTAAAAAATTGCTAATTGTTAGCTTAGTGATAACTTTCATTTCTCTGAAGGTAAAATAATATCTCAGTTAACATAATAAAAAATATATCATGCGTCAAAGTAAAAAAACAAAATCAACACAAAATCTATAACAAAATCTATAACAAAATCAAAAACCAAATCAAAAACAAAATCTAAAACAAAAGCAAAGTTAAGAACGAAATAAAATAAAAACAAAGTACTCTACCTTGCAAGATGGAAAAATAGTAAATTAGGAAAAGTATATATATATATATATCATTAAAGAAGAAGATAACACTAATAATCTAAACGAAAATATGAAAGAGAATAAGAAACAGAAAAATAAATAGATAACGAAAAAAAATTGTCGAAGATAATATTGTTAATTCTAAAAAAAAAAAAAAAATATCAGTTTGGCAAATATGACGGTTTGATAAGAGGTGGCAGTGGCCTAATTGGTAAGGCGTTCATTCCGGTAAGACAAGAGGTTGTGGGTTTGAGTCCTAATTGCGACCGTTATCTTTTTATTTTTCTGTGTCTTGTTCCCTTTCGTATTTTCGTTTAAATTATTTATTAGTATTATATTCTTCTACAATGATATATTATTTTTTTTAATAATTTATTTTTTTATTATGTTAACTTAGATTCATTGATCTATTAATATTATTTTACCTTCAGAGAAATGAAAGATTTAAAAAAAATTATTCTAGTTCTCGATTCCCGTTTTCCCCAGAGGGTGGAAATTTTATCTGCGTTGCGCATTCAAATATTTACCGCCGTTAAAGCTCGCTTCTCTGGATACAAATAAACGAAAATTATCGGATTTCGCATTCGATTTTGGCAATTGGCTCATTGCTTATTGACCCATGGTAATTTTGTAGCCTGATCGAAATCAAGGAATAATATTGGTATATAAATTTATCAACGTTTTATGACACTCCCTCGATAATTCGTTTTTATATTATTTTATAACATTTAAAATCTGATAGTATTAATAGCCTAGCTACTGTACGGTTCAAATTTAAGAACCCGACTTCGAATACATCTCTGACGCCGCGCCTTATGAAAAACCATCTTCGTACTTGAAGTTTGTCAAAGAATCGAATTCAAAGCAAGTAGCCAATAGTGCCAGAAGATGGCGCCAATTATATTAACAGCAAGCGTGAGGAAAGTCGGTGGGCAGGCGTAAGTGCTATTGGATTTGTAATTTTGTGAATCTCTCTGGGGATAGAGAGATTGATGGTAATATGATTATTGTAACTGGCAGTTGTGAATAATAATACCACGCGTCTATGTTGATATATCTATTCGACGCACAGTGATTCGTTTCATACATGCTAGACGCTAAAAACTCTTACACATGATTAAATTATTTTTAACCCTCTATTGAGGTGTAGTCAACACTAATTTTATGAAAATTAGTGTTAAAAATAATTAATTTATTTTTTTTTCGTTTTTTTTATTATTTTTTTTTTATAATTTTTAAATAATGTGTTAATAGAGTATTTGAGGTTTATAATAAAACAATTATATGTAAAAAGTAAAAAAAAAAAAGTGTATTTTGAGTGTAATAAATTGCTAAAATTGCGCTCAAATTAAGGCTTATTTTCAAAGATATAAGCCTTATTTGATTTTTTAACTTTTTTTCACCACTTGCACTGAGCTTATCAAGTTCAAATGTACTTAAAATTTTGTTAAACATTCCCTCAAGCCTTTTTTTTCTTCGGCAAACTCTTCCATGTCACGAACAATTCCAGCCTGGAAATCTCGTATGTGGTTCCTGTAAAATGAAAAAATGGTAATAATGTGGATTGGTGTGGGTTTTATTGAAACTGATATGAATAGAATATTAGTTGCACTATTTAAAAAAAAAGAAAAAAATTGCGATTTTGATACACTCTCTGAGATAAACTCACGAGAAGATAGAAATTTAACATTTTTTAGGCCAAAAAAAAAACACAAAACTTATTTATTATTTAAAAAACAACTAAAATTATTTACACTAAAGTATTAAGAAAAAACTTTAAAACATACCTTCCAAAGTAGCCTCCATTTTACAGAACCGAAAAAAAAGCACTTTTCAAACGAAGTACACAATTTTAAACTTCGAGCTATAACCAGCGAATAAATGCAAATGATAATTTCAACACACATTATCCGACTTTAGGCCTCTGGTATGAGTAAATGCGTGCACTAATCACCCCAATTAAGCATGCATCTGTCTATCTGGTAATGTCGCCATGACGTCATTGTTTGGGAATTCAAAAGTGACCCTTTAGCGTCTAGCTTGTATGAAACGAATCACTGTGCGACGTCATTGAATGTCGCGGTTACTTTGTCCCGGTGACTAGCTGTCACTGGATCGCCTGAGATTATTTTTCCGAGGAACCGGCTAGGCTATTTTTGGTACCAGATCCAATCGGATTTATAAAATGGTCACCAAAACTTAAACTGGACGAAGCCGAACCAAATGCCGTCCGCAGGGCCAAGCATCAAAAACCTGCGGAGCGGGTTTTTAAATTCTAGTGAATAAATAAATAATAACTGCTAGTTAAAACTTCTTTTAATAACTTTTAAAGTTATAAGAAAACAAGATTTTATTTTTAATTTACGAAAGGCATCAACTCGTATTTATTAAAAGTTTTGTTATTTAAATAATTTCCTGCTTGCCTTCCGAGATTTTCCGCTTTCCAAAGGTAAAAAAAAATATTTTCTTCTCATTTTTCTAAATATCTTCTAAATAATAATTACAATCTTAAAAACGATATTTCGCTAACTTCTTTGCATGTAGAAGAAGGGGCCGTAAGGCGTAAAGTGAATCTTTTACAGCGATTTAAAAATAATTAAAATTCTAATAACCCCAGCTTTGATCTTATTAAGAGGGCATTACCAGAGAAAACCAGAAATATGTCATTTTCAAATCAGATTTTAGACGTATTGACTCTTTTCCACAAAAAATTATTATTTAATTATTTCGAAAGATTGTTCTTTTATCTAGCATTCGCATGTAATAAATTTTGAGAAAATTTTTTAATTTTTAGTATAATAAGGGTTATTCCATAGGTCGTTGGCAGATTTGTTAAATTTTCAAAAAAGATTTTGTATTATACCACACCCATTTCAAATAATATAATCATGAAGTAAAATAAATCAATACATTATCTAGCAAAGTTATGTCTTAGAATTTTAATTTTAGTTTCAATAAAATCATTAAAAAATATGTACGTATATGTGTTTCTTGACGAAAATTGGTCCATTTGTGTATTTATTTGCGCACTTACAAACTAATATATTTCCGATTTTTTTAACATTCTTATTAAATTTAGACAAATACTTATAATCAAAAAATAATTACAAAAAGTACATTATTTTAATAGTTTTATCATCACGCCTTTCAGCATTTTTGGATGAAGGTATAAATTAAAGCTAATTTGGATTAAAATAAATTCGATATTGAGTTATAATTTAAAAAAGCTGGTACGGAGAATAATTAATCTTTCTCATTGTAACCGTCCTGCACGATCGTAAGAACAATTTTCGACGAAATGTGGATTTTCGTCCGCTGGCTGGTTAAACGCTCTTAATGATTTAACATTATTTTTCACTCGCAGTTGTTAAAAATGTTCACGAAAAATAATGTTAAAATAAATCATAACGTCGCGTCGCGTCGGAGGTAAAACCTTTCTCTTATAAAACATTAAAAGATAACCACACACATCTATCAATTCCTGATGGGCAAACAAGAGAGTACCTTTATTAACACCATGGAAATAAAAAACTTTCATGGAAAACTTGCGGAGTAAAGTTCTAGTAAAGGTCTGCGTGAGATCTGTGCAAACTCGAACTTTAAAACCGAGCTATGATAAAAGAACGGTTTTTTGTAGACATGGATCTTAATATGGGTACAAATTGACCATTTATAGAGACCATCGCACTTTTCTTTTTTATGTCCGTATGCGCAAATAGATTTTTTTTATGTTTCCATGGACACAAATCATTTTGTTTTTTATTTATTATGTTTTGGAGAAAAAATGTGATTTTTTAAAGTTTAATAAGCAAAACTCATTGTAAATGTGTTGAATATTATCTTCATTTCAGTAAAGTTTTTTTTTTCTTTCTAGTTTCAGCCACAATGAGGCGAGCTTCTCTGACTCCGATGTCCAGCATCGGACAGGAGCCACTGATAGTGGTGGAGGAGTCCGGCTGCCAAGAAGAGGATGAACCTCGCTCCGACACCTCCTCGCCTCGCCGCAGTCTGGACATCGACTCTCCGCAGAACCCCTATCTGCTGAGTCCATGGCGGGACCCGCGCGAGACCCGCAAGCACTCGCTGCCCACCCCCGCCTGCACCTCGGGCATCACGGCCTCGCAGGTGCGGCGCCTGTCCGAGCGCGGTGGGGAGGGCAGCGGGCCCTCGCCGCGGGAAGCCGCTTTCCTCGCCACCCTCAGCACCGCGCCCGCCCCGCAGCCCGGGGGACGTCGCCACTCTGTGGTCACCATCTCCCGCGTGCCGCCCGCCCTCTTCGGCCGGGGGCGTCGCGAGTCCGTGGCCGCGGTCCCTTGCCGCGGAGGGCGCGCGGGCCCCCCGGCCACTGACCGCCGAGGAAGCTCGCACAACCTCGCGCTGGACATCATGGACGATATCGTAACGGCCCGCAAGGTTCGCATGAAGCTGTGGAACACATCCGACGAACGAGTTTGCGAAGTGCAGCCGCTCGATGAAACCGACTTGCGCGCTCCGCAGCGCTATACTCACGGTAGGCGCTACTCCGACTTTGTGGGTTGTGCGCCTCCCATCCTACCCACAATTCCGAGCCGCCGCCGAGCCTCCGAGCAGCCTCCCGGTCCGCCGCCCATCCCGCCCCGTGCCCACGAGCTGGTGGGGGGGATCGTGTGCTCCAACACGGATCTCATATCCATCCTCACATCGCTGACCTCATCGGCCACTGAGATTAACCGCTGCGATGATAAAGGAGTTGGGCCCGTCAAGATAGAAATCTCGAAAAGGGCAACCCCCCTCGAGAGTCGGAGGAGCAAGTTAATAAATAGTCGGTCCAACAGTTTCGACGCATCCGTGCTTGACGGGGTGAACCGATCAGCCAAGGGAGGTGCGGTCAGTCCCTCCAGCTGGTTCGTCAAGCGACACCAGACTTTAGCCAACAAGAAGAACGACATTAACCAAGCTCAGATTATAAAGCCGATAATCACCTTCTCAAGGGACGGTGTCCCCCGCGCCAAGTCCCTCAGAAAGGTGGAAAAGGTGTCCCCGGGGATCCCCAAGGTGGTGTGGGACAAGCCCAGCGGCTCCGTTGTAGACGCGCAGGTACTCGGCAGCGCCATCGAGGTGTTCTTGCGGCAGTCCGGAGGGCCCGAGGCGCCTCCCACCACGGTGCAGCCGCCCGCCCCCACGCCCTCTCCCTCCCAGGGCGCCATCCCCAAGGTGAAGATCGACCCCCGGCCCACGCAGAGCAACTGGTATTCTGGCAAGTCGGAAGAAGAAGACTCTACGGATGCGTGTGACACGTCGCTCTGTTCTACGCTAAAGGATCTGTTCGTCAAATAAGTTTTCGGGAACGATATAATAAATCCTCGATCGACTGTCAGTGTAAATAGTTTCCATGAAGTTCTATCCTGTTAGTTTCTATGTTAATGGTAGTATTCTGAGAGAAGGAAAATGATTATCTCTAACGGTTGGTTATTGTATATTACTATGTTGAGACTGGACTAGTGCTAATTGCTAAATACCCTACTGTTACTGTGTATACCTACCTGTTAATTTACATCTCTAAGGATCGTTGGCTTTGAAAAAAGCATATTTTGGATGTTTTGAGTGTTACCATTGTAATAGTATGTAAATCTGATAGGAAATGTTTAAATCAACCCCTCCCTTTGTTCATTAATATCGATGTTTGTAGAGTTATCCTTGTACTATAATTTGTACATTTATTTCGCATTACCAATAAAAGTTTTTAAAATTTTTACACAATTGAAAAACCACCGTTTTCTATATAATTACGATTGTTGATAAGTTGTGTAAAATTTAAAACACGTTTATTCGTAAGGGGGACTGTATATATACCACGGTTGTTTATAGCAAGAAGGAAACAAATATTTGTAAATTTTTATTTATCCGTTGTGTAAAGTGTTCCAATTTTTGTAAATTTCAATATTTTACAAAAAAATTATTGTTTTCAAATTTAATTTGTAGAACTCAATTTTGATTTAAAGTTTTTTTTAATAATATCATTATTTAATTTATAATAAAAAAAACAGTTAATTTATAAACAAGTTCCAGTTTATAATTATTATTACGCATGACAGCTATTTTGCCTTCCGAAATCACTATCAACTTCGAAAAGCGAAACGGCTGTTAAATGTAATAATAATCACACAGCAGAACTTGTTTATACAGAAAAGTTTTTTTTTGTTTAAATTAAATAATAATGAATAAACATTAACAAATCAAACTTTTGAAATTTTTTTAACAATTACAGAATGGTGATTTTTTTGTATGGACAAAATTACGTGTATTACTAATCTAGACTTCCATAGAAAGCAAAATAATTTGTCATTCGAAACTTTCACTGTTACTTTGTTATAACATCACTCATCAATCTATGTTAATAATATTTTAAATGTTCGCCAAGTTTTATCTCGTCTGCGTAATATTTTAAAACTGGAGCCCTAGCATGGTGAATTCGGCAACTTTACAATATCGGATCGATACGCGTAACTTCCGATGATTTTATATCGATATCCCTAGCACGGTTTCACCGTTGACAACCGAACAGATAAGGAATAAATAAGAAATCGATATACGCACGGCAATTATGTAAAAATATTAATAAATTGACAAAGTTGAATTGAAATTCTAACCTTAATAAGCATTGGCAGTCCGAATTTACTTTTTGACACTGAACAGGAGTTAATTGTATTTTGGTTATATTTCAGCCACTTTAAATTGGTCGCGTCTTGGTTGAATTATTTATGTCTATGGATCGCGTTTACGACTTATTTCAATTTTAAAAGTTTCGTTGGTTGAACGCAACCGAAAATTATCTGATATTATGGAGTTTGGGATAAAACTTTTCAATCGTCGCGCGTCAGTCAGAATATATCTTACCAATTGTTTACCGTGATCTCAAATATTGATAACCGACCATAGATGATGGTTTTGGTCAATATCGTATTGATATACGGTTTTATCAATCGACCATGCTAGACTTTCTTGTTCATCGTCTGGACAGCGTCTTAAAAATCTCACTTTATACCTACTAATGCGCAGTTTTCTTATTTCGTGTATTAGGTAGGTATTATTTACCTGAAGATATTTTTTTATTGTGATTTATTTTTCTGATTATAAATACATGCTTTTAAGAAGCCGAAAAGTTTATTTATTCAGGTGAATTGGTACTATATTTTCTCATGGCATATTATATTACTTGTTACTGCTATTTATAATTCAATCCTTTTGACGTCTCTATCATTGGTAAATCTCGTATTGATTTATTATATTTGTGATAGTACTTATCGATTGTATCCATGAACGAGAAGCCTATTACATACATACAAAGATACTCGATCTGCATATTATCGTAATTATTACTTGAAGGAATTGTTTACAAAGCGAAATTACGGAGTAATTCTGTTGGATCCATTTCTTCATTGATGTTGGGTATATTGGAATGATTGCAGAGCTAGAAGAACGTTAATTATTACGATGTCGCAATGTAAGGAATGCCGCAAGGAAGCCAAATGGAACCATGATAAAAAGAAAATAAATGAATGGTAACATGATAATATATAAATCTAAGATTTCATCTGGATGGCATTAAATGTTTTTTAAAAACCTGGTGCTCTGTTCAATTACTGATATTTCATCCAAATCCGTGTATAAGAAAGAAATAATAGAGAAGCATATAGAAGATATTATAACCGTAAATGGAGTGTTAAAGTCGACGTTGACATTGCACAAAGCATTCACTAACCACAGCAAAGTATGCAGTGTTTTTTTTTCGATTTCCACAACTTTTTTGGTCGCTTCCTTTTTTCAACGCATATGTTCACAGTTCAAAACGGCCAATAATGCATAAAATTTCTCGCAATCGAACGTTGTTCAAATAACATACATAAATTTTCGTGAAATTGAATCCTATTATACTGAGTAAAGTCCATATTGCGCAATTATACACATATACATTATACAAGCACGTCCGGAAAGAGAGTTAATCAAAACGCACAATTGTTGAATTCACATGTTTATGTCAGTATTGATTTGAATATTATGTTTAGAAAGGAAACATAATATTTATTTGCGGAAATTTCCAATTCATTACATTGATATATTTTGTAAATAGTTAATTACAGTTCATATTCATGGTGAAATTATTATGTTCATTGTAAATCATCAGGATATTGTTTTCTGTATTATTTTTTTATCAATATCTTCAAAAAGATCAAACCTTTCCATGGAATTTCGATGCAGGCATAAATATGAATATTTCAGAAATAAAATAAAATTCCTGCTCGTAACTTAGTGGTATGGATTATGAATCGATAAGACCAATATTATGACAATGACCAAGATGGTTATTAAAAAAAAGCGTGCAGGTTTATACAGGGTGTAACAAACATCACGTACCCGAAGGATTTTAACAAAAGATTCCTGAGCATTTTTGGAGTAAAAAATGTGGTCGTCAATTTTCTGTCCATGACCTTTTTTCTATTAAAAACATTAAAAATATTTTTTCATTATATAACTGACTAGTTAGGAGAGTAGTGCATTTATAGCCTAGCAGTCACTTGATAAGCGTTGCGTCTCGTTCTAACAGCATCTTAACACACAAAACAGCGCGCATATCGCTCAAAGACATCGCGATGGGATATATCCCATAGCAATGTGAATGTGAACAGTGCGTGTGATTGAAAAAAAAATAATAGAAAAAAATATCATTGGACAGCAAAATGACATCTACATTTTTTACTCCAAATATGCACAGGAATCGCTGGTTAAAAACCCCCGGGTTCGTGCTGTTTTTTGTACAACAAGTTATGGTTTGTTATATTAAGTAAGATCGAAAGATTTGTTATGTGCAATATTTTTATATTTATTTTATTAAAACCCAAGTGAAAATTCTCATTCCCATTAAAAAGTTAAACATTTTTTAATATTTATAGCTTTAGATTTGATGTTATAATCGATGTTGAATTTGAACTAAATGTAAAACTATCACAAACACGTTTGTAGGTATATAACACCAGATTCGTTAAAAATAAATATAACAAAATCAATGTGTGTTAGCGTCTCTTAAAATAAACATTTAATTACTTGTATTCTTCTCATCGTGTAGCAAAGCCCTCCAAAATTGGCTTAAGTCCAACAATGCCCCGCTTTCTTTAAATAATTAGCTTAAAAGTTGCTTATGTGTAACGTGTAAGAACTAAAAACGCAAAATATCCAAATGGCTATCAATAAATTATCGAGTTCACAAGTATCTATTAAATGATATTTTTCCAATCATGTAAGAAAAAAATCATTCTCATAAATCCAGCTTTCGACAGACAGTGAAATCAAGGAAAGGGCTCTTTCATCAGGAAAGCAAATGATGAACAAAAATTTTAGGGAAAAAAACGGGAGAATCGTAATTTACCGACTGAGAACAGGAGAATGTTTTACCGACTGAGAACAGAAGATTTTTTTACCGATTGAGAACATGAAATTAGATATACCATTTGAAGTTTAAAAAAATACCGGGAAAACTATTGTGCAGATCTCCATACTTAATTTTGCAGTCGGTGTTGTCGCTAGTGTGGATTTTATACGTGTAAGTGTAAATAAATCAAATAATTTTTAAAAGGTGTTCTTTGGTGTTTTTAGTTTCTCTTTTGGTCATCTGCAAAGAAAAGCAGGTATGTCAAGCTGCATAACCTGTGCTTATCTCTACAGGCAACCAAAATAGGAATTTCAATTTTTTTAATCATTGATTATTTTTATTCACAAAATTAACACCTCACAATCTAAAGTCATGACTTCCGACTGTATCGATAAGTATACCGATCTCTAATGTTGACTTTACCAGGATGGCCAAAATACATATTTGTTCATTATAGAAAACGTAATGAAATAGTTTCTTAAGAAAACAGAATTACTTATATAGAGTAGGTAAATGTTTATTTTTCAGAAATCCAAGATAAATTTGTGAAATTGATCTTTGTGATTTTACATCAGAATTTATTTATTTGACAGTTTCAAATATTTCGTCTAATTTTGGCATTTTCAAAACTAAAATCCTCTGCTAAAATAACATAGAACGAAATTTTCGACACTTTTAGAAAAATAAATTATATAGAATCACAAATCGTTTACAATTTTTACAAAAAAAAAAAACTATTTTTAAAATACTTGTTTGATGTGACAATCCTCTGTAAATAAAATTCCTAAAATGTTTCAGAAATATATTATGTAATTAAAATACTATTATATAAGCAAGAAATTTATCAGAAATCGTTTCTTATTTTCATTGTGCCTAACACTGTCAAAATATCATATTTTTACTTAACGGATGTATGAACAGTAAAAATACTTATTTTTAATAACCAAAGATATTTTTTTTTTACACAAAACTTTGAATTGTGTACTTTTACCAATAAATTTATTGAGTACATGAGTTGGTAATTAAATATTAACATTATTTTCAGCTAAATGGTAAACACAATCATCCTAAATTTTTGTACACCTTCTTACTTATTAGATTGCCGATTCAATGTGGTGTGGCAAGACTGGCCTTAAAAGGAAACCCGGTCGCTAAGAAATTTGAACCATAGGTATTTTATCAAACTATGATAAATATATGTCACTGTTGCTCTTACTCTCCCAAATACTGAGCAAAAGAGACAACTGCATCTCAGGCTGATAATACCTAATTAAAATCATAAAAATCGAAGTTTTTTATTCCGCATTTTCTCTCCTCCAAAACTGTACCGACTTTTAATATGTTTTTACTAACTGTAGGTATTAAAACAAAATAGTCTATGTCCATACGTTTAGCTTTTTTTAACGTTGTCTAGTTTGCATACTGAACGTCTGTAAATGGCGTTCAAAGCAAGCAATTTTAAGGAATTTTGGGATTCTAACATACATTATAAGAAGTAACTTTTCCATTCAAACTTTTCCCAAATTTCCTCTCTAGACACCGTGTGCAAATATGTTTTAATGTAATATAGATATCAACTGCTGACATTTCCCTACTTTTACTGGGAGTTTTATCATGTTAATTCTCGGAGTTTTGTAAAATACTTATCATTCAAATTTCTCGATGCCCGCGTTCCTCTTAAGCCTGGTTTAACGCCATTTTAACCATACACTGCACACCCCGTGGAAATAAGTCATGTTTTTAATTTAATCGCGTTATATTTACACATCTGTTATACGTAAGGGGGTGTTAATTTATTAAATAGCAAGTACAAACCAAAACTTTTAATACTATTCGAAAGCCTTCATTTTTTCGCCTTAAAAATGCAGTATTTCAGTAATATAAAAATATATATTTTTTAAACTACATTAAATTATTTGATGGCATGAACTTCTTTCGATTACAATAACTTTGTGTCATATTATTAAGAGTATTTACAGGTAACGGTTTTTTTAGAGGTATAGAAGTACAAAATGAGAAAAAGCCATGGTATTGGCTTTATTGGTAATAGATACGATATAATTTTATGCCAGTTGTGTTTAAATATAACTTCGAACATACTCTTCTGGGCACCGCGGCTTGCTCGAATAAAGCGCAATCTAGAAGTCCAATTTTCGACCCTTTTTCT
Source organism: Limnephilus marmoratus (assembly GCA_917880885.1). Taxonomy (NCBI): domain Eukaryota; kingdom Metazoa; phylum Arthropoda; class Insecta; order Trichoptera; family Limnephilidae; genus Limnephilus; species Limnephilus marmoratus. Next base: position 50,129,740 of record OU862914.1, on the reverse strand, counting down.
CGAGCTGCTGGGATCGGCTGGAATGATGGCTTCCAAGTCCTCTACCTTCTCTGATTTATTAGCGAAGACCAGCGACTTCACAAGTAACCCCAGAAAATAACCCAAAGTCGTCAAATCAAACGATATTGGAGTCCAATTCAAAGGTGAGCCTCATCGAATGTTTCCCCCAGTCAATTGATTGTGGCACGCGCTGTGTGACATGTTGCGTCGTCTTGTTGAAACCAAAGCTCTTTCACATTAATGTAATCCAATTGGTGAATGAAAAAGATAGAAATTATGAATCTATAGCGCTCTCCATTAACTGTAACACTCTGAAGTGAAGAAAATCCACAAGCCATCACTGAGACGCCGTTACATTCGCAAAGTCACTGTTTGGTGTGCTTTATGGGATAATCCGACAGTTGATCCATCGAAAATTGGCCCCCGAAATGATATTTATTATACTATATATATAAAATTATATTTTTTGCGCATTATTTACCAATTTTGAATGTAAAATCGACTTCAAAAATACCTTCAATAATAAGTCGATATGAATATCAACCGAATTTATATATCTACGTTGTCAATTTTTGTACTTCTACGCTGGTAAATACAGTATATAGACAAGTAGTTTCATCCGTGATGCATGTGAATGAAGATATGTTTTATACTTTTGTTATTCGGCGGTACATTCTCTCTATACACCCCGTCGGGGTCACTTAGTTATGTTTTGTGTAAGTGGGTATACCTATTTTCCCTAAACCGATTGCATATTGTATGTAAGTACGCCGGGAAGCCAATTGTCGGCGGATCAACCGTCATGGTACCGCTTTATGGGCTGGTGGAATCATTGGTCCATATTTTTTTTTTAATTATATAAAGTACATAAGGGGGGTGTTTCTTGTGTCGCAATGTAACAAGTAACGACAGGACGCCCTTTCCACTATGATTATATTTTTCATTTAAAATTATTGTTTACCTACCAGCGTGTAAAATTAAATTGTTTACGTTTCCAATCCTAACCTATGTTAAAAAATATTACTACACACTGTTTTAACAATTAATTCAGTTTTCCTAAATATTTGTTTAAGAAATGTGTGCCTATTGGGATGTGAATGAACTGTTTGTTAACAATACCTATTTATTTTAAGAGACTTTTGTAATTTTGTCATTAAAACATCTGTGCAATATTTAAATGGTGTAATACCACAGGAGATTAAAATCTATTTATGGGGATTATTCGAAACAGATTTACAACCTGAAAAAGAAAATAATGGTTGTCCGACTTATCATGAGCGATTATAAATTTTGTTATTAACCCGTCAGGCTAATTTGTTCGCTTTTCGAAACAACACAATGACATGTAGGTCTCATAGAAATCATTGTATCTCCATTGCTATAATGGCTAGAAATATGATCTAAACTGTGTTAGAAAGAGAAAACACCACGCTTCCGACCGTAATTTGAAAAAAAAGTGAAACTTCTGTAATTTTTAATTAATTATTTTTACACGAAACGACAAAAAAGTGAGTTGACGATAACGTTTCTAATACATTTGCCTTTACCCATCATTTTTTTTCGTTATCACTATTAGTATTTAAAGTCAGAAAAAAGGTAAGGCGAGCCATTTTTAAAACTTTTTTATGTTTGCATTAAAAATTTTAGAATTTCAAAAATTATATATGTTTATTTCGAATTATAAAAATTTAAATCGTATTTCACCGTCTTTCAAAAACAGTTTTTGTTTTCGGAAGCGTTTAGAAATATTCCATTAATTTAAATTTTATTGCAAAGCGAAATATTTTGACCTTCCTACAAAATAGACCTGAGGCCTGGGGGTTAATTTATTTTTTTTATATCTTGTCTTATTAGAGGTAAAATCACAAAGAGGAAATTTATAATTGGATTATTTTTGGTATACATACTTAGGTATTTCACACGTACAAACTGATGGAACGCTAACTATCGATTTCCAGAAAATGAATAAATAATAGAAACAAAGAGAGATGGAGATACTTCTTTGAAGAGTGCCGACAGTCGCCAACCTATGACCGAACTTCACAAACTTTCAAAGTGGCGTAGCCAATGAAAGTTATGCATTTGATGTGTAGGTAGAAGCAAAGGCGGGGCGCCGCTGTGCGTGTATGCGATTTGCTGTAGTATGGGTGAACGAGGTTGGCGACACTTTTGTGCGCGCGGTTTCATAATGACATAGGATCTTGGCCCATCTTTCTTGTTTCTATTACTTGTTTATAGTTCTTTAGGATGGTTGGTCAAAGTTTTTATTTTATCATTATTACCTACTATTAATATATTTTTCACCGGAGTTCCTTATTGTAATTATTGCAAAACGTGTATATTTTATTTTTCTAAGCAAGCCAATCTGTAAGTACCATCATTAATGAGAAGCTCATTTTGAAAATACTGGTAACTATCAAAAATTCAAAAGAAAAATGGCGAACGGTATCATGTTTCTTTATCTGCTGGTATGATGCAACGGAAATGTAGTTTGACAATAACAATTTTAAATTTAATAAAGCGGAACTGTATGCGTATGGCAACACCGATTTTCAATTTTTGGATTGAACTTTTGATTCTGACTGTGTGACGTTCACAACACGAAAAGTGTCATAACTCAATTTTTTTAAGTTTAAATTTTTGTTTCATTTAATAAATGACTTCTTTTAAAGTACCTGTACCTACATTTCACACATCCATGCGATTATCTTGATTACATAATAATCCAAAATATTAAATTATCTTGGAATATGAAGAAAATTCTTTCTGAAATCACTACTATTTTCTAAACACCGTGTAGGTATATGTCATATTTTTAAAATGTGCACTAAGGCCAATGGGCCTTTTTAATGAAAGATATGTATTTTTTCTTTAGAATCATCTTGGTTTTACAATTTAAAGATTTTGAGTACAGCGCGAGCGCACTCCTTTTTTCTACGTTTATTTGTCATGCTGTAACCATTGTATTGTATTAATAACATTATGTAACATTTTAAATATTATCTACATACCGACTTTAAATATTATGCCACTAATATTATTAATTAAGTTGCGGAAATAAAGCATATTTTGAATGTGTAGCACGTCTGTCATAACGTCATAAGTAAAAGGGATTCTTCGAGTACCTAAATGTATATATTTTAAATGTGAATAAATTAATAGTACCTATTTATGATGGTTAAATGATAAAATTACAAAGGCATGGTTTTCGCATACCAATATTATTACACTGCTAGAATTACACACTGACGGAATTACAGGAGGAGAGTGTTAACCCTTAGGTTAATTTGTATGCTTTTCGGAACCACTCATATAGGACTCGTAAAAATCGTTGTAAACCGTGTTAGGAAGAGAAAACACCACGCTTTATATTCAAATCTAAAATTAATCACAAAGCTGGTAACTCCATTAATGGAGGACTGAATGCCGTTGGCGCTAATAAAAAACTGTCAAAAAAAGCGAAGCTAGCAGTCCACAATGGAGTCCTGGTTCCTGGTACCTACCCTGATGTATGGCAGTGAGGCATGGATCTGGCAGAGGAAGGATGAAAGTAAACTGAATGCTGTTGAAATGAGATCCCTGAGACGTATGTGTGGTAAAACCATGTATGACCGTGTTAGAAATGTGGATATCCGCGAAGAATGTAAGGCTGATGTAAGTATAATGAGCAAAATTAAGAAAGGGACCCTCAGATGATTTGGGCACGTAGAGCGAATGAGCGAAGAAAGTAGTGTAAAAAGAATATATGATGCAAATGCGAATGGTAGAAGAAGTCGGGGACGCCCGAGGAAGACATGGCACGACCAAGTGAATCAGATACTTGAGACGGGCCATGTCAAAAGTCAGAATAATAGAAGAGTATGTATGAGACGATGTATGAATGTGAGTGAGGCAAAGAGTGTGTGCCAAGACCGAGTTGTTTGGCGGTCCGTCCTCTATGCCTACCCCTGCGGGGAAACGGCGTGATGGTTAGTTAGTTAGTTATAATTCTAACGTATGCCTTTATGAAACCAATGTTTCCAACCGAATTTGAAAAAAATAAACTATGGAATTTTTATTAATTATTTTTACAAGAAATGACAAAAAGTAAGTTGACGATAGCGTAGTAGGTACATTTGCCTAATAAAATATGTGATTTCTAAATCTTTGATCATAATTTCCAAATATCTCTTGAAAAAACGTGAGGTTAACCATTTTTTAAACTTTGTTATAGATATTTGCATTAAAAAAAATAATATTTAAAAAATTATATGTTTATTTCCAATCATAAAATTTGAAAGCTCATTTCATTTCATTTCAAAAACATTTTTTAGTTTTCTGATGGGTTCAGAAATATTCCATTTGTTTATATTTTATCGCTTCCGACAAAACAGGCCTGAGGGGTTAAACCTACACACAAAACTATTACACAAAACTTAACCTAACTTAAATTATCCTTAATTTTTTAAATTTAAATATTTTTTTAAAATGTGTGTAATTCGGTAGGTGTGTGTAATTTAAATAGGTACTTATAATTCTCTCCATATGTAATTCTGGCAGTGTAATTAATATCGGTAGGTACCACGTAAAATTTAGTCGTTTGTAATTTCGTCCTGGTACTGCTTAGTCTCCAAAGTGAATGTTGTTGTAAATCCCCATTTTAAAATTATCTATGTTTCTCTTTGAAATAAAATAAATTCAAAAAATGTGTGGGAGTCTACGCTTAAATTTTTGAAATAGGGAAAGAATCTCAAATTGATAATTATTTATATTTGATTAAGATTATTGTTGTAACGATTTATCGTACTTTTTAGACATTAGATAATGCCGGACATTGTAATGTTTTGAAGAATATAATACTTAACAGTCATTCATATTATAATATTATGAAATAAAATAATTGGTGTTTAATTTGTGGTTTTATTTACACCTATCCTCACAAAGAGCACTGTTTTTTAGCGAAAAGGGGCCATCCATAAATTACGTCACACGAATTTCATATTTTGGTGCTTACATAATAAGTAGGTACCTATACCTATCTAAATTCTTTCTGAAGAGATGATCCATTTCCTTTGCCTCTCTGGCACTGGGGCCTAGAATATCCGTAAGTAGGTGATTATTACCTAAGTAATGAAACCACATTCCGAAATATTATAATTTATTCATGATCGACGCCATGCAGTAGTACCTACCTATCTACATTACATATAGTAAGTATCTAGGTACTTATTTACTGCATGATTTGAATATAATTTTTAAATATCCACAAAATTATTCCATAAAATTATTATTGTTTTACTACACAGGAATGTATTACCAACAAGAAGTATTAATACTTATCATTATTAATTAATGTATACTCTGCACTCTTCCAAAATAGCAAAAAATAAAAATAAATATGGGTATAATGTTGCCCTCTTTCTGATTTACGGCCGGTCATTGACATCTCTCCATGCGGAAGAAACCACCTATCTTAGACGCACACCATTTACAAGAAGTTAGTTTTTAGTAGAAAAATTACCAACAGAGCGCGCTTACGCTTACCCACGCACGGTGGCGTTAGTATGCTCGAAAATTCTACAATCATCGGAATTTTCCACCAGACCCCGACCCCGCCTCTATCGCCTGGGAAAGCATGGGAAAAGACACCTTATCGACGGGGCAATAGCAAACTTTTACGTCAAATTAGCTCGGTTTTATTTTAATATTTACTCAAATCTGGGTGTGTAAAGTAAAATTACAAATAATGCATAAACTATCAACCCATAATTTTCGATGCAAATTGAAACGGTCATGGTTATTAGCGCGTCTTTGATAAGGGCACCTTGCTGATAAGATTATTTATAGAAAGGTGAGGCGGCGTTAAAGGCTACATTTGCGTAACTTAACCAAACCGCACTCACCTACACCTACTGAGAACCGCCCGTAAATTATACACAATACACAGGCGAGATCCAGCACAGCCAGTTTTTTTGCATGAACATTGTACTTAAACCTCACGCCACATACAAATAAGGATACCACACACCACCATGTCGTCATTAATGAAACACCCACTTTAGTTTTTTTGTTTCTTTATTTTAAAAGGAAGAGAACATTTGGGATTCCGAAATGAATACTTTATATTCTATAAGATTCTTACAAATGAGTACCTCGCTACATTTGAATGGAATGACGTTTGGGGAGCGAAAATAAATGCATAAACATTCTTCATACACGATGTTCAAAAACAAAGGAAGGTATTCGTGGTGTTATTATGACATGTATACTTATATATTTGGTACAACGAAAGTAAAGTCTAAAGCTGGCCACAGTCGGCCACGGTGATCTTCTTCGTCGTCTTGCCGGGCTGGGTGCCGTAACCCTCGATCTTCTTCACAACATCCATGCCCTCCACCACTTCTCCGAACACGACGTGCTTCTTGTCCAACCAGGTGGTCTTGGCGGTGGTGATGAAGAACTGGGATCCGTTGGTGTTGGGGCCGGCGTTAGCCATGGACATGATGCCGGGGCCGGTGTGCTTCAGCTTGAAGTTCTCATCCTCGAACTTCTCGCCGTAGATGGACTTGCCTCCGGTACCGTTGTGGTTGGTGAAGTCGCCTCCTTGGCACATGAAGCTGGGGATGACTCGGTGGAAGACGGAGCCCTTGTAGCCGAATCCCTTCTCCCCCGTGCAGAGAGCGCGGAAGTTCTCCGCTGTCTTGGGCACCACATCGGAGCGCAACTGGTAAAAGAAGAAAAATTAGGTTACTAAATGAGTTTCTAAAGTCCTTCCCGTGCAAGAAAATGTAAAGTAACCATCGTGACGAGATTCTGCTAGAACCTTCTGAAGTACCGGTCTTCCGTAGGTATAGATAGCGGTTAAAATAAATATATTTAACAGGCTATTTTCTGCACGTGGGTTAACTTTCAAAAGTACTATTCCATTACGTGACCTGTCTTTAAAAGTAACAAGATAATAAATTCAAACAAATAATTAACGGTCACCCTCACAAAGTAATAAATCAGTCTAGGAGAAGAGCGTGTGAAAGGACGAATATTTTGGACACGAATCTCTGCAACTTTTAATTGACAGATTATATTGTAAATTACCTCAATCACGATCCTTCCAACGGGCACATTATCCGCTGTCATGTCGAAAAACACACGGGGTAACACCATCTTGGTAGCAAATTCGCGAAATTTATTGACACTGAACGAATACCGGGTGCCGGTAACAATGGCGGCCGCACTCTGCGAAGAAATGAAACGCGCTTGACGGCAGAGGACTGCGAGGGCCATTGCACAGGAAGTGGTGTCTGCTACTGCGGGAGTCAAAGCAAACGCCACATTTTAAATGCTATACAAAAATATTGGCGCTGAATTTAAAAATCTGCATGCAAAAAATTATTATTGTGATTTAAAACTAATTAAATAAAAGAACTATTAACACATTGCTTTCTTCGAATTCTTGACTGTTTTCGTAACCTTATTATTACTTTATGAATAGTAATAATATGTACCTAGGTATTTCTACTATTTCTAGCGCTTAACTTACAATACGTAAATATGTTGAATGAAAACGAACGTAATATATACATATATATGAATTATTTATTTACTGATTGTAATAACATGTCAAGGTAAATGAAAAATGAATAACTTACTAAGATATGAAAATAGCTATAAGGAGGCTGATTTTGTGGAAAATAACGTGAGCGTTATATAATAAAGCTTTTGCGAAAAAACTAACATTCAAGTAAAATACTTCAATAATTATTGTACCATTGATATTATATTCCCAAATTATAAAAAATCCGTAATTTATAAAAATTAGTATATATTTATTCGATGTTTTTGTTGTTTTCTGCTAATCTTTCAAATAACCACAAAAACTTTCGCGTTTTGAACGGTCAACAAAATACCACAAAGCACCGCACAAGTATCGAGATAATCAAGTGAAGTTGGCACCGCTGTGAAAAATATTATTTTTGTGAACATTGAATTTTAGAAGAACTAGCGAGCGCTCGGCATGCGTTGAAGTTGAAGTTGAAATGCCGCTCAAAGAAAGACAGCGTTTGTGTTTTTCTGTTTATTGAAGTGCTTTTGTACACGCAGTATAACTATCGCAGACCCGCGAAAAATTACGGGATATTATATTAGTCATATTAAATATGTAATTTACTAAAAAGAATTTATAATTAAAAGTAATTTTCGGGTGAAATGCATTTATAGGTAGACACTTTATAAATTTAATTTTAAAAAAGTACTAAAGAAATCTACCGAAAACTTGTATTTTTGTTAGGTTTTAATAACACGCTACTGGGAAAATGCAATGGGTAAACATATTTTTGAAGTGAAACTTCTGAATTTGAAACTCGATGAAACGCAAACGACACTAAAAAGAGACAAACACAAATCTATAGGATTTTGCCTGCGAAATATTGAGATAGAACGAAACCCTACCGCATTGACTGCTTTGATTATGAGTTCACTTTCAAGTCTCTATTGGTTGAGATTGTGTGGTGAAGGTTTCACTTCTACCGCTTGTGAACTGCACCCACGGAGACTGCACACGATTTTTTTCGAAATAAAAATGTCTGGTATAGGTAGGTACTTATTACATGTACTTGATTACTGTAGTGGGTTATGTATTGGACAACCACACAATTGCACACAATGACGCGGGATTTAAAAAAAGGTTTAATGCGTTGAATAATTCGAAGCTTTTTCGATCCCCACTTTATTTTTGATTTTTCAAAATAATACCGAATTTAATTTAATTTATTCAACCCTCAACCATAGACTATAAAACCAAAGGCCAAGGGCAGAACGAAAAAAAACTATTTTCCAAATCCAACGATTTTTACAACCGCAAATGTTCACTGCAATGCCACCGATTGCAGTTAAGTATGCCTAAATTTAATATGTGATTTTTTGGAAAGCAATCGTTACAAAAAATAAAATTAAAAACGGTTCAAAAATTGAGTTTATTCCTATAATTATCTTTTAGTTGTTTGTCGTTCCGGTTATAAATACACAGGTTTCACGTTTCCGGTTTCGAAAACGATTAGAGATGGTGATATCAGAAACTGGTTGTCACTGCGGTTCCAGTTATGGGCACCTAGAAAAATTGGAAAAAGGACCCGTTCCTAAAAAATTCAAAATGTTTTTCGCTTTTTACAATTTTTCGAAAAATCTTTTAATTGTTAATAAATATTCCAAAAGAAACCGGTTCTTCTCAGAGAAACAGTGGCGGTATATTATAAGTTTTTATTAATGGTATCACTAGGCTTATCCTTCCGGATTCCACACGGATATACCTAAATATCTTTCTTAGAAGGCTCAAAGAGCAATAAAACTTAAGACTTGGGGTTGTAAGTAGAGGCCCCGTTCTAAAAAATATTTAACCCCATATTTAATATAAGAAGTATTAGTATTTATTTGAAGTCGGGGACGCCCGAGGAAGACATGGCACGACCAAGTGAATCAGATACTTGAGTCGGGCCATGTGAAGAGTCGGGCAATGTACGATGTATTAATGTGAAGGAGGCAAGGAGTGTGTGCCAAGATCAAGTTGTTTGGCGGTCCGTCCTCTCTGCCTACCCCTGCAGGGAAACGGCGTGATGGTTAGTTATTTAGTTAGTTATAGATTTAGATTTATATTTTTTAAGTAGTTAGTTATCTCACAAGCAAATAATTTTTTTTTATATGTAAAAAAATCCGTCGAAACTTCCAAGGTCACTAGTTTTGCCTGCCACTTTATTTATTTTTCTTTGTTAAGGCCGGTTACAGTGCTCGACCGACGGTCGGTGCGTACGGTCGGTCCTGACGATACGCATGCGTACGGTCGGTCCTGACGATCGCATACCACCGACCGACCGTCGGTGCATACCGTCAGTTCACGATTGACCAACAAGCTGACCGGACGTCGTACGCGAAATTAATTAATTAATAGCTGCTTATTATCTTCGTAGACGTATTAGTAACAGAAGACGTAGATATCACGTACACCCGATCGTCGCCCAGAGAGCATTTCTAGCTCGTCGGTCGACCGACGGTCTGCATGCGCACGCGCTCGATCGACGATTCTCGTACGTACTGCGTAGCGATAAACACATGCGTACGGTCGGTCCTGCAGTGAACGATTTAGGAATTTTCATACAAATGACAAGCGCGACCGACGTACGCACCGACCGTCGGTCGAGCACTGTAACCGGCCTTAATATACGCTCACAAATAACTATGCACGACGGCTCCCTATGCAGACTGGGAAAATTAGTTCAACCAATCAACTATGTCACAGACGATCCAACTTGGTTCCTTTGTTGAACGGTTGGGTTGTTGGATAGTGGTTGTATTACAACCATTCAACTTAACAGCTACTCCCCCTTATCGCATTCAACGCATCTACATACGGTTCAACTTTACATTCAACTTCAGATTGACATAAAACCACTCAACAAAATGAATGGTCTGTACGGCCCATAATTTATTTTATTTGATGCAATATATTTACATTATAAAAAACAATTCAATGATGTTGGCCTCACTGGGTGGTTTACCCGTGCTGAGGCCTCCAAAAAATAATACAGTTACGCCACCGTATATATACTATTTAACCTTTCAAAGGCCAGGAACGCGCCCGCGCGCGAGACTGGAATTTCAAAAAAGAATATTAATTCAAATAATTTGGATGCGATTTTAAATTTTATTCCATTAATTTATAACATAAAATAAAGCTTAAAATAGCTTCCTCCATTCTTGTTATTAAGGTAATTTAAAAAAGGTAAGGTAAAAAACCCTGGCCCTTGACAGGATATACTAGCTCATGACATCGACGGTTCCAGTGACAGCAAAAAATCAGCTTCATGTAACTGGGACAGAATATCGACCATCTCTATAAACAATAAACTCAACGCCAAAACCAGCGAAAGAGATTTGACAATAGAAAAATCTACAAAAGAATAAAGTGAAACAAGCGTCAAGTTCTGCCGTTCTGCGTGAAACCGGCGACCATTTCGTGGTTTGTTACTACTGTATTATTAAAAGATTATCGTTTAATTTGCGCTTTTGACAAACACTAGCCCGATATATTCTCGTATCGTTGGTAGGATAGATCAAGTTTGGTGTGAAAACCGTTTATAATGAGTAACATGCAGCAGTATGGCGCTTCAAAAAATCCGCCGTGGGCTCGTAATGCCGCCGGTCCAGCGATACCAGGTATGCAGCAACAGATTATGTCCCAAAACTCTATGAGTGGCATGAGCGGCATGTCACAGGCGGGCATGTCACCTTACCAGCAGACGCAATCGCAGTCCGTGTACCAGCCTAACCTCCTGCAGCAACAGAACATGGCTTTGGGGATGCAGATGCAGCCGAATAGCGTCGGGATGTCTAGTATGAACCAGGGGCAGATGTTTTCGCAGACGGGAGTCGTGTCCTATCCGACTCCGCGAGCTCTAAACCCTAACGCCTTTCCCGGTTCGGCCATTGTCGGAGGTCAGGCGTCCAACAGTTCTCCCAAGCAGAGAGTTTTCACCGGCACCGTGACAAAGGCACACAATGACTTTGGATTTGTCGATGAGGATGTTTTCTTTCAAACGAGTTCCTGCGTGAAGGGGTCGCATCCTGTCGTCGGTGATCGAGTTCTTGTGGAAGCTTCTTTCAACAGCAATATGCCTTTCAAGTGGAACGCCACTCGCATCCAGGTTCTACCTACTAATAAAGGAGGCAGCGGTGCAGTTGTGGGGAGGGATTCTGGTAAGAAGAGCTTCGGGGGCATGCCTAACAGCAACTATAATGCCGTCCCTCCTCCCGGCGACGGACACAATGGAAGCTTCCAGAACAACCAGAATAGCGGGCGAGGACAGCGTGCCAGAAAACCAGTCAACAACCAGATCAACAACAATGCTAGGGGAGGAGGAGATCGAGGAAGAAACCGACAAAGCAACACTCCTAGAAAGGTACCATCTTTTTCACACTTTGCTTATCTCTTGTTATAAAGCCTTCGTCAATAGCAGGTTAGAATTACATTTCTATTACGCTGTCGTCAATGCTGTTATCTCATTTGCTTTTGCAAACACAATAATAAGAGCTCGTGAACTTTTTTAAAATGAATAAAAGCTGTAAACCTATGAATTTATAACAGATATAGCTCTGTTTTAAGGTGTTAACAGCAGTCAGATTCTGGGTCTTTTCTCTTCTCTCATTGAATCTACTTATGAACTCATTGAACATGACTGTTATAATCACTCCAGCGATTAATATTTCACAGCGTTCAGTTTTTGATTTGATTAATATCATACATCCAAATATTAATATGATTAAACTTGTCTTACTCTGCGCCTATGGAATATTTCTTATTTAAATAGTTAGATTTAGCTTTATTATTATGAAAAGTGGGTATTTGGGGAGGAATGCAGATCCCGCCAATGTAGGGGATTTTAATAAAAATGCACTTTCTAGATGAGAAAAGTGTGGAAAAGTTGAATAAAAAAGAAATTAAGGTGCGCTCGGCAAAATTGAGGGAGATACAGCCGTTTAAGTATGAATAAAATGTCACTTTATGAACCGATACTGTCAGCCATTTTGTAACCTTAAAGTTGGTAGCGTTGGTAAACCATGTACATGGTTTATGTAACCATGTTACATGGTTTATGTAACATGGTTTGTGCCCCTTTATAACGCCTACTCGCGTCAACGCAAGAAAAACATCCCAGTTTTCAAGTAGTTTAGCGGCTACGCCAGGTTTGTGTAACATGGTTTGTGACCATTATTAATTCTGTTTTTCATAATTACGCGTCTTATTATATATCACACGAAGTTGGCTACAATCAGGGCTGGGCAAAATACATGCTTTGCTGTAATTGAAATACAAATTACAAAATACTTTTTCGCATGTATTTAAAATACGAAATACAAAATACTTTCAAGTCATGTATTTAAAATACAAAATACAAAATACAGTATTTTAACCATTTTTTTCTTTCAAATACAAAATACAAATTACAAAATACATTTGGTTTTAGTAGAACCTTTGGTTGCAATAATTTGGCGTAAATGCCCTTATCTAGGGGTGCGTTTCCATAGAAGCAATGTTGAGCAGAGTGAAACAGAGACGTGCAAAAATTGACCAATCATATCGCTCAAAAGACACATCTCATCTCCGCTTCACTTGTAAAATTTGTAGTAAAGGACTCAGGTGTTAGGTAATATAATAATAATAATATATTATTATAACACGACATTTGTATAGCGCTATTTTGTGTTATTTCTAGTGACCGACCGAAGGTTCGGTTTCGGTTTCGTCAATTTTTGGTAAAAAAATCTAGTTTCGGCATCAGTTTTGGTTTCGGCAGAAAATCTGCCGAACCTTCGGCCGCACCGAAACTCTGCATTTGCGAATTATCGCGTGACGTTTGACTGACTTCGGGTGAGTTCGTGGCTCGTGTGTCATCCACCATCATCAACTGAGTTCGTTGGCCGGTCCGGCGTGCTTGTATTGTGAGTTTATGTGATCACAAACTTCAATTATTTTTATTTATTTCATTCTAATTTTAATTTTATTTAACAAGTGTAAATAAAAATTAAAATCTAGTCTCCTTCAACGGAAGCGATCTTCCGAACAGTCCCTCCTTTGATGTGCTTGGTGTAAGGCCCTCCGTTCATGGAGATACTTACAATCTACGTAATTGTGACGAAACCACAAGTACCCTGTTGATATACATACTACTTTTTAATGCTAGTCTCCGTACACGGCGCTATCCGAAATATACTATGTAGTCACATGAGAACGGGTCGTTTCTACGACTCATTCTTGAGTTCAACAGCTCGGCTGTGGAACCCGGCCTTTATGTTTCCTCCCTCCTTCCTCTCCCCAAAAAGACCCTCCATACAGCATCTTCAAAGATGACATACGCCCTGAGCGAAATTATTTTCCTCAGGGTCTCTCATGTGGAGTTAATGTAAAAAAATGTTGTGATTGTAAACGCAATTAAAATTATAATACTCAATTTATGAAGTCCTTACTTTATAGTGAATATAAGTGTAAAAAATAAGCCGAATTTCAGTAAACAATAGATTTTTAACATGTCTAAAAAAGTTTCGGTTTCGGTTTCGGCCGAAACTGAGACAGATATCGAATATTCGGTATCGTTTTCGGTAGAAAATCCTGTTTCGGTCGGACACTAGTTATTTCACTTCAAGTGCGCTCTACTGTAATTAACTTAAAAATAGTTTAGTATTCAGTCAAATTATTCCTATAGTGCTTGATCTAATACTATGACACAAAAATGTACAATACAAAGCAATGACAAGCATTACATAATATGATACAAATATGATAGAAAATGTACAATAACAGTGCTATTATAGCACAGGACGTGTTGCCAACTCTAAATATTAACACACATAACATATATTATAGCTTTGGTTTCTAGCGTTTTTAGTCTACATATTATCTATGTCAGTTTATTTTTCATTATCATTATTAAGATCGCTAAATGTATTTGAAAATGTATTTTGAAGCCATAAGTATTTGAAATACAAATTACAAAATACCTCAGCCCCAGGTAATTGAAATACCAATTACAAAATACATTTTTAGGAAGTAATTGAAATACAAATACAAAATACGTATTTGTATTTCAAATACGTATTTCAATTACAAGTATTTCAAATACTGCCCAGCCCTGGCTACAATCGTATCAACCTTCGGTCATAGCAAGTCTAAGATACCAACATAATAGTAACAAAATGGCGTAGTATAAGTTCACGAAGTGTCATTTTATTCATTCTTTAAACGGGTGTATCTCCCTCAATTTTGTCAAGCGCACCTTAATTTCTTTTTTATTCAACTTTTCCACGCTTTTCTCATCTAGAAAGTGCATATTTATTAAAATCCCCCACATTGGCGGGATCTGCATTTCACCCGGTATTTGTGTCAGAGGAGACAAAAAAATATGCATATTATATTTTAATTTCATTAAAATTAATTCACTTTTACGCGAAGTGTTCGATGCCATGTTTGTCCAAATGAAGCGGACTTATACAACTTTACCTTAATACGGAAAAATATGCATTTTAAAGCCAATGAATCCACCTAGATTTCACCATTAATATTTTTAGATATTATAAAATATATTTTTTTAAATCTTTATTTTTATAATTCATAAAAATCACCTACCTAAATTTGGGTAACCATTGTGGATAAATATCTTGTGTTTATTTCGTTATATTTATTTTTCTAATAATTTATGACCATCGTAGGATGATGACAATGCAGATCGTATCCGCAGACGAGCAGAGAAGCAAGAGAAAGACAAGCCTGCGGATAAGGTGTCTGAGGAGAAGGGCAAGTCTCGCAGTCTGTCGAAACAGAGGAAGAGGACCAGACCTGTGGCCAGGTACCTGGTGCAGGTGCCCAAGTTGGCACTCGACATGTAAGTAAAACCTAACGTGGCCTAACTGTTCCATTATCTACTCCTTTAGCTTTCTAACATGTAGCTTTTAATTTAGGCTGCATTCAAATGTTCGGGTGATTTCATCGCCGACTGATAATTATTTTTACTGATGATCATTCTCTGTGTAAAATCTTGCTCAAATTACACATCCATCAAAAATAATTTTTTTGTTGCAATGTTTATAAAAGGTGGCCCAAAAGTTGACACCTGATGTTCTTTGACTGTAATTTAAGCAATAATAAGCTCAAAGTGGATATAATAGCACCCCCCCCCCACACGGCCACCTCGGAGCGACCGAGTCTTTGGCCACTTCAGGCCGCTACGCAGAAAAGTAAAGACTGATAGGTATACAGCGCAGTTCACTGTGAGAGTTTTCTGCGCGGCGGCGTGAAGTAGCGGGACTCAGTCGCTCCGAAGTGTCCGTGTGCGGGGTGCTATTATGTCCACTTTGTACTTCGATTGGTAGTACTGAAACATTTATTAAAACCGGATTCTAAGGTGTTTCAATATTTTCTTGATTATACATAAGTTGTTATTGTGAAAAGAGAACTTTAGATATGTGATTCAGTACCTTTCTTGTTTTTAGTCCGGAAGCTGATGTTCTTGCCATCCGACGCCGCTACACCAACCTGTACATCCCCTCGGACTTCTTCAACACACAATTCCGCTGGGTGGACGCCTTTCCCCCCAACTCGCCTTTCACGCTGAACAAGCCGTGCCTGTTCCACGTCATGCCCAAGGACATAGACAATCCCATCACCAATGACACGGTGCTGGAACCTACAGATGTTGACTACTTGTTCAGCGCCAAGGTAAATTCAATAGAATCTTTTGTGCAATGCTGCTGTGCCCCTGGGGGAACTGGTAGAGAGACTATCTTTAATAATATGCTCTGTGGTTTGATCACATTCACACAATGCAGTTCTTGCCAGGGAGACCTCCAACCATCACTAATGTCTACCCCTTGAATGATGTTACAACTATCCAAATGGCTTCCACAACAGCTTTGTAAGCTGGGGTCAGTTAGCTGCCTTCTTTCTTGGGCTTGTCGTGATTAACTTAGCAGAAGTTGTAATGTTTGTTGCTACTCTTCTTTTTGTTCCCTTCAAACCAACCCCAACCAACTCTCCCCATCATTTTTATTCAGTGGCGGTTGGTGGTCTTTTTAACAGGGGGTTCAGAAATCCAAGAGAAGGTACCTATATCTAATCAAAATTTACATTTAGAGGAGTTAAGTTGTTTAATTTTTTTTTACAGCAATAAACGTTGCTAATTATTATTGTTTTTACAACAAGAATAATTACGTAGAATGTATAAGTGGACGCGGAGGCCTTTTATTTTTAATTTCCAACCTTTTTTCATTTATATTATTAGCATTATTTTTTATGTACACAACACTGTGTTCAGCGATTTAAAAAAAAAATACTGAAGTAAGTTCAACAATAAATTACATAACTAGCGACTTGACAATGCGACGTTTGCCGAAAATAATATAAAAAAAGGGGAATATACCTAAACGCTAGAAATATTTTGATTCTCACGCCTTCAAAATTTTAAATTGAGCATCTTTTTGCACGAGGCAAGTACGCGCCACAGAGGTTTTATTTATTTTGTGCGTAATTTTATAAGATTGAAAAAAAGTTAAATCATAAAAGGTCAAAAATAGTCTTAGCCATAAAGGGGTACTTTTAAAAATTGATTCTCTTATTACTTTATAGTTACTTAAGTCATGAAAAAACGTTTCTTTAGTAGTTTACGCTTATATTTTTTGTTTCGTAAATAATAATTTTATTGTAATTCCAATCCGTACAAAAGGTAGTAAAAGGTTCAATTTATCCGTAGCATATTTTTTGATGTTCATAATGTAAACCAATCCGTAGTAAAGATTAATCTAAATAGTATCTAGATAAAATTTCGAGTATAGTATATAATAGCTTCATCCGGTGCAATGGTCATTCTGCGACGAACACATCGGTACAATTCGTGAAAGATCGGAGATCACGTGGTACCTACTCGCAATCGCAACGCACCGAGCCTGCTTGAATTTGGTAACTAAATGCATAGTTTTGTTCAAATCACCGTCAGAGGGGTATGTATGGGCCTGGATATTTTTCTATACAGAATTTTTGCTCGTAACACATCTCGCACAAAATGGATACAGGTACCGATTTCGACGCGGTGGCGGTGGCGCGAGTTTTAAACGGATTTTAAAGGAGCCCTATTTATGGTGTGATTATGAACATGTTTTATAATGATTACAAACTTGTTTTATAATGATTACAAACTTGTTCTATAATAATATTATTTGTATATTATTATAAAACAAGTTTCTTTTATTTTATCAGCTTTTTAATGGGGGTTCAGCGCACAAACGCACTTTAGAGAAAACCGCCACTGTTTTTATTAAAGCCAAAAATAAATAATATAAAAAATGCCCCTGGGTCAACAATGTTTGGGGAAATATTTAATATCTTTTTAAAAACTAGACTTACATTAATGCTTAGCTACTTATTATGCTAAAGTGATTTCGGCCTTTCTATCTGTATTATTTATTTTGTGATTCTTTCGGCCGAATTCTCGTAAACTAATCCTAAACATAACAAAAACAATGGTTACATTTCTTCCCTTTGAATAAGCATCATTCTCATTGGATCGCTCGGTGATAGGTTGTCCACTCGTATTAAGAAGCCGAAGCGGGGTAAGGTCTTAACGTAAATATAAATTTCCCCTCGCTCCCTGCATCGGCAGCATGGCATTCCATATTGTGGACTGGATCAAGAGGGACTTGGAGGGACTTGTATCATGCTGAGCAGTCTACAAGCACAGGGAAATAGAAAACAAAGATCATCATCTTCCATTTCCTCGATAACCCGTCCAGTACAGGCTTTGACTGGTTTAAACTTTCCGAACGAAAGATTCCCAACAATTTGACTAGTGTTATCCATATTAATGATGTATGTTTATCTGTCCACTTAGGTTATGCTTCTCAGCATGCCGTCCCTTGATGAACTCTACCGTAAATGCTGTGCCATGGCCACCGAAGAAAAATCTAAAGACGAGCGTGAATTCATCCACCCCACCCGGCTGATCAGTTTCTTGGTTGGGTTGCGGGGTAAGAACGAGACCATGGCCATCGGGGGGCCCTGGAGCCCCAGTTTGGACGGGGCCAACCCGGCCACCGACCCCACAGTTCTCATTAAAACAGCCATCAGAACTTGCAAGGCTCACACAGGAATCGATCTATCCAGCTGCACTCAATGGTAAGTCTTTCGTACAGTCATGTTTTTTGTCCACTTAGATTTGGATTGTTAAAAGGATTTTGAAAATTTTGCATTATACGATTAAATTCTTAGCTGTGACAATTAAACAAGACACTCTGGTGTAGAGGACTTAACATTCCGTTCGGGAAAATTAATTTTTATACATATTTTTAAAATCTAGTAATTTTTTATTTTTTTCTCCTTTTATCTGGGTTTTGTTGTGTTGATTTTTAAATGCGATGAACCTTACAATAATAATATCTTTACAACTAAATAATATAAGAAAAGATAATACCATTTTATTATTCTACAACCAGCAAATTATTATTTTATTTTACCTCTGGCAGTTTAATTTCAAAACAATTTGTGTTATATATTTTATTTATTATCACTATTGTGCTGGTATGATATAATATGTTAAGTAAAGCAGTCCCAGGGAGAGATTGTATGTGCGTCATTGACGATCATCCTCTTCCTTCTCACATGTCTAACATGAAAATGATGAAAAGGTCAGAAGATACCAGAATGATGATGTCACAAACGACCTCTCTCTATGACTACTGTAACACGATTTTAAACAAACAGATAATGCCATTACCAGTGCAATGGTGGTATGTTTTATGTTATGTAAAATAATTGCAACAGGGACAAAGGTTTGTGTGAGTGATGTATTTATGTAATTTTTATTTATTTTTCTGCTTCACATTGTATTTATAGATGGTATTGACACACTGATTGCTGGATATGAATTAGCAGATACAATCCTGAATAAAAATATTTCCGGCATCCAATTGAAGTGAAAATTAATTTGGTGACTTTATTATATGATTCTATAATCCATAGATATAGAATGCCTAGATACACGAGATCGTGAGGCGCGGGGATCTTCGCTAGATGTCGAGCGACTGTCCACTCAGTTTAATACGGCTGAATGTGCTGCCAGTTTTGGTGCCGGATCTATGGATTCTATATCATATTGTCACTTTGCGTCTAATACCCTGAATGTGACACTTTTTTTTCAACATGAACGCTTTGTAACTATTCTATTTTTCAACTTTTGAATTTGCTTTCGTAGAATTAGATAAAATTCCTTAAAATTTTAAGGGGTGATAGATACTATATAGACTCCTCTTGCCTTTCTTTCTGCGTGGAGTTAATGTAAAAAATATGCCTCTGAGGTGACGTTACACAAACCCTGCACCCCCTTAAGGTGATTTTATACACACCTCTCACACCCTTCGAGATTATTTCACACAAATCCCTAAAGCTAGCTTTACACTCGTAAGTTTTTCCCGTAAATCGCTCACGATTTATGACCAAATTACCAATGTAAATGACACCAAAAGTCACTTAACTTAATTTATAGCAAGTTACAGAAGTTGGTCTTTCGCGAGGTTTTTGAAAGGTCTAATCCAGCCTTCTTACAGTTTTAGTTGGTCTTCCAGCCTTCTTATAGTTTTAAAATCAGTTTGATAAGCTGCAAGAAATGGTACCAAAAAGCGCCGCTTGCGAGATGTCAAAAATTAAAAGACAGTAGTTTTCGTAGAATTTTTTTCCTATACAACATTTATTTACACTAATTTAAGTTTTCTGAAAATGAGCATACTTCTATTCTCAATGTTTCTGTTTTTAACATTACGTATTTGAATTCGAAGTCGGTTGCTGTCAGGTAGGCTATCATTCGGATAAAATGAAAGAACTCCATTGATTTCCACCTTTGACGGTACAAAAGTGCATGGATAATTGTTTAATTAAAGCCAAATTCTATTTCAACACTTTATTTGTGCCTTTTCGTCTTTATTGACAAAATCGCGTAAATTTGACAGTAGCAGATCGTTGTTGACAGGAAGCCATCGTACCGCAAATAAATTTACAGATGTAAATGGTTCCATGAACATTTATAGCCTTATACCTTCTAGATATTAAAGAGATCCCCCTAGCCATGAGGTTTCACCTACCATTTCATCACATTCTATTTTAATACTAAACAATATTTAGTTGCGGTCACAGTGTGGGTATCAGACGCAATGGATGATATAATCTTTAGCGCAGGATATGTAGCATTGAGTGTGTTGATAGTGCTGATCTGAGACCTGCAGGCCGAATGTATGTATTACAATTGACTTCCCGTACACACAGGTACCGCTTTGTGGAGCTCTACTACCGTCGCGCAGAGTCCGTGCACCGCGGGCGAGTGGTCCCAGCGCGCGTAGAGACAGTGGTGATATATGTTCCCGACGTCTGGAGCTGCCTGCCGACCCGGCTGGAGTGGGACGCGCTGGTCCCCAACTACGCAGCCCGCCCGACGCCTGCCGTCAGCGTGGACCAGGCACTGCTCTATCCATCCTCTTACCCCCAACACCCCCAACAAACAATCAACCGACCGAGGCAGACCCGACAACAAACAACCAACCCGATGCCAGACTGAACCTGAATCCAACCTTGTCGCAGGGACTGTTGATTGGACCAGGCAGTGAACCTCTGCAACCACTTCCTACATGTTTGGCAACAATCACATGCTTTTTTTAGTCATTTTTTGGATTTATCAATCTTACGATGCTAACTGCAACAGTGGAGAAGAGTGACAAATTTACCCATTTTACTTAGTCCACTGTCAATTAATAATTGGAGAAATTCAGCAAGGGTAATGCTACTGCCCTTTTGTACAGCCGTGTTTCTAACTCGATTCTTGTGTGCTTGCAGGCTGACAAACCTAATGTCTTGGATACTACGAAGAAGGAACCCACGCTGTATTCTGAGCTGGACACTAAGGTTATGTCTGTCACGGATCTGCGTAAAGAACTGTGGGCCAGGAACATCAGCACTAAAGGTAAACAAATGTCCAGATGTATATCGCTAGAGACACTGATTTATAGCTTTCATTTTTAAGAAATGTAGTATTAACCTCTGGTTTGCCGCTTGTCACCGCTTGTGGCCGCGGCACTTTGAAATGCAATTTTGACCCTTATGTATAAAGAAAGTGTATGAAGAACAAGGTCAGAAACGCTTGCTCTATTATCGTCCTTTACCATAGCGAAACCCGCAATGCGCCTAGTCACTCGGAATAATTTATATTTAATTTGCCGTAGCGCGGGGATGTGCGCAGTTTGTGTGCATGTGCGGGGAAAAAATGTTTTTCTGCGATTTTGACCCTTCTATGTACAAAATTTGTATAAGGACAGTGTCAGAATCGCTTGCGCCAACATTCCCCATGGGATGGGTAAAGATTTCATTCACCTTGTAACCCCAGAATATTTTAAAATAATTTTTATCTGTGACATCGAAATGTCAAATTTGCCGCTATTCTTTCGCTCGAAGTCAATGCATGTTATTTGATGAAAACATGGTAAAACCTGTAAATTTACGTAATTAACGCAAGTAATGTTATTTTGGTACATAGTTTATTGTTCTAGGAATGTGTTTCAGTCAATAAAATATATGATAGGTAAAAATTAATCCACAAAACATTCAATTCAAATTCAAGGTCGTGAAATTTCCGTGTTGTTCCTCGGGCATTCAACAAGTTAATTATTGAAAAAATAGCTTTTGCAGCTTTAATTTTGCATTTTCATAGCGTTTATAACTAAATAGGATAACGTCAAGGAATGGGATTCGGCAAGTGGGGAAAACAATTAAATTAGCAAAATCACTTGAAAAATGTTTATTGTATTATTGATTGAAACTCAACACGGCACATGTTTCTACAGTAGAGTGTGTCATGTTTGTTTTATGATTTGTCAATACAAGATTATAACTTAAATATTATAAATTAAAACATCTTTCTGTATCAACACTATTCTACAGTAACTCCATCCCTCACTTGCTCTACAAGCTGTCTTTGAAAATAGCTGTTACCTTCCAGGAATTTACTGTCATCAACAGATTTTAATGTTGGTGCAAGCCTACTTTTACTTGCTAAAAGAATAGCGTCTGATCGCTGAACATTCTGACAATCGCAGGATTGAACATTTTACCTGCGTGTTCAAGAAATAGATTAGTGCTGTTGTCTTGACACAGCATATGAGATGCCAGTTTCACAGAACTCTTCTGACAACTCTCTCTTACTTGGGTTAAGACAACCTGGTTCTTTATCTCCTGCACAGCCTTTAAGGTTTTGGCAGGGAAAACACCATCACTCAATTTTTTTAAAGTAAGGCTAGGGACACCAAGTCCTTCCAAAACAAATGAGCTTATGGATATATTGACCCTTCTAATACATTTACCAATTTGACAAATTGGCCATACACTTCGTCAACAAAAAATGTCAAATGAATTCATATCAAAGTTGCCTTACTGCAAACTGCTCTAAAATGTAATCAATACTCGAGTTTTAGGGTTCATACTCCTTCATGAAATGGATGAGAGCATCCTTGTATTTAGCTAGATATTCGACTGCATGAAACCACGTCTTCCGTCTAGCTATGACAGAACTAGGAATAAGCTGCTTTTTCGCTGCTATTTCGCGTGATAACGTATTAATCGCTAAAAACACCATTTATCGCTTTAATTTGCGAAAATATCGTTAAAGCTATGAATCAGTGTCTCTATACATCGCACATCCCATAGAAAAGTGTCATGAATCAAAATTTTCTATTTTACGTCTTATTTCTGAAACGTAAAGACAATCTATGCCCCACGAAAACCTTATTTAAGTTGGTTCATTCCATCTCCACCAGATGACAGAACCGCTTGTTAATCATTCATTCAATTGTTTTCGCTCCTGTAAAATTAACTTTTTTTTTACTATGACCCTTTTCTACGGGATGAGCGATAAATTATTTTAAGCATTTAATGCCTACAGACTGTTTTGATCCAATACATTTATTATTATTATTGATAAGGAGACTCCGTAGCTCCCATAAGCACCTCTACCATAAGCACCCAGATCATCATCTTATTTGTTACCCTTATTCCCCTGACAATAACTCAGTCCCTTTAATAAAGTTCACCAGGGTGTTATCACTGGGTATTTGGATATGTCTTCTGGTTTCACAACATGCCTTCCCAGGTATCTGAACATTCTCCCCACCAAAACGGGACATTGGCACAACAGAATACTGATGTGACAATGATTATATTAGTTAATTTTAATTGAGTTCCTTAATGAGATGTTCGTGTTGCAGGTTTGAAGTCCCAGCTGATAGCTCGTCTGAACAAGGTTCTCAAGCGCGAGGAAGCCAAGGAGAAGTCTGGTGAGGAGATGGAAGTGGAGGATGAAGTGGAAGATGTCGCCGAAGTCATTACCATCGAGGATGAGCCTCCAGTGGAAGAAGTCAAGGTAATTTGCTCTGAAAGAACATTGGATTATTTTAAGTATTTAATTTGTTTTCTTGTTTTTTTATTCCTACTAGTTTGAACTCTGTATTGGCTTTATTTTTTCTTATTTACTTATGTAGCAACCATATCTAAACAATGCAGTTGTACCACAATTATTGTAAGTTCCAGATTCTTCACCTATGAACATTTGAAAGTTGTAATACAGTGAAACCCTCTTAAGAAGTTCTCTCTTAAGACGTTTCGTGGCTTAAGAAGTTTGGTTTTTTCAGTCCCTCGGCTCAACATTGGCCCAATTTTTCCCACATATAAGGTTTTCCTGCTTAAGAAGTTTGTTTTTTCCGGTCCCTTGGAAAACTTCTTAAGAGGGTTTCACTGTACTGTAGAATAGGCCACTTGCATCACATTTTAAAAAAAAAAAATCCGGTTTAGGCAAATATTCTAAGACATTTTGTATTTTTTTTTTTTTAATCGTATTTTTGAAACCCTGGGGATTTTTTGAAAATTTCTATCCGAAAAATCAGACCATTTTTTTATAAACCGGAAAGACGGGACATAATTTTATAGGTGTGAAAAAACGATAATTACATAGCCGAAAATCATTTAAAAAAAAAAGAACGTTTTCCACACGAACGGCACAGGAGAATAACGAGGCATACCAAAAATATTACATCCCATAAATATTTTTTCCTTGATCCATCTTATTGATCATAAATCATTATAATATACAGCGTCTATATTACTAAATTCAATGTAATATACTTGTACTTGTAAATTATAATAATAATAAGAATATTATAAAATTTTATTTTGTTAAAATCAGCACCATAATCATTATACCTCTAAAACACGTAGCGACATCATCTTCACGTTCTGAAGAGAACCCCGTACATCATTATATGTACAGTGTTCTCTTCAGAACATCTGTCAAAAAGTGAAACCAAATGATAAGTTCGCAGAGAACAAACAATAAATCTATTGAACGAATTCAAAAATTCGCCTGAAATCAAAGTGATGCCATATAAAAAAATAAATCAGTGTGGAATTTTACAAAATTAATAGGAACATTTTCAGAGACGGGACATTTTCATGTAGTGACGTCACGAGCCCAAATAATGGATTTATTTATTTAAAAATAAATAAAAAACTGTACATTTCTAAACAATTTTACTAACATTTTCTTTATCTTAGTAAAAAGATCTATCCACATGATTTTTTCCAAGTCGTTGTGAAATCCATGCAAGTGGCCTATTCCAAATGTAATTTTTATTCTTGAAATGTGCAGGCTTTATTTAACCTTTTCGTACTGTTTGTATATTTTGTTTTTCAATTTTTTAATTGGATTTTAGCTACTAGTTTAGGCAGTGGCAATTTTAATATTTTGAAATGTGATTTTTGCATTCAATCGATGTAATTTTTTTTAAATGCAACTTTTTAAGGTAGTCTTTCAATGTTTAATTTTTATCAAAATTTTTTATTGAATAACATTTTAAAAAAATTGTACCCAGTGTATAATTTGTCATTTTATGTGAAAAATGCCCGTACAGGACATGTAGGCCCACACGATACACAATCACTTTAAATAATAAGCGCCGGTAGAGTCTGTCAAAAAAGAGTAGAAAATATAAAAAATCGAACTACTAATTTTTTAGGCTGGCAACACCAATTTAACTGTCAAATATTATTTCAAATCGCAACAACACTGAATGTATAAAACACTGTAAATCACATTTAAAAAAACATTTTTTTGTTCTTAACCTGTGACTTGCCACGCCATTCCACCAAAATTCACGAAAAAACACTAAAAAACCACCACTTTGAATTTTCAATTGAATGTTTTGTTGATAAATTTTGAGCTATTGTATATTTTATTGACTGAAACACGTTCACAACACAATAAAGTATTTACCAAAACAACATTACTTGCATTTATTAGGTAAATTAATAGGTTTTATGATGTTTTATTCGCGATACACGCATTTATTGTGACGGTTAAATTCGCGGCAATTTATGACAGCGCATTGTCATGGATGAAATCGTTTTAAAAATATTCCAGGGTGACTAGGTGAATGAAACTTTTAGCATCACCTAGAACAGGGGTTCCCAACGTTTTTGTACTCTAGAGCACGTTCTAAAATATCGGTAGGGTGGCGGGCGCCACCTCTTTTTAACCGACAAACTTCTTCCATAACTGATATTATTAACGTTTAGGACAGCGTTACAGGTCCATCATCAGGGCAGATGTCTAAAAAAAAAAAAAAAATAAAAAAAAAAACAACATTCTTCCATAACTTCTCATTTTCCCATAAAAATAGTTCTTTAAACAACTCACCATCAACGAAAGGTTTCCTTTTTTTGCGAGCATGTGAGAAATTTTGAAAGAAGCAATTTTTTTCTTTCTTACTTCGGATTTAAGTGGATAATTCACATCAAAAGTGGCATGAATTGTCTGAAAGTGTCGTTCCACATTATGTTTTTTTGGCACTGCAATTAGGGTTGCCATCTGTCCGGCTTTAGCCGGACATGTTTGGCTTTTTTAGGTCGTGTCCGGCTAAATATTTATATGTACGGCCTGTCCGGCTTTTGTTAGGCTTTTTTGGTTCGCGCGGGTTTTGTCTTCCGAACTTCTGAAATTGGCGGAAAATTACTTTCAAAGAGTATTCTCTTTAATAAACACCCAGTGGACCAAGGAACGCAATAAAATGCAAACAATTGCTAAGATGGTGCACACATTGTGTAATTTAAAAAGACATGTCAAGGATTTTATTAAATGATTTCCAAAGGAAACGACGTTTTGGATAAAGTAGGTGAAAACGCCAAATGTACAAAATGGTAGATTTTTGTAATTTTTGAATAATTTGGAGAAGTCGAGATTTCATTTTAATTTATGTTTTTCGTTTTTTGTCCACAAAGATAAATATGTTTCATTTTATATCTATTTAACGAAAAATTTTAGTCAACTGTTTAACCAGAAAAAAAGTTATGTTTTGTTTGCTTGTTTTATAAGTTTAGTATGTCTACAGACAGAAGACTCAATATTTTTTTTATTTTATTATTGACATTATATAAGTGGTGCGTGGTTGGAAGAGGACGCGTCTGGTTTGCTCCTGACTCCTTTTTCAAATAACTTCGGTTCTGTTCATGTTACAAATCTGAATTGTGTCATACGCTCGCATAACAATCTACGTAATTAGACACATTTCGCAAAATAAATTTATATATCCTATAAAAGAAGTTACGTTCGATTGAAAGTTTGTGTTGTAAAAAATTATCCAATCCCTTTGTTCGAATTATTCAAAAATGGTCCGTGCCTAAAGCGTTAGTATATTTATAATGAACCGAGGGACAACGACAATAATTATGGTGTTAAGTGATTTGTGACCTCAGACTAAACAAAATTGGAGCGGTGCGACCCGAGACGCCACTTGAAACTCAAGATAAGATATATTTATTATTCAATAACCCGATTTTTTGTCAAACAAATTTATTGCTTTCAGGTTTATTCGATTTTGTTTATTTACAAGCTCATTCCTTTTGAATAATTTCAATATTATTTCGTGAATGTACCTACCCGAACACCCCTAAAAAATACACTTGAAGCAGTTATTGATTATGACTAACAAATTCTTTAATTTTTTAATTGAATGAGGATAACTTTGGCGAAACTCAATCCAGGGACTGCAGACGGAGGCGTCAGAAGGGGATATTGGCACCTCTCGGATTCTCCTTTATTTTATTTATTAATTTGTTTATGTGCGGTTGGAATAAGCCAGGAATAAGGGGTGCCCGGGTTCATGGGGTGAGGTTTGTCTAGGTCTTGGAGGCGGATGACCAGGACATACTGAACCCCAGATTCCTACCCACCCCTTAAACCCTTTTCCTTCCCAGAACTCTCCTCTCCTTCCTTTCCTTAGAAAAAACCCTCCACACAGCATCCTCAAAGATGACATAGGCCCTGAGGGAAATTATTTTCACAGGGCCTCCTGCGTGGAGCTCATGTAAAAAAAAAAAAAAAGCCGCTTCTACATTCTTGTTTTTCAAATAACTATTGTTTTGTTCAAGCTACCTTTCTGAAAATTATCATAGACACGCGTAATAATCAATAATATCGGCTTAATTTCGCGAAATAATCTTGCGTCTTTCAGGAACGAAGTTACGCTCAATTTTACTTACATGTTTTGAAACTTAATCCGTGTTCTTTGTGAGATGTTGTAAACAGACAGTTTTCGACATCTCAAGTGGTGTTAACCAACCATTAAGAAAACAAGGAATGCATCACAATGATAAAATAGTATACTCGTATATTTTCAGAGTTTTGTTAATTTTGTTGATGGTGTGAAGATTTTTATTTTCATAATACACTCACCTTGCAATAGCGATCTCAAAACATCATTTATAACAGAGAGCACTGTTTTAAAGATATTTTTCTGAATTGTTTATGCTTTTTTCCTGTCGGTCTTTACTTATTAACATTTCAGAGAAGTGTCATTTTGTTCATACATGGAATTTGTGTATAGATAAATTTTTTTTTTTTTTTTGTATATTTCACGGAAACTGATTCAGGGGGAAGAAATCAGATTATTTCAGAAGCCATTACCACTGGGTAAAAGTAATGAGAAAGTGAATGGGTGGGAGTGGGGTGGGGTTGCGTGGCGGAACAGAGAGGCGAGTTCCAATCCAAAGCTAGATCCAAGAAGAGTACAGAAGAGCCAAGAATGGGCGGTAAGATGTAAGAAGACTCAAAAAGAGTCAAGAAGAACCAAGAGGAGAAAATGCTAGTAAAGAAGAGGAAACAAGGCGTGCGGAAAGGGTCCCAGGGGGGGGGGGATGTAAGCAGAGTCACGAGTCACTAGAAGAGACAAGTAGAGATAAGAAGAGACAAGAAGAACCAAGAAGAGACGAGAAGATCCCGGAAGAGACAAGAAGACACAAGAAGAAGCATAAAGAGACAAGAAGAGCCGAGAAAAGAGCAGAAGAGCCGAGACGATTCAAGAAGAGGCAAGAAGAGACAAAATACCAAAAGAGCCAAGAAGAGGCGAGTAGATCGAAGAAAAACCAAGAAGAGATGAGAAGATCTCCGGAGAGACAAGATGACTCAAGAAGAAGCAAGAAGAAGCAAGAAGAGACAAGAAGAGCGGAGAAGATTCAAGAAGAGGTAAGAAGAGACAGAATACCAGAAGAGCCAAGAAGAAGCAAGAAGATCCAAGAAGCAAGAAGAGACCAGAAGATCCCAGAAGTCACAAGAAGAAACAAGAAGAGACAACAAAAGCCAAAGCGGCAAGAAGAGCCAAGAAAGGCAAGAAGAGACAAGAAGAAGCAAGGAAAAAAAAGAGAGAAGATCCATGAAGATGCAAGTGACAAGAAGAGTCAAGAAGATCCAAAAGAGACGAGAAGAGGCAAGAAGAAGGAAGATACATGGAAAGGGGGGAAAAAAAACGCTCAATCCGTTCCTTTATTCCTGCCCATCCTTAATTCCAATATTGGCTTATTAGGTTGTCATGTATACCGGTCGATTAAACTCCAACCTCCTTCCCATCCTCAGAGCATGTGTTCCAGTCCTAACAAATCAGTGCCCCCTGGTGTACCGGTCTCACCGGGACAGGAGTACTCCTGGCTGGGGTGGTACAATCGTATCGTATCGTATCGACATTATATTCTATATAAATGTCAACTGATGACAAGGATAAGACTGATTAATGATTGTTGTTATTAAATTGGTTAATGCGTGATTAATAAATAACTGTAACTTGTAACAGATTTTTTATTATTAGGTATAAAAGTTATGTCCAAAATTATGTACGTACGACCGGCTTTTAGGGCAAAATGTCCGGCCTTTCAGAGCGCAGAGTCAGGCTTTTTTATTTTAGAAGATGGCAACCCTAACTGCAATACTACTACCACACAATAAACAAACGCATTTATTTTTCGAATTAACGAAACAATATGATTCCTCCCAGTCAGTGTTAAAAATATAGGTTCGTTGTCTTTTACTCGGTCCACTCATTTTTGGGCTAAAAAAAAAAAATAAAATAGTAATTGAACTACAATATAATATCAATCATAATAGATTATCGCTTATTAATATAATATTCACGCACCTCGAAATTACAGCCACAAACTGACGAATACTTGGCTAATATAGAATAAACGCTATATTCAATTCTAATTCTCCACAAAAAAACTTTCTCTCCAGAATCTAACTAGAATGGCAGATAACAACAAACAATAATGGCGGTTAGTTAGTTAAAATAAATAGTAATTGAACTACAATATAATATCAATCATAATAGATTATCGCTTATTAAAATGTAGTATTTACTCACCTCGAAATTACAGCCACAAACTGACGAATATTTTGCTGATATAAAATAAACGCTTTATTCAATTCTAATTCTCCACAAAAAACTTTCACTCCAAAATCTAGCTAGAATGGCAGATGACAACAAACAATAATGGCGTCGATGTAGTGTCCATAGATATACGGCGTTTGACACAAAGTTTGACCTATCTATAATTCAGCTTATCTATAAGAATTTGGTCCGGTTTTGGCAGTTTCAAGGTCAAGTGACAAGATATACGCCCCCGGTAGTGTCTACTTTCTCCACGAAAACCCTATCTATAATTCAGCTTTATCTACAAGGTGTCCGGAAACTCGTAGTACAAGCGGGAAACTGGAGACTCCACATCACATTTGGAGTCGATTTTGTGGTATAACTTTTTTTGATTTGAGCTTTCGTTTTCGAGTAAATCGAGTCAGAAGTTGATTTTTTTTTTGATCAAATTCTTGTAAATCATTACTGACGATCGTAGAACCTAATTAATAAACACTATTTAAAAGAAAAACAAACAAAGCAATCCGGATTTAAAGCATTATTTTGAAATTACCCATCATTTAATTCAGCTTAAAAATAAAATATTTGGTCGTTCCACGGTTAAACAGCTGATCGTACATATTCGCAGTTTGTAGGCAGCCGCGCGGGAAGAGATGAGGGAGGGGAAAGGTAGTCCGGTCAAGTTAGCCCGAAAAATAATAATAAAAACATATTGCAAGTTCAATCCGATTTGAGATTACAGATAGTAGTAACATCAACTTGAATATCACTCATTTATTTGCAAAAAAGCAACACCAACCTTCACATTAATTAATGAAAACGTTAGTGATTCTGTTGTACGTTAATTATTAAAAAAAAGGTTTTTTTTTGAATTTGAACTTCAAAGTTTGTAGTACTTACTCACACAAATATTAGAAGTCACAGGCGGTAGGAGCGAAACCTTCAGAAAACTAAAGTAGACAAGAGTGGGGAGGCTAAGAAGCATCGCGCAAAGAGGAGACCGATTATACTATCTCACTTTCTCACAGGCTAAATCCTATTGATGTATGTGTTAATGTGTTTGTCTCTTTTTAGTGTCGCTATTTTTCGTTTCATCGAGTTTCAAATCAGAAACATATTGCAAGTGTAATCCGATTTGAGATTACAGCTTAGTAGTAGTAACATTAACCTGAATATCACTAATTTAGTTGCAAATAAACAAAAATTTTAACAAAACAAAAAAACGACTTCAAATAATTTCGTACTCTTCTACAACTTCATAATCATCTTACTTTTTCTACTCATCAACATATAGGTACGATTGTTATTTTTGGAGTCGGTGTCATTCAAGGAAGGTTTGTAACTACATACATAGTTTAGGTGAGATGTGCTTGTGTCGCACAAGCGACTTGACGAGGCGAGAGCGGGGCCGCGGCGGGAGGGGGACTGTCAAGTGAACACGTTGGGCCGGGTACCTTTGCTGACACCGACTCCAATAATAACAATCGTACCTACATGTTGATGAGTAGAAAAAGTAAGATGATTATGAAGTTGTAGAAGAGTGCGAAATTATTTTTTTAATTTTTAGTGCATTTTTTGAAGTCGTTTTTTTTGTTTTGTTAAAATTTTTGTTTATTTTTTGTTTTTTAGTGAATCTGAAGTACCTACACCAACTAATTTGTCTGAATATGGGTAGACCTACTAAACGTGCTGCTCATATGAGCCAGACACAATTTGACCATAACGACGCTAGGGTCAAATTAAGAAATTCGTCCGAGTTTCGTTAATTTGCTCCTAAGAATTGAAGAGTTCCGTTACTTTGTCATGGATCCGATAATCAGAACCTAACCAAACTCTCATCAAACTACCCTTGAAGTACATCCTTTCCAATAAAAAAAAGAATAATCGAAATCGGTTGGCGTGATATTGATTTATTCGTCCATTTGTCGCGCACATACTTAATGCAAATTTAAGACTTATATGGTTTTCTCATGGATCCCATAATCGGAACTGAACCAAATTAAAATGGGACCACACGGAAAGCATCAGCTTTCAAATAAAAAAAGAATCATCAATATCGGTTCACCCAGTCGAAAGTTCTGAGGTAACAAACATAAAAAAAAAAAAAATACAGTCGAATTGAGAACCTCCTCCTTTTTGAAGTCGTTTAAAAAGCAACACCAATCTTCACATTAATTAATGTAAACGTTGGTGATTCTGTTGTACGTTAATTATTAAGAAAAAGTTTTTTTTTGTATTTGTACTTCAAAGTTTGTAGTACTTACTAACAAAAATATTAGAAGTCACAGGCGGTAGGAGCGAAACCTTCAGAAAACTAAAGTAGACAAGAGTGGGGAGGCTAAGAAGCACCGCACAAATAGGAGACCGATTATACTATCTCACTCTCTCACAGGCTAAATCCTATTGATGTATGTGTTTGTCTCTTTTTAGTGTCGCTATTTTTCGTTTCATCGAGTTTCAAATCAGAACAGTGCTAAAGAATTCTTCATTTCAATAATGGTCAGAAATTTAATTTTGTTTTAATGTCTATTTCAACCGGACTATAAAAATTCCAAAACCAAATTAGCATCTCTTTCTCTCGGGTCAATCCACACGTGCCAAAACAGGCGAGCGAATAATGTATAAAGATGGCCGCGATTAGGACGGATTTCGTGTCGGAACTAGCACTGAACTAGCGTTGTCTCGTTTGTTAAACTGCGGCTAGAATGAGACGCATGCAGAGTTTCTCTGCTGCTGAGTGCCGAGTCCCTTGAATGCGTGAGGGAATACCCGATTTTGTTTACGTTTGGCGTTTGGCTGTGTGTGATTTCGTGTTTTGACATTTATCGAATTACTAACAACATTTTGTGTCAATTTAACATTCAAACAAAGTACGTGTTTGTGGATTACATTGAAATTTACACGGTTATTGAAGACATTCCTCTCATAACCGTAATGAATCTGTGGTTCCTTCAAGAAGGTGCTTAATTAACCCCACTTTCGTACAAGTTCGAATAACCTCTGTGCTCTGTGCTAACTGTTCTTTAGAAAGGTGATAATTTTAAACAATGTTGGTGATGATGTGTGCTTTGTAATAATGTAATGCATAATGTAAGTACCTTCCTGTGCTAATAATAAGTAGGTAATCCATAAGCCGCCGCATTTTTAAGCAGATATTATGGAAATCACACTTCATTTCAACAATTACTACAAGAAACAACTATTTACGTACACAAAATAGGTTATTAGGTTCTCAGTTTAGGTAAATTAAGTAATTCACACGTAAATACATGTGAATTACTTAATCTACCTAAACTGAGCTAAATAGCTTGAAACAAAACTTCGCAAATGTCAAATCCAAATACAATAATAATAATACAGCGGCAATTATAAGGGAAATTTTGAACTTTGAACGGAAATCGAATTTTAATTCATATTTTTCCGTCTATCCTGACTGTAACCGGTGGTTCTTGTGGTATTAAAGTTTAAAAGTATTTTACTTTTCAAAATTTAAGCCTATTATTAAGTGTAGCGGAATATGGCTGCCTTTGGATTATTTACCCTATAATGTCTTTAACCCTAAATAGCTGAAATTTTTTAATTTTTAATTTTTTTTTTTGTTTTAAATGTAAAAATGCTCATATCGAAAAACTATATGTTTATTTGGGTACTCTATGTGATGTAGATTCCCCAGTTTCCCGCTTGTACCACGAGTTTTCGGACACCGTGTATAAGAATTTGGTCCGGTGTTGACAGTTTCAAGGTCAAGTGACAAGATATACGCCCCCGGTAGTGTCTACTTTCTCCACGAAAACCCGAAGTAAGCCGATGATCGCCGAAGCAATCGGGATGGTACGAGCACTACGAGCACGTGACTATTGTTAGTTTGGCTGTCGGCCGCGGCGCCCGCGGGCTCATTGCTTTCACTGAGTCGCGTGCCGTGTGTTTTGTTTGGCGCCTCGGAGTTCAAAAACTCTGTCTCTGTTGAACAGTGGCGGGCGCATGCGAATCGCATGGGCACAGGGTTGGGAACCCATGACCTAGAGTAATGATGGCGCAAACGATTCTGACACTGTTCTTCATACAAATTCTGTACATAGAAGGGTCAAAATCGCAGACAAAAAGTTTTTCGTCGACAATATTATTCAAATATTTTAATTATTTTCTCGCGCATGCGCATATGATGACCGCCATGGAGAGGCTCCGGCCAGTTACCGGTTAAAGAAAAAAAAAATTCAAAGAGGCACTGTTGTTAAGGTTCCTCATAAAATTGATTAAATGTTGTTTTGTAAAGTGATTTGCTATAATTTAGTTTAACATAAATTTGAATTTAACAGTAGGTAGAAAGGAAGAATCACTAATGGTAAGTTTAGTTACACTACTTTTGAGGTCTGACTGAGTTAAATATATTCAGATCTAAAATTAGAGACATGATCTAAAACTCGGGCAATGCTCGGTACTTAAGCTAGTATTAAATAAATGTGAGGAATTTCTAACAGTGCTTTTTTTATTTTCTTATAATATAGTTATTCTTCATTGCATTAACAAAAATTGCAAAGGTTTAATATATCCATATGCAATTCTAATTTTGAGATCAGTAGATATCGAAATTGCAATAAAAAAATAGTTTTCCCACTTTTAAGTATGTGTTTTTGATTTTTTACAAAAAAATGTAGATTACACTGCTTTACATCGCCACCATGTATTATATTTTTAGTATTGCCATTTGATCAACAGTGGCGCCCTCCTATGTTTTCTACTCTTATTTGACAGACTGTATATATTAACCCTTGTCCTTTGTAATGAATAATTTTTCCATCTGCAGCTGGACGAGGAAAAGCAGAAGATGGCCGACAAGGAGAAGCTGATCACTAAAGCCGTGGCCGGGATCCCGGAGAACCCCCACATCATGGTGCACCCCTCCAGAACGGCCAAGTCCGGCAAGTTTGACTGCACCGTCATGACCCTCTCCCTGCTACTGGACTACAGGCAGGAAGACAGCAAGGAGCACTCCTTTGAGGTGAGTTGATGATGAGCTTATGAAGCCTCACAGCATACCTTAGTTGGGGATGCCATAGTCCCACTCGCTCCAGATGGTTGGGAGCAGTTGGGACTCTAGTGCGGAATGTATATAAGAGTAAATAAGCTCCGTAGTTGGATCTGCTCCCAGAAGTCACGAATTCAAAAAATTTTCCTAGTCATTTCTGTCTATTCAAACATTTTTACTAAAAGTTTTCTACCAACTGTTGATTCTTTATTATGTATGTTTTGAAATTTAAGTTCATTAATCATTTCATAATAGGCCACTTGCATCACATTTAAAAAAAAAAAATTCCGGTTTAGGCAAATATTCTAAGACATTCCGTATTTTTTTTTTAATCTTATTTTTGAAACCCCTGTTAATCGTATATCCGAAAAATCAGACCATTTTTTATAAACCGGAAAGACGGAACATAATTTTATGGGTGCGAAAAAATGATAATTACATAGCCAAAAATCATTTTTTAAAAAAATAACGTTTTCCGCACGAATAGCACAGGAGAATATCGAGGCATGCCAAAAATATTAAATCTCATAAATATTTTTTTCCTTGATCCATCTTATGGATTATAAATCATTATAATGTTCAACGTCTATATTACTAAATCAAATGTAATATACTTGTACTTGTAAATTATAATAATAATAAGAATATTATAAAATTTGATTTTGTTAAAATCCGCACCATTATCATTATACTTCTAAACACGAATGGACATCGTAAAATGTACGGGGTTCTCTTCAGAACATCTGTCAAAAAGTCAAACCAAATGATAAGTTTTGCAGAGAACAAACAATAAATCTAGTGAATGTTAAATGTCAAATTCAAAAATTCACCTGAAATCAAAGGGATGCCATATAAAAAAAAAATCAGTGTGGAATTTTATAAAATTAATAGGAACATTTCAGAGACAGGACATTTTCATGTAGTGACGTCATGAGCCCAAATTATGGATTTATTTATTTAAAAATAAAAAAAACTGTACATTTCTAAAAAATTTTACTAACATTTTCGTAATCTTAGTAAAAAAATCTATACACGCGATTTTTTCCAAGTCCTTATGAAATCCATGCAAGTGGCCTATTATCATCACATTCAATTTACGCTCAGGGTAAATAAAGGTTTTTATAAAATTATTGTAGATCTGCAATAAAAAGTAGAGCATTCTTATACAAGCTATGCTAAAAAACATAAAATATGTAAGATGCACTTTTACTACTTGAAAACTGGTAAACCATAGGTCACCCCAAGTGGTTCGCTACGTTTGGTGATTTAGCAGGGGTGCCCGGGTTCATGGGGTGAGGTTTGTCTAGGTCTTGGAGGCGGATGACCAGGACATACTGAACCCCAGATTCCTACCCACCCCTTAAACCCTTTTCCTTCTCAGAACTCTCCTCTCCTTCCTTTCCTTAAAAAAAAACCCTCCACACAGCATCCTCAAAGATGACATAGGCCCTCAGGGAAATTATTTTCCTCAAGGCCTCCTGTGTGGAGCTCATGTAAAAAAAAAAAAACCTTTCGTAAATTTATTTAAGTCTATATTTTTGTTTGCAGGTCTCTCTTTTTGCCGAGTTGTTCAATGAGATGTTGATGAGAGACTTTGGCTTCAACATTTACAAGGCCCTCTACGTGCTCCCTGACAAGCCCAAGGAAGACAAGAAGAAGGATGAGGCCAAGGACAAGGATAAGAAAGGGGATGATAGCAAGGATAAGGATACCAAGGGAGATGATAGCAAGGATAAGGACGAAAATAAGGATAAGAAGGGAGATGATAAAAAGGAAGCGGAGAAAAAATCTGATAGAAAAAGGGATGATAAAAAGGTAGCGTAATTAAACAAATCGTCAGTTTCTAATAATACAAATGGAAAATGTTAATTATTCTCACAATTAAGACGATGACCAGAAATGAACACATATTTTATGCAATCTCTTTAAAAGTGCATATTTATTTATGTAAAGATAAGAGTGTGGTGGGCGGCATGTATTTGATTTTTATTCTGTAAGGTAGTGCTTTGGTGGCGTCAGTTTTTCAGGCTCAGAATAGGAGCTTGATGTCCTCTGCGCTTATGGTCCCCAACTACCTATATGCCTAGCATATTATGTC
Organism: Limnephilus marmoratus; assembly: GCA_917880885.1. Lineage (NCBI taxonomy): Eukaryota > Metazoa > Arthropoda > Insecta > Trichoptera > Limnephilidae > Limnephilus > Limnephilus marmoratus. The sequence goes on along the minus strand of OU862914.1, from coordinate 50,092,328 downwards.
ACATGGGTACTCACGGCTGGTTATCTTGCGATGTTTATTTTAGGGCTCGAACTTCGTTTGCACTTGCCAGGGTTTGACCACTGGCACTTGTAATTTATTGTATGGCGATTATTATACTTGTGGCGAATTCATACAAACGCGATTGTTCACTATAATTTACACTTCATAGAACATTGGTTATCTTCGGCGAATGTCGCTAATCACATAACCGTGTCCTATTTCACGGCGGCATTCATCGAACGGAATAATCTATTATTATGACGGGCAAGGTACTTAATACCTTTTAACAGTGATGGCCGTCAGAATAATATGAGGTTATTCAAATAACGAAGGTACTTTTAACCGGTCAAAGGCCATCAAAATCCAGGAAAAATATGCAAATTTCCTAACAAAACACCATTTTGAATTTTGAATTGAATGTTTTGTGGATTAATTTTGAGCTATCGTATATTTTATTGACCGAAATACATTCCTAGAACAAAACTATGTACCAAAACAACATTACTTGCGTTAATTACGTAAATTAATAGGTTTTACGATGTTTTAGTCGAGTAACACGCATCGACTTTGACAGATAAAATTCGCGGCAAATTTGACATTTTGATGCCACAGATAAAATGGTTTAAAAATATTCTGGGGTTGCAAGGTGAAAGAAATTTTTACCCGTCTTGTGGGGAAATGTCGGCGCAAGCGATTCTGACCTTGTTCTTCATACAAATTCTGTACATAGAAGGGTCAAAATCGCAGACAAACATAATTTATTCGAATTTTTTTTTAAATTTTTTTCCCACGCATGCAAACAATATGCGCTTATCCATGCGTCTCCGTTAGAATAATCAGTGATAAATTGATTAATAATGATTGATGAAATTTTGCACACTAGACCTTCAAAACAAGTGGAAGGTCAGACACTGATTCGAACAAGTGGAAGGTCACACTCACTGTCTGATTCAGCTAGTTTAATAAAATAACTCATTTATCAACTTGAATAAATTTCTTCTCTTCTCTTCATTTTCTTTATACTATGGCGAAATAATAATTATATTATGGCCAAATAATAATCAATATATTGTATTTACACAATGTGTTAGGGGGCGTTCAAGTATTACGTAACGCAATTTTTGAAGATTTTTGACCCCCCCTCCCCCCTATGTAACGCGCAGTAACGTTTTTACGTACCCCCCCCCCCTAAACGTTACGTAACGCCGAAGTGACAATTTTTACCAGAAAGTCACAATTAAGTTGCGCAAAGTACTGGAAAGTCTCTTAAATACCTTTTTTCTTGTTTTAATCGCGTTTGCAGTAATAAATAAAACAAGAGATTTCGAAATGGAAAAGGATTGCCAACTTGGAAGATTTTAATTCCCTAGTTTTTAATATCTAAATAAAGAAAAACTTGTTAGGTAATGCTTTGTTCGAACCCCCCCTCGTAACGCACAGTAACGTTTCACAAGACCCCCCCCCCAAGTGCATTACGTAATACTTGAACGGCCCCTTATCTCAAATAACAGGTGGCGGAGAAGAGACATTGAACAATAAATCACTCTTTTGTAGTCCTTTCTTCATACTTTCTCATGCCATCTCTTTCATGCTAGACTTCAGTCACACAGCATTTACATTTCTTAATTTTCAGAAACAATTGACTTATTATTGCAGATGATGTCCAAATATTAATAATAATAATAATTGAATAATTTGTAGAGTGCCGTTTTTGTGAAAAATCACCTCAAGGGCGCGTACAATTTATTACGAATTCTTAGGTTCTATCTAATTCTACTATTTACAAATGGATAAAGAAACATACTTACCTAGCAGGTCACTTCCGATAAACACACTTTAATTAGAAAGTTTATGTTTGGAGAAGATACGGCTTTGAACGCCGAGGACATTATATTTAACCTGTCAAGGGCCGGTTCATAACAAGAAATTCTCCAACAAAGCACCACTTTGAATTTTGAATTGAATGTTTTGTGGATTAATTTTGAGCTATCGTATGTTTTATTGACCAAAACACATTCCTAGAACTATAAACTATGTACCAAAACAACATTACTTGCGTTAATTTGATAGGTTTTATGATGTTTTCGTCAAGTATCACGCATCGGACTTTGACATTACGATGCCATAGATAAAATCATTTAAAAATAATCTGGTATCGCCAGGTGAATGAAACTAGTGGCTATATCATCAACGATGTTGGCGTAAGCGATTCTGACCTTGTCCTTCATACAAATTCTGTACACAGAAGGGTCAAAATCGCATTCAAAAATATTTTTTTCGAGATTTTTTCTCCGCACATGCACACACCGCGCGCGTCCACACGTCTCCGGAAAATAAGAGGTTAAAACACTGGACACTGCACGATTTTACATTTGCTTCCCCCATCACTATTAGTATTACATTTATGAAAAGATTAGTGGCAAAATAGAGTTGAGATTTATTTTGAAAGACTGTATCATAGATGTGAACTAATCCAACTTTGATCTCAGGATTCCACTCCTTTGGCTGACGATGACAATAACTCGGACAGGAGGTCCACCAGTGACAAGAAGGACCGTAAGGAGCGACCCCGGCTCTTCACCAAGGACCCCCCGCTGCTACTCTCCTTTGTGTACTTCGACACCACCCACTGTGGCTATATTTTCGAGAAAGACATGGAGGAACTCCTCTACACCCTGGGCTTGAACCTTTCAAGGGCGCAAGTCCGGAGGTTGGTGTCCAAAGTGGTCAGGAGTGATTCCTTCTATTACAGGTAATTATTTTAATGTTACAATACAGTAGAATCGTTAATTTGAACACCGATAATAAATTTTTGCCAAAAAAAAGTCCCCAGAAATTTTTTTCATACAATATTATTTTCTAATTCGAAATTCGTTAATTGGAAATTTATTTTTGCCCGCACACATGAAAACATATTGCGTAATTCGAAAAAACATTGATTTTGGCAAAAAAAATTATTATTATTTCGTAAATCTGAATCTGACAGGCGGCTGTGATTGTAAAATGCTGTAAAATGTCGATTTACGCGGTTAAAATCGTCACGATTCATATTATTTTCTTCTAAATCTGAATTGGTTAACATTGGAATGTTGTATTTTTACGAATTTTCTTTGAATACATATATTAATTCAAAGGGGAAAGCTGCAAAATTTTGATTTACGAGGAAATTTTCTGTGGCGGTAATCGGCTGCAAAATTTCGATTTATGCGGAAATTATCGGTATTTTAACAAATTTACTTCGAATATCTGATTTAGAATGGTCGGCTGTGAATTTACTTAGAATATCTGAACAAAAATCGGCTGCAAAATTTCGATGTATGCGGAAATATATTGATTTTTTATGAATTTATTTCGAATAGGTATCTGAATGTAGAGGGCCGGCCGCGATAAGCCGCGAAAATTTGATTTATGTAGAAATAATGCGGTGTTCTTACGAATTTACTTTGAATTTACTTCTGCCGACTACGGCGGTAAACGGTTGCGAATGTTCGATTTAGCTCAATTTTCAGCGATTTTTACGATTTTTTTTTTTCATAAAATTTTGAATTATGTAGGAATTTGTTTTTATTTTTGATGTCCCCTGGATTTTGAATTATCGTGGTTCTACTGTATAAAATTGGATTGAATCGCTGATTTATCTGATTTAGAATATCGCTAATATCAGATAATAAATATCGTCCTATACACTTACGTACATATTATCCTCTGATATTGGTGATATGCCATGTCTACAAATATTTTGAGGTTACAATCTCTCATGTGTAACATACTTACGCATTTTTCAGAATGCTTTACAACAGCAGCAATTTTTGTACAAAAGCCATTCTTATTTAGGTCGATGTAACCAATAAATTTCAGAAAAAAAAACATAATTTCAAATGTTGCAATTTCAAAGTTAGGATATGAAGGTAAAACTAGCTTTCTAAGCTTGTGAACATAATCGAACGTACATTATTTTAAGGTTATCTTAAAAAATATTATTATATAAACTTTCGAAACAGCCAAAAGGCTTTCGTTCTGCAAAACTGTCAAAAGGTCTTCCTCAATATTGGAATAGTTTCACTAGAATGTGAGCAGGTAGATGGGGTTCCTGTATAGGCTAGCATTTCCTCGGCAGGCTAAGTTCTCATCACGACACAAGCAACATTTTCGCTAGTGTGATGGTAGTAGAAGATTTTCAAATATTTTCAGGTCAAACCTGCGGATATTGTCTTTCTTTTACAAAAGAAAAAAAAATACAATACAGATGCAAATAGAGATTTTAGCAAAGGTGGAGAAAAGTTAATACCAGAGTGGTAGACATTCTTAGTGTAGCCCCGCTGAAAGACCACCATTCAGAAATCAAACAATGCTTGTAATGGCTTTAACTGTCTTTGGTGACCAGATCTGATTGGCCATACACCTCCCAGCCTTCATCTTGCCCAGTGGCAGTTCTTCACAGGGGGACAGTGGGGACAGTCCCCACCAGATACTTTCGAAACCTACTAAAGGAAATATCAGTCGATGCTTTGTCTTCACCAAAATGAAAAAGTTCTCATAAAAGCAATTAATATATGCAAAATAAAATGTAAAAAATTATTCTGGATCATTTTAATGCGACGCGGCGACCATCCAGGCCGGCCAGCGGGAGCGGAATGATAGCCGACCAGCGCACAAACTACTGCGCACTAGGGGGACAATCCGAGTGGTCCCTTTGGCATTTTGGTTAATTCTTTGCGTTTCTTTCTCGATCATAGGCAAACCGAGAACCGCGCTTGCGCACTCGTATGTGAATTTCAAATACCGTGGTGATAATCCAATTGATCCCCTCATGACAGAATACCGTACCTTTTGTTTGCGTAGTTTCCGGCGGGAATCGCTCGTGTTCAAATTAAGTTCGATAATAATCTTAATAAGATAAAGCATTATTTTTATTATACTATATTTTTGTTATTAATTGGTATACATCTACATATATTTTATATTATTTTCCATTTAGATATCTGATTAGCACATGATTTGACCATAAAAATTTTAGTTTGAGAAATTTTATATTAGGTATATTCTCCGGGTGGTAAGATTACGGTACAGTAGGTACATGTAAAAAATGTCTATCCCCACCATCAAAGAAGTGCTTGAGCCGCCAGATCTTTCCCATCTCCTTCCCCTCCCCACTCCATTCGGCCTCACAAGATGCCGGGGATGCCGTAGTCCCACTAGTTCCGGGCAGTGGGACTAGATATGAATGAATTCTAACTCTTGGTCCATTTGCAGGCAAATCACCGACAAATCGAAAGAAGAAGACTTGGAAACCGAGAAGAACCCCGTCCCCGAGGTAGCTATGAAGGAGACCGACCTATCAGAATTGGCTGCCGGAAATAAGAAGCTACTGCCCATCTTCAAGTCCGAGGATCTGCAGGGCGATTCAACGGAGCCTCCGTCAAAGAGACCAAGGATAGAAACCGCTGAGAATGGCTGTGAGTACTGATCAGTTTTGGAGGCGGGTATGGGTACCGCCGCCCCGAGAACTATTATGAATTTATTAGATAACCAATACCTCTGCCATAGATCCACTATATTTTGGGGACTTAGCAAGGGTGCCCGGGTTCATGGGGAAAAAGGTTTGTCCAGATCTTGGCGGCGGATGCGTGGCAGGCCGGATCGAGAGAGACTGGTTGAGGGAGGCCTTTTGACCTTTCAAGCCGGACTCTCTACCCATCGCTTTGCACTGCAGTTGTAGGGATGGATTCATACGTCCGTCACTCCCGACACACTGACCCCCAGATTCCTACCTACACTTCATACTTTTTTCCATCCCTGAACTTCCTATCCTTCCCGAACCCTAATAAGACCCTCCACACAGCATCCCCTAAGATGACATAGGCCCTGGGGGAAATTATTTTCCTCAGGGCCTCCTGTGTGGAGCTAATTTAAAAAAAAAAGAGTACTTAAAAGGGGCTCAAATTCGAGTCCGCACACACAATGTGAACTAAAATCTACCTACCCCAATTTCATAAAATAAAATTGTTCTACAGCCCTGGTCAGCTACAAGGGCGGCCTGCTGGATGTGGAGAAGCTGATGAACCAGCTGAAGCGCTCTGAGCAGGCACGCCTGGACACGGAAAGCCGGTTGGTGGAGCTCAAGAGCGAGAATGCTCGTCTGCTGGAGAAGCAGGCCAAGAGTGCCCTGACCACCACCTCCCTCACCACCAACCTGACAGAGAACAAAGCCAAACTTGTCAATACGCAAACACAGCTGACCAAAAGCACCGTGAGTATATTTTGATGGCCTTTTATTGGGTTATTATGATATGGATGGTACGAGTATACAGTAGAAATCCGTTAATTTAAACCCCGATAATTCGAAATGAGGCATAATTCAGAATTTTTGTTAGAATGTGTTTTTTTGGAATTTATTTTTGTCCGTGCTTGAAAAAATTAGATTTGTGTGAAAATATCTCTACATATTATAAATTAAAGTCCACCGCGTCGTCTGTCTGTCTGTCTTTCTGTCTGTCTGTCTGTCTGTTCGCGATAAACTCGAAAACTACTGAATGGATTTTCATGGGGTTTTCACCAATAGATAGTGTTTCGTGATGAAGGTTTAGGTATGTAATTTGTCAAGGATTTATGTAAGTTGGTTGAAACATAACGATAATTGTTAGAAGTGTCGGAAAAAGTCGAGCCGCCTTTCAGCGCCTTGGTAGCTTTCATCGAAAACGCTGCCTAATCCTTTTGGAATATAACAAAACAATGCATGGTGGGATATTCCTCTTTTATAGATCTACAAAAAAGTCCGCGAAGGCATATATCTATCAGATTACATTACAGATAGCTTACTCTACCCATTCTATCTTCTAAAAAAATGGTCACGAACATTGCGGTAATTGAAAAGTTATTTAGACGGATACAGTATTAATCCTTATTAACTTAAATACGTTAGTTACCCCAAGCATTTCATGCACATTATTATAATCTTTCACACCATCTCTACGTATTATAAATTAAAGTCCTCCGCGGCATCTGTCTGTCTCTTCGCGATAAACTCAAAGACGGCGGTGGTTATAAAGGTTGGATGACCATCCAGTAGATGACATTGTGTTTTATTTGCCACAGCAACGCATGGCCGGGTCGCGTATTTACAATCCCTACCCCCGTTTCAGTCACTTTAAATTTTCAATATCAAAATTTAAATATTTAGAAATAAAATTATTAATTTCTAATATACACATTGGAAAGATTATTTTATCTAGATTTTAGAACAATTTTTGTTTTTGCAATGTGATAAAAAAGAACCAATATAGAGGTATATTTACAATATGTGGGAATAATATTAAAATTTAAATATTTAGAAATAAAATTATTAATTTCTAATATACACATCAGAAAGATTATTTTATCTAGATTTTAGAACAATTTTTGTTTTTGCAATGTGATAAAAAAATAACCAATATAGAGGTATATTTAACCGGTCAGAGGTCGGAACATTTTGCGGAAATTCGCGGAACTACACCAAAAAACCACCACTTTGAATTTTGAATTGAATGTTTTGTTGATAAATTTTAAGCTATTGTATATTTTATTGACTGAAACACATTCACAACTCAATAAACTATCCACTAAAATCACATTACTTGCATTTATTATGTAAATTAATAGGTTTTACGACGTTTTATTCGCGATACACGCAGTAATTGCGACCGTTAATTCCGCGGCAAAATCTGACAGCGCATCGTCATAGAAGAAATCGTTTTAAAAATAATCCAGTGTGTCAATTCGAGAGAAATCTTTAACACTACCTAGAGTAATGATGGCGCAAGCGATTTTCACACTGTTTTTCATACAAATTCGTACATATAAGGGTCAAAATCCCAGACCAAAAGTTTTTCAAAGACAATATTATTCAAATATTTGAATTATTTTCTCGCGCATGCGCATTGTAGGCCCGCATATTCCGGGTCCCGGCCTCTCACCGGTTAAAATGTAAATTGTCGTTACCGCGACTGAATCGGTATAGGTTTTGTAAATACGCGGCCGGGTCAGCTAGTATCATATAATTTAGTAAATCTAAGTGTAACAGGCTGGCCGTGGAGATAAAATGCTGTAAAATTTTCATTTACGCGGTTAAACCCCTCCGAAAATAGCAAATATTCACTTATAATGTCTCAAACGAAATGTCTGTTTTACGAAAACTTTGTGTTATTACCGCTTCACAATTAAAGCTCTATAAAGAAGCATTTCCGAACGTAGCCGAATAGTAAAAACTGTTTTAGAAAGTTTACAAAATAAGCTTTCAAATTGTTGCATTACAAATAAATATTAACATTTGTAAATATTAAAATTTAGAATGCAAACATTAAAAAAATGTAAAAATGACTCACATGATGTTTTTATGTGAAAACGGTTCTAAAATCACAGATTATGTAAACAACAATACTTATTCTATTGTACAGGGTGGGGCAGAGAGGAGTTACTAGTTTCAAAAAATCACTGAAAGCCTCCAAGACCGAGGGTGATGCCGTTAGGTCGGGGAAATGATGCCGTTTATGTTAGCGACCATGTCGTAGTCAGATAAGTATCGGGGCTTTATTGTGGAGACGTTCTTTAAAAATGGGGAAAGCGTTGTGGCTACGCATGGAGCTTTCCGGTCCGGTTCGAGTTAAATCGTAATGACAGTGTTCCTGATCCCAAAAACTATTCGGAAATGGATCAGTAATATGAGGTGGACAGGAACTGCAGATCCTAAAATACCAGTTGGGCGACCTAAAAGTGTGCAAACACCTGAAAACATCGCGGAAGTAAGAGCGTCAATTTAAGAGTCTCCAACCAAAATGAAAGAGTATGGCAAGGAACACGACACAGAAGCCTTCTGGTTTCAACAAGATGAAGCCATGGCCCATGCTGTCCATCGTTCATGCGAAATTTTGCAAAAGCTCTTTCCAGGTCACCAGATTTCTTTGCAGGGGGATATTCTATGGCCCCCTCGCTCTCCCGATTTGACCCCGAGTGACTTTTCTGTGAGGATACGTCAAAGCTGAGGTAAACAAACTTCGACCTCGAACCCCTGGAAGCTCTGAACGAGGCGATTGAGGTCGTCATCCGCCTCGCCCCTCTGTTCGGTCTGGGGGGCCTTCAGTGATTTTTTGAAACTAGTAACTCCACTCTGCCCCACCCTGTATAAATGTATAATAAACACTTTTGCTCACTTTTTTATCATTTCATATAAAAATATTTAATAAAAATTAACAATGTCGAGCGGCCCGTGGGCAATTTGGCAGGTAAAAATATGTGTCAACCGCGCGACTGACAGAATATTCTTGTTATGTATTTCTATGGACAACTTGATAGGGATTTCTATGATAATTTGATCCACTATCGGCCTTTTACTTTTTGTTTTAGGGATGTCACTAAAACAATAACGGAGTTAGAACGATTTCTATGGAGACACACGCGTTGACGTATAAACACGCTTATTGTACTTGACTGCTATCGTATTTTTAACGCATATATCTGCTTACTTTGCTGACCGGTTAAACATCCTCCTAATTCGTGTTTCGTAATTCTTAATTATTAAATAACATTATGGTTTTATCTCAAAATATTTATTCCAAAAATATTTTTGATGTTGTGACTTGTGTTTCCTGGTGAAACTTTTCTCATTTGGACATTTTCTGTTAATTCTTAGCCAAATAATTAAAAAAAAAAATGTTGTAAATCATAGTGTCGCGAACACGTCCGCTCATCGTCAGATTTCGGGTCTAGCAGCGAATATAGGTTTCACTTTAGCATAACTCAAAAAGAGATAAAATAATCTATTAAAATTATATACTAAAAAATAACGTCAAAGCAAAATAATTGTAAAAATTCTTTAGAAGTGTAAACAGAAGATTTTTCAATTTTTGTAAGAAAAACTCTTGTAATAACTTTTGAAGGTTATTTCCATTAATGTAATATATTGAAGAAGAAGATAACAATAAAAATCTGAACAGAAATATGAAAGAAAACAAGATACACAAAAAGATAATGGTCGCAACTAGGACTCAAACCCAGAAGATTTTTCATCACAAAATTAATAATTTTATACGATCTTAAAATTCTGAAGAGTAGGCTTAGATAATTGTTTAATTTGTATGATTTATAATTTTTTAATACTGTATGTTTTGAAATATGTGTTGCACAGTACAACATTTCATTTGAAAATTTAAAAATCTGTACAATGACGAATGGTGTCAACTTTATTTTCTATAAAACTATACTTGATAAAATAACAATTTTTCGAAATCGATTTATGGTTTTTTTTTGTAGAGGGTCGATACGTCCAGAATTCAATTTAAATTTGACAAATTTTCAGTTATGTATAACCATCCACATTAATGTAAGTATTTTTATGAATTTACTTACTAATGTCTAAATTTGCAGGGCCGGCGAATATTATATATTTTATTATCGCGAAATTTCAATTTATAAATATTTTTACAAATTTACTTTGAATATCTGAATTTCAAGGCCAGCGAAAGGCCAGCCAAGCGGCTGCGAAAGTAGTCTGCTGTGAAAATTGGATTTACATAGAAATAAGTCGTATTATTACAAATTTACTTTGATTACCCATCTGAATTGGAGAGTTACTTACTTAGCAGAATTTACATCTTGTTGAAATTTAATTTTTTCTTCAAATTTTGAATTACCGTGGATTACCTACCATTCAGATTTGAATTATCGAATAGTTCTCATGGTTTTCAAATTAACAGGTTCTACTGTATTATTTGATATTAAAGCTTTAATTATGCTACAACAATATTACTTGTACGTTATTGTAATAATTGTTATCCAGAGAAATATGTAAACCTTTTTTCTGAGTTGGCATTGCGTTTGGGTCCCACCCAGGCGCCGTGTGTTCAATTCCTCGGCGGGCTAAGTCCTCCATCACGACACAAGCAACATTTTCCGCTTACTGTGGTGATAGTAGGAGATATTTCTTAATATTGTCAAGTGACATATTTGTAGAAAGCATTAATTTTGTAGCGTGCCATAATTTAATACAAAAAAAATACATACATTTGTTATGGTTATTACCTTAGGGAACGTACCCATACTACGTGACCAACTTTTTGCAATTTTTAACCCCCCCCCCCCCCCCCCGGTGACCAAAATCCTAAGCAACCCGCCGCTCATTTGTATGGAGCGTGACATTTTGAAGACCCCCCCCCCCCCTAAACGTGTCACGTAGTATGGGTACGTTCCCTTATGCGTGGTCTTCGTAATTAAAATACATGATTTGATTTTACCCCAAATGTTAGATATATTGTTACATTTGACTTTCTTGATTTTTGCCATTTTAAATTTCTATTCATTTTTGTCACTTATGATTTTTGTCATTTTTGGTAACTTTTGCCACTTTGGCTTCTATTATTATTATTCGTTCAATTGTCCTGACTCTTGAGTGGTGTTTTTTAAATTAATTTTTTATTTGCCCTTCGGAACCTATGACGTTTCATACCTATGTTGAATATTGCAATATCATTGTTGTTTGTCAAAAATATTCTTAAAATATAAAATGTATCCAGACAAGAAAGCATAATTGAAGCTTGAAAATCGATATATGTATTGATAAAATTAATAAGTTGCTTTATGTGTACAGTATACAGTAGAACTTCGTTAATTCGAACCCTAATAATTCGAAAAGGAAAGTCCCCAGAATTTTTGTTTAACCTGTTGAGGTCCCGGCTTTTTCCAGAAAAACACGGAAATTTCACGATCTTCAATTGAATGTTTTGTGGATTAAATTTAACCTATCGTATATTTTATTGACTGAAACACATTCCTAGAACAATAAACTATTTACCAAAATAACATTACTTGCGTAATTACGTAAATTGATAGGTTTTATGATGTTTTATTCGAGGTACACGCATGTCACGCATCGGCAATGTGACGCGGCCGCCAAAATGACAGTTGGAGATGCCCACAGACAAACATTATTTTTAAATATTGTGTGGCTACTAAATGAATGAAATCTTTACCCATACCATAGGGAATGTTGGCGGCAGTGATTCTGACACTTCCTTTACCGATTTTGTACATAGAAGGGTAAAATAGTAGAAAGGAGATATTTTTTTTTCACGCATGCGCAGAATCTTTTTACATCCCGGACTACGAAAAATTTAATATAAATTATTCGAAGTGACTTGTCTCATTGCGGGTTTCTCTATGGTAAAGTACGATAATAGAGCAAGCGTTTCTGACATTGTTCTTCATACACTTTCTGTATACATAAGGGTCAAAATTGCATTTCAAAGTGCCGCGCCACCTCGCGGACACCGGTGTCCGAACGGCCCACAACGAGTTAAAAAACATGGTATTTTTATTCAAATTTGTAATTCAAAATTTATTTTTACCCGTAATTTGAAAAACATCGATTTTTGTAAAAAAAAAAATTTCGTACATCTGAACCTTACAGACAGCTATGGTGGTAAAACGTCGTAAAATGTCGATTTATGCGGTTAACGTCGTCCTAATTCATATTATTATTTTGTAAATCTGAATTGGTTTACATTGGATGTTGTATTTTTACGAATTTTCTTTGAATATATTGATTTAAAGGTCCGGCTATTTCGATTTACAAGGAAATTTATCGTATTTTTACAAATTCACTTTGAATATCCGAATTTGAAGGGAAATTGGATTTACGAATGTATTTTTACCAATTTACTTAGAATATTTGAATTAGAATGGCTGACTGCGATAGAAATCGGTGGCAAGTTAATGCGGAAATATATTGTATTTAACCCGTTTAATCACAGGAGACCCCAAGTTGTCCCAAAACATCATATGCCGTTATAATAACAGGAGACCCAGATTGTCCCAGAGCGACCGTGCATTATTAAAAGTTAGATATCTCTCTTTCTGTAATGCGAATATTTGTGATTTCTTTTATGTTAGAAACGGAAAGAAATAATGCTTCTCATTGTCTTAGAATTATATGAGCTAGGTTGTTCAGATATTTTACAAACCTGATCAAAAGTGACGGTTTGATTTTGCGCCTATTTGTGACGTAACCCACATTTAATTTTTAAAATAAAATTGTATGAAAGTGATAAAAAGTGAGGTGACAGTTTTATTACAAATTTTGTTTAGAAAAGGAATCTGAATTTAAAATTTGAAGTTTATTCTATTTTAATTACTTTAATTCAAATATTCGCAGGTATGCATTTTTTAGCCAATTTACATTTCCAATATTAAAATTTTAATATTTATAAACAAAAATGTTGATTTCTAATAAACATATCGGAAAGATTATTTTATCTAAATTTTAGAATAATTTTCATTTTTGCAAAAGCGTTGCAAAAAAACTAATAAATAGGAACATTTAAAATGCATGGGAAGAACCAGGAATTTTGCGCGCAAACTTTGACAGGCAAAAGTTGACAGAAAATTATTTTCTTATTATTCAAAGGGTTAATGAATTTATTTCGGATAGGAGCCGGCCGCGTCGGGATACAGTGGTGAAATTCGATTTACGGGAAATGTATTGTATTTTTACTAATTTATTTCGAATATCTAAATTTGAAGAGCCGGCCGCAGCGGTAATAAGCTGCGAAAATTTGATTTATGCAGTATTTTTACGAATTTATTTCGAATAGGTATCTGAATTTGGAGGGGTCCCGGCCGCTAAATTTCAAATTTAAGCGGAAGTTATGCAGTATTTTTACGATTTTATTTCGAATAGTTATCTAAATTTAGAGGGCCGGCCGAGACGGGATTCGGTTGCGAAATTTTGATTTATGCGAAATATATTGTATTTTTACGAATTTACTAAGTATCTAAATTTAAAGGGTCAGCTGCTAAATTTATATTTACGTGGTAATATAAGTTTAACCTGTTAAATACCAGGCCTTTTCATGAAAATTCACTAAAAAAGCACCACTTTGAATTTTGAATAGAATGTTTTGTGGATTAATTTTGAGCTATCGTATATTTTATTGACCGAAACACATTCCTAGAACAATAAACTATGTACCAAAACAACATTATTTGCGTTAATTACGTTAATTGATAGGTTTTACAATGTTTTCGTCAAGTAAAATGCATCGACTGTGACTGATAAAATTCGCGGCAAAGTTGACATTTTGATGCCACAGATAAAATTATTTTAAAATATTCTGGGGTTGCAAGGTGAATGAAATTTTTACCCATATTATGGGGAAATGTTGGCGCAAGCGATTCAGACCTTGTTCTTCATACAAATTCTGTACATAGAAGGGTCAAAATCGCAGATAAACATATTTTTTTCGCGATTTACACGGGAATACGTCATTATGAATACATTATTACGAATTTATTCTGAAGAACCTACCCGAATTTGAATGTGCGCCGTGAAACCCAATTTTCGGTGGTTTTTTTTTACGACTTTTTGTTTTCTAAATTTTATTCTTGATGCCCGTGGATTTCGAATTAACGGGTTCTATTGTAATACTCAAATACATCTCATAATTCCGTGTCTTGTAGGGTTAGGCAGGGAAGAATCAGCTTTACATGTTCTTAATGCATGCACCTCCTTGCATGAAATAATGTTCCCAATTTGTTGCAGCTTTAGTATACTCCCCTTTTAAAATATTTATATGTGTACAACATTTATCCACTCGAGCGATTGTGTTAAAAATTGAAATACCAGTTAAGCGATCATGATTTCTTAGCGTTTGAATTGGAAATTTCCTGCCCTCATTAAAATAATCATATCTCCAAATTTTAATATGGAGATATATAAACGGATTATATTGCGAAATAGCCAATTTAATCCACCTGTATTTTACTGTTTTTCCCATATTTTTAGTATTTATGAAAAAATTATTAAAAAATGGGAAACTTTAGTAAGGTGTGAATTCTGCATGTTAATTCGGGTCAACATTGAATATTTTATATTTCTGTAAGTTGTCTATGGCCTACTTGATAATCGCAGATACAAATATATATTGGAAGATTCAATTTTTTATTTTATACAACTAAGTGAACTTTCAAAATTGAATGCAAATACATTAGAATATTTACATTTATTACAAAAAACTAGTTAACATTAGAACAATATTTCTGAACCGTCCCTCCCCCCCCTCAAGAATTGCCCCCTTTACCACCATAAAATTATCCAGCGCCCCTCTCTCTCTCTCTCTCTCATACTGATACTACTGATCTTGCTCCGTATCAACGAATGAACGTATACATAAGAAGTGTCGAGCCTCAGACGGTACAAAACTTTCACTCGTAGGTGATATTTTGAACCTTTTTGAAGGGGCCTTTATTTTTTATGAATCACAACGACATTGAGTATTAGTTTCCGTTAAAATTTTTGTGCTTGAAACTGTAGTTTATTTAACATAATTTAAAAAATGCTAGCGCCTTAACCCCTGAGGTTATTTGCGATTATGTACATTTTTCGTCTTAAGCGAAATGTCACTTTAACAAAAACTTTTGTGTTATTTCCGCTTCACAATTAAAGCTCTATAAATGAAACATTTCGGAATGTAGCCGAATACTAAAAACTATTTTTGAAAGGTTATGAAATAAGCTTTCAAATTGTTATATTACAAATAAATATCCGTTTGTAAATATTAAAATTTAGAATGCAAACATAAAAAAATGTAAAAATGATTTTTTTTATGAAAACGGTACTAAAATCACGGATTATGTAAAAACCAATACTTATTCTATTGTATAAATGTATAATAAACAATTTTGTCACCTCACATTTTATCATTTCATACAAAAATATTTAACCTTTTCCCCGTGTTGAACTACTCCGTTTTTTCAATACCCATATGCGGTACATGTATATGTCATATTTCAAATACCTATCCATCCAAATTTATGTCAAATTACAGCATATTATGGCATGATTTATCATACTATATAAACAGATGATATTATTATCTACAATTTGAAACCAAATCGTCATCTGTAAACACTCCTAGATGTTTACAAAAAACGTAAAAAACGTACCCATATTATCTTAAAGACGGCGCCATTTATCCGCGTGCTTGTACTCAGGACACTGCGTTGATAGACACAAGTGGTACCTCAATCACTTATTATTATTAATTCGTGTAAACAAGTTCTAAAACTTCTGATGACACTAAAATTAATAAAATTTTTATGTAAATTCAAAATCACGGTTTAACAACATAATCAAACGTGTGCGAATACGCGCGATCTCGATAATAAATGTTATTGACGCTTGTCCAATTTGGTCAGTCGGAATCGCATGGATGCGCCTGCGCAAACTACTAGCGCCATCTGTGGAGTAAATTGAGAACTATTTAGCATTCAAAGGCACGAGGACACATTCACTTGATTATATATGTTTTTACGAAATACAATTTTACTTTCGAAATATGCCTGAAGATGTCAGCATCGTGATAGTTACACAAATATCCTAGCGAGCGGGAAAAAATACTGTGACATAGTAGCGCTGTGATATCGGCAGTCGAAGTTAGCGTAACAAGGGCTGATACGGGCGCGTGTGAGGCATGGCTTTTGCCGTATCAACTGTTGTTACGATCGCGTGGAAAAAGTTAATAAAAATTAACAATGTCCAGCGGGCCCGTAGGCGATTTGGCAGGTAAAATAAATGTCAACCGTATGTCTGACAGAATAGGTTTTTTTATGTATTTCTATGGACAACTTGAATAGGGATGTATAGCTTGATTCACTATCTACCTTTTCCTTTTTGTTTTAGGGATGTCACTAAAACAATAACGGAGTTACAACGATTTCTGTGGAGACACGCATTGACGTGAAAACACGCTTATTGTACTTACTGCTAATGTCATTTTAACGCGTATATCTGCTTACGTTACTGACAGGTTAAGAAAGTGTGTCAGTGTGTCATAGCTCGTGAATGAGCTTATATTCTATATTGACACAATTCCCACTCGCAGCAACTTCTGCAGCCCTAAATGCTAAAAATTTTGAAACGCCCCGCCAGACCTCCAAAACGACCATAAAGAGGTACTAGCACCCCCGTTAAGAATCACTGCATTAGAAAGATACATTCTCTGACCACACAATTATCATATATCGAATAATTTCGATTCTTGCTTTATTTAGTTCAATTAATCATTTTGCACAGACAGCCTGTTTCACAATGTAAAAGACATGTGGTGGAGAATTCATATTTTGTTTAGAAAGAAATGGAAAAAAAATCCACTCTTTTTTTATTCACCCAAGTTGAAAACACATTAAATAGATGAAAGACAATTCAATTCAGGAATACACTGGTTTGCAAATATAGAATAAATATCGAGTATAACAAAAATTAATGCCAACTTTTGTTAACTTGAAAATAAACGATAATGTAATTTATACGATACGATAGATATTAGAAATCGGAAAGTATTATATTAGCTTTCTCTTGTAAACTGTAGATCGCGGGAAGGTTGGAAAAATTGTTTTACGAAAGGTATATAATTTTGCCACCAAGCCTTGCCGGCAAGCTATCGCTCAAGTCGTTTTGCAAACTTGCCATAGAATACCAAAATTCGCTTGAGTGGTTATACATAAATGTCTGCTATGAATTCTTGTAGAACTAAAGTATTATTATATGTGTGGCATAGAATGAAGAAGAACACAAGAAATGGGATGTGGGCGTTTTTCATGATCCTAAAATCTGAAGAATCTTTGCTCAAATTTTGAAAACAAATCTGAATTTCATCATCATTGTGAAATTGAAATGTGATGGCGTCAGGCGAATGTAAAGGCGGGTCTCCTGCATGCAATTTTTTTGAAAACATTTGCACAAAGAATGTTTTCCATCAGCCTCGGAAAGCAAAACGTTGTGCCCTCCCGCCGATGTTTCAATATTTTGTGTAAATATTTAAAAAAACAAAATATTTTGTGCACTGAAGACCCACCTTAACTCGTTGAATGCCGGGAGTAAATGGGGTTGGTTGTAACCAATTAGCGTTCGCAAAAAGCGGCAGCCATGACACCCAATGTCCGGCGATTCTGACAGCGTCCTTGAGAAATTTCGTACATAGAAAGGTCAAAATTGAAGACCAAAGAATTTTTCCCGCGCATGCACAAGAACTGCGCACGTTCCCGCGCTCCGGTAAATCATTAATATAAATTATATGGAGTGACCAAGCGCATTGCGGTTTTCTCTATGGTAAAGAGCGATAATAGAGCAAGCGATTCTGACCGTGTTCTTCATACACTTTCTTTATACATAAGGGTCAAAATCGCGTGTAAAGTCTCAAGACACGCCGGCGCACGAGCGGCACCTGATCGGTTAAGAGAGACAAAGCACATGCTAAATGTGCTAGAACCAAAAGGTACATGGTCAGTGGCGACATTAGTTTCAATTCAAATCTACATGGAAAGCATTTCTAGTGTTCTTCTTTATTCCATGATCTTTGATGTGTTGTGGCTTTTCTTTATAATTTTCCAGAATGAAAATTTTCATGTTAGTATTTTTTTTATGTTGTAACGTAAGGAAAGAGATTAAATGTATTATTTGGACTCGCAAAAATGTGGATTTTTAACATTTTTATTCTGGAAAATCAATGAAATTAGAAGTTACAGCATTTTTGTTACTGGTTATAAATATGTATACATATCTGTTATTGGCAAAATTTAACAGAAGTTTTGAAATCTGTAGTATAACCTTTTACCATCTCGGTGTCCATCTATTTCTTCCCTTGATAAGTAGTAGAATTTTATACATTACCCCCTTTCTAACCCCTAAAGATGTATGAATGAATGTGAATAGTATCTCACATAAAATTTAGATATTAGCAAGAAGAGAAGACATTCTAACCGATATAACACAACCATGCGTAGAATAGAGAATGATGATGTTTGAAAGGGTGAATGCTTTGTAATAGAAGAAGTCAATTCAATCTCCATCAGTTTGGCAGATTATAGTGCGCATTAAATTCTGCTTTCCCTCACCAAAACACGGTGTGACATTTGTTAAAATATAAATTCCTGTCTTATTAATTCTCTAAATTTGATGTTTCACAGATGTGTACGAAAATATTCTTCAATGCCTTGAAGGATATTGAATTAAAGGTGCAGTCAGTTATTCACACCAATTTGTATGAAGATCCTGAAGTAGTCAAGCCCAAAGGAGAAAGTAATAAGTATGTTCAAATATTTCGATAAATCCCAGTCTTTTCAAAATCCCCTTCTCTATTTAATCTTGCTATAATTTAGGATACATTTGACAGCATTATTGGCTGTCTTTAAGATTTTAAAAATTCTCAATGACATAAAAATAATATGAATGATTTCGAAAATAGCAATATGAAAATGAATAAATGGTCTCGTTTTGATTTTTCCCTGAAGTTCATATTATATATTTTCATGTTTCCTTTTCTTGTATGTTAATTTATTTGTATCTATACATATAAACATATTAATTACGTTTTGCATTATGTATTGTTTGTTGTCTTGTCTGTTAGAATAAATGTTATTTTTAGGCATAGTAAAGGAAATGTATTTTTACTTTAAGCCTTATTCACATAAGGAGTATTTGAATGCAGCGCATGATGGTGTTGTAACTCAGTGTTTTTGTCTAGGTGACCAAAATTAAAAACTGAGACTGACTTTGGCTACAGAGTAAGCAGTTAAATTTTAAACTTTGAGCTAACTCCAAAATGTGTAACGACAGTCAGCATTGATTTAAAAATGAAAAAAGTAAAACATTTGTTTAAACACACAAAATTTCAGATAATGACCTAAAGTTTTGTCTGCAATATTTTTATAACTTTGCAAAAAAGTTTTACTTTTGATTCTAGATTATAATTAGATCAGTGTTGTCAATTTGTCGATTGACTGCTAATTATTTGTTTTTTTTTTTAATGTTTTAGGTCCATCATAGAAGTTCTGAAAGACGGAATTAAAGATGAATCTATAGTTGTAAATGATGACACTACAGTTGATGCTAAAATGGATAAAGACTGTATGGAAGTTACAAGTGAAGACACAGAAACCAAATCCCAGATCGATACAAATGACACAAATTAGAATAAAATTTTCCACCACCAGTATTAAAACCTACCTTGGTAGTCAAATGAGGTTATTATGATAATAAAAACAATGGGTGTAGTGGAAAGACCTGTTAAACCGAAAATACTAACATTTCTCTTGATACATAGGGGACATTTTTACTTGTTCCTGAAAGGGTTACTAATGGAGGGGGTTTGTTTTCAAATAAGTTAAAATGTGATTTTTATTTGGTTGACCGATTTTACATTTGTTACTCTATAAACACCAGGAACGCGATGAAAAGGTTAACCCTTCAAAATTCGGGCTTTTTTTTTTTCAGTAAGTAAAAATATTTCCGCTTTATAATAAAATCAAAATAAATGAAAATTTGTGAACGTATCTGAAAATTAAAAACGGTTTTGAAAGGTGATGAAATACGCTTTCAAATTTTATTATTAGAAGAAACCATGTAATTTTTTACATGTAAACATTTTTAATGCAATCTTTAAAAAGTTTTAACCCGTCAGAGGCCAGGAAAAACACGGAAATTTCCTAACAAAGCACCACTTTGAATTTTGAATTGAATGTTTTGTGGATTAATTTTGAGTTATTGTATATTTTATTGACCGAAACACATTCCTAGAACAATAAACTATGTACCAAAACAACATTACTTGCTTTAATTACGTAAATTGATAGGTTTTACGATGTTTTCGTCAAGTAACAGGCATCGACTCTGACAGAAAGAATCGCGGAAAATTTGACATTTTTATGCCACAGATAAAATCATTTAAAAATATTCTGGGGTTGCCAGGTGAATGAAATTTTTGCCTAGGACATGGGTAAATGTTGGCGCAAACGATTCTAACCTTGTCTTTCATACAAATTCTGTACATAGAAGGGTCAAAATCGCAAACATATTTTTTTAGAAATTTTTTCTGCGCGCATGCGCACAAACCGTGCGTGGATTTGCGTCTCCGGCCAATAAGAGGTTCAAAATGGCTCACCTCACTTTTTTGTCGTTTCATGTAAAAATAATTCTTAAAAAATTCACGTAATGTTTTACAAATTGCAGTTGGAAACTTTGGTTTTATAAAGGTGTACATTTTAATTATTTTGTGGTTTACTTTTAAATTAGAATGTAAAATGTGTTGTTTTCTCATTACTGTGAGACCATGTGCTGGGACAAATAAGGTCTCCTGTGATTAAACGGTTTAAGCAAATTATTAAATTTTCATATGTATATTACCCTTTTAGCCTCATTTGACCTATCGAGGTTATAAGCCATTAGGAACTTTTGATAAGTCTTGAGAATAATCGGGCTTTATTAGGTTTAATCAATATTGACCTGAATGCAAATAATCCTACGAGAATGATGATTTTTCCAACAAGAGTTTGTGGTACGAAATGTTTTCAATATTTGTGATTATTTGATATTAAAACCCACCCTATGTACCAGTCTTTATGTATATAGATAATATATATGTATGTGTAATTTATGACTTTGAATTTAAAAGTCTCCTGTAAAGAAATGGATCTGCAGACGGAGTACTTAACAGGACATGTCGGTTTATAATAAACCTAATTATTATTGTAATCAATATAATAATAAATTCTTATAATCAATTATGTGTGAGAAAAGATGTGCAATTGATTTGACTTACTACTTTTTTTAACATTACATAAATAAATTTTTCTTTAATAATTTTGTCTTTTTAATAATTTTTTTTCTTCCCATTTTCGGAATTTTTTCATGAGATTCCTTTTAGTTCTTACACAGACTCCAGATACTAAAATCTACAGCCTGTATGTCGGACGAATATCTACAGCTCATATGTTGGACTAATAATATCTACGAACTTCAGAGGGAGGACTAATATCTACAGAGCTAAGGTCGGACGAATATCTATGACGGTCCCAGTGGTGACTAATATCTATGGAGCGTAGGTGAAACTGATATCTACAGAGGGCAGCTGAGCAAGAGGTTGTACGGAAAACCTAACCTAACCTACGCAATATTATGTTATTCCAATATGCTGTACATAATTGCAAATCCAACCTCTGCCAGTGCTGTAGATATTCGTCCTCACTTTGGTTCTCATAGATATTAGTCAGCAGTTTGAGCTGTAGATATTCGTCCTCACTTTGGTTCTCATAGATATAAGTCCGATTTGTTCGGTTTTTGGAATTCCTGTAGATATTAGTAGACTCCTCCCTTACACATCGTCACCTCGTTTGTATATGAGTATTTCTCAAAAAAAGTGTACATTAGGGAAAAATAAAGTGTGCCTAGAAACAGTTCAAAAATTACACATGTTTTTAATTAATCACACAAAAAAAATATACACCATTTTGTAGAATAAATATTAGGCTTTAAAATAACGAATAATAAACATTACAATTGTGTTAATTCGCAAATATATATATATTTGAAAAAATAACGATTTTTACCTTTCATACAAAATAAAATTGCCACCCTACCTACTTCATGTGTTTATACTTCATAAAATGCGATAATAACGTTATAATATATAAATTTTTGCAAGTTTTAGGGTCTTAATTAAACGTAGTTTCTGTACAAAGTAATTTTTTTATGGGGTTTCATAGTAAATTAATAATTTATGCACAAAAATGAAAATGAGACATAGTCATTTACTTTTTAGTTACTACTCTTTAGTTACGTTTTATTTCTACTTCCACCGTAATTTCTGAACCAATTTGTTAAATTTTACAAGGGCACCACTAGCTTCTTTCTGGTTGGTTGTTGGTCTGACGTCTCCGCCATAACATTAATTGTTTAAATCAGTAACAACGTGTTTCTTTAGTGGAACTACAATTTCGTAACAGGAAATATTAAAGCCTTTTTTGACAAAACGGTAAGTCTTTTTTTAATCATCTTTTTGTAATACGTGCGGTATGAAGATTGCTAAGCTTACACATTTACAGTTTTAAATTTTATCAAACCATTGACTTTTTATAACCCCATTTTGTCTAATTATTCTTACGATTTCGTAACTTTTATTAAGAATTTCGTAACGTAACGAAAAAGTACAATATAAAGCTGAGTGTATACAGTTACAACCTGATTTTTATTTTATTTATTATAAAGACATAGTAATACAATATGAAAGAAAAAATAAAAATATTTTATCGAAAAAAGAAAAGTCCCAATAAATTGTTTTAAGTAGTTCGTCAATGGGTGCTTTTACTTTGAAGATATAAATAAACTTATTTTACTTTATTATGCTGTTAGAATTTTTTGTGTCAGAGTCTAATACAAATTATTTCTTTCGGCCAGCTAATTCTTTAACATAATATTTGTTTTACCATTTGTACGTGTTTTAATTTCGGTAAGTAACATATTTAAGCAATTAGGTATCATGTGGTCCAGCGTTATTTTTCCATATTTGTTTAAATTCTCAGGTTAAGAATACTAAATTGTAAGTGTGTCTGTAAGTATGTAAGTTGTCCCTTTCAAATTGAAAGCATTTTTATGAATTAGTGCCTCAAGCTTTTATAAAATCTTATTTAAATAAAAAAATATATATTTTTTAATCTTATAATCCCGGCTATAGGATTACTTTTTTAAGGAGTTTTAGGAATGAAATGTCCCCAAAAACCAATTCCGGAAGGCAAAAAGCTTCTTAGAAGATTTATTTTATTTTTTTTAAACCATGAGTAAAATCTCAAATTAATTATTCATCCTAGACTTGCAGAAAAGTCAATAGATGTCGCCTATTAAAAATAAAATGGATAAAAAAATTTATCCAGACACTATCTAGATTGCATTTAGTTGAATCTTGCAATCATATATAAAGATAGCAGCCAATAATATGTGCGTTAAGAAAATGAAGATAATGTTGGTAGTTCTTAGTCGAAGTGTGATACAGTTAAAAGTGACCGAATTTCATATGGGTTCCGTAGCTCAATCGGTAGAGCTCTTGCCATGTAAGCAAAGGGTCCTGGGTTCGTGTCCCAGCGGAGCCAATATCTTTTCTGATTTTTCTGTCTCAGATTTTCGATTGAGTTTCGCTAATATTGTCTTCATTTAATTAAAGATAATTAGAAGAAACTTTACCAAATGTATCCATGGCAGAAAAAGAGAAGGTAAAAAAATTGTTAATTTCGCTAAATTTAATTACAGATTCTTTAAAGACAGAGTTTAATAAAATGGATCCCAGAGAAAAGAAAGTACTAAAAAAGTAGCTACAAACCAAATTGTAAATAAACAAAAATTAAAAATAGCTATTTCGATAGTGATTCAAATTAATAAATTTTAAAATGTTTTAAACAGTGCCTGTTCTTTAATTTCTAAAGATTCGTTGAATATTGTGTTAGGTACTTAAAATTGGGAAGCTGATAATTTTATTAAAAAAACGTTAATTAATACTCATTAATTATTATTTTAAACCCTTGCAGTAGATACAACAAGTATTTGGGTTGTGAGTTTATGTATGTTTGTAGTATATACAATAAATAAAAAAGTAAAGGATAATTACGTACATTTGAAAAAGACAATATTTTTTTAAATAATAAAAAATAAAATTAAAAATTTTGTTTTGTATATAACAAGCTTTATGTTTACTATTTAGTTACATCTTGGGACTATTTCGTAACAATATTTCGTAACAACTTTTTCGTTACGTACATTTATTTTGAGAAATACTCATATGGTTCTAACTTAACTTTACCTTGTTTTGAGAGATGAGATGTCAAAGTTTGCAAAGACGATTTCTCATAATCTATTTACCAATTTCTGATTTTGGATCATATTTAAAGTATTTTAATTGAACGTATTTTAAAGCAACATATTTAAATAGGACGTAAACTTACCATTTTAGAACATATCTAAATATGCAAATAGAACCATATGCAACCAGCTAGGTTATAATAATTCATTGCACAAGGTTCTAATTACATTTCCCTAATCCAATTCCAAGCTAGGGTCACGTCTTATTTAAATATTTTCCATTAAAATATGATAAATACTTTACATAAGATTGAACCTCAAAATAAAAAAAATGTTATATTGATTATGAAAATTTTCTTTGCAAACTTTAAAACCCCAGAATTCGGTAAAGCAAAATTAGAACCCTCCCAACCAAAGTGACGAACTATAATGTGCCTCGTAACAACAATCAACTGTCGGATACAAACAAAATAGAGAGTGCAAGTGATGTTAGAACCTTGTAAAATAAATGATTATTTAAAATGCTTGATTTTAGAACTTTGTCATACATATATCTACGAAAATACATCACAAATAGTTCTAAAACATATTTTAGGTATAGAAATAAGCAAAAGAAATGCTTTGGCATTCAAAGGTTATTTTTGAAAAACATGTCAGATAGAACCCTATCCAAATGAATTGACGACATGGTATTTTCCATTATTTATATTCACACAATATTTATTTACAAATAAATAATGGATGTTTACGTGAAGACAGTTTTTACAGTGTTTCAATGGCAACCTCTGATGACCTCTGCAGCAGAGCAATAAGGCTCCGGGTCCGAAGATCTTAGATTCTTGGTGAATACAATGAAAATTGATATTGGTTTATTCTCAAATTGAATAAAAATGTAATGTGCAACTTGTTCGAGAGCGGAAGATACTCTCAGCATTAGATTAGCCTGGTGAGAGGCCACCATTCAGAGAAAAAATTACCGTAAGTATGTTTAGTAACCAGATTATAAACTGTTACTTACTAACCTTCTTCTTCCACATCTCCTTTCTACAGGCATCTTTATAAATTGGATGCTGTAGTTCCACCAGCTCCCTGGGCTGGCTGAGCAGTTGAAACTACTGCGGTGTCACATAAAAAACCTGGTTCCTTACCGTAGAGCAATTTATAAATTCTACCCTTTGGGACACAAAGGTTCCAAGTCAAAAATAGCTGTTGAAATCGATCTTTTCCCTCCATTCTCTAAGGAACATTTGTCACAAGTACATATTTTTATGTCAGTTCTGCAATCATCAGCATTTCAGTTGCCTTGTTGACAGTTTGCCATGGTAGCGGCTCACGACCTATCAAGTTTTGACATGTCGGATCAGAAAAATATCGATTTTGTTCAGGAGGTTGATTGCGATTGCGTCGCCAACTGGTTTTCTTTCAGTTTCTCCATGAGCTGATGGCGTAAATGTTTTAAAAAAAATTCCCTCCAAATTTTTTGAATAAAAATTTTTCTGTTTTTCCTGGAAGAATTTATTCAGAAAAAAGTAATTTTCTAACATGGAGAACTCACATAATATAATATTTTAAAAAATATGTGTTTTAAAAAAATTTCCTAACCTTTTTCCCGATTTTCAAACGATACGATACAATTGTACCCCCCAGCTAGGAGCCATCCTGTCTCGGTGTGACCGGTACACTGAGGGGCACCAATTTGTTAGGACTTGGAACATGTGCTCTGAGGAATGGAAGGAGGTTGGAATTTAATCGACCGGTCAACATGGCAAACTTTAAGGTTAAACGTCACGTACTATAATATATGCATTCACAGATGGCGCCAATTAAATTATTTTAGGTTTTCAATACTTTTTGCATGTTATGCTTTAAAATATTAAAGTTAATTAATTGTTTGCGCCTGTAAATATTTAATATGAATATAAATAAATAGTTTTGTCTATAAACAAACCCAAATCTTTCAAGAAAGGCTGAAAAATTCATTTTTGTATCGGTGACTCAATCCAATATTGTATTTTTCAGCCTTTCTTGAAAGATTTGGGTTTGTTTATGGACAAACTATTTATTTATATTCATATTAAATATGTACAAGCGCAAACAATTAATTTACGTTAATATTTTAAAGCGTAATGTGCAAAAAGTATTAAAAACCTAAAATAATTCAATTGGCGCCATCTGTGAATGCATAGATTATAACGTACGTGACGTTTAACCTTAAGCCAATATTGGAATTTAGGTTGGGGTGGAATAAAGGAATCGATTGAGTGAGATTTTTTTTCCCCCTTTCTTTATGCCTTCTTTCTTCTCGGCTTTTCTTGTCTCTCCTCGTCTCTTCTTCTAGTCTCTTCTGGGATCTTGTTGTCTCTTCTTGGCTCTTCTTGCTTCTTCATGGATCTTCTTGCCTCTCCTTGGCTCATCTTGTCTCTTCTTGCCACTGCTTGAATCTTTCCATCTATTCTCGGTTCTTCTTGGCTCTTAATGACTTTTCTTGTCCCTTCTTGCTGCTTCTTGGATCTTATCTTCTCTCCTTGGCTCATCTTATCTCTTCTTGCCGATTCTTTAATCTTCCCATCTCTTCTTGGCTCTTCGTGGCTTTTCTTGTCCTAACTTTTCTTTTCTTGACTCTTCTTGTCTCTTCTTGCTTCTTTTTGTCTCTACTTGCTTCTTCTTACTTCTTCTTGTCTCTTCTTAGATCTTCTCGTCTCTCCTTGGCTCGCCTTGTCTCTTTTTGCCTCTTCTTGAATCTTCTCGTCTCTTCTTGTCTCCTCTGGTCTCTTCTTGCCCCTTTTTGGCTCTTACTATCTCTTCTTGTCTCTTCTTGGATCTCGTCTCTTCACGGGACGGCTCTTTGTGGCTTTCTTGTCTCTTCTTGCTTCTTCTTGTGTCTTCTAGGATCTTATCATCTCTTCTTGCTTCTTTTTGGATCCTCTTGCCTCTTTTTGCCTCATCTTACCTTTTCTTGCATCTTCTCGCCCCTTCTTGGCTCGTCTTATCTCCTCTTGGCTCTTCTTAAACATTTTAACTGCTTACCGACTCGTCTATTCTTGTCTCTTCTAGTATATTCTTGTCTCTTCTAGTATCTTCTTGTCTCTTCTAGTCTCTTCTTGGCTCGTATTGGCTCTCCTAGCCTCTGCTGCCATTTTCTTGCTTCATCTCAACTTTTTTCCTTGTCATATCTTCTTAAATTTTTCTAGGTTTTTCTTATTTTCCCTTGCCTATTCTTGCTTCGCGGCTCTTCTTGCCTATTTTTCATATGCTTGAATATTTGAATCAGATAATCGAAACGGTGTTGAAAAGACCTTATCTCAAATTTTTTTCCCTTTATTTATCTCACGTCAAAACATGACAAAATTTGATAGGTTGTGAGCCACCGCCACGGCAATATGTCAACAATGCAACTGAAACACAACTGTAGTTTTCGAGTAATCTGTGAAATGTCAGATCAGAAAAATGTCAATTTTTTTTCGGGAGATTGATTGCGATTGCCTCGATAACTAGTTTTTTTTTTCAGTTTCTCCATGAGCGAAGGCCGTTATTACAAATTAGTTTTCATTCGTCGTGTGAATTTTAAATGTAAGAAGATGTACGACATGCATACATTATGTTGGCATTAACAAGTGGATTTTATTTGGATAGAAACATGTGTAAGTTAATTTTTGCACGCATTCTGATAATTTGTTTTAAGTACATACAAAACTCTACCATCAGGGGACTAATAAATTGAGCCAAGCCCATCAAAAAGCCGCCTGCAGGACCTAACAGCAAAAAACCTTTTTACATGCTAGTTTCGACTATTTATTTTTAATAATTAAGTATATTATATTACTAGTGCAGACCTGTGAAAAATCACAGGATTATTTATTTGTGGGATTAGTAAAGCTGAAAGTATTAAAAAAATATTAGAACACATTGCCTTTCAAAACCAAATAATGCTAATAATTATTATTCTTTTGTTGACAAATTAGAGAGACGTAAGAAATTTACCTTTCGTATAAACACCATTAGTACCTAAGATACAACACCTATCAAATACACAATTCAAAAATATAGACTTATTAATTAAATAAAAATAAAGTTATTTTCTTAGTATAGCTAGATTTTTTTTGTTTTTTTGTTTTACATGAATACCGCACAAGAGTCCCAACTGCTCCCGTCTGGAGCCAGTGGGACTATGGCATCCCCAATTGGGGTATGTTGTGAGGCTGAAGGTAGTAGGGAGGGGAAGGAGGTAGGGAAGAGGTAGGTGGGGAAGTATCTGGCTATTCAGATCTGGTCACCAAACACGGCTAAAGCCATATATTTATTTATTTATTTATTTATTTATTTATTTATTACATAAGATACATTTATACAGCAAAATAACATAATAATAATATTTCAAAAACTGTAAATATTAAAATGTGTACAAGTGTTATTATGTCTTGTTTGTCTATATTAGTTCCTAGCTAGGCAGATTGCCCGTTCTAAGGAACCAAATGCTGGTGAAAAATGCCAAAAATGTATTCTGTACTAAAAAAAACAAGGTGTTTTTTTTTTAGATTAAATATATACTAAGTTTTTACTGATTGTGCCATTTAATAGTTAACCATGTAAAATTTTAAGTTTTAAGTTACATTATTTAATAATTTTTCAGACTCAACCCTCCCTAATCCAATTAACCATTTATTTATTATTGAACCGATGCATGTCATTTTGCATGTTTTAATATTTAATTCTGGGGGGATTTTATTGTATAATTTTGGTCCCAGATATGTATATGTATTTAAGCAACGTTTCGATACTGAATGGTGGTCTTACACCAGGGCGATACTGAGAGTATCTTCCACTCTGGAACGTGCCGCAAATATACCATATATTATTTTTAAATGAATAAGTTGTGAAATAACACAAATAAAATTTATTTGCCACGCCGGGATTCGATCCCGCGACCTTCGGAGTGCTAGTCAAGAGCCTTACCACTGGACTATGACGGTATCTACGCTCGTCTATCTATATCAATAACAAATGATGCCAATTTTCATGAATTCATACAATCATCAGTTCCAATTTTGAAAATTTCGTTGAAGAGTTCATTACGCAGGAATATTTCACATCACGCACAACATCACAGATAACCAAAAATATTATGTTTGATTATGTGAAGTGAGCAGATTTGAAGAGTCGGATAGTGTCAGAGATGTTATTTAGTTATCAAAGTACCTACCACTAATGCCATCTTTGTCTATGTTTCTAAGCTTAATAAATATTAGTTCTCGCTGTCTCCTGAATAAAACAACGTGTTTCATTTAATAAGAGAAAGATAAGACCAGTGCCAGTGATGCACATCCTTTTTAACAGTAGGGCTAATCAAATTAACGGCTATTGTAAAGTTAGTAGCCGGGTGGACAAATGTATCGGTTTCCAATTCAGACGTCACAAGTTCAATCTTCTCCTTGAATTCTTTTCCTAGCCATATATTATATTGACAGTGGAAACGAGGGCTAACGAGCCATATAGCTTGAAAAAAATAATGGCTTAAGTCTATATACATGTATAGAATAGATATAAATAATTATGTATGGCTCCTTAGTCATTCTTCCTTTCCGCCGTAGATTTATATTTTTTTAGTTCCGCTTCTTCTGCCGACAAGATAATATGTAGATAATACCTACCATGCACATACCAGCTTGATCAAAAAGATTTAGGACCGGCCACCGTGTGGCGCTGTCAGTCACCCGATTGGAATTATTATTTTTTATTGGGTTACCACATCTGTTCTGAGTACCTCTACCTTTGTCGTACTTTCGATTTTTTATAAGTCTGAAAATGGCATCAATTTTGCACCACAACGCACCATCGCACAATGCGATCCTTGTCCGTGAATTTTTGAGCAAAATCGATCAAGCTGATCTGGCTCCCTGTAACTTTTTTCTGTTTAAACAACTTAAAAAACTGCTTCGCAGAACGCGTTACAGCACCCCGGAGAATGTCATGAAAAAATCGAAAAAAGCTCTAATGGACCTTTTGAAAATTGAGTACCAGCGGTGTTTCGCGGATATGATCAATCGCTGGCGTAAGTGCGTTGCAGTTGACGGGGAGTACTTTGAAGGGAATCGCATCGATTTTAATGAATAAACTTGTATTTTAGATTTTATGAATAAAGTCCTAAAACTTTTTGATCAAGGTGTTATGTGTACTTGAAATTTATAGCTGGTGGACATGTTGTAATTGTTAAAATATAATTTTGGGTTTTATTAATAAATTATTCTAATCTGATTCCAGTCAATCAATTATTTTGATAAGATCCATTAATTCTTACAAAGGTTACATTATGAAATGCAACCATAATTAAGACAACAATATTATTATCTTTCCAGACTAAGATTTTTTATTAAATAATTGATAAATACTTTATCTCAATAACTCAATCAATTTTAGATCAGCATATAAATAGGAATCAATCTTGTGGTCTTTAGTTCATTTACTATATTTAATAATATTGTAAACATGGCATCTTCTTCTCTGTTCTTTATTTTGGCGCTGGTCGCTTGCACTGCTGGTAAGTTTTTTTTTAACTCCCTGATCTATGCAGCGCCGGATCTGCCATACGTTCAAAAACGTGCAAAAACCTGGCGCCAACTCCGAAGGGGCGCCGTGAGAAAATAAATATTGTATTAAAATTTAGTTATAATATTCCCTGAATCGTTTAAAAATTATCCACAGTACGAAATAATTATTACGCTCTAGCAACACTTTCCAAAGAAACAGAATGCGCACGCATCAGGTTGGTATCAACGGTTTACGAATTTATAGTCAGTTACAGAATTTTTTTACAAATTCCACATATTTAGTTTAAACGTAAGATCTATTTTTCCATTTATCTTTTACCGTCTTTTACGACGAATGGGTGCGATCCAAATTCAATAACCAATCACA
Organism: Limnephilus marmoratus; assembly: GCA_917880885.1. Classification (NCBI taxonomy): domain Eukaryota; kingdom Metazoa; phylum Arthropoda; class Insecta; order Trichoptera; family Limnephilidae; genus Limnephilus; species Limnephilus marmoratus. Next base: position 50,060,770 of record OU862914.1, on the reverse strand, counting down.
GCGCGGAATTTTTGTTCTAGTGAATCAAACAACCCGACTTGCGCCTTTCAAAAAGCTGACAATTTTAGTTAGTGTGTCGTCCGTACGCTCGCTATTGTTTTATTTTGTACGATTTAAGTCTCTAGGAGAAGGTAGTTAAAGACCATTTTCTTATGAAATCTTCAGTAAATTCCATTAACAAAAGCATCGCACGGTTTGCAGGATTTGCAGGTTGCAACGTGCATCATTGATTTGACATATTATTTGAAGTTCGTTAAACGTATAATTAATATCTATTAGATTTGTTGGATTTGTTATTTTACGGTGTCAGTGTAAGCGTCTTTCGTAAGCCATATACCATACGTCAGTGTTTAGTTTTTGTATGGTGTTTGTTCACTCAATTTGGCGTTTGTTCGCTCAACACAGGGGAAATGCAAGGTACAAATTTGAGGTAATATTCTTATTAGATTTTTAAATTTATAACTAAATTTCTATTGGTTGTTGGTTATAAAAGTACTGTGGATTACAATGAATAGAATAATAATAATAAAAAAACTCTTCTAATGGACCTAGTTTAGCGAAACCACCAGCATTGTCTCGTAACCTATATTTTAAATCATGGTACGGGCACAAAAAAACAATTCGTTGTATTATTTTAAAGCATAACTTGCAAAAAGAGTTTTTCCTAAAATAATTAAAATAGCACCATAATTTTATGTTTACCCAATAGATTCAGAGAGTACTTTGCTCCTGGCGATTCTCTCTTTAAAAAAAACGAGTGTGAGAGTTACTGCCAAGGTCACTTGGAAAAGTTACACCCTTAATATGTCTTGATTTTATTTGATAAATTAGTGTAAAAAAAATTAATTAAATAAAAAAATTGGGGGTGAACGAATTTTTAATCAAAATAAAAATGTAGGGGGGAGGGGCGCCATCGGTACCTACTGCACAGGGCGCCAGATTTCGTAGATCCGGCCCTGGATCTATGTTTTATATATCCGAGTCGATATCGTGAGAAATGAGTTTTACATATTATATTAGTATAAATCTTACATATTATATTAGTATAAATATTATAATAGTTATAAATCCATCGTTCATTCAATGCGTGCTTTTCAAATGGACTACGCAAGACTATGATAAATATGTTGTGTAGATCGACCATGGACAATGCTTTTTTCAATTGTCGCATTATTATTTCAATAAACTTTGGGTACAAACAAGCCCGCGAGCACTCACTGGCCAAAATGTGGTCAATTTGAAGAGATATTTTAAAACATTTTTTGTTTTTAGTTGCGAACTTCAGATAATCAATCACAAGGCACTTCTTAGTTACACAATCTGTAATTAATAGTGTCCGACTAAAACTAATTTTTACGGCCGAAACCGAAACCAAAACTTCCATATAAGGTCATGTTTTCGTGGAAAAAAATAGTCAATCTTAATCAATCAGTCTTTATTTTCTAATCATATATTAATCATTCAGTCTTTGATATTTGAATTAATAATAAACATGACATAATTATCCCAATTTCAAATAAATTATTTGTGCTTTTTGAAATCGTAGTCATAAATCGCTTCGTAAATAATATTAAAAAATAGAAATAGTAGGTATTACCTATTTGAACATTATTAACAAAACAAAATAATTTGGGTACCGCAGCCCCGGGAAACTTTATTGGATAACCAACACCTCTGCCACAGGTCACCCCAAGTGATTCGCTACGTTTGGTGATTTAGCAGGGGTGCCCGGGTTCATGGGATGAGGTTTGTCTAGGTCTTGAAGGTGGATGACCAGGACATACTGAACCCCAGATTGCTACCCACCCCTTTTCCTTCCCAGAACTCTCCTCTCCTTCCTTACCCTAAAAAAACCCTCCACGCAGCATCCCCAAAAATGATATAGGCCCACAGGGAAATTATTTTCCTCAGGGCCTATCATGGACTAAATCATTTCAATAGCGAAATAAAACTTACCTTTTTCGAAATAATATTAAGTATAAACACCGCCAATTTCACCACAAATTAACCAAACTACCTACCGCAAAGTTCGCGGAGCGAACACACAAACAAGTGAAACAAGTCCTGAACGACTATGAGCGCGGACGCAGCAAAATGACACTTCGTGGCTCGCAGTTCAGTGCACCGAACATGTCCGATCGCAGAACGAAACCTCCCAAATTCAGTTTCGGTTTCGGCCTTAGTTTCGGCTGGATGGCGGCCGAAACCGAAACTAAGCCGAAACTCGTTTTTTGGCCAAAACCGAAACCGAAAGTTCGGTCGGACACTAGTAATTAATTATTTGTTATTGACATTCCAATACCGAAATTATTGAAATATTTTTGCTTACATTGATCATGTGTTTACATCTTAAAAAATGCATTTGTGAATCATAAATAAATCAATCCCTCGTGAATTTTAATTTATACCTGTGATTACCAACAAGGCCAAAGACAACATACAGAAGTCATAATGTCAAATATTCTCCAAATAAGTACCATTTCAATCAATTTTAAAGTGAATAATACCGAGAATTCACGTTTTTAATAATTTTTTAATGAATCCTAAAAATATAGATAAACGGTCAAATATAGGTGCATTCAATGGCTCTCTACACTTCTGTGGTAGTAGTTACTGGCTATCTACATTACTCTCTCTGCACTAAGCAGTTTATATGTCTCCATATTAAAATTCGGAGGTCTGGTTTTTTTAATGAGGGTGGGAAATTTCTAAACCGAACGCTTTTCCGGAAATTTTCTTAGCACTCAAGGCTGAAATTGATCATGTTACAGAACATTCCAGTGGATAATATTGAAAACAGTTTATCTGAGACTGTATGATGGCAAAATTAATAAAGATAATGAAATAGTAGATACAGTAATAACTGGTAATGGAATGAGGCAGTTGTAGAAGTTATAAAATAAGAATAACCAATAATATATGTTGCCTTATAAAAGTCGGTCCTTTGAGCGTCAGCCTGAGGGTTAATAGGATTATTTCCTATTTGAATTTTAACATTTTTGTCTAGCAAGTGACTACACCAGCGAGCGCATCGTCGGTGGTGCTGTGGCCCCAGCTGGCCTGGCCCCCTTCGCCGTGTCTCTCAGGAGTGGTGTCCTCATCAAGAGCCACTTCTGCGGAGGCTCTCTCATCACAGCCAAGTTCGTGGTGACTGCAGCTCACTGCGTAGATGCCGTGTGGAGCTCTGGATCCTTGTCTAGGTAAACCGACAACTTACAGTTCTATTTTATAAGCTTTAGGATTTTTAGCAAATTTTTTGTTAAAAATAAAACGGGATTCGTTACAACTTCAATACATCGCCTGCTCTCTCAACAGAGGATTTCTTAGCGCAACAGGCACAGTAATACATCACCCACCTAGTAATGTTTAAATAAAGACGAAAAACATATCTCTAAAGCAGTGGTTCCCAGGGGTCCCCAGGATCATTCAGGGGGTTAATGGAAAATAAAAATTGAGTTGGGGGTCTCTGAACACGGGGGTGTGTGGCTAGATTCTCAACCTTTTTTTGCCCACCGCTCACTCCACAACGGGGTGGGCAGGATGGGATAGAGTGAGATGGGTTTCTCTGGGTCACCTACCGCCCCCCTGAAAGTTTGAAACGCCCGCCCATAAAAGGGATCCGTGGACCAAAAGAGTTTGGGAACCACTCCTCTAAACTTTCAACCCAATTTTACCATTGTCTATTTTAATCTTCAAAATTTTTCACAATTTAAAAAGGAAAAGGCAGGTACCTACTGACAGAACTGTACTAGGTAATATGTTTACCTGTATTTTTTGATAAATATTTTTCCTTGACAATTGACCTTGAGTTATTTTTTAATATTATTATATGTATTGGTATCTGTACTACGGCATGTACCTAAGCTGTATATTAAATATATTATGACAATGGTTATTATGTATTAATCTGATTAACAATACAAAATTTTTAAATATTCCACAATTATTACAAAACTTGTTACCTAGAATGATCATGGCAAAGATATTGAATTGATACAGTTTATGGATTAAAGTGAAAATATGTTTACAATAATCAGCAACAATGCCAGTACTTTTCTTTAATACTTAATTTAGAATTTTGTACTACTTATAATTACTTGTCATCACAGAGTTCTCAATTTCCTCATCCAAATTCCAGGCACAGTGGAAAGAAGGGAGCAGAGGTGGTCAAATCAACCTTTCTTGCAAAACTTTTAACGCTTACTTCGGGGATGGAAACCTGGGTATTTCAAATAGACACCCATTCATACACATTCGTACACTCGCCAAATGGTAGTCAAATTAGTAATAGATGAAGCTAATTAAAAAGTAAAAATAATTTAAACTCGAAATAAACAAATATCTTATTAATATAATAATATTTTACGAGCCAGGCAAGGTACTAGATTATAAAAATGGGTTTTGATGTTTTTATATTTTTTATGTAATTATGACGAGAGGCATCTGGCTAAAATAAAAGAAACAATGAAATGAGCGTGGCATATCGACCCCTTGGAATAACAATGTTCCATCTGACAAGCCGATGCTATGCTATTGTGAGCTTTAAAGTAACTTTCTTCAAGCCCATTATCGCACTACTAACTAATTGCATATTTTTCTCCAAAGGAGTCTGCTGCGATAAAACGCGTCAGAAACAGGTGGCCGAAACATGAGCGATTTATTATAAAAAAACAACAATTAAAATGTTTTCAAGTGAAAAGTAATGCCATTCCTAGTTTCTATGTCATTTTTACAAAATTTCACATTGCATTTTATCGTTTAAAGGTATTATTTATACCTTTTGAATGAACAATCTTCTCACGCCGAGCGGTGAAATCATACGAGCTTAGCAAGCCACGCCCAATTGTGTCCAGTTGAGTTTGTTTGTTTGCTCTATGATTCATGGTATCATTTTGAACGATTCATGGAACATGATATAATGATTTTGTAGTTTTAGAAAAAAATCAATAATATTTGGTTTTTTTAGCTCTTTGCAGGTGCTGTCCGGTACCCAGAACCTCAACGACGGAGGCATCAGGAGCACTGTCAGCAAGAATTTCACCCACCCGGCCTGGGACACCAAAGCCATCAAGAACGACATTGGCCTGTTCCTGTTGACCACCCCCCTCTCCCTCACCGGCACTACCAACATCATCAACCGCAACCCCGCTTACATTGGAGGTGATGTGGAGGTCATCGCTGTTGGATGGGGATATACTTCCGTAAGTAATCTAATTAAATCTAACCAAACCAAACTTAACCTAACCAAAAAAAGTTTAGACTTAAATCAATATTTCTTCTGCGCGGTAGCACTATGGTGGATATTTACAGCAAGTTCGAAGGCATAAACATTCCATTTTACGAAGGGGGTGTTAAGTAACTATAAAACAGAAAATATGTTGTGTGATATCAGACACCTAAAATTCCCGAATGGCGAAATACAAAGAGATTTTTCTATCTGGGATTTCAAGATCATGAGCTTTGAAATATTCATCCATGAAGGGTTTTTGGCACAAGCGTTCATATTTCCACTTTAAAACGAAACTAAGATGACAATTTTTAGCTTAGTTGTTGAGGTTTGAAACCGTTGCTTATTAGGGCGCGATTGATCCTCCTACACCCGTTTCTCGGCGTCAATTTTAAAGACATTTTCATGTCAAAAAATAAGTTAACACTTATTAAATTTAGCCCATCATCTCACCGGCTCGGTATCTGTACCGAAACAACAAAAATCAGAGACCCTGCGCAGAATAGTAAAGTTTAAAGCGGTTTGTACCGCAGCCATTGTGAGATTTTTCTGCTCATGGTCTCCGGTTTTGTCGATTCGATACCGAGCCAGTGGGACAACTTCTTAAAATCATAAGAAATAACATAGATCTGGAGTGGTGTGAAGTTCATCAAAAGTGAATTACTTGACCAATCAAACTGTACGATGTCCAATATTTCTTATAACCCACCATTTCTCCTTCTTTCTAATTTTTAAAAATTAATAGAAATCACCTTCTAATAAAATTTTGGTGTAACAGTACCCTGGATTAGTAACCAGCCAGCTGAAGTACCTGGAGACCATCGTCCTCACCCACGAGGACTGCGTTGCCAGGCGTAACGAGGCCGCTATTGGAGACCCCACCTACCCCCTCATCTCCGAGGGAGAGATCTGCACCCTGAAGGCTGTGGGCCAGTCCGTCTGCAGTGTAAGTATTAAAAAAATTATTAAATGCATTATTTATTTCAGAGGGACAGAGGGGTGGACGCAATACCCTGTCTACTGTATAATATATAATAAGGGCAATAAAAAAGATTGGATTACCTCTCATGCAGAGATCAGCCTTAGAAACCGACTCAAATTTAGTGCAGACAATCTCGTAGAAGAGGAGTGATTTTATAGGATCTGCGGAAATTTTTATTGGTCTGTAAATATGTTTGTATGTGCCATTTCCCATTTCTAAAATCTGCTGCATTCACTTTGTTATTCAAGCAGCCTTATTTTGATCAAGTGGCTAACTTTGACTGAGCTTTTCAATTATGGTACCTACCTGCCTGAAGAAAGTTTGAACAACAAATTGTCATACAACCATAGATATCCAAATTTAATAGACGAGAACATACAGATGAGGGGAAAAATCAACTATGGCGGTACGAAGAGGGGGAAGATGATTGTGATTCGTTGAAAAATCAATCTGACAGTATATAGGCATCTCGCATTATAATATCACCATTTAGTTCTTAAAAGTAAAATCTGCTTTTGAACGAATAGACCTTTTTACGTGGGAGCGCGAATTGCTCGCCACGTTATTAACATATTTGCGAAGTCCAAATACGGCAAAGTAAAGTTTGCATCTTTTCACATACTAATATTTTGTTGCCGTATTTAGTTAAGACACTTTTACAAATGTTTCATAATTTACTTACCCACTTTAACCAGCGACGAGCACACTGGAGAACCGCCCACATTCGTTATGATTGACATATTTTAGGGTGTAATGTATGGCACAAGCTAGCATTTTTGCCGTGTTATTTCGTAAAATGTACGATGCGAGCTCGACGCTGGTACGGACAAGAATGATGACGTCACATTTTTTAGATTCAGGTGAGGTTCTCACAAGTCCAGCCGGTTCCAAGGAACTGGCATGGGGAGGGGGAAATAATATGCTTTTATCACTTAGGGCAGGTCTACATATATTCATATGTCTATGCATACAACCTAAAACACAACTCCTTAGGGATTCCATCACCTCACTTTGAAGGGCTGGTTGGTCGATGGTAATACACGATGAAAAGAAAGATGGTCCTAAGCCTACTAACATGAAATTTGTTTGTTTACCCAGGGTGATTCTGGAAGCGCCCTATTCCTGGAGAAGGAGCTTGTTGGCATCGTGTCCTGGGGTCTGCCCTGCGCCAGGGGAGTTCCCGATGTGTTCACCAGGTACTCTGCCTACGCCGAGTGGGTCGACCTCACTCTCTGGTTGAACGAATAAGATTAAGATAACATATGTATCTGGACAAATGGACTGAAATAAAGCATTTTGATAATTTTTGATAATACTTATTTCAATTTGGAGGTAGAGTAGGGTCATCATTTATCATATACCTATTAATAAGTTAGCTGAATTTCGTTGTATATTGCACATTGAAAGAGGTAGGCATATAGGTATATATATTTTGGACACGGTGCTCGGTAAACTGAGAACTCTTACCTGGATAAACTTATGGTCACTGGCAAAGTGTTTGGAAGGAGAAATAGATCATCCAAACGTTGCGTTAGAGTGATCATATATTAAAGGTTTGGTGTCCACAACTCTCCATGCAACACAGAGGAGCAGAGGAGCCATGTTCACCAGGGAAATTGGGAGTGGGATCACAATGCTTAGCAATAAGGAAATTACTAAATAATAAGAATGTGTATTTATTCAGAATTTACAGGAGGAGATCACCATCAGGATGAATGAACTGAACCAAAATCTTCGACCAAAAAAAGACTAGACCAGGCGTATCATACTAAATTTAAATATAAATTAACACCACCTAAGAGTAATTACACAATACAACTCTCCTTCGAATTCCGCCGCCTCGCTTAGAAAGCCTGGATAATATGAATGCATGTTCCCTACGATATAAAAAATAACACAAAGTTAGCTCTCATCCCATGATGCAGTTTGCTCATTTATTGGCCAATAAGACAGCATGCAACACAAATTATGGAGATGAACTTAACAATCTGACTTGGTGTAAACTTGTCATACAAGCTTTGGAAGTCGTATGCAAAACTAGTGAAGAGCGTTTACTATGTGATAAAGGTGTTTAATTTAATTTGAATACAAAGCTGTCACCAATACACTTCCACTTGTATTTGCTGAACAAGGGCTGAATCAGGTAAAGTATTAATAAATAACAAGAAATGTTTTTCATTTTTAGTTTTTAAATTCTGTACAGGTCCTGTAGAACCAAAAACGGAAAACGCATACACTCTTTGTTTGATCAAGGACCAAAATACATAGTATTTTTAAAAACATGTTTTTATTAAGTACATGAAACAAATTACTGTGTATACATTTATTTTATCAAAATTATCAACATGTTTCGAAAACAATAGCACACCCCACATGGATACTTCAGAGCGCGCCACTTCAGTTTAATTAATTTGTAACGATTTTCCTTTTTTATATTGGGATAAAAAATGAGTACCTAAGATGTTTGAAGAATAATAATTACTGGAATATAAAATACTACATTTCTTTTTTTACATCCGGGGGTTTTTTGCTGGTAGGCCCTGCAGGCAACATTTTGATGGACTTTGCCCAATTTGCTAAAGTTCCCTGATAGTAGAGTGTTGACCCTTTGTATGTACAATAGCAGTTATTAGAATGCGTGCAAAAAATTACTTATCACTCGGGTACCTGTTCATTTTTCTATCCACAAAAAACCATTTGTGAATGCCTACGTGATGTATGTATATAGTCAGTGGCGGCTAGAGCACTTTTTTAGTGGTGGGGAACGATATTTTTTTTACGTACTGTACCGCAATCTCACCACCCGTAGAATATAAAATAAAATTTCTCAAAAAAATATTTTATGGTCTAATCATGCTAGTCGGGTATCTAAACACAAAATAATATAAAATATCCAAAGATATATGCCAATTTACAATATAGTATAATAAAAATAAAGCTTTATCTTGCAAGATTATTATCAAACTAATTTGAACGCGAGCGATTCCCGCCCGAAACTTCGCAAACAAATGTTTCTGTGGGGATCCAAAGAATTGTCCTCGCGGGTATTTGAATTCACATACGACTGCGCATGCGCAGTTGCATACGATCGCGAAACAACGCAAGGAAAGTATGGGGATACTTCGGATCGTCCCCCAAGTGCGCATTAGATTCTGCGCACTGAGAAATTGACCCGCTGTTTTGTGCTCCGTACATTGTTCGCTGTACGCGCGTAGGGTCTTATTAAAATCATCCGGAATAATTATTTGTATTTTATTTCTGCAAATGTTAATTACTTTTATGTTTAAAGAATTCATTCATTTTGGTGAAGACAATGCATCGACTGTTATTTCCTTTTCCTTTAGTAGGTTTTGAGTGTAACTGGCGGGGACCGTCCCCATTGTCCCCCTGTGAAGAACCGCCACTGTATATAGTATAACTTTGTTCATTTCAAATTCGCTGGAGGAATGAAAACTTATTTCTACTAAGTAACAAACTCCCATTAACTAAGAAATTTACTGTCAATAAGAACTCAATAAATTAAAGAACGGCACTAAAATTATGTATTTTGACATAAAATTCGAGTTTCTCCCACCTAACTTCCCCTTTAGGGGTCGTCCATTAATCACGTGATGTTTTTTAGCAAATTTTAAAACCCCCCCCCCCCCTTGGTGATATGTGGTGAGGTTTTAGACTAATCCATGGACATAATTAATGGACGACCCCTTAGCAGTTTTTAACCAAATCGATTTGAGAGATCTAAAATTTCAAGATCACCATTCTTCTTCTTTCAAATGGTGGAGGTCATAGGGGACAAGGGCGGATTTATAAGGGGGGCATGGGGGCACGTATACGGACATATTTTATGTTCATAGGCACAGCTTAAATTTTTGAACTTATTAAAACCAAAAGGAACCGATTCCCGAAAAGAAAAAAGAAGCCAGTTTTCAGGAAAAATTATATCGATACATAGGTACGCAGTACGCACACACACTGCTAATCATGCGGAGAAGCAGGCTTGAAGCAAAGTTGTTTAGTTAGTTAACAAAATTTCCGCTGGCTCCAGGCAAAAGGGTAGCAAACCTCTATAACTTTTTACCTCTCATGTCGAATTCAGAGAAAAAAACATTGCCACTTAAGTAAGCAAGTATCTACCTAAAGGGTTTCCTTGATGACCGGTTTGATGGGTAGATACTTATCTATCTTTTACACAATTACAAGTCTAATCCGATACCACTTCAAACCAAAAGTAAAATTAACACTAGATTCAATATTATCAAATCAAAGTCATTTTTATTTTCTAATCAATAATACAAATATTGAATGAAATCAAATTAAGACCCATGCTGATATGAAATATGATTAGGAAAAAGCACAATGTAATATAATTAATAAAAATGATTGATAAATCATTGTGTTCTCTTATCTGTTGAGAAACCAAGGCTGAATATTCAGGAAGGTAAAACGCGACGCGACCCTTCTTTGTAACTTGAATATTTCAAGCCTATGTAGAAAGTTAGATGTTTTGTTAACCTAACCTAACCTAAACCAACAAAACGTTTCGGTGCTAAATTTAAAATTTAAATCTAACCTAAGGGAACGTACCCATACTACGTGACACGTTTAGGGGGGGGGGGGTCTTCAAAATGTCACGCTCCATACAAATGAGCGGCGGGTTGCTTAAGATTTTGGTCACCGGGGGGGGGGGGGGGGGTTAAAAATTGCAAAAAGTTGGTCACGTAGTATGGGTACGTTTCCTAACATATCCCAACAAAACCTTTTGGCGCCAAATTTAAATCGAAACTAAGTTCCTTACTCCGTCTCCTTCTTTCCTTGTCGGGGGATGTTTTGTCCGTAGAATATTTTGTCCTTGGGATATTATGTCGAGGGATATGTCAGAGAATATTTTGTCGGGGATATTTTATTGCGGGATGAAAACGCGCGGTACCATTCAGACAAGGCGGGAATTTTATATTTCCTGCGAAAACGGCACTGCGATGGCAACGGCGAGCAGCATCTCATTTCTTTGGTACGAGTGAAGGTGATAAAAGAAAATGATGGCCCTTTTCCTTTGGTGGAAATAGATTTACGTAAGTCGCTTATCTTGTCCTTTGTCTCACTATTATTCACTGTGTAAGAAAGAGCTGCAGCATTATTGTGATAAGGAACTTACGTTTATTGCCTTTTTTGGGCCGTAACTATACCATAACCATGAGAATTATAAAAGCAGCTATTTGCAATGCTAGAGGGAATTTTGCCAGGACCTCTTCTTGCCGATGTTCATTAGTTAGTTTCAGCCCGGATCTACAACTTTTTCAAACCGGGGCAGAAACTTGATAGTTCCACAAATGTTGCTATAATCAGATATTATGATTGTTTCCTATAAAGACCATAGATTTTATTAAGAATCCAAAATTTCAGGCGGTTCGAGCCATAGAGCCTGAGATAATGTCTATTGAAGTTGGACCGCAAGCAGCGGCGTAGCTAGGGGGAAGGGGGGAGGGGGGCCCGCTTGGGTGCCACCCGATGAGGGGTGACATCCGACCATCGAAAAACAAGGAAATTAGTTTAAATTTGGGAGGGGGGGGGGGATGTCACCACGTTAGGGGGCGATCAAGTATTACACATTACGTAATGCAATTTTTGATGATTTTTGAGCCCCCCTCTCCCCCTGTAACGCGCCGTAACGTTTTTCTGTACCCTCCCCCCCCCTAAACGTTACGTAACGCTCAAGTAACTCAAACTTTTACCTGAAAATCACAATTAAGTCACCCAAAGTACTGGAAAGTCGCTTAAATACCTTTTTTCTTGTTTTAATCGCGTTTGCGGTAATAAATGAAACAAAGAGATTTCGAAAACGAAAAGGGTTGCCAACTTGGAAGATTTTAATTACCTAGTTTTTTTTTAATCTAAATAAAGAAAAACACGTAACCCCCCCCCCCCCCTCCCTCCCCCCTCGTAACGCACAGTAACGTTTCACCCCCCTCCCCCCCCCCAAGTGCGTTACGTAATACTTGAACGGCCCCTTATCCGCCCTGGGTGCAACCCTTGCTAGCTACGTCACTGACCCCAAGCATTACAAAAGGCCCATTAAAATGATGATTTTTCAACAAAGTTCCTACAAGCAGATTTTATGATAGTTTTCTATAAAGACCATAGATTTTTATTAAGAACCCAAAATTTCAGGCGGTTCGGTGCCATAGAGCCTGAGATAACACCTATTGAAGTGTGAAGCGTTAAATTAGCCCCGTTGAAATGATGATTTTTCCACAAATGTTACTCAAGCAGATTTTATGAGTGTTTCCTATAAATACCATAGAATTTAGAAAGAATCCAAAATTTCAGGTGGTTCTGTGCAGCATAGAACCTGCATAACCGTCTATTGAAGTTCGACTCCAAGCCTTACATTAGGCCCATTAAAATTATGATTTTTCCACAAATGTAAGTAATAAGAATAATAATATTAATAATAATAATAGCAGTGATTTGCTTTCATTTAATTTAACCCTTTGAGGAGTATTGCCGCACGTATGCGGCAGCACTCGGACGATCCAAATAGAGTATTGTTGCATACGTGCAGTGGCGGACTAAGCCCGTCAGAGGCCCGGGGCAGCAAGGCTGAATGAGGCCCCCCCCCCAAAAAAATGGATGTAATTTTACAAGATTTTTATTCAGTTCACACGGGCCTCTGGTCCTGGGGGGCCTCCAAGCGCCTCTGTGTTCCCTTGATAAAATCCTAAAAAAGGTTTTAAGGCACGGCACTGTAAAAAAGTCATTTTTTGGTATTTCATTTTCTATAAGATGAATTTGTTATAATTGTATCGCCTAATGTTTTAAGGAAATTCTAAGAAAATTTAAAGAAACTTTTAAAAATTTTGTATGTTGATTTTCCTTCAGCAAATCTTTGAAAGCATTTTTCTCGAAATTACGTTTTTCAACCTGATTGACAACATATTAGAAAAACTATACATCCGATTTGCATGCACCGTGTCAAACTGTTAGAAAATCCAGTCACTGTGGCACCACATAGGGATTTTTTTAGAAAGGGCCCCCTTCTATTCTTTTAAGAACGCTGAAAATGTTCCATAAAAAAATCGAATAAAAAATTCGCTGGTCCACCATTTTTCTTTTTTTTAGATATTAAAATTCCCCTACGTGGTGCCATAGACACTGTTTAAGACTTGGTTCATGCAAAGTTAAATGCAAATGCAATAAAATACATACAGGCAGCATCGTTAACTTCAGAAAATGAAATAAAAAAATAATAATTACAAACATTTTTTTTACAGTTTCTTGGTGTCTTAAAGCCTTGTTTAGGATTTGATCAAGGAAACATGGAGGCGTTTGGAGGCCCCCGGGGACCAAAGGCCGCCCCATCCGCCCCCCCGTTAGTCCGCTACTGAATCTTTTTAAATACTTGCCTATTTTATTACTATCTATATTATCTGTAATGATAAGGCAACCTTTAGTAAAGGGCCTAAGTTAGTAAAAATAATATGAAGTGCAAAACGTAAGTGAAACTGGAACTAAAACATCATAGACATTAGAAAGATTAGTGGTAGTATTTTTATTTTAAAAGTTATAAGTTACCGGTTCAGGCTGTATTTATTTATTCCTACTTTATCTGTATATGGGATGATATTTGTATGGGACCTCCCAACTCCAAATCACTTTTTAGATGGGTACTAAGCATATTTTAAAGGCACCAGGACACTAAAAAGAAAATTGTCACTTTTTATTTTATTTTCTCAAAGATGCATTTATTTATTGCTTTCACCAAATGTTGTAAGGAAATTCGTAAAATTGACGGAGATACAGCATCTTATATGAAACCGTTTTAAACAGTTTGTGCGTTGAATTATCCTTCAGCAAAACTTTGAACGCGTTTTTCTGAAAACTACGTTTTTCAACATCTGATTTGAATGCACCATGCACAAAGTCTTAAACAGTTCGAACATCCAGTCACTATAGCCAGGGCCGAATTATCCATAAGACGTATAGGCAACTGCCTATGGATCCCGCATTGGGTAGGGGCCCCAAGGGTAAAGGGGCCCCGAGACGTGCATTGCCTAGGGGCCCCGACATGTTTAATCCGGCCCTAATTATGACACTACGTAGGGATTGTTTTATAAAGGGCCCACTTCAATTTTTTATTTTATTTTTATGAACGATTAAAATTTACCATAAATAATGGAAAATAAAATTCATTCAAAAATAAAACGCATTCAAAGTTTGGCTGAAGAATAATTCGACATACAAACTGTTTCAAACGGTTTCACATAAAATGTTGTATCTCCGTCAGTTTTTCGAATTTCTTTTAAAAAAATTGGTGAAAGCATTTTTAACAAGTGCATCTATCAAAAATTTAAATAATGTTTTTTTTTTAAGAGTGGTGCCTTAAAGCCTTGTTTAGAATTTGATCAAGGGAACATGGAGGCGGTTGGGGGCCCCCCAGGAACGGGGGCCCGGGGCGGGCCGCCCCCCCCGCCCCCCCCTTAGTCCGCCACTGCATACGTGCGGCAGCACGACTTTATTTAGTTTTTTCTATGCCGTGTTTGTAATTTCGATTAAATTATGATTTATAGATAATACAAATATATTTGTCAAACATTTTTACATGTTTTTACCAAAATTGTTATGTATTTCACGTTACAGATTACGTAATCCAGTGGCTCTCAACATTTTACAAATTAAAAGTTTTCAAAAATTTTGATTTTTTTATTTGTATAAAAAGAAATATACAATAATAAAGGGTTAAAACTAAAAATAAAAAGTGGACTAATCCAGTGGCTCTCAAACATTTTACAAATAGTGTTTTCAAAAATTATTTTTTTTATTTGTAAAAAAGAAAATTAAATTAAAGCGCAGTCGTCAAGCACTTTTGTTCAGTTCCAGGAATCAATTCCAGTTCGCTACCAGGAATCCATCGTGCCCGGGGCATACGGCGTAGCAACAGTAGGACGCTACCGTTGTTACCGTAGGTAGGACACGTAGGAGATGTTTTGTGTGCAGTAATTCCAAAATTCGTCCAGTGCAAAGGAAGGACAAAAAATTTATGTGTATTAGATGTAATGTTCCATTATGTATGTATCCGTGTTTTGAGGAATACCACACGAAAATAATATTTTAGCTGGTAATTTAAATCTAACATTACTCACATGTTGAGAACCACTGAATTTATACCTTATTTTTATTTTTAGTATTATGTTTTTATTACTGTACATTTCTGTTTTTATAAATATTTTTATAAAAAAAGAAACTATTTGTAAAATGTTAAGAACCACTTAATAGGTCCACTTTTTTATTTTTAGTATTATCCCTTTATTACATATTCTATTTCTTTTTATATAAGTAAATAAAAAAAAATTGTTTTTATTACTGTACATTTCTGTTCTTATACATATTTTTATTATTTTTTCTTGAAAAAACTATTTGTAAAATGTTGAGAACCACTGAATTGGTCCAACTAAATTTACGTAATGCTTACTTATTCAATAAGAAAAGGTTATATATAGTAATAAAAAAAGCTCCGAAATTAACTTGTGTAGTAAAACAAGGTAAAAAGATAATTAATTAAATCGATTAAAAAATTAAGACTAACTTGAAAAATTGCTCACTCCCACGATGTAGATGACAAAAATAACTCACTAATCAAAGGGTTAACATAAATTTGAATTTAATAGTAGTGTTATATACAGACTCGGAGTGTAGGCTTAGGATATATTGTAATGATACGCGAATTGGCGAGATGGATATTTATTGGACTTGTTGGCTAGAGTAACGTCCTATCTAATGTGCTGGTGGTAGGAAAAGAGGGCGAGGAGATGTCTGCATCTCCTTTTATAGTGAGATCACCTGTCTCGCTCTTGCATTGACGGAAACAGGTGTACCACCCCAAAAACCTCTCTCACAAGTAGGTAGAAAGGAAGAATCACTAATGGTGAGTTTAGTTACCCTACTTTTAGATCTGAGTGAGTTAAATATATTCTGATCTAAAATTAAAGACATAATCTAAGGCCTCGGCAACGCTAGGTACTTAAGCTAGTTGGTATTAAATAAATGTGAGCAATTTCTAAACTGTGCTTTATATTTTATTACAAAATCTTTATTCTTCATTATGTTAACACAAAATTGAAAATGTGTCATATACCTACACGCAATTCTAATTTTGAGATTAGTGAGTATCTATATTGCAATAAATTTTTTTTTTCACTTTTATGCCTTTTTAATTTTTTTACAAGAATGTAGATTACAGAGTTTTGCATTTCCACCTTTATTATACTATATTTTTAGTATTTCCATTTGAACAAAAGTGGCGTCCTCTTATGTTTTCTACTCTTATTTGACAAACTGTAGTGTTGATTTAATAATAATAATGAAACATTTATTTATCAATAGACTTTCACAGTTTTTTTATACATATGGTTCATTTTCATTTATTTTATTGACAAAAAGGTCACGGAGTCAAGCTCAGGATTTCTCTTGGAATGTAGCTGGTGCGGTGCAGCGGTGCCTCTAATATAATACACAAAACAAATAAGTAAATTAAAATAAAATAAATTTAATTAAATTACATAATAAATAAAAAATAATTATATCAAATTTCCAAAAAACAGACGTTATAGGGGTATATACATATATAATAAAATATTAATAAATTTAAAAAAAAAATTAAAAAATAAATAAAAGTTGGTAAAATTTAATAATTTTAATCATAATTCAAAATAAAGCTAATAATTTTAATATAAAAATTCAAATATAAAATATAATCAATTCAAATATAAAACGTAATCAATTCGAATATAATCAATTCAAATACAATTAAAATAAATAATATACTAGAATAAAATTCTCATACTCCTTCATTATAAATTTTATTATTTATATTTTTTTATCATACTGTTTTCAGAGGTAAAGTCACAAGGAGGAAATCCATAATTGGTTTTATTTTGGCTATACAAAAATGTAAAAACTGGAAAAATGTAAACTGTCGATTTCCCGAAAATAAATAAATATACTTTAATCAAATAATTTTTTATTGAAATAAAAACTTCTTTAGCACCGTTGGGATTTGATACTCGATGAAATGGACAAACACATAATACATCTATTGGATAACCGACTGAGTTACGACCCTGGCATGGAACCAAAATTTTCTGAATGCGAAATATTATTTACGTGTGGCAGCACTCAAATCTAACCTCAAATACTCAAATTTGACATCTGACGTGACGTTTGTGTCATCTTATCGTTGTAAACAAACTCTACGCTACGAATTCCGTGCGTTTTTTCGAATTCATAGAATCAAATCTGTAAAGCACACCGGTAACTATTTTTTTTAGGAAAAGGAATTATAAAAACACTCATAATGAATCCTATGACGTAAGTGTTTGCACAAAACTAAATCAAAATACATAACAAATTAATCGCCACTGGTTTCTAAATGCTATTTTGTTTTTCAGAAATGTAAAGAATATCAAAAAACTCAGTGAACAAGACATCAGACTAGGAGGCAAGTCCTCCTGGCATGACCAATATAAGGATAGCGCTTGGATATTCATCGGTGGCCTGCCTTACGACTTGACAGAAGGCGACATTATATGTGTTTTCTCACAGTAAGTTTCTTTTACGCGCCCGTCTACATAATTTAACGTAATAGGGCATTTTCACCAAAATTTGTACACGTTTTTTTATAAGTTTTATGCTTTCCGTTTCGTTACTTTTATGTTTTATTATAATAGTTTTTACCAATACCGGATTACTGGAAGTCAGAAGTCATTTTTTTTCAGTGCAGAAATTCTAAGACTAACTACCATAATAATTAATACTAATTATGAGGAGTACACATTGTAACTCGCCCAGAATACTAACGAAGGGTAATAAGGTCGACGGGTAAGGCTTTTGGCTCGCAATCCTAAGGTTGGGGGATCGAATCCCGGCGAATAATATATAGTATATTTGCGGCACGTTCCAGAGTGGAAGATACTCTCAGTATCGCCCTGGTATAAGACCACCATTCAGAATTGAAACTTTGTTTGAAATGGCTTTAGCATTGTTTGGTGACCAGAACTGAATAGCCAGGTACTTTCCCACCTTCATCTTTCCCATCTCCTTCCCCACTATCTCACAACATACCCCAATTGCATACATTTCTTCTTGACTCTTGAATTCATGTAAAAAAAAATACAAATGTAGGATTTAGCCTGTTAGAAAATGAGATAGACTAAACAGTCTCCTCTGTGTGCGGTGCTTCGTAGCATCCCCACTCTTGTGTTCTATAGTTTTCTAAAGGTTTTTTTTTTTAAATTTTTATTTCTTTTATGCATATATTCAATAATATTATTATTTAATCTATAAAAACAGTTTATTTATGAACAAGTTCTGCTATGCAATTATTATTACAGTTTGATAATGCCTTCAGAGGGCGAAACAGCTGTCACACATTGATAAACTGTTTTTATAGATTAAATAATAATATTATAAAATAAATTAAAAATTAAATTGAAGTTCTACAAAATAAACTTAAAAACAATAAATTTTGAAGGTTTCACTTATACCGCATGTGAACTGCACATTCTGTTTTTTTTTTTAAACTTTAAACAAGCAACATAATTTTATAAACTATTCCTACGTAAATTGATGAAACTAACGGATTCTATACCAGAAATGTTAAACCTGCCGAGCGATTCTACATCTTTTGTGGGATTCTCCATCTCATGTCAGATTTATGTGATTTTTTTTGCTTTTTCCATGTACATTGTACATATGTGACAGTAAATAATGTAAAAATCACACAAATCTGACAGGAGATCACGCCCGTTATCTCGATAATGATCCCACAAAAGAAATAGAATCGCTCGGTAGATGTTTTTCAATTTTGGTTAAAATTTATGTATTCAAGACACCACAAAGTTAATTTTATATACCTTAAATTGATTTCGAAATCAGACGTTGTTTCGTTGAATTTAGAAATGGGACATGGTAAAAACCCACTATCTTTTGATCTAAATAATTTATTAAAAATATTTGCAGGTTCGACTGTTGTAACTAAAAGGAAATTAATAAATTTGCACATTAAAAATATATAACTTTCCAATATTCTATAACACATAACTGAAAAAATGCAAAATGGCGAAAATGCCCAATAGTACACTTATTTTTCAGTTCTTACTTATGCTTTGTTATTAAAAATTAACAAACAGATCAATTTTATTAAGTACAGTAGAGCCTCGCTAATCCGGACCCCCGTTACTTCGATGCCCGCTGTAATCCGGACAGGTGGGAGGATCCGCAGGGGGACGTTCGCGGGGGGGAAGCGGTAGGTGCATGCGGGTCACAATGTATCAATATTCAATCATTTGCCGTCACTCGTCACTGGAAGCTTTAAACACTGCTTTGAAAAGGGCTGAAAATAATGAATTTGATAGCCACAAAGCTATGTTTCTCCGTCAACTTAGAAACTGTGCTTTTGAAATGAAGTGTGAAAATTACAAGCAGAAGTATATTATTAGAATTAACTTTTATTTATTTTTTTTTTTATGTTAAGTGCGCAAATTTCTTACATGTTTGAATTTTTTTATGAGTACATTTGTACGTACATACATATTCTTGTCTAAATTAACTTTAAATTCTTACTTTAATAAGTGAAACCCAAGTTAGAAATGTGCTTTATTCCTATTAAAATATTGCATACTATAATCCGGACGCCTCGATAATTCGGAAGGAGTTTTGTTTTTCCCTATCCGGATTAGCGAGGCCCTACTGTTTTCAAATTGTGGCCTGAAAAACTGATACTAAATCATTTTATATAGTCAGTCAGTCAATATACAATATATTATTTCTGACTCATTGAAATTACTCTGAGAGGTTTTTTTTTATATTTCTAGATATGGCGAAGTGGTCAACATAAATTTAGTCAGAGACAAGGAGTCGGGAAAACAAAAGGGATTTTGTTTCTTATGCTACGAAGATCAGCGCTCCACCATTCTGGCTGTGGATAATCTCAACAGCTCCAAGGTATCTTATATTACTAATATTCAACATTATATTTATCTGTTTTTATTTTTCACTTAATGAAAACCTCCAATTGCAATATTTTAATCAACCAACACAATATTAGCGATACTCAATCGAAAAAAGACACTATGTAGATAGCAATTAATTCGGGTTTTAATGTTGCAATCATGCATAAAGATAGCAGCCAATCAAAATATGCATTAAGAAAATTAAGATAATGTTGTTAGTTCTCAGTCGAAGTATGATACAGTTAAATATGACCGAATTGGATAGGGACACATTGGCTCAGTTGGTAGAGCTCCGCCCCGGCAAGGCATAGGTCCTGGATTTGAGTCCTAGATGTGGCCATATCTTTTTCTGATTTTTCTATTTCAGATTTTCAATTGAGTTTTGCTAATATTGTCTTCGTTAATTATAATATTTATCCTTTTTGTTACATAATTTTTTTTGTAAATATTTACATAAGCATCGCACTTTTAATAGGCACGGATTATGGAAATTATATTTCGTATTATGGATGTCGTTAGGACGGTACCACGATCTTCTATGTATCCCACATAGCAGAACAGACATGCTGGCTCGGCATAGCATGTCACGAGATACGGTGTTGTTAAATAACACTTCCAAAACTGTTGACATCTTTAACAGTAGCCTTGAAGAATTCAACAGGCATTTAAGTGTCACTCATTACCCGCTATAATATGTATGTATCTCATGTTACTATTTAAAGTTTCTTTTATTTATCCATAAAGGTGTAGTTTGTGTCACATGTGTATTGTAAATGGACACACAATCTGTAATACACATACAATTAAATAAAATTAGTGTACTACTTACTTATACGTAGTTTTGCTATATTCCAATAGATCGATGTCAGGTGATTAATATACCAGAAGAGTATCATCTATCGTTGTTCGTGTCTTATACACGGTGTCCGGAAACTCATAGTACAAGTTAAAAACTGGTCAATCTGCATCACATTCGCTTTCATTTTCGAGTAAATCGAGTCCGAAGTTGGAATTTTCTTGGTCAAATTTGAAAAAATCGTTCACTAGGGGGTCAATATCAGATGTGTAATGTCTTTTAAAATGCATCGATGGTAAACCAGGCTCGAAAGTTTTTTTTAACCCTTTAGTTACCGAAAAAATTGAAAAATAGTTAAAAAATAAAAAATGCATTTATTTTTGGGGTGTTATGCCGTGTTGCGCTACCTCATCCTTTGGCCAACGTTTCGGACAGCGTTACAGTATCCAGCAGTAGCACAACACGGCATAACACCCCAAAAATAATAAGAAAAATACTTTTTGCCGTGAAAATCTAAAATCACATCCATCAACTCGTCACTTATCACAACCGTACAGTTTGAGCACTATTTTCTTGCACCTCATATGCGTTTTATGTAGTTTTTACCATGGCTGCCCTTCTTGAACTTTTCTCTCATTTTCCGTGTCCCTTTTGATAAATGCAATTTCAATTAGATTTTATCTGTTACAGATTCTAGGCCGGACTTTGCGAGTAGACCACGTCGAAAATTATAAAGCCCCAAAGGAAGGGAAGAAGAACCCAATAGATGATGAAACCAGGCAGCTGCGAGAGGAGGGCTGCGCCCCCCTGTCCAACATCGCGCAGGCCTCCGCCGCCTCCTCCCGGGTACCCCCACAGCCCCCTGCCAGGGTCGAGGAGCTCATTGTGGGTGGGGTCAGACTGCCCCCGAGACTTCCAATTGGTCCCGTTACTACTATCAAAATTGAGAGTTCCCCGGAACCCGAAGTTAAAATAGAAGTTAAAAGGACAAAGAAAACTAGTAAAAAGGTATGTTTTTATTACAAAATCTAGTAGCAGAGTGTTCATGTGAAAGGTACAATCCATTTTCAGCTACAACGACATAAGTAATGACGTATTTTTCAATCTTAGCACTCTAGCTCACTGAAAACTCATGAACCGCCACTGGTATGTATTAGAGATGGTAAGTTCTGCATTTTTCCGGAGGCCTCCGAGATGCTTCCTTTTAAAAGTTGAATTCTTGGAGCAGGTCCCGGGAGCCACTCCCGACTCGCGAATGGCCCGAGCGCGCGAAAAAATTCGAACGCGCAACCTGCTTCCGACTCTCAAATGGCTCTAACCGAGACACTCGGATTCCACCCTAGCCGGACCTCGGAGCCGGAGCCCGCACGCAAAAGAACTTGAACGAGCCACCTACTCCCGACTCGCACATGTGGCTTGGACCGTGATGCACAGGTTTGATGAGTACGAACCGCCGCGCCGCCACCCGACTGTAGCTCGGCCCGCTGAGTTCCGGCTACAAGTACTGTACCGGGTTCTTTGGGAGTAGTCGATTTGAAAAGGGAGTGGGAGTAGGAGTAGGAGCCGCTTCGCGCGAAGAACCCGAGTTTAAGACCCCACTCCAGCTGAATCTACACATTGCTAGTATGTATCAGTCTGAGAGAATTATCTCCCAAAAAGACTGGATGTTTCATGTCAGGGAAAAATATCTCCCAAAATTGTTGTAGGGGTTAGATATCTCTCGTTAATAATGGTTTGTGTTATGTTACAGGATAAATCAAAGAAGAAGGAGAAAAAAGTGAAGAAATCCAGTAAAAGAAAAAGAAAGCAATCTACAAGCAGTGACTCCTCATCCAGCAGCAGCAGCGAAAGTGAATCAAGTGATGATGACTCCAGAAGAAAGAGCAAAAAGAAACGTCGTTAAAAACTTACTGAAATCTTAATTTTGTATTATAAGTATCATATTATTATTTTAACCTAAGACAACATTATAAAAGACAATCATAAATGTGGGATTCACAAATTAAATTAAAGGTTATCTTGTGTTTAAATAGTATTTAATTAGATAAGGTTTCCACATCCCAGTGATCACTTGTTTGACAATCAACACTTTTGGCGTTGGCAAGGATCGACAGATCGTGATTCTTGCGGGGCAGACTCCAATAACTCTGGTGTTCGCCCAACTTCTTTGCCTCTTGTAATGTTTTGGGCAGTATTCTGTTTCTTGCAACTGTATCTGGGCTAGTACGTCCAGAATGCAAAGACATGTTAAAATTACATGAGGTATTTTCCCATCATGTGAAGTAAAATATTGTATTTTGTTTTTCTTATTTGAATGTGTTTTCCGATATGTTGTGTAAAGTCGTTGACTTACCGAGTAGACAATGTGTGGCGACACATCGAGAAACATCTGATATTCGCGCGGCGCTGGCAAGCCACTCACCTATCTACCTACGACGGCAGGATGGACTTTGGCCGCCTGCCGCGCCGATGACGATAATAATATCGCCACCGCCTAGAAAGGTCTAGAGTTTACAAGCCGCCTGAATATTCGGCACCGCGTATGTTCCAGTACCTTCCAGTGTGCACATTGCCGGCGAATGGAACATTACTCCTCCGGTCGCGCTGGTATATATAAAGCGACTAAACTCGGCGCTAGCTCAGTCAGTCTCACACAAACAGTCGGTCAACAGCTCGTCATGTAACAGCACGCACACGAGAGCCCGGTGCATCTCCGCTCTCTCCAGGGCAGCTTCCTCGAGGTCCATCACCACGTCTCAGCTACAAGGCCCATCATGTCTTCAGCTCCTGAGATCAGCTACATCCCGCGACTTACAAGGCTTGCGTCACCTTCAGTCCAGGGATCAGCTCACCACTTCATGGCACCCCGAAGCCTATCGTACTTCGCTGCCATGGAAACACGCTCCGCCTTCGCCAGGACTACCTGCTGGTGGCTCAGCTCACCGAGCCACACACCGTTCATCTCCGCGACTTAAAGCGTCGAGCAACGGCCTGGAAGATAGGTCATCTCCACCGCCATGGTGTCGAGCAACTCGCTGACCTTCACCACACCATCTCCATCACATCCGTACGCCTGCAGCATCTCATCACTGCACCCTGCATACATCTGGTTACTGCTTCACCGACCCTCGCTACGTAGCCCAATAAACGACTGACTCATACTTCGACTTGACGCCTTTTATTTCTCGTTCTGTCTCCCGCTCCCTCAAATGTAAGGTGCAAAAATGCAGAAGATGTTTCTGGAAACTAATCCGAAGGTAAACCCGTCTTGCCTGATGCAGGTGGGACAGACCTCCAGGGCCTGGAGGGAACTCACAAAGAAGCACATTGACCTGGAGAACTTTGCTAAATGTTCAACAAAATTTGAAGCCATGCCAACAACGACCAAGTTTATACACTTGTTCGAAGCATGCCAATGATGGATCTGAAATAAAATATTTGCAGGTTATTTGAGGCTGAGATAAATTGACCTAAATTAAGTTTATCTGCAGATATTTACAGTAGCAAACTTCGAAGTTTTTCATACCGGCCATAGAATTATCCTGAAAATTTATATCCAAATTTGGTGTGCAGTTGGCGAATTTTGCTGCTGGAAACAAATTTTTAAATCGGGAAAATGGAAAACCATCTATAAAATAGGTTATTTTTTGATTCTTAGTTTGGATTATTTATATTTGCGATGCGATTTTGA
The DNA here is from genome assembly GCA_917880885.1 of Limnephilus marmoratus. Lineage (NCBI taxonomy): Eukaryota > Metazoa > Arthropoda > Insecta > Trichoptera > Limnephilidae > Limnephilus > Limnephilus marmoratus. The sequence goes on along the minus strand of OU862914.1, from coordinate 50,036,071 downwards.
CTTTTATGCTTTGAAAAATGTATGAAGAACGCTACAAGAATCGTTGAAACTTTAGATCCCACTTTTGATTTTATGAATGGAATTTTCTGTTTTCTGTTCTGGCTTTCGACAGGCTAATGCATCTTTTAGAGTCTGTAAAATATGAGTAGAAAATATAAAAAATGGAACTACAAAATTTGTAGGCTGGCAACACCAATTTACCTGTCAAATAGTGCAATGACACTGAAAGTACAGAACACTGTATACACATTTAAAAAAACATTTTTTGTTCTTAAAAAAAAATAAATCAATGGAGCACTGTTGTTAATTTACCTACTTAATGATATAAATTTGATTAAATTGTGTTGTATAAAGTGATTGACTTTCATTTCATACTCTCTCGGAACATCGCCTTGCACCGCAGTGGGAGGGATGGATTCATATGTCTGTCACCCCTGGACATACTGACCCCCAGATTCCTACCCACCCCTAATACCATTTTCCTTCCCAGAACTTCCTCTCCTTCCTTTCCTAAAATGACCCTCCACACAGCATCCCCAAAGGTGACATAGGCCATGAGTGGAATTATTTTCCTCAGGGCCTCCTGTGTGGAGCTAATGTAAAAAAAAAAATACCACCAGAAATACATTTTCATGTTGGAGCAAATCCAGAAGAAATTCCTCAGGTATGTTTAAATGCGGAAGCACGGAAAGTATCCAAGGTTCATTCACAAATAATGTCAGGAATCACTGGTTAACGTAAGTCAAGTACGCAGGGCTGGACAAAATACATGCTTAGCTGTAATTGAAATACAAATTACAAAATACTTTTTCGCATGTATTTAAAATACGAAATACAAAATACTTTCAAGTCGTGTATTTGAAATACAAAATACAGTATTTTAACCATTTTTTAATTTCAAATACATATACATTTGGTTTTGGTAGAACCTTTGGTTGCAATAAATTGTTGTAAGTGCCCTTATCTAAGGGTGCGTTTCTATAGAAGCAAAGCTGAGCAGAGTGAAACAGAGACGTGCAAAAATTGACCAATCATATTGCTCAGAAGACACATCTTGTCTCTGCTCGGCTTGCAAAGTTTTGTGGTACAGGACTTAGGTGTTAGATAATAATAATTATTATCATAACAACACTAGCTGGTTCCCGGCATGCGTTGCAATGCCATATTAAAAAAAAAAAATGGTTTATCCCTGCATGTCAATTCCCGTGCGTCCCCGTTCCCCTCCTGCATCCCCTTCCCCTCCCGCGTTCCCCTTCCACCATCCCCGCCTACTCTTTCCCCTCTCCCACTCTCCCGTCCCGCCAACCACCCTCCCGTCTTCCATATATTCAGTCCCAGCACATTCAGTTTCCAAACAACTTGCGTGCCAGCTATTACAATGTTTTTATTCAAATTTTCATTTTTCACATATTACAAATATTCATTTTTGTATATTATAAGAACAACCAATCAAATCTGGCACCTCACATAGGTACCTATTTAAAATATCTATAATTAAAAAAATGCAGAGACAATTCTTTTGTTACAAAAAAAAACAGCTGCCAGCGAAATTCAATTTCATCAAACGTGCGAACTGTCAAACGCGCGAAGTTAAAATAGTCGTCAAGTTTTCTGAAATTATCCAATTTTCTGCGTAATTTTTCTTTCAGTAAGAACCTTCTACAAAGTATTAGAAAACTTAAACAAAAATGAATGAAAAAGGTTAAGTCATTCTGAAGTTATGGTGTGACCAAGGGAAACAAGGATTCATTTTTATATACATAGATGACATTTGTATAATGCAGTTTTGTGTTATTTAACTTCAAGTGCGCTCTACAGTAATTAACTTAAAAATAATCTAGTATATTCAGTCAAATAATTACAATACAAAGCAATAACAAGTTTAATATAATTTGATACAAAATGTACGATAACAGTGCTATTATAACATAAGACAATAATAATAACTATCATGACATAAAAAATGTACAGTACATTATAAAGCAATGATAAGAAAACTACAAATAATCATTAGTAAGAGTGCTGGGACAAGAGTGCAGGATTCTAGCGTTTTTAGTCTATGTATTATCTATGTCAGATAATTTTTCATTATCATTATTAAGAATGCTAAATGTATTTGAAAATGTATTTTGAAGCCATAAGTATTTGAAATACAAATTACAAGATACCTCAGCAGCAGGTAATTGAAATACCAATTACAAAATACATTTTTAGGAAGTACTTAATTGAAATACAAATACAAAATACGTATTTGTATTTCAAATACGTATTTCAATTACAAGTAATTCAAATACTGTCCAGCCCTGCAAGTACGTCCCTTAACACCCTGCATAGTAAAAAAGGTAAGAAAATAATTAATTAAATCGATTACTTAAAATTAAGAAACTCTTGAAAACCCACTCCCACGGTGTAAATGATAAAAAAATCACTCACTAATCAAAAGATTAAAAGAATTTATAATCTGCTCATTTCTAGATGGCGGTAATTTAATTATTTTATAAAAAAACCCTTTTTGCAAGTTATGCTGTAAAATATTAAGATAAATTGTTTGTTTGCGCCTGTAAATACGCAATATGAAAATGATAAAATTGTTTTGTCTCTATAAAAACCCAATTCTTTCAAGAAAGGCATGCAAATACAATATTGTGAGCACTAGCCTTATAAAATTATTTCCTATACCATTCATCCAATTGCGATGAATCTTTGGCGAGTTATTATGCGCGCACTGGCAAATATTTCTTGAAATATAATAGTGAGCTCTGGAATTGTGAAATTTCACAATAAGTGGATGCGAGTTTGAAAAATATACGTATTTCATATAGTTTAGCGACAGGGAGGGGGAGGGGAAATTCGGCATGGAGAGGGGGGATTTGCGGGAGAGGGAGGAGAGAAGGTGGAAAGGGAACGCCGGAGGGGGAGGAAAATGTGGGATAGGGGGACACGGGAGGAAGGGAAGACGAGAGACGAGGAAGGTGGAATAGGAAAGAGGAAGGGGACACATAGGAAAGGACACGCTAGGGAGGGGTGGGGGAGGTTTCTCAGGTTCTTTCAGACTTGTCTGCCCACCAACCGCAGATCGGGAGAGGCTGGCCGAGGGAGACCATCTGACCTCACCAGCACACTACATTCAAATGAAACCAAATTTTCTGATCGAACTTTGAGAAAAAAACATGAAACTTTTTGAGTCATTTATTAATTATTTTTATATGAAACGACAAAAAGTGAGGTGACAATAATGTTTATTTTTTTTTTTTATAAAGAAAAAGTTATAAAATATTACAGGAAAAAGAAAAGTCCCAATAGACTACTTTTAAGCAGTTTGTCTCTCTGATTCTCCAATGTGCTCGATATGTGAACAAATTGAAGATGTCGAGCACACATTATCGAAGTGCATTAAATATGAACGACAGAGCCATAACACAGGGTCATCCCTAGCATGGAGGGTGAAATATCACAAAAAACTATATGTACTTTCGATAATTCATGTATTAAATAAATAAATAAATAAAATAAGAGTTACAATACTAATGACCTCGAACTCATCGGAAGTTCAGAATTTAATAGCCTCAACTGAGTTTCATGCCATATCAAGAATTATGAAATTTATTAGATCATGTAAACTGGAAAATATTTGAAAGTGATTTTTTATATGAAATGAATATAAAAGGACTCTAAGCACCTTTTAAAGATCATTAGAGATTATAATGATAATATTATAATTTAAAAGTAGATGAGGCAAAAAATGACAACATTGTGTGAGTCAGAAGCCTCGATAATATACATGACATAAAAAAAAGTAGTTTGTCAATGGGTGCTTTTATATATATTTTTAATTTTAGCAGATAAAATATTTAAGCAAGTAGGTATCATGTAGTCCTGCGTTCTTTGTCCATATTTGTTTGAGTGCTTAGGTACGATTAGTCCTTCATTAAATGAAATTTTAACGTAAATCGAGTATTGTAAGTGTGGTCCAGTCTATTTATGCTGAAAAATAATTTTATGCCACCGACTTGCTCTTACTGAGAGAATTATGAGATTCTGGTAAAAGTACGGAACATTGTGCCGTTGTTCGTATAAACTTTCATGAGCTAATAATTAAACTAATGAATTTCGAACCGATTGAACATGATTTACATTTGTTTTACAGGAAAGTCCCCAAGCTGTAATTCCGTACCTTATAATAGAGATAAATAAATATTCGATGTGTGCATATTGGAACATAGAATTTAAGCTTAATCAATCTTATAAAAAATGAATCGCTGAATGTGTTGCTAAGCGCATAACTTTTGAACGACTGCACCAAATTGGATAATTCTTTTTTTTGTGTGTTCGTATTGTCAGGACAAGGTTGTTATAAAACTTCCGTTGAGCTATGGCATTACGAAATTTGTATAAAAAATTGCTATTGGTGGCACGCGAGGAAGCGGCTATTGCCATGGAAAGCAGAAGGGAGGGAGAGATGGGGAAGGGAACCTGGGAGGAGGGAGGGGAACTCGGGAGGGGGGTTGGCGGGACGGGGGAAGGGGGGGGGGGGAGTGGATGTGGGAGAGGGAAGGTGGAGGTGACGGAGTGGGAACGGGAGAAAAAAAAGGGAGGCGGAAGGGGAACGGGACGAATGGGAAAGGTCACTCAGGGAGAAAGAATTTCTTTATTAAACGGCATAGCAACGCATGCCGGGACCAGCTAGTCTTAATAATAATAATACACATAGATAAAAAAAATTACAATAAAAAATAATTTCATATCATCCAATTTAATGTAGATCTGAAGTAATGGAATCTTTCAGTTTAATTTTCATCCACTTCCCAAACTACCGGAATATGTGAATTTTCGCACAGGTGATAAAAATGATTACAATACATACACTAACAAAAATTAACCATCATTAAAGTTTACTTTGCTTTATTAGTATGTGATAAGCGTGTTTTTTGTCTTTTTTAGACCATATTTTTTCCTGCCTACGCGCCCTCACTGTGCCATCTCAACGCCCCTTAATTTTCTCTTGGTCTTCTACCGCCCCCCTGAGAGTCACAAACGCCCACTAGGGGGCGTTATCGCCCGCTTTGAGAACCTATGGTCTAATAAAATATGTGCATGTTTTTATTTTTTTGTTATCAATAATTTTATTAAAAAAAAGTAAGGTGAGCCATTTTTAAAATTTTTACAAATTTTGAAGATAATATCTGTAAATTCCCCACGCCGAAACGCATATTTTATGAAATTCCCTCGATAGAAAAAAATCGCAAAGTATGCTCCGAAAATTATTATTTTCAAATCTGATTCAATTATTTTACAAGTTATAGGTATGTATGAAAAAATTCACAATGTTTCAAGAAAATTTATGTCTTTAATTTCTTTGACTGGTCAGTGGTTGAATGGGCATCGCGTTTGGGTCCCACCCAGGCGTTCCGTGTTCGATTCCTCGACTGGCTAAGTCCTCCATCACGACTCAAGCAACATTTTCGGCTTACTGTGGTGGTAGTAGGAGATTTTCAAATATTGTCAGGTTATTTGTAACCCAGGAATGTTTGCCTTTTTTAAAAAAGAATGCTGCTTCAGACAGCCCGCAAGAGATTTTTGCTCTATTTTAAACTAGTCGTGTTTTAATTGACATTTTCACAATTTTCGCATCGATTTTATCGCTTTATATTAGCGCGCTCCTCTAACATTCGTAATTACTAATTACATATCTCTCCATCTTCTTCTTTTTGAGCGCTGTTACGGCGCCTTAACGATTATTTTTGTATCTGGTTATTCCCCCTTAACTCCTTTCTTGGTTCATTCGCTCTACATGCACAAACCATGTTCTTTAGTGTTCCTTTCTAGATATTACTCATTAGGTATGCTTACATTACAACCTTGCATTATTTGCGAATCTTTTTCAACATTTCTCACTCGATCATACATGGTTTTACCGTTTTACCAAACATACATCTCAGGGATCTCATTTCTTCTGCCAATATCATGCTTCACTGCTCGCCATACATGAGGGCAGGTACCAGCACTCAATTGTGGACTGCTAGCATCGCTTCTTGAATCTTCACAAAAATGAATATTATATCTAGGTATATAAAAATCTCGTGTCACGGTGTTTGTGGTTGCACTCTTCCGAAACGGCTCGACCAATTTTTATGATTTTTTATGTATATTTGGTAGGTATGAGAATAGGTCGTAAAGTATATTTCATATCGCTAGGTGATTAAGGTGTCCCCATCCAGAATTTTTTTTCTATTTTTTTTGACAAATTATTTTTTGTTTTGTTTTTTGGCATAAAAAAATACCTATCACCCCAAATTTTCACCCTCCTGCCCCCACCCTCCCATTTTTGATAAATTATTTATATGGATGAACATAAAGGGTCAGCTGGTTTATTATATTAATTAATTATGATAATCTTCGAGTGGAAGATTCTTTCAGTATCGTTGGTTAAAATTTGTAATGCCATCGGTAGGTGTACTATTTTATATCCTATGGGTAGGTATTTAATGCCGTAGGTAAGTACTTAAACGTTTATTCTAATATTTTTCAGAACGTACCTAATTCAATTTTTCTAAAACAAAAGAAGTTTGCTTTGACTTGCTATTTAGAAAAAAATAATTTCTTTTATAACAACCTAGCCACATTCAATGCCACATTGTGATCACTGATCAATATATTTGGATAAAAATAAAGAATATAAAAAAATACCATGGAATATATTAAAACGTGTTTAATTTTGCAAAAAGTGAGTACTTAACAGAAAAAAATTCCACCTGTGAATTTCACCAATAAAAACACAAGGTGCCTAAAAAGCGCCAATCGTTCTGGTGAAATACCACCATTCTGAATCGAAACTTTTGCGTGAAATAGCTGTGTTTGGTGACAAGATCTGAATAGCCAGGTACTTTCCCACTTTCCTCTTCCCGTTTCCCCATCTCATTCTCCTCCCCACTACCTTCAGTCTCACAACATATCCAAATTGGCCATGTGAATATCTCACTGGCTCCAGACGATTGGAAGCAGTTGGAACTCTTGTATGGTTGGCGGTAGGTAGGTACTCCAACAGACTCCAGATACTAATATCTACAGCCTATATGTCGGATGAATATCTACAGCTCATATGTTGAACTAATATCTACGAACTTCAGTGTTGACTAATATCTACAGAGCTAAGGTCGGACGAATATCTATAACGGTTCCAGTGTTGACTAATATCTACTGAGCGTAGGTTGAACTAATATCTGCAGAGCGTAGGTTGGACTAATCAGCTAAATGTGTCCAATAGTTCGATATTAGGGATTTTTACATACATTCTTACATAAATTAAGTTTTTTAAACTGCATACGCAATATTACGTTATTCCAATATGCTATATATAATTGCAAATCCAACCTTTGCCAGTGCTGTAGATATTCGTCAACACTTTGGTTCTCATAGATATTAGTCAACAGTTTGAGGCTGTAGATATTCGTCAACACTTTGGTTCTCATAGATATTAGTTCGATTTTTTCAGTTTTTGGAATTCCTGTAGATATTAGTAGACGCCTCTCTCCAACAATGATAATGTTTTCGCATTATTTTATTTTGTGAATATTTTTGTACCTGTTATTATTTGAGATTTTCAAGGCCGAAAGTATTAAAATTGATTTATTTTTGGTGTATTATGCCGTGTTGCGCTACCTACCTCCTTTAGCCAACGATTCGGACATTCACCTCTTTTACATTATGCATCTGCCCTGATGCTGGACATTGTAATACTGTCCGAAACGTTAGCTAAAGAAGAAGGTAGCGCGACACGGCATAATATCCCAAAAATAAATCAATTTAATCTTTTGTACCTGTTCATCCACTTTTTAATTGCTCTTCTGAACGAAACCTCGAATCAAGCTATAACTTCAATACAACTTCCAAAGATGGTGCTAACATTTGCTGAAACATTGAAAGCAGCATCAATCGCAGACCAATACGAATGAAATGAAAGCAATTTAAGCCAATACTCAAAAGCCCTTTTCAATAATATTAACATCATATTCTAAGTCAAACGAATACAATGTCTTTTTTAAAACTACACGAAGATAACAAACTTACTGTACTTTAAAGATTATTCACGACGATACTCTTGAAGTCCGTAATCAGTTTTCATCAAGTAAAATAAAACAGCATTTATAACCAATAGTAGAAAAGTTTTATGGTAGACTTCCGATGAAGATGCAGCTTTGGTATATGCTTTGAGCTTTTTATAAAGTTGCAAAATTTACCGTGTAAGTAAACTAGTAAAGTTTTAAAAAACACACGTTGGTCGTATTTTGCTTCATACACATTTCATACCTACAAGGAATATCAAGTGACAGGTGGCTAGAAGTGGTGTGCACTGCGTAGAGAGATTGGTTGAGTTCTGTGTTGTAAGTTTGTGTTTTGTTTGTGTTGGAGAGTCGTGTGTTGTGTCGTGTGATTCGGTGTAACCATCAAACTTGTGCAAAGTGGGGTTAAAATGTAAACAAATTGTTTTCAATGAATGAAAACATGTCCTGAGGTGTGAAATGATAAGTGCATTCAATTTCGAAGGTGATTCAGAATAACTCTAGCTAAAAAGGTATGCTTAAAACTTTTTACATACTTTAAAAACCGCCTACAAACGTTCTTCGGAAAAATATTTAAACAAATTTGAATACCTGATTCTAATAAGTGTCTTATTAGAATATGATTTTGCTGTTGGGATTGTGTCATAAATATTTATTAAAAATTATAATGATGCACCTTCCTGCATCCTACACGATTTTTTCTTCAGGTGCGATAATCAGGTGTTGTCTATCTAGGTGGGTAGGTTTGTCTTTTACAAACAACGAAGGATTGCAATGTAGTTTATTATTATTTTTTTCTCTTCGGCTGGTTTCACATTATTTTTGATCTAATCTAATCATATATTATAATCTTGCTAATATTATAAACGTGAAAGTTTGTGTGCATGAATGTGTGTTACTCTTTCACGCAAAAACTACTAAATGGATTTTAATGAAACTTTACTATAATATAGCTTATACATCAGAATAACATATAGGCTATAATTTATAAAGCTAGCTAGGAAGGCGCGGGAGGGGAACGGGGACGCACGGGAAATGGTGATTTAGGGAGAAACATTGTATTTTTTAACATGGCATTGCAACGCTTGCCGGGAACCAGCTAGTATTTTATAATGTTAAACTAAAAAAAAGCACTTACCTGTAGGTAGGTACCTAAGTACCTGCATATAGTGGCGTAGCCATCGGGTGGCACAAAAATTCATGATTTTCATGAATTTTTTTGGCATAGAAGAAATGTGTATATTTTATTGAAACTTTGAGGTCATTTTAAAAAACTATTTAAGAAAATATTGTGAATTTTTCGGAGCAATTCCTCGGAAAATATGAAAATTATCAGCTGCTATACATCGAACGTCACCATCAAACGCAGCTTTTGTATGCATTTTGAAGGCCATAGTTTTTATCGCAAATCAATAGGGTTTCGAATTTAATTTAATAACATGTGTCTCTTCTATTTATACCTAAATTTTCTCAAAAAATGGAAATTAAATTTTTTACAGGTGTGTAAACAGGAAACCTTGATTTTTGCCATTTTTTTACATTTTTTTGCAATTAAAAAATACTTTTGACAATGATATTACTTCGGATTTCGGTAATATCATTGTCAAAAGCGTAATTATATAAATAAGGTATCTGCACATTTTAAAAATGTTTGGATAAAAAAATTCTGAGCTAGAGTGCACACAAATTCAAAAACGTCGTTTCGAGAAAACTGCATTTCAAGTTTACCACGCGGTTCGGCACAAACACCCTCATAAAACCGGAACGAATTGAAATTTTTACTTAAAACTTTGGGAACATATTCTTAAATAGTATATCTACTAAAAATTTTGAAATAAAAAAAAAATTGAGCCATCTACATGTATTTCCCCCCTAAGTCTGTAATCATGTTATTTTAATAAATTGAACACAAGAAAATATACAATTTTTCTTTTTATTTATACCTACCACTCCGAATTTAGAGTAGGAACTCAGCCGCGATGCAAATTTTCATCGTTAGATCTAATCTTCACATTTTTGACGAGTTTTGGGAATTTGGTAGAAATGTAGCAGCAGGGGGTCCACCCAAATCAGTAAAATTTTGAAAGGGGTCTACGAGAAAAATAAGTTTGGGAACCTCTGGTCTAAATGAATATAATTTAAAAAAATTAGAATAACTCTTTTATAAAATATAATATTAAATACATTTAAGTATTTGAATACATTATATTATTAAGATAAAGTATTTTTATCTTTACTAACCTTGTTTTTACTACCTTTTATCTTATCTCTGACACGTAATATTTAATTTGCAAGTGCAAATTCGTGTGTATGTAGTGCGTAGGTACCTACCTTAGTTATATTACTATAGTTATAATAATTCTTAGCCTACTCACTACATACGCATAATAATTAAGGGCGTTTAACCAACCAGCGACCGAAAATCCACATTTCGTCGAAAGATGACGATCGTACAGGGCGGTTCTAATGAGAAAGAATAATTATTCTCCTTGCCAGCATTTAAAAATTATAACTAAATATCGATTTTATTTCATTCCAAATTTGCTTTAATTTAAACCTACATCCAAAAATGCTGAAAGGCGTGATGATAAAACTATTAAAATGATGTACTTTTTGTAATTATTTTTCGATTATAAGTATTTATCATTTTTCAATAATGTCTAAGCAAAATAAGAATGTAAAAAAATCTGAAGTGTATTAGTTTGTAAGTGCTCAAATAAATACACAAACGGACCAATTTTCATCAAGAAACACATGTAGGTACGTATATATTTTTTAATGATTTTATTTAAACTAAAATTAAAATTTTGAAACATGCGTTTACCAGAAAATGTATTGATTTATTTTACTGAATATATGTTTGAAATGGGTGTTATACAAAATCTTTTTTGAAAATTTAACAAATCTGCCAACTACCTATGGTAACCAACCTTATAACTTATAATACTAAAAATAAACATTTTTTTTTCAAAATTTAAAACAGGCGTTTACTAGATAAAAGAACAATCTTTTGAAATCAATTTATTTTTAATTTTTTTTGTGGAAAAGAGTCAAAACGTCTAAAATCTGATTTAAAAATGACATATTTCTGGTTTCTCTGGTTATACCCTCTTAATATAACTAGAAATTATTCTGATACGAGCTAATACTTAGTACAATAATAAAATACGTTTTAAAGTTTACACGGAAAAATGTTTGGGACTTCAGATTGAACTTTGTAAAGGTCGGTTCTGTTAAGAAACCTACAAAGTTATGTTTCTTTCACCACCACTGTGGCAAAAATGTTTTTTCAATAATCGAACGAGCTACAGTGCCTACCTACGAGTATGTATTCAGACTAATAAATATATCATTATTTTATGACAAACAAACAAGTAAATTTTATTTGTTCTGTTTGTTTTATTTCACAACTGATTCATCTATAATAATATAAAGTATGTTTACGGCACGTTCCAGAGTGGAATATACTCTCAGTATCGCCCTGTTGTAAGACAACCATTCAGAATTGAAACTTGCTTGAAATGGCTTTAGCCGTGTTGGTGACCAGATCTAAATAGCCAGGTACTTCCCCCCTCCGTCTTCTCCATCTCCTTCCCCTCCCCGCTACCTTCAACCTCACAACATACTCCCAGTGGCTCCAGACGGGAGCAGCCGGAACTCTTGTGCAGTATTCATATTAAAAATAAAAACAGTTTGGAATCCGTTAACATTTATTTGATAATGTTTGTTGATGTTGAATTTTGGATTTAAAAAGTTAACACAGGTACACCTAACAACAGAAAGTATGCATTATTGGAGGTAGGACCACTTTTTTATGCAATAGCCAAACCCGTTTGCACCGTTATTTACCATGTCTTGCAACTTAGTGCACTTAATTTTGATAGATTCCAAGACAGTTGATCCCCCGACGGTTGACCTCCGACATTTTTTTATTATTTGAATAATAAAAGATACAAAATAATACAAAACAATCATAATTAACTAATTTCAATTCCCGCTTATTTGAGAATTATTCTAAAATTATTCTCGAGTAACTAGGTAGTTAGTCTATTTTCTAATTTATTTATTTTTTATTATTATTTTTTTTTAATGTTGTCCCGTAATAGGCAAATGCTTGTGTGTATGGGAGGAGGTATTATTTATTTAGTTATTTAGATTTTTTTGTTGTTTTTATTGCTGTTTTTATTTTGTAGTTTTTTTTTAATTTATTTTTATATAAAGAATAAAAGATTTTTTAAAAATTATTTTTACTTATTTATTTATTTGTTTATATTAGTTTTTATAATATTAGGTCCTCACATATGAAATTGGCGTTTTGCCGTACTGGCAACTTTGATCTCAAATATCTTCTCTTTGGTTAGGAATTCCAAATTCAAATTTATACAGCTATTTTACTCATGTATTTTTGTTTCGAAAATTATAATTCATTTGTGTTTTCCTTAATTTTTTTTCTTTGCCTCACTTAGTTTACAAAATGGAAAACTTGAAATATCACGTTATTTACGAGTACGAATTCCACCGTGGCACCAGTGCTGCAGAAACAGCTCGAAGGATTAATGATGTGTATGGCGACGGTGCCGCAAAAGAAAACACAATGTGTTTTTGGTTCCAACGTTTTCGTTCTGGAAATTTCGACCTGCAGAACAAGCCCCGTGGACGGCCGGAGACCAAAGTTGATAATGAAGAATTGAAGGCTATTGTGGAAGCGGATCCATCGCAAACCACGTCCGACTTAGCTGCCGGCTGCGGTGTTAGTGATAAAACTGTTTTAATCCACTTGAAGCAAATTGGAAAGGTGAAAAAGCTTGAAACGTGGTTACCTCACGAATTGAGTGAAGCAAATCAACAAACGCGCGTTAGAACGCTAGACCACACACTGCACAACAGACGGCTACCAAATTAGAGGAGCTTCAATTGGAATGTCTAAGACATCCACCGTACTCTCCGGACCTTGCCCCAACAGATTACCATTTTTTTCGAAATTTGGATAACTTCTTGCAAGGGAAAAAATTCCACTCCGATGGGGCAGTCCAAACCGCCTTCAAAGATTTTATTGATTCCCGTCCGAATGGTTTTTTTCGAACTACCTATGAGATGGCAAAAGTGCATAGATAGCAATGGTACATACTTTGATTAAATAAATATATTATATTAAAAAAAATCGTCTTTATGTTCCTCCCATACAAAACGCCAATTTCATGTGTAAGGACCTAATATTTTTTTTAGTTAAGGTTTTTAGTGTATTTTTTAATTGTGTTTTGAATTCTTTGAATGGGATGTCATATTTTCTGGCAATTATTGAAGAAATTTGTTCCTAAGTATTTGTAGTTTTCAAATAAACAACACCTCTGCCATAAGTCACCCAAAGTGATTCGCTACGTTTGGTGATGTAGCAGGGTTGCCCGGCATCTTGGGGCGAGGTTTGTCCCGAGTCTTGGCGGTGGACTCATCTGCCCACTAGCTGCGTGGCAGGCCGGACCGCCCATACTTACTACAAAATATTCATTTCAGATGTCCATTAAGAATTAGTCGATCTCCTTGATCACCTTGACACATTATGTATATCTCTAAGAGCAATATTAATTAACTTGAAAATGTTATTTTCGTTATTTGTTTTTGGGGTGTTATGCCGTGTTGCGCTACCTACGTCTTTAGCCAACGTTTCGGACATCGTTGCATGTCCGAAACGGACTTGCGACGATGTCTGTTTGGACATGGACATACGGAGATTTTATTTTTTTATATAGGAAATAGTATTACAAAATAACTTACGGATAATTGCTAGTGACCCTAGACATCCAATCTAAGATTTACTAGTGGCTTTTACAACTAAAGACTTACAATAGTTATTAACGAACTATCCTTATTCATTTCCTCGTGAACTAAGAACGAAAGAGGTTAAAACTTACCAGGAGGCTCTCAATGTGAGGACCGTAAATTTTGTGTTTTATTTTTAATGATTTTGTCATTGTTTTAAGTTTGGTTTAGTGAGCAATAAAACGAAACTGAAAACAAATAGCGCATTGATATTGACGTGGTCACGCTACTGGGTTCATGATTATATGGCTGTGTACTCGTGTACTGGGCTACTGGGCACCCGAATTCCTTGTTTAATTACACATTTAACATGTGTATACACATTATGGACACACTTTCGCTTTTCCCCATTTTAATATAACAATGCTTTTTTATGTTAAAGATAAGATAACAGGGCCGAATTTAGACAATTCTGACAATCATTCTTTTGAAAAATAGTGATACGATTTATACATTTATACTTTTTCCTTTATTCGACAAATAAATCCTTAACAAGGCGCGGTATTCCGAATTTCTACTGTTTTATAACATATTTCTCTTGAACACTTTAAGTTTTTAAAATAATATATGTTATTTTTAAAGATAATATCTATACATTTGCCACGCCGAATTAGTTACTAATTATGATTATTCACTATCATCAGTGGAAAGTTCAAAATTGGCATAATTAACATCTTATTATTGTATTATTATGTAATAAATCTCTGATTTGCTGTCAACTTTCTAAATAAGTAAAATAAAAATAAAATAATAAATTCCCCCGATAGAAGCAAATAGCAAAGTATGCTCCGAAAATTATTATAAATAGGTTTTTTTTGTTATTTTATAAGTTACATGTATGAAAAAAAATCACATTTTTTTAATGCTATTTTGGACAAGTCCCAAGAGATTTTGGCTTTATTTTAAACGAGCCGTGTTTTATTAAACATTTTCACAATTTTCGCTAAATTTTAGCTTTTTATTTTTCTGTATTTTGTTCTTTTTCATATTTCGTTTAGATTTGTTAGTAGGTATTATCTTCTTCTTCGATGATATAATACATTGATAAGAATAACCTTCAAATATTATTATAAAAAAGAGTTATTTCATTTAGACTTTTAGGAAAATGTCAATAGGTGTCCCACATAAATAATTTCGGATATGTTTATCCGAGACACAATCTAGGTTCCAAACCAGTTCCTTGAACATTTGTTTCCAGTTAAAAGGGTAGCAGCCAAAAAATTTGGAAAAATTGGTCGAAGATAATATCGTTAATTCTGAATTTGAAATACGAGATTGACAAAAAAGACTTCAAAATACAGTGACCAAATTGGTTAGAGATCCTTGTTTTGAACCCCAGTTGCGGTTAGGTTTTTATTTATCTTGTTGCTTTTCATATTTTATTTCGATTTGTTAATATTATCTTCTTCTTTTTCAACGAAACAATTATTAAAAACTTGAAAAATATATTTTTATGTTGGTTGGTGAACATTGTTTAAATTTTGGTATTCCCATTTAGAAATGACGGTTCACCATGCGAAATAGATAATTGTTCACTTTTCGTGAAACACTGCCTCACAAACTACAACATCTCCGTTTCAGGTGAATGAGCTCGGTGAACAAAATCCAAGCATTAGGAATGTGACTACATAACATCTACAAACAAATAAGACCTACACATCGTAAAGAACCTATGATCATGTTTAGAACAGCCACAAACGAGCAGGTGCTAAGGAAAGAGGGTTTTTAAAACTACAAAAAAAGCATCCTAGAACACATGTGACGGATAGAGTAAGTGTTATGCCGAAAGATGCCATGAAAAGAGAGGGGAAGGTCGAAGGAGGGAGATATCCAATGTTCATCATCGGTGAACAGGTGTGCAAGTCACGGAAGAACCGGGAGAAGTTTGGCAGAAAGTTCAGGATAAGTGTTATGCCGAAAGATGCCATAAAAAGAGAGAGGGATGGTCGAAGGGGGGCAAGAGATATCCAATGTTCATCATCGGTGAATAGGTGGGCAAGTCACGGAAGAACCGGGAGAAGTTTGGCAGAAAGTTCAGGACAAGTGTTATGCCGAAAGATGCCATAAAAAGAGAGAGGGATGGTCGAAGGGGGGCAAGAGAACCTTATTTTAAAAATGTAGAATTTGTTTCCCGAATTAGGAGACGTTAAAAATAATAAGAGATAATAATAACAGGATAATTTTTATGGTGCCTTTTTGTTAAAAATTACTTCATGCAAATATGACTTATTTAGCTCTGTCTAATTATCCGCAAACAAATACGGAAAACCTACTTACCTGGCAAGTAGATATACACAAGATAGTTTTGTTGGAATCTACCTAATCACCCAACCATATTTCCCACGTTCAAAATAAATATTATTATTTATAGTCCAATAAAAAAATATATTCTTCCATATTATCTGATTATTCTGCACCCCTTAAACTTGGCCAGATGCCACGAGAACTGGGTAGTGGGGTAGGGAAGCCTCGTAGACTCGATAATGTGTTTCATTAAAAACGGAGTAACGAATTGAAAAATATACATATACGAGTATATCCGTACACCGAACAAAATATTCACCCATTTTTTTCATTCTGAACATGTGCGTGTTAAAAGTCGATAAGCTTTTAGGGGTGGCCTTTCTGTCCTCTTTCAACATGGTTTATAAATATAACCCAAATTGATGTTTTGCAATCTTTAAATTTACCTGTAAATAGAGGTTTTGTTGTATGCATAGCCAACACCTATCTAAATAAATACAAAGATACTTCGTCGACAATATGCAAGCAACATTCCTTATGTGATAGTTTAAGAGCTTATTACGAAAATTACAACAATATATGCAGTAAAAAAATTCGAAGCTAAATAAAATACGTTAGAAATCACAGGTACCTACCTACTTGTAAAATTTATTATATTGGTTCACATCGTTGACATCAAGTTGACATAATCCATGATACCTACCTATTAATTATTTTTACTTTTTATAATTTTTTGTTCTTGCTCCTAAAAGGATTTCTTACTTCTATAACTTTTTGTATTTTATAACTTTCTATATTTATTAATTTTTATAATTTACATATAAAACTTTGTACCCTTTAAGGATATCTTATATTTCTATATTTTTCTTTTACTATAATATTTTTAACTTTTAACTTTAGTTTTTACTGTTTTCTTAAAACTTTATACTTTGTACTCTTTACTTTATATTTTATACCTACTATACTTTATATATACATGTATGTTAATGGCACTTGTTGTGCCGTGTATTTCAAAATAAATAAATAAATAAAAATGAAAATTCGCAACGATTCGACACACCACACAAGACACATATATGCCATTCTAAAAACTGTCTAAAACAGACGTTTTTTTAACTATGCACGCTATGAAATGGATATTACAACTTATTTATCTGATTATAATCATTATTTTTATTAAAAAAACATTTATGACAGGAATTTTAACAATAATAACGAAAAAATTGTCATGCAAAGCAGACAACACGGCAGCTTGTCAGCAGGTTCTACAATTTTTCTTAATTTACTCGTACATAACACCTATGACATTTTAATACTTAAATTTGTAATCATTTTTGATATAGGTATTGGTTAAATTTAATTTCACGATGATGTCTATAATATGTAATGCTCTTCTATTCAACCCTTTTTCTTGTTCTGTTGACCTCGCCTATCGGAGTTTGTCTGCTATCGAAAGAACTATGTAGAACCGTACAAGTTTCAAAGGCATTGAAGTGCAACTTCTTCCTTTACTATATATCCACTATTCCTTCCCAGGATTAACATAGGATAATTTTGTGGCCGATAGATATGATGAAATTTTGAAAAAGAATGAAAGACACCCAAAAAACTGGTAGAGATTCAGAGGCAAAGAAGATGAGGACTGCATGAAAAATAATTCAAGGTTGAAAAGATTCAAAGACTGGAAACAAATGCTAGTGCTCGGAGCTAGTGGAGAATATTTTTATGTTTAAGATATTCGAAGAAGATGGCTATGAATCTGCCGGTTGGGGGTGGTGGCTGGTGGCTGGTACGGCCCTGCAGCCTGTAGACGTGTGGAGTGTGACCGGTGCCGCTCGGGTCCGCCATACCCGTATGATCCGGTCCTACTTGCTCACGGAACGTGAAGCGATCCACTATCTTGTCCGTGGATCTGAAAGTCCGCGAAATGTTTAGAACTTGTTATTCGCGGCTGAAAAAATGTATTCACATCGGAGCGGTGCATTTCGCTAGGCCATTTGCATTTCTACATAGGAAGTGCTCACCGGAAAATAAACACATAGGAAATAATACCAATACGAGTTCCCATTTGCCGCATTCTTTGTTGAACGAAATATGTATCATACCTGGCAGCAAGCAAAACAAGGCACGGTTATATACATCGGTATGTTAGATGGTTAGATTTTTTCTAGATCTGCGGAATGGTGAAGTCATTTATAATTCGCGTAGATATCTACCTATTAAACAGACTATAATCTATTTAAGTTCCTATTAGTCGTTTTTGCCAGTTTCACGAAAGCTTCGAATGAACTAAAAATCCTGAAAATTTGAGAAACTCTGCTACGGCTGAACGTAATTCTTCCGACTAGTGTCGGTGTTGTCTGAATTTTATTATACTGAACTCGCAGCAGTTTTCGTGATCGACCATTATTGGTTTTAATTAAACGTTTGGGGAATCATAGTTTCGACAAGACGCCTCCAGGCTCTCCTTGCTCCGCTCCGGTGACCTCGGTCCATTGCAAGCAGTTCATTTTCTTTTCGCAGCTTTGTCTCCGGCAACCAAGAGGCCCTCCCCCCTAGACTTGCTGACGTACGATAGTAAAATCATCTGAGATTTTTGTATAAAGAAGAGCGGGGTTTATGCGTGAGCTTCTCCGATAGCTTTCAGTCCCCAGTATGAATCACTCCACCCCTTTTTAAAATCTCATTTTGGCAAATACAAAGTAATGCATCTCTCGTTAATCATTCAAATTTCGTTAACTTTCTTTTCGTACGAGATCGATGTTTCATGATCGTAATTATTGATTGATGCTCTGTTCATATTATGAGTAGAAATGTTTCCGGTCCAGAGATCTCTAGCCATTGGCAGTCTCGAAAATTCTCGCTGATGCTTGCCATTATTGCTCCCGTAGATAGTCGAGTCATTGGCTCTAGTCACCTATCTTTTAAGAGCGTTTAACCAGCCAGCGGACGAAAATCCACATTTCGTCGAAAGTTGTTCTTACGATCGTGCAGGGCGGTTACAATGAGAAAGATTAATTATTCTCCGTACCAGCTTTTTTAAATTATAACTCAATATCGAATTTATTTCAATTCAAATTATCTTTAATTTATACCTTCATCCAAAAATGCTGAAAGGCGTGATGATAAAACTATTAAAATAAAGTACTTTTTGTAGTTATTTTTTGATTATAAGTATTTATCATTTTTCAATAATGTCTAAATTTAATAAGAATGTTAAAAAAATCTGAAATATATTAGTTTGTAAGTGCGCAAATAAATACACAAACGGACCAATTTTCGCCAAGAAACACATGTACGTACATATTTTTTAATGATTTTATTGAAACTAAAATTAAAATTCTAAAACATACGTTTGCTAGATAATGTATTGATTTATTTTACTGCATGATTTTATTATTTGAAATGGGTGTGGTATAATACAAAAACTTTTTTGAAAATTGAACAAATCTGCCAACGACCTATGGAATAACCTTATTATACTAAAAATTAAAAATTTATCTCAAAATTTATTACATACGAATGCTAGATAAAAGAACAATCTTTCGAAATCCATTTATAATTTTTTGTGGAAAAGAGTCAATACGTCTAAAAACTTTTTAGAAAATGACGTATTTCCGATTTTCTCTGGTAATGCCCTCTTAAGTGTCAATATGAACAGGGCGTTACATAAATTAACGGCTACTGGCCTACTCTATTATTGTATGTGGCTTTGGATAGACGCCTCCCTCAAATATCCTCTTTTTTGTCGATTCTTAGCAGCTTCGCCCTTTCGAAGCCGGCAGTTTTCTTTAAAGTTAGGTCTTTTTTCCCTCTTCCAAACCAGCAACACCAGCCAGCTATTGGAACTTCAACGATCTCCTGTTATTTCTACTACACATATGTCCAGAATGGCCGCATTTGAGCGTGGAGATTTACACTAGGACTAATTATGTTGAGTTTTTGACCTGTCAAACCGTCGCTAGTATGCTAAGAACCTCAAGTATAAATCAAATAAAAAATATTTATTGTACAAATAAATACAAAAGGTGTAGCTTATAGGTAGATCCTATTTCTTCCAGTTGACCCAACAATTACATGTTATATTATAATGTTTATACAAATAAGAACAGAGGTGTTTCATTTGTGTGAGGTGTTTCACATTTGTTCAAAGGTGTTTCACTTAAGGTGTAATGACATTTGTTTAAAAGGAATGTGTTTAGTGACGATTTGAATTGGAGTGTATCTTATATTTGTTTAATGTTATGTACAAAGTTGTTATATACTTCAATATGTAATGGTTTAAAATAAAATAAGTGTAATACTGCATAAAAGAATAAGTACAACAGAATATTTATAGTTAAAAATAAAAGAGTTGAGGCAACAATCAAATTATATTATTAAATAAATAAAATAGAACATGAGACTCTAATAAAATAATATTATAATTCTTCAGGGTCGTGTTTAGTCCTTAGAAGAAGAAACTAAATAGTTTAAATCTAATAAATGAATTGATAGCTTGTCGTGATTTATAAAAAAGATCTCAAGATGTTAAAATTATTATAAGGGCGCCAGTTCAAGTAGAACAAAATATTAAATGGTAAATCAATTAAATTTAAACTAACAGAAGTTATAAGCTCACAGTAATTACGATTTCACCGAAGTATGTGCTTTCCCACGTTGAGGCAGACTCCTGGATTCTCCGGCCGCTAGCTTGGAACTGAACTCAAAATTCAATTGTTCCTTCTATCTTTTGGGCAACAAACGAAAAATGCTGGATTCGACTTGCTCGTAGAAAAATTTCAATTAGGAATTCAAAATTCAATTTGAATTGATCCGTAGCAACCTAGTTATTGGGTGATTGTTAAATGGGTGCTTACTTCAACGACTGAATATTTGGACAGTATAAATACAAACTGTTACATTGCCCCTCCACAAAGAAAAAATTTCAAACTTGAAATTTTCCACGATCCTCCCGGCATCGTCAATTACTGGAAAACATGATAGTCCATCTTGTAAAGCATCAAGTGGTTGCAACCCAAGAATGTAATTTAATTCCTCCCGATGAACTTCAACACCATCCTCTTCCGCCGCTGTAGATTAGAATATCCAGCTTCAAAATTCATCTCAAATGTACATTATTTCTTTTGAAACTGTAGACTGGAATATGACAACACCAAAATTCGTCCTGATTGTCCCTTCATTTCTTATGGAGCTGTAGACTGTAATATGCCAAAACCAAAATTCGTCTCAGTTGTTTCATTATTTCTTCTGGAGTTGTAGACTGTAATAGGCCAAAACCAAAATTCGTCCTGATTGTCCCTTCATTTCTTATGGAGCTGTAGACTGTAATATGCCAAAACCAAAATTCGTCTCAGTTGTTTCATTATTTCTTCTGGAGTTGTAGACTGTAATAGGCCAAAACCAAAATTCGTCCTGATTGT
This sequence comes from Limnephilus marmoratus, assembly GCA_917880885.1. Classification (NCBI taxonomy): domain Eukaryota; kingdom Metazoa; phylum Arthropoda; class Insecta; order Trichoptera; family Limnephilidae; genus Limnephilus; species Limnephilus marmoratus. The sequence continues at coordinate 50,014,527 of OU862914.1, read as the reverse complement.
CCCATCATTTCTTATGGAGCTGTAGACTGTAATATGCCAAAACCAAATTCGTCTCAATTGTTTCATTATTTCTTCTGGAGCTGTATGTGTCACCTAAATAGCTGCAACATTTTCTTTCTTCATAGATTTATGTTGTTCTTCGGACTCTTCAAAATGTGGATTTTCAGCCCTATTGCTAATATTCCTAAACGTGATTTACCATTAACTATCGAAATAATTAATTATTAAATTGATCCAATAAAATTGCTTAATATGCAAGAAAATCTATTCGTAACCTAAAAATAAACTGACCCCTTCAAGAATCTATTGAAAATTACCATAATGAAAAATAAAATAACTTCCTAATCAAGACTCGTGTCAGAATTCAACTAAAATATCAATTAATATTGCAATAGGAAAATATTCATAGGTATCAGCCCAGTATAGAATGTTGTTTGAAAAAAAAATAAAAATTCCAATTAGCAAGGAACTATTTTAAAAATTCATAATTCAAATGTTTTAATAAACAAAAATTGAAATACGACACAAAAATTCCGTACATGTCATTAGCATGTTAATTATCCATTTATTTCCCATAATAATAAAAAAAATAAAATATAACAATTTATGATTCTATAACTTGTAGAAATCAAATAGAGAAGAAATTTTTTTTTATTGTTATTCCGGAACGTTGAGAGATTCCCTGAGCTCTTGAGAAAATCCCAAGGTTCACCATAACAATAACTTCAAATTCAATTTGATGGTTAAATTGAAAATTAAAATAAAAATATTGTTATTGTAAACAACGTAAGTTTGCCTTTCCCATTTTCCAACAAGATGCAAGCAAAATTTTTTTTAAATAAAATTAACTTGAAAATCCTTCAAAGTTAAAATAATGATCCAGCAATATCAAGCTGATCCCAAAAACTTATTTTACAACGTAAAATGAGTATAATGAAATGATAAATAAAGTCTCAAAACACAAGTTGAGCTTTTATTTTTCTACCTAAAGAATTTCCTAAAATTCATTTAAAATAGGTAGAGCTATCTTAAATGCTTTCCTGGTTTAGAGAAAAATGTACAACATAATGTTTTAAACTATTTAGGAGTTTCCTAAAATTCCCATAAAATAGATATTATAAGCTTCTGTAGCTATCATGTATTTTTATAGAAAAGTTAAGCCAATTGTTCATTAAAACTATTAATATATAAATATTAATGGAATTACTCAAATTATGAAAGTAATCACAACTACTAACATTACTCCAAAGTAAAACTCTTATTAGTTCCAAATATACAAAATCAAATCCTATATGGTAATTAAAATACAAATAATTATATCATATCATACGTATTAAACACTACTTATAGTAATTAAATAAGAATCATATCGTGTAGAAATAGAATTAAATAGAATTTGGTCAAAGGTAGATTTACTTACAGGGAAAGTAAATACAATAACTCCAAAACACAAATTGTATTTTACACGATACGAGATAATAATCTCTAATCTGCTAAAAATCAAAACAACAAGTTCTAACACGTTCTATTTATACATACGTATAATCAATATACATAGGATTGCCATCTCTTTAATTTGGCAACCAGGACAAGATGCGTGAAAACCCCGGATTTTAGGGCCCAGAACCCGGACACGTCAACAGTTTTTTTTAAAGATAGTCAGTGTAATAAAAAACACTTGAAAATGTCATAAATCACCTTTTTATTTATTTTCAAATTAAATTTAGTCATCTTTTATCATCATTTTAAATATACCTAATAAAATAGTATCTTATTACAGTTTGTTACAAATTGTTTTAATAATCAGTTAGAATTTTTTTATTCGTAAAATAAAACACGAATTATTAATATACTCTGTTATGAAAACAAAACCTTATTAAAATATTAAGCCTAACAAAATTCAATTAAATTTTTAAACAAAAAATTTAAAAGTACTGAGATCATTTTAGTATTCAGTCTTACAATTTTTGACGTAGGTAACTCTTTTAACTCAATAATAATTATCTCTTTAAATTTTTATCAGCAGCCATTTAAACAACCAAATATCTCTTAACATAATATGAAATAAATTCAGTCTTCTTAAATCAGCAACAAAACTGAAACTATTGAAAGTATAGACTTACTGTAATGAACGTTACATTATTAATTTTTAGGCATAAAATAACCAAAAACTATACTTATTTATATCACCTTAAAGTTTTAATCAACAGCCATGTTGTAAATTTCTTTTACGTAATAAAAACAATCATAACTCTACAAAAATGAAAAGAAATTATTGCACTCATAAGTACATTATTTAGTTATCTAGCTATTAAAGCTTTTTCCTCAGCCTCTCGCCTTTTTTACTTTTCAGTTTTTTTGTATTTATCAATCTTTCCAATAGCTTTTAACTCTTCCCTTTTTCAAAGGAATTTGTAAAAATCAAAGCTGCATTCTTGGAAATTGAATTTAATTTTAATTAAAGACAATGTTACTTTGTTTGAACCACTTTTATATTTGTTTAAAGCCGACCGGTTTCAGAACGATCGTTCCTTCCTCAGGGCAAACGTATATGTTTGACTTTAAATTTTAAGACTTTAAATTATTTTTTTTAAACCCGGACATCAAATGAAACCCCGCCCGGACGCTCCCCGGACGCCCTCTAAACTAGGACAAATCCGGGGAAACCCGGACGGATGGCAACCCTAAATATACATATATATACAAAGAATATACTAAAATAATATAAGTATGTGCGAAGTATGTGCCTTCCCACGTTGAGGCAGACTCCTGGATTCTCCGGCCGCTAGCTTGGAACTGAACTCAAAATTCAATTGTTCCTTCTATCTTTTGGGCAACAAACGAAAAATGCTGGATTCGACTTGCTCGTAGAAAAATTTCAATTAGGAATTCAAAATTCAATTTGAATTGATCCGTAGCAACCTAGCTTTTGGGTGATTGTTAAATGGGTGCTTACTTCAACGACTGAATATTTGGCCAGTATAAATACAAACTGTTACAAATGGCCATATAATATGGTCCTTTTTGGAATATTGTTTTGTTTGCTTTTGGCATTAATAAGTTTTCTGTGAACCTTGTAGCGTATTTATGTGTTGAGTTTTTTGTGGGAACTTGACTGGAGATGATCGCACTAACATGCATAACTCCATTATATACTCGTATATCTGTGATTGTCAGAATTTTCAGATTTCAGCAGTTTTCCTTTTTCTTTCTTCCTTATTCACCGTGTATTAATTTCCAGAGATCGATCAACCCTCCCGATTGTCATGGTTTTTAACTCTTTGGGTATTTTTCCAGGGCTGGAGACTTTAGTGTTCTTATGGGGCAATGCGTGTCCCGCAACCCCATGGCGCCTTACGCCAGCGTCCGCCCTTATGACGCCGCCAGCCTCGAGGGGTTCTCTCTCCCCATCCCGGGCTACGAGGACTACTGCTATGGGGTAAGTTTTTAATCCAATGCATCTTAGGTTCCAACATGTTTTGAAAAGATCGACAAAGATTTTGATTTTTCAGATTTCATTTTTGTAAAGAAAATTAGTTACCTGTAAGATTTTACAGTGTCTTCATGATTGTATTGGGTTTGTACATACGAGTACGATGCACAAATATATGGCGCGAATGACTCTGAATTCAGTGAATATTAAGAAATAAAAACTACAGAACACATCGTATTTCCACTACAACAGTTTCGACTGGCTAAATAACCCAAACATTAAATATGGAGAATTTGTTATTAAAAAAATTACCGCAGACCTATTCAAGATCACGGGATATTATAAATGTGAGATATCTGAAAAGCATTTGTCTTAAGATCATTGTTCTACAAAAACCAATATTGTGAACCTTCTGTATATAATAATATATTTTGTTGACGAATTAGAGAGACGTCAGAAATTTACATTTCGAATGAAAAACATTTCGAACTTGAAAAATCATCTAAAACTAGTTTCAAATATAGTTTTCTTAATTAAATAAAATTTAACGCCTATCTGAATTCTAAAAATCATCAGTTCCAATTTTGTAATTTTCAAAGCAATTTTCAGTATATTAGAAATATTTCACATCACCCACAAAACCACAGACAACCAGTATGTTTGATATTGATATTGTTTATCAAGCATAAATTTGTGTTAGAGATAGCACATTGTACACCGGTAACCATAATATTGAACACCTTTTAAACTAATTACCTTAATCGTTATAACTTATTACTTATTACTTATTACACTTGTCCCTGTACTGTAAATAAATGTATAATGTATTCTACGTCATAGATACAATTCAAGTTCCAAAACTTGAGAAAAGCGATCACAAAATGATGAGTCATCCTAGAAATAATATCAACGCGTGGATACCGATAAAAATAAATATTTTATTTTGCATTTGTATCTTTTATTTCATTTGCACGACAAGCAGAAATAATGGTGACACATATTAACTACAGCTGCTTCAATGGAAAAGGTAAATTACAGAATCTATGATAGTTATTGCGAATGTTTAGAAAAACATCATACGATGAGCAGTGATTTTTAAACACTATTAGAAGGATTTTCGTGTTATAGTAGGTACATCGCCCTCAAATATTATTTGTCGCTAGTAAATAAATCTCAAGTAATTCCTTTCACCAATAAGACCAACGACAGATTTGTTCTACAGGATGGATGGTAAAAAATATATAAATATAGCGCTTTTTTTTAGGTTCTTGTAATAACCCAAACGGCGATTGAATGAACGGCATTCTCACCTGCATGCAGCTGAAGAAATTAGTTGGATTCAAGGTTTAAGAAACAACACTAATTCAGCCCCTTCAGAATTTTTTTAAAAAATTTGCAAGAAGAGCGATTCATGATGTCGTGATCATTATCACGTTTTAGATTCCAATTAATTTGATTAGAATCGGTACTGATAGATTAGTCACGGATACAGCGGAGACCCTGAGTCTGAGTGTCGAGAGAAGATATCTCATGAGTTTGTAATGTTGGATTCAACCACTTTGTGAATCATCATCTGTCCATTGACTCTGCCATCAAAGCTTCTATAAATACACACGTACTCGTACTTACATTACCTGGCTAAGTTCAAGAATTTAACTGGTTTTCACATGTGCATAAAGATCAGGAATTTCTTGTTTTATAAAGCCGGAGTCAAGCATTTTAACGACTTTACTAGTGCTTAGATCCTTGTTACATACAATACTCGTACATATAATATAAATATATAGGGACCGTCTGTTCCAACGCGTGCTAGAATAAAAGTAAGAGTAAAATAAATTGCTTAAGTTAAATTTCACCAAAATGTGTTTTTTAATCAATTTAACCACCTTTTTACGTCACTTTTAACTGTTGCTTTTACTTTCCGAAAACCGATAATTACTATAGAGTTACTCCGCCATTTTGACAGTTTTGTAGGATGTACGGTACAAAATGACGCGCTTCTACATTGCTTATTAATCGTGATTAATATTAATGAAGATGATAATAATGACGATGAAATCCTTATCCAATATGTCTTGTAGCGAGAACCAAAAAAAATTCCACTCCGTGTTAATTATATGGTTATTTGGGATCGCATGTCGAAAGATCTCATAAAATTTGTAATTTGTAATTTGTAATCAAATTCAAGGAGATATTACAACTACAGGAAGGTAAATTAGGATTTTTCTGTGTAATTTCATATATATTATAATAGGTCGTCATTTATTTTTAAATACTCACATAAATATTTTTATATCGGGACTCCCCTTTCAGATCCTACAACGATGCGAAAAAAATACAGTGGGATATTTTGACAGTTATTGTTGTTTTCAAATTAAACTTTTGGTGTAGCCACACCATAAAATAGTGCGGTGCGTTTTTTCATATAATTTCGAGAAATATTCGTTTTTTTAGACTGGCACACTAATAACTATTATTTTAGCAAAAGTACACTTGAAACAGCGCACAGCCCTATTTAACATCCTTGTAACTTTAATTTAATGATTTAAACGATATCTTAATCTTTAACTTATCTTAACGATTAAAGTTAAAATTTAGCTTTCTGTTGAAACAGACAGTCCTTTGGGTTGAACATTGAACATCAAAACGGTTTCATTTCGAGCGCATAATGTTGAGAATTTGAGGGATTCCACAAGAGGATGAAGCTAACCCTACCCTAAAATAAATATGGTTTCCATCAGAACTGGCAATAATTCTTCAATAAATCCGATGCATTCTATTCACAACCATTTAGAGTAATTTAGACTTCATTTACTTAGAAAACTAGTAATATTCTTTTCTGGCTACAATAAGCATGCAACAATCGTATTACAACAGCAATATACATGTCTTCTAGCAATAATTGTGAACAATACAAAGCAATGTATACTATACTTATTTAAAATTGGGCTGATCATGTTTTTCTGCAAAACTTTTTTATTTCAGTCTAAATAATGTCTTGCTTTCGATGTCAGTCGATAAATGTCCCGGTCAATATAAAAGTAAATTACTTACGTTTGGCATGTGAATTGCCCACACAATATAACGCGATTATAATGTACACTGTATGTGTAAGAGTATTTTATTTTCTCGTCACGAAACCTGATTGCTTTTAGATATGACTAAGCTTTTTGTGATCACGTTTCCTTTCGAATATGGTTTGTTTTTTAATTAGTATTTTAAGCCATTTAAGGTGCACGCGACCTTTTAATGGTTAATCAAGGCTGAAGCGAAGCACAGATTATTTATAGTTATTATAAATGTTCTTCATTGGTCTTCTCCCATCTTGAAAAATAGAACCTTGGTAGAGAAAGACGCCTTTTAAACCTTTGTTCATTATTCTTTGAAAGGTCTAAGTGCTGCATCAAATCATCATTAATGTTAAAGTAGAAGGCTTTCAACATTAAAAACTATGATGGATGCATCCAGTGTATTCCTGTACACTCTGTACAATGCACTCACGTAATAAATTATCTATGTAAAGAACCCAAAGAGCTATTGATAAGAAACAAATGTGGAAGGAAATTATAAAGTTGATGATAAATGACTATCACGTTAGGCTTGCAGTCAGACTTTTACATAAATCACGTCAGTAACAGAAGGCTTCAGTATTTTAATAGATAAACTTCGAACAGCGTAGAATACTTATTTCTTTAAACGCTTTATAAAATTATTAGTTTTTCTTCCCGCCCTCTGCAAAAGTTTCAACGCAACAAACGTTGAATTAATTATAAATGTGAAATAAATAATATTGAGTCTTATTTTGTTTTGCTTGTGACAGAAACAGCTTTGCGAACTGAAACATTTGCGTTGTCATAGAATTTTCAGACAGAAAATGCTGTGAAAATTTCATTAGAAAAATCGGCTGTTTTAGACAATAGAAAATATCTGCTTTACAATCAATAAATTTTAAGTTAATTAAAATAAGAGTTATGCTTGAAAAACGTCGTAAATCATCTCGAGTAGAGCAGTAGAGAGGTAAAACACTATTATTTATTATGCAAGAACATTTTAGAACGCAAGGCGAAACTTTGCAATTTATTGCTGACCGCAGAATAATATATGGACATAATAGAAACAATATCGGAACACCAGATAATGCTTGCGATTCTAAGATTTTCGTTTAGTTTATATAAGATTTCCTATTTTTTCTTCATAATATACCACAAAAATGTAGACATCTTTGTCCAATATCATTATTGCCAATATTAAAACGTATCTCATTTTAAATTGTTCTCTCTTTAATTTATTTACGTAAGTAGGTACCTACTGTGTAGAATGTTGAATTTATGTTTGACTAAATTGGTCTCCAAACGAGACACCCACTTTGTTTTTAATGGTTCGTGAGCACATTCATTTACAGTAATGGAAATAGACACCAAATGAGAGATTTGAATTAATATAAATTAATTTTAAAACAGTTTTTAATTTTGTAATTTTGTCATACCTACATGAGCACAAAACACAATCACGTGATAAAACTTAATATGATATTAACTCTTTAATTAACTCTTTATTATTAAGCTATATTACATTATATTAGCTGTATTGCTGTATATATTATGGTGCATATTTTCACATTCAATATAATTCATTACTAGCACCAAGTGAACTCAATCTAAACTAACAAATTGAATTAAAAATGCAAGCATAAATATAATAGTTTTGTTATAGGTACAGATTAGGAAACTAGTAGTTATTAAAAGTTATTTAGGTACATACAAAAGTAGTACAAAATGAATAAAAATATACATGAAAAGTAAACAATAGGGCATAGGGAAATTGTCAATTTCTCTTATTAGTGCATTGTAATTTTTGCAGATATGTCCGAGTAAAGAGTTTTGTGCATATTTCGATTTGAAATATCTACCTATGTAGAAATGAATTTCTGTTTCCCTTGGGCACGCCATAACTTCAGAACGACTTTACCTATTTCATTCATCTTTTTTTAAAGTTTCCTAATACTTTGTAGAAGGTTCTTACGGAAAGAAAAATTAGGAAAAATGGGCAGAAAATTGGATAATTTCAGAAAAATTAATGACTATTTTAACTTCGCACGTTTGACAGTTCGCGCGTTTGATGAATGTGAATTTAGCAGGTATCGGTTTTTTTTGTAACAAAAGAATTCTCAATGGATTTTTTAAATTATAGATATTTTAAATAGGTACCTATGTTAGGTACCAGATTAGATTGATTGTTCTTATAATATGCGAAAATGAATATTTGTAATACATGAAAAATGAAAATTTGAATTAAAAAAATGTAATATGCACGCGAGCTGTTTGAAAACTGAATGTACTGGGACTGAACATATGGAACGTGGGAGGGGGGTTGGCGGGACGGGGGAGTGGGAGAGGAGATAGGGTAGGCGGGGAATGTGGAAGGGGAACGCGGGAGGGGAAGGGGATGTGGGAGGGGAGCGGGAACGCACGTGAAAGGACATGCAGGGAGAAACAATTTATTTCTTTGAATACCGTATTGCAACGCATGCCGGGAACTAGCTAGTTGTATATAAAATAAGTTATTCGATCTAGGTTCAGGGCAACGAAATACAATTCTTTCTATTAGGGCTGGTGAGGGTGAGTCAATAAGGGCGTTCAAAATCTTATACAGAAACGGCACGTAAAATTTTTAAAAAATGAATATACGTTTTGGAATGGAATATAAATTTCTCTTCTTCATCTTCGGCTTTTAAATCATCTAAAAGTCGCCTGGATATCTCGCGTAGTCACTCGATAAACATTGCCAGGTTATAAAATACTTATATTAGTTACTACTTCCTATTCGAACTGCCTGTAACTGTTGCTAAAATTTACTTCTATAAATGCAAAAAAATGTGTTGGTCTTGTAAATACCATTCAAGCATTTTCTAATCCTCAAAACTTAGATGGAGATAAAATAAAACACAAGAAAAGGGTGTGGAAGAACATTCTCTAAAGCTAAAGAGGCGAGCCAAGACGATAAGATGGATGAATCTTTCTGGCATGAAAAATAGTTCAAGACAAGAAATATAATTATTAAACTCGTTACTGTTCTACATGATCTATGAACGATGGTTTCAAGACCTAAGAACAGGCACCACAAAACGTGACTTGGTCTGATGAATGAACCAACAATAGAGGATCGTATGACGGTGGATACTTTGTAATATAAAAAAGGTGATGTTGAGCGGTTTATATAGCATACAATTGTTTTTTCTATATACTTTGTATACATTGCCGTCTGTATAGTAAAGCATTGTTTCTCGTACTATGGATAAATAACGTACAATGTGGTTTCTTTGATAGGTACCTACTAGTCTAAATCAGTTATTACAAAAGTGGAAGTTGTCCCTCTAAGGGCGGTGGTAACCTCAGAAGCAGCAAGGAGGCATTGCGGGGCAGCAATTTTTCAACATTTGATATAATATCTATCTTTCCACTATCCACTATCTTTCAAATACACAATAGATAATAAAATCTTAGAAAAAGTCAAAGAAATTAGGGATCTTGGAGTTGTGTTTGATACGCAATTAAACTTTATAAATCACATACAACAAATAACTAATAAAGGCATGAAAACACTAGGATTTATAATCAGAACAATTAAAGACTTCGATTCGCTGGAAGTTATAAAAATCGTATATTTGTCACTCGTACGCAGCTTGTTGGAATATAATTCCATAGTTTGGTCCCCATATTATCAAATTCATATAAGAAATATCGAAAGAGTGCAGCACAAATTTTTAAGATTTATTAACTTCAAGTTACACATACCTATTCAACACATTAACTACACATCTTTACTAAACATACTTAAATTGCATTCCCTAGAAAACAGAAGAAAAATAAACGATCTAACTTTTTTGTTTAAAATTATTCACTCCGAATTAGATTGTTGCGAACTCCTGCATCTCATTGATTTTAATGTACCTACTCGAGAAACAAGGCAAAACATATTATTCTGCAACAATAATTCTGTAACCAACTACCACACAAATGCACCAATTTCACGATTGCACACACTAGGGAACAAATTTACCTTAAATATCGATGTATTCAATACAAGTTTACCTTTGTTCAAGAAATATCTGAACAATATTTTTATGTAGAATATGTTGATATCTAAGGAGCATCACATAGGATCTATTGCATATATTTGTGTATTTCTATAAATCTACAATATAAAAACCAATTACCGTTTTCTTTCTATGTATCTTGCATTTTGTCATGTATTTTTCATCCCATTTAATTAGTCACCTGTAAATTTTGTAATTACTAACATACCTACAAGTTTATTTCTATGCCATTTACAACTTAGAAACTTTCTCTTTTATTGTAATGCACTATCTTTCCTTAAATTTATCTGTATACCTACCTTTCATATGATGTTTACTAGTTATATTTTTATAGTTTATCTTTTTTTATTTAAAAACTGTCTCTGTATTATAAACTTGTCATGTAAAAGCCCATCAGGGCGTTGAAAATTAATAAATAAAAAATAAAAAAAAATAATCAAGCAAAAATCTTAAATCGTCACAGGAGTATTGCATTCGAACCATTAATATTATTTTAAAATATATTTATATATTTTTTTTTTACATGAATACCGCACGAGAGTCCCAACTGCTCCCGCATGGAGCCAGTTAGACTATGTCATCCCCAATTGGGGTATGTTGTAAGTCGGGGAGGGGAAGGAGATAGGGAAGAGGAAGGTGGGGAAGTACCTGGCTATTCAGATCTGGTCACCAAACACGGCAGAAGCCATTTCTTCACAGTCTTACACCAGGGCGATACTGAGAGCATCTTCCACTCTGGAACGTGCCGCAAATATACTGTATATTATTTTAAACGAATTAATTGTGAAGTAACACAAATTAATCAAATAAAATTTATTTGCCCACGCCGGGATTCAATCCCGCGACCTTCGGATTGCGAGTCAAGAGCCTTTCCCCTATACCACGCCGGTCTTCAGATAGTCTACAATAGTGATTCTAAAAGTGAACGACATTGCCACTCTGGGGGCGGCGGAAGCCTCAGAACGAGCAAGGAGGCATTGCGGGGCAGCAATTTTTCAACATTTTATATAATTAGGCAAAATATCTTGCACCGTCAAAAGAATATTGAACCATTAATATTCTTTTAAAATACAATATTTTCCATGAAAAGGTACAACGTGGTCATCTGCAAACATTTCCAAGAGCATAAGATTTAAAAATTGCTCTGTCAACAAGTCCAAATTATAATTATTATTAGTCGCAAAAGCGCGTGTTCCTGAAAGAAGGAAAAATACTGTGTTTTGGGAAACTCTGGTGTAAATGGTTAACTTTGCTTTGAAATACGAGGCGAAGGTTGTGGTCACCCTTTCACGCAAATTTGCTACCGTAATCTCCATTGCGAATCTTGGTAACGTCCCGAGGCTCAGGGATTTTATTATCTTTGGCCGATTGGTGAAACCTGCCTGATTTGGCTAAGCCACCGCGAAGAATTGGTATTTAATCTGAGTGAATTAACTGTGTTAAAACCAATGTACTTTAAAATATTTATGAATGAAATGCGTATGATATTTTTGAGAGTTTTAAATAAATATTAGAATTTTACGTAACCTTGTTATTTTTTTAAGAGTTTTAAAATTGATTACAAAAAATAATAATATTAATGAGTGAGTAGGTGTAATACATTAATTTCCTGAACTTTTTAATTGAACTCTTGTATTTTTTCGTTCTTGTGATTTAACTCCGGTGAGCTCTGGCATTATGAAATTTGTATAAAAAAATAGCTATTGGTGGCACGCGAGGTTTGAAAACTGAATGGATGGAAAGCGGGAGGGAGGGAGAGATGGGGGAGGGGGGGAGGGGGAAGGGGGGAGGGGAAGAGGACGCAGAAGAAAAAGGGGAGGCGGAAAGGGGACGGGATGAATGGGAAAGGACATTCAGAGAGAAACAATTTCTTCATTAAATGCCATAGCATCGCATGCCGGGACCAGCTAGTTACAAATAATTGTTAAAAATACTCGCTCCCAGTAAAGTCAAACAATCCACACTTTTATATATTAAAAAAAATATATATTTTTAGCCACGGACGACAAAAATACATCAGCTAATAATAAACCGGACTTTAAATATAGATCTAACAGGTTTCAACAAACGGTGACCCTTCACCGTTTGTTCAGTCGAGTTAATCAAGCACCAAACACATCAACCGTATAATTCCTTAGAATACCATTTTGCTTCAACGAATACCTGGTAATTCAATCCACGTGACCTTTAGGGTTACAGTTTAGCAAGGCATGAGTGGACGTAATAAGCAATAATATCGCCATAGGCATACCGCTGATAGCTCCGTTGTAACCTCTCCCTCTTTCTCATAAACCACGCGAATCTTACTAGAAAGAGAGGTTGCAACGGAGCTTTTAGCAGCAGGAATCTGAATTTTGTAAAGGTAAGAAGTTTGAAGTACCGTTAGGACAATAGTAAAACTGATTGATAATTTTCTATTCAATAAATAACTTTGCACCTTCTTATGATGAGTAATCATTTTTGATTTTGATGAACGGTAAAACGTTTTGATCGAACTATTTAATTGAATAATTCCAATTTGAAATTGTGCACTGGTCCATTATTATTTTTAAAGGTTTTTTTTAATGCTTCTTTGATTGATCTTATGTTACTAATAGATTTCATACTATATTTATTTATTTGTATGATTAACGCCTTTCGACTTTTATAAAATATCTTTTATTATAAGGCATAAACTGTAACATGAGAAATTAGAATTGCATAAGAAATAAAGAGCCATGAGCGTGTAAAATAGCAAAGAAGACTCCAGATACTAATATCTACAGCCCGTATGTTTGACGAATATCTACAGCTCATATGTTGAACTAATATCTACGAACTTCAGAGTGTTGATTAATATCTACAGAGCGTAGGTTGAACTAATATCTACAGAGCGTAGGTTGTACTAATCAGCTAAATGTGTCCAATAGTCCGATATTAGGGATTTTTACATACATACTTACATAAATTAAGTTTTTTAAACTGCATACGCAATATTACGTTATTCCAATATGCTATACATAATTGCAAATCCAACCTCTGACAGTACTGTAGATATTCGTCAACACTTTGGTTCTCATAGATATTAATCAACAGTTTGAGCTGTAGATATTCGTCAACACTTTGATTCCCATAGATATTAGTTCGATTTTTTCAGTTTTTGGAATTCCTGTAGATATTAGTAGACGCCTCCGCAAAGAATAGTAAATAGAAGGTACATAAATAAAGAACAAAGAAAAATTAGGTCCTTTTTATATGATACGATATTGGAATGCCTAAGAAATATGGATGCTTATTAGTACTTATTACTTACACATGTAAATAAAATATACGAAAGTAAGTTTAGATGAAGATGAGGTACACAGTAAATGCATAAGGGTAGGTATAGGTATAATGAGTAAAGCATAGTCCAAGTTGAAAAGATGTCTAAATGAGGATTCTGGACCTGAGTAAAAGACAGCTCTAATGAGCGTGTAAAACAATAAAGAACAGAAAGTAGAAGTTGAGAACGTGTGTAAATAACTAAGCAAACAATGAGATCCTGTGAATAATACAATATTGCAATGATAAAAAATATATAAATATATTTGTACAATATATGTAACTATCATAACATGAAGATGACGTACTTTGAAATGTTTAATAGTAGGTACCTACATAATAAGTAAGATATATTTCGATTTGAGAAGATATTCACATATTACAGGAAATAAACCTTATTTCTAATACACTTAAAATCAGAAGGCAATTGACTGATCTAATATGTTTAGATACATAAAATAATTCACGGCCATCTTGATACTTCACTGTGTCTTAGCAACATTGATATAAATGTTCCCAATTCCCATTGTTAACGCCATTATATGTTTCACCTGAATACATTTAAAAACAATATCGCCTATGTTAGCCCTCTGGCCCAAATATTATTATTAGTTTTTATATACATATACATGTAATATAATCATGAGTAATTGCATTTTCAGGTTACAATTAAACTCAAATCATTAAATACTAACATGCAACATTGATTAGAAACAGTATAAACATATATATGTATATAATATATAACCTTTACAAGAGTGTAACTACTCGTGTGTAAAGGGAAGAGAAAATATATATATATTTTTTAATTAAAAAAATTAAATTAATTAAAATTAAAAATTAGAACACATTCATTATATTTACGTACTCACATAAATCAAATGTGTAAAAAAAAAAAAAATAATATAATAAATAAAAAAATAATTATATAAAATAAATTTTTGAAAAAGTATTGTTAATTTAAGGTTAATGCGGTTCTAAGTGGCTAAATTATTTAAGATATTATTGTTTAATTTATTTTTGAATTTATTGTAGTCAGGTTCTAATCTCAGCTCTATTGCTAGTTGATTAAACCACACCACTCCATTGTACGTGTAGTAGTGTTGTGCAAAACTGGTATGCATTAATGGCGTACACAAGCGACCCACTGTGTTTTGCCTATTGCTCTCAACGCGGACCATGGCGTGGTGCGACTTCTTAGAATAGTCTTTGTGTATTTGAAGCAGTGTATTTTTTATATATGTATTTCTTAGAGGTGGGACTTGAAAGTCTTGAAAAAGTTGAGAGGTTGAATAATCTGATGGTTTCTTAGTAATAATTTTGATTAGTAATCTTTGAGTAATTTCCAACGGTAAAATTGAGGTTTTGTAAGCTCGTCCCCATGCAACGATACCGTATTGTATTATCGAATGGGCTAGAGCATAATATATATTTTTAAGAATTTTTAAGTTAAGTATATTTCTTAAATTAATAAATATGTATATGTATAAGTTTTCTTAATCTATTTATAGTATTGGTAATTTGAGTCTTCCACTTAAGGTTACTATCTATTATTACACCCAAATATTTTATTTCTTTTTTATTTGCTATGAATAGACAGTCATTATTTTGGCATGCTAATATTTTAGTGGTACATTTTTTTGAATGAATTTTAATATTTATGGCGATAGGGGGAGATTTTTTGTTATTTATACTAAAAGGTATATAATAGGTTTTTTCAATGTTTAATGTTAATAAATTTGTCAACTGTATAATAAGATAGAGTGTGCTGAAGTAGATATTTTTGTCGATAATAATTTACATGGATTAAAAAAAAATGCTCTGCAATTGCTGAAAAATATGTGCTAATTTATTATGTATCTATCATTTGTGTCTCTAATTATGTTTCTTATCTTGCCTCTTTTTAATTGTTATTTGAGTAAACTTTGAATTTTCATCATTTTATATTTCTAACTGTTATTGTTTTATTTTATCTAATTTTTATTTTAACTGTTCCAAAATTAAGCATGGTATTATTTGGCTAATTGATTATACATAAATTTTTACTTTGTCTTATTTGTATAATTAACTGAGTTGTTCTCAAATGTGTGTGAACAACCTGTGAAAACCCAGTATAAATAAATAAATAAAACAATAAAATAAATATACAGATATTCTTAATTTAATATATAACAGAACCCTTATAATAAATAAATAACAATAATAAATAAACAACAATAGCCCTTTTTGTTGGTTAGTACCATAACTGATAAATAGAAAAAAAAGAATAATTTTACCGGTTGGAAGTTGTAAGGACTGTACATTTTTTTAAATCATTTATATACTTCAGACAATGACTTCAAAAAAGCTTTTATATAGTTAGCAGCAATTATCTTTTCGTTGGTGACCAGACAACTCAACAAAGTGCAACTTCATCACTCCTTCAAGTCATTATCATTGAAAAATCATTATCTATTGATGAAAAAAAAAAAAAAACATTGATTAAATGGGTTACGTTAGGGAACGTACCCATACTACGTGACACACTTTGCAATTTTTTTTCCCCCGGTGACCACGTGTAGTATATTCCAAGACCCCCCCCCCTACAGTTTTCACGTAGTATTTCATAAATATGGTTTCGAATCATTTTTTGCTAACAAAAAAAAAACATTATTTGGCTTATATTTGTCTTTATTAATACGGCGCTTGCTGCGTGACAGCAAGAGTGCATGCATTACAAGTGGAAAAAATATTATCAAGATAAAACTTATGTCAAAATATATTGAAACCAGAACGTAATTTATGGAAACGAAAGTCTTGTTATTTTTATAAACATTTTTCATCTCAATCATCTTTAACAAACACGTTCCCTGAACTTTTTCACTTATTTGAATGTACGAGGGTGGGTTTTTAAGTTTCGGATTGGGTAAGGAGTGGAAATAAAAACCAAAATTATTCTTCCTTTTCAACATATTCACCTACTACCCTAATATATTTTTCCGATCTTTAAATTAACTTAAAGGAACTTTACAACAGCGCGGAACTCAATTTTCTCCACATTTCACAATTTCTTCCCGATTGAAGTGTTTGGTCGACGATAGCTCAAAGACTAATGACCTAATTACGATAAAACCCGGTGTTTGTCCTAAAAATGAGTTGTTCAATACGTACTTAATTCAGCGTTACCCCCATTAATCACTTACCTTCCCATTCCGCGAACTTAAAAAACTCCCCTCGTAGCTCGAAAAAAAACGTGAGATTTCTAGATTGACTACGTGATAAAAACCTAACCCCCCCCCCCGTTGTGACCAAGCGTGGTATTTTGATGACCCCCCCCCCTGAACAGGTCACGTAGTATGGGTACGTTCCCTTATGTAAGTTTTTGGGCTATCTTAATAAACATTTTTCATCACTTTTAATAACTTTTCAAAGGGGACTTGGAATGCCACTTTGTTGAATTATTTATAGATTGTATATTTAATAGATACTCGTATTGGTGTAAATAAATGAACATCCATCAAGTAAAAAATTATGTTTGACTCGGCTGCTATCTTGAATGCCAGTGTGGCGTGTGCTGGCTTGTTTATAGGAAGGTGTTGTGTGTTGTTCATAACCATAAAGCGTCGTTACATTCTATTCTTGGCGTTGTTTATGTTTTGTATCTATAAAGAACATGGTGCCTTCATTTTTTTCTGATTCTGCACCTACCATAAAGACATTAAATTTCTTTCTCCACCGGCTTTCTTTATTTGTTTTTATAATCAGATGTGTTGCAAATTTCTACTGCCTTCTGTGGATTAACCATTAACTGAAGTATTTCTTCAATTAGTGTTTATTTATATCTGTCGTTGATATTCATTACTGCTATTGAATTTACTGATTACAGATACGTTTTAAGATTTTCACGGCTAAAAGCATTTTCGTTATTTGTTTTTGGGGTGTTATGCCGTGTTGCGCTACCTCCTTCTTTAGCCAACGTTTTGGACATCGTTGCAGTGTCCATCATCAGGGCAGATTCGATACATCTACTGGATCTGCCCTGATGATGGACACTGCAACGATGTTCGAAACGTTGGCTAAAGAAGGAGGTAGCGCAACACGGCATAACACCCCAAAAACAAATAACGTTAATGATTACAGTTAGAAATAAAACTTATAATTTTTGTAGAATATTCTGCAAGCAGAAAAAAGGTTAAAAAAACGCCATCTACTGGATGGTTACCCAGCATTTATAATCACGATAAATTAACTCACACCGCCATTCGTTAATTTGCCTACAAATCAAATCCACACCGCCTGCTTGCCAGCCCACTCGTCCACCACATACAGATATTCTCCTTTAATTATATATTTCAACCAATTTATACAAAACCTTGACAAATTATATTCCTAAACATTCCTCATGAATCACTCTATCTATCGGTGAAAACCGCATGAAAATCCGTTTAGTTGTTTTTGAGTTTATCGCGAGCAGACAGACGGACTTGGCGGAGGACTTTAATTTATAATATGTGTAGAGAAACGTTATCTCCACCTCACTTTTGTCGTTTCATGTAAAAATATTTCTTTAAAAATTCACAAAGTTCATGATTTTTTTTTCAAATTGCGGTCGGAAACTATGGTTTTATAAAGGTGTACATTTTCATTAATTTGTAATTATCTTTTAATTTTTATATTTAGCGTGGTGTTTTCAATTTTTAACTAACTAACTAACCATCACGCCGTTTCCCCGCAGGGGTAGGCACAGAGGACGGACCGCCAAACAACTCGGTCTTGGCACACACTCTTTGCCTCACTCATATTCATACATAGTCTCATACATTCTCTTCTATCATTCTGATTTTTGACATGGCCCGACTCAAGTATCTGATTCACTTGATCGTGCCACGTCTTCCTCGGGCGTCCCCGATTTCTTCTACCTTTCACATTCGCGTCGTATATTCTTCTTACACTACTTTGTTCGTTCATTCTCTCTACATGCCCAAACCATCTGAGGGTCCCTTTCTTAATCTTACTTATCGTGCTTACATTCTTTGCGGATATCCACATTTCTCACACACTTCTCATACATTGTTTTACCACACAAACGTCTCAGGGATCTCATTTCAACAGCATTCAGTTTACTTTCATCCTTCCTCTGCCAGTTCCATGCATCAGGGTATGTACCAGGACTCCATTGTGGACTGCTAGCTTCGCTTCTTTTGACAGTTTTTTATTAGCGCCAATGGCATTCAGTCCACCATTAATGGAGTTACCGGCATTCAATTTTTAATACCGTTTAAATTATATTTCTCACTATAATAGTAAGGAAGACACGACGATTTCTTTGAGACATATATAAGTTGTTCCTAAAAGCGAACAAATTAATCTAAGAGATTAAATTGAGGACCATGCATCGATATTGACTTATTTGTATATTTTCGAGAAAGTGGTTTGAAAGCCTTTTTTGTCCATCCTCTTTGAATTGCCATTTCGATTCATCTGGTTTTTACAAGTCCCGCTTTGTCTTTATTAAAAGGCGGTGTAATGAGCAGTGAGCAGTGATTGGGTAATCGTGCCTCCGACACTTGCCGCAGCATCCTGCTCTGCCATGTATCTCAGCCTCTTCTCCGGCGCGGAGTAACGGTCCTGGGTGAAAGGAACTGACCCGAGATGTTTACTGGCCCCAGGGTTGCCTTGGCGAGCTTTCGAGCTGCTTTTAACGGACATTCTCCTGCTTAAAACATTCCTTGGGTCTTCATCATTCTTCCTCATACTCAGATAAGAGTGATTCACAATATTATGTTCAATCCGAAACCTTTTGCTGGGGAATTTGATTCTAAAACTATTTTATTTGTCGTATTCATTATAAGGAATTTTAGAAAATAAATTTATAATTAAATCACGTAAATTGGTTAAACAATGTATTTATGTTAAGGTTACAGTAAGCGCCAAACTTAAAAGCCGACCTGTAGGTACGGCCACTTTCCTGATACAATGACCGTAAGCCCAAGAGACAGATGCTTAAGAGCGTTTAACCAGCCAGCGGACGAAAATCCACATTTCGTCGAAAGTTGTTCTTCCGATCGTGCAGGGCGGTTACAATGAGAAAGATTAATTATTCTCCGTACCAGCTTTTTTAAATTATAACTCAACATCGAATTTATTTCAATCCAAATTAGCTTTAATTTACACCTTCATCCAAAAATGCTGAAAGGCGTGATGATAAAACTATTAAAATAGTGTACTTTTTGTAGTTATTTTTTGATTATAAGTATTTATCATTTTTCAATAATGTCTAAATTTAATAAGAATGTTAAAAAAATCTGAAATATATTAGTTTGTAAGTGCGCAAATAAATACACAAATGGACCAATTTTCGTCAAGAAACACATGTACGTACATATTTTTAATGATTTTATTGAAACTAAAATTCTAATACATAACTCTGCTAGATAATGTATTGATTTATTTTACTGCATGATTACATTATTTGAAATGGGTGTGGTATAATACAAAAACTTTTTTGAAAATTGAACAAATCTGCCAACGACCTATGGAATAACCTTATTATACTAAAAATTAAAAAAAAAATCTCAAAATTTATTACATAACTTCACTAGATAAAAGAACAATCTTTCGAAATCCATTTATAATTTTTTGTGGAAAAGAGTCAATACGTCTAAAAACTTTTTTGAAAGTGACGTATTTCCGGCTTTCTCTGGTAATGCCCTCTTAACATACTCGTACGTGCGAGAGAGAAACGCGTGGGCGGAGAGGCATGCCACTTTTCGGACCTTAAACTCGCCTATTGCGACGATTTCTGTATCAACGTCATGTCGGTATTATAGTTTGGCATGATCTATAGTAACGTTGCATTTTTTTTATTTGTGGCGATTTGTAACTTAAATTTTCGATTGAATCGTAGACTTTTAGGGGAATTTACCTTTTAGATGAATTTAGTCGCTATAAGAATTAATTCCGTGTCAAATTTGGGAATATGCAGTGCGTCAAGTAAGGAAATTGATTAGTCGTCGTCAAACTAACTATTGTGCAACCATTGAAAACAAAACTCGATTATTATGTCATTGTTGTTGCTTTAATTTATTGAAAATGCATTATTTTCTTAATATTGGTTACCACGATTCACTATTAGATTTTATATACAACTAGTAGTTAAATACGCGCTCCGTATCTAGGTCCTGCGGGAGGTTTTTGGTTCGGCTTTGCCCAGATTGAGTGTTGGTGACCATTTTATAATTCCGATAGGAACTGGTTCCAAAAATAGCAGGTTACTCGGATCCACTGGAATCCAGTTACAGCTATTCTCCGGGACAAAGTAACCGCGACAGGCAATGACGCCAGTTACAATAATAATCATATTATTATCGTCAATCTCTCCATATTCGGAGAGATTCACGAAATTACAAATCCAATAGTACTTACGCCTGCCAGCCGATGCTCCTCACTCTAGCTCCTCACTCCAATTAACGTAAGTGGCGCCATCTTTTGGCAATGCTTTAATTCGGTTCTATTACAAAAGTAGATTTTTATACAAACTCCACGTACGAAAACGGTTTTGCCTAGGGCGCGGCGTCAGAGTTATATTCTTAGTCGGATTCTTAAATTTCAACCGTACAGTCGCTGGCTATTAATACTGTTTGATGATATGATATCAATCACAAAGAAAAAAAATCAGTTCCCTGCCCAGTTTCCCATCCCTGTGATTAGCGATCCACATTCCTGGGAGGGTACTAGCTATGTAGGTTTACGTATTCAGTAGACTGGTATCTGTGTATCACAGTACCAGCGCCCAGCATCCAGCGAGAGGTAAGGCATCAGTACCTCCCTCACTATTCCAAAGATTCTATTCAGTTCTGCACAGTGCGCACTGCACGGAGCTGAGGCCGAAGAATTTCGTAATGAATACCTGCTCTCTTGAACCGCCTCCATCGAGGGTGAATTCTATCTGCGCTGCGTTTGTCCGGAAGATTAATTTTGATTTAGTTATAGAGCAAATAATAAAAATATTATTGTGTTAACTTTTACACTTTATGTGGTGTGATTATTCACGAAAATCCAATTAAAACATTCTAAAAAGGTAGTGAGTAATCCAAATGGAGACATTATAATTTAATTATTTTATACTAGCTGACCCGGAGAACTTCGTACCGCCTCAGAACCAATAACTGTTGTGTTAACGTATTAGCTGAATTAAATTCAGTTTTTTTATTAAGTTAAAAATTACACAATTAATCAACTATCGATGCGCAAAACTGTCCGTGTTTTGTTTTTGTCAGTATCAGAGATGGCGTTGTTTACTGATTTATATTTTTTTTTGTGTTTTCTTACTTTCCACTTACTTACGGGAATTGAGTATCATTTTCTTTATACGTGTATGGGAAATTTATTATAATTATTGCATTTTTCCTTTCGCGAGGTGCAGACATATGTTCACCGTGTGTCTCATTTTCGACTGTCGGCATTGGTGTGTAAGAAAGAGGGGCAGCATTATATGTTTAAAAACAAAAGCAAAACAATATGCGCATTGACATTTAACGTTTTTGAATTCTTGGAATTCACTCACTATTCAATATTACATTTATCACAATATTGCTGCAGCTCTTTCAAAATATGAGAATTCGTTCCATACAAATTGTACGGGGAAAAGATTTTTCTGCATAACTTTTTTTTCGTGAATTTTTCCGAAATTTTAATAGCTATTCTGCTATTCGGGGCGGAGACAAATCCAACAAATCAAAGATCATAAAAATCGGTCCAACCGTTCTCGAGTTATAAATAGTGTAATTAACCCGACTTTGTTTTATATATTAAGATTAAGATTTAATGTGAGCCTAAAAAAAACAAAAGCAAAACAATATGCGCATTGACATTTAACGTTTTTGAATTCTTGGAATTCACTCACTATTCAATATTACATTTATCACAATATTGCTGCAGCTCTTTCAAAATATGAGAATTCGTTCCATACAAATTGTACGGGGAAAAGATTTTTCTGCATAACTTTTTTTTCGTGAATTTTTCCGAAATTTTAATAGCTATTCTGCTATTCGGGGCGGAGACAAATCCAACAAATCAAAGATCATAAAAATCGGTCCAACCGTTCTCGAGTTATAAATAGTGTAATTAACCCGACTTTGTTTTATATATTAAGATTAAGATTTAATGTGAGCCTAGCTTATACAAACTATGATAAAAATAATCAAAATAGGTACGTTTATAGAAGCTTTTTGTCAACTGGTACAAATAAAAAAAGGTAACACCTTTATTTATTACTATTTTTTCTTAAATTTTAATGAATCTCCCTGAAAATTTGCGACATTAGCGTGAAAGACACGTTAGGCTCCGTATACATTTGCGAACCGAGATGCGAACTGAGCCAAGAAACGCTGCACCGCTTGCTGTTGTTTCGTTCCTTTCCCATAGTTCGTGATTCGGTTTGGGGCAATACCTCTCTGTTTATTTGCAGCGTTAGCTATTAGTCTTAGGAGTTCTTCGAAACTGACTTCTTACGCCAGTTTCGTTTTGAAACATTGTATACACGTTTAAATTTAATATTTTATTTTATTTCCTTGACAACTCACAATCATGCAAATTCAACACCCCTCTGAAAAGTCATTAAAATTTATGATTTTTTTTTTAAATAACTTACGACGTATCGCAACCTATTTAACCATTTTTTTTAATATCATCACTTTTAATGACTTTTCAAAGGAGGTGTTGAAGTTGCGTGATTCTGAGTTGTCCGGTCACCTTTATCTATAATATAAAAATGAATCGCTAAATTTGTTGGTAAGCGCAAATCTCGAGAGCGGCCGAACCGATTTCGCTTTTTTTTTAGAATATTCCTTGAAGTTCGAGGATGGTTCTTACGGGGAGAAAAATTAAGAAAATTGCGCAGAAAATTAGATAATAACAGAAAAAATCGCACGTTTGACAGCTCGCGTGTCAGAGAATGACATTTTGCAAAACAATGAATGATTGTTCAAAATTCTAAAGGATTCTATTTTTGAAAAGTTGGAAAATTTATTTAAAGTAGGTACTCCCCTAATAGTTTGAATCGAATCAAGAATTTTAGATATTTTAAATAGGTACATATGTTAGGTACCAAATTTAATATACGTGAAAAATGGAAATTTTAATAAAAATTGTAAAAGGTGGCACGCGGGCTGATTAAAAACTGAATGTACTGGGATTGAATATTTATGGAACGCGGGAGGAGGGTTGGCTGAATGAGGGAGTGGAAAAGGGAAGAGGGAAGGCGGGGAAGGTGGAAGGGAAACGCGGGAGGGGGGAGGGGGACCTGGGAGGAGGGAGGGGAACTCGGGAGGGGGGTTCGATGGACGAGGGAAGGGGGGGGGTGGAGTGGGGAGAGGGAAGGTGGAGGTGATGGAGTGGGAACGCGAGAGGGGAAGAGGACGCAGGAGAAGAAGGAGAGACGGAAGGGGAACGGGACGAATGGGAAAGGGCACTCAGGGAGAAACAATTTCTTTATTAAATGGCAGAGCAACGCGTGCCGGGACCAGCTAGTTTCGTATAAAATAATAGAACTATTTAGTTTCTCCTTCGTTGAATTCGTTTATCCCTTTGATTTTTCGGACCATTCGGCTATATTGTCTTTGATATAATCAAACCTAAAAAATATTTTACCTTCGATCTTACCAAGATAGTATGCACCTTCTAAACGTGAAAAAGGTTAACTTCGTTATTGTTATTATCGATTATAAAATATTCGTACATATCAGTAATATCGAATCCACCGTATTTATACGTTTGTCGGCATTTCGTTTACCACCTACTTTGTTTTCTCTTTTCAAAAGATCCCAAATCATTTGACAGGTGAAACGCAGAAGCTTTGTTCTTGCATTGTTAAATAATAATTAATGATCTGACAACACAAACGTAAGATAATACTCTTTATTAAGTACTTATTTATTTTCAGACCTTCAATACTTAACGGTGCTGTTTGAACAATGGCAACACTAATGGCGCAACAACTTAATTAATGCTTGTTTATGGGGTCAAATACAAAGACAGAGTTTCCCAAAGATATTGGACTCACCTCTCCTTCCCATCAACGTCTAAACTATATATGTTCTTTTTTTACTATTAATGTTACACAACGCATTGCAATTGAAGTTTGAGAGTTTAAAAACAAACATGATATGTATTCATCTTCTTCTTCTGATGCCCTCTCTCGTACGCGAGCAATCTTCATCCTGCCTCACTAGGCAACACCTATGCACAACTAATTGTATACGATAGTAATCTTACATGGTCATATTGAAGTATGCCAGTCTGCATTAAAAAAGGTAGGATTTGTCATCCGAACCGCCATGGTCTAAATACTTATTGGGCTCGTTACGCATCTTTATACTTCCGGAAGGAGTTTATTCCAAACCTTAGGCCCAGATACTCTTAAAGCTGGATCTCCAAACTTAGTACTTGATTTACGCTTAGGTACCAACAGCCGAAGAGAGGGATATACCACTACTTACTTTTTTAGATTGCTGCGTGGCTGTACGGAGAATTTGACTATTTTGGTACACGTAGATTATATTATGGTCATCATAAATTATTCTACCTTTCTGCCTGTAGGACCAATCTGCCAATGGTTTCCCGGTGAAGAAAGTGTAAGATTAAATTAAATTTCCTTGAATATAGACATATTTTCTGTCAGTGGGGAGAGATTCAAAAGGTTATATTGAAATCCTAAAAAGTTCTATAGTCTCGCCTCAATGACCCGATTTATTTATTTATCTTAAATTAGCTCACATACACGTGTTTTTAATAATTTTAGAAACATTACATTATTTGGCGAACATAATATGTATTTAAATATTTGTAAGTAGGTATATTCAGCCACAAACAACACAGCAAGAGACATATTTTATAATTCCTTATTAAAATTAATCATATCTTCAATCTAGTAATTTCATTGTGGATTTTTTTATAAAGTTAGGCGGCCTGGAATAGGCATAAGAGATTTTTCGGTGCTTGGTTTCTTCTTTGTTGGCGATCTAATTTGCTTTGAATTTCTCACACTATTTAATTTAATTTTTTTATTCACCAATTGATTACTATCACTGCCTGTAATTTCCTTTTAACTTTGGTAAATCTTTGCAATCTTGTGTCTTTACTCCTTATTATTTATTGTTTTTATGTACACATAAAATAAAAATAAAATATTATTATTATTATCAACTGTACTCGTACCGGGTTTCGTTAGATTTATTACGAAGCCATTGAGTACTGCACCTTTGGTGTAACCAAGATAATGAGCTTTCTTCTTTTACCTTTCCGGATACAATAACCATCGTCTCCTAGATCTCTTTTGCATCAGCAAATAATATCCCCATTTAGGAACCACTGTTCTAACTGGTAATTCATGGAGCTCTTTGGATTGTATTTGACTTAAATCCTACACAATTTAAAAAGTTCCCATCGCCTTTCGAATGGCTAAGTGTATCTCTTATCAGGCTTCTTGAAAGGGAATGATCCGAACACAATCGGGTCAGATCAGATTTTGGAGTGATGTGACTATTACATCCTCCAATTTTCACCGCATCTAATCTCCCCTGATCTCCATTGTTCTCCTGTTCCCCTGTTCTCTACACCTTTTCCCCACAACCCGCAACCATGTCGTATTCGGTGTGCGATGAGGTTCTTGTTAGGCTCGGTGAATGGTTTTTTCACTATTTTATTTTCACCATTAGCTGACCGTAAAACACTTTGGTAGGGTTTGGTAAGAAAATCCCACAGCGCTTCATAATCACAAAGCACTATCTTCTTTGGAATCGGGAAATGAAAAACACGAATGATAGTGTTATAAAATGTTTCATTGCTAATAATTTAGAACCATAAAGTCGCGAAAAACGTTGGTATAAAGTTTTAATGCTGATTGCGGATTAAATGCATATGTCATGCTTTTTTAATTGAAATTCCACGAAAACGACTTGACATATAGATGTTAAATGTTGAAATACACAAGGTGTCTACTGCAGGTGCCTTGGTGACGTGGAAACACTATACAGGAACGTACCCGACTTAATTTATCTGTGATTCCTGACACTATTGGAGTAAAAAATGTTATTAAAATTTTGTGGACGGTGACTTTTAGGGTTTTTTATTTTCAAACGAATGTCTTTCTTTCACATGTTGTCTCCGGTCACTCAGCCGAGTAATAGACCGACCCCCCATCCCATCGAAAACTGTTTAATATCTATTTATTTTTTTAAGTTTTTAGTTGAAAAAAAACCAAACACCAAAAACGTCTCCGGAGACCATACTTTAACCACAATAACCATAATAATGTCAGAAATAAGTGGTTAAATAAGTAAGGTACGTCCCTTAACGCTCTTTATAAATGCCCCAGTAGTTTCGAGACTGTATTATTGCAAATAGTGTGTATATCTGTCTAATGCCCATTTGAGCAGACTGCAAGAGGTGTTCAACAAACCAGCTCAACTTAAATACAGGGTGTAAAGGCACGTACCTACTTGACTTGAGTGATTTGTGACATTATTTGGAGTAAAATATGTAAATAAAATGATGGTCACAATTATTATAAGCAATAACTATCAGCCTGAAACACTCATCTATATTGGAAAAATCTTCCGAGAAAAGATACATGCCGCCAACGGAACTTGAACCCGTGTCCTTCTGATTGCCGGTCAGGTGCTCTCAGGTGCAATCAGAAGGACACGGGTTCAAGTCCCGTTGGCGGCATGTATCTTTTCTCGGAATATTTTTTCAATATAGATGAGTGTGTCAGGCTAATAATTATTGCTTAAAATAATTGTTACCCTTTGTGCTATGCATAAAAATCTTGTCTTAAACGTTAGTTTATCATTTTTATCAATTAAAAATAATAATGAAATTATGGTCTCCTGTGACTTTTTTAATGTTTTTTTAAACTTAAAACAAATGATGATATGTGGAAGAATTTTTTTGTTAGGTTTCAAGAATAAAAATCAACAAAAGTCTCCGAATACCAAAATTTCGTTTACATTTTTAACTGCAAATAATGACGGAAATCACTGGTTAAAGTAAGTTAAGAATGGCACTTAAGAGGGCATTACCAGAGAAAACCAGAAATATGTCATTTTCAAATCAGATTTTAGACGTATTGACTCTTTTCCACAAAAAAATATAAATTGATTTCGAAAGATTAATGTAATAAATTTTGAGAATTTTTTTTAATTTTTAGTATAATAAGGTTATTCCATAGGTCGTTGGCAGATTTGTTAAATTTTCAAAAAAGATTTTGTATTATACCACACCCATTTCAAATAATATAATCATGCAGTAAAATAAATCAATACATTATCTAGCAAACGCATGTTTTAGAATTTTAATTTTAGTTTCAATAAAATCATTAAAAAATATGTACACGGGTTACTTAACGAAAATTGGTCCATTTTTTGTATTTATTTGCGCACTTACGAACTAATATATTTCAGAATTTTTTAACATTCTTATTAAATTTAGACATTATTGAAAAATGATAAATACTTATAATCAAAAAATAATTACAAAAAGTACACTATTTTAATAGTTTTATCATCACGCCTTTCAACATTTTTGGATGAAGGTATAAATGAAAGCTAATTTGGATTGAAATAAATTCGATATTGAGTTATAATTTTAAAAGCTGGTAGGGAGAATAATTAATCTTTCTCATTGTAACCGCCCTGCACGATCGTAAGAACAACTTTCGACGAAATGTGGATTTTCGTCCGCTGTCAGGTTAAACGCTCTTAACACTCTGTATAGTGCCACCGGATACCATGTATCTTCTCCAAGTGATATATTGACACCGAGTTTCAGAAAGAGTTCAGTTTATACTCCTAGGTTGGCCAAGACTGATACATTTCAGCGACTTGTTGAGCTTTCTCAAAAATATATTTCATTCCCTTAATTCCTTAATGTATTGATAGATTATTGCTTCAGAATGCTTTTATTTTTGTGTGTGAAAGCATTATGCAAAAGTTTCTGGTTATGACTGAAATTTTAAATCATTATGATTTCTGCGAGCTATATACGAATAATGTAAACTAAACCATCCAATTTGACGGTCCTAAAACGGGAAATCTCCTAGTTGGACAGTGAAAGCTTTCTTATAAAGTGTTTATATTTTGGTTGAAATAATTAAATAAATAAATAATGCAATTACTATTAAAGACCCCTATAAACATTTATTAAATAGAGCAGCAATGTTTAGACCCATATTTGGTTGTTCATTAAAAATAATTATTTGTAATTGGTTTCAATTCCACAGACCCAAAAGACCGTTACCGGTCTGAGAACTGCTCTGTCTTGTTTATGGTTCATCTCCCATACCCATCGTCCTCCTTCGTTTCACTCTCTCCATCTCAGGTCCATGTAAAGAAAACACGTTGGCCTCATACTTTGTAAATAAGGCCGCTGACAGACGACAGATTAGATAAGTTCTTTTCTCTGATAACAGAAGCATGTGGACCACTGGAAATGTCGGAGTTATATCTATAATGTCTGTAATAAAAGACAGAGAAAAGCCAAGAATCTAAAACCAGACACTTTTTTTTTGTTTTTTTTTTACATGAGCTCCACACAGGAGGCCCTGAGGAAAATAATTTCCCTCAGGGCCTATGTCATCTTTGGGGATGCTGTGTGGAGGGTTTTTTTTAAAGGAAAGGAAGGAGAGGAGAGTTCTGGAAAGGAAAAGGGTTTAAGGGGTGGGTAGGAATCTGGAGTTTAGTGTGTCCTGGTCATCCGCCTCCAAGACCTAGACAAACCTCACCCCACCCCTGTTGTTACTAATTTAATACAATTTGGGAGGCGGGTGTGGATGCCGCCGTCCCGGAATCCATTTATTGGATAACCAACACCCCTACCATAGGTCACCCCAAGTGGTTCGCTACGTCTGGTGACTTAGCAGGAGTGCCCGTGTTCATGCGGTGAGGTTTGTATAGATCTTGGCGACGAGTGCGTTTGTTCACTTACTGCGTGACGGGCCGGATTGGGAGAGATTGATTGAGAAAGACCTAATCTAGACCTCTCCAGCCGGACTCTCTCGACCCATCTCCTTGCACCGCCAAGGGATAGATCGACCTATACGTCCGTCACTCCTGGACACATTGACTCCTACCCCTCATACCTTTTTCTTTCCCAAAACTTCCTCTTCTTCCGTCCCCTCCACTAAAAAACTCTCCACACAGCATCCCCAAAGATGACACAGGCACTGAAGGATTTTTTTTCATCAGCGCCTCCTGTGTGGAGCTTATAGACTAGAACAGCGTTTCCCAAAAGGTGTTCCTGCGGAACCCTGGGGTTCCGTAGAAGCATCACAAGGGTTCCGCGCAGTAGCGTAGCGAGGGGGGGGCGGTGGGGGCGGACCGCCCCGGGTGCCACCCGAGGGGGGGTGACGGACGTTGAGAAAAAACTTACGAAAGTGCAAAATTGCCACAAAAAAAAATTTACGCTTGAACACTGACTGTTATTTAGCACTATGGCACGTTTGGTCGGGAATTCCAGAAAAATATTTTTTTTTATTTTCTTTTCTAGCTCGAAGTGTTGCTGAGTCGGGGATTTCCCTGAAATATTCCTTGTGTCATTATATTTTCGTAATGTTATTTTTATTGTAAACTTAAACTCGTGGAGTGAATTGTTATCTATTGACTGACATGAATTAGTGAAAAAGTTGTTATTCTATTAACGTTTTTATTAGTGCTTAAAGATCATTTAAAAAAAATAATGTAAGTGGATTTGATAGTTCACTTTTCTAATAGACACAAAACTTGAATGCAATTATACCAGAATCGATAGATAATTGATTGAAGAAAAATGATCAATCATCTGTATGTTTTTTCTGTATTATATTGTTTTGAGTAGATGAATAAATACAAGGAATAATAAGTAATTTGGAGATTTTCAGAAAACGTTTTTTATGAATTCGAAATATGCGTTTTGAATTCGTTGACGCAGTACTATTTACACATTTACACCGATAACCTAGTAACTGCCGATAGTATTTATACCAAACGATTATACAATGGGGTAGTTTCGCAAGCTAAGGTAATTCGCCTACCAAATGTAAGAGCACCCTCAGATTTCGATCAGTTGTCGATTCTTTGGATAAGAGGTCACCTTCGCATTACTAGCGCTTTAAATCATAATACCTTAATTATTTTATCCAATATTAGCTTAGGTATTATCCAAAATCTAGTTTGAGTTACTAAAAATAAAGATACTGTATATTTTTAATAATTTAATTATATGTATAAGTATAATCGATAAACTAGTAATATTTAAATCAGATTTTTGTCTTAGTTCTAATTTTGAAAAATAAAAAGTTTTTTGATTGGCGACGTTACGTGAGTATGGCGTCTTGACGGTGTATTCATTCGTTGACCCGGCCTATACTAATCTCACATTTTTTCAGATTTAAGTTAAGAGTGAGAAAAGCTCGAATAAAAGTTACACACGGAACAAGCAAATAGTTTTCTTTCGAATTTTGGAGCGTACGGTGTGCAACTCAAATTTTAAGCACATCTCAATACTGGTTTTAAGATTGAATCTGTATTCGGTTACTCGTTTTAATTAAAACTACACCCATAGCATGAAAATGGTTTTCCTCCGATATTTGTAGCACTTAGTCTGAAACTTTCATATCTTGCAAATCGGAGAATATCTTGCAATAAGAACTCGGGAATGGTTTCCTTCGAAATGGGTCCGCAGATAAACAGAGTTACAAATGAAATTTCAAAGGAAACCATTTTCGAGTTCCAGGTGTAAGATTTGAAAGTTGAAGAATATGTGCTACAAAGATCGAAGTTAAACCATTTTCGTGTACTGCATGCCTTAAAAATTAAAGCTGGGGACTGACACCTTTACTATCTCACATTTGAAATTTTATCGTTACACTCTGAACACAAAACTGGTTTTAACTTAAGAATGGGTAGTTAAAATTATATTTTCACGCCAGCAAATGATTATCCACAGAATTTTGCAGCATATTAGAATTGAAGACTCCACTCGGAACTTTAGAACGGTTTCGAAATTTATCCTGCATTTGGAGAACAAAACTGGTTTTAACTTTCTGTGTGCATTTCCCCAGGTTCAAAACTGCACCCAGAACTCAAAAATGGTTTTCCTCAGATTTTTGCACCACATAGTATGCAACTTGAATTTTTTAACTGCACTTGGATAATGAGAATTATTTCCTTCGAAATGCATCAGTACATGCATCCGAATCTGGATATTTTTTTGAAATTCTGAATACAAGACTTGTCTTAACTTAAGAATTAATTTGGTAAGAGTCTACCGGCTTAAATAAAAATTGAACCTTATTAATTATTTCAAAACTGGTTGAAATTTAAGAATGAATCTGTATTTTATAACTCGTTTTAGTTAAAACTACAACCATAACATGAAAATGGTTTTCCTCCGGTATTTGCAGCACGTAGTCTGAAAATTTCATATCTTGCAACTCGGGGAAATCTCGCAATAGTGGAAATCGGGAATGGTTTCCTTCGAAATGGGTCCGCAGATGAATAGAGTTTCAAATGAAATTTGAAAGGAAACCATTTTCGAGTTCCAAATGCAATATTTGAAAGTATATATACTATATTTTTAACTTAAATATGGGTTGTTAAAATGATGTTTTAATGCGAGCAAATGATTTTCTTCAGAATTTTGCAGCATATTAGAATTGAAGACTCTACTCGGAACTCTGCTATTTATAGCTCTATGGCTCGGTCGGTCGGGATTCCCATTTTTTTTTCTTGTTTTGTTTACACATTTGACTAGCTAGTAATGTTTTTATATTAGGAGGTCGAAATTTGCGTTTTAAATTTCTCAAAGTAAACTTTAATGGGGGGGGGGGGGGGTGACACCACGTTTTCCGCCCCGGGTGCCACCCATGCTAGCTACGCCACTGGTTCCGCGTTCCGTTCGGATTGTCGCAAGGATCATTGCAAGGAAGAAACACAAATACTTTTACAGTAAACGACAAAATCTCTTCTCTTAGAAAGAAACTTGTCTTCTGGATAGAATGTTTTGAACAGAAGCAGTACCAATTTTTTCTCTTTTAAACGAGTTTCTGGAAAAAAAGAGTTGCAAGTAATCTCAGATATTGAAAAATGCATTTACGAACATTTGATGGCCCTCAACAAATTTCTGGAAGAGTATTTTCCTGAAAAAAACCTGCAGGACATTGACTGGGTACAGAATCCATTCCTAGTTCACAGGAAACGTACAGCAACAGAGTACGAGACTTTGATAGATATCAAATGTTCTTCTTCCTTACAACAAAAGTTTAATTCAGAAAAAACTAATCTGGATGAGTTTTGGATTGGACTTAAAAACAAATACAGAAACAGACGGATGCAGCTCCAGATCTTCGTATTCAGCTATCTGACGCAAAGCCTGATTTCAATGCTATTTTAACAAAAAAATTAAAAAGATATCACTCTTCACATTAATGTAAGTTTTACACAAAACTTTAGATCTTTCTTTTCAAGGTAAACATGAAAGTATTCAAACTACGAGTTTATCTTTTCCTTATAAAAATAGGGTTCCGCCTAGAAAAGTATGATCGATAAGGGTTCCGGGGCGAAAAAAAATTGGGAAACGCTGGACTAGAAGCCCACAAAGACAAACCCTACGTCATCGAGTACACGGATGAAATTACTTTGTAGTGATAATGGATCTCACAAGAAACCATATTTTTTTGGTTTCATTATATAGTTCTAAAAAGAGTATGAACCAAAGATATTGAAATATAAGTAGATGTGCTATCTGCTGTTTTTACTATGTGGGTCTGCGCTTCCGGGTGTCGCCGATATTGTTTACCAATTAACAAATAAACTAAAAGAACAAATAATTAACGAATAAACCAAACGAACGTTAAACTAAATGAACGAATTCTTTCCTTATTCAAAATATATTGTTAACCAATATTAATGCACATTTTCAAAAAATCAACGAAATGAACAAATTCTTTTTGTATGAAAACTACGCTAATTAGCGCGTAGTCCGGCGACAGTTGCGCGGACACCATAGCATATCTCTTATGTATTTGAATATCTTTGGTATGAACCCTAGAACCATATTAATTACTAATATTAACTCTTGATTGCGCAGTGTGGCAAAAAACGCTTTTTTATTATTTTATACATCTATTTTTTACATAATAAAAAACCGTTTGTTTGCCACATTGCGCAATCAAGAGTTAATGTTAGTAATTTATATGGTTCTGGGGTTCCTACTCTTCTTAAAACAACAAAATGAAACCAAGAAATATGGTTTCTTGTGAGATCGAATTATTATTTACTAAATACTTGTACATCTTTAAACAAGTGAAACAAATTTTAAAAAATATCATGAACTTCTCGCGATTCATACATTAGAAACCTCTACTGTGATAAATGTTAAACATTGTTATTAAAATAACTAAACGTCGTCGTTACATTAGTGTTAACAATTTATAAGGATAAGTACTACAATGAAGAAAACTAATTGATTTGAAGAACCTTGAAAACGTTTTAAATCTTTACAACATTAAACTGAGTGGCCTATACTGGTAATAGTTATAATCTCAGCCTCCGGGCTCAAACCAATCCCGTAATAGAAATAGCGTGTCTTTTATCAATTTACTGTACCATGATCGGATGTGTTTCGTGCTCTAAACTGTAAATTTACTGTAGATTGGAGGTGGTTTTGGGCGAACGTTATTACAGACATTATTCTTTAAGCTTAAACGCAGGCGATAACAATATTTACGCTGTTAAATCCACGATTGCAAAGAAGACATTTTGCTAATTTAAAAAAATGGACTCGTTTGAAAATTGAACACGGATGCAACAGCTCATTGTAACGTTACCCTATTTAAATTGGTTACATACATAATAGTAGATAATGTTCAAAAGAAAAGAAAAAAAATATTAATTCTCTCACCACCACTGTAATAAAAATTAAGGCGAGTGTTGATGTCTATGTGTCATCATATTTACTCGCATGATGAAATTTAATTGCGAGTACTCGTGTGATGAAAGTACAAACTTTAAACATTTCCTCTTTAGAAAAACGTAGAAAGGACTCTGATCTAATTTGCATATTACCAACACACAACATTACCCGACACACTGCTTTGTTACGACTCACACAGTTCAACATCTCTTCCCGTAGACTCCGAAATAATGAATTGCTGTTCCTCAATCAACATTCTACTAATTATGTATATCATTCTCCTTTATCCAGAATGTCGAGACTTGTCAACGGAAGTCAAAGCATTGAATTTTTTGATGTAAGCCTAAATGACTTTCGGCAGTCGATACGCAATACGCAATGTGTAATTTTTAAAGCCTTTTAAATCCATTTTCATGCTTTTATTTGTAGTTGTCTTCTATGTGTACTTTTATTTTATATATTGTCAATGCTCTTCATTTATATGTACTCTTCCTTCACTGTATCTCTGTTTCTTATTCGTGTTATTGTAATATTGTTAATGGGCTGTTTTTCCGTAAATAAATAAAGAAATAAATATTTTGCTGTTTTCCCAAAGACCAATAACTTTTTCTGTGGCTCGCTTCCCTTTCTACACCTTTTTATTAGGTCTGCTGAATTAAGTCCTTTATTAATTGAATTTCCTGCCGTTCGCCTTCTGTTAATGTCCTTATTAGTCTTTCCGTCTTACTCGTTACTTTCAAAGTGCACAAATTCACCCACTCACTCTAAAGTTTCACGCATTACATTACAAAGTGTTTTCGTGTCATCTTACTTTGAATTAAATTAAGTCTGCGGTGTCACCTGAATGCTACCAAATCCAAACAAACCTTATATAATAAGCTGAGGTACTAAGCCGTTTTACATAACAATGGAAGCCAAAAAGCTTGACCCATTTCTACAGGAGCTTTGTGTCACATTGCACGAAGCCTTAGTCTGTTTTGCGAAAATGAAGTTTTTGCAGAAAAAGAATTAAATTATGTCAAAAAGAAAATTACAAAATATGTTTAATTATTTGTACAAGGTGTGCAGGGAAACTAACCTCTAGGGGTGATTCTAAATATAGATGAATAACTTTTTACAAATTGTGCACCATTTTGATGTAGTTTTATTTTTAAAGAAAGACAAACATTCCCATTGAAAATCTCCTACTACCACCACAATTAGCGTAAAATCTTGCTTGTATCGTGATGGAAGACTAAGCCAGCCGAGGAACTGAACTCACGACACCTGGGTAGGACCTAAACGCGATGCCAACTCAACTTTTAAAGTAAAAATGTAAAAAACATAATATAAGAAAAATATTTTTGGATTAAAAAAACAATGGAATTTCTACATAAGTTTTTTATCTTTTTTACATCATACATTTAAATGTTTAAATTTAAAAAAATAATGGCGATGATCGTCGATTTGGTCCACAGATGAATGTGACGGTTGAAAACCCCAATCTTTGATGTTAAAAAAGTGTTGGTTCAATTCTGCAAATTCACAATGTAACTGATATCTTGAACATGCATTTATATTAAATTTCTTGCTCCTCGGAAGAGATTTATACGAATATTTGATATTCATTGTATTCGCGTTTGCAAAAATTAATAAGGCCAATAAGTTTATGAATTTATCGTGGGAAGACGTCCAATTCGATAAAATCTTGTTATGTTTTACGAGCCGCCATGTTTTGTTCTGATTTCCTCATCGGCCGTGTTAAATTCGAACAGGCCATAAATCTTCCGGTAAAGGAGAAAATCTGATTGGTTCCTGTACAAAATGAAAGACGTTTTACATACAATGGTATTCTGCAGACATTTGTGTGCCATGCATAATATTTCAAAATGATTTTTAATTTTTTGAAGTGAAAATTTCTTTAGCACTGTTTGGATTTGAAACTCGATGAAACGGAAGCAAGCGTCACTAAAAAGAGGCGAACAGATATACATTATAGAATTGTACATGCGAGGGAATGAGATAGCAATAAAATATTTATTTATTTCGCGGGTACTCGTTTCCAATATAATACGATAAATCTACGGTCCCAGACAGGTCTCCTTTGGTCTAGTGGTATAAAGCGCCTGACGAACTTCAGCGGCCAGACATTCAGTGGATCAATGATAGAATCCTATGAAATTCCAAAAAGAATATTTCTATTTTTTATTTTATATTTTTTATTTTTTTTAATATTTTTGAATGTAGCTATTACTTTGTGGTTATCCATTATATTCTATTTTTGTTCAATTCCGAAGAAGAAAACACAAATACTAATAAGATGAGCATTTTTTTTTAAAATTACTTCGTAAATGTTTACATGTTACAGTTTTTGCCATTTTTTAACTACCATACCAGGCTGGTTGTGGTAGTCATTCGTGAAATATTATCTTAAACAGATAACAAAATATAAGAAGGGGAAAGAAAAAAATAACAAATTGAGGGATAAATAAAATTAAAAACAAATATTAATCCAAATAAAAATAAAAATGTAAGGATAATTGAATATATGAATATTGGTTATCCAATAGATGGTTCCCTGGCGGAAGTACCCATTCCCGACTTCCAAATCGGGGTTTTTGGTTGCCAAAATATTTTTTTTGATATGCGTGTTAGATAGGCCACAATTTCTTTCATCGAAGTTTTTTATAGTATTCAAAGAATGGATATTTTTGAGCCCTTTCAGATAAATAGCTGAAATTATAAAAATTGACGCACCTAGCACCAAGCCCCAGATTTGTAAAATGCCTGTAGACATAGAGATCTCAACAAATCTTCAACGATTTATTATTTTTAAATACGTTATTTTCCTTGATACCAAAAGGAAAAAAAACTTCTATAATATATTAGTAACATCACGAGAAGCATCAAATACAAGATAATCCAACTGATATTTGCCTCTCGGGTTTAATAATTTTACCACGACTTTGAATTTGAATTTCTGACCTATTTGACTTCACACCCGGACCCACGAATTCTTTTCTCTAAAAAATAGTTCAATGATTTGATTTGAAAATTAGTTCCATTCAGAAATTGGTATAGACGTCCGTCAAGCAACCAGAAGTTTTCATCACGGTGTGCAATCATCGTATGAGTTTGAATCACGGTGGCACCGTTTTTTCTCCTTATTGTCTTTGGTTTTTAACCAAAGATATTCAAATACAGAAAGATATGCTATGGTGTCCGCGAAACTGTCGCCGGACTACGCGCTAATTAGCGTAGTTTTCATACAAAAAGAATTTGTTCATTTCGTTGATTTTTTGAAAATGTGCATTAATATTGGTTAACAATATATTTTGAATAAGGAAAGAATTCGTTAATTTTGTTTTACGTTCGTTTGGTTTATTCGTTAATTATTTGTTCTTTTAGTTTATTTGTTAATTGGTAAACAATATCGGCGACACCCGGAAGCGCAGACTCACATAGTAAAAACAGCAGATAGCACATCTACTTATATTTCAATATCTTTGTTTTTAACCCTTAACCACCTGACGTCGGTCTCGGAGATTCCGGCGATTTTGTTTTTCAAATTATTCTGTTACTAGGTATGCGACGCAATTGTGAGTCGATGTACATTTCCCTCACCCCCGCCGCCCCCCCCCCCCTCGCCAGTACTTGCTGTGCGGTCGGCAGCTCCAGATGTAAGCGCGTTTATAATTTATAGGTAAGTATATTTTGCGTGCGGTCCCTGTGACCGATGTCATGTAGTTACGTTACTTTTGTTAATGTGTATTTTTTTATTGTATGTTTAGAACGAAAAAAAAATCTGAAAAATTTGAAAAACGTAAGACATGTTCCACTTGCGATCCTTAAAAGAAACGTAAAACATCGTATGTATGCTTCGCATGTAAAAATCTGATTTGCATTGAATGCAGTAAAAAATGTGCTTTGATTGTCGCCGCAAGTTGTAAAAGTTTGTGGGTTGTGATTTTCTAACAATCGTGCCTTATTTGTGAAAAAATTATTTTATGTTTTAGGTTATATATCGAACTTACCATAAATAAGTCAAACTACAAATTTAAAATGATTATTCTCATTCTCATCTCAGATTTTCAAAGTTCCTAGATTTTTTCCTAAAATAAGAATATTTTTTTTTAATTTTTTTTTTTTTATTAGTTACAGATATTTGTTTTTTTTTGGCTACCACACTGGGCTCATGCCCGTGTTATGGTAGTCGTATATCTAATATTTATTTAAATTAATACAAATACTATTTTATTAAAACAGATGATTAAATATACTAAATAAAAATTATGAAATATTTAAAAGTAAGTTAAAAATAAAAGAAAAAAAGATCATATTTTAAAGAAAAGTAGAAATAAAAATGAAAATTCAAATTTTGAAATACAAAAATTAATAACAAAGATTAAATGTTAAGAACTCAAGTGTTCTATACAAATGTATAAATTAAAACATATAAGTAAATAAATTAAAATTAAAAAATAAATAAAATTTTGTGAAAAAATTAAGAGAAAAAAAATTACAACATTTTAAAGAAAAATAGAAATAAAAATGGAAATGGAGATTAAAATTTTGAAATGTAAAAATTAATAATTAAAATGTAGTGTTGAGAACTCAGGAATTCTTTAAAGTACGCTCGTCCACTTTCGAAAATCCAATGTTGTACACGTGTTATAAAAAGAGAATTAGAATTACTTGACTTTATGTCAGTACTCAAAGCATTATATATTTTAGGAGCGATGAACCAGAATTGTCGTTGAGCGAATGAGGTTTTAGTTTTTGGGATCACGCAACCCAGGTTTGATGAAAAACGGGTGTGTGCTTGATGTTGTGGAGCGATTAGTAGATTATTTTTTCGTATATAACAAATGCTTGTTTTAGTAAATAGCTGTCGAATATCTAAGACCCTGATTTTTGCAAAGAGTTCATTTGAGGGATGAGTAGGTTGACATTTAAATATAATTCTCAGAATTAGTTTTTGAACTAAAATAATTGGTCTAATAATGGTTTCAGCACAACCACCCCATCCCACTATACCGTACGTTGCTATGGATTGGAAAAGGGTAAAGTATACGCTTCTTAGAGTCTGTAAATCTAAGATAGACCTAAGGGAGCAGAATATATGGCAGAGTTTACGAAGTTTTTTTACTGTGTCACCGATGTGAGCTTCCCAACGTAGTTGGTTGTCTATGATTATTCCCAAATATTTAACTACTTTTGATGATTTGAGGGTCGAACACGTACAATTAATATTAGATGTGGTTTCCGGATTGTCTAAATTGAGTGGACACGAGTGGATGATTGGTTTAGGGCAGTTGTTGGGTATATTGTATTTGCGTATGGAAAATGTCATATATTGTGTTTTGTCGATGTTAAGTGTGAGGAGGTTTGTGTCAAGCCAATGCTTTACTTTTATTAGAGCATTATTAGTTTTGTTAATAACTGATTGCCATATTTCATCTTCGAATATTAAGACCGTGTCATCAGCAAATGATAATATTTTTCCACCAATATTCATGGCACATAGTGAGTTGATGTATATAAGAAGTAAAATTGGTCCTAGTATGCTACCTTGGGGTATATCACAGGACACAGATAATTTATTGCTTATATGTATTTTGTCAGATTGGATGAGAGTTTGTTGTGTTCGGTTTGATAGATAGTTTTCAAACCATGTGTAGGCTACTTCAGTTATTCCAATTTGCTGCAGTTTTTTTTAGCAGAAATGGATGTGAGACCGTATCAAATGCTTTTGCGAGATCGAGAAAAACAGCTAGTGGTTTGCGACCAATGTCAAGATTATAGGAAACGATCTTTGTTAGGGCGGCTATTGCATCTGAAGTACTTCTACCTTTGCGAAAGCCATATTGATGTAGTATGTTTAATAGTTGAGTTTTTATAAGTTAATATATACTTTTGCCTACTTTTATAACTTCTTATGAATAAAAATATAATGAAAATTCAGATATGACTTTTATTTATTGTAAAAATTTAATATATGATTTTTAAACATGGAAAATACGCAAGTGGTCTCCAGGACCGACGTCCAGGTGGTAATGGTTAAGGGTTAATGAACATTCTTTGAGAACTAGATATTAATATTGATTCGATTTTTAAATTTATACAGCCGATTCCAACAACGGTGTCGCCATGATCACGTTTCCTTTAGAGGTGATGGATGATCTCTCAGGTATTACAATCCGAGGCACTGAATCTAGTTGCTCCGTGAACATTTCCGCTAGAAATACCTCCATTGGTCAAATGTTTCCTCGGAGGGTTCGGTCACGATTTTAACCTTCGATTGTTATTTAATATTTTCTTAGCACTGCTGCATTCAATATTACAGACGGGTAGACATTGATGTAAAATACAACAGAAAAGCTACTGAATCAGGAACCCAAACTTTTCCTTACATTGTATATGTAAATAATAATGTGTATATAAATTATTTATTCAGGTTACCGCACTAACTGGAATTTTTTATTATATATATAAATTTATTTATTTGTTAATTTATATTCATTATACGAGGAAACCGGGCGACGTTTTTTCCATACAAACGTTTTCTCCAATTTCCTCTCTGGATTTTGAAAGTTTAAACTGCAAATGTTTTTTAATATAATAAACTAAACATAGCGTGTCGGTACGTTTAGTTTTTTTTTTGATAAACTATGAATGGCATATTCCTATACTTGCTCCACATTTGGACTACTGCTCTACAATGTTATATTTGGCCAATGAAGGAAGTTTGAACAAACTAGAAGTTATACAAAACAAAGCTATGAGATGTATACTGGGAAAAGGCAAATACGCAAGGATTAATCAAATGAGAGAGGAGCTAAATTGGATTCCTATAAAAAAGCGACTACTATTTAACGTGTTAATTTTTGTGCATAAAATTATGAAAAAACCAAATGCCAAAATACTTTAAGGATGAAATTGTTTTTAATAGAGACATTCATAATTACAAGAAATATAAACAGAGTTCGATTGACACAAATGAAGAAATCAAAATCACAGAACAGCCTAATGTACAGAGGACTAAAATGTATGATGAAATGCCTGAAAGGGTGACCAGACAACTCAGAATGAAATCAACTCAGAAGCACCTCAGAAAGGTCATTAAGTGTGATTATAAAAAAATTTAAAAAATTGGTTAAATAGGTTAAGTTAGGTTAGGGTTACCGGCTATTTTTAAATTATTTTTTCATAGTTTTTAGGGACCTTTCTGAGGTGTTTCTGAGTTGGTTTCATTCTGAGTTGGCATGGAACCGCCTGAAAGTATGAAGAATGAAGAGAGAATGAACGTATTTAAAAAGAAATGTTATGCTTACTGTAAAAATATTTAAATTTATCAAATGAAATGTTACATTGTGCTTATTAGTTTATATTCATGTAGTATAAACTAACTCAATAATTAATAAAAAAAAAATTAAAAAATACTAAACATTGATTACAATTACCTCCTGGATAAAATGTCTCTATTCAAACTTTCAGAAAGAAGAATAAGCACAGATTTAATACTATTACATAAAATATTGCACTACAAAATTGACTGTCCTGAATTACTTGAATTTATCAATATCCATGTTCCCAAAAAAACCTGTCGACATTTATTACTCTTTTACTTCAATAACACCAGGACACTAGCTTATCAAAATTTTCCGTTTCCGAGCTTTCACAGTCTCGGAAAGAAATATTCTAATCTAGGTGATATATTTGATTTCATCTAAAAACTAATCAGTATAAATGTTGTATATTCCATCACTTTCATTCTTCTAGACACAAATCGATTTACATAATTTCTACAATTTTTGTTTATATTGAATGCGAAACTTCTTATCATTTTTACATAATATGTGTTTTTATTTTATTATTTGCTTGTGTTGTTGCTTTGTATTGTGTATTTTTTTTCTCATTGTATTATATTTTCTTCATTGTTTGATACTCAACTTATAAACTATAATGTAAGAGCCCATCAGGGCGTAATAAATAAATAAGTTACTTCTTATAGGAGTACAAAATAGACGGTGTAATTTTTTAAAAAGCAAAACCTAAAGACAAAATGTATTTTCTACTAATACAGTTAGTAAAAAAACCTTAAAAATCGGTCCAGTTATGGAAGAGAAAAATGGGAATACAAAATCTCGATTTTGAAGATTTTATTTAGGTAGTATTATGACAAGTGCACCTGAGGTTCACGGTTCTACGCTAGTATAAATGTAACGGGAAGGAAACTTTTAGCTTCAATCTAGAACGAAATAGAAGCTCTTCAGCCACAAATTTAAAAATTTTGATATTTTATTTCCATTCAAGA
The DNA here is from genome assembly GCA_917880885.1 of Limnephilus marmoratus. NCBI lineage: Eukaryota > Metazoa > Arthropoda > Insecta > Trichoptera > Limnephilidae > Limnephilus > Limnephilus marmoratus. The sequence goes on along the minus strand of OU862914.1, from coordinate 49,971,474 downwards.
TGATTGTGTATTGAAACAGTAACTAAGAATACCTTTAAAGGATGAAAAACAGATACATAGAAAACACTGAGATCTTTATAATGCTTTTACTGAATACCAACACTCATTGCCATTTCGCACAATATCATAAAGAAACTACCTTCCCAGAAAAAGCTTTTTTGCAATCATAACCATAAACACCACCTCTTACAGCATATGAAATACCTATCCTTGTAATATTATTACGGTCTTCTGTTTATTGGCTTAGAAAACATTGTTTGCATTATTTGTTATGGGTTTAGGTGAATCTACTGTGCTATCTAATGGCGGTTCAAACCTATTATCGTCCAATCGACCTGAGATCAATATACAGTTACACTATTTTTCTTGTGTTTATTGTACTGTGGCGATTTATACTGTGTGTCTGTACATGTAGAAATCTTCTGCAACTGTATTGAAGCTAAATTCAATAGTTTGTCCAGTTAAGATCACTTTTTCTAATTTAGTAAAGCTTTTAAATATATCACTGTAGACGTGTAACTATGTTGTAATTTGATAACATTGCTCATCATTTTCAAAAACGCGGAAGGAGATAATCTTCAGTAATTTTAGTAGGGTACAAGTGCTTTTAATGTTTTAATAATTAAATTTTACTCTTTTGCATATATATACATACAAAACATATACACAATATGTAAATGTAACACTTATCCGAAGGTTTTTAACCAGCGATTCCGAACATATTTGGAGTAAAAAATGTACAGGTCATTTTGCTTTCCGATGATATTAAAAAAATATATTTTTCAACCACACTTCGCTACTGATCCCAACCCCATACGTCGCGACGGAATCAAGAGATAGAGCGCGCTGTTTCGTGTGCTAACGTGCTGTTAAAACTAGACGTAGTGCTTATCATCCGACCCGCCGCTATGTTATACCGGACCACTCAGCTGAGACAAACAAAGCAATATTTTGTTTACATTAGGGAACGTACCCATACTACGTGACACGTTTAGGGGGGGGGGGGGTCTTCAAAATGTCACGCTTGGTACAAATGAGCGGCGGCGGGCATAGGTTTTTGTTCACCGGGGAGGGGGGGGGGGGTTAAAAATTGCAAAAAGTTGGTCAAGTAGTATGGGTGCGTTCCCTTAGCTCCACACAGGAGGTTTATGGACTATGTCGTCATTGGGGAAGTATTTTTTAGGAAAGGAAGGCGAGAAAGTTTTGGGAATGAAAAAAGGTATAGGTTGGGTAGGAATCCGGGGTTTGCTGTGTCCAGGAGTGACGGGCGTATGAATCCATTCCCCTAACTGCGGTGCAAGACTAGAGAGAGTTCTGTTAGAGAGATTAAAATGTATCCCTCAACCATTCTCTCCCGATACGGCCTGCCGCGCAGTTAGTGGGTAGACACATCCGCCGCCAAGACCCGGGTAAACCTCACCCCATGAACCCTGGCACCCCTGTTAAATAACCAAACGTAGCGAACCACTTGCGAAGTGTTGTAAATCCAATAAATTCAATATATCCAACAAAAGAGGCGGTATCCATACCGCCCATTATTATTTGAATGTAGTCAGTTATATAAACTAGGTACCTACCCTTCTACATACTTCATTAAAATGGATGATGTGTTGAATTGTAATCACACCGATCATTATAAAAAAGATAATGAATTATCAGAGATATTTTTTTGTAAGACTGTTAACTGTGAGCTTCATCAGCATAATTTCAACTTATACGCTGTATGAAAATCGTCTGGTTTTGTATCTTACTCTAGAGTTCCAATTTTGCTCTTCCGTTCTTTATTTATATTTATTATTTTATTGCAGAAGACACTGTAGTGTCTTTACAAGTACAGAGTCTCCGCAGCTTTCAGCCCGGAGCGTCTTACTTCAATTTTGCCTGCGTAAAACCGGGACTGCCCATGGCAATAATCTTATAAACCCTGATGGACAAGTCTTAACAAATATCCGGCATCAAAATCATCCCTGCTAAAGAAGGAAGATAGGCCCGGTATATCAGTTGATTTTAGGCTCGGCTTTGTTGGAATGTCGAGCTTAGCACGGTTTGGAACATAATCCGTATCTACGTCGAAAGCCTTATCGTCACCAATATTTCGTGTATTGTATATGAATTTAATATGTTTTAATATGTTTCTTTTTTTCTTTGAAAAATAAATCTATTGTCTCATGAGTGGTATATAAATCTATTATCTACATAATAGTTATCTTCGCCGAGGTGTCTTTGTGCGCCGGGAAATTGCGATGTTATGAAATCGCGATATTCCAAAAACGATGAAAATTTATTTTTAGGCGGTTATAATTTTTGGTAAAGTTCCCCACTTCAATCAGCATGGTGCTATACGCGAGTACTCTGATTTTAATTAGTGTTTGTTTTGATAAGAGTCAGTGCACTATTAATGAAATTAACCGCAGAAAACAAACTGTCCTGGGGTCCTAGCATGGTCGATCGATATAACCCTATATCAATACGATATCGGTAAAATCCGTCATTTATGGTCAGTTATCAATATGTGCTAGCACGCTCAACAATTGATAAGGGATATACCGACCGACGATTGACAAAAGCCTGCCAAATCGTATGCATTCTTGGTTGATAAAACCCCAATATTAATACGAAATGTAATAAATCCGTCGTCTATGGTCAGTTAGCGATATTTGCGAGCACAGTGAACATACGATTCCGACAGACGGTTGACAAAAGACGCCGTTTTTACCGTGGCTTCCGGAGTGACAGATAAGCTGTCAATGTTCAAATTTTTTTTAAATAATGTCGTTTGTTACGCAAAATAACTGGCTAATTAACGAGTAGAGGTGAACTAAAAAACTCTCAGAATTTAAAGAAATCGTATACGAGACCCGTAGACTCAGTTAATTCATTTAAGAGGCGATCAATTAATTGCTTTCAAATTCGAGAAACGAAATTTGTTAAAATGTCGTTTAGTCTCAAAAATTATCTACATGCGAAACGCCAATATTTATTTGAGTTCGAATTTCAATTCGAAATTGTCAATTTATTGGTATTTTTCATTTTTACGCAGCACATTTCAAATTAAGAAACGAAAATTCATAAAAGATCCCCAGTGTTGCCATCGTGTGAGATCGTATGTCGATTCCTTATTTATTTCCCTTCGACGTCGGTGTGCCTATCTATGGTGCAAGCGTGCTAGGGCAATCGGTTCGTTATCGATATGAGATTGTAAATCACCCTGTCCTTTGTTTGACTGGCGATATACCTACGCAACTTTATTGATATTAACATTATTTCTGCATTATTACTGGTTTATTAATGAACGGAGACAGATTATCGAAGATTGCTGGACTGAATTAAATCGGGATTCAGACGTTTTCGTTTGACAGTTTCGTAATTACGAATATATCTCGTATTATGGCTAATGATCTCATTGTGCAATTAACTCCTTTTTATTGTCAAAAAATACATGCGTACTTCCAACGTATATTAAAGTGTGTGTATTTAATATTATTATGATATCTCAGCAAAAATCTCGGTGTAAATGGATCTTTTAATGTTCAAAAGAAAAGATTATTAGTTAGTTGTCATATTATTACATTAATGGATTACGATGTTTTTGACAGGTATTATAGACCGGGAGCCTGGTACGTTCGCAGGCAGCCGGTGTTAAATTGGGATAGAAATTAGTAAATTTTACGTCATCGAGTACACGAATGAAACCAACGAATAACTGTAGTCTAGATTCTAAACCATCCCATTGAAGAATTTCACTAGTTCCATGACTGCGCGGAATCTGCCAAGAGGCGCGGCACACCAGCTTTTTTAAGGCTTAGGTACTAAATGTCCATTATCACTACAAAGTAGTTTCATGCGTGTACTCGTAAGGTTTGTGTACCGGCTCCCGGTCTAAAACTCCGATTCCATAGACATTGTGACAGCTACATAGAAAGTACCTCAAGTGTTGCCAGCGTATAACAATTTCTTTTTGATTACCTTACATTGCTTATCAATATCGGTTCGGTACAAAATCGTCGGTTGTTATGTCATGCCGATTCGATATTGTAAAGATAACGATTTCAGTGTGCTAGGACCCCAGACGTTGACTCCAATAATACTGACCAATAATAGGTTTTCGCTGAAGTATGTTATTATTTATTATTTAGTGAGTAGGTATAAAGAATAATCGAGAAAAATAGTTAAATTATGTTATGTGGATGGGATGGTGGAAGGGAGTGGAAAGGGATGGATCCTTTCTGTGTAAATAATGGTATGTATGTGTAAATGTTATTTATTCATTTTAGTTTTGAAAACGTTAGGTACTGTGTTAAATAAGTCGAATTCACTGTATGAAATGTTAAAGGTGTGTGAAGCGCGTTGAATGAATGTATTTTGTTTAGAGTTAGTGTTGCATTGAGGAATGTTTAATGCGTGGTTTTGTCTGGTTTGTCTGATGGGCACTTTTAGTTGAATTCTTTCTAGTAATTCCGGGCAATCTATCATAGAGGTAGCTATTTTTTGTAAGAATACGTCTACGTCTGCCAAATTTCTTCGACTTTCCAATGACGATATCCTGAAGAACGCGGCTGACTCTTCGTGGCTCGATAGCTCCGAAAATCAAGGTAACGTAGAAATCGGTTTTGCACTTTTTCAATCCTATCTATGTGACATATATACTTGGGGTTCCAGATTTGAGACTATTTTTGATTGATTATAAATTAATAACATCGTCATTCCTGATCGCTCGATGAATATAATCGTCTTAAATATGTACTTTTTAAATTAGGCAATTTACGTAAATTAATTTCGGTGTGAGGTAACTGCTGGCGCCTCGGCGCCTAAAATAGGAACTATTCTGCGGCTCAGCAAAGCTTGAGCGGTAGATTTAGCCCTCTTAAATTGGAGCGGGGAATGTCGTACATAGCAAGGATACGGACTGGCTGATATATCGAGCCTAAGATAAGTAAGCGATGTGAAGGAGCCTGAACATTGGTAGCATAATATCACAATTATTTACAACTGCAAAGAGTTCTACGAGTACAACCTATTGAATCACTACAAACTGATGTTTATTATTAAATTCCTCGCAACTTGTCGAGGATGCTGCCCATCGAGGGAACTTAAAGTAATAAATAAGTGCCTAATGCACGTTATCCCATAGCGTGCAGGTTCTTATCATCTCGACGACTGATTACAGGTGAGCGGAGGTTGCGAAGTCGACAGCAGGTAATTCGATGCCGCGGATCGTAAAATACTATATTTACTTTGCATGAAAAAGCAAAACGAAAGATTTGCGGAGTCGTTGACCTGAATACTAAACGCACCACTCGAACACTCGCGTCGTTAAAGAGAAGCAATCGGTTATGTAGTTACTTGAAGAAAAACTTTGGTTTGCTTTTACGACATGCACTTCGGTTATTAACTATCTGTGTTATTTTATTTCCTATCGAGTTATTTTATTTCCTGTTATAGTGACAATGCAATAAACACAGTACAAAAACACTCCTAGATGGTGTCTGGGAGGTCAATTACCACTTTGTTACAGACCATCAATCAATTTGTCTGATTCATTTTATTTTATTTTGTAAGATAGTTTTTTTAGACAAGTTTGAGTTTATTTTGTAGAATTTCATTTACATTTTAATTTTTTCATTATAAGTTTTTTCATTATATTTTTTCATAGTACAAGAGTCCCAACTGCTCCCTTCTAAAGCCAGTGCGACTATGGCATCCCCAATTGATATCTTGTGGGGCTGAAGGTAGTGGGAAAAGGGAAAAGATGAGGAAGAAGAGGCGGGGAAGTGCCTGGCTATTCAGATCTGGTCACCAAACATGGCTAAAGTCTTTTTTACATTAACTTCACACAAAAAATAAAATACAAAAATATTTTCCTCAGGGCATGTCATCTTTATGGATGCTGTGTGTTGGAGCTTTTGAGGTGAGGAATGAGTGAACATTTAAGAGACCCATGGTGTAGGAGGGAGGAAACACAGAGGCCGGCAAATCGTTCTATAACTGAGCTGTTGAATTCAAAAACGAGTCGTAGAAACGACCCGTTCTTAAGTTTCAATGCCAAACGTGTACATATGTTGGGCGCGTATTTGGCGTGTTTCCTGACTATGCACTGGTGCCGAGGGGATCAATGACGCTAGTTCCTCGAAGCATCTTTTATTGAAATACCGGTAGAACAAGGACAGCATACCCGACGTCTGTGCTCTAAGATTGCATTGTTAAGATAGAAGAATCTATTAAACGAACCGCCCGTTTCTGCTCACAGTCGAAGGTTTTTTCAGGTATTTTGGAGATCCAGACCACTTCAAGCAACTTTTCAGTTCTGAATGGTGATACTGAGATTATCTTCTGCATTAAATTGTGAAATAACAAAAATCAATCAAATAAAATGTACTTGCGCACGCCGGAATCTGAACTGGCGAACTTCGGATTGCTAGTCGAGAGCCTTAGTACCCCTCGAACACGGAGGCCTTCGAATTTACTGCGCCTTTGAGGTGTTTTTTCCAAATAACGGTGCTATCATAGACATATGAATATTAATAGACCAGAACATAAAGGTGAGGGGAAGAAACCAACTACAGCGGGGCGCAGAGCGGGAAGATGAATTCGGTGATATGTGTCGTCACTAACTCAATCTCAGAGTATATGGGCATCTCGCATTATAATATCACCATTTAGTTCTTAAAAGTAAACTCTGTTCTTGAATGAATAGACCTTTTTACATGGGAGCGCGAATTGCACGCCGCGAAATGAACAAATTTACAAATTCCAACTACAACAAAGTAAAGTTCGCCTATTTTCATAGTCCAATATTTTGTTGACGTATTTAGTTAAGACACTTTTACAAATGTTTCATAATTTACTTACCCCACAAAACAGCGACGAGCACACGCCATGTGTCTCGAGTGATAGTGTGTGTTACAAAAACGACCATATTATGTGATCTGAATAAGCTTATAATAAAGTAAAATAATGCTTGCCTATGGAATGCAATACGACAATTGGGTTTATTCTCTTTTTCACTTCTATTTTTACACGTTTTCAAAACACAAGCCACTATTTTTGCCGTGTTATTTCGTAAAATGTACCGATGAGTGCTCGACGCTGGCTCGCAGAAAAATGATGACGTCACTTTTTTTAGATTCACGCGAAGCCATACTCGATCCCAGCCGGTTCCAATGGAACCGGTATGGGGAGGGGGAAATAATACGCTTTTATCGCTTAGGGCAGGTCTATTGATATGTCTATTGATATGATATGTCTATGGGTGCTATACAAATAATTCTTTTTTTTTTAAATAAAATAGTGACTTAAATAACGTAGGTATGTATGTATTATTAATTTAATAATAAAATTTAAAAAAAATGTATTTAATGATTTCGTGAAAATTTGTAATAAATACAGGCATAGGATTTTTGCAGCAGTTATACCTAACTATGTAATGAACTGATTAAATATTATATATATAGATGTTATACAATATTATACATAACGGAAATGTGTACCGACTATGGAGGTACCTATTTTACAATAATTTCTTACAGCCTTCCGAAGTAATTATGTAAGTGAAATACGTAAGTACAAACATACGGAATTAATTAAATAATACACATAATAGATAATCAAAGAGAAAGCACCAATAAAATAGTCGGAACATGTTGTTATACGTTTGGTGTGGTGATACTTAATGTTTTTACGATGTTTAAAATTTTATGGGGTCATTCATGCATATACTATTTATTTAAAATAATGTGTAGTATATCTGCGGCACGTTCCAAAGTGGAAGATACTCTTTATCGCCCTGGTGTAAGACCACCATTCTGAATTGAAACGTTCCTTGAAATGGCGCTAGCCGACTTTGGTTACCAGATCTGATAGGCCAGGTACTTCCCCACCCTCCTGTTTTCCATCTCCTCCCCCTCCCATCATACCCCAATTGGGGATGCCATAGTCTCACTGGCTCCAGACGGGAGCAGCTGAGACTCTTGTGAGGTATTATTATGAAAAAAAATAATGAAAGTGTGTTAATGCTGTCAGTGGCGTAGCTAGCTAATTTTTTTGTTTGTTTTTGTTTTGCTTTTGAATATTTATTTAGATGTATGCAATTTTTTTCATAAATCTAGTAAGAAAATATATTCAAATACAATTTAGATATACAGTTACATTTTTACAAATACATTTTAAAATCCGCCAAAGGCCGGCAAATTCCAGGAAAAATACGGAAATTTCGTAACAAAACACGATTTTGAATTTTGAATTGAATGTTTTGTGGATTAATTTTAAGCTATTATTATATTATTGACCGAAACACATTCCTAGAACAATAAACTATGTACCAAAACAACATTACTTGCGTTAATTGTGTAAATTAATAGGTTTTACGATGTTTTAGTCGAGGAACACGTATCGAGTTTGACAGATAAAATTCGCGGCAAATTTGACATTTTCATGCCATAGATAAAATCGTTTAAAAATATTCTGGGGTTGCAAGGTGAATGAAATTTTTACCCATCTTAAGGGGTAATGTTGGCGCAAGCGATTCTGACCTTGTTCTTCATACAAATTCTGTACATAGAAGGGCCAAAATCGCAGACAAACATGTTTTGTTCGAATTTTTTTCGCATTATTTTCTCGCGCCTGCGCACAATACGCGCGCGCCCGCGCGTCTCCGGCCAATAAGAGGAGAGGGAAAAAAAAGATTACTACACAAAAATACATTTTAAGGAAATGGGTGGGTGCACCCGGTGCTGCTAACGTGGTGTCACCTCAAGACTGAATACTGTAAAATTATTAAAAATCCCATAATCGTTAAGTTTGATTAAATTTAATAAATAATAAAATGAGAGTCTCAAATGACAATATTATGATAATAATAGTATTGTTTTATCATCCATTCTTTCATATTGATGTATGAAATTGAAAGTTAGATACGGCCAAAGAAGGATGAGATTAGAATTAATATTACCTCCATTAAAAAAAAGTATGTATGTACTTAAAATACTTAAAATATTTTCTTTCTAGCTTTGACAAACTCGGAAAAAATATATTCCTCAAACTTTACAGTTTGTGTTGCCTCGTGCTCAATTCATAATATTCCAAGAATGTTAAGTCTCTTTTGGGTCTTTGTTGCCCGCAAGTAATTTTTAATTAATTTAAAATTGCAACAATTCACCTCACGAGTATACGCCAATCACAATGTTCGAAAAACATGAGAATGACACAGGTGACGAGCGAGGAATATTTCAGGGGAATCCCCAACCGAGCAATAGTTAGAGCCAGGAACGAAAATAAAACAACAGAATTTTTGGGGAATCCCCGACCGACCGAGCCATAAGAGCTACGAAAATATAAATAACAGACAGTGTCACGTGTAAAATGTTTTCGTGCCAATATTGTACCTTCATAAGTTTTTTTTCACGGTCGTGTGTCACCCCCCATCGGGTGGCGATGGGGGATGACACGCGACACCCCAAGTGTGTATAACTTTGTCGTAACGCAGCCTTATAATAACATACTCAACCTGTCAAAAATAACTTTCATCGAAACTTTTTTCCATTCTATTGATGCCAAGCAATGTTTATATAATGCAGCAACTAACTGTTTGTAACTGCAGCAACTGTTTGTAATGTTATGGTTTTATACTAAAAAACTGAGCTCGATGACACCGCTGAGAAATTACGCGAGATTGATGCTTTTACACTCTTTTATTAATACCAGGAAATGCAAATTCTTCATCAGTCTACGAACCACCATTTCCACAGTCATTTATTGAGATATCTGATGTTAAGAGGAAATTAACTAGAGATATTTTACCAAACTGTTGCTGTTACTGTCGCTCTTACTCCCCCGAATACTGAGCGAAAGGGACAACTTATAATATAATACATAAATACCTCAGGCTGATAATCTATAATATAAAAATGAATCGCTAAATTTGTTGGTAAGCGCAAATCTCGAAAGCGGCTGAACCGATTTCGCTAATTCTTTTTTTAAAATATTCCTTGAAGTTCGAGGATGGTTCTTACGGAGAGAAAAATTAAGAAAATTGCGCAGAAAATTAGATAATAACAGAAAACATCGCACGTTTGACAGTTCGCGTGTTGAATGACATTTTACAAAACAATGAATGATTGTTCAATCAGGATTCTATTTTTGAAAAGTTTGAAAAATTTATTTAAAGTAGGTACTCATTTATTAAAAGTAGGTGGCCCTAATAGTTTGAATCGAATCAAGAATTTTAGGTATTTTAAATAGGTACTTATGTTAGGTACCAAATTTAATATACATGAAAAAATAAAAATTGTAAAAGGTGGCACGCGGGCTGTTTAAAAACTGAATGTACTGGGATTGAATATATGGAACGCGGGAGGAGGGTTGGCGGGACGAGGGAGCGGGAAAGGGAAGAGGGAAGGCGGGGAAGGTGGAAGGAGAACGCGGGAAGGGGGAGGGACACCTGGGAGGGGGGAGGGGAACTCGGGAGGGGGTTTCGCGGGATGGGGAAGGGGGGGGGGGAGTGGAGTGGGGAGAGGGAAGGTGGAGGTGACGGAGTGGGAACGCGAGAGGGGAAGAGGACGCAGGAGAAGAAGGGGAGGCGGAAGGGGAACGGAACGATGGGAAAAGACACTCAGGGAGAAACAATTACATTATTAAATGGCATAGCGACGTATGCTGGGACCAGCTAGTACCTAAATAAAATCATCAACATCCAGGTTCAGTAGGTATTCCGCAGTTTTCTCCTCCGAAACTAGACCGATTTTTAAGATTTTTTTACTAACTGTATTAGAAGAAAAATTTATCAAAAAAAAGTATAACGTACCCATACGCTAGTGGCCAATATACATATATATATTACATTAAAAACAGGGTGTGGATTTCACCCGCGGTAGAAGTGAAACCTTCAGAAAACTAAATTAGACAAGAGTGGGGAGGCTACGAAGCACTGCAGGAGACCGATAATGCTATCTCATTCTCTCGCAGGCTAAATCCTATAAGTAGATGTTTGTGTTTTCTCTTTTTACTAACTAACTAACTAACCATCACGCCGATCGTTTCCCCGAAGGGGTAGGCAGAGAGGATGAACCGCCAAACAACTCGGTCTTCTATTATTCTGACTTTTGACATGGCCCGACTCAAGTATCTGATTCACTTGATCGTGCCATGTCTTCCTCGGGCGTCCCCGACTTCTCCTACCATTCACATTTGCGTCATATATTCTTCTTACACTACTTTCTTCATCGCCAACGGCATTCAGTCCTCCATTAATGGAGTTACCGGCATTCACCCTACTTTCAATATCCCTATCTCTCGTTGTCTCTTTTTAGTGTCGCTATTTTTGGTTTCATCGAGTTTCAAATCACAACGGTGCTAAAGAAGTTTTCACTTTAAAAATATTTGCAGTAGTGTCAAAATCGTTCTTTTCTCTTTTCTTTTTATGTATCTTGCATTTTGTCGTGTATTATTCATCACATTTAATCCTGTAAATTTTGTAATTACTAACATACCTACTAATTTATTTCTATGCCATTTACAACTTAGTTCTTTTATTGTAATGCAATATCTTTCCTTAAATTTATCTGTATACCTACCTTTCATATGATGTTTACTAGTTATCTTTTTATAGTCTATCTTTTTTATTTAAAAATTGTCTCATAATTAAAAACATGTCATGTAAAAGCCCGTCAGGGCGTTGAAAATGAATAAATAAAAAAAATAAAAAAAATTAAAAAAAAAAAAACCAGTGAGGAAATTGTAGAATATATGGGTATGGACAAAACGCCGCCCGGTTTCGTCTTAATTCGCATCATATCTGAGGCTTCGCGAGTTTGCCAAAGAGACGCACGGGAATTATAAAGAGCGCAAAGGGTTTTTGTGAGAAATATTCATAGACAATCATCGGTGTTTTTTAATCACCTCCAACCTTCCCACGGTGAGATAATCTCAGTGGAGGAGAGTTCATACCTTCGTGCTTTGTACACATGTAATTATTCTTCAATCGTAAATCCCGCAAAGTTAATTACAATTTCCCTGCGCCGAGAAGAAGTGGAAGTCGGAATGTAGTCATAATTGTTATCATGATGGTAACGGAAGCATTGCAGGTACCCACAGGTAGCACCATAAAACATTGGCATTTGATGAATGAGATTAGTTGTATTCAGTGGTTGGTAAGCGTTTTTACTAGTTGTGTGGTATAAAAATATTGTATGAATTTGGTAAAAAAATCAGTACATAAAATACATGTAAATATGTAATGTATGTACACAAGTGTTTTATTTTAATTTTTTTGTTGAATTTTATTGCAATAATTAGTGTATATGGTGACCCGACAGTTGCCCCTCGAAATGATATTTATTTTAAAATTATAATTTTTTGTGCATTTTTCACCAATTTGAAACCTAAAATCGACTTCAAAGATACCCTTGGTAATAAGTTGGTATGGATATCATACGTACATATTCGCTGGTATATACAGTATACTCGTATATAGACAAGTAGTTTTGTCCTTGGTGCATTTTAATGAAAATATGTTTCATACTTTTGTTGTTCGGCCTTCGCAGAAACTTAGTTATATTATATTACTAGCAGACCCGGCCACACGTTGCTGTGGCTAACGAAACACGACGCCATTACCCAACCTTTATAAAATCCACACCACCCGCTTGCCAGCTGCCCGCTGCCTGAATTGAATATTTGAATTTCTCGGCTTTCTCTACTATAATAAGCATGTATTATTATACATATAAACCTTCACCTTGAATCACTCTATCTATTGATGAAAACCGAATGAAAATCTGTTTCGTAGTTTAAAAGATCTATGCGAACATACATTTTGAGCGACTTCATTTTTTACTATGTAATGCAATTCGAGCGATCGCCACTAATTATACAATGCTTGCATTGCAACACTGGATATTTGAAAAGGGAAAATCAAATACCTACTTACTCTTTTAGGACATCTATTTTTCAATTTCTTCCGTAGAACGAATTTCAAAAGTGACTATAGTACGGCTCGCCAGCCGTTTTAAATCACACAAAAATATGTTTTCTTTAAATTTCTCGGCTTTACTCTAATATATTTTACATGTATTATACATATAAACATTCCTCTTCTATCACTCTATCTATTGGTGAAAACCGTATGAAAATCCGTTGAGTAGTTTAAAAGATTAACGCGCACATACATTTTGAGCGTCTTCATTTTATACTATGTAATGTAATGATGATAATGAAGAAAAAAATATTATTACATATTTATTATTTTTCCTTCAAATCTTGTGAGATTGAATCCTACTTGAACATTGTTGTCAAAATATGACGTAATCATGTTCGAAATCATTACTAAGCAGCCTCTCAAAACAAACAAATATCACTTTCCTTCCTGTACCTACTAGGTACCTATCATTTCACTTTCAACTTATTTCTAAAAGTAAAGTTTCGTTTGTCACATATACACAACAATGCACGCATATAAAAAACCACGTTTCAGCACACACCTTGTTCAATTTATTATTTCCCAATTTGCACAATTAAACATCTAAATAAATCTTGCGTCAACTCACTTAACTCTTTGTTTGAATGTTTCAATTGTTTTCACTGTGAATAGTTCGTAAATAATAATAATAATAAATAGAATAAACAATAAAGACACGTTTCACAGACAAACGACGGAAGAGCTTCAACACCATTCAAAAGTTTTCACCATACTTTTGTATGCAATATCATATTATTGCATTATAAAACGTAATGAAAATTATTTCAGAAACGACTGCAGTCGTAATAGAAAGATTATTGTTTCGCATCCGCTATTTGCAATACTTACGTCAAAGTGTTTTTAGTAGTTTGACTGCTTTTTAAAATGAATTGTTATTTCATACCAACGTTATGTTGTGGTTTACTTATATTAGTATGCGGGGCATACATTAATTACGTGAGCAGTTTTTCTTCCAATCTAGACCCCCCCCCCCCCCTTTCGTGAGATAAATTTGGGCCACTTCGTATATTCTTTTCAAGTAACGCGAGTATTGACCCGCCCCCCCTTTTGAGCTCACGTAATTAATGTATGCCCCCTATGTATATTGTATATATACTAGTAGTTTCCAACATGTAGAGTTGTAGATATTATAGATTTAGGTATTAGACCATAGTGCAGTTGTAAGTAAAACAAAACCCCTTTTTTATGAGCTTTTTATATGTATTTCAGATTTAATTGAATTTTTTTTAATTTTTGCACTAGTTCCAAACAGGAGGCCCTGAGGAAAACAGTTTCCCTCCGGGCCTGTGTCATCTTTGAGGATGCTTTATGGGGGGTCTTTTTAGGGTAAGAAAGGAGAGAAAGATCTGGGAAGGAAAAGGTATGATGGGTGTGTAGGAATCTGAGGGTCAGTGCACTGTGTCCGGGAGTGACGGACGTATGAATCAATCCCCCCACTGCGGTGCAAGAGAGAGAGAGAGGCCGGCTGGAGAGGTCAAGACCCTCAACCAGTCTCCCGATCCGCTCCGCAGTGGGTGACCTAGACAAACTTCACCCCATGAACCCGGGCACCCCTTCGAAGTCACCAAACGTAGCAAACCACTTGGGGTGACCTATGGCAGAGGTGTTGGTTATCCAATAAATGATTTCGACGCGGCGGTACCCGCCTCCTAAATTCTATTTTTACGTACATACATAATTTACGGATGAGGCATACTAGTCGAGGGAGACCTAACCCACACCTCTCCAGATGGACTCTCTCGATCCATCGCCTTGCACGGTAGTAGGAAAAATGGATTCACACGTCCGTCACCCCTGGACACACTGATCCCCAGATTTCTACCCACCTCTCATACCATTTTGCTTCCTAGAACTTCCTCTCCTTTCTTTACCTAAAAAGACCCTCCACAGAGCTTCCCCAAGGTGACGCAGGCCTCGTGAAAAATTGTTTTTCTCATGACCTCCTGTTTGGTGCTAAAAAATGTTGTCCCTGCATCTCAAATACTACGCTACTATTATTGTAGAAAGTAAGATTTTTTCCGCCAAATTACACTATAATTTTGATTGTTTGATATAACGCAGATTGTAGCCTCATTGTACCGTTTCACCTTATTGTCGTCTAGTGCAGAGCGCGGAGCAGTACCAGCTACTCCCACTGTACAAGTCTGCATGGTGTGTGTGTGGAAATGTGCTATTCTCTTCACGTAGGTATCCACTTAGCATGCGATTGTTGCATTTATGTTGACAGATGTCATGAGAAAACATTCGCGAATACATTCTATTCGGTGCTTTCCATTCACTGCATACTGGAACCAGGGTTGTATATAAATCATTTGTGCGAAGTATTCTCGAATACGCATTCATTATTTGGTCTCCCATTGTGAGATTCATAATTATAGGATCGAATCATTACTAAGAAAATTGATTCGTGATTGCTTATCGCGAAGGTTTATCAGATTAATTTGGAACCTAATGACCGAATTTTGCACTATAAACTACTCTTGTGTGATTTGACAGCCAGACGTAAACTTTCTGATTTATTGCTAAAATTAAACATGCATCAGCTGATATACCAAACATTTTATTCTAAATTAACATCAACATAGGGTTGCCATCTGTCCGGCTTTAGCCGGACATGTTTGGCTTTTTTAGGTCGTGTCCGACTAAATATTTATATGTCCGGGCTGTCCGGCTTTTGTTAGGCTTTTTTGGTTCGCGTGGGTTTTGTCTTCCGAACTTCTGAAATTGGCGGAACATTACTTTCAAAGAGTTTTCTCTTTAATAAACACCCAGTGGACCAAGGAACGCAATAAATTGCAAACAATTGCTAAGATGGTGTACACATTGTATTATTTAAAAATTACATGTCAAGGATTTTATTAAATGATTTCCAAAGAAAACGACATTTTGGATAAAGTAGGTGAAAACGCCAAATGTACAAAATGGTAGATTTTTGTAATTTTCGAATAATTTGGAGAAATCGAGATTTCATTTTAATTTATGTTTTTCGCTTTTTGTCCACAAAGATAAATATGTTTCATTTTATATCTATTTAACGAAAAATTTTAGTCAACTGTTTAACCAGAAAAAAGTTATGTTTTGTTTGTTTGTTTTATAAGTTTAGTATGTCTACAGACAGAAGACTCAATATTTTTTATTTTGTTATTGACATTATATTCCATACAAATGTCAACTGACGACAAGGATAAGACTGATTAATGATTGTTGTTATTTAATTGGTTAATGCGTGATTAATAAGCAACTGTAACTTGTAACAGATTTTTTATTATTATGTATAAAAGTAATGTCCAAAATTATGTACGTACGTCCGGCTTTTAGGGCAAAATGTCCGGCCTTTCAGAGGCTTTTTTTATTTTAGAAGATGGCAACCCTACATCAACACAGCATCAATAAATTCAATAAGGAGGATGCAAGATATTCCCTGTACCTACTTACCACACAAATACAGGATATTTCTACCCTGTTTCTATACACTGCTCTAAAAAGAAATGGGTATTTTTAATGGCCCATTTAAACATTTAAAAAGTATATATTTTACCATCAATCATAACAAGCTGGTATTGTGAAGAAGTTTATTTAAAGACCGAATAATGAACCTACTAAATAAATGGCCCATCAGCACAAGTGCCAATAATAAATTGTTTATGAACTTTTGTATTCTACTTTTTACCGTTTCTTTTTATGAATTTACTTTTACATCGTTACTATTTTTGTTATTTTTTCTGCTATTAAAATGTATTTTGATCATCCTTGTGTGTAAAATGTTGGGCGTCATGTCTGTTTTATGTTCTAAAATAAAAATAAATAAAAAGTAATATGTAAATTAAATTTTTTCAGTGTATAGGGCCACGAGACATCACTGATGTTTGAAGTACGTGGTTACTTTTTCAATTCACAGTAACATGGGAACTCATTTGTGTTTTTGTGCCGTTACCACAGAGAGATGTGCGTTAAATTTGAAAACCATATTTGTGAATGCAATGCTGCATTTTAGATACATCTATTATAATACATACCGTCGAGTGCCCTGTCCAATATCCATACAAAACAACTGCACAGTTTTTAAATCTTTTTCACCAATACCCCACCATCAAATGACAATTTTTTTATTTTTTTTATTTTTTTTTTATACTTTAAAGAATTCACGATCTACTGTCTCATAAATGGCGCGAGTTTAATTATTTTAGGGAAAAAAAAGCTTTTTACAAGTTATGCCTTAAAATATTAATAGATGAATAAATAGTTTAGTCCATAAACCAACATAAATCTTTCTAGAAAGGCTAACAAACGTCCCTAATATAAAATATGGTAATAGATAAAGTGTATATAAGGTTAGTGGCAATTATAGTACATCATAATGGTATAGATACCTATGGCCTTACTAATAAACATTTTAAATTTTACACAACTTATAAAAATGGCGGTTTAAAATTCGGCGTAAAATGAAAAACGCAAGGGGAAGTAATAATCTAGTGAAAAGAAACGAAAACAATGGATGCGAAATGAACTTAATGAAGCAATTGTGTTAGAGTTTTTTTAAATCTTTTTTTATGGATGATCTTCAATGTGCCGTCCACCCGTGGATTGATTTTTCACCATATAAATACATATAATATTAATTAATTAAAAAATCCCACAGCCCATGCTTGATCCTTAAGAGAAAATAAACATATTATTAACCTAACGTAATTTTTAAACAATTCTTCGAAAAACCGCCATCCAAGCATCAATACATCCAAGCAACACACTATATACTTAGATGTCGGACGGTAAAAAGAATCAATGACTCGGTAACGAAGTTAATAACCTGCCACAACGAGCTGCAAATAATCTGTTTTTATAAACTTGGAAACTTGCTTTTCTGAAGAATGTCGCTGAAAACAAAGGGAAACAATTCCAGGTTTTTACTTCCACATATCTTCCAACGACTAGGAATCGAGTAGTGATACTAAAAACGAGAATGAGTAAATAAATTGTATAATTGAATTTTTAACCGGTTTTTAGTTAGTTGCAGTCGGTGCCAGTGTCAACCTTATACCGCTCCAGTTACCTTCCTGCTTGTACGAATATAATGAACATGTACCTTCGTCAATTACTTCTAAACACTTCTGTAACTTATCGAGATTAGCATGGCAGTTAAACGGAAGGTACCGTGGGAATACTGGTGTACCGTTGATACGACTAACTTTAGCTTCGTGAGCTATCTACATCTTCAAGACATCTCATATCTTACCGTATCAATGTTTTATACACGCTATTAGCATCCGCATCCGGCTTCGCACGGGATTTTTCTCAGGTACATCTTTCGAATCGTTGTAGACTGTTGATCTGTTTTTTTTTTCAAAGCTTATGATGCAAATGATCTTGCGTGTTGAAAATAGTTGAAGTATCCGTTGGTATTGTGATATCTTAGATATTAGTTTAAGAGATGGCACATAGCTATCCCAGATAGTTTAAGAGAGTTTTTTTTTACATTGGCCCCAGACACGAGGCCCTGGAGAAAATAATTCTCCTCAGGGCCTGCGTCAACTTTGGGGATGCTGTGTTAAGGATGTTTTTAGGAAAGGAGGGAGAGGAAGTACTGGGGAGGAAAATATTATGAGGAGTGGATAGGAATCTGGGAAAATGCAAACAGTGTGTCAAGAAGTGACGGACATATGAATCCATCCGTTGTTCATCAATCATTCAATCCATCAGAGATTCTTGCAGATGAGGTCAAAAGGTCTGCCTCAACCAGTCTCTCCCGATCCAGCCTGCCACGCAGTTGGTCGGCAGACGCATCCGCCGCCAAAATCCGGACAAACCTCACCCCTTGAACCCGGACACCTCCGTTATATAGCGAACCACTTGGGGCGACCTACGGCAGAGGTGTTGGTTATTCAATAAATGGTTCCCGGGGGCGTATTTCCAAAACCCAAACCGATTCAGTCGCGGTAGCGACAATTTACATTTTAAATATACCTCTATATTGGTTATTTTTTATCACATTGCAAAAACAAAAAATTGTTCTAAAATCTAGATAAAATAATCTTTCTGATGTTTATATCAGAAATTAATAATTTTATTTCTAAATATTTAAATTTTAATATTATTCCCATATATTGTAAATACACCTCTATATTAATAATTTTTTATCACTTTGCAAAAACAAAAATTGTTCCAAAATCTATATAAATTAATCTTTCCAATGTGAAATTAATAATTTTATTTCTAAATATTTAAATTTTGATATTGAAAATGTAAAGCGACTGAACCGGTATAGGTTTTGGAAATACGCTTCCCAAGGCAGCGCTACCCATACCCAAATTTGGATGGAAAACTATAGGATTACTTTTAAGTTTATTATAGTTAAGCCCACTTGAAGTGAAATAACGAAGTGAAATAACAAAAAATAAACTGCGCTATATAAATACTACGTTATTATTATTATCACAAATAATATAGTCCTAAGTTTTTTGACCCCGGAGTATTTATTTACGAGCATTTTGAGACAAACCTCGAGTTACAACACTTACCGGATAAGATCTGCAATGTTCATGACGCCAGAGCTCATCATCCCACATTTTGTGGTGCCTCACTAAATAAATGTCTGCGATTAACTGCCAACATGGACAAGATGTCCGAAGACCGTGAAAAAGTTACGCCACTGCTAAAAATATTAAATTATGCATCATTATCATTTAATTATTGTGTAAAACTAGAATGAAATTCACGGAGTTGGAGAACAAATAATACCACGAATGGGTAATTGAGCAATTAGGTTTTAGATAGCACAAGAGAGATTTTATTATGGAGTAATGGGCGTTTTACACGATGTTTTTTTTTCGTACCGATCTCCATATTTAAACTATACCGGGACCAAAATGAACAACATTTACTTAACACGATCAATGTTTATCATGATATCATAATAGATGGTTGCCATTAGAGAAGAAATGGTAAAAGAGGACGGTGGTAAATCGTAATAAAATGGCAACACCTTGAATTTAACAGCAGATGACGACCTATGTGTTCGAGGGGTTAAGCTCTCGACTAGCAATCCGGAGTATTTTATTTTGAGATCTTTTCCAATGTTTTCATTAAAATACTGTTAGCCAATCTTAGTACCGCCCTGGAGTTAAAGACCACCATTCAGAATTGAGACGTTACTTGAAATGCTTTAGTTGTGTTTGGTGACCAGATCTAAATAGCTAGGTACCTCCCCAACTTCCTCTTCCCCAACTCTTTCCTCTCTTCACTGACCCATATGCACCATTGGGGATGCCAAAGTCTCGCTGGCTTCAAACGGTTGGAAGCAGCTCGGATTCTTGTGTGGTATTTACATAAAAAAATTGATTATTTTTTTTATGTGAATATTTCAAATCTATTGTCTTGTTACTGACGTTTTTAAAAAGGCCTTAGTAAGGTAGTTTTTTTATTTTTTTTTTATTGAAAAATATAACAAGGTTACAGTTTTACAACATAATATATACATCAATATTTCAATCACTCTCCTAATAAAGCAGCTGCTTGTGTTTAGGAGAGGACAACTAAAAAAATTACATTTGTTTAAATTAAAACAAAAAATATTAGTGATTTAACAAAAAATATTAGTGATTGTATGAGAAAATACAGATAAAAGTAATAAAAATATAGGTTAGTTAATAAATGATTTAAACTATTGATAAGGCAAAAACATATTTCTAAATCAATACATATTTCTAAATATAAAATACAATTTTCTCCCACCCATGATTTGTATGTTCCTCCTGTCCTAAAATGAGTTCTGTAACTCATCGGGATTGCTATAGCAAGAAATAAAACAATAAAAAAAAAAATAAGTTAAGTTATGAGGTGGTACTAGAATATATATATATATATTTTTTTTAAATATTTTTCGTAGCTTTCTTCCGATCGTATATCAAGGGGTAATTTATTAAATAACCTATAGTACCTACTAATAGACTTTTTCTTGGTGTCGATATCTATTTGAAAAATCTATTAGATTATTAGTTTAAATAAAAATCTATTTATTTATTAAAAACCGAACAAAATATAAAATTCAAATTAAAATTTTCAAATTAAATTTGTTACAGGTATTTTTTTTTCATTATTCCCATTTTATTATTTTATCACATACGAAAATAAATATATTTTAAGCGTTGAAATATATAACAAGCACAACACATTCCAGATCGGTCGGTACCTACTCTCAGTATCGCCCTGGTGATGGACCACCATTCAGAATCTAAACATCATAAAATGACTTTAGCCGTATATGGACAGTTGAGACTTTTATGCAATATTGACATTTAAAAAAACGTAGGTATCTCCATTTTGGCCAATGACCAAATAAAGCTATCCTAAGCAGGATATCCAATAAATCCGAACGGTTACAAAAAAATGGCGGCCAAGATGGACCAATATTATAAACTGAATAATACCCATGGAAACCAGTTGAATGTAACGCCATTTTTGTATTAACCATTTAGATAGAATGTTCGATATGTATTTGGATCGGTGTGCCAAGTCCTTCTCTTAGGTATTTTGTTTAGTCATTGATTTTGGCATACAATAAGAAACAAACTCCGATGAAGTGTGTCAAGTGTTTTAATATCCATACTCTTAGGTTTACTACCTAAAAGCGAATAAAATGATTCAACGTAACAGTATTAAATTAATAACAAATTAAAAATGATTTAGAGTTGTCAATTTATTCGTGCATAATACTGCCACGCCCCGCCTCCATAATTGGAAGAATCGACATCTCGACCAACAAAATATTAGTCGACGAAGGTCAAGCGGTGTTTTGTTGACATTGCCGTGGACTTCGAAGTGGCCGGTGCCGGTGACTACCTAGTTATTTACAGTGCAAACAGACTCCAAACAGTCGGCCAAATCGGGCCTAAACAAACTCGGGTGTGTCAAAAAGTAATTTCGTAGTGTTTTTTACTGTTCGACACTTTAAATGATTCGATTCGTTTGATTCGATTCCAATTAGCAACACAATATGGGCATCAGTATAGCATCGATATAAATAATCTCTTTGTAAAAGCCACTTTCTTAGATTATGTGGTAGTTTATTTAATATTTTGGATACAATATAGTTTAGGGTTCTTTCATAGTATTTATTGGTACATTTCAGAACCATCAATTCTTCCTTTTGAGTGAATCTTGAATTATGTTTATGGTAAACTCTTTCCCTGTTCAAGGAATCAGATAATACCTACAACTTGTGGACTTGTATTTTACCAAAATATTCCCCTAACACGTAAACATTTTGAATATTTTTTATTATTATTTTTATTGTCAAAGTTTGTGCATGATGTAGGTGCAAATTATAAGTAAAAAATTCAAATTTTTCACAATCCTCCTCACAAAGGTTTCCTGTTCTGAAACGTCTAGTAGTTTTATTTAAATCTTTTGTATTTAGTTTCAGTATTGCTTTACATGGTCTTTCTTCATAAGGTTTGTAAGTCGATTCTTTCTTTCAGCCATGTTATTACCTTTGTTTCAAAAATATTCATTCCCGTTATTTTTTGTTTGATTTGGTAAAGCATTGTTGAGTTTTGTAGCCTAGAATTATTATATTATAATTTAATCTTACTCATTATTATATTAATTTAATGTTACGTCCGTGTGCTTTGACGTATTTATGGATTAACATTTTTTTATGGTATTTTGTAATGTTTTAATATAAATTATATTAGTTTTACAAGAATGTCCCCAAGAAGTAATTCCATATGGGATAGTGGATTCAGCCAAAGAAAAGTAGATTAATTAAAAACTGTAATGTTTATTATGAATCTATTAATTAATTTGAACTTAGAATCATCGTTCAATAAATCAATTCCTTTAGGACTTTAGGCTAACTGGTACAAACACACACTACTGGCATATTTTGTTGTCTCTTCTACCCCTCTTGAGACTATGGCATAAAATTTTTGCTGGGTTCTCCCCCTTACAGTTTTATTCAGTTAGCAGGTGTTCAATCTCCCTATAACGAATAACATTAAATGGTTTGAAAGTATAACCCGATTTCGATCAAAATTTCTGCCCCGGTTTCTTGTTGTCGTTCAAATTATTGGTCAAAAAATGAGTCTCGTATCATTAAAAAAAATAATGTATTTATGTATTAGCCTGCATAAATACAGCAAAGTTTTCACTCTACTAATAGCTCATGCTGTTGGATAGAAAGTAGTTACCTTAACCTAGAATTTTAGAAGAAAAATCTCTGCAAATTACAATACATATGAGGCGCGCGAGTTGTATTTTATAAATGTGTGTATTTTACAAAGTTTAGCGACAGAGAGTGAAGGAGGGAGGGAGTGGTGTTCGAGGAAAGGGGGAGGGGGAGGGAAATACGGGAAGGGAGTGGGATTCGTGGGATGGAGGGATGCAGAAAGGAAGGGAAGGGAACGCGGGAGAGGACAATATAGTTTAGGGTTCTTACATAGTATTATTTATTGGTACACTTCAGAATAACCAATCCTTCATTTTGAGTGAATCTTTATACGGTAAACTCTTGTACAAGGAATCAGACAGCATAACATGTTGACCTCGGATCTCACCATTCGAGTGTTTTTGCTGATTATTTTATATTATATTATAAACAAATTCATATCACAACAGGGAAAAAATGTGAACATGGAACATGACAAAAAATCATCATCATCATCATCTGTGGCTCTACAACCCAGGTCGGGTCTTGGCCTCCAGCAGAGCCTGCCTCCATGACTGTCGGTGTTGTGCTGCGTTGCGCCAGTTTCGGATGCCGATGGTGCTTGCATCCTTCACCACTCCATCCAGCCATCGAAGCTTTGGTCTTCCAACTCTTCTCCGACCCCCAGGTGCACCATCCATAATTCGCTTTGGAATATCTCCTTCGCTCATTCTCTGGATATGTCCAGCCCACCTGAGTCTTCCAGTTTTGATTTCCTTGGAGATATTAGGGTCCTCGTAAAGATCGTATAGCTCCTGGTTGTATCTGATACGCCATTCTCCATTATCACAGACTGGGCCGTAAATCCTTCGCAGCACCTTCCTTTCAAAACTTTCTAGGGCTCCTTCATCACCCTTACTGATTGTCCAGCATTCCGAACCATACATAAGAACAGGTCGTATAAGGGTCTTGTAAAGCAGGACTTTAGTTCTTCTGGTAAGGTGGCGAGATTTCATATGCTTCTGTAGCCCAAAGTAGTATCGATTTGCAGCTACTATTCTTCTTTTGATTTCGCTGGATACATTGTTGTCATTTGTCACCATAGTACCGAGATATACAAACTCGTTGACAGTTTCAAATGTATAATTATCTATCTGTATACTTGGTGGTTTCTGGCGTCCATGTACGGGCATATATTTTGTCTTCCCCTCGTTGATGACCAATCCCATGTTCCTTGCCGACGTAGCTAAGCTTTTAAACGCCGATTTTAGTTCATATTCTGAGCGTGCGATGATATTAAAGGAGCTGAACAGACTTGTTATCATTGAAACATAATAATCCGATTCAAATTCTTTCGGATAAATCCTAGATTTCGATTCATCGTTCAAACTTGAATATTTTGTTGGTGAGTACTTTATTTATAAACTCGAGAAAGAACTGTGTTTTGTAATAATTCACACTGCGACGAAAACATGGGAAGGAGGAATGATTATTATTTAGTGTATTTATGAGATCAGATTGACTTTATTTGTAAGCATTATTTATTTATAATTTTATAGCAATAAAATGAATATTTCTTTATGTTATCATAGAGTATAGAGTATAAACATTTACAAATGCATATGATAGAAACGATATTTTGTTTAAAAATGCCATTTTTACGTGAGTTGGTGGAAATTATCATACATTACCATTTTTTATTATTTTGCTGCAATAGGGTTGGCACAGCATCTGCTCTTCTTTTTTCTAATTATTTGAAATGTCACTTCTCCTTCCCTCCCCCCCCACTTCTTTCTACCACGCAAGCACTCCCTAAGAAATGTGTAGTTGTATGCAATATATTCTCATATGTTATCCCATGAAAAGTGTCAATAGTAGGTACCTACTGAACAGAAAATCACCAGATCCATGATCACTGATGTCACCATTTTAAACCTAAGACCTTCCGACTTCTATATCCTCATTCTTGTTCGGTTGACCGACAGTTGATCCCCCGACAATTGGACCCCCGAAATGATGTTTATTATGAAATTATATTTTTTTGTGCATTATTTACCAATTTCAAAACTGAACATAAATACCTTTAATTAAAAGTTGTCATGGATATCAAACGAATTTATTTACAGTGCATAGTATTTGTACGTATACGCTGATATTATAATACCTTTAATTAAAAGTTGTCATGGATATCAAACGAATTTATTTACAGTGCATAGTATTTGTACGTATACGCTGATATTATACAGTATATGTATAGACAAGTAGTTTTTTCCTAGATCCATTTTAATGAAAGAATGTATTATTATTTTATTATTCGGCGGTACATCCACTCTGCACATCCCCACACCACTTAGTTATATTTTGTGTAAGTAGGTATACCTAACGTGACCATTTATTTTTCCCTCCAAACCGGTACTTTATAATAATATTAAATTTGGACAATTTGTAC
Source organism: Limnephilus marmoratus (assembly GCA_917880885.1). Lineage (NCBI taxonomy): Eukaryota > Metazoa > Arthropoda > Insecta > Trichoptera > Limnephilidae > Limnephilus > Limnephilus marmoratus. The sequence goes on along the minus strand of OU862914.1, from coordinate 49,945,914 downwards.
AGCGCGGTTTTCGCGAAAAACTTGTCCAAAAGAGGCTAGATTACAATTCATCTTGGAGCTACCAATCGATTGGAATTTTAGACCCTTGTTCAAAATTTGAAGAGTTTTTTTTACTAATAAACGAAATAAAACAATGTTTCTCTCGCAAAAATAAAGTTGGTTGTTTTCAGGTGGAAAAAATATAATAAGCAGTAATTGTTGAATGAAACACTAGCATATATTGAATCATTTTGGCGGGTACAAGATAAGCCGCCATAGCTCAGTGGTCAGAGCATTCGACCGGCAATCGAGAGGACACGGGTTCAAGTCCCGTTGGCGTCATGTATCTTTTCTCGGAAGATTTTTCAATGTGGATGAGTGTTTCAGGCTGATAATTATTGCTTATAATAATTGTTACCCTTTGTGCTATGCATAAAAAATCTTGTCTTAAAAACGTTAGTTTTACAATTAAAAATAATAATTAATATTTGACAAGTTTAAGTATTTCCCCAATAAATGAAGACATAATTTGTCTCGACGCCACCTAGCGAGGGATTTAACACTAACAATGTTTCTCTCGCAAAAATAAAGTTGGTTGTTTTCAGGTGGAAAAAATATAATAAGCAGTAATTGTTGAATGAAACACTAGCATATATTGAATCATTTTGGCGGGTACAAGATAAGCCGCCATAGCTCAGTGGTCAGAGCATTCGACCGGCAATCGAGAGGACACGGGTTCAAGTCCCGTTGGCGTCATGTATCTTTTCTCGGAAGATTTTTCAATGTGGATGAGTGTTTCAGGCTGATAATTATTGCTTATAATAATTGTTAAATAAAACAATATTATGTTACAGTAAAAATGTTTTTGACTAAAATATAAAGCATGGATCAACTCGTCTTGCGGCTACCAAGCGCATTATGGAAATTCTAGCCCCTTAATAAATAAAATAAAATATCTTTTAAACTCATTCGTTTTAGGAGCCTCACACTTTCATGTAATTGACAAGTAAAGATAGTAATGTTTCTTTTTCATGTCATATTAGGGTTCGCTATTTTATATATTTATGTATTTCATCATTATCGGTAGGTTTGTGTAGGCGCACAAATCGCATATGAGCTCTTAAATATTATTTCATAGTATCTACATAATTCAGGATTAATAAGCCAGGATTCTTATTTGCGCGACTTTTAATTATTTTTATAAATTATACTATACTACTACTTCTAGTGTCTTTCTTTTCGAAAACGGGACATTTTGGCGCCCCGAAGCTATGTTCGGGGACACCGGGACACGCAGCCTGAAAACGGGACTGTCCCGGTGAAAACGGGACGTCTGGTCACGTTAGGTATACCATATTTTCCCTAAACCGACTGCATATTGTAAATAATTTTGCCGGTCGGCTACCTGTCTGGGATGAACTGCCATTTTTTTTATTTTTTTTTTTATTAGTATCTATAGCAAAATTTGTACATAATGTATTTATAAATTATATTATATTAAGGTATTATAAAGTACATTTTTTTTCACAGTCCTCCTCACTAGGGTTTCCTGTTCTGAGGCGGCCTGTAGTTTTTCCACATTTGTATTTAGTATCCAGTTGTCTTTACATGGTCTTCAGTATGTTTGATAGTTCATTTTCACTTCGTTCTCTCAACCATATTTTTACTTTTGTTTTAAATTTATTTATTTCTGTTATTTTTTTGTTTGAGTTGGTAGAGCGTTGTATAGTTTTCTCGCATTGAATTTCATATTTCTTTGTCCAAAAGATGTTTTCAAACTGGCTGTAGCTAGAATATTTTGGTTTATTGCCCTGGTTGTGTATCTATGTTGGACAGTGGAGTATTCTGATATGTTTTTTTTTAATTTTAAATAAAATATTTTTTGCATAAAGTTTTTGTATGTTGTAGACTTGAATGCTTTGAAACAATTCTTCTGTCGGAGTTCTAACCGGTAATTTCAAAATTGTCTTTAGTACTCCTTTTTGAGCTATATTGAGCCGGTCCATGTGAGTGCTCAAGGCAGATCCCCATCCAGTTATCCCGTACGCTATTTGTGATTGACATAAAGCGTAGTACACTTTCTTAATGTCGTTTATGTTGAGGATGTTACGGATGGCTCTAAAGAAGTAAATGTACCTGGTGATTTTTTTTGTGATTACTTCAATGTGTGCGTTCCATCGGAGATTATCATCAATTTCAATACCAAGATATTTGATACTTTTGGAGTGTGCTATGGTAGGACAGTGGCATGATAAGCCTTGATTTTGATAGTTTTCTTGGCATGTATGTAATTTGAGATTAAAGTCATCCTCTGGCTGTCCTCTGGCTGTTATAGAAAATGTCAGATATTTTGTTTTATTGACATTAAGTGTAAGGGAATTTCTCTTAAGCCAGTTTTGCAGTAGACCAAGTCCATGTTCCGCTTCTTTGTAGGTACTTCTCCAATCTTTTTCGTTGAATACAATTACTGTATCGTCAGCAAAGCTTATGATTTTTCCTCTCGTTCCATTGAATCGATATATTTGATCTCACTCTGGGCAAACAAACATGCCCAAAACTCTCATCGGATTTTTTTTTACTTTTCCTCATTTTTTCTGTAACTAATGGGTTTAAAAAAATCGAGTGCAGTTAACGAGTGCGGTAGAAGCGAAACTTTAACAAAACAATCTCAAACTGTGAAGAACCAAGGAGCCTTGAAAAGTGAGGTCATAATCAAAGCAGCCAATGAGTATGATATCTCAACCAATAGGAGCCTTGATAGGAGTTTTATGCGTCGCAGGTGCTGTATGCGTCATTTCCCTTTCATCCGAATACCTAATCACAACGGGGCTATAGAAATTTCACTTCAAAAACCTTCTTGGAGCCGGGTGAACAGCTGATATTATTTCTTTAGAAATCGATTATTTTTCAAATTTGACTTAAAAAAAAAACCCTATTTTTGAATCGATTTACCTTCTCGAAAACGAAAGCTCAAACCAAAAAAAGCTATTCCATAAAATCGACCTTAAGTGTGACGTAGATTTTCCAATTTTTCCTCTTTACTATTATTTCCGGACACCTTGTGGGTGTAATGAATTAACTTGGTTTTTACATAAAAATTCTAGTTATGTTAAAAATGTAAAAAATAGACAATACGTACTTGTTCTCATTTTTGGGTGGAGTTCGGTTCAAATTTTCTTCATCTGGCAACCCTGGTTTTGTGAAGATATTCAATTTACTATTTAATGTCTACTTTTAACTATCTCGAGACCATTCCAATTTGCAGTAACACTTTGTTTTATTTCGTACTTAAACTGCGTACAGTACCAACACCTACAATTTACTTTTCCTAATTGGTAAAATAATTAATATACACGTCGAAGCATACGAGATGAGTAAACTTGCCTACCTAATTGAGCACCAGAGGCGTGTGGCGAAATGGTTTTCTATTTTCAACAATAAAATTATGGTACAATATTTGAACAAAAATTACTGAAATAATAATCTTCCTCGTAAATCTATATATAAATATATAAAATTCTCGTGTCACGGTGTTTGTTACCATACTCCTCCGAAACGGCTGGACCAATTTTGATGAAATTTTGTGTGCTTATCTGGTAGGTTTGAGAATCGACCAACATCTATTTTCATACCCCTAAAAGTAAAGGGTGTTCCACTCCGAAGAAAATTATTTTCCCCATACATTTTGTATGCAACGAATTCTCCTATTTTGAAAGAACTGCAGCAATATTGTAAGGGGTATAATATTGAACTGTCAACCAGTGGACGGGGGGAGAGGGGGGAGGGGTAGGGGGGAGGGGGATGGGGGGGGAGGAGGGAGTGGGGAGGGGGGGAGGGGTGAGGGGGGAGGTGGGAAGGAGGGGTAGGGGGAGGGGGGGGGAGGGGGGAGAGGGGAAAGGAACTCAGGAAGGGGGGTTAGCGGGACGGGGGAAGGGGAGAAGTGGAGTGGGGAGAGGGAGAGGGAACGCGAGAGGGGAAAGGATACGCAGGGAGAAACAATTTAGATCATGGTATGGTATACGCAGGGAGAAACAATTTAGATCAATTCAGCTAATAAGTTGACAACAGTTTTTGATTCTGAGGCGGTACGAAGTTCGCCGGATCAGCTAGTAAAGATATATAAGTATGCGGTACGCATCAGAACGTATCTAACACTCCAGAATATTACTGAGCCAATCGCAAACAAAATAATCGCAATGACAAGAGCAAGTCATTTTTGACAAAATTAAAGCATTTCACAATAGGAGAAACCTCTGCATGATCTAGATTTCTAGATATCTAAAAATAAATAGCGCATCTACCCTAAAACCGTCATTTATTTATATTTTTTTTCAATTACAATTTTTTTCAATTACCAATTCTGCCATTGCCACCTAAGGGCAAGGTGGCAATGGCGGAATTGGTAAACGCGCACGTCCCAGTTAGACGAGAGGTTCTGGGTTCAAGTCCCAGGTGCATTATCTTTTTCTTTATCTTTATCTTGTTCTTGTTTTTCTTTTTTCTTCTTCTTCAATGATATTTTACATTGATGGGAATAACCTTCAAAAGTTATAAAAAGAGAGTTTTTCTTATAAAAAATTGTATTACACTAGTTTAATTTAGGTGTTCTAATAAATATTTGTTATAGGTGTCTACATATATTTAACCTACTAGTATATTGTATTTAAAGTAATCATATAAATATTATTTATTCAAAATAATCTACTGGTGGCCCCACAACATCAAGCACACACACGCTTCTTAGCAAACCTGGGTTGCGTGGTCCCAAAAAACTCAAACTTCTTTCGCTCAACGACAATTCTGGTATATCGCTCCTAAAATGTATAAATAAATCTCTCTTTAAATCCCGTATCAATCATTGGATATTTGAAAAGGGAAGAGATTTCTTCAACAACACATGAGAGCTTAATATTACAATAAAAAACAAATAATATTAATATTAATTAAAAAAAATATTACAAATTTAATTAATCAATTACTTTAACTTAATATTGCATTTTAAAAAAATCAAAGAAAAAATTACTTTCTCTAACACTCTTTCCAATTTCTTTCATAGAACGAATATCAAAAATGACTACAAACATGTACTCTCGTGCAGAAGATTACTTACCAAATTTTATTTCTATTTTTATTTCAAGAAGAATAATGCTCACCAATGTTTATTTCATCTTCTTTAAATTTTCTTTATTTCTTAGATAACTTGCAATTCTTATATTTTAATCTGTTTTTAGTTTTATTTATCCCTAAATTTTTTTCTTTTCTCTTCTTATATTTTATAATCTGTTTTTTTTTTATAAAATTATATTACATATATGACTACCACAACACGGGCAATAGCCTAGTATGGTAGTCAAAAATGTCCTAAAATGTAACATTTAATCATTTATGAAATAATTAAAAAAAAAAAAAAAAAAGTTTGATTTCACTTTGGCGAGTCAACTGCATATTTTCTTTTTAAATTGCATTTAGTGTTTAGAATTTTTCCTTCATGGGTACCTATTATAAATTATAATTAATAATAATTTTTATAATTACTTAATATAATTTAATAATTTAACATTTTTTTTCTAAGAAAAATTACTGATAATGAAAAAAAAATTAATAAAATAAAAAACCCAAGTCGCACGCAAATAACTTAAATTTAAAAAGAAAGACGAACATTCCAGGGTTACGAATAACCCAACAATTTTTAAAAATCTCCTATGATTTAATTAAAAAGAAAGATATACATTCCCGGGATACGAATAACAAATCTCCGGAAAATCTACTACTACCACCACACTAAGCGGAAAATGTTGTTTGTGACGTGATGGAGGAATTAGCCAGCCGAGGAATCGAACACGCGACGCCCGAGTGGTACCCAGACCCGATGCCCACTCAGCCACTGACTATGTTAGAATTATTATAAACAACGATGATTATAATACCTAATGTTATGTAAATTGATTACCCTATAAATATTACTGTGTTGTGATTTTGACACTACTCTAAACAATGTTTTAATTTCATTTGACTATTCTTGGTACAAGATAAAAAATTAAAATGACAATGATGGAACCACTCTGCTGGTATAATTCGATCCGAAATAGCGCACACAGCAGCACTTAACCAGTTGATCTAATTTGTGCATACTAACCAGGTAAACGTATCCCTTACCCATCTTCAGTTTATTAAGTGCTTGCTTCCAACGAATTAAACAGGACGCACAATAACATGTTGTATCAGGAAGGTACCTAACTGAATGCTGAATGCTCCCAGTGAAAGCATTTAACCCTTTTTAAACTGAATTAAAACTGGAAACTGTAAGAAATATTTTATGCTTGATAACACTATGCATACATTTATTAAACAAATTTTGGTGTAGAAAAAAATCTAGTAGTTGTGATATCTCGCTAAAAATTCTGGATCCAAAAGACCATATAAAAATTGTGAAACCTCCCAAATGAGCATATTATTAATAGGGGGTCGAAATATTTTTGGTGTTCGCTGCATGACATTTTGGACGAGGATTTCATCGTCACTATCATCGTCTTCTGTAAAATTAATCATGATTAATAATCAATGTTGAAGTTTGCAATTTTCCTTAACTCTATTCAACAAAACTGTCAAATATGTCAAAATGGCGGAGTTTCTTAACCCCAGGGGTTCAGTGAGTCAGTCTCGCGGGTTCGGCGGAGGTCAAGACACACCCTCGACTCATACGATTCTGTTTGGTTTCTAATTAAGAATGGTTCGGTGAATGCGCATATGAAACTTGTGGGGGTCAGTACCTCCAACAAGGTTAAGAACCAGTGGTCTTGAGCAAGTGTGGTTTTTCGGAAAGTAAAGGCAAAAGTTAAAAGTGCCGTAAATTTGGCGATTAAATTGATCGAAAACGCATTGTTGTGATATTTATTATTTAACTGTAGCAATTTCTTACTCTTAATTTTTACTCTAGCAACCGTTGAAACCGGAGAGCCTAGACCTCAAAGGCCGTGTACGACAAACAAACACTGTGTAAACACATCATAAAATAAAGAAGAACAAAAAAATACCGCTTGGCTGTGATTCGTGATCCAAGAGTCTGAGGATTCTTCGCTAAAATTTCATATAACAATACTTAGTTTCACCATAATTACGAAATTCAAAAGGAATGGCGATATACGATGTAAGGTAAGTGTAAAAGAGACACACACATAGAGAGAGAGAGCGTGTTGAATGGACTGAAATCAAAATGTATTAAGTCAGTGGCGATATTTGTTTCTATTCACCTAGAAGGTGGATTCCTACCTGGAAGGAATTTCTAGTAAAAATAATTTATGCAATGTTGGAAATCGGCGTTAAACGCAACGTCTCCTCTCAAAATATAAACATGGATCCCGCTAGAACGAGTAAAAATGGAAACAAAGCCAGTATGGACAACAATTGAAAAACGAATACTGCCAATTTTTATTCGTTCTACGTAGAGAGGGAAAAAATCTTAAAATCTGTTTGTTTTAAAAAACACGTGTGGGTCGAAAAGGTTAACTCAACAAAAACAAAACTTTCGTTCGAGAATAATAACACGATGACAATCCACATGACAGGAAGCTGTGCGTCTCGGAACGAAAAGTAAAAAGAAAGCTGTTTTTACCAGGTGCAAGCTTTTTTGCCACAGGTTAACGTACGGTATTTTTTGCCATCGCGCAATTATTAAAAATTATAATCATATTTGTAGTTTTTGTGGGTGCTGTATCATTTGTAAATAGTAATGTACAATTTTCACAAGTTAATTTGGGCGTTTTATGATTTTACAACTTGCAATTTGTTTTGTATGGTGAAGTCATTATCGAGAAACTGTAATTTCAAAAAGGTCGTTAGGTGTTATTAGAATTAATTTGAGTAGGTTCTTTTGGGAACTTGGTTTGAAATTAAGTATTGGTCATCGTTCGTGGTAGAGTTGCTGTTCTGTAACGGGGATACAATTATTCCTGTTTAATAATGTTTTATGAAATCTGGAAAATACGCAAGTTCGTGATATTATGACTGTCTAAATTGGAGTGGTGAACAGATAATTCTACGAAGTAAGGAAAAAATAGCTTTCTTCGGGCATACGACCACGCCTACTATAGGTATTATCTCTTCAATGGTTGTGAAGGACAACAATGGGATTCTTTTGAATACACTTTTCTGACAAATAGAATCAACATTTTAAAAAATTGTAATCAATTAATTTATGAATTTTCGATTTTTACCAGGGATTTTAAATTAGATTCCATGAACCTCTCCGTTCTAGTAGTTGCAACATCTGTCAGATAAGAGATTGGTTTTGAAATCTTCCCGTTTAAGAATCAACTTGTATGGTCAACTTTTAAATATTAAAAGAAAGCTTGGTGTTCTCTCTAAACTGTTTATGTCATCGTATATCTGGCAATAATAGAAAATATGATAGAACGAATTTGAGGACGTCAGGACACGACGTGAGGACACGTCAGCTGGTGGCAGATATAGCACAACATGACTCAACGGCTTTTTACGTTACGTGACAAATATAGAACTTTTCGTGACAAGCGAGATAGACAATCACCTATAACTAATGTCTACGTATAGGTCGTCGATAGATAAACCTAAGAATTAATTAAATGTATCTACGGCTGCGAGGCCTCTTTCGTACGAACCTTAATTTTGGATGTGAGGCCAAAATACCCAACCAAACTTAATTATGTATTTTTTAATCGAAAGTTATATTAAATATCTAGTAGGCATGTGTGCTATTTTATTAATATATTACGCAATTAAATAATTCAATTTTGTTTCATTTTGGGGGCAACTTTGGAAGGTTTTGGAAAAAACAAAAAGTACAGACATAGAGTATTTTCTCCTAACACAGTTAGTAAAAAAATCATAAAAATTCGGTCCAGTTTTTGAGGAGAAAAATGGGGAGTACAAAACCTCGATTTTGATGATTTTATTTAGGTACTTGCTTTTGCCCCCCCCCACTCTACTTCCCCCCCCCCCTCTCCTACCCACCACCTCCTCCCATCCCCCCTCCATCCCCCTCCACCCCTCCCTTCCCCTCCACCTCCCCCTTTTCCCATCCATCCCCATACCCCCTCTCCCCCCCTCCATACCCGTTGCATTCATTTTTCAGCTCGCGTGCCACCTATTGCAATTTTTTATTCAAATTTCATAATGCCAGAGCTCTAAGCTATAGCCTATATTATGCTATTCTGATGTTTGAGCTATATTATTGTAAAGTTTCATTAAAATCCATTCAGTAGTTTTTGCGTGAAAGAGTAACAAACATACATCCATACAAAGTTTCGCCTTTATAATATTAGTAGGATTGTCAGCCTGGGGTGCAATTGTCCCTTTCGCTCAGTATTCGGCGGAGTGAGAGCGACACAGAAACAGTTTGTAAAATACCTAATGTTAAAATTTTCCTAATGTTCAAGGTTTCCTCTTAAATAATGAAATATTGAAATATTTAATGGCCTATCATCATTATCATCATCATCATTACATAGTATAAAATGAAGTCGCTCAAAATGTATGTGCGCGTTAATCTTTTAAACTACGCAACGGATTTTCATGCGGTTTTCACCAATAGATAGAGTAATTCAAGGGGAAGGTTTATATGTATAAAACATCCTTATTATAGTAGAGAAAAGCCGAGAAATTCAAATATTCAATACAGGCAGCGGGCAGCGAAAGCTGGCAAGCGGGTAGTGTGGATTTTATAAATGTCGGGTAATGGCGTTGTGTTTCGTTAGCCACAGCATCGTGTGGCCGGGTCTGCTAGTATTTTATAAAGTAAAGCACAAATAAATAAAGTAGCACATATCCTTACTAGATATTTGATATTTGGCTTCAAATGAAGATTTGTATGAAACGGCCTACACACTACACAGCCGTCCTCCTTTATATTTCCATTCATTCATTACTCTTACTTCTTATTCCACAGATTCTACGTACTCTAACAGGCAGGTGTATGATGTATGCGCATATTTAATTGCTTATTTAACTTTACAATCAGATGATTTAGAATCGGAAGGCGTTATTATTATTATTTATTATTTCATCATCCTGCCATTAGATGCGCTCCTAATAAGTGTTTCTCGCGGATTGGCATAGAAATATGAATATTATTATTCTACAGGCGATGTTTTAATGTTCTTATCGTCGCGATGGATTAAATACATATTGTCAATGAGCATCCGGCGTTTGTTAGTAAAGTTTTAATTGCGTTGATTTTAACATTTAACCATCTTAAGGCCCTGGTTGTGTTCTACTAAGAAAAACACAAAATATAGTGTGTACAGCATCGACCAACAATATTTTTAATAAACGTAAATCTACGGTTGCGTGAAAAAATAAACATACTCGCCTTGAGGTCTAGCGCGAACGATCGATAAAACCCTATATCAATGCGACATTGACTATACCCGTCATCTGTGGTCAGTTATCAATATTTGCGAGCACGGTCAACAATTTATAAGAGATATTCCGACCGACAATTGATTAATTTTAGCGCGGCTTCCATAGTTTCAGATATTTTTCGGTTAACCGTCAATATACGCATATTTTTTAACGATGTCGTTCGTTGGGAAAAATTATTGGCTTATCAATGAACGGAGTTGAACTAACGAAGCTCTTAGAATTGAAAGTAGTCGCATACGCAATCCATAAACGTAATTAATTCATCTAAGATGCGATCGACTTATTCCATTCGATCTTGGAGAAACAAAGTGGTTCAAATATGACTAAAAACCCCTTTAACTAATTATCTGCCTTTTTGTTTTGAAGAGTTTTAATTTTTAATGTACATTTGTTACTTTATACTTTAAATTTTCGGCTACCGGTTTTAACTTTGCTATTGAATGACACGGATGTGTCGAAACCGGTAACAGAAAATTTAAAACAAAGTAACAAATGTACATTGAAAATTAAAACTCTTCAAAACAAAGTGTCTAGAGGCACTTGCGAGCGGCAGCTCCGCGTGGGTGAAGCGCACGGGCGACGTGACCTTCCCGTACCGGGTGTAGCTTCTGACTGGGGGCAGGGCGCGGGTGTGGGTGCGCCGTGCTCTTTTCGCTAGCGGGGGGAGGAATGCTTCCGGTAAACTCGAGTAGAATGCCGGCTTTTTAGGGACTACTTTAAGCAGCCGTTTACTCCGCGAACACCATCCTTTTGCGTAATGTGTACCGTAACGATAGTTAATGCCGAAGATATACAAAAATAATTAACTCCTCTTAAATCTCAAAAAGTACACGCGAAGTGTCAATGTAAGTAAGGTAGGTAAGACCCAGAGGTATGGGATCTTCTTATGTTATCAGTTATCATTTATGTTTTTGTAGTTAATTAGCGAAAAATCAATCGTCCACAATTCAAATTGATTCAGTCCCAATTGAAGCGTAATAATATATTTAAAAAGTTAGATACTATCTCACCAATTTATTTATACGGGTAAAAAATAAATATTGTACAACTAGAGATGCATTATGCAAATGCTGGTCTGGTTATGACGGTGCAAATCAAGTTCTGACACATGCCACGGGCAGATAACGCTGTAAGCTGTCACTCCCAACTAGAATTAATGCCGAAATTAGCACTGGTACAAAACTATGCAGGTTTTTTCAGGTACCCTATCCCATGACTTCTAATGATGTCCCAATGTGTCGTGAAGCGACTGCATAAAAATAAGTTTTAAAAATTATATTTTATAGGAGTGTGCGCCTGCGAGTTATTTTTTGGCCGAGTGGCTAATAAATAGGTACTCAGATTATGTGATCACATTTAGTGCATTTTAATTATAAATAAAGTTGTTGGGGAAGTAAGAAAAACAAAATACATTACTTTGCAAATGATATCAATGACAAACTAAAGTCATTGATTAGTAAGAATAAGTAAAGTTAATGTTGAATTTCTACGTTAGGGAACGTACCCATACTATGTGACCAACTTTTTGCAATTTTTAACCCCCCCCCCCCCCCCCCCGGTGACCTAAAACCTATGGCCGCTGCCGCTCATTTGTACCAAGCGTGACATTTTGAAGACCCCCCCCCCCCGAACAGGTCACGTAGTATGGGTACATTCCCTTATCATCATCGATAATTGCTACATTTTCATTACGAGAAAATCATTCATTTACGTACCTGTATCGTAACCCTTCAGGCCTGGCCCATTTTTTGTCAGAAGGTCAAAATATTTCCGCTCTATAATAAAATCCAAATAAATGGAACATTTCTGAATATATTCGAAAACTAAAAACTGTTTATGAAAGGTGATATAATACGCTTTCAAATTATAGGAATCGATATATACCTACATATAATTTTTAAAGTATAATAAATTGACATGCAAAAATAAAAAAAAGATTTAAAAATGGATCAACTTACATTTCTTGTAACTAAAATTACTGATGACGAAAAAAAATAAAAACACGTACATATTTTATTGGATAAATGTTTAACAAACGTTTTTGTAACCTCATGTATATGTCATTCCATGTAAAAATAATTACTTAATAAAAAAATCCCAAAGTTTCATAATATTTTTTTCTAATTGCGTTCCAGAACTTTGGTTTTATAAAGATCTGCATTTTATTTTATTTGTTGTTAACTTTTATTGAATGTAAAGGGTGTTTTCTTTCTAACACCATCTCTCCCACTTTGATGATAAGGGAAACACAATGTTTTCTATGAGACCTGTATGAGTTGTTCCGAAAACCGAACAAATAGACTAAACTGGTTAAATACTTATTCTTAGTTAGAAATGAATATCTCGACAATTCCCCTGTCACGAAAATAGGAGAGAAACAGAAAATATGTGCCTGATAAAAAATCTTATACTCACGTAGTTTTATTACCTATGCATAATTTCATTAACACCCTGATGACAGACCACCATTTAGTCTCGCGTTTTTAAACAAGTTCTTAAATATTATTTATATTACCTATATTTAGTTTAATATTATAATTAGTTCCATTGTCTAACGACTGTCTACATCTAAACTATTTAGTGAATTTAGTCGTGTACTTGCACTTTGATAGGTGGTCATATAAAATAAAGCACACTGGAGAAAGTGTGGGAAGTTGTAGAAACTGATAGGCAACATAAAAGCCTTGCATAAATACAAAATTCTGATGTCATCTTTTTCACTGTTTTGTGTTTGGCATACTTTGACACCATTGTAAAGAAATGACGTCGCCAATAAATTATACCAAACCTTCGCACTTGTTTTTCTGTTATTATTTAATTTGATTTGAATCAATTATTGTAGTCTAAACTGAGAATCATAGATTTGCACCTATGTCGTTTATTTTAATTATACGTTACATAATAAATTAATATTACTGTTGTTAGTGTTGAAACAGCTTTGGGACTAATCCACTTCTCAAGTTCCTTTTCAATGTATTTTTCTCCCATTTCCTTCTCCTTCCTACAAAGCCCTACTTGGAAGAAGAAAGAAGAAGATGATTACAATTCTACCTATTTGGCCAGTGCGAAATATTATTGCACAATCGTTGTTAAAATACCCACATGGCAGTTGAAATATTGTCGCGCTGCTGTTAACATCAATTTTATTGATTTTCTATCGAAATTCGCGTCCACATAAAATATCTGAAACTGACAGTGTAATTGGATAAATAAAGGTGGATGGAACAGCAGATCACTTTATGGGGTTGTATACAGTTAGAATTTTCAAAAAATCGTAATGTACATATATTTAAGTACACACACAGAAAATTTCAAGTCAATCCGGCGATTATTATCAAAGTAACACGTATATTTTTAAAGGCGTGTCAGAGCGTTTGAAAGTAGGAGGTCAAACTTTAAACGCGTTTTTCTTAAAACTGTGTTTAGTAGGTGACCAAAATTTCTCGGAAACGGCTGAACCGATCAGTCTCAAATTTTAACACAAGCTTCTTAAGTACATTTTTTAGTAATTAAACGAAGACCTGTTCTCACCAATAAATATTTTTTATGAATAATTTAAGTCCAAAATTTTGGTCATAAATCGATTTTTTTTGAGAAGCCGCCATTTTGTGAAAAAAAAAATTTTGCTTGGTCCTACGATTAATTAGAAGATTACGCTTACTTTAACGACATCCGTTTGGTTTTTTTTATCAGTCCAGAGATTTGGTGGTCACCGCAAGATGCCTTTTTTAAGAGGAACTTCTGGGGACCAGCTATAGCAACTTTAAAAATTTTTATTTTTACAAATCAAAAATGTTAAAACACAGTTAAAAGTTACCTACCATAATATGTGCACAAATTTTTACATTCATAAATTTAAGTGTTCTCAGGAAAAATTCTTCAAAAACCGCTTTTTTGGGCCTCCTGACTGTATATAACCACTTAAAAAGTAGGGATTTTACCGTCATATATTCTTGTCCTGTGATATAAAGAAAAACCCAATCAAACGTCAGTCAACTTAAGTTTTACAGTCCGCTTAAGTTTTGCCATCGGGCATTGACATCGGTCGTAACAATTACTATTAGAGTAGCCAGGGACTTACCCCGCATGAAAAGAAATAAACTTGTCCAAATTCCTGAAATACTCTTTTATATTCCGCTGTGCACACCAGGCAACGGAATTAGGTTATTTTTATATGCACATGCGATTCGCTGAGCATGCTTAACATTATGGGCATGAATAAATAAGAGAAATTAATAGGTTAAATTTTTATAAAGAATTTTCAGGCGTGCCATGCAATTTAACAATTGACATCCATTTATCATTTTATGATATTGTCCTACCCTTTTCAGGTAGGTACCGAAAACATTGTATTTCTGAAATATGATCCTCTAAATTTATGATAATAAAGAAAACATGCAATGTAACACACTAAGACTTCATTGTTGACCAGGCATTTGACTTTGTTCCTAAACATAACTAAGGGAAAGTATTTTCCTCATGGCCTCCTGTGTGGAGCTAATGTAAAAAAAACTGACGTTTATTTTATTTTCATTTATGTACATGGTTATGTACACTGGACAAAGTTTATTCCGAGACTTTATATTAAATTGAATACCTACACATATTTTATGTTTTTATTATTTAACTAGCTTTTCCCGCAGCTTCGCTCGCATGGTGTAAGGGGGGTTCCCACTCCGCCTCCTCCACCTCCCCCCGCCCTCTCACCGCCCTCCCCCCACCCTCCCCCCCAATCTCTCCCTCCCCTCCCGCTTTCCATATATTCAATCCTAGTACATTCAGTTTTTAAACAGCCCGCGTGCCCCCTTTTACAATTTTTATTCAAATTTCCATTTTTCATGTTTATTAAATTTGGTATCTAACATAGGTACCTATTTAAAATATCTAAAATTTATGATTCGATTCAAACTATTAGGGGAGTAGGTACCTACTTTAAATAAATTTATCAACTTAAAGATTTTCAAAAATAGAATCCTGATTTAACAATCATTGTTTTGCAAAATGTCATTCTTAAATACGCGAACTGTCAAACGTGCGATAGTCGTTAGGTTTTCTGAAATCCAATTTTCTTAATTTTTCTTTCTATAAAAACCATCCTCGTACTTCAAGGAGTATTCTAAAAAAAGATTTAGCGAAATCGGTTCAGCTGCTCTCGAGATTTGCGCTTAGCAACACATTCAGCGATTCATTTTTATTAATAAGCGTAGATGTTGACCGGTCAGTGGTTGAGTGGGCATCGCGTTTGGGTCACACCCAGGCGTTCCGTATTCGATTCCTCAAGCAATATTTTCGGCTTACTGTGGTGGTAGTAGAAGATTTTCAAATATTGTCGGGTTATTCGTAACCCGGGAATGTTTGTCTTTCTTTAAAAAAAAATACAAAGATTACATAATATATCTACGAAATATAAAAATACCCATCATAAAAAAGATTTATGAATACATGGTGGTGCAAAAGTTGTCACTCAAAGTTCTTTGGCTGTAATTTTTTTGTAAATGAAAAATTTTGGTTCTGCTTTTGGATTGTGTGTATTTGATGTATTATGTCGGCCAAGTGGCCGTCGCCAGAATTTGATGACCATACATGATTTATGGCATTTTCCATCACTGTTTCCAGGACTTTTTTTAATTTTTTTTTTTTAATTTTGATTTTTTTTTATTTATTAAATTACAGAAAAAATTTTGTACAAAAATTTGAGTAGACCCACAAAGCTGTCATATGGCAGCTTGTCTGCAGGTTCTAACAATTTAAACATTCTTAATATAATATCTAAGAAAATATTTGTAAATACATTTATATTTTTAAGGAAACATTAGAATAGATCACATAGTAATATTAGATAATTTAACTTACAACTATAATATATAAGATATTTCAATATACCTTCCTAATAACAAGATATGTAGGCAGCTATATTAAGATATTTAAAGATACATGGAGTTTTCGTTCATTAACCATAGTTTTATCATTTTAGGACATAGTCTCTCATTTTTTTCAAATTTTATGTTTTTATTGATTTTATTGAAAATCACTGGTATTAGATATTCAAGAGTACGGTTTCCATATTTATTTATTATTCGAGGAGTTTTTAGGCCCTTTCAATCTTGTGGTATGTTTGTGTACAAGTAGGTGTTTGTAAGGGCTTTCCCCTATATTATCCATAATAGTAGTGAACCAGTGGAGACCTTTAAAGACCTTTAGAGACTTGCGGCGATAGATTCTCGCATTCTTGATGGATATTCTCTTTAAATCGGGCGATCTTGCCGGCCAGTGCAAATCACCAAAACCCCGTTTTTTCCGCGTTCTTGAGGAGTTCGTGTCTTGTTGACGTGTATTTTGTATCCGTTTACTTCACAAATGTCAAAACAGAACTGACATTTACCGCAATTTGTAAAAATTATGGCATCTTACGATAGGCTGACGACTTTTGCGCCACCTAGTATAATATGAAGTGGGCATTCAAGTTCTGTTTCAACTTCCAGACTGCTAGTTCAAAAGCACCGGAAGGCAGCTATTTCATATATGAAGCTTTAAGGCTGTGTTGTCCGGGTAGTCGCCCTCTGCTAGCAAAGCCTAAAGCGCTTTATACGGTCATAAATGTCCCTCGTATTGTGCAACTTACGACGCAGGAACTCAACAAAACTGGAATGGCGAAACGAATTGTGAATAGTATTACTTAATACTAGTACTTAATTTATATTTTATCTTGTTTTGTACGAACAAACGATCGTATTGTGCGCAGTCTCTGATTATTTGTGTGATGTATTATAACTGCGGCATATCGTCTGTAAAAATGCAGGACCAGAAGAAGAGTTCAACCTCCAAGGTCCATTTTCAAGGAGCACGTCACTATAGCAAAATAAATTCTTGTAAATTTTGAAAATGTATTTATTATTTATTCATTTGGTACAATAATTTTCATTTTATAATATAATTTAATAATTTTGCCATCACTGGGTGTCTTACACGTGCTGAGTCCCCATTTTATAATACTTACAAAAACACAATAAGATGAAATACATAATAAATTTTCAATAAAATATTTAAAGTCGTTAATGGAACAAAATAAAAATTGGATGATATAAAATACATGTGTTTTTTTATGATGGTATTGTGTGTAACGTGTATCTACATGTTTTACTTTTTATGTTATAAAATTTTGGTGATATAATTTTTTTTCTTTAATCCATCTTTTAATTTTTATCCTAAAAAAGGGATAAAAAAATTAGTTAAATAGGTTACGTTAGGTTAGTTTATTTGCTATTTTTTCATAACTTTTAATAATTATTCACAGGGGTGTTGAAATTGCATGATTCTGAGTTGTCATGGAACCATGCTTGTCAGTGGTAGACGATTTCATTATTACCGTTGTGTGTGTATATAATACAATTAATTTACCTAGATCTCTACAACCGAACTCTCTCAACCCATCGCCTCGCCTTGCACCGCAATGGAAGGGGATGGACGTCCGTCCATCCATACCCTTTTCCTTCCCAGAACTTCCTTTCCCTAAAAAGACCCTCCACACAGCATCTCCAAAGACACTCATAGACCCTGAGGATTTTTTTTTCTTCGTAGCATTCTGTGTGGAGCTGTAAAAAAAATTGACAAAAATATATTAAGTAATTTACAACGTTACAACTCCCAAATCTACATTATAAATCAAGAAAATTGTTGCTTCACGAAAACCTTCATACTTTTAGATCTCTCGATTAATTCAGTAACGAAGTGTTTTCAATTAAATGAAATGCTTTTTGGTAGTGAGCGTAGACTATCATGTCGCCTTCGATCTCTAGCCTAGGAGCTTGTAAGCATTACGCCTTGAGTGCTCCCATGGAAAATTGATTCGGAAGATGCCGTGCAAATGGTGCAGCAAGAGGCTGTATTCATATTTCAAGAATTTTATTACAGTACCACCATTTTAAGGAGATGTTAAAGCTAAAATACTTGTGCTGTTCTGGTGCCATGTACACAGACTGTCTGTAGATTTCGGCACTCCAAAGAATGACGAATTTCATTAAAGTATTTCAGTTTTTGGCATGCATTTTGTCTAGTAGGAATTACGTAAGTATCACATCTTGTTTACTACCTAGAAATATGACATTGTCTACGCAATACTAAAAATTTATAAAAATATAATTAACCGTTTAAAAATATGATAAGCAAATAAAGCTACCTCATTCATTCGAAGATTCTTCAAATGCAGTAACAATGTAAAAAAAACATTGTTCAATGCATTTTGCACTAACCTATATACATGTGAAACATGGTGTCACTACCGTACCAGCTCAATAGAACGACTCCGGATCCAATATAATGATGCTTGCAGAATTATATTTGGATACAGAAGATACAGCAGCGCATCTTCAATGTTTACGGAGCTAGGACTACACGGATTCGCCGGTCTGATGAGACACCGGGTCACTGGAGCCAGGATGCGGCTAATGGCTTCCGATAACACAGTGGTGATCGCAGCCTTCCAGCACCAAGCGCCACTCCTGAGCGAGCGCTGGGCCCGAGCTCACTCCAGACCACGTCCTACATTATAATTGATTATTTATTTTATTTCTATTATCGCTTATGTCTTTTATATTTGTTTGTTCTATTTACTTTTTTTTACTTTATCTGTTGTGTAAATATGTACAACTTTATGGGACGTGTGGGATTGCACTATCCTCCCCACATCCTGGAATAAACATTATTATTATTATTAATATTATTCTTAATTATGTATATTTAATTTGTTTTAAAAAAAGCCTTTTGTTGTGTGCCGATATCGTGGAATAAACTTCTTGGCGATGCCGGGTAGTAAAAACATCTACTGTTTAATTTATTGCCCTTTATCAGCTGTGGTGAATGAACACCGGAATTATGTGCAAAATAACCTTTATCCTCTATTCATCCACACGCGTTTTATCAATCCATGTAAAAATGGTTATGTAAAATATTTCTATTCAGTTACATAGACAATATGATGACCATATTATGCGTTTCCGAAGATTTGGCTATTTTTAAACGTACGTGGGAATCGTATGCAGTCATCCGAGTGACGCTTTTAAACCTGGCGCCAAGGCGAGGGGCGGCACGACGCAGGCGCCGGCGTCGGATCGATGCTGCCTGCACCGGCCCAACTACCACCCTCCAACCACCCCCAACCACCCGCACCCCTCCCGGCCTGCCAACTAACAGCCCCTACGTACATTAGTCACGTCGCAGCAGCCACAACAAATGCGTCGGCCGCTTTTCCGTCGCGAAAAACCAACCAAAATCCAATCCTAATTCAGCCGGTTCGATTATTACAAAACATCACCTGATTGGGCGTCAACGCTTCAGATCTCGAGCAAATGGCAAAAAGTACAAAGCTATTGCGTCGCAAAAACTAACTGCACTTTTTTCTACGTGGATGAAATAAATTTGCGACAAGCGACAGTAACCTCGTTGCATCGAACATTCAACAGCACTTGACAGATTTTCTCTTGTATTAATAGTTGTACCGAGGCATTCCGCAATAACACTGCGACAATTCCGATCATTGTGTTTTTGATTTACTGTGTCTAAGTGGACGGGGTCGTTCTATTTCGGTGTTTTGACGGTCATGGAGTAGAGTGTTGTGAGGTGTTGTGCAAGAAAGGGAGAAGTTTGGAGTTTCCAGGTTTGTGGTGCACCCTGTCTACAGGGCCAACCCACCAGCCCACACGATCGAGGGATGGATGATTGCAGTAATCTAATTTATGACGAAACTGGTGATATGGTAAGATACCTTGTGTAACTAAGTAATGAATAACCATAGTACTGTCTGTCATAACCATGATCATTATCTTTTACTGCGCATTAATGCGGCCAACATTTTGAACAACCACTTTTGACTTATCATAATATGATCAACTTGAAACTTTCTGTAGATTCGAGATTGTATTGAATTTGGAGAACAAGCCGAGCCATTATAATATGAATTTCGTTTACAATCTAGCTTTTGATTTTTGATATTGGAAGCACGCTCTGTGCGAATTCGTCTAGTCGTCTAAGAGCACGTATAATAGTTAGGTACCTTTAAATTATTAGTATTATTACTATTATAACTTTCCATTCTATTCTGATATCTATCAATGGCCCATTTTTCGCAACTTAAAGAACGCCGTTAGTTTTATCGTTTGATTGTAAAACTCTTTTTATTGCGACGCTAAAATACACAACAACTCGGATTTACTGCTTAAACTAGATTAAAAACATCATTACTTATTTTGGATACGGGTAAGAATGGCTACTAAGAAGTCGTATGGATTCTGTCTTTTGAAAGTTGTTTAAAAGTAACGAAGCATATCAACAATGTATTAAATTCATTAGTTTTTGACATACTTGTAAATCGTTTAAGATAGATGTTTAACTTTTCATTTGGTTGTTGTTGTTGCCGGCTATTCATTTGGTTGTTTCGAATTTTAATGGAGATTGGTTTTTGGCTGAAGTTGTGCAGAATATCTTTCATCTTACACAATATTTTATCTTATTTTGTATTTATGCTAAGCCAAAAGCAACATTATTATGATTGTAATTCACATTTCCTTTTATAAAGTCTCTCAACCACCCACTGCATTATTACGTGTGGCATCGTTCAAACATGTTAAAAAAGAAAGTATTATTTATACAGTATTGTTGATTGATCAGGATATGTTATGTGAAAGAAGATTTTGTGCAATGTTACTCACTCTCCATAGAGTGTTACACAACATTTAAAAGAAAGAAACAGTAATTATTATTAATTATTATTTTACAAAAGCAGCACCATTTGATCAATTCTACATTATTATGCAAGCAGGACTTTTGTGAGGCGTACCGTCGTTTATTGGATAACCAACACCTCGGCCATAGGTCACCTTAAGTGATTCGCTACGTTTGGTGACTTAGAAGGGATGCCCGGGTCCCGGGTTATACCCTTTTGACCTCTCCAGTCGAATTCTCTCGACCCATCGCCTTGCACCGCAGTTAGAGGGATGGATTCGTATGTCAGTCACTCTTGGACACTCTGACCCCCAGATTCCTACCCACCCCTCGTATCATTTTCCTTCTCAGAACTTCCTCTAATTCCTTTCCATAAAAATTCTCTTCACGTAGCATCCCCTAAGATGACGTAGCCCCGAGAAAATTATTTTCCTCAGGGCCTCCTGTTTGCAGCTAAATTAAAAAAATGACTTTTTATATTACAAATCCTCAGGCTTTTTTGTGAATATCACACAAGAGTCCCAACGACCGAGCTAGTTGGACTATGTATGGCATTCGCATTCCCAATTGGGATATTTTGAAATAGGGTGATGAAGTTTGGGAAGTTTGGAAGACAAATCTAAAGTCATTTCACCCAAAGCTTCAATGGTGGTCTTTCAACATGACAATACTGAGAATATTTACCTGCACGGTACAATTTCGTTTTCATTCATGTATTGACGTTTTTACGCGACCATTTTTAGTATGTAGAATGATTTGATCAATTTATTGATGTCGAATTTGTCAATTTGTGAAAATATAACACAAACAAGTTAATCTTCAATTCATGACATTCATAATATTATTTAGTAGAATAAATCTATAGTAGTTCTCTACATTCCTATGACGAAATGTATATGTCTTGTCTGGCGCGTACTTGCGCAAATTTTCAGCATTGCTGGAATCTTCATTGATTACACAACAAGCGACTACCCCTAGTTTAAGGCTGTTGGGAGAATTCAAGGGTAAGATTTAGCTTTCAGTACGCGGCTTTCAGTGGGGCGCGGAAACCCCTCGAATTTGTCAATCAATCAAAACGTAAATAAACGCTTTAAAATGTTTGTACAGCCCTGTGATCGGCGTTTTATAACCTTGTTCGTCGTAGGTTGTACATTTTCTTATAAATGTGCTCCTGAAAAGTACAGAATAATTTGGAATCTAGTTAAGCTCAAATTACTGAAACTCAATTTTTTCCATCATTTTATCAATATTTAATAAATTTTCTTTAACCTTTTTCATTTATTCATCATCCTTTCTCTTTTCAATCATTTGCACAATTAGCCTCCGTGGTCGAGAGGTGAGACTCTCAACTCGTTATCCGGAGGTCGCGGGTTCGTACCCGCCGTGTGTAAATAAATTTTATTTGATTAATTTTTATTATTTCACTATTAATTAATTAAAAATAACACAAAGTGTATTTGCGGCACGTTCCAGAGTGGAAAATACTCTCAGTATCACCGTGTTGTAAGACCATTCAGAATTGAAACGTTGCTTGAAATGGCTTTAGTCGTGTTTACTGACCAGATCTGAATAGCCAGCTACTTTCCCATCTTCCTCTTCCCCATCTCCTTCCCCTCCCCTTTATCTCAGACTCACAATTTATTCATAGTCTCACTGGCTCCAGAGGGGGAGCAGTTGGGACTCTTGTGCGGTATTCAAATTAAAAAAAACTTTCGTGAAGCATGTATTTCAGTTAGGTTGTGCGCTTAATTTTTTGCACATCGGTATTAAACAATATAAAAACAGCTAACAATAAAAATGTATGTTATTTTATTTTATTTTTATTTTTTATTATTATTGTACAACAGAATAATTCCAATAACAGTACAATTTAGTTACCCTATTAGCATTTAGGCAAGTGACTCTTCAATAATATTTTTAAGGCATATAAAGAACAGTCACTTATATCCAAATGGTTTGCAATTTCATTTAACAGCACCACTCCCCTCGTAACGCTATGCTTTGCCAAGACGTCTGTTCTGCCGTTCGGTACTTTAAATAAGTCATGATGTCTACTTCGGCTATAGTGGTCTGGTACATATAAATCATAGCATCCCAAGAGAAATGGGCTATCGATGAAATTGTTCCAAATTTTGAATGACAGAATAGCAAGACTTGCTTTCCGTCTAGTTTCTAGACTCACAGAATCAGTTTCCTCAAGTAAGTCAATATGGTGCATGAACCTTAGATATGTTCCATAATTCCGTGTATAAACATACCTGAGGATTTTTTTCTGGATTTGCTCTAACATATCAATGTACTTCTGGTGGTACGGTGCCCAAACATCGCTCGCGTACTCCAGCTACGTTGCTATTATTGTCTTTCACAGACTGTGTGTGTTTTGTATGATACTTTTATTATGGGAGACTGCCTCTTTATCTGTAAATCGAATGGATTAGCATCAATTTTCTCAAATTCGCGTTTATCTTACAAAATATACGTAAATTTAAACCATGATACCTTATTCAGATGCGCCACTGAAGTCAATAAAATTGTCCGATCTCATAAATGTTGAATATAAATGTTACTATTTGAGGCAATAAAGCTATTTTATACCCTGTTCGCTCATTTGCCGTCTTATGGCTTATATCTTGTTGTTATTTCTTGGATATTTTTACCCTGAATGGCGAGAGATCTTATCCAATATAACGCTTTTTTTTCTTTACTGTATCTCTTCTCGTTCCCCTTATTCTGAATCGCAACTACCGAGTCTCTACCACAGATGTCGCCTAGTAAAATACAATTCTCGAACTTTCAGCAGTAGGCAGTAGGTAGTCTATGTCTACATATTATCGTCTTAGTCCTAGATTCGTGTTCGCCGGGGAAACCTTCTTCGAGCGAGTTATTGATTTTTTTCGACCATTCATTGGTTTTTACGTGGCCACCTTTTTTACTGTTTTGCTGATTGTGTTATAAAGGGTTTTTGATGATATAAAGGGTTTTATGTGAAGGGAATAATTTATTATTAATTTTATCAACCCAAAATAATTTTGTGACAATAATGAGCGAGAAAGAATACATTGTGTGTTCGCTTATTTGCCAATATATATTTTTTCATTGCCGCCTTTTTAAACGACTTCGAAAAGGAGGAGGTTCTCAATTCAACTGTATTTTTTTTTTTTTTTTATGTTTTTACCTCAGAACTTTCGACTAGGTGAACCGATATTGATGGTTCTTTTTTTATTTGAAAGCTGGTGCTTCCCGTGTGGTCCCATTTTAATTTGGCCCAGTTCTGACAATGGCATCCATTAGAAAATCATATAATTTGCATCAAGTATGTGCGCGACAAATGGACGAATAACTCAATATCACGCCAACCGATTTCGATCATTGTTTTTTTTATTGGAAAGGATGTACTTCAAGGGTAGTTTGATGAGAGTTTGGTTAGGTTCTGATTATGGGATCCATGACAAAGTAATGGAACTCTCCAATTCTTAAGAGCAAATTTACGATACTCGGCCGAATCTTAATCGAATTAGTTAGTATACTTCAGATTTCTTACAATCAAACTGATTGATCAGTTTTGTAAGATTTAAGTAAGAGAAATTATTGTACAATTAATAACTAAATAAACATATTAAAAAAAAAAAAAAGATTCACTGAAAAACAAAAAATAAACAAAAATTTTAACAAAAAAAAAAACGACTTCTAAAAATGCACTAAAAAGTAAAAAAAATAATTTCGTATTCTTCTACAACTTAACAATGAACTTAATTTTTCTACTCATCAATATGTAGGTACGATTGTTATTTTTGGAGTCGATGTCAGCCAAGGTACCGGCCCGGCGTGTTCACAAGTCGCGCGTGCGACACAAGCACATCTCATCTATAACTATGTATGAAGTTACAAACCTACCTTGGCTGCCACCGACTCCAAAAATAACAATCGTACCTACATATTGATGTGTAGAAAAAGTAAGTTCATTATTAAGTTGTAGAAGAATACGAAATTATTTTTTTACTTTTTAGTGCATTTTTTTAAGTCGTTTTTTTGTTTTGTTAAAATTTTTGTTTATTTATTTCAATTGTTTGATATGATATTTTTTTAAATTGTAAAATGGGGGCCTCAGCACTCACTGGATAGCAGTATCCATTGAGGCACAAATTTTCGTAAAATATTTGAAAATACATAATATTATTTTTTTTACATTAGCTCCACACAGGACGCCCTGAGGAAAATAATTTCCCTCAAGGCCTATGTCATCTTTGGGGATGCTGTGTGGAGGGTCTTTTTAGGAAAGTGAGGAAGGTGAGGAAGTTTTGGGAAGAAAAAGGGTAATAGGGATGGGTAGGAACCTGGGGGTCAATACGTCCAGGAATGACGGACGTATGAATCCATCTCTCCCACTGCGTGCAAGGCGATGTTCCGAAGAGCACGGCTAGAGAAGTCAAAGGGACTCCCGCAACCTCTCTCTCACGATCCGGCCTGCCATGCAGCTGGTTGGCAGACGCATCCGCCGCCAAGACCCGGACAAACTTCACCCCATGAACCCGGGCACCCCTGCTTAGTCACCGAACGTAACGAACCCCTTGGGGTGACCTATGGCAGAGGTGTTGGTTATCCAATAAATGGTTCCCGGGGCGGCGGTACCCATACCCGCCTACCAAATTGATACTTTGACGGTTGTCAAGAGTGCTTTCACATGTACGCCTCATACGTCATACGTATGTCTGGTAATGTTACATTGTCTTTTAAACAAGCTTATGGGTCCGAGTGTAATTCACTCGTTGTAATGTCGAGTAACTTTTGACGTAAGATGACAAGAATATGCAACTCTAGATTTCAGTTGCATGTATCTTGTACATACGTAAATCACCGTGCAGAATTGTGGGATCGAGTACCTTGAAGGATTTGAGTTTATTTTATTTATTTATTATTTATTAACGGACTTACGTCCAATTTACAACAAAGTATCATGAAATTTGGAAATGTACATTGTAAGGATAAAGGATGGTACTTGAAAGTAATTACAAACAGAAAATATAAGAAAATAGAAGTGTCAAGTCAACTTTGCAAAAATTAGAGTAAATATAAAATATCTTCAATTGTTTAAGGCGCTACAGAAATCAACCAAAAAAATCAAGGTCTTGACGTGAGTTGACCATTGTACACATTCTGGAGAGTGAAGAATTATAACCATAATTAGTCGAGTGCTGATTGAGGAAGAGCAGGTCTTTATTTCTGAGTCTACGAGAAGGTATATTGAATGTGATGAGTTGTAGTAATGTAGGTGAATCGATTATACAGTCAATAATTTTGAAGAAACAAATGAGATCAGATTTTTTCCGACGGTCTTCTAAAGGAGAAAAGTTTAGAGTTTGTTCAATTGCCTCGCTCTAATCCTAGCCTCCTGGCAATCCAATCAATGTTAAAAACTGTTTGGATTCATTTTATATTCATTGTAGCCAGAAAGACACTAATACAAATATCGAAGAAATAAAAACCCAAACTCATAAGCTTTCCAAGGCAATATCCGGCGTTCTTTAGCAGAGTTTCCTTTCAGAAATGAATATACGATTTAAAATCTTCTTCCACGAGTATTTTTATTCAAGTTGCTTAATTTTTAAAACTAACGAAATACAATCATGGCTTGTTATTTTCATGTTTGTTTCTCTTGTAAAAAAAAATATTAGTTGAACACTTTTTTGTATTTTCATTTAGGAAAGTTTCCAGACAAATATTTTTTCCTTAAAAGCATCTTAGTCAATAAATGGCACAATGCAAAAGGAAAGATGAATGTTCTAAGAACAAGAAGATAGTTACATAGAGATGACCTAAATGACCTGTCTGCAGACAGTTGACCTCTTCTTATATATTTCCCTGGAACATCTTCCGCATTGATTTTACAATAATTGATTTTTTGGCTGTTTGAATTCAGAATTAATATGATATATGTAAGCAGTTCACCTCCACGACTATTGTACTTCTCGGCACGGATAGGCAGAGAGGACGGACCACCAAACAACTCGGTCTTGGCACACACTCCTTGCCTCGTTTACATTTATACTTCGTCTCATACATGCTCTTCTATTATTATATTGACTCTTTATATGGCCCGACTCAAGTATCTGATTCACTTTGTCGTGCAATGTCTTTCTTGGGCGTCCTCGACTTCTTCTAACATTATTTCCCTTTTTAAATAAACCCGTATGACCGTAAATTATAATGACGTCTTGATAAACGGTATTATTTGTCGTCTCTCGCTGATTTAAAAACAATAAAATTTTAGTAAATCGATTATTTCAAGAGTCCACAATTATTTAATGGCTATTTTATACTTCGTTTTCCAAATCTTTTGCTAAAATATACATAAAATACCTAGTTCACATTTTCCCATCCATCGTTAATTTGCCTGAAATTACGGGTCAAACAAACTTCACGCCAAATGACATGGCCTTCTAATCATTACAAAAGTCATCACATTACTATCTACCGGAACATCGCACCAGAAACTTTAATCAACCTTTTAACTCGATAGAATAATTCACTTTCAAGGTCTGAAATTCTACAAACCAAAGGCATAGCATGAAATAAAAATCAATAAAACATTTCACTTACAAAGCATACCGTAATAATGGTATGCTAATGATTCAAAATTATGCAACAATGATTGTAAATTTAATACTGGGTCTAACTCCATGCCCTGGGGGTATCCTGTTTAAACGTTATTTGGTAATGGTTGTTGGTTTACTGGAATCAATCAATTCAAAAGGCACTTTTAAATAATTATTACCTTGTTTGCGAATCGACATCGTTCAATCCACATAACCACAACCGTTAGCCTTCGGGCTTTTTTTAAGGAAGTTGACATACTATTGATGAATTGATATAACCACAGATTGGGATCCAGCGTCTGTTATAATTAAGTTGCAGCTCATAATAGTATTTTTAATAACTAATAATCCAAAGGACCTAGATCGACTTTGACTTTTCGGCAAAAAAAATCCTTAGCTGTTTTTGTACTGCTTTGTCGCTAGATATTTCTAACTTCTAGATCTTGCCGTATTTTTTGCTTTGCATCATTACAAACCTATTAATTTGCCATCTACAAGAATGGGGAGTTTCCGATAGCAGATAGTGTTTCTGGTTCATTTTAAGAAAACGATTTGCATTTCCCATGGGGGGAGGCATTTTCAACCCTGAGGGGGGACACGTCATGATTGAACATGCAAATGTTTTGAAACTATTGAACCTGTCTGGTAAACAAAGAGACAGTGGTTTAAAACAGAAAAAAACTTGAATTCAAAGGAAATACACTTACCAAAATGTATTTAATAATGGGGTAAATAATTACAAGAGTTAGTAGCTATTTATCACAACGTCAACCCGTTTAGCCCGCAAATAGCATGTTAACACGCAACACGGAGAAACGGGTTGAATTGTTGATGAAGTAGGTAGGAGCTTTTTTCAACTATTCACATATTTTCACATTCAATGCCATGGTTCAAGTGTAGAATTCTACTCGTACGTTCCACTTTTAGTTTAACAGAGGCAAGTAGATACTCGTGTAAGGCCTGTTTCAGAAAAGCAGTATTTTAGCTCATTGTAACATTCTTCTCCTAAATTTAATCCAAGGAGGCTGAGTTAGAGCTGAGTTTGCCGTCGACAAGTTTTATTTCATACTAGCTGTTTCCCGGGATGCGTTGCAATGCCATATTCAAATAAATAAATTGTTTCTCCCTGCATGTCCTTTCCCGTGCGTCCCCGTTCCCCTCCCGTGTCCCCTTCCCCTCCCGCGTTCCCTTTCCATCTTCCCCGCCTTTCCTCTCCCCTCTACCGCTCCCCCGTCCCGTTAACCCCTCTCCCGCGTTTCATATATTCAGTCCCAGTACATACAGTTTTCAAACTTCAAACAGCTCGCGTGCTACCCATTACAATTTTTTAAATTCAAATTTTAATTTTTCTGTACTACAAATATTTATTTTTGTATATTATATTATAAGAACAATGAAATATTATAAGAACGATCAATCAAATTTGCTACCTAACATAGGTCTATTTAAAATATCTATACATTCTTGATTCGATTCAAATTATTATGTAAGTACTTTAAATTAATTCATTAATTTAAAAAGTTTTAGAAATTGAATTCTGATTTGACAATCATTATTTTGCAAAATGTCATTCTCAAATTTCACAGTATCTCAAGAATTTTTGTAATGATTGAAAAACTTTTCAGATGTATTATCATGTGGTTGAAATAATTCCAAAACCTTCGCGGGGGGTTTAAGAAGATATTTTGAATGTTTCAAACATTTCCTATGCTTGATATAGCAATACACTAATCCCAAAACACATTAAATATACGAAAATCGGTACCAAAACAGAACTTCATCCCGAATCCCCAAGAATAGACAAACTGGATGTAAAAAGGATGGTAGAAAATCCCCATTAGGGCTTTTTATTCTTCTTCTTCTTGTGCCTTGTCCGTTCAACGGACGTTGGTTATCATGTTGGCTATGCGGACTTTGTTTACTGCGGCCCGGAACAGCTCCACGGTAGACTGGCCAAACCACTGTCTCAGGTTTTTCAGCCATGAGGTTCTCCTTCTTCCAGGGCCCCGTCTTCCGGCAATCTTTCCCTGCATTATGAGATGCAGGATCTCATACTTATCTGGATGTCTCATCACGTGTCCAAGATATTGATGTTTTCGGATTTTTATGGTTTTAATCACTTCCTTTTCTTTATTCATCCGAACCATAACATCTTCATTTGTGACCCTGTCCATCCAGCTTATTTTAAGTATTCTTCTGTAGATCCACATCTCGAATGCCTCAAGTCGGCTAATTAATTCTTCAGTAAGCGTCCATGCTTCCATTCCATAAAATAATATTGAAAATACGTAGCATCTGACCATTCGCATTCGTAATCCAAGGTTGAGATCATGACTGCAGAACATTTTTTTCATGCGGATAAAGGTTGCACGAGCTTGCTCAATGCGGCATTTGATTTCAACTGAATGATCCCATCTATCATTTACATTGCAGCCCAAGTATACAATACTTTGTACCTTCTCCAGTTTTGTTCCAGCAATATAAAGATGTTCATCCAATGCGTTATTTTTGCTTATGAGCATGTATTTTGTTTTATTTATATTCAGTTCTAGCCCAAAATTCTCATGGCTTTTTATACAGGTTGCAATAAGCGGCAGCCCAGACTACTTATGCGTCCGTTACGCCACTTACGCCTCGTATCACAATCCATTCAAATCTGTATCGGAAACATTGCAACATTTCAAAACCAATAAACTCTTACACAATTTGTTAAATTATGTATGCATTTTATTCCCCAGGCAGTAAAGTCTAGCTTTAATTTCATCCTGTAAAAGCGGTTAACATCCGCTGTAACTTTTGATGTACACAGAAAAAGTTTCATTAAAAGTAGTTAATAATGTTTATTATATTTCTCTTCACTTAATTACCTTCTGAATAGAGTAACTCGTGTCTGTAAAGTACCAACTTGAACTCTTAAATTTATTTGTTCACCTCATGTGGTCAATGGACTTGGTCGTAATATTGCAAATTTGCGGTCGATGATCTTTGTAATTCACGTTTCAGAATGTAACATATCAGCGCGGTTAGACCTTTCGACCTGCATCCAGGTTTTACGGATTCAAGCCCGATGCGGGTAAATATAATATGACGGCCGGCGTAGTCCAGCGGTAAGGCTCTTGACTAGCACTCCGAAGGTCGTGGGATCGAATCCCGGCGTGGCAAATAAATTTTATTTGATTAATTTGTGTTATTTCACAATTTATTCATTTAAAATAATATACGGTAGGTATATTTGCGACACGTTCCAGAGTGGAAGTTACTCTCAGTATCGCCCTGGTGTAAGACCACCATTCAGAATTGAAATGGCGTTAGCCGTGTTTGGTGACTAGATCTGAATAGCCAGGTACTTCCCCACCTCCCTCTTCCCCATCTCCTTCCCTTCCCCATTACCTTCAGCCTCCACAACATACCCCAATTGGGGATGCCATAGTCCCACTGGCTCCAGACGGGAGCAGTTGGAACTATTGCGCGGTATGCATGTAAAAAAAAATAATAATTAATTTTGTTTAGAAACGTATTTTCCAGAATACCACGAATCTACCTAATAAACAACATAAAAATATTTTTTTTTTGCTGTCCGTAGTGAAGTCCTGTTTTGACTCAACTGTTTTGCATTTCGCCTGTCTGTAAATTTATTTGTAGATACGTTCCGTTTCAAGGTGGTGGTTCAGTAAAGATTATTTTTTTAAATGTGAAAACTTTGTGTTTTATTGGACTTTTTATTCGTTGTTTTTTTCAATTTTATGATGCCAACATACCTGAAGAATTTTTGAAATAATTATGGTATTTAATTAAGTAGGTAAGTATTTAAATAGGTATCTACTTACAAATCTTATGATTTCAGAGGAAATTTTGGTTTTGATTTATTAAATAAGAATTTTTTTAAAGTTTTTTGTACTAGAGGTCTACACTGATCACAGAATTACTAATTTAATGATGATAAGTTCTGACATTTTCTCGAAACGACCTCTCAGCAGCAGGATCGCATTTTGTCAGTTGTCACTAGTGGTAGCAGTCACCGATAGCAGAATATTTTGCAGAAATCTGTTAAAATTGGTTTAAAAAATTAAAATTATTAATATTAATTGGCTCTTTAAATATCAGACTACCTAGCTAATTTACGGTCTTTTATTATCTTCCTCCATCCCTCGTAAACTTCAATTAAGAGCGTTTAACCAGCCAGCGGACGAAAATCCACATTTCGTCGAAAGTTGTTCTTCCGATCGTGCAGGACGGTTACAATGAGAAAGATTGATTATTCTCCGTACCAGCTTTTTTAAATTATAACTCAATATCGAATTTATTTCAATCCAAATTAGCTTTAATTTATACCTTCATCCAAAAATGCTGAAAGGCGTAATGATAAAACTATTAAAATAGTGTACTTTTTGTAGTTATTTTTTGATTATAAGTATTTATCATTTTTCAATAATGTCTAAATTTAATAAGAATGTTAAAAAAATCAGAAATATATTAGTTTGTAAGTGCGCAAATAAATACACAAACGGACCAATTTTCGCCAAGAAACACATGTACGTACATATTTTTTAATGATTTTATTGAAACTAAAATTAAAATTCTAAAACATAACTTTGCTAGATAATGTATTGATTTATTTTACTGCATGATTACATTATTTGAAATGGGTGTGGTATAATACAAAAACTTTTTTGAAAATTTAACAAATCTGCCAACGACCTATGGAATAACCTTATTATACTAAAAATTAAAAAATATTCTAAAAATTTATTACATAACTATGCTAGATAAAAGAACAATCTTTCGAAATCCATTTATAATTTTTTGTGGAAAAGAGTCAATACGTCTAAAAACTTTTTTGAAAATGACGTATTTCCGGCTTTCTCTGGTAATGCCCTCTTAATAGTAGTTAATCCAAATAGTGTGAGGTCCGAGAGAATTTTCATATTACTAGTCTACTTTTAATCGACAAATTTCCATTGAAGTGATATTTCACAAGATTGGCGTTACAAAAGTATTGCGGAGGGTATAACCAGAGAAAACGGGAAATATGTCATTTATAAAATTTTAGACGTATTGACTCTTTTCCACAAAAACTTATAAAGTGATTTCGAAAGACTGTTCTTTTATCTAGTAAAGCTATGTTTAAAATTTTGAGAAAATGTGTTTATTTTTAATATAATAAGGTTTTACCGTAGGTCGTTGGCAGATTTGTTAATAAGACATATTTCATACCATGTAATTATACATTATTGTAAATCAATAAGTTATCTAGTAAAGGCATGTTTCAAAATTTTAATTTTAGTTCAAATAAAATCATTAAAAAATATATCCGAACGGTACTAATAATTAGCGATAAAACTTGGGAAAAAGTAACATTTAAAGCCACCGAAGACATAAATATTTTAAAGAATTTCTTCGACGTAAATTTACTATCACTAAATGGTGATAAAACATTTGTAATTCCATTTGCAATACACAAAAATGATACCCCTAAAAACATTGAAATCATCATCCATGATAATTCCAAAACACATAGTAAAAATTATTGTATCCAAAACTGCACAATCATAAAAACAACAAACACAATCAAATATTTAGGAGTCATTATCGATAAAAATTTGAAATGGAAGGAACAAATTTGTCAAGTTGTAAAAAAAATTAGAAATTTGATTTATTAAATTAACTAAAGCTTCTAAGAGGAATTTAATCGTAACACTTGTTTCATTCAATAAATAATATGTTTATATAATTTATCAATGTAATATGAAATTATTATATGAACTAAATTTGTCAATTTGACTGGCCTAAAACAGGATCCATTCCTAGTTGGCTAGTCAAAGTTTCCACATATGTTTCATTGTATAATTTTATGCGAAATAAATATTATTTATTTTTATACGCACCAGATTTAAATGTCCGGGTTAAATTTTCCCCCCAAAAAAAAAATTAAAAAAAAAGAAGGAAAAACTAAACCCTTTCATACACTTCCCCAAATGATCATCTAGTGAATCCACGTTATGCAATTGCACTATATAAGTATTATAAATACAAAACAATACAAGAACAACATGTCAACCTACTAGAGACCAAATGGGAATATAATTCACCGACTCCAGATATTTTCATATCAGAGGGTTCGGCTCTGTGGCATTTCTAATTGAACCTATAAATCCTACTGATCCCTCAATATAAATATTTAAAAAATCTTTTGTAATCCTACATGTATTTAAAATTACTGCTTTTTGCATTTTTATATACAAATTCTTTGACAAATCTAATATGCTTAAATTTTGAATCAGATTCCTAGGTATTATGCCAGTGGCCGAAATAACAAATGGTAATATTTTTATAGTCCGAGAATGCCAAATTCTTTTAATCTCATTTCCTAAATCTGTGTATTTTCTAATTTTTTTAGAAACAGTTTTTTGAATTTATTATTATTATTATTATTATTATATATTTTTAAGAATCAGAAATTTTTTATCTGTAAAAAACTTATATCTAATATATTCCGCTTTGGTTCAATCAACTTTACAATATGCTATCATTAGCTGGGGATCCGCATACAAAACTAATCTTTCCCCAATTGAAGTTGTGCAGAGGCTAATAATTAAAATCATATTAAAAAAACCTTCTGACTACCCAACGGATCAATTATTTAAGGAATTCCAAGTACCATCTTTCAAAGATCTATACAATAGAAATGCATTGATTCAAATTATAAAAGAAAAAGAAAAGTATCAATTTATAACTGAAAACCGTACTAGACATAAATATATTTTCTCATGCCCAAAATTAAACACTTCCTTCGCACAAAATTATTATACTTATCAAGGAAGACTTATTTTCAACCGATTACCGGATGAAATTAGAAAAATTAATGATAAAATCCAATTAATAAACACTGTTAAAAATATTTTAAAGATAATCTCAAAAAAAAAAAAAAGTTTCCGACTAATCTAATTGTGATGACCGTGGCCGGTATCAACATTACTTTCTGGACTCCTTTGTATGGATCCAGATTCCTCTATATTGTGCTCTCAGTTCAGGGAGATTGAACAATAAATACTCGTAGGTAGACTTAGCGAGTTTATTCCGAGATATGGTACAGGTAGTGCTTCTTACGAAGCGATAATCCAAAGAGGACGGTAGACAGCAATCACACCCTTTTATACGTTCCTCATGCTGTCTCACTCATACACGCATGTCTCTTTCATACCGCAAGACATACGTTCACCACATCCCTCCACACTTAAATCCGAAGACAGTTACACAACATGAACTAATAATTATTTACAATACATAAAATATTCCAATATTTACAATGTAAGTAATTCATGTTGAGTCGAGAGCTGAGTGCTGCCTTCATTGACTCATCTGTGTGTTCGTGGTCGTAGTCGGTCCTTCCAATTTCCCGACGTTGACGCCACTGGATCACTGGGGCTGGAATGAGAAGGAGAAAAACCCATTAGACTGTCATCCAGGCCAAAGCTGGAGACATCGTATTCATCATACGACAGTCTCTTCGTCTCAGACGCGACATAAGGATTGCTGTGTTTCTTTTCCCATGACACACATAATTTAGACAACTGATCAAAATGCCTTTTCCAAAACATAATTTTACCATTTAAATTTACCTCAATTATATAAAGTTTTTTTCCTAATTGTTTATACACTTTCCCTGGTACCCATTTATCATTGTTTTGGTCTCTGAAATCTCTAACCATTACCTTTTGATTAATCGAAAAACCCACCGATTCTTTATTATTTCTTTTATAATAATATTTTTGATTTTCCTGAGATTTAGACATTTTAATTTTTGTTTCTTTCTTAATTCTATTATCCTTATCTCTCCCCCCTCTCGGTACAAAACTGTTTAAGTTTGACCTTAGTTTCCTTCCAAACATTACAACTGCAGGTTTTGCCAGTTAAGCCAGTTGTACAGTGTGGTGCATTTCTGTAATCAATTAAAAAATTTCCTAATTTTTCCTCATAACCTGACTGAAACTTATTTCTTATCATCATTTTTTTTTTTAAATTTTTACACGTTCGAACCGCGTTTTCTGCTAGACCATTTGATTGTGGATGATTTACCGGAGTCGTTAAATGTTTGATGTTATTCATCTCACAAAACTCTTTGAAGTCCGCTGACATGAAAGCGGCTCCATTATCTGAAACTATTGTCTGTACACTCCCGAAATAACTAAATAAACCCTTTAATATTTTAATAGTGTTATACGAATTTGGAGACTTTACTTCTACACAGTCTAACCATTTTGAGGTTGAGTCAATAATTACAAGAAAATATTTATTTGCAACTGGGCCCGCATAATCAATATGCACCCTACTCCATATTTCTTCCGTTATAGGCCACGGAGTCAATTCGCTCTTTGGTTGCGAAGGTTGAACCTCTGAACAAATTTCGCATCCTCTCGCTAAAAGTTCAATATTTCCATCTATCCCTGGCCACCAAAATATACCTCTGGCTAAACCTTTCATCTTTGCTATACCTAGATGAGATCTATGTAACAAGTTTAAAATTTTTTCTCTTAAACTTACTGGAATTATTAGCCTATGATTCCAAAAAAAACAATCATCAATTATGGATAACTCATTCCGTTTAATCCAGTAAATCCATTTTGAATCCTCCTTGTTTATTTTATTTGGCCACCCTGTTCTGAGATAATGTTTAATTTCCAATAAAATTTTATCTGTACTTGATTCCGCTTTAATTTCCTCTACATCTATAGGTAAATCTCTGTTATTTTTAAATATACTTAGAATTTGAGTATCAAAGTCATTCTCTACGTGAACTGGTTCCTCGACAGGAACCCGAGACAAATAGTCCGAACAGTTCAATGCTGATTTCACGTACTGTACTTTGTAATTGAACGACGACAGAATTACCCCATAACGTTGAAGTCTGTTACACGCTAATACTGGGATACCTTTCTTATCACCAAAAATTCTACATAACGGTTCATTATCTATTTCTAAAATGAATTCCCTTCCATAAATATACTCAAAAAAATTTTTTAACGCAAACACTATAGCTGTTGCTTCTAAATCCAAAATTGAATATTTCTTTTCTGCTTCAGTTAATTTTCGAGAAACAAAAGAAATCGGTCTCTGTAAATTATTATCATAACAATGTAAAAGCGTCGCTCCTAACCCTTTTGTTGAGGCATCTGTAACAATCTTCAATGTTACATCCGGATCATAATGAGCTAGCACTCTATCATCACATAAAATTGACTTAATTTTATTAAAAGCTTCCAAGCAATCTTGATTAAACTCAAAATGTGTATTTTTCCTCAATAAATTATGTAACGGATCTAGAAGTACAGACATGTTAGGTACAAATGACCTGTAAAAGTTCACTAACCCCAAAAAACTTCGTAATTCCGTAATGTCTGTAGGTTGCGATACCTTACTAATCGCGATAGTTTTGTCTTTCAATGGTTTAATTCCTTCCTTTGAAACTTCAAACCCTAGAAAAGTTACTGATGACGCCTTAAAAATACACTTGTGAATATTTACACTAAATCCACAATCTTTTAATCTATTTAACACTGCTGTTAAATTCTCATTATGTTCTTCTTCCGAATCTCCTGTTACCACAATATCATCTAAAAATACCGCTGTTTTTTTCAAACCTTGCAAGCATGAAGCTATCGTTTTACAAAAAATAGCTGGTGCGCTATTAATCCCAAACACTAATCTCGTGAATTTAAACAATCCTAAATGAGTAGATATAGTTGTGAAATCCTGACTTTCCTCATCTAGTTCTAATTGTAGGTACGCTTGCCTCAAGTCAATCTTGGAAAAAATTATTCCACCCGCCATTTGAGAAAATAACCATTCTATCCGTGGCATCGGATATTTATCTACCACTAGCTGTGGATTTATTGTTGCCTTATAATCACCGCAAATCCTTATTTCGCCGTTAGTTTTTACTATGGGAACGATTGGTGATGCAAACTGACTATAGTTTACCGGAACTAAAATACCTTCCGATTGTAACCGGCCCAATTCCGCTTCAACCTTTGCTTTTAAGGCAAACGGTATATTTCTCGGATTGCAGAATTTCGGTTCCGCATTCTCTTTTAATTTCAAATGCACTTTATATTTATTGAATTTACCCAGTTTCTCCGAAAAAACCTCCGGGAATTTCCGAATTAAATTATCAATTACACTAGTATTATTCTCAACCATATTGTGAGAAACATTTTCACTTCCCTCCTGGGATAAAGTAGATTGTAAACCCGTAAATCCAATATTAAACTTTTTAATGAAATCACGCCCTAGAACCGTAATTGTTCCCTGTTTTACTACACAAAATTCTAACATTTCCCTATAACCGTTAAAATCAACTGTTAATAAGATACAACCCAATAAATTTAACTTACAGTTAGCGTAACCCATTAAGGTTAAATCCTTTGGTTTTAACATCAAATGTTTGAAATGTTTAACATAATCTTCGTCCGTTAAAATCGAAATTGCCGCCCCTGTGTCCAATAAACCGTTTAGTTCCACATTATTCACTAAAACTTTGCACAATATTGGTTCACAATATACTGCGTTTATCCGCAACATGTTTTTATGTTCCTGCGTATTTACGAACACTGAAGAAATGTTATTATATTTTAAACCGCGACATATCTTCCCAATATGCCCTTTCACTCTGCATTTATAACAAAACACGTCTTTAAATTTACAGTTTACTGAATCGTGATAATTCCCGCAATGTTTACACTTTGTTCGGTCCGCTGACCTCGCTCTGTACGATGTAACATTCTTGTCCGAAGTTCTAAAAAAATGTTTACCTACCGAATTTTGTTTTTGTGACAAATTGTTCGATGTATTTTTAAATTTATTTACTAAATCAACACTTTCCGTTTTAATTTGCTTATTCATTACCTCGAATGAATCCATAGCAATAGCACATTCTATAACCTTTTTTAATGAAAAGTTTTCAGCCTCTACAAATAATTTCTCCTTAATACGCCCCACTCGAAGACCGGTGACAAAAACATCTTTTAAATTATATTCAAGTCTGTCCTCGAATTTGCAAAATCTAACGAGATTTCTTAACCGTGCTATATAATCATTAACCGATTCTGAACTTTTTTGTTTCGTAGCAAAAAAAATTTCGCGCTCTTTGAAAACATTTCGTTTGATACCTACATGATTCTCTAGTAATAACAATAAATTTTCGACCGTAATATCTGTAATTTTTTTTAGGAAAACACAAATCAATCAATAAATCTATTGTCTCTGTGTGTAAATGAGATATTAAAACCGCTCTCTTTTTTTCTACCGAATTTAACTTGTCATCATTGACGAGGATGAACTGTTCGTATTGCAACACGAACGTCTCCAGTTTGTCCCTCAAATGACAAAACCTGGGCAGTTCTCCCCCTTCCATCTTCACACAGATACAATCAATAAAAGCAGAAAATTTTACAAACAGCACTCAACTCACGACTCTGTTGACTTGATGCTGCTGCTCCGATCTCGCCCTTCCGCGGACCGTCTCCTGGCTCCTGAACCCTGGTCGTCCTTCAAATGCCCGGCACGCCTTCCGTGAGGTCTGCACCTGGTCTCTGATCTTCTCCTGAAGACCCGGACTTCTCCATCCACGCCTTACGTGTATGCTCCTCCAGGTTCTCGGCACTGAATAAACCTATCCAGCGCCTTGCTATTCCTCGGATGCCAATTTCTGCTGCTCTTGCTCTTCCTGAATGTGATCTGGCCTGATGCTGCCTGATCACCTATTGTCCACTGTAGCCTCAATCTCGTGATGTTTGCTGCCAAATGTGATTTTGGCTGCTGCGTAAATCTTCTTCCTTTATAGGCTGCGCCAAATGTGATGACCGTGGCCGGTATCAACATTACTTTCTGGACTCCTTTGTATGGATCCAGATTCCTCTATATTGTGCTCTCAGTTCAGGGAGATTGAACAATAAATACTCGTAGGTAGACTTAGCGAGTTTATTCCGAGATATGGTACAGGTAGTGCTTCTTACGAAGCGATAATCCAAAGAGGACGGTAGACAGCAATCACACCCTTTTATACGTTCCTCATGCTGTCTCACTCATACACGCATGTCTCTTTCATACCGCAAGACATACGTTCACCACACTAATCTCAAGAATAACTACTTATAACTCAGTTTCCAAGTGATACTCCGTTCTTCAAATAAGTTAAATTTTGTATTGTTTTTAGCAACTAATTACAATAATTCTAGATACATTATCCAAACAGTAAAATTGTTTTGATAGTAGATACATACTTATAATTACATATCACCGAACTTACAACTTATTGTTTTTTACATTCACATTGTAATTTAAGAACTTAAAAAATGTACACTACTCTTCCAGACACAAGCTAACGCTTTCATGGAAGAGTGGTATTAACATATTTGAATATGAACATGTAAGCAAATTAATACATCATCTAAATATACATTATATTTTATTTTTATATGCTAAAAGTTAACTTAATGACGAAAATTTCTCTATTTTGTCTATCTATTTATGGTCTTACAAATTAATATATTTAAGATTTTTTTTTACATTCTTATTTTGCTTAGACATTATTGAAAAATGATAAATACTTATGATCAAAAAATAATAACAAAAAGTACGTAATTTTAATAGTTTTATCATCACGCCTTTCAGCATTTTTGGATTTAAGTATAAATTAAAGCAAATTTGGGATGAAAAAAAATTGATATTGCGTTATAATTTTAAAAAGCTGGTACGGAGAATAATTAATCTTTCTCATTGGAACAGCCCCGTACGATCGTGAGAACATCTTTCAACGAAATGTGGATTTTCGACCGCTGGCTGGTTAAACGCCCTTAACGTTTGCATCATTGTCAATAGAATAGTCTCGTAACAGACAGCTAAGTAACCCACACAAGATGATCCTAGAAGTTCACAGGAATTCAAAAAAAGTGAGGTAAAAAAACGATTAGGTATGCTGTGGGTTTGGTGGCCGATTTGTTTGCCTTTGGGTCTGAGAAAAACGTGACTTGAACAAAAAACGCATCAAAGGTATTATTTCTCGGCTTTAAATCCTTACAACGTTCAGAAATGTAACAACTTGAGGATTCGTTGACCCGTCGACAGAGTGTTGTAACATACAGTGGCGGGGAAACTAATTTCCGGACCCTGGGCAAGCTTTGAAAGTTTCTTTTGATTAATTAAGATGACAGCCTCCGTGGTCGAGGGGTAACTCTTACAATCTGAAGGGCATGAGATTGAATCCCGGCGTGGACAAATACATTTTATTTGATTAATTTGTGTTATTTCACAATAAATTCATTAAAAATAATATATGTATAGAGTATTTGCGGCACGTTCCAGAGTGGAAGGTACTCTTAGCATTACCCTGGTGTAAGACCTTCATTCAGAATTGAAGCGTTGCTTGAAATGGCTTTAGTCGTGATTGGTGACCAGATCTAAATAGCCAGGTACTTCCCCACCTTCCTCTTTCCCATCTCATTCCCCTCCCCACTACCTCCAGCCTCATTACTAAAGACCGGATTATATGCAACAAAAACAGCCCAAAATATGCATGCAAATATGCAATAAAAATAGCTAAAATATGCACGAAAATCCATAAAAAGGGCCAAAATATGCAACATGAAATAATACAGAAAGTCATGTTTTTAAATATTTTTTATTTTAGTAAGCTATTAGTTCTCAAGGATAGCAATCGTATTTTAGAAAATATCAATTACAAAATGTATTTAACGAGAAATTTACAATTTTTCTTTAAAAACGAATATGACTAAGTACTGTTCTACATGTTCTGTAGACAAATTGTGTCTACGATCTCTGTCTTACGATTTTGTAAGAGGAAAAGGAGCGTTCTACATCTACTGATGTGACTGGACAGAATTTAAATTTGGGTGCGATATTTGAACTTATTGTGCCGGGCAAAATTTCACCTGCCCCGTTGATGAAGCTATCAATTTGGCACAAGGGTTCAAACCCTGGGTTATTGTTCAGTAAATTTTCAAACTTTTCTTTGAGTTTACTCGGGAATGGCTTTGGCAACGAGGAATCCATAAGGCAAATTTTCTTCCTAACCTGAGTAGATTCATTCAACGCCAATCTATGAGTTTCAAGCGTTTTCACTAGCCGCGGAGCGATCAGTTCACTAGCCGCGCACTTAGCTATCTGACGTTTATAGTATCACTATGTGAACCTAAGAGTATAGTACTTAGTTCCATGATGCGAACGATGAACGAGATCGAACGTAAATATGCAAGATCTCAAATTTTTTGCTAAAATATGCAAGTACCCCTGAAAAGGGTCTAAATATGCAAATGCATATGCAAATATGCATTTGCATATAATCCGGTCTTTACTCATTACATATCCCAATTGGGGATACCATAGTTTCACTAGCTCCAGAAGAGAGCAGCTGGGACTCTTGTGAGGTACCTATTTATATAAAAAAATATTATTTTTAAAGACAATATACGTCGAAGACAATAATTTAATTTGTGTTTCAAATTTTCTCCCAACATTCGGCCATCTGGAATACATTCAATCGGTTACCGAATAAATCAGAACATGGTAAATGAAAAGG
The DNA here is from genome assembly GCA_917880885.1 of Limnephilus marmoratus. Classification (NCBI taxonomy): domain Eukaryota; kingdom Metazoa; phylum Arthropoda; class Insecta; order Trichoptera; family Limnephilidae; genus Limnephilus; species Limnephilus marmoratus. Next base: position 49,903,635 of record OU862914.1, on the reverse strand, counting down.
TGGATTTTTGTTGTTTTTTATAACGTTAAGCGATGATCCTAAGGCTAATATTTTTTTATCTATAAATGCTCGTACTTTCACAAGTCCTGCAATTATAAAATCATGTGCTTTTTCATCTACTTGCGCAAGTCTTTACTAACGAAAGGTCTAATCGAATTAACATTTAGCAACTATTGTTTGGAAAACATTTTCAAGTTGCAACCATAGGTTGCGTCGGGGAATGTTATGCTCGCTTCTGTTGCGAATTTTTTTTTAATCCAACATTTTCAAGATTTATGAAAATGAATCCATGCCACGTCATCGCCGTTTTGCGGGTTTATTAGTCCCGTAATTATATACTCATACAGTGGGTAATAAATAATCAATAAACATTATCTACGAACTACAATATTCCCCAGGATTTTAGTGTACAATACGCGAATCATCGCCATTATATTGTCTCTGCTGGTTCAATTATTCTTGATTTATTGCCCTTATTGATATTTTTTGATGAAAACAGGATCAATCATAGTGGTTGGATAATAAGTTTGGATTATAAATGAAAAATTTAAACTTTTACGTCCAACTGGGTTTTTTCAATTAAATATTTGATAATTATGAAATTAATGATGCGTAAAAGATAAATAAAGAAATGTTTTGGTTTCATAGCTCTACTTTGAAGAAGTTCTCCAGCAGTTACAGCAAGTGATCGTAAAAAATGAAAATTAACAAAGGGCTCACAAAATGTTATTTATTGAAAATTAATTAAACACTATTTGTAAGCAATGCTTACTTCATGGCTTACTTAAAAGTTTTTTAAGTAAACTCTGATGAAATAAAACTTTTAAGAAAACCCTGACGAAGCCTTAGGCATTGCTTACGAAACATGTTAGTTTTTAAAGAATTAAAGTGATTAAAACTAAATAATTTTTTTTTAAACTTTGAATTAAAATGGTGCCACAAAACAAGTTTGCTGTGTTCGAAGAAGTTTTATCTGTTGTGTCGCTGCATATATTTTTTATTATTTAATGTCTTCAATTATCGCCACCATTGTCGCTAGTTTAGTGACGAGTGATTGTTATTAACCCTCCCAATATCCCCCATTATGTATAGTTCATATTGGGAGTGAAATGCTTCCGACTTAGAAAACGAACAGCCTCAAAAAAGCCACATATATACAAGTACATACATAGTCATAATCGGCATTGTCGTTGATTAAAAAAAAGCTGACAAAGCCAAAAGATTCACTAGGAGCTTTTTGACTCCCCGTGTTAAGAGGGTATTACCAGAGAAAACCTGAAATTTTCCACAAAAACTTATAAATGGATTTCGAAAGATTGTTCTTTTATCTAGCATTCGCATGTTTTTGAGGAAAAAATGTTTATTTGTAGTATAATAAGGTTATACCACAGGTCGTTGGCAGATTTGTTAAATTTTTAAAAAAGATTTTGTATTGTACCACATCTATTTCAAATCATATAATCACGCAGTAAAATAAATCAATGCATTATCTGGGTATCGCATGTTTTAGAATTTTAATTTAGTGTTTCTTGACGAAAATTGGTCCGTTTGTATATTTATTTGCGCACTTACAAACTAATGTATTTCAGATTTTTTTAACATTCTTTTTTAACTTAGACATTATTTAAAAATGATAAATACTTATAATCAAAAAATAATTACAAAAAGTACATTTTTTTAATAGTTTTATCATCACGCCTTTCAGCATTTTTGGATGTGGGTATAAATTAAAGCAAATTTCAAATGAAATAAAATCAATATTGTTTTATAATTTTAAAAGCTGGTACGGAGAATAATTAATCTTTCTCATTGTAACCGCCCTGCCCGATCGTAAGAACAACTTTCGACGAAATGTGGATTTTCGGCCGCTGGCTGGTTAAACGCTCTTTTGTTTCCATAAAAGTGAACGGTTTAGTATTATTTTCAACGAATTTGCAACATGTTATAACCTCGACCACACTAATATTGAATAAAAAATGATTTTGATCCTGTTTTATCTAGAAACGTGTGAGAAAGCATCCAATTAACGTTTATTGATTTTATTGCGGTCGCAATGGGAACCTAGAATACCTCATGTTGTGTTTTTATTGGTACTCGTTTGGGTTATCATGCTATGTCTAGTTGTGATTAATGTTCATTGTTTTATTTCAATTAAAAATGTGAAACACGTTAATAACAAAACATTTTTAAGACTTCCACTAGAATTCCAAATAACACAATAAGTGGTTCAGCTCTTTTTAAGTTTTTATTCATTTTTGATTAAATGCTAGGAAATAAAATAGTTTATTTATTTATATGAATACCTCACAAGAGTCTCAGCTGCTCCTGTCTGGAGCCAGTGAGTCTAAATCACGGCTAAATCTATTTCACGCAACATTTCAACTCTGAATGGTGGTCTTACACCAGGGCGATACAAGGAGTATCTTCCACTCTGAAAGGTTTACCTAAAGGTTTCTTAGCATCGCAAGGACATCTTTATTTACTTTCCCCTATACATATAATATTTAATTTGCCCTTGAGATGTGGCAACTTATTCATTGCGCAAGACATTAAAAATATCTTGAATCAATATAACATTTTTTTTTTTACGGGAACTCTGATGTTTATAATCATTCATGTTATGTAATGCTGCGTATATATGCACGAACACGAACACGAACGCGAGCCGAGCCACGAATTATGGGAAGGAACGAAGCAGTGGCAAACGTTGCGAAAAACCGCTTGCGATTGCTTCATTCCTTTCTAATAATTCGTGGTTAGGTTCGCGGAAATTCCTACGTGTTTATATGCAGATAAGGTGTCCATAATACTACAGACAATGAATATGTCATCTTTTTTGCTAAGTCGATTTATTCCATTGAGATTATCTTGAATACTCTTTATGAATGAATAAAAAATGTGTAAACTTTTTTGTGAGTATCGACCTTCAATCCGATGACTTCTTCGTGAATCAGTCGAAAAATCGTAAGTTCTTTATAAGTAATCTTGAATATAATCACTTTTCCTTGAATCAAAACAGGACAGTACTTGAATATGGCCTCTTTTTTAATTTAATTTTTTATGTAAGATTAAACAGACGCCAATTAATAAGACAATATAAAACAATAACTAGAGAATTCGCCTGCATCCTTACTATGCCTCACGGATTAATTTGAATATTACAAATATTTTTACTTGTAATTAGAGAAAATATATATTATACAGAAATTAAAAAAGCATAAACATATTATGTCAAGTTACTGTTTTGTTATGGGAAAACAGCCTTCAATTTTCTACCAAAGGTACTCCGTGATTCAAATGGTTCCATGACAATTGGTCCGGCCGAAAGTTTAGAAGATGTTTTCTTCAAGTAAGTATGCAAAGAGGATATACGGTCGTACAACCAAAATCGATATACTTTTATATCTGAAGGCATCTTGAGTGAAAATCCGCTGTAAAAATATTTTTACTAATAATTTCGACTCTCCGAAGTAGCATGCGGCAATCACAAAATACGACATACTTATACATGCAATCGGCTTAGCAAAACAACGCTAAAGATTCCTACATGCATATAATATACCTAACTTTTACATCTGAATATATCACAAGAGTCCCAACTGCTCCCAACCATCTCGAGCCAGTGAGACTATGGCATCCCCAATTTTGGTATGGTGTGATGCTGAAGGTAGTGGGGAGGGGAACGAGGTGTGGAAAATGTACCTGGCTATTCAGATATAGTCATCAAACACGGCTAAAGCCATTTCAAGTAACATTACAATTCTGAATGAATACTTACTTGAAGAAAACATCTTCTAAACTTTCGGCCGGACGAACTGTCGGCCGGACCAACTGTCGCCGGACCAACTGTCGCCGGACCAATTGTCGGGTCACCGATGCATATATGTCCAAATCCTTTAATAGGTTTAAATTTTTATTGAACAATTCACATAGTCTTCTGATTGACAGCAGCATGTGTACTCGACCGGCTTGTGTAGAATAAGTTAGTTAGCCTAGTTGTTCTGGGGGTAATTTAAAGTTTATTAGTTTGCGTAAGTCAGAATAGTCGATAACGTTGTTGCAGATTTTATACGGGGTCATGAGGTCAAGGTATGTTTGTCGGTTAAATAGAGTGGAGATGTTATTTTTAGAGAGCGTATTTATGTTTCTTTTTTTTACACTAACTCCACACAGGAGGCCTTGAGGAAAATAATTTCCCTCATGGCCTATGTCATCTGGGATGCTGTGTGGAGGGTCTTTTGAGGAGAGGAAGGAATGAACATTGGTCTTGAAGAGACCAATGTTTAGGAAGGAGGAAACACAGAGGCCGGCAAATTATTCCACAGCCGAGCTGTTCAACACAAGAACGAGTCGAAGAAGCGAGCCGTTCTCATTTGATAAATGTCAACCGTGTACAAATGTTTGGCACGAGTTTGGCGTGTTTCCCGACTATGCACCGATGCCGAAGGGATCAATTACGCTAATTCCTCGGAGCATCTTCCATTGTAATACCGGTAGAACAAGGATTCCCACCCGATGCCTGTGCTCTAAAGATTGCAATACGTCTGTTAAGATGGGAGAATCTATCAAACGGACCACCCGTATTTTTCAGATATTTTGGAGCTCCAGACAAAAGGTGGCTGCCAAATTCAACCGTGGGGCGCACTTGTGATTTGTACAGGGTTAGCAGTTGTGTACTATTAACATATCTGCGGGCCCTGTTCAGTACGCCCAGTTTTTGAGAGGCTAACTTAACTCTGGCTTCGATGGAGCCCCCATATCTGTGCTGGTCATTTAGGGTTACACCAAGCATATCAATAGAGGGCCTGTTCGGAAGATTGCTTCCGTTGAAGGAGACTAGATTTGTATTTCGATCCCCTTTAGACGTAATCAGACTCAGTACCCCGTTTTAAAAATAAAAAGGCATGTTATTTTTTATAATTTCGTTTAAATCCGTGAATAAACGAAGAATATTAGATAACGTAATCTTGAATAATACTTCACAAGTAATCTTGAACAATAAATTAGGGTCACTTCTGCAATCGATTAATAGAGACAAATGTTATATTAACTTCTTCAAAAAGTAACCTAAACATGACAGATATCCTTTAATCTATTGATGATATTGTTACTTATTTACAAACTAATCTTGATTTTGGCGACATCTACGTGAAACAATACCAAATCTTCTAACTTCATTGCAATTCGCTACAATTATAACTTCTTTATCCGTTTCTTCAATGCTTCATCTCAATAAGTGCACATCCATTGTCAAAGAATGGCTAAACCAAAACCTCCTAACTCTGAACTGTGAAAAAACTATGTATATTCCATTCTATAATACCAAAAGGGCGGCACCCTTAACTCACATAAATATAAGGTTTCACAACAATTCTTGCAACCCTGTTATGTGTTCTAACTGTATAGAAATGAATTCGGGGAACACAGTTAAATACCTAGGAATTATTATAGACAGCCAACTAAAATGGACAAATCACGTAGAAAACCTTGTAAATAAACTTAGGTATTTGACTTACATTTTTAAACGATTAAATAACATAGTTGATATTAAAAGAATGAAACTGGTATATAAATAAACTGTTATATGTTTATATATAAACTGGTATATACATTGGTGCAATCATCAATATCTTATGGAATAATTGGATGGGGGGGGGGGTATTTATGATACCCATATTAAGCAGCTAGAAATTACTCAAAAATTAATAATAAAAATAATGTTGCATAAAGATGTTACCTACCCCTCCTTGCAATTATTCCAAGAAGCTGAACTCTTAGATATAAGAAAAATCTACTGTATGCAATGTCTGAAGTATATATTTTCACGAAATGTATATTTTACAAAAAACGAAAAACGCTCCAGCAGTAGAGTAAATAATGCATTTGAGGTTCCCCTATGCAAAACAAGGCTTGCGCAAAGACATGCTTTTTTCATTGCACCAAAAATCTATAATGCACTGTATCAGACTATAGAAATTAAATCTAAAAACATATCCTCTTACAGCATATACAAAAAATTAATAAAAACTTGGATAACTACAAATGACACAAATACCTACCTGCTATAACATCTTACCTGTTATAACTTTACAAATCCCTAATTTTTATTTAACCTTTTTTGTTTTTCATATATATATATATTTTTTTTCTTAACTTTAGTTTTTTAAATACGGAATTATTTGTTCTATAAATATGTTAAAACATAATTATGTTTCAATTTACTAATTTAAAGTTTAATTTGCTATGTTGTATCTTAACTGCATTAAAAAAAAACTTAAGTATACCCACGAACTGGCGATGCCTATGTGGGATTTTATTTGTTACCATACATATATGTATACTATTGTAATATCTTTTTTTGTTGTTAAATTGTATTCAGGGGCGTGCACAGAAATTTTAGTGAGCTAGAGGGCTAAGACTGGAAAATACAACATTATTGATGTTGTTGTAGCTGAAAATGATTTTTATTTTTTTTCGAAATTTCGATTTTTTGTATGAAAATTTTTATCTAGCATAGGCATACCTATAGGTATGCCTACCCTGAATAAAAAATCTTCATACAAAAAATCGAAATTTCGAAAAAAAATAAAAATCATTTTCAGCTACAACAACATCAATAATGTTGTATTTTTCAGTCTTAGCCCTGCAGCTCACTAAAATTTCTGTGCACGCCCCTGATTGTATTATTGTTTATCGTTAAGCTACATATTTAATTTTATAGTTCCTTTTTTTTACTTCTTATCAAAAGAAATGTTTTTTGTAATATTTTTATGTACGTAACAAAAAAAATTATTAATAAAAAAAAAAAAAATATATATATATATATATATATATATAGCGAAGAATATATAAAATAGACATCGATAATTTAAACGTGCTTTAAAAACAAAATGATTTAAAAAATCATCCATATCAAGAATCTTTACCTTTTTTCAACATACTGTAATAAGTAATAAGTAATAAGTAATGAGCCATGTTCTCAAGTTGTTTTATTTCGGTTTCCTTCTTATTGTACTCAGAATGTTTCTTATTTCTGAACGTAAACTGTCTCCTGTTTTATATTAAACTTTAGTTTTAAAGTTCTTGTTTTGTCCTGTGTTAAAATAGCACCGTTATTGACTATTATTATAGTCCTGTGATATAACAGCACTGTTATTGGTAATTTTTGTTCTCTTGTCATTACTTTAAATGTACCTACTGTATATTCTTTATTTCATATTATATTTGTAATGGAATATTTTGTAATGGACTCGTAAGGAGAACTGTAGGATTTGAACGCCGCACTTGAAATGAAATAACACAAAACTGCGCTATACAACTATCACGTTATTATTATTATTATCGATGGTAGCTTCTTTATGAGTTAATGTTGGCTGTGTAAAATTCTTAAAATATTAATACGAGTTAGAACAACTTCGTCATGAATTTATTTAGAATATTTTAACTTCAAGTAGCACTGGTCGATTGTTCATTACATAATAATGGAATTCCTGCTGGCTCCACTGCTTGGCTGACTCTAATGCGCAAGTATAAGTCATTATTTTGATTCGTGAGGAAGAAATCGTAAGTCATGAATGCCAGCCAACCAACAACCAACATGCGGCCCGCTAGCCTTTTCCATTCAGCTAAATAATTACACGTATAAATAAATAGTAATGATTGTCACGGATGATCTGTACCGTACAATGTACAATGAAAGGAAACAACGCGACGTAAACATGTTGCATATGGTTTTGAATGACGAAAACAAAAAGATCCAAAAAAAAAGATTACACGGCGCGTCTTGGACTGTTTTGTCAGCGCGTTATTTTGTCTAGGTTGTTTTGTAAACAACACTAAACAACAAAATGCTTGTTTTATTTTCATTTTTACGCGATGTTTCACAAGATTTGCAGTAGGTACTAATTTTGCAAGGCAGAAAGAAAGCGAGGTGCGACGAAGAAGATCGGAAAATACTGGAGTTTTTTTTTTTTTTTTACATGAGCTCCACGCAGATCTTTGGGGATGCTGTGTGGAGGGTTTTTTTAAGGAAAGGAAGGAGAGGAGAGTTCTGGGAAGGAAAAGGGTTTAAGGGGTGGGTAGGAATCTGGGGTTCAGTATGTCCTGGTCATCCGCCTCCAAGACCTTGACTAACCTCACCCCATGAACCCGGGCACCCCTGCTAAATCACCAAACGTAGCGAACCATTTGGGGTGACCTATGGCAGAGGTGTTGGTTATCCAATAAAGGTTCCCGGGGCGGTGGTACCCATTCCCGCCTCCCACATTGACTAATCAGATAGTCAATAAACATGGCTAACATGGCTCCATATGGGAGGCCCTGAGGAAAATGTTTTCCCTCAGGGCCTATGTCATCTTTGGGGATGGTGTGTGGAGGGTATTTTAAATGAAAGGAAGGAGAGGAGTTCTGAGAAGGATTAGGTTTGAAAGGTGGGTAGGAATTTGGGGGTCAGTGGGTCCAGGGGTGATGGACGTATGAATCCATCCCTTCCACTGCGGTGTAAGGCGATGTTCCAAAAGAGTTCTGCTTGAGAGGTCGCAAGATCTCCTTCAACCAGCCTCTCCCGATCCGGCCTGCCACGCTGGTGGGCGCAGACACATCCGCCGCCAACACCTGGAAATACCCGGAAAAACCCCTGAACCCGGGCACTCCTGCTAAAACAGAGTTGTTGGTTATCCAATAAATAGTTCCCGGGGCTGCGGTACCCATACCCGCTTCCCAAATTGTATGATATAGTCAATAAACATGGCGAACGTCAATCCAATCGGCTTTTTGATTCTAAAAGATGGTCACATTCTAAATTCACTTATATGCTCTAATATTTTACCTTGCGTTATTTGCTATTTTTATCAACGCGATAATATTTTTAATAGGCACTTACATTTTCCTTATCGTACAAATAACATTTTTACGTGTGTTTGTTCCTTCTCTATCTCTGTTTAACGCACGCGTTAGAGCAATATACCTGACTTGTTCAAGAAAAGACTTACGTTTGTTTATAATGAAAGAGTAAACCTATCGCGAGAAAGAGAGGTCAGAAAAGTGAGAATAGGACAGAGACTGCGAGACAGATGCATTGCATGAAAAGGTGTGATTCTCGGCTAAAGAGTTACAGGTGATTTTACCTGAGTTCTTTTATTTACCAAAGTTCAACGATTTTTAATGTTTGTCATAATATTATTAATTATTACTGTAAGAATAATCTAAAACAACAACCAATAAAAAACTAGGTAAACACTATCAATTTCCACACTTAATCAATTAATCATTATCTCGTCCTTTGTTTTAATCGCCGTTCCGGTACTCAAATTTAACGACAATTTAGAATGTTTTTAAAGGTATATGTATATTAATCTATCGTATACGTATTGTTTTGCCATTCAAGTTTCTTTATGCTCTCTGTAAATCATGGTTTGTTGAAACTTTTTTTTTTCTTGTATAGGTAATCCTATACAAGAAAATAAGCTCACCATCAAAAAATTATAACCTTTTTAATTGTTCCGTCCAGTCCTATTTAATAAAACTGGCTTCTTTTATTCACAATAAAATTTAACTTAATAAAAAATCGTATTCCGTCAAGATCAACATGACAATCTAATTTATTTCATTTGCCCACATGTAGAAAAAATTCCCCAATTCCCCGTATCTATGCTCAATATAACACAAAAATTCACATTGTAGACATTTTTTTGCAATATCCTATTTAGAAGTATCTAATAGAAGTAACGCGTGCAACCGAAAATTAATAGAAGATTAAGGAATGCATCGGGAGCATCTCCTATCCTTATCCTATATTCCGCTTCCTCTCCCCCTTATCTAAAATTAATTTTAATACACATTAAAACATATTTAAATGAATTACAGATAATACAAAACAAGGTAATCATAAAACTATTTCACTACAGATTCAGAACTTCCCAAAAAATATATATATATACTAGCTGACCCGGCCACGCTGCTAAGGCTAACGAAACACAACGCCATTACCCAACCTTTATAACCAACGCCATCTGTTAATTTGTAATAATCGCCTACCTTTATATATCTATTATTATATGTCAGCCAATTTCTCATAAATCACTCTATTGGTGAAAACCGCATGAAAATCCGTTCAGTAGTTTTTGAGTTTATCGAGAACAGACAGCCATAAAGACGCTGCGGTCTACTTTAATTAGAGATTACTATTCAATTAACATTATAAAAGTATGTGTATACAAAATAAACAATAAACTCGTACGTATAAACACAGAATTTATTAAAACGTCCCAAGTACACAAACACTTTACACGACAACACGATAACTACTTACATTTAACCTTCATCCACACTAACTATGGTAAACAATCCATTGGTTACGAGGAGGGCAACTTATATAATTGTCTCCCAAACGAAATTAAAAATAAATTAAACAAAGTTACTTTGTTTGAACCACTTGTATATTTGTTTAAAGCCGACCGGTTTCGGAACGACCGTTCCTTCCTCAGGGCAAACGTATACTGATTTGAGAATTACAAAATAGTGGGTGGGAACAATGTATTTATTACTAAGGATTGTGGTAGGGGTGGAGCCGTTGCTAGGGATTAATGAAGAGTGGGTGGGTAGGGTAACATATCCATGATTGGGCTGTAAGATAATATTTTTTGTTTGTTGATAATAGATTCATTATTTTTAAGGGATTTTTTTTATTTCCAAGGCTTCTAAGTTATCTAAGCCTTTTCCTTTCCTTTGAAATTAAAAATTTAAAAAAAACCAAGTAAATTTAAAAAAAAGGTTAGTTTTTGATTCTTGATAAACAAAGTAATGAAATAGAATAGCAATAAAATTGTAATATTTAGTTTAGTTATTTGTAGTTAAATGAGTGAAAATGTAATTTTATTTTTTCTGGCATTAAAAAAAATCTCCAAGCAGCATTCGCATTTATAAGAGACTTTTTTGTTTGACTTCAGTTGCCTTAATATAGATATTTATCTCTGAGTCCATGTATAAGCTGTTTTTTTTTTTTTTTTTACGTTAACTCATCTGGGATGCTGTGTGGAGGGTCTTTTTGAGGAGAGGAAGGAATGAACATTGGTCTTGAAGAGACCCATGTTGTAGGAAGGAGGAAACACAGAGGCTGGCAAATCATTCCACAGCCGAGCTGTTGAACACAAGAACGAGTCGAAGAAACGACCCGTTCTCATGTGGAAAATGTCAACCGTGTACAAATGTTGGGCACGCGTTTGGCGTGTTTCCCGACTATGCACCGGTGCCGAAGGGATTAATGATGCTAGTTCCTCGGAGCATCTTCCATTGTAATACCGGTAGAACAAGGATAGCATTCCCACCCGACGCCTGTGCTCTAAAGATTGCAATCCGTCTGTTAAGATGGGAGAATCTATCAAACGGACCGCCCGTTTCTGCACAGAGTCGAGGGTATTTTTCAGATATTTTGGAGCTCCAGACCAGAGGTGGCTGCCAAATTCAACCGTGGGGCGCACTTGTGATTTGTACAGGGTTAGCAGTTGTGTACTATTAAAGTATCTGCGGACCCTGTACAGTATGCCCAGTTTCTGTGAGGCTAACTTTACTCTGGCTTCGATGGAGCCCCCATACCTGAGCTGGTCACTTAGGGTTACACCAAGCATTTCGATGGAGGGCCGTTTCCGTTGAAAGAGACTAGATTTTCATTTCGATCCCTTTTAGACGTAATCAGACAAGATTGGGTCTTTGAAACATTAAATTCAACGAGATTATTTTTACCCCAAGAGAAAACACTCTCGAGGTAACCGTCCATTCTTTGCTTCAAAGCCCTACGCGCTGTTGGAGTTTGTGGGCCCTTTGGGGGCTTGTCAAACAAAAAGCTATCTTGAACTGTACTGTCATCCGCGTAACAGTGAATTGGTGCACATGACAAAAGGTCGTTGATGTGCAACAAAAACAAAGTCGGAGACAGAACCGATCCCTGCGGGACGCCAGCATTTATCGAGTGTGAGGAAGAGGTGAAACGAAAAAGTGTTTCTTACAAATAAATAAATAAAATACGTACATGATGATACTATATTTACTGTAAGTAGCGTAAAAAATATTTTTGGCCACGTTTGGAAATATTTACATGAAGCTCTATTATGAACAAAAAAACATAATTTTTAACGACTTCGTCACTGTTTGGTACATTTGTCTAAATTTGTCACAGTTCCATATATAAAAATAACATGGAAAATACACACAATTCTTGTACGATTGGCGTGTTGGCACGCAGTTAGTTATAGTTCACAATCGTTTATAAGTTTTTGCATGACATTGCGCCTACTGCTGGGTAAGGTAAAACGATCGATAGCATTTACTAGTAAGTCTGTTGAAAGTTCAACCCTCCAAAGCTTTCAAATCATTGGATACATGATTTATTCTGTTTTTCTAGGGGTAGGTTAGCCATTAATTCTCTAATGCGCAAAATAAGTTCTGTAGTCAGTCTCCACATGAAAAATTGAGTGGCCTTCAACAGCAAACAGATAAATTGGTTTTACGATGATTTTTAATAGTTTTATCACGAAAACGTGTTTGTCGAATCGTCGTTCTAAATTATTGATATCATTACAGCCACTCATTGAAAGATCTATAGTAGGACTATTCCCATGACCCTGCCACTTTATGAGACACGTGCAGTTGTTGGAAATGAAAAGCACCAATAGCAGTAAGAAAAATGAAAAAGAAGAACAAACCCTATTCACTTTTCGTGGTATTGTCTCGCCATGGTGGAAACAAACTTCAAATACCTGGAAAACACGTTATGGAACCAGGAAACATAGCCGAACACCAAATTTATTTATTTATTTTGAAATGACAACCCTTTCAATTTGGGAGGCGGGTATGGATACTACCGCCCCTGGAACCATTTACTGGATAACCAACACATCTGTCACAGGTTACCCCAAGTAGTTCGCTACGTTTGGTGACTTATCAGAGGTGTCATCATGGGGTGAGGGTTGACCGGGTCTTGGAGTCTGCCCACCAGCTGCATGGCAGGCCGAATCGGGAGAGAATGGTTGATGGAGTCCCTTTGACTTCTCCAGCCGTAATCTCACGGAACGTCGCTTTGCACCGCAGTGGGAGGGATGAATTCGTACGTCTGTCACTCTTGGACACACTGACCCCCAGAATCTTACCCACACCTCATACCCTTTTCCTTCCTTGAACTTTCCCTCCATCCTTTCCTAAAAAGACCCTCCACCCAGAATCCCCAAAGATGATGTAGGCTCTGAGAGGAATTATTTTCTTCAGGGCATCCTGTGTGGAGAAAAAAACAGTTGAACTTCATTAGAGGGACTTGGTAACTGTCAGAGAAATAGGATATAGAAATAAAATTGATCTGTGATCTGTTTATGGGCCAGCACATCAGTTGTTCTTTATCCTCCCTTATCCGTATTACTAAGCACGGGTATCTATGATATTGTATATGATTTAAAAAAAAAATACGTGTTTCTTTACTAAACCAAACTGTCACGATGTTTATTTTGATGCGGGTTTAATTTACGAGTTGATTTTTTAAAAAGTCCCCCATACAAGATATGCATGATGCCAAATGCGAGAAACCCAATTGTAAATAATATTTGTTTTGCTGAAGTCGGTACACTATTCATGAAGTTGTGAAGAACTAAACGTTGAAAGCACACTGTTCTCAATTTGGAACTTTTAAAAGGATTCACTAACCTACTTAGCGAGCATAAAGAGCAACTGATATACCAGCCCCATAGGAGTTATGCAGACCGTCTATTTATAACAACAACAAAAATTAACCGTATTCACAAATTTTAATGCCTCGCAGTTTCCGCCATTACTTTTTTATGGAATCTTGGACCAGTGTGTGTATATTTACCACCATATAAAGAGCTTTAAGCTTGGCAACAGAATACGAATACCCAGCCTTAATGCTCCATTATATGAAATAACAGGCCTGGGGAGCTTTTGATGCTGTACCGTCGGCGAGGGTGAAGTGGTGCCACTTTTCGGTGTTTTTTTTTCAATACCATAATCTTATTTTATAAGAAAATAATGTAAACATTAATGAAAAAAATAATGGTAGGTGGCTTAACCGTTCTTCAAATTGATTTAAAAAAAACATTTGTAGAAAGCTTTTTTTTCATAGTTTTTTTTTTATTATTTAAAAGCTGTATTCTTCATCCCACACTTGAGGTGAAGGGGACCACTGTATCTATTTAGCTTTATTTTCAAGTTTATTCATTTGAAAACTCACTGCACACCATTTAAAAAAACTGAAAAGTACTGAGTGTTTTGTTTTTCTTTCGGAAAATATGTAAAAAAATATTTTAAAAGATTTGTTATTAAAACTAAAATAGACATTCACAATATTTTGATCACCCAGTTGTTGTCATGGCATGGTCCGCTTCACTTATGAAAAATATATACATATTTTTTAAATACATGACGTCTCTGTAATTTTACAAAGGTAATAATGCAGCAAATATTTTTTTTTACTTACATAAGATAAAAGTGAACAATATAATTAGGTTTAGAACAAATATCTTTTTCCCGTTCTGATGTGCAGTAGTTATTAAACCGGATATTAAAAAAATAATAAAAAACCATACATTTTTCCCGAAATTTGATTGAAATATTTTGCACGGTCACCCAACAAAACCGACCTACAGGCAAGCCTCCGAGACATGCATGTTGACGGAGCTTTAGCGTTCGCAAGACAATGTAAGCTCGGTGGTCCGCTTCTTCCTTCGATCAAGTTATATACTACGTCAATGGCTTCACCCCACTTGGTTCTCTTCATCCCAGTCGACGGTATCTGCCTAGTCTACGTTTAGTTGAGACAAGATTCTAGAGAAGAATTTTAAAGCCTCATTCACAAAAGAAGTCTTTTAGCGAGATAACGTTTTGGCCATTCCCTTTTAGTATGAGATTTAACGGGAATGTGCGTAATACTATATTTTGCTGAGGTAGCTACCAACAATAATTGACGACTATATTGTGTATAATATTTATCTTTGATCACAGAATGATATTTATAAATTATTATTGTTTTTTTGTAAAAATATTGAAAGTCAATAGATTTTTTTAAATATCAACAATTCGATGTCATGCACATGGGTTTCGACACGGTAAGTTTAACCCTCTTAAATTGAGGATTTGATGTTACTTGATTATTTGTTCTTGGCATATTATATCTTCTTTTATATATACTAGTGAGTTTTAACTTTTAACACTAAACTTGGGGACTTATATAATTTATTGTTGTACGAGTATGTAGGTATATTACAAAGTGCAAGGATCATGATATTCACAATGTAAATTACTTTGAGAGTTCTGAATAGTTGCGTTGATCGCGAAATTCCGTACAGAATGTTGCGCAAATTTTATCCCGCAAGAACTTTTTCTTTTAGAGTTTTTGCTACTTCACAAACAAATTAGCACGCTAACGTTTATACAGGGTGTCCGGGGGTAAAGTGCATTAACTTCGGGAGGTGATTCTACATGATGGTAGGAGTAAAAAAGATTAACAACTTTTTCCGAAATTCCAACATTTTTTTTCCCATACAAAAAGACATACCTACTAAAAATCCTTAGTGTGAGGTACGATATTACTTGCTGAGAACCTGCAGGGCGCCCGACTCGTTTGTGATTGGCCCGTATCGTATCAGTGGAAAATAATAAATCTGGCCGCACACACCGGACTAATTTTATCTTTTTACCTCAAAAATACCCCTAAAAGTTGGAATTTCGAAAAAAGTTATTTATCTTTTTTACTTGTAGAGTAAAATCATGTAGAATCACCTCCCGAAGTTAATGCACTTTACCCCCGGACACCCTGTATATACATAAACGTTAGCGTGCTAATTCGTTTATATACATAAACGTTTCGTTTCATAATACATTCCGTCTTTTGTTATTGTTCTAATAGTAAGTTCACAAGTAAAAAATATAAATCGGCATATAATAATTATATTCTATGTCATCGATCAACGGTGACAATTTACGAAATTTGGTAATTTCAGAATGCGACCTGAGTAAAACTAATTAGTTTTATACAAATTTAATTAAAATTTAATCCCCAACTTTTAACTTCATTATATTTTTTCAAGGGCAAACTAAATCGCTGCGTCGAATGCCGGTAACTGTGTAAGGGAAGGGGAAGGAGTAATGTGGGGGGTGCTTGTTAGGAAATGGGATTATTTTCGCGTGACTTCCCAAAGCTAAAAATCCAGCGATAACTGTTTTCCACTGCGTCAAACTGTAAGCGGAGTGACTGGAATCTAATAAATATTATGCTCGAGTTAACCACCCTAAACGACCCCCACCTACAAGAAGACATCGCAGTACGCCCATTGCAACCGGCACTTCATCTTGCCTAAAAATAAACTAATAAACCCTACATGTTTATTGATAACAGCTGCATCCAGCCGAGGACCATTACCGGGATGATATACTCTAATCACTATCCCTTAATCGACATACCAACTCGAAGAAGACCATTAATAGACAAACCAACGAACATTTGGATGTACTTAAAACAACACCCATCCCTCACGCCGAACAGTCCCAAAATAAA
This sequence comes from Limnephilus marmoratus, assembly GCA_917880885.1. Lineage (NCBI taxonomy): Eukaryota > Metazoa > Arthropoda > Insecta > Trichoptera > Limnephilidae > Limnephilus > Limnephilus marmoratus. The sequence goes on along the minus strand of OU862914.1, from coordinate 49,887,083 downwards.
AGACTGGATTACGAAACCCCACGTATCCACGAGCATCGGGACAACAACCCCATTATCAGGATGACATATTGACCCCTTGACATGCAGCACCGAAAATAGGAAGACGACGCCCCCCCCACCACGCCAGCAGGGACTATATAAACCCCGACTCTTACTTCCACTAGTTAATCTATTTTGTGCATTGAATCCAAGCACTTGCTTGTTGTATTGCTCACATAATAGTTCCCTTTGAAATTGTACTTATTTTAAGTTGTATTGTGTAATTAAACAATAAAGGATAATTTATCCACAAGTATATTTTTTTAACACTACACGACATCAAAAGTTAACTGGCGCCCAGCACGTGGGTCAATTCGAGGAAGTCTGAAAATTGGCCAAAACTAGGACTCCCTAGATATTTTAATATCTCAACGCGAAAGGACCACACACCAAAAAAATTTGTTAACTTGGCAATGAAGATCGTCGCATCAATACTTCTGTGAGTACATTTTTCAATTGATCGTCTATCCCATACGTACGATAGATCCCTTCCCTACCTTATCCAAAAGGTTAGAGAGAAAACTAAATTTTTTAAAGTCACTTTGTATATTTCTATTTTTTTTTACTTTTTTGAAAAATGGCACAGCCAAATGAGAGATCCGCTCCCCAATACGCAGAGTCGATATTGGAGTATAGTGGCTCTCCCCAAGACATCAACTTATTCATAAAATCAGCCAGGGGGTTCATTACTAGAAACGGCAATACACCTAGTAATGTTGAGAAAATAATCTCAAGATTACGTGGCAAAGCACTTCACGTAATTCTCATGTGTGATCATGATAATAACATTGAAACTATATTAGAGACGCTAAAAAATGAATGTGGGGACAATAAGTCTGTTACGTTATTACAGACGGAGTTAATCAACTTCAACCGCGGTCAAAGGGATTTCTCCTCAACGATTCATGAAATCAATCAAATTCTTTTTTCAATTAAAATAAAAATTTCTGATCAATATGGAGGACCTAGTGCCCACATATTGATGGAACCATACAAAGATACAGCAAGAAATACATTGTTGAATCTAATGCCAACGCACATTAAATGCGCAAACTTAACCAAAAATTATGATGCCCTGTGCACGGAAATAAGAATGCTGGAGGCTCATGGCGAGCTCCATCAACGGTCTAAACAAAACCTTGTGTTTCCACAAGCAGGACCATCTAATTTCATGCGGCCAGGACAAAGCCAATCAAATAAACCTTTTACTCGCCCTAACTTTTTTCCACCGCAAACGCAAAATTCGTTCAAACCTCATAATAACTTTAATCATAATAATCATAATCACCTTAACAATTATAATAATAAACCGTGGCATAATAATAACCAAACGCATAAGTACGTACAAAACCGCCCGTGGCAAGGAAATAATAATAATAATTTTAATACGCATCATGCGCGTTCCGGTGATGTCAGTATGAGAACGGCCCCAATGCCCCGACCTCCTAAAGGCCCGGTCATCGACCTCGGCAATGGACGTACGGCACAAGAGCTATTTTATACAGACGGGAATGATCAGGAACGGCCGGATTTGTGGGAAGACCAAGAATCTCCCCGAGAAACCTAGTCCACCTGAATCATATTAACAATGGCCTACCATATGTAGTAGCGCCATTAAATATAAAAATTCTGATTGATACGGGAAGCTCCAAATCATTCATGAATAAAAATGTGTATAATAGATTATTTCGTGACTGTAGATATGTAAACGAAGAGTTTACTGTACAAACAGCACACTCTACGACTACCCATAGAGGTGCCGTCGTGACTCCATTTTGGAAAAGAGTATTCGGCAATAATAATGCTGAAATGCGTTTTTATATTTTTGACTTTTCCCACAAATACGATGTTTTAATGGGGATAGATATGTTGAAATTAATGAATGCAACATTAATTTTAAATAACTGTAATAATATTTTAAAAACTCCAACCAGACAAGTTCAGTTGTTCCATGTAATGGATATAAATAGACTTGATGAGTTATTGGAGAAAAATAGAGATTTGTTTTCTGAGGAACTGGTAGCTAATTGCTCACCTCATGTAAAACATGAAATAAAATTAATTAAAGAAGAACCTGTGTATCAACGCGCTTATCGGTTACCGTATGAGCAGAGGCTTGAAGTTGAAAGGCAAGTCGCCCAACTTCTAAAGGATGGAATCATCCGACCAAGCGATTCGCCTTGGGCAAGCCCTGTCCATATAGTCGAGAAAAAACTCAACCTATTGCCTATATTTCTAGGACACTGTCAAAAACGGAAACTAAATACAATACGACGGAAAAGGAATTGCTTGGTATACTATGGTCCCTCCAGCAATTCCGTCCGTATATTTATGGTAAACATTTTATCATAGAAACGGATCACCAACCGTTAGTATGGTTAACCAAGTTAAAAGAACCAAACGCCAAACTTACTAGGTGGAGACTCAAACTCCAGGAATATGATTATACGATTAGACATAAGCGAGGTTGTAATAACCATGTAGCTGACGCACTTTCAAGAGTCGAAATTCATTATAGTGAGGACGGTGAGGAGCATGATTCATTACGAGTAGAAGCCACCTCGGGCGCCCAGAGTGTCACTGACACCGTGCATAGCAATGTGGATGACCATGAGGGTGGAATCCCAATTCGTAACGAACACCCACCCCCGCGTATGAATAGGATTTTTATTGAACTAAGCGATATTGAGAAGCATAGTTTGAGAGCTAAGGAAAAAGGTACGGACCTTGTATGGTGTATTCCTTTAGAAGATGCAGAAGCGATATTTTTAAAATTGATTAAAACATGTTTGGATAAAGATAAATATGCAGTAATTATAAATAATGATAGATTATATGAGTGTTTAAGCGAATGTTATAGAAAAAATATTGATAAGAACTCGTTAAAATTAATACGTTTTACAAATGTTAAGATTGAACCCATAAATTTAGAAGAACAAAAGGAGATAATTCGTTCGACGCATGTCGAGAACCAGCGTCACATGGGTCTAGATGCCCTACTCAGTAAAATAAAACGGACGCACTATTTTAATAATATGCGGACAAAAATAAAAGATTTTTTAAAAACGTGTATAATATGTCAAAATTCTAAATACGAAAGGCACGAGCCGTCGAAGGACAGTGGCACGTCATTCATACCCTAGATTTAACTAAACTTATTGAACAATCGCAACAACTAGGAATTAATTATGATAAATTTATAAAAAGTAACAATGTGACTTTACCACATGTAGGATTAGAACGTTTGAAATATTTAATAGATCATAATAATCAGATAATGGACAATTTAGTTGTAAATAGATATAAAAGAGGCCTAATAAACGGACTCGGTACAATAATTAAAGGGATTACGGGAAACTTAGATGATAATGATTTAGATAAATTAGTGCAACGAATTGAAACTAACCAAAATATTAATGAAAAGAGAATCTCGTTGAGTTCAAGATCATTAGAGGATTATTACGGTAAACTAAAAAATATTTCACATAACCAAATGGTACTCTGGTCACAAATGAGCCATGATCATTATGAAGATAAGACAGACTTGTTGAATACAAATTTAATTTATCAGACGGAAACTATCACCGAATTAATTACTAGAATTACAGAAGCTATCACGTTTGCCTCTCATGGAATGTACCACCCTAACATTATAAAACCAAAGGTATTTATGGAATCCATTTCACATGTAAATCCTGAACAGCTACCTTCTTAAGATTTTGATATTATTCAACGCTTTTTGCAAGTTAAATTCATTAAAGTTAAACAAACTTTGCACTTTATTCTCTCTCTAACTTTAGTAGAACGCACCGTCTATATGTATAACGAAATAATTCCCATCATCTCCAAAACTAACAATAAATGTTTCCAACCCCACCTCCTACCGAGACGATTATTGAGAGATGGAAAGCAGATGTATAACGCACACAAGTGCCAAGTTATTACAGACAGCCTCAGCATATGCAACAAAGAACTCAACTCCATCGATGACTGCACAACTACCGTACTAGAAAACCACAGCGAACAGAACTGCAGTCTACGCCAGATTATTTGCCCAGAAGAATATACACACGTCATCGGAGATAACATGATGTATCTATTTCGCAACGAACCAACAGCATTAAAAGCACAATGCCCTCAACATCAACAGAATATAGTAATTTCCAAATCTGTACTTGTAACAAACGACGAGTGCAGTATACAAGGAAGGACTTTCACTATGGGAAGAATCGTTAACCAAGAAACATTACTCATTACATATTCGAAGGAAGAATTACATGTACTAAAACTACCCATCCTACATGTTGACGAAATACAAGAACCACGCAGAGAACTCGATATCCCTACCACTACGACGGGATTTGAAGGAACTATACACCTAACACTTACCAGCTGCCTGATAATTACGGCCATCGGATATATCCTTTGGAGAAGATATAAACTCTTCACAGTGCGAAGGAGTTTCAATTTTAGGGGGGGAGAGTTAACCACCCTAAACGACCCCCACCTACAAGAAGACATCGCAGTACGCCCATTGCAACCGGCACTTCATCTTGCCTAAAAATAAACTAATAAACCCTACATGTTTATTGATAACAGCTGCATCCAGCCGAGGACCATTACCGGGATGATATACTCTAATCACTATCCCTTAATCGACATACCAACTCGAAGAAGACCATTAATAGACAAACCAACGAACATTTGGATGTACTTAAAACAACACCCATCCCTCACGCCGAACAGTCCCAAAATAAAAGACTGGATTACGAAACCCCACGTATCCACGAGCATCGGGACAACAACCCCATTATCAGGATGACATATTGACCCCTTGACATGCAGCACCGAAAATAGGAAGACGACGCCCCCCCCACCACGCCAGCAGGGACTATATAAACCCCGACTCTTACTTCCACTAGTTAATCTATTTTGTGCATTGAATCCAAGCACTTGCTTGTTGTATTGCTCACATAATAGTTCCCTTTGAAATTGTACTTATTTTAAGTTGTATTGTGTAATTAAACAATAAAGGATAATTTATCCACAAGTATATTTTTTTAACACTACACGACATCAAAAGTTAACTCTCGTATATTTGGTTGTAATTTAGTGTAGAATGGCGTGTTATGGGAAAAATGTGGGTACCCATCTACTAATAAAATGAATACTCAAGTAATCTTGAAAATCGTTTACGTGCTAACGACTTGAGATACAGCTCCTTTTTTATGTAAGTGTACCTACTTGGGATGTTTGAAGCCCCGTCAGATATTGGCAATAAAAACAATAAAATGGTTATGTTTGTTTAGCCAAAATAATGATAAGTGCCGCTGCACGTAACGACTGATTTTTATTTATTTTTATTTTTATTAAACTCTAAAACGGAACGAGGATCGTATTGTTTTTAAGTAATTAAAATCGGAATTACCATGATGTATGCATAATAAAACATATAACGTAGACACGATGTATTGTTTAATTAGAAGATTTTCACTACAATTCTTTACTACTTGCTTTTGAAAATGGCGTATCTGTCCTTAAGAACCTTACTCTATCAGCTACATATTTTAATGAATAATTTTCAAAGGGTTTTTCTCTTCTTTTCTTAGACTTTTGCAATTTTAACTGTATATGTCTGTTACCCATATTTTCAAATCTCGAATACACATCGGTTACTCATATTTTAATGTTTTGTTAATGTTAATGATTTCTTCTCTCTCTCCATTTACAGTTAAAATCTCCAATTGGTACAGGTTTGATACCCATTTTTGAATGGTTACGAATATATTATGAATATTAACTCCATAGAGATATTATACAATATATTATCAATGATTAATTCGTGATTTTTGAAGTGAATACTTCCTTAGCACCGTTGTGATTTGAAACCGATGAAACGAAAAATAGCGACACTAAAAGAAACAAACACACATCTATAGGTTTTAGCCTGCGAGAAAATGAGATAATATAATCGGTATCCTCTTTGTGCGGTGCTTCGTAGCTTTCCCATTTTTGTCTACTTTAGTTTTCTGAAAATATTACTTCTATCGCATGTGAATTGCACACTCTGTTTTTTTTTTCTCTTACTTCTTTGTAGTTTAAATCTCCAATAGTTACACATCTGTTACCCATATTTTCATGGTTTGTCAATGTTAATGATTATGCACGTATATATTTGTGTTATAATTTTTAATATTTTCGTTTTTAAAACTTCTTTTTGTTCTTCCCTTTGCACACGAGTAATTGCACTCTCGTAAAGGTTATATATTGTATACATATATGTGTTTTTACAGTTTTTTTAATCAATATTGCATGTTTAATTACTCATGATTATGTTACAAGTATATGTATATAAAAACTAATTAAAAAAAATGTTATCTTACCCCTCTATAGTTTAAATCTCCAATAGTTACACATCTGTTACCCATATTCTAATGGTTTGTCAATGTTAATGATTTGTTATCTTACCCCTTTATAGTTTAAATCTCCAATTGTTACACATCTGTTACCCATATTTTAATGGTTTGGTAATGTTAATGATTTCTTCACTTACTCCTTTATAGTTTAAGTCTCCAATAGTAAGGTAAACGCCAGTTACCCATATTTGAATGGTTTTAATGTGAAAGATTTCTTCTCGTATCCTTTACAATTTAAATCTTCATTAAAAACATTAAAATATGGTTTGTTACCCATATTTTAATGTTTTCTTTTTAAATTTTTATTAGTTCTTCTCTTACCCTTTTCTATATTGCCCAAATCTCCAATATGTACACGTCTGTTACCCATATTTTAATGTTTTTTTTTTAAATGTTATAGCTTTCTTCTCTTACCCCTTTACAGTTTAAATCTTCAAAAGGTATACGTCTGGCACCCGTATTTTACTGATTTGTTAAATTTCTTGTTTTATTCTCTTACCCCTTTACAATGTAAATTTCCAATACAGTCTGTTACCCGTATTTTAATGGGTTATTAATATGAATGGTTTATTATCTACACCTCTACAATTTAAATCTCCAATGCAGGTCTGTTACCTACATGTTTTTTTCAATGTAACTTTCTTGTTTGTGGCCCCTTCTACGGGCGTGATATTGATAGCGCTTTTACAAATGGGTCTCCATTATGACCATAAATGAAAATGGCGGGCACACGAGCTCGCGTAACATCCACAATTTATAAAGAAGTGAAAATGAAAATGTCATTCAGCGAATGACATGAGACATATTAAATTCAATGGCACCATTACTATCAGCTATTTCCTTTGAAAACTACGCGAACGAGTTTATATTGTGTATTGAATTATTTTATTTTAACACATGAATACATGTTTCGCATTCTTATGGATGACTTACTTTTAAAAGGCCTTTATAACTAGGTTTGAGTTTCTGCTACTGTCTATTTGACATGTCAGAAATTTTGTTTTCTTCTACGAAAGCTTGTATTGCTTGATTTTTGACAAAAACGGCGCTATATAAATAATCCCAATATTTTTATTAAAAACCCTGCGTTGAACGAATTTACGTATCAGCACTGTTATGCTTGACAGCTTTAAAAAAAAGGTGGTACGGTATCCCAATTGGGGTAAATAGTGAGGCTGTGGGTAATAGGGAGGGGAAGGAGATGGGGAAGAAGTTGATGGGGAAGTAGTTGATGGGGAAGTACCTGCTAATTCAGATCTGGTCACCAAACACGGCTAAAGCCATTTCAAGCAAAGCTTCGATTCTGAAAGGTGGTCCTTCACCCGGCTCGCAGTTTTATGTCTACATGCACCTAATAGAAACACGGCAAATCACATTGATCACACTGAAATTAAGTAAATTATATTTTCATAAATAATGTTTTTATATTTTTTTGTGTGAATACCGCACAAGAGTTCCAACTGCTCCTAATCGTCTGGATCCGGTGAGACTATTACATACCCAATTGGAGTAAGTTGTGAGGCTGTAGGTGTGGGGAGGGGAAGGTGATGTGGAAGAAGAACCTGGCTATGATACTAGATGTGATCACCAAACATAACTAACGCCATTTCACGCAATTTTTAAATTCTGAATGGTGGTGTTTTCAGCAGGCAGATACTGAGAGTATCTTCCACTCTGGAACTTTCCGCAAATATACTAGGTAGACACTTATATATTTAATAAAATTAAAATAAATTAAAAATTAAAATATATGTATTTTTTTTAAACTTTACAAGTAAAACCTTTAATATTTAATTAAATGACGACAATATTAGCGAAACCCAATCGAAAATCTGGAAACTGAAAAATAGAAAAAGATGTTTGCACCTCTGGAACTCGAGCTCAGGACCTTTGGCTTTCCGGGCAAATGCGCTAACCACTGCGCCAAGGTGTCGACATCCGATTCGGTCATTTTTACAATTGATATTACAATTGATATCGACAACCGACTAACGGATATCGTCACCTTGGCGCAGTGGTTAGTGCATGTGCCTGGAAAGCGAAAGGTCCTGGTTTCGAGTCCCAGCGGTGCAAATATATTTTTCTGATTTTTCTGTTTCCAGATTTTTGATTGAGTTTCGCTAATATTGTCTTCATTTCATTAAAATATATTTTTTAATTATTTGATTGTGAAAAAACACATATGAATAAAAAAAAATACTTGCGCACGTCGGGATAAGGGGCATACATTAATTACGTAAGCGTTTTTTTCAATTGAGAGCCCCCCCCCCCCCACCTTGGTGAGATTAAGTGGGACCCCCCCTCACTCCCTCACTTGTTGTTAATTGTCTACATTGTCTCTACCATTTTTTTTTCTTTTAAAAACTCAAAACGTGTTTCTTTTTCCCTCCCTTCCCCCCCCCCCCATTTTGAGCTCACGTAATTAATGTATGCCCACTAAAGAATACTGAAAGAAATAAAAACTGCATGTTGACATGACCTTACAGCGCTTTCATGTAAGCTAAATTGTCTTTCCCAAGCTGTATTTTTTTTCAAATTTATGTTTGTATATCAGTCTCCTTTCCATAGTTTTTTATTCTTTCAACAATGACTCGATTTCCGTTCGCCCTGTTCTGCGTAACCAATTTTTTTGTTTACTCCCCTTGACCTGACCTCAGTAATCGACTTTGGGTCACACGAGCTTGCGGGAACTTTAAAGTGCCAAGGCCATTGAGGTAATAATCCCCAATTGGGATATGTTGTGAAGCTGGAGGTGGTGGAGGCGGGAAGAAGAAGGGCATAAAAAGGTGGGGAAATACCTGGATATTTAAATCTGATTACCAAACATGGCTAAAGTCACTTCAAGAAAGAGTTTTGATTCTGAATGGTGGTCTTTCACTAGGGCGACATTAAAAATATCTGTCATTCTCGAACGTGCCGCAAATATAACATATTATTTTTAATTAAGTAACTTCTTCTTCTTCTTGTGCCCTGTCTGTTCAACGGACGTTGGCTATCATGTTGGCTATGTGGACATTGTTTACTGCGACCCAGAACAGCTCTACAATAGACTGGCCAAACCGTTGTCTCAGGTTTTTCAGACATGAGGTTCTCCTTCTTCCAGGGCCCCGTCTTCCGGCAACCTTTCCCTGCATTATGAGATGCAAGATCTCATACTTCTCTGGATGTCTCATTACATGTCCTAGATATTGAAGTTTTCGGATTTTGATAGTTTTAATAACTTATTTTTCTTTATTTATCCGAACCATAAAATCTTCATTCGTAACCCTGTCCATCCAGCTTATTTTAAGCATTAATTAGTTCTTCAGTAAGCGTCCATGCTTCCATTCCATAAAATAATATCGAAAACACGTCATCAATCTCTAAAATTACACAAAATCCGGGATTCGCGCCCGCGACCTCCGGATTAGTGACCAAGAATCGTAACTACTACGACTGATCGTAACTCAACCTCGAAGGCCGTCGAAACATTATCATTTTTTTTATTTCTTACTTTACGGTATAAAAAAGATTTCCTTCTCTGAATTTGGTAGGCCCGAGGAAGCTTTTAAAAAAGATAAATGGTGATAAATTGAACTAGATAAATTATAAATTATTACGGTCCATTATTTACGGTTAGCTTATTTCTAATAGGTACCTATAATATATTCTTGCTAAGCTGCTGCTTGAATTGAACCGGAGAAAACCGGAACGCCGCTCCGGTTCGAGATTTTTAAAATTTTTATTTTTCATTAGCTCCACACCGGAGGACCCGAGGAAAACAAATTTCCGTAGGGACCTACGTCATATTTAGGAATGCTGTGTGGAGGGTCTTTTTAGAGAGAGGGAGGAGAGGAAGGTTTGGGAAGGAAAAATATATGAGGGGTGGGTAGGAATCTGGGGGTCATTATGTCTAGTTGGCTGGAGGTGGCCCGCCACGCAGTAGGTGGTCAAACTTATCCGCCGCCAAAACCTAGGCAAACCTCACCCCATGAACCCGCACAACCCTGCTAAGTTACCAAACGTAGCGAACCACTTGGTTGGTTATCCGATGAAAGCTTCCCTGTGCGGTGGTACCCATACCCGCATCCCAAATTATATCGTTTATGCCGACTCCACAATCTCTATCAACGTAATATTTCGGTAATTTGAATTTAAAAATCAACTACAATAACAGTGGTGGAATCATAGTGCCCTTCTTGACAATATCAAGGAGGATACTGTGTTTTTACTTATATGGACAGAATAACACTTAATCCTAAACATTCGAACACCTCAGCAAAGGTTCTTCTAGTGAGGTGTTCACTTACAAGATGCTACTACTAACCTTTTTACATTTTTTTTTTTTTTTACATTTACTCCACACAGGAGGTCCTGAGGAAAATAACTTCCCTCAGGGCCTATGTCATCCTTGGAGATGCCGTGTGGAGGGTAACATACATACTGTTTATTGAATATTAACCACTGTAATTATTTGTAAAATGTATGTTCAAGAATAGAAATAAATAAAAAAGAACCCATAAAAACATTGATGGATTGACATTTGTTTGAAGTTTTGTTTCAATCTAAAAACGCATGAATTACTTAGTTAACCCAAACTAAGAATCTAATAACCTATTTTATATTCGTCAATAAGTGTTTCTGATAATCTGTGCCTAAAAGTGCGGCGGTTAGGGGAATAATTACAAAAATACACATTTCAAATATAGAATTAAAATAATTTTCTGATGAAAAATATTATTTATTATAGACTTTTTGATGTGGGTGGGTAGGTACTTTATCGCTTGTCTGAATTTTTCACACAATCAGTTCCAATTTTCAAAATTACGCTTTAATGTAAAACAAATCTGAGTTCATTGATCTTTCTTTGAACAGTTGCTTTTCTCAATTTTTTAAAAGTGTTCTCAGTTATATCTACCATCAAACAAGCGGTTTTTGTCATTGTATCCCCTCTGTTTGTATGTGTGGAGAAACTCTATTCTGAATAGTCGCATGATAAGTTATTTTCAAATCTCTTTAATGTCAAAAATGCCGTCGCAAGTCTCGAACGTGTCACCTTTGTGGTCCCAAAATTAACTTCTACAGTCTACACTGTAGTCTCTACTATAGCATCCAAACGCACTGAAGAAATAACTGGATAGAGGTGAGTTGTAGATAGTCTGTGTGCCGAAAGAAAAAAAAATTGTATGAAATTGATCAAACATTTTCGAACTTTTTCTAGAACAGATAATTAAAAGGATTTTATAATTAAAGCGATGATTCACGGTACCGTGACGGCATAAAACATGGAATACACATACGTTACTTAAAACAATAATGCTGCAGCTCTTTCAAAAGATGAGACACGCAATGTACGTAGGTCTATTTTCTCCAAAAGAGAAAGATTCCCGAATTTCATAATTTTCTTGCAACCCTCGCACATACCCCACTGTGATGTCTCTGTAGACTCTACAAAGAGTATGGATATTAATACTATTTGCCGTGACGATAATTTTGAAAGTAGGGAAATAAGTTACGACGATAATATTGAAGTGTGTATCATCTTCATCATCATCACTCTTGGCTCTAAAACCTCTGGTGAGTCTTGGCCTCCTCAAGAGTCTTTCTCCACTCATCTCGGTTTTGTGCCAGCTCTCTCCAGTTTAGAAGCTCCAACGTACGATATATACGATGTACATATATCTTTCAGGACGCTGTCGCTCCATCTTAATCTTGGCCTTCCTAGGCTCCTTCGCCGTCAGTCTTGAGTTCAGCAGGGACTTTGGTGCTTGATGCTCGCTCATTCTCTCCACAATACCTCGCCACCGAAGTTTTCCCAGTTTTATAAATAAAAGAAGTGTGAAATACCGCAATAATATTGAAATTCAAAAACGTTAAATATCAATGCGCTGATGATTTCGCTTTTGTTCTTAAATATATAATGCTGCAGCTCTTTCTTACACACTAAATAACAACAGTCGAAAATGAGACAAACGGTGAACATACGAGTATGTCTGCTCCCCCCCAAAGCAACACACAATCATTATAATACATCTCCCAAACACGTATAAAGAAAATGAAACGCAATTCCCGTCGTTGTAATAAGATATATCTAAAATAAAACAATAAGTTTGTTTATAACCACGTCTTATTTATTTCATTTTTTAATACCGACCGGTTTCGCTTAACACAAGCATCTTCAGGGTATAAAATTAAATTGTTAAAAAAATCGTTATACCCGGAAGATGCATGTGTTAAGCGAAAACGGTCGGTATTAAAAAATGAAATAAATAAATCGTGGTTACAAACAAAGTTATTGTTTTTTTTCAGTTAATATGTCAAACCAAACAAAGTGACTGCTTTATACCAAAATATAAGATATATCTGTGTCCTCCAAAGTAAAAGGAAGTACTTTTGAAGAAGCAGACACACGTATTTTGCGTATCTCATCTTTTGTCTCACCATTATTTAATTTTTAGGAAAGAGCTGCAGCATTATAGCGATAAGGAACGTATGTTTATTGCCTTTTTTCCGTCACGGTACTGTAACAGTGAAACGTCACGGTAATGATAAAAGCGTCTAATTTCAACAGTGAAACGTCACGGTAATGATAAAAGCGTCTAATTTCATCGGGGCCCAGCAGTCGAAAGGATCAGTTTTCCTTCAAGGCGGAGTACGTCAATTCTATTAGTTTTGTGTTCACTGTGCAGTGATCTCGTCTTATCAGGCGCTGCATTCGTCTCCCGGGCGGCTTATTGGACATTTATCTGACAATGAATATCGACAGCAGTCACAATGAACAATGAACTTGCAGCTTGGAGATCAGGTGTTACGTCTCCTGCGATAGAGCGAGACTAAAAACAGGCAACTAATTGATTCTAATTATTGCTGAACCTTGTTTAATAAGACGGAAATTTATGTAGGTACCTACAAGCGATTAATTTAAAAAGGTATCTTTATTTTTAATCAAAACATTTGTTGTTATTTAAGCTTTATTTTTTTTATGTGAAAACCCTAAAAAAGTGCTGTTCCCACCCGCCTGAAGCCAGTGAGACTATGGCATCCCCAATTGGGATTCTTTGTGAGGCTGAACGTAGAGGATAGGGGAAGGAGATTGGGGAGAGGAAGGTAGGGAATTATCTGGCTATTCTGGTTTGGTCATCAAACACAGCTAAAGTCATTTCAAGCAACCTTTCAATTCTGAATGGTGGTCTTATATATTAATACAATATTTCGCTGCCTCTTTCTATTTCACATTCAGTCCTAGTGATTGGGCTTACGTGATGAATGTTTTTATAATTTTTTTTTTTTATATGAATACCGCACAAGAGTCCCAACTGTTCCCGTCTGAAGCCAGTGAGACTATGGCATCCCCAATTGGGGTATGTTGTGAGGCTGAAGGTAAGGGGGAGGGAAAGGAGATAGGGAAGAGGAAGGTGGGGAAGTACCTGGCTATTCAGATCTGGTCACCAAACACGGCTAATGCCTTTTCAAGCAACGTTTCAATTCTGAATGGTGGTCTTACACCAGGGCGATACTGAGAGTATCTTCCACTCTGGAACGTGCCGCAAATATCTATACTACATATTATTTTAAATGAATAAACTGTGAAATAACACAAATTAATCAAATAAAATTTATTTGCCACGCCGGGATTCGATCCCGATTCGATCCCAAGAGCCTTACCGCTGGACTACGCCGGTCGTCAAATGTTCGAGAATCTTCAATATAGATCGTGGTTCGTCGAGATTACTATTAACTGGGCCTAACGCCCGTTCTAATGGATGCTCTGTGTATTTCTGAAGTCAGGGAACTCGGCACTGAAAGTGCCCAGCTGCCGATCAGATATCATCGGCTATTTCCGTAACCGTTCGCGCATTAGACACGAACGGTGATAGTTGACACTCTCCTAATGTACTACTTTACTGACTTACATACAAAAAAACTACATACAACTGCCTATCTTAGATGTCTTCAATTAGGCCACAGGTTGAACATGCCTTCACTACACTTATCGAATTTTGACAACAATAGTGAACGCCAATGCTCAGAAATACTACACAATGCATTTATTCCGTTATTATTTATCATTCATCCAAACAAACTCTGATGCAATTACAGGGAGAACCGGACATTCCAAACAGTTCTACATTATTTTTTTTATATCACCTCTGGTCACTGATTCAATAAGTCATTAACGGGTCCATTGATGCTGGGCCAACATGGTTTCATCTTGTGAGCTTTTTACAGTTGAGCTTTGCATTTACAATTCAGAAGGTGAAACAGCTGTCACGCGGTATAATAAGGTGGGCTAACGGAACATAAACATGTAAACATAATGTAGGTAGTATAGTGCCTTACAAATTACAAAATGAACAAATGTCTATACCAATGGTCTTCAATCTTTTTGAGCCTGCGTACCCTTTCATGGCTATTCGTATTGGCGTATTTGGCATAGTTACATAGAAAACAAATGTCTATATCAATGGTCTTCAACCTTTTTGAGCCTGCGTACCCCTTGTCTCTCACTACAAATTTGTTGTTCCCCGTACCCAAGGGCGGATCCAGGATTGTTTTCTGGGGGGGGGGGGGGGCACAAGGGGCGGACGGGCAAAAAATCTACAATTACTGTTAGGATTTTTTTCTGGGGGAGGGGGGGGGGGAGGGCACAAGCGGCGGACGCGCAAAGAAATCAACAATTACTTCTAGGATTTGTTTCTGGGCGGGCACAAGGGGTGGATTGGCAAAAAATCAACAATTACTGTTAGAAATAAACTTGAAGTAGGTATCATACTTCAAGTTTATTTCTACAAGTTCAAGTATGTATGGGAAGGTTTATAAAAGTGCCAAAACAATCGAAAAATTTAATGTTTAATAAAGACGGTTTTAGCTTCTAAGTATGTAATGTGATGGAATCTCCACAGTACACAAATATACCGTCTGGGGGGGGGGGGGGGGGCACGTGCCCCCGTGCCCCCCCCTAAATCCGCCCTTGCCCGTACCCTCTATTTATCTTTTTTACACGTGTAATGAAAGACGTGTTTCATTTGTAATTTTTAATACTCTAATTATTGCATGAATTTAACAATCAAGTCACACAAATACAATTAAGTAATGCTATTTTATACAGAGTGTAACACGATTTCAGGCATTTTAACCACTGATTCTACATGAACACGAACCCCCCTCCCTCCTCCCACCTTCCGCATTCCATACATTTAGTTTTCAAACAGCTCGCGTGCCACCTATTGCATTTTTTATACAATTTTCATAATGCCAGAGCTCACCAGTAGTTTTTTACAAACCTTGTCCTGACAACAACGAACACACAAAAAAAAAGAATTATCCAATTTGGTGCAGTCGTTCGGAAGTTATGCGCGTACATACATTTCGGTGATTCATTTTTATTTATATAGATAGATAGAAGATAGATTTATATAGATACGCTAATACGAACAGCCATGTAAGGTGCCACTATTATAAATTTATTCTAAGAGTACTGTGAACAGTAGTAAAACACACGTCCAAAAAGTCTCAATACGGCCATTTTTCACCTTTCAGCCTGTCAAAAATCACCGAAAATTTTGGAATTATTTTTGCTTCCTTAATTTTTTTGAGTAGTGTATTGACAGGTAAAGCCAAGCTAACATTAGCCAACAAGCCCCTGGGGGCCACCTGGACCACTTTGGGAATCACTGATCTAAACATCCTAAAGAAAAGACACCACGCTTTTTACGCAAGTCTAAAAGTTAACCGCAAAATTATTAAAATGTACCTACTTACCAACTTTATGAATCCAAAGTTCTCGACCGAGTTTAAATAAAAATTATGAAACTTTTGAATTTTTTAATTAATTATTTTTACCTGAAACGACAAAAAAGTAACACCTTTATGAAACGTCAAAAAAGTAAGTTGACGATAACGTTAAAATGCATTTGCCTAATGCAATATTATGAGTGTGTTTTTCTTTTTTCGATATCAGTAATTTTAGTTAGAATAAACGTAGAATGAGCCACTTTTAAAATTTTGCATTAAAATTTTTAATATTTAAAGAATTATGTGTTTATTTAGAATTATAAAATTTTAAAGCCTATTTCATCACTTTTTCAAAACAGTTTCTAGTTTTCGGATGCGTTCAGAAATATTCCATTCATTTGGATTTTTTTTTTGAAATTACCAATTCACCCTAAAAATAGTGCTTTGTCATTTGGATATTATTGTGAAGCGGAAATATTTTAACCTTTTGAAAAATAGTCTCGAAGCCTGGGGGGTTGAGATATTGTGTAAATAGTTGACTGAACGTAGCTAACTCATGTTTTAACTCGACATTTTTGCATTCATGTCTGTAAATTTGTTTAAATTTTAAGCTTGTTTGTTTAAATTTTTTTTTGCAAATTTGTTTGTTTAAATTTTCAAGACGTTGGCCGTTTTAATTGTTCATTTAAAGATTATTTTTTCAAAAAATGTAAAATCGACGTTTTTATTTTCTTATTTACATTTTTGCAATAGTGTGGTACCTGCCTGACGCAAGGTCTACTGTTTACAGAATACAATTATGTTATCAATTTTAATAACAACTGAATTTATTATTTTTGCAATATTATGTGTTCTTGATCACATCGCATAACTATTATTTGCATTTTACAGTATTTCCGTATCATAAAGTCTGTTACCATGAAGTTATCTTTAGTTTATAATGCAACGGTAACTTTAATCGTGTTTTATCAAGCGGAATAATCAAGTAATATTTATATTTATAGGCTATTGTACATAGACATCTTAGATAATAATAATAAGAGCCCGCATGCACGTTGCACATCGCAGATTAGATCATGACATGTAATAAGCAATAAAAGCAATCTTACGAGACTATCGGCATGTTTACATGATAAATCAGTTATAATTTATTTATTTATACGCATGAGTATATTATAGCTTATGCAGGTACGGTTTCTGATACGTCTATTAGAAAAAAATCATAGACAGATAAGTAATATCAAAAGTAAGCAAGAAAGTGCTGTAGACCTAAAATAATGAAGGATCTTGAAGGGGTGACAATAAACAATGGGAAGATAGAAGGAGCAACCAAGATATAGCTAGACCAGGCTAGAATACGCTAAAAGAACCAGATTAGCCCAGAAAATGATGGAATAAACTAAAATAATAAGAATAAGAAGAGGCAAGAAAGGGCTAGCGAATGAGCTAGAATAGGCTAAAAGAACAAGAAAAAGCTAGAACACTCTAAAAGAACAAGAAGTGGCAAGAGGAGGTTAGAATAAGGTAAAATATAAAGAAGAGGCAAGAAAAGGCTCGAATAAGCTTTTAAATAACAAAAAAGGCTAGAATAAGCTAAAAGAACAAGAAGATGCAGGAAAAGGCTAGAACATAAGTGGAAAGAAGAGAAGGTAAAAGAATAATAAGAGGCAAAAAATGTTAGAATAAGCTTAAATAACAAGAAGAGGCTAGAAAAGGCTAGAATAAGCTAAAAGAACAAGAAAAGGCTAGAATGAGCTAAACGAACAAGAGGAAAGAAAAGACTAGAATAAGCTAGATATAACTAAAAGAAACACAAAGGGGCAATAAACAGTATGAATAAGGAAACAAAAACGAAGATAAGGAAAAAAAAACAGTTTTTTCTATCCCTTGTTTACTATCCATCCAACATTCCTATACTAAGTTAATGGTGACTATACCGACTGATTTCGCATAGTATCATATCTCAGCTTGAATTATCTACGAGTACATGGTTTTAAAATGGTATCTGTTGATAAACGTTGCAAATTGAAGTAGGTAAGGCAATGCATACCAAAATAAAATAAAACGTTTGCGATGTTCTTTTCGAAAATAAATCAAAAGAGGCGGCTGGTAAACGGGAATTTAAACCTTATCGCCATCTACATAAGGAGTGTTGTTGTTAGCTGCCTGATGCCGAATTTTAAACGGCCTTCTTCTAAACTAAATCATCAAACGAATAGCGTTAATATTCGTCTTAATTCAATCCATCAAAACACGCTTAATCTACAAATCAACTATAAGGCCAAAACTAACTTATGCAAGCCCCATCTGGGCCCACGCTTCAGAGTCTCTTTTGAAAAAACTTCAAACTTTCCAGAATAAAGCCATACGTATAGCCCTAGGCGCCCCCAGACGGATGAGGATAGCCCAACTTCACAAAGACTCTGAAATCCCCTTATTGAAAAAACACATCTTAAGTCTCGCGGAAACTTTTTATGCGGGAATTCCCACCCATGAAAACGCGTCCATAAACTGCCTCGCCCGGTACGATGAAAACGTACGTACCACACATAAAAAACCAAAACAAACCTCCCTATATTGCAGCCATGTACATTTGCAAAAATTTTTTAACAAACAACTAAAAAAATCATTTTTCTTCAACAACCATTAATATAAATTCATGATGAAAGAGAAAGGGGCCTTTTTGGCCCGGAGCTCTGTATGCCAATATTTCAAAAAGTCAAAACACGCAATAAATACATCAAAATGTTTATTGGCACTATTTGTTTCGCCGTGTCTACTAAATTTACCCGTCTCGTTGTAGTGCATAATTTATAGTACCGCGTGACGAATGATTCAGGTATGGCTTATTCACCTTTATTAGTCACGTGGGAAAGGGGAATTCCCTTCAAGTTAAACATACACAGGGAAGTTAATTAGAAAAGTTCTTAACTGCTGATGGTAATACGTTAATCTCAATGTTTTAAGGGTTTAGAATTAACCCGCTAAATTACCGACCTCATTGAAGCTTTACCTCCCAAACCTCCCTCCGTCTCCACACACTCTCCAACCTCCAGAAATTTTTGTGCGGTATTCATATAAAAAAAGAAAAATTTAAGGTAACCAATTATTTTTTATTGATGTAAATCATAACTTAGGTACTACAGAGGAGATATAATTACAATTTAGTTACGTATGCCTAAATAAAACACTTACATGAATAAAATAATATTTTTTTTATTGGATCGCAGTTCTTGTTTATATATCTGTAGATACAGTTCTGATATGTATTTAATTTATTTTACATCCTGTATTCTTATTATATTATAACATAATGGCATTGTTTATGAGTGTACCAATTTGGGAGGCGTAAAGGTTTACCGCTGCTCCGGGAACCATTTATTGTATAACCAACACCTCTGCCATCGGTCACCCCAAGTGGTTCGCTACCTTTGGTGACAGGTGTGACCGGGTTCATCGTTTGTGTTCATTCTCTTGGCGACCGGTTTAGGGAGACCCTTTGACCTCTCCGGCTCGTCTCTCTTGACCTGTCGTGACCCGTCTTCTTGATCCATCGGGACACACTGACCCCTAGATTCCTACCCATCCCTATTACGCTTTTCCTTCCCAGAACATCCTCTCGTTCCTATTCTTAAAAAGATCCTCCACACGGCATCCTCAAAGAAGACGTAAATTATGATATTATTATGACGTAGATGAGGGAAATTATTTTCCCCAGGGTCTCCTGTGTGGGGTTAACGTAATTAAAAAAAATATGTATTTAAATTACGTAAATACACATATATTATTTAAATTGCGTCAATATAAATATATTATTTAAATTACGTAAATATACTAGTACACGTAAAAGCCTTTCAATCTTTTTCTATTATTTTTTTATCAAAAGGAGAAAATTTGTAATTGTTTGTGTTTTTGGTGCAATATGAAAACTTAATAAAATTTTGAAATTAAACTCTTGATTTACCAAAGATAAATAAATACATATTTATAACTGGAAGATACCTTCTGTCAGTTTTACCATTCGGAATTGAAAAGATCTGAAAAAATCGCTTGAAATTGCTCCAGTTACATTTTTACGGTCTGAATAGCCATGTTCAAACATTCCTATTCTCCTTTCTGACGTTTTTCAATCTTCCCCAAGCGGGGATGACATAATTCCACTGGCCTCGGACAGTTAGATTGTAACTGTTGTCACTAAAAAGTAAGAATATTTAACCACTATGAACATAAAGCAGTAACACGCAAAATATCACATCATCTGCAGTTGTGCAAATATACGTTATTGTTATTAGTTATTATTATAATAATTGAATTTACATATAGTACAAATTGTTAACTGATACTGATCGCTCTAGAAAACAGACTCGACATAATAATTATATTTTTAACTAATATGTAAGTAATAAGTAATAACTAAATCTGAGAAATCTGAAGCAAGGTTATAGATTCAGAATTATTCGATTGTTCCAAGCTTCCGTAACTCACAAATTATTCACTTTCCTTCCTGTCTAATTTCAGAAAAAAATACTAAATTCCCTCAAGCTCGAAATTAGTAATCGTAATTAAATTTTGGACACTATAGATGTAATACATCGACTAGGAAATAATGTATTATGTTTGGATGTAATTACTGTTTAAAATAATGTTCAACACAAGTTTTGCATGCTTCAGGGAGTACTTGACGTAATTAATTTCGCCTTTGTCGCAATGTTTCTGATTACCGTATGATAATATCTTGTTTCTATATAATATCTGGTTCTATATATTAGTTGTCTTATATATTTTTATTGCTTGATGCTCTTGCATCCTTTTGTAGTAGGTAGAAGACATAAATATACAATATACCAATCCCGTATAAGAATTTGTAACCATAAACAAGCAATAGCCAGTCATTTGCGTCATGCGATGTCAAAGACAAAAAACAAGATATTATTATTTTTTATTTCTCCTAAAATACATCCTAAAACAAGTTACAAAATAGTAATTTCGTGATGTTCTTTCCCAGTGGCGTAACTAGCATGGGTAGCACCCGGGGCGGATAATGTGGTGTCACCCCCCCCCCCCCTCTCCCTCTTAAAGCCGCCCCCACCCTACGCCACTTTTCTTACCTATATAATTTCGAATGTTTTGTTGTCCTATCTCGTTTCGTATAACCAAGGGCGTACCAATAGCATTCACTTGGGGGGTTCGACCCAAAGAGCGGAGGGACCCCTCCTTACCACAACTTATTATTTACATCTTTGTTAATGATGCAAATTGTATTTTCCAGGAATGATTACTTTTCTGTTTTTTCCATGCAATTTTGAGGCCGGTGGGGTGGTTTGAACCCCCTAAACCCACCCCCTTATATACGCCCTTGCTATGGTATCTCTGTCCACAAGTGGTTCTTTAAACGAAACAATCAGTTGAAAAAAATATTTTTCGTTTTATTGGAAAAAATTAGAACTTCAATTTTCTTCTGACAATATTGTCTTGTTTAGGTTCTCTACACATCATTTGCTTATAATAATATGGACTATGAACACAGTGTTAAAAGTTTAAAAGTATTATAACGGTGGCATTATTATTGACTATGATGGGATCAGAAACAAAAGGGAGGCGGGTATAAGTACTGCCGCCCCGGGAACCATTTATTGGATAAAAAACATTTCTTCTATACGTAACCCCAAGTGGCTCGCTACGTTTGATGACTTAGCAGGGGTGCCCAGGTTCATGGGGTGAGGTTTGTCCGGGTCTTGGCGGCGGATGCATCTGCCCACCAGCTGCAAGGCAGGCCGGATCGGGAGACAATGGTTGAGGGAGTCCCTTTGACTTTTCCAGCCGTACTCTCTCTTGGGCCGCACTAGGAGGGATAGATTCACACGTCCGTCACTCCTGACCCTTTTTGTTGACTGATTCCCAGATTCCTTCCCCTCTTATCCTTTTCCTTCCCTGAACTTCCTCTCCTTCTTTTCCTAAATAGACCCTCCACACAGCACCCCCAAAGATGAAGTAGGCCCCGAGGGGAATTATTTCCCTCAGAACCTCCCGTGTGAAGGTAATGTAAAAAAAAAGAGAATTTATATTACTTAGTACCTGATATCGCCACCGGCCGTCATTCTCTTAGCGTTACATGATGTTATCTTGTATTTTTTTAATTTTGGTCCTTCGAGCCGGATACTAATTTGATATTTTCTTTGTTCCAGGGTCAATCAGATTCGAAGGGGGCGCGAAGCAAGCGCGGGGCCGGGGGCGGAGGCTCGGGGGGCCGCGGGGCCTCCATGTCCTTCGGCTTCCGGGGCCGCAAGGGGGGCGCCAAGGGGGCCAGCGTGGCGCCCGAGCCACCCAAGATCCCGGACAAGAACGGTAATGGAGGTAAAACATACTGCGTGAATGGAAAAGAAACTCACTTCAACTTAAAATATTATATTATAATAACACAGTATCTAAATCTAACCTATCCTTACTCACATATATTATACCTTAACTAATTACAAATTTATGAATCTCTCATGGCATGCTTATGAAGGGATTGTTTTCCAAGACTGACCATTTTCTGATAATAATATTTGGATAATTTGTAGTCCGCCGTTTTTGTGAAAAATCATCTCAAGGGCTATTATCTATAATATACTTATGGTATACTGTTGGCTTCTAAGACTGATAATTCTCTGATGGCGTGCTAATGGTGTGGTTGGTTTCCGTGATCGACCAATATTGATATACTTATGATAGGGTTGGCTTCCAATACTGATATAATTCTCTGATGTCATGCTGATGGTGTGGTGTGATCGACCAATATCTCATGATATGCTTATGATAGGGTTAGCTTCCAAGACTTTTTTTTACATCAGCTCCACACAGGAGGCCCTGAGGAAAATAATTTCCCACAGGGCCTATGACATCTTTGGGGATGCTGTGTGGAGGTTTTTTCTTAAGGAAAGAAAGGAGAGGAAGGTTCTGGGAAGGAAAAGGGTTTGAGGGGTGGGTAGGAATCTGGGGTTCAGTGTGTCCTGGTCATCCGCCTGCAAGACCTAGACAAACCTCACCCCATGAACTCGAGCACCCCTGCTAAATCACCAAACATAGCGAACCACTTGGGGTGACCTATGGCAGAGGTGTTGGTTATCCAATAAAGGTTCCCGGGGCCGCGGTACCCACTCCCGCCTCCCAAATATTTCTCTGATGATTATTCAAGACTGATAATTCTCTGATGTCATGCTAATGGTGTGGTGTGATCGACCAATTTCTCATGATATACTTATGATAGGGTTGGCTTCCAAGACTGATAATTCTCTGATGTCATGCTAATGGTGTAGTTTCCGTGATCGACCAATCTCTGATAACATTCTTATGATATGGTTGGTTTCCAAGACTGATTATTCTCTGATGGCACGCTTATGTGGTTTTTTTCCATGATCGACCATTCTCTTATAATACATTTATGATGTGGTTGGCTTCAAAGACTGATAATTCTCTAATAGCATGCTAATGATGTGGTTGGTTTCCATGATCGACAAATCTCTGATAATATTCTTATGTTATGATTGGCTTCCAAAACTGATAATTTTCTGACAGCGTGCTAATGGTGTGGTGGTTTGTTTGCAGGGTCGACAGAAGAGCTATTCACGGGCAGCCCCGTCATGTCGGGCCGGTCAACACCGCTGGCCCGGCCCCGCAAGGAGGCGGCTGGCCAGCCCTTGCGCACCAACAGGTCTGTACTATATTATAACACATACATTCATCACTTCAACAGTGATATTGGCGGACGGTTACCAAAAAAAATGCTTCCTAACCTAACATTTCCATGTTTTTAATCAAGATCAGTTTATGGGACGGCCAGAGAGTAAGTGTATTTTTTAAGGAATTATTTAAAAATATGGGCTTATTGAACAACCTAAGTACTGAACATATTAAAATTCTGATTTTCTTAGAAAACACTAACGGGGATCGTTTTCTGCCAGGGCAGAGAAGTTATTGTAACATACTACATAGTTTATTGATTTATATAACCAACTTGCTGGGTTACCCAGCTTCGTTCAGGACAACATATTCCCGAACATTCCACGACATACTCTGCCACTCCTTCCAGAACTTTCTAGAGCTTTATCAAACCTTCTGGAACTTTCCGGAAGACTGTTCGAGAAACTTCCAGTCCTTATATCTTCAAAAGCACGCCCTTTAAGTAAAAACGGGAACCGTCATCCTGGAATGCTGGAAGACCTGTGCCCTGTGCAAATTCCTCCCATAATAAGAGCAATAGGTACATTATTTTTTTAATCAACTCAAAACAATTTACTATGCTCTATGTCAATCTCTAATTGAATACGGTATTATAGCCTGGGGAGGACCAAATGATGCCGCCATTGACCCGATATTTAAAGCCCAGAAACTAATTATTAAGATTATATTAAAACTACCGATCACAAGCAGTTCGGATGAAATCTTTAGGAGAATCTGTGTCTTGGACATTAGGCAAATTTATGCCAAAAACATATTAGCATACCTCTTCAAACACAGAACTACCTTTGAAAATGTCCAAACTGCTCGCGATACTAGAACCAAAGGGCATAATCTCGTACTTATCCCTTTTGCTAAAACAACCTCTGGCCATAGAAATTTTAGATACTTTGCAACAAAACTATACAATACACTTCCACTGGCAATTAGACAAAACACAATGTATCTTAAATATAAATCTGACACCAAGTCCTGGATTACCAGCCAAAATAGATCCAACATCAAAGATTTTATCAAAACTAACTTAGGTATAAGTATTTATTTTTTCAATTTTACGCTGATGGATTAACTGTTACTTGTAATATTGTGTTATTATTTGTACTTTGTGTGTGTTATTATTATAAACTGCTCATGCTAAGCGCCTGCTCTCAACACAGGTTCTCCTAGTGAGACAGGCATAGAATAAAACAAATTGTAACTCAAAACTAATAAAGATGAATAATAAAAAAATAAAAAAAATCTTGCAAATAAATTAACCTTCACAATGTCAAATGTGAGTTTCTTTTCAAGGAATTTCTTACTTATACATTTGTTGGCCGCCCTGTAGTAATCTCTATCTTGATTGAAGCATCATGAAACTAGATAATGATTTCACAATTTCTATGAGGAAGATCCAATTACATTTGAATTAAATGCTGCGTGTATTAAGCCTACAAAAACAAAGAAATGCTTGGAATTTATCTCAATGAATTCTATCATGAATGTTTATGTTAATGAAAGTGAAGACTTTCAGATCAAATCTT
The DNA here is from genome assembly GCA_917880885.1 of Limnephilus marmoratus. Classification (NCBI taxonomy): domain Eukaryota; kingdom Metazoa; phylum Arthropoda; class Insecta; order Trichoptera; family Limnephilidae; genus Limnephilus; species Limnephilus marmoratus. Next base: position 49,861,672 of record OU862914.1, on the reverse strand, counting down.
ATTTTTGTAAGAAAGATTAAAGATTACTGATTGTACTCTAGAATTTTTTTTACATCAACTCAACAAAGGAGACCCCTCCCGGGTGGAGGGTCTTCTAAGGAAAGGAAGGAAATGAATGTCTGGGAAGGACAAAAGATCAAGGGGTAGATTGGAATTGGGGTTAGAGGGTCCAGGAGTGACAGACTTATGAATCCCTCCCTCCTGTTGCGGTGCAAGGCAATGGGTTGAGAGAGTCCGGCTGGAAAGATCAAAGGGTCCCCCTCAACTGACCTCTCCCGATGAACAAACCTCATCTCATTATACCCACTTTTTGCAATTTCTAACCCCCCCCCCCCCCCCCCGGTGACTAAAAACCTAAGCCGCCCGCCGCTCATTGTGACCAAGCGTGGTATTTTGAAGAACCCCCCCCTGAACGGGTCACGTAGTATGGGTACGTTCCCTAACCTGTGCACCCCTATTAAGTCTGAGTGACCTATGGCGGAGGTGTCAGTTATCCAATAAATGGTTCCATGCCCGCCTCCCAAATTGATTTGATTGGATTGGACTCTTTCTATTTCTATCACTCTGCTAAATATTTATTGATATATATATGTTATATACAGCAATATTATGTTTAGATTGGTAAATGTGATATTTTTTAAATATTACACAATATGTAATAAAAATTTTACAAAGATCACAGACAGCTTTGCTATCAAAAGGCAGAAAAATATATTGCAACCTTTTTTTCAAAGAAGCAAATCATTGTGGATCATACTTTATATAATCTATCTTTCTTCTTCCTTGCCTCTGGTGGAGGGTCCCTAGGCTAGGCTGGACAAAGAACACCAATAATGTATCTAAACTTTGGCAACTTCTCCTCCAAGCAGGTTCGGATTCCGGCAAAGCACCATCCCCAAGACGGCCAAAGTGGCGGACATCAACCTCTCCGCAGAACAGGCGCTGAGTGCCAACCACCGCGAAATGGAAACCAAGAATAATAACTTCATAAGTGGTATGTTTTATTGCATTGTTTTTAGGTTATGTTACACCTTAGGAGAGCTCTTCTGTCTGTGTACAATATTCCACCCAGAGAGATCCCAGGATACTGAAGAAACTCGTGGTAATAAGTGAAGTGGATGGAAGAGGTTCAGGTTCAGAACATTACTTTATAACTAGGTTTTGCCCGTTGCAGAAGCAACTGACGGGTTAAGACACTATGCGATTTGACGTGTGAACGTGGATGAAGCGAGGAAGAGTGTGTGTTAAATTTAATATATGAAGAAACCTGACGTTACAGTGACCTTGAAACGCATGCCGGGTACCCGATGTATATAATGTTATAATATAGTACAGGCATTTGCAAGGCGCTTGCATAATAATGTAGTTTCCCTGAACTTGGAATGGAACCATTACAGTTAAGTTGAACCCGAAGTTACAGTGATGTTGCAACGCATGCCGGGTACCCTTTGTATATAATGTTATAATATAAAGCAGGCGTTTGCAAGGCGCTTGTATTATAATGTAGTTTCCAGGAACTTGGAATGGAACCATTACAGTTAAGTTGACCCCGAGGTTACAGTGATCTTGCAACGCATGCCGGGTACCCGTTGTATATAATGTTATAATATATTGCAGGCGTTTGCAAGGCGCTTGCATTATAATGTAGTTTCCCGGAACTTGGAATGGAACCATTACAGTTAAGTTGACCCTGATATTACAGTGATGTTGCAACGCATGCCGGGTACCCGTTGTATATAATTTTATAATACAGTGCATGCGTTTGCAAGGCGCTTGAATTATAATGCAGTCTCCCGGAACTTGGAATGGAACCATTACAGTTAAGTTGACCCCGAGGTTACAGTGATGTTGCAACGCATGCCGGGTATCCGTTGTATATAATGTTATGTAGAAATACAAATCCCCAAAGTTGACCTTTATTGGTTAACCAACACCTCTGCAATAGGTCACCCCAAGTGGTTCGCTACGTTTGGTGATTTAGTAGGGGTGCCCGGGTTCATGGGGTGAGGTCTGTCTAGGTCTTGGAGGCGGATGCCCAGGACACACTGAACCCCAGATTCCTACCCACCCCTTAAACCCTTTTCCTTTCCAGAACTCTCATCTCCTTCTTTCCTAAAAAAATCCTCCACACAGCATCCCCAAAGATGACATAGGCCCTGAGGGAAATTATTTTCCCCACGGCCTCCTGTGTGGAGCTCATGTAAAAAAAAATAATTAAATGCATATAAATTCATCTTTCCCAAAAAGCCAGAAATAATTGAAAAAAACATGTTCTTAATATATTTTCCCTTGCTTAGTTCTGCACTCCTGGTATTCATCCTTTTAAAATTTTGTTTTATTCGAGTAAAAAAAAGAACAGAAAAAATATTCTTTCATGGCGTACTCTACTCCCCCCCCTTCCTCCATCCCGCAAAACCCCCTCCCGGGTTCCCCTCCCCCTTCCCAGGTTACCCTCCCCCCTCCCTGGTTTTCCTCCCCCCTCTTTTTTAACCAACACCTCTGCCCTAGGTCACCCTATGTGATTCGCTACGCTTAGTGATTTAGCAGGGGTGCCGGGGTTCATGGGATGAGGTGTGTCTAGGTCTGATGATCAGGACACACTGAACCCCAGATTCCTACCCACCCCTTAAACCCTTTTCCTTCCCAGAACTCTTCTCTCCTTCGTTTCCCTAAAAGACGAAGCGAGCAGGAGTGTGTGTTAAATTAAATATATGAAGAAAAAACGATGTCTGAATGCGGATGAAGCGAGGAATGAGCGCCTACAAAGGGAACAGGTAGTCGATCGCTCCCCCAAAGTTTCGTCGCAATCGGATGAACGGTTTAGCAGTGCATAATTTCATGATACCAGAGCTCACTATTTGTAGTTGTATTGTAAGTACTGAGTAGGTACTTTGTTGTAATATTTCACCAAAACGACGCCATTATGTTGTTGAGCATAAAATAATTTTATAAAAACTTCTTTTCATCACAAATAATTTTATTCGATATCATGTTTTATTTTTAAAGGAAAAAAGTCCCTGCAAGAAAGTACCTACCTAGAACAGCGTAATATATATTTTTTGTTATTTCACAATATCCAAATAGAACCACGCTTTATTCATAAATAATCTACACATTTAAAAATAAATAACATAAAAATAATAAGGCTGGGTTGTTTAAAAAAAAGAATTGACAATTTTACAAATTTTTCTTGTCAATTTTCAGTTCTAGAAAGTTCTGTAATTATTTCAGTTGTGTGATGCGACTGGCCTATAATGATACAAAATAGAACTTGAATAGAACCAACACCGAACGTGAAAATTAACTTAAAAAAAATTGAATTATTTAGTATCATCGAAACAACCTTACCGTACTTAGTATTGCATTAAAACCTAATCAATTGTGTATCTACGTATTCGGGTAGGTACCTGCGCGTTTCATATTTGCAATACTACCGAAATAAGTAGGTACCTACCCGGAATAAATAACGTGTTAATTTGAACTGGCCAGGAATATTTAAACTTCCGATGGAATCTCTAAGCACGTGTTTTGGTGATTTTTTTTGGAAAAGTTCGGATTTTGGTAGCTTTTCCTGAAGTTTTTTACATGGTATGGGCATGTTATATCAGTGTTAAAAGTTGCGGAATTCTCTACTGCGTTAGATTTTTGAAAAACATCCAAGCCGGGATCGGTTTTGGGGCCACAATGCCGCGTACCGTAAAACCACTACCGAAAACCGTGAAAAGTCTGCTTTGTTAGGCTAAAAATTTGACGTCTGAGATCCCTGACCTGACTCAATATTCCTAGCATTTTCATTTGCATCGAAACTGATGGCCAAAATGACATCATTTTTTTGGAAACGCGAACCTGTCGGCGGGAAATGTAACCTGGCCGAATTGAGTGTAATTTTACTATTGGTTCTAGTTTTCGCCGTTGATTCGCGTCAGTTTTTCTGTGAATAAGGCGCTAATTTTGTCGAAAAAAACTGACCTCGCAAAATCAAAGTACTGAGGGTGCACTGAATTTGCTTTAACCGAAAGTGAACCTTGAGGTGGGTGAAACGTAAAGGGCGTACTGGTCGTTTTTGCGTCAACGAAAAAGTGCGCGGAAAAAGAGCTTTCCCAAAGTGAACAATACTATATACTAGCTGGGCCCATTGCAAAAGCAATTTACGGGTTTAAACACTATGCGATTTGACGTGTGAACGTGGATGAAGCGAGGAGCGGGTGTGTGTTAAATTAAATATATGAAGAAACCTGAGGTTACAGTGACCTTGCAACGCATGCCGGGTACCCGTTGTATATAATGTTATGTAGTGCAGCGCTTGCATTAAAATGTAATTTCCCAGGAATTGGAATGGAACCATTACAGTTAAGTTGACCCCGAGGTTACAGTGACCTTGCAACGCATGCCAAGTAACCGTTGTATATCATCTTATATATTGCAGGCACTTGCTTTAAAATGTTATTTCCCGGGAATTGGGATGGAACCATTACAGTAAAGTTGACCCCGAGGTTACAGTGACCTTGCAACGCATGCCGTGTACCCGTTGTATATTATGTTATAAATTGCAGGCACTTGCATTAAAATTTTATTTCCCGGGAATCGGGATGAAGCCATTACAGTAAAGTTGACCCCTAGGTTACAGTGACCTTGCAACGCATGCCGGGTACCCGTTGTATATAATGTTATATAGTGCAGGCACTTGCATTATAATGTAGTTTCCGGGGACTTGGGATGGAACCATTAGAGTTTAGTTGACTCTGAGGTTAAAGTGGCCTTGCAACGCATGCCGGGTACCCGGAGTATATAATGTTACATAGTGCAGGCGCTTGCATTATAATGTGGTTTCCCAGGACTTCGGATGGAAACATTACAGTTTTATTGACCCCGAGGTTAAAGCGGCCTTGCAACGCATGCCGGGTACCCGTTGTATATAATTTTATAAAGTGCATAATTTTATAATGTTGTTTCCCGGGACTTAGTAGGGAACCATTACGGTTTAGTTGACCCCGAAGATAAAGTGGCCTCGCAACGCATGCCGGGTACCCGCTGTATATAATTTATTTATTTACGCACAAATAGTCCATTAACAATAACAATCGGTTGCACGGTTTAGCAGTGCAAAATTTCATTATGCCGGAGCTCACTATTGTAGTTGTATTGTATTTCATTTTGCAAGTGTAAGTACTAAGTAGGTACTTTGTTGTAATATTTCACCAAAACGACGCCATTATGCTGTTGAGCATAAAATAATTTTCACTACAAATAAATTCATTCAATATCATGTTTTGATTTTTAAATGAAAAAAGTCCCCGCAAGTAAGTACCTACCTAGAACACGCGTAATGTATATATATATATATTTTATTATTTTTTTTTTTTTAACAATGTTTAAATAGAACACACTTAAAAATAAAAAAATAATAATTAATAAAAAAAATTGACAATTCTTTAAATTTTTCTAGTAAATTTTCAGTTCTAGATAGTTCCGTTCGAGTTCTGTAATTATTTTAGTTTTGCAATGTAACTGACCTTTAATGATAAAATAACAGAACTTGAGTAGAACCAATAAAGAACGTGAAAATTAACTTTAAAAAAAGTTGAATTATTCAGTATCATCGAAACAACCTTACCATTGCATTAAAACCTAATTAATTGTGTATCTACGTATTCGGGTAGGTACCTGCGCATTTTCTTCTCTTTGCTTTTTTCATCATATTTGCAATACTACCGAAATAAGTAGGTACCTACCCCGAATGAATAACGTGTTAATTTGAACTGGCTAGCAAAATTTTAACTTCCGATGGAATCTGTAAGCGCGTGTTTTGATGATTTTTTTTCGGAAAATGTCGAATTTTGTCAGCATCTCCTGAACTATTTTATATGGAATGGGCATACAATTTTGGTTTTAAAAGTTGCGGAATTCTCTATTGTATTAGATTTTTGAAAAACATCCGAGCCGGGATCGGTTTTGGGGCCGCAATGCCGCGTACCGTAAAACCACTACCGAAAACCGTGAAAAGTCTGCTTTGTTAGGCTAAAAATTTGACGTCTGAGATCCCTGACCTGACTCAATATTCCTAGCATTTTCATTTGCATCGAAACTGATGGCCAAAATGACATCATTTTTTTGGAAACGCGAACCTGTCGGCGGGAAATGTAACCTGGTCGAATTGAGTGTAATTTTACTATTGGTTCTAGTTTTCGCCGTTGATTCGCGTCAGTTTTTCTGTGAATAAGGCGCTAATTTTGTCGAAAAAAACTGACCTCGCAAAATCAAAGTACTGAGGGTGCACTGAATTTGCTTGAACCGAAAGTGAACCTTGAGGTGGGTGAAACGTAAAGGGCGTACTGGTCGTTTTTGCGTCAACGAAAAAGTGCGCGGAAAAAGAGCTTTCCCAAACCAAACATTAATATATATACTAGCTGGGCCCATTGCAAAAGCAATAAACGGGTTTAAACACTATGCGATTTGACGTGTCAACATGGATGAAGCGAGGAAGAGTGTGTGTTAAATTAAATATATGAAGAAACCTGAGGTTACAGTGACCTTGCAACGCATGCCGGGTACCCGTTGTATATAATGTTATGTAGTGCAGCGCTTGCATTAAAATGTTATTTCCCAGGAATTGGAATGCAACCATTACAGTAAGTTGACCCCGAGGTTACAGTGACCTTGCAACGCATGCCGAGTAACCGTTGTATATTATGTTATAAATTGCAGGCGCTTGCATTAAAATTTTATTTCTCGGGAATCGGGATGAAACCATTACAGTAAAGTTGACCTCTAGGTTACAGTGACCTTGCAACGCATACCGGGTACCCGTTGTATATAATGTTATATAGTGCAGGCGCTTGCTTTAAAATGTTATTTCCCGGGAATTGGGATGGAACCATTACAGTTAAGTTGACCCCGAGGTTACAGTGACCTTGCAACGCATGCCGGGTACCCTTTGTATATAATTTTATAATATAAAGCAGGCGTTTGCAAGGCGCTTGTATTATAATGTAGTTTCCAGGAACTTGGAATGGAACCATTACAGTTAAGTTGACCCCGAGATTACAGTGATCTTGCAACGAATGCCGGGTACCCGTTGTATATAATGTTATAATACATTGCAGGCGTTTGCAAGGCGCTTGCATTATAATGTAGTTTCCCGGAACTTGGAATGGAACCGTTACAGTTAAGTTGACCCCGAGGTTACAGTGATCTTGCAACGCATCTTGTAACCGTTGTATATAATGTTATGTAGAAATAAAAATCCCCTAAGATGACCTTTATTGGATAACCAACACTCATGCCGTAGGTCACCCCAAGTGGTTCGCTACGTTTGGTGATTTAGTAGGGGTGCCCGGATTTATGGGGTGAGGTTTGTCTAGTCCCAAAGTGAACAATACTATATACTAGCTGGGCCCATTGCAAAAGCAATAAACGGGTTTAAACACTATGCGATTTGACGTGTGAACGTGGATGAAGCGAGGAGGAGTGTGTGTTAAATTAAATATAAATCGGTTAAATATCAAATTTTCATTGCAATCGGTTAATTGGTTTAGCAATGCGTAATTTCATGATACCAGAGCTCACTGTTGTACACAAAAACCATTGCCGGCCTGCGCACATCAAATCCCCAAACGCAATCGGATGAACGGTTTAGCAAAGCATAATCTTATGATGCCCAAGCTCACTATTTTATACAGAAAGAATCGAAGGGATGCAGCAATCAAATCCCCAAAGTTTCATCGCAATCGGATGAACGGTTTAGCAATGCATAATTTCATGATGCCAGAGCTCACTATTTTATACAGAAAGAATTGAGGCGATGCGCACATGAAATCCCCAAAGTTTCATCGCGATCGAAGACAAAATAACACAGAACGTGAAAATAAATTAAAAAAAGTGTGCTTTAGACCACACGACTGAAGTAAAACTTCACTTACTTATGCCAGATACCCGTTATATATAATGTTAAATAGTGCAGGCGCTTGCATTATAATGCAGTTTCCCGGGACTTGGGACGGAAACATTACAGTTTTGTTGACCCCGAGGTTAAAGTGCCCTTGCAACGCACGCCGGATACCCGTTGTAAATAATTTTATATAGTGCAGGCGCTTGCATTATAATGTAGTTTCCCGGGACTTGGGATGGAACCATTAAAATTAAGTTGACCCCGAGGTTACAGTGACCTTGCAACGCATGCCGGGTACCCGTTGTATATAATGTTATATAGTGCAGGCGCTTGCATTATAATGTAGTTTCCGGGGACTTGGGATGGAACCATTACAGTTTAGTTGACCCTGAGGTTAAAGTGCAGTTGCAACGCATGCCGGGTACCCGTAGTATATAATGTTACATAGTGCAGGCGCTTGCATTATAATGTAGTTTCCCAGGACTTCGGATGGAAACATTACAGTTTTATTGACCCCGAGGTTAAAGCGGCCTTGCAACGCATGCCGGGTACCCGTTGTATATAATTTTATAAAGTGCATAATTTTATAATGTTGTTTTCCGGGACTTGGTAGGGAACCATTACGGTTTAGTTGACCCCGAAGTTAAAGTGGCCTCGCAACGCATGCCGGGTACCCGCTGTATATAATTAATTTATTTACGCACAAATAGTCCATTAACAATAACAATCGGTTGCACGGTTTAGCAGTGCAAAATTTCATTATGCCGGAGCTCACTATTGTAGTTGTATTGTATTTCATTTTGCAAGTGTAAGTACTAAGTAGGTACTTTGTTGTAATATTTCACCAAAACGACGCCATTATGCTGTTGAGCATAAAATAATTTTCACTATAAATAAATTCATTCAATATCATGTTTTGATTTTTAAATGAAAAAAGTCCCTGCAAGTAAGTACCTACCTAGAACACGCGTAATTATTTTTTTTATTTAACAATGTCCAAATAGAACACACTTAAAAATAAAAAAAATAATTAATAAAAAAAAGTTGACAATTCTTTAAATTTTCAGTTCTATAAAGTTCCGTTCGAGTTCTGTAATTATTTCAGTTTTGTGATGTAACTGGTCTGTAATGATAAAACAATAGAATTTGAGTAGAACCATCACAGAACGTGAAAATTAACTTAAAAAAAGTTCAATTATTCTGTATCATCGAAACAACCTTACCGTAGTATTTATTGCATGAAAACCTAATTCGTTGTGTAGGTACCCATTCAGGTAGGTACCTGCGCATTTCCTTAGATTCCGGCAATCTTAGCTTTTTTCATCATATTTGCAAGACTACCGAAATAAGTAGGTACCTACCCCGAATGAAAAGCGTGTTAATTTGAACTGGCCACCAATAATTAAACTTCCGATGGAATCTGTGAGCGCGTATTTTGATGATTTTTTTTCGGAAAATTTCGAGTTTTGTCAGCATCTCCTGACTTTTTTTACATGGGATGGGCATGTTATATTGGTGTTAAAAGTTGCGGAATCTATCCGGCTATCGTATTTTCAAAAAACATCTAGCCCGGAATCGGTTTTTCGGCGGTAATGTCGTTTTCCGAAAAACAACGACCGAAACCGCCGAGAGTTCCGTTTTGTTAGGCTAAAAATTTGACGTCTACGATCCCTGACCTGACTCAATATTCCTAGCATTTTCATTTGCATCGAAACTGATGGCCAAAATGACATCTTTTTTTTGGAAACGCGAACCTGTCGGCGGGAAATGTAACCTGGCCGAATTGAGTGTGATTTTACTATTGGTTCTAGTTTTCGCCGTTGATTCGCATCGGTTTTTCTGTGAATAAAGCGCTAATTTTGTCGAAAAAAACTGACCTCGCAAAATCAAAGTACTGAGGATGAAACTGATGGCCAAAATGACATCTTTTTTTTGGAAACGCGAACCTGTCGGCGGGAAATGTAACCTGGCCGAATTGAGTATAATTTTACTATTGGTTCTAGTTTTCGCCGTTGATTCGCGTCAGTTTTTCTGTGAATAAGGCGCTAATTTTGTCGACAAAAATAAACTCCGCAAAATCAAAGTACTGAGGGTGCACTGAATTTGCTTGAACCGAAAGTGAACCTTGAGGTGGGTGAAACGTAAAGGGCGTACTGGTCGTTTTTGCGTCAACGAAAAAGTGCGCGGAAAAAGAGCTTTCCCAAAGTGAACAATACTATATATACTAGGTTTTGCCCGTTGCAGAAGCAACTGACGGGTTAAGACACTATGTGATTTGACGTGTGAACGTGGATGAAGCGAGGAAGAGTGTGTGTTAAATTAAATATATGAAGAAACCTGAGTTCACAGTGACCTTGCAACGCATGCCGGGTACCCGTTGTATATAATGTTATGTAGTGCAGCGCTTGCATTAAAATGTAATTTCCCAGGAATTGGAATGGAACCATTACAGTTAAGTTGACCCCGAGGTTACAGTGACCTTGCAACGCATGCTGTGTACCCGTTGTATATTATGTTATAAATTGCAGGCGCTTGCATTAAAATTTTATTTCCCGGGAATCGGGATGGAACCATTACAGTAAAGTTGACCCCGAGGTTACAGTGACCTTGCAACGCATGCCAGGTACCCGTTGTATATCATGTTATATATTGCAGGCACTTGCTTTAAAATGTTATTTCCCGGGAATTGTACCTGTTGTTTATAATGTTATATATTACAGGCGCTTGCATTATAATGTTGTTTTCCGAGATTTGGGATGGAACCATTACAGTTTAATGGACCCCGAGGTTAAAGTGGCCTTGCAACGCATGCCGGGTACCCGCTGTATAAAATTTATTTATTTACGTACAAAAAGTCCATTAATCTCCCTTTAATCCTTTCCCTTGTTACCATAATTATTGTAAGGCTTTTGACCTCTCCAGCCAGATTCTCCCAACCCTTCGGCTTGCACCGCAGTGTGAGGAATAGATTCATACGTCCGTCACTCCTGGCCACACTGTCCCCCAGATTCATAAACACCCCTCAGACCTTTTTCCTTCCCATATCTTCTTCTCCTTCCTTTCCCTTAAAAAACCCACCCCACAGCATCCTCAAAGATGACGCAGGCCCCTAGGATTTAGAACGGGCCTTTTCTCGCGTAATTTCATGATACCAAAGCTCACTATTGTATTCTGAAACTGTATGTATTTGTCTAGATCTCGGTGGCGGATACGTTCGCCCAAACACTGCGTGGCGGGCTGGATCGGAGGAGACTGATTGAGGGAGGCTTTTTATCTCTCCAGCCAGATTCTCTCAACCCTTCGCCTTGCACCGCAGTGTGAGGAATAGATTCATACGTCTGTCACTCCTGGCCACACTGACCCCCAGATTCCTACCCACCCCTCATACCTTTTTCCTTCCCATATCTTCTTCTCCACCATTTCCCTTAAAAAAACTCTCCACACAGCATCCTCAAAGATGTCACTGCGTGGCGGGCTGGATCGGAGGAGACTGATTGAGGGAGGCTTTTTATCTCTCCAGCCAGATTCTCTCAACCCTTCGCCTTGCACCGCAGTGTGAGGAATAGATTCATACGTCTTTCACTCCTGGCCACACTGACCCCCAGATTCCTACCCACCCCTCATACCTTTTTCCTTCCCACATCTTCTTCTCCATCCTTTCCCTTGAAAAACCCTCCGCACAGCATCCTCAAAGATGACATAGGCCCCTAGGATTCAGAACGGGCCTTTACTCGCGTAATTTCGTGATGCCAGAGATCATTATTGTATTCAGAAACTGTATGTATTTGTCTAAGTCTTGAAAAAAATGTATTTGTCTAGGTCTTGGTGGAGGATACGTTTGCCCAACCTTTGCGTGGCGGGTTGGATCAGAGGACACTGATTGAGGAAGGATTTTGACCTCTCCACCCAGATTTTCCCAACCCTTCGCCTTGCACCGCAGTGTGAGGAATAGATTCATACGTCCGTCACTCCTGGCCACACTGACCCCCAGATTCCTACCCACTCCTCATACCTTTTTCCTTCCCATATCTTCTTCTCCATCCTTTCCCTTAAAAATCCCTCCGCACAGCATCCTCAAAGATGACATAGCACTGCGTGGCGGGTTGGATTGGAGGAGACTGATTAAGGGAGGATTTCAACCTCTCCACCCAGATTCTCCCAACCCTTCGCCTTGCACCGCAGTGTGAGGAATAGATTCACACGTCCGTCACTCCTGGCCACACTGACCCCCAGATTCCTTAACACCCCTCATACCCTTTTCCTTCCCATATCTTCTTCTCCTTCCTTTCCCTTAAAAACCCTCCGCACAGCATCCTCAAAGATGACATAGGCCCCTAGGGAAATTGTTTTCCTTGGAGCCTCCTGTGTGGAGCTAATGTAAAAAAAAAAGTTCAACACTGCATAATTTCATCCTGAGTTCTACCTGAGGTTGCAGTGATCTTGTAACGCATGCCGGGTACCCTTTGTATATAATTTTATAATACATTGCATGCGTTTGCAAGGCGCTTGCATTTTAATGTAGTTTCCCGGAACTTGGAATGGAACCATTACAGTTAAGTTGACCCCGAGGTTACAGTGATCTTGCAACGCATGCCGGGTACCCGTTGTATATAATGTTATGTAGAAATAAAAATCCCCTAAGATGACCTTTATTGGATAACCAACACTCATGCCGTAGGTCACCCCAAGTGGTTCGCTACGTTTGGTGATTTAGTAGGGGTGCCCGGATTTATGGGGTGAGGTTTGTCTAGGTCTTGGAGGCGGATGACCAGGACACACTGAACCCCAGATTCCTACCCACCCCTTAAACCCTTTTCCTTCTCAGAACTCTCATCTCCTTCTTTGCCTTAAAAAACCCTCCACCCAGCATCTCCAAAGATGACATGACCGTGAGGGAAAATTATTTTCCTCAGGGTCTCCTGTGTGGAGCTTTTTCCTGCCCCCCTCTCGCGCTTCATTAATTCATTCCCGGTACATTTAGTTTTCAAAAAGCGAGAAATGTGCACCTACTTCGGTCGCCCGGTTCATTATTGTATCCCGATTGATCATTATTGTTTTCATAAAACCATCGCGGGAATGCACACATCAAATTCCCAAAGTCTCATCGCAATCGGATGAACCAACACCGCTGTCATAGGTCACCCAAGTGGTTCGCTACGATTGGTGACTTAGCAGGGGTGCCCGGGTTCATGGGATGAGGTTTGTCTAGGTCTTGGTGGCGGATACGTTTGACCAACCACTGCATGGCGGGCTGGATCGGAGGAGACTGATTGAGGGAGGCTTTTTATCTCTCCAGCCAGATTCTCTCAACCCTTCGCCTCGCACCGCAGTGTGAGGAATAGATTCATACGTCCGTTACTCCTGGCGACACTGACCCTCAGATTCCTACCCACCCCTCATACCCTTTTCCTTCTTATATCTTCTTCTCCTTTCTTTCCCTCAAAAAACCTTCGACACAGCATCCTCAAAGATGACATAGGCCCCTAGGGAAATTGTTTTCCTCGGTGCCTCCTGTGTGGAGCTAATGTAAAAAAAAGTTTAGCAATGCATAATTTTATGATGCCAGAGCTCACTATTGTATATAGAAACCAATGAATGGTTCCCGGGGCAGCGATACCAATTCCACGTTGAATGATTATCATTAAAATACAAAATACAAAAAAAGCGGTATGTAAATTTAATATTTTTGAAAAAAATTATACCATTCAACTTCAAGCAATTTTATTATACATTTACAAAAAATTCATAAGCAATATCATCAGATTCTGAGTTGTTATGTGCATGTAGGTACCTGCATAGATTCTATGTAGAGTTACCTGCACATACGTAAAAAAAAAACATATGAAATATATTTAGGCTGGGTTTTTCAAAAAATTTATTTAAAAATCTTCAGTTTTTCAAGTTAATTTTAACGTTCTGTGAAAGTTCTGTTCAAATTCTATTCAAGTTCCGTAATTATTTCTATTTTGAAATAATAGTATAAATAAATAATAATAAATATTATAAGTTTTGAAGATAATTGAATAAATAAAAATCGCACATTACGTGAAAATGAACTTAATTTATTTAAAAATAACGTTCCTACAAACAGTGGTTATCCAGAAGCAACCTCCGTGTTCCTACATATTTCAAAAATTACCATCTTGGATGATTTTTTTCATTTCATATCTTTAATTTTCGATTTAACATAGGAAAGAATCTCGTAAGCCGGTACCTACCTAGTACATACCGAGAAAAATAATGGTGGTGTAGGTACTTACGCGTTTTCTCAATAAATACTTAGCGAATTAGCAATAATTCAATAGAACGGTAGGTACCTACCGCGATTTTCTGCATTTAAATCATTCACATTTTAAACGCCAGTACCTACCTCGAGTTTATATTAACTGGCTGGAAAATTATGCATTGTTGATGATAGATCGATTTCAGAAAATGTCAGAAAAATTTCAATATTTGATGAATTATAGTGTAACATTTTAAATAGGAAGCTCCACATGTTTTTATTTTAAAAGTTTCTTAAACTTGTATACCTTCTATTTAATCAAAAACATTTCGTGCAAAATGTTTGTTTTCGCCGCAATCTAAGTTCCCGCAAAGGGCCTTTAAAATGTCATTTTTTGTACGTTATATTTGAGATAGCCGTTAAAAAAATTCGAATAAATCGCTAGAAAAATCAGTTTTGTATGGGAAATCTCTTTACTAAACGATTCGACGTTTTTTAACGGGTGAACCTATCGGCAGGAAATATAACTGAGGCCGAATTTCTTCGTCGGTGAGAGATCTAATTGTAGTTTTCGCCGTTTGGGTGCGCCGTTAACCCTGCATCATCTTTTTATATGAAATCTGGTCTGACCCGCAGAGATCCATGTCCGTGCCCCCTTTCGGGCCAAATTGATCTCTGCGGTCGGCGAAACTCGAGGAGCTGAGGTCGATTATCGCCTGCGGGCCGAGGGGGGCGAGGGAAATCGAAAGGGCGTAAGCGTCTTTTTCGTTTTTAAGCGACAATACGCCGTAAGGTCTTGCGGATCGAGGGGGAAGAGTGTCGATTATCGGATCACCAAAACGCGTTTTTTTGGAACGGCCGTTTGTATGAAATCCCGGTCCACAAGCCTTGCTCGGCCAAATCGACCTCTGCGGTCGGTGAAACTGGACAGGCAGAGTGGTCGATTTTCGCCTGTACTCGGAGGATTAAAAAAAAAGTGAGTTTTCCTGACCTACCCCAAAACCAAACAATACTATATATACTAGGTTTTGCCCGTTGCAGAAGCAACTGACAGGTTAAAGCACTATGCGATTTGACGTGTGAACGTGGATGAAGCGAGGAGGAGTGTGTGTTAAATTAAATATATGAAGAAACCTGAGGTTACAGTGACCTTGCAACGCATGCCGGGTACCCGTTGTATATAATGTTATAATAAAGTGCAGGCATTTGCAAGGCGCTTGCATAATAATATAGTTTCCCCGAACTTGGAATGGAACCATCCCCGAGGTTACATTGATCTTGCAACGCATGCCGGGTACCCGTAGTATATAATGTTATAATATAGTGCAGGCGTTTGAAAGGTGCTTGCATTATAATGTAGTTTCTCGGAACTTGGAATGGAACCATTACAGTTAAGTTTACCCCGAGGTGACAGTGATATTGCAACGCATGCCGGGTACCCGTTGTGTATAATGTACTGTAGTGCTGGCGCTTGCAATAAAACGTAATTTCCCAGGAATTGGGATGGAACCATTACAGTTAAGTAAAGTTGTCCCGGAGGTTACAGTGCCTTGCAACGCATGCCGGGTACCCGTTGTATATAATGTTTAATGTAGGGCAGGCGTTTGCAAGGCGCTTGCATTATAATGTCGTTTCCCGGAACTTGGAATGGAACCATTTCAGTTAAGTTGACCCGGAGGTTACAGTGCCTTGCAACGCATGCCGGGTACCCGTTTTATATAATGTTATTATATTTGCAAGGCGCTTGCATTATAATGTAGTTTCCCAGGACTTGGGATTCTAGAGCTCACTATTGTATATAGAAACCAATGAATGGTTCCCGGGGCAGCGGTACCAATCTCACGTTCAATGATTATCATTAAAATGCAAAATGCAAAAAAAGCGTTTTATTAATTTAATATTTTTCATTATAATTATCCCGTTCAACTTCTAGCAATTTTATTATACATTTACAAATAAAAAACATAAGCAAAATCATCAGATGAATCCAAATTGTTATGTGCAGGTAGGTACCTACGTAGATTCTATGTAGAATATAATTTAAGCTGTTGTTTAAAAAAAAAATTTTAAATCTTCCTTTTTTAAAGTTAATCTTAACGTTTTGCGCAAGTTCTGTTCAAATTCTATTCGAGTTCTGTAATTATTTCTGTTTCCATAATAATTGGAAGGCTTTTGACCTCTCCAGCCAGATTCTCCCAACCCTTCGCATTGCACCGCAGTGTGAGGAATAGATTCATATGTCCGTCACTCCTGGCCACACTGTCCCCCATATTCCTAAAGACCCCTCATGCGTTTTTCCTTCCCATATCTTCTTCTCCTTCCTTTCCCTTAAAAAACCCACCCCATAGCATCCTCAAAGATGACACAGGCCCCTAGGATTCATAACGGGCTTTTTCTAGCGTTATTTCGTGATGCCAAAGCTCACTTTTGTATTCTGAAACTGTATGTATTTGTCTAGGTCTTAGTGACGGATAGCCAGATTCTCCCAACCCTTCGCCTTGCACCGCAGTGTGAGGAATAGATTCATACGTCCGTTACTCCTGGCCACACTGACCCCCAGATTCCTACCCACCCCTCATACCTTATTCCTTCCCATATCTTCCTATCCTTCCTTTCCCTTAAAAAACCCTCCGCACAGCACCCTCAAAGATGACGTAGGCCCCTAGGGAAATTGTTTTCCTTGGAGCCTCCTGTGTGGAGCTAATGTAAAAAAAAAGTTTAGCACTGTATAATTTCATCCTGAGTTAACTCTGAGGTTGCAGTGACCTTGCAACGCATGCCGGGTACCCGTTGTATATAATATTATAATATTTGCAAGGCGCTTTCATTAAAATGTAGTTTCCCGGGACTTGGGATGCTAGAGCTCACTATTGTATATAGAAACCAATGAATGGTTCCCGGGGCAGCGGTACCAATCTCACGTTCAATGATTATCATTAAAATGCAAAATACAAAAAAAAGCGTTATGTTAATTTAATATTTTTCATAATAATTATCCCGTTCAACTTCAAGCAATTTCGTTATACATTTACAAAAAAAATACATAAGCAAAATCATCAGATGATTCCGAGTAGTTATGTGCAGGAAGGTACCTGCATAGATTCAAAAAGTGACCATCTGGAGTGATTAATTTAATTTCATATCATTAAATATTTAAATGAAAGAATTCTGTTCCTAAGCCGGTAGGTACCTACCTAGTAAACCGCGAGAAAAATAATTTTGCTCTAGGTACCTACCCGTGTTCTCAATAAAATTTGCGTCAACATTGCGTATTTTGTTACTTTTCTTTCGATGGAAACGGTAGGTACCTGCCCCGTTATAAATTGCATTTTTTTCATATGGCCAGTAATTCAATACTCTCGAATAATTTGAGAACGCATTTTCGACATGAATTTTTCAGGGAAGGTGTGATGTTTGTCAGCTTCTACTGACATATTTTATAAGAGATGCTTATATAATATTGCTATCAAAAGATGCGTATTCCTCTACTCTATTAAATTTTTTAAAAATATCAAAGCTGAAATCGTTTTCTGGGCCGCAATTCCGTATTCCCCAACCGAAACCGCTGAGAGGTCCGTTTCGATAGCATAAACTGACATTTCAAATCTACATATAGCTGTCTCAGCATTAGCGAGCATGCAAAAAGAGATGGGTTAATCCTGACCTTACTCGATATTCTTAGCATTTTAATTTGCATTGAAACTAATGGAAAAAGACATCTCTTGGTTTTTAATGCGAACCTGTCGGCGGGAAGTGTAACCGAGCCGAATTGAGAGATTTTATTAGAGTTCAAGTTTTCGCCGCCAGTTTTTTTCTTTAAATTTTGTAGGCCAAAAAACGCTTAATTTTTGTCGCAAAGTCAAAGTACTGAAACGTGCACTGAATTTTTTTATCTGAAAGGGCGTAAGCGTCTTTTTCGTTTTTAAGCGACAATACGCCGTAAGGTCTTGCGGATCGAGGGGGAAAAGAGTCGATTTTCGGATCACCAAAACGCGTTTTTTTGGAACGGCCGTTTGTATGAAATCCCGGTCCACAAGCCTTGCTCGGCCAAATCGACCTCTGCGGTCGGTGAAACTGGACAGGCAGAGTGGTCGATTTTAGCCTGTACCCGGAGGGCTAAAAAAAAAAGTGAGTTTTCCTGACCTACCCCAAAACCAAACAATACTATATATACTAGGTTTTGCCCGTTGCAGAAGCAACTGACGGGTTAAAACACTTTGCGATTTGCGTGTGAATGTGGATGAAGCGAGGAGGAGTGTGTGTTAAATTAATTATATAAAGAAACCTGAGGTTACAGTGACTTTGCAACGCATGCCGGGTACCCGTTGTATATAATGTTACAATATAGTGCAGGCATTTGCAAGGAGCTTGCATAATAATGTAGTTTCCATGAACTTGGAATGGAACCATTACAGTTAAGTTGACCCCGAGGTTACAGTGATGTTGCAACGCATGCCGGGTACCCTTTGTATATAATGTTATAATATAAAGCAGGCGTTTGCAAGGCGCTTGTAATATAATGTAGTTTCCAGGAACTTGGAATGGAACCATTACAGTTAAGTTGACCTTGAGATTACAGTGATGTTGCAACGCATGCCGGGTACCCGTTGTATATAATGTTATAATACAGTGCATGCGTTTGCAAGGCGCTTGAATTATAATGCAGTTTCCCGGAACTTGGAATGGAACCATTAAAGTTAAGTTGACCCCGAGGTTACAGTGATGTTGCAACGCATGCCGGGTACCCGTTGTATATAATGTTATGGAGAAATACAAATCCCCAAAGTTGACCTTTATTGGTTAACCAACACCTCTGCCATAGGTCACCCCAAGTGGTTCGCTACGTTTGGTGATTTAGTAGGGGTGCCCGGGTTCATGGGGTGAGGTCTGTCTAGGTCTTGGAGGCGGATGCCCAGGACACACTGAACCCCAGATTCCTACCCACCCCTTAAACCCTTTTCCTTCCCAGAACTCTCATCTCCTTCCTTTCCTAAAAAAAATCCTCCACACAGCATCCCCAAAGATGACATAGGGAAATTATTTTCCCCACGGCCTCCTGTGTGGAGCTCATGTAAAAAAAAAAATTAAATGCATATACATTCACCGTTCCCAAAAAGCCAGAAATAATTGAAAAAAAACATGTTCTTAATATATTTTCCCTTGCTTAGTTCTGCACTCCTGGTATTCATCCTTTTAAAATTTTGTTTTATTCGAGTAAAAAAAAGAACAGAAAAAATATTCTTTCATAGCGTACTCTACTCCCCCCCCCCCTTCCTCCATCCCGCAAAACCTCCTCCCGGGTTCCCCTCCCCCTTCCCAGGTTACCCTCCCAGCTCCCTGGTTTTCCTCCCCCCTCTTTTTTAACCAACACCTCTGCCATAGGTCACCCTAGGTGATTCGCTACGCTTAGTGATTTAGCAGGGGTGCCCGGGTTCATGGGATGCACTGAAGCCCAGATTCCTACCCACCCCTTAAACCCTTTTCCTTCCCAGAACTCTTCTCTCCTTCGTTTCCCTAAAAGACGAAGCGAGCAGGAGTGTGTGTTAAATTAAATATATGAAGAAAAAACGATATCTGAATGCGGATGAAGCGAAGAATGAGCGCCTACAAAGGAAACAGGTAGTCGACCGCTCCCCCAAAGTTTCATCGCAATCGCATGAACGGTTTAGCAATGCATAATTTCATGATACCAGAGCTCACTATTTGTAGTTGTATTGTAAGTACTTAGTAGGTACTTTGTTGTAATATTTCACCAAAACGACGCCATTATGTTGTTGAGCATAAAATAATTTTATAAAAACTTCTTTTCAGCACAAATAAATTTATTCAATATCATGTTTTGATTTTTAAAGGAAAAAAGTCCCTGCAAGTAAGTACCTACCTAGAACACGCGTAAAACATATATTTTTTTTATTTAACAATATCCAATAGAACCATGCTTCATTCATAATCAACACACCAATAAATAAAATAAAATAATAAGGCTGGGTTGTTTAAGAAAAAAATGTCAATTCTTCAAATTTTTCTAGTAAATTTTCAGTTCTAGATAGTTCCGTTCGAGTTCTGTAATTATTTCTGTTTTGTAAAGTAACTGGCCTTTAATGATAAAATAACAGAACTTGAGTAGAACCAATACAGAACTTAAAAATTAACTTTAAAAAAAAGTTGAATTATTCAGTATCATCGAAACAACCTTACCTTAGTATTGCATTAAAACCTAATTAATTGTATATCTACGTATTCGGGTAGGTACCTGCGCATTTCCTTCGATTCCTGCAATCTTTGCTTTTTTCATCACATTTGCAATACTACCGAAATAAGTAGGTACCTACCCCGAATGAATAACGTGTTAATTTGAACTGGCTAGAAAAATTTAAACTTCCGATGGAATCTTTAAGCGCGTGTTTTGGTGATTTTCTTTCGGAAAATGTCGAATTTTGTCAGCATTTCCTGAACTATTTTATATGGGATGGGCATGTAATTTTGGTATTTAAAGTTGCGGAATTCTCTACTGCGTTAGATTTTTGAAAAACATCCAAGCCGGGATCGGTTTTGGGGCCACAATGCCGCGTACCGTAAAACCACTACCGAAAACTGTGAAAAGTCTGTTTTGTTAGGCTAAAAATTTGACGTCTGAGAACCCTGACCTGACTCAACATTCCTGGCATTTTCATTTGCATTGAAACTGATGGCCAAAATGACATCTTTTTTTTTGGAAACGCGAACCTGTCGGCGGGAAATGTAACCTGGCCGAATTGAGTGTGATTTTACTATTGGTTCTAGTTTTCGCCGTTGATTCGCGTTAGTTTTTCTGTGAATAAGGCGCTAATTTTGTCGACAAAAATAAACTCCGCAAAATCAAAGTACTGAACGTGCACTGAATTTGCTTCAACCGAAAGTGAACCTTGAGGTGGGTGAAACGTAAAGGGCGTACTGGTCGTTTTTGCGTCAACAAAAAAGTGCGCGGAAAAAGAGCTTTCCCAAACCAAACAATACTATATACTAGGTTTTGCCCGTTGCAGAAGCAACTGACGGGTTAAAACACTTTGCGATTTGCGTGTGAATGTGGATGAAGCGAGGAGGAGTGTGTGTTAAATTAATTATATGAAGAAACCTGAGGTTACAGTGACTTTGCAACGCATGCCGGGTACCCGTTGTATATAATGTTATAATATGGTGCAGGCATTTGCAAGGCGCTTGCATAATAATGTAGTTTCCCTGAACTTGGAATGGAATACAGTTAAGTTGATCCCGAGGTTACAGTGATGTTGCAACGCATGCCGGGAACCCTTTGTATATAATGTTATAATATAAAACAGGCGTTTGCAAGGCGCTTGTATTATAATGTAGTTTCTCGGAACTTAGAATGGAACCATTACAGTTAAGTTGACCCCGAGGTTACAGCGATCTTGCAACGCATGCCGGGTACCCTTTGTATATAATGTTATAATATAAAGCAGGCGTTTGCAAGGCGCTTGCATTATAATGTAGTTTCCCGGAACTTGGAATGGAACCATTACAGTTAAGTTGACCCCGAGATTACAGTGATGTTGCAACGCATGCCGGGTACCCGTTGTATATAATGTTATAATACATTGCATGCGTTTGCAAGGCGCTTGAATTATAATGTAGTTTCCCGGAACTTGGAATGGAACCATTACAGTTAAGTTGACCCCGAGGTTACAATGTTGTTGCAACGCATGCCGGGTACCCGTTGTATATAGTGTCATGTAGAAATACAAATCCCCAAAGTTGACCTTTATTGGATAACCAACACCTCTGCCATAGGTCACCTCAAGTGGTTGGCTACGTTTGGTGATTTAGTAGGCGTGCCCGGGTTCATGGGGTGAGGTCTGCCTAGGTCTTGGAGGGACCCACCCCTTAAACCCTTTTCCTTTCCAAAACTCTCATCTCCTTCCTTTCCTAAAAAAAATCCTCCACACAGCATCCCCAAAGATGACATAGGACCTGAGGGAAATTATTTTCCCCACGGCCTCCTGTGCGGAGCTCATGTAAAAAAAAAAAATTAAATGCATATAAATTCACCTTTCCCAAAAAGCCAGAAATAATTGAAAAAAAACATGTTCTTAATATATTTTCCCTTGCTTAGTTCTGCACTCCTGGCATTTATCCTTTTAAAATTTCGTTTTATTCGAGTAAAAAAAGAACAGAAAAAATATTCTTTCATAGCGTACTCTATTCCCCCCCCCCCCCCCCTTCCTCCATCCCGCAAAACCCCCTCCCGGGTTCCCCTCCCCCTTCCCAGGTTACCCTCCCCCCACCCTGGTTTTCATCCCCCCTCTTTTTTAACCAACACCTCTGCCATAGGTCACCCTAGGTGATTCGCTACGCTTAGTGATTTAGCAGGGGTGCCCGGGTTCATGGGATGAGGTGTGTCTAGGTCTGATGATCAGGACACACTGAAGCCCAGATTCCTACCCACCCCTTAAACCCTTTTCCTTCCCAGAACTCTTCTCTCCTTCGTTTCCCTAAAAGACGAAGCGAGCAGGCGTGTTAAATTAAATATATGAAAAAAAAACGATGTCTGAATGCGGATGAAGCGAGGAATGAGCGCATACAAAGGGAACAGGTAGTCGACCGCTCCCCCAAAATTTCATCGCAATCGGATGAACGGTTTAGCAATGCATAATTTCATGATACCAGAGCTCACTATTTGTAGTTGTATTGCAAGTACTAAGTAGGTACTTTGTTGTAATATTTCACCAAAACGACGCCATTATGTTGTTGAGCATAAAATAATTTTATAAAAACTTCTTTTCAGCACAAATAATTTTATTCAATATCATGTTTTATTTTTAAAGGAAAAAAGTCCCTGCAAGAAAGTACCTACCTAGAACAGCGTAATATATATATTTTTGTTATTTCACAATATCCAAATAGAACCACGCTTTATTCATAAATAATCTGCACATTTAAAAATAACATAACATAAAAATAATAAGGCTGGGTTGTTTAAAAAAAATAATTGACAATTTTACAAATTTTTCTTGTCAATTTTCAGTTCTAGAAAGTTCCGTAATTATTTCAGTTTTGTGATGTAACTGGCCTTTATTGAGAAAAAACAGAATTTGAGTAGAACCAACACAGAACGTGAAAATTAACTTTTAAAAAAAAATGAATTATTTAGTATCATCGAAACAACCTTACCTTAGTATTTATTGCATTAAAACCTAATTCGTTGTGTAGGTACCCATTCAGGTAGGTACCTGCGCATTTCCTTAGATTCCGGCAATCTTTGGTTTTTTCATCATATTTGCAATACTACCGAAGTAAGTAGGTACCTACCCCGAATGAAAAACGTGTTAATTTGAACTGGCCAGCAATAATTAAACTTCCGATGGAATCTGTGAGCACGTGTTTTGATGATTTTTTTTCGGAAAATTTCGAGTTTTGTCAGGATCTCCTGACATATTTTATATGAGAATCGTATGTTTTATTGTTATAAAAAGTTGCGGAATCTCTCAGGCTATCGTATTTTTAAAAAACATCTAGCCCGGAATCGGTTTTTCGGCGGCAATGTGGTTTTCCGAAAAACAACGACCCAAACCGCCGAGAGTTCCGTTTTGTTAGGCTAAAACTTTGACATTTGAGATCTGCGTCAACGGTCCTAGCATTTTCCTTTGTGAAATTAAGGGGTTTTTTCGTCATTTTTTTTTTTACCAACGCCATCTGTCGGCGGGAAATATGACCGAGCCGAATCGAGTGATTCGAGCAGAGCTTCTAGTTTTCGCCGCCGATTCGTATAGAAGAATAAATCCCTGTATATATTTCATTTTGTCATCAAAAATTTGCTTACAGTTTTCATTCCGAATTTGCTTCAACCGAAAGTGAACCTTGAGGTGGGTGAAACGCAAAGGGCGTACTGGTCGTTTTTGCGTCGACAAAAAAGTGCGCGGAAAGAGACCTTTCCCAAAACCAAACAATACTATATATATACTAGGTTTTGCCCGTTGCAGAAGCAACTGACGGGTTAAAGCACTATGCGATTTGACGTGTGAACGTGGATGAAGCGAGGAGGAGTGTGTGTTAAATTAAATATATGAAGAAACCTGAGGTTACAGTGACCTTGCAACGCATGCCGGGTACCCGTTGTATATAATGTTATAATAAAGTGCAGGCATTTGCAAGGCGCTTGCGTTATAATGTAGTTTCGCGGAACTTGGAATGGAACCATTACAGTTAAGTTGACCCCGAGGTTGAAGTTATCTTGCAACGCATGCCGAGTACCCGTTGTATATAATGTTATAATATAGTGCAGGCGTTTGAAAGGTGCTTGCATTATAATGTAGTTTCCCGGAACTTGGAATGGAACCATTACAGTTAAGTTTACCCCGAGGTGACAGTGATATTGCAACGCATGCCGGGTACCCGTTGTATAAAATGTACTGTAGTGCTGGCGCTTGAAATAAAACGTAATTTCCCAGGAATTGGGATGGAACCATTACAGTTAAGTAAAGTTGTCCCGGATATTACAGTGCCTTGCAACGCATGCCGGGTACCCGTTGTATATAATGTTTTAATGTAGGGCAGGCGTTTGCAAGGCGCTTGCATTATAATGTCGTTTCCCGAAACTTGGAATGGAACCATTACAGTTAAGTTGACCCGGAGGTTACAGTGCCTTGCAACGCATGCCGGGTACCCGTTTTATATAATGTTATTATATTTGCAAGGCGCTTGCATTATAATGTAGTTTCCCAGGACTTGGGATTCTAGAGCTCACTATTGTATATAGAAACCAATGAATGGTTCCCGGGGCAGCGGTACGAATCTCACGTTCAATGATTATCATTAAAATGCAAAATGCAAAAAAAGCGTTTTATTAATTTAATGTTTTTCATTATAATTATCCCGTTCAACTTCGAGCAATTTTATTATACATTTACAAAAAAAAACATAAGCAAAATCATCAGATGAATCCAAATTGTTATGTGCAGGTAGGTACCTACGTAGATTCTATGTAGAATATAATTTAAGCTGTTGTTTAAAAAAAAAAAAATCTTCCTTCTTTTAAAGTTAATCTTAACGTTTTGCGCAAGTTTTGTTCAAATTCTATTCGAGTTCTGTAATCATTTCTGTTTCCATAATAATTGGAAGGCTTTTGACCTCTCCAGCCAGATTCTCCCAACCCTTCGCATTGCACCGCAGTGTGAGGAATAGATTCATACGTCCGTCACTCCTGGCCACACTGTCCCCCAGATTTCTAAAGACCCCTCATACGTTTTTCCTTCCCATATCTTCTTCTTCTTCCTTTCCCTTAAAAAAACCCACCCCACAGCGTCCTCAAAGATGACACAGGCCCCTAGGATTCAGAACGGGCTTTTTCTAGCGTTATTTCGTGATGCCAAAGCTCACTATTGTATTCTAAAACTGTATGTATTTCAGTAGCCAGATTCTTCCAACCCTTCGCCTTGCACCGCAGTGTGAGGAATAGATTCATACGTCCGTTACTCCTGGCGACACTGACCCTCAGATTCCTACCCACCCCTCATACCCTTTTCCTTCTTATATCTTCTTCTCCTTTCTTTCCCTCAAAAAACCTTCGACACAGCATCCCCAAAGATGACATAGGCCCCTAGGGAAATTGTTTTCCTCGGTGCCTCCTGTGTGGAGCTAATGTAAAAAAAAGTTTAGAAATGCATAATTTCATGATGCCAGAGCTCACTATTGTATATAGAAACCAATGAATGGTTCCCGGGGCGGCGATACCAATTCCACGTTGAATGATTATCATTAAAATACAAAATACAAAAAAAGCGGTATGTAAATTTAATATTTTTGAAAAAAATTATACCATTCCACTTCAAGCAATTTTATTATACATTTACAAAAAAATCATAAGCAATATCATCAGATTTTGAGTTGTTATGTGCATGTAGGTACCTGCATAGATTCTATGTAGAGGTACCTGCACATACGTAAAAAAAACATATGAAATATAATTAGGCTAGGTTTTTCAAAAAAATTATTTAAAAATCTTCAATTTTTCAAGTTAATTTTAACGTTCTGTGAAAGTTCTGTTCAAATTCTATTCAAGTTCCGTAATTATTTCTGTTTTGAAATAATAGTTTAAATAAATAATAATAAATATTATAAGTTTTGAAGATAATTGAATAAATAAAAACCGCACATTACGTGAAAATGAACTTTACTAATTTAAAAATAACATTCATACCAACAGTGGTTATCCAGAAGCAACCTCCGTGTTCCTACATATTTCAAAAATTACCATGATGATTTTTTTCATTTCATATCATTAATTTTCGATTTAACATTTAAAGGAAAAAATCTCGTAAGCCGGTACCTACCTAGTACATACCGAGAAAAATAATGTTGGTGTAGGTACCTACTTACGCGTTTTCTCAATAAATACTTAGCGAATTAGCAATAATTCAATAGAACGGTAGGTACCTACCGCGATTTTCTGCATTTAAATCATTCACATTTTTAACGCCAGTACCTACCTCGAGTTTATATTAACTGGCTGGAAAATTATGCATTGTTGATGATAGATCGATTTCAGAAAATGTCAGAAAAATTTCAATATTTGATGCAATATAGTGTAACATTTTAAATGGGAAGCTACACATGTTTTCATTTTAAAAGTTTCTTAAACTTGTATACCTTCTATTTAATCAAAAACATTTCGTGCAAAATGTTTGTTTTCGCCGCAATCTAAGTTCCCGCAAAGGGCCTTTAAAATGTCATTTTTTCCAACATATTTTTGAGATAGCCGTTTAATTGATTGGAATAAATTCCTAGTAAAATCAGTTTTGTATGGGAAATCTCTTTACTAAACGGTTCGACGTTTTTTAACGGGTGAACCTGTCGGCGGAAAATATAACTGAGGTCGAATTTCTTCGTCGGTGAGAGATCTAATTGTAGTTTTCGCCGTTTGGGAGCGCTGTTGACCCTGCGTCATCTTTTTTATATGAAATCTGGTCTGACCCGCAGAGATCCCGTCCGTGCCCCCTTTCGGGCCAAATTGATCTCTGCGGTCGGTGAAACTCGAGGAGCGGAGGTCGATTATCGCCTGCGGGCCGAGGCGGGCGAGGGAAATCGAAAGGGCGTAAGCGTCTTTTTCGTTTTTAAGCGACAATACGCCGTAAGGTCTTGCGGATCGAGGGGGAAAAGAGTCGATTATCGGATCACCAAAACGCGTTTTTTTGGAACGGCCGTTTGTATGAAATCCCGGTCCACAAGCCTTGCTCGGCCAAATCGACCTCTGCGGTCGGTGAAACTCGACAGGCAGAGTGGTCGATTTTCGCCTGTACTCGGAGGATTAAAAAAAAAAGTGAGTTTTCCTGACCTACCCCAAAACTAAACAATACTATATAAAACTATATATAATATATATGTAAAGTGAT
Source organism: Limnephilus marmoratus (assembly GCA_917880885.1). NCBI lineage: Eukaryota > Metazoa > Arthropoda > Insecta > Trichoptera > Limnephilidae > Limnephilus > Limnephilus marmoratus. The sequence continues at coordinate 49,834,176 of OU862914.1, read as the reverse complement.
TAAATATTTTGCCTTGAATACCTACTCAATAAACTTTAACCCGTTTAATCACGGGAGACCCAAGTTGTCCCAAAACATCATATGCCGTTATAATAACAGGAGACCCAGATTGTCCCAGAGCGACCGTGCATTATTAAAAGTTAGATATCTCTCTTTCTGTAATGCGAATATTTGTGATTTCTTTTATGTTAGAAACGGAAAGAAATAATGCTTCTCATTGTGTTAGAATTATATGAGCTAGGTTGTTCAGATATTTTACAAACCTGATCAAAAGTGACGGTTTGATTTTGCGCCTATTTGGGACGTAACCCACATTTAATTTTAAAATAAAATTGTATGAAAGTGATAAAAAGTGAGGTGACAGTTTTATTACAAATTTTGTTTAGAAAAGGAATCTGAATTTAAAATTTAAAGTTTATTCTATTTTGATTACTTTAATTCAAATATTCGCAGGTATGCATTTTTTAGCCAATTTACATTTCTAATATTCAAATTTTAATATTTATAAACAAAAATGTTGATTTCTAATAAACATATCAGAAAGATTATTTTATCTAAATTTTAGAACAATTTTTATTTTTGCAAAAGCGTTAAAAAAACTAATGAATAGGTACATTTAAATGCATGGGAAGAACAAGGAATTTTGCGCGCAAACTTTGACAGGCAAAAGTTGACAGAAAATTATTTTCTTATTATTCGAAGGGTTAAAGATTACCATTCAGAATCGAAACATTGCTTCAGACGACTTTAGTTCGATTTACTAACCAGATCTGAATGGCTAGATACTTACCAACCTTCCCCTTCTCCTCCTCACCCCATTTCAACTTCACAATGTACCCTAAATGGGGATACCATTGATTAACTGCCTTTGGGCAGTTTGGACTGTTCGGCAGGCACCTATCTATTCAACAAAAAATAATTTATTTTAGTTGCTATTCTGTTTTCGACTATCATCCGGATGACCTATGGCAGAGGTGTTGGTTATCCAATAAATGGTTCCCGGGGCGGCGGTACCCATTCCCACCTCCCAAATTGAAAATGTTTTATTATACATGTTGTGTAAATTTTCTTTAGTATTAAATTACTGCAACAGTAGTTGGATCCGTTAATGGGGTATTCAATGGGAAGTGAAGGCTAGACATAGGTAGCCTGTAGGTACAGTTTATTTGCAATGATTTTAATTACTGTTGCAATCTATTTAATTAATCTTAAAGACATAGAATGACATCACTGGAAACATGCAACTGTAATTACTGTTGTAATAAGGATAGCAGTACTCAACCTACCTACTTAAAACACAATTCATTACAGCTTAAAGAACCCCAGCTATCCGATGCAGACAGTAGACATGGGTGTGAGAAAAATCTATTTATCCATTTTTCTGAATGGATAGAAAGAGAATGGCTTTGTTATACGGACAATGAACTTTGTACATCTTCTATTTTATGAGTCTTTGAATCAATTTTATCACCCAACTACTTTTTACAGTAATTTTGTTTTACATTCCCTCTATTTTATTTGTTACTTAATAAGTCAGGTACACTTCATACGTATGTCTGGTAATGTTATGTTATCGTGATGATAAGCCTATGGGTCCGAGTGTACTTACTTACAATTTACTACTTAAAGTATTTACTTAATTGTTGCAGTGTTAAAAATAAAATTTTATCAGTGTATACCAAGGTTCGTACAAAATGCGTTACTCATTTTTCGAAAAAAACTCATCAGGCCGCTTTCGAAATTTTGAACGTGTGACGTAGCTTGAAGTAAAACACTGCCACTTGTATTGCAGTTAATTCAAATCTCCCAGTGGATCATGGACTTTAAGCTTTGTCACGAATGTTTAGCCAATCACTGCTCTACCCCTTCGATGAGCTAACCTTGTTAACCTTTAGACGGCCAGTGGTCCCGTACGGGACCGCGGATTTGCATCGTTCAATACCCAACAGTCCTGTATGGGACCGGTGATTATCGGCGAATATTTCACAAAAAATGCTTGGGCAGTTGGCTACCTTTATTGCGCGCGGCGCTTGAGCTTTTAAAGGTTAGGGAACGTACCCATACTACGTGACACTTTTAGGGGGGGGGGGGGGTCTTCAAAATGTCACGCTCCATACAAATGAGCGGTGGGTTGCTTAGGATTTTGGTCACCGGGGGGGGGGAGGGGTTAAAAATTGCAAAAAGTTGGTCACGTAGTATGGGTACGTTCCCTTAAAGTTAAACACATTTTCTACGAACCTTGAGTGTATACAAGGTATCTGGGGTAAAGTGCACAAACTTTGCGAGGTGATTCTACATGAGAGTACAAGAATAAATGATAAATAACCTCTTTCGAAATTCCAACGTTTTACAGTAATTTTTGGGAAAAAAAGTTAAATTGTTGAAAAGTTGAAAAAATAATATTCTTCAACGGAAAAATATTTTTGTATGGAAAAAAAAACATTGGAATTTCGAAAAAAGTTTATTTACGTTTTTTACTTCTACCATCTTGTAGAATCCCCTCCCGAAGTTTGTGCACTTTATCCCCGGTCACCATATGTAGAATTATTAGGCACTCAATGCAGTTTGGGATGAAGTGAAATCAAAATTAATTAACTCCACGCATATTTGATTTGTATCTTGATTATACTTCCCTTTTTTATTTAAGTGTTTACTCAACAATGTATATTGTTCATCAACTCTTTGTTAACTGGTAGTTGGAATGAAAGTCAATCGACAGTCAGTATTTGATCTAAATTCTTAAGTTGGCAAGCTTCTCTATCAGAACAACGCTTCACCATTCCTGTTTGTTATTTCACAATGTGGCCTTCCTTCAGTGATAGCGGCAACTCTATTCGAACATACACTAATAATATAATGTGCAGTTATTTTCAAATTTCCCAAGCCTGGATCATGAGTCAAAATGCAAAACATTTGCCACAGTCATAATAGATAATATCAGCAAAAGATTGGCAGAAATAATTTCATGTGAAGTTAAACAAATCTGTATGACTTGTTTAAATTTGATGCTAAATTTTGCTCCAATCTTCTTCCACGCAGTCTGTCTCTGGACTGCTTTCACTGGGTCGCCCACTTGGCCATGATTTGCAGCTACATAGTCAGCTTACCGCAGACTTTGAAATCAACAGAATCTTACAATGGTTTCATGCCCAATTAGATTCTTGATTTAAATGGTTTGATTCTGTGTTAATTTTTTAATGTATGTCCAATAGACTGTTGATTGTTTTATTCTTGGTGCGATAGGTACCTTTGGTTTTTATTCTACATATTTAGGTACCTTTGGTTTGATTCTAACAAGAACTTAAAAACCAAGTAATATGTATTTTGATTCTGATTTTCTTCTTTCAGACAAACCAGCCAGGCCGGCCAGCGTTTCATTTGGCTTAATACCGACCCAGATCAGTCCAAACGGCATCGCCAACATAACCTCACCTCCCAAACCCACTCACACAAAGCAGACAATAATCCTTACCTACTCGGCCAAGCAGTATCCTGCGGCTACTCCATACAACCAGTCCCTCCGCAGCAAGAGCCCTGCGATACCCAACCGGGTTACCCCGCAACACGTGCCAGTTAATCCGAGGAGCATGTCTGCTAGCCGGGCTTGTACCAATAGTTCTGGTTATGACGCGGGGGGGTACAGATCGGTGAATCTGAATAAGTACACCATGCAGACGAATCAATTACCCAAGCCACAGTATCCATCAGTCAAGTTGCTGGACAGCAAGAGTGCTAAACAGGTTGGTGGAATTTTATTTTGTTTTTATGTGATAAGCCAAATACAATTGTCTGGAAATTTGATCAAACATTTTAACGGGAAGTCACTGGATGTACGGGCATGGTAAAGGAAAGGTTGGAAAGTACCTGCCTATTTTATTTTTAGTTTATGCTACAACATTCGGCCAAGTTTAGATTGTTTGAAGCTAGTAGAACTTAGGCTCCACATTTAGAAAATATTGTGGAGGATATTTACTTATTTTTAAATTAATTCGTAAACTACATGTAAGTACCCCCATAGGGCTTTTAATAAGTCAGGTACGCCTCATACGTCATACATACAAGTATGTCTGGTAATGTTATATTATTGTGAAAACAAGCTTTTGGGTCTGAGTGGTTAAGATAGTTGCAATAAATAATAAGACACTCTGGATCCATACAATAATGATGGAAATACGGCAGCAGAAGGATAAGAGGAAGGTGTACCTGACTATCTATCTAAATCTTAGTATAGTGAAGGTTTTTTCAAAAAACATTTTAATTCTAAATGCTTTTCTCTCACTTATCTCTTTGTGGGAAAATTGTTTTTTTTATATTACGTAATAACTAATAAGTACCTACTTTTTTTAAAGAATGGAAATTAATGTAGAAAAATAAAAAAAAGGTTTGCCATTGCTAAAATACGGTAAGGAATTAAGAACTGACTGATCAGTGTTTGAGTTGGCATCGCGACTGGTTCCTGTGATAAATCTTCCATCACGACACAAGAAATATTTTCCGTTTACTTGATTTACTTGGTTGGTAGTAGATAATTTTCAAATATTTTTTGAAAATTTAAGGTTTTTCGTAATGTTTGTTTTGCTTGAAATAAAAAAAAATCATATTTGAAGTGAAACCTTCATTAGCACCGTAGTGATTGGAAACTCGGTGAAACGAAAAATAGCAACACTAAAAAGAGACAAACACATACATGTGTAGGATTTAGCCTGCGAGAGAATGAGATAAATTGGTCTCCTCTTTGTGAGGTGCTTCGTAGCCTCCCCACTCTTGTCTTTTTTTTTATAATAATACTTCACAAGAGTCTCAGCTGCTCCCGTCTGGAACCAGTAATACTATGGCATCCCCATTTGGGGTGTGTTATGAGGTTGAAGGTGGTGGGGAGGGGAAGGAGATGGGGAAGAGGAAGTACCTGGCTATTCAAATCTGGTCACCAAACATGGCTAATGCCATTTCAAGCAGCGTTTCAATTCTGAATGGTAGTCTTACAGCAGGGCGATACTAAGAGTATCTTCCACTCTGGAACGTACCGCAAATATCTATATTATTAATACGCTAGCGTCTTTTGCACATACAAATATAATAGATACAAACGGAAGTGCTGCCATCTATGATATTCAAATAGAACTATTGAAGTTTTCATATTATTGTTTTCCTGCGGAAACAGGTTTTTACCTGCTAGTACTATACATTATTGTTTACTTAAGTTTTCTAAATTGTAAATTGTACTCTGTTTTTTTTTTTTTGTGTAATAAAAGAAATAAGCAGCATAAAATTGAATTATATTAAACAAGTTAAAGTATTTAGTATTATTATTAGACATTGTGAAAATTGACTCATCGTTTTAAAGAAATGCCTGAAACAAGGAAGCATTCAGTTTCCTACCTAATACAAGTAGGTGTGTATTTATATCTTTTCTGAATACAAATAGTCCATTCATCCTGAGAAGTTCCGCTGGAGTGAACAAAAAGTCTGTCCAGTGCATTTTCTTTAGGCCACAGTATTTTTAGTAACAGCTGATGATGTCTTTCTTGGCATCTTGATTTTTATTATTTTTTTATTATTTCCTGCTGTCAAGTTATGAAGCTAATTAGTGTCACAATGTAACACATCATGTTACATTTCCTGGGGAATATTATGTAATATTCCAGCTTTAACATATTATATATGAAAAAGAATATAAGCAATCTTTTATTTAAAAAAAAAACTTTACCTAACTAAAATATTTTTAGTTTTTTCATTTCGTTATTAAATAGGTTCATTTCACTTTGAAAGAAGTTTAGCAATAGGTCAGTCAGTCACCATAATTGAAGCAACTTGTGAATGATTTTATTTATTTTTTAATTAATTACATAAATGTCATCATATTTGTGTCACTAAAGTGTAATGCACTATAAAATAACACTAGGAAGTAGTGTCTATTTTTGTCTAGTCACTTTTACTCGATGCATATCTCAACTATAATGCCCTCTAAAGCCCATCTTATATGCTTCTTTTTAAAGTGTAAGTTTTTCTAAGCATTTTAATTTTTTTTATTATTATTATGTCGTTTGTCTCACAAAAAAATTCTAGATGGTTTGAAAATTTGTTACAAAATTCAATAAACGTGGCTTTAGGCAGAAGGTATAAGTATTTGTATAATTATTTTTTTTTTGTGATTTCTTACAAGAGATCCGACTGCCAGTAGCCGGAGGCGTCTACTAATATCTACAGGAATTCCAAAAACTGAAAAAATCAAACTAATATCTATGAGAACCATAGTGCATACGAATATCTACAGCTCAAACTGCTGACTAATATCTATGAGAACCAAAGTGTTGACGAATATCTACAGCACTGGCAGAGGTTGGATTTGCGATTATGTATAGCATATTGGAATAACATAATATTGCGTATGCAGTAAAAAACTTAATTTATGTATGTATGTATGTAAAAATCCCTAATATCAGACTATTGGACACATTTAGCTGAATCTTAAGGATTTGGGTTTTTGTTTTAACAGCTTTCTTTATTTTGAGTGCTTCTAAATTATTTAGTCTGTTACCATGACCATTTCTATGTCAGTTAGGTTAGGTTAGGTTAGGCTAGGTTAGGTTATGGTGCCGTGTATTTCGAAATAAATAAATATCTTTGTATTATGACCTCCATGTTTGTTCAATAAATTATTGTCCTCGTAAACAGCAAAATACATAATATTATGCAAAAACTTCATGTACGTACTTTAAACGTTTAAGCCTTTACGTAATTAGTAATTACGTAATTGAAGTAATTTATGCTTTTCCGTACAACCTCTTGCTCAGCTGCCCTCTGTAGATATTAGTCTAACCTACGCTCTGTAGATATTAGTTCAACCTACGCTCTGTAGATATTAGTCAACACTGGGACCGTCATAGATATTCGTCCGACCTTAACTCTGTAGATACTAGTCAACACTCTGAAGTTCATAGATATTAATCCAACATATGAGCTGTAGATATTTGTCCGACATACAGGCTGTAGATATTAGTATCTGGAGTCCAGTAGCCAATGAAACTATGGCTTGGGAAATGTTGTGATGTATTATCGAAGATGGTTAGTGGAAGGTTGGAAAGAACCTGAATATTTAGATCTGATCAGCAAGCCAACACACAGCTAAAGCTGTATCTAAAAGTAGGGGTAAATTTTTTTTCTTTGCTTCTCTTGTGCCGGGATTTAAATCCGCAACCTCTTGGTCCACATCCAAAAAGCTTACCGCTTTCCCTCAGCGGTCATCAGTATAAATAGTTAATGGATTTATATCGAAGCTGGAAAGGAAAAATGACTGATGTGTCATAGGGTAGGGTGGGGCAAAGATCCGCAGTGGGAAATGATCCGCACCGTCAATTTAAAATGATCGCTTAATATTGTCGTGGTTTTAGACACATTTTTATGCTGGCAACATTGATAGAAGACGACTCACAAAAGTTACATGGCGTCCGACCGGCACAACAAAAACAATGAGGTTAGAATTCTTTTTACTTGTTTTGATGTAATAATCCGTAGGTCATCTTCAGTTGAAAATGTAATTTACTATACGCTTTGCTTACTTTTTTACTGGTTCAATTCCATAATTCAGGTTTTGAAAGGCGATCTATGGACAATAATTTGCCAAATGCGCATTTCTTGTTTTTAGATTAGTTTGTGTTTACAAAATGACGAAAATGACTGCGGACGTTTACCCCAAACAGTGGGGCAAAGGTCCGCAAAGGCAAGGTTGTCTACCTTTCCTTTTTTTTCCTAAATGGTGCTTATTTCGCTAGTAATAAAATGGTATATTGTAGCACATAAATTAAGATTTCCAGTGAAGCCAAAACCTGCAGGACCTTTTACTTATTGGGTGAGAAAAAAGGTTGAAACCTAAAATTGCGGATCTTTGCCCCACCCTACCCTAAATATGAACCTACACAATAAGCTTCATTGTTAATTTTTCTAAGTTTCACGTGTGGCAAACTCAAGAAAATTTGATTTGATTAACACAAGCACAAACAAACAATATAGCTTAATGTGAAAGTTCATCTTTAATGTCACAGCTGTATGGAACTTTAGCCATTTCGTCGCCTCAGTTCTTATTTGTCCAGCAGACCATTTTAGTTTTTGTTCAATCTCCATTTTAAAATTAAAAATAAAGTGTAAAAAATAATAAGTTCGAAGAAGTAAAAAATAATAGTTAATCACTTAACTAAGAATTATTTAAACTAATGAGACCTTTACCTTTACGGAAATAACTTTAGCTAAACACATCATAATTTTTCATTGAAATAACGAAAGAAAACCTTCTCCTCCTGTAAATTTTTCTAATGGTCTGTTGGACAAATACGAACTAAGGCGACGATTTGTCCATTCCAGAGTCGATATATTTTTGTAAGCTTACTGAATTATTTTAACATGTTGATACTATATAAATAGTACTTACATAATATGTATCTTGAACCTGCAAAGCTAAACGTTGACCTTAGGTTTAGTATTTCGGGGTTGTATTCGGTAATCGACCTTTAACCTTAGTAAGTTTATCGTATAAGTTAGTATCCAATTACAAAAAGCTTTTGAACTATAATGGTCAGTTTGTATAATACTCGTGTGTACGTATACAGGGTGTTAAGGGACGTACTTGACTTACTTTAACCAGTGATTCCTGACATTATTTGGAGTAAAAAATGTAAATGAAATTTTATTCTCTGGTCTAATTTTTTTTCAACTTAAAAAATTAAAAATCAGTAGGAATTAGACAGGTGAGGACAGGGTGAGGGTTTGGGTGGTTACTCGGCTGTCCAGTGATGACATGTGGAAGAAAAAAAAATTGTTTGAAGAAAATTTTTTTTTTTACTCTGAATAATGTCAGTGATTAAATCAGTCAAGAACATCCTTTAACACAGTGTATGTATCGGCGGCCGATCGTAAAGTCAGGCAGTTCATGATGCGCCTAACTATTTCGAGAAGTGCCTGGCGGCAGATCGTTAAGTGCCTCAGGCGCGTCATGATCGGCCTGATTTTACGATCGGCCGCTGACGTATGTATTACATATACAGACATAACATTTACCTACAATTATTGGATAATGATTTTTTTTTTTAATTTGAATAAAGCAATATTATTATCAAAGGAGTTTGTCTTTTGTGTTTTTTTTTTTTTTTTTAATTATTTCTGGCTTTCACCCTTCAAGGGTGTTCTAGGCCATCATTTATAATTATAGAGAAAGGAAAGGTGAATTCATATATTAATTTTATTTAAATGTGCAAATTTCAGAATTTTATGGAAGATTGCAGTAGAGTTCAGACTTAGAAGAGATGAGATGTTGAATGGAGGAGAGGCAATTTTTGATAACGCTTGATAGAAGAGAGGATACTTATTTAGAGAGGGACAATCAAAAAATATGTGATCTAAATTCCCACATCTAGACCACAGAACGTACAATCTGGGGAGTCAAGCACATGAATTTTAAAAAGGTGAGAAGGAACGGAACAATGTCCGATTCTCATTCGAATAAGTAAGGAAATATCTTTTTTGAAAAAATAATAGTTTAAAAAATGTTATCAAAAATACATTATCCCTTCAGAACATTTTTGATTTATCTGTAATAATAAAACGAGAGGCATATTGTGTGGAACTTTTTAGACGGTTTTAAAATATATTTAAAAATATATAATATGTATGTGTGTCGATTTAAAGTCGTGGATCATTCAAGCACAGTAATAAATTACAGACAAAAATTTGTATTTTGAGAAGATATTATTTTATTAAAATGTGTGGACATACATAGATACCTTCAATATCTCTCTACCGAGAGTTCACTAATCAGAATGGATATATTGCTTGAAATTGATCATATCGGAAAGGCCACATAAGAGAACTCCAGTCCAATTTTTTAATTTTTTTAAATGAATAATGACCTTCTAACTTAAATAACTGCATTTTTATTTTTAGAGTTAGTTTTAATAGTCAAAATAATTGTCAAAGTTTTAATTTTTCAAGACCCCCGAAAACCACCGTATGTATGGCGAATCGTGTGACGTCATCACTCCTGAAAAATTACTATAGAATCGGGCAATCAGCTGATCTACTGCCGCCGAATACTGTTCAAAGTATTCTCTCTAGAAATAGCATTAATATTTTCAATAATAGAGATAAACTAATAAGAGATACCTTTATTTTTGAAACATTATTTAGGCCTAAATAATGTTTCAATAAACACAACAACTAAATCTCTATAAACAGTGTGTAAATACACGAATAAATTAATACAATTTCTTGTGTCGTATCATACATTCCCATACAATGACTTTATGGTGACGTCACGACACGTCGAACAGTGACGTCACCTTGACGGCGTGTTTTTACGTCCCGATTAAAAACGACTTTTTAATAATTTTTTAAAAACTCTACGTTTAATATAATTAAATAAAACTTATATATTCAGAAGCAGCGTTTATTGGTCTAATGAACATATTTTTTTAAAGCCAGAATATTTTTCACTGGAGTTCCCTATTCCCAACTTTTTTTCTCTTTCACATCTAAATACCCCTTTGAAATCTTTCCAATTCATTCCACTAATTACAGCAATTAGGACTCTTGTGTCTTGTGTGCAAACCTCATTTTAAAAAAATGTTTGAGTAATTTTTTTTTTTTACCCTATCTATGAACTTTCATTCATCATAACCAATTTCCATTATTTATTGAAATATGAAAAGTATTTTTAAATAACATACTAAACTTATAAAGTCAAATAGAAAATGTTGTGATAAAGTATGGACATTAATATTGAAAACAAAAAGCTAACTAACTAACATTAATACTATTTTCTTTGTGGCATCTTGTAATACAGTCTTTGCTATTTTGGGAGCAATCTGAAAGTGGTGGATGCTGTGGGATTTGGTCAGTTGCATAAAGTTTCAGTGCTAAACACATCTCTACTCTCTACTAGTTCCCATTGTGATGTAAACACTACCATATGGACACCTGCTCAATTGGCCAAATAATAGTTTTGTCGTCAACATTATCAAATTGACCGTTTGTGACCAGCGAGAATGTCAAAATAGTTAGTGTGGTGGTGAGCAAAATAAAATGGTAATAATTTAAATGAACTTTGATAATTTATTTTTCTTTATTGCTTTTTTTTTTAAGTTCTAATGAATTCTTAATTTATAATAATTATTATTATAGAAACAAGTTCCAGTGTAATTGGGTCATTTAACCCATTAAATTCCACAGCTATCTGAAAATATATAAATTTTCACATGTGGCAAAAAATTTGTGGTACACATTTTTTTATCATTCATCTTTATTAGTTTTGAGTTACAATTTGTTTTATTCTATGCCTGTCTCACTAGGAGAACCTGTGTTGAGAGCAGGCGCTTAGCATGAGCAGTTTATAATAATAACACATACAAAGTACAAACAATAACACAATATTACAAGTAACAGTTAATCATCAACGTAAAATTGAAAAAATAAATACTTATAAGTTAGTTTTGATATAATCTTTGATGTTGGATCTATTTTGGCTGGTAATCCAGGACTTGGTGTCAGATTTATATTTAAGATACATTGTGTTTTGTCTAATTGCCAGTGGAAGTGTATTATATAGTTTTGTTGCAAAGTATCTAAAATTTCTTTGGCCAAAGGTTGTTTTAGCAAAAGGGATAAGTAGGAGATTATGCCCTTTGGTTCTAGTATCGCGAGCAGTTTGGACATTTTCAAAGGTAGTTCTGTGTTTGAAGAGGTATGCTAATATATTTTTGGCAGAAATTTGCCTAATGTCCAAGACACAGATTCTCCTAAAGATTTCATCCGAACTGCTTGTGATCGGTAGTTTTAATATAATCTTAATAATTAGTTTCTGGGCTTTAACGATCGGGTCAATGGCGGCATCGTTTGCTCCTCCCCAGGCTATAATACCGTATTCAATTAGAGATTGACATAGAGCATAGTAAATTGTTTTGAGTTGATTCAAGTTTAAAAAGTTGCAAGTATGTCTAAAGAAGTATATTGATTTTCTAAGTTTGTTTGCTGTAGTGATAATGTGTTCTTTCCACTTTCAATTGCTGTCAAAGATAATATGTCATAATTATAATATTTATTTTTATTTTTTATTTAAGTTTATTTAGGAAACATACAGTTGTAAATACATTCATTTTACATTTAATATTGAATATAGTATAAACCAGTGAAGTTCCATTTATGATTTAAAAAAAAAGGAAATGGTTACTGATTAGGAAGCAAGTAGATAGTAATAATATTATAATATAGTATTAGTGAAAAGTGAGTCAAAAGAAAAAATAAACAATGAAGAGATAACAAAGAAATAATCGTTTTGGTTTAAGTACATTGTAAGGTTAATTTAGTTTTAAACGTTTTAAGAGAGCAGTGGAAAATATCGATATCTCTTAGGGCGTTGTAAGATTTGCAGATACGCCCGAGCAAAGAATTTTGTGCATATTTCGATTTGAAATGCTGTATAAAAAATAGGGTATTCGATCTGGTATTGCGTTCAGGGCAACGAAATGCAATCCTTTCTAATAGATCTGGTGAGTCAATAAGGCAGTTCACAATCTTGTATAGAAACATTACGTCAGAAATGTTTCTCCGTTTGTAAAGAGCAATAGGTTTACACTGGTGATTTTCGAAACGATACGAAAGGTGTTTCAAAAATTTTGTTTGAATATTTTCAATACGCTTAATGTAAGTTTGGTATTGTGGATTCCAAATGACAGATGCAAATTCAAGATGAGATCTTACATACGCCATATATAGTAGTTCAAGTGTAAAAGGTTTGTTGAACGGTTTTGTGATGCGTAGGATAAAACCCATTTGTTTGTAGGCTTTTTCTAGGATGTATTCAATGTGATCTTTGAATAGTAATTTGGAGTCAAGTAATACTCCAAGATCTCTAATTTTATCCACTCTTTCAAGAGGAACGTTGTTCAGATGGTAAATATGGACGATTGGGTGATTTTTACGTGAAAACGTTATCGCATTGCATTTCTTTATATTGAGAAATAATTGATTTTCTATGCAATATTCATTAATTTTATTAATATCTTCTTGTAATTTATTGCAATCACCTTCTGAGCTTATACATTTGTATATTTTCATATTGTCAGCGTAAAGAATAAAATCAGAGTTACAGATGACATGTTTGATGTCATTTATGTACAAAGTAAAGAGCAGGGGTCCTAAATGGGAACCTTGAGGTACACCCGAAGGGATGGTTATTTCCTGTGACATGTAACCTTTGAGGGCAACAGCTTGACTTCTATTTTTAATGTAAGATGAGAACCATCTGAGAAGATTTCCACTTATACCAATTTTTTCAAGTTTGCTTAGGAGTATATCATGATTCACTTTGTCGAAAGCCTTAGAAAAATCTGTATAGATAGAGTCAACTTGTTTCTTTTTATCCATAGTATTCCGAACAAAATCGGTGAACTGACCCAAGTTCGACTCGACAGATCTGCCTTGAAAGAAACCGTGCTGTTGAGGATTGATAATGGTGTTTTTTCATAAATTAAAGAGTTGGTCGTAAACGATTTTTTCCATAATTTTACTTAAAATGCATAGTTTTGATATAGGCCTATAATTCTCAATATTGTGTTTGTCCCCCTTTTTAAAAGCAGGTGTAACAAGAGCTCTTTTCCAAATGGTGGGAAATACGCCTTCTTTGATAGAAAGTGTGAACAGTAATGTCACGGGGGTGGCAAGTTGTTCAGCACAATTAAAAATAAAAATTGGATGTATTTTATCATAACCAGCACTTTTTTTCGTGTAGACATTTTTCAAGTATTTTAATACTAAAGATTTCTCGATATTAATCGAATTCAGGTGTATTGAACTTATATTATTATCATTGATTACGTCTTTGCTATATGTGGAAATGTTTTTAGTTTGAGAGGGGACAAACACAGATTGAAAATAATCGTTGAAAAGATTGCAAGTTTGTTGCCCATCAATTGAAGAAATGTTTCCATGGAATATGTTATGAGGTATATCAGAGGAGTTTTGTTTTGATTTGACGAAGGTCCAAAAAAATTTCACATCATTCTTTATGTTTAACTCAGCATTATTTATATAGTTTGTGTAACATTCTTTCTCAAGCGTCTTTTGGCGAGTTCTAAGTAACGAGAATGTATGATAATCAGAAAGTTGGGAAAATTTTTTAAATTTACGGTGAAATTTTAGTTTTTCTTTGATGATTTTTATTAAGCTAGACGTATACCATACGGGATATTTTGGAGACGTTTTAATGGTTCGTAATGGGACGTATTGGTTGATAGCTTCATAGATAATTTCGTAGAATTTATTAGTAGCTTCTTCCATGCACATTTTATTGAAAACATGCATCCAGTTAAATTGTTCTAGAAACTTATTAATTTGAGTATAGTCAGCTGAGTTAAACAACAAAACTTGCCGTGATAATTGTTTTAAACTGGGGTCTCTTAGAAGTGTTATCTCGATATGTAAAGATTTGTGATGTGAATCTTCGGTAAGAGAGGGAGGACAGTAAGGCAATAATATACAGTTCAAATTGCTTATTACTAGATCGAGAACACGTTTGTTTACGTTAATTATGTTGTTATATTGGTGGAAGTCACAGAGTGATAGTGTGTATCACACAATATGTGCATTTTGGGAGGCGGGGATGGGTATCTCCGCCCCCCCCCCCCCCCCGGAACCATTTATTGGTAACCAACACCACTGCCATAGGTTCGCTACGTTTGTTGATTTAGCAGGGGTGCCCAGATTCATGGGGTTAGGTTTTTCAAGGTCTTGGCGGCCGATGTGTCTACCCACTTGCTGCGTGGCAGGCTGAGGAAGTAAGTAAGTAAGAGAGACTAGTTGAGGAAGTCTTTTGACCTCTCCTGCCAGAATCCCTCAACCTTATCGCCTTGCATCGCAATTGAAGGGAAGGATTCATCATCCGTCACTCCTGGACACACTGACCCTCAGATTCCTTCCCACCCCCCATACCTATTTTCTTCCCAGAACTTCCTCTTCTTAAAAAAAACCCTCCATACAGCATCCTCTAAGATGACATCGGCCCTGAGAAAAATTATTTTTCTGGTGTTTAAACAACAAAATTTTTTCACATCTAAGTTTTCATATCTAAGTTTTCACATTTAAGTTTTCACATCTAAGTTTTCATATCTAAGTTTTCACATCTAAGTTTTCACATCTAAGTTTTCACATCTAAGTTTTCATATCTAAGTTTTCACATCTAAGTTTTCACATCTAAGTTTTCATATCTAAGTTTTTACATCTAAGTTTTCACATCTAAGTTTTCACATCTAAGAGGTTTAGTTTTCGGTCACTTAAAAACTGTAATGAAAAGTTATCCTAATTAGGAACCACATGCGTGAAGTTTTTCCATATAAATTTTTTTATATTTCTTCTGTAAGTAAAAAAAATCTTACAACAGGGTTTCACTGTAGTGGTAGATTAACCCGCCATTGGTGACGTGAATTTGACTTACATCGTTGGTGACCCCGGTCTCATGCACCGGGGTTTTTGACTACCAGTTTTTCAATAATTTACTATTCATGCTACTTTTCATTGGAAAGTTTATAAAATGATATCTTTTCCTGTCAATAAAACATAGGTATTCCTTAAATCAATTCTTTATTTATTAACATAACACAATATCTTTAGATGCATTAAAATTATAAGATATTTAAACAATATTTATTTACACCCAACAATCTTAAATATTTAACGACTAAGTCAGTTTTCGTCAGTCTTATGACAGTTGAAACATAACATTAAAAAAGATAAATGATAAAATTTTTGTTTTTTTTTTTATTTTCTCTTATAAAATTACCAACAACCATTTGACTTACTTAGTGGGTGATCAGGGCCGGATCTACGAAATCTAGCGCCCTGTGCAGTAGGTACCGATGGCGCCCCCCCCCCCCCTACATTTTAATTTTATTAAAAATTCGTTCACCCCAAATTTTTTTTTTTACACTAATTTATCAAATAAAATCAAGACATATAAAGGGTGTAACCCTATCTAAAGTTTTCGAATAAATAAGCCACGATCTATGTAATTCTTCTCCATTAGGCAGCTTCTTGTAATAATACTTAGTATTAAATTTACGCTTGTTCGTAATAGGAAAATCAAAACCTTTCAATTGTACGGGACCTTCCTGAACTAATAAACTAATGGAATTTTGAGATAACTTTGGCCAGCATCCGGGATCTTTCAATTCAAGCTCTGAAAGCAGAATTAAATTTAAACTGCTATCAGTAACGTTATTTTTATCTTCTAATAATTCGACCGGAGGAATTTGTGCGATAGATATCTGTTTAGATGTGCTCGGGACCATTGTAACGTCGTTGCGCGGGACATCATTTTTTATCGGTGCTGGAGAAATTGGAATAAAAAAATTCCCAATGGAAACAAGTTTTTTTATGTCATTATGCTCTTTAATTCTACGTTTTAGATTCTGCGAGCCTGAAAGTTTTTTTTTAAATATTGTTCTATTCATTGTAATCCACAATCCACAACCTCTAACAACCAATAGAAATTAAGTTATAAATTAAAAAATCTAATAATATAACCTCAAATTTGTACCTTGCATTTCCATTTCTCCTGTGTTCTGTGTTGAGCGAACAAACACCATACAAAACACTGACGTATCTATGGTATCAACGGCTTACGAAAGACGCTTACACTGATTATTACGGACTGTAAAATAACAAATCTAATAGAAATTAATTATAGGTACATTTTACGAACTTCAACTGTCAAATCAATGATGAAACTGTTACTGTTAACTGTTGCAAACCATGCGATGTTTATGCTAATGGAATGTACTGAAGATTTCATAAGAAAATGGTCTTTAACTACCTTCTCCTAGAGACTTACATCGTACAAAAGCATTTTGAAAGGCGCAGTCGGTTTGTTTGTTCTCCTGAATAAAAGTACGGCGCTGTGATTGGTTATTGAATTTGGATCTTACCCATTCGTCGTAAAAGACGGTAAAAGATATATGGAAAAATAGATCTTACGTTTAAACTAAATATATGGAATTTGTAAAAAAATTCTGTAACTGACTATAAATTCGTAAACCGTTGAATACAAACCAGATGCTTGCGCAGTCTGTATCTTTGGAAAGTGTTGCTAGAGCGTAATAATTATTTCGTACTATGGGTAATTTTTAAACGATTCAGGGAATATTATAACAAATTTAAAATACAATATTTATTTTCTCACGGCGCCCCTTCGGAGTTGGCGCCAGGTTTTTGAACGTATGGCAGATGCGGCGCTGTGGGTGATGCCGGTCTCACGCACCGGGTTGGCACCAAAACTCTATAACGTGTGTCCGCATCACTGCGGGGTAAACTGGCGGTAGGGGGCGTGGAATAAGACAGCTACTCGAAATCGCAGTGTGATTCGATGAACGGTAAAAAAAATATTACACTTTTTCGAATTACCCGGTCTCACAGACGTATACGTCATCAATGGCGGGTTAAATTGGGATTCAAATGTCGCCCATCACTTTTTGATTAGTTTGCCCTTTCTACTTGGGTGGATTGAATTAGAATAGAGGTTCCAATAGAGAACTCCAGTCCATTTTTTTGAATGAATGACTTTCTAACTTAAATAACTGCATTTTTATTTTTATTTTTAGAATTAGTTTTAATAGTTAAAATAATTGTCAAAGTTTTAATTTTTCAAGATTCCCCGTAAACCACCGTATGTGTGAATCGTGTGACGTCATCATTCCTGAAAAAATTACTATAGGATCAAGCAATCAGCTGATCAACTGCCGCCATTTTGAATTCCTTTGTTCGAAGTATTCTCCCTAGAAGTAGTATTACTATTTTTTTTTGTGTAGTAGTTTTGTGTAGTAGTGTAGTAGTTTTTGAATATTTTCAATAATAGAGATAAACTAATAAGAGATACCTTTATTTTTGAAACATTATTTAGGCCTAAATAATAAAACATAACAACTAAATCAACAGTATGTAAATAAACTAATAAATTAATATGATGGCTTGTGTCATATCATACATTCCCATACAATGATTTAACGGTGATGTCACGACAGGTCGCACAGTGACGTCACCACTAAAATTTCAATAATGCCAACTTGACGGCGTGTTTTTACGACCCGATTAAAAATTGACATAATTTTTTAAAAACTCTGTGTTTAATATTATTTAATAAAACTTATATATTCAGAATCAGCGTTTATTGGTCTATATGAACATATTTTTTTAAAGCCATAATATTTTTCACTGGAGTTCCTTATTGCAATTTGAGCGTCAAGGTCGCTGAGTAGTGATATACTCGAGGTAAATGGGAAAAGAAAATAAACGTATCATTGCAAGGCTGGCGATGCTATTTTCATAATCAATTTAATAGACTTTATTCGTTTATAAGCAATACAAACTTAGGTACCTATCCAGCCAGTATTTTAAAGCAAATAGATTATAATAATCACAAATATTTCTAATAATAATAATAATAATAATAATTTGTATAGCGCCGTTTTTGTGAAAAATCACCTCAAGGGCGCTGTACAATTTATTAAGAATTCTTAGTTACTATCTAATTTACAAATAGATACAGAAACATACTTACCTGGCAGGTCACTTCCAATAAATACAATTTAATTAGAAAGTTTATGCTAGAAGATACGGCTTTGCACGCGGAGGACATTCTATTTAAAACACTGGACATTGCACGATTTTACATTTGCTACCCCCATCATTATTAGTATTACATTTATTAAAAGATTAGTGACAAAAGTAGAGTTGATATTTATTTTGAAAGACTGGAGAATTTAGGACTCTTTAGGGTTGGAGATAGTTCATGATATGACCTTTAAAAATGCTTACAATTAAGATTTTTTTAATTTAATTTTTTATTATTATATATTTTTTTTTTTACAAATTAGTTATTTACAATGTAGCGGGCATTGAAGGTGAAGGTGAAAGGTTTTTGAGTTTATGGATACGACTATTATTTTAAATAAATTTCATCCCCAGTGTGCGTGCGGAGGAAGGATTGTTCATAAACAGGAAACAGATCCTTAAAAAGGACGTTTTTAAAGTGTTTTCTCAGAGTAATACTTATTGCGTTGTGAACATGCTAGATTCTGTAAACTATAGATTTTGTAGATTTTTTTTATCCCGTCGATAACTCACTTGGAAGCCGTCTTCGTTTCCATCAGAATCCATTCACAAGACTGGAACACACCGGACCCTCGGACTGAACATAGCCTCGCACATCCGGGCCCTTGTGAGGGATCTCTTCTCCTATGAGGCGAAGAGCTTGGGCGGCATACTTGGAGGCGACAGCATTGGGACAGCTAGCTAACTGCTTCAGGGGTTCGATGGCTCCAATTTCTCTGAATATTTCTGTGTTTCCCTGTTGTTTCTTGATACCGGCTTCCATACAGAAGTGGAAGGCAGCCAGAATTCGGGCCTCCTCTTGTTTTGAACTCAACACGGGCACCAATCTTTGCAGCCAGTTTTTACTTTGACCGTGAGCATGAGCTAGATTGGATCTTGCAAATTCAAAAGGATTGTGTGATAAGACAAAAGGTTCTATTAAATCTAATGTTCCGGACTTCAGCACCGCAGCTTCTATTTCGGTGTTGGCCACTAGAACAGCTACCGCTAAGCAGGCATAGTACTTAATGTTATCATCATTGTGGAACGTTAATGGGAACAGCCACATGGGCATTTTCCTTTTGATCATAGCCTCTTGGTTCTCCGCTCCTCCGTAAAGAGATAAGTTGGCGAGAGCTCTGGCACAGTGCCGCAATGTTTCCACATCATTTTTCCTGCATTCAAACAATAATGCATCCAAACCTCCCAGATTAATGACATCGCTGCAAGTCCCTTCACTATGTTTGAACAGATGCTCCAAAATACCAGTTCCTACTCTGGAATGGTCTACTGAATTGTTTTTGGTACAAACACAAGCCACATTTACAACCTTTTCCAGGCCGTTGTCAACAACGTGGGCTCTGTTTTCAGTTGTGAGGCATTGTTCGAGAAGTTGTGCCGAAGAGAATTGCAACTCTCCATTTTTAGTAATGCAGTTTGTCATAAGTAAATCTATTCCGCCGCTATTTCTCAATATGTTGCAAAGGGAGCATCCCAGTTCGTGTCCATAAGTGGGCACTGCCCAGGCGCGTCTGATGATTTCATTAATTTTGTTAAAGTCTGCGGAAACTTTCTTTTCTGATATTTCACCATGTTTCAGTACTTTAACAAAAGCGTCGAGCCATGAAGAATATTTAGCAATAACTATCTCCACGTCCTTGGGGGTGGATTGGGCACATAAGCTGTCGAGGTCATCAAAAGTCATGTTGGATAAGTCTTCTTCACTGGCCTTGATGGATGCATTCATCAGTTGACTCAGCTGCTGCAATAATAAATTTTACCGTTCATTACAATGTTGGAAGAGGAGTAAATATTTTAGTTTATTTTAGTATTGCAAACAATCTGATAACGCGTTTCCCACTGCGGTAATGTGAATACTTTTTAGTGTTCGTCATTCGTTCAGTTTCAGAGTGGAAGGTATTCTCAGTTTCACCCTGGTGTAAGACCACCTTTCAGAATTGAAACGTTGCTTGAAATGGCCTAGCGTTAGGTGACTAGATATGAGTAGCCAGGTACTTTCCCACCTTCCCCATCACCCATCTCCTTCCCCTTCCCAATACCTTACCCCACAATACACCCCAATTAAGGATGCCATAGTCTCACTGTCTCCAGGCAGTTGGGACTCTTGTGCAGTATTCACATAAAATAAATTAAGTTTATTACTATTTTAATTTTTTTAAATCACGTTTGTTTAACACCTTGTATGAGTCATTACGGATATTTGTAACTTTTTCCATAAAGGGACAAGTATTGGAAAAAGGTAAATTTGCACAAATAGAATTGCTTGTTTTTTAATTTATTAAACAAATTGAATAACCATTTATCGAGATACATACACTTACACACAACACAAAATATTGCTTTTCAATATAGTCACGGAAATGAATTAAAGTGCTATTTTAACGTCAGCTGTACTTTTTTTATTGATTTTATGATTTGACCATAGAGGAACGAAATTAAAAAAAAAATTCAGTCACGAAAAGCTTCATGGGTATTCATTTTTTCAAATAGGGGAGAGTGTCTCAGTACAGGGATGTATATCTTGTTTAAAAGAAAAATGCGTGCGCATTCTTTTATTTATTTTCATTCTAGGTATTCAAATAATTACACAAACCCGTTAGACAAACCCTGCTTGCACTCCCCACACGTAAGAGTTCGGAGCGACCGTGCCCCGCGCCTCTTCAGACTGCCACACAGAAAAGTCTCACAGTGAATTGTGCTGTAATCCCATTTTCAATCTGTACATTTCTTTTCATTCATTTCTTTCCATATTATGATACATGATAACAATTTCAATTTAATTGACTGTGTTTTATTTCGAGCCACTCGTTGTTATTAGGTTGGTAAGGTGAATGTGCTAGTAGCCAGCCTTTTTTGAACAAAGTTTGGCGAATCATTGTGAGTTTATATTAGAAAAGAGGTTTACAAAAACACACGATTTCAGAACAGTCAATTTATGTTTATTATTTTTAAACTTTTTTTAAATAACATAAACGTAAAAATTACAATAATGTTTTTATAAAAAATGGTGTTTTTGCAAGTGGTCGGCTATTCAAAATCTAATAGTCGGCCACCTACACGCAAAGGGTCGACCGAGACAGGTTATACGTTCTCGGCCGAGACCGAGAATAGATAAATTGAGAAAAAAAAATTTAAATGTGCTATTTTTGCATAATATAGTATATTTAAGAATGTAATAATAATAATTTGTTTAAAATAATAATCAAAATTTAAATCAAATTCAAAATTGAACAACATGATGTTGTAGCACATAAAAAGAAATTTTTCTGCGTTTTCACCCTTCAAACAGTGTCACCTCATTTGTATAATTGACCAGCTCTGCTAGAGAGCTGTTCACTTGCTACACTAGTAGGCGGCACTAATAAAAACTTTTTTGCTACAGGCCTAAGTACTTGATATGATGACGAATACCAATACTCAAAAATATTTCTTTGCAGTCTTGAATCTCTAACTACTCTACACACGTGGTAGACTTGATTCCCATTATCCTATACCGTACGTACTTACAACGGTCTCGGTTATGGCCCAGAATCTTGGCGATTTTTCGCTGAGAACTGAGACAGGGTTCTCGGTAGAATTTGTAGCTGAGAATGCCGAGATCGAGACCGAGTTCTCGGTTGACTCTTACTATACGCTAGTAGTCGGCTGTCAGCTTTTTGCTACAGGGCCGCCAGAGATTATGAATTTTTTATGCCCATTTGAATGTGCGGTATTCAGACAATTTGTTTTGTGTTCATAGGTAAGTAAAAATATGCACTAATAATCCCACAACAAACTAAAAGGAGAAAATATAATATTTTTAGAAAAAAAATCTGATGTGAAATATGGTCGACAGTTATATTACGAGAAATTTGAACTATAGACTGATGTTTAATAAAAATATGTAAAGAAGCTATTGGAAAGCTGAAGCATTTAATCACATACCAAAATTAAAAATAAATAGACTTAAACATGTTTTTCTATGCCCAAAACTAAATACGTCTTTTGCACAGCATCATTACACTTACCAGGGAAGAACTTTTTTCAATCGTCTACCAGAAGAAATCAGAAGCATTAATGATAAAACCCGAATACTGCTCTCTATCAAGAGACATTTTAAAAATATTCTTAAGAATAAAATCACTGTCACTAATTAAGGCGGAAACACACTTATGTGGTGTGGTGTGTCGTGGCGCGCCAGAAGCACATCGGTTTCATAAATTTATTATGGTTAGAGACATATTTGTAGGTTGTGGCGTGTCGACAAGCGACGACGATGATTGATTAATTTGTAGTCACGACACACCACACCACACTAGTGTGTACGAAGCGTTAATCTTACAAAAATTCTTAGTTTTCGATAAAATTCTTTCTTTTTTTAAATACACCTGTAATCAAAATAAATACTGCAGCTCAAATATATTTATGTACAATGAATAGGCCACTTGCATCACATTTTTTAAATTTTTTTTCCGGTTTAGGCAAATATTCTAAGACATTCTGTATTTTTTTTTTTTTTTAATCGTATTTTTGAAACCCTGGGGATTTTTTGAAAATTTCAAACTGAAAAATCAGACCATTTTTTATAAACCGGAAAGACGGGACATAATTTTATAGGTGCGAAAAAACGATAATTACATAGCCGAAAATCATTTAAAAAAAAGAACGTTTTCCACACGAATGGCACAAGAGAATAACGAGTCATACCAAAAATATTACATCTCATAAATATTTTTTTCCTTGATCCATCTTATTGATCATAAATCATTATAATGTACAGCGTCTATATTACTAAATTCAATGTAATATACTTGAACTTGTAAATTGTAATAATAATAAGAATATTATAAAATTTTATTTTGTTAAAATCAGCACCATAATCATTATACCTCTAAAACATGTACCGACATCATCTTCACGTTCTGAAGAGAACCCCGTACCCATTAATTGTACGGGGTTCTCTTCAGAACATCTGTCAAAAAATCAAACCAAATGATAAGTTCGCAGAGAACAAACAATAAATCTAGTGAACGAATTCAAAAATTCGCCTGAAATCAAAGTGATGCCATATAAAAAAATAAATCAGTGTGGAATTTTATAAAATTAATAGGAACATTTTCGGCGACGGGACATTTTCATGTAGTGACGTCACGAGCCCAAATAATGGATTTATTTATTTAAAAATAAAAAAAACTGTACATTTCTAAAAATTTTTACTAACATTTTCGTAATCTTAGTAAAAAACTCTATCCACACGATTTTTTCCAAGTCGTTATGAAGTCCATGCAAGTGGCCTATTATTTAAGTACTAACTAATAACATTAATGTACACTCCCCTTCCATACACAAGCACATGCTTTCAATGGAAGGGTAGTATATAAAAAAAAAAAAACCTGAGATGTATAATATTTTCTTATATCTATTAATTATAAGAGTTTTTTTAAATAAAAAAAAAAAATAAAAAATAGTGTCCGACCGAAACCGAATCTTCGGTATCTGTCTCAGTTTCGGCCGAAACCAAAACCTTTTTAGACATATTAAAAATCTACTGTTCACTGAAATTTGGTCTATTTTTTATATGTGTACAGACAGTTAACAAGTGTTAAATGAAATAAAAAATCAATAATTGAAGTATGAGAAAAAAAAATTATTATATTTTTGATATTATACTGCTATAAAAATTAACAAAATTGTTAACTACTTCTTGGAACTTGGATTGTTCAATAATCAACACTTACATTATAAAGGAAGGACCTCAATAATTGAGTATTTTATTTTTAATTGCGTTTACAATGACAACATTCTTATTATACTTGTAAAATGAAATTAAAAACAATAATTGAAGATTGTGAAAAAATAATTATTTATTTTTTTGATAAACTTTGTTTGTTTTATAGAACTGCTATAAAACAAACAAAAATTATATTTACATTTCAAACATAAAATCACAACACAACCACGCCGGACCGGCCGGTGAACTTAACTGATGATGGCGGGTGACACACGAGCCACGAACTCACCCGAAGTCAGCCGAACGATGCGCGATAATTAACGAATGCAGAGTTTCGGTACTGCCGAAGGTCAGTAGATTTTCTGCCGAAACCGAAACTGTTGCCGAAACTATAATTTTCTGCCGAAACCGAAACCGAACCTTCAGTTGGTCACTAAAAATAAATTTAATATTAAAAAAAAAAAAAAAATCGCTGATGTGAAACACGTCAAACGTCAGATGTCAAACGTCAAATGGTCAGTTGGTGTATGATGAATTCCAACTATAGAAAATGTTTTTTTAATAAAAATATTGTCAGATATTGTTAAAGTTACCCGTTAGTAATGTCTTATTACCCTTCCCTTGATGCGGTCCTGGAATATCGCCCTAGGAACATTATTTTTTCCCCTTTCTTACTGCTTGAAGAGCTTTCTGAAAGCTATAGGTGATTTTTTTTTTTTTAGTTTTAGTCACCATTGCTAAAAAAAAAAATCTGCATATACAGTTATCATTACGATGATCAAAAGTAAAATTTCAATAAAAATATCCACCAAAAAAAGAACTGAGATACTGCATGGCCGACGAATGGTGCAGCAACTTTAACAAGTCAGCTAGTTGTCGGCCCCACACTTGTGGGTTAAAAAACATAGTAATGGTATGGGTAACTGGCGGCCGACCATTGGCTCGTAAACAGCACTGCTATGTTCACCAACATTACAGATCAAATCTCAGTAAATTTGGTGTTACTAAGAGCGAGAGAGACAAAAATATAAAATACCACACGCCACTAGTAGTCTGCCGCCTCGGCCGGCTACTGGATTTTGTAAAAAAGATTGTTCCAGTTTGGCGACCGCACGTGTTCTAATCTAAAAATATTGAAAATGTCCGTTTTATCAATCTAAATCGTTAATTCAGTTCAAGTTTTTGAAAAATCCAGAATCAAAATTATAGCCGTCAATTTGGGAGGCGGGAATAGGTACCGCCGCCCCGGGAACCTTTATTGGATAACCAACACCTCTGCCATAGGTCACCCCAAGTGGTTCGCTACGTTTGGTGATTTGGTGAGGCGGATGACCAAGACACACTGAACCCCAGATTCCTACCCACTCCTTAAACCCTTTTCTTCCCAGAACTCTCCTCTCCTTCCTTTCCTTAAAAAAACCCTCCACACAGCATCCCCAAAGATGACATAGGCCCTGAGGGAAATTATTTTCCTCAGGGCCTCCTGTGTGGAGCTCATGTAAAAAAAAAAAAAATAGCCCACCACCACTGTCAATATTTTTGTATCTACTGTAATGGTTAATGGTACCTAAAATAGATGCAAGAAGGCGAAGTTTTGTTTTTTTTTTCGCGGGATAGTGGCCGATTTCAAGCATTCAAAAATATTATCGAAGTTTAGTGCGTGAGTCAAGTTTATTCAAATTAAAGTCATTGGTGGCCGACCTCCGGGCGTGGCCGGAAGACCGGCGAAGTCACCCTAGTGTCCTATTTGCGATTTGCACATTGCAGTTTCACACTTCACACGGCATGCATGATTAATAATTTTTCGTGTTTAGGAAACCTAACAAAATAATGATTAATACGCATTATTTATCATTTCTGAAGATTGCAATTCGTACTTATTATTGCCTAACTGACAGAAAGTGATTTTTCCTTGTGCGTAATCGTCGTAATTAATAACATGACGGTCCTTGAAAAATGACACATCGCGTTTTTAAAGTAAATAAAAACCATTAAAACGCAATATTTTTCAATTCCGGTAAATGAATTACTTATTACTAACCACACTACTAGCACAATTTAAAAAAAAAAAATTTAAAGTGTGTATTGAGCGTGGACTCAATAGGGAAATATTTACCTTTATTTTGAGCTATCGTTTATTTTATTTACCGGAACACATTGCTTGAACAACAAACCATCTATAAAAACAACATTACCTGTGTTTATTTGATGAATTGATAGGTTTTTTGATGTTTTTCTTGACCGACCATCGACTGACAACTGACTGACACATAAATGAACTAATACCATAAATGACTAATACCCATTAATAAACCTAATACCATCTGACTCTGACACAAGTGACACATAATGACATAATGCACATAAATAAACAAATCCCCTTTGACAGTTGCTGGCTGGCGCTGGCATGTCATAGATAATTTACTACAAATTATTCCGAGGGGCTAGAAGCTAGAAGTATTTCGGGTTTCTGTTGCGTCGAGAACGACAATGGCCCAAGCGATTCTGACCTTATCCTTGATACGGTTTTTTTTTACATAAGGGTTAAAATCGCATTTCAAAATATATATTTTGCAATAATATCGACGGCAGAAAGGCTAATTGACGTAACCAACATTTTGTCGATTTTCACTTTTTGATGCCATTTTACTTGAAAATTAAACTGCGTCGATCTTTATACTCAAAGTTTATATATTATGAAGATTTGAACATTTACCCCCTTAAAAC
Organism: Limnephilus marmoratus; assembly: GCA_917880885.1. Classification (NCBI taxonomy): domain Eukaryota; kingdom Metazoa; phylum Arthropoda; class Insecta; order Trichoptera; family Limnephilidae; genus Limnephilus; species Limnephilus marmoratus. The sequence continues at coordinate 49,807,094 of OU862914.1, read as the reverse complement.
CACTGTTTTTTTTGCGGAAGTCCGACCATAAAATGAGGGTTACTCCCCTGAACCCGGGCGTATCCAATGTTTTAGTTTTTATTTACTATGAAAAATTATATGGTTACGTCAATTAGCCTTTCTGCCGTATTATTGTTTTCTGGCACATTCTTATGTGTTGTGATCAGAAATTCTTGCAACTTGCAACCCATTTTTGTTCGGACTGTAATAGAGAACTCCAGTCCAATTTTTTATTTATTTTTTTGACGAATAACCTTCTAACTTAAATAACTGCATTTTTTTTTAGAGTTAGTTTTAATAGTTAAAATAATTGTCAAAGTTTTAATTTTTCAAGATCCCCCGAAAACCACCGTATGTGTAGTGAATCGTGTGATGTCATCACTCTTGAAAAGTTACTATAAAATCGGGAAATCAGCTGATCAACTGTCGCCATTTTGAAATTCGGTGTTCGAAGTATTCTCACTAGAGTAGCATTACTATTTTTTTTGTGCAGTAGTTTTTGAATATTTTCAATAATAGAGATACCTTTATTTTTGAAACTGAATTATTTAGGTCTAAATAATGTTTCAATAAATACAATAACTAAATCTCTATAAACAGTATGTAAATAAACGAAAAAAATAAATTTGATGGCTTGTGTCATACCTACATTCCCATGCAATGACTTTATGGTGACTAAACATTTTAATACTACCAACTTCACGGCTCTAGGACCCGATTAAAAATGGACTTTTTAATAATTTTTTAAAAACACTGCATTTAATATTATTTAATAAAACTTATGTATTCAGAATCAGCGTTTATTGGACTATATGAACATATTTTTTTAAAGCCATAATAATTTTCGCAGGAGTTCCTTATTACATCACATTATGAATTCTAGGTAACACATGAATTGCAACATCTAAACGGAACAAGGGAACAGGATCAATTTATACTCATTTAACATAGAAATGTATTTATTTTCAGATATTTAAATCAAATAATTATTCGAGTCGGTCAGTTTGTATTTGTACTTTTATGCGAGTGCGTAAATCTCTGACGCAATAAGGAACTCCAGTGAAAAATATTATGATAGACCATGATAGACCAATAAACGCTGATTCTGAATATATAAGTTTTATTTAATAATATTAAACGTGGAGTTTTATAAAAATTATTAAAAAGTGCATTTTTAAACGTCTCGTTAAAACACACTGTAAAGTTGGTATTATTGAATGTTTAGTGCTGACGTCACTCCTCAACAGTCATTGTATTGAAATGTGGGTATGACACAAGCCATCGGTACATTTCATGTTATTTGTTATTTCATACTGTTTATAGAGATTTAGTTGTTGTGTTTATTGAAACATTATTTAGGCCTAAATAATTCAGTCTCAAAAATAGATATATCTCTATTAGTTCATCTCTATTAGTTTATCTCTATTATTTAAAATATTGAAAAACTTTAAACTGTACGAAAAAACCATATAATATGCTATATCATAATAATGCTACCTACTCCACGGCCTACTCTGCGAACTTTGAAATCCAAAATGGCCGTCATCGAACAGCTGATCGGCGCCATATCTTATTTGCCTACAATTGTGCAGGTGATGCTTCGTTTTCGATAATATTGATTAAGCTAAAAAAATAATAATTTCAAACAATTTTTATACCACTCTCCCGTAACAATATTGAAAAATATAATATAATAAATAAATAATTCCACCTAAATAATCTTTTGACTTATTGAATAACTTGTTTTCACTTTCTTCCATATAACTGTCATGCAAAATGAACACCTGTTGAAAATAAAAATAACTTATACGTAGTGAGTGATGACGTCACACGATTCACTACACATACAGTGGTTTTCGGGGGATCTTGAAAAATTAAAACTTTGACAATTATTTTAACTATTAAAACTAACTAAAAAAAAATGCAGTTATTTATGTTAGAAAGTCACCATTCATTAAAAAAAAAATTAAAAAATTGGACTGGAGTTCTCCTTTGACGCTAGACATAAATATACCAAACCACCCACTAGATCAGTGGTTCCCAACCTTTTTCTGGCCCGGGACCACTTGAACGTTTATTTTTTCGACAGGGACCACAAGCAGTGGTGTAGCAACTTTAATAGGGTTAAGTTACACAGTGAGGCCGACATTGCTGAATTGTGTTTGAAATGTAAGATATTATAATAAATAAATAATAAAATAACAAATAAATAAATAATATCCGTCCCAGGTGCCACCCATGCTAGCCTGAGCTATCGCTGGTAGTCAGTGGCGTAGGCTGGCATGGGTGGCACCTGGGACGGATAGCACATCGGGAGGGGTGTAATGGGATAGTGTAGGACGGGTCCTAGCAGAATATTTACCGCAACGGAGGGGGCGGAATGGGATAGGGTGGGACGGGTTCTAGTAGAATATTTACCACAATGGAGGGGGTACAACGGGGTAGGATGGAATGGGGCGAAACGGAATACCATAATGGCCACTGACCATAAGGTTCAATAATGATAAACTGAATATTGTCCTGATTTTTTTTTATTCAGACTTCTCGACCAGGGACCGCTCGCGCGGTGGCTGGTTTATTGACCGGCGGACCATCTTCTAGCCTCTTGCGGACCACAAGTGGTCCGCGGACCACTGGTTGGGAAACCCTGCACTAGATCAATAATGGGATTTTGTGTGGGAAAATTTTCGACACTTTTTTTTTACGAGGACTTGTGATGTCACACACCATAGACGAGGATAGAATAAACAAAAACAAAAAAAAGGCGCGACCATAGACAATATAATTTTCTTTCGGAGCCTTCCCCATTCATTAGCCTAAGAGCGTGTTCACACACAGCTATAATATACTATTAAAAAATATATATATTTGAAATGCCAAAATATTTTCTCATGGCAAAAGGAAAAGGCTACATCTGACAAAGTGCTGATCGGGGAAAATGAGCTTTACAGCTCACTTTCTCAGGATGGCACTTTATCAGATAGGAACCCATTGCCCTGTGAACAAACCAACTGTCTTAAAAATATGTAAAATTACTTGAAATTTCAATTCCTTCAAACAAAAAAATAAACATTTTCAAATATTCTTACGTACTTTCAATACGACAGTGTCGAATTTGGCATTTCTCTGCGAAACAGAAAAATGAAAAACTTGTTATTGCTTGATTATTTTTTTGTTGTGTTTGTTATTGTCAGGACAAGGTTTGTATGAAAAAGCAGGGAGCTCTGGCATAATGAAATTTGTATGAAAAAATTGCAAGAGGTGGCACGCGAGTTGTTTGAAAACTGAACGTACCGGGACTGAATGTATGGAATGCGGGAGGGGGGAGGAGAACTCGGGAGGGGAACTCGAGAGGGGGGTTCGCAGGCGGGGGAAGTGGGAGAGGGGAGTGGGATAACTTCTGAACGACTTTACCTATTTCATTCAAACTCTAAGGATTTGATGTGTGAATGCCCGCGATCTTATAGAGTTAAATAATATCGTTATGTTTTATAGACGTTTTACAAAAGTATTTATTTATTTGTTTCAGGTCGCCAATAACACTCGTAAGGGTTACGGGTCCTCCGATGGTTCCTCAAAAGAAGGTAAAGTTTGAAATGATTTTTAACTACTTCTCTTTGCGCCTCTGCTACCGAAGGTTGATACATTCGTGGCCACGATTTTTGGACTGTTGAAGATACAGTCTATTCCGCTATTTATTTTATTTGATAGTCCAGTTTATCGGGACAGCCGGTTGTTTGGGACAAAAACTAAGGGACGGAAACCAAATAACGAAACTAATTTACTTCAGTTATCTGGGACATTATTCCGGTTAATTGGCTCAAATACCGATTTGAAGTCGATGCAAAATGTATCTCAGTAACAAGTTTTAGTTGAAGGGCACGTGTTTGATAAGCGGCGCAAAATTCTTAACTAAAATGCGTCATGCTGCTCACTGAATTCGGCAGTAATTCGGTAGACTTTGCCCACGCCGGCAGTTCGCCATCTGCCTACATTCATCACTGTTAAGTTGTTCAGTTTGCAGTACGCTGCCGCTCGTATAAGAAGTCATTTTTGAGGTTACTGTTATTATAACATTTAATTATTGTTTATTTATGATTTTTTTTTCGTTTGTACCTACATATGTCTCTTTAATTTTTTTTCCTTACTGATATGATGTACCTGTAGTTAGTACATAATTATTTTTCTTTATTTATATTTTTTTTTCAAAAATTCAATAAAGTTTAAAAACGCATTCGAGAGAACTTCAATCAATCTAATATTTAAGCGTACAAAAAAGTTCAATAAGTTTAAAAACATTTTGTTACCTACCTCCCCACCTTTCGCTTATTTGGGACAGCCGCTTATTTGGGACAAAATGTTTGGGTACGACGTATCCCAATTGAGCGAAATACAATTGTACTGCCATTCTAGAGACTAAACTACTAAACCTACTTTGGGTCATGTTAACATCTCAATTCATACCTGTTTATCTTAACTAGACTTTACGGTGTAAACTTGTTATAACAAAACTTCTCTAAATATTTAGAATGCCAATCTATCATGGTGCATTAGCTTTGCTTTGTCTATGGAGAATTTGATCACCCTCCACTTTAATTTTCTCACTTCTAATTCACTTATTAGCTACACCATCATTGTCTGACGTTTCCATCTGACAGGTTCCATGACCGAGGACTCAGGAGTAGGTGTGGACGTGGACCCTCCACCCGAGGCAGGCTGGAGCCCCCGCTCCTCGAGGCGGGAGAACCGGCGCCCCCGCACCCTGGAGATGGTTATGAGGGGAGAGCACAGCTTCCACCTCAGGGAGCTGCAGGTGTCGGATCTGGATATCATGGGTAAATTAAATCATTAATTGATATCTCATTTCGTATTAAGGGTCCAATTGTACATATTATGAATCGAATTTTGCTAAAGAATTTGCTAAATTCATAATTTATTAAGTGGTAAGATATAAAGCAGTTATATTGTGGGCTTCCATAATTATTTTAAATCATTTTGTTTATACCAAACAAATCATTTATTTAATCTGGCTACCGCTTTTGAAGGACCAAGGAACCTTTCCATTATCAGAACAATATTATTATCAGACTAATGACAAATACAGATAGAATTGGCTCAACTTTTCTCCTGGTGGTGTTTATTTCTTTAATCAAGTTCTTCAGTCCTTCACACAACATCCACAAAGATTACAGAGGCGTTTTTTTTTTTTTTTTTTTTTTTTTTTTAATGGCTCTTCACCCCAAAAGAGTGTTCTGGCCAGTGTCAAGTGAATGTATTTGTGAGTGTAAATTTGTGAGTGTAATTTTTGGTTAATATTAACTAATTTAGTTTTAATAACAAGAACCTATCTACATTATATAATAATACTATACAAATAATAATAATAATAATACGCAAAATTATTACAATAAGAGATGATTTTAATTAAACATAACAAGGAAATTAAAATACATGCTGACACAATTTATTGTGCGTAAAAAATAAAATAAATAAATAAATACATGAAACTTAACTTACAATTACAAATTGATGCTGTTAATATTCAGGAAATTAGCCAAGACTTTATACACGCGTTTGTTCACAGAAGATAACAGGCATGCAATGTTGTAGGGAGGCAATATACCCGAACTGATTAGGTGAGGGATGAAATTTTTGTATGAATTATTTATAGGACAACTGAAAAAAATATGATTGAGATCCTCTTCACCAAGACGACATTCACACATCGCAGAATTCTTAATATGAATTTTTGTCAGGTGAACATTGTGGCAGCAATGCCCTATCCGCATGCGGCAAATGGAGGATGTCGAGAAATTGTTAAAAGAAAGTCTGGAAAACCACGGTTTTGAAGGAATCGTTGGCTGAATTGTGAAAAAGCTATATCCTTTTGATTGACTAGATTCTTCCCAATGATTCTGCCATGTGGAAATCATGTTTTCCTTCAATTTTATGAAAATGTCATCGGTGTTTAAAAATTTATATAAAATATCCCCCGAAATAATGGCATCTTTCGCCAATGAATCGGCCTTTTCATTTCCAGGGATACCGCAGTGACTAGGTATCCAAGCCAAGACGATTTCTTTGCCAGAGTCGGTTAATTTATGAATTAAAGTGCGAATTCCAACACAGAAATCGTCTTCTGGGTAATGGAAAGGGGAAGAGTTTAATTTTAAGTTTTTACAGAGGCGTTGAAGAAAACTTTGATGCCTCCTAAGTGGAGTTATGGAACATATTTTTTTTATAAGTCCCTACTACCATAGCAGCCAAATATAAAAATTTAAAAAGAGAGTTCAAATTCATGAAAAAAAAACAAAACTTAATTTAAACAAAATGCCTTTTGTACCTATCATCACCTACATAGAGTCGCTACCAGTATCTAGCCATTTATACAGGAAGGCGTTTTGTTAAACTGGTAGCTTTGTTTTGCCTCCAGAAGATTAACAAAATGTAAAGCAAATATGCATTTTATCCAGAGCTATGCTTTCTCATTTAATTTGCCGCTTTTCCCTTTTAAAACTTCCCGTTCGCACCAGTGAATGATTTTGTAGATGAGGCGATCGTCACAGACGTGGACGTCATACCGCTGCCCAAACTCCCGAGCACCTTTGGCAAGAACAACCGCCCAGACCTGGCTTCAGACTATCCCCCCGCTAACCGGTTCTCTAGGCTCCTGAGCAGCGTTGAGGACTCTACCAGTGGGGAGAACCAGATGAGCAGGTCAGGAATCTCGACGCTGGAGCGGTACAGACGGGAAAGACGACCAGAGAGCGTGATGGATAAAGGGGAGGAAAAGGCCAGCAGAGATAGGCTACAGAGGGAAAAAGTTGAAAAACAGGTAAGAAACTTTACTTTGTGTGAAAGCACTATGAAACAATACATGATTATTACTTCAATGGCGTCAGCCAGAGATGAAAAACCTACTGCGGAGTGACATAGACCGTCCTTGGGATGGTCCGATGCTGTGTAGGGAACCCGCTTGCACAGCGCGGGTGTAAACTGTGCGCCCTAAAGTTTAAGTTTAGACTTACGGAATTCAATACTTCGTTTGTGTGAAAGCACTATGAAACAATACATGATTATTACTTAATTGCATATTGTATGTATGAGGAAATCAACAAAAAGGAGGAACCATTTGCCGATATGGAAGGAGTGATACAAAAACCCTGGGAATGATACGTTTTAAGATTTTCACGGCCAAAAGTATTTTATTTATTTGTTTTTGGGGTGTTATGCCGTGTTGCGCCTTCTCTTTCTTTAGCCAACGTTTCGGACAGCATTGCCGTGTCCATCATCAGGGCAGGTCTGGCAGATCCGGTAGATGTGTGTCTACCGGATCTGCCCTGATGATGGACATTGCAATGCTGTCCGAAACGTTGGCTAAAGAAGGAGGTAGCGCAACATGGCGTAACACCCCAAAAACAAGTAACGAAAAAACCCTGGGAGTGTTAAAAAACATCGAAGTTGATGAGTTCAAACACTCTGTGCAGTGGAAAAAAGTTAAAAGTTAATGGAATTCCTTTTTTTCAGCACCCCTTCATATTTCTACATAAAATTTCTTTTGCCATCATCTTTATGGTCCTTATATTTTATCTTTTCTATTGTAAAGTAACAGGAAACCTATGTAGTTTATGAAGGTTCCAATAATATGTTTACAATTCCACAAAGATGGCAACAGCTTAACTTTGAAATTTTATGGTTGCTAGCGAACAATTTGATAATTTATAATTCTTTTTTCTGGCATAACAAAAACCAATCCTCTTCCTTTCTATGATGCATTATTTCCTTACTGACCAGTATTTAATTACTTCTGTGCGTGAAAAGTATAACAAAATAAAATCTCGTAATCTATTATGTAACCACTGTAACTGCTCAATTTTTAATTCATTACTTTAATAATTAAAGTTCATTAACATTTTGGTGAAATTCATCACTTTCACATGAATACATTTTACTCTGACTGAGTCCATTATTCTAATGTGGAGAGTGTTTTTTTGTGTACTTCACCAATGACGTTATTCATTTTCGTGACATCATCAGAACTCCTCAGGCTGTTGTTATGACAGACTGTCAGTCACATTGTGTTTGAATTTTGGTGTTTAAAGTGATATTGTGTTTTTGTAGGATTGCATGAAAGTGTCAACGAGTTCTCATTCTCCGTTGACGAGGAATTCTAGTAAGGAGTCGAGCCCATCTACTAAGAGTGAGGAAAGGAGTGATCCGTTGGAGGCCTGGATGAATCAGACTGCAGGAGAATCTATGGCGTTGCGGTTGGTTCAAATCTTTTATTTTATTTGTATACAGTCGATTCCACTTAATTTGACAGCCGGTTATTTATGGCAAAACCCAAGGAACAGAAACCAACTAAAGAAACTAATACTAATTTACTTCAGTTATCTGTAATAATATTCCATTTATTTGGGACAAATTCCCATCTGAAGTTGATGCAAAACGTGTCTCAGTAAACAAATTTTAGTTAAGAAGGGCGGTATGCGATGGGGTTTAGGAGAGGGAATACCAAATTTTTTCCTGATTGGTTACAAGTAGGAATTAATAATTTGAAAAAATAATATTTTAAAAGAGAGTGAAAAAACTTATTTTGAAGGAGAAAAATGGAGGTGGACTTTCAAATAATATTTATTTATATCAATAAATAATGATTATTAATATACTCAAAAAATAAATGCATGTCTGTCTCCCTTCATGTTTCTGCTTGTCCTCACGTTGGTCTTGATGCATTAGCTCCTATAAAATTAAGAAAATTTCTGCAAATTAAGTTATTAGCCGCCCAGTGATTTGTACCTATAGTTATTACATAAATATTTTTTTAGTAGTGTTGGTACCCACATAATTATTTTTTCAAAAATTTTATAAAGTTTAAAAACACATTCGAGAGAACTCGATTGTATGTAATATGTAAACACATAAAGAAGCTCAATAAAATAATTTTTCTTTAAACTCCACTTCGCTTAGGGGCCGTTCAAGTATTACGTAACGCACTTGGGGGGGAGGGGGGTCTTGTGAAATGTTACTGTGCGTCACGAGAGGGGGGGGGGGGGGTTGGAACAACGCGTTACGTAACATGTTTTTCTTTATTTAGATAAAAAAAAAACTAGGGAATTAAAATCTTCCAAGTTGTCAATCCTTTTCGTTCTCGAAATCTCTGGTTTTATTTACTACCGCAAACGCGTTTAAAACAAGAAAAAAGGTATTTAAGCGACTTTCCACTTCACTTTTCAAAAACTAGATCCTTGGGGTGATGCGAAAAAACGTTACGGTGCGTTACATGGGGGAAAGGGGGGGTCAAAAATCTTCAAAAATTGCATTACGTAATACTTGAACGCCCCCTTATTTGGGACAAAAATTTTGGATCCCGATGTGTCCTAATTAAACTGAATCGAATGTATTTGTTTCATTATTTACATCATTTAATAATTATGTTGCAACTCACAGTTTTATTAAACAAGAACTAGATCCTTTCGTTTTCTTTACACTGTTTTTAGTAATATCAAGATTATATCTCAAATCTGAAACGAAACAAATTGTTCTTCTTTTGATCACTCCATTACTAACTGACAAGCTGCATAACAAATGCTGTTGTTGAAAAGTGTAGATATTCAGTATTTAAACTGTTCAAATGATATAAATTCAAAATGGCGTTAAAAGTCGGTTTGACTTTGTGATAGATTTTGAAACCCCCAACTTATCAGTGTGCACAGTTAAAATCATTGTTTTAAAATAATTAATATAAATCATTGAAGAAGATAATACTAATAAATCTAAACGAAAATATGAAAAAGAACAAGACACAGAAAAATAAAAAGCTAACAGTCGCAACTAGGACTCGAACCCAGGATCTCTCATCTTACCGGGACGCGTATTTACAATCCCTAACGCGTTTGAGTCGCTTTAAATTTTCAATATCAAAATTTAATTATTTAGAAATAAAATTATTAATTTCTAATATACACATTGGAAAGATTATTTTATCTAGATTTTAGAAAATTTTTTTGTTTTTGCAAAGTGATAAAAATTATCAATATAGAGGTGTATTTACAATATATGGGAATAATATTCAAATTTAAATATTTAGAAATAAAATTATTAATTTCTAATATACACATCAGAAAGTAATTTTATCTAGATTTTAGAACATTTTTTGTTTTTGCAATGTGATAAAAAATAACCAATATAGAGGTATATTTAAAATGTAAATTGTCGTTACCGCGACTGAATCGGTATAGGTTTTGTAAATACGCTACCGGGACAAGCATCTTACGACCACGGAGACCTCTTATTTTAAAGTTACTTTTGTTAATCTTATTTTTCAAATTCACAATTAACAATATTATCTTTAATTCATTTTTTCCCATATTTTTGGCAGCAACCTTATTAAATGATAAAAATGTTCGATGAAGTGGTTCTTAACCTAGATAGTGTCTTGGATAAACATATCCGATTTTATTTATATGGAACACGTATTGACATTTTTCTAGAAGTCTAAATGAATATTCAATTTAAACAAATTTTTTTTTGGGTAACTATCTTTTATAATAACTTTTGAAGGTTATTCCCATCAATGTAATATATCATTGAAGAAGATAACCTTCAATTAAAAGATCAAGTTAATATAAATATTTTAAAAACTAAAAAATAAATGTTGTCATTCATATCAACAATTTTCTGACCATATACATTTAATTCCAGATCAAACGATGAGGACATATCAGCCGCCCTGAGCTTGTCTTCCAGCTGTGACGAGGAGCGTGGCTTCAACAAGACCTCCGACCTGCCCTCCTTCACCCAGGCTCATGTGGAGATAGACCACAATGAGCCGCGGGACTACGCTAAGCTCAGCGCCTGCCCCCTCATGCTGAAGTCTCTCACCCTCAGCCAGAACTGCAACATACAGAGCATGATGATGTCAAGTATGGACATATTTTATCAACTTAATTCTAATATGCAGAAACCCATATTTTTAATGGTGACCCGACAGTTGATCCGCCGACAATTTCCGTCCCTCCCAAATGATATTTACTATAAAATTGTACATTTTTGTGCATTATTATCTAACTAACTGGTTCCTGGCTTGCGTTGCTATGCCATTTAATAAAGAAATTGTTCTCCCTGCGTGTCCTTTCCCATTCGTCCCGTTCCCCTTCCCCTTTCGCATTCCCACTCCGATTCCTCCATCTTCCCTCTCCCCACTCCACTCCCCCCTTTCCCCTTCCCGCAAATCCCCCTCCCTAGTTCCCCTCCCCCCTCCCGAGTTCTCCTCTCCCTTCTCGGGTTCTCCTCCCCCCTACCGCATTCCATACATTCATTCCCGGTACATTCAGTTTTCAAACAGATCGCGAGTAATTTTTTGCAATTTTTTTATACAAATTTCATAATTTTTTATACAAGCCAGAGCTTGTACATGTTATTCTGGTGGATGATCTATATTATTGTAAAGTTTAATTAAAATCCATTCAGTAGTTTTTGCGTGAAAGAGTAGCAAACACATGTACATCCATACAAACTTTCGCCTTTTTTTTTTTTACATGAGCTTCACTTCATACACTAAAATATTTTCCCTCAAGGCCTATGTCATCTTTGGGGATGCTGTGTGGAGGGTTTTTTTAAGGAAAGGAAGGAGAGGAGAATTCTGGGAAGGAAAAGGGTTTGAGGGGTGGGTAGGAAACTGGGGTTCAGTGTGTCCCGGTCATCCGCCCTCAAGACCTCACCCCATGAACCCGGGCACCCCTGCTAAATCACCAAACGTAGCGAACCACTTGGGGTGACCCATGGCAAAGGTGTTGGTTATCCAATAAAGGTTCCCGGGGCGGTGGTACCCATTCCCGCCTCCCAAATTGATAAGATTTCGAATAAAATCGACTTCAATAATAATAAGTTGGTAAGAATATCAAACGAATTTATAAACAGTTCCGATTTTTTATACTTATGCGCTGGTGTACACAGTGTATAGAGAAGTAGATTTTTCCGTGATGCATTTGAATGAAAATATGTGTTATTCGGCACATTATACTTTGTTATTCGGCGGTACATCCTCTCTGCACACCCCTTTGGTGTCACATAGTTATATTTTGTGTAATTACTAATTAGGTATACTGTAATTTCCCTAAACTGACTGCATATTGTATATAAGTATGCCGGGGGGCTAATTGTCGGCGAATCAACTGTCTGAAACCATTTTTAATACCCTGTCATTCTATGTCTCTGTCTACTGATTGTACATAATTAGTGTAATTTGTGAATAGTTAATGTAAGTTCGAATGTAGGAGAGGAAGGATTGAGGGAGAAAACTCAGAAGCTGGCAAATCTTTCCACAGACAAACTTTTAATTGAGCCCACGAGCAAGTCGTAAAACGACCTACTCTCGTTTGAAAAATGTTATAAATATTGGGTATGCACTTGGCAAGTTTCCTGAATGTGCATCAGTATCAAAAGAAATTCTTCGGCACCTTCTATTGAAATACAGTATAATTTCCGCCAGTTTTCAACAGAGTTCTTATGATTGCAATCTGTCCATTAATATAGGGAAATCTATCAGATAAACTGTTCATTTTTGCATTCAGGAATTTTACTGGTGTAATATTTGTCTTATCCACAGGCAAATACTAAATATTGTGTTGGGGCTATTCAATAATAAATAGGTCCTTGTCGCAATCTGGTTTATTATTGTATTTATGTGTAAAATATATTATACTACTGGGTCACACGACCAATCTTAACTGGCTATGAATAGCTGGCTGACCCCAGAGGCAGTGGCTGTTTGGGCACCCCCGGCAGCATCTGTTGGAACTTGAAAGAAGCTCTAAGCCTGATGGCATCTATTGATATCAACAAAACTAAATGTCCTTTCAAAACACTACAACTGGTATATCCAGACCAGAGTTGGCTAACCGCTGGAGCGATTATTTTCGAAAAATGGACCACTTTTATTTTTCTGCGATTGATAGCCGTCCAAAATTGGACCAAATTTTCCTACCATTCGTAAAACATTTATTGTAATTATTTAAAACATTTCCCCGGCCAGCAATTTATTTTAAAACGAAGCTATTGAAATGCTTTATTTATTATGACCGTAGATGTCGCAAATCCTAACTTCGTAGACTATTTTAGAACGATGCTAAAAATAATTTTTTTTCACATTGAATTTTTGATCAGATGTTTATTTATTTATTTATTTATTTATTTATTTATTATTTATTATTTAAACGCCCGTACATAGGGCTATTACATACATAATACAAGTGTATCGAACATTTACAAACAGAAAAATAGAAGTTAAAATGAAGTCCTTTTTCCATAGATTTGCACCTTTTATTATCAAGTATACCACAGACAACATACAGAAATCGAAAATATTCCATGTTGACTCAAATAAGTACCCCTCACCGCAGTTTCACGCAGGATTCGCGCGGTTATAAACTTTACGATTTTTTTTTATAAATCTTACAAATATGAGATAAACGGTAAAATACAGATTAATTCATTGGCTATATAGCAATATAATAAGTTTTTATGTTTCCATGTTAAAATTCGAAGGTATGATTTTTTTAATGTTGGCGAAAAATCTAAACAAATGATCTTCTGGGAAATCACGAGCAATCAAGGCAAATTTATTAATTTCGCGTGGTCACTCCAGTGGCTAACAAACTCAACAATAGGGTCGACTTGCGATTTGTTCAGGATCAACAATTGAACCAAACTAAGATTAATAATTTGACATTACAGTTTGGATAATGTATTTGCTTGTTTTTTTTTTTTTATTTTTAGAAAATGTATTTGCTCATTCGAACTTTTAATAAAATAATTGTTTGTTTTACTTTTTCTCAGCTTCCATGTCATCATCAGCATTCAGCGGTGGAAGCGATTCACAGCAATTCACCCTTCTGACGGAGGATCCCAAAGCAGCTCTCGCCGCACTGGCCTCCTCCAATCAGAGCCTGATCGATGATGAAACATCTCCCGCTGACAGTCTTATCTCTTCCAGCAGCGAATCCAACAATGACATGCCCGTATTGGAGAAAGACACCACCATGTCGTCATCTGCCTACCACACCGCCGATAATAAGAATGAGGAAAATAAAGAGGATGAAGAGAAAGAAGTATGTGAAGAAAATATGACTAAGGAAAATGGATCCAGTGAAAAGTAAGTGTATTATTTCATTCTTGAACATTTTAAATACAATTGTTCAAGAATTAGGGATTTATTCAATTTATGCTTTGAAGACGAAGATAATACTAATAAATCAAAATTAAGCATGAAGCAGAACAAGACTCAGAAAATAAACGAAATACACCGAAAGGTAACGGTTGCAACTCGTGAATCAAACCCAGGATCTCGGTTTTACAGGGACAATGGTTTTAACCACTAAGCTATTGAGACCTGGTTATTTCCGTCATTTTTGTCAATCTCATGTCTCTAGTTTTTTAAAAGAATTATCAATAGAATCTATGTATGTATATAAAAATCAAAATATACTTGCTTCTAGGTATGTAGTTGAGTTGTCTATGCGTTGTTAAACCGTTCATCCGATTGCGATGTAACTTTGGAGATTTGATGTGCGCGTACCCGCGATGGTTTCTATATACTATAGTGAGCTCTGGCTTAGTGAAATTATGCATTACTAACCATTCATCCGATAGCGATGAAATTTTGAGGATTTGATGTGTGCATTCCTGCGATGGGAATGGGGATTGGAATGCGGGAGGGGGGTGGGGAAGGCGGTAGGGGGTTCGTGTGACGGGGGAAGCGGGAGAGGGAAGGCGGAGTGGGATCATGTGAAGGAAAGGGGACGCGGGAGAGGAAGGGGAGGCAAAAGGGGAATGGGACGAATGGGAAAGGACACACAGGGAGAAACAATATATTTATTAAGTTGCATAGCAACGCATGCCGGGAACTCGCTAGTTATCAATAAAAATTAGCAAACTTTGGTTTTAAACTTCCAGAATTTTAATATTAAAATGTTTAAAGTCTACATAAGTCTACGTCTACATGAGTCTACATTTTTATAAAATGCATGCCTCAGCACAGGTGAGCTACCCAGCGAGGCCGACATTGCAGAAATATATTTAAAAATATTTGATATTATGTCAAACAAAATAAATAAATAAATTACAAAAATCAGTTTAACGGTAAATCGGTTGATATTCCAATGGTCCATAGATATTGGTGGAAAACATCTGATCTAGATATTCCTGTCAGAAAAGCTGTGCATTTTTCATAACACCACAGCTCTCTATTCAAGAGTAATTGCTACGAAAACATTTTGTCTGCACTATGGTAAAGAAATAAAAATTATAATGCCTTTCTTTCCAGAGCCTCTCCTCAAAATAAGAGTCCCCACACACCCGGCACCCCGTCTCACTCTCTATCCCTATCAGAAGGAAGAGATTTCCTTATAGACGATGAGATAGCTGACCAGCCAGCTCTAATGTTTGAAGGTAAGCACCATCCATAGATACAACCCGCTTATTTATCGACTATCTTCTTCAAAAGTTATTTATCTATTTTCAAATATTTTTATTCTATGCAGATAAATACTATTCTGCAGATTTCTACAATTCTGTTTTATTTATTATTGCACCCCAAAATACCAGTGTTTATTATAAGTTTATAATTTTGGCCAAAATATAATATTATGATTTTAGTGATTGCTTATTGCACATGCTTTCGAATTTATTTCTCAGAGCGTCATTTCCATTAGGCACTAAATGGAAATGTTTCTAGCTGAATAGAAGTATTTGAAAGTTGCAACAACACAAAGCAATCTATACATTTGCAATAAAATTGACTCATTAAAAAAAACTAAGTATGTATTTTTATACACTAAGTTCAAGTGTTTGAAATCACATTTGACATTGTAAATTAGCAATCAGCGCCATTTCAATGTTTTTGATGTTCGCCACTAAACGTAATGGCCATAAAACTATATTCTGTCCTTCAACATTATCTCCTGTTCTTTTTGCAACTCATGTAAAACTTTCATCAATGTATAATTTGGCCTTTTCTGTGGTAACCTTTGTTTAAACCCCGTGACATTTGCAGGCAACAGCACGGCTGAACAAATGACCTCCTCCCTACAATTAGTTCACTTTAATGCCACCGACAATACGGCGACACTGCAGGACCATGTCGAATCACCTTTGGTGGCAAAGAAAAACAAAGGTGAGGTGGGGCTTTGCTTTCATCCGTGTAGCGTAGCTAGAACTAATTCAAGTCTTTGTGTTATTTTTATTTGGTTCGAGTGCCTACCTACCTAGAAATAAATAAAATCATTTTTATTACCTTAATTTTGAGGGGATTGCTTTCTAACAAGAATCTTAAAGAATTTTTAAAAACTTGATTATTAACTTTTGGAACGCCAAGCTCCCTCGACTTAATACCTGCATAGAGTGCCCAGGGTAAAATCCCACGATCAAAATGTAGATATATATCCAACGGGTACTCTTGCCACTTCAGAAGTTAAAACGCTTCATTATTAGAACTCCAATCTGGCCATACCAATTTTTCCTAAGACTAGATTGTAATTTTTTTCATCCTTGGTTGAAAGTTTAAAATGTTAAATTAATTGTCTTCAAAACTCACAAACGTAATTTTCATGGTTCGACCAAATTTTACTCAGCTATCGACTTGTTGGGAACTGTTATTAAAAAGCATCTTTAAAATTACTGATAGTATCAAAAATTATTTTCTCATGCTGCGACTTATGATTATTTCGTCTTCCTGAAATATGTATTTTTCAGAGAGAATCGAGCAAAGCAATAAATGAGCGTAGCGTAATTAAATTACCGTTTATATTTCATTTCACAGTACAACAAAACTTAACTTGTTCTTATGTAGAAAAAAACAGCTTTTTATCATTTAAGATTCCACTTGTTTTGCAGAAATTCATGTGTGACAATGTCATTAAATGGCCATAAAGTGCCATTTTGTTTTTTTGACAGTTGAAAGGTTCCCGTTAAACGCCGATTTGCCGAGTTTCAGCTTTTGAATAAAAAACAAACTGCAGAAGAGGATAACTAGAGTCTGTCAATTAAGAGTAGAAAATAATAAAAATGGAACTACTAAATTTGTAGGCTGGCAACACCAATTTAACTGTCAAATATTCTTTCAAATCGCAATGACACTGAATGTACAAAACTTTGTAAGTAACATTTAAAAATATATGTATTTTATTTAATTTTAGAAAAAAAATTATTTGAAGAAGCACTGTTGTTAAGTTACCTCATAAATTTGATTAAATGGTGTTTTCTACAGTGATTTGCTTTCATTTAAGATAACATAAATTTGAATTTAACATTAGGTAAAAAGGAAGAATCACTAAAATAGTGAGTTCAGTTACACTACTTTTAGGTTTGAATGAGTTAAATATATTCAGATCTAAAATTAGAGACATGATCTAAAACCTGGGCAACGCTGGGTACTTAAGCTAGTATTATATAAATGTGAGCAATTTCTTCCTGGGCTTTTTATTTTAATATAATATCGTTATTTCTCATTGTGTTAACAAAAATTGCAAAGGCATAATATACCTATATGCAATTCTAATTTTGAGAGTAGGTATCGAAATTGCAATAATTTTTTTTGATTTTTTACAAAAAATGTAGGTTACACAGCTTTAGTTTGCCACCATGTGTTGTATTTTTAGTATTGCCATTTGATCAACAGTGGCGCCCTCCTATGTTTTCTACTCTTATTTGACAGACTGTAGTTTGTCTGCTTATTAAAACTTGATAGAAAGCTAAAACGCACCAATGGTCGTTTAACAGGGACATTTCAAACGTCAAAAAAATAAAATGGTGCTGAATGGCCATTTGATGACAATGTTAAATATTAATTTCTATGAAACAACTGGACCTTAGACACCTATGTAATAAAAAAAATGTTGCGCAATTGATTTTCCATAAATTTTTTTATAGGTTCTTTTTGTGATTATGATTTCGTTGTGAGTTTATTTTTTAGCTTAATGATAGACAAAACACGAAACTGTAGTGCCTACTTTATAAAACTTTTTGATTATATGAATTATCAAAATTTCTGCTTAAAAATGTAATCCGCTTGCTGGTACTAGTTTTTCGCCTTTCTATATTGTTGCCTTTATTTTTTTAATAATATTATGCTTCTTTTTTTTAAATATTATATTAATGAATAATTCATAGCTAAAATGATAACAAAACTTTTTACAATGTTTATTTTTATCTTACAATTAACAATAATAATTATTTTTCGATACTATCTATTTAATTTTCAGAGTAAGATCGCATTTGATTACGAATAATAGTTAATTTCATTGATTTTAAACCTAATAATAAGACCTCTTTAAAATTACTGAATGATATGAATACACTACACACGTTAATTATCTCTTCAAAAACATAATAATTTGTTTCTTCAAATTTTGCAAATTCACTTTGTGGCACCATTTTATTAATGAAATAATTAAAAACACTTTGTTTTTACCACGATAATCTTTATTTAAAAAATCAACATGTTTCGAGAACGATGTTCTCTTCATCAGGACATTATATGTACTAAAAACTAAATTATCACTACAGTAGAGCGTCGATTATCCGAACTAATTGGGGGACATGAATGTTCGGATAACCGATATTTTCGGATAATCGAGCCATACATATATTAAGTACTTTAATATTACGAAGCGGTGAATGAATACCATATTTAAATTTATATCTTTAATGACAAGCACATGCGTAGGCAGTGATATGATCCTTGCTTATTTTAGGACCAATTCTAATGGCCATAATAAGAATAGTTATAACCAAAGCTAAATGCTGCTAATTCACGACGTGAAGCAAGAGTTTTTCGTGGCAAAGCTTTCAAATTGAGCCCGGTTTCGTCTGCATTGTAGACGTTTTCGAGAGTAGGCACGCGCGGGTCGGGCGGGCGTAGTAGTTCGGATAAGCGGTCGTTCGGATAATCAACGTTCGGATAATCGACGCTCCACTGTACTTCCATTTCTACCCACTCCTGTCTTTCTATACTTGATAATTTAGTTTTTAGTACATATAATTTTCTGATGAAGAGAACATCGTTCTCGAAACATGTTGATTTTTTAAATAATTATCGTGGTATAAACAAAGTGTTTTTAATTATTTCATTAACAATAATTTGTATTTAAATATTATACAAGGGTTCAGCATTCACAGAAAATCACCCGTAATTTCCATACATACATTTGAATAAAACATTAATTTGAGTGTTTCATTTACCAGGGTTACAAAATTCCCAGAAGGTTTACTCCTCCCCCCTGTTCACTCGCCGCCCCATGCCCCGCTCCCCCTCCCTGGACACCCTCTCCCCCTGTGACAGCATCGCCTCTGACGACCTCATCTGCGACATGGACCTCAATCACTCCCTCACAAGCCTCAACAGTCAAGATGATTATATTGACAGGTAAGAAGTTATCCACTTATGTGGGACACGCTTAATTATGATTTAAGATTTTTATGAACAAAGTAGTGTGGCGATTGGGTTACTTTAAATTAATGCACTTTATAAAAACTGAAATACTACGAAGAAAGTATATGAATTATCGTTATCTTTAGGTTACTATGCCGTGTTACGCTTCCTTCTTTAACCAGTGTTTCAAGACTTGAGATAGATGGAGTTTATAAACTCAGCTGTGATGTGACAAGGTGTTTGTAGGCCAGACAGAACAGACCATCTCAAAAAGGATCTCCGAATATTACGATCGTGTAAACTCAGCCATCCGGACAAATCGGCATTTGCCGAGCACTTAACCCCTCCGAATTTTCGCGAATATTCGCTTGAGATGTCTCAAACAAAATGACATTTTACAAAAACTTTTTGTTATTACCACTTCACAATTAAAACTCTATAAATGAAACATTTCTGAACGTAGCCGTATAGAAACTGTTTTAGAAAGGTTACAAAATAAGCTTTCGAATTATTGTATTACAAATAAATATTAACTTTTGTAAATATTAAAATTTAGAATGCAAACATTAAAAAAATGTAAAAATGACTCACGTGATATTTTTATATGAAAACGGTACTAAAATTACAGATTATGTAAACAAAAATACTTATTCTAATGTATAAATGTATAATAAACACTTTTGTCACCACACTTTTTTATCATTTCATATAAAAATATTTAATAAAAATTAGTGGGGTCCAGCCGCGGGTCCGAAATTTTGCGGGAAAAATTATGTGTCAGATTGCGCGAATGACAGAATATTCTTGTTATGTATTTCTATGGACAACTTGAATAGGGATGTACAGCTTGTTCCGCTATCGACCTTTTACTTTTTGTTTTAGGGATGTCACTAAAAGAATAACGGAGTTATAATGCTTTCTATGGAGACACGCGTTGACGTATAAACACGCTTATTGTACTTGACTGCTGTCGTATTTCTAACACATGTATCTGCTTAAGTTGGTGACCGGTTAATTGAAACCAGCCATTACTTTGGATTTGGGACCGCCCTAAATGCATTGAGCGTGCTTAATTGCGGAGACTAAATGCACAGTAAGAGGATTAACGCTTGCAAGACGCAATATGGACTCTATATCGCTGCCCGAAACATTGGCTAAAGAAGGAGGAAGTGCAATACAGCATAATAACCCTAAAATTGATCACGATTATACTTTTGACCGTTAAAATCTAAAATCTTAACCAAATTATATGAAGTTAGTAGTGGTTGACTGATTCCTTCTTTTGCCCTGCTGGTGGAGACCACAAGGTTGTATGGTTGGTATGAAATTGGTTCAAAAAGGAGAACGAAATAAAACACAGTTTAATTTAACCTTCCAGAAACTCAGCATATTGTACAGCTGTAAAGAGCCCGCAACAATTGTCTACCCCTTATAAATCGCTAGTATACCTACCATACTGTAAAAATTGGCATGAAGTTATAGCTTATAGAAGTAGTGTGCCGACCAGAGGTAGTTTCCGCCGCGCTGTTCGCGATGTCACCGGCACGTATATTGTTACCACACGTGTAAGGTAGGGCTATGAGTGAGGCGGCACCCAAATATTAAGAAGGCCTCCGACTACAAATTATGCCACTACGTAAGGGGCTGAAGACCAACAGGTCTCCCGGCTAAGGGGAATCATTAAATATCGGGGAACAATTAAAAATATTATCCCTGAATATTGAGGGAACATCTCATACATACACCATACTAAAGGAGAATAGAAATATGAGTCAGTTCATCTATATATAATTACATAAGTGGCATAATGAGAAAACAAACCATGATGTCTAAAAACCTAATTAAGCGCGAGACCGTTATTAGGTCCCAAAGACTGCAATGTATGTGAGTGGGTGCCCCAGTGGAAGCTATGCAGGGGCCCACTGAGAAAGAGGTGGACTGACTGCGTGGAAGAGGATTGCACGTTACTACGGGCAGGAAGGCCTGAGATGAATAACATTTGAGGAGAAGGCCAAATCCTACTCAAGGATGTAGTATGTCGATGATTATAAATGAAAAACTAGTGACGAATGCAGAATGTGTGTTGTATGTTAAGTTATGCCCATTGAACCAACTTTTTACGATCTTTGGGATGAAACACCACCAATACAGATAAAGTCAAAATTGTTGTTTTAAAGAAATCTGCTAATGTTCGTTTATGTTTTCCCCAGACTTGATGGATCCATCCGCAGCGGTTTGAACTCCTTGGAGGATGCCCAGCTGCGCGAGGAATTGATGAAGTACACCATCAGCCACAAGCGGCAGCTTACCAACGCGCTGAATAGCGAAATGTCTCTTAATGGCACTCCATCTCACAAGCATCAGGGGCAATCTGCTTCCACCAGTAATAGCAGTCTTGCCAACATCGGGTAAGTCGATATTGATTATAACTATTATATGTAATAGAATATGGTTGTTCTGGAAAGTTTTGAGGTTGACAGAAGTGGCAAAGGTGATTGAGGAGAAAAGAAAAATTGAGAAATACCTTGTTATTCCGATCTGGTGCTTATACTCATTTCAATTAATGTTTCAATTCTAAATGGTGGTCCCTCATTAGGCCGTAAGTGAGTGTTTATGTGGTGCTAAACAAATGCTCGAATTAGAGCCAGTAGAACTGTGGCATTCCCAAATTAAGGAAAGGGGTTTAAAAAAGTTTATAGAACCGATGAAGAGGAAGGACGAGGGGAAGAACAACATTTAGAATTACTTGGCTGCTGATCTAGACTAGACACAGCTAAAGACATATCAATCAAAGTTTCGATTTTGGTTGATGGTGCTTCCCACCAGGATGATACACAGAGAAACTATATTCCATTCTGGAACGAGCTGCAAATCTTTTATATATTTCTTGATTTTTTATTGTAATTATTTATGTTTGTTTCATTATTGTACAATATATCAGCACTGGAATGAGATTCGGAGTCGAATAACTTAAGTTTAAGTTTAACTGTAATAAAGAAAAAGGCGGGGATGCCCGAATAATACAAGAATCAAATACTTATTTGACGTAAAATGTGGCATACGTGATGGAAAAGGTGTAAGGGGAATGTATGACGTAGAAATAATGGTAGAATAAGTCGAGGACGCCCAAGGAAAGCATGGAAGGATCAAGTGAATTAAATAATTATTTTTGGGAAAATGGGGCACAAGTGATGGAAGAGAATGGTAGAAGAAGTCGAGGACGTCCGAGGAAGACATGGCGTGATCAAGTCAATCAAATATTTAATTTAAAAAAATTGTAAACCTACTCTATGAATTTGTTGTTGTCAATCACCAGACTCCAGATTTTTGCAGGAAAAATCCTATGATTACGAAAAATTATATTCACTTATGAAATATATTTTTACATATTTCTTCAAAATTATTTAATTTTTTTCCATGATTTGCCAAATGTCGCACATTACACAATTATTTTCGAAACTTTTGTGAATTTGTACTGTGTGCCAGCACAACCAAATGAGGTGACTTTGTGTTGAAATCTTCCCATTTTTGAAAACAAACAATAGGTACAAATGAATCTCATACATTTCATAACTCTGCTTGAAATTATTTTTTTGCTCTTGTACATACATTATGTATTAAACCCTCAGGCCTCTGGCATATTCTGTCAAAAGGTCAGAATTTTTCCGCTTTGCGATCAAATCAAAATAAATGAAATATTTCTAAACATATCTGAAAACTAAAAACTGTTTTTGAAAGGTGATGAAATAATCTTTCAAATTTTATAATTAACAAATTGTTTTTTAAATATGAAAATTTCGAATGCCAACTTAAAAACCTTTAAAAAATGGCTCACTGTACATTTTTTCAAACTAAACTTACTAACAGAAAAAAAATAAAACAGACATACATTATTACACAAATATATTAAGTATAAAAGTTATTGTGACCTCACTTTTTTGTTGTATAATAAAATTGTTCATTTTAATTGTTTTGTGGTAAAATCATATTTCTCACCATGACAGTAAAGCATCGATGACACGGGGCTAGTTTACAAGCTACTATCTGGGAAATTCACTATCTGTCAGTAAACTCGCCCAGTGTCGTCGTGTTACTTGCTAACTAGCATTGACTAGCAGATTGTTGTCAATCTACGAAAAAAACGTTGAAAGGTCGTCACTTTACTCGCGTACACGCTTGCTCGTGATTGGTTTATTTATGTTTCCAACATGGCTTCCGATAAACAGCTGATTTCGACTGTCAAACATCTGAAGAATTAGTTCACGCAGGCGTCGTTATTCTTGTTACTGGCGCTAGCAGCGGCCTCAGTTTCCTACGCTTCTGGAGTGGACAGTTTGTGTGTCATCATGACAATCTCACTCGCCGATTTACCCGCTTTTAAACTTAGTAGATAGTAGCTTGTAAACTCGCCCTGTGTCATCGATGCTTAGGAAGACACAACAATTTCTATGAGACCAATACGAGTTGTTCCCAAAAGCGAACAAATTAGCCTTAGGGGTTAATAATGATTATAATATTATTCCGAAAAACGATTATTATGAAAAGCAAATTGAACTACTTACTTACAATCTGAGCACCTATAAAAAATAAAAAAATTAATACAAATCTAAAAACTCATGCATTAGTTTTAAATTTTGTATGTGAAAAATAAATGCAATTATTTCAAAATTTGTTTGATTAATTTGTCGAAATGTCCGAAGATGGGAACTTACAACTCGGATGTCAAAATATAAAATACATACATTACATTTCACATGGTTTTTATTTTGTGTTCAGTTATAGTCTGTCAATTAAGAGTAGAAAATATAAAAACTTGAACTACTAAATTTGTAGACTGGCAACACCAATTTAACTGTCAAATATTTTTTTGAGGTGCAATTACACTGAATGTATAGAACACAGTAAACCACATTTTTTCTTCATGACATAAATTTGATTAAAAGGTGATTTATAAAGCGATTTGCTTTAATTTAATTTAACATAAATTTGAATTTAATAATAGATAGAAAGGAAGAATCACTAATGGTGAGTTTAGTTACACTACTTTTAGATCTGAATGAGTTAAATATATTCAGATCTAAAATTAGAGACATGATCTAAAACCCAGGCAACGCTAGGTTCTTTATCTAGTATTAAATAAATGTGAGCAATTTTTAAACTGTGCTTTATATTTTATTACATTATAATAAATAAATAAATAAAATAAAATTTAAAAAAAAAGTTATTCTTCATCATGTTAACACAAAATTGCAAAGGTATAATAATGATATACCTATACGCAATTCTAATTGTCAGATCGGCGGGTATCTATACTGCAATGAAAAAATATTTTTTCCACTATTATGCCTTTTTAATTTTTTATAAAAATGTAGGTTACACAGCTTTACTTTAACACCATGAGTTATGTGTTTAGTATTGCCATTTGATCAACAGGGGCGCCCTCATATATTTTCTACTCTTATTTGACAAACTGTATATACTTACCTAACTTCGTATTCATGAAAAGTGATTACTGCCGCATTTATGAAGCCAAGCAGAAAACCGTGGGAAAACCTACCTACCCACATATTGTTTTGTATGTAAAAAATATTAATCCAAGTCAGACACGTTATATTATTATTGTTTGTTTATAATAACGATTTTGCAGACTACAAATAATAACTTTGTGAAAGTGCTCTCAGAAAATTGCGCAAACGGAGGCCACAGTATTCAATTAGATTTATTCGATACAATGAAATTCCCATTTTAGTCCCAGGTTCACATAGATTTCATGACATAGGTCCACTAAAGAGAAAAAAACAATGGAATTGTACTGTAGGCGTGCGCGAAGTAAGGTCAGTTCTCCCTTACATTGTGTTCGTTCTTTCTTGAATAGATAATCAATTTCATTTACTTTTCTGAGTTTTAGAAGCCGGAAGGTCTTATGCAATTTGGCGATGCCAATTTTCTTTAAAATCGATGTACTCTGATGTACCTGAAGTAAAGTCAATTTTCCTTTACTTCGACATAACCGCCTAGGCCTCGGGCTTATTTTGTCGGAAGGTCAAAATATTTCCGCTTTGCAATAAAATCCGAGTAAATGGAATATTTCTGAATGCATCCGAAAACTTAACACTGTTTTTGAAAGGTGATGAAGTACGCTTTCAAATTTTATAATTCGAAATAAACATGTAATTTTTTACATGTAAAAATTTTGAATGCAAACAATTTTTTTTTTAAATACATAGTTCAATTAAAGTTTTTTCTAACTAAAATTACTGTTTTAAAGAAAATAAAAACACCCACATTTTTTATTAGGCAAATGTGTTATAAACGTCGTTTCATGTAAAAATAATTATTAAAAAATTCCCAAATTTTCTTTTTTTTTTTTCAAATTACGTCGGAGGAAACTTTGGATTCATAATAGTTTAGGTAAATTTTAATTATTTTTCGGTTAGATTTTAGATTTGAGTATAAAGCTTGGTTTTATATATTATAGGTAACCATGATATGGGAGACAACTCTTTCTATGAGACCTACATAAAACTGAACAAAATAGTCTGAGGGGTTAAATGATTTTATTTTTAAATATCGACATTCGTTCTTGAACTGAAAAACAATTTCATTTGCTTATATGGCATCTGGAGGTCGAAAGGTGTTATGTAAATTGGGGACATCTTTTCTTTCAATTCGGTGAAGATCACACTTCTTGGGACTTTCTGTTCAGTGCGTAGGCCCAAAGGAAAACCGAAAACTGAAATAAATATATTTATACATTTAATTTTTTTAAGTAAATATATAAAATTATTACAAATCCCGGTGTTAGACACTTGGTCAATATGTTAAAAAATAATAGATCACTTATAACGGGCTTTGTTTCTCAGAATTTGAGCAATCCATCAATTTTCAAGTTCTGTGAAAGTTCTATTCAAGTTCTGTTATTATTTCAGTTCTGCAACGCAACTGGCCCATACGATAAAATAACAGAACATGAAAATTAACTCCGTTGTTCAAATTTTAAAGTTAATTTTCAAGGTCTATCCAAGTTCCGTTATTTTATCATTATCGGCCAATTTTTTCCATTACCTGAAATATTAACAGAACTTGAATAGAACTCTCACGGAACTTGAAAATTAACTTTGAAATTTGATGAATTGTTCATCTTCCATGAAACTACTGACCCTTAGTTTGTTTTTCGTTTTCATTACATAAGCATTGTTTATTAGTAATATTTTTTATGAGTTAGTAGACCTCACTTCCAAAAAGTATATTTGTAATTTTTCTCTTGTTTAACCTCTCATATTTGGCTCGCCACAAAAAATATTTGCTTTTTTTAATGCGATTTTAACCCTTATCTATTATAAAGAAACTGTATGAAGGACAGAATGGCTGGAAGGTCAGAATGGCTTGCGCCAATATTTTTCTTGACGTAGCACTTTATTTAATTAATCTAGCTACTCGGAATGATTTTAAATTAATTTTCTATGGCTCTGCGGGTCACTTTCATCAGCTATCAATGACGAAAATATCGATATTTTACGTTTTCAATATAGCTTAAGGCTCTACAACCGGGCCCGAAAAGAAAAAGATGGAGAGGTACGAAATTACGAATGTTAGAGGAGAGCGCTAACATTTACAGTGACAAAATCGATGCGAAAATGTTTAATAAAACACGAATCGTTTAAAATAGAGCAAAAATCTCGCGGGCATTATCTTAAACAGCATTTAAAGAAACACTGTGAAATTTTTCATACATATAACTTATAAAATAACTGAAACAAACGTGTTAATAATAATTTTTGGAGCATACTTTGCGATTTTTTTCTATCGAGGGAATTTTATATAATTTGCGTTTCGGCGCGGGCAAACTAGATATTATCTTCAAAAATAACATATATTTTTTAAGAGCTTTAAAACTTACCGTGTTTAAGAGAAATATGTAATAAATTGGTACAAATCCGGGTTGCGGGCCCTTAAAGCTCATTATTTCTTTAAACACTCCTTTGAATCGTTTTTTTTCTTGTTGGATACTTATTCAGGTTTGTGTAGAAATAATAAAATCAGTTTAAATTTGTATGAATATATAATTTTTTTTTTCCAAAATGGGATTTTTTTTTTAGTTATTTAGCTAATCTGGGAAAACTTCTTACGATATTATGATATTATTACGATATGGTAATAAACAGAAAACAATCGCAAAAAACAATTGCGTTGTTTTTAATATCGATATTTGGACAGAACTCATCAAGGCAATTTCCGCGCGGTTTTGCGAAATATCATCCCACGTTCAACAGGATAATAAATCAAAAACAAATTTTCCACGGAGATCACAAGATTTTGTAAGTAGGTAGATACTTAAGTACCTACCTGCTTAACAGGCCACTTGCATCACATTTTTTCCGGTTTAGGCAAATATTCTAGGACGCTCCATTTTTTTTTAATCATATTTTTGAAACCCTGGCGATTTTTTGAAAATTTCAATAAAAAAAATCGGACCATTTTTTATAAACCGGAGAGACGGGACATAATTTCATGGGTGCAAAAAAAACGATAATCACATAGCCGAAAATCATTTTAAAAAAACTGACGTATTCCACACGAACGGCATAGGAGAATAACGACGCATTCCACAAATATTACATCTCATAAATATTTTTTTCCTTTATCCATCTCATTGATCATTAATCATTATTATGTTTAACGTCTATAAATGACTAAATCCAATGTAATAAACTTGTAGGTACTTGTATATTATAATTATAATAATATAACTTATAAAATTTTATTTTGTTAAAATCAGCACCATTACCATTATTCTTATGAAACAGGTACAGAAGGCATAATATTTACGGGGTTCTCTTCGCAACATCTGTCAAAACGTCAAATGGCATAATATGTACGGGGTTCTTTTCCTAAAATCTGTCAAAAATTCGCCGAAAGTGTTGTCATATAAAAAATAAATCAGTGTGGAATTTTACAAAATTAATTGGATATTATCGGAGACGGAACATTTTTGTGGAGTGAGGGGGCATTCAAGTATTACGTAACGCAATTTTGAAGATTTTTGACTCCCCCTCCCTCCCATGTAACGCGCCGTATCGTTTTTCCGTGCCCTCCCCCCCCCCCTTAACGTAACTTAACGCCCAAGTGACAATTTTTACCTGAAAGTCATAATTAAGTTGCGCAAAGTACTGGAAAGTCGCTTAAATACCTTTTTTCTTGTTTTAATCGCGTTTGCGGTAATAAATAAAACAAGAGATTTCGAGAACGAAAAGGGTTGCCAACTTGAAAGATTTTAATTCCCTAGTTTTTTTTTTTATCTAAATAAAGAAAAACATGTTACGTAACGCGTTGTTCGAACCCCCCCCCCCCCCGTACCGCACAGTAACGTTTCACAAGACCCCCCCCCCCCAAGTGCGTTACGTAATACTTGAATGGCCCCTAACGTCACGAGCCCAAATAACGTATTTATTGAGTTAAAAAATAAATAAACTATAAATTTCTAAAAAATTTTAGTAACATTTTCGAAATCTTTGTAGAAAAATCTATCCACCCGATTTTTTCCAAGTCATTTTGAAATCCGTGCAACTGGCCTTATATAAACAATTAACATTTTTTTAAATTACAAAAAAAGGATTTATACAAATTGTCCAAAGAAATTTCGCCTACAATAGCAGAGAAGAATAAAATAATAGTAAAATATTAAAAATAGGTTTAGCACAAAATCCAGGAAAATATATATTTTTTTAATTTCATAAGTTTTTGTCAAATATTGTAAAACTTGTTGCGAAACTAGATATGAAAGCAATAATAATAAAGATTTTATTTTCATTTTCATATGTTCAATAGTAGGTACTAAGTTATTTGTTCCTCACGATGTTATTCCTGTTAGCTGTTCAATGGAGAGTGTTTTCTCTTGGGGTAAAAATAATCTCGTTGAATTTAATGTTTCAAAGACCCAATCTTGTCTGATTACGTCTAAAAGGGATCGAAATGAAAATCTAGTCTCTTTCAACGGAAGCAATCTTCCGAACAGGCCCTCCATTGATATGCTTGGTGTAACCCTAAGTGACCAGCTCAGGTATGGGGGCTCCATCGAAGCCAGAGTAAAGTTAGCCTCCCAAAAACTGGGCGTACTGTACAGGGCCCGCAGATACTTTAATAGTACACAACTGGTAACCCTGTACAAATCGCAAGTGCGCCCCACGGTTGAATTTGGCAGCCACCTCTGGTCTGGAGCTCCAAAATACCTGAAAAATACCCTCGACTCTGTGCAGAAACGGGCGGTCCGTTTGATAGATTCTCCCATCTTAACAGACGGATTGCAATCTTTAGAGCACAGGCGTCGGGTGGGAATGCTATCCTTGTTCTACCGGTATTACAATGGAAGATGCTCCGAGGAACTAGCATCATTGATCCCTTCGGCACCGGTGCATAGTCGGGAAACACGCCAAACGCGTGCCCAACATTTGTACACAGTTGACATATGTCATATGAGAACGGGTCGTTTCTTCGACTCGTTCTTGTGTTCAACAGCTCGGCTGTGGAATGATTTGCCGGCCTCTGTGTTTCCTCCTTCCTACAACATGGGTCTCTTCAAGACCAATGTTCATTCCTTCCTCTCCTCAAAAAGACCCTCCACACAGCATCCCAGATGACATAGACCCTGAGGGAAATTATTTTCCTCAGGGCCTCCTGTGTGGAGTTAATGTAAAAAAAAAAAAATGAAACCAAGAGCATTTAAAGTTGAATTAAATTTGCATTATTTGTTGTTATTTTATCAAGAACTGCCGGTTAGTTTCGCAACGAATTTCCGTTGCGATTACCGTTGGTAAGTGTTTTTTGTTATCTCCGAATTCCGGTCCCAACGCGGATTTCCCGCTTTTTTTTCTATCGCGGCAATTTTTTTTGTAGGTAATTAACAAAAAATTGTTATCCACTTATTTTATAGCTTCATTCTTTCAACGCGAAATGCAGTGAAAACATTGCCATTTCTATAGAATCTGGAGCGTGAACGTGATTATTTTGATTATCTTCGCTGAAACTTTATTGATTGTGATACGATTTTAGATTTAAAAATAAATCTGTTTTTATGTTGTGCTGGTTTGATCCATTTAAAAACTATGTAAATGCGAAAATAACGTTCACAAATCGTTTTAATTCACAAAACCTTTCTTTTAAGGCGGTGCACTACTAAGCAACATGTGATTTTGGTTTGAAAATTAGGTCGCTTAGAAACATTTTAGATGCTTTAATTAAATACTATGAGTGGAAACATATTTGCCTTTGAAATAATGGAGTATTTAAAAAATAAAAGGGATCAGGTCTATAAAAACTTCTTTACAGTTCAAAATCTCCTACTTTCGGTTATGCTTTTATTGTATAATGTGGAATATTCATTTTTTAAATATTTGTGCCCGAGCTTCGTTTGGCGATGTATTTTTCGTGAATAAAAGGCGGCTGGTGTTAAACGGGAATTTAAACTTTTTTTTTGTATTTCTTGGGCATTAACTATGTAACAATTTCTAGACATTTTGTTTTTTGAAGAGTTTTATTAAATGTACATTTGTTACTTAAATTTAATTTTTCCGCGACCGGTTTCGATACAACCGTATCATTAAGCCAAACCAAAATAAAGTTGGTTGTTTTCAGGTGAAAAAAAATATAATAAGCAGTAATTGTTGAATGAAACACTAGCATATATTGAATCATTTGGCGGGTACGAGATAAGCCGCCATAGCTCAATGGTCAAGAGCAATCGACCGGCAATCGAGAGGACACGGGTTCAAGTCCCGTTGGCGTCATGTATCTTTTCTCGGAAGATTTTTCAATGTGGATGAGTGTTTCAGGCTGATAATTATTGCTTATAATAATTGTTAACCGTATCATTCACGAGCAGAATTAAAACTAACTAAAAACTAAAAACTTTTTTAAGTTAGTTTTAATTCTGCTCGTGAATGATACGGTTGTATCGAAACCGGTCGCGGAAAAATTAAATTTAAGTAACAAATGGGAATTTAAACCTTACGGCCACGTTTGCGGCCGATCCCGAATCTTTTACGCACTGTGGTGCGACACCTTAAGCAGGGAGGGCGTGTCGTTTACAGCTAGGAATTAAATATAAACTAGCTGAAGTCCCCGGCGATGCCCGGGTTTTACAGAGAGTTTTCGAAATCAAATGTACACAATGACCTTCCTTTGCATACAAATCAAATCCACGCCGCCCGCTTGCCAGCCCGCTCGTCCACCACATACAGACATTATCCTTTATATATTATATATTTCTACCAATTTACACAAAACCTTGACAAATTATGGTGACCGGACAACTCAGAATGAAACCAACTCAGAAGCACCTTAGAAAGATCATTAAGAGTGATGATAAAAAATATTTAAAAATTGGTTAAATAGGTTAAGTTAGGTTAGGGTTACCGGCTGTTTTAAAATGATTTTTTCATAGCTTTTAATGACCTTTCTAAAGTGTTTCTGAGTTGGTATGGATCCCAAATTATATACCTAAACCTTCCTCATGAATCGCTCTATTTATTGGTGAAAAACGGATGGAAATCCGTTCAGTAGTTTTTGAGTTTATCGCGAACAGACAGACGCGGCGGAGGACTTTAATTTATAATACGTAGAGATGTGGACATGAAATTTTGCACACGTGACCTCCAAGGCAACAGGAAGATCACTGCCTCATTAAAAAAAAACCAATGTGCCTATAACGCATAACGCCGGAGACTTCAGCTACTATTTACTCGTAGATAATCAAAAATACCTTACTTTAATTTTCTTCTATAAAAACTTATGTGACGAAGGTAGTTTTTTCGGAACTTATCTACCAATTAAAAATATCACGGCACGCCCCTGGACGAGGACAAGAAGTGACATCTTTTGTATTATATCTACTAGAAGATTTTGCAAAACACTACCTAACTGATGATTTTCCATATGTCGTTATATACTTAATAGGATCAGATCACAATTCCAATAATGACGACCAATGGTTTCCATTCCATTAAATTTATTGGATTAAAACGAATTTAAATTACGACTATCTAAGTAAATGAAAATTATATCAAAAATTGGGTTAGTCAATATAATTGAAGCCAAATTCCTCCGAAAAGTTTTTATGGAAGCGAGATTATCTCAATGTAAAAAACGTAATATCTGCATGATCGATTTTTTACCAGCAAAACAGTAGATGTGAAGTTATAATGGCAAACATTGGTAAGTAGATCTACCTATAATTATTATTATTTCTTTTGGTTCTTGGCTGTACTTTGTAATACTTAACAAGAATTTGGTCGATGGTGTGGAGGACCATTATGCACATTCACACCCAGGGCCGGATCTACGAAATCTGGCGCCCTGTGCAGTAGGTACCGATGGCGCCCCCCCCCCCCCCCCCTACATTTTTATTTTGATTAAAAATTCGTTCACCCCAATTTTTTTTATGTAATTGTAATTTTTTTTTTTTACACTAATTTATCAAATAAAATCAAGACATATAAAGGGTGTAACTTTTCTAAGTGACCTGGCGGTAGCTCTCATACTCGTTTTTTTTAAGGAGAGGATCGCCAGGAGCACTCTCTGAATCTATTGAGTAAACATAAATTATGGTGCTATTTTAATTATTTTAGGAAAAACTCTTTGCAAGTTATGCTTTAAAATAATACAACGAATTGTTTGTTTGTGCCCGTACCATGATTTAAAATATAGGTTACGAGACAATGCGGGTGGTTTCGCTGAACTAGGTCCATTATACATTCTTGAGATTTACTGCCTATATACCCTACGCGAATATTAGAAAAAGCAAATACAAATACGTTCTCATGGCAACGTACAACACAAGAATAGCATCTACAGCTTCTGACTAGCAACAGGCAGTCCCGACGAGAGACAGTGAGCAGTGATAATAAGAATATAACCTCAAATTTGTACGTTGCATTTCCCCTGTGTTGAGCGAACAAACACTCAACACTGACGTATGGTATCAACGGCTTACGAACAAAAATACCGCGCTGTGATTGGTTATTGAATTTGGATCGCACCTATTCGTCGTAAAAGACGGTAAAAGATATATGGAAAAATAGATCTTACGTTTAAACTAAATATATGGAATTTGTAAAAAAATTCTGTAACTGACTATAAATTCGTAAGCCGTTGATACCAACCTGATACGTGCGCATTCTGTTTGTTTGGAAAGTGTTGCTAGAGCGTAATAATTATTTCGTACTATGGGTAATTTTTAAACGATTCAGGGAATATTATAACTAAATTTTAATACAATATTTATTTTCTCACGGCGCCCCTTCCGAGTTGGCGCCAGGTTTTTGCACGTTTTTGAACGTATGGCAGATCCGGCGCTGTTCACACCACCCAGACCCCCTAGCACGGTCGATTAAGGGTTGTATTGATAACTTTCTGTAACTTCTCGTCTTTCCTTAAGACAACTGCAGATCGCTAGCGTACAAACAAACAACAGCTGTACAACAGAATATATGAATACTTCGTCATTGTGAACTGTTATTTATTCGTTGGCGATCTGCAATCGTGCTAGGGAACAATGCGAAATTACCGAAAATTATCGATACAATCCTTATAGATTGACCGTGCTAGGGGCCAGACTGGCAGCGCCAATATAAGTATAAAATGATAAAAATCAAAGCTCCAATTTTTAGTCAACTGACTAGGTCTGAAAAGTCAGGTTCTCACAAACTCCACCTTTGTTCTGTCTTTCTGCTTCCTCCCTCGCTCGTCAATTTCACCTCGTAAAATTCGACAATATTGGATGTGCCATAATTGGGATTTTTCTGTGGTCTTTGTAATAAAGAAGTTCGTTATAAGTTATAATGAGGTAAGCTTTTAATTAAGGTGATATTTACGTAACTTACATAGGTAGGTAGACCGGCCAGTGGCATCGCGTTTGGGCTCCACCTAAGTGTCGTGAGTTCAATCTCCATCACGACACAAGCAAAACTTTGGTGGTAGTAGAAGATTTTCAAATATTATCAGGTTATTTGTGTTTGTACGGAGTTACTATGATTTATTTGGTTCCAAGACAGCCCCCCCCCCCGCCAACATACTTATGTACAATGTGCAGTCGGTTTAGGGAAAATAGGTTTACCTAATTGCTCAAAATATAGCTAAGTGTCCCGAAGAGGTGTGAAGAGAGGATGTACCGCCAAATAACTAAAGTATTAAATATATTATTCCATTCAAATGCATCAAGGATAAAATTATCAACATACTGTGTAAACTGTACGTAGGTACATAGGGTTCCCAGATCAAAAATCAAAATCCCGGAGAAAATTCCTGACATTCGATAAAAATTCCGGACTTTCTTGTAAATATAATATGAATGTCGTTATGCATCGTGGCATGTCAAAACCCTCGTCGGGGGGGGGGGGGGGACTAAAAGCAAGGAACAGGCTTTCTGTAGAGTCTGTCAAGTCGATTCTCTGAACACAGCATAATTTAAAAAACTATTATTAAAGATTCGGAAGTGTTGTACAATATTTCTGGGAGCATTAAATATGAGAAGTGATATTTTTACTTTGATTTGTAATAAAAATAATTTGGTTTATTTAATTTTTTATATCAATCTCCACTTAATTGTAGAAATTCTGGAATGTTTAGAATTCCCCCCGCATTCCGGACAAAGACCTATCGGACTTGTCCGGAAAATTCCGGACGCATGGCAACCCTATACGTACAATAATTCGACACTGTAAATAAATTCTTTTGATTTCCGTACTAAATTAAGGTATTTTTTAAGTTGATTTTAGGTTTGAAATTTTAAAATAAAATTAAAATCGGCTCAAAAAAAATTTCTTTTTTAATAAATATTATTTCGGGGGGGCATTTGTCGGGGGACCAACTAACTGTTGCCGGTCACATATAGGTTCATGGTAGGTACCTACTAGTACCACAATAATACGAATTGTTGTTTTTACGGGTGAGTGGAGCCCTATTATTGTTTCAAATTCTCTCTCTCTGGTTTCAATCCTGAGATTGGGTTGCAGCAATGTCATCTATTCGTTTCTTCCACTCTTCCCTGTCTTGTGCGGCTCTTTTGAAGTCTGCATATGATGAGCAGCGCACGTCCACCAGCAGGTCCTCCAGGTACTCTCGGCGTGGGCGTCCCCTAGCGTTTGTCCCCTCGGTCATACCCTCCATTATGGCATGCAAGAGGCCTTCTTGTCTTATTACATGGCCGATCCATCTTGCGCGCCTTTCGGACAAGGTCCTGAGCAGGTGCCTTCCTCCTTCGATTCTTTGGAGAACCTCTTCATTTGTTATGTGGTCTCTCCAGGAAATTCCTAATAGTCTTCTATAGGACCACATCTCAAAAGCCTCTAGTCTCCGT
Source organism: Limnephilus marmoratus (assembly GCA_917880885.1). Classification (NCBI taxonomy): domain Eukaryota; kingdom Metazoa; phylum Arthropoda; class Insecta; order Trichoptera; family Limnephilidae; genus Limnephilus; species Limnephilus marmoratus. The sequence continues at coordinate 49,771,314 of OU862914.1, read as the reverse complement.
TTATCTCTTTCGGATAGGCACCATGTTTCACAGCCGTACATCAAGATACTCCATACATAGGTCTTGATGAGGAGTATTCTCAGTTTCAGGTCTATATTATTTGATTCTATTATTTTCGACCTTTTATTGAATGCAAGCCTAGCCTGGTGTATACGGCTGTTGACCTCGCTCTTAGACCGACCGTCCCATGTTATTTTACTCCCGAGGTAGACAAACTCCTTGGTGTTCTTTAGTGGAACTCCTGACATCTCTACTCTCATCTGATGTTGCGTTCGGCCTACAGTCAGCAGCTTTGTTTTGTCTTTATTTATCTTCATGTTTCAAATTGTATTGAGATATTTATCTGAATTTCACGATCATTCCTACATGTGGGTAAAAGGTACGGAACACGCAAACCTTTGAGTCACGAACTCACAAAGTATCTTTTAGTGGTCCTACTACTGAGAGCTTCGTTGTAAACTCTCTTTCTAACATTTGCGGTGTGTGTGGTTTGGTTTATTTATGCATTTGCGTCTGTGACATTATTTATGAAAGGAAGTGGTTGCTACGGATGTGTCAACCGTGTTTTTTTGTTGTTGATAAATTGGCATACAGAAACAAAGTAGGTACCAGGCAAATTATTAGATCCCCGACTCTTTCAAAATGGTGAAATATAAAAATATAATGCCAACGTTGTCGATGCTGGGGAATCTATTTATCTATCTTCTATCTTCTTCTTCTATATAAATAAAAATGAATCGTCGAAATGTATGTACGCGCATAATTTCCGAACGACTGCACCAAATTGGATATTTTTTTTTGTGTGTTCGTTATTGTCAGGACAAGGTTTGTATGAAAATACTGGTGAGCTCTGGAATTATGAAATTTGCGTAAAAAAATTGCAATAGGTGGCACGCGAGCTGTTTGAAAACTCTATGTACCGCGACCGAATGTATGGAATGCTGGAGGGGGGAGAGGAAATCGGGTAGAGGGTTCGAGGGAGGGGGAGAGGGGAAACAGGGAGGGGAACCAGGGAGGGGAACTCGGGAGAGGGGGTTCGCGGGGCGGGGGAAGGGGGGAAGTGTAGTGGGGAGTGGGAAGGTGGAGGAGGCGGAGTGGGAACGCGAGAAAGGAAGGGGACGCGGGAGACGAAGGGAAGCGGAAGGGGAACGGGACGAAAGGGAAAGGACACGCAGGGAGAAACAAAAAAAACAAAAAATCTTTAATAAATGGCATAGCAACGCATGCCGGGTACAAGCTAGTAGTTGATAAAATATTGTGTAAGTTCCTAAACTAATGCACGGCTGCATGGAGCTGATCTTCTTGAAGAATTTTTTTTTAATATTGTTCGGACACAGGCGTCAATTCTATGTCGGAGAAAATTAATGCTAAATCAATATTTTCGATTAATCTTTACTACGAATCAGTTTGTTAAAAATACAAAAAAATATGCTTATGATAAATCGAAGCTTTTTCTACTGTTTCCATTGAGTAGAATTAAAATAAAATTGTTTATTACTTTATAAAAAATATGAGCGTGAACTATTAAAAAAATGTTTTCTCTATGTAAATCTGTGAACGCGTATAAGAAACAACTTTTAACCCCTCAGATTAATTTGTTCAGTTTTCGGAATTCACAGAAATCGTTTTGTTTCCCTTATTATAATGGTTAGAAATATGATCTAAAATCTAAACGGTGCTAGAAAGACAAAATATTTATATTTATATTTAAATCGAAAAGTTAACCACAAAATAATTAAAATTTACACCTTTATGAATCCATAAATTCCAAGAATCCAAAAAGCATTCAGAAATATCCTATTTATTTGAATTTTATTGCCGAAATATGTTGACCATTCGATAAAGTATGCCCGAAGCCCGAGTGGTTAAAAATATAATTTAATGGCTAATCTGTGATAGTTTCCACTGATTATTTTATTTCTTTCTTATAAAATATTCACAAAATAAATAAAAATCACTTTCGCACTTGAAATCGTGACCTCGAGACTCCGTTTGCCAAGCGATTTTTTTTAATCTATTTTCCTATATTCATAAGCACAATAAGAATACATACATATTTGGCTTGTGGCTTCCTCTTAAAACCTCAAATAACTTATTATAATAATCTTTCAAAGACAACTGTTTTTTGGAAACTAAAAACTCGATGAACTTATCATTATTGCATAAATGTCCTTCAAAGCGCAATCACTCAATTATTATTAAATTTGTTTTCAGAAATGTTGCCATTTGTTACAAAAGCTATTGCCCTCTGTAGTACCTACATAATTATTATGATTCGGGTACAAGGACGAACATAATGTATTTGTAAAATGATTATTAACCCATTGCCCATTGTTTTAATCGGAAATCGAACCGCAGGCAAAGCATTTATGAATTCACAATGGTTGCATTATATGCCGCAATTTAATTTGTCAACTACCTTTTTACTTGGTTTTATTCATAATCAAAATAAAAATGAACTCTGAGAACAACAATGGTCGTGCGAAATTGATTTTAAATTGCATCATCTCAATTTGACTGCGAGTAAATGTATTTTATTTAAACAGCCAAATTAAAATATGTGTAGTGGAAATTCCATCTTATTCTTCCGCTATCTACCCTCTTCTCTTGGAGGATGACCGTCGTCTGGGTCCTAGCATGGTCGACCGATAAGAATTCTTTATTTATTATAAAAACAAAGTAATACAATATGACAGGAAAAATATATAAATATTTTACGGAAAAAAATAAAAGTCCCAATAAACTACTTTTTAGTAATGTTTGTCGATGGGTGCTTTTACTTTGAAGATATAAATCAACTTATTTTACTTTATTTTGCAGTTAGAATTTTTGTGTTAGTGTCTAATACATTTTTTTTTTCTTTCGGCGAGTCAATTCTTTAACATAATATTTGTTTTACCATTTGTAAATTTTTTAATTTCTGCAGGTAACATATTTAATAAATTTGGTATCATGTAGTCCAGCGTTCTTTGTCCATATTTGTTTAAGTGCTTAATAGGTACAATTAGTCCTTCATTTAGCGTAAAACGGGAGTAAGTGTGGTCCAGTTTATGTATGTATATAGGGCTATTCATATGCTGAGATATAATTTTATACTACAGAATCGCTCTTACTGAGAGAATATTGAGATTCTGGTAAAAGTACGGAACATTTTGTCTTTGTTCGTATAAATTTTTATGCGTCAATAATTTAACTAATGATTTTTGAACCGATTGAACATGTTTTACATTTGTGTTACAGGAAAGTCCCCATGTTGTAATTCCATACCTTATAATAGATTCAGCTAATGATAAATAAATTATTCGAAGTGTGCATATTGGAACATAGAATTTTAATTTATATAATCTGCTAACAATAGATGAGTCGTTCACAGACTTTATTTATTTGTGAATCCCACTTGAAAAAACAGTTGATAGGATAACTTTCAGTAACTTCTCATCGTTCTCTAGGACAACTGCAGATCGCTAACGTACAAACAACAGTTGACGTCGATTATATTAAGCACACTCAGTCATTGTGAACTTATTCGTTAGCGATCTGCAAACTTGCTGGGGAACGGTGAGAAGTTACCGAAAGTTATCCTATCAATCCTTATTGTTCGACAGTGCTAGGGGGCCTGGACTATCTCCACTCCGATGTGAAAGTATATAGCAACGAGGACGTGTTTTATGCACGTTAGTAGGTAATTTCTGCCCGAGGCCTAAGGCTTTGTCCCAGATTTCAGTGCATTATTTTTCTTATTGATGAAAACCTTTTATATACCTATATACGTGATGTTTTTCTTTTTTATTTATTACTAGCAGAAACACCTGGCGTTGTCCGAGCTTTATTCTGTTTTAAGGGGTGGGAAAAACGGATGGGAGGTTTTTCAAAATCCCATATTGACAGAAACCTTCCTCACACTTTGAAGGCCAATTTGCAAAATGTCATCTATCGCGGAATGAAACTGTAGATTTGCATAAAAAACAAATCTAGGCCGCCCGCCCGCTTACCCCGGACGCTCTTCTTTGGTTGAATTCCCGGGTTTACACACAGTTTTTCAAAATCAGATTTAGACTGTGACGTTCCTCATGTCTTGAAGGTTAAATGCCCAAAATTTCATCAATCTCGGAATAGAACAGTAGATTCAAGTTTTATGCTTTGATTTTTGAGCTTTGAGCTTTAGCTTTGAGCTTTAGCTTTGTGCTTTAGCTTTGAGCTTTAGCTTTGTGCTTTAGCTTTGAGCTTTAGCTTTAAGTTTTTAGATATGAGCTTTTAGTTTTGGGTTTTGAGCTTCGACTTTTAAGCTCTAAGCTTTGAGGTTGTAGGTTTAAGCTTTGAGCTTTTAACTTTGAGTATTTATCTTTGAGCTTGGAGCTTTTACATTTGAGCTTTGAGCCTTGGACTTTAAACTTTATTCGTTGAGCTTTTAGCTTTGATCTTTGAGCTTTATCGAGTTTTGAGTGTAAAGCAAAGGGCGCATATTTGGCACACCTGTGGAAGTTTTTTGATCCCGGCTTTGCCCGGGCTTTACGCAGAGTTTTTCGAATTCAGATGGAGACGGTAATGATCCTCTTATGAAAATATCTTCGATTTACTATTAATTCCAGTCTGTAACTATCTGCGATTTTTATTTAATCTATGAAGTCAAATTATTTGAATTTCTACTTGAATCTCAACAGATCACGCTTTAACTTTTTAACATAGCCAAATATAATAGCGTTTTTCAGGGTTAGCCCATCCCAAGACCAAATGCTTACATTAAAATACAATAATATTTCATTGAGTACCGACACTTCAATCAGTTTTATTATTTTTAAACTTACGTGCGAAAAAACATTAAAAACAATTATCCTTTTAATAGTTTACAACAAAAAGGTTTATTCTACCTAAAATGTCAAAAAATGTTACGCTACATCTAACTTCAATGTTATCATTAAAATAGGTAGGCCTTTAAAAAAATCCAAAAGAATGCTTTAGACACGAAGCTAATAATGATTTTTTAGTATAGAATGAAACTCTCGCAAAATCGACTTCACTTATTTGCATGTCTGAAATGATTCGCAAAGTTTGTTCGATGCACGTAGTGTATAAAAAGTCTGTTCGTGAATAATTTGTCGGGAAAATGGATTTAAAAAGCAGGACAATGCACCGCCTGGCACTGCGCCGGCTCAGCTGTGCCGTGAGTTGTAGGTTGTGGGCACGTTGCGGGGCTATTGGCACGGGGCTTATGCGATGGAGCTACGACTGGCACCGTGCTGGCGCTAGTACTCTAGTACTAGACAGTACGCACTTACCGGCCGGTTATATCGGTAACCTGGCAGCACTGTAACTACTAGTGGTGGGATATCGATTAGTTTAAATATAATGGTGACCGGACAACTCAACAAGGTGACACTTCATCACTCACTCCTTTGAAATGTCATTAAATGTGACTAGGTTATGTAGTCAGATTAGGTTATTTTTTTTCATAACTTTTAGATAATGATTTTTCAAAGGTGTGTTGAAATGCCACTAAGTTGAGTTGTTATGGAATCAAATATAATAGCTTAACCAACCCCTAAAGCCCCAAACATTTACAATGTACTGCTTTTAGGAGAATCGTCCGCGGAAAATATGTTCGCATTACATTTGATTCCAGATAAAATCGCTGTTTTTGAATGTATTTCAAAATGAAATCCTGTTTTTGAAAGCAGATGAAAATCTTTCAGTTTTTAGTATTACAAATCAACATAATTCATTAAAAACATTATAATTTGGAACGCAAACAGTCATAACGTTTTTAAAGTCGCTTACCGATAGCTTTTATTTTATTATTTCTCCTAAACGAATTCACAACTATTACTTGTAAAATAACTGAAACAAACGTGTTTATAATAATTTTCGGAGCATACCTACTTTACGATTTTTTCTATCGAGGGAATTTTATATAATTTGCGTTTCGGCGTGAAATGCATCTGGATATTATCTTCAAAAATAAAATATATTTTTTAAGAGCTAAAAACTTCAAATATTTAAGGGGGATATGTAAGAAATAGGTAGAAATTCGGGTAGCGGCGGCTTTCACGAATCTTAAACATATGTAATTAGATAAATAAATTATAAAAGTTATTATCACTTCTCTTGCTTCACATTTAATAAATAATATACTTAAGGCGCCGCATCCGCGCGCACAAAGAAGTAGAAGTAGAGGTATGTAATTACGAACGTTAGAGGAGCGCGCTAATATTTAAAGCGATACAATCGATGCGAAAATTTTATAAAAAATAGAGCAAAAATCTCGTGGAAGGTATCTTAAGTATCATTTAAAGAAACATCGTGAATTTTTTCACAACCATAACTTGTAAAATAACTGAAACAAACGTGTTTATAATAATTTTCGGAGCATACTTTCCAATTTTTTTTTATCGAGGGAATTTTATATAATTTGCTTTTCGGCATAGAACGCGTCTTAATATTATCTTAAAAAATAACGTTTATTTTTTTAAGAGCTTAAAAACTTTAAAATTTTAAGGTAAATATGTAAGAAATCAATAGAAATTCGGGTAGCGGCGCCTTAATATTTATTTAAAAGTTTGCAAACTTTCACAAATATTTTTTCTATTATTTCTAAAGAATTATTTAAAAATTCTCGGGAGCGTTTAAGGTAATTTTTTTAATGCAAACTTAATTCGCGGTAATCTCTCTTTCTCGCAGTGTTCAAATTATATTTCTCATTGTAATACAAAATGAGTTAGCATAACCTTTATGAGACCGAGGCTGGGATATACATCTCCTAAAAATAGTCTACCCTTGTTTGTTTGTGAAGAATATATCCCAAAATTAAGAGGGATTAAAACGGTTTGGGAAAATGGTGGGTGCTCTCAACTGTAAAGAAGTCCACCAATACCTACCAACAAAAAACACAACATAACATAGCTGCAGAGTAACCGCTTGAATTTGAGTTTTATTAATAAGTTATCGATTCTCTCGCCGAATACCGACTTACTGCATATTCAACACGACTTTATCATCAAACTTATAAAAATATTGGATAAATTATGCGTCGTTAACTATATAAGTCTGTAAGGTTTTTTTCTTGGGATTTGTATTTTTGAAGAACAAATATTTCTTTTGGGCGTAAATAATATTTTCCTCAACTAATTTGAATTAAAATATTGTTAATTAATTTCCCCCGACCGACCGTCCCATCACTAGCTCAGCGGTGGCCAACCAGCGACCAACCGCGGCGGCCGGTTCTATGGCCGCGATCAGCTGTCCGGCATCATTGTTTTCGTCATTTTCAAACGCGCGCTTCACGGGTGATTACTCCCGCCTTTATTCGAAAGAAATTTACCAAACTTCTTGCCGCGTTATAATGAAATCTCCGCGATTCGATGAGATTCAAGATTCTACTGTTTTGTTCATTGTGCACTGTGCCAAGTCGACTGATTTAGTTATATAGAAATTCTGTGTGAAAAATGAAGTGGGGTTTTACTAATAAACAGAAATCCAACTGTGTGATGTGAATGTAAATAAAACAACTGTTTTTAATTGTTTTAACAGTTTTTCGCGAATCTAACGTTATTTTGACATGTGACCTTCGCAGGTGTAAGTTCTTACCTACATGAGTGTTATTATTCTATGTGGATTCCGTTTCGATAGATCTACTATCCCGCGAAATTAATGGGTTTTATTCGCCGGCTTGCTCGGGTTCCTATTGTCTCTGTGCTCTCATGCCTGGCGAGAAAGAGTTAATACCCTCGTACCATTACCTTCTCCAGTTCACCCGAGGAAGTAGTTGTTGAACGTTGATGTAGAAATGTTGGTTATATCCGACTACCGCCAAGTTCAGATATTACGAGTATTGTCGCTCAGTGATCACACGGTCAGAATAACTGCACCAGTTTATCTAAATAATAATAATAACAACAGTGAGTGACATAATAAAAATATGTTTAGATTTAGAATGAATACAAAAAGAGCGATTGATTTTACGAACATCACTACTAAAAAATAAAGAGTGCGGATTAATTTTGAAAAAAGAACTTAGCACAAAAGACAGAAACACGCGCGTTATTATTTGCGATTTGAAATTAGAATTCGACTGAAAACTTTTTGAATGCAATTTATTTAGAACGTGTGTTTTCCATGGTAAAGATTATTTTCAAGTTTTCGCGGGAAGATTGGTTTAATCTACTATTTTTGTGGCAATGGTGGTGTATTTTTATAACACTCGGTGTATATTATTTTAAGTGCGTGTTTAGAGGTTATTGGCTATTTCTGTGGCAATATGAAGCAGTCCGAGTTGGAGAGAGATGCTCTCCCTACTCCCGGGCTGGTTGCTCAGGTGGTCACTCTGATGAACAACAATAGTGCTGGGTAAATACTTCATTCTTTACATTATTTAAAACAGTAACCAGTATTTCCTCGATATGTATCAATTCTACTTAGAATCCAACAATATTTTGAAAGCTTTGCAATTTTCTCATCAAAACACCGCAAATATCACAACGTCGCAGGAGCTTTTTCTCGGTAAACGTAAATAATTTAACTTGGTTCCTCTGTTATAAGTAAATTGAGTTCTTCTCGGGTTGATTATTTTTGATGAAATTTGCAATGCTTTTAGAGTGATTATAAAATAGAAAGCGTAAATGTAGTTAATATTTTTATATCTTAATTGACTGTGTTGATGTTTCATTCAATGATTAATTACCATGTAAAGTAAATGGTTTATAGTTGATGTTTGTTATATTTTTTTGTTTGCCGTGATAAGCCATTGTTTACATTCTTTATTGATAAATCGATTAGCCCCACGTAACGCAATTTATCAGCAAAAATCTTTAATTTTACAAGAGTGTACTTTTAAACGGGAGTTTTTTTCCAACTCTATAGAAAAGCGGATATAATGAATGCTAAAACTTACTTGATTAATACTGGATTAATATAAAAACATAATGTGTTGATGAAGTTTGGATAGTTTTACGAATTGCTTTTTTAAAATCACTCCTATTGTAAAATAACTAATCTGCGAATAACATGCCAGGGTCCGTTGAAATTACCGGTATGTGTGTGCATGTGTACATACCTAAATACGATCGTTGTTCCCTTTTTAATCTTCCGAGATTGTTCGAAGAGCCAAATTTTCTAAAAAAGGGTTTATTTTCTAAGCTGTTTTTCACTCATATTTTCTGAATATACGGAATATTGACAAGTTTTAAACACTCATGTTTCAACGTGTTTTCCTTATTACTCATACAAATAATTGGTGTGGTACAGACAGTGTGGCGTAAAATCTTGTTTTTAACTGTTAATAATTCCTATACATTAGTGATTCGAACTGAAAATAGTTGCATTAACCTTTTAAAATTGCAGTCATGGAAAGTTGTGTAAATTTCATGTTCGCCAGAGCTCACCGTTCCAGAGATTTTAAAACCCATCCAATTAACCAGTAACACTTTTAAATCGTGCCTCTTGCATTACAATGTATAAGTACTTGAATATCAGACGGTTGTTTTACTCGTTAAGTTCGATTGGTTCTAATACGATCAGATTACAAACTTAATATCGTACCACGTAAACTTACCTCGTTACTACTACCCCTACTACATATATATGAGCGTTGATCGTCTCCCCACATAAAATAAATCGTAAGTACTTTCAACCCCTTTAAGTTTTCCGTCGCCTGGCAACTGGCTAGACAACAGAAGTAACGATTCCAAGAAAATCCATTTCTCTGCATTGTGATGGAATTCAATGGGAAAATTCGCCTAGGGAGGAAAATTTAATTTTGTGAGTAATTTTAGTAAAGCAATTTTCAATGTAATAAATAGTACACATGAGAAAAAAAACCTTTTTTTATCCTCTTCACCGATTCCACTAAAATAAAGTAGATTTAAGATGTCTTTAGCTACCTAGTTTAGTTAACAACTAAATATTCGTGAATGTAAGTGCCTTTGCATGCCTCAAGTACGCTAAAATCAATCTTACTTCGGGTAAAATTGATCAATTTTCTAATATTGAATTCTTTCTCGAACAGGTAGTCAATTTCATTGTCTTGTCTAAGGCCTAAGATTCAAAATTTGTTATATTTCAAATCTAAAACTTTTTTTTTCTATGGTTATCTTGCCTACTGCGTCGCTGAAGTTTTTACCACTCTTTAAAAGAATTTTTTCAATCATAGCTTCTCTATTATTTAATAAATTTTTATATGTTACAGTTTTTTGCATTTTTTTTAACTACCATACCAGGCTAATGCCCATGTTTAGGTACATATTATTAAGCAGGGTGTATCAGCAAGTACCCTTCAAACTTTAACTAGTTTGAATCGTTTGAATTGGATTTTCGTGGCATTTTGGTCTCTGGTCAATTTTTTTTTCACTTTAAAACATTTTTTTTACATAATCTCCACATAGGAAGCTCTGAGAAAAATAATTTCCCTCGGGGCCTACGTCATCTTAGGGATGCTGTGTGGGGGTCTTTTTAATGAAGGGAAGGATAGGAAGTTCTGGGAACGAAAAAAGTACGAGGGGTGGGTAGGAATCTGGGGATCAGTGTGTATAGGATTGACGGACGTATGAATCCATCCCTCCAACTGCGGTGCAAGGCGATAGATCGAGAGAGTCAGGCTGGAAAGGTCAAAAGGTCTCTCTCGATCCGGCCCGACACGCAGCCGGTGGGCAGACGCATCCGCCGCCAAGACCCGGACAAACCTTACCCCATGAACCCCTTTCCGAGATAATCATAAAATTATTACCTGCTTACTCATTCCGGCTTTTCTTCCCCTCCCACGTTTTCTTTCGCCTACAATTATATGGTGTTCCATTCGTCCTGTATAGTACTCGCTAACATAATTCTGTCACGAAATCAATAATTACTTTGCGTTTAGTATAAAACGTTATCTTCCCATTAGATATAACCTTGTTGACACAACTCTTCAAATATAATAAATCATAGACCTATCCCACATTCAGATGGATAATCTGGTATTATCTGATGGTATCAGTAGGCACTAGGCCAGGGACCAGGGTATCGCAATTTATTGATTAATGAATCACTATTATTATTGTCGGAAAACAGAACACACGAGGTAAATAAAGGGGTTTTTGGAATTTTTCTGTCTCAGGTTCGTTATCATGATAGCTGCTTGTAATTACTAAAAATATGTACAAATGTGACAGACTAGGTATTGTACATATATTAAGCCAACACTAGGTATTATATTAACTATTAGGGAACGTACCCATACTACGTGACCTCTTCGGGGGGGGGGGGGGGACTTCAAAATGTCACGCTTGGTACAAATGGGCGGTGGTTTGCTTAGGATTTTGGTCACTTTGGGGGAGGTTAAAAATTGCAAAAAATTGGTCACGTAGTATGGGTACGTTCCTTCATATTATAATCGAAGGAAGCAAAGCACGTAGCTCTAGTTTATACAAATGAAAAAAGTTCTTTGTTTTAAAACACTTTTGATTTATACACGTCGACCGGTTTCGTTTTTTTTTAACATTAGCTCCACACAAGAGGCCCTGATGAAAATAATGTCCGTCAGGACCCATGTCATCTTATGGGATGCCGTGTGGAGGGTTTTTTAAGGAAAAGAAAGAGAGGAAGTTCTGGGAAGGAAATAGGTATGAGGGGTGCGTAGGAATCTAGAGTCAGTGTCTACAGAAGTGACGGATGCATGAATCCATCCCTCCAACTACGGTACAAGGCGATGAGTTGAGAGAGTCTGGCTGGAGAGGATAAAAGACCTCCCTCTACCAGTCTGCCTCGATCCTGCCCACCACGCAGCAAGCAAGCATATCGGCCGCCAAGATCTGGACAAACTTCACCCCATGAAACCGGACGCCCTTGCTAAGTCACCAAACGTAACAACCACTTGGGTGACTAATGGCAGAGCTTTTGTTGATCCAAAAAATGATTCCCGGGGCGCCGGTACCCTAACCCTTACCCCCAAATTGTGCTGATGAAGATTGATTTATTTATTGTTCTGATGAAGGTAACGTATTTACGTAAATGTGAATATATCGATCGTTCTGTTGATTAGTCAGACATCTCCGAAAATCAAAATTTTAGTTGAGTATGCAGTTATATATAAGTGTACCCAATATCTGGTACAATATCAGATTACTCCTAAAAGCAACCAAATCACTTTTAATACAGAAAAAACTTGTAGTGAATTAAACAAAATGCTGTCTGGGTCACTAGTAGGATATTTCAAAATGTATTAATGTACCGGACAGTTATGCCTCCCGATGTTATTTTACAGCATATTTATTATGTTAAACACAGACACATGTAAATAATATTTGATTTACGGTGAACATTCGAATATTGCTTTCCACGTTATCTCAAAACTTAGTATTTGGAAATGTCTGACTAATCAACTGGACGATCGATATAAATGAATCAACTGTGAAATAACACAAATCAATTTCTTGCGTAAGCCGGGATTTGAACTACTTTTAAAAGTGTCTATAATAAGTTTAGTAGATTTTTGGTACGATCGATTTCTTTCGGGATTACGGGAAACTTTCCTAGTTGGACAGGCAAAGCTTCCTAACATTTTATTTGTACTTTCTTTTGTATCTATAATAAATAAATAAAATAAAGATGGTCTTTTGCCCCTAGCGACTACTCGAATGAATGAATCCTAACACTTACAACTGTAAACTTACCTGTCTATTACCTACGCTTTTACTTACGTCTATCTTAATTTTATTTACGTCAAGTGTACCGACTTGATCCGTGACTTTGGTTTAGGCTGACACGGCTAGAAGTGGCGTGAGAGGGATTCGAAAGAAGAAGCCTTCAAAGTGAACGTATTACGTGACATTGAGAATAAGTGAGATACTAACCCATTTATGTGCCGCCGTGTGCAGTGTTCTTTCGAGCTCAGTTGTAACACATACGTAATCTCTCTATTATTATTTCTGAATCGATACGATAGTAAGCTTTAAAATGTAATATAAATGTGTAATTTTAAGCTCTAAAAGCGTATTGCGTGGTGATTTCCCCGTTTATTATAAACAAATAAATATTGGCAAAAGAAGTTGCGAACGTTTAAATTGCTTATGGTAACACCGAGATCGTTCATTGGTAAAGAGATGTATTTTTTTTTAAATTAGTGTTCTTTGTGCATATTTTTCACATGCTGTAAACACGGTGTTCAGAAATAGTGGTACTTTCCGAAAAAAGTTGTTTCTGTATATAATTTGTTTTAGGTAATTTAGTCATTTTTAGCGCTTTATAAGATAATTCCTTTGATATTTTTTTAATGAATTTTTACCATTCGAAGCTATGTATTAGATATGTACTAATTATTTCGGTTGTCGGTGCATGAGTGCGTGATTTGAAATTGTTTTTTTTTTTCTGCGTAATGCGTAAAACCATTCAAATTCAAAAGTTTTACGTTTTAATTTACGTAATTTGAATTAACAAGTTTAAATTATATTAGTCAAGCGATAAAATAGGTAACAAAATTATTTTGGTAATTAATAATTCTTTGTTTGAAATTTGTATTCTTATTTTTTTAATGTTTGTCAGATATATTAATAATTACTCGTAGGGTGAATATACGTTACTGAGACAACGCACGTGGTTTCACTAAACTAGTTCCGGTGGACATACTTTAGCGGTCCGTTCATAGACGTAATATTCTTTGAATTGCAATCCTTTTCATAAGCGGTGCTACAAATTATGTTCGATTAGTATGAATATAACGTGTCTTGTATTTGTATAATGTCATTGGATAGATATAGTAATTTTTCAAGTTTGCTAACATTTGAAGGGTTAATTTCTTCTTTTGAAAGTCAATGATCTGAGGCAAATATTTTTTTTATAAATACTTTCAGTTTCACGAATTGTGATCTTTCACGGGCTTTCTTCAAAATGCCTACATTTTATTGTCAAAGTGTAATTTTGTATAACATGTGTGAAGTGGTTATGTGTACTTATAACTTGTATTTTTTCCCTCTCTTGAAGTCGCAAGGTAGAGTGGGGTAAGCACTTTCATGGTGCAAAATGTATAATAAAGATCGTACAATCCATGGATTATGAAACACACAAATCATCAGGCCATGTGAGTACACTGTTTGTAATAAATTTTTAATTAACTGCGAAGTTTTTTTTAATATTTAAAAAGTTGGGTTTTTCAAAGTGACACAACTATGAGATTACCTTGTTGAGCAATGGACATTGAGAAGGAATGTGACTTACCTTAATTTTTACACAGCACGTTTTTTTGAGATTCGATATTATGGCACCGAGTTACAATCACAGGGTTGATCACTACATCCAAGTTTCCATAAGAATCAATATTTTAACCCCTAATGCTAATTTGTTCGCTTTTCGGAACAACTCGTAGAGGTCTCACAGAAATCGTTGTATCTCGCTTACCATCATAGTGAAAAATATCATATAGACTATAGACGGTGTTAGAAAGATAAAACATCACGATCTATATGCAAATCTAAAAGTTAACCACAAAAGAAGTAAAATTTACACTTTTATGGAACCAATGATTCGGATCGCAATTTGGAAAAAAATTAAACTTTGGAATTTTTCTATTAACAATTTTTACACTTGGAAAAGTGAGGTGATAATAACGTTAATAATAAAATATGTATTTTTTTCGTTAACGTTTTAGTTAAGGTGAGTCATATTTTTTTTTTGTGTTTGCTTGCAAAATTTTTATACTTTAAAAATTACATATTTATTTCGATTTATAAAATTTGAAAGCGTATTTTATCACCTTTCAAAAACAGTTTTTAGTTTTCGGATATGTTCATAAATATTATATTTATTTAAATTTTATTGCGAAGCGGAAATATTTTGATCCTCTGATGAAAGTATACGAGATATCACTATAGGAGTTGATAATCGCGCGGGTTACTTTAATAGACTCCAATTAAACACACTAAGATATCACTATGGAGGTGATCATTGCATAGAGGCTTCTTTAATATAGTCGATATTAAAGAACTGAGAGATCATTATAATAGTTGATCATTGCACTGGCTACTTCAAAAGACTAACATTTCCTTAATGTATTGGTCAGAGGACAGCTACTTGGGTAGTAGAGGATGATTGAGGGACTCCAGATACTAATATCTACAGCCTGTATGTTGAACTAATATCTACGAACTTCAGAGTGTTGACTAATATCTACAGAGCTAAGGTCGGACGAATATCTATGACGGTCCCAGCGTTGACTTCTACAGAGCGTAGGTTGAACTAATATCTACAGAGCGTAGGTTGGACTAATCAGTTAACGTGTCCAATAGTCCGATATTAGGGATTTTTACATACATACTTACATAAATTAAGTTTTTTAAAATGCATACGCAATATTACATTATTCCAATATGCTATTACATAATTGCAAATCCAACCTCTGCCAGTGCTGTAGATATTCGTCAACACTTTGGTCCCCATAGATATTAGTCAGCAATTTGAGCTGTAGATATTTGTCAACACTTTGGTTCTCATAGATATTAGTCAACAGTTTGAGCTGTAGATATTCGTCAACACTTTGGTTCTCATAGATATTAGTTCGATTTTTTCAGTTTTTGGAATTCCTGTAGATATTAGTAGACGCCTCCGATTGAGGTACATAAATGCGTATGTACAATATTTGCGACTGATAAAAGTTTTAGCTGTCAAATGTGTACTACAGAAATATTAGGTTTTTGCTTTGATATTCTTTTTAATCGAAGGTTACTTTTGAAATTTTAACCAAATTGAATAATATTATATTGTTCTCGAGTGTAACGACTGACTAATGTTCTGGCCATACAATTTGTACTTGAATATTCATACCACCTTACCTCATGTACTTAACAATAATTTTTGTATAATGCGGTAATTTAGGTATGCATTCATGCAAACATAGTAGTAGGTCAGGGGCGTTGGAACCATTGCGCCAAATGCCCAACTTGTAATGATATTATGGGCTTTTTAAACGTTCCCTTTCTTATGGCCGTTATACACGACATCTTTTTTCAGCCCGATTCCAATTAGACACAAAAGTCAACATTTTTCGCTCTACGCGATCGCTATTTTCATCTCTATTTTCATATCTTCGATTTCAGTTGACATCACAGCAAACAGCATGGTTCATGTGTTGTTTGCAGTGATGACAATTGAAATCGTAGAGAAAATAGAGATGAAAATAGCGATCACGTAGAGCGAAAAATGTTGACTTTTGTGTCTAATTGGAATCGGGCTGAAAAAAGATGTCGTGTATAACGGCCATAAGTCCAGTTCCGTATGGGTCGTTTTTTGATTAGGATTGCGGGTGAAAAGGAACAAGTTTTATTTTGGTACCAAATTTCGTTCAGTTTAAGGCGGCGGACATTATTTGACATCTGTTGTCGTTTTTTTACATTAGCTGTAGAGGGTATTTTTAGGGAAAGGAAGGAGAGGAAGTTCTGAGAAGGAAAAAGGTGTGAGTGGTGGGTAAGAATCTAGGTGTCAATGTGTCCAGGAGTGACGGACTTATGAATCTATCCGTCGAGAGTCCGGCTAGAGAGATCTAGGTTAGATCTACCGCAACCAATCTCTCCCAATCCGGTCAGCCACGCAGTAGGTGTGCAAACGCATTCGCCGCCAAGATCTAGACAAATCTTTCAGCTAGGACCAACCCAACTAGGATGTTCCAACTTTGATCCATGTTTGTCATTTCCCTCGATTTGGTTTTCGCCACACCATAATCACCAATTGTAGAAATGCATTATAACACTGGATCCTGCTAATTGGGACTATTTGTTAAACTAAGAACCCATGCTCGTTCAGGCTCGATGGTTTTCCGCTCATTCATACGTGTCTCAACATTGTATCATCTCACTCGATGCTTTTTTGTTCGATATCGAGCCAATGGCTCTACGCAAAATAGATTCAAGTACCGCAGTTCTTGCTCGATGTTCGACATAAATTTATGATTTTCCTGAGCATCTTGGTGGTATGGTACCTCTACGGTGTCTTGTCTCGAGTTGCTCGAACGTATGTACGGACGAATGACGAGCATTTTCCCAAGTCATCAGGTTTGATCGAGCCAAACCGTCGAGCATGAATATACGTGTGTACTGTGTACATATCAATGCAGTAATTAACTTTGCGTCTCCAAAATATTATTGAAGTGAAAACTTCTTTAACACCGTTGTGATTTGAAACTCGATAAAATGAAAAATAGGACACTGAAAAGAAACAAACACATCCATAGGATTTAGCCTGCGAAAGAATGAAATAAACTAATCGGTCTCCTCTTTGTGTGGTGCTTCGTAGCCTCCCCACTCTTGTCTATTTTAGTTTTCTGAAGGTTTCACTTCTACTGCGTGTGAACTGCACAATTCGATTATTATATTTATTTAGCTTTAAATTCGCTTCAGGCAGGTCAGACTTAAGCGCTTGCCTAGGGGCTCGATGTTTTTTTTTATCCGCCACTGACTAGGTTCACAAACAATTCATTCGTATTTTCATACACCGAATTAGTAGCATAATGGCGAACATAACGTTAATTACAGATAATTTTATGTAAAAATATTTTGCTTTTGAAGTTTATTCTTCGTTTAGAAGTCGTAATATAAGATTATGCCAATTTTAATCCATGTAATCGGCCAGCATTGCGTTGAATTAATTAGCACGAAACTCATTTACTTAGCACGAAACGTCAGTCGTTTGTCGTGGGTGTATGATGCATTTACTTGATATGAGTACGTAGTAAATCAATCATCGGCTCTTGTTTTGAAAACTTTCAAATATCCACTTAGCTTAACGACTTGGTTTAAATGACGTATTACTGATGTATTTATAAAACTATCAAGTAGGTAGTTAATTATTATGAGAATGGATTTTACATCACATGTTAACTACAATACGGCATTATTGGGTGGGGAGGGGCCTTTCAGGCTTCCTTACAGCCCATAATTATAATTCAAAGAATAATTATAAAAATCATCCTTAGGAAACTATACGACTTCCCCACTCTAGAGATATTTCGGGAATTTAATGTACCATCTATCACAAAATTGTATAAGAGAAACGCCTTCAATTTGGGAGGCGGGAATGGGCACCGCCGCCCCGGGAACCTTTATTGGATAACCAACACCTCTGCCATAGGTCACCCCAAGTGGATCGCTACGTTTGGTGATTTGGCAGGGGTGCCCGGGTTCATGGGGTGAGCTTTATCTAGTTCTTGGAGGCGGATGACCAAGACACACTGAACCCCGGATTCCTACCCATCCCTTAAACCCTTTTCCTTCCCAGGACTCTCCTCTCCTTCCTTTCCTTAAAAAACCCTCCACACAGCATCCCCAAAGATGACATAGGCCCTGAGGGAAATTATTTTCCTCGGGGCCTCCTGTGCGGAGCTCATGTAAAAAAAAAATTATAAAGAATATTTTATCCAAAAAATTCACCCCTCAGATAGCATAAGCAATAGATTTAAAACTAATGGCTTAATATAGGCATTCCTAAGCTTAGAACGACCACCTCTCAGCACCACTATTTGTATTTAGGCGTGAGATGGTATAATACATTATTATTATTTAAAAACAAAATTAGTATAACCGAAACATTGAAATATGAACAATTCAAACGGCAAATTAAGTCCCTGAAATTATATAATGATATATTGTACCCTTAATTTACCCTTACTTAATTTGTAATATTTAATATTTAAAAAAATAATAGTTGATATTGTCTTTCAATAACTAATTTTTGCTAAATTGTACCTATGTCAAATAATAAGTTCTTTGATTATTGTTAACACATTTCATTAAAATATTTTTCATTTTGCATGTAAATACTCCTCCCATAAACACGAGCTCCGAGAGCTCAACCTATGGAGTAATAGAATAATAATAATAAAAAAGTCTGTTTTCTGAATGAAAAAAACTCTCTATCGTGGGGTCTTACGCCATGAAACGTGCATAGATTTCTACTTCAATGCAACTTTTTTCGGTTGAGCTTTGAAGTATCAAGTATTCATCTAAACTAAATAAAACAGGGAGCCATATGATTAGTTTGCTATTTGGCTTTAGTGGAGGGGAGTCTTTTTTTAAATTACCTCACTAAAAATTGTACATATTTACCTATAAATAACCCAATTTAGTAGATAGCTCGAAGAAAAGCGATAATTACAGAATAATTTATACATTTATACATTGGTTACTTAAAACAGGCATCTAAAGTGGAAGATACTCTCAGTATAGGACCACCATTTATAATTGAAAAATTGCTTGAAATGGCATTAGCGTGTTTGATGACCAGATCTGAATAGCCAGATACTTCCCCATCTTCCTCTTTCCCAACTTGTTCCCTTTCTCCCTACCTTCAGCCTCACAACATACCCCCATTGGTTATGCCTTAACCTCACTCTGTGACTCCAGACGGAAACGATTGGAACTCATTAGAACGGTTGGAAAAAAATCTGATATTAACCAGGCAAGACAAGCATAGCACTTGCACACGCTTTAAATATTTTTAGTCACTATTATTATAATAGCGGGTAGTCATTATTTGTGTGGACTCTTGGAAAAATCCTAATTTATTTCAATACATTCTCTTGTAATCGTCGATCTCGTATGGTGATGATAAATATTGAGGTAATTTTCTTGCGAAAACTGCGCTAATAGATAATCCAATTATTATTATTATAATGGTATATCAACTTATCAGTATTATGTTTTAATTCTTACATAATTACATAAACAACAACAATACAAAAATTAATGTGAATACCGCACAAGAGTCCGAACTGCTCCAGACCGCCTGCAGCCAATGAGACTGGCATGCCCAATTAGGGTGTATTGTGAGGGTGGAATGGGGAGGGGAAGGAGGTGGTTAAGAAGTAAGCGGAGAGGTACCTGGCTATTCAGATCTAGTCACCAAACACAGCTAAAGCCATTTAAACAAAGTTTCAATTCTGATTGGTGGTCTTATACCCGGGCTTTATTAAGAGTATCTTAATTTCTGGAACGTGCCGCAAATATATACCTAATATTATATTAAATTGTGTAAACATAAATAATTAATATAAAATTTACTTGCGCACGCCGGGATTTATACCGCGACCTCCGGATCGCTAGTCGAGAGCCTTGTCTCTCGACCGACCACAGAGGCCGTCAAAGCCTATCCGGTTACGTAAAGGTTGTTCATTAATAACATTATTTTCTGTATACGTAAGCTAACTACTCTTCAAAATTCAGGACTAAATTTAGTATATATGTCCATTACCAAGATATAATTAATGCCATGCCTTGTATCTTAAAATCCACTTTAAACAGAAATCTCTAATAAGGGCTTAAAAATGTTGGTATTCCTCTTTGCCCAGAATACTAATGGAGGGAAATAATTATACCAAGTCAGTGGACATCTTCAATTTATCTTTAAACAAATACGAAATACTGTTTCTGAGGCAGTTCAGTTATGTACAATAAATACTATATATTGCGTTGCAAAAACCTTTGTTAAAATATTTCTTTGTTAAAGAAATAGTATTTATATATAATTTAATCATAGTGTAATTTGTAAATTTCATACTTATGTAAAAGCCCCGTAAAAGGGCGTAAATAAATAAATAAATAAATAAAAAGGCTGCAAGCATTAAAGTTCTTAACTTTGACTCAATACAGTGCGGGTTTTATGCAATGGTACAGTTAATCCTTTTAATAGCCGGAGACTGCGCATCGAATATTTCTTTGACCCACAACCCTTTTAAGAGGTCTACGAAATTATAATTATACGACTATTAATATAACTATATTACCGTACAGATTAATAGGAACAATTTTTTGACTTCATTATCATTGGCTTCGTTAGTCAAATGTTTTGCCCTTTTAGTTTCTATTTAAAACTAATTAAATCAAATTACGTCGAACTCTCTGATTGATTCAAACAAATCCTTTTTTTTTTTTAAAGAATTCTCTTAAAAATTCTGGCGATATTTTTTGAGAGGAAAAATTAAAAAGATTCGTTCTTTGGGAAAATGGCTTTTATTAGAGATTTTTATTACCTATTAAAATAAAGTCGCTACTAAACCGATTTTAAAAATTCTTTCACCAATAGAAAGCTACATTTTGAGCGAGTAACATAGTCTGTATATAATGGTAAGCTCTGACGTTATGAAATGTGTAGGTATAAATGAAAATGTGTGTATTTCATATATTAGAGGCAGGGAGGAATGGCAGGGGGAACGTGGGGTTCGCGGAGAGGGAAGAGACGAGGCAGGGGGAAGGTAGGGAAGATGTAAGGGAACGGGGTCGCACGGGAAAAGACATGCAGGGAGAATCAATTTATTTCTATATGGCTGGCTTAGTCCAGCGGTAAGGCTCTTGATTCGCAATCCGAAGGTCGCGGGATCGAATCCCGGCGTGGCAAATTAATTTGTGTTATTCACAATTTACTCATTTAACATAATATATAGTATATTTGCGGCACGTTCCAGAGTGGAAGATACTATCAGTATCGCCCTGGTGTAAAACCACCATTCAGAATTGAAACGTTGCTTGAAAATGGCTTTAGCCGTGTTTAGTGACCAGATCTGAATAGCCAGGTACTTCCCAACCTTCCTCTTCCCCACCTCCTTCCCCTCCCCACTACCTTCAGCCTCACAACATACCCCAATTGGGGATGCTATAGTCTCACTGGCTCCAGACGGGAGCAGTTGAGATTCTTGTGCGGTATTCACTGTAAAAAAAAAAAAAATTAAATCAAATTGCATCGAACTCTCTGATTGATTCAAACAAATCGTTTTTTTAAAAGAATTCTCTTAAAAATTCTGGCGATATTTTTTGGGAGGAAAAATTAAAAAGATTCGTTCTTTGGGAAAGTGGCTTTTATTAGAGATTTTTATTACCTATTAAAATAAAGTGGCTACTAAACCGATTTTAAAAATTCTTTCACCAATAGAAAGCTGCATTATGAGCGAGTATACAATAGTCCTATAATAGTACTATATAATAGTCTGTATATAATGGTAAGCTCTGACGTTATGAAATGTGTAGATATAAATGAAAATGTGTGTATTTCATATATTTTAGAGGCAGGGAGGAATGGCAGGGGGAACGTGGGGTTCGCGGAGAGGGAAGAGACGAGGCAGGGGGAAGGTGGGGAAGATGTAAGGGAACGGGGACGCACGGGAAAAGACATGCAAGAAGAATCAATTTATTTCTATACGGCCGGCGTAATCCAGCGGTAAGGCTCTTGACTCGCAATCCGAAGGTCGCGGGATCGAATCCCGGCGTGGCAAATAAATTTTATTTGATTAATTTGTGTAATTCACATTTTACTCATTTAAAATAATATACTGTATAGTATATTTGTGGCACGTTCCAGAGTGGAAGATACTCTCAGTATCGCCCTGTTGTAAGACCACCATTCAGAATTGAAACGTTGCTTGAAATGGGTTTAGCCGTTTTTGGTGACCAGATCTAAATAGCCAGGTATTTCCCCACCTTCCTCTTCCCTATCTCCTTCCCATCCCCACTACCTTCAGCCTCACAACATACCCCAATTGGGGATGCCGTAGTCTTACTGGCTCATCCGGGAGCATTTGGGGCTATTGTGCGGTATTCATAAAAAAAAATCTTTGAATGACCTTGCAACGCATGCCGGGTACTAACTAGTAACTAAAAAATAACACATTACGTTTATTCGTTCAATCAGATGAGTCTGAACTAATGAATTAATTCGTTTTGGAGAATCGAACATTGACATTGGAGTGTCATTTTTAACGTTTTTTCTTGCTTGTAGACTCGTACGTCATATTTTCAAATCTCTTATACCCCGACATAGGTTTGTGTTGTTTAAAAAAATCTTTTTGATGTGTTACTTGAACAGATGCTTGTTGAAAAACTGGATTTGGAATTAACGACTCTGGTACGACTCTATTATTTTTTAAGTGCCTCTGGTCTGTTAAAGCAATTAAGCTCTAAAATAATAGCTAAGATGATTAGGTGCGTTTATTACAACTTCTCAGTAATTAAGTTTTAGAAGTTAGCCACTAGTAAACTACCCACTCGAATAGCCTGTTTATTTTACTGCACTTTCCATAATTATTTCGTATAAAGCATAAATCTTCGATTTTCCTCATTTGAGGCGCGAATTTATCACGCTAAAATGTGGCGAAAATCACCAGCCTTTTATCTGTTCCCAATTTGGTTTGGTGGCACACTAAATCATCGTATTATTATAAATTATTTGCAACGAGTTTCGGTATCACCATTGAACTCATTTAACCTCTCGTTTCGTTGACCTGTATTTAGATATGTCGACATGCAGTGGTTTACATTCACAGTGTTACAACGCGTAGCTCCGCAAAATACATTATAATTGTTTTATTGTGAACGTAGGTAAATAAGTTGTGTTTGAGTGCAACATTAACCACAGAAATGTGCCTCTGTATGCCAACGGTACCCATATTATTACTGTTCGCATGGGAGAACTGTCCTCATAGGAAAACTTCGTCTCAGGACAATTGTCCCTTAGGCCATTTATTCTGATCGTGTATCTGCAATTGAGCCGTGATTAAGTGCAATATTTTTCCGAACAAATTCCCTATTGGACAAATTCCTCCTTAGGACAACTCCCCAC
Source organism: Limnephilus marmoratus (assembly GCA_917880885.1). NCBI lineage: Eukaryota > Metazoa > Arthropoda > Insecta > Trichoptera > Limnephilidae > Limnephilus > Limnephilus marmoratus. The sequence goes on along the minus strand of OU862914.1, from coordinate 49,747,761 downwards.
ACACGACAACACTCCCCACGATATAATTTTTTTTTTTTTTTAATTGAAATTTTTTGATACAATACATATAATAGATACATGAAATAATGAAAAGTATATAAAAAAAGCTTAATATAATAAATGTATGAACAAAAAAATCCCACAAAGGCAATGCCTGTGCGTGGGTATAATATTGATTTTTTACTTTTATTTTTATTTCTATGGTTACAGTGAATATTTTAAGTATACATATCTAAATTAGGGATTTGATAGGATAAGACATCCTCCCATAAGATAACTCTCTGTCTCCACAGGGAGGTGGTTATGTGAACCGCCGCCCCGGGAACCATTTATTGGATAACCAACACATCTGCCATAAATAAAGGTCACTCGGTTTGGTGACTTAGCAGAGGTGCCCGAGTTAATGGGGTGGCGTTCGTCCAGATCTTGGCGGCCAATTCGTCTGCCCATCTGCTGCGTGGTGGGCAGGATCGAGAGAAGTTGAGGGAGGTCTTTGTCATCTCTAACCAGAATCTCTCGACCCACCGCCTTGCATAGTAGTTGGAGGGATGGATTCATATGTCCGTAACTCCTGGACACACTGACCCATAGATTCATACCCACTCCTTATACCTATTTCCTTCAAAAAAATTCCTCTTCTTCCTTTCCTAAAAAATCCCCTCCACACAGCATCCCCTAAGATGACATAGGCCCTGAGGGAAATTATTTTTATCAGGGTCTCCTATGTGGCTAATCTAAAAATAAATAGGCCATAGGACAACCATTGTCACTTAGACAATTATCCCCATAGGACTTATGATAACTGTCCCCGTGGACTAAGGCTCTGCCCCTTTTACCATTTCCCATTTACCCCTGAAAATTTTAGCGCAAAATTCGTCGCAGTAATATTTGACTGCAGACATCATGCGAAACAATTTAGAATCCATGTACGCGTGTCCATAATGATTTAATTAGAATAATGTTCTTGACGGCCACAATTAATATTCCAAGAATTGCATGATTGAAATATTTGCGTAAATACATGCAACGTTTTTTATATAACTTACCTCAAGATAGAGATTTACGAAATTTCTAAAATTTGACTAGAAATGCTACGCGATGAGAACTTCCTTTTTAGAGACTAGAAAGAGCGCTGCGTTCTTTTGACACCTATCTGAATGCGGCTTTACGATTTAGAAACCGAATATGGTTTTAGTCTTCTCTGTATTTAAGCCTTGTATGCTGTGATTAATGCTTTTGAAGTCATATTATACGTGAATTCATCATTTACCTATATGGAATATTCGTATCTTGGCACGAGAGAACTAAAGCTTTGGCGGTAATTAACACCGCTGCCGGGATACTGGACATCAGGGGTATAATAAAACTGGGTTAACGCAGAGAATTCGTGTTTTATTCTGCTCTAGAAGTCCAGTCTCTTTTTAAACCATGAACTAAAATAATATACAGGGAAAGATTTTTCAGTGGTTGTATTTATTTATTTATTGTTTCTTCACAATTATTAACCCCACGAGGGTTCGCCTGTACCGAAGTTAATAATTTCCCAATTGAATAAAAGTAACACAAATACAAAAAGTTCATTTATCAAACAGTTAATAATAAAAATTAAAAGCAAAAATAATGAACGAAAGAAATTTGTAGAAAAAATTATATATGAACCAACAACAAAGTGTTGAGAGATGAAATAAAATGTTATTATTCATTTTGTCATTAGTTCATACCATTTTCAAATTAATTTAGTAAATTAATTAGTTGACCCCATTGTTACCAAATCACATAATAAATATGTACATTATACATAAGTTTACGAGTCCAACAAAGTATGTTTTTAATTTCCTCTTATTGCTAAAATATCCTATGAAATCATACGATTTGTAAGTAGCTACTTAAATTCCTACCTGCCATATATTTAAACCATATATTTTATGTATTTCTTTTTCAACTTCAAATAAGGAATTATACAATTTGTCCAAAGAAACTTCACTGGTAGGTAGATACCATAATATTGATTATTCCGATTTGACACCTCGTAAAAGGATCCACATTGCTCATGCAAACTTTGACGGGATAAAAAAGCAGTAGGTATCCAACATCAACAAAATTACAGACATACGAAAAGCTGAACGATCGGATAAATTAGGACTTCGCTAGGCTTTATTGTATTGCTGCAGTACCTAATTATCAAATTAGATAATAGAGAATAATAAATTTACTGAAATATTTAGTTTGGTCGGCTGACCTAACAAAGTTATTTTGACAGTTTTCATATAATTAAGTTTAAAATAAGTGTCAAAGTATACAGTGGTTTATGGGTAACTCACCAATGAATTAACTAAGAGATGTCTAGAGAGGGTAGACCGCCGCACAACTCTGTTTCGGTACAAACTCATTGCTTCACTTGCATTTGTATGTCGGCTCAAACCACGTTGTCTTCTGTTATTCTAAAGTTAACTTCTTGACATGACCCGGCTCAAGTATTTGATTTACTTGATCGTGTCACGACTTCTTTGGGCGTCCCCGATTTCTTCTACCATTAACTCCCACGTCTTATCTTTTCCTTACACTCCTTTCTTCGTTCATTCGTTGCACTTGTCCAAACCATCGAAACGCCCCTTTCTTAATCTTAACCTTACAAATCTTATTCTTGCACTTACATCAATCAGCCTTGCATTCGTTCCGAAATCAATGGAACGTGCAAATTTGTTATTTTTTCAATCAGCTCTCGCAATTACAATATGCGTGCATTTCCCCATCAGTATCCACCAACTATACATAATTATGGCTGTGTTGCCACAAGCCAATCCAACCATCAGACAGGTATCTGACTCTGCCATTACCCAGGCGTCTACGTCTGTTACACATGACGAACTGCAGTGGCAGTGACTGTTGCGGAGTAGTAGATATAGTTGGCAGCTACCTGCTGTGGTAGTGTGGTACTGGGAGTGCGCAGATGGAGTGAAGTGGTACAGTACAATGTGAAGATATAAACACTGTACAGTGGATGAGTCACGAGGCAAGGCTTATCAGTGCACGACGCTTCGCAGAGCGAGAGGTCGAAGCCTCTTCATCGACACTGCAGGTGCACTCGTACTGAGACAGATACATTTAGATGGCTAACAATATTATAAAACGATTGCTTTCAAACGTACAAACCTCTCTGTATGTGCATTTGATATCTACCAGACATTTTGGCAAATAGGAAGATAAAAGACAGTGTGTTACGTGTTACATTAAAATAATCACTAGCATACGGAAAAATCTATTTCAAATTCAATAAATAAGGAAACCGAACAAAGATTTCTTCTTCACTATTAACAAATCATAGAACAGCTGACCGCCTTCTACTTGTCAACATTATTGATGATTAGTGATTAGTAGGTATACCTCTGCTCAGTGGCGTAGCTAGCATGGGTGGCACCCGGGGCGGATGTCACCCCCCGTGGCGTGGTGTCACCCACCCTATGAAAGTTAAGTAGCTAATTTCGGCTTCATAAAATTGGTCCATTGGGTGGGGGGGGGGGGGGGGGGGGTTTCAGATTTCTCCACAAATATAGGCTACGTTCGCCTATAAAAGACCTAGACACAAAATTCGGGGCACTCCACGGGGAACATATGAAAGAAAATAACAGACCGTGTTCATGTATACAATACTTTGGTGACAATAGCCTTTGTAATTTTTTTTCCACGGTCGAGTGTCACCCCCTTGTCGGGTGGCACCCGGGGCAGACCGCCCCCCCCTCGCTACGCTACTGCCTCTGCTAGCATGCCCACAATCGGCAATGCCGTTTGACAGCTTTCGTACATCGACTAACATCTGCGTCTTAAAATTTATCGTGGCCTTCCACATCCTAAATAAAATTGTCAATGAATGTTTTCACAAATTTCGCACGGTTTTCAAAATCAGGAAACTTGAACTGCAGGATTATTTTAGCCATTGGCTAAAGAAAACAATCAGCCTAGATTCCTAACATATTTCATAAAAGTAGTTTTGCAAAAAAAAATAACATTTCTAAAAGACAAACGATGACATACCTAAGCTATAGATAAAATGGGTTAGTGTAGTAGTATAGTTCGGCTTTTTTACCGACTTTGATAAACCTGTCGACTTATTATGTACATAGTCTGGCATGTTAACGGTATTGATAAAATAAAGTCGTATCAATCCTGTCTAGTTGTCGATAAATATGGCCGTGCAAAAGGTCCCTAGAAAGATTGGGAGAGACGAATTATTGTTCTGAGCAAATTGCAACGAATTGTGGAAAGTGGACTGGTATCATTGAACTTTATTTAAGAGCTGCATAAAAATAATTAAAGCACTCTAATACAAAGTGGCTTTTTAAGCAAATTTCAACTACAAACCGTAAGATTTGTGCAAAAATGTTCGCATCGAAAAATGAAGAAATCTAGACTATTTGTGCGATTCGAATACGATAGTCCAACAATTATAAAATTTGCATTCCAAAATACCCATCGTCGTCTGTTTTGCTTTCATTTTAAATTCAGAGTATTACTTTCGGAATCACCTTGGTAAAAGACCACTATTCGTAATCCAAACCTACTCAATAACATTGTATTATTTTTTGCATCGGTAAATTTTAACATATACGAACAAACGGTAAATTTTGACCACATACCGCGGTTTCCACATAATAGATGTGCCCACCATACGATTTTAGTTTTGCCACAAGATCCCATTTAGAATTCTGTATTGATTTGACCCTGGCACCCAATAAGGACTGACTTGCAAACTGGACTGGATATTGCGAACACAACACATGTTGCATATCTGAACAGGCGGGTGGACATTGGACATGTCCTTTTTCATTTTATGAACGCCACATTAATTTGAATTTTGTTCCAAGAAAATAATTATTACATCTGTAATACAAATATCACATCTGCCCGACTGTCAGTGTGGCGTGGGTAACACATTATTTATTTATTTATTGTTGTTATACGCCCGTAGGGGCTTTTACATAGATTATAAAATAATATTTAAGTTATCGAGGATTATACGTACATAGAATTTATACCAAAAGTTATAAAAGTGAAAAATTTTTAAGAATACACAAGTAGTTATTGAAGAAAAAACCACTTGTATATTCTTGCGTAAAACCGTGAAATATTTTAAACAATGTAATATTTGACAATAACACAGAACAAAATATAATATTAAACATTACAATAACACATCAAATCGTAAAATATATTATACCCACGTTACAATAATTTGTAGGATTCCACAAAGTGTTGGTTTAAATTGCATTTTAGAATATAAAGGGAATCAGCGAATATATCTACAATACCACCAAATTTGTTGCCTAAATCATGCATCCTATTGGTAAGTGAGTGTGATTGATAGTTGGTTGTGTATGTGTTGCAAAAGAATGTTGTATTTTGTCTAGTATTCCTTGTCGGTACATGGAGTTTAATAGTAGCAACGATGGCAGGGCTGTCAATTAGGTTGTTCATAACTCTGTATAATAAAATTAGGTCTGAAATGATTCTTCTGTCAGACAGCGTAATTAAATTAAGTCGATTCATCAAACTTAAATAATTAATGTTTTCTATTGGAATTTTGAGTTTGAAATTTAAGTACCTAAGAAATTTGTGTTGAACACGTTCTATTTTGTTAGAGTGTACTTTATAGAAAAGGGACCAAATAGGTGAATTATATTCCACTTGACTTCTAACTAATGAAATCCAAGGACTTAAAATCAGTTAGGGTTCTACAAAGGAAGCCAAGAATCTTTAAAGCCTTATTAGTTATATCATCTATATGTTCTGTGAATGTTAAGTTTGAATCGAATGTACCTAACTCCCAAATCGCGAATTTGTAATACTGGTGTTAATTTAACATTGTTTAAATTATATTCATGTAAGATATGATAATGAGTTCTGGAAAATCGTATTACTTGACATTTCTCAATGTTCAAAAATAACATATTTTGTTCGCACCATTTAAAAAATTCATCTAAATTAGCTTGTAAAATTAGGCAATCATATATATATCGTATTCTTTAAAACAATTTTAGATCATCTGCAAAAAGTAGGAGTTGTATATCTTTAAATATGTTTACAATGTCATTAATGAATATTAAGAAGAATATTGGGCCGAGGTGGGACCCTTGCGGGACACCACTTTTAACTAAGACGTCAAACTAAATATTATATTTTATAGTCTTGTAGTTTATATGATTCATTAAAAACTCTGGAACGTGATCAAAATAAGTTGAAGGAGACATTTTATGGTATTACTTTAACTATTTTTTTTGTTTAATGACACTGAGCCAACGCTCAGTAACGATTGAAAATTCTTCCGCTGAGGGTACCATTTGACTCACCTCAGCGGCCGCTCAACGTAGTTTTTGCGAGTCACATATTCTTGTTGCTTGATATCTTTCGCTTAATGCTAAAAGTGCCCACGTCCAATGTGTAAATTGCTCAAAAATATTTTGTCTACTACATTAGATAGGTTCATAATTTTACCAATGTACAGCACCTGAGATAGGTGTATTTAAAAGTATTCATTAAGGGACTTTTTAGAGTAATGTCAGGTAACTAAATAAAAATAATCAATAACTGAAGTAGGCACTTCTAGCATTAACTCCCAGGCATATACCATACATGAATACATGATAAACTATGGGGAGCTTCAAGAAAGAATTAAAACATATTTCATTCCGTCATTTCCGACTTTTAATTTGATTATAATATTATATCTCTAGGTAGGCACTAGCTTTACTTAGAAGTGGGCAGCTGCTACCTCGGAACCCACGCCTTAATATTATTAAATTCGTAATCCAATTTAGCCATCATGAAATCATTATAAAAAATATGAAACCTGTCCGTAGCAAGTTATTAATAGCGGAATGCCTGTATTATGCCGGCGCCAGACAGAAGTTCAAACAAGTGATCACTTCTTTGAAGACTTTGCTCACACATTTGGTCACATATTGTTGTATCTGCCAGATATGTGTTTAAAGATTTGATCACTTCTTTGAGCTCACAGTTTTCAAATAGACTTCACATAACATGGACGACGATTTGGTCGACACAGTTTGTTGTTTCGATGTTATTTCGATTTTTATGCCCTTTACATTTCGTATCCCATATATCTGGCTCTCCTTGCATCAACTCTATAAACTCGAAAAGGCTGTCATTATTCCACTCCATCGTTAGTTCGTTTGGTTGTTGTACGCACAAACGGAGGCGTCTACTAATATCTACAGGAATTCCAAAAACTGAAAAAATCGAACTAATATCTATGAGAAGGAAAATGTTGACGAATATCTAGAGCTCAAACTGTTGACGAATATCTATGAGAACTAAAGTGTTGACGAATATCTACAGCACTGGCAGAGGTTGGATTTGCAATTATATATAGCATATTGGAATAACGTAATATTGCGTATGCAGTTTAAAAAACTTAATTTATGTAAGTATGTATGTAAAAATCCCTAATATCGGACTATTGGACACATTTAGCTGATTAATCCAACCTACGCTCTGTAGATATTAGTCAACACTCTGAAGTTCGTAGATATTAGTTCAACATATAAGCTGTAGATATTCGTCCGACATACAGGCTGTAGATATTAGTATCTGGAGTCCGCACAAACGACATCTCCACGGCGACGCTCTCGCAACTGGGCTTCGCGCAGTGTGGCAGGCACACAAACATTTGAACTTTGATCCCTTTGTTGTGCGCTAAAAAACCGACACTGAACGGCAAAGCGCACTTAAGTGATCACTTATGTGACAACAGTATCAAATGCCCGTGCCACACATGTGAACACTTATTTGATCACTTCTTTGAATTCGTGTCTGGCGCCGGCCTTAAGGTAAGCCGATTAAACGGATGACTTATAGTCATACCTGTAGTATCGTGGATTTTCGAACCTGCTTATCTGAAGATAATAACCCAAGTAGTATAATGTATGTAGGTCTTGTATTAATTAATATAGGAAGATACGACTGAGACAACGCGCTCGATTTCACTAAATTGGACATTCGAGTACTATAGCGGACCGATTTGTATAGCCATTTCATTCGTACATACGTATTCTTTAAATGGCTATCCTTTTCGTAATAGGTGTTACATTTTTTGTTTTATTAGTACGTATAAAACGTGTCTTGTATTTTTATAATGTGGTATAATATATAAATATTGGTACTGTTGTACCAATATCTGATTGTAAATTATTGAAGCCACAATGTCACCAGAGGTATTCATAAAAAAATTATATTACGTACGTCCTTTTAAAACAAAAAAGGTGTTAATTATTTGTTACCTACCCATTATTTTCAAAAGTAAGAAATCGTTTTTTGAAGTAAATATTACTTTTCATTATTCTATCTAAAGAAGTCTTTATAAATTACTAGCTGACCCGACAAACGTTGTTCTGCCATATAAATTATTTCTAATAATTAAAAATATTTTGGTTGTTAAATAAAAAATAACGAATGTATTGAAAGTGTGTGGGATGGGATCTATGACAGAAAGAGGCATGGAACGCTGTAGACGATGGCCGCCGGTAAAAACAAAAAAAAACACCAACTAAAGTAGGAAAATGAAATAAAGAAAATCAATATCAATTTCAAAGAGCAATATTTTTTGTCAGTCCGTCTTTAGCCAACACAAATAAGATCGAAGGTTTCTTGTAAATTTCGTAGATTTAGTAGAAATTCATTTAAATTTATTTTTATAATAGTAGGTACCTACACTTAATATAATATTTTCAATCTCATGTATAAAGTAGAGTGTCTGTTTGTGGGTGGCTGGTGGGCTGATTAGCTGATGGGCTGATGGCGGGCTGGCGGGCGGATTTGATTTGTATACAAACTACAGTTTTATTCCGCGATTTATGTAACTTTGCACTTGATTTTTAAAATAATAAGTAGGTCACTGTCTAAATTAGATTTCAAAAAATGCTGCAGTCCCCTTTTCCCGTCCCTTAAAGGGAAGAATTTTGACAAATCGATAAAATTTTGCACACGTGATGTTAAAAAATGTGCAATTCATATGTGGTAGAAATGAAACCTTAAAAAAACTAAAATAGACAAGAGTGGGGAGGCTACGATGCACCGCACAAAAGGAGACCAATTATACTATCTCATTCTCTCGCGGGCTTAATCCTATAGATGTATGTGTTTATCTCTTTTTAGTGTCGCTTCGTTTCATCGAGTTTCAAATCACAACGCGGTGCTAAAGAATTTTTCACTTCAATAGGAGGATCATTACTGTTTCCATCTGAATTCCATCGGATTGATAAAATTCACCTCGAGATTTACACCCTCACTAATAAACGTGTTTTAAATTTTCACAACTGATGAACAACCATTAACCCTTCATTGATGGTTGTTTATTAGTTTAATCAATTTAACATAAACGATACCGTTAGATTGAAGTATTGTGATACTTCATATGAGACTGGTTATTCGCTTCTTAGATTACAACTTACAGACTCATTCATTGGAATACACCAAAGATATTCTAATACAGAAGAGATATGCTATGGTGTCCGCGCAACTGTCGCCGGACTACGCGCTAATTAGCGTAGTTTTCATACAAAAAGAATTTGTTCATTTCGTAGATTTTTTGAAAATCTGCATTAATATTGGTTAACAATATATTTTGAATAAGGAAAGAATTCGTTCATTTAGTTTAACGTTCGTTTGGTTTATTCGTTAATTATTTGTTCTTTTAGTTTATTTGTTAATTGGTAAACAATATCGGCGACACCCGGAAGCGCAGACCCATGTAGTAAAAACAGCAGATAGCACATCTACTTATATTCCAATATCTTTGGAATACACTGTAGTTACAGCGTGATGGAGCTCAATCACAGCTATTTCTCTATCAGTGTGTAATTACTGCGGTTGGACCCTTCGCGCATGTCTCAAATTACAAATAATCCGTGGCGTGGTGAGAAATCAAAACTAAATCAACCAGAAGCTGGATTTCTGATTATCGATTTAGTTTTAATTGTATCATTTTGTATTTTATTGTGGCACCTAGTCAAAATTATTGTTTAATCCAAAGTTATGTCATTAAAAACAGCAATTACATGTCAAATTACGTGTTAAATAAAATATTTCGCCCGCCCCGTGGACACTAAATCATGGGCAAAATAAAATCTTGATCAAAAAGTTATAGGACTTTATTCATGAAATGGAAAATACAAATGTATTCATCAAAATCGATATGATAAAGTTCTCCCCATCGACTGCAACCAGGGCTGGGCAAAATACATGCTTTGCTGTAATTGAAATACAAATTACAAAATACTTTTTTGCATGTATTTAAAATACGAAATACAAAATACTTTCATGTCGTGTATTTGAAATACAAAATACAAAATACAGTATTTTTACCATTTTTTAATTTCAAATACAAAATACAAATTACAAAATACATTTGGTTTTGGTAGAACCTTTGGTTGCAATAAATTGTCGTAAGTGCCCATATCTAAGGGTGCGTTTCCATAGAAGCAAAGCTGAGTAGAGTGAAACAGAGACGTGCTAAAATTGACTAATCATATTGCTCAGGAGACACATCTCGTCTCCGCTCCACTTGTAAAGTTTTGTGGTATGGGACTTAGGTGTTAGATTATAATAATTATTATTATAATAAGACTAGCTGGTTCCCGGTATGCGTTGCAATGCAATATTCAAAGAAATAAATTGTTTCTCTCTGCATGTCCTTTCCCATGCGTCCCCGTTACCCTAACGCATCCCTTTCCCCTCTTGCATTCCCCTTCCACCTTCCCTGCCTACCCTCTCCCCTCTCCCACTCCTCCCATCGCGCCAACCCCCTCCCGCATTCCATATATTTAGTCCCAGTACATTCAGTTTTCAAACAACTCGCGTGCCAGCTATTACAATTTTTTAATTCAAATTTTCATTTTTCACATATTACAAATATTCATTTTTCTATATTATAAGAACAATCAATCAAATCTGGTACCTAGCACAGGTACCTATTTAAAATATTTATGATTTAAAAAAATCCATAGACAATTCTTTTGTTACAAAAAAAAAGCTGCCTGCTAAATTCAATTTCATCAAACGCGCGAACTGTCAGATGTGCGAAGTTAAAATAGTCGTAAAATTTTCTGAAATTATCCAATTTTCTGCGTTATTTTCTTGATGTTTCTTTCCGTAAGAACCTTCTATAAAGAATTAGAAATCTTAAGAAAAATGAATGAAATAGGTAAAGTCATTCTGAAGTTATGGCGTGACCAAGGGAAACAAGGATTAATTTTTATATATAAATGGATGACATTTGTATAGCGCAGTTTTGTGTTATTTCACTTCTCTGCTCTTCTCTACAGTAATTAACTTAAAAATAATCTAGTAATCAGTCAAATTATTCCTATAGTGCTTGATCTGATACTATGATACAAAAATGTACAATACAAAGCAATGAAAAGTATAATATAATATGGTACAAAATGTACAATAACAGTGCTATTATAGCACAGGACAATAATAATAACTAGCATGACGTAAAAAAATGTACAGTACATTATAAAGCAATGATAAGGGGGCATACATTAATTACGTGAGCAGTTTATCTTCCAAACTAGACTCCCCCCGCCCGGGCCCCTTGGTGAGATAAAGTTGGGTCACTTCGTTTATTCTTTTCAAGTAACGTGAGATTTTGCTGGACCCTCCCCCTTTTTTTGAGCTCACGTAATTAATGTTTGCCCCCTAAGAGACCTACAAATAATGATTATTAAGAGTGCAAATGACAATAATACAGGATTCTAGCGTTTATAGTCTATGTATTATCTATGTGCGTTTATTTTTCATTATCATTATGAAAATCGCTAAATGTATTTGAAAATGTATTTTGAAGCCATAAGTATTTGAAATACAAATTACAAAATACCTTAGCAGCAGGTAATTGAAATACCAATTACAAAATACATTTTTAGGAAGTAATTGAAATACAAATACAAAATACGTATTTGTATTTCAAATACGTATTTCAATTACAAGTATTTCAAATACTGCCCAGCCCTGACTGCAACGCACTTACGACAGCGTTTTTCGATTTTTTCATGACATTCTCTCGGTTGCTGTAACGCGTTCCGCGAAGAGGTTTTTTAAGTCGGTTAAACAGGCAAAAGTCGCAGGGAGCCAGATTAGGTGAATTCCAAGGCTGCTGGATAGTATTCGTATTATTTTTAGTCAAAAAAACTCACGGACAATGATCGCGTTGTGTGACGGTGCGATATTGTGGTGCAAAATTGATGCCATTTTGAGACTTAAATCTAAAACACGCACAGAGGTAGAGATACTCAGTACAGCGTAACTTTTACAAGCGTTAAGCTATGATGCTAAAATTTGAAGGGAAGTATCAATGACAGATGGGGTAAACTAACAAAAAAAGTCCTAAAGTCCTAAAACATTTTGATCAGGCTGGTATATGTAATAATCACGCAGCGCCCTTGCAAAATTCCAGTAAACAAATCGTAGGGCAGGCTGCATCGGGAGAGGCCGAATGAGGGAGACACTTTAACAATTTTTCAACTTAATTTTTTCAATTGGTACCGCTGCCCCGGGAACCATTTATTGGATAACCAACACCCCTGCCATGGGTAACCCAAGGTGGTTTGCTAATTTGGTTGGCATAGCAGGGGTGCCCGGGTTGCGTATTTACAATCCCTACCGCGTTTCAGTCGCTTTAAATTTTCATTATCAAAATTTAAATATTTAGAAATAAAATTATTAATTTCTAATATACACATTGAAAAGATTATTTTATCTAGATTTTAGAACAATTTTTGTTTTTGCAAAGTGATGAAAAATTATCAATATAGAGGTGTATTTACAATATATGGGAATAATATTAAAATTTAATATTTAAAAATCAAATAATTTATTTCTAATATACACGTCAGAAAGATTATTTTATCTAGATTTTAGAACAATTTTTGTTTTTGCATTGTGATAAAAAATAACCAATATAGAGGTATATTTAAAATGTAAATTGTCGTTACCGTGACTGAATCGGTATAGGTTTTGTAAATACGCGCCCGGGTTCGTGAGGTGAGATGATGCATCTGTCCACCTACTACTGGTGGGCTGGATCGAGAGAGGCTGGTCGAGGGAGGCCTTTTGACATTTCCAGCCGGACTATCGACCAATCGCCTTGCATCGCATTTGGAATATTTATACGCCCTTCACTTCCTACCCCTCGTACCTTTATCCTTCCCTGAACTTCCTCCCCTTTCTTTCTATAAAAAGACCCTCCACACAGCATCCCCTAAGACGACATAAGCCCTGAGAGATATTATTTTCCTCAGAGCCCCGTGTGTGGAGCTAATGTAAAAAAAACCTCTCCAGCTGAGATCTGCCAACCCATCGCCAACCTGTCTAACCCATCTTTATCTTTACATAGAAATAAGTAAAGTCGCTCCCTGTACGCTTAGATCTTTTAAACTACGCAACAGATTTTCATGCTGTTTTCACCAATAGATATAGCGATTCATGGGAAAGGTTTATAGGCATATGATTTGCCAAGGTTTTGTGTAAATTGATCGAAATATATAAAGGGAGCGGGCTGGCAAGCGAGCGGTGTGGATTTGATATGTATGCAAATTAACAGATGGCGTTGGTTATTAAGGTTGGGTAATGGCGTTGTGTTTCGTTAGCCACAGCAACGTGTGGCCGGGTCTGTTAGTATAATATAAGAAAACTAAAATTTGATGCCTAGAGAAAAGCCCGCTGACAACCGCTCTTTCCCTTTAAATTGTGGGTAATTATCGGTTCGGATTGGCCACGCTTATTACGAATAATTTTTAGAAAAAAACTTTAGATTCGCCTTAAGTACTATAAAAGGAAACTTTTTGGCTTTGGGGCGGCGGAAAATAATGCATTTTAATTTTCAATTGCATAAAACCAAAATTCACTTCGCGAATCGACACAGCGAAAATCCGCGGCCGTAGCTGTCACTGTTATGGACTGTAGCTGACTTCGTGGGATACCTGCATGAAATACCGCGAATCACAAACCATGTTGCACAAACCTAGCGTAGCCGCTAAACCACTTGAAAACTGGGATGTTTTTCTTGCGTTGACGCGAGTAGGCGTTATAAAGGGGCACATTCTTTTGTATCACAAACCATGTTACACAAACAAGCCCGCTAGAGAAATTTCATAATTACGCGCTTTATCCCACGAAGTCAGCTACAGTCCATAACAGTGACAGCTACGGCTGCGGATTTTCGCTGCGTCGTCGGTTCGCGAAGTGAATTTTGGTTTTATGCAATTGAAAATTAAAATGCATTATTTTCCGCCGCCCCAAAGCCAAAAAGTTTCCTTTTATAGTAATTAAGGCGAATCTAAAGTTTTTTTCTAAAAATTATTCGTAATAAGCGTGGCCAGTCCGAACCGATATTTACCAAATTGTGTACATTATAGACAATATAATTTTATAAAGTTATCTCATATTTTTAAGTAGTTTTGTTACCTTTGTTAAGACATTTTTGTTGTACTCGTCCAAAAATGCTAACGAAAAGGTCAGCAAAATCCCGCCATTGTGTGAAATTCAAGGGGGGTCTCCATTGAAGAGAAAATCAGGTTAGAATGAAACCTGAAACACTTGGAAAACTCTACATTGTTATTCTTACCACTTTTTCTATTTTATGGTTAAGTCGTCGAATGAAAGATAATCTCTTTGTGACATGACACTTTATCCAAAAGCATGTTAGTTTACTTCACACATTCACTTACACAAATTAGATACCTCGCCCACTTTTATTAGCTGCCAACAGACTTTAAGAGTTTTTCTACATTGTGTGAGTCAGCAAATAAACTACTTTCTTATTGGTTACTGAGTTCGAATAGTGATGCAATTGTCTAATGAGCCACTTACATGATGATTTTTCGTTACTATATGAGTTAATTATTTATTCATTTTCGGAAAATCGACGGTTTAAATTTCATCAGTTTGTATGTGTGTAGTGTACAGCCAAAATAACACCAATCAATGATTTTCTCCTCGTGACTTTACCTCTAATAAGACAAAATATAAAAATAATTAAATTTTATAAAATAAAATTTATTGAAAATAATATGCGTTAAATGTTTTATTAGACATTTTTTACATTCATTGGTAATTTATAAAATAATGAGTTTTGAACACCTACGTTGTCTGTACAACGATGCCTGCGATACTAAAGTTTTTAGAGATCTTTACTGACGTTAGAACAGACAAATATTTTAAAATTCTCTTCTGGCCTATTATTACCGTCACTGAACTGTAAGACGTAACCAAAATACATTTATATTTGTATGCATGTATTTTACCAACTATCGTAAGGGTTTCAGATCGTAGAAATAAATCAAAATATTATGATTTCATTAAAAAAATACATGAAAGCAAAAATCATTAATAATTTCAGTTATAAATTACAAAAACAAAATTTCAAAGATTAACCCCGTGTTATTTTTCATATAGGCAGTACTTTCACTAGCTAAAAACAAGCTTTTGTTTAATTCATTACAAAAACAATAATGAAAAATTTGACACATTTTTTTTTAAAATTTCAATACTGCGCAAAATTCCCAATTGCTGTCGACGCAACGCACGGTCTGAAGCCAATGAAACTATGGCATCCTCAACTGGGGTACGTCGTAAGGTTGAAAGGAGTGGGGAGGTGTAGGAGATTGGGGTAGAGGAACGTTGGGAGTAGCTACCTGACTATTCAGTTCTGGTCGCCAAAACGGCTAAAACCATATCAACGGCAACGTCTTGATTCTGAAAGATGGTCTTTCACCAAGGCGATACCTACTCTGATTTCGAATTGTCAGTAACTAAAAAAAATAAAAATAAATTCTAAGCCAGCCAAAAAGCTTGTAAGAGGCTCATGGTCTAATTACGTTGACGAATCGCAGGCCCCGAATCTAGCTTTCGTTCCAGAAACTCACAGAGATTGCAATCTCGTTCTCGGAATGGAATTTAGGAGATAATAAATATTGCAACACCACCGCTGGCAAAATTCCGCGATTCACCTACGAGTTGAAAGCCAAAATGTAAATTAACCTCTTGCACAGGGTCACTACGAAAATATTTTTAAATGTTTATATTAGTTTGTCCTCTTCCAATGTTACATCTTTTTGTATTCGGTGTCTATTTGTAACTGATTTATTTTTATAAAATATTTTCATTAGCAGCCTTCGTTAGCACCCAACCAGACCATGTATAGGTATAGGTTCTTACTTATTTCCAGTTCTATAAAGCTTTGGATTTTAATAGTTGAAGCGAACTAGCAGCCGTTTCACCGCTGACGACCGCCAAACAACTCAGCCTTGGCACACGCTACTTGCTTTATTCACATTCATACATCGTCTCGTACGTATTATTGGTTCCACGCCAACTCAGAATCAAGTCAACTCAACAGTCTTAGAAAAGTCATTTAAAGCTATGAAAATAATTCAGGGCGTTCAATTTACTTTTAGAAGTGAAACCTTCAGAAAACTAAAGTAGAAAAGAGTGGGGAGACTAAAAAGCACCGCACAAAGATGAGACCGATTATACTGTATCATTCTCTCGCAGACTAGATCCTAAAGATGTATGTGTTTGTCTCTTTTTAATGTCGCTATTTTTTTTCATCGAGTTTCAAATCACAACGGTTCTAAAGATGTTTTCACTTAAAAATTGAAAAATGGCCCATACCATAACCTAACCTGACGTAACCTATTTAACCATTTTTTTTGATAAAAAATTTTCATCACTTTTAATGACTTTTCAAAGAAGGTGTTAAGTTTGTTTTCTTTCCGAGTTGTCCGGTCACCCATATTGTTATGTTATTCTGATTATTGACATGGTCCGACTCAAGTAGGTACTTGGTTAATTTGATCGTGTCATGTCTTCCTCGGGCGTCCCCGACTTCTACCATTCGCATTCACGTCATGTATTCTCCTTACACTCTTTTCTTCGTTCATTCGCTCTACATTCCCACCTTCCTGCGACTCATTACGCTTCCAACAGCCTTGCATTCTTTGCGGATGTCCACATTCTTCACGCGAATAATCGCGTGAAAAAAGAAGCCCCTATTAAGGGGGCATACATTAAGGCTCTGCAACCGGGCCCGAAAAGAAGAAGATGGAGAGATACGAAATTACGAATGTTGGAGGAGAGCGCTAACATTTACAGCGACAAAATCGATGCGAAAATTGCGAAAATGTTTAATAAAACACGACTCGTTTAAAATAGAGCAAAAATCTCGCGGGCATTATCTTAAACAGCATTTAAAGAAACACTGTGATCTTTTTCATACATATAACTTGTAAAATTACTGAAACAAACGTGTTAATAAAAATTTTTGGAGCATACTTTGCGATTTTTTTCCATCGAGGTAATTTTATATAATTTGCGTTTCGGCGCGGGCAAAGTCTAGAATAACAGATATATAATAAAGAATAACATATATATTTTTTAAGAGCTTTAAAACTTACCGTGTTTAAGGGAAATACGTAATAAATCGGTACAAATCCGGGTTGCGGGCTCTTAAGCATTCCTTTCTTAATCTTACTCATTAGCCTTGCATTCTTTGCATCTCCATCTTGCATCTCCATCTTGCATCTCCACATTTCTCACACGATCATACATGGTTTTCATGGTCTTCATTACGTCAGAGTAGGTACCAGCTCTCCAATGTGGACCGCTACCTTCGCTCTTTTGAACATTTTTTTGCTAGCGCCAATCGCGTTGAGGCCTCAATTTGAAGTTTCCTGTAATTACCCTTCTTTCAATATTCCTAATCACTCTAATTAGCCTTTCCATCCCTCGTAATCGTCATTTCCCCCATTATTGTCGACTTATTCTAACTAGTTTTTCGCAAATTATAATTTGCTTTTGAACAAGAACATTCGTGGTCGGTTTTCCGCGTTTGAAGAATTGAATTTGTTAGAACTTGTGTTTTGAGAATCTCTATCTCTACATATTATAAATTAAAGTCCTCCGTGTCGTCTGTCGCGATAAACTCGAAAACTACTGAACGGATTTTCATGCGGTTTTCACCAATAGATAGAGTGTTTCGTGAGGAAGGTTTAGTTATGTAATTTGTCAAGGATTTCTGTAAATTGGTTGAAACATAACGATAATTGATAGAAGTGTCGGAAAAAGTCGAGCCGCCTGGTAGTTTTCATCGAAAACGCTGTCTAATCCTTTTGGGATATAACAAAACAATGCTTGGTGGGATATTCCTCTTTTATAGATCTACAAAATAGTCCGCGAAGGCATATATCTATCTTTTACGGATAGTTTACTATACCCATTCTATCTTCTTAAAAAATGGTCACGTACATTGCGGTAATTGAAAAGTTATATAGACGGACACAGTATTAATCCTTATTAACTTAAATACGTTAGTTACCCCAAGCATTTCATGCACATTATTATAATCTTTCACACCATCTCTACGTATTATAAATTAAAGTCCTTCGCGTCATCTGTCTGTCTCTTCGCGATAAACTCAAAGACGGCGGTGGTTATAAAGGTTGGATAACCATCCAGTAGATGACATTGTGTTTTATTAGCCACAGCAATGCGTGGCCGGGTCAGCTAGTTGAATTATATTTCTAGACTGCTGAATAACAAACGAAAATATTGACATCAAAACTAATAACCATAGAATAAAGAAGCAAATTAGAATTGCTTTCCCTCCATCTCACTTACACTTGCCTGAAATCGTAGATCTCCATCCCATTTGAATTTCGTAAACACGTACAATTTTGCATTGGAAATGTTATTTCTCGATTAAGCAAATATTTATGTTATTCTTGATCTATGCGAAAAAAAACATTTTATTTCTTAGCACCTTGCAATCTCGTACCATCAACGTCCCACTATCCACGCCTCCATGGATTTCGCAATTTTGCATCCTCTGCCAATTTTCTGCCATAAATTTGTATACATCCATTCATATGTCCGTGTATACATCATATTTTACCTGCAGCGCCGAATTTACAAAGCGCAAAATATTACTAGTCCAATCCTGTTTACTTATACCGTTTGTTCTGTGTCTAACGATACAAATTGCAGAGGAAATCGAAGCTACCAGTGGGCTAATCAATTGAGTTTTTTTTGTCGGAGCAATTCGCATAACGGTATTATCCAGTTTAGTTGGCTCGAGACAAAGTCAACCGCGAGAGAATAAATCCGTATTATTACTTGATAAATAATCTCCGTTGGTTATCATGATAATGAATTACAAGAACATCAACATCTCTCCATCCATCTAACGCTGTATTTTAGCCTCGGTCTCACATTACACAATATTGATACACGTTCTAATACTGTTTCCATTACTAATTTGTAATGGTAGTTTTTTGCTCTGGGGATCGTTGATCTTTTAATGGATAGACGGACGGTAGCACCGATACACGACTGGTATCAAATTTAGTTTCGTGACAAAGTACCCCCCGACAAAATATCGACAAACTATCCTACGGACAAAATATTCCCCAACAAAATATCTCCTAAAACCTAACCTAAGCTAACCTAAACTAATCTAACCTAACCTAATATAACTTAACCTAGCCTGACCTAACCTAAACTAACAAAAAATGGGAAAAAAAATAATAGTGACAACCTTCAAAGACAATAAATTATTGCTCAAAAATAGTAAAATGGGAAAAAAATAATACAGGCCTGTAAAGGCAATAAATGATTGTTCAAAAGTAGTTAAATATAAAATAAGGTTAGGTTAGGTTAGGTTTTAGCAGATATTTTGTTGGAGGATGTTTTGTCCGTGGAATATTTTGTCCTTGGGATATTATGTCGAGATGAAAACGCGCGTACAATCAAATCTGCTTGTGCTCTGGAACCACCTCCTTTTGTGTTTCCTAAAAGATGGGTCTCTTCGATAAATTGGACAATTTTTATAGCGCCGCTTTTCTGAAAAATCACCTTAAAAGCGCTGTACAGATTACACATATTACTTGCAAGGATTTATTGTATTACATATTACTTACTTATTACGTACAAACAGATACAGAAACATACATTACATCATCATCATCATCACTATTGGCTCTACAACCCTTGGTGGGTCTTCGCCTCCTCAAGAGTCTTTCTCCACTCATCTCGGTTTTGTGCCAGCTCTCTCCAGTTTGGAAGCTCCAAGATAGATATGTCTTTGAGGACGTTGTCGCTCCATCTTAGTCTTGGTCTTCCCAGGCTCCTTTGCCCTATTGGTCTTGAGTACATAAATACATTACGTAAATATCAATAATTCTTTACATTTACATGACTAGTTTTTTTTACGTTAGTTTCACACAGGAGGCCCTGAGAAAAATAATTCTCCTCGGGGCCTATGTCATCTTTGGGAATGCAGTGTGGAGGTTATTTTTAGGAAAGAAAGGAGAGGAATTTCTGGGAAGGAAAAGGTATGAGGGGTCGATAAGAATCTGGGGGTAAATGTATTCGGAGTGACGGACGTGTGAATCTATCCCTCCCATTGCGGTGCTACGCAATGCGAATGCGTGCGTCTAAAGAATTCAAAAGGTCTCCCTGGACCAGTCTCTCTCGATCTGGCCCGCCACGCAGTATGTGGGCAAACGTATCCGCCACCAACAACTAGACAAATCTCTCCCAAACCCGGACGCGTATTTACAAAACCTATACCGGTTCAGTCGCAGTAACGACAATTTACATTTTAAATATACCTCTACAGTGGTTATTTTTTGTCACATTGCAAAAACAAAAATTGTTCTAAAATCTAGATAAAATAATCTTTCTGATGTGTATATTACAAATAAATAATTTTATATCTAAATATTTAAATTTTAATATTATTCCCATATATTGTAAATACACCTCTATATTGATAATTTTTTATCACTTTGCAAAACCAAAAATTGTTCTAAAATCTAGATAAAATAATCTTTCCAATATATATATTAGATATTAATAATTTTAATTCTAAATATTTAAATTTTGATATTGAAAATTTAAAGCGACTGAAACGCGGTAGGGATTGTAAATACGCAACCCGGACACCCCTGCGTCACCAAACGTAGAGAACCACTTGGGATCAGCTATGGCAAGGTGTTGTTTATCCAATAAATGGTTCCCGAGCGGCGGTACTCGTACGCGCCTCCCATTTTGTCAAGTACAATGTCACAGACTTGGTGAAAAGTTTCAGGTTTTTTTTTGTACGTGTAGATCGACGCATTTACGCATTAGTGCGTGAAATAATAAACCTGTTGGCTTTAGGTAGATACTAACCGACTAGCTCAGCTATGTAAATTGGATTTGAAACTATCATTTATGAATATGATTTTCTGAAGAGATTTGTTTTAAGCTTTGCTCTGAATTCTGTTAAGTGCTGTCTATTATTCAGGCAAGTATTTATACATTTTATTGATCGAATTGAACTCAGGTATATTTGTTGAAAATTTTACAGAGATTTTAGACTTAAATTGTTAGTGTATGTACAATGTATGTCAATTTGAGAAGCGGGTAAGGGTACCGCCGCCCCGAGAATCATTTATTTGATAACCAACACCTCTGCCATAGGTCACCCCAAATTGTTGGCTACGTCTGGTGACTTAGCAGGGGTGTGGCAAGCCGGATCGAGAGAGACTGCTTGAGGGAGATTTTTTGACCTCTCCGGCAAAACTCTCTCAGAATATTGCCTTGCACCGCAGTGGTAAGGATAGTTTCAAACGGACCACTCCTGGATACACCGACCCCAGATTCCTACTCACCCGTCATACCTTTTTACTTCCCAGAACTTCCTCTCTTTTAGCCAAAAATATAAGTAAAGTTTAATAAAATAAAAGATGTGCTTATCTGAAAACGAGTGAGCATTGAACATAACTGTTTCAAGATGATTATTTCAAATATCTCTCACACATCTGCCCTGATCCTGATGATTGTAACGCTGTCCGAAACTTTGGCTAAAAAAGGATATAGTGCAACATGGTACAAAACTTAAAAAATATAATTATTCTAATATTTTAAACATAAAGGGAAAGATTTGCCCGAGTTTCTTATATTAGATACCTACCAATATAAGAAATACTCGCAATAGTTAGAAAACTCGGCTAACCTATCCGATAAATATATATAGCAACTATTCATTGGTTCGGGTACCGAATAGTAAACAATTTGGAAGGCGGGAATGGGAACCTTTATTGGATAACCAACATCTCTGCCATAGGTCACCCCAAGTGGTTCGCTACGTTTGGTGATTTAGCAGGGATACCCGGGTTCATGGGGTGAGGTTTGCCTAGATCTTGGAGGCGGATGACCAGGACACACTGAACCACAGATTTTTACCCACCCCTTAAACCCTTTTTCCTTCCCAGAACTCTCCTCTCCTTCCTTTCCTTAAAAAACCCTCCACACAGCATCTCAAAGATGACATAGGCCCTGAGGGAAATTATTTTCCTCAGGGCCTCCTGTGTGGAGCTCGTGTAAACAAAAAAAAACTCCGGCTTAGTAAATAAATAAACTGTAAATCGAAAATATACGTTATCCTATGGATAAAATATGAAAAGGATGGTGAAATGCCCGCTAAGTAAAATAATTGCCAGTATCTGGTTAAAAAGAAGACAACTATTACCTACGTATTTGCTTATTTAAATATCAACCTAGAAAAATGCTAAAATTATTTCTTTCAACTTAACGCACATTCGGGCCATACGTAGTATTATTATCCACGTCTTCTTTTTTTATACGAGTGTATAGGAATGTTAAGAGAATGAACACTTTCTGATCATGAGATCATGCATTTAACTACCGTTGTATTGGAAAAAAGTTTCGCACTTCGAATAAATAACGACCCATTTCCGTCTTAATTTATTCGATGAAATTCCCAAAGGCTTTTTATTATTAATTTCTCGAAAAATATCGTGTTTGATGTTTGTTTCATTAAAAAAAACATTTTTTAAATTATGACAGCAACAAAGTTTCATTACAAATTAGAATTTTTTCAATATTTTTAATTTCCTTCTTCTTCCTTTGCGCTGTCCCAACTCATTGCCTAGGTAGGCTGTTGGGGTCGGCTCTTCTCGTTCTCAGGTTGTAATATCTTCTGTTCTGGGTATCGCCTTCATCCAGGCCGTTTCTCCGAAGAATTTTGGAACATTGAGTCGTCCAGGAGTTCTTCGGTCTTCCTTTGGATGACTGTCGATGAAGCTCCATAGACATTGCCTGCCTCACTGTGTGGTCTGATGGTCTCCGTCTTATATGTCCATACCATCTCAACTGTCGTTCTTCCAGCTTGCTATTTATGTCTGTGACACCCAGGCTACCACGAATGCGTGAACTTTTGATCTTGTCTTTTAATGATACTCCTGCCGACCATCTAAGCATTCGCATTTCTGCTGTTTCAAGTTGCCTAGTGTAGGAGTTGTACATAGTCCAGCATTCGGAGCCATACATTATTGCGGGTCTTACAATGGTCTGGTATATTTTTCCTTTCAGTTTTATAGGCATTTTGGAGTCACACAATATTTCTGTTACGGATCTAAATTTAATCCATCCCACACCTATTCTATGGATGACATCCGCTGCACATCCTCCGTCTCTGTGGATTAGTGAGCCCAGATACTTAAATGAATCACAGTTGGCTAATGTTACTCCATCCAGTTGCATCGAAGGAGTTACAGCGTTTGTGTCTTCAAATGGTAAATACAAATATTCAGTCTTTTTCCTGCTAATTTTTAGGCCATTATCCTCCAGGATCTTTCTCCATCTTTCCAGGCTATTCTGTAAGTCACAATGATTATCTGCTATCAGTACTACATCATCTGCAAAAAGCATAGTCTTGAGAATACTGTTCATTTCTTGACTTGTTAGATAATTCATGACCATTATGAATAGCAGTGGGCTGAGGACAGATCCTTGGTGTACCCCCACTTTAATTGGAAATTTTGGTGATGTCTCAATGCCGCCCATATCAGGCTTCGGGGAACCCTGTCAAATGCTTTTTCCAAGTCTATAAATACCATGTGCAAATCTTTTTTTTGCATCTCGATGTTTTTCAACTATTATTCTAACTGTTTGAATAGCATCTATTGTTGATTTTCCCGACACAAAACCGCATTGATCGTCGTGTATTTTTACAATATTCCTTATTCGTGTGTTGATAATTCTCTCATATATTTTCATGGTGTGAGACATAAGTTTTATCCCTCTATAATTGTCGCACTTCCTAGAGTCTCCTTTATTTTTGTAAAGGGGAAGAAGGTAACTCTGCCTAAAGTTTTGTGGCATTGGTTCTCCATTCAGTACTTTATTGTACAGAGTGCACAGCCATTTATGTCCTACTTCACCACATTCTTTCCATAATTCAACTGGAATATTGTCTGGACCCACTGCTTTCCCCACTTTCATTTGTGATATGGCTACTTGAACTTCTGTTTGAGTGATTTCTTCAACTGGCCCCTGCACTGGTTGCTCTGACACTTGAGTTCATCTCGGAAATTCTTCATTCAGTAATGTAGAATAATAATCTTTCCATCTTTGACATATTTTGGTTTCGTCTGTGATCAACTCACTTCTATGTATTTGGGTATATTTTTAATTTCCTGTTAAATAAATAAGAGCGTATAAATTTTGGCCACTTTTTTAAACACTTCTTTCATTGTAGGTAATCATTTAAATTAAGCGTTGTCAGGAAAAATAAATGATTTAATTAACTTTCCTTGTTCTCAAGGATTTGTATTAATTTAACGAAATTAATTTTGTCCGTCCACGCTACAGTACTAGAACTTTCATTAAATTCAAAATTAGTTGTGATTTTCATCGATAGATGCCACTAATGTCGGTAATAACTGAAAATTATTCTTCTCTCGTTTTTCTGGATACAATAGAAAATTTTGATTTTATTTGCGAGAGAACGTGTAATTATTTAAAAAAATTGTTTGATATTTTATTTTGTTTTATGTTTTCCTTGTATAGATTAATAAATGCAATTAACTTGATCTATTGCCTATTGTTTTACGGGGAAAATATATAATGAAGGTGTGTCAGTTAACACGGTATTAGATTAACCTGTGAAAAAAATCACTAATTATTCCAAACACTTTAATATGATTGAAATACCTTAATTTGAGGCCAGTGACGTGAGTTAACCACCCTAAACGACCCCCACCTACAAGAAGACATCGCAGTACGCCCATTGCAACCGGCACTTCATCTTGCCTAAAAATAAACTAATAAACCCTACATGTTTATTGATAACAGCTGCATCCAGCCGAGGACCATTACCGGGATGATATACTCTAATCACTATCCCTTAATCGACATACCAACTCGAAGAAGAACGAACAGTCCCAAAATAAAAGACTGGATTACGAAACCCCACGTATCCACGAGCATCGGGACAACAACCCCATTATCAGGATAACATATTGACCCCTTGACATGCAGCACCGAAAATAGGAAGACGACGCCCCCCCACCACGCCAGCAGGGCCTATATAAACCCCGACTCTTACTTCCACTAGTTAATCTATTTTGTGCATTGAATCCAAGCACTTGCTTGTCGTATTGCTCACATAATAGTTCCCTTTGAAATTGTACTTATTTTAAGTTGTATTGTGTAATTAAACAATAAAGGATAATTTATCCACAAGTATATTTTTTTTTAACACTACACGACATCAAAAGTTAACTGGCGCCCAGCACGTGGGTCAATTCGAGGAAGTCTGAAAATTGGCCAAAACTAGGACTCCCTAGATATTTTAATATCTCAACGCGAAAGGACCACACACCAAAAAAATTTGTTAACTTGGCAATGAAGATCGTCGCATCAATACTTCTGTGAGTACATTTTCAATTGATCGTCTATCCCATACGTACGATAGATCCCTTCCCTACCTTATCCAAAAGGTTAGAGAGAAAACTAAATTTTTTAAAGTCACTTTGTATATTTCTATTTTTTTTTTTTACTTTTTTGAAAAATGGCACAGCCAAATGAGAGACCCGCTCCCCAATACGCAGAGTCGATATTGGAGTATAGTGGCTCTCCCCAAGACATCAACTTATTCATAAAATCAGCCAGGGGGTTCATTACTAGAAACGGCAATACACCTAGTAATGTTGAGAAAATAATCTCAAGATTACGTGGCAAAGCACTTCACGTAATTCTCATGTGCGATCATGATAACAATATTGAAACCATATTAGAAACGCTAAAAAACGAATGTGGGGACAATAAGTCTGTTACATTATTGCAAACCGAACTAATCAACTTCAACCGCGGTCAAAAGGATTTCTCCTCAACGATCCACGAAATCAATCAAATTCTTTTTTCAATTAAAATAAAAATTTCTGATCAATATGGAGGACCTAGTGCCCACATATTGATGGAACCATACAAAGATACAGCAAGAAATACATTGTTGAATCTAATGCCAACGCACATTAAATGCGCAAACTTAACCAAAAATTATGATGCCCTGTGCACGGAAATAAGAATGCTGGAGGCTCATGGCGAGCTCCATCAACGGTCTAAGCAAAATCTTGTGTTTCCACAAGCGGGACCATCTAATTTCATGCGGCCAGGACAAAACCAATTAAATAAACCCTTTACTCGTCCTAACTTTTTACCGCCGCAAACGCAAAATTCGTTCAAGCCTCATAGTAACTTTAACCAAAATAATCATAATCACCATAATTTTAATAATAAACCGTGGCATAATAATAACCAAACGCATAAGTACGGACAAAACCGCCCGTGGCAAGGAAATAATAATAATAATTTTAATACGCATCATGCGCGTTCCGGTGATGTCAGTATGAGAACGGCCCCAATGCCTCGACCTCCTAAAGGCCCGGTCATCGACCTCGGCAATGGACGTACGGCACAAGAGCTATTTTATACAGACGGGAATGATCAGGAACGGCCGGATTTGTGGGAAGACCAAGAATCTCCCCGAGAAACCTAGTCCACCTGAATCATATTAACAATGGCCTACCATATGTAGTAGCGCCATTAAATATAAAAATTCTGATTGATACGGGAAGCTCCAAATCATTCATGAATAAAAATGTGTATAATAGATTATTTCGTGACTGTAGATATGTAAACGAAGAGTTTACTGTACAAACAGCACACTCTACGACTACCCATAGAGGTGCCGTCGTGACTCCATTTTGGAAAAGAGTATTCGGCAATAATAATGCTGAAATGCGTTTTTATATTTTTGACTTTTCCCACAAATACGATGTTTTAATGGGGATAGATATGTTGAAATTAATGAATGCAACATTAATTTTAAACAACTGTAATAATATTTTAAAAACTCCAACCAGACAAGTTCAGTTGTTCCATGTAATGGATATAAATAGACTTGATGAGTTATTGGAGAAAAATAGAGATTTGTTTTCTGAGGAACTGGTAGCTAATTGCTCACCTCATGTAAAACATGAAATAAAATTAATTAAAGAAGAACCTGTGTATCAACGCGCTTATCGGTTACCGTATGAGCAGAGGCTTGAAGTTGAAAGGCAAGTCGCCCAACTTCTAAAGGATGGAATCATCCGACCAAGCGATTCGCCTTGGGCAAGCCCTGTCCATATAGTCGAGAAAAAACTCAACCTATTGCCTATATTTCTAGGACACTGTCAAAAACGGAAACTAAATACAATACGACGGAAAAGGAATTGCTTGGTATACTATGGTCCCTCCAGCAATTCCGTCCGTATATTTATGGTAAACATTTTATCATAGAAACGGATCACCAACCGTTAGTATGGTTAACCAAGTTAAAAGAACCAAACGCCAAACTTACTAGGTGGAGACTCAAACTCCAGGAATATGATTATACGATTAGACATAAGCGAGGTTGTAATAACCATGTAGCTGACGCACTTTCAAGAGTCGAAATTCATTATAGTGAGGACGGTGAGGAGCATGATTCATTACGAGTAGAAGCCACCTCGGGCGCCCAGAGTGTCACTGACACCGTGCATAGCAATGTGGATGACCATGAGGGTGGAATCCCAATTCGTAACGAACACCCACCCCCGCGTAGGAATAGGATTTTTATTGAACTAAGCGATATTGAGAAGCATAGTTTGAGAGCTAAGGAAAAAGGTACGGACCTTGTATGGTGTATCCCTTTAGAAAATGCAGAAGCAATATTTTTAAAATTGATTAAAACATGTTTAGATAAAGATAAATATGCAGTAATTATAAATAATGATAGATTATATGAGTGTTTAAGCGAATGTTATAGAAAAAATATTGATAAGAACTCGTTAAAATTAATACGTTTTACAAATGTTAAGATTGAACCCATAAATTTAGAAGAACAAAAAGAAATAATTCGTTCGACGCATGTCGAAAACCAGCGCCACATGGGCCTAGACGCCCTACTCAGTAAAATAAAACGGACGCACTATTTTAATAATATGCGGACAAAATAAAAGATTTTTTAAAAACGTGTATAATATGTCAAAATTCTAAATACGAAAGGCACCCCACGTCAGCCCCATTAGAGGCTACTGTTACTCCTAATTGTCCGATGGAGATATGGCAGATCGACACTTATCATTTCGGACGTCAAAAATTCTTAACCATTGTGGATAGATTCTCTAAATGGGCATCTTGCACTTTAATCACTGTTGACAACAATGTCGCAATATGCGAAATACTAGTAAAAATATTTTCATTAATCGGCATACCGAAAGAAATACATTTAGATCGTGAAACTACGTTTACGTCCACTACGACACGAGAATTATTAGAAACGTACAATATTAAAACACATGTGACTACTACTGGTCATTCACAGTCAAAAGCTGATATAGAACGCTTTCACTCCACTCTAACAGAAATACTGAGATTAATACGCACGGCAATACCGAACGTCACATCGGAAACTCAAATTAATTTAGCCTTAAATGCTTATAATAATAATATACATGGTGTAACTAAGCATACACCAAATGAAATACACTTTTGCCATGGGAACCGAACACCACAATCTAATGGTGTGATAACCCAAAATTACGTAGCCGATCATGCAAATCAATGTAAAGAACTAAACAAAATAATACATGATTTACAACATAAAACAAAAAATAAAACACGCGAACGAGTAAACAAAACACGTACGCCCCAAGAGATGTCCGTAGGACAACAAATACTTATAAAAGTTACCGCACGGGGTAAACATAAAAATAAATTCAAAGGACCGTTCACTATTACTAAAATATTACCACATAATGTACTCGAATATAAAAGTCTGAGAGGCCTAACAACAATTCACAAAGACAGTGTTAAATTGTTTCAGACTGACGGCCATGACGCAAGCGCTACGGATCCGTCAATTAGCGGACAATGAGCACTTCATCGTCGCACCTCTGGGAAATGCACGAGCCGTCGAAGGACAGTGGCACGTCATTCATACCCTAGATTTAACTGAACTTATTGAACAATCGCAACAACTAGGAATTAATTATGAGAAATTTATAAAAAGTAACAATGTAACTTTACCACATGTAGGATTAGAACGTTTGAAATATTTAATAGATCATAATAATCAGATAATTGACAATTTAGTTGTAAATAGATATAAAAGAGGCCTAATAAACGGACTCGGTACAATAATTAAAGGGATTACGGGAAACTTAGATGATAATGATTTAGATAAATTAGTGCAACGAATTGAAACTAACCAAAATATTAATGAAAAGAGAATCTCGTTGAGTTCAAGATCATTAGAGGATTATTACGGTAAACTAAAAAATATTTCACATAACCAAATGGTACTCTGGTCACAAATGAGCCATGATCATTATGAAGATAAGACAGACTTGTTGATTACACATTTAATTTATCAGACGGAAACTATCACCGAATTAATTACTAGAATTACAGAAGCTATCACGTTTGCCTCTCATGGAATGTACCACCCTAGCATTATAAAACCAAAGGTATTTATGGAATCTATTTCACATGTAAATCCTGAACAGCTACCTTCTAAAGATTTTGATATTATTCAACGCTTTTTGCAAGTTAAATTCATTAAAGTTAAACAAACTTTGCACTTTATTCTCTCTCTAACTTTAGTAGAACGCACCGTCTATATGTATAACGAAATAATTCCCATCATCTCCAAAACTAACAATAAATGTTTCCAACCCCACCTCCTACCGAGACGATTATTGAGAGATGGAAAGCAGATGTATAACGCACACAAGTGCCAAGTTATTACAGACAGCCTCAGCATATGCAACAAAGAACTCAACTCCATCGATGACTGCACAACTACCGTACTAGAAAACCACAGCGAACAGAACTGCAGTCTACGCCAGATTATTTGCCCAGAAGAATATACACACGTCATCGGAGATAACATGATGTATCTATTTCGCAACGAACCAACAGCATTAAAAGCACAATGCCCTCAACATCAACAGAATATAGTAATTTCCAAATCTGTACTTGTAACAAACGACGAGTGCAGTATACAAGGAAGGACTTTCACTATGGGAAGAATCGTTAACCAAGAAACATTACTCATTACATATTCGAAGGAAGAATTACATGTACTAAAACTACCCATCCTACATGTTGACGAAATACAAGAACCACGCAGAGAACTCGATATCCCTACCACTACGACGGGATTTGAAGGAACTATACACCTAACACTTACCAGCTGCCTGATAATTACGGCCATCGGATATATCCTTTGGAGAAGATATAAACTCTTCACAGTGCGAAGGAGTTTCAATTTTAGGGGGGGAGAGTTAACCACCCTAAACGACCCCCACCTACAAGAAGACATCGCAGTACGCCCATTGCAACCGGCACTTCATCTTGCCTAAAAATAAACTAATAAACCCTACATGTTTATTGATAACAGCTGCATCCAGCCGAGGACCATTACCGGGATGATATACTCTAATCACTATCCCTTAATCGACATACCAACTCGAAGAAGAACGAACAGTCCCAAAATAAAAGACTGGATTACGAAACCCCACGTATCCACGAGCATCGGGACAACAACCCCATTATCAGGATAACATATTGACCCCTTGACATGCAGCACCGAAAATAGGAAGACGACGCCCCCCCACCACGCCAGCAGGGCCTATATAAACCCCGACTCTTACTTCCACTAGTTAATCTATTTTGTGCATTGAATCCAAGCACTTGCTTGTCGTATTGCTCACATAATAGTTCCCTTTGAAATTGTACTTATTTTAAGTTGTATTGTGTAATTAAACAATAAAGGATAATTTATCCACAAGTATATTTTTTTTTAACACTACACGACATCAAAAGTTAACTCGTGCGATAACTTTTATTATGCGATCTCGTAGTTCGTAAAGTTTTAGAATAAAATGCAATATTATTTATGCTCGTAAAAATATAATTTGTTGGAACTTTAAAATTTAAAATAACAATTCGATCGATTGCAAGATTTGAATATAAAACTTTATAAATGCGAGTAGGTACATATCGCTAAATTTGAGATACCTGTAAATATCTTCATTATGAATTTAGCAAAAATATGTTAGTTATTATTTTATGTGAAGACAATTTATCCAAATCTGCCAAAGCGATACAAAAATTGCGAAGCTTGGCTTTTATTACACTCGGTAACTGTTTTCTAGTTCTATAAAACGTTTCAATTTACCTATTTGTGCAAAAATAATGCAGCACGTCATTTTCTGTAGGTGGGTAACAAATTTATATTTTTGGCTAAATAAAACATTAATGTTATATTGTTGTTTTTATTAAAAGATTAATTTAGGGGATACATTTGATAATTGAATGGATTTGTGCACACTGATCGTATCAAAAGTTTCAAAAAAGTTTGGAACTTTGGAAATAGTTTAAAAAGAAGTTTGGTAATAGTTTGGAACATCCTCCCACGGTCGTCAGTGTTACTTTTATGTTTTTTTTTCATTTGTCAGCTTCCCAACTAAACAAAATTAAAATAAAATTAAATATTTTTTTATCCGTCCAATACATTTCTACACATGCTCTGTATCTTTAAAATGATTTACCTATTGTGTGTTTTGTTCTTTGGCTGAAATGTTACATTTTGAAAAAAAAAGTTATGTGTTTTTCTTGTGCGCAATATTATAACGATTAGAACTAAAATAATGCATTTATTTTATACGCTATCTTCACATGCCAATTTGTTTTTATAACAGCAAATTCTTCCGTTGATTTGTAATTACAAAAACATCTTTCAACCACGCAGCTTGTGCTATATTGTACAACCATGTATTATAAACATCTGAATATCCAGAAAAAACATGAGGAACATTTTTTCAAATTTCAACCACCAGTTGTACACCAATTTATTACGTATATTATTGCTCCGTGTAGCACATTTTCCCGTACTTTAAAAGTCGCAAAACGTAGGCAACATTTCATATTAAATTACGGCGCTGTGTAAACACATTTCCACGGGTTTTATAAAGCTCTCCCTTTGCGCAAGGCTCGACACATAAAACACTAAACATGACCTTTTCCTCAGACATTTCACACCCCTGGCCCTGGTGACTCATAACACTTTCAGCTGTTCACAGAATCAGCTGATCTACTAAAATATCACTTAAGGGAGGAGGGGATTGCCACCCGGCGTCTCTTTCGCCCCCAAGGGTAACATCCCTTATGCGAGAGGGATGGGGATTTTTGTCGTGAACGAGATGAAAACAAATATTTGAGATGCGTATTCCCCTAGGTCGTAAAATTATATTATTTCTTTATCGGTTTTTTGTGAAACCCTTTTCTAAGGGAAATAATATTATTTAATCTTTTATTGTTGAATTTACTCTAGGAGAATAATACTTTGTTTACCAGTATAAATCAGGAAAAATTGAGATAGACTTATTAGGTAATCATAAGGATAAATTAATCCGTTATGCTAAGATAAAACGCTGAATAGAGCAATGTCATCAACGTATATATGTACGAGTATATTATATTGTTTTTTTTTAGCGATGGCCATTTACGGTTATAACAGCTTTAGGTATCCAAAATTATGCGAAAAACAAGACATAATTTTTAGCACTGAGGATAGCCTCGCATTATTGTAATGATAGAATTAGTTTATTTTGACCACCTTCCAGGGCCGTAGCTAGGGGGGAGGCATTAGGGGGCAATGCCCAACCTTAAAATACCTGTGCCCTACCTTAAGAAATATCATCGACTATGATAATATACTAGTAAACTGTTTGTTCATTGTTTGACATGATTGAAAAAAATACTTCCTATTAGGGTAGCGTAGCGACATCTAACTAAACAGCTTCGAATTAACCAAAGAATCATATTATATCAATCTTTTATTCTGCCCATAGATGGAATTGAAGTAAGTGGTGAGAGGCTGTGCGCGTATTGCAATCACTGCTTAGGGGGAATTCCCAACCAGTTTGGGGATGTTATTCAACGGTTGAGTCATAAATAAACCAATCCCTAGATCGATATCTTGGGGCCTTCTCCATACTAAACGGTTTGTCATCAGATCAAGCACTTGTATACTGCTCGCTAACAACGTATGCAGGGACAATAGGGGTCTAGTGTTAGTTAATTATAATTGGAGGGTAGTTCTATAAAAAAATAAGAGTCCTTGTTAAATAGTAACCTTCTCTTACTTACACTGGGCGGGTATGTGGTGGATAACCTCCAATTCACTTCGAATAAGAGAACGTTTCCTTCAAAATATGTCAGCAGATGAATCCAAAACTGGAAATTTACAGTCTGATCACAAAACTGGTTTTAAATTAAGGGTGAATCTGCTTGCGTGTCCACAGATTTAATTAGTATTACTCTCATATAATGCGTAGTATGGTTTTCCTACGAATTACGAATTTTGTAGAATGGTTATAAATAAAAATTTAAACTCCACTCGAAATATTAGAACGGTTTTCTTCGAAAAGTGTCAGTAGATTAATCCGCTACTGGAATTTTGACAGATCATTCGGAACATGAAACTGGTTTTAACCCAGGATTTAATCTGCTAAGTCCTCAGCTTAAGCTCAGATACTACACCCGGAACAAGAAATTGGCTTTCCTCTTACTTTTGTACTTGGAACACATGGATGGTTTGATGATCCATTGGATCTGACGATCCATGAAACTTTCTTAGAATTGTAGCGCATCACCCACGGACCTCTCTCAATCATTCTCACCGAATATTAGTCATAAAAAATCCAAGCGCAAAACAAAATTGGTGTTGCCAGTCGCTGCAGTTATCAAGATGACATTATTATACATTCATTTGAAGAAAGGGGATTCACCAGGTTTGTCACAGAATAAGTAATGAAAAATTCCGTGCCCATTTCAATCGGTCTGAATCATATATGCAACAAAAATATGAAAGAAATGATTAAAATTTTAATAAGATATTATTATTTATTGTGAAATTTTTTTGCCGCCCCTTAAAAGTGCCGCACGGAGCGCACCCCCCCCCCCCCCCGACTAGATTAGATCATTTTACTTGCGCCCTACCTGTATTTACCGCTGCCCTATCTTAAATTCAACTCTAGCTACGGCCCTGCCACCTTCCCATCCATAGCGCAAGTTATAACAAAACAGTGCCTATCGGTGTACCGGTTTCACCGGGACAGGAGCGTTTCTGGCTGGGGTGATACATTGGTATCATATAATCGCTTCCAATAGATCCAATGAGAAAAAACGAGACGATATTTGATTGGATTCAGGTTGTTTACAACCTTCCTGTCGAGTTTTCCGTTCCTTACAATATCTTTCATTTGTGGGTAGATTAGAGGGTAGTCCCACTGGCTTTTGACAGTGGAACCCTGCGTGTATAACTACTCACATACATTTTATAAATGGCCTCCCAAAGTTACTTCCTCAAACTAATGTACGTTGACTCCATTCGTTCGCATCACTTTGTTTGTCTAGTTTGCTAGTCATAAGCCCATTATGCGAAAATAAATTTTTAATAAGATGTCATGGCATGAACAAGTCTATTGAATTCCTCTTCGCCCTAGTGGCCTTTTGAACCACATACAATCTCCAATGTATTCCAGTGCACTTGATACATCGATCCTTTCTCTCCCTCCTTCACCTTTCTCCCCTCCTCCCAGTCATCCCTCCCCGTTCCCCGCAGATCTGCCGTCAGTCGGCGCCGCGACGCTCCCCGGACTAGCGCCAAAATGGCGTCTGTTTTGGCGTCGGAAATTCTTCTACTTCCGTTTGTAGAAAACAGCCTCTTCCGTTTCCGTTTAAATCAACACCTGCTTGTTGATTGTATCGCGGGATAATGTTTCCATAAGGCAGTGCATTTCTGAGAAAATAATATCGATTAACACCTGAGTTTTAAATATGTTGTTTTAGATGCGTGTTTGAGTAGGGTTATAATCTAACATGCGCTACTGTTATGATTTTTGCGATCAGCTGATTTGAACATGATAATAATATAAAACAATCGATTATTTTAATAAAAAAAATGACTTGGTCGTGGAATTGTAGACACACGTCGTTATATTTTGAGAAGTGACAGTTTAGTGCTGTTGAATACTTTTTTAATCAAGTAAACTGACTTATTTACTAACCATCAAATACCAACGCAAAATTTACAATATAAAATAAGAATAATTATGATAATCAAATTTATTAATGTAAGGTGACCTAAAGTATTACTGTTATAATTTATATCGTTTCTATCATTTCCTTTTGTCGTAATTAATGAAGTGTTTTATTTATTTTATCAACTTGATTTCTATTTGTATATTATTTTTATATTTGATAATTTTATCCATGTTTGCAAACTCTTTACCCAAACAAAATAATTTTTGAATGTCTTGTTGAGAATGTTATCGTCACAACACAAAACAAGCCCATTTGCATCGCAACATAATAAAACATTTTTATCATTAGTCAAACAATATACTTCTTATCAATAATATTGCATGTTTGATAAAACAGCTGTACCTATATCATTGATTATTTTTCCGCTTGACTGGGTTCGACACGTCGGAACAATCAACAGTCCGAGTTTCCCGAGCGAGAGAGAAAGATGGAGTAGTGCATTTCGCAAGAATTATTTTTTTTTTATAACTTTTTTATTATTTGTGTTTTCTACAACAAGTCTGTTGTGGTTTCAACGCTTTCTTAGCTGCTTCTATTACTAACGAAACTCAACCGTGAACCGTAAAATGGGCAGACTTTGAATTCCCATTGAAACTATGTATGTGAAATTTAGTTAACTAATGTATTATTAATTGGCATCGGATATTAGAGACGATTAATAATAATAATAATACTTTCACATAGAATCCTTAAATATTTATTAATTATTTTACATATAAATTACTGTCTTTTAACAATACAACATCTGATAATGAATTACAATTGCATACGAATTGAAAAAAAAAGCAGAGTTTCCTGCGAAAGGAGAGCATATCACTTATCAGTCAAATATTTACTCAAAATTGTATACATGAAATATAATTTCAAGTCAAAGCCTGAACAAGGTCTCGATATTGTCCACGATCAGAGTCTGATTAATAAAAAATATATTATTTCTTCATTAATAACTAAATCACTTTGGGCTTGGAATGTTTTAATAAAATGACAAACTTTGTTTAAACAAGTTTCAAAACCAACGGTTTCTTTATCAGAACACAAAATATATCAATAGTATTTTATATTTTTTATTAGAATATATTATATTATGTTATTTGCGTAACAACTGAACGAAAATCATTGGGAAAAAAATCTTTGACTTGAGTTGGCAAATCTCATATAATGTATAAATATGGTTTTTAGATTCGCTGAACATTCCATCAGTAGGTTTGCATGTTGATAAGTAATATGAATTATTAATAATTGTATAAATAATAATTGAATAATTTTTGAAAAATTGTATGCTTTGTAGATTATATTCACTTGTATTGGACAGTCCACAATACTTTGAAAACTTATGACAATTTGGCAAAACTTTTATAGGTATTGAAAGTGTATTATCAAGTATGCAAAACTACATTTTATATTAGAGGTCAATTTAATTTAATACAAGCGTTCCTTTTTCAGGTGGCATTATTATTGTTTAATTTTTCTGTAATCAAACATATTTAAAAAATTCTAAAAGTATGGCTTTATTACATTACACTACTTGATTTTAAAGACAAATATTATCGGATTTATCTGTACCTTTATTTGTATAGATAGATACAAACTAAATAATACTTACATTTCACCTGCAAATTCTACCAGTTTGAACTAAATTAAAATTATTTTCGTCAAAGTTAAACCAGTGGGTTTAAGTAACCCCACCTTACAAAATCCAGTGAAATATCAATTATGATGTTTGTATGTATATTTTCAGATCAGCGATAGACTGATTCAAACATTTGTGATATAGTGTCGCGTATTACAATACTTAGTCATGAATAAAATATTCAAACAATCCTCTAATAAATTCCGAAACTTTTATCAGTCCTCTAATTGAACGGTTAATCTTATCATTTTCTTGCGAGATATCACCAGATGAAGTTCATTATAAATATATTGACTATTCTCACTGCCGGAGCGCACGTAAAAAGTGTTTTATCGTAAAGAGTGCAAAATGATCATATTACCAAGTTCGCTGTGTCCAGTGCCACGCCAAAAAATCGTTTTTAAACAGAAAGTTTGATTGTGTATCAGAGATAATGTGATTATCTAAAAGTGTGGAAGTGTTATAGTTAATATAAGTTAAGTGCCTTGAAACGTAGGGTAAGAATGGAGGGTAGTTTACAGATAAGTGGTCCATTGGGAGCGAGAAGACAGAAGACAGATCTTCATATTAATGAGCCAACTCTCACTAGAACAGCTGCACCTTCGTCTCCAAGAACTCAAAGAACGCAGCATTACATTAGGTATGAAATCAATTTCGATGACCAATACTTCAGTGTTTTGATTAGTGGTGTCAACCCGGCGGTTTTCCGGAAACCTATTGATAAAAATAAGTGCATAACTAATTATCTGTCGTATTCCAGCTGTGTGAATTTGTATGTGTGTAGGGTTAGCCTTTTGGTTTAAAAATATTTCTGTTGTGTAGGTATGTATTGCAAGTTTCTTTTATTTGAAAACCTGTATTCTACTATTCGATGTGTAATGCCAGTGTCCCCTGGGAATGTATGGCGAGCGATATGTTGACATAGGCCAAGCCAAGTAGCGCTGGGGCTTTTAACGCTAGGTGTGACATTAGTGTTAATCAACGTTCATGATATTTTCAATTTATGTACGTACATACATGCCTAACATTTTTTTTACATGAGCTCCACACAGAAGGCCCTGAGGAAAATAGTTTCCTTCAGGGCCTATGTTATCTTTGGGGATACTGTGTGGAGGGTTTTTTAAGGAAAGGAGGGAGAGGAGAGTTCTGGGAAGGAAAAGGGTTCAAAGGGTGGGTAGGAATCTGGGGTTCAGTGTGTCCTGGTCATCCGCCTCCAAGACCTAGACAAACCTCACCCCATGAACCCGGGCACCCCTGCTAAATCACCAAACGTAGCGAACCACTTGGGGTGACCTACGGCAGAGGTGTTGGTTATCCAATAAAGGTTCCCGGGGCGGCAGTACCCATTCCCGCCTACCAAATTAAATTATGGATACTTTCAACCATATAATAAATAATAACACAAGAAGGCCTTGTGGACGTTTGTGTTTCGAGATCCAATTGTAGGCCCAATTTCGGCCTATATTTCCATTTAAAACTGTGTTTTACCGTGATTATGAAATTTAATGCACTATACAATTTCAGGCAAGTGTAAAAGAGACAGACCGTATGCTAAATGGTCTAGAACCAAAATATAAGATTATTTTGTAGTTTACTTTGCATGGGTGCCTCGCTAATTGTATCAAATACTGTACATTGTAAAATAAAACTGTGTACAAAAACAAAATATACCTCTTGTGGGATGTAGGCGACAGTGGAATTTTACACGATATTATGTATGTTAATTTAATATTGTTATTGACGGTAAAAGTTTTAAGAATGAAATTAAATGATAACCCCTACCTTTTACCAAAAACGTCAGCTCTTTTAGTAACTAAATCTAGTCGTACCTACCACTACCTAACTACCTGTGTTATTAAAGTCCCTCCGTTGAGATAATCGTTGTAACCTTTATTTGTTTTGAGAAAAATGGGTTTTTCTCGAAACCCATTTTCTCAAAAATGGTTTTTAAGAAAAACCATTTTTGGCTTTCGATGGCACGCCTATACTACATTATTGACCGGACAACTCAACAATGTGCAACTTCATCATTCCTTTGGAAAGTCATTAAAAGTGATGAAAAAAAACTTGTTTAAATAGGTTTCGTTATGGTTCATTTTTTTGTTTTCATAGCTTTTAATGACTTTTCAAAGGAATGATGAAGTTGCACATTGTTCAACAAATACGTATTTTGTATTTGTATTTCAATTACTTCCTAAAAATGTATTTTGTAATTGGTATTTCAATTACCTGCTGCTGGGGTATTTTGTAATTTGTATTTCAAATACTTATGGCTTCAAAATACATTTAGCGACCTCAATGATGATAATTAAAAATAAACTAACATAGCTAGTACATAGACTAAAACCGCTAGAATCCTGTACTATTGTCCTATTATCCTATGCTATAACACTCTTACTAATGATTATTTGTAGTTTTCTTATCATTGCTTTATGATGTGCTGTACCATTTTTTATGTCGTGCTAGTTATTATTATTGTCTTGTGTTATATAATTAATAGCACTGTTATTATACATTTTGTATCAAATTATATTAAACTTGTCATTGCTTTGTAGTGTACATTGGGAATAATTTGACTGAACCCTAGATTATTTGAAAGTTAATTACTGTAGAGCGCACTTACCTAAGTGGAATAACACAAAAATGCGCTAAACAAATGTCATCTTGTATATTAAAATGAATCCTTGTTTCCCTTGGTTACGCCATAATTTCAGAATGACTTTACCTATTTCATTAATTTTTTAAAAAGTTTTCAAATACTTTGTAGAAGGTTCTTACGGAAAGAAAAATCAAGAAAATTACGTAGAAAATTGAAAAATTTCAAAAAACTTGACGACTATTTTAACTTTGTATGTTTAACAGTTCGCGCGTTTGTTGAAATTGAATTTAGCAGGCAGCTGTATTTTTTGTAAGAAAAGAATTTTCTATGGATTTTTTTAAATATAGATATTTTAAATAGGTACCTATGTTAGGTACCTTATTGGATTGATTGTTCTTATAATGTACAAAAATAAATATTTGTAATATGTGAAAAATTAAAATTTGAAAAAAAAAATTGTAATAGCTGGCACGCGAGTTGTTTGAAAACTGAATGTACTGGGACCGAATATGTGGAACACGGGAGGGGGGTTGGCGGGACGGGGGAGCGGGAGAGGGGCGATGGTAGGCGGGGAAGGTGGAAAGGGAATGCGGGAGGGGAAGGGAATGCGGGAGGGGAACGGTGACGCACGGGAAAGGACATACAGGGATAAACAATTTATTTCTTTGAATATGGCATTGCAACGCATGCCGGGAACCAGCTAGTGTTATTAGTTATTATAATAATTATTATTATTATCTAACACCTAAGTCCTATGCCACAAAACTTTACAAGTGGAGCGGAGACGAGATGTGTCTTCTGAGCAATATGATTGGTCAATTTTTGCACGTCTCTGTTTCACTCTACTCAGCTTTGCTTCTATGGAAACGCACCCTTAAATAAGGGCAGTTACGACAATTTATTGCAACCAAAGTCTCTACCAAAACCAAATGTATTTTGTATTTTGTAATTTGTATTTGAAATTAGAAAAAATGGTTAAAATACTGTATTTTGTATTTTGTATTTCAAATACACGACTTAAAAGTATTTTGTATTTTGTATTTTAAATACATGCGAAAAAGTATTTTGTTATTTGTA
This sequence comes from Limnephilus marmoratus, assembly GCA_917880885.1. Classification (NCBI taxonomy): domain Eukaryota; kingdom Metazoa; phylum Arthropoda; class Insecta; order Trichoptera; family Limnephilidae; genus Limnephilus; species Limnephilus marmoratus. Next base: position 49,706,893 of record OU862914.1, on the reverse strand, counting down.
TTTCAATTACAGCAAAGCATGTATTTTGCCCAGCCCTGTATGTAGTTATAATCTGTGGAAAACATCAGTTCCGTGTTAATTCAGTGATATAATTATAGCTGGTTGACGATTTTGCCATGATATTGATTAAAAGTTGATAAGAAATGCATTATTGTATTTATTCATTGTGCCAATACTTTTTTTATCAATTCTTATCTTTATTACACCGAATTGTGACGTCATTAGTACCTCATGAACCGGTGTTATGAAATAACAAAATTTCACCGAATTATTGATTTTTTTATTATTTATTTATGTTTTTTTACTGTATTGACTTTACTTTACCCAACGCTTTGAAGTCTTCGACCACCATAATCGACCAGATCTGTTGCACCGTGAAAATCTGAAGAAAACTGTAATTTCTTTATTACTGACAAATCAATCTCTGCATGACTTTCTCTCGTCATTTACGCTAGCGTTGTCGAATCAACCGTATATTTTTTTTTACAAACGCACGTCACGTGCATGTGCAGTACGGAACATCGCATTTTTTTTTAAATATGTTTGTTCGTTAGTTCTTGTATTGACCACCTGAAGAGTTACATAATAACTTAGGAAAATTATTCTGTGAGTCTGGAAACTAGGTGGAAAGCAAGTCTAGCTATTTGTCTTTCAAAATTTGGGATGCTATGATTTATATGTACCAGACCACTACAGCCGGAGTTGATACCATAACTAGCAGAACCGAAGTCCTGGCAAAGCATAACATGGCGAGGGAATGGTGCTATTAAATGAATTTGAATACCATTTTATTGTAAGTGACTGTTCTCTAAATGCCTAAAAACTATTATTGAAGAGTCACCTGCCTAAATGCTGATATGGCAACTAAATTGTACTGTAATTGGAATAATATTCTGAACTACAATGATAAAAAATAAAAAAATTAGTAAATCTGTCTATAGAAATGTTTTTCAAGTTGATTTTTTGTACACTTAAACGATGAGCCTTGGCGCCATGAAATTTGCACCCCTATTTCTATGTGAAATTTGTAGGTCAACGCAACTATTTTTAGTTCGCAAAGTTATTTCCGTCAAAAGGTATGGAGCTCTGAAATATTCAGTCATATATTTTTATTTATTTTGTTAATCACGCTACGTACATCATAATTTCGATACAAATATAAATTCCCATGCGAACCAGGGTAGTAAAACTAGTGATTTCAATAAATTCATACCGGTACAAACGATAAATCATTTGCATACAAATTGAAGTTAAATTTTCCGATTCTTTTTTCCCAGGTGATTTAGCAGAAAAGGTTAACCCTCCCAGTTTCACCTCCCAAATGTCAAACATTCACCCCAAATTCGGAAACAATGAACAGAGAATTCTCTAGAAATATGATCTATAATACCGATTTGAAAAATAACTACTAGTAGTCGCCAATTCACGCATAAAACCTTTAACTCCGAGGCACTAATGACATAGGTTATCTGCGAAAAATAATTTCAATACTTAAATTTTTTTTTATAAATTTCACCTGAATTTAGGAAAAAAATTGTTCTTACTTCGTTCACACGGTCACAGGTACAACGCACTTCTATCGGTTTTTCTCTTCGGTGCTCGGAGCGTTTACATTATGGATCAATTTTTTGTTATGAATTTCACAAAATTATAGTTTCGAGTTAACGTTCGTTTTTCTCGGAGAAAATGGCCTTTGTTTATGTACCTATATATTCGAAAAAATAATACTCGTATGATAAAAATCATAAACCGTTCATCTCACAAGGGCATTCCTGTATATTGAGAGTCCTTTGCTGCCAAGGCATTTAAAACGTTGACATATTTATTATTATATTATTAACTCATCTTTATTAATTCTAGGCTACAATAATTAGTGATGTGCCATGCCTGTCTCACTAGGAAATTCTGTGTTGAGAGCAGGCACAGTTTATATTAAAAATATCAAAATAATATTACATTTAAAATATTAGACAATCATCATCGTACCATTGAAAATGCATACTTATAAATTGGTTTGATAAAATCTTTGTTGTTACATCTGTTTTGGTTTATGATTTTTTGCTGACTTGATGTCTGATTTATATTTAAAATAAGTTGTGTTATGTCTATTGGCCAAAAATGTAAGTGCATTGTATAGCTTTGTTGCAAAGTATCTAAAATTTATTTGGTCAACAGTTGTTCTAACGAAAGGGATAAATAGGAGATAATGCACTTTGGTCCTAGTATCTCGAGCAGTTTGAAAACTATCAAAAACAGTTCTGTGTTTGGCATAACGTTGCCTAATCCAAAACACAGATTCTCCTTAAGATTTTATCCGAACTGCCTGTGATCGGTAGGTTTAGTATAATGTTTGTAAATTAGTTTCTGAGCTTTAAAAATCGGATCAATGGCGGCAGCGTTAGCTCCTCCCCAGGCTATAATACCGTACTTGATTAAAGATTGACATGGTGCATAGTTAAGTGTTTTGAGTAAATTATTAAAGTTGCTTTATTAAGTCTTGCTCATTTTTTGTAAAAATATTAGTTTTTTTTACATTAACTCCACACAGAGGCCGGCAAAATAATTTCCCTCAGGGCCTAGGTATGTCATCTTTGAAGGTGCTATGTGGAGGGTCTTTTTGAGGAAAGGAAGGAGTGAATATGGGTCTTGAAGAGACCCATGTTGTAGGAGGGAAGAAACACAGAGGCCGGCAAATCGTTCCACAGTTTATCATAAACTTTGTAATAATCGTTCTTCACCCAACGTTTCATAAAAAAAAACTAATGTTTCACTTCGTCCTCACGCTGGAACCTGTTCAGATTCTTATAGTGTTCATAATTAGGGCAGATATTTATAAATACTTGTCCCATTTATATTTATTATTTCAAAAATCCCCTCGACGGGTTTTGGCCCTTCCTATTACTCTATTCCAATGAATTGATCAGTTCCCAAGGAACGGTTTTTCCGGGTGGCCTAATTTCCACTCACGTATAACATGTTCAGTGACCCTTTTGGCCTACATAGATAGAATTGTAGTCATATCCTGAGCAGTTCAAAGGCTCCACTGGTTTCAATACAAAACTGATCCTTTTTGCGTTGACTTGAAGAGATCTCGGATCTTACTGGAGTTTCCCGAGATTGAACATTTTAATGTTTTCTTTCTGTATTCGCAGATACATTGACTGTGAATTAATGGACTGTAATAAAAAAGATGTTATGGTTCGGATGAATAAAGAAAAATAAGTTATTAAAACTATAAAAATCCGAAAACCTCAATATCTTGGACATGTGATGCGACATCCAGAGAAGTACGAGATCTTGCATCTCATAAGGCAGGGGAGATTGCCGGAAGACGGGGCCCTGGAAGAAGAACCTCGTGGCTGAAAAACCTGAGACAGTGGTTTGGCCAGTCTACCGTAGAGCTGTTCCGGGCCGCAGTAAACAAAGTCCGCAAAGCCAACATGATATCCAACGTCCGTTGAACGGACAGGGCACAAAAAGAAGAAGAAGAATAAAAAAATGACACAACTCTGGGAATAGCTTGGTGAACAGTGGACATTTGGAAGGAATCTGACTTAGCTTAATTCTAACACAGCACATTATGGTGAGATTCGATTTTATGGCATCTAGGAATCACTGGGTTGATTGATGCACAAGTTTCCGTAAAATTCGATATAGGCCTCATTCTCATGGGAGCTTTTTGAACGTCCGTTAAAAAAGCGTTCAAATAGAACAAATGCATTTCCAAGTATATGTTCATACGTCAGCGCTTTTAAAACGCGACCCTTTTTTATCGAGTGTTGCATTTTGAGCGCTGGGCGTTAAAGGGAATAGATCATATGAAACTTCGTATTATTATTCACACGAGCGGTAAAACAGCGCCGGTGCGTCTATCTTCATTCATTAATCCTGTACATCCATCTAAAGTAATTAGGATTCTAGATAATTGTCGATATCGCCCCGCCAATTCAACTGCACCAAGTTCTAGGCCACACTCCGCACAAAGCTTTTTTTTACCACTTTCAACCCAAATATTTTTCCATATCCATCCAACACTGACCAATAACTGTTCAGAGCCCATTTGACCAATATAAGTTCACCAGAAGAATTTTACTTATCTCTAGATGATTGTTAAATTTACTACATAAGTTTTTAATAAATTTAAATTGTTTTGTAATTATTGTTGAAGTGTTATCGAGGCCCCACTTTCGTCAAATGTCGTAATAGACATTCGAAAATAACTAAACAATTTATCGGGGTATTGCCTCAATTCTTCGTACAGTGTCACAAACTGCCCTTTTGAGTATCTCAGTTCATTCAGAGGATGAACCAGAATGCCTTTTGTTTTCTTTTTCGTCTTCTAGCAACACTAATCGCTATTGCTATTAATTTTACAGAAACCATTTTCACGTCTTACTGAAGCGAGAAACGAAAAAAGAGTGATTTTTAAGCGTTCGTATGAACAATCATATCGAGAACGTTATAAAAGCGCCAACGTCGAGTTTTAACGCGGCGTTTTTTAAAGTCTCGTGCGAATTACGCCAACTCACCATCGGGGGTGATAATTGCACTTCAAAAGACACCAATCAAACACACTGAGAGACCACTAGATTGGTGATCATTGCACAGAGGGTTCTTTAACACAGTCGAAATCAAAGAACTAAGAGATCAATAAGAAGATGATCGTTGCACTGGATACTTCAATAGACTTGAATTTAGTTTTTTCAATAGACTTGAATTTAGTTTTTTCAATAGACTTGATTAGTTCATCTGAGTTATTGTTTCAAATGTCACATTTGGATAATATTGGCACATATTGTCAGATTGGAGAGGTATAGAAAGTAGGTTGGAAGGTAGAAGTACATAGATGTACACAGGGCTGGGCAAAATACATGCTTTGCTGTAATTAAAATACAAATTACAAAATACTTTTTCATATGTATTTAAAATACGAAATACAAAATACTTTCAAGTCATGTAATTGAAATACAAAATACTAAATACAGTATTTTAACCATTTTTTATTTCAAATACAAAATACAAATTACAAAATACAAAATACATTTGGTTTCAGTAGAACCTTTGGTTGCAATAAATTATCGTAAGTGCCCTTATCTAAGGGTGCGTTTCCATAGAAGCAAAGTAGAGCAGAGTGAAACAGAGACGTGCAAAAATTGACCAATCATTTTGCTCAAAAGACACATCTCATCTCCGCTCCACTTGTAAAGTTTTTTAGTATAGGACCCAGGTGTTAGATAAAAATAATAATTATTATAATACCACGACATTTGTTTAGCGCGGTTTTGTGTTATTTCACTTCAAGTGCGCTCTACTGTAATTAACTTAAAAATAATCTAGTATTCAGTCAAAATATTCCTATAGCGCTTGATCCTAATACTACGACACAAAAATGTACAATACAAAGCAATGACAAGTATAATATAATATGATAAAAATATGACAGAAAATGTACAATAATAGTGCTATTATAGCACAGGACGTGTTGCTAACTATAAATATTAACATACATAATATATTGCTCTGGATTCTTGCGTTTTTAGTTTACGCATTATCAGTCAGTTTATTTTTCATTACCATTATTAAGGTCGCTAAATGTATTTGAAAATGTATTTTGAAGCCATAAGTATTTGAAATACAAATTACAAAATACCTCAGCATCAGGTAATTGAAATACCAAATACAAAATACATTTTTAGGAAGTAATTGAAATACAAATACAAAATACGTATTTGTATTTCAAATACGTATTTCAATTACAAGTAATTCAAATACTGCCCAGCCCTGGATGTACATAGTTGTGTAATATTCTATTTAATCACATCATTTGAATTCGCCTATTTATTTTTCAGTTGGGGTTGAAGAAACCAAAATTGCGGGGTAACCATTGCACTCTAATCCACTCTGGCCCTAAGCCAAATGACGCCTGAAGAAGTTGTTTTGTCGCATTAAGGTTTTCTTTTGTTTGAAATTCGTTCGCTATTTCTATCTAGTATGGCCTCCTTCTAGATCTTCTTGTGTTTGAGTTGCTTTAAATATTCTAAGTGGTTGACTTAGCAGGGGTGCCGGGTTCACGGGGAGAGATTTGTCCAGGTTTTGGCAGCGGATGCGTCGGCTCACCTAACTACTGGGTGATGGCGGTTGTTCCGAAACAGCTCGGCGTTAATATAAAAAAAAATATATATTGTGGTTTAAACAAAAAAAAATATATACACGTATCTATGACTCCAGATACTAATATCTACAGCCTGTATGTTTGACGAATATCTACAGCTCATATGTTGAACTAATATCTACGAACTAGTGTTGATTAATATCTACAGAGCGTAGGTTGAACTAATATCTACAGAGCGTAGGTTGGACTTATCAGCTAAATGTGTCCAATAGTCCGATATTAGGGATTTTTACGTACATACTTACATAAATTCAGTTTTTTAAACTGCATACGCAATATTACGTTATTCCAATATGCTATACATAATTGCAAATCCAACCTCTGCCAGTGCTGTAGATATTCGTCAACACTTTGGTTTACATAGATATTAGTCAACAGTTTGAGCTGTAGATATTCGTCAACACTTTGATTCTCATAGATATTAGTTCGATTTTTTCAGTTTTTGGAATTCCTGTAGATATTAGTAGACGCCTCCGTATCTATATGTACATGAATTGCGAAATTGCGCTGTACAATTCTTTCAATGTCCATACATACACAATTAACTCTAATTTATCAGTTTACTAGCTGAAGTCCCCGGCGATGCACGGGCTTTACACAGAGTTTTCGAAATCAAATGTAGACAGTGACCTTCCTTTGCATGCAAATCAAATCCACACCGAACGCTTGCCAGCTCGCTCGTCCACCATATACAGACATTCTCATTTATATATAATATATTTCAACCAATTTACACAAAACCTTGGAAAATTATATACCTAAACCTTCCTCATGAATAACCTCTACCTATTGGTGAAAACCGCATGAAAATCCGTTCAGTAGTTTATAGTTTATCGCGAACATACAAAAGACAAACGCGCGGAGGACTTTAATTAATAATATGCAGAGATGTTCAAATACCCTCTACCTCATAGACCTCATCTCATTATAGACCTTATTCGTCAGTTTGTGTTTAGAGGTTTTCTGTTTTGATGACCCAAGCCTCCACATCCTCACGAAATATCTAGCAAAACTTCATGTTGGTATCCAAAATTATATATTACTAGCTTTTTCCCGCGGCGTTGCTCGCATGGTATAAGGAGGGGTTCCCATTCCGCCTCCTCCATCCCCCAAAAGATTTTTTAAAGTCCTTCAGTATTTTTTGAGCAAAAGAGTAATCCATACCTACTTTCACCTTTATAATATTAATAGGATATTGCTCACTAAATTCTGTTCTTATAAATTCCACGACAACTCAGAATCATGCAATTTCAACACCTCTTTGAATGAAATAAAAATGAAAAGTCCATAACCTAACCTAACGGTCCTAACGTAACCTATTTAATTAAATTCTTATGTATTTTTATCTGAGGAGGTGTTGAAGTTGCGTGTTTCGGAGTCCGGTCACCATTCTTGAAATCTATGTAAAAGCCCAGCTGGACGTAAAACCAAATAAAATAACATGAAATATTGCGAGACATTTCTTTGACATTATTTCATTAAAATGGGGTAACCGACTTCACAACATTATTAACTGTTTTGTTTCGTGAAGAAGAAAAAGATTTTGCGTAACTTATTTTGCTTCGTTTTCCGTTTACTTTCTCTACTAAGTCTAGATATAAAACGATGTTTGTAATATCTCGGTTTTAGTTCTTGGAAAATCTGTTTATATATAAATAGTTAGCTAGCTTTGGGATTATTGATCAAACTGCTGGGAGCTAAGCAATGTTTGTCTGCAAATATTACTAGAATCTAACTAGAATCAAATCTACTAGAATCATATTATTATAACAAACTCGAGTGAAGCTATATTTATTTTGTTATTTTTTCCATTGCGAAACGATCCATATTTTATCCGAATTTATATTTTTATTGCGTGCGAAAGGAAAAATAAAAGTATATTCTAAAAGCTGTAGACTTTTGGGATAGGCGTACTTAGTAATTAGTGGCCTCGAAAGGACATATTAATCTTACTTTTATTAATTAATTAAGGTAACTACCTTGTATGCAGTGGCGTGCACAGAGTTTTTGATCTATAAGTAACATATGGTTACTTCTTCAAGGCTCTCGCAAGGACTCTAATTTTTTAATATATTTTTTTTTTAAATTATCTACATTTAATTTTGAACAAATCTAGACCTCCAGTGTCGCCGACTAGAAGATCCTGTAAAAACCAAGAAGATCCTAGAAAAGCCAAGAAGAGACAAGAACAGTCAAGGAAGGGCGAGAAGATCTGGGAAGAGCCAAGAAGAGCCGAGAAGAGACGATAAGATTCCAGAAGAGACAAGAAGAAATATGAAGATACAAGAAAAGCCATGAATAGCCATGAAGAACTGAGAAGAGACGAGAAGAGAAGGAAAGAATCGAGAAGAGGCAAGGTTGGGCGAGAAGATCCAAGAAGAAGCAAGCAGAGCCAAGAAGATCCAAGAAGAGCCGAGAAGAGGCAATAAGAAGGAAGACAAAAACGAAAACGAAATAATAACGCTCAATCCATTCCTTTATTCCTGCCCATCCTAATTTCCAATATTGGCTTATTAGGTTGCCATGTATACCGGTCGATTAAACTCCAACCTCCTTCCTATCCTCAGAGCACGTGTTCCTAGTCCTAACAAATCAGTGCCCCCTGGTGTACCGGTCTCACCGGGACAGCAGTGCTCCTGGCTGGGGTGGTACAATCGTATCGTATCGTATCGTAGGTTGGGCAGTAGGAAAACCGCCGTATTGATTAAAATAAATAAAAATAAAAACTTACCACGGACAACTCCCTTGGTACACGTTTTCGCTAAGTGTGCTTGTTACTGGCTAACCACTTATACTCATCATAATATTTCATATTGAATCGACGCATGACTGATGGAGTTTTCATTTGACTTAAGTTGTCTAATTTAGGCGTACGTCCCCTACGCAAATTATTTGTCTTTTTTCGATAAAAGATAACCGAGAAAACACGTTTCTTAAATTACTTAAACACACAATATTTTCTTCACTACAACAAGTTTCACAGGTTAAAATTTCCATATTTTATCAGATAATTCACAATTAAAGTACGACAAACATTTTTGAACAGACAATTCACATTTATGAAAGACAACTATTTGATAAAAAGAGATAACAACAGATGTCACTGTCGTCACTGATTGCCCTTTGCTAATTTTGTTCCAGAAAGCACTGCCTAATACTAACAAAAAAAACCTCAAAGAAGCAAATTCAAAACGTCAGTTCTACTCTATGCTCTGTGCATTTCGTAAACATTGATACGTATTATATCTTGTATGAAGTTAGCTCTAGGCAGAAATAATTCCTGCTTAGGCCGCATTTTGGCGAGGCAGTCGGAGGGCGCGCGTGTAGTTTCTAGTTAAAGTTTATACCATGTTTGTAGTATGCCGTTTGATGTGGCGCTTGAGTAGTTTCGGTTGCTCAGCTTCTTCGAGCTTATTTTTGAAAGTGTGTATTTATTTTTAGCAATGATTTAATAAATTATAATATTATTTACATGCTTATGTTTTACAAATACGGTAGGGTAGGCAGTGCTTATGTGCCTGTATGGAATGCACGCCCCTGCTTGTATGCAATGTTACGATTTAGTATTTGAAAAAAAGGTAATTTTTCGGGATTAGTGTCCATGGTTATTACGAATAATTTTTAGAAAAAAAAACTGGGATACATGGGATACATGATAAGGAGCGTAATTATGAAACAGATTTAATAATATAATATAAACGAACCTCTAATCAGGCACTGAAATGCAGACAAACCATTCAAATCCTGGGATGTTTTTTAAAATAAAGATAATATACACAAGCCCGCTACACAAACCCTGCTTTGCCAGACAAACCATTCAAAACCTAGGATGTTTTTTAAATAAAGATAATATACACAAGCCCGCTACACAAACCCTGCTTTGCCGAACAAACCATTCAAAACCTGGGATGTTTTTTAAAATTATGAATACGTGCAGCTTTCGTAGTTTAACCTCAAAGTTCCGTATTATTCGTGAGGTGGAATGCAAATTGCGCGCCTTTTCATGTATCCCACGAAGTCGGCTACAGTCGTATTTAGCTCTTCGCTAATATTATCAGGGATACCAACATAACAGTGACGGAATGGCCGCCGGATTGTCGCCGAATCGGTTCGCGAAGTGAAATTTAATTTTACGCAATTGAAAATTAAAATGAACCATTTTCCGCCGGCCGTGATGCAAAAAGTTTCCTTTTATAGTGATTAAGGCGAATCTAATCCTTCCTTCCTCTCCTCAAAGAGACCCTGCGCACACAGCATCCCAGATGACATAGGCCCTGAGGGAAATAATTTTCCTCAGGGCCTCCTGTGTGGAGTTAATGAAAAAAAAATCTGAAGTTTTTTTCTAAAAATTATTCGTAATAACCATGGACACTAATCCCGAAAATTTACCGAAAAAAACGACATAAGATTGAGTTTACTCAGTTTTGTGTTGATATTATTAAATTCATTCCGTTAATCCGATTAATTCCGTTTTGTGTTGACGTTATTAAATTCATTTATTTGAATTTAAATTTTGTTTTCCTGAATGAATGGAAGAACGAAAGCAAATATTGGAATTAGGAATTAACTCGCTTCCCGACATCCGATTAAGGCGAATCTAATCCTTCCTTCCTCTCCTCAAAGAGACCCTGCGCACACAGCATCCCAGATGACATAGGCCCTGAGGGAAATAATTTTCCTCAGGGCCTCCTGTGTGGAGTTAATGAAAAAAAAATCTGAAGTTTTTTTCTAAAAATTATTCGTAATAACCATGGACACTAATCCCGAAAATTTACCGAAAAAAACGACATAAGATTGAGTTTACTCAGTTTTGTGTTGATATTATTAAATTCATTCCGTTAATCCGATTAATTCCGTTTTGTGTTGACGTTATTAAATTCATTTATTTGAATTTAAATTTTGTTTTCCTGAATGAATGGAAGAACGAAAGCAAATATTGGAATTAGGAATTAACTCGCTTCCCGACATCCGATCGAGCTAAAACTTGGCAGATTGGCTTATTCTCGATGGCGATGCATTCTATCAACTTTCGATGGCATTCACGCATACCCACGCATTTCTCTGAAATTGGCTACTAGCTGGCCCAACAAAGATGACGCTACTAGGTCGTGCCGTTTGATGCGAAGAACTCGAAAGAAACCGAACAAAAGAAATCGAAACTGTTTTCCTGCAAAAATAAACGGATGCTTTATAGATTATAGTCGAAATTGGATTTGGTTGATTTTTTTTAAATATCCTCTGCCACATGTGAATAATTTTTGGTATCAAGAAAAATACTTCCCGTTTTCTGCATATCATTTGTATCGAATGAAAAAAGCGGATCGTTTTCACATATTTATCAATTTGGGAGGCGGATATGGGTACCGCCGCCTCGGGAACCATTTATTGAATAACCAATACCTCTGCTATAGCTATAGGTTGCCCCAAGTGGTTTGCTACTTTTGGTGACTTAGCAGAGGTGTCCGGGTTCATAAGTTCAGAGTTTGTCCAGGCATTGGTGGACGATGCTTCTGCCCATTTTCTGTGTGGCGGGCCGGATCGAGAGAAACTTTTTACTTCTCCAGCTGGACTCTATCGACCCATTCCTTTACACCGCAGTTGGAGGGATGGATTCATCACTCCTGAGCTCGCTGAACCCCAGATTTTTACCCACCCCTCATACCTTTTTCCTTCCCAGAACTTTCTCTCAACTCTTTCCTTAAAAAGACCCTCCACACAGCATCCTCAAAGATGACATAGGCCCCGAGGGAAATTGTTGTCCTCGGGCCCTCCCGAGTGGAGCTTAATGTAAAATAAATTTTACTTGTACCGTTCCTTTTTGCCTTTGTTTAATGGGTCAACATAATTTTAATGCCATTACATAGAGTTGCCAGTTACTACAGTTAAATAAGCGTGAATACATTATGGAAGATATTAAAACTTTAAGCCCCAGAACATCACTAGAAATTCGCAATACGAAAACTTCTAAAAGCTTATATTCATAAATCTTCCCTTAGCATTCCTTTGTTCCCCATTAGATAATAAGGCTTTGCTCACTCAGAATTCAAACAAAGGCTGCTATATCCAGTGACAAAACCTCCAAACACAATATTCGTATACTTTATTATATCAGAAAATTAATAGCCCAAATTAGTAAACAAAATTTGGCAGAGCTTGGGTACTTTCGTAAAGCTGTTGGCATCTTACGACAATGAAGTTAAGATTAGTACATCAGTTTGGATATTATTAACTTTTATTTGCATACATTTAGAAGAAATAGGAACTTTGCTTAATTTGTTGGCAATTTTTATTTCTGTACTAGCGAGTACCCGGTATGCGTTGCTAAGCCACTCAAAGAAAGTGTGTGTCCTTTCCCATGTTTCCCCGTTCCCTGCTCCGTTCCCCTCCCGCGTTCTCTTCCCCTCCTTCGTTCCCCTTCCACCTTTTCCACCTCCCCCACCCGTTTGACCCCCTCCCGCCAACCTACCCCCCTTCCTTCTTTCCCCTTCCCCCTCCCGGATTCCCCTTCTCCCACCAACCCCTCCCTTCTAAACTAGCTAAACTATATGAAATACACACATTTTTCAAACCACTCGCGCCTCAACTTAAGTATTTTTTTATACAAATTTCATAATGCCAGAGCTCACGGGCTTTGCGAGCATGCGCACAACAAATTACTAACAGCAATCGGATGAATGGTATAGGAAATAATTTCATGACCTCAGAGCTCACCATTATACATAGAAATCTTCACGGGCATGCGCACAACAAATCATCAAAGTTTTATAACAATCGGTTTAATGGTTTAGGAACGCATAAGGGACAAACAAAGAAACATTCATTTTTAAAAATGAAGATAATATCATATTATCTCAAAACTAGCATTTTTATTATTATAAATATATTTGAATGCATTACCACAAAGTATCGGAAATATAAATAACAACTTTTAAATTTCACGTTAAAAACACACTGAATATATTTACTGAATACTATAAGCGGGAAGGGGAAGGAGATGGGGAAGGGGAAGGAGGGGGTCACCAAACACAACTAAAGCCATTTAAAGCAACGTTTCAATTCTGAATGGTGGTCTTACACCAGGACGATACTGAGAGTACCTATCTTCCACTATGTAACGTGCTGCAAATATACCATGTACTTTTTATAATTAATTAATTGTGAAATACCGCAAATTAATCAAATGAAATTTATTTGCGCACGCCGCCGGGTTCGAACCCTCGACTTCCGGATTGTGAGTCCGAGAGTCTTGCCCCTCGACCACGGAGGCATTAGTTACAACATTAAAATTCAAGAACCTAAAATGGTTTTGCATCAATAATTCTTTACAAGTCAAAGGTAATTTGCACATCACTCCAGGGTACCTAATATTTCAGTTTCCCATTATAAATTTGCCGTCTGCCGACGCAAGCGTTATATGTTATATGTTATATGGAAAGATGAACCATTTTATAACTACGAAAATACGTTAGTATTTAAAATGTTTTTTCATTAATTTTGGATTAACTCTCACGGAAAATTTAGAGTTGGATTTATGAACAAAGCTTTCACGGATTTTTATTTCGTATAACAGATTACATCCATTTACTATGTACGAGTACATGAGCAGTAACAAAAATATAACTATAAAGTAATGTGATATTTCAACAGAAAAGAAGAAGATGGAGAGATACGAAATTACGAATGTTAGAGGAGAGCGCTAACATTTACAGCGACAAAATCGATGCGAAAATTGCGAAAATGTTTAATAAAACACAAATAGAGCAAAAATCTCGCTGGCATTATCTTAAACAGCATTTAAAGAAACACTGTGAATTTTTTCATACATATAACTTGTAAAATAACTGAAACAAACGTGTTTATAATAATTTTTGGAGCATACTTTGCGATTTTTTGCTATTGAGGGAATTTTATATAATTTGCATTTCGGCGCGGGCAAAGTCTAGATATTGTCTTCAAGAATAACATATATTTTTTTAAGAGCTTTAAAACTTACCGTGTTTAAGGGAAATGTGTAATAAATCGGTAGAAATCGGGTTGCGGGCCCTTAAGAATGAAGATGCATTATTACCGGACAACTCTAACTCGAGTACACATTTTTAATTCGTATTTTATCGAAATGCTGACTGGTTTTAGGGGGCATACATTAATTACGTGAACAGTTTTTCTTCCAATCTTGACCCCTCCCCCCCCTTGGTGAGATAAATTTGGGTCACTTCGTATGTTCTTTTTAAGTAACATGTGATTTTGCTGGATTTTGCTGCCCCCCGTATATGATAATAAAATAATATGATTTTTCAAAGGGGTGTTGAAATGCCGCTTTGTTGAATTGTCGTGGAACCTATTCTTTTCATGGCTCTTGTAGCCTTTAAGGTTTTTGTTGAAAATATCAAGATAGGTGTTGTTAATTTAGCAGCATGTTACCCATGTCGTGCTGTGCTGAGCCAATATGTATGTTCTGCCATGTGGTTTGCATAGCATATCGTGGTGCCGCCTCTTGCAATAGTCAATCTGTTAAATTATGCAAAATTGTATATAATGCGGTGACCGGAACACTCAGAATAAAATCAACTTGGAACCCCCTTTAAAAAGTCATTATAAGGGTGGGTTTCTTCATTTACCGAGAATGCTGAATGCAATGCTAATTGTAAAAGTAAACGATCGAAATTTAAAAATTTCTATGCATTTGACCGTTTACTTTTACAATTAGCATTCTCGGTAAATGAAGAAATTCACCATTAGTGTTAAAAAATATTGTTTAAATAGAGGTTACGTTAAGTAGGATTTTAAAATAATTTTTTTTATAGCTTTAAATGACTTTTCAAAGAGGTGTTTAGTTGACTTGATTCTGAGTTGGCATAGAACCGTCATTGCAAGTGGGGACTCCTCCAAGAAGGACTAACGTAAAGGACCAGTGGAGGTTATCCACCCGCCCTGGTATAAGTAACAGATGGTTACTCCTTCAAGGCTCTCGCAAGATTCTAATTTTTTTTTAAACGAAGCTACATTTATTTATTTTGAACGAATCTAGACCTCCAGTGTCCTTGCATACGTTGTTAGTAAGCAGTATGCAAGTGCTTAACAGAAAAAAAAACAAAATGCAAAAAAAATAGGTTAGTAAGACAAAGATAAATTAAACAGGGCAAAAGAAAAACTCATTCATGAGACTCCATGAGGCGGCATTGCATCTGTAAAAACCTGCAAGCACCTGCATAAAATAGAGAACATAAGTAATACAATAAATCTCAAATCAATTGGCAAGTACCAACAAAAAATATAAATGGCTTTCGGTCTGACCATAAACTACACTTAGCTTCCGTGTCCCTTAGCCAACCACTCAGTGAAGCGTTAAAGAATGTTTACTGAAAATTTGGGGTAAAATACCCGAAGACTAAAAGAAAATTCAGCGTTGGGTAGTCAGAGGCAGGACAAAGGACAGTCAAGGTCGTCTGATCAAACCTCAAACGTAAAGGACCATGAATTTACTTATCAGTGTCGCTCTGGTGGTAGACCACCATTCAGAAAAGTTTCTCGAATCATGTTTAGTGACCAAATCTGAATAGCCAGGTACATCCTAAACTTCCTCTTCCCCAAAATCTTCCTTTCAACCCTTGACTGTGCAGAAACGGACAATCTGTTTGATAGACTCCTACATCTTAACAAACAGATTGCAAGATTTAGAGCACAAACGCCAGGTGGGAATGCTGTCCTTGTTCTAGCGGTATTTCAATGGAAGATGCTCCGAGGAACTGGTATCATTGATCCCTTCGGCACTGATGCACAATCGGGAAATACGCCGAACGCGCGTACAACATTTGTACAAGGTTTTTATTACATCGGATCGAACGGTTTGTTTCTACGACTTGTTTTTGAGTTGAACAGCTCGGCTGTGGAACGATTTTCCGTCCTCTGTGTTTCCTCCCTCCTATAAAATAGGCCTCTTCAAGAGACCTCATCCCCACCACGCCCCAAAGATGACATAGACCTTGAGGGAACTTATTTTTCTTTTTTATTTTTATTTTTAATGTTAAAAAAACTGCAATTAATTAGAGTATGTTTTAAGGTTGAAAAGAGGTGTTCCCGTTGACTTTTAGCGACGGATATATTTTTTTAAAATAATTAAATTGTTAACCTTAATTTTCTTCTATTCCAGGGCCGCCCTGCCAGTACGCACACGGCTTCTGTCCCGCTCTCGCGCCCCCACGCCCGAGGTGCGGCCGCGAGCCCCAGCCCCTCCGGCGACCGGGCCCCCCGCGCCCCCGGACGATGGGGCCCTGCGCCTGGAGCGTGCCGCACACGGCTGCATGCAGCAGGACATAGTGGCCATCAAGGCTATGCTGAACAAGCTGAAGAAGGTGCTCCAAGAGGTACAGTTTACACGAATAAAAAAAATAATATTTTGAATGGTTGTTCATTTTTTTACACTTACATACATACCTACTTACATTATCTGAATTCCTAAAGTGTTCCAAGAAAGTTATAGGCGGCATGATAATTATTTATTGCAGTTATTTTTAAGCTTTTTCAATATTGTGATTGGATATTTTTTTGATAATTTTAATTCTTGTAAGAACATGAATACTTTTCGGTTGTTAATCAATGGTCATACGCAATCTCTGAGAGAACTACATATACCTCAAGAAAAAATTGTGAGGCGGGCAAGGGTACCGCCGCCCTAACCAACACCTCTGCCGTAGGTCACTCCAAGTGATTCGCTACGTTCGGTGACTTAGCAGGGGTGCCCAGGTTCATGGGGTGAGGTTTCCGAGGTGAGGAAGTCTTGGTCTTGGCCACCTACTGCGTGGCGGGCCGGATCGGGAGGTACTGGGTTCAGGGAGACCTAACCTAGACCTCTGTAGCCGGACTCTCTTGACCTTGCATCGTAGTGGGAGGGATGGATTCATGTGTCCATCACTCCTGGACATACTGATCCCCAGATTAATATCCACCCCTCATACCTTTATCGTTCCCAGAACTTACTTTCCTTTCTTTCCCCAAAAAGGTCCTTCACACAACATCCTCAAAGATGACACAAGTCCTGAGGGAAATTATTTTCCTCAGGGCCTCACGTGTGGAGTTAAGATGAATATACATGTGAAATCCTATTTAGATACTATTTTGATTAATCTTTACGACGAATCGGCTTACAGTATGAACATCAAAAAATATGCTACGGATAAATCGAAGCTTTTACTAGCTTTTCTATGTATTGGAATTACAATAAAATTATTATTTACGTAACAAAAAATATAAACGTAAACCACAAAAAAAATGTTTTTTCATGACTTAACTATGAAGTAATACAAGAAACAATTTTTTAAAAATACCCCTTTATGGCTAAGACTATTTTTGAGGTTTTCCATGTTCGAACTTTTTTCGTTCTTATAAAATTATGCACAAAATAAATAAAAACCACTTTTTCGCTTACTTGCCTCGTGCAAAAAGACGCTCGATTTTAAAATTTTGCAGGCATGAGATTCGAAATATTTCTAGCGTTTATATTCCTCTTAATGCAAAAAAATGTCTATTAATCGTGCAATATAATTATATTCTTAAACTTCAGTTGAAAATACAACAACAACAACAACAACAACAACGAAAACTTTTCTTTTGTGATTAACACCTAGTCTGTGTTTGTGATTTTAACAAGAAAGTACAAAAAATACTGTGTGTACTGTATATTGTGTTTATTGATACAAAAGTATTATAAAAGCAATCAACACATATTTATTATCATTTTATTAGTTTTTCACTAAATTATTAATATTTTAACTAATACTTTTATCATTGCTACATTTTTCACTTCACTTATTTTGCTTTCACTTATCATGTTTTATTTTTTATTTGTTTTTGTTTTTATTTCATGTTATTGATTTGTTTGCCGTTAACAACCACAGCCAGATGAGGGACATAATATGATGAGGGTGAGACATTCGCATTATCATTTTATTTTATTTTAAATAACATTATCTACCTACCAAGGTACTTTGCATTGCATGCCTACAAATCATTTCAAAATTCACCAACAACAAAAAATTTGCTTCTTATGTAGTTTTAAAACAAATTTAGATTTATAATTTTTATTGAAAACGAGAAAAATTGATGTACACAAAGTAATTGGGGTTTACAAAAAAAATTATCTTACATATTTCTGATCGTAAAAATTTAAAGAACAATTTCAACTCAGATTCGCGTGATAATTAATGTTAATAAGTAAACAAATAAATACTTGCAATATGTAAAAAAACTCGGCTAACTTATCTGTATGTATACAGCCACTATTCGTAGGTTCAAGTACCCAATAGAAAACTCAAACTTTATAAATAAATAAATAGTGTTTACTTAATCGAAAGTGTACGTTATG
Source organism: Limnephilus marmoratus (assembly GCA_917880885.1). NCBI lineage: Eukaryota > Metazoa > Arthropoda > Insecta > Trichoptera > Limnephilidae > Limnephilus > Limnephilus marmoratus. Next base: position 49,688,360 of record OU862914.1, on the reverse strand, counting down.
GTGTGGATAATCTATGAGGAGGATGGTGAAATTCCCCTTATCGGACTGCCTAACAGCCACTTTTCATTTTCAAAATCATAATTTTCAACTCTGAATGTTGGTGATAACTGATAACCCAAACATGAGTTAAACCGCCGAAAATATGACGGGTGTGAGTCACATGTGAAGCCCGGTGTAAAATTGCATTTTTAAATTAGTTATGTCTATACATTTAGATTGAATATTGGTTTTCCATTTCAGACCGAAACTCTCAACCCGTTAGACATTCAGCGTGACCAGTCATGGTACTCGCTGAAGAACGGGCCGTCCCTCCATCTGCTGGGAGAGCTGGGCGAGGCGTCTCCTCCTCCACCGCCACCGGAGCCACACGAGGAGGTTGCCGATCTACGGAGACAGCTCGTCTTCCTGCAGGTAACATACACAGATACAATGAAACTCGCAACTTGTTGGAATTAAGCGTAAACAGTCAAAAATAAACCAAACCATAACTCGGTTTTATCTGGACTATCACTTAAGAAACCCAAGAGTCAAATCTATACGTCTTGCAATATTTGATTAACGACTGTTTCTTTTTTCTTTTCCAGAGCCAACTTGAAGAAAGGGAAAGAATGGTGAAACTTCTTCAGCAGCAGATGAGCAAAATATCCCAGGATAACTCCCCCAATGGAGACCACAGCCGCTGCAACGGCCTCCCCAGTGACGACATGTGCAACGTGGCGACACAGACAGAAAGGGTAACTTGAAACATACTAAAAATTATGTACCCTCCTTAAAATACTTGATTTTTATAATATTTCATCTTTACTGAGGCCATAGGCACATTATGCTATTCAACTATTGTATCTTCAATGTTTCATCTGATTCCTTCGACAATACCCTAATCCCTAATAAAGTTCACTTGGGTTGTCGTTGGGTATTTATCAATCTCTTGAGGATGATTTTAATTCTTCTTAATTGTGGAATTGTACTTAACATTAAAATGAACAACTTTGTCTTCAACTACGGGCAATTCCAGTTCTACATAAAGATAAGGAATTATCCTTAACCTTAAAATGAACAACATTGTATCGTCAAGTAGGGGCAATTGTGGTTCTACATAAAGATAAGGAAATTGTCCTTAACCTTAAAATGAACAACTTTATTGTCAAGTAGGGCAATTCCGGTTCTACATAAAGATAAGGAATTATCCTTAACCTTAAAATGAACAACGTTGAATCGTCAAGTAGGGGCAATTCCAGTTCTACATAAAGATAAGGAATTATCCTTAACCTTAAAATGAACAACATTGTATCGTCAAGTAGGGGCAATTGTGGTTCTACATAAAGATAAGGAATTGTCCTTAACCTTAAAATGAATGACTCCAGTTAATTTTCGTTATCTGTGATTCCAGTCCCTCAGGTGACAGCCAATAAGTTGTCAACTATAAGGTTAAGGAAAATTCCTTATTCATAAGTAGAGCCGGAATCGCCCCGCTGGTTTCTACAATGTAAAGTCTGAGTCTCCTTGCCACTAAAGCAAGACATTAGAAATTATTGAGACTATAGATGAATTGGTGAATTTATGGGAAATATTGTAACTATTTGACTGCTTATTTTTAGCTTAGTATTGATGACTATGTGATTAGTGATTGGTGATGTATTGACACACCAACCCTTTGGAATAACAAGGTTCTATCTGTTGAGGTTACGTCTTGCAATAATGGGATCTACAGTAAGCTACTTTGGAATTCATTATCGCATGATGTTGCTGCAACAGATGGAACCTTGTTATTCTGAAGGATCGACACGGGTCCATTGAGGATAACCCTGTGTTATAGTGGATGAGAGTTTCAATTTATATTTGTTAGTTTATTTATATTCCAATTTATATTTTTCAGTTGCGGCCTCTTTCGCAAGGACAGAATTTACTTCAGAGCCTCTCTTCCGACACCCACACTGGAGGACTAGTCAGGTGTGTAGACTATTTGTTCAAAACATCACCCTGTCTTATATAAAGCTAACCCCATTTAATTACAGATTTTAACACTATCAGATAATACTGTTCGCCATTGAGTAAAGCATAGTTCTCATTCATTTTAGGTTTTTGGGACGAGCTTATCATTTCATTCACGACTCTATCTCTCATCATATACCACACTTTGCCCGTATTCCTTTACCGCATTGCAGTTTTACCTTTGCGCCCAACTCTCTCACTTACCGAAGCCATCTTTTCACCTTCGACTATCACCTTCCCCTGATCAACAAAACAGTCGTCTTGAGAATCGTCGGACCCAGAAATAATGCGATTCAACGCATTATTCAAAAGGGAAGCGAGCTTATCAATCAATTGAATAATTTCATATCATCAACATTTAACTCATTTTCAATCACGAATCTGCTTCCCCTAAACGTACGAAATCTGATCCCTAGTTTGCTGTTTTGATTTATTTCATCATTCATTATTATTAAACATACGCTTATAACTTGAAACTTTGTTCAAAGCAGCTTTTCATTATTAAAATCTTCATCTTTTAACCTTTTAAATGCTGGTGATGGCTCAAATATGAGTCAAACCTTTGTAAACACAGCAGGCGTGACTCATATGTGAGACGCCCGATGTAAATTGCGTTTTGATGTATTTGAGCACATTTAATACGAGTCGCACACATTGTTTAATGAAACTCCTGTAATATTCTGCACGCTGCATTGACGCCCAAAACAAATATAATTGGATTTGACAAAATAATACACGTTGGGGACATGAAATGAGCAGTTTTCACCTCGGGGACGACTCGGCTAGAGGAATTCGAGTGCAAAGTTCAATGAATCAGGTACAATGGCTCGATTGCTTGCTCGCTGTCTGCCTTCTGTGTTCCGTGAACCTCCTGTGCTTATTGCATCTGTTTTACCACTCCTCAAATCTGTTCAACGACAGGGACTCTTGCTACAAGGGTTGTGATGAGAACTAACCCATAACCCTCCACCTCTCAAACTAATTATTACAACACCTGCGTGTGCCTTTTAATTTGTCTTTGTTAAAGTCTTCTAACAATTGATTATATCGACCTTCTTCGTTAATTTTCAATTTTTCTGACATTTTTTGTCATTTTAAATTGTTATTATGTACATATTGTTACGAAAACCGAAAAGAAGTTTCATAAATGTTTTTTACTCGGTTCAATCCAGCAACCAGCTTTGCTTTTACGCTTATTTATTAAACTATTAACCAATAGAAAAGATATTAATATTATAATCGCCAATAATTATGAAATTTGTTAGTGTAATAATAATAATTCGTTGTTTCGTCAGCAATATCTATTAAGTGACAAGTTCAATTTTAACATAACATAACATGGAAATTTGTCACATAAAAGATATTCCTGGTTTATTATTTTATCTGGACAAACTTGGTATGAATAAATTTATGTGAAACCATCTATCTGGTGCCTTCTGTAATGCGTGTGATATATCCAGAAAAGATGAAATCTTAAATATTTATTTCTAAAGTTCATGTTTTAAATGTCAGTAGTAGCTACATACGCTTAAAGATCTTGTCCTCAAAGGAGTTTAATGTTAGTAAAATGTTTTAAACCAAATACCTACATATTATGTATATATAATTCAAACAGGGATCATCATAAATTATGACCAAGAGTATAAGAATGTATTAAGTGTAACTTAATTGAATAGGTTTATTGTGCGTATTTAATACAATTTCTGATAGTTTTAAATTCTTAAAAATAATGCTCATTTTACTAACTGGAAAATGTTGTGATTTTTAATTAAACATAATTAGCAACATAATCGCATTCGTTAATAAAGTACTCTAGTTAAATATTTCGCAAAGTATTGAAGCTTTTGCATGTTGTGTGGTTTTCATTTCAAAGTACTTAATTACATATATTGTGTTTTAAATAACACCCTTTTATCCATCAATTAACAATATCACCAGTACTTAAAAAAATAATAGTTAATGTACCTGTGTTAGTTGAGAATTGTGACAAATATCAGGTCACAAACCGTGTTTCGTTATTTTTTTAATTTTTAGGTGAGGATAGGTATATTTCTAAAACCTTGTAGTAGTATCATTTACGCCATTTTTTGTTTGTTTTTACTTGTGTTCAAAATTGCCTACTAGTAGCATCATTTTATAAAATTAAATTTTAATTGCAATGCAAACAAATATAAAAATTATTAATTTTACATATATTTTGCGCATTTGAAAAAATGCCCATCCATACTCGATTAATAACTTCCCTGTAAGGAATGCAATTTTTTTTAACAATACACAATTGTTTTAATTTTTAGGTGTTTAATTGACATGTGTTTTAACAAGTGTAATAGATTCAGTAATGTCTAAACATAGAACAATTAATTTAATACTTTATCATAATATATGAAGATGGTAATGTCGCCAGCTCAAAAAAATCTTCCTTTTTTATTTCTTCAAAACATGTTTTAAATTTTTTTAAACTATAATTTTATAATTACTGTTAGAATTCTTAACTTGAAATGTTTGAAAGACATTATAATATAATCATGATGGTAAGACTGATTATTTTGGTCATGGAAATATTTTTGTGTGTTACACGCTGCTCCCTCAGGCCGTAAGGGTAAGTGAAGTAGATCAAAGATTACTTTTCCTAATACAAGCTAAAAATTCTAGGATTTTTATTGTAACCTCAAAGTTTTTGAAAAAAGAGCATTCATAAAAAAATTCTAATTTTTCGCATATTTTTAGTAATGAACCAATAAAGTGACCGATAAAGTACACTGCATTATATAAAAAATATTATGATAATCTAACTTTATAACAACAAATATTACATTTTTGTGTTAATGTGGTTTGTGCTTGTGAATATGTATTTTATATTTTAGTTTTTAACGATAATGTTGCGAGTTTCCCCTAAAACCATGAAAATTGTTATGTTTTTGTTGCCTGACTAAATCTGATATATTTTACAGTTGGAATGAGCAATGGAAACCTAGCAAGCTTTCTTCCCCGAATGACTACCACCACCAACCTCCACCAACCAGCAGCTCCACCCCTCGACTGAGGAAACCATTCTCCAGTTCCGTCTCCTCCCCCAACAACAGTGACTGCGAGAAGTCCACCCCCTGCTCCTACACCCGCTCCTCCAACAGCACCCAGAGCTACCCGGACTCTGCCACCAACACCACCACGCCAACACCAGACATCTCAATTCACGTCAAAACCAATTGCCGAATCGGATCTAGATACCTCCAAGCTATAGCCAGCAAACAAAATGGCCAAAAGAAGGAACCCACCGAACGATCATTAAGAAGTCGGTCTTTATACTCGTCCAGATCAAAATCAATAGAAAACTTCAACAATCACAATGTTTTTAGTAATAACACAACCATCAACACAGAAAATAAGACTAACGGATTCAAACTTGTCTTCAATAATCCAGAAATACCGAGGTTAAATATCAGGATACCCTTCAATGAAAGTGACACGCGTTCAACCAAACACCACAATTCCCATTCAAACATATTCAACGGACACAGCAATAGTATTGACCACAATGAATGCAATTATTTCAAAACCGACGGCAATCTTCTGAATGGGTATGGCAATGGAAACCACACGGACACCGATGAGAATTCCGATAGCGGATACAAATCTCTACCTCCTGTCATCGGATTGTCCAACAACAGAGTCAGCGGCATTCCGAGGAAATCGCCGCGAAACGAAATGCGATATTCATCTTCCAAACAAGCACAAACTAATAAATGTTGAGATCGGTTGTCATCGGAACTGTACAGCTAATAATTTACACTGTTACTACAAATGTATTATTGCTTATACAGCATTTACTATTTGATATTTTACTTGTAAAACTTATTTATTTAAATGAAATAATCAATCATCTAATTTTAAATATCATGAATCATCCATCGATAGGTTTCTATACCTGTTACGTATAAAGATCTGAAAGTAGGCATTTGCTTTAACTTTGAACAAACTGTTTGCGTAATTTCTTTCAAAACAAGTTTGCATTTAATTCTTCAATAGTTTGCTGCCGTTTTTAAACTTTTTTAAACCATATTTTAATTTGCATTTTTTACCTATTGATCCATTATTTGTTTCTGACATTTAGCATAAGTCAATGTTTACGTTTCTGTGTATTTTAATTGTAAATATATTTCAGTTAGCCTCGGTTAGTTTAAATAATGTTTGCTTCTCGTGCTGACATTTTGTATCCTCCTAGGAATTTATAAATTTGCCAAAATCATAATGTTAAGTATTTAAAAGATGTGATATCATTTTTTCTTTCCATGCAATTTGGATAAGTGTAATGTAGCTGCGTTGTTTTGTATAGTTTCTATCAATTTTACTATTATCCCCGTATTTCCTTTCATTTTAATACCTTTTTTAGATAAATAATTAAGGACCTTTACAACCGCTTTAGCTTTCTACGCTCCAAACCTTTTTATTTATTTAACTTCTTTTCACATTTTGCAGTAGCAGGAATGGAGTGTGGGAAAAATAATAATTGTAATTGTAAGAATATTATTATACCTATACAATAATATTCAGGTATTTATATAACTTTGTCCCATAAAACACAGCGTACTAAGCATATCACAATTTGAGTAGTTTAAAAAAATAGTTAAAATTTGACATCCAAACAGCATCAAAAATGCTAATTTTATCAATCCGTCGGACAAAGCATAATAATTCTGGACCACGTATCATATCGATTCTGTATGTGTTTTTTACACTAGCAAGTTTACAATGTTAACAAGTTGTGATTTAAAAAAATTATTGCTCCAATTGAACCTGTAAATAATTTTTGTATCTTTAGCATTGTTCAGTATTCCGATTGAAGTATTTAAAAATTATAATTTTAATTTTCAAGACTAATTGGTGCAATAATATAATGTTTTTAAATCGTGAAATGTTTTGAATACTTGCCAGTAGAATAAAATAACTTAACTGCACATACAAACAACTTTGACGAGGGTATGGAAGTCCTCATTCTGTGCAGATATTAGTCGATGTCTCCTGTCAAACATTGTTGCTAATTGTAAGCTTGTTAGCGCTGGTTGACTAATGGCCGATAATGGTGATAAAAACCTTTATCGCGTCAATGTTGACTATTTTTAGTTGGTCATGTAATTCATCTGAAGAGCGATTCTGTATCTTTTGTGGATACGGAATCGATTCCATACGTAATTGACTGTCAAATTTGTGTGATTGTCTATGGTTTGCAATTGCTTTTTTCGCCGATTTCAACTAGTTTGAAGAAATGCTGTAAGTATACGTGATTATTTATTAATTTAATGTGCATTTAAAATTGTATACCATGGATTTCACATTTCCGAAGTTTTATTTCAATCTACACAGGAATTACTTAGTTTGCCCAAATTAAGAACCTATAAGGCAAAGCTATTGAGGCAGAATACACATACAGAATAATTGAATATTTGGGGATGAAATACATTAATTATTCCACTAACCGCCGCACCTTTAGATGGGAATTTCACTTCATTTCAACAATTAGTACAAGAAATAACTATTTACATTCACAAAATAGATTATTGGGTTCTTAATTTGGGCAAACTAAGTAATTCATGCGTATTTAGATTGAAACTTCGCAAATGTCTAATCCATGGTATACAACTTTAAATGTACATTAAATGAATAAATAATCACGTATACTTATATCATTTCTTGTTTTAAACTAGTTGAAATCGGCGACAGCTGACATATCAGCCCATAGAAAAAGCAATTGCAAGCCATAGACAATCACACAAATTTTACAGTCGATTATGTATGGAATCGATTCCGCATCCACAAAAGACACAGAATGGCTGGTCTGTTACAAAGAGGGAGAAAACTTTGTCTTGTCTATACATATAATATATTAATGATATCTGAATAGTCGTCCATGTCCCACTGATTCTTTTAGCAGTCCTAGTTTCCTTGTTATGGTGTGTTTTATGTGAGAAAGAACAAATGCATAATTAAATATGTATCCTGTGATTATAACAATATATATGTATTTGCCTTAAAAGTAGTTGACGTCTTCTAAACATCTAATCCAATTTTTAAAAGAATTATTATTATTTTATTATTATGGTATCGCCTGCCAAAGATACACCTGATTTTAATAATATATTATTATGTACCTAATATATGTGCAATTATTATTTAAAAAAAATAATTTTTTTTATTTATGTAACATGAACTTTTTTCATTTTATCACAGATGTATAATTAATCGACTTTGTATGTATTTATGTAACTTACCTTAGGTTTGTACTAAACTTATTATATATAGTACTTATTATTTCTTTAACCATGTTCCTTCTTACCGTATTGATTCATTTAGATTCTCTCATAATATGGAGCTATTATATATTTTTAAGACGTAGTGAATAAAAACATTAACTTGATAAAAGTTGTTGTTTTAATAAATTATCTTTATTTAATGCTTTGTTTTATTGATTTTTCCGTAGCCTAAAACTAAAGTTCCTGCGTTCTCTTTGAGTTGAAAAAAAAAAAAAAATTCTCAAATTAGGACCCCGCAATACCCTCTCTGAAATTTTAATTTGGATAACGCCCACTGCCAAAAAAATAGTGTTCAAAATGCCACACAGAGGTTCCATCGTCGCTCAGCGAGTCTCGTTGTGCGGTTTCATACTTTTATGCAAAGATTTTTAGAGTACCAGTTAGATCAAATATTCTTTTTAATTACCTACATAAGATGACATTTAAAACTGACAATATAGTTGACGATTAAAATCTGGTTGTATTTTTTAACACAGATTTAACCAACTATTAACCTGTTGTTTGCCAGGGTAGGCCAGCAAAAAGCACCACCAATTACGACGCGGCATCCATGACACCCAATGACATTTCGTGTCCAGCGATTCTTGACACTGTCCTTCACAAATTTTGTATATAGAAGCGTCAAAATCGTAGATGAAGGAATTTTTCCCGCGCATGCGCAAGAACTGTGCACATTCCCGCGCTCCGGTAAATTATTAATATAAATTATTTGGAGTGACCAGGCGCATTGCGGTTTTCTCTATGGTAAAGGGCGATAATAGAGCAAGCGATTCTGACCGTGTTCTTCATACCTTTCTTTATACATAAGGGTCAAAATCGCGTGTAAAATCTCAAACACACCGGTGCACAAACGGCAAATGAGCGGTTAACCGCTAGAATGCCGTTCGTGCACCGGTGTGTTTGAGATTTTACACGCGATTTTGACCCTTATGTATAAAGAAAGTGTATGAAGAACACGGTCAGAATCGCTTGCTCTATTATCGCCCTTTACCATAGAGAAAACCGCAATGCACTGGTCACTCCAAATAATTTATATTAATAATTTACCGGAGCGCGGGAATGTGCGCAGTTCTTGCACATGCGCGGGAAAAATTCCTTTGTCTCCGATTTTGATCTTTCTATTGTACAAAATTTCTCAAGGACACTGTCAGAATCGCTGGACACAAAATGTCATTGGGTGTCATGGATGCCGTTTTTTGCGAACGCTAATTGGTGGACAACCAACCCCAACTACCCCGGCAAACAACGGGTTAAACATAGAAATATCTAATTTAAATCGAAGCTTAGCTATGTTTTGTTAAAACTTGGGGTGCAATAATCGTTAATTTCATGTTTTTTTACATTAGCTCCACACAGGAGATGTCGAGGAAAATAATTTCCCTCAGGGCCTGTCATATTCGGGGATGCTGTGTGCAGGGTCTTTTTAGGAAAGGAAGGAGAGGAAGTTCTGGGAAGGAAAAAGGTGTGGAGGAATGGGTAGGAATCAGTGTGTTGTGCGGACGAATCTATCCCTACCACTGCAGTGCAAGGCGATGTTCCGGGTGAGTCCTGCTGGAGAGGTCAAAAGGTCTCCCTTCACCAGTCTCTCCCGATCCGGCCGGCCACGCATTTGGTGGACAGACGCATCTGCCACCAAGATCCGAACAAACCTCACCCATTGAACCCGGGCACCCCTCCTAAGTCACGAAACGTAGCGAATCACTTGGGGTAACCTATGGCAGAGGTGTTAGTTATCCAATAAATGGTTCTCGGGCCGGCAGTATTCAAACTCGCCTTTCGCAGTGTTGTCCTCCTCGTTGTTAGTTTTTAAATTACTGATGTCAAATATGAAGACCAACCCAGTTTTGCTGTATTAAAATAATTAGAGAATTTTTATGAAAAATAAAATAGACAAAACAGGTCATTTTGGTGTAGTGGCGTAATCACGTAGTAGTGGCGTAATCACCAACTAAAAAGTAGATTCACTTTTTCTATTGTAACAAAGCAATAAACAATTTATGCAAATGGTTTATCATAATTATTGAGTCATGATTAGTGAATGATGGTCATTTACTTGGTAGATGTGTAGAAGTCATCAGATCATGGGAGCTGATCTTTTGATTATAATAAGATTACATAAATCTATAAATAATACGAGTTATTAAAAAATAATAAAAATTCCTATTACATAAATCTGTAAGTAATTTGGATTAATAAAAAATAATAAAAATTCCGAGTTTAATAATTGACGTATTATGTTTAATTGCATATTTGAAATTGTTTTCGAAAAACTCGTTTTCTTGCACTGTCCTCAGCATCTGCACCCATAGTCAAGGTCTAGGTCAGGGGTGCCCATCCCAAATCGTTTGTATGGGCCAAAAAAAAATTACTATACTTAAGGTGGGGAGGGGGTCAGTCAGCATGTCTTGAATATTGACCATTAGATACAGGTAAATGGTGTTCATTTTTACCGGTAATTCAGTGTCAAAAATGCATATGTGCAAATGTGCATCCTTTGCACTCACCCTCCAATTATTAAATCAGGTCAGTTGCATTCGATCTTCCGAGAAATGTGCAGAAAAAATATGCTGGTTGGAGTTGATTGCGAAAATAAACTCCTTGTGCAGCCGTGCGCCTGGCACTTTTCAAAAAATAAAACAAAACCTCTATCACAGTCCGAGGTCTAATAAAAATTATCACGTTTATAATTCACAAATTATACATGTGATGAATTTATGAGAATGATTTTTTCTTATTTGTATGAATAAATAGAAAGCTGAAAACTTCATTTTGGGCTGCAAAAAACTTCAATTGGGCCGCAGGTTGGGCATACCTGGTCTAGGTCGTCTAGGATCTTACCGCTCTGTTATGTCAACAGGTATTGCATCATCTTTCTGGGTAAAAACTATTAGTTGTTGATATTATTAAAAAGGTATTGGTTTAAAAAAATGTCCTTTCATTATAGTTCCTCTGTGACTGCCAGTAAACTTGTTTGTAAATTTGTATGTACGAGTATGTAAGTGTACACATATTGCAACCATTAAACTAAACTGTTCATTTATGGAACGAAAATCAAGACTAGTTTTTACTGACGGTTGTGAGACATGGTACCTAATGCGAAATTATGAAATCAAGCTAGAAGTCTTTCAGATAAAATCTTCGTATCTGCGCTAAAGCTAAATAAAGATGAATCATGAAGTTGAAAATCTAATACACCTTGATACCATATGGATGTTCCCTTGGTGTGGTCTCTGGGACAGTCTGCCGTCAGTTGTAAATTGAGCTGCTGTATGATTTCTTTGTTTCCAATCCAAGGGAACACGCACAGTGATTTGGGGTGGTTTGAGGTTATCCGTTTCAGGAGTAAAAACATTTATGTTTTGTACTAGAAATTGTTGTAATCGAGCTAATAATTCAGATGAATTGCAATTGATTTGATTCGAGTTCTGAGCTCTGGGGCTCTAAAATGTGGAATGAAACTCAGACTGCAATGAGCTTGGACACTCGGAAAGAATGTCGGATGATAGGACTCCAAATGTTATAACTGGGTGCTCCAGTGGAAACGACCCAGAGGCAGATCAAGAGTTACCGAGGCTAGTCTGCATGTAGGAGGAATGACGCAGGACGGAAAGGACGGAGTAGGTACCTACACTAGAGGTGAGTGACAAGAAACCACAGACAGTGGAGAATATTTATGGAGGAAGCCAAATCCCACCCCGAGTTGTAGCACCTTCATGGTGATGTTTTACACATAATAAATATTATATTGCTATGCTGGAAAAAAAATACAAAATGCCTACAGGCATAGTAATCACATTTGTACCCATCAGGAATAGCCTAGTTTTCTGTTTTTAGAAGAAAAAAAAGTTGGAGTTCTACCCTAATATGGCCAGTAAGCAGTAAGGGGTACAACTGTTAGCTAGATAATAATATAAAGACAAATTACATTTATTGTTGGGAAGGGTGACATTAAAACTAGGTCAAATTATAGAAATGCCGAAAAGGACATATCTCATTCTCAGTTTAAAACTCAATTGCCCATGTAAAAAAAAAATCGAGTGCAGTTTACACATGGTAGGAGCAAAACTTTACCAAAACAATCTCAACCAATACTTGAAAAGTTAGGTCATAATAAAAGCGACCAATCAGAGCAGACCTAGCGTAATTTCCGTTTCATATCCCAACCAATAGGAGCCTTTTTTTTTTTACATGAGCTCCACATAGGAGGCCCTGAGGAAAATAATTTCCCTGAGGGCCTATGTCATCTTTGGGGATGCTGTGTGGAGGGTTTTTTTTAGGGAAAGGAAGGAGAGGAAAGTTATGGGAAGGAAAAGGGTTTAAGGGGTGGGTAGGAATCTGGGGTTCAGTGTGTCCTGGTCATCAGACGTAGACAAACCTCATCCCATTAACCCAAACACCCCGCTAAATCACCAAACGTAGCGAACCACTTGGGGTAACCTATGGCAGAGGTGTTGGTTATCCAATAAAGGTTCCCGGGGCGGCGGTACCCATTCCCGCCTCCCAAATGAATTTAAAAGTGACATCATAATTAAGGAGGCCAATGAGCGCAGTTGATGTGTCGCAGGTGCAGTAATCATCATTTCCATTTCATCCGAAATCCAAATTACAGCGGGGCTATAGAAGTTTCACTTAAAAAAAATTACATGCAGTTCACACGCGGTAGAAGTGAAACCTTCAGAAAACTAAAGTAGACAAGAGTGGGGAGTGGGGAGGCTACGAAGCACCTTACAAATAGGCTTGTTGAAAAAGTATCGATATATCGATGTATCGATATTTTTACTTCAATATATCGATATTTTTAGCCGATATATTTTGATCCGGTATATCGATATATCGATACAAAATATCCAATATCGAAAATTGTATCAAAACCGATATATTTTTTGAAGTAAAACTCTTAATGCCCGCTTGACTTGGGGAGTAAGCTGGTGAATGCGTGACGAGAGCGTTATAAAAAGTGTGATCGGGCGAGGCGAACGGAAGTTGAGAGGGAGATATAAGTTAGTGAAGTTTTACTTCAGTCGTATGGCCTAAAGCAGCAGTCGTCACACTTTTCTGGTCAAGGGCCACGTAGGGCAATGTGAGGTATCACCGCGGGCCGCACACTTATGATTTCGGGGAGGGGGGGGGGGGGGGGGGTGTTGTACCTTTTTGTTTAGCAAGTAAAAAAATGCAATTATTTTATAGTTAAGTACCGGGTTGCTACTTCCTTCTTTCTTGTGTTCATGATATAGTATCAATTCTTAATAATAATAATACACGTAAAATCATAATATTATATTAAAAAAAAGAATTGTGTGTCTATCTATAATGAAATCTTTCAGTTCAATTTTCGTCCACTTTCCGAACTATCGAAATGTATGAATTTTCGTACATGTGAATAAAAATTATTACAATACGTACAATAACAAAAATTGACCAATATTAAAGTTTATTTTGCTTTGTTAGTACGTGATAAGCGTGGTTTTTGGTCTTTTTTAGACCATATTTCTTTTTACCTACCTACACCCTCACTGTGCCATCTCTACGCCCTCTAATTTTCTCTGGGTCTTCTACTGCCCCCTGAAAGTCTCAAACGACAATATAATTAATTGTAAAAATACGGATAATATAATTAATTGTACATGAAAAAAAATATATTTAATAAGAAAACGGCAGATATTTGTGCGGGCCGCATAAAAACGGTTAGTATATGTTTGCGCATCTTTATATGGGATTGAGTGGGTATTGCATTCGCAGACTTGGTGGGTAGATATGTCAAAATCCTGAATTTATCCCACCTACCTAATCTTTCCTTCCCAAATGTCACCATAAAAATTGTTGCAAGAAATACTCAACTTTGGAGAGGTGACAGTGTGCTTTCCTGCTCGGTACAAAATTACATCGCAGACAGGGCGCATGTATCGTAACCTCTTGTTATAAGAATATTGCGAATTTTAAACAGTGAGAAGTGTACACCAAAACTGGAGATCAGCGAGGCCCCATCTGCAACGGTGAGTCCTATTTTCCTTATTCCAATCTGGGCTTATCTAATTTTCCAAAAGCCCAGATCTGAACTATCGACTGACTATCCATCAGGTTTTGTGAGTGTATGCTATTTAATCGTCCCATATAACTTAGCGATTTCACGTAGTTTCGGGACTGGTCCTTCGAGGGCTGCGTGGGCTTTGCTCTGCAGCATTTACCGCCAATTAACAGTGGAGTCGCAGTTTCGCGACACCATTTTTGGTTCTTTCGAGTCGGATTACCAAAGGGGTATTTAAAATTAATATATTTAAAAGCAAATAATTATTATTTGCTTTTCATACTTTGTTAAGTCATTTGTACTGACATACTTTTGTAATAAAATTATTGATGCATTAAAATTCCTACATAGAATTAATCATGTCGACTTGTGATGGTACTCAGGCTCAGGATCTAGTTAAAATCAAATTACTAGAATCTAAGATTAATTTGATGTATAATCGTCTCAATGAGTTATACGAGAAAGCGAAAATTATTGCAGATAGGGAGACAAGGAGTTCCGATGAGTTCGTTAAACAAAGGTTAATATAGCTACATATTATTCACAATTTAACACGTATTGTGATGAATTTCTTTCACTTCAATTGAAAAAGGATCCAAACTATAATATAAATTTCGATTTATGGAATAAATTCGAAAATAAGTACTGCTTTGTACTTAGTATACGCGAAAGTATTGTGGCGAAGCAAGATTTATATAGGTGGTACGCAGAAATTAAATAAGTCCCAATTTATTAAGCTTCCAGCGATTGATATGCCATCGTTCGATGGAAATCAAGAGAATTGGTCGGTATTTTATGAAGCGTTTAAATTAAACATCCACTCTAATGAAAATTTGAATACGTCTCAAAAGATGCAATATTTGATAGGAAAACTCCAAGGAAAGGCATTATCGGTTTTTGCCGGAGTACTGCCGAATGAAAAAAATTATTTTGTAATCTGGAATGCTCTCGAAAAGAAATATCAAGACAAGCGCGTGCTAGGCACCTTTTATCTGAACAATATTTTGAATTTAAAATAATTGGCACCTTCTAACTCGAATGAGTTAAATAATTTTATTGAACGGTTTGCGTCTTCCATGTCTGCGCTCAAAGAATTAGGTATTGATGACCTAACCGACTTTATAATTTTACATATTGCACTGAAAAAATTAGATACGCAATTGGTGCAAAATTTCGAAATGTCCATACGGGAAAAAGATATACCTACATATACCGATTTAATAGAATATATTCGTTCGCATGTTAAAATTCTTGAACGAACCGGACCAGAAAGTAAAGTTAATAATAATAAAAATAAGGTTTCGCATTCTTTCGCTGTGGTTGAACCGAAGTCGTTTGATAATAATCGTATTACAAGTAATTATAATAAGTGCCGGAAATGCAATCGAAGCGATCATGTTGAATTGTTTAAGTGTGAACAATTTAATGAGTTGAGGCCAAAGGCTCGCTTTTAGTTTGTAAAATTAAATAACTTATGTGTAAACTGTTTAAGCGATAAACACAAGACGGTAAAATGTTCATCTAAATCGGATTGTAGAATTTGTAAAAAAGTCACCATACCGCTTTGCATTTTGAGGGTACGGTGAACAACGAAAGTCATTCGAAAAACGAAGCTGTCACATTAATAACAAGGAATAAACATCATAATGATTTTACTGCGGGTAATTTAGCTACGAATGTACTATTGTCAACCGCGCAGTTATTCGCTTACGACACTGAAAATAACCAAGTAACCGTCAGGTGTTTAATTGATTGCGCCTCGCAACAAAATTTGATTAGTTTAAATACTTGTAATGAATTGAATCTTAAAATAATTCCTTTAAATAATTCAGTTATTAAAAGTGTTGGTTCAGTGGAGACACCAATTTTGGGGCATGTTGCATTAACAATTAAATCTCGTGTTTCAGAAGATAAATATAAAATAAGCCTATTAGTGGTCGAGAAAATCACCGACAAGCTCCCTACACAATATGTTGACACGAAGTCATGTGAGCATTTACTTGGTTTAAATCTAGCGGATGAAAATTGGAACGTTCCATCCGATGATGATATTTTATTAGGTGCTCAGTTATTTCCATATATTGTGCTAGGAAATAAGGTTTTATCTAAACATAATACGAATGCACCACCCGCTATACAAACGGTATTCGGATATATTGTAATGGGTGAAATACCTAAGTGTACGCCGGACGTTTCGTGGACATTCGGCCCCATATCCAACGTCGATTTATACAATGCGTTAACCAAATTTTGGACAATGGAAGACATGCCTATTAAGTCATTGATGAGACGCGGAATGTGAGAAAATATACGTCGAGTCCGTCCAACGGGATGACTCGGGAAGGTATATTGTATCTTTACCTTTTAAGATAGATCCTAATAATTTAGGAAATTCGTTCAATGTCGCGCAACGCAGATATAAATATTTAGAACGGAAATTTAATACGTCGCCAGAATTGCATCGGAGTTGTAATGAAGTAATTTCTGAATATCTGGAAAAGGGATATATAAGGTATGAAGTTCCGTCTTCATCTAATGTTGATGAGGGATATTTCATTCCTCATCATGCAGTAATTCGTAAAGATAAAGCAACAACTAAAACTCGTGTTGTATTAGACGCCAGTACAAAGACCAGTTCAGGGTTGTCACTTAATGATATTTTGTATCAGGCCCGGACTGGCTAGGTCCGCAGGTCCGCGATCGCGGAGGGCCCCCGGCGCGAGGGGGCCCCGAAGGGGCCTCACAAAACGTACAAAAAATTTTTTTTTGTCTTGTTAGTAGTTATAATGCCCGGTGAAAAATTAAAAGATGAAACTGACTCTATTTCAACAGTTCAACATTACAAAATTGTATATTTTGATATTTTAGACTGTGCGAGGATGAGTATTGAAGAAAGATTTTGCGCAAACAAAGACTTTTTTACAGGATTGCTCTTGGTTGGACCTCTGCTTTTTATTAATGTTGAGAGAGATTTATTTTATAATTTGGACAAAAATAAAATAATAGATGAAGTAGCTTTAACAAGTGAGTTGCTTACAAAGAAACTGTTACTTTAGGGCTAGGGAAGCAAAATGTCGAATCATTTCAGTTAAGTTAAGCCCCTTCTATTCTAGTATACAACATTGTAAACTGTTAAACACACAGGATTTTTTTTAAATGTTAGTATTATTTTTCTAATCCCTAAAATCCGTTTGTCATTATTTTTACTACACAAATAATTTTGACATAATTCATTAATGCTTTGGTGTGAATAAAATCCTGCCCTTTATTTAGAACTCCGTTATAATTATTGACAGTTCTACAGCATGTGTTTAGTGGTGTTGTGGTATCCTAAAAATACTGTGAATTTCTTATTTCAATAAATAATAAAGTCAACAAAAGTCGAAAATCATAATATTTGTATAAAAACCGAATCTGAATTTCTTCTTCTTTATAGGTGCCAATATAGCGTAGAAACGCGTTTTCATTGTTTTCAAGCACCTAATTTTCAAAAATTATCCGGGGGAGGCCCCCGGACCCCCCGTTTTCCAAACCCCCCCCCCACCTCTCCCACCCCACGTTAGGGGGCCCCTTTCAAGGTTTTAGCGGAGGGCCCCAAATGGTCCCAGTCCGGGCCTGTTTTGTATACTGGTCCAAACTTGCAATCTAATTTATTTACACTTTTAATTAAATTTCGCTTATTCGCTATAGCATTGACCGCAGATGTTAAGCAAATGTATTTACGTATAATGGTAACGGAAAGCCACCGTAAATATCAAAAAATTCTTTATAGATTTCACGACGATGAAGAAATTGGAGTTTATCAATTTAATTCGCTAGCTTTTGGGTTAAATTGTTCACCGTTCCTTGCGATGCGAACTTTAAGAAAGCTAGCGAGCGATGAAAGAAATCGTCACCCGAAAGCCGTAGAAGTTGCAATTAATGATTTATATATGGACGATTTTGTATATTCTGTAAATACTATAAGTGAAGCCGTCACTTTGTCTACAGAATTAATGGCGATGTTCAGGTCTGTTTGGTTTGGTGATTTTTTTCCATACACCAAGACCTATTTAATTGGCCGCAGTCATGACCACGGTAGATTCCACACGGCAGAACAGCTGTTCTAGCGCAGCACTGCTTGACAACAGGAATAGTGCTATTGAATGAAACTTTAAAAAAGTCGGATATTTTTTTTTACTTTATAAATCAATAGGTATGCCTTAAAAGTCTTTGTTTAATATATCTATTTTCGCAGTTTAAATAAGAAATATTGTACTGTTAATGTAATAGGCCACTTGCATGGATTTCATAACGACTTGGAAAAAATCGTGTGGGTAGATTTTTTACCAAGATTACGAAAATGTTAGTAATTTTTTTTAGATATGTACAGTATTTTTTAAATAAATTAATCCATTATTTGAGCTCGTGACGTCACTACGTGAAAATGTCCTGTCTCCAAAAATGTTCTTTTAATTTTGTGAAATTCCACACTGATTTATTTTTTTATATGGCCACACTTTGATATCAAGAAAAATTAAACTTCCGAAAGTGGCTTCCGTTTTCAATGCTGAATGTATAGCCATTTTTGAATCCCTCAAATACATTGACGATGATCACATTGGAAATTTCTTAATTCTCTCCGATTCCCTGAGTGCACTTCAAAAATTAAACTCCTCCCCCTTCCATTACCCAGAAGACAATTTCTGTGTTTGGAATCCGCATTTTAATTCATAAATTATCCGACTCTGGCAAAGAAATCGTCTTGGCTTGGATACCTAGTCACTGCGTTATCCCTGGAAATGAAAAGGCCGATTCATTGGCGAAAGATGCTATTATTTCGGGGGATATTTTGTTTAAATTTTTAAACACCGATGATATTTTCATAAAATTGAAGGAAAACATGATTTCCACATGGCAGAATCATTGGGAAGAATCTAGTCAATCAAAAGGATATAACTTTTTCACAATTCAGCCAACGATTCCTTCAAAACCGTGGTTTTCCAGACTCTCTTTTAACAAATTCTCGACATCCTCCATTTGCCGCACGCGGATAGGGCATTGCTGCCACAATGTTCACCTGAAAAAAATTCATGTTAAGAATTCTGCGGTGTGTGAATGTCGTCTTGGTGACGATGATCTCAATCATATTTTTTTCATTTGCCCTATAAATAATTCATACAAAATTTTCATCCCTCACCTAATCAGTTCGGGCATATTGCCTCCCTACAACATTGCATACTTGTTATATTCTATGGAAAACGCGTGTATAAAGTTTTGGCCAATTTCCTGAATATTAACAGCATCAATTTGTAACTGTAAGTTAAGTTTCATGTATTTATTTGTTTATTTTATTTTTTACACACAATAAATTATTTGAGCATATCTTTTAATTTCCTTGTTATGCTTAATTAAAATCATCTCGTATTGTAAGAATATAGAGTAATGTTATTATTATTTGTATGGTATTATTATATACCTAATGTAGATAGGTTCTTGTTATTAAAACTATATTTGTTAGGTAATATTAACCAAAAATTACACTCACAAAATTACAATCTCAAAAGCATTCACTTGACACTGGCCAGAACACTCCTTTGGGGTGAAAAGCCATTAAAATATTTTTTTACATTTAACCATAAATAAACCAATATTTAACGTTCACTAGATTTATTGTTTGTTCTCTGTGAACTTATCATTTGTTTTGACGTTTTGACAGATGTTAAGAAGAGAACTCCGTACAATTTATGCCATAAATATACCAAACCACCCACTTATGCCTGCTGAACCTGTTTTAGAGGTGTAATGCAGTATATAACGTCTTTGGTGTAATGTTGCTGATTTTAACAAAATAAAATTTTATAATATTCTTATTATTATTATAATTTACAAGTACAAGTATATTACATTGCGGATTTAGTCATATATAGACGTTGAACATTATAAAGATTTACGATCAATAAGATCCCTCCACACAGCATCTCAGACGACATAGGCCCTGAGGGAAATTATTTTCCTCAAGGCCTCCTGTGTGGAGTTAATGTAAAAAAAAGATGGATCATGGAAAAAAATATTTACGAGATGTAGATAATATTTTTGGTATGCCTAGTTATTCTCCTGCGCCATTCGTGTGGAAAACGTTATTTTTTTAAATAATGATTTTTGGCTACGTAATTATCGTTTTTTCGCACCCATAAAATTATGTCCCGTCTTTCCGGTTTATAAAAAACGGTCTGATTTTTTGATTGAAATTTTCAAAAAATCGCCAGGGTTTCAAAACTACGATTAAAAAAATACAGAACGTCTTAGAATATTTGCCAAAACCGGAAAAAAAATGTGATGCAAGTGGCATATTGATGATTAATGTGTAGGTAGTACAATAATTTCTATAAAAATATTATCTTGACTTTAACACAAGACCGCAAAGGTTAAAATATAATGTGTGTAGGTATAATGCGGTTCTATGACAGTTGATGCCCCAACAGTAGGCCCCCCGGAAAAAAATATAAAGTGTTCCCGAAAGAATGTACGGAGAGGATGTACCGCCGAATAACAAAAGTAAAACACATATTTTCATTCAAAGGCACCAAGGATAAAACTAAGTAGTTGTTTATATACTGTATAAACAGTATAATAAGTATATCAGGGTATATATAATAAGTGCAAAAAATCGACACTAAAATAAATTCGCTTGATATCCATTCGTAGGTACTTATTATTTGTTAAATTAAAAATATTTTTGAAGATTTTTGGTTTGAAATTGGTAAATAATCCGAAAAAAATTATAATTTTATAATAATTATAATATCGGGGGTCAACTGCCACATCACCAAATTTGTACCTAGCTACACATCTATCTAGTATTATATAATTATTTTTAATCTTTCAATGAAATGAACAAACTATGGTAATTTAGTGCGTAAATTTTGCGATTTATTAAAGTAATTTACAGTTCAAAATCAATTCTTCGAGTACCTATAGATTATGGTGAAATATTCTCAGCGCATTAGGTAGGTAGGTACTTTTTTATTTGACTCAGTGGCGGACTAACGGGTCCTGGGACTTGTCCTGGGGGGCCTCCAAACGCCTCCATGTTCCCTTGATCAAATCCTGAACAAGGCTTTAAGGCACCAGGGCACCAGGACACTGTAAAAAAAGTATACGAATTTTTTATTTTCATTTTCTGAAAGATGCATTTATTAAGAATGTGAATTTTATGTGAAACCGTTTGAAACAGTTTTGTATGTTAAATTATCCTTCTGCAAAACTCTGAATGTGTTTGTATGATCACACATCTGCCCTGATGATGGACGTAACGTAACGTAACGCTGTCCGAAACGTTCCAAACACCCCAAAAATAAATAATGAAAATATATACGACAAATTTGTGTCAAACACGTAAATAGGTCATTTTCATAGACCTTTTTAAAAACAAAACTTTTTTTAATCATTTTTATTTTATAATAATATATTTCATCATTTTTCTTTGAAGTAAAATATTTTTTTAAATAATTACCATTAACTCGCAAACAATTGCCAAATTTGCATCTAAAATCACGATGAATTTAATTGGGAGGCGGGAATGGGTACCGCCGCCCTGGGAACCTTTATTGGATAACCAACACCTCTGTCACAGGTCACCCCAAGTGGTTCGCTACGTTTGGTGATTTAGCAGGGATGCCCGGGTCCATGGGGTGAGGTTTGTCTAGGTCTTGGAGGCGGATGACCTGGAGACACTGAACCCCATATTCCTACCCACCCCTTAAACCCTTTTCCTTCCCAGAACTCTCCTCTCCTTCCTTTCCTTTAAAAAAACCCTCCACACAGCATCCCCAAAGATGACATAGGCCTGAGGAAAATTATTTTCCTCTGGACCTCCTGTGTGGAGCTCATGTAAAAAAAAAATTAAAAACGAGATTTATTTATGTCGGATTATTTGGGAAACCGAATAAAATATTGATATGGGATATATAGTGCATGATAGAGAAAAAAATTCGAATCGAATGGTGTAAATAACTAATTTTAGTCAAAAATCTCATTTGGGGTATTTTGTGAATGCAACAAAGATATGTTACTTTTGGTTTTCAAAATAAAGTAGGCATAAACAAAAATTAAAGCGTTCCAATGCAGGGAAAACATATTTTAAATTTAATTTACAGAAAATCATGCATTGTAGGCTTCTGTTTCTGTACTAACTACTAAACGCCTAACTCTGTTGGAATGCCGAGAACCTTCAGACGCCTTCGCTAAATCCACTTCTTGCCCAACTCGCTTAATTAATAAGTCGAATGCTCTGCGGCCACTGGACAGTACCTACCTGTCTAATTAGACTAAATTCTGGGTACCTTTACATGAACTAGATAGAGTACCTTTACACGGACCTTGCGTTCAAAAAATATGTGTTTATAATTTTCTCGTATAATAAATTAAAATCTTCTCTGAAATCTACTTAAATACCTTCCTACTTAATTTTTAATCTAACTTTTTTTTTAAATTTCAAAGAAGGAATTGTACAATTTGTCGAGATGATTTCTATCTCAATGACGATTCTTTTTTCAAACTTTCTTCAGCCAGATATGTAGGTACCATAATATTTAAAAAATGCGAACAAGAAAGTCAAAGAAAACACAACAGTTTTACTTTTGAAAAAAATCTTTGATTAACTATTTATTAAAACGACCTCCATCTCTGAACGGAAATGGAACGTAAAATCAAACTTACGAACCAATGAAATGTAGTGCTAATTTTAATATTTAATTAATGAAGACAACATTAACGACTCTCAATCGAAAATTTGAAACACGAAAATCAGAAAAGGGTGCGGTCACCAGGGTGATTGCGGTTCGATATCTAGATGTGACCATGTCTTTTTCTGTTTCAAATTATCGATTAATATTGCCTTCATTGAGTAATTAAATTCTCTAATATTGTCTTCATTAAGTAATTAAATTCACTAATATTTTCTTCATTAAGTTATTAAATTCTCTAATATTGTCTTCATTTAGTAATTAAATTCTCAAATATTGCCTTCATCGAGTAATTAAAATCCATAATATTCCTTCTTCTTCTTCGATGGCGCCACAGCCAATATCGAGCTTTGGCCTCCTGCAACAGTCGTCTCCAACTCCTCCTGTCCTCACCGGCTGACTTCCAATTTGGTACCTGGAGAAGCTGTGCTGCATCCCCTCTTACTTCGTCTTCCCACCTCAGTCTGGGTCTTCCCACTTTTCTCTTTCCACCTGGGTGTCCAGTCAAAATTCTTTTTGGGATGCGTGTATCCGGCATTCTCTGTACATGCCCAGCCCATCTCAGCCTGAGGAGTCTCATATGTGCTGACATGCTAGAGGCCTTATATATCATACAATTCTGTATTGTGCCGGATGCGCCACTGTTCACCCTCTAACACGGGTCCACATATTCTTCTCAAAATCTATCTATCTATCTATAATATTATCTTCATTAAGTAATTAAATTCTTTAATATTGCTTTCATTAATTAATTAAATTCTTTAATATTGCTTTCATTAATTAATTAAATTCTCTAATATCGTCTTTATTAAGTATTTAAATTGTCTAATATTGTCTTCGTTAAGTAATTAAATTATCTAATAATGTCTTCATTAAGTAATTAAATTCTTTAATATTGTCTTCATTGAGTAATTTAATTCTCTAATTTTGCCTTCATTAAGTGATTATATTTTATAATATTGTCTTCATTAAGTAATTAAATTCTCTAATATTGCCTTAATTAAGTAATTGAATTCTCTAATATTGTCTTCATTAAGTAATTAAATTCTCTAATATTGCCTTCATTAAGTAATTAAATTCTTTAATATTGTCTTCATTGAGTAATTTAATTCTCTAATTTTGCCTTCGTTAAGTAATTAAATTCTCTATTACTGTTTTAATTAAGTAATTAAATTCTCTGATATCGTCTTCATTAAGTAATTAAATTTCCAAATATTGCCTTTATTGAGTAACTAAAATCTATAATATTATCTTCATTAAGTAATTAAATTCTCTAATATTGTCTTCATTAAGTAATTAAATTCTCTAATATTGCCTTCAATAAGTAATTAAATTGTCTAATATGTCTTCATTAAGTAATTAAATTCTCTAATATTGCCTTCATTAAGTAATTAAATTCTCTAATATCGTCTTCATTAAGTATTTAAATTCTCTTACATTGCCTTCATTAAGTAATTAAATTCTCTAATATCGTCTTCATTAAGTAATTAAATTCTCTGATATTGCCTTCATTAAGTAATTAAATTCTCTAATATTGTCTTCATTAATTAGTCAAATTCTCTAATGTTGCCGTCATTAAGTAATTAAATTCTCTAATGTCGTCTTCATTAAGTAATTAAATTCTCTAATATCGTCTTCATTAAGTAATTAAATTCTCTGATATTGCCTTCATTAAGTAATTAAATTCTCTAATATTGTCTTCATTAAGTAGTCAAATTCTCTAATGTTGCCGTCATTAAGTAATTAAATTCTCTAATGTCGTCTTCATTAAGTAATTAAATTCTCTAATATCGTCTTCATTAAGTATTTGAATTCTCTAACATTGCCTTCATGAAGTAATTAAATTCTCTAATGTCGTCTTCATTAAGTAATTAAATTCTCTGATATTGCCTTCATTAAGTAATTAAATTCTCTAATATCGTCTTCATTAAGTAATTAAATTCTCTGATATTGCCTTCAAGTAATTAAATTCTCTAATATTGTCTTCATTAAGTAGTCAAATTCTCTAATGTTGCCGTCATTAAGTAATTAAATTCTCTAATGTCGTCTTCATTAAGTAATTAAATTCTCTAATATTGATTCCTTTAATTAAGAAATACAAAACGGTCGCGTTAGAAAAACTTTTTGTCCGGAAAATGTTAAACTTTTTGTTACCTTTCAGGTTGTATGTTCTTTTTACATGTTCTAAAAAAATTATGTATAGAAAGAGTAACTAGAGCAAAAAGACAAGCCTACGAACAAGCACGAAGAGATGCTAACCATTTAATTAAAAGAAAGAAGAGATTGTATTTTAACAACATATTGTTGAAAATGGAACATGACTTTGCAAATAACAATCCACGTGAGGCATATAAAGGCGTCAATGTATTTAAAAAGGGCTTCAAACCCAACACATCTCTGTGCAGAGATAGTAATGGAGACATAATAGGAGATAAGGAAAAGATCAAGACTAGGTGGAAAGAATATTTTCAACAGCTCTTAAATCCCAATAACAACCTGACAGTCGAACCAACTCACATTCCGGACGAGCTAAATAGTGATGAAACAACGAGAGCGCCATCAATGGCAGAAATAAGGGCTGCCCTAAAGAAACTGAAAAACAATAAAACTCCGGGAGGAGATAATATCCCTGCAGACCTCTATAAAGTGTTACGTAACAGAATCGGCTCCCGAGCGGAAGGTTAAGTGAATCGTCCCCACTACACGTGCCTACCGTTTCCTCTCCCCGCACCGCGCGACCACCCCGCGTCAGGCGCCAAGCGCCGGGCGGCCCGCCGGCCGCCATTCCTTCGCTAGCTCTCGGCCAAGCAACTGTGCTACGCGCGATTTGCGCTGTTTGTGCTCCACGATATTAACTCCGCGATGTGAAATTGTGTGGTGAACGGAATCCAGAAAAGATGGCAGACCACGCATCTAGCTATGTGAGTACCAACTCGCTTCCTCCCCCCCACCGTGTGCTTTGAACCGTTTGTAACTTCATTTAAACGCATAGAGAGAGGGAGAAATCCTCGTTAGGTCAGTAGGGTAGTTTAACTTGTGTTTTGTGCCGACACTGGCCGTATGTGTATCACCCTGTTCTGTTTATTGAATAAACCCTTTAAATGCAAATACTGTGTACTGATTGAAGAGGGAGTCCCGGGGATTTTGAGGAGAGGAGGGGAAGGAAGAATTGACCAAGCGAACCACTGGCACTCGCCCTGTTTTTTAGGAGGAATCATGTTCGAGCCGGTTTGAGCTAACCGACGGCTGTTATTGTGTGTGTTTTACAGGAATAGGGCTTGGGGTAGGCCACAGCAGCAGCGCCCCAGCAAAATATGAAAACGAACAACTGAAGAACCTGCTACACAATCTCATTGTGAAAATATGGACCGCTGAAAGAGTACCAGAAGAATGGAAAACTAGCATAATATGCCCCATACATAAAAAGGGAGACAAATTGAAGTGTGAAAATCACAGAGGAATATCGTTACTTTGTACAGCGTATAAAATTTTCACAATGATTTTGAAAGAAAGACTAGAATATTACTCAGAAAACTTACTAGGAGAATATCAGGCAGGGTTCAGGAGGGGGAGATCCACCACTGATCAACTCTTCACTACTCGACAAATCCTGACAAAATGCTGGGAATTCGATATAGATATATATCAACTATTTGTTGACTTCAAACAGGCGTATGACAGTATAGATAGGGAGAAAATATATGAAATACTCCTCGATTTTGGAATACCGCCCAAAATAGTCAAGCTTGTAAAAGCAACAATGGTCGGATCACGGTGTCGAGTAAGGATAGGAGGTGAAACAACGGAGGATTTTAACGTTTCCCAGGGGCTGAAACAAGGTGATGGCTTAGCGCCCACCCTTTTCAATATTGTACTGGAGCACGTCGTGAGGAAGACAATGATCAGTACCGACTCAAACATCTGCTACAGAAGCAATCAAATAGTTGGCTACGCAGATGACCTTAACATTGTCGGAAGATCCCTACAGGCTGTAAGAGAAGTGTTTGACCCTTTGGAGACTGCGGCAAGAGAGGTGGGTTTGCAAATCAATGAAAATAAAACAAAAATCATGATGCAAACCAGAACCCCTCACCGCAGAATAAAAGACAAAGTGAAATTCAAAGACAATTATAATTTCGAAGTGGTCGAAGAGTTTACCTACCTAGGCTCCATCATAACGCAGGACAATGAAGACCCAGTAGAAGTAAGAAAGCGCATTACAGCCGCTAACAAAACTTACTTCGCGTTGCTGCCAGTGTTCAAATCCCGAAACGTCCATAGGAAAACCAAAATAACCTTATATAAAACAATTATCAGAACGGTCTTGGCCTATGAATGTGAGGCGGGAACACTGACAGCAAAGTCAGCGGAACGGCTGGACATCTTCGAAAGAAAGGTACTTCAAGGAATCTTAGGAGCGGTGCGAGAGGGAGAGGCATGGAGAATCCGCCACAATAATGAGCTCTATGATATTTACCAAGCTCCCAGACTCTCCACCCATTTAAGACTCCAAAGATTAAGATGGGCCGGACATGTGCACCGAATGCCAAGCACACGAGTACCGAAGAAGGTTCTGACAGGACACCCGGGAGGTAAAAGAAAGGCGGGCAGACCTAGACTGAGATGGGAGGATGATGTCAGGAAGGATGCAAGAGGATTACTCCAGGTTGCAGATTGGAAGAAGACGGCCGAGGACAGAGGGCGGTGGAGGCTTATTTTGAAGGAGGCCAAGGCTCGAATTGGGCTGTAGCGCCATTGAAGAAGAAGAAGAAGAAGAAGTTCTTTTTACATATCTTTATTTATTTATTTTAAAAAATGGAACATGTTACAATGTTACTTTTCCTCCATTAAAAGCATTTGCTTGTGGATGGAGGAGTAACTATACATTAACTATCGAACGGCAATAATTTTTCGGTCAGATGAATACTGCTTCGGACAGGATTACAGTGTCCATCATCAGGGCATATGTGTAATTCATTATTACACATTGCACATCTGCCCTGATGATGGACACTGTAATACAGTCCAAAACGTTGGCTAAAGAAGGAGGTAGCGCAACTCGCACAATAACCCAAAAATAAATCACGATACGATGGAAGATTGATTGGAGGGGAGAGGAAAAGCGACATTATAATAATAATAAAAGGCGATATCAAATATGTTTAGAGAACGTTTACAATTTAGTAACTACACAATTCGTATATTTCAAAATACGACAGATTTTCAATTAATCAATTCCAATTTTTTTTGCTAGCAATATACTTACCACAAAATATTTGTTTCATTTGATTCTAATTACTAGTTCCGGCGGTAGCCATATTTATAATATTTTTAATTGTGAATTATGTATAAATCTCGATTACCACATCTTTTTTTATGTAAAGGTTTGAATGTATGTTTCCGTAATTATTCTGTATTAGCAAAATGTAGTATTTTTATCTGCATAAAAAAAATACAACATTTTACATGCGGTATTGCATGATTTGCCATTTTAAGTGAGACACCTTCAGCGACCAATAATGTTCTTTTAAATGAACCTAGTAGATACCTAACTAGTATTTAGGACGCATAGGCAGGGCCGTATTATCCACTAGGCAATGCAGGCAACTGCCTAGGGGCCACGCATCGGCTAGGGGCCCCGCGCCCCGAGAAATTTATTCTTCAGACACACGGTAATAGTTCAAAGATCTCAAGGAAAAAGCTAGATATCGTTAATGTTGATCCAATTCTGAATACATTATAAAAGCATACTTACGGTATAAATAATTCAATAAGCTGTTATCAAACATCAAATAATTTGATGTCTGAATTTGCAGGTCTCTAATATCGTAATGTTTTATTGTTTTTGATTTTTACCGTAAAAACAATGTAACTGAAATTTTAAAGACCGCCTGCAAATTATAAGTGTCAAGATGTGGGTAAATGCGTTATTGTAAATTTGTCTAAAAAGATGAGTTTTGTTTGAATTATTAGTTCACGGGTGCGCGATGTTCTATAAATGGTTAGAAATATGCATTATTCTTTCAATTATTAATTTCTAGGCCTAGTTGTTTCGCAGAAATTCACGCGTGATATCAAATGGTCATTAAGCGTCTGCTTCAGATTTTGAATAATCAGAAGAGAACAACTATCATGTGGGCCTAAGACTCTAACTATCTAACCATCACGCCATTTCCCGCAGGGATAGGCAGAGAGAACAGACCGCCAAACAACTCGGTCTTGGCACACACTCCTTGCCTCGTTCACATTCATACATCGTCTCATACATACTCTTCTATTATTCTGACTCTTGACATGGTCCGACTCAAGTATCTGATTCACTTGCCATGTGTTCGTCGGGCGTCCCCGACTTCTTCTACCATTCACATTTGTCTCAAATATTCTCCTTACACTTCTTTCCTCGTTCATTCATTCAATATGCCCAAACTATCTGAAGGTTCCTTTCTTAATCTTACTCATTACGCTTACATCAGCCTTGCATTCTTTGCGAATCTCCACGTTTCTAACACGATCATACATGGTTTTACCTCACATACGCCTCAGAGATCTCATTTCTACAGCATTCAGTCCACTTTCATCCTTCCTCTGCTAGTTTCATGACTCACTGCCATACATTAGGGTAGGTAGGTACTAGCACTCTTTAGTGGAAATGTGGACTGCTAGCTTCGCTTCTTTGGACAGTTTTTTTGTTGGCGCCAGTCCTCTATTTGGTTACCTGCATTTACTCTTCTTTCAATATATCATTATTTATTATTTTGTTGTCAATTCCGTCAAAAAATGATTATTACCAATATCAAAATAAAATTGTCATTATATAACAATAAAAACTGTGTAGAATACTCGCATTTAAACGTCTACTTCTTTTTTTCCCTTAATTATAGTAAGTTAATTCCACTTAATCTACGTGACCTGGAGCCAAGTATACGATAACTTATAACAATGGATTATTCGGGCGGGTATTATTATATCAGTATGAATGATGCCATATTACGCGGTATTCGAATGATGAGTTTAATTGATCTTACGAATTAATATAGATTTTAAGGATAAACAAAGAAATAATGTTATGTTAAGGATAAATAATCAAATCATATTGTGATGGATAAATGAAGAAATAATATTGTGTTAAGGATAAATAAAGAAATAATATTGTGTTAAGAATAAACAAATAAATAATATTGAGTTAAGGATATATAAAGAAATAATAAATAAAGATATAATATGCAGGTGTTAATGATAAATAAAGAAATAATATTGTGTTAAGGATAAACAAAGATATTGTGTTAAGGATAAATAAAGAAATAATATCGTGTTAAGGAAAAATAAAGATAAAGAAATAATATGGTGATGGATAAAGGAAGCAATAACATTTTTTAGGACAAATAAAGAAAAAAAATGTGTTTAGGATAAATAAAGTTATAATATTGTGTGAATTGTGTCAAGGACGAATAAAGAAATAATATTGTGTTAAGAATTAATAAAGAAATAATATTGTGTTTAGGATGAATGAAGAAATAATATTGTGTTTAGGAAAAATAAAGTTATAATATTGTGTGAATTGTGTCAAGGACTAATAAAGAAATAATATTGTGTTTAGGATGAATAAAGACATAATATTGTGTTAAGGCGCTGTGTCCCCGCTCAAAAAGAAGAAGATAAAGAGTTATGTAATTACGAATGTTGGAGAGAGCGCGCTAATATTTAAAACAATTAATTTGAAGCGAAAATGGTGAAAATGTTTAATAAAACATGACTCGTTTAAAATAGAGCAAAAATTTCACGGAGAACATCTAAAATAGCATTTAAAGAAACACTGTGAATTTTTTCATACGTATAACTTCTAAAATAAGTGAAATGAACGTGTTTATAATAATTTTCGGAGCATACTTTGCAATTTTTTTCTATCGAGGGAATATCACCTAATTGGCGTTTTGGCGTGAAACACGTCTAGATATTATCTTCAAAAATAACATATAATTTTTTGAGATACATTCGTCCACATTCTTTTGCCATTTTCTGCCACCAGCTGCGTAGCGGGCCGGATCGGGAAAGGCAGATTGAGGGAGACCCTTTGATCTCTCCAGCAGGAGTATCTCGACATATCACATACTTGCAACGCAGTTGGAGGATGGATTCATACGTCATGGACACACTGACCCCATATTCCTACACACCCCTCATTCCTTTTTCCTTTCCAGAACTTCTTCTCTTTCCTTTCCTTAAACAAAACCCTCCACACGGCATCCCCACAAATGACTCTTATATGGAGTTAAGTTAATAGTAGAGCCATTAATAGAACAAATTACAAGCGAGTACCAAAATTTTAAAAACTATTTTATTTGGTCATTGTATTATTATTATCATTGTATTATACGACTTTGAATTAAACTAGTCCCCGCGAGAGCTCGTACGGACGTAGGATCATAGACGTTCGTCCTCTTCTTCCACGTACGATCTCTCGCTGGGACTAGATTGGTAATTCTAACATTGTAATATTTTAAAACTCCTGGTAGATAGTTTCCCGCAATCTATATAACTCCAAAGCTATGCAGTTAACAAAACTAAGAGTTTACCAATTGCAACCTTATCTGGTTTGGGTTTTGACACGTTTTATTAGTTTATCTGTGAAATTTGGTTTTGTAACTATAGTGTATTCATCACAAACTTAATATAAAAAAAACATATAGCGTCGGTGTAACTCGCGGTACAGGCGAGAAACTGATTAAAGTACATCACATTTGGTAAATTATAATGTCGGTTTAACTCGCGGTACAAGCGGTAAAGTAATGAAACTACATTGCATTTGGTAAATTGTAGTGTCGGTATAACTCGTGGTATACGCGGGAAACTGATGAAACTACATCACATTTGGTAAATTATAATGTCGGTGCAACTGGGTATAAGCGGGATACTGACTACATTACATTTGATAAATTATAGTGTCAGTATAACTCGTGGTACAAGCGGGAAACTGATGAAACTACATCACATTTGGTAAATTATAGTGTCAGTTTAACTCGTAGTACAAGCGGGAAACTAATGATTCTACTTCACATTTGGTAAATTATGGTTATATAACTGTGTGTGTATAGTATCGGTATAACTCGTGGTACAAGCGGGAAACTGATGAAACTACATCACATTTGGAAAAATTATAGTGTCGGTTTAACTAGTAGTACAAGCGGAAAACTAATGATTCTACATCCCATTTGGTAAATTATGGTTGTATAACTGTGTGTGTATAGTGTCAGTATAACTCGTGGTACAAGCGGGAAACTAATGAAACTACATCACATTTGGTAAATTATGATGCCTGTGTAACTAACTCTTGGCTCGTGGTATAAGCGGGAAACTGATGAAACTACATTACATTTGGTAAATTATGGTGTCGGTATAACTCGTGGTACAAGCGGGATACTAACTAAATTACATCTGATAAATTATAGTGTTTGTATAACTCGAAGTACAAGCGGGATACTAATGAACTTACATTACATTTGATAAATTATGGTGTCGGTATAACTCGGGGTACAAGCGAGATATTAATGAACTTACATTACATTTAATAAATTATAGTGTCGGTTTAACTCGTGGTACGAGTACAAGCGGGAAATTGAATAAACTACAGTACATTTGATAAATTTTAGTGTCTGCACAACTCGTCGTACAAGCGGGAAACTACATCACATTTACAACTTTTTTTAAATTTGAGCATTTGTTTTCAAGTAAATTGAATCGAAAATATTCTGGGGTTATTGTAGTTCATTATTGTATTTTACAGTGCGTCAATCGTAGAGCTTCAATGGTTTTTTTAAAGTTGCGACAAATAACGAAATCGACATTACGTACGTACTTTACGTTTTCAACTTGTACTTGTATCACTGACCCCTAGATTCCTACCCACTCCTCGTACCTTTTTCTTTCCTAGAACTTCCTCTTCCTCCTTCCCTTAAAAAGACCCACCATACAGCATCCCAAAGATAACGCGACGTAGGCCCCGAGGGAAATTACTTTCATCAGGGCTTCCTGTGCGTATTTATTCATACGTATTATTTTTGGTTGTAAGTGCGTGTTGTGAAATATTCCCGAGTAATAATTTAAAAAATTGGAACTGATTAATTTAGAAAGGCGTTAAAGTAGGTATAAAATGATTTTATTTTAATTATAATTCTATGTTTGAAATGAGTGCATCTTTTATTTAAATCGTGGTAGATTTAATAAGTTTACCAATGGTGTTTATTCGAAAGGCAATTCCGATTGTCTCTCTAATTATTTGTCAACAGACAATTACTATGTTAAAACCAAGACAAGAGTGGATAGGCTACGAAACACCGCACAAAGAGGAGACCGATTATACTATCTCATTCTCTTGCAGGCTAAATCCTATAGATGTAGGTGCCTATATGT
This sequence comes from Limnephilus marmoratus, assembly GCA_917880885.1. Lineage (NCBI taxonomy): Eukaryota > Metazoa > Arthropoda > Insecta > Trichoptera > Limnephilidae > Limnephilus > Limnephilus marmoratus. The sequence goes on along the minus strand of OU862914.1, from coordinate 49,654,902 downwards.
TTGTCTCTTTTTAGTGTCGCTATTTTTCATTTCATCGAGTTTCAAATCGCAACAGTGCTAAAGAAGTTTTCATTTCAATAATTTATAAATGCTTACAGTTTCACAAATCTCACAAAACCGCGATTTTTCACAGGTCTCCAGTATATAATATACGAGTGTTGCTATGACGTAATGAATTTGCATATTGAGCACTCACGGTCCTTTGTTCGATATACCTAATTTAATTAAGACGGATAATGATTCACCTGTAATCTGTAAGATTAGACACACAATAGCATATTATTAGGAGTTATTAAGCATCGGTTTGACCTGACCTTTCAAGTATAAATTTTATCTGCAGATACAGTATGTTTTTTAGCTCTTATAAGATACTAGCAGACCCGGCCACACGTTGCTGTAGCTAACGAAACACAACGCCATTACCCTATCTTTATAAAATCCACACCACCCGCTTGCCAGCTGCCTGCTGCCCGCTGCCTGAATTGAATATTTGAATTTCTCGGCTTTTCTCTACTATAATAAGCATGTTTAATATAAACCGTACTATGAGCGATATGCTTGCAATTGCAATGCAACACTGGATATTTGAAAAGTGAAAATCAAATACCTACTTACTCTAGGACATCTATTTTTCAATTTCTTCCGTAGAACGAATTTCAAAAGTGACTATAGTACGGCCCGCCAGCCGTTTTAAATCGCACAAAAATATGTTTTCGTTGAATTTCTCGGCTTTTCTCTAATATAATTTACATGTATTATACATATAAACATTCCTCTTCAATCACTCTATGTATTGGTGAAAACCGTATGAAAATCCGTTGCGTAGTTTAAAAGATTAACGCGCACATACATTTTGAGCGACTTCATTTTATACTATGTAATAATAATAATGAAATGATGATGATGATGATAATGATGATAAGTATCATTTTCATGTTTGCCGAAACCTCTAAACACGTTTTCATTGTTTGTTTAGTGGTAATAGTAGTGAAGTATGTTGATTCCGAATAATTTGAATAATCTCAACAACCTCTTAAACCTACGAATTTATTCAAACAAAATTGTAGGCGAAAATAAATCTGTTGGAGCGTCATATTGGTAAAATCAACGAATTATGTAATGCTGGTTTTCCCGTTTTAATCATTTCCTTTTTTAGTGACCCAACACCGTAGATCATACTAATCGCTCTTAGTACTGGATTCTTGTTTCTCAGTATAGTGTAAAAAAATCGTCTCAGCTATATAACAATTATATAATGATATTCAACGGTGGCTCTGTATAATTTATTAATTTGAAGGTTATTTTAGGAATAGCACTCTGTATTCTGTGTGCAGGAATTCAGTTAAGAATACTACTTCAGCTTGTTCTGGGGGAAATAATAATTGCATTAGAAATAGTACCTATACACGTGTTGTCTGGTTTATGCACTGCTCGCTGCAATTCCGACATCATTCACTAGTCAGTGAGTCCGCAGCTTGGCCGCGTGCCGGTACCGAGTTACTAAGGTTTCCTCAAACAATAACCCGTTCACGTTTTTAACAGACTTTTCGGTCTTTAATTTTCATAAGTGGGTTATATTTGTAAACATGGGGAAACCCGCGTGCTTCTACTGGAGTAAATTCACACTGTGCATCGTTCATCAGGTTGAAAAGTGCTTTTATACCTTGGGGTACGCTGTCGCAACTCACCCTTGGTGGACTATCTGGCTGTGCTTTCTGCTTGTAGCCCTCAGCAGTCTAGGAACATTGAACTTTTATCAAGAAAAACACCCATTAAAATTGTGGATACCCGCAGATTCAGATTTTATCAAAGAAACTGACTATTTGGTTAACACGTTTAAAACTGGTTACAGGCCTCAGTTTGTCATTGCGACAGCCCCTAATGTTCTCGAACCGGCTGTTCTCGCCGAACTTGCAAGAATTGATCATGAAGTGGATAACGCAAAAGGCATATTGAACAATAAAGAATACTTGTGGACCGATGTGTGCTTTAAGGTCCCCGTTATTCCCGATATGGCCATGCGAAGAAAGAGAGCAATCAGTTCCTCTCTGTTTATGGACAATATATTTGGTGATGAAACGGAACCAACCTTGGCTCCGAAACCTTATGAACCCAGCATCGATGTTGATCCAGCGATATATTGTAATATTGTAAACAGCTTTGAATTGGGATGCGTTAAAAAAAGCATTTTGGATTTGTGGAAGTATAACATTACTACGATAGCGAGTTTAAGCCGAGAACAAATTATTGATAAAATCAACTCTACGAAGATAAGTCCTGTTTTGGGACACGACATGGAATACGCCAGTTCCCTCGGAGGAGTAGAAAGGGATAAAGACGGGAAAATTATATCGGCGAAGTCCATCATTTTAATTTGGTTCTTACACGTTAACTTTTCAAGTGTAGATATGCAGAAAACTGGAAATAATGCCGGAACAGAAGTGTGGGTTAGTGAATCGGCTCTCGCCTGGGAAGAAAAGTTCGTCGAAACGATGGAAAAAGCCTCCTCCGATCCCCCTCTTGGCTTAAAAATATTTTACGAATCAGGAAGGAGCTACGGAGATATCAGTGAAAATACTATGTTTGGAGAAATTGATAAAATGGCTTTAGGAATCATCACCATGTTTGCATATATCATCATCATCCTTTCCAAGTTTAACTGGGTGGAGATGAGGTTCATCCTCGCGATATTTGGACTGATGTGTATCGGAATGGCACTAGTTGTAATGCTTGGACTTTGCTCTCTCATCGGCATCCCGTACGGCCCGGTACACGCGTCTCTTCCTTTCCTGATAATGGGTCTCGGGATCGACGACATGTTTGTGATGAAGGGTTGTTGGGACCAACTCACCGAATCTGACAGGAGACTTCCCCTTGCAAACCAGATTGGACTAATGCTTCAACACGCCGGAGTTTCAATCGTAATTACGTCGTTTACAGATGTTGTGGCTTTTTTGGTGGGGTCAATCACAATTCTTCCGTCCCTGCAATCATTCTGTTTCTATGCTGCTTTCGGGGTGATATTTGTGTTCGTTTTCTCTGTGACGTTTTATGTTGCCGTAATGGTGTTAGACATTAAAAGAATGCGAGAAAAACGAAATGGAGCCATCTGTTGTATTGTCTATCCAGACTTCACCCCTACCGACCTTGAGCAGAAATCAATATCTCAGTCTATCTTACACCAATTATACGCTAAGGTCATATTATGGACCCCAGTAAAAGTGGTAGTGATTTTATTAACACTGACTGTCGCAGGTTTCAGTATTGAATCCTTATTGCGATTGGAACAGAGATTTGATCCAGCTTGGTTTATATCTGAAAATACATATTTCAGGAAGTATTTGAATGAACGCAGTATTTATTACCCAGAAATGGGAAATGAAGGAAGTATATACGTCGGAGCAATTAATTATACTGAAGAATTGCCAAAAGTATTTGCCTTGATTGCAAACTTAGAATCTGAAACAGATGTTTTACAAAACATCGAGACATGGACAAAACCATTCAGAAATTACGTTCTCACGTATTTTGAGAAAGATGTTGCCAACGAATCGTTATCTGATATGGAACTGCATTCATATCTCTCAAAGTTCCTCTTTAGCCGCTCTGGGGCAATATACCAACCGAAGTTTAAGTTTTCCACGGATTTAAAATGCGGAGAGCCGGCGCCACCGATCTTGGTATCGAGCGTAGAATTTAGATTTAACCAGTTTCCTGGACCAAGCGTCTATCTCCCCGCCATGCACCGGATCAAGGATCTCGTGAGAGACGCTAATTTTACGACGGGTGACAAATTCGCCACAGTTTGGGCTAGAATCTTCGGTAATTGGGTGACGGATGAAATAATCGCTGTGGAAGTTGAGAGGAATTTAGAGCTGGCCTTGGTTTGCGTGATGGGGTGTACGGTGCTTCTGATAACGGATATCCAGATGTGTTTCTGGATCCTGACGTGCGTGCTGCTGACGCTGGTGAACGTGTGTGGCATGATGCAGCGCTGGGGCCTGACGGTGGACACAGTGTCGTGCGTGGGGCTGGAGCTGGCGGTGGGCCTGTGCGTGGACTACGCGGCTCACGTGGGGCACACTTTCCTCACGGTGCAGGGCAACCGGCAGGAGAGGGCCTTCAAGACCGTCACCTCCATCGGGGCGGCAGTCCTCTACGGAGGGGGCTCCATGTTCATATCCATCTCAGTACTTTGCACCTCAGATTCGTATATTTTTTCCACATTTTTCAAAATTTTCTTCTTGGTTATTGTATTTGGGTTGTTCCATGGTATTGTATTTTTACCGGTAGTTTTGAGTCTCGTTGGACCGAAAGCCTATTCCGAAGAAACGGCAGTAACAAAAGTTGACCCTGAAAAAGACGCGGTCAACGGGAAGGAGTTAGTTCATTTGACTTCAAAGGATGATGAACCCGTCAAAAGACGAAATCCTTTATAATCGATGCTTTCGCATTCTTGTTCTATACTTTACAGAATGGTGAAACAGTGTATGTAGTGTACTTTATAAGCAGTGTATTTCTAAGTTTTATAAACACCTTATGGTATAAAAATTAAGTTATACAATATTATATTGTGTAGGTACCAATATCATTACCATTCATTAGTCATCAAATCGTCCACTTTTATGAATATAACTTAATTCGTGAATATTTTAGATATAAATGTGTGTGGCTTCAAATAATTAGTTTTAAAGTCTAGTATCCTTACCAAAATTATAAATTAACAATGGATAAAATATTGGTATAAACGTGTTATTTAATTTGAGTCCACAATTTATAGCTTTATATTGTTATTTAGGTAGGTAAAAGTTATTAATGTACCTTTATAAATGTGGCGCTTCACAGCTTTTGTTATTTTTTCTATTTGGAAATTCTGTGATATTATTATAGACTTCAGTTATAATAATGTCGAAGACGTAACCAGAATAATACAGAATAATTTTAAAACATTACCCGTCTTTTAAGTGATAAGTAGGTACGTATGATATATCTAGATATAGAATGATGTACGGCAACTTCTTTTACCTATAAGGTTAATATTTACTTTTATTTTAAAAAATAATAATTTTCTTATAGCGCAGGAAAAAATTAAGCTAAAATAGTGTTTTTTCGCTCCGTATCTCATCTAAATACACGGTGTTCGGAAATTCGTTGTACAGGCGGGAAATTGATAAATCTACATCACATGACATAATTGACTAGAGCATTTCGATGTTAATGTATAATGTTTGTTAACGTTTTTATATTTTCGGCAATTAAAGGCTTAAAAAAACACAAAATCGTCTCAAAATGAGATGAAGATTCACCAGCATCCTGCTTGTACTACGAGTTGATACCCATTGATGTCTCATTTCTCATCAAGAGATATCTTGGAGTTTATGTAACCATAATAAATGTAATTATATCTGTTTATAATTTAATTAAATTAAAATAACAAAACCTTGTTTAGACCACCATTTAATAAAAAATATTAACATGTTTCAAACCCAGTGGTTTCTTCATTAGTAGGTTCGTTATTTTCATTTAATTAAAATGTCGACAAAAACGGGACTTGCAATTATTACTGATTTTAGTATGAATTGCCTATTTAAAAAATAAGTATATTATTTTGCGATTGATGACAAGAAAATATATCGTTTTAATTTCATAAGATACAAACTTTGAAAAACGGAAGGAAAAAGAAAATATGTGAATTTTTTATTATGTCGAATCATATATTGATGTGCGCAACTGAATGTAGCGATACATGGCACGATCAAGTTAATATAACGGGAACGATATAATATAGAAATATTTTGGTATGCCACGATGTAAAAATGTGAATGAAGGAAAAGGTGTATCAAGAAGTCGAATCGTTGTTTCTTATTTTCGGTGTCAGAACAAAATAACACTGGTGTGAATTTCACGTAACAAAAGAATTACACACGGACTTAATTACACGTGAATGAAATTACACTTGGATGGAATTACACCTCCTGGAATTAGAAAAAAAAAAACAAATTAAAATTATAGTTTTTAATTGTTATGTGTAATTTAGTCACGCAAGAGCATTTTCAACCCTCTGCATTTGATAAAGGAAACTTCCAAAATTGTGTTAAACATGTCACTTTGCTCTGTTTTTTTTCTCTTTCAATCTGCGTCGTCGAATATTTCTAGGAAAATAAGTGCGTCTTTTACGACGTGCATTTTAATAGGATTTTTTTTTCTGAAAATTAAAAATAAATCAAATACTGTGATTAAAGAAATTTACAAAAAATGTGGAGAATTCTGAAAATCAATGTTATTTCATAATAAAAACAGGACATATGATTTTTGGAAATAATAAATAGCTTCTTTTCGCTCTCCCGAACAATTAACATTTTCGTTATTTGTTTTTGGGGTGTTATGCCGTGTTGCGATACCTCCTTCTTTAGCCAACGTTTCGGACATCGTTGCAGTGTCCATCATCAGGGAAGGAGGAGGTAGCGCAACACGGCATAACACCCCAAAAACAAATAACGAAAATACTTGTGGCCTTGAAAATCTTAAAACGTATCTAATTAACATTTTGTCCTTTACAGTAATTCAAATTTCCGTGATCGATGTGATTAACATTTATCATGATTTTCTGAAACTTTATTCCAAAAAACAAAAAAGATGTTTATTTATATTTTACTAGCGAGTTCCCTGCATGCGTTGCAATGCTACTAATAAAGAAATTGTTTCTCCCTGCGTGTCTTTTCCCATTCTTCCCGCTCCCCTTCCGCCCTCCTTCCCCTCACGTGTTCCCCCTCCACCTTCCCCGCCTTCCATCTCCACTCTCCTGCGAACCCCCCTCCCGCGATTCCCTCCCGCGTTCAATATCTCCAGTCCCGGTACATTCAAATTTTCAAACAGCTCGCGTGCCACCTATTGCAATTTTTTTTACAAATTTTAATTTTTCATATATTACAATCATTCATTTTTTTATATTATCAGAACAATCAATCAAATTTGGTACCCCACATAGGTACCTATTTAAAATAAATACATTTTTTTATTAGATTCAAAGAATTCGATTTTGGTTAGTCCCATAGGTGAGTATTTCGATTAAATTCATTAGTTTAGAGAGTTGATCGATGATTTGCAAAATGTCATTCTCAAATTGTGTCATTTTTGACAGTTTCGTAAGAGTTTTTATAATGATTAAAAAAATATCTGATGTATTGTCATGATTGTCATGTGTTGTAATAATCCAGAAACCTTCGCGAGGGTGAAAAGAAGGAATTTTGAAAGTTCCAAACATTTTTATTCCTTTGCTTAATATAGCAATGTATAGACAACTAACATGCTAACATATTTTGTTTTATATATTCATATATAGATTTAGATAAGAACAATTACGAATTATATGTAGATATTTAATGATGATGTTTATTTACATTTTATTGATTTATTTCTGAGCACGTCACTTTTGGACTCTGTACTTCTGTACCTACACCAACAATGGCGATAAATGGCTATTATTTATTGAAAACAATGCAAATGCTTGAGTAATAAAAGGATTAATGCTGATTTAATTCTTCATTAAATTGTCAACTGATTAATGGGATTACCTGCTAATTGATTGCCGTGATTTTTTATCGAATGGCGTCGGATTAAAAATGTGAACTAAGAAATAATACAATAGTAATTGCATTAATTACTTTATATTAATTTGTGCATCGAGGCAAAAGTTAACAGCAAATTTTTAAAAACACATTCTCAATATAATTATTAAATACTAACTATTATCCGGCATGCGTTGCAATGCCACTCAAATAAAGATTTTTTGTAACTGCGTGTCCTTTCCCATGCGTCCCCGTTCCAGCCCATTTCCCCCCCGCGTCCACCTGTTTCCCCTACCTTACGTTCCCCTCCCCTACTTCGTTCCCTTCCCCTTCCCGGATTTTCCTCTCCTCGGGCACTCCCTCTTTGCCGTTAAACCATATTTTTTTTATTTATTTATCTATATAAAGTATGTTAACATTGGGTTTTTCGATGCCTGTCTCACTGGGATATATATACCTGTGTCGAGACAGTCATATGAAATACACTTCTTTTTCCAACAACTCACGCACCGCCTATTGCAATTTTTTTATACAAATTTCATAACGCCAGAACTCATCATTACCTTCTCTTTTTGCACACAACAACTCATCAAAAATTCATCACAATCGGATGAACGGTATAGGAAATAAATTCATAATGCCAGAGCTCACCATTAAATATAGAAACTATCGCGAGCATGAAAACAACAAATCACCAAAGTTTCATCGCAACCGGATAAACGGTATGGCAACACATAAAATATGAACAAACAAATAAATATTAATTTTTATATACAAAATTAAAATTTTAGTGTTAATATTTTTTATTGTTTTTGACTTTTGTCGTAGCTTTTAGGACTGTAAAAAGTGGAATTTTTTCCCACTGATCGTTAATTGGTGGTGATCTTTTCATCCAATTTATATTTGTTACTGCACAGACCGTTAAAAATTCAGCGTGATATAGTTTCACAAATTCTTAAAATTATAATGGGGTATTATAATTGTAGGATTAGTGAAGCGAAAGTATTTTTAAAATATTTGCCTCAGGATCACATTAATAGAATTATTATTGAATTCGTATTTTCTGGATTAGATTGGATTTTATTGGATTATATTGGAATTGAATAGGATTTAATTGGATTGGATTATATTTGCCTCAGCATTCATTATATTAAAAAACAGTATTACTTTTTTTTTTGATAAATTTAATATACTTTGTCTTTAGAATGAGCAGAGTTGAAAAATATAACTTAACTTGAAAAATCACGATATCTCTCAAAAATTTTAAAACAAGAAATACACATCACAAATATAGAACAAATTTCGAAAATAGCATTAATTTCAAATCAGAACGTGAAATGATTAACGTTTCACGCACAGACATCCGAAATTGGTTTTTCTAATTATAAAAATTTAAAAAAAAGATTAGACATCAATATCGTATTAAATAATATTTTGTATTATATAATATTGTATTTTGTACCTATAAATATATTGTATTATAAATTAATTGTGTTATATACTTAACATATTGTATTAAATAATATAATTGTTCTAAGCTTGTGCTGACCAAATACTTGCTCTTAGCAGGTACAAAGTCATCATTTTCTGTTAAATGTATTATATTTGTCTTATTGTTCAATGTTCGCGTGTTCCTTAGGGGTCATCCATTAATTACGTGAGCAGTTTTTCTTCCAATCTAGACCCCCCCCTTGGTAAGATAAATTTTAGCCAGTTCGCATATTCTTTTCAAGTAACGAAGATGAGATTTTGCTAGACCCCCCCCCCCTTTGAGCTCACGTAATTCATGTATGCCCCCTTAGTACTCCCCATTCAGAGAAAAATTGTGGAAAATATTATATTACAATATAAAATTTTATTTTAGTTCCGATAAAACTGTGACTATTTTTCTCTAAAGATTTTGTTTAATATTGAACGTGAAAGAAAAAAATCTCGAAATAAAAATATGGTTAATTATTATCTGCAAAGTTTTATTTTTGTTAACACCACTGCAAGAGTTCCACTTCTTGAAACCAGTTTGACTATGGCAACCCTACTTTTGAGAGGGAAGCAATATACTGACTTCCGAGGTATATACTGACTTCCAGCAGCGCCTCCTAATTTTTTTTGTGTATTACAGATTGATGTAATTCTATTACAATACACATGATATACACAATTTCTTTTTACAATTACAGATATTTTAAAGTTCTTGCCTAAAATGATACTTGAAATCTTCAAGACCAATGTTGAAAATTTCAAGAGACCTATAGGTATCATTTAGCAGTACCATACCTCTTGTCATGCAATGCTGGGCCAGAACGTCCGTTCTGCCATGTGGAATACAGAGCAAGTCGTGGCGACGACCCTGACAGTAGTTGTTCGGTACGAACAATGTACAACATTCCAAGAGGGCTGTCAATGTAATAGTTTATGGGCATTGTGCGCTAATTATCGTGACGATTCACGGTTACGGTACCGTGACAGCAAAAAAGGCAATAAACATACTTTCCTTATCGTTACAATGCTGCAGCTCTTTCAAAAGATGAGATACACAATGTACGTAGGTCTGTTTCCCCCAAAGAAGAAGGAAAAAGAAGGAAAAAGTCGTATTTTTCAAAAGAAGGAAAAAGTCGTATTTTTCTTGCATCTTTCTCACATAGAGAGGTAGGTAGACCCCTACCAATAATAATAGCCGTGACGATAATTTTGAAATTACATAATTTCTCCCTGAATCACCTTTCCGTGCGTCCCCGTTCCCCTCCCGCTTCCCCTTCCTAACTAGCTTTTTAAATTATAGCCCGTATATTATTCTGATATATTAGCCATATTATTGTAAAGTTTCCTTAAAATCCATTTAGTAGTTTTTGCGTGAAAGAGTAACAAACACATAAATCCATAAAAACTTTTACGTTTATAATATTAGTAGGAAGTGGGATAGTTAGTTAGGTACAAGGATAATATCGAATTGTGAGAAAATTTCAAAAACGTCAAATGTCAATGCGCCGATAGTTTTACTTTTGTTCTTAAGGCGATCCACTAGTTCACTACTGTGCCGTGGACAGTAGTTCTTCGGTGGACGCCATAGGGGTCACTTTGAATAACCGAATTCGTCGACTAGCGGTCGTATTGTAAAATATCAACGCGAAAATGCATATTTTATTTTATTTTGGGAAGATTGGGTGTAAATATCAACTTTTTTTGCGATAATTATAAAATAAACTGAATTTGCCACATTACACAATAAAACCATATCCGAAAAGGGGTTTATAAATAGGAGAGTTTGGACTTGAAAGTGTGTTTTTTAGACCTCATACTTTATTTTTTTATAGGCTTATTAAAAAACTTATAAAAAAAATGACCGATATTTTTAAGAGCCAAGGTATGTTCTACACGCAGTATTTAATTGAAGCATCTACAATACTTCTAAGCGATCAAATTTTCAAAACAAAAACATATGATTTTGCATTATTTACTATGACTTCATCTTAAACATATAATGCAGCCGCTCTTTGTCACGATAATAAAATTTTATTTTTGGTGACATAATGATAATCGCATATCTCGCTCTGGTTCCATACTTTTGTATTCAAATACTATTTTAAAATTTATTTAAGTAGGCAAACAGATTCATGTTTTCACATAAAACACAAAATGTTCATGTTTTCACATAAAACAAACATTGGGATGCATTTTTTTTACAATTTTCGCGATTTTTCAAATCGAAAATATTTTCTTTTGTAAATTATCTTTTCGTAAGTCTGCAACTATGGCTGTACATATACAACAACGGCTGTACATATACAGCCGAGACCTTACGGAATATTATTGTATTGTCACAGCTATTCATAACTCATATTATCAATAATAAAATGGATGTGACAGAACAGTGCGCACTTTAACTGAGATCTTAGCATGAGTAATGTTTTATTATTTTAATACGTTCAAAGTCCAAACGACCCGCAGCTAGTGGAACTATGGTATCCCTAGAAGGAGATGGGGTGGAGGAAGGTTGGAAATTTGGGAAGTAGGTACCTAGCCTAGCTATCTAGAATTCATCCCCGAACACGGAAAAACCTTTTCAGACAAAGTATCGATTGTTATTGGGGGTATTTTCCCAGGGTTATACTGAGAGTATCTGTGTACAACTCTAGAACGTGGCGCCTGTATTCTTAGTTTATTTTTTTTTTCGTTCATTTTTTTCCATTATATCTTGATTCGTTTCAAAAGTATTTTTTACACATTTTCTAAATATATATACATAACATAAGATAAAAATAATGTAAAAAAGTAAAAAATATATACATATAAGACAAAAGTAGATAATGGGAACCAAAGATATTCAAATACAGAAGAGATATGCTATGGTGTCCGCGCAACTGTCGCCGGACTACGCGCTAATTAGCGTAGTTTTCATACAAAAAGAATTTGTTCATTTCGTTGATTTTTTTGAAAATGTGCATTAATATTGGTTAACAATATATTTTGAATAAGGAAAGAATTCGTTCATTTAGTTTAACGTTCGTTTGGTTTATTCGTTAATTATTTGTTCTTTTAGTTTATTTGTTAATTGGTAAACAATATCGGCGACACCCGGAAGCGCAGACCCACATAGTAAAAACAGCAGATAGCACATCTACTTATATTTAAATTTCTTTGATGGGAACCCACTAAGGCACTGCCTGTGCGTGGGTAATATTAACTAAAGTGCTAAATTATACCAATAAGTTGGCGGTACAAGTAAAAAATGTTAATTTCAAAGTGAAAGTTTAAAAATAAGGTAATGTATCTTTGAAAATATTGTAGTAACAAAGTGACACATACAAGTTAGTTGATTTTTTGTTACGGTTTCAAGAAGATAAATAAAGTTAGTCTTGAAGTTACAGTAGAATTGTAAAAGTGAAGCATGAAGGTTTACATAGAGTTATTATTTTATATGATTTAAATGTGAATTTTCACAAATTAATTCAATAAAACATATATTTGTGCGTGCTCTGATTTGAACCCGCGAACTCTAGAACCGTAGTCATGGAACTTAACCGCTCGACAACAGAGGTCGCCATTTCAAATTAAATTCGTAAAATCCGAATCCAGGCGCACGCAAATAAATTTTATTATATTACTTTGATTATTTCACAATTTATCCATTATTAAATAGTGTATTTGCTGCACATTCCAGAGTGGAAGACACTATTAGTATCGCCTTGGTGTAACACCACCGTTCGGAATTGAATCGTTGCTTGAAACGGCTTTAGCCGTGTTTGGTGACCAGATCTGAATAGACAGGTACTTCCCCACCTCCTCACCCCATCTCCTTCATCTTCCTACTGCAATCAGCCTCACAACGTACCCCAATTGAAGATGCCACAGTCTCACTGGCTCCAGGTGGTTTGGAGCTATTGGGACTCTTGTGAGGCAATCACATAAATTTAAAAAAATAATAATAACATTTTTTTTGCATAAAATCCTTTACCGGGTTAACTAATTAATGCATTATTTCGCACTTAGGTAAATACTTTAATAAATGCATTAGAAAATATTTCTCAATATTACGACTTTATTCCATCCCACACTTTATATTTTAATATTATTATGGTCTTACAGGTAATTGGTATTTTAGATTAATTCTTCAGAAAATCACTTATTTTTCTTCTCTTCATATTTTATTCAACAGCCTTGGCATACTTACGAGTATATCTGCATGCGGCCTAAAGAGGAACTAATGAATGAAAGAACTAAATATTTACTCAAATCATCAACATCAACCATAATAATGTTGTTATTTAATGACAAAAATTTTGATCTTTAATGTTAATTATTATTATTGTCTAATTTACTTAGGACGTTTTGTTACACAGAATTTGAACAATTCATCAAGTTTCAAAGTTAATATTCAAGATCTATGAGAGTCGTATTCAAGTCTATTAGCGCATCAAGCTGCTTGCTTCACGGTACATGAATGATAACAGAACTTGAATTTTAACTTTGAATCTTGACTAATTGTCCAAATTCTGTGAAACATTTAGGGCCAGCTGTTTCAATTTTAGTTTGGGAGGCGGAGTTGGGTTGTTAGGTACCGCTGCACCGGGAAACATTTATTGAATAACCAACACCTCTGCCATAGGTCACCCCAAGTGGTTCGCTACATTTGTTGATTTAGCAGGGGTGCCAGGGTTCATGGGGTGAGGTTTGTCTAGGACTTGGCGGCGGACATACTGAACCCCAGATTCCTACCCACCCTCAAACCTTTTTCCTTTCCAAAGGTTCCTCTCCTTCCCTTCCTTAATAAGACCCTCCACACAGCATTCCCAAAGATGACATAGGCCCCGAGGGAAATTATTTTCCTATTATTTGGACTCCTATGCGGAACACATGTAAAAAAAAAATCCATATGTAGATAACATTGGCCATCAAATGGCCATTCAGAGCTTTTTTAACATCTGTTTTTTTTCAACAGCCAAATTTCTGTTGCTAAGTAAACTTCACTATTTTAAAGCAGACTAATCAGCCTAAACACTCTCAGCCTTACTAAAAAACCCAGTGAAAATTTTATTCAATTGACAAACGGCCGCGGATGTGAAAACATTACTAATTAAAAATTTGTTCATTGAAAGAAATACACATGGTTTCCACGGCCTGAGAGGGTAGTTTATCTCTGTTTTAACCTTTAATGTCCGAACGATATTTGTATTTTTTCCGTAGTATTTTGAATGTTCTATGTGTTTCTTATTTTTGAAGGTGTCGTAAAAACAAATACCATTTATGAAAACTAGATAAAATTACCTTTTAGATTTGTATATTTGAAATACAGTTTAGTTTTCAAAAACTGACATATTTTAAGATTCAAACTCGGAAAAAAATGGAAAAAAATTTCTTACCAAAGTTTTTTTGACTAAAATGTAGAGAAATTAAGAAAAAAACAAAATTTCAAAAACACAGTCCTTTTATGTAATAAATTTGGAAGGAAACTATCACCTCACTTTTTCCTCGGGCATACAATAAAAAAATAATAAAAAATTTCAAAGTTTTTTTTATTGCTAAAAAACTAACCTAAAAATTATACCGTCTTTTAAATCAGATTTCTTGCATCTCTAAAGACGTTAATTACTTTAATGCATTTACGCACACATGCATTAGATAATATTATTTAAAAAAAAACACCACTGTCATAAAATTATCATAAAATAAAACCTTTAAATGTAAATTTGAATTCTAATGTATCATTTAAATAGTTTTTGACACTTCAATTTTCAAAGTACGATTATTGTTTTATAACTTGACTAAAACTTATGAAAAACCACACAACACACGGTAAATATATCAATGATATAAATATAAGAGTAAATTATTCATATTAATAGAAATTAACCATCACATAAGTAATATTGGACACACAGAAATCATTTCGCGCTTCCAGCGTCTTTTTCGACCGCGAACACGAATGCGCAGGCGCCGCGCCGCCGCGCCACCTAGCGGTTATGAAGAAAAACAAACAATTTAGTACTTAAATATGCGTGGTTGCCGGATTTACAGTACGTTTTAAGACCAAATCTTATTGGTAATGTTATCGTGTTTTAGTGTATTTTTGTTTTATTCATGTTGCTGCAGCAACACGGGTAATCGGGCGTGCTGTGTTTTTTTTTTAGTAAGGCTGTCTGTTTATTTGTTTGCTTGCGGTAAAACAACACATAAATCAGTAGTTCTAACAAGTATTGATGACAATCGCCACAATTTGAAAACTGTCGTTGCCTTATTGTATTTATTGTATAGCTCGACATATCAAACTCCGACAGGCAGCCGGACCTTTTATTCTAGTGGGCCTCAAGAAAAGAAGACGGCGAACATTCCATCAAAAAGTGACAAGCAATACGCCGCCGCCCGCTCATATATCCATGTCATTCATACACACACATTATTTGATTGTCTATCTTTATCACACAGAAATAAACTTTTGAATTAAGAAATTATACTGAAAATCGCTGAAAACAAAAGAGTGTTCCTTACTTTCCACATTATATTTTGAGTATATGAGACTATGGCGAGTCTATTTATTTGTGTAACGTCATTGCTCGCCATAGTCTCACATGCTCGCAAATTAATGTGGCAAGTAAGCAACACTATTTTGTTTTCAGCGGTTTTCAGTAATTTCTTAATTCAAAAGTTATTCATATATTAAAAAGTTATGCTACTTTCACACTGAAGCCAAACTTCCAACCCAAACTTCCAACGCATGAACCCCTTCTACGTAATCATCCGAAAGTTTGAAATTGGAAGTTGACCTCAGTGTGACCGTACCACAAGACAATTAAAGAATGTGTGTTTTTTCTCTAATGACGTACAAAATTGTCGGACGGGGAACATGAAAATTAATTGTAGGTATTGCTTATAATAATAAGTAATTTGTGTGTACATATAAATTAAATGTTATTTCTTCACTTTTACTAATGTTTGCCGTGTAATGGAAACATTTTCTCATCACACAGGAGGGCATTTTGGCGCTTTTTAAATGCAATTTTCCTACTGGTGAGACATGACCTTACTCGACGAGTGACAGTTTAGATAACGTCATTGCAGTTTAGTACCAAAGTACTAGAAATCGAGACCAGTGCAATTGTCTTGCGTTTGGCTTCCCACTTTGAGATTTCTATCCGGCGTCTAAAGTATGTAACGTCTTTGGTTAAACGCCGATTCTAGGTGCGTTTCACGTTTCTATCAAATTGTGATAAGCTGACACACTTAACAACAAGACAGTTATCCTCTCCTTCTGATCACAATTGGTTCAAAAGCTGAAGCAGACTGAATCGGCATTTAACGGGGACCTTACAACTGTCAAAAAACTAAAATGGCGCTGAACGGCCATTTGATGACCGTGTTACATTTGTATTTCTGTGAATCCACCTATCCTTGGTATTTCAGATATCACCTCCATTCTACTTTATTTATTTTCTATGCTTTTGTAATTATTTTTTACTTTCATGAAATTAAACTGCTATAATCATATTTTTATATTTAGGTAAAGTAAATTCATTAAAATTAATTTAAAAATGACATTCATTGTTACTTCCCAGACGTACAAATTCTTATACACACATTTTTTCTAAGAATACCTTGGATCTATTAATATCTGGGTAAGTACCCATTTGTTACTGTAATCCATTATATTATTATCGTAAGTAGGTACCTTGCGTGATAGAATGTTGCTATAATAATGTATCTAATGCAACCAGATCTATAAAATTAATGTATTCAAAAAGATTATCATGATTTTACTATTGAATTGCTATTTTGATGATAATGTTTTTTTAATAAGATTGTTATAAATACTGTATTAAATAATATTGTGTGACAAATAAAAACGTTGTATAAGATAATATTGTGTGACAAATAGAAACGTTGTATTAAATAATATTGTGTTATGAAAAAAAATAAATTATATTATGTATCAATATATTATCATTTTTCTCTGTTAAATGTACCTATTATTTTTGTCTCGTTATTAAACTTGCTCAACAGAATGTTCGCGTTTTCCCCAGTATACTAATTAGTGGAAAATATTATTTAAATATTATACTTCTCAAAATTTTATTTTAGTTCTGATAAAAATATGATTTAGTTCTTTTAAGATTTTGTTTAATTTTGAACATGAAAGAAAAAAAATCTTCAAATAAAACATTGGTTAATTATTATTTGCGATTTTTAATTTTTTGTTAACACCACTGCAAGAGTTCTACTTCTTGAAGTTAGTTTGACTATGGCAACCCTAAATAGGAAAATTTGAGAGGATAGCAATTTACTGACTGTATAAAACGCCTCCTAGTTGTAGGCACAATTTTCTTTATGGTGACAAAAACAATCGCGTGCCTCGATCTGGTTTCAAAGTTAAAATACTGTTTTAAAACTTAGTTTATTTAAGTAGGTAAACAGATTTATGTTTTCACATAAAATGCAAAATCTGAAGAGGGATCTATCATTTTTCCAACTTTCGTGATTTTTCAAACCGAAAATATTTTCTTTTGTAAATTATATTTTCGTTAGTGTACAGCCGTGATCAAAGTACAAATATTATTGTATTGTTAATATTACAGCTTACGGCTATTCATATCTCGTTTAATAGTCGTCATATTATTCAGTTCAGTTACTCAACTTTGATTTCTTGGAAATGTTAGAAGATTAATTTATTCTTAGAATTCTTCAGCCATACTTTCCTGGTTTTCAAGATGTTTTTGTTTTCATTCTGTGGTTTCAAAGAGTCGATTTCGAAAGAAATATTCAAATTAACTTTATCACACATTAGATACTTAATCTAATAACTTTATCCTATTACAGCCATAGCAAAAGGTTCTTACCCATACGAGGCTTTAAGGGGGAATAACCAGACAAAACCGGAAATACGTCATTTTTAAATCAAATTTTTGATGTACAGTAGGGCCTCGCTAATCCGGATAGGGAAAAACAAGACCCCTTCAGAATTATCGAGGCGTCCGGATTATAGTAAGCTATATTTTAATAGGAATAAAACACATTTTGAACTTGGGTTTCATTTATTAAAGCAAAAATTTAAAGTCAATTTAGACAAGAATATGTACGAGTATATACGTACAAATGCGCGTACTTATAAAAAAATTCAAACATGTAAGAAATTCGCGCACTTAATATGAAATTTAAAAAAAAAAAAAAAGTTAATTAAAGAGTGACGGCAAATAATTTAATATTGTGACCACCAAGCACCCGTCCAGATCACAGCGTGCACCGAATTAACGGGGGTCCGGATCAGCGAGGCTCTACTGTATTGACCCTTTCCCACAAAAAATTATAAATTGATTTCAAAAGACTGTTCTTTTATCAAGTAAAGCAATTTTTAAAATTTTTGAGAAAATATGTTTATTTTTAGTACAATTAGGTTTACCGTAGGTCGTTGGTGGATTTGTTAAATTTTCAAACAAAATTTTGTATTTTACAACACACATTTCAAATCATATAATCATGCAGTAAATTAAATCAATAAATTATCTGGGAAAGCTAAGTTTTGGAATTTTAATTTTAGTTTAAATAAAATCATTAAAAAAAAGATCCGCGCACGTGTTTTGTGACGAAAAGTAAACATAGTTTGTCTATTTATTTACGGTCTAACATACTAACATATTTCAGATTTGTTTTCCTTCTTATTTTACTTAAACAATTATAAATACTTATGATCAAAAAATAATTACAAAAAGTACCTACATAATTTCAATAGTTTTATCATCACGCATTTCAGCAATTATAAATGTAGGTATAAATTAAAGCAAATTATGAATGAAATAAAATCGATATTGAGTTATTATTTAAAAAAGCTGGTATGGAGAATAATTAGTCTTTCTCATTGGAACCGTCCTGTACGATCGTAAGTACATCTTTCGATGAAATGTGAATTCTCGGCCGCTGACTGGTTAATGGCTCTTATGAGACGTTTAGACCGTATTTGAATACGGTTCCTCTTTGAAAAGTCATTAAAAACCATGAAATAAAATAAAAAAACGCCCATAACCTAACCTAACGTAACCTATTTAACCAATTTTTTACAAGGTTCGTAGAAAATGCATTTAACAAAGTTAGCTCATTGAGGCTGTAGTGCGGTTATTGACTAAAAATTCATGACTTAGCTTGAAGTCCATGTTCCACTGGAAGATTTGAATTAACCGCAATACAAGTAAAAAAATCATTTGTTTCTGGACTTCAAACTACGTCACGCGTTCGAAATTTCGAAAGCGGTCGGACGAGTTTTTTTCGTAAAAGGCCCGTATGAGCTAACCTCGTTAAACGCATTTCCTACGACCCTTGAATTTTTAATGTTTTTTTTCATCACTCTTAATGACTTTCCAAAGAAATGTTGAGTTGAGTCCATTCTGAGTTGTCCAGTTTCTTCCAAACGTGTTGCACGATTAAGTGCATCCGCTCGTGGGGTAACTTAAAAAAAACCAGTTGGCAACTCAATCGCTATCTACGGTAAAGCAAATTGCGAATTTCATTGACGGTCCGCACACAGACACACTTCTCAAAGACCAGTTGTCAAGGGCGACGCGGCCACTCATAGTGCTAATGCTAATCGCCGCGGCCGCGGCCGGCGCGTTTCAGTTGCTAGGTTGACAGTTTGCCATGGTTACGACTCACGACCTGTCAAGTTTTCGAGTAATTTGCTGTATGTCAGAGCAGAAAAATATCGATTTTGTACAGGAAGTTGATAAATTACTATTATATTAAGGTTGATAATTGGTAAATCATTAATAAGGGGTCGTCCATTAATCACGTGAGGCTCTAAATGGGGGGGGGGGGTTCGGAAAAAATCACGAAATATCACAAGGGGGGGGGGGGGGATAATGAGATATCACATGAGTATTTCTGAAAAAAGTGTACATTTTGGAAAAATAAAGTGTGCCTAGAAACAGTTCCAAAATTACACATGTTTTTAATTAATCACACAAAAAAAATATGCATGATTTTGTAGAATAAATATTAGGCTTTAAAATAACGAATTATAAACATTACAATCGTGTTAATTGGCAAATACATATATTTTTTAAAAAATAACGAGTTTTATCTTTCATACAAAATAAAATTGCCACCCTACCTACTTCATGTGTTTAATATATAATTTATAACGTTATAATATATGAATTTTTGTAAGTTTTAGGGTCTTAATTAAACGTAGTTTCTGTACAAAGTTTTTTTTTATGGGGTTTCATAGTAAATTAATAATTTATGCACAAAAATGAAAATGAGACATAGTCATTTACTTTTTAGTAACTACTCTTTAGTTACGTTTTATTACTACTTCCACCGTAATTTCTAAACCCATTTGTTAAGAGGACATAGGTAGAGAAACCCAGAAATATGTCATTTTCAAAAAAGTTTTTAGACGTATTGACTCTTTTCCACAAAAAATTATAAATGGATTTCGAAAGATTGTTCTTTTATCTAGCATAGTTATGTAATAAATTTTTAGAATTTTTTTTAATTTTTAGTATAATAAGGTTATTCCATAGGTCGTTGGCATATTTGTTAAATTTTCAAAAAAGTTTTTGTATTATACCACACCCATTTCAAATAATGTAATCATGCAGTGAAATAAATCAATACATTATCTAGCAAAGTTATGTATTAGAATTTTAATTTTAGTTTCAATAAAATCATTAAAAAATATGTACGTACATGTGTTTCTTGACGAAAATTGGTCCATTTGTGTATTTATTTGCGCACTTATAAACTAATATATTTCATATTTTTTTACATACTTATTGTGCTAAGACATTATTGACAAATCATAAATAAGTTTGACCGAAAAATAATTTTGGGAAGCATTTAATTTTAATTAATTAACAGCTTCGCATTTGACGATTTTATCATAGCGCCGAAACACAAAATTTCGCAGTTCATTACGGTCCGAAACGTGGCCAGACGAGGACGTGTCCGCGTCGCTCTGAATTACAACAGTTTGAAATAATATTTTGGAAACGAAATTGTAAATACATACGAATTCCTTGTTTCACGTTCGTAAAATCTACAGGGTTGACCGAATTTCATTTTCATTGAATATTTTTATGCAAAAAGTTTTATATTTAAAAATAAATGTTTTTATTTGTCCCTTATTATACGATACAAAAAACAAGAGTCCCAAATGCCCCATTTTTTTAAAGTAAAACTTCTTTACGCATGCTCGACACATGGGGTTAACTGGTGAATCGTTACGAAAAGTGGTGATTGTTACGAAAAGTGGTGCTGGTTACAAAAAATGACAAGCGAACGGTAATCGATGCGAACAGTGATCAATTGCTAGGCGGGTCGGGCCTTTAGGCTCGCTTGTTATTCGTGTTATTGTTATATTGTTAATGGACTATTTGTCCGTAAATAAATAAATTATATACAGCGGGTACCCGGCATGCGTTGCAAGGCTGGGGATGGGGGATGGGGATAGGGATGGGGATGGGGATGGGGATGGGGATGGGGATGGGGATGGGGATAGGGATGGGGATGGGGATGGGGATGGGGATGGGATTTTTTTTATTGTAAATAATTTTTATGTTTATATCGCACAAGAGTCCAACAGCTCCCAAGGGAGGGAGGTTGAAGAAGAGTTGGGATGAGGTGGAGGGGGTGGCTGAGGGGGAGGTAAAGGAGGCGGGGATTGGAGGGAGGGTATGAGGGGGGGGGGGTGGTTGAGAGGGGGTGGGCGGGTAGACCTTTTTTATATTCATTTTTCGTATTACAAAAATAACAAACACGAGAATCGAGTATGGGTACCACCACCCCGGGAACCATTTATTAGATAACCAACACGTCTGCCATAGGTCATCTCAAGTGGTTCGCAAGGTTTGGTGACTAGCAGGGGTGCCTGGGTTTATTGGGAAGGTTTGTTTAGGTCTTGGCGGCGGATGCGTCTGCCCACCAGCTGCATGGCAGGTCGGATCTGGAGAAAGTGGTTACGGCGTTATGAAATTATATATACATATATTTTATTATACCATTCACCCGATTACCGTGAAACTTTGTTGATTTGTTTTGCGCACGCTCTCATTTCTCTCAGAATTTTTTAACACAGAAATTTAACTTGGACGTTATTGAAATATTAGAAATAATTTGTGACCATTTTTTTATTTATATAATTCTATTGAATTTGCAACACGCCTTTGTCAATATATTATTCTGTATTTTGACGCGCGCAGCGCCAACCAAAACTGTTATTATCTGTGTTTCTGTCTCTGTCGATTCACGGCAGCGAGCGGTCGTGTTGTCCGCGCCGGTCCAGTTTATAACGTTTTAAATTTATTCATCCGCTCAAAATGGGGAGAAAAATACGTGTAGACAAAACTTTCAAAAAAAAAAAATCACCACACCAAAAACATATCTGGGAGAAATATAACGAGAAAAAACGAAGGTTAGAAATATTAAATAATCAATTTACGTTTTACATAACTTATATGCTACAGGGTCGTTGGAACGAATCTGTCAGATTTATTGTACATTTTTTATAATAATATGTTGTTTAATTTCCAGAGAAAAGAATCAAAATTCTAAAGTTAATAATGACTGTGAAGTTTCATCGGTATGTGCAATTCAAATTTTTATTACATTACTAGCTGACCTGACAAACGTTGTTCTGCCATGTAAATTATTTCTAGATATTTTATATTATTATGTAAATGGGCTTCGACTAAGTATATTTGATCACTGTAAATGGCTAGCCACATCATGATCTGCCGCGTCGTGAAATGGCGGCAGATCGTGATGTGCGGCGCATCATGATCTACCTGATTTTACGATTGGCCTGCGACATATACACGGTGTCGGGAAATACGTGGTACATTACTCAATTTAATTGTGATTGCCGTGTTAATTATAAACAATAATTTACTAGCCTGCCCGGCGTTGCGCGAGTTACACGCATACACCACTGCCTTATATACACGTTGGCTTATGTCACGCATACAGCATTGACTTGTGTACACGGTACATTACGGTGACGTAATTATGAACAAAGGGTGCGGGGGGGGGGACCGCCCCGGGTGCCACCCGACGAAGGGGGTGACACTACACCCGACCGTTAAAAAAATACGCAGGATATTGTCGCAAAAATATTGAATACTATGTTATTAATATTTTCGTAGCTATATTACTCCCGTGGAATGTCCCGAAACGGGGAGAATTTTGTGCCTGAAGGTCTTTTTATTGACGAAAATAGTCTATTTCTGAAATTTCTACCCCCCCCCCCCCTCCCACCCCAACCCAGTACGGACCATTTGTGAAGTCGAAATTGGGGGTGAAGGGGGGGGGGTGTCACCAAGTGATCCGCCGCGGGTGCCACCCATGCTAGCTACGCCACTGTATACACGGTGTCAGGAAATTCGTGGTAGAAGCGAAAAACTGAGGACTCAAATTTCACCACAGGAAGAGATGCTTTTTACCATACTTTTTAATCTATTCTTAACTTATTTATTTTTCGTTATTATTAACTATTACTAATAAAAAATGTCATTAACGGACTGCGAAAGAGAGGCTAGCCATCATGCGCTTGAAATTCCCGTCAAAACGACAGTTTTAATTTGTGATTGTGTAATTCAAATTGTGTTTTTGTTAATAATTTCTGTTCTAATGACTAAGTCACTATTATATTAGTCTATTATCAATTTATTTCATATTATTTTCCGTTTTAATCTATTAATAATGCCATTGTGCACACGAATAAATATTTCAAAATGAGACATTTTTTACAATCCAACTGAATATTACTCGGTTAATTTGGTTAAAGTACAATTAAAAAACAAAATATTTAAAAATTATAACAATTTTTTTATTCATGTCTATATTATATCATCTACTTTATACCTACTGTGTTTACGCATTTCATTTGTATATATTTATGTTTATGTACTTCGATGTACAAATTACAAATAACTGCCTACTACTAATTAAAATTCTGGAAACGAGAATTCAACATCTTCACCTGACCCATACTGTAGCCAGCCCTAGCTCCGCGTGTTATGGTCCTAGTAGATACGCGAAACCAAGCTTGCTGCGGAATGAAATCTAGTTCCAAAAACGTCCGCTCACGACCGCCGATGTGTGAGCGCTAGAGTCGGAACCGAAATTATGATTTGCTGGTATGACAGTCTTAAATTTTACGAGGGCAACACTAGCTTCTTTCTGGTTGGTCTGGTTGGTCTGACGTCTCCGCCATAACATTAATTGTTTAAATCAGTAACAACGTGTTTCTTTAGTGGGACTACAATTTCGTAACAGGAAATATTAAAGCCTTTTTTCACAAAATGGTAAGTCTTTTTTAATCATCTTTTTGTAATATGTGCGGTATGAACATTGCTAAGCTTACATATTTACAGTTTTAAATTTTATCAAACCATTGACTTTTTATAATCCCATTTTGTCTAATTCTTCTTATAATTTCGTAACTTTTATTAGGAATTTCGTAACGTAACGAAAAAGTACAATATAAAGCTGAGTGTATACAGTTACAACCTGATTTTTATTTTATTTATTATAAAGACAGAAAAAATAAAAATATTTTATCGAAAAAAGAAAAGTCCCAATAAACTATTTTAGTAGTATGTCAATGGGTGCTTTTACTTTGAAGATATAAATAAACTTATTTTACTTTATTATGCAGTTAGAATTTTTTGTGTCAGAGTCTAATACAAATTATTTCTTTCGGCCAGCCAATTCTTCAACATAATATTTGTTTTACCATTTTTACATGTTTTAATTTCGGTAAGTAACATATTTAAGCAATTAGGTATCATGTGGTCCAGCGTTATTTTTCCATATTTGTTTAAATTCTCAGGTTAAGAATACTAAATTGTAAGTGTGTCTGTAAGTATGTAAGTTGTCCCTTTCAAATTGAAAGCATTTTTAGGAATTAGTGCCTCAAGCTTTTATAAAATCTTATTTAAATAAAAAAATATATATATTATTTACTCTTATAATCCCGGCTCTAGGATTACTTTTTTAAGAAATTTTAGGAATGAAATGCCCCAAAAACCAATGCCGAAAGGCAAAAAGCTTCTTAGAAGATTATTAGAAGATTTATTTTATTTATTTTAAACTTTATGAGTAAAATCTCAAATTAATTATTCATCCTAGACTTGCAGAAAAGTCAATAGATGTCGCGTATTAAAAATAAAATGGATAAATTTATCCAGACACTATCTAGATTGCATTTAGTTCGAGTTGAATCTTGCAATCACATATAAAGATAGCAGCCAATACTATGTGCATTAAGAAAATGAAGATAATGTTCTTAGTCGAAGTATGATACAGTTAAAAGTGACCGAATTTCATATGGGTTCCGTAGCTCAATCGGTAGAGCTCTTGCCATGTGAGCAAAGGGTCCTGGGTTCGTGTCCCAGCGGAGCCAATATCTTTTCTGATTTTTCTATCTCAGATTTTCGATTGAGTTTCGCTAATATTGTCTTCATTTAATTAAAGATTATTAGAAGTTTCTTAGAAGAAACTTTACCAAATGTATCCATGGCAGAAAAAGAGAAGGTAAAAAACTGCTAATTTTGCTAAATTTAATTACAGATTCTTTAAAGACAGAGTTTAATAAAATAGATCCCAGAGAAAAGAAAGTACTAAAAAAGTAGCTACAAACCAAATTGTAAATAAACACCAATTAAAAATAGCTATTTCGATAGTGATTCAAATTAATAAATTTTTAAATGTTTTAAACAGTGCCTGTTCTTTAATTTCTACAGATTAGTTGAATATTGTGTTAGGTACTTAAAATTGGGAAGCTGATAATTTTATTAAAAAAACATTGATTAATACTCATTAATTATTATTTTAAACCCTTGCAATAGATACAACAAGTATTTGGGTCGTGAGTTTGTGTATGTTAGTAGTAAAGTAATAGAATAAATAAAAAATTAAGGATAATTACGTACATTTAAAAAAGACAATATTTTTTTAAATAAATAAATAATAAAAAATAAACAAAAATAAATTTAAAAATTTTGTTTTGTATATAACAAGCTTTATGTTTACTATTTAGTTACATCTTAGGACTATTTCGTAACAAGGTTTCGTAACAACCTTTTCGTTACGTACATTTATTTTGAGAACTCACAAGTATTTATTTTTCGTGATAATATTCTGAAAATTTCTAAATACTTTGTACTAAGAAAAAATACACGTGATTTTGGGGGGGGGGGTAGTCTAAAACCTCACCACATATCACCAGGGGGGGGGGGGGGTTAAAAAGTTGCTAAAAAGCATCACGTGATTAATGGACGACCCCTAAACTGTATTTTTGCGAAGCACGTTGATATACTTAGTTACTAAAATCATAAAGTTGAGTTGCACCGTGAATTGGGTAGAATTGAGTTGCCAACTAGTTTTCGGTTTCTCCGTGAGCGAAGGCCTTTACAGCGCAACAAGTGTTTGAGGGGCGATTTTATTTGATTTGGTGGAAAATAGCCATATTTTTCTTTATTTTTCTATCAAATCTGCAAAGTACTTTTGTAGTTTGTCAGCAGATTTTTTTAAAGAAAGACAAACATTCTCGGGTTACGAATAACTTGACAATATTTGAAAATGTCCTACTACCACCACAGTAACACGGGCAATTAACACGGACATTAGCCTAGTATGGTAGCAAAAAAAACATAAAAATTGTACTTTCAAGAAATCTATGAATTAATAAAATAAAAAAGTAATCTGAAAATGTTGCTTGTGTTGTGATGGAGAACTTGGCCAGCCGAGGAATCGAACACGCGACCCCCGGTGGGATCCAAACGTGATGTCAACTCAGCCACTGACCGGTCATGATACATGAAGACATCATTTAATATAATAACATGGATGAATTAATAGAATAGTCAAGTATAAATATATAAATAGCAGTTTAGTATTAGTGTTACATAACAAACGGGTATAAATGAACAGTCACATCAGTAGTACAAATATAGTTAAGTATACGAGGTTTTATAAAATTACTAGCTGATCCGGCGAACTTCGTACCGCCTAATAATCAAAAACTGTTGTCAACTTATTAGCTGAATTGATCTAAATTAGTTCTCCCTGCGTATACCATACCTTGATCTAAATTGTTTCTCCCTGCGTATCCTTTCCCCTCTCGCGTTCCCTCTCCCTCTCCCTCTCCCCACTCCACTTCTCCCCTTCCCCCGTCCCGCTAACCCCCCTTCCTGAGTTCCTTTCCCCCCTCCCCCCTCCCCCCTCCCCTCTCCTCACTCCCCCCTCCCCCCTTTCCCCTCCCCCCTCCCCCCTCCCCTCTCCCCTCCCCCCCTCCCCTCTCCCCGCTCCCCCCTCCACCCTCTCCCCTCCCCCTTCCCCCCTGCCCCACCCCCTTCCCGCCACCCCCCTCGCCCCTCCCCCCACCCCTTCCCCCCTCACCCGGTTCACAGTTCAATATTATACCCCTTACAATATTGCTGCAGTTCTTTCAAAATAGGAGAATTCGTTCCATACAAAATGTATGGGGAAAATAATTTTCTTCGGAGTGGAACACCCTTTACTTTTAGGGGTATGAAAAATAGATGTTGGTCGATTCTCAGACCTACCAGATAAGTACACAAAATTTCATCAAAATTGGTCCAGCCGTTTCGAAGGAGTATGGTAACAAACACCGTGACACGAGAATTTTATATATTAGATAAGTCTCTGTGAATAAGCAATACATGGGTTTCAGTAGGGCATCAATATAAATCAGTTGTATCTAATAGCCAATTTTTTCGATTTAATTGGAGTTCAGCGGTATAAATGGTATTATTTTTATTTATCACTAGCAGACCCGGACACACGTTGCCGTGGCTAACGAAACCTTTATAACCAACGCCATCTGTTAAATCAAAACCACACCACGCTGCCCATTGCCCGCTGCCCGCTTTGGCCATATATTTTATGTGTTTCAACCAATTTACACAAAACCTTGACAAATTATATACCTAAAAACCTTCCTAATGAATCACTCTATCTATTGGTGAAAACCACATGAAAATCCGTTGCGTAGTTTAAAAGATCTAAGCGCACATACAGCGAGAGCGACTTCATTTTATACTTAGTAATAAAGATAAAGATAAAGAAGATTGGTAGTTTATTAAATATTTTGGTTATATTATAGTTAAAGGTTCTTCCCATTGATATATTGTATGTTCTTTCACCGTATTTATTGGTAAATTTCGGAACCACCAATCCTTCATTTTGCGTTAATCTTGTATTATGTTTATGGTAAACTCTTCTAAATAAGGAATCAGACAATATAATATGTTGACCTACAATGTTATAAAATAACTAGCTGATCCGGCGAACTTCGTACCGCCTCAGAATCAAAAACTGTTGTCAACTTATTAGCTGAATTGATCTAAATTGTTTCTCCCTGCGTATACCATACCTTGATCTAAATTGTTTCTCCCTGCGTATCCTTTCCCTTCTCGCGTTCCCTCTCCCTCTCCCCACTCCACTTCTCCCCTTCCCCCGTCCCGCTAACCCCCCTTCCTGAGTTCCTTTCCCCCCTCCCCCCACTCCCCTCCCCCCCTCCCCCTCTCCCTTCTCCCCTCCCTCCCCCCCTCCCCCCTCCCTCCTCCCCCCTTCTCTCCCCCCTCCCCCCTCCCCCCTCCTTCCTCCCCACTCCTCCCTCCCCCCTCCCCCGGTTCACAGTTCAATATTATACCCCTTACAATATTGCTGCAGTTCTTTCAAAATAGGAGAATTCGTTCCATACAAAATGTATGGGGAAAATAATTTTCT
Organism: Limnephilus marmoratus; assembly: GCA_917880885.1. NCBI lineage: Eukaryota > Metazoa > Arthropoda > Insecta > Trichoptera > Limnephilidae > Limnephilus > Limnephilus marmoratus. The sequence continues at coordinate 49,626,103 of OU862914.1, read as the reverse complement.
TCGGAGTGGAACACCCTTTACTTTTAGGGGTATGAAAAATAGATGTTGGTCGATTCTCAGACCTACCAGATAAGCACACAAAATTTCATCAAAATTGGTCCAGCCGTTTCGGAGGAGTATGGTAACAAACACCGTAACACGAGAATTTTATATATTAGATAAACCTCTAACAAGTAAAACATATGACTAGTATGTTAATTTAATGTTACTTCTGTGTGCATTGGATATTTTTTTATGGATTACCAATTTTGTAACGGAGTTTTGTAACGTATGGATGTAAACTTACGAGTGTATTAGTTTTACAAGAATGTCCCAAGAAGTAATTCCATGTAGGAAAGCGGATTAAGACAGAGATAAGTAGATTCATTTTAAAGTGCTTATAGGCACGAAATATTTTATTTTATAAATCCTACCCACACTAGTAATTTGTTCATCCCATTTCATGTAGCAGTCAATAAGGTATACATAATTTTTGACAAAATCAATGATTTCACATGAAAAGAGCTGGGCAACATGTTTAGTATGTATGCAGTCATATGTGAGTGTTTATAACGATGCCACATTATACCCGTCGTGCGGAAATCTTATGTGAATATTTTTAGTTTTTTTTTAGCATTTATTATGAGGTCTGCATCGTGAGACCATTTCATAGTAGATAATTCAGCTCTTTTTGTTGAGATCTATGTTACGTGCAATTTAGAGATGTCCGTTTCATAAAATCCCAAAAGATTTCAAAACAAAAATTTTCTTATGCAACTGATTTTTCAAACATCAACAGTATTTTTAATTATTTTGTACTTGGGCCTAGTAAATATACTTGATTCATCGTATGCGAAAATGTGCAGTGGAGTAATTTGAACGGTGGGCGGGTTACTGGGATTTTACATCATAAATGTGAGTCACCATATACAGGGTGTTAAGGGACGTACTTGACTTACTTTAACCAGTGATTCCTGACATTATTTGGAGTAAAAAATGTAAATGAAATTTTGGTCTCCGGTGACTATTTTTGACGACTTTTTTTTCAAAATTTTTTTCTTCAAAATCAAACAAAAAAAAATTCTTCCGCATGTCGTCACTGATCACTCAGCCGGGTGTCGGACGAACCCTTTACCCCGCCTCCAACTGTTCAACAACTACCATTTTTTTATGTTTTTGTAGAAAAAAAAAAAAAAAAAACATCAAAAATGTCACCGGAGACCAAAATTTCATTTTTAACATCCTGTATATTCCTATATAGGAATATAATTTACGAGTAGCTAATAGGGAAATTTAAACCTTTCCTCAAGTATTCTTCTATTATAGAATTTTATGAATAATAATATGGCTATAATGTAGAGGAGTAGGTAGCGATAAGATTTTGGACGCCGAATTGTAATTTAGATTCTAACTAGCTGATCCAGCGAACTTCGTACCACCTCAGAATCAAAAACTGTTGTCAACTTATTAGCTGAATTGATCTAAATTGTTTCTCCCTGCGTATACCATACCTTGATCTAAATTGTTTCTCCCTGCGTATCCTTTCCCCTCTCGCGTTCCCTCTCCCTCTCCCCACTCCACTTCTCCCCTTCCCCCGTCCCGCTAACCCCCCCTTCCTGAGTTCCTTTCCCCCCTCCCCCTTCCCCCCTCCCCCCTCCCCCCCCCTTGCCCCCTCGCCCCTCCCCTCCCCCCCCTCCCGCCTCCCCCCTCCCCCCTCCCCACTCCCCCGGTTCACAGTTCAATATTATACCCCTTACAATATTGCTGCAGTTCTTTCAAAATAGGAGAATTCGTTCCATACAAAATGTATGGGAAAATAATTTTATTCGGAGTGGAACCCCCTTTACTTTTAGGGGTATGAAAAATAGATGTTGGTCGATTCTCAGACCTAACATATAAGCATAAAAAATTTCATCAAAATTGGTCCAGCCGTTTCGGAGGAGTATGGTAACAAACACAGTAACAAACACCGTGACACGAGAATTTTATATATTAGATATAAAACTATTTTCAATGTAATAATAATAATAAAATCGTTTATTCATAATTGTTTTTACTATTACAATACACATTTTTTCTTTTATCATTGATTCTATTGATGAAAATGTCATTGCTCAGCTACAATTCAGGATTTCCACTGGAAATCAGCTGGTTTTCAGCAGTACCATATATGCTAGGTAGTTTAAATGTGTTGGTTTTCTTAGATCATGTTTATCGTACAGGTCTACTGTATGTAAAAAAAATACACATTTCATAGATATTTTTGTAAATAATACAATATGTTTCAAAAAAATATCTCCACGATTGGTAAACCTAAAAAAATAAAAAATAAATTGTGATGTTTTATTACTTTTCAGTAAACACTCCAAAAATATTGTATACTTATTATGTATTTCAATTTTGTATTTAAGTTTTCAACTTGTGTATAAATAATACTTGCATTGTTTTTCATGTGTTTGCTTCTGTGAAAATTCAACTGCAGACCTTCGACCAATATCATACACGTCAATGCTGCAGACACATTAGTCTAGGGATATTTATATTTGTATTTTAATTTATTATATATTACCCACCAAAATGTTTTATAAATATCCTGTTTTTACCTCAAATAAATACAAAGGGCTTTAAGGGATGCACTTGACTTACTTTACTTTAACTAGTGATTTCTAACATAATTTGTAGTGAAAAGTGTTAAAAAATGTTGTTCGGAGTGAAATTTTGGTCTCAGGTGACATTTCAGATTTTTTTTCTTAAAAATCAGTAGGAAACGGAAAGATAGGGTTGGTGTGAGAGGTCAGCCGGTTACTCGACCGAGTGACCTGTAATAACGTGTTTACTCCAAATGATGTAAACATTTTTTACTCCAAATGATGTCAGGAATCACTGGTTAAAGTAAGTATCAAAATCATTCAGAATCAAGGATTAGTTTTCTTTATAGGTAATTAATTACATGATTTTTTAAAGTTATTACGCTTTTCACTAGAATTCTTCACTGACACAAAATATATGTTATTTAACCAGAAGCTAGTTAATTAGTACTACGCCTATACCTAAAGATATCATTACACGATTACACGTTTACGTATATTTTCCTTGACACGCCACTGCACAGTAATCATCATTTGGACGGTTGTCATCCCATGACGGATAAAATAGCCCTGTTGTTGTCAAATACTGGTAAATGTAGTGTGACGGAGGTAAAGTAATGGTTTATTCCTAAGTGGTGCGGTACACGGTACACTTTATCTGAACCAATTTAAAGGTAATTTAGGCTGTGATTATCTGTCTACGTAATCTGCATGACGTACGAGGTCGCTCTATGATGATGGGATATCCGGGGGTATATAGTTATATCCATATGATATCTACATATATATCACTGATATGAAGAGATATCCAGATAAAAATGTGTTGTGGGAGTGTCTGGTGTGCCTTGTATGAGACAATGCTCTCTTTCAGAATACGTTTTTTTCAACGTTTGGTGCAGGGGTGTGGGCTGAAATGGGCTGAAGTTTGTCTGCCCATCAGCTGCGTCGCAGGCAGGATCGGGAGAGACTGGTGGAGAGAGATGAAAGAATTTGTTTTAATATTTGCCTCTTTATCTCCTAGCTTTTCAAAAACAAACATTGTTAATTTTAGGGACGGTCAAAGTTAACCTTTCGAATGAACGCCATAAGTGACTTGAAAAATTATGACATTGGTCAACAATTTTAACAAAATAAATGCTCATTTAAAAAAATATGGAATTATCAATTAATTAATTAAAATAAAATTATTTTGGTAAAGGCACCATATTGGTATAGATACCATATATGGTAGGCCATAGCTTATCCGAATTGTTCCCACAATCAGTTGCAATTTTTGAAGTGAAACATCCTTAGCCCCGTTAGAGTGATTTGAATTTCAGATGAAACGGAAATGACGCACTATGAACCTGCGAAGCATCAAACTGCGCTCAAGGCTCCTATTGGTTGAGATATAAAACGGAAACGACGATAGGTCTGCGCTCATTGGCCGCTTTGTTTTTTACGGGTCGTAGGATTATAATGCGTAAATTCGCGTCTCGCCGAGCGCGTTCCATAGCGCAGCGGTATAGTGCATCACAAATCTCAGCGGCCAGAGAAATCCAGCGGACCGGAGGTTCGAATCCTATGAAATAAAAAAAAATAAACATTTCTGTTTTTGTAATCAATATCTTTAAAGTAATAAACAGGCCAAAGAAAGCGACATCTAGCGACTTTCTAGTTTCTATCGCGTGTGAATTACACACTCTAATTTTTTTTAAAGACACTTAAAGTCAAAGCAAATCTGAGTTCTAAAGTTCATTGAACCGGAATTTGTTTTACATTAACTCCATCCAGGAGGCCCTGAGGAGAATAATTCCCCTCAGAACCTAGGTCATTTTTTGGGGTGCTGTGTTGAGGGTCTTTTGAGAAAAGGAAGCAGATGAAGTTCTGGGAAGGAAAAAAGGTATGAGGGGTGGGCAGAAATTCGGGGGAATATTTAATTTTGTGATTTCAACTGCTTTAAATCTGAGTTCTGAAGGGAAAAAAAATATTTTTTTAGAGACTGTTTTTAGTATTACTTCTTGTAAATTAAAAAAAAACTTTGTTGTATTTTATTTTTCTTTTAATAATATTTGATATTGTGATTATTTTAAAAGGTTTGTGGTCCGTGATTTTCTGGTGGGGCTTACTGTCTCAATTGCTAAGTGCATATTTTTGCAGTAACTATGTTTATGCATAATTAGGTAAACTTATATAAAATTACTCGCAGTTTCGCCCGCAGCAGAGAACCGGTCCCATACATTTGGTGAAACAAAGCTGTAAATTTAAAAAAAATCATAATATTACACGGCAGTAATACAACATAACTCCACCAGGATTATCACACCATTAAGGTTTGCATACACGCAAACTTCAAAAACGCGGTCTGGTGACGCAATTCTTTATGACCATGGAAAGATAAATGTGATTATTATATATTTATCAAAATCAAAAAATATTTATTGTACAAATACAAAAGGTGTAGCTTGTAGGTATACCCCCTTTTTCCAGCTAACCACTTACATGTTATATTATAAATTCTATACAAAGAAGAATATTATAATGTTATTGCAAATAAGAAAATACAAATATACCAAAAAAAAAATCAAAAGTAGGTGTTTGATTGATGTGAGGTATTCATCTTTGTGTAATGACCTTTGTTTATAAGGAAAGTGTTTAGTGACGATTTGAATTTGTGTGTATCTTGTATTTGTTTAATGTTATGTGAAAGGTTGTTATATATTTTATCAACTTTAATGGCCATGTAGTTTGGTCCTTTTTGGAATAGTGTTTGGTTTGCTTTTGGTATTACACGTAATAAGTTTTCTGTGAACCTTTTAGCGTATTTATGTGTTGAGTTTTTTTTTGTGGGAACTGTCTGTAGATGATCAAACTAACATGCATAACTCCATTATATATATGTCTGTGACTGTCAGAATTTTCAGATTTTTAAACATAGGTCTACAGCAAGGGTGGCCAACACGCGGCCCGCGGGCCGCATGCGGCCCGCGGGGTGTCTACTTGTGGCCCGCGGAGCATATGAACACATTTTTTCTTTCAGTGTACATAAAACCACCAAAAGAACATTCCAACTTGCGTAGTTCGTATCATATCTCATATATGAAAGTATCTCAGTACATTGATCCAACTATCGTCACAATTTCTTCTATGGTATATTCTTGTTAACAAACAATCACAACGCTGATTTTAAAAAGCGCACACGCCGTTCTTACGTGGATAGCCGTGAGTGGGGATGCAGGGCGAGATACGTCGTGCCACCGCCAGACCGCCCGCGCCCGCGCCAGCCTTCAGAATTTGAAGACAAGGAGTGGGTTAGCGATTTTGCATTTCTGGGGTCCTAGCATGGTCGATCGATATAGGTTTTATCGAAAATGTCGGTAACTTGTTATCGCTCCCGAGCACGACTGCAGGCCGCTAACGAACAAATAATAGTTCACAGCGACTAAAGGTTCCTAATTTATTTGACGTGAACTGTTGTTTGCTGGTTAGCGGCCTGCAGTCATGCTCGGGAGCGATGAGAAGTTACCGACATTTTCGATAAAACCTATATCGATCGACCATGCTAGGACCTCAGGTCTATATAGTTAGCCACCTAAACGATGTTAATACTCGTCTCTAAGGGAAAGATCAACCAATTAATAACATGTATGATCTTATTTCCGCATTCCCAATGAAACTTAGGCTTTGGGAATAACAGTTGTTAAGGACAAAAATCTTCACTCACATTCCTACATTGTTATTGCAGCCAGACGTCACACAAATGACTGCGGATAAATAATACGCTTCGTTGATATCCGACTTGAACCTGGAATTTGAAAACCGATTTCAAGATTTTAAAAAGCATCGTGTGCTTTTTGCTGCATTTGCAACGTCATTCTCTGTAGACGTGAATTTATTGCCATGAATTTTACAAATGGAACATCGTGAAATGTGTTGTAATGCACAGTTAAAGGAGAAAATCAGGTCGGTTTGGAAGAGTTTTACAAAACATATTTGGAAAAGGAGAAATATCCTGCATTTTACAAACATGCTCTATCGATGATTTCGCTATTTGGAAACACTTACATGTGTTTTTAGTCGAATGAAGCATAATAAATCTCAAATGAGAACACGAATCACTGTTGAACATTTGGAAAACTGTTTGCGTGTAGCAACCACATCAATCGCTATCAACATTGATGTATTAGGTCCTTACATATGAAATTGGCGTTTTGTATGGGAGGAACATAAAGTCGATTTTTTTAAAATATAATATATTTATTTAATCAAAGTATGTACCATTGCTATCTATGCGCTTTTGCCATCTCATTGGTAGTTCGTCGATCCCTTTACTAAAAAAACCACTCGGACGGGAATCAATAAAATCTTTGAAGACGGTTTGGACTGCCCCATCGGAGTTGAATTTTTTCCCTTGCAAGAAGTTATCCAAATTTCGAAAAAAATGGTAATCTGTTGGGGCAAGGTCCGGAGAGTACGGTGGATGTCTTCGACATTCCAATTGAAGCTCCTCTAATTTGGTAGCCGTCTGTTGTGCAGTGTGTGGTCTAGCGTTCTAACGCGCATATGTTGATTTGTTTCACTCAATTCGTGAGGTACCCACCTTTCAAGCTTTTTCACCTTCCCAATTTGCTTCAAGTGGATTAAAACAGTTTTATCACTAACACCGCAGCCTGCAGCTAACTCGGACGTGGTTTGCGATGGATCCGCTTCCACAATAGCCTTCAATTCTTCATTATCAACTTTGGTCTCCGGCCGTCCACGGGGCTTGTTCTGCAGGTCGAAATTTCCAGAACGAAAACGTTGGAACCAAAAACGCACTGTGTTTTCTTTTGCGGCACCGTCGCCATACACATCATTAATCCTTCGAGCCGTTTCTGCAGCACTGGTGCCACGGTGGAACTCGTACTCGTAAATAACGCGATATTTCAAGTTTTCCATTTTGTAAACTAAGTGACGCAAAGAAAAAAAATAATTAAGGAAAAAACAAATGAATTATAACTTTCGAAATACAAATACATGAGTAAACAGCTGTATAAATTTGAATTTGGAATTCCTAACCAAAGAGAAGTTATTTGAGATCAAAATTGTCAGTACGGCAAAACGCCAATTTCATATGTAAGGACCTAATACTTCGTTCTAACAAACAAAATCAGACGATGATCAGACGTCTCACTAAAATTTATTATATTTTGTTGTATTTTTTATTATTATTTTTTGTATTTCCTAACTCTAATCTAATAAATATGTTTGTTTCTAATGCTTGTAAAAAAATAACATATTTTTTGTTTGCTTTGAATAATAAAAAAAAATTTGTTGTGCGGCCCGGTAGGAAATCTCATTTCTAAAATTTGGCCCGGCTGCTAAAAAGGTTGGCCACCCATGGTCTACAGTCTACATGAATCCAGACGAGCAGAGTTTGTAATTTTTTTATGCACCTTTTGGATGATAAAAACATCTTTGGCGTTTACTGAGTTTCCCCAAAAAATAATACCGTATTTTATTATTGAATATACATAACCATAGTATGCGGCTATTACTGATTCGATATTTAATATTTTTAAGTGTGATTCTGTTTGTAATTGGTTATCAAATAAATGTACCGCCGCCCGGAAACCAGCACCTCTGCCACAGGTCACCCCAAGTGGTTATCTACGTTTGAAGACTTAGCAGAGGTGTCCGGGTTCATGGAGTGAGGTTTGTCTGAGTCTTAGCGGAGGATGCGTCTGCTCATCGCCGGATCGGAAAAGACTTGTTGAGGGCGACCTCTTGACCTCTCCAGCAGGAATCAGCTTGCACCGCAGTGGGATTCACACATCCGTCACTCCTGGACACACCGACCCCCAGATTCCTACCCACCCCTCATACCTTTTTACTTCCCAGAACTTCCCCTCCTTCTTTCAATAAAAATACGCTCCACACAGCATCCCCAAAGATGACATAGGCCATGAGTGAAATTATTTTCCTTAAGGCCTCCTGTGCGGAGCTAATGGAAAAAAAAATTATGGTACGGATCCAGGAATTCAGAAATATCTTTCGACTTAACCTGGTATCATACCAGCCGAGCGATTCTATATCTTTTGTGGGATCTATTTTGTGAGATCTCCTGTCAGATTTGTGTGATTTTCTATGGCTGTCAATTGCTTTTTCTGTGGGTATTATAGTCCAGTAAACGAATGGTCCCAAAGGAGGTGTAGAGTGCGTGAGCAGGAACCTAAGCGATTCTTTCAGGACTTGTTTAGGGTGCTTAGGGTGTGAACATACTAAAAGTCCTGACGTCTAGGTGGTGAGCTAGGGGGGGGAGGGGGGGGGGGAAAGTCCCGATTTTCGGGTTTCCGTTTATATTTCAAAAACGGTGCGTCGCAGAGGAAAACTTTTTTAGAATAAGTAAAAGCTCATAAAATTATCTACAACTTTTATTCTATACGTAATTTTGAAAATCCCAACCGTTTTTGTGTTATACGCTCCACAAATGTCAATATTTTCGAAAAAAATCATTTTTCCTCACATTTTTCATCAAACATTCCTTCATATGGTCTAAAATATTCATCCAAGAAAGAAATTTATTTGAAAGAAGTTGTAAATAATTTAATTACCTTTTAGAATATATATACATATGTAAATAAACCTCCAACCAGTAAATATTTACAGCAATTTTAAGTTTTTTCGTAAAATGTCATTTTCAGAAAAAGCTGTTTTTTCTTACCAAATTATTAAGACTGGTTTTTTTCTTCACGGGAAATTCCTTATTAATTTTTGCACGCAAGATAGCAGGTAAGTTGTTCTCGAACAGATGATTAGTGGTATTCATTTTATAATCATTATTATTGTGATGGGTGATTAGGTTAGTCATCGGAGATGCTACAATAACGTGCTACGATGCTGTTCGAGTTGGTAAAAAAGGCAATGAATGCGATAGTGGGCTTGACATTCTCAGACATCAAGTTGTCCCGCAAACTTCAGGCATTCCCAATGTCTTCTGTCAGCTCGTCGATAAAAATTCACGATGAAAAGTTTGCAGTTCAATGAAAGTGGGATGCAAAAGACAACTAAATCTGTTCTGTATAGCTTATTCGAGCCTACCAAAAAAAACTGTTCTACTGTCTCAGATGAACATAGTTGTGGACGGAGGATTTCTACTACACAGAGTAATTTGACAAAAAGATGCCTCCGTTGCCGCAATTTGTGATCGTTATATCACCTATGTCTATCACCACTATCCTGGAATGACTCGCACTATGGGTACGCAAACCCATCCGAAATCATACGAAATCATAAAAACAGATGCGATGATACAGACTGAGAAGGTCAGCCAACATCAATTTGACATGGAACAAATCAATACCCGTTAAACAGGAAGATTTTTTATCCAATCCTACCAACAAAAGTAACTTCATCTCCTTACTACAGACAAAGTTTCGGGAGAATGGGATACAGACTCTTCAGGCCACCGATGATGCTGACGACCTTATCGTGAAGATTGCTGTGGAATTATCCTTTCACAACTCTGTGGCTGTCTTTGGTGAGAATGTGGACCTCACTGTCCTTTTGATTGCTTCCACTTCTCCCACCTAAGATATTCTGCTGCTGAAACCCGGAAGAGGAAAAACCAAAACAATGGCACTGTCCATCCAAGAGATGCAGCATCGTGGATTTGAACACATCATATTTTTACATTCATTTACCGGATGCTATACAACGTCTGCAACTTTCAGGAGAAGCAAGGTGGGCTTTTCAAAATTGTATTTGGAGTCAAAAATGATCAAGCAAGCGGCAACGATCTTTTACAACCCCTCCTCCACTCACGACGAGGTTGAAGAAGCTGGAAATTAATGCTTCCTGAAATGGTATGCGGCACCAAAAAGACAGACCTCCCTTAACCAGTACCGCTTCCAGTCATTCACAAGGTCCGTGGCAAATATGAAGCCTGATATCAGCTCCCTCCCTCCAACAGAGAGTGCAGCTAAACAGCATTCCTGGCGGACATACCACCAAGTTCAGCAGTGGCTCGGAATTGAGCTGCCCCCTGAAGAATGGGGGTGGAAACACGAAGGAGACACCCTGGTGCCAGTTACAACAGAAAATCCTCCAGCACCAGAGGTCCTTCTGAAAATGATATTTTGCCGCTGCATCAAGGATTGTGCAATTGGCAAATGTGGATGCCGAAAAGCAATGCTGACCTGTTCTGCAGCGTGCCTTCACTGCCAAGGGAGATGCTTCAAAAGCGTGCCTGTTGTCGAGGACGACGATGAAAACGACGTAGAGCCCTTTCAGCAAGAACCATCCACCACTGAGAATGACGATGCCATGGATGAACAACGCTTGCCAGGACCCTCACGTCCAAAGAGGATATGATAACGTGAATCCATATAAAGTTGAGAGTGTAACATGATGTTATTGAGAACAGTGCCAAGGGAAATGGGGCCAACTCATACTTAAAGAATTTCATCAAATCCTCATCTGATCGTTTGCTTATACACATCCGCTGAAACAGCAATGTTGCGTCAACTGCAACCTTTTCATCGTGAATTTTTATCAACGAGCTGACAGAAGACATTGGGAATGCCCGAAGTTTGCGGGACAACTTGATGTCTGAGAATGTCAAGCCCACTATCGCATTCATTGCCTTTTTTACCAACTCGAACAGCATCGTAGCACGTTACTGTAGCATCTCCGACGACTAACCTAATCACCCATCACAATAATAATGATTATAAAATGAATTCCACTAATCATCTGTTCGAGAACAACTTACCTGCTATCTTGCGTGGAAAAATTAATAAGGAATTTCCCATGAAGAAAAAACCCGTCTTAATAATTTGGTAAGAAAAAACAGCTTTTTCTGAAAATGACATTTTACGAAAAAACTTAAAATTGCTGTAAATATTTACTGGTTGGAGGTTTATTTACATATGTATGTATATTCTAAAAGGTATTCAAATTATTTACAACTTCTTTCAAATGAATTTCTTTCTTGGATGAATATTTTAGACTATATGAAGGAATGTTTGATGAAAAATGTGAGGTAAAATGATTTTTTTTCGAAAATATTGACATTTGTGGAGCGTATAACTCAAAAACGGTTGGGATTTTCAAAATTACGTATAGAATAAAAGTTGTAGATAATTTTATGAGCTTTTACTTATTCTAAAAAAGTTTTCCTCTACAACGCACCGTTTTTGAGATATAAACGGAAACCCAAAAATCGGGACCTTCCCCCCCCCCTCCCCCCCCCCTAGCTCACCACCTAGACGTCAGGACTTTTAGTATGTTCACACCCTAAGCACCCTAAACAAGTCCTGAAAAAATCGCTTAGGTTCCTGCTCACGCACTCTACAATTCCTTCCTTTACTGGACTATTAGGTCAGCTTCGCCGATTTGTGACAGTTCGCAGTTGAAATCTGACATCGGCTCATAGAAAAATCAAATAACAGCAATAGAAAATCACACAATCTGACAGGAGATCTCACAAAAGATGGTTGGTTTGATAGCCAATCCACAAATCAACAAAACTGGCGAAATCAGTTGTGTCTATTTAATTTGTTCGAGAAATTATGCCGTTCCAGAAAAATAACATACTTTTCTAAAAAATAAAATGAAAAAATGCAGTTCTCTTCTGATATTTACTGAAAATTGCAGGACTTCATCGATATCCATTGGATATTTCGTAAACCTAACTAAAACTACCAGCATTTGCCTTCTTTGCAATTTACCCGCAGTTTGTATGTCATCTATTTTTATTAGTCGAAGCTATAATGCAATAACTAGTTACACTAATACACGGCTCACAGCTGCGTAATTCAGGTCTCAACTAGGCATGCACCATGCAGTCAGGTTCTAGAAGTTTGCAGATTGCACACGCAAATAGTACCAATTATCGAGTATTTCTACCCAATCTAGGTTTTAAGAATTATACCTTAAATTGCAGGCTCAATCGAACGGGGAAATATGCGAACCTTGAGTTCATTTTCCTAACTGCCATTTGCGGTAGCTGTGTGAAACTGTGGGACTGTTTTCTTGAACTGCCATGAACCTTGGTAAGGTGGATATAATGTATGGTAGTAGTAATTATTACTCAAGCCGAGCGAAGCACATTGGAAAACGTTATCCGTCAGGTGGGTCCAAGCTTATTTGAAGTGAAAACTTCTCCACTCGAGCGACAGACCGATTTAAAACTTTTTCCTCTTGTCGCTCGTGATTTTTTGGAGATCATCTATCTATATATATATAAATGAATCCCTGTTTCCTTTTGTCACGCCATAACTTCAGAAGACTTTACCTATTTCATTAATCTTTTCGTAAATATGCATTTAGTCCACCTCACGGATAATACGGAACGTTCGTGTTGTCGAAGTTTGATGCACGGATAATACGGAATGTTCGTGTTGTCGAAGTTTGATGCACGGATAATGCGGAACGTTCGTGTTGTCGAAGTTTGATGCACGGATAATACGGAACGTTCGTATGGCGAAGTTTGATGCACGGATAATACGGAACGTTCGTGTTGTCGAAGTTTGATGCACGGATAATACGGAACGTTCGTATGGCGAAGTTTGATGCACGGATAATACGGAACGTTCGTATGGCGAAGTTTGATGCACGGATAATACGGAACGTTCGTATGGCGAAGTTTGATGCACGGATAATACGGAACGTTCGTGTTGTCGAAGTTTGATGCACGGATAATACGGAACGTTCGTATGGCGAAGTTTGATGCACGGATAATACGGAACGTTCGTGTTGTCGAAGTTTGAAGCACGGATAATACGGAATATTTTTTAACTAATAGACAATCAAATATGACATTTGTCGGAAGTACCAATCTTATAAAATAAATTCTCTAAAATAAACTAGCATTTCTTCATTATTTTAAAAAACTAAAAAGTAAATTTACTTTTCGTGATAATAAAGCTAAATCTAACTGTTTTAATACAAAATATTGCGTGTTAACCAGTAAGCGGAGTAAGACATAAATAATCATCTTTTTTTAAAAGTTTTATAATACTTTGTAGAACGTTCTTACGGAAGGAAAAATTAAGAAAATTGAATAATTTCAGAAAACTTTACGACTATTTTTTACTTCGCATGTTTGACAGTTCGCGCGTTTGATGAAATTGGATTTAGCAGGCAGCTGTTTTTATTTTTTGTATTAAAAGAATTGTCTATGGATTTTTTAAATTATAGATAAGTATTTTAAATAGGTACCTATGTTAGATACCAAAATTTGATTAATTGTTCTTTTAATATACAACAATGAATATTTGTAATATACGAAAAATGAAATTTTGTTTAAAAAAATTGTAATAGGTAGCACGCGAGCTGTTTGAAAACTGAATGTGCTGGGACTGAATATATGGAACGCGGGAGGGGGGTTTGCGCGATGGGGAGCGGGTGGGCGGGGAAGGTGGAACGGGAACGCTGGAGAGTAGGGGATGCGGAAGGGGAACGGGGACGCACGGGAAAGGACATGAAGGGAGAAACAAACAAACAAAAGGGAGAAACATTTCTTTGAATATGGCATTGCAACGTACGCCGGGAACCAGCTAGTTTGGAATATTTTTCGCCCACATTAAAAAAATCATACCTCTGAATTTTAATATGGAGACATACAAAATGATTATAGCCTATATAGCCAATGAATTCAGCTACCTTTTGTCGATTATCACATCACATATTCGTAGGATTTATTAAAAAAAATATTATAAAATCGTCCAAAAACTTTGGTAAAACCAATTTTGGACCGCTGTCAATCAAGCAGAAAAATAAAAGCGGTCTATGTTTTGACCTTAGTCGCTTCAGTGGAGCACCTCGAAACCAGCAGAAACTCGATGAGACGGAAATGAGCGATACTAAAAAGAGACAACACAGGTAGGTACATCTATGTATAGGATTTAACCTGCGAGAGAATGAGATAGCAATAAAATATTTATTAATTTCACGGGTACTCGGTTTCAATATAATAAAATAAATCCACGATAAATCGATAAACCCACAGTCCCATGCAGGGCTCCTTTGGTCTAGTGGTATAAAACGCCTTGCGAATTTCAGCGGCCAAACATTCAGCGACCAACGATCAAATCCTACGAAATCCAAAAAAAATATATATGTATTTTTGATATCCAATTTTCAAACCACTCCAAAATGGACAGGCAAAAGAAGCCACATCTATCGATTCCGAAGAAGAAAACTCAAATACTAATACTAATAAAATAACCAAATTCGACGACAAAAATATGGAAAAAATCATTTTTCTAATAGATATAAAAAGTGCTTCGTAGTCTCCCCACTCTTATCTATTTTAGTTTTCTAAAGGTTTTACTTTTACGGCATGTGAATTGATTTAAATTTTTAAAATCTGGTGATTTTTTTAAAAAAGGTTCCTTTTCAGAATATTATCTAAACACACATATTAGTTTAAACAAAGACGATGAGGGTAGAAAATAAAATGTTACAATTTCCATGAATCAAAAATTAGCAGGTTTGTCGATCGTCCAGTAGATTAGTCGCACATCTCCAAGCACAAAGTTTTGGTATAACAAGGAAAGCAATATTTGTATGCTCACTATAAATCAAATATTATTTCCAATTGTGTTACATGACTGTGTTTTACATATTACATAATTAAATATGCTATAAAATAATACCGGAAAGAATAACGGTCCGGTACATTAGTGTGACATTTGAAATATCCTACTAGTGACACAGAAAACATCAACTCTTTGTTTAATTTACTAAATTTTTTCTGCATCATAATTGATCTAGTTATGAAAACCTCCGGGATAGACGATAAAGATATAAGGATAATTGGTAATCTTTATTGGAACCAGAAAGGAGCAGTAAGAGTAGAGCAATGTCTAACAGACGAAGTAGAAATAAAGAGAGGCGTGCGACAGGGTTGTATTCTTTCACCTATGCTGTTCAACTTATATTCAGAAGAAATATTCAATGAAGCTCTGCAAGAAGCTACTCAAGGACTTGTTATAAATGGGAAGATTCTGAACAATCTGCGTTATGCAGATGATACGGTACTTCTAACAAGTAACATTGAGGATTTACAACTTTTGCTGAATCAAGTAGTGAAGACTTGGGAGAATTTTGGGCTAGAACTGAATATAAATAAAACAAAATACATGCTCATAAGTCATAAGCAAAAATAACGCATTGGATGAACATCTTTATATTGCTGGAACAAAACTGGAGAAGGTACAAAGTATTGCATACTTGGGCTGCAATGTAAATGATAGATGGGATCCTTCAGTTGAAATCAAATGCCGCATTGAGCAAGCTCGTGCAACCTAATTATGATCTCAACCTTGGATTACGAATGCGAACGGTCAGATGCTAGGTGTTTTCAATATTATTTTATGGAATGGAAGCATGGACGCTTACTGAAGAATTAATTAGGCGACTTGAGGCATTCGAGATGTGGATCTATAGAAGAATACTTAAAATAAGCTGGATGGACAGGGTCACAAATGAAGATGTTATGGTTCGGATGAATAAAGAAAAGGAAGTAATTAAAACCATAAAAATCCGAAAACTTCAATATCTTGGACACGTGATGAGACATCCAGAGAAGTACGAGATCTTGCATCTCATAATGCAGGGAAAGATTGCCGGAAGACGGGGCCCTGGAAGAAGGAGAACCTCATGGCTGAAAAACCTGAGACAGTGGTTTGGCCAGTCTACCGTGGAGCTGTTCCGGGCCGCAGTAAACAAAGTCCGCATAGCCAACATGATAGCCAACGTCCGTTGAACGGACAAGGCACAAGAAGAAGAAGAGAAGTTATGTTTATGAGTAATTTGGATATTTTACCAGATAGACGGTACACTTTTACATACAACTGTAATATCTGATTTATCAACTTCACGATCGATACACAGACATGATTTAGTGGCGAACTAGTCTAACTACATACCTTTATAGAAATACTACATATCGTAGGTATCTATATAGAAATACTATATATCTACATACAAATACTACGTACCATGGGCGTAGCCAGGGGGGGGGTTTTGGGGGTTCAAACTCCCCCCCCGAAAAGTTAAAATATCAACATCAATAATATTAAAAATAAGGAGATGCGGAGAGCGGCATACCTAACTTATTTTATTACTAATTATTACACTAATAATGTATTTTGGATTCGCCCTCTCTACCACTCGCCGCTGGCCGTCATCGATTATCCGATCGCATTCGGTAACCTTTGTACCTATATTTTCGTGCCGTCTAGGGAAATTTGACTAGATCTAGGGGAAAAAAATATTTTTTTGGGAAAAGGGAAATCAGCACTAAATCTACGGAAATTTCGACCTGGTAAATTTTTTATTGCATATGACAATATTAATGGTATTATATGTATACCCATATGTTTTTTGGAATTCCCATGAATCTTAAATATTGTTGATGTACTTACAAGCAATGTTATTTTTAACATTGACAACTCAAAATGATCTAAAAAGATAATTGGGGACCTCTGAAAGAAAAAATTTATTTAACTTGCAAGTTCTGTTTTTTCGGTGATTGCGGCTGATTTTTATTTGGAATTCCGTTTCTAATCAGGTGACTGCTTAAAATAAGATTTATTTTTATTATTTATTTGTTACTTTAATTAACCAATGTACATATAAAATAAAAGTTTTCCACATAAAATGTCCACAAATTGTTACAAGAAATACAAAGTCGTCGTCTCCCCCCCCCCCCCCCCCTGACTTTGATTTTTGAACCCCCCCCCGATACTAAAACCTGGCTACGCCCGTGCTACGTACCTTTATAGAAATACTTTAAATTTTTTTGAAGATGTCTGAATAATCAAACTAGACGATCGATCTATTTTATACATCCGATATGACTTATGGTGATATATCGTAGCTCGTTTTGGAGCACCTTCACATAGATTCTTAGATCTTATATATAAGGGGAAATAAAAATTAGAATGTGTAATTCGCACGCGATAGAAGTGAAACGCTAGATGTCGCTTTCTTTTGCCTGTTTATTGATTTACAAAAACAAAAATGTTTATTTTTATTGGATTGCGTAGAATTCGAAACTCCGTCCGCTGGATTCCTCTGCACTATACCGCTGCGCTATGGAACGCACTGGCGCGAATTAACGCATTATATTCAAAGATAAATTTACGCATTATATTATACTTCGTAAAAAAACAAAGCGGCCAATGAGCGCAGACCTATCCTCGTTTCTGTTTTATATCTCTACCAATGACGACCTCCGTAGTCCAGTGGGTAAGACTCTTGACTCATAATCCGGAGGACGCGGGTTCGAACCCGGCATGCGCAAATAAATTTTATTTGATTAATTTGTGTTATTTCACAATTAATTCATTTAAAATAATATATAGTATATTTGCGGCATGTTCCAGAGTGGAAGATACTATCAGTATCGCCCTGGTGTAAGACCACCATTCAGAATTGAAGCGTTGCTTGAAAATGGCTTTAGCCGTGTTTGGTGACCAGATCTGAATAGCCAGGTACTTCCCAACCTTCCTCTTCCCCACCTCCTTCCCCTCCCCACAACCTTCAGCCTCACAACATACCCCAATTGGGGATGCCATAGTCTCACTGGCTCCAGACGGGAGCAGTTGAGATTCTTGTGCGCTATTCACTGTAAAAAAAAAAAAAAATAGGAGCCTTGAGCGCAGTTTGATGCTTGGCAGGTGCCGCGTGCGTCATTTCCGTTTCATCCAAATTTCAAATCACTCTAAATCTAAGGAAGTTTCACTTCAAAAGAAGAATCGAACAAGTTTTTGGTTTTTAGGGTTAAAAGATGAAAGTGCGAGATTTTTAAAAGTTACAAAATCAAGACGTTAGAATTTGCACAGCAACATTACACACACATGTTTTTTGTAAATAAAATTAATGCCATTGCCAAGTTCTATCTTCAAAGTATTTACTTTTTAATGATGCTCGATAAAGAAATAGTTTTTAAAGTATGTGTAAATACTTTTCTATAGCCTGTGAATGAATTGTAAAGTGAGAAGGTACTCGAGTAGATAAACTAATATTTGCTAATATAATATCATGAATCATGACATATATTATTTGTTGTGCATTTTGTTTGATGTTGAAACCCCCAGTATTATTGCATATTGTATGCACATTTTCTCAATTCTAACACAATGGGTCGGATAGGAATCGATCAAATATTTATTAAATCAATCATTATTTACTTTTAAAAATTCTTTAGAGTATTAGGTAATCTGCAGGTGCAACGTGCATAATCTGCAACATGCAGGTGAGATACGGTCCTGAGATATATATTCTTCCTATCTTTGTAAAATAGAATCTTCTTGGAACCTGATGATGAATTTAATCAGTGTTATTGTTAGGTTAATCCATGGAGCAGGTGATCGGCAGCATCGAATGGCCGACAAATATAATGCTGCTCTGGATTTTTCTACAACAGAGGTGACAAATTAGCGAGATCTGCTTTTAACTTTTTTAGCACATTGTAAGCTAGTTTTTCTTTTCTTTTTTTAAGAGTGGGTACTGCCTGACAATACAAGAGTCCCAAACTGCTCCCAAAGGTCTGGAGCCAGTTAAACTATGACACGAGTTATTGGGGTAAGTTGTGAGGCTGAAGGTAGTGGGGAGGGGAAGGAAATGGGAAAGGCAAAGGTAAGGAAATGCCTGATAATCATATCTGGTCACCAAACGCCATTTCAAGTAACGTTTGAATAGTGATCATTTGCCAGGGCGATACTGAAAGTATCTGCATGTCCCCCTGGAACATGCCGCAAATGTACTACATAACGCCTATATAATATTTTAAATTAATACATTCTAAAATAATACAAAATTTACTTGCTGTCGCCCTGATTTGAAATCGCGACCTCGAGATTCGTGGTCGATTCGAGGATCGTAACCACACAACCACGGTTGACCACTGAGAGAAATAATTTCCCTGTATATTAGGGCCTATTCATCTGAGATCTTGTGTGGAGGGTCTTTTTGAGGAGAGGAAGGAATGAACAATGAACATTGGTCTTGAAGAGACCCATGTTGTAGGAAGGAGGAAACACAAAGGCCGGCAAATCATTCCACAGCCGAGCTGTTGAACACAAGAACGAGTCGAAGAAGCGACCCGTTCTCGTGAGACAAAAGTCAATGTGCATATGTTGGGCACGCGTTTGGCGCGTTTCCCGGCTATGCACCGGTGCCGAAGGGATCAATAACGCTAGTTCTTCGGAGCATCTTCCATTGAAATACCGGTAGCATTCCCACCCGACGCCTGTGCTCTAAAGATTGCAATCTCTGTTAAATTAGGAGAATCTATCAGACGTACCGCCCGTTACTGCACTACAGAGTCGAGGGTTTTTTCAGGTATTTTGGGGCCCCAGACCAGAGGTGGCTGCCAAACTTTAAAAATTCCAACCGTGGGGCGCACTTGTGATTCGTACAGGGTTAGCAGTTGTGTAGGTACTATTAAAGTATCTGCGGGCCCTGTAAGTACGCCCAGTTTTTGGGGGGCTAACTTAACTCTGGCTTCGATGGAGCACCGATATCTGAGCTGGTACACCAAGCATATCAATGGAGGGCCTGTTCGGAAGATTGATTCCGTTGAAGGAGACTAGATTTTCATTTCGATCCCTTTAAGACTAATCAGACCTGATTGGATCTCTGGAACATTAAATTCAATGAGATTATTTTTACCCCAAGAGTTTGTCATTCTTTGCTTCAAAGCCCTCCGAGCCGTTGAAATTTGTTTATATGTAAAAATCTACAGTACAAGTGTCACGTTTAATTAAACTCACTATTACTTCAGTAAAGTGAAAAATTGGAGGGTTATACCTTATACTTACAGTAACCAAATTCGATTGAATCTAAAACTGCAAGGATTTATCGACGAGCTCGTGGTAGCATTATATTCTAACCTAATCTAACCTACCCTAACCTAAACTAACAGCGTTCCTCTTATTTTTTATTTCCCTATTTGACTGATCCCCTGACACACTAAACTTTGCACACACTGTTTTCAGGAGGCCGTGAGGAAAGTAATTTCCTTCAGAATCTATGTCATCTTTGGGGATGCTGTGTGGAGGGTTATGTTGGTTTTAGTCGAAGAGTTGAGTGCACAATTTGATCCTCAACATTCCGACACGGCCTCACAAACATTTGAATTTTCGATTATGTTTTGAACACCATTTTCGCAATTCTTATTTTTTTATTATTTATTACCGCTACGGAAAATCCTTCCTTCCACTATAAACTTTGCTTCCACTACTATCTTTCCTTCCTGCCACCTATCCTTCGTTGAGTAAAACTCTGGCTCATATTCTGTAAATTCTGGTGTGCCACAGGGCTCTAATTTAGGACCCTTGTTATTTTTATTTTTTTATAAATAACATTCCCAAAAATACCAAATTCATTACAGTGCCACAAACACAGTCTTAAGTGAAACGCTTAACTTAATCTACACGACATAACATATTTGTCACATTTCCAGGAATGTCGAAAGCCAAGAGGTTACAAGTTCTTAATAATAACCTTTAATTTAAGTACGTATTGTGTTTAAAATGCTTCATAAGTGAACAATACTGATGCGAATAATAAACAAGTGCAACATATACAATACGGATAAGAGACATGTTAAACGAACTGAATTTTATGACGGTGAAGCAAACTATATATTTGAATGTATACAGGTTGTACGTTTGACGGCCTCCATGGTCGAGGGGTAAGTCTCTCGACTCAATCGAAGGTCGCAGGTTTGTACCCGGTGTGGCGTGCGTAAATAATTAATTCATGGATTTCACAATTAATAAATTAAAAATAATCAATATTGTATTATAAAAGTCCAAAACATGCGGACCGCAAAAACTCAGAAACGAGTGCCGGTACTATCAAGGGAGTTATAGGGTGTGGTAGATCTCTATCCCCCCTCCAGGATGACAGTTCCCGTTTTTACTTAAAGGGCGTGCTTTTGAAGATATAAGGGACTGGAAGTTTCGCCCTCCAGAAATTTCAAGAACAGTCCTCCGAAAGTTCTAGAAAGTTCGATAAAACACAAGAAAGTTCTGGAAAGAGTGGCGGAGTATGTCGCGGAACGTTCGGGAATGGGGAATCGGGAACATCATTGTGGAACATTCCAGAACACTCAAATGTCGTCCTGAGCGAAGCCGGGTAACCCAGCTAGTATGTAATATATTTGCGGCACGTTCCAGAGTGGAAGATGCTCTCAATATCGCCCTGATGTAAGACCACCATACAGAATTGGAAAGTTGCTTGAAATAATTTTAGCTGTGTTTGGTGACCAGATCTGAATAGCCAGGTACGTCCCCTCCTTCCTCTTCTTCAACTCGTTCCCCTACTATCTACAGCCTCACAACATACCCCAATTGGGGATGCCATAGTCTCACTGACTCCAGACGGGAGCAGTTCGGACTCTTGTGCGGTATTCATATAAAAAAAATAATAATAAATAAAAAAAATGCCACATACCCAAGAGCGTATGCCAAGACCGAGTTGTTTAGCGGTCGGTCCTCTCTGCCAACCCCTGCGGGAATCGCCGTGATGATTAGTTAGTTAGTTATTTAGATTCCTGAACATATTTGAAGTAAAAAACATAGACATCACGCATTTTGCTGCCGATGATATATTATTTTCAATTAACAACAAAGCAGTATTTTTCTATCACACGTCGCCGCTGATCACCCATAGCGAGACGGAGACGATGACTCCCGATCAGTTGCGACGTTTGATGGAAAAACATTTTTATTACTTTTGGGCCTGTAAAAGAGTAAATAAATAAATAAATGTTCAAAAAATATCACCGGACAGCAAAATGGCATCTACATTTTTTACTCCAAATATGCTCAGGAATCGCTAGTTAAAACCCTTCGGGAACGTGCTGTTACACCCTGTATATGTATTTTTATGCGTGAAAGAGGGATATTTTTTTTTTTTTTTTTTTTTTAGTAAAAAATTATTAAAAAGTCCATTTTTAATCGGGTCCTAAAAATACAGCGTCAATTTGGCATTACTTTTTTTTTTTTTTTTGAACTCTGGCAAAATTTTTATTACATATAAAGTTATACAATATTACAGGAAATCAAATAAAATAAGATATTACAAAAAAGAAAAGTCCCAATAAACTACTTTTAAATAGTTTGTCAATGGGTGCTTTTACTTTGAGGTTTTTTTTTTTTTTTTTTTTTTTTGATGTCTAATGCTGCGTATTAGACATCATCCCTCCCTAACAGATAGAGGTAGAGCCACGAATTGCGGGAAAGTAAGTGCTTCTTTCGTTTCCATAGTTCGTGGTCGGTTCGCGGCAATACTTAAAAGTTTATACGCAGCATTAGGAAATCAAACCAAAAAAAATTACAGCGAAACGCAAAAAAATAGGTTACTAGACCTCTGCCGCCGGACTCTCTCGACCCACTGCAGCGGGAGGGGTGGATTTATACATCTCTCACTGCTGGACGTATAGACTCCCAGATTTTTACCTACCCCTCACACCTTTTTCCTTCCCAGATTTTCCTCATGTTCCTTTCCCTAACAGCATTCTTTCCACACTTTCGGTTCGCACACAGCATCCCCAAAGATGACATAGGTTCTGAAGGATGTTTTTCTTTAAGGGTGAAGCTTTTGTAAGAAGTTGCCGAAAAAATAGAAAAGGTTTTAAACAATCGGAAATGCTCAGAACGAAATTTTTCGAGTTCTCCATGTTTTTTTTTACATAAGCTCCACACAGGGGGCCCAGAGGAAAATAATTTCCCTCGGGACCTATGTCATCTTTGGGTAGGCTGTGTGGAGGGTTTCTTTTAAGGAACAGAAGGAGAGGAGAATTCTGGGAAGGAAAATGGTCCAGGTCATCGGGATGGAATTTACATCCATGTGATGTGAATTCACCAGTTTCCCGCTTGTACTACGAATTTCCGGATACCGTGTTAAGTAAAATTACAAAATAAATTATTGCAATTGAAAATATGTATAAAAAATTCAAAAAATCACACATTAATATTGTTTGTAATTGTTAATACTTATTTTTTTTTTAAATATTGACAAACATGTTTGCCAATTGTCAATATATTCAATTGTGTACATTATTAGCATGTACGATAGTGAGATGTGAGCTAACTCAAGATTAATAAATAAATCAAAAATTTCATAAATAAACAACAATTATTTGGACAAAGATAAACAATCTTATCTATTACAATATTCTTTGTTCTTCTCGCCTGGATTAACTATAATATAAATCGGGGTATTAGTCGACGAGTGTTGGGATTGAATAGTCGACGGGTGATAACATTATTGTATTAATGGCAGTGATTTGTGCAGTGAAATTCTCTCTTGTGGATTTACCGCATAGCTTCGTAATTCTTTTATAGGCAGGGCCGGACTGGCCAGGTCCGCAGGTCCGCGATCGCGGAGGGCCCCCGGCGCGAGGGGGCCCCGAAGGGGCCCCACAAAACGTACAAAAAAAATAATTTTGTCTTGTTAGTAGTTATAATGCCCGGTGAAAAATCAAAAGATGAAACAGACTCTATTTCAACAGTTCAACATTACAAAATTGTATATTTTGACATTTTAGACTGTGCGAGGATGAGTATTGAAGAAAGATTTTGCGCAAACAAAGACGTTTTTACAGGATTGCTCTTGGTTGGACCCAGTACCGGATTATCCCTAAGGCAGAGTAGGCAACTGCCTAGGGGCCCCGCATCGGCTAGGGGCCCCGCGTCCTGAGAAAAACTGACTTGCTTCAATTAGTGATCAACGAAATTTCGGAAAAAGTCAGATTTCAAAATATTTTCATTTTTTTTATTAGAAACATTTACAGGTTAATAACATTAGGTACACGCATTAAAGAAAACAACAAATTATAATAATAATTAGGTTATACCTAACTCAATAAATAACTAATGTTCATATCATGCACAAACAATAAATAAAAAGTCTATAATTAAAACAAATATATAATCATAGTTGTATTTTACTTTTCTTTCCTTCTATTTGTTGCAACATTACTTAGTATCTGAAATGATTGAAGGTGCCGTGTGTGGTTTATATTGGCATTTGTTTTGTTTTATTTCTAATTATATGTTTAAAATATAAATGTTGTACAAGCTTCAATATGCACTACCTGTCAGCTTGCCAAAGTTCTTTGGGAAAGGTTGTCTGGAAGAGATCACTTTAGTGACAAGACGGCTCTTTGTAATAATTTTTTAACAATATATATTTTTGTTTCTACATACGTATGTGTCCTTTTATGTGCAATAAAGGATTATTGTATTTTATTGTATTGAATTCGTTTTCTTTATTAAATGGGGTGATGGCATACCTTTTGTAACGTAGTAAAAGAACAGATTAATTATGAATAAAATTACGTTTTGGTAGAAAAAAGAAAAAAAAAATTGGAAGTTAGAGAAGGGTAAAGTGCAGTGGCGGACTAAACCCGCCAGAGCCCCGGGCGGCAAAGTTGAATGAACACCCCCCCCCTTAGTGAAGTTGATGTAATTTTACAAGTTTTTTATTCAGTTCACACGGGCCTCTGACTCTGGGGGCCTCCCTTGATCAAATCCTAAAAAAGGCTTTAATGACACTACAAAAAAAAAATTTTAATTCATTTTCTGAAAGATGCATTTGTTAATAATGCTCTCACTATTTGAGGAAATTGGTAAAATTGATGGAGATTCAGCATTTCATATGAAACCGTTTTAAGCAGTTTGTATGTTGAATTATCCTCAGCAAAACTTTGAAAGCTTTTTCTCGAAAGTTTTTTTAACATGTTTTCAACCTGGTTGACAATATATTAAAAAAAATACTATACATTCACCAAGCAACGTAATATGTTTTCCTAGGTAGTCCGAGGAAGTTTTTTTTCGTTTTTTTATTTTTATTTTTGGCAGCATTTTGAAGTGAAAAACGCGATTTTCGCTAAAAAATTTCGGTGAATTTGTTATTATAAAATGGTAAAAAAAAACTCATCGCATCGGTCAAGTCAAGTCAAGTCAAGATTGTGAGTTATGATAGTTATGATGTTCACAAACTTCAGAAATATTGTTTGCGAGAAAACCGATTTTTTTTTGCTCCGATTTATTTGAAATTTTGACACAATACTCAATATACTGACATGTTTTATATTCAGAGAAAAATAAAAAATAAAGTTTTAAAACCCTTACCTACCCCCCCCCTCCCCCTAAAAGTATTGTTAAGGATTTGATCAAGGGAACAAGGAGGCGTTTGGACGTGCGTTGCCTAGGGGCCCCGATATGGTTAATCCAGCCCTACTTGAACCCCAAAAAGTTTGACTTTGTCTTGTAAATCCAAACATTTCCCACAGAAGCTCTGCACAGTGTTTCTAAACTGTGTAAAATTGAAAGAAGTCGGCTGTTGATAGAGCTGCGACGGTTTGCACAACAATACAGCAACTTCATAGGGGCAGAGTCCACTGAGAACTACGGAGACAGATGCAGTGACGAAGAAGACGATTTGGATCCAACGGCAGCGGAAACAAATGCTGACATTTACTGCTCTGAAAATAGACAATGTTTCCAGTGTTTTCCAGTGTTTTTCTGTTCTATTTGAACTTACTCAATCTCAATGACGTTACATTTATTTATATAACGTCATTACTTAATATGGACTGTTTATAAACCTGTATCTTGTATATAAATTTGTTCTTACCATACCTTGTACCCAAGTCACATGTGAACGAGTTTTTTCTAAACTTAAAATCGTCAAAAATCGACTTCGGTCGTCCTTAGGCCAAGACCTTATGTCCAGTCTGCTTTTTATTAATGTTGAGAGGGATTTATTTTATAATTTGGACAAAAATAAAATAATAGATGAAGCAGCTTTAACAAGTGAGTTGCTTACAAAGAAACTGTTACTTTAGGGCTAGGGAAGCAAAATGTCGAATCATTTCAGTTAAGTTAAGCCCCTTCTATTCAAGTATACAACATTGTAAACTGTTAAACACACAGGATTTTTTTAAATGTTGGTATTATTTTTCTAATCCCTAAAATCCGTTTGTCATTATTTTTACTACACAAATAATTTGGACGTATCCTAAAAATACTGTGAATTTCTTATTTCAATAAATAATAAAGTCAACAAAAGTCGAAAATCATAATATTCGTATAAAAACCTATCTGAATTTCTTCTTCTATATAGTTGCCAATATAGCGTAGAAACGCGTTTTCATTGTTTTCAAGCACCTAATTTTCAAAAATTATCCGGGGGAGGTCCCCGGACCCCCCGTTTTCTGAACCCCCCCCCACGTTAGGGGGCCCCTTTACAGGTTTTAGCGGAGGGCCCCAAATGGTCCCAGTCCGGGCCTGTTTATAGGTATAGTTAACTTATCTATATATATAAAAATCAATATATGTTTGCTTCTCTCTACATGTGAGTTGTCTATGCATTGCTATATTAAGCTTAGGAAATGTTTGAAACTTTCAAAATACCTTCTTTCCACCCTTGCATAGGTTTCTGGATTATTACAACCACATGACAATACATCTAAAAAGTATTTTAATCATTAAAAAAACTCTTACAAAACTTTCAAAAATTTCTCGATTTTAGAATGACATTTTGAAAGCCATCGACTGTTAATCCAAAATTCAATTTTCGAATAAACTCTTTAAATTAATGAATTTAATCTAAGTACTCACCTATGGGACTAACCAAAATCGAATACTATGAAACTAATCAAAAATTATATTTATTTTACAAAGTTACCCATGTTAGGTACCAAATTTGTTTGATTGTTCTTATAATATCTATACAAAAATGAAGGTTTTTGATATATAAAAAATGAAATTTGTTAAAAGAAAAACTCAATAGCAATTTTTTCAGTTGAAAATCTGAATTACCGGGACTGAATATATTGAACGCGGGAGAGGAGAGGGGATCGAGGGAGGGAGTTCGCGGGAGAGGGGAAAGGGGAAAAGTAAGGTGGTGAAGGCGTGGGGGAAAGGGGATATATGGGAGGGGAAGGGGAGACGGAGGATGAATGGGAAAAGACACGCAACGAGAAACAATTTCTTTATTAGTGGCATTGCAACGCATGCCAGGAACTGGCTAGTCGCTAGTTAATAATATAAATCTGCTATTTCTACTTAAGAACATAATTATTACAAACATGATGTTATCGGATATTGTCGGTGTTCGTAAGTTTATGAGTTGCAAGAGTTCGCAACAGTCAAATTTAGAGGTATTTTGAATAAAAATGTTTGGTCGTTGATTTTACGTCTGTCTTCTGTGTGTGTATTTTTAGATAATATAATTACCTATATAGAAATGACCGATTTAGTGACTAACTAACCTAACTATATACCTATATAAAAACGACCGATTTAGTGACTAACTAGCATAACTACATACCTATATAAAACAATCGATATAATGACTAACTAGTGTAACCCACATAGAACTGACCGATTTAGTGACTAATTAGCCTAACTATATGTCTTTGTTTGTTTATCTAATTTATCTGGGTTGCCTTCACCTAAAATTAGGGTTGTCAGTTGTTAGTACTATGGCAAGTTGGAAGTACCAACTCTGTTTTTTGCGTATCTTGGGTGGCAGTAAATTTTCGTTGTAAATTATTTTACTCGTTAAAAAGTAGTTTATTGTCTCTGTGAAGAGTTTGACCTTAGTTATGAATTGAATGAAACATAAAATATTCGAGATTATTGAGAATAAAATGTGTGTCCAATATAAATAGGAAACTGCGTCAAATAGTGGTAAATTTGTAAAGAAACATTATTTACGACTTATTATTTTATTGTACTGGAATATTAATTCCTATCATTTATGACCTATTGTTCTATGATCTTGTGTTATCAAATAAATCTTTGATGTAGCGAAAAAATATTATTTGATAATTTTCGAATAATATTTTTCAGCCTCGATTTTGTAAAATCACCTCAAGGTTGGTAAAATGGTTTGTGTATCAACAGTGAAATTTATATGCAAACGCGTTTAGAAAATGTTTCATTTATTTGTTAGGGTAGTTGTATTTATTCTCAATAGCATTGAAATACTTCGGAATCCATCCAATAAAGTCAATCAAAACCAAGAACTGGAAGGACCGTTTATTAAAATTCGCCTGCACCTTCAGACTCAACGTCAAATGCAAATTCTTTACTAAAATCGCTAGGTGACGGAAAATTAGTCAAAGATATAAAATAATTTGTTTTCCTCGACGGTTAAAGGCCAGCACCCAAAAGTACATTCTTTGTAATCTGCTTAGGCAAGAAATACTACGAATGATTTATTTACTATTTCAGGTACCTACAGGGGAGGCGTCTACTAATATCTACAGGAATTCCAAAAACTGAAAAAATCGAACTAATATCTATGGGAATCAAAAGTGTTGACGAATATCTACAGCTCAAACTGTTGATTAATATCTATGAGAACCAAAGTGTTGACGAATATCTACAGTACTGTCAGAGGTTGGATTTTCAATTATGTATAGCATATTGGAATAACTTAATATTGCGAATGCAGTTTAAAAAACTTAATTTATGTAAGTATGTATATAAAAATCCCTAATATCGGACTATTGGACACATTTAGCTGATTAGTCCAACCTACTCTCTGTAGATATTAGTTCAACCTACGCTCTGTAGATATTAATCAACACTCTGAAGTTCGTAGATATTAGTTCAACATATGAGCTGTAGATATTCGTCAAACATACGGGCTGTAGATATTAGTATCTGGAGTCCCTACAGGTAGTTAGGATAGTATAAGGTTTTCTGTGATCAGACTAAGCTTTTAAGCTTTATTTGGTATTTGAATTTTAGGTAAAAAGTACGAAAATGCTTTTTCTTAGATTTTCAAACTGCACATATGTTCAGACATGTTGGTGTATATTATGTCATAGAATTAAAAAGACTGCAGTTTTAGAATTTTTGCAACTGGACTTCTTTCTTCTTCTTGTGCCCTGTCCGTTCAACGGACGTTTTCTATCATGTTGGCTATGCGGACTTTGTTTACTGCGGCCCGGAACAGCTCTACAGTTAGTAGACTGACCAAACCACTGTCTAAGGTTTTTCAGCCATGAGATTCTCCTTCTCCCTGGGCCCCCGTCTTCCGGCAATCTTTCCCTGCATTATGAGATGCAAGATCTCATACTTCTCTGGATGTCTCATCACATGTCCAAGATATTGAAGTTTTCGGATTTTTATAGTTTTAATAACTTTTTTTCTTTATTCATCCGAACCATAACATCTTCATTCGTAACCCTGTCCATCCAGCATATTTTAAGTATTCTACTGTACCCTTGTACATATGGACATAATTGAATTACTACTATGTATGGAAATAACTGAACATATTGTTTTTCAGATAACTCAAAATGTGCTTCACAAAGAATATAACGGCATATGTATTCATCGTCTGTGGAGCGTTGCTTGCGATTGGATTCTCCACTCTAGTCGCTTTGTGGCAAACTATATTTTTTAGCGTTTTGGAGAAAGTAAGTACCTATGTAAAGTTATTTTTTTATTAAACACTCTGATCACACTGAGACTGAGATAAAATTGAATAAACATAATATCTCTGAGTTAACAGAAGTGTATTAAGGTCTATGCCCACTACACCATTCCATACCATGACCGTAACCGTAGCGGCGCATGCAAAAAAATATTCTTTGTATCGATCAGTATGAAACGCTGCCCACTAGCCCGTCGCGTCACCGACCAACACCGTCACGTACCATGACCGGACTGACGACGAATTCTCGATGACAATATTTGCAGGTGCCGGTCCGCTCTATGCATGGCACGTGACGGTGTTAGAACGGGGATCATACGCGGATGATCCCCGTTCTAACCGCGTTGCCACTTCGTCAGTTCGTAATTTGTGTTCAGTTCTGTGAGACGTGCGTCAGCGGTAGACAGACATTTGAACGTGGATGGTACGGACACTAACCGCGGTGTGTACGGTTGTCATACGGTCACTATACCCGTTACGTATGGGTATAATACGGTGTTAGCACGTTCCAGTGGGCATAGTAGGGCGTAGCGTGTTTATTTCGTGTCTGATACGTTCATAGTACGGTCAGGTATGGAACGGTGTAGTGGGCATAGACCTTTATGTCAAATAATATTTATATGAATTGTTCGGGAAAGACAGAATTTTGTCGATTAGTGTCTATGCCCACTACACCGTTCCATACCATGACCGTAACCGTAGAGGCGCATGCAAAAAAGCATTCTTTGTA
Source organism: Limnephilus marmoratus (assembly GCA_917880885.1). Taxonomy (NCBI): domain Eukaryota; kingdom Metazoa; phylum Arthropoda; class Insecta; order Trichoptera; family Limnephilidae; genus Limnephilus; species Limnephilus marmoratus. The sequence continues at coordinate 49,595,362 of OU862914.1, read as the reverse complement.
TCGATCAGTATGAAACGCTGCCCACTAGACAGTTCCGTCACCGACCAACACCGTCGCATACCATGACCGGACTGACGGCTGACGGCGAATTCTCGATGACAATATTTTGCAGGTGCCGGTCCGCTCTATGCCTGGCACGCGACGGAACGGAACGGTCTAGTGGGCAGCGTTTCATACTGATCGATACAAAGAATACTTTCTTGCACGCGCCGCTACGGTTACGGTCATGGTATGGAACGGTGTAGTGGGCATAGACCTTTATACGTAAAGGTACTCTGCCCACTACACCGTTCCATACCATGACCGTAACCGTAGCGGCGCGTGCAAGAAAGTATTCTTTGTATCGATCAGTTCTATGACCTTGTATGGTATGGTATGGTCATGGTATGGAACGGTGTAGTGGGCAGAGTACCTTTACGTATAAAGGTCTATGCCCACTACACCGTTCCATACCATGACCGTACTATGAACGTATCAGACACGAAATAAACACGCTACGCCCTACTATGCCCACTAGAACGTGCTAACACCGTATTATACCAGTAGGTCTCTGCCTACTACACCGTTCCATACCATGACCGTAACCGTAGCGGCGCATGCAAAAAAGTATTCTTTGTATCGATTAGTATGAAACGCTGCCCACTAGCCCGTTCCGTTCCGTCGCGTGCCAGGCATAGAGCGGACCAGCACCTGCAAAATATTGTCATCGAGAATTCGCCGTCAGTCCGGTCATGGTATGCGACGGTGTTGGTCGGTGACGGAACGGTCTAGTGGGCAGCGTTTCATACTGATCGATACAAAGAATACTTTTTTGCATGCGCCGCTACGGTTACGGTCATGGTATGGAACGGTGTAGTGGACATAGACCTTAATACGGGTATAATACTGTGTTAGCACGTTCTAGTGGGCATAGTAGAGCGTAGCGTGTTTATTTCGTGTCTGATACGTTCATAGTACGGTCATGGTATGGAACGGTGTAATGGGCATAGACCTTAAGCGATGCAAGCAGTGTTGAGTCTTAGTTTCGGCTTAGAAGTTGATTAGTAGGATTGGGAACAGCGGCCGTTCCATTCTTCTTGCTATAAATGTCAGTGCCAATTCCCTAATGAGCTCTTTTGTAATTATCGTGATGATTCAAACACATTACAGTGACTGCAAGAAAGTCAATAAAGATGCGTTCCTTATCGTTATAATGCTGCAGCTCTTTCTTACACATAAAATAATGGTTAGGCAAAAGATGAAACACACAAAATACTTGTGACTGTTTTACTACTTTTCCTTTGGGGGAAATATATACGTATATCTTATTACCTACGGCTCAGCCACGGCAACGGGAATTGAGTTTCATTTTCTTTAAACGTGTGAGGGAGGTGTAGATAATGATTGTATGTTTCCTTTGGGGGGGGGGGTGCAGATATGTGTTCATTGTTTGTCTCATTTTCGACTGTCGTTTTTTAGTGTGTAAGAAAGAGCTGCAGCATTATAGTTTAAAAACAAAAGTAAAACCACCAGCGCACAGATATTAGACGTCTTTGAATTTTTGGAATTTACTAACACTTCCTTGTGTAACTATGTTCCATGCATTCAAAATTATCTTCGTGAATGTAGTATTGTAGGGGTGTACGGAGACGTCACGGGGCCGTGTATGAGAGAGATGCAAGAAAATGATTACTGTATGAGACCACTTTTCTGTTCCATACAAATACTATAAACAATAGGGGCGCTGGACTCCAATCGTCACTTCAGTTTCGGGAGATGGTTTATAAATAACGACCCAAAGACCTTTCGGTTAATGACATGACATATTTATTTTCAGATGGTTTTTATACTAAATTTTAAGCACACCTGCTTTGAAGGAAAACGTAAACATGTTTTGCATTTCTGCACCTGTTGTTTACCTTAATTACCCCAGGTGTTTGAGGCAGGTGTCTGGTGTGCTAAATTTCGTATGAATAACAAACTGGTTTGGACATGTGTATTGTTTTCTTGCCTGAGTTGACCTGGTTTCCCCAGGTGGACGAACGCACCTGCAAAAGTTTCACGTAAACAAGATCTAATGCATCAAGACGTCTGTTACAATAATGCAAGGCGTCTGGGTTGCTAAGTGCTTGAATGAACACGTGCGGCGGCCAGCTGTGGTTTTTCACGTAAACAAGCTAGTTTAGACACGAAGTGTTTTCTTGTAGGCAGTAACAGGTGTGGCGACGTAAACAAGATCTAATGCATCAAGACGTCTGTTACAATTACTTTTTTTTCCTTTGGAGGAAACAGACCTACGTACATTGTGTACCTCATCTTTTGAAAGAGCTGCAGCATTATTGTGTTAAGGAACTATGTTTTTTACCTTTTTTTATGCCGACACGGTACCGTAACTGTGAATCGTTAATAAAGGTCTCTGCCCACTACACCGTTCCATATCATGACCGTAACCGTAGCGGCGCATGCAAAAAAATATTCTTTGTATCGATCAGTATGAAACGCTGCCCACTAGTCCGTTCCGTCACCGACCAACACCGTCACATACCATGACCGGACTGACGGCGTATTCTCGATGACAATATTTTGCAGGTGCCGGACCGCTCTATGCATGGCACGCGACGGTGTTAAAACGGGGATCATACGCGCATGATCGCCGTTCTAACCGCGTTGCCACTCCGTCAGTTCGTGATTTGTGTTCATTTTTCGTGTTTATATCCAGGTATTTTAATGATGTATGTATTTTAACTTACTGTCTGCATCAAAGTAATGTATTTTAACTTACTGTCTGCATCAAAGGTCAACTGTCCTACACATTTAAAGCTACAAGTGGCGTGCCCCAGGGCTCACATCTAGGACCCATTCTTTTCAACATATTTATAAATGACGTTACAAATGTATTTACTCGTGTCTTTATATTGATGTTCGCAGATGATATGAAAATTTACCAAATTATAGACAATATTAATGATTGCTTATTCTTACAATCAAATCTCATTAGCTTTTCTGATTGGTGTATCCAAAATAAATTAACCCTTAATGTAAAAAAGTGTCAAGTCATGAGATTTTATAGGAAGAATAACCCATTGATTTTCACATATAGGATGAACAATCAAGCCCTAGTATCTGTACCCGAAATAAAAGACCTGGGGATAATATTTGACACAAAATTATCATTTATCTCTCACATTAATAATATAACCACTAAAGCGATGCAAATGCTGGGTTTCATTTTAAGAACTTCAAAAGATTTCAAAAATTTAAAAACTTTAAAAATATTATATTCATCCATTGTCAGAAGTCATTTAGAATTCAACTCAACCATTTGGAATCCATTTTACAATATTCGTGAAAAATCCATCGAGCGAATCCAACATAAATTTTTACGAAATATAAATTATAGATTAGGAATTCCTATTGAAAATATTAGCTACATGTCACTGTTGAAAATTATGGACCTCGCTACATTAAAAGAAAGAAGAATATGTACTGATCTATTTTTTCTGTATAAAATTGTTAATAACATGTTTGACTCCCCTGAACTCCTTAGGCTGATTAATTTTCATGTGCCTAGTAGAACGGTTCGTCAGATTGTACCTTACCATTGTAACAATTCAGGTACCAATTCAGAAACAAACTCAGTAATGAACCGACTGCACAGTACAGGGAATAAATATTACATGAACACCAACGGTACTGAAAGTCTATCAACCTATAAAAACATTGTTATTAAATCTGTATGTCTATCTAGATAATTTGAAATGTTCATAAATTTTCAATATGTGTCGAATGTATATGAATGTGTATCCTTTATTTTATTCTGTTGCTTTTAAGCTGCAAGTAAATCACTTCTTTAAATGTATATGAATGTGTATCCTATAATCTACTCTGTTGTTTTAAGTTAAAAAATCTAAACTTGATACTTATTTAATTGTTATCTCTTAATTCTTTGATTATAACAAATGTGTTTTTAATTTTATCATATGTAAAAGCCCTAATTGGGCGTGTACAAATAAATAAATAAATAAATAAATAAATATGACACCATGTTCTCCTGACGCGTCAGTCGGACACGAAAACACAGGCGAAATGATATAACGGGCGCCGATAGAACGGGCACCGTACACCTATTGAACGGGGATGGTACGGACACTAAGCGCGGTGTATACGGTCACTATACCCGTTACGTACGGGTATAATACGGTGTTAGTGTTTATTTAGTGACTGATACGTTCATAGTACGGTCATGGTATGGAACGGTGTAGTGGGCAGAGACCTTTAATCTAAGAAAGCCGGACGCGTGGATTAAGCTCGACTGAGCAAAGCAAAGTTATAAAAAGTGTCAACAGAGTGGCGCTAACGCCACGAGGTTTTATTAAATTAATCATATTAGGTCCTTACACATGAAATTGGCGTTTTGTATGGGAGGAACATAAAGTCGATTTTTTTTTATATATTATATTTATTTAATCAAAGTATATAACATTGCTATCTATGCACTTTTGCCATCTCATAGGTAGTTCATCGATCCCTTTACTAAAAAAAACCATTCGGACGGGAATCAATAAAATCTTTGAAGGCGGTTTGGACTGCCCCATCGGAGTTGAATTTTTTCCCTTGCAAGAAGTTATCTGAATTTCGAAAAAAATGGTAATCTGTTGGGGCAAGGTCCGGAGAGTACGGTGGATGTCTTAGACATTCCAATTGAAGCTCCTCTAATTTGGTAGCCGTCTGTTGTTCAGTGTGTGGTTTAGCGTTCTAACGCGCGTTTGTTGATTTGCCTCACTCAATTCGCGAGGTACCCACCTTTCAAGCTTTTTCACCTTCCCAATTTGTTTCAAGGGGATTAAAACAGTTTTATCACTAACACCGCAGCCTGCAGCTAACTCGGAAGTGGTTTGCGATGGATCCGCTTTCATAATAGCCTTCAATTCTTCATTATCAACTTTGGTCTTCGGCCGTCCACGGGGCTTGTTCTGCAGGTCGAAATTTCCAGAACGAAAACGTTGGAACCAAAAACGCACGGTTTTTTCTTTTGCGGCACCGTCATCATTAATTCTTCGAGCCGTTTCTGCAGCACTGATGCCACGGTGGAACTCGTAATCGTAAATAACGCGATATTTCAAGTTTTCCATTTTGTAAACTAAGTGACGCAAAGAAAAAAACAATTACGAAAAAAACAAATTAATTATAATTTTCGAAACACAAATACATGAGTAAATAGCTGTATAAATTTGAATTTGAAATTCCTAACCAAAGAGAAGATATTTGAGATCAAAGTTGCCAGTACGGCAAAACGCCAATTTCATGTGTAAGGACCTAATATAATATAACCACGAGGTTTGCCGCGTTAGCATCACTCTGTTGACACTTTTTATAACTTTGTTTTGCTCAGTCGAGCTTAATCCACCCGTCCGGCTTCCTTAGATTAAGCCATGCTTAAGCAGTGTTGAGAATTTATTTTCGACTTAGCAGTTGATTAGTAGGATTGGGAACAGCGGCCGTAAGAGTATTTTCTGACGCTTACTCAATTTAATAATAAATAAATAATTAGTTTTAACTTCGGTAAATTTATATCAATATTTTTCGGAACCAATGTTTCTCTCATCAGGATACAAGATACAAACTATAACAAAAATGAAAATGACAAGGACGGAAATAAAGACAACATTATCCCCTCAGACTAATTTGTTCGCTTTTCGGAACAACTATTAAGGTCTCATGGAAAACTTTGTGCCTCCTTAACTATCCATGGTTAGAAATATGATTTAAACGGTGTTACAAGAGAAAAAATCACAAAGGGGTAACCACAAAATAATTCAATTTTTAAACATGTAAAACACTTTGTGTACGCGGATGATACTGCTTTGGTAATTTCATGCAGTGATCTGCAATTATGTATTAAACTCTTACAAGAAGATTACATTGAACTTTTGAAATGGTCTCATGACTCTGGTTTAATTATAAATGCAAAAAAAACTAAATTGATACACATTAGATCACCCAATGCCAAGGCAAACATTATTACACCTGAAATTAAAACACATACTTCAGATTGCTTACATGTCGGTATCTCTATATTGTGCACATGTGAAAATATTGAACTGGTTAAAGAATATGTTTATTTAGGAGTTATTATTGACTGTTTTTTTCAAATGGGATTCAAAAATAAATAAAATCTGTGAACGACTCAGATCTATTGTTAGCAGATTATATAAATTAAAATTCTATGTTCCAATATGCACACTTCGAATAATTTATTTATCATTAGCTGAATCTATTATAAGGTATGGAATTACAGCCTGGGGACTTTCCTGTAACACAAATGTAAATTATGTTCAATCGGTTCAAAAATCATTAGTTAAATTATTAGCGCATAAAAGTTTATACGAACAAAGACATAATGTTCCGTACTTATACCAGAATCTCAAAATTCTCTCAGTAAGACCAATTCTGTGGTATAAAATTATATCTCAGCATATGAATAGCCCTATATACATACATAAACTGGACCACATTTACAATACCCGTTTTACGCTAAATGAAGGACTAATTGTACCTAAGCACTTGAACAAATATGGACAAAGAACGCTGGACTACATGATACAAAATTTATTGAAGTTACCTGCTGAAATTGAAAAATGTACAAATGGTAAAACAAATATTATGTTGAAGAATTGGCTCGCCGAAAGAAAAAAATTGTATTAGACACTAGCACAAAAATTGTAACTGCAAAATAAAGTAAAATAAGTTTATTTAAATCTTCAAAGTAAAAGCACCCATTGACAAACTACTAAAAAGTAGTTTATTGGGACTTTTCTTTTTCTGTAAAATATTTTTATTTTTCCTGTCATATTGTATTTACCTTGTCTTTATTATTATAAATAAATAAAAAAATAAAATAAAATAAAATAAAAAAATCTATACGAAACCAAATTTTCCGACCGCAATTTCAAGAAAGTTTATGAAACTTTGGAAATTTTTATTAATACTAGTTGACCCGGCCGCGCGTTGCTGTGGCTAACGAAACACAACGCCATCTACTGGAAGGTTACCCAACCTTTATAACCACGATAAATTAATTAACACCGCCACCTGTTAATTTGCATACAAATCAAATCCACACCGCCCGTCCACCACATGCAGACATTTTTTTTTTTATATTATATATTTCAACCAATTTACACAAAACCTCGACAAATAATGAAATAATATGCCTAAACTGAATTATCCTCATGAATTACTTTATCTTTTGGTAAAAACCGTATGAAAATCCGTTAAGTAATTTTTGAGTTTATCGCGAACAGGCAGACAGACGCAGCGGAGGACTTTAATTTATGATATGAAGAGATTTTTACATGAAACTACAAAAAAGTGAGGTGACCATAATCTTTTTAATAAATATATTTGCATAGTAAAACATGTGTTATATATATATTTTTTTCAATCCACTCGAGTGACAGCGCGATTTGAAACTTTTACGTCTGGTTGCTCGTGATTTTTTTGAGATCATTTTGAAAATTTTCCGCCCACATTAAAAAAATCATGCCTCCGAATTTTAATACGGAGACATGCAAACTGATTATAGTTCTACATAGCCAAAGAATTCATTTTTTATCTTTTGTCGATTATCACATACTTGTAGGATTTAAAAAAATAATAATAATAAAATCGTAAACTTTGGTCCAAAAACTTTGGTAAAAAAAAATTGTCCAATTTTGGACCGCTGTCAATCGCAGAAAAATAAAAGCGGTCCATATTTTGTCCTTAGTTACTCCAGCGTATCAGGGTGATTCCATTATCGCGGGTGCAACATTTAGACGCATATGAAGCCTCTTAATAATTAAACAAAAAACATTTTTTATGAAATTATTATTGGAAGAGCTACATTTTAACTTGTTTTAAAAAAAATATATTATTAAATATAGACCTTCTTCTTTGCACTGATATGAAAAAAAGTAACAAATACTGCGATTTAAAAATTACTGTCGAGAATCGTCTATAGCGGAATCGCCCATCAGTAATTTTAGTTTAGAATAAACGTAAGGTGAACCATTTTTAAAACTTTTTTATGTTTTTACAATAAAAAAAATTGGTAAACGTGCACGTCCTGGTTAGATGAGAGGTTCTGGGTTCGAGTCCCAGTTGCGACCATTATCTTTTTCTGTTTTTATGTGTCTTGTTCTCTTTCATGTTTTCGTTTATTGTTATCTTCTTCTTCAATGTAAAATTTATATATTATTGAAAAAAATATATGTTTATTTCGAATTAAAAAATTTGAAAGCGCATTTCATCACCTATCAAAAATAATTTTTGTTTTTCGGATGCTTTCAGAAATATTCCATTTAATTAGATTTTATTGCAAAGCTAAAATATTTTGACCTTCCGACAAAATAGACCCGAGGCCTGGGGGGTTAAAATGGCAACAATTGTTAGTTGCTTTTAACATATTTTACTAAAAGCAAAAAACAGGGAAACTGCTTTATATAATCGCGTGAGAAAATGTCGTTTTTACAACTCGTTCTCGTGTTCAGCTCGGCTGTGGAAAGATTCTTCGGCCTTTGTGTTCTCTCCCTGTTACAACATGGACTTCCTCAAAACCTAGACATTGAAGATTTTCTTTCGCACATCATCCCCAAATCTGATATCGTTCAATAATTATTTAATTCAATAATTCATTCCCAGATCGCGATTAACCACGGCCGGATCTACGAAATCTAGCGCCCTGTGCAGTAGGTACCGATGGCGCCCCCCCCCCCCCTCCCTACATTTTTATTTTGATTAAAAATTCGTTTACCCCAATTTTTTTTTTAATTTAATTTTTTTTTTCACTAATTTATCAAATAAAATCAAGACATATAAAGGGTGTAACCCTATCTAAAGTTTTCGAATAAATAAGCCACGATCTATGTAATTCTTCTCCATTAGGCAGTTTCTTGTAATAATACTTAGTATTAAATTTACGCTTGTTCGTAATAGGAAAATCAAAACCTTTCAATTGTACAGGACCTTCCTGAACTAATAAACTAATGGAATTTTGAGATAACTTTGGCCAGCATCCGGGATCTTTCAATTCAAGCTCTGAAAACAGAATTAAATTTAAACTGCTATCAGTAACGTTATTTTTATCTTCTAATAATTCGACCGGAGGAATTTGTGCGATAGATATCTGTTTAGATGTGCTCGGGACCATTGTAACGCAATTGCGAAGTTGGAATTAAAAAATTCCCAATGGAAACGAGTTTTTTTTATGTCATTATGCTCTTTAATTCTAAGTTTTAGATTCTGCGAGCCTGAAAGTTTTTTTTAATTATTGTTCTATTCATTGTAATCCACAATCCACAACCTCTAACAACCAATAGAAATGTAGTTATAAATTAAAAAATCTAATAATATAACCTCAAATTTGTACCTTGCATTTCCATTTCCCCTGTGTTCTGTGTTGAGCGAACAAACACGAACGTATCTATGGTATCAACGGCTTACGAAAGACGCTTACACTGATTATTACTGACTGTAAAATAACAAATCTAATAGAAATTAATTATAGGTACATTTAAGGAACTTCAACTGCCAAAACAATGATGAAACTGTTAACAAGTTGCAACCTTGCAAACCGTGCGATGTTTATGCTAATGGAATTTTGAATATACTGAAGATTTCATAAGAAAATGGTCTTTAACCACATTCTCCTAGAGACTTAAATCGTGCAAAAGCACTCGTGAAAGGCGCCGTCGGTTTGTTTGTTCTGTTGAATAAAAGTACGGCGCTGTTATTGGTTAATGAATTTGGATCGCACTCATTCGTCGTAAAAGACAGTAAAAGATATATGGAAAAATAGATCTTACGTTTAAACTAAATATATGGAATTTGTAAAAAAATTCTGTAATCAGTTACAGAATTTTAGCTATAAATTCGTAAATCGTTGAATTTCGTTGAATAAAAACCAGATGCGTGCGCAGTCTGTATCTTTGGAAAGTGTTGCTAGAGCGTAATAATTATTTCGTACTATGGGTAATTTTTAAACGATTCAGGGAATATTATAACAAATTTTTAATACAATATTTATTTTCTCACGGCGCCCCTTCGGAGTTGGCGCCAGGTTTTTTGCACGTTTTTGAACGTATGGCAGATCCGGCGCTGCGATTAACGTGACAATATTTGAATTCTTCCTACTACCAATATTACGAGTATAATAATAAGTGATGGAGGACTAAGTGACTAGCAGACGATTTTAAAATTTTGTTTTCTTTATTCGTATATAGCCTTATTTATAAAAAATCATTTCACGGCGTTTTTCAGTAAGGCTGATAATATTTAACATTATTCAAAAATACGGCGTGTATTGACAGTTGCCCGAAACTTATCTGACACTATGGAGTAAGGGTCGACCGAGATCTCGGTCTCGGTCTCGGCATTCTCGGCTAAAAATTCTACCGAGAACTAGTAAGTAGGTACGGAATAGGATAATGGGATTCAAATCTACCGCGCGCGTCCACATTGTCAATTGTGACACTCTTTGAAGGGTGAAAACGCAGAAAAATTTCTTTTTATGTGCTACAACATCATGTTGTTCAATTTTGATTATTGAAACTATTTAAAACAAATTATTATTACATTCTTATATATTCTTATGCAAAAATAGCGCATTTTAATTTTTTTCTGAATTTATCTATTCTCGGTCTCGGCTCTCGATCTCAGCCAAGATTTTAGTTTATTCTCGGTCTCGGTCTCGGTCTCGGCCAAGAACGAAAAACTTGTCTCAGTCGACCCTTACTATGGAGGCCGCACTAAAATTTGTCAATCGTCGCGTCGTCGGTTGGAATATCTGTTAACAATCGTTGACCGTTCACGCAAATGTTGATAACTTACCAACGTATAAACGTATAAAGTTTTATCGATCGTCCATGCTAGACATTTTCTTTAAAATCTGTAAAGATCGCGGTTCTTTTGATACTGTGTGTGTTTTAGTGGTGTTTTCCAATCTAATTATTTGATTGCATGTACGTTCGTGAATCATTATGTTATCACGCCATCTAAAGGTACATTAGGTAGGTACCAGGTGCCTAAAATAATTGACGTATTTGTCATCAGTCAAGCGTTGCACATTATCTTGTGGTACCGGCTGAGTGTACAATCATCAACTAATACTCCTTATCTGTATAAATATCTATATAAAACAAATCCATGCATTTAGGCGATGTGGGTACCTATGTAATACGTATGCAAACTATTTACTCGTTGATAAGGGATCAATAACGTGTAATGGCTTGTATTTAGCTAAGCACTAAATTAATAGTGATTCGTAGAACAAATATTATTTGCTCTTTGATTATGACACCGACAAAATACAATCTTTTCACCGAAAGGTCTGCGGTAATATAGAGCATGGGTCGGCAACCTTTTGTGGTCCAAGGGCCAAATATTTGACGTGGGAACTTGCGTGGGCTGCACTTACAAATACAAAAATTCTCTAGCCACCCCCCCCCCCCCGGGACGAATCTCATAATATCTCATTTGACTAGGTGACACAAAGTTATCCGCCCGGGAACCCATGCTAGCTACGCCACTGCATATCATTACAGTATAACTACAATGTTTCAGTTCTTTCGTATTTTTACAAAATTATCATTTTTTAAGAAAGAGGTATCCGGTGATTGACGGCTACACCAAAGCTAAACGCAAAAAACATGTCTAAGTATACAGTAAGGCCAGCTCGTGGTAAACCATTTTTTTTATGTTATAACTTTATATTGACTAAATTCGCTTTAACCAGTGTAATTCTAATTCTAGTAAAATTCATTTAATATTAATAGAGCAAAAAAACCATGTCTAAGTATATAGTAATGCGAGCTCGTGGTAAACCATTTTGATTTATATTGACTAAATTAGCTTTAACCATTGTAATTCTATTTCTTAAATTCTTACCATTGTGATTTCTAATTTTAGAATTAATTAAGAGATGGAGCCACTTCGGTCGGCATCTTGTAAACGGACTTGCCCCTGACTAGCATAAATACCACGTTTTAATGAACTTTCTATTCCGTTCCGCGGCGACGACGCCACTGCTTGTAACGATTATTTTGTACTGGTGAAGGTTAACAATTGTAATTTTTTATTTTATTTTTTCTTAAATTCTTACCATTGTGATTTCTAATTTTAGATTTCATTAAGAGATGGAGCCACTTCCGTCGGCATCTCGCAAACGGACTTGCCCCTGGCTAGCATAAATACCACGTTTTAATGAACTTTCTATTACGTTCCGCGGCGATGACGCCACTGCTTGTCACGAGTATTTTGTACTGGTGAAAGTTAGTGGTGCTGGCGACACGGTATCGCTTCGAAGTAAATAAGCACACACTTCACGACTAAAAATTACACATCTACCGGATCTGCCGGATCTGCCCTGATGATGGACACTGCAACGATGTCCGAAACGTTGGCTAAAGAAGGAGGTAGCGCCACACGGCACAACACCCCAAAAACAAATAACGAAAATGCTTTTGGCCGTGAAAATCTTAAAACTTAACCAAATCCACACCGTCCGTTTGTCAGCCCGTTGCCCGCTACCCGCTGCCGCTTGGCCAGATATATATTATGTATTTCGACCAATTTACACAAAACCTTGCCAAATTATTTACCTAAAAACCTTTCTCATGTATCACTCTATCTATTGGTGAAAACCGCATGAAAATCCGTTGCGTAGTTTAAAAGATCTAAGCGCACGTACAGCGTAAGCGACTTCGTTTTGTACTTAGTAAATACAGTAGATTTTTTTGGTAATATTTTTAAATTAGCTTCCAACCATCCAATTTTAAAATCTTGTAATTTTATAAATTAGTTTAAATAAAATTAATAATACTATTTGTATGATTTGTACAGCGCCGTTTTTGTGAAAAATCATTTTAAGGGTACTGTGCAAACATACAATATATTTCTACAATATTACTTCCAACTAAAAACCAGACAAACAATTATTATAACAACTAATGGCTAAAATTGCATCCACCGGTTCATCGAAAACTGATGCGAAACTACATTGACAATGACTTGACCAATGAACGCGATGCTGCGTAACAATGTGTATACCTATACTGTTTTATTCAGAAAAGGTTTTATTGAAACAAGGAGTAATAATAAGTAATACAATTAATTATTAATATTAGGTCCTTACATATGAAATTGGCGTTTTGTATGGGAGGAACATAAAGTCGATTTTTTTAAATATAATATCGTATCTATGACTCTCTTAAGGTATTTAAATATTGGACGGCGCGCCGCGAAGTGGTCGACGGTATTGTGAATGACTCGTACCGCTACCACCGGCCGCCATTCGGTCGAAAGAGTAGAGGGGAGCGGGGTGGGAGCTAAGCGAAATAGTTTTGACCTTCCATCAAAAAAGAGTCACTTAGAAGATAGGTGTTTGCCTTCCACTACCTGTGGGAGAAATGAGCGGGGCGAGCGGAGCGAGGTCAATGAAAAATGAGAAATAGTTTTGCCCTTCCATTGAAAACGAGTCAGTATCGCTTTGTTTCGAAGTGAACGGAGTGTTTTTTGTGATGTCAAGTACTGATTCTAGTGAATATGATTCTGACAGCATGAATGCAATGATAAAAAATGTTACGTATGAATTAAATGTATCTACATTTAAAAAAGAATCTCATCTCAAAGATGTAAAAACTAAAAAAAAATAATTAACTTTCTTATTTCCGCCAATATCATCTCAATAATGGTTTTCTAAGCCGAATCCTTTATGTTGACAATCTTTGCTAGTCGTATCCTATAAACGAAATTGGTAAACGGCTTCAATAAACATCTCCATCTCGACAAAAACGCAGCGAGGCAATTGAATTGGCTACAGTTCTTGAGCGGAGTCCGCTAGAAACTAGTCGGCGATGGTGTGCGCGAGCGGTCTCTTTCGGACCTATTTTAACAAGTTCGGTCCGCTCCGCACCCCTCGTTCCTGATGGAAGCACTTGTATGCAGTTAATAAACGTGTGCGAGTGGAGCGGAGATCGTACGGAGTCCGCTCCGCTCGCATTAGCGGAGCGGACTCGTTCGAAACTATTTAACTCGTTTAGTCCGCTTCGCTGGCCTCGTTCTTGATGGAAGCACTTGTATACAGTTAACGTTTGCTAGTCGAGCGGATTCCGTAATCAGTCCGCTCCGCTCGCAGTGGAAGGCGCGCTTAAACCCGTAGATCTAAACACGGCCACGATTCAGCCAAGTTGTCCGTGCGTCTTGTCATAGGGTACGATCAGGTACAAAGCGGGTTTCGGTTTTCAGATTAACGGCGTTCAGTGCCCTGTTCCACCGGCGGCAGTTGACGCCGAGATGTGGACAAACAGAACGCGGATAAAACTTGCGCTACCTGCGCGGTAGCCTGACAGCAGCTGTCAGTTTTACGAAATGTCGAGTTCGTAGACGACGATTATTTATACTCTTGGAGAATCCTTTCTTAAAATTAAGGAATAAAACAATGGTATTTGGTAATTGGTATCTTTAAATATGAAAAAAAAACTCAGGAGAACATGATAATATGTTAGGTACGTGCCTGAAAGAAATTCACTTGTGACATTTAAGGTTATTTCAAAATTTTATCTTTTTGATTTCATTCCATCACTTGTCAACAACATTTCTGGTGGTATGGAATGTATTTCTTTTATCCCAGATTGGCGATTGATTGAAAACAGCGGCAATTAACAGGTCGCTCATTTTGATATCAGATTCTGACCGGCGTCACCGGCGAGCAGGAATTAAGAATTCATTCCGGTAAAGCTTATCGGCGCCGCCTCGCGCGGACATAAATCTGAACCTGCCTTCACTATGTTCGGCCTGATACGTTGACATACAAACATTCTTGTCAGCACGCCTGCGCCAGTCGGCCGCCCATGCGCCGACTAATCAGAAAACCGAAACCCGCTTTGTACCTGATCGTACCCATAGTCAATAGTCCTGAGATGTTCCTAAAGTCCCCGCGCGTGCCGCGGCAGTCCCGTCCGTCCGCGTCCCAGGTACTCGTATCTAATCTGTCTGATGCGCTTTATTCTTTATTCATTGGTGTTCCTATTATTAAAATCAATTATGTCAATTTACGCAGTAAACTTAACTTATCGAAATTATCTGAAGGGCGAAAAATATTTGATCTCCTTTTATTGTACTTATAAAATTGTTCATTCAAGGTTGGACTGCCCTGACGCTATAAACTTGTTATCCTTACAAACCTCCAAAATATACTAGACGAAACATTTTATTTTACAACAATAACTTCGCTACGAATTCTGTGATGGAAAGAATACACAGGTTGGGCAGTGAACTAACTGATGTCGCTGACATTTTTAATTTAAATTTCGATTCATTTAAAGCCAAATTAGTCCACCACTTTTTAGATGTAAATAATGAATGCGAAGTCATTTTATTTTATTTCAATTTTCTTTGGTTTATTTTTTTTTATTGTTCTTATTTCAAAAGCATACAACGAGTAATTAAGTAAAAATTAATGTCTTTTGATTATTTTTAATGTTTTTGTTGCTCGTAGGCCTCGTAGGTATATGTAAAGTCATCCACGTGGAATTAGCACTAGATGTATTCAAATTATTTTACATTGAGTTTATGCTTTATGTGTAGATTTTTTAATCTTTTTTTATTTTGTGTTATACTGCTGTTATAAATGAAATTTGTATTTTATATGTAAAAGCCCAATAGGGCGTCAATAAATAAATAAATAATAATATATTTATTTAATCAAAGTATGTACCATTGCTATCTATGCACTTTTGCCATCTCATAGATAGTTCATAGATCCCTTTACTCTGGGCCGTATTTACACTTTTCATTGGTATAGGCCACTTCATTTGCGCCGCCCCTTCCTCCTTCTTAGAAGTTGCCACCTATCATCACTCACTTGTAGGCTTTTATTAGGTGACGCACAATTATTTTAAAAATAAATATTCTAACAAAGGTTAAGTAGGTATTCAAAAATGAAATAAAGAATGAATTATTTGTAAAAAAAAGTGTAACATGAAACAAGAATTACAATTTTTTACGGATATTTTATTTGAAAAAATCATTTATAATAGCTTCATAGTTGCTTATATGCGAAGAAGATCCGAAGAGTAAAGTTTTCCTTGGGATAATGAAGACCTTTTTATTTGACCTTGGTATTTCTTCATTCCTTTTAAATAGGAAAACTCCAGAACAATTTGTGGCCGGAGTGCAAAATGCGACGCGGAGAGCTACTCGTATATCCAAGTTTGGGTAAACGTTGCACAGAGATGGTTTCCTCAAAAACTTTCCTTAAAAAGATTTAGTAATGATGTAGATTCAGGTTTCTCTGCCATCTTATTAGAGGAAATGTGACTTTGAAAGAGTAACCATTCCTGAACTAAATCGTCTTCTAAATCATTGCACAAGAGACTGAGCTTTTTCTGAGACTCTTTGTGTTGAAAGTTCACCCATTTTTTAAAAAAAGATTTTTTTCTTTGAAGTATTATGCCTTATGCCTTGCATATGCCTTACCCCTAATTCAGATCTCAGTCAAGAAATCCTCATTTGATGTTTCGTCTATAAAGTTTTTTTCTCTTAGAGTCATCTTACTCAGAATGTCGCCGTGATATTGCTGAAGTGTGCCCATTTCAATTGCACTTTCTTCGAAATAATCAAAGTTTTCTTGCTTTGGTATAATATACTCAAGAAGAGATCCATAAAAATCAGGTACCGTCAGTACATCAACAGATGAGCTCTGAATCTGAGTACTCACTTTATTTAGTTTTCCAAAATACGATTAGTAGCCAAATAAAGGTAGCCCACTGCCCAAACATTTTTTGTGAAACATTCGCACCATAATCGCACGACGCAATCCGCGGTCCTGTACGGGATCACTGGGCGTCTAAATGTTCCTTTAAGGAGGGAAATAGGAAATAGGCATAGAGGCTTCAAAAATTCTTTTTCTTTCATAAATCGATGGTAGAGCTATTCAAAAATAATTTCTCAAAATTTCAAACCAAAAATTCACGCCATTCAAAAGTTTTATGCGTTTGAGTGAGTGTCCCTCGGTCGAATTACCACTATTTTACTGCCACTTTTATTTTCAAACTCATTTTTCTCGAAACTACTTTTTTCGAATTTGTGTAATCTTTAGTTCCTACAGTTTTTGATCAATCGTTATCAAACTAAGAACTAAGGACATAGTTTCTTTATATAAATGCGCTCTATTTAATCCTAAACAATATCTTTATTTTAACTATTTTTTGTGGCAGAAAGTTTAAAAGAATCTTAAAAAAATCGTAAGAGGTACTAAATTTTCACTTTTATCAAAAAATATTAATTTTCGATTTTTTTTGTAAGAAGTGAGGTTTAAATAGAAGAAACACTAATAAAAAACTTTTTTTTTTTTTTGAAAAATTGATTTCGGATGAAAATTGTGACCTCCAGGAGTTACACAAATTGTCCAGCCGAGTGGCGACTTACAATGCGCGCAGTTGATATCTCCGTTATTTTTTGAGGAAAATATTTGAAAATTTTAGAATATACTCTTGAATATGTATGTGTAAAATTACCGCAAGGTATAAATAAAATATATGTATTCCTCATGTGTTAAAAAAAATAACGAAAATCACTAAAAACACGAAGTCCTACACCTATTTCTCCCCTTATATCGTTGGGCATTGAACGACGAAAATCCGCGGTCCACTGGGCGTCTAAAGGTTAATAAATAGAAAACTCTATCTATCCACAGTGAGTTTTTTGTTATTGTTAGGTATAATCGTACACAAAATTAACGGCTTACCAGAGCGAGCGCCGCCCCCTGAACTCTGCCGCCCCTAGGCCGCGGCCTATAAGGCCTATTGACAAATCCAGGACTGCCTTTACTAAAGAAACCATTCGGAAGGGAATCAATTAAATCTTTGAAGGCGGTTTGGACTGCCCCATCGGAGTTGAATTTTTTCCCTTGCAAGAAGTTATCCAAATTTCGAAAAAAAAATGGTAATCTCTTGGGGCAAGGTCCGGAGAGTACGGTGGATGTCTTAGACATTCCCATTGAAGCTCCTCTAATTTGGTAGCTGTGTGTGGTCTAGCGTTCTAACGCGCGTTTGTTGATTTGCTTCACTCAATTCGTGAGGTACCCACCTTTCAAGCTTTTTCACCTTCCCAATTTGCTTCAAGTGGATTAAAACAGTTTTATCACTAACACCGCAGCCTGCAGCTAACTCGGACGTGGTTTGCGATGGATCCGCTTCCACAATAGCCTTCAATTCTTCATTATCAACTGCAGGTCGAAATTTCCAGAACGAAAACGTTGGAACCAAAAACGCACTGTGTTTTCTTTTGCGGCACCGTCGCCATACACATCATTAATCCTTCCAACCGTTTCTGCAGCACTGGTGCCACGGTAGAACTCGTACTCGTAAATAACGCGATATTTCAAGTTTTCAATTTTGTAAACCAAAGACGGAAACACACTTGTGTGGTGCGGTGTGTCGTGGCGCGCCAGAAGCACATAGGTTTCATACATTTATTATGGTTAGAGACATATTTGTAGGTTGTGGCGTGTCGACAAGCGACCACGATGATTGGTTAATTTGTAGTCACGACACACCACACCACACAAATGTGTTTTATGCTTTTAAGTGACGCAAAGAAAAAAAACAATTAAGGAAAAAACAAATGAATTATAATTTTCGAACACACAAATACATGAGTAAATAGCGGTATAAAATTTGAATTTGGAATTCCTAACCAAAAAGAAAATATTTGAGATCAAAGTTGCCAGTACGGCAAAACGCCAATTTCATATGTAAGGACCTAATATTATCCTAACCTAAACATTTGCTATTAAAAAGGCAAGTTTATGTGAGACCGAGTCCCAACAATACAGAATCAGAGGAACAGTGGTATTCCCAATTAGGTTATGTGGTGAGGCTGAAGGTAGTGAGGAGGGGAAGAAGATAGAGAGGAAGAAGTCAGGGACACTAAACACTATTTTAACTAACAGCTATTTCAATGAACGTTTCAATTTTGAAAGGTAGTCTCTCACCAGGGCGATATTGAAAGTATCTTCCACTTTATGTAAATATTGTTTATTAGGTATTTTAAATAAAATAATAATTTGTGAAACAACTCATAAATCACATTATTAATTAAATAAATTTTACTTGTGCACGTCGGAATTTCAACTCGCAACTTTGGATTTGTAATCGAGAATTATCCCTCGAACACGGAGGCCCTAAAATAATTCATATCTGCCTGGCGATTACGTATTTTTTATGGGATCGTTATTGGATAACGGACGTAATCTCCTGTCAGATTTGTGTGATTTTTACATAGTTTTTTTTGTCACATATTTTAGTTAAGATCGATTTAAACACGAATTCCTGCAAGTATTATTTGTTCATTTAATGTACGTTGTACATAGAAAAATCAAATAACAGCCATAAAAATCACACAAATCTGACAGGAAATATCGTCCGTTATCCAATAACGATCTCACAAAAAATGCGGAATCGCTAGGCTGATCACTAACCACTTCTTTCAATGTTTCGATTATGTCTTGTGGTATCTACAACTCTGTAATGTGCGTAATAACATCGAACAAATTATAGATTATGTTTTACTCCAGAATTTGAAAAACGGCATGTATTTGACGTTGTTAATCCTTTATTTGAACCATACTGGTATTGCCACTTAGAGAAATGTAAACGATTGCAGCCAACGACCAAGTATATCAATTACGTTGTTTAAAATTTTGGATACACCTGGTTAAAGATTTCAACGCCCAACATTTCTCTCGACAATTTTGTTGTCAAACTGTATATACTCTTCTCCATTTCTTGATATTTTTACTGTTTCCAGAAATTGATCGTGGCTGAAAATACCCTGAGTTACGATGTTTGGAAAGAGACACCATTCCCCGTCTACCTGGAGATATTTCTCTACAATTTCACAAATAGCGATGAAGTGATGAAAAATAATTCAATTAAGCCAATCTTTGAAGAAAATGGGCCTTATGTCTTCATGGAACATCACATCAAAGTGAGTTTCTCGAAACCTCAATACCAAGCTAGCTCGTGTTACCAAATTATCATTTTTTCTTATTTCATAAATCAAACCCAAAATTTCCTCTGAAATTTGTAAGTAGGCATTTAATTATAAACCATGTGCTTTAATATAACTTTTTTTTTATTTCGAAGAAGGAATTATGTAATTTGAATGAAACGTCACTTAATTTTTCAAAATTTCTTCGGGCAGGTATCATAATTTTAGAAAAATGTGAATTAGAAAGTCCAAATAAACAGGATGATTTCACATTGAATTTTATCTTGAAATTTTTCGGAAAACGAAATGCAAAACTTTAGAGCTAAAACAGAACTTTGCTAAGTTCGATCAAAAATGTTTGGTTTCCAATCTCAATATTCTAATGAAGTCTTTGTTTTTTAGGTGAACCTAATATGGAATCCCAATGGAACAGTGTCATTCTATCAAAGAAGAATTTACACTTATGTGCCGGAAAGATCGACGGGATGTTTGACAGATAACATAACTAATATGAACATGATCGCAGTGGTAAGTTTACAGTAGGTTTGAATTATTGCCGTATAATTTTGTTTTGTAGAGTTGATAAAAATTGGCAAAGCAAATGTGACATGAGACTTTCATAAAAACTGCGAAAGTCCTATACACATTCCTGTTTTGGATATCATTGTTTGTCATCCGTAGAGGGGCGATCATTTGTTATCATCAATGTCATCTTCCGGAGGAGAGTCATCGTAAGTATAATCAGGGGATCAATGTTATGGTCATTATCTTTAAGATGGTGGCTATCATCATCAACATTAACGGAAGCAGAATCTTCGTCACCATCACCATTAAGCATACTAATGCTTTGTATCATTATTAGAAGCAGAAACTTTGTCAGCATATCACTATCATCAATGTTCTCGTTATCATCTAAAGGGGCATCCTCGCCGTCATTTTCGTCATCACGACGGGGATGGTTGTTATGGTCATCATTTTTAAGAGGGGGGATTATCATCGTCATCGTCAGAAGTTATCATTGTTAAAATCATAATCTTTAAGAAGGGGATCACCGCTTACATCATCATCATCAGGAAGCGGATCGTCTTCACCAGGAAGGGGGGGGGGGGATTATTGTCAATAACATCATCACCACCTCTGTCAGGAGGAAGATCAGATTTGTCATCCTCGTCATCTTCTTTCATCATATTACCATTATTGTCTTGAACTCATTGATGGTGATAATTCATTATCATTGTCAGGAAGATTGTTATCATTATCACCATCAGACCTTCCATCATGACCAGTCTGATCTTCCTCCTGACAATGGTGGTGATAATGTTAATGATGATGATGACAAATCTGATCTTCCTCGTGACGATGATTGTGGTGATGTTAGTGAGAATAGTCTGATTATTCTCACTAAAATCATCACAATCATCGTCAAGAGTCAGTCATCATCATCAAACATTGTGATGAATGGTAAAACTGTTCCACTCTCCCGGGACTGCAAAATTCTAGGGATCGTCATAGACGACAAGTTAAATTGGAGCAAGCACGTGGACATGATATGCCAAAAAGCTGTCAATATAACCAAGAAACTTGCATTTATGGCTAAACCTACTTGGGGTGTATGTTCTGAAATATTAAGGACAATCTATATAGGCGTAGTCGTACCAATAATAATATACGCCGCGACGGTATGGCAACAGCTGCAAAACGAAAAAATATTCACAGAAAACTAGATAAAGTCCAAAGGACTATCGGCATCAGAATACGTAAAACTTACCGCACTACGTCCCTCACTTCCGTGCAGGCAATAGGGGGACTAATACCTATGGACCTAAAACTCAAAGACTTATTGGTGAGACAAAAAGGAACAGAACTTTACATCTACTACCTGATGATAGGAAGTACCAGGGAATCGTAAAGGTCACTCATCTACCCCATACTAGTAAACAAATTGGAGAAAATGTCATCTTTCCAGGAACATATGAGAGAAACTCCTTTGAAGAGAACGAAATAGATATCTACACAGATGGAAGCAAAACTGGAGGAAAAGTGGGTGCGGCCTACACTGTGTTCAATGCTAGCGGAGAAATTACAGCAAGGAAACTTCCCTTGGCTGGTTACTGCTCAGTTTTTCAAGCAGAGCTTTTTGCAAAAATACAAACACTTGAGTGGGCTCACAAACTGCAAAAGCATTGGGAAAAAGTTAATGTCCTGAGCGCTGCCCACGCCCTAGAGTCCGGGACACCTACTAACCCAATGGTCTTCAAAATACAATGCTTGGCTCAACTTTTGAGAGAAAGAGGATCTGCCTGTAAATTTTTGTGGATACGCGGGCACAACGGAATCCACGGAAATGAAAGAGCAGACGAGCTAGCAAAAGACGCTGCATTAAAAACAAAGACACAAAAACTCTATTCGGAATTCCCACTGAGCTACGCAAAGTTCAAAATAAAGGAGGCAATTCTTGAAGAATGGGACCAAAGGTATAAAAACTCTGACGCAGGTAAAGGAACACGGCTATTTTTCAGGAGTATAATAGAAACCAAAGAGTTTGGAAAAAAGACAACTCCAACTTTCGAACTCACGCAAATCCTTACCGGTCATGGAGCGACCCTATCCTACCTTCACAGATTCAAGCTGAAAGATAGTCCGGCTTGCCCTTGTGACAAACTATCAGACCAAACAGTGAAACATCTGTTGTTAGACTGCCCAATGTTCACGATGGAAAGATGGCAAATAACCAAAGAATGCCAGAGGAGAAATATAAATTTTACTGACATCTCTGATGTCATACAAATTATACCTCTCCAAAAAATCTTCATAAAGTTCGCAAAAAACATCATAAGTAAAATTAAGGAACAAAATAAATAATAATTAAAAGAAATTACATTAACTTTAAATCATATCAAGCACGATTAAAGCTTAGCTATCCGATCAATCTATAACGATACATGAGAACGCTAGAACGCTAAGAACACTACCTTTCCTACAAATGGTTCCGTTAAGAGGGTAAGCAATGACCACCTTAACAGAACATTCTCATTTCTTTCAGATACACAATACTGCTCCGGCTGAGGTTTTACATGGTTCCCTCACGCCGTTAAACAAATGTTGGAGCAGTTGATAGCCCATGTTAGACAGACATACTAACCTATTTACCCACTAACCCCTCTCCACATCCCATATTTGCATGACCCATCACCTATCCCAACATGCATGAAAAAGTCATAAAGTCATAGTCAAATCAATAGCTCAAATTGTAAAATCAAATAGTTTAAATGAACCTTGATAAATAATAAACAAGGTAAATAACAGAACACTCAAGGAAAAAAAAACAAAAAAAAATTCATCATCATCATTTACATCATCACCATCATCAGGAGGAAGTTCAATGTCATCATCATTATCATCAGAGGAGGATTATTCTCATTACCATCATTACCAATATCGATAGGAGGAAGATCATTGTCATCATCGTCATCTTCACAGGGGATTATTAACATCCTCACCATCATCTTCAGGGGGAAGGTCATTTTCATCATCATCATCGTTGCCGCTGCAACCCGTGGAGACATTAAGAGCCTTCGCCGCTTCATGGAGGAATTGACTCAACTTCCTTTAATTTCCTGCTGCTTCAGTTTCTATACCTTAGGAAGAAGTGTTCGCCTACGCATCGACCTGCAGTTTAAGCCTCCCAATACGTATTCCATTAACAACAGTCTCCCGACAATTATTCCATCTGAAGGCTTATTATAGAGAAATCTTCTTTGGTTGTCGACGAAAATCATTCATCCTTCCCCACTTACAAAAAAGTCTCATGTATTTATCTTTTCAGAGTGCGGCCTACTCTTCCCGTTTCAAGTCTACTTTCGAGAAATTGGCGTTGAACTCAGTCCTGAATTTGTACGCGGAAGGAGTTGTGGTGACGAAGACCGCGGGCGAACTACTGTTCGATGGTTACGAAGATCGACTGCTCTCCCTCATAGAGTCCCTGAATATTTCAAGCATTGTGGATCTCCCCTACGATAAGTTCGGCTGGTTTTATGGGGTGAGTTAAAAAAAAACATCCCCGTGCATTGGCGGTCAAGACCACCGATCTTTTTCTAAACCTATATATTATGTGAACAGGTATATGTACGTTATTTATTTGCTTAACTTCTATAATTCTAACATGGCACCTTGTAAAAGTATTACATCCACACAACCTCTCCATCTTTTTCATGACGCATTTTTCAAAAAGAGAGACAATGGACGCTTTTATATTTACCGTGACGAATCACGGTAACGGCACCGTGAAGACAAAAGGGCTATAAACATACGTTCCTTACCGCTATAATACTGCAGCTCTTTCTTACACATTAAATAATGGTGAGACCCACAAAATATGTATGACTGTTTCCTTCAAAGTACTACTTTTTTGCGGCGGTAATTGCGTTTCATTTTCTTTATACTTTTGTGGGAGATGAAAATGATTGTATGTTTCCTTTGGGGGGGTGCAGACATAAGTTCACCGTTTACACCGTGTGTAAGAAAAGGCTGCAGCATTATACATTGAGGAACAAAATCAAAACCATCAGTGCATTGTCATTTGACGTTTTAGAATTTTTGGAATTCACTTACATTTCAATATTATCCTTGTATAGTTAATATAGTTAAATTCCATTAATTAAAATTTCAAAATTATCGTCACGGCAAGTAGTATTGGTGAGAGTCACGGTGCGGTGTGTGAGAGAGACGTAAGAATAGAGTACATTGTGTTTCTCATTTTTTGAAAGAGCTGCAGCATTATAGCGGTGAGGAACGTATGTATATTGCTTTTTTAGGCCGTCACGATACCATTACCGTGAATCGTCACGATAAATACAAAAGCGTCCAATAACGGAGCTTTTAGGTAAAACTTTGTAGTGCTATTGAAAATAGCAGGATATGATAAGCAGGTCCTGAACGCGTGGTAGTGTCAGTGATATAAAAATGGGGCTTTTTTGGTGCTTCTAACTAACTGTCAAACAACTTGGAGTTTTCGCCCACACCATGCTTCAGAAATCTACATACCTACATACCCTTCTGTTGTTTATGTAAATTCTACTAATTCGACTAATTCTTTTTCCTAATAATTTTTATGTGTATAAATTAGGATATATTTATCCGAGACGCCATCCAGGTTACAAACCAATTCTTAGAATGATAATTTCAAAGCTCTTAGAATGATAATGTCAAAGCTTTCCACAAAAATCTTCAAGATATGCAAATTCCAACGCGCCCATCGCATGGAAATATGAATAAAAAGGGTAGTAGCCCGTAATACGGATAATAATGAGTTGAATATAATATTGTTAATTCTCAAATTTGAAATAGGGGCCATTCATTTATTTATTACGTAAGACGAATTTTGCTAGTTTTCGACCCCCTGCCTCCTATTATAATAAAAAATAAGAATAGGCCGACCCCCTCCCCCCTGTTTAATATTTATTACATAAAAATCTAAAGGAAAAAATGAATACACGTTGGTTTGTTTTAATGTTTGTTCACAGAGGTCCGTTGCCATGGAAATAGAAATCGTTTACCTATACGCATCCGAGCTAACCTCGCCACTCGCGCGGTTGCCCGCGCTTTTATGAAGTATAATTTTAACTTTGCGCATTTTTGTGGTCTTACGTAAGAACTATCGAGACTCCCTCCCACCCCCTTGTGAGAAAAAATAAGACATGGTCGACCCCCCTCCCCCCCTAAATCGTCTTACGTAATAAATGAATGGCCCCATGTGAGATTGAAAAATACGATGGCTTGACAGGATGTGGACATAGCGAAATTGATTAACGCGCACGTCCCGGTTAGACGAGAGGTCTGGGTTCGAGTCCCAGTTGCGACCATTGTCTTTTTCTGTTTTTCTGTATCTTATTCTCTTTCATATTTTCGTTTAGATTATCATTGTTATCTTCTTCTTCAGGGATTAATTTAGTTTTTCGTATTTTCTAGCGTAATCTCAGCGATACATTCGATGGGATGTTCAATATGCACACTGGCTCTGCAGACATCTACAAGTTGGGGGTGATGGATACGTGGAATGGTGAGGACAACGTTGGGTACTATGACGGGGAGTGCGGGGAAGTGAGGGGTTCAGCAGGGGAACTGTTCCCTCCTGGTGGGAACCCCGACTCCATTGAGGTGTTTGCTACCGACATATGCTCGTAAGTTAATCTATCAATTAATCCATTCATCAATTGTTCCATCAATCCATCGATTCTTCTATCAATCTATCGATTTTATCATGTGTCAACTTTTATAATGACTTCTTATGGCGAGAAATCGACGTTAGGTACTAGCACAGACATATGAATATTACTAGACCAGAACAAAATGTGAGGGGGAGAAACCAACTACAGCGGGGCGCGGAGCGGGAAGATGAATTTGGTGATAGATATGTGATTCGTCAATAACTCAATCCGAGAGTATACGGGCATTTCGCATTATAATATCAGTAATATCACCATTTAGTTCTTAAAAGTAAACTCTGCTTTTGAATGGGAGCGCGAATTGCTCGCCGCGTAATCAACAAATTTGCGAATTCCAAATACGGCAAAGTAAAGTTCGCCTATTTTCATAGTCCAATATTTTGTTGACGTATTTAGTTAAGATACTTTTACAAATGTTTCATAATTTACTTACCCCATTAAACAGCGACGAGCACACGCCATGTATCTCGAGTGATAGTGTGTGTTACAAAAACGACCATATAATGTAATCTGAATGAGCTTAAAATAATGCTTGCCTATGGAATGTAATACGACAATTGGGTTTATTCTCTTTTTCACTTCTATTTTTACGCGTTTTCAAAACACAAGCTACTATTTTTGCCGTGTTATTTCCTAAAATGCACCGATGAGTGCTCGACGCTGGCTTGCAGAATAATGATGACGTCACATTTTTTAGATTCACTCGAAGCCACACTCAATCCCAGCCGGTTCCAATGGAACCGGTATGGGGAGGGGGAAATAATACGCTCTTATCGCTTAGGGGAGGTCTATTAATATTCATATGTCCAGTGGCGGATACAGGGGGCGCGCGCCCCCTGCGCCCCCCCCCCTTCCTTGGCAACCCTAAATACAAGAAAATCTTTCTTCAATCATTCGCTCTACATGTCTAAACCATCTAAGCGTTCCTTTCTTAATCTTACTTATTACGCTTGTATCAGCCTTGCATTATTTTCATATTTTTCTCACACTATCATACATGGCTTTCTATAGCATTTAGTCCTTCCTCTGCTAGTTTTATGCTTCACTGCCATACATCAGGGTTAGTACCCCGGTGCGTAGTCGGGAAACATGCCAAACGCGTGCCCAACATTTGTACACGGTTGACATTTGTCATGTGAGAACGGGTCGTTTCTTCGACTTGTTCTTGTGTTCAACAGCTCGGCTGTGGAATGATTTGCCGGCCTCTGTGTTTCCTCCTTCCTACAACATGGGTTTCTTCAAGACCAATGTTCATTCCTTCCTCTCCTCAAAAAGATCCTCCACACAGCATCCTAGGTGACATAGGCCCTGAGGGAAATCATTTTCCTCAGGGCCTCTTGTGTGGAGTTAATGTAAAAGAAAAAAAAAAGCACTTCATTGTGGAACTGCTAGCTTCGCTTCTTTCGACAGTTTTTTGTTAGCGCCAACGGCGTTCAGTCCTCCATAAATGCGGAGTTACCTGCATTTACCCTTCTTTCAATATCTCTATCAGACTCCCCATCTCTCGTAAATATACTTCCCGAATACATAAACTTATCCACTGTCATTTTTGGGTAACTATTACAAAATATACCTTATTATTATTAAAAAAAAAG
This sequence comes from Limnephilus marmoratus, assembly GCA_917880885.1. Taxonomy (NCBI): domain Eukaryota; kingdom Metazoa; phylum Arthropoda; class Insecta; order Trichoptera; family Limnephilidae; genus Limnephilus; species Limnephilus marmoratus. The sequence continues at coordinate 49,567,533 of OU862914.1, read as the reverse complement.
TCTGATATTTTATTATTAAAAAAAAGATGCTTTGTGAAGGGTCATTTTAGAGAAAGGAAATAGTGGAAGGAAAAAGGTATGATAGGTGGTTAGGACTCTCTGGGTTAGTGTGTCCAGGAGAGATGGACGGATGAAACTTTCCCTCCCACTGCGATGCGAGGAAATGGGTCGAGGGATTCCCGCAGGAGAGGTTAAATGGTCTCCCTCAACCAGTCCTTTCCAGCTCGCCACGTAGTACGTGGGCAAATGCTTCCGCCGCTACTTTGAAAAATCACATCCCACGAACTCAGGCATCCCTGCTAAGTCACCAAACTTAGCGATCCACATGGGATGACTTATAGCAGAGGTGTTTTTTTATCCAATAAATAATTCTCGTGGCGGCGGTACCCACACTCGCCTCCTAAATTGAAACTTTTGCTTCATTCACATTCATACGTCGTTTCATGTAAAGGTACCCTTAACACGGCCCGACTCAAGTATTTTATTCACTTGATCGTGTAATACTGCCAACTTTTAAATGTGCGGTCCGTCAATCTTTTATTTATTTATTGAAGTGGAAACTTCTTTAGCACCGTTGTGATTTGACAAACACATCCATCTGTATGTTTTAGCCTCCACACAGGAGGCCCTGAGGAAAATAATTTCCCTCGGGGCCTACGACATCTGGGATGCTGAGTGGGGAGTCTTTTTGAGGAGAGGAAGGAATGAACATTGGTCTTGAAGAGACCCATGTTGTAGGAAGGAGGAAACACAGAGGCCGGCAAATCATTCCACAGCCGAGCTGTTGAACACAAGAACGAGTCGAAGAAACGACCCGTTCTCATGTGACAAATGTCAACCGTGTACAAATGTTGGGTACGCGTTTGGCGTGTTTCCCGACTATGCGCCGGTGCCGAAGGGATCAATGACGCTAGTTCCGCGGAGCATCTGCCATTGTAATATCGGTAGAACAAGTATAGCAGTCCCATCCGACGCCTGTGCTCTAAAGATTGCAATCCGTCTGTTAAGATGGGAGAATCTATTAAGCGGACCGCCCGTTTCTGAACAGGGTCGAGGGTATTTTTTAGGTATTTTGGAGATCCAGACCAGAGGTGGCTGCCAAAATCATATAGTCGGTCTCCTCTTTGTGCGGTTCGTCGTATTCTCCCCGTTGTCTACTTTTTAGTTTTCTTATATTTTTGCGCCCCCCCCCTTTGAGTTTTTTCTGTATCCGCCACTGATATGTCTATGGGTTCTAGTAAGACTACGGTTATTCAAGTAGTTGTTCTGGAATTCATTAGTAGAGATTGAAGTTGAGTAGGCAGATTTCCCTGATTTTAGCCAATCTTATAGGAGAAGGCACCTGCATAAGAAAAACTAATAAGAACGACCCGACCCAGATGCAAAGATAACCGTGTTCAACGGCATTCATTATAAGAAGTACAAACGTGTGCAGATTATTAGACTCAAACAAATTATTATTACACAAAACAAATCGCATGTTTTAGACCAGGGGTCTCCAAAATTTCCAGCCTTAGGAACCTACTGATTACTCCAGTAAGTTCCAAGGGCCAAAACAGTTTTAATTTTACGGCCATCTTATCAATATTATAAACGCGAAAGTTAGTATTAGGCCAGTTCAATTAGCGATCCGCGATCGGAATTATTCCGGTAGTCCCAATTTTTTTATATGTTTTACATACTCACCTAGTGATGTAAAATCTGAGTTTTCGACCTTGGGTCACTTGAGCTTTCGACGCCATTTTGAAAAAACCAGCCGAAATCGCGCCAATATCTAGTTTTTCTCAAATATCTCGTTTCCAATAAAAATGTTGGCCAAAGTAGCTTTACAGGTTTAGTAGAACATAAAATTACCTACAATTTTTATCTAAAAAAGTTTCTTCTATCTCTAATAAATATCGAGATATGCAGTCGTAAAAAAGTATATAAGTTTATAAAAACGGGTAAATTGCTCGACATGGTTTTGTTTTTTTGTGCGTATCTCTTTTCCAGAACAATTTTGTGAAAAAATTACTGATATCAATTTTGTAGAAAATAAAATTTCATAAACAACGTAGGTATATGTTTAATGTTTATTTCGCAATTTGGTATCCAGGTTCTTATGCAAAAATTTCACAAAAATTAGGAAAAAAAATTAATCAGAAGATAATCTTGGCATTCCTTGATTATTCTTTTTTTTTTAAACAATTATTATTGAAATAACCTGTAACATACATAACAGAAATATTTATTTATTTATTGTTGTTATACGCCCGTGGGGGCTTTTACATAGATTAGAAAATAATATTTAAGATATCTAGGATAACACATACATAGAATTTATACCAAAAGTTATAAAAGTGAAAAAACTTTTAAGAATATACAAGTAGTTTTTAAAGAAAAAAAACCACTTGTATAATCTTGTGAAAACCCGTGAAATATTTTAAACAATGTAATATTTAACAATAACATAGAACAAAATATAATATAAACATTACAATAACAAATCAAATCGTTAAATATATTATACCCTTGTTACAATAATTTGTAGGATTCAACAAAGTGTTGGTTTAAATTGCATTTTAGAATGTAAAGGGAATCAGCAAATACATCTACAATACCACCAAACTTGTTGCCTAAATAATGCATCCTATTGGTAAGTGAATTAACTATTAACCATCGATATAATCATATAAAAATATTAATTAAGGTTCATAGTACATGTGGTAAAAAAAGAAGAAAAAAATGTGTTTTCGTAAAATTTATGACTATTGACTTTAGTTTCTTACTGCCACTTACGGGCCCCGAAAAGCTTCAATATAGTCTTCCAATGTCTCATCAGCCGAATTTACGACGACTGGGTCATCAAATTCCTCGTCATCATCATGAACGAGGGCTGCCACAGCATTCTCGCAGGAGCTGCCATTCCAGTGAATACAGAGTAGGGAGCATTTCAAACCCGACTTTCTATATGTGCACTTTCTAGCGCAACCTTTTTTGCATTGGCATGATATAAAGTTCAGCAACGCCTGAGGTGCAGCCTCCTTCATCATTGGTACTGGAATTCGTAACCCAACAGTCTCCTTCTTCCACCCCCATTCAGTTGGATCTTTATGGTGACCAAGCGAAATCTGCACTTTAAAATATGTGGTAGCCTGGATAAGTTGAATTTGTCCTTTTTCACTCCTTTGACAAAAAAATGTACCTACCTTAAATTTTCCAAATTTGATTTCTCATTGCAGCCATACAAAAGTGCAAATAATTGTTCGCCAGCCAAAGTGATTTTTTCTCGCTTTGCTTTTGGATCTTGAAATACACAAGTTTTATTCACTGAGTGGTTCTTGAGAAGAATATTACAAAATTTGTATATAACTTGACCGAACGGAGCACCAGGTAGCGCAACACGGCACAACACCCCAAAAACATATAACGAAAATGCTTTTGGCCGTGAAAATCTTAAAACTTATCCAATCAATGATAGTTTGGACGCCTTTGTCATCCCTCTTAATTCGTGTAGGCCTCATCTCTACATGTTGCTCTGACGTTCCTGATTCAACCCCACAGAATAACTCGATACTCTCACAAATGTTACGCAGATAAAGAAATCCATAATCCTAAAAGAGCTATAATCCTGTGTAGCCTAAGTTATGATCGACAAAAGTTTCATGGGGGCTGGCAGCTATAGAGAACTTATGAGAAAAAAAACAAAGATTTCAATACAAAAATAACCGATTCCCAATGAAATAATTCTTAAAATGTCATTTTTGTTTATGATTTTTGTATGTAAAAAGAGCTAAATTATCTGAAAAAACCATCGAAGAAGCTAAACCACGTTTTTGGAGCTGATGACCTCAATTTAGAACTAAATGACGCCCGATGGCCAGTCCTGGAGTGGCTAATTGGCACCAACTGCAGGGAACCGGGAGGGGGGGGGGCGGGGCGGGGGGGGGGGGGGTTAAAGGGTCGGAGGGGGGGGGGGTTACCCCCCCACTTTAATTTATTTATAGATATTATAGTTAAAAATGTAAAGTGAACAAAAGTCGAAAGACGTGGTAATATCGTGATAAATTTTTATGTTTTCACCTACCAATATTTGTTTATTCATACTTTAAATCAGAAAAAACTATACAAAAAATATAAAAATCACAATTCTAATAAAAAAACTTATTCTCTACAAAATTAATATCAGTAATTTTTTCACAAAATTGCACTGAAAAAGAGGTACGTCCAAAAAACCAGACCAAGTCGTGCAATTTTCTTGTTTTTATAAATTTATACAAATTTTTACGGCTGTGTATCTCAATACTTATTAGAGATAGAAGAAATTTTTTTAGATAAAAATTGTAGGTAATTTTATGTTCTACTAAACTTGTGAAGCTACCTTAGCCAAAATTTTCATTGGGAACGAGATATTTGAGAAAAACTAGATTTTGGCTCGATTTCGGCTGGTTATTTCAAAATGGCGGCGAAAGCTCAAGTGACCCAAGGTCGAAAACTCAGATTTTTCATCAGGAGATGAGTGTATAAAACATATAAAAAAATTGGGACTACCGGAATAATTCCGATCGCGACCCCCTTTTTTGCGCTAATTGCACTGGCCTATATGGGTGTATATGTATTTGTTACTCTTTCACGCAAATTATTGAATTTTGATGAAACTTTACAATAATATAGCTCATACATCAGAATAACATATAGGCTATAATTTATAAAGCTAGCTAGGAAGGGGACGCGGGAGGGGAACGGGGATGCACGGGAAAGGTGATTCAGGAAGAAACAATATATTTCTTTGAATAGGCATTGCAACGCATGCCGGGAACCAGCTGGTCATTTATAATTTCTCCATTTCGCCGAATGACAGTCATCTAATAATAGTCAGTAATAGTTGACACTGGTCATTAGCTGTCGCGGGCCGGATTGATGACACTGGCGGGCCGGATTTGGCCGCGGACCGTAGTTTGGAGATCCCTGTTTTAGACTATTAGACAAAACAAATCCCATGTTTTCATTCTAGGAGGTAATTTTTTTAAATTTAATTAGGTCTACGTTTAGTATTTTTTTTACATGGCAATCATGGTTACCAAATGGTGGTGAAACATTCATGCACGACAAGGCTCTTTGATAAAATGTCAAAGCTTTCCACAAAAATCTTCAATACCAACGCGCCCATGGCCTGGAAATATGAACCCCGATATGAACCCTATCGAAAATCTACTGTCGATTGTGAAGAAAGAAATGAGGGAAAAAAGATCCTCCTAGCAAAATCTCTAAAATAACCTAAAACAAATGTCCAGAAAGTCAAAATAAGAATGGATAATAATGTATCATAAAATAAATAAAATTTAAAAAATGTTAAAATAAAAAGTTGAGTGCTGTTCACATGCGGTAGAAGTGAAACCTTCACCACACAATCTCAACCAATAGGAGCCTCGAAAAGTGAGCTCATAATCAAAGCGGCCAATGCGTAAAGGTTTAATTCTATCTCATTCTCTCGCAGGCTAAATCCTATACATGTATGTGTTTGTCTCTTACGGTGCTAAAGAAATTTCCACTTAAAAAAAATAAAGTTTTCATATAAACTATGCTGTACTACGAACGGTCTTAAAACGAAGCTATTGTAATGCTTTATCTATTACGACCATTAGATCTCGCAAATCGAAGCATAGTCGTGAATTTTTGAGGAAGGGCAGAAGTGAACAAATAATTTTTCAAATGGAGATAATAATGACAAGTAGAACATCAGTTCTACATCAGCTGCGTTTCTGAAGTTTACAATTTCCTTAGACACTGGAGCGATTTTTGCCATATATTGGCGCCATTTTAAATGTCTCCGATTGATTTTCGGATAAAAAAAGGCAATTATATCCTTGATTCGGCATTTTTTTAATATTTGTAGATCCTACATTTATTATTTTGGTCTTAAAACGAAGCTATTGAAATGTTTTATCTATTATGACCATAGATCTCGCAAATCCGAACTCGGTAGACTATTTTATAACGATTTTAAAAATATATTTTTTGAAATTAATGAATTACTTCGTTTTTACCACTTTTATTGTTTATAAAACCGACATGTTTCGTCAGAAAAGCTAACTTCTTCAGGGTTTTGACAGAACTAATCAACTAATTTTAAAAATAGACATATATATATAGGTAATAGAGAAAAATAATCGACATAAACAATAATAAAATTAGAAAGAAAATTATGTTTAAGGGACGAGGGGCAATATAGAACAATGAAAAAAATTTAAAATTTTTAAAAGGGGAATAGATTTAATAATGGGTCATTTAAAAACAATTTTTGATTATTAATAATATTTAAATTTGCATTAACACTCTTTCTAATCTCTAAAATTTCTAATTTGTCCCACTGAATGCCATATATTATATATATTTTAATATTTTTTTCACGCAGAAAATCTGATCAGCTGTTTACGGTTAAAATTAAGTCATTTTTCCATAGATATGCACCTTTCATTATCAAGTATACCTCAGACAATATACAGAAATCGATAATATTCTATGTTGACTCGAATAAGTATCTACCTCTCACGGCAGTTTCAAAGTAACAACCACGCAGGATTTGAGCGGTTACAAACTTTGCGATTTTTTAATTTTTTTTTATAAAATCCTACAAATATAAGATAAACGGTAAAGTACAGTTTAATTCAATTCAATTCAATTGGCTATATAGCACTATAATTATAACGTGTTTATGTCTCCATGTTAAAATTCAAAGGAATGATTTTTTTAATGTTGGCGAAAAATTAAAAAAAATTATCTTCTGATGGTTTTAAGGAACCATCTGAACAACTCCAAATAATTAATATCTTAGGACGCACAGCAGGCAGACAATCGATAACCTATTGTGTTCTAGCTCTTCCAAAAAGAAATACTAATTACGTATAATATTTTTGTGACCCATAACTCCAATCAATGATAATATTATCATATCACAATGAATCGAACGCCAGCAAATAATCCTTTAGGTCTTCGTACCTACGCTCGATTATGAAATTATGAAGGTTACTCACAGACGCAGCTGTTAAATTATGTGCATAAATTTTAAAAGGAGTCAACAATATTATTGTATCGTTAATAATCAGTGGCGTTTAAGTAAGTTATAAACTGGTAAGGGTCAAGGGAATCTCCTAATCTTTTCACTTCTACCCTCGGTGTATAGATGACGCCATAATAGTAATTATTGTCAAATGTCAATGTATTCATGACGCCTATTAAAACTTGCGAGGTTTTTAACATCAGGAGCAGTATATCAATTGGTCAAAGACCTCCCAAAATTATAAGATGATAATAAAACATAATATTAACAAATATTATGCAAATCAAAACAACTGATATTATTCCACTGTATTTGAAATGCATAGCGAGATAGCGGACAGCGGCAAATAGTGACATCTAACGTCTTAAATGAAAGCTTTGTTTTCCACGCCTTATGATTGGCTGGGTCTATTAACGAAATGTCCCAATATCATATTTCTGTCTCTTTATGCGCCATACAATAAAGGAGATGGCACTATGCCGCCTAATAACAATGTTTTCGGATTCTGAAGACAGTTTGGGTCATTGCCGTGAGGGAGAGAGCGTGATGAAATTATGCATCTGAAAGAGATGGTTTGATAAACGTAGGTTGATTTTGCACATTGTACGCTTGCCGCATGAAATAATTTACTACATTAAATAATGTAATTTTACTCCCAAACTCGTGAGGTACCCACTTGAAATAAATATTATCGTGTTTAATCTGATATTGTATCATAATATAATTTTTTTAAAGACCTTCCACTTCTGGACCCCTATAGCCGCCTCTGCGTTTAAGTCGGTCATACGCTGGTAAGGGTCAAGGGAATCTCCTAATCTTTTCACTCCTACCCTCGATCTATGGATGACGCCATTACTATTAGTAGTAATTATTGTCAAACGTCAATGTATTCACGACTCCTATTAAAACTTGTGAGGTTTTTAACATCAGGGGGAGCTGTATACCTATTTTACTATAGAAAAATTAGCATAGATCGACAAACTTATCTGGTACAGTCACTTTCATTCTTGCTCTGCCTGTTCCAAGTCTCACTGTCATACATCTGGGTTGGTCATTTATTTATTTATTTTGGAGAAATCAACAGTTTACAATTGGATTAAATTATACATGTATAATTTACCTAACTGAGAAACCAATTATCGATTTTCTCATTGTACTATTATATTGTGTAGCTAGAAATTAAAAAATAATCTTACAACAACTAAAAGATATTAGATTGTTATAACAGGAGGTAGTACATAATACATTACATCATTACATTTATGAAGTTTTGTACTCATTTAAAACACTTTTATAGAGTTTTTATATTTATTTTAATTGAAGATATCTATAGCAGAGAGATTGTTATCATAATATGTTGAACACATTCTTATAAGGCAAGCTTTTTGGTTTGAATTTGTTTTACAGGGTTTTTCTTTAAAAATATTACACGAACGTATGTGCCGTGTAGGTACTTTCAAATCTTTTCTGTTCAATAATTGAAGAAAATCAGTTATGTTATTTACGATTTTATATAGCAATATCGCATCTGAGAATTGTCTACGTACACTCAATGTATCAATTTTGAAAAAAAAAAATTACATTAAGATAATTATTAAATCTATTGAGAGATTTGTGAGAAAGGTATTTTATGTTTTTTTTCTGAATCGATTCAATTTTGTTTATATGTATAAAATGGAGACCACACAGTTGACGCAAACTCTAGATGGCTTCGTACATAAGCAAAGTATAGTTGTTTGATAATTACGGTGTTTGTGAAACCATTATGAAACATTTTTAAATAATGTTATTTCGCTTAACATAATATTACTTTGCGCTTTTATAACATTCCGTGCTCAATTCTACTTGTATCCTTCTCTTTCCAATTATATTTATTATTTCTGCTTTATATTGTTAAGTACCCAAGTGTTACTTACAAACAATTAAACCTTGATACAAAGCCGAGTTTACTAGTAGCGTGAAAACCAGTTTACAGTTTTCAAACTAGAAATCATTTCATGGTAAATGTCTGTCGCAAGCAATGGCAGTTTTCTCTAAAGTGCGTTTATGCAGTGAACTCCCGTTAAAAATTATGAATATAAGACCGACATTTTTAATCACTATACATGGTGTAACAGGACGAACCCGAGGGATTTTAACCAGTGATTCCTGGGCATATTTGGAGTAAAAAATGTACAAGTCATTTTGCTGTCCGATGACATTTTTTCTATTAAAAACAAAAAAAAAATGTGTTTCAATAACATGTCGCTACTGTTTCCATTACCATGGGATCGTCCCGTCGCGGTGGGTGATAGGGATACGCGTGCTATTTCGCGTATTAACACAATTAACACGACGCAACGCTTATCAAATGACCGCTAGGCTATAAACGCGCCACTCTCCTAAGTAGTCGGTGGTGACGTGGGATGGAAAAATATTTTTAATGTTTTTAATAGAAAAAAAATGTCATCGGCCAGCAAAATGACATGTACATTTTTTCTCTGAATATGCTCAGGAGTCTCTGGTTATAATCCCTCGGGTACGTCCTGTTACACCCCGTATAATTTTTGAAATATAAAATTTTTGCACGCAAACATAAAATAGTTTTTAAAATGTCCCACCTTAACCTGTCAAAGGCCAGGGTTTTTTACCTTACCTTTTTTAAATTACCTTAAGAACAAGAATGGAGCAAGCTATTTTAAGCTTTATTTTATGTTATATATTAATGGAATAAAATTTAAAATCTCATCCAAATTATTTGAATTAATATTCATTTTTGAAATTCGATTCTCGCGCGCCGGCGCGTTCCTGGCAAATGACAGGTTAAGAGGGCATTACTAGAGAAAACCAGAAATATGTCATTTTGGAATCAGATTTTAGACGTAATGACTCTTTTCCACAAAAAAATTATAAATGGATTTCGAAAGATTGTTCTTTTATCTAGCATTCGCATGTAATAAATTTTGAGAAAAATTTTACATTTTTTGTATAATAAGGTTATTCTTTAGGTCCTTGGTAGATTTGTTAAATTTTCAAAAAAGATTATGTATTATACCACACCCATTTCAAATAATATAATCATGCAGTAAAATAAATCAATATATTATCTAGCAAACCCATGTTTTAGAATTTTAATTTTAGTTTCAATAAAATCATTAAAAAATATGTACGTACCTTGACGAAACGTACGTACGTTTCTTGACGAAAATTGGTCCATTTGTGTATTTATTTGCGCACTTACAAACTAATATATTTCAGATTTTTTTAACATTCTTACTAAATTTAGACATTATTGAAAAATGATAAATACTTATAATCAAAAAATAATTACAAAAAGTACATTATTTTAATAGTTTTATCATCACGCCTTTCAGCATTTTTGGATGAAGGTATAAATTAAAGCTAATTTGGATTGAAATAAATTCGATATTGAGTTATAATTTAAAAAAGCTGGTACGGAGAATAATTAATCTTTCTCATTGTAACCGCCCTGCACGATCGTAAGAACAACTTTCGACGAAATGTGGATTTTCGTCCGCTGGCTGGTTAAACGCTCTTAAGTATTTTTCTAACTAAAATTACCGATAACGAAAAAAAACACCCACATATTTTATTAGTCAAATTTGTTATAAACATTATCGTCAACTCACTTTTTTGTCGTTTCATGTAAAAATAATTTACTAAAAATTCCCAAAGTTTCATAATTTTTTTTCAGATTGTGGTCGGAAACTTTAGTTTCATAAAGGTGTACATTTTTATTATTTTGAGGTTAACTTTTAGATTCGAATACAAAAAAGTGGTGTTTTATCTTTCTAACACCGCACCGTTTAGATCCGTGGTCGCCAAACTGCGGCCCGCGGCGGATATTTGTGCGGCCCGCACAAATGTCTGGCGTTTTCTTTTTAAGTATATATTTTTCAAGTACAATAAAACTACTCGTTTTTTTGCGGGCCGCACAAATATCTGCCGTTTTCTTTTTAAATATTTTTTTTCACGTATATTATCCGTTTTTTTGCCGCCCCCACAAATATCTGCCGTTTTCTTTTTAAATTCATTTTTTTTTCATGTACAATTAATTATATTATATTATCCGTTTTTTTTACAATTAATTATATAGTCATTTGAAACTTTCAGGGGGGCAGCAGAAGACCCAGAGAAAATTTGGGGCCATTCATAAATTACGTCACACCTTTAAGGGGGGGGGGGGGATGTCAAAATTGCAAAATATGTGACATCACAGGGGGTCCCACCAGGTCCCACAATGGTGACGATGTGTGACCGGGACGGGAGGGGGGTCAAAAATCGAAATTCGTGTGACGTAATTTATGGATGGCCCCTTAGAGGGCGTAGAGATGGCACAGTGAGGGTGTAAGTAGGTAAAAAAATGGTCTAAAAAATACCAAAAAACACGCTAGTCACGTGCTAATAAAGCAAAATAAACTTTAATATTGGCTAATTTTTGTTATTGTATGTATTGTAATCATTTTTAATGATTTTAAGTGTATATTATTATAAGAATTGACACCATATCATGAACACAAGAAGGAAGGAAGGAAGTAGCAACCAGGTACTTAAATACAAAATAATTGCTTTTTTAACGTGCTAAAAAAAGGGTACAACACCCCCCTCCCCCCCCCCCCCCCCCGAAATCATTAGTATGCGGCCCGCGGTGATACCTCACATTGTCCTATGTGGCCCTTGGCTAGAAAAGTGTGACGACCGCTGGTTTAGATCATAGGTTCTCAACGTAGGTGGTAACGCCCCCTTGACCAAGACCAAGGCGAAAATTGGAAGACCCAGAGAAACCCATTCCACACCATCCTATCTTGCCCCATCCCAACCCATTAGGGGCCAACCTGTGACAAGGGGTATGAGCTTTGTGACGTCACCAAACGAAAAGACTGCGACACATGCGACTGCCACAAAAAATATATAAATTCATAGCGCGCTATTCAAATCCCGTGCTGAAAAATCCACCTGTTTTATATTAATACTGCCTGAGAGCGAGCTCGAAATTAATCCCATACGTGCGTTGTAATTTCAGCCACAATTAACACTCTGTTCTAAGAAATAGTTCACATGATGCGATGTACTCGTGGCGCTTCAGCGGAAAATCGCGTGAGCGTGCAAACCATGGGAATCTGTTAGCCTCCTGGGTGCACAGCGACTGTGCGATTTGTTACCACCAATTTTTTACTGAATAGTATTTTGCAAGAATTAATTTTTCTATCAAGCGAGCAATTTATGTTATTATCGTGTTATTGCTTTTTAAATAAATCTAAGAGATGTACGATACGATACGATTGTACCACCCCAGCCAGGAGCACTCCTGTCCCGGTGAGACCGGTACACTAGGGGCACTGATTTGTTAGGACTTTGAACACGTGCTCTGAGGATTAGAAGGACGTTGGGTCTTCTTTCTTTTTGCCTCTTCTTACAGTGTCTTTCAACTTTTTCTGGTTCATCGTGTCTCTTTTTGGCTCTTCTCGTCTCTTCTTGTTTCTTCTAGTTTCTCTTGGCTCTTCTTGCCCCTTCCTGGTTTGTCTCGGTTCTTCTTTCATATTGTATTTTAATGCACATTCTTACTTCTTACCTTCCTTATCTCTTATTGTCTCCTCTACCCTTTTCTTAGCTCTTCTCTCATTTTCTTGACTCGTCTTGCCTCTTCTTGGCTCATCTTGAACGTCTTTACTTCTCACCGCCGCTTCTATTTTATTTTAGTCTCTAATCTTTTCTACACTCTTTTTTAGCTCTTCGAGTCCCTCCTTGGATATTCTTGTCTCTTCTTGCATCTTCTTACATCTTCTTGAATCTTCTCGGCTTTTCTTGCATCTTCTCGCCCCTTGTTGGCTCGCCTTGTCTCTTCTTGCATCTTCTTACTTCTTACCGACCCTTCTTGTCCATTCTCGTCTCTTCTTGCATCTTCTCTCCTTCGTGTCTGACCAGGTCTCTTCTTGGCTCACGTTCTCTTATTTTGGCTCTTCTTGTCTCTTTTTGGCTCTTCTTGAATCCTCTTACTTTTACTTCGTCCCGGCACTCAACCCCGTCCCACTCATACCCATTCACCGTCTCAGTATTTTCTCACCGTTTGCACAATAATTTAATTAAAGCGGAATAAAAATTATGATTAAAGGAAAAAATGAATCTCTTAACAATGATGACCATTAAATGACAGGTAGATTCAATGTTATTGGAGTGTAACACGCACTTTTGAGTGGCGCAATTGTTCACTATAAATAAAATAGTCATAACAACAGTCGTACATATTCTTATCTCATAGATAATTGTAAACAACCTACCCCGGATTTAACAAATCGCACTTCAGCAACTGTCGAAGTTAAATTATATGACAAACTGGCATAATTAACTTTGAAATTGCTTAACTTTATCTTCAATGTATATATGTTTTATAAAGTTGTTGGTCTCTTTTATTTTCAATATCGCACAAGGGTCCAACTGCTTTAATCCTCGGGAGACAGTGAGACTCTGGCATCCCCAATTGGGGCGTGTTGTGATGCTGCAGGTTTTGAGGAGGGAAAGGAGGTGGCGAAGAGGAAGGTTTAGATGTACATGACTATTCAGATCTGCCTGTCTCAACGCAGGTTTATCCTAGTGAGACAGGCATCGAAAAACACTATGTAAACAACTTTATATAGATAATAAATTTTAAAAAGTCACTAAGCCATTTCAAGCAAATTTTCAATTCTGAATGGTGGTCTTACACCAGGGTGATACTGAGAGTATCTTCCACTCTAGAACGTACCGCAAATATACTGTTTATTATTTTAAATGAGTAAATTCTGAAATAACATAAATTAATCAAATAAAATTTAGTTTCGCACGATGGAATTTGAACCCGCGAAAATACCATATTTTATTACCGTGATTTATTTTTGGGTTTTTATACCGTGTCGCGATACCTCTTTCTTTAGCCAACGTATTCTATTCTATACTAATAATTAATGAAAATGTGTTTGGTTTCGAACCCCCTACGTCTGGGTCCATGTCTCGAGTCTAGAGTCTAATCTAGAGCAAAGGTTCTCAACCTTATTTTACCTACCGCCCACTTTGAGAACATTCTTATTTCTAGATTCCCCCAATTATTTAAATTCAGGGGGGGGCTCAACTGTCACGGAATTAATAATTAAGTTTACTTTGCTTTATTAGTACGCGATTAGCATGTTTTTTTGTCTTTTTTTAATCATATTTTTTTTTTAATTTCCCACGCCCTCACTGTGCCATCTCAACGCCACCTAATTTTCTCAGGGTCTTCTACTGCCCCCTGAAAGTCTTAAATGCCCACAAGGGGGCGTTATCGCCCACGTTGAGAGCCTTTGGTCTAGAACAGGGGTCATCAAATGGCGGACCGCGGTCCGGATCCGGACCGCCGATCTATTTTGTGCGGACCTTGTGTTAACAATACAAAATATTTTTTCATTAAAGATTTTAAATCGGAATTTGAAAACAGATGTACAGATTTTAAGAAAATTGAGAATGTCGTCGACATCCTCAGTAGCATTTACTCTCTGCATCCTAGTGATGAATGGAGCAATGAAGCTGCAAATATTTTTGGAAGTAATAAAGCTTCTCTCCGGATGGAAATGATAGATTTCCAAGAAAATACAGTTTTAAAACACCAAAAATCGGAAGTTTCTTGTCAAGAATTTTGGATAAAATTTGTTTGTGCTAATAAATACCCAGAATTAAAAAAAAAATTAGCCTTGAAACTTCTCACTTTGTTTGGGTCAACATGAAATTCATTCAAAATAAATTTCGGAGCAGACTTACCGATGAACATCTCCAAGATCTAATGACAATAATAGCCTGCACAAACTTTAGTCCAAACTTCGGACGGATAGAACAAGGCAAAAAATGTCATTTTTATCATAAATATTGTAAAATACCCTTGGTGCTTTTTTTTCATTTTATTTCATTCATAACATTCGTTTATTATATAATAAAATTCCGGAACTTCGTTTTATTTGATCATTGATATTGTGTCTACAAATATTTAAATAGTACAGTTTGGTGTCGCGAAACTGCGACTCCACTGAAAATTTGCGTTGTTCTTTTGCTGCAGAGCAAAGCCTATGCAGCCCTCGAAGGACCAGTCCCGAAACTACATGAATGCTAAGTTATACGGGACGACTAAATAGCATACACTCGCAAACCTGATGGATAGTCAGTCGATAGTTCAGATCTGGGCTTTTGGAAAATTAGATAAGCCCAGACTGGAATAAGGAAAATAGGACGCACCGTTGCAGATGGGGCCTCGCTGATCTCCAGTTTGTGGTGTACACTTCTCACTGTTTAATTTAAAATTCGCAATATACTTATAACAAGAGGTTACGATACATGCGCCCTGTCTGAGATGTTATTTTGTACTGAGCAGGAAAGCACACTGTCACCTCTCCAAAGTTGAGTACTTTCTTGCAACAATTTTTATGGTGACATTTTGGAAGGAAAGATTAGGTAGGTGGGATAAATTCAGGATTTTGACATATATACCCACCAAGTCTGCGAATGCAATACCCAATCAATCCCATATAAAAACGCGCGAACACAGTTTATTATTTCAATTGTGAAGCCGGGGAAGGATGTGTTAGGCTTTTTCCCTTCCGGACCGCGACGGTCATGTTATTTTAAAAACGGACCCCTGATGAAAGTAATTGGTGACCCCTGGTCTAGAATCTAGCCTAGACCCTGGGAGTTTACTGCTCTTCCACGAGTGTCGTCAAAGTTTACAATGGGCTTTTACGATGACATTATAGGCGTGTATGTATTTACACGTGTACAGAAGACGTGAACGAGTAAGTAGGTACAATCTAGGATGAGTATAGGTCTCATTGCATTAACATAGGTAATCATGTGATCATTAACAACAATATTAATCATTAATAATAATTAATGTAACTCCTGAAACAAGCGAACAATTCCGCGAATATATTAAACAATAATTTATTATCGTTTCAGTTCGCTAACGACTCAATAATATTTACTTAATCATGGTAAATCAAAACAGAAATGATAGCTAATTATCACGTTATAATACTAATCTCCGTACTCTGTAATCAGCTGGGATGCTACAGCTACCAGTATTATTATGTAAAACAAATCTTCCAAAACCAATGAAAAATAATTGCGTTTGGCTCAAGATAATCTACTTTCCTACCAAAATTATATTATCCTCTAAATTTGTACACATAACCAAATGTTTTTTTTTTCAATTATTTCTGGCTTTCACCCTTCAAGGGTATCCTAGGCCATCATTTAAAATTACAGAGAAAGGAAAGGTGTATTTATATATTCATTTTATTTGAATGTGCAAATTTCAGAATTATGTGGAAAATTGGAGTAGAGTTCAGACTTAAAAGAGATGAGAAGTTGAATGGAGGGGAGATAATTTTAGATAACACTTGATAGAAGAGAGGATATTTATTTAGATAGGGACAACCTAAAAATATGTGGTCTAAAGTTCCCACATCTAGACCACAGAACGGACAATCTGGGGAGTCAAGCACATGAATTTTAAAAAGGTGAGAAGGAACGGAACAATGTCCGATTCTCATTCGAATAAGTAAGGAAATTTATTTTTTGGAAAAATGGGGGAATTTTTGAAACCACGGTTCTGATGGGATAGTCCTTTGTATTGAGGCATAGCGGGCACCTTTGGATTGATTAGCAATGTTCCAATACTCTGTCCAAATATTGCGGGATCTATCTTTGACGATGGAAAAAATGTTACATAGGGAAATATGGTTTACGAGGGTAACCTAGGTTAGGCGCTCCTTGTTTTCCCAAAGAGTCAGCAACATCGTTACCCACTATGCCAACATGTCCAGCAATCCAAATCAGGGTGAGAGTTTTTCCAGAGCTTTGAATGGAGGTTATTAGTACTCGAATAAGACAAACAAAGTGATCACCAGGATGAAGAAGAGGACTGGATTTAAGTTTTTTGAGGGAACTGAGAGAGTCAGAGAGAACAAGAAAATGTTCAAAATTATTTTTTATTATATATTTTGAGAGATTCAAGTATTGCGATGCACTCGGCAGAAAATATTGAAAATTGGTTTGAAAGTTCGTTTTTCCAAAATTCTCGTATGCGCAGTTCACAGATTGTTACAGTTTACATACCTATATAAAAATAAGGGTGACCGACAACTTCTAATTATTCAACTTCAACACCTCTTTTGAAAAGTGATTAAAAGTAATGATTTTTTTAAATGGTTAAATAGGTTAAGTTAACGGCGATATTACACGGTTCACATTTGCATTTTAATTTGGATGAAGCAACCGAATTGAAACATATAAATATAAAAGTGAATGATTCAATGTCATTGAACTCAACGCGGTTGAATGAGAATTGAACACGTAATTACAGGTATTGAATGATTCACTCGATCTTCATTCGTTGGCGCTGCAGCCAC
Organism: Limnephilus marmoratus; assembly: GCA_917880885.1. Taxonomy (NCBI): domain Eukaryota; kingdom Metazoa; phylum Arthropoda; class Insecta; order Trichoptera; family Limnephilidae; genus Limnephilus; species Limnephilus marmoratus. The sequence goes on along the minus strand of OU862914.1, from coordinate 49,550,088 downwards.
GCGAAAGGTCACATTATCAAAGTAGCCAAAATTGTTTATAAATAAAAAGAGGAGCATATGCTTCTCTTTTGGAACATTTCAAGAAGTACGCTAGCCTGTGGAATATTAAAGCGGAGGTTTCATTTAATTAACTCGTTAATTAGATGATCACAAATTAAAGTATTTCCCAAGCGCACTACTTGATTCTAAGACATCCTCAGCAAAGTGAATTGAATAGTTCACTTCTTCAGGATATGTGTGTTCAGCGTACCGAGCGTACCCTTTCACTTCTGCGCCATTCGACCAAAGTGAATCAATTTGGTTGAACCATGTAATATCGTAATTAGGTTAGGTTATGGGCTATTTTTCATTTTTTTTTGCTTTTAATGACTTTTCAAAAGGGTGTTGACGTTCCATGATTCTGAGTCGTAATGGAACCAAAAATAAGTACCATTAATATAAAAAAAACATTATGGTAGAAGTATTTTGTGAACACCTCACTAGAAGATCCTGTGCTGAGATGTTCGCATGTTTTGGACAAAGTGTTTTTTTGCCGTCGTTAACATTATATAAAATTAAAATTATCGAATCGTACTAACTTAATCGTAATTACTTGTATAGGGAAAGAGGTAAACATAATACAAGATTCACTCAAAATGAAGGATTGGTGGTTCCGAAATTTACCGATAAATGTGGTGAAAGAAACCTAAACTATAGTGTACCCAAAATATTTACTAAACTACCAATGATAATTAAAAATACCTAATAAAGTTTTTACTGCTAAAGTCAAATATAATCCAAGGAAATGGCTATTAAATACTGATGATTTATATTGATGCCCTACCAAAGCCCTTGTATTCCTAATTGGAATTTACATTCGAAGGAAATGGAAAATCATTATGTGTAATACCTCATGTATATGAAACTATGCATGTTGGTACTTGTTGATTGTATTTATTTGTTCATATTACATTCATTTGTACTTGTTTACTATATAAGTCTTCCACTGCTATTCACATGTATATTATTCTGTAATTTAACCAATTTATCTAATTGTTATTTTACCATCCAACATTATACATGTACACCGTTTGAAAATGTACCATGTTATTGCGTAAAACGTTATCATTAGGTAACTGCAGCTGACAAACTACATAGGTAGTTTAGCCGGTTTAAATGTTAATAAATAAATTGTTGGGTTGATTTATTTACCATGAATTTAGAACACCCATTTACAGTTTTTCTCAATTCAATTTACATCTCGTTCGCCTCCCCACTACCTTCAGTCTAATGGTATGGTTGCTGAAAGCGAATATTGCTATGGTTGCTGAAATCGAAGAAGAAATGCAAGAGGCCTTAACAACCATGCAAAGCATTCTTCAAAATAACTACAACATGAAGATAAATAAAGACAAAACAAAGCTGCTGACTGGAGGCCGAACGCAACATCAGATGAGAGTAGAGGTGTCAGGAGTTCCACTAAAGAACACCAAGGAGTTTGTATACCTCGGGAGCAAAATAACATGGGACGGTCGGTCTAAGAGCGAGATCGACAGCCGTATACACCAGGCTAGGTTTACATTCAATAAAAGGTCGAAAATAATAGAATCGAATAATATAGACCTAAAACTGAGAATACTCCTCATCAAGACCTGTGTATGGAGTATCTTGATGTACGGCTGCGAAACAAGGTGCCTCTCCGAAAGAGATAAACGGAGACTAGAGGCTTTTGAGATGTGGTCCCATAGAAGACTATTAGGAATTTCCTGGAGAGACCACATTACAAATGAGGAGGTTCTCCAAAGAATCGAAGGAGGAAGGCACCTGCTCAGGACCTTGTCCGAAAGGCGTGCAAGATGGATCGGCCATGTAATACGACAAGAAGGCCTCTTGAAGGACAAACTCTAGGGGACGCCCACGCCGAGAGTACCTGGAGGACCTGCTGGTGGACGTGCGCTGCTCATCATAATAATAATTGGACAATTTATAGAGCGCCGTTTTTGTGAAAAATCACCTCAAGGGCGCTTCATATGCAGACTTCAAAAGAACCGCACAAGACAGGGAAGAATGGAAGAGAAGAATAGAGGAAATTGCTGCAAACCAATCCCAGGATTGAAACCAGAGAGAGAGAGAATGGGGATACCATAGTCTCCCTTCCTCCGGACGGTTGGGAGCAGCTGAGACTTTTAAAATTAAAATTAAAAGATTTTTTTAAAAGATTTATGCGAAAATATTTAACATTTTTTTAATTCATCCCTTGGGGGGCGGAGACCTGCATTTGCAGAGTTAAAGTATCGTTCCCACGTGCGAGATACGAAGCACTGCACTTAAGCTGCACTGCAAGTACCAACCTTTAAGGTTATATACATAATATGTATTTATTTAGCCTTTGGATCAACTTTGGATATTACTTTAGGGTGCATACATTAATTACGTGAGCTCAAAAGGGGGGGGGGGTCCAGCAAAATCTCACGTTACTTGAAAATAATATACGAAGTGGCCCAAATTTATCTCACCAAGGGGAGGGGGGGGGTCTAGATTGGAAGAAAAACTGCTCACGTAATTAATGTATGCCCGCTTACTGAGTTATTTAAAGTAAAAAATAAAAACTTTACTTAAGCCGCCGCTACCCGAATTTCTACCGATTTCTTACTTATCTCCCTTAAACACTTGCAGCCTTACTAAAAAACCCAGTGAAAATTTTATTCAATTGACAAACGGCCGCGGATGTGAAAACATTACTAATTAAAAAATTGTTCATGGAAAAAAATACACATTGTTTACACGGCCTGAGGGGGTAGTTTATCTCTGTTTTATCAATGATCTTTGAACGAAATTTGAAATTTTTGCAAAGTATTTTGAATGCTCTATATATTTCTTATTTTTGAAGGTGTCGTAAAAACAAATACCATTTATGAAAACTAGATAAAATTACCTTTTAGATTTGTGTAATTGAAATACACTTTAGTTTTTAAAAACTGCCATATATTAAGATTCAAACGCGAAAAAAAATTGTTTTTTTTTTTTACCAAAACATATTTGATGAAAGTGTACAGAAATTTATAAAAAAACAAAATTAAAAAAAATACTGACCTTTTATATAATGAATTTGGAACGAAACTGCCACCTCACTTTTTCCTCGTGCATACAATAAAAAAATAATAAAAAATTTCAAAGTTTTTTTATTGCCAAAAAACTAACCTAAAAAAATAATACCGATTTTTATAACAGATTTCTTGCAACTTTAAAACGTTAATTTCATTGATACGTTTAGGTACACATGTATTAGATATTAATATTTAAAAAAAACACCACTTTTATGAAATTCACATAAAATAAAATACTTTAGATGTAAATTTGAATTTTCATGTTTCACATAAAATACTTATTGACATTTCAATTTTCAAAGTATGATTATGGTTATTATAACTTGACTAAAACTTATTAAAAACCACAAAAAGCACGGTAAATATATCAATTATGCGAATGTTATAGTGAATTAGTCATATTAATAGATATTACGATCATATTTGTGTAATATTTCACACACACCCGCGAAGTGAGTTTTTTTTGGCGGTTTTAACGCGAATGACGAATGCGAAGGCGCTGCCATCTAGCGGTGCTGTAGGAAAACAAACAAAAATTATGTACAGTATGAAAAATTACATTGTTGCCAAACTTATAAAATACATTTTAAGAAAAAACCTTATTAGTAATGTTATCTTGTTTTAGTGTATTTTTGTTTTATTCATGTTGCTGCAGCAACGCGGGTAATCGGGCGTGCTGTGGTTTTTTTTAGTAAGGCTGTAAGTTTTTAAGCTCTTAAAAAAATATTTTTCAAGATAATATCGAAACGCAAATTATTTGAAATTCCCTCGGTAGAAAAAAATCGCATAGGATGCTCCGAAAATTATTGTAAACACGTTCATTTCACTTATTTTAGAAGTTATGAAAAAATTCACAGTGTTTCTTTAAATGCTATTTTAGATGTTCCCCATAAGATTTTTGCTCTATTTTAAATGAATCGTGTTTTATAAAACATTTTCACAATTTTTGCTTCAATTTTATCTTTTTAAATATTAGCGCGCTCTCTCCAACATTCGTAATCAGTCTAATCACATCTCTCCATCTTCTTTTTTAACGGGGATACGGCGCGGCGCCTTAATCAAGTATGGTATTCTCGTTATTTGTTTTTGGGGTGTTATGCCGTGTTGCGCTACCTCCTTATTTAGCCAACGTTTCGGACAGCGTGGCAGTGTCCATCATCAGGGGAGATCCGGCAGATCCGGTAGTAAGTATGGTATTGTCTAAATGTTGGCTTAATTGACAAAAAATTATTTACATTTATTGATGTTTCTTGCCGACCACTACTCACCTTTCAATTTATTTATTTATTTATATATGCATATATATTACAATATACAAAATTAGACTTTGTCTGTCCAACTGGGAAGGATACCCTTTTCAGGACAGCCAAATTGTATATTTAGTTCATAACAAAGGAATGGTTTCGTTCAAGATATCACAGGAATTTGCTTCTGTCAAGACAACTTTTGAGAACATTAAAAATTGTATTCTGAACGATGGGATGGTTTCTTTATGTCTTTGAAAGAATCGCAAAGATGTGATTTTTTTTTCAAGGTCATTTTGGAGAACATTAATAATTGCATTCAGAGTGAATGAGTGGTTTCTTTAGTGAGATCAAAGTAGGAGATACTTTCCAGGCCATTTTAGAGAACATTTTCAATTGCATAATTAGAATTTACATATTTATAAACCAATATTTGACATGAATTCCCAGTATATTCATGACTACTTAATTTTAATAAAGTACTATATTTTTAGAATTTATTAAATATTAGAAATTACACAATTATAAACCAAATATATGACAAATGATATTTTTTCACGTTTTGGAGAACATTAATTTATTTAGTTGTTTATTTATTTCATTTATTTTACGCCCAGAGTTCTTTTACATAAATAATAAAGGCAGTACCTCCATCTTTAACATGAGAAAACAAATAGTTTAGATAAAGTTACCATGGAAATAAAAAGTATGTAAATGAAATAAAAATTTAGTACAGTGAGAATTATTGTAAACTTTAAAATATTAATTACCACAAAAATGTTAATTGTTTTTTTTTATTAATAACTTCACTCTATCAAGTTTGGTAATGTCCAAATGTTGGCTTAAAAATTATTTATATATTAGTATTTATATTTATTGAAGTTTCTCGCTGGCCTACGGACACGGAGTGTTGCAATCTCACTCACCTTTCAATTATTGTGAACTTTATAATATCAATTACAACAAAAAAATGTTGTTAATTGTTTATTTTCTTAATTATGATAATTTAGTCGCGATTTACGTCAGAAAGAAGACTTTGTAATTAAAAGCAAGGTAATACAGTTTTGTTGTTGCGTTGTGCGTGATCTGTAAGCATTTAAACACAAGCATATGTATAAGGTATAAATCGTAAATTAGAACGCGAACATAATAGTGCGGGCCTTTGAACCACTATTGTGCTATAGGACTTTTAATACGCGGGATAAACCTTCTTCTATTTGTGTACCTACTTATGTAGCTACGAATACAAAGATACATTTACCTGCATCCAGGGCCTGATTATACTTGTCGGGGCCCCTAGGCAATGCACGTCTCGTGGCCCCTTTACCCTATTCTAACTTCCAAAAATATTTATTTTCTACCACAACATAATTTTATTCATAACTAGCGATTTCTCGGCATGCGTTACAACGCCACTTAATAAAGAAATTTCACCCTGCGTGTCCTTCCCATTCATCCCGTTCCCCTTCCCCCTAGTGAGGCAGACATCGAAAAACACCATGTCAACATACTTTACACAGATAAATAAATAAAATAAAAACTTCCCCTTCGCCTCACGCGTTCCCTCTCCACCTCTCTGCCTTCCATCTCCCCTCTTCCCATCCCCCTTCCCGCCAACTCCCCTCCTGCGTTCCACATATTCAGTCCCAGTATATTTAGTTTTCAAACAGCTCGCGTGCCACCTATTACAATTTTTATATTCAAATTTTCTTTTTTCATATATCACAAATATTCATTTTTGTATATTATAAGAACAATCAATCAAATTTGGTGACTAACACAAGTACCTATTTAAAATGCCTATAATTCATACTTACTTAGTACTTCAAGTTTGTAAATTCATTAATTTAAAGAGTTTATTCGAAAATTGAATTTTGATTAACAATCGATGATTTGCAAAATGTCGTAAGAGTTTTTGTAATGATTAAAAACACTTTTCAGATGTATTGTCATTTGGTTGTAATAATCCAAAAACCTTCGCGGGGATGGAAAGACGGTATTATGAAAGTTCTAAACATTTCCTATGTTTATAGATAGATTAATCTGTTTTTTTTACTACATTACGAAGGTATGCCATCACCCTATTAAAAAAAATGGACATTGAATCAACATTGACGATAACTAGATTTTCCTTGAGATCTCTGAAGAATTAATTATTCTATAATATTTTAAACAGTATTTACCTACCTATTTAGATCTTTTCTAAGCCGATTAAAACTCCGGCACCCAGTTGCTTACTAATTGATGGTAAAACCATAGAAGCAAGTCAAATTTTCTAGGGGCGCGGGGCTCCTAGCAAGTTGCCTACATTGCTTTATGGATAATCCGGCACTGCCTGCATGCCTGCATCTATGAGTAAATTATCTACACAATGCAGTTTATATGTGTTATTATCCTCTATAGGTGCAAAGGTTATTCAACGATGTTTGATGTTTACGAAGTCAGAAATGTGATCAGTGATTTCCCACCCGGGTTTGTCGCTTAATTTTTTTTCATTTTCTTTATTTCATTATTGTAATATTATTACATTTGATTACAGTAATGCCGTATTTCACTTCTCACCCTAGGTGTGAAACGCCTGTGTTGAGATGGCAATTTATAGAATGGTTGTTAGCTAGGTTTTTGTTAATAAATAAATAAAATAAATATATTTTTAAATTATACAATTAAAGTATGAATGTAGAATAATAAGACAAAACAAGAATAATTTTGAAATAATTAAATTTCAATTTGACAAAAAGGCAATAAGGGGCCATCCATAAATTACGCACACCTTAAGGGGGGGGGGGTCAAAATTTCAAAATATGTGACGTTAACGGGGGGTCTCACAATGGTGATAATGTGTTACAGGGACGGGGGGGTCAAAAATCGTGAAATTCATGTGACGTAATTTATGGATGGCCCCTAAATGATAAGAAAAAAGGCAAGTGAAACTTAGTCAATACATATACCTACATGCAATAAATGGTAAACATAATATACCCACAGAAGGCGTAAATGTAAATAATATGTAATGAAATTCTCATATTATGAAATACTGAAAATAATGTCGATTTAAATCGTTTGTGGTGCGATCAAGAGTTAAAAGTGATTTGGGAGCGATTTTAATATGATTTTTGGAAAAGGCATACTTTGTGCACTAACTTCGGCAAATATTCCACTAACCACCACATTTTTATTAGGTACAGATTTTGGGAATTGCCCTACATTTCAACTTAATTATTACAAGAAACAATTAATTACGTTTGTATATATGATAAAAAATTGCCTCAGATTCCATTTTTATTCAAATTCAAAATCTCCCGTACAAAACGATTCCTTTGCTGCCATTTTAATTTTTTTGTATGCATTGACATGTGCGTGAGTATTTTCAACTAAATACGCACGAATTACTTAGTTTATCCAAACTATGAACCTAATGACCTATTTTGTATATGTAGATAGTTGTTTCTTGTAGCAATTGTTAAAACGAAATGTAATTTCCATTATCTGTGCCTAAAAGTGTGGCAGTTAGTGTAATAATTACCCTAACTTTAATATAAAATAAAAAATGATAATATCAGTTAATCCGCCGACAATTGGCCCCCCGGCATATTTATATATAATGTGCAGTCATTTAAAAAAAAATGCGGTACACCTAATTACACAAAATTTAATTAAGTGATACGAAGGGATGTGCAGAGAGGCTGTACCGCCAAATAACAAAGTATAAAACATGTTTTCAATCAAATGCATCAAGGAAAAATCGACCTATCTGTATACTGCGTATACTAGTGCCTAAGTACAATAAATTCGTTTGATATTCATACCAACTTATTATTGGGTATTTTTGAAGTCGATTTTATGTTTGAAATTGGTAAATAATGCACAAAAAATTATAAATTTATAGTAAATATCATTTTCGTCGTCGGATAACTATCCTCAGTTTGCTGCAATTTTAAGTTTTCCGTTCTATAAAATCGCAAAAGATTTTCGACTAAAGTTGTCTTTGGAATGTGACTTTTCGAACGATACGAATCAACAGCCTTTATTGGATGCCCTTAGGCTCGCCTGCGGCGCTTTCTTTGTACGTGCAATGCTTTATATTTTGAATGGTTTCCGCTTTGTAAGAGTATGCGACGAAATGTTATTTATTCATTAATTACTAGCTGACCCGAACACGCTTTGCTGTGGCTAAAGAAACACAACGCCATCTACTGTATGGTTAGCGAACCTAGATAACCAAGTGGTGTGTCGATAAATTAACTCACGCCGCCATCTGTTAGAAACTCGTGGAAATGCAAAACATTGTCCTATAACTAACATTCAATGGACATTTAATTCGCAATAATAAATATTTTGGACAATAATCGAGTTAAAAACTATCCTTTCTTTTAATTTCGACCAAATTACACACAGCAAGCCAAATTTCATCAAAATCGGAAGAGCGTTTACCTAGGGGTGTCGAAAGTGAAAAAAAAATATCGATATATCGATGTATCGATATTTATTAAAATATCAATATCGACGTCGATATATCGAGGGAAAAATATCGATGTATCGATATATCGGTCAAATTTTCAAAATATTTTGCGTTTTAAAAATAATAGTGTATTCAGCTCATTATTATCAATAGTAATTTTTATACACAATGTGCATTATTTGAATGTACAAAAATCTCAATAAAAATTAAGGTTTTTTTATCAGTAGATATTCATTTTTATTAGGTAATAATTACAAAATATCAAAAACTAAAAACCTGTCTTCTAACTTATATGTAAACTTTGTACGCGTCTCAGTAACATTCTATTGGCCTATTATTCTGTCAAAAAGGACTTCGTGTTTGGAACAAGGTATAGTCAATAATCATAGACAATTGGGAACCAACACATAGGAGTGGCTTAGAAAAATAGCATGCATTTAAATGTATGTACCTACACATATGAGATAGTATTAGTGATCACAAATACTAATGCAAAGACAATAGATTTGTAAGCTATTAATAGTTAAAATTTCAACCGCCAGATGTCATGACCCAATACAGTTACTTTTTTTCCATTCCTTCCTATACGGTTTTGGTTTCTAGTGACTTTAGTTACATAAATAAATAAAAATATCGTTTTTGATACAATTTTCGATATTGGATATTTTGTATCGATATATCGGATCAAAATATATCGGCTAAAAATATCGATACATTGAATTAAAAATATCGATACATCGATATATCGATAATTTTTCAACAAGCCTACGTTTAACCAGCCAGCCGAAAATCCACATTTCGTCGAAAGTTGTACTTACGATCGTATAGGGCGGTTACAACGAGAAAGATTAATTATCCTCCGTACCAGCTTTTTAAAATTATAACTCAATATCGATTTTATTTCATTCCAAATGTGCTTTAATTTATACCTACATCCAAAAATGATGAAAGGCGTGATGATAAAACTATTAAAATAATGTACTTTTTGTAATTATTTTTTGATTATAAGTATTTATCATTTTTCAATAATGTCTAAGTTAAATAAGAATGTTAAAAAAAACTGAAATATATTAGTTGGTAAGTGCGCAAATAAATACACAAACGGACCAATTTTCGTCAAGAAACACATGTACGTATATATTTTTTAATGATTTTATTGAAACTAAAATTAAAATTCTAAAACATGCGATACCCAGATAATGTATTGATTTATTTTATTTGAAATGGGTGTGGTATAATACAAAATCTTTTTTAAAAATTTAACAAATCTGCCAACGACCTATGGTATAACCTTAATATACTAACAATAAACATTTTTTCTCAAAATTTAAAATATGCGATTGCTAGATAAAAGAACAATCTTTCGAAATCCATTTATAATTTTTTGTGGAAAAGAGTCATTACGTCTAAAATCTGATTTAAACATGACATATTTCTGGTTTTCTCTGGTAATATCCTCTTAAGTATTTTCGGAGTTTATCTCGAACAAACATCGTGACGCGAGATTTTTTTATATAAATAAGATATAAAATATCTAAGGGGGGGGGGGTTCAATAAAACTATAAAAGTGGGCGCTGAGTCCAAAGAGGTTGGGAATCTCTGATGTAGATATTTACTCAATTCCATATAGATAAATTATTTTTTACTGCTACAATTAAATATACTTAAAGCATAAATTTGCACAGGGAATTGCAGCATTGATGTTCTAACATAAAAAAATGCGAGTTATGCATACCTACAGAGGGATCGTTGAGATTCTTGCTTGTGTGGTGGTTTATTAGGAGTGCCTCCTGCGAGGTAAGAGGGGACTCCAAACCATTTCGAATCAGTTTGAACCACTATCAATCAGTGCTTTCAAATACGTACCTTAAAATACCATAAAGCACATCAAATAAAAATTGAGAAAGTTCAACATAAATTTTTAAGGTTAATTAATTTACCCATTGAACAAATTAATTATGTTAACTTAATGAAAATACTTAATTTAACTGACTTGTCGGTAGAAAAACCAAGAGCGATCCTGGTTCTTTTATTCAAATTAGTTAATGGATAACTTGACGCATCTGACTTAACAAAAATAATAACATTCCGAGTACCAAATCGTGACACGAGACTTCCAGAACTGTTCTTTGTTTATCCTTCAAAAACTAACTATTTATTATTATTTTTAATTTATAAACTAACGTTTAAGACAAGATTTTTATGCATAGCACAAAGGGTAACAATTATTATAAGCAATAATTGTCAGCCTGAAACACTCATTTACATTGAAAAATCTTCCGAGAAAAGATACTTGCCGCCAGCGGGACTTGAACCCGTGTCCTTCTGATTGCCGGTCGGATGCTCTGACCACTGAGCTATGGCGGCTTCTCTAATACCCGCCAAATAATTCAATATATACTAGTGTTTCATTCAACAATTACTGATTATTACATTTTTCCACCTGAAAACAACCAACTTTATTTTTGTGAGGGAGGTATTGTTAGTACTAAATCTCTCGCTAGGTGGCGTCGAGACAAATTATGTCTACATTTTTTGGTGATATACTTTTAATTTGTTAAATATTAATTATTATTTTTAATTTATAAACTAACGTTTAAGACAGGATTTTTATGCATAGCACAAAGCGTAACAATTATTATAAGCAATAATTGTCATAATGTAATAATAAAGCAAAAATAAATAATTAGTAATTGTTGAATGAAACACCAGTATATATTGAATTATTTGGCGGGTATTAGATAAGCCGCCATAGCTCAGTGGTCAGAGCATCCGACCGGCAATCAGAAGGACACGGGTTCAAGTCCCGTTGGCGGCAAGTATCTTTTCTCGGAAGATTTTTCAATGTAAATGAGTGTTTCAGGCTGACAATTATTGCTTATAATAATTGTTACTAACTATTTAATTAACTCCCCAATCAAAAGACTAAATAGGCTTTGAAATAAATTCAGTTCTGATGATATTTTAATTTATTCCTTACCTAAATTTATATCTGAAATTTCGGAAATTCTGATGTAAATTTTATTATTCTAATATTGTTTTAGTTGTTCTTTCTTTTTAATTCTGCTTCCTTTCTATTAGTTAAGTGTAAAGGAAGAGAAGTATTTTATTGTTTCTATTTCTATTATTACTTATTACTATGGTACACGATTGATGTAAATGTTGCAAGGGCGTAAATAAATAAATAAAATAAATAAAAATGATTTGTTATAATTTTAGCACTTCATTAAACTACGGGTACGCTGAATAAAACTTGATTTCATACTAAAGATTTTATTAATTGATAAAAAAATATGATGTAATTAAGGAATACATAGGTATTATTTTAGATTTTCACGGCCAAAAATATTTCCGTTATTTATTTTTGGGGTGTTATGCCCTATTGCGCTACTCCTTCTTTAGCCAACGTTTCGGTCAGAGTTACAGTATCCATCATCTGCCGATGAAGGACAGGGTTACAGGTAACGCTGTCCGCAAAGTTGGCTTAAGAACGAGGTAGTGCAACACGGCGTAATACCCCAAAAATGAATAACGAAAAAAAAGGAATAAGTACATAAATTTAAATCATGACAATGACTGACAAACTCTTTATGTGAACAATGTCCTTGCATCTCCATGGAAGTTTGAGTAAGTCAGGTTTGTATGTTGTTATTCTTAATTACTCACGATTCCAGGTTCTCATCAATAAGAAGACTTCTCAGTTTACTCTTGATAAAGTTCATGCTGGAAAAAAATTGTTCGCTTGAATGTGTAGAACCGAAAAGGGAAAGAACAGCAAACGCGAGTTTTTTCAGCTGATCATATTCATATTCAGGATGTGTGGGATTGCACTCACCTCCCCACATTCTGGAATAAAGACTTATTATTATTATTATTATTATAAGAGTCAGGAATACTATTCCAGGCGTTGAAGATGATCATGTCTTCCTTCTCCAGGTCTTTGAAAGCAGACCACTTGTGTTGTGAACTAAGCTCACATTTGTTCTTCTCCAATATTTCCAAATCAACACAAATACGTTCAAATCTAGAGCTCCATATTTCGTTGTTTTTTTAAATTCAGCAATTGTATTTCAAAGTTACCAACGTCATTGCCAAAATGAGAAAATTTCAAATCCGTTATCGAAGCATTAAGAGGGTGTTTGATGTATGCTAAGGTCGCTCTGCTGTTTTTAATTTACTGAAACCTGCTGAAAAATGCTTCTTCTTGGAAGAATTATTTTCTTGGCGATGCTTCTGCAGACTCGGAAAGTGAAACAATGTTTCCCTTTCAAAATCTTGAGCAAAAAGGAACAATTTGTTTTCGAATGAAATGACTTCTTCTAACATCGAAAGACTTGATGAAACGCGCGAGTCTCCCCCGCGCCACGTAGGCCTTGCAGTCGTCACCCGCCGATACAATCGCACCAAGACCGAATTATCAATTTACGACGCCAAACATATTTTTATTTGAAATTCTGACCATATGACCTAAGAAAATCTTTCAAAAAATACCTTATTAGGGTTAGTTATTAGTCGATTAAACTGTAAAATGACGATAACTTTTAAAAGTGTTCATTTTTAAACATTATAAATAGGTATATAGTTTTTTATCTTAATCCTCTTTTCCTTTAGAGCGGGGTTGCCAAGAGTACCTGAAAAGAAAGCGCTCGATTTACGAAAGGGGAAAAAGGGGACGTATACATTTTACGTTTTCACATAACTTTTAACGTATATTTTTGAACTTGTAAAATAATGTCGTGGGATTCGGTGGAACTTATTTTCTAAACTCTAATTGAAGTAAACATTATGTGATGTAGAGTAATTAAGTATTTCATATGGAAAGAATACGATAGATGGCGGTAAGCATGTAGCTTGCACCATAGCTCGCCAGATGGCATTGGCGTACAAGAAGCAGTCTCAGAGATATACTTTGCGAGCTCCCGTGGCAAGGCTCCAGAGATTTACCTACCCCCAAATAGTAAACAGTCGTAGCTAACCAGCTAGGTTATTCCAGTAAATAAACACTTTTATATTCAAAGAACCGTATTTAATAATTACTATCTGCCGAGGAAAGGGCAGACATAACAATTGGCGCAGCCGTATAAGTATAATTGTGTGAAAGTTACGCGTGCGAATAATAATTGGTGCTGGACACGAGGGACTAAGTCACTGCTGGAGTGACTTGCAGTTTTGGCAAGGAATCGGAAGAGATTCTGCTCGAGATTAAGGAGCATTTGGTTCCGTGGCTACGGGCTGAATAAGAAGATTTTTGTTTTAGGAACAGAAGTGAAATACCGCAAGGAGGCGATCTGGTTGTGGATCATTGGATTAATCAGAAGTTTCAAGGTCAAAACGGATCATTGGGTTAATAGTTTCAAGGACGAATCTGTGGATCATTGGATTAATCAGAAGACAAGGATAAAACCCAGAGGGAGACCAGAAGAGTTCCTGAGATAAGTATTTTTGATTCTTTGAGAGGGATTTTTTGTTATTGTTTTCTTGTTGATTGTTTTTGCCGATTTATTTGTTGGGAGTTATGGAATCGGGTAGAATACCACCGTTTTGCCATCTCTCCGGAGACTGGGGGTTGTTTCGACTTCGGATAGAGCAATTTTTCGTGATCCATGATGACAAAGCGTCTGTGGAGAAAAAACGGGCTTTTTTATTGAATCTCCTAGAATCAGAAACGTTGACCTTACTAATTAATCTGTGTTTTCCAAGTAAAGTAACGGACTTATCTTTTGATAAACTTTTAGCGCTTCTCGACAAACATTGTAACAAAAATCGTTCAGTTTTTAAAGAACGGGAGAATTTTTTTTTAGCGAGGCAACAACAAGGCGAGACGATAAGAGATTTCGCGGTTAGACTTCGTTCTTTAGCAACGTATTGTCAATTCGAAACGAGGCTTGAAAAAAACCTCATAGACATGTTTGCAATCGGGTTGTTACCGGGACGCGCGAAGGAGAAAATTTTCGTAGAAGGGCAAACGTTGTCGTTTAATGAAATAGAAGGACTTGCAGTTAGTATGTCAACTTTGGATAGTGCTAATACAGTAAAATCAGAAGTAAACCTAGTAAAAAAACGAGTTACTAGCGATGGGTTCAAGCGAGATCAGCGTAGGGAACGATCGACGAGCCCCAAGGGTAGTTTTAACACGAAACCAGCTTATAGGTTAGGATCAAATTCAGGTACGAATTTTAGATCACCCGTGGGTAGTGTTAAAAAACAGTGTTTTATTTGCAAAAGGAATGATCATCTATCGTTTGATTGTAAATTTCGTAATGCGAAATGTTTTAAATGTAAGGGCGTTGGGCATTTACAGAAATTCTGCAAGAATAATCCTATAAATCCCATTTTTGAAAATCACAGGGATAGTAAAGTTTTAGTTGCGTCAATTAGTCCGATTACTGCTGAAATTGAAATTAATAACAAGAAGTTTACGGCAATGATTGATTCCGGTTCATCTTTATGTGTGATGCCGGAGGGTATTTTTAAACGACATTTTAGTTCAATCATTTTGTCACAAGACAAGCGGATTATTTCAGGTTATGGAAATAATCGTTTAAAAGTCGTAGGAAAGGCGATTTTTGATGTTAAATTTAAGGGTAGGAATAAAAATATTAATTTTATTGTAGTAATAAAAGGAACAGAATTAATTGTGGGAAGAGATTTTATGGAATGTTTCGATCTTGGGATAACTTCTCAGGAGACAATTAATTTAGTGACGCCGCAAATGAGGAATGGAGAAAAGTTTATTCAAGATTTCCCGGAAGTGTTTTCGCAAAAGTTGGGAAGATTTAACAAATATAAAGTCCATTTTAAAGTAAACCAGGAATCGGATCCAATTTTTTTCAATGCAAGGCCGGTTCCTTTTTCTATTAAAGGGAAGATCGAATCCGAATTAAGATCGATGGTAGAAAAAGGTATAATCTCCCCGGTTACAAGTAGCGAATTCGCTTCACCGATTGTTCCGGTAGAAAATTCTCAAGAAGAATTTGAAGATGATTATGGATCAGATTTTGTGTGTTATGTAGATAAATGCGAGCACATAGATATCAAGCTCATTTCCACAGCTATAGAGACAGACACGGTTATTCAGGAAGTTTTAACGTGTTTGCGTAAGGGCTGGCCAAAACGAGTTGGTCGAGATGATGTACTGTGGAGATTCTGGGTTAAGAGAAACGAAATGTCCATAGTCAAGGATTGCCTTTTCTGGCAACATAGAATTGTCATTCCGAGTTCCTTACAAGAACATGTGCTAGAGTTATTACACAGATCTCATTTAGGAATAGTTAAAATGAAGGGCCTAGCAAAAGCTTATTTTTGGTGGCCATCACTGAACAATGACATTGAAAAAATGGTTCTAAAATGTGATGATTGCGCGGCTATGAGGCCGGCACCTTCTAAGAGTCATTTGTCAGTGTGGCCGAAACCTGGGGCAACTTGGAGTAGGGTGCATGTAGACTACTGCGGACCGGAAGCAGGAAAAATGTTTCTTGTAATTTGTGACGCTTTTTCCAAGTGGATCGATTGCTTAGAGGTTCCAAGGGCGGATTCGTTTAACACGATTAAGGAATTGAGAAGAATTTTCTCTAATTTTGGTAACCCTGATTGCATAGTTTCGGATAATGGAACAGCATTTTCTAGTGTAGAGTTTAAAGAATTTCTTAAAGAGAATAACATAGAATTTTTAAATTCACCGGTAAAATTCCCTCAGTGTAATGGACAAGCTGAAAATTCAGTTAGAACGGTAAAAAATTTTTTAAAAAAAATTATGGTTAGGAATAATTTTCCAGTAAATTATGAAAGTAGATTATGTGATTTTCTATCGGATTATCGAAATTCGCCACATTGCACAACGGGATTAGAACCGGCAGTCTTGATGTTTGGTAGGAGACTGAAATCAACTTTCAGTAGTTTAATTCCTAAAACCACTCAGGAAGATGTGTCAGAACAGAGAAAAATAGCTAACGATAATATAAAAAGGAGTCAAGATAATCAAATAAGGAATTATGGGGGCGTAAAAATTAGGAATTTACATGTTGGACAAAAGTGTCTGGTCAAGGACTTCCGTCAGGTGAATAAAGTTGGTTGGGTTAGAGGTATTGTAGAAAGGAAAGTGGGTAAAAAAGTTTATATCGTTAGGATCTGTGGTACTCCGTTGACTTGGAAGAGGCATATTGATCAGTTAAAGAGTTTATCTGTGAAATGGGAAGAGGAGAGTGAAGATAATAACCCACCCACCGCGTCTGAGGTCACGAAATGCGCTTCAGACGAGTTGGGGACCTCAGCTTTGTTGAAGGGGCTAACGTGGAGTTCTCTTGATTTCAGATTACCAGCGGATGATCGAGAGTAAACTACTCAACTAAGACCTTGGGAAGGAAGGCTCCGTTTAAGGCGTTTATAAAGGTCCCTCCCAGAGAAACAGAAATATTTAAGTTGAAATATTTAAAATCATGACTATGTTTGGTTGAATTTAGTGTATAAAATCATGTATAAATGAAATATTTAAAATCCTATTTTTTTTTGTCAAATTGTATAACTTCTTTGAAAAGAACATGTCTTGTATTTATTGTAGCCAGGGCTTGAGGTTAGGTGGGGGAGGGTGTGATGTAGAGTAATTATGTATTTCATATGGAAAGAATACGATAGATGGCGGTAAGCATGTTGCTTGCACCATAGCTCGCCAGATGGCATTGGCGTACAAGAAGCAGTCTCAGAGATATACTTTGCGAGCTCCCGTGGCAAGGCTCCAGAGATTTACCTACCCCCAAATAGTAAACAGTCGTAGCTAACCAGCTAGGTTATTCCAGTAAATAAACACTTTTATATTCAAAGAACCGTATTTAATAATTACTATCTGCCGAGGAAAGGGCAGACATAACACATTACAATTTATTTTTTAACAAAAATAGTATTTTATAAAAAATATGTTATATATACATTACGTCAAATCTGTTGTTAAAAATAATTGCAGTTAACGTACATACCTGAAGCTTTAATATCATCTTGAAAACTGTCTGACAGTGGCTATTATTGGTTCGAGAGGATTTTGTCTTTAGTCGGCTCGTTCGCGCACATTTTCTTTCTCTCTTCCTATCATATAGAAGGAGCAGTAGTTTTACTTCAGTTGTGTGGTCTAAAGCACACTCGTTTTTTTTCTTTCTAGATATTTAACTCTCAACCGTTATGGAACCAAAGAAGTGAATAGGATTACTGGCACTCTGTTCAGCGCAGACGATTCCCCCTTCGACAATGGGGCAAACTACCCGGAGCAGGCCTGCTTCTGCAGCGAGGGGTCCTGCCCCCCCTGGGGCTCCAGGAACGTGTCCCTCTGCCGAATGGGGGCCCCGGCCTTCATCTCGTTCCCGCACTTCAACCTCGCGCACCCCAGTTACACGGATAGAATCGATGGAATGATCGCTGATGAGTAAGTATAGTTCGGGGTGTTTCACAAAAATTCTAATGTTACATAAACAATAATGCCGATTCTAGGTTCGTTTCAGATTTTGAGCAAACTGTGATTAGCTGACAAACATAACAATATGACAGTTGTTATTTTCTGTTTATCACAATTTGCTAAAAGTAACGCTAACGCGGACTTTTTAAATGTGAAAAAGACAAATTTATTTATTTACTAGTGAGTGCCCGGCATTATTTTTTTTACATGAGCTCCACACAGGGCGCCTCGAGGAAAATAATTTCCCTCAGGGCCTATGTCATCTTTGTGAATGCTGTATGGAGAGTTTTTTAAGGAAAGGAAGGGGAGGAGAGTTCTGGGAAGGAAAAGGGTTTAAGGGGTGGGTAGGAATCTGGGGTTCAGTGTGTCCTGGTCATCCGCCTCCAAGAACCCAGGCACCCCTGTTAAGTCACCAAACGTAGCGAATCACTTGGGGTGACCTATGGCAGAGGTGTTAATTATCCAATCAAAGATCCCGGAACGGCGGTACCCATTGGGTGACCTATGGCAGAGGTGATGGTTATCCATTAAAGGTTCCCGGGCCACCCATTCCCGACTCCACGCAATGCCACGTATGCAATTTTCAAGTAGTAATAATTAAAGTTTTTTTTATATTAGAATCATGGTGGACTTAGGTATAAATAATAAATCAATTTGAGAACTTTCTGATTACCGGGCAACTCCGGGTATAACCTGCTAGTTTACCATATTACTTAATGAGCAATTTGTTAGATCAACCGGTATTTTAAATCAATTATAAAGAAATTAATGATGATGTACTTTGATTGTTATCTCCCGGTGATTACGGAGAATATGAAAATGACATAAATACCAGTTTTACTAACCGACCTCGTCTGAGACACTGAAAGGTAATCATTACACGAAGTGTGGTCTACCGTTACCGATTTTAAAGAAATTTCAATACACATTAAAACACAATAACAAATATTTGAATACATTGTTTTCCATTTCAGGAAACTGTAATTTTGCAGCGCTTGAAAAAAAAACATGGCGGATCCGCGCACGTGCCCCTCTACCAAAATTTTATTAGTAACAATCCGAAAAAGAAAATTTACAGTCTTTATACAACGTGAAACTTCACCACCTTATAACGGTCGTGAAGTTTTTTTTTTTATAAGTAAGGCTGTTGATTTTTATAACTTGTCATTTTATATGCAACCGAAGAAATTAAAAAAATATTCCCAAATGCGAAAAACGCCGCAGATCTTACTATTATCTGACTGATACATTCTTTTTTTCTATTAAAAGCCTGTGTTTACCGTCGAAATTTATAACATGGCGGTTCCAAACAATGACATTTCGCGTTCATTGTGTGGGGGTATTTCCCATCCTCATCATAGATTAATATTTATCTATACAATAACGAGCATTTTCGATTAATTAAGAGGGTATTACCATGGAAAACCAGAAATACGTCATTTTTAAATCAGATTTTAGACGTATTGACTCTTTTCCACAAAAAATTATAAATGAATTTCGAAAGATTGTTCTTTTATCTAGCATTCGCAAGTTTTAAATTTTGCGAAAAAATGTTAATTTTTAAAATAATAAGATTATACCATAGGTCTAAAGTACACTTCTTTAGACTCTTTTCCACAAAAAAATATAAATGGATTTCGAAAGATTGTTCTTTTATCTAGCATTCGCATGTTTTAAATTTTGAGAAAAAGTGTTTATTTTTAGAATAATAAGCTTATACCAGAGGTCGTTGGCAGATTTGTTAAATTTTCAAAAAAGATTTTGTATTATACCACACCCATTTCAATTCATATAATCATGCAATAAAATAAATCAATACATTATCTGGGTATCGCATGTTTTAGAATTTTAATTTAAATAAAATCATTTAAAAATATATACGTACATGTGTTTCTTGACGAAAATTGGTCCGTTTGTGTATTTATTTGCGCACTTACCAACTAATATATTTCAGTTTTTTTAACATTATTATTTAACTTAGACATTATTGAAAAATGATAAATACTTATAATCAAAAAATGATTGCAAAAAGTACATTATTTTAATAGTTTTATCATCACGTCTTTTAGCATTTTTAAATGTAGGTATAAATTAAAGCAAATTTTATAATGAAATAAAATCGATATTGAGTTATAATTTTAAAAAGCTGGTACGGAGAATAATTAATCTTTCTCATTGTAACCGCCCTGCATGATCGTAAGAACAACTTTCGACGAAATGTGGATTTTCGGCCGCTGGCTGGTTAAACGCTCTTAAACACGATTTATTTATTTAAAAATCTGAGTTTCCTATTCGGTACTTGAACACATGAATAGTGGCTAAATACAGGATAAGTCAGCCGAAGTTTTTTTACCTATTGCAAGTATTTATTTGTTTATTTATTAATATTCGTTATCGTATGGATAAGCTATCAGGGGGATGATGAAATACCTTTAACAAAATATCAATTTGAGATGTAGGTATGGTCGTGCCACGGGATCCATTTATTGGACAACCAACACCTATACCATAGGTCACCCCAAGTGATTCACTACGTTTGATGACTTAGCAGGGGTGCCCGGTTTCAGGCGGTGAAGTTTGTCCAGGTCTTGGCGACCGATGCTTTTGCCCACCTACTGTGTGAAAGGCCGGATCGGAAGATACTTGTTGAGGGAGGCTTTTTGACCTCTTAAACCGAACTCTTTCGACCCGTTGTCTTGTACCGCAGTGGGAGGGATGGATTCATACGTCCGTTACTCTTGGACACATTGACCCCCATATCCATATTCCTATCCAGCCCTCATACCTTTTTCCATTTCAGAACTTCCTTTCCTTCTTTTCTCTTAAAAGACCCTCCACACAGCATCTCCAAAGATAACATTGGCCCTGAGGGATTTTTTTTCTTCAGAAATATGTTTAAAAAAATCGTCATTTATGACATGGCGGTCCCAAACCATGACTTTTCGCGTTGATTAAACTAATAAAATGCATCATTTTCTATTTTCCATTTTCGGAAACTTAATTACCTACTGACTTCTAAATATTTTTTAACTACTACAGAGTGTTATTTTTTTAAGTGAGTATTAGGGCGCCGTAACCCCGCTCAAAAAGAAGAAGATGGAGAGATATGTAATTCGAATGTTGGAGAGAGAGCGCTAATATTTAAAACGATAAAATTAAAGCGAAAATTGTGAAAATGTTTAATAAAACACTACTCGTTGAAAATAGAGCAAAAATCTCTTGGGGGCTGTCTAAAACAGCATTTAAAGAAACACTGTGAATTTTTTCATACATATTACTTGTAAAATAACTGAAACAAACGTGTTTATAATAATTTTCGGAGCATGCTTTACGATTTTTTTTCTTTCGAGGGAATTTCATATAATTTGTGTTTTGACGTGGGGAAGAAATGTAAGAAATCAGTGGAAATTCGGGTAGCGGCAGCTTCAGCGTGCTCCTATTTTGTAAATATTTATTAATTTTTTTATCCTTGTCAACCGCTTCTGATTTTCCTGACGTGGAGTGCAGTCCAATGTCTGGTGAAAGCTATGATGCTTACAGACAAAATTCTTTGATCTTGGCAAGGTTCAGTCCGTTTCTTTAATTTTCCTGCCGTGGGTTCAGTCCGTAATAATAATTGTGAGAAAAAGAATGCTTATGAACATGAATTACACAATATCTCCTATAATATACTTGAGCCAGTACCTACCAGTTAGAGTAATTAAAAACCATTGCAAGCATCACGCACGCGTATAATTCTACACTTCTTCTTCTTGGAAAAAACGTCTAGTTTTTATTAGGTGCTGGGTGCGCCACTGAATAAATAAGCGTAAAAATTCCTTACAAAATTCATCGATAAAAAAAACGTTTTAATCAAAAAGTTATCGTATTTTTCTACCACCTTTTAATTTATTTTATTTGCCTGTTTGAACTCAACTTTTTTTCATTTCGTTTGAAAAAAATTTTTTTGTGCATTCCGTTTCGTTTCAAGATGGTGGCTTTTTTATTGGTTTAGAAAAGATTATTTTTTTCAAATGTGACATTGTCGTGTTTATTTTAATTTCTTAGTAGCAATTTTTAAATATAATGGTACCTACCCGCCTGGTGAAATTTTGACTAAAGAATTGTCGTGACATTTCTTTGGACAAAGTGTATAATCTCTTATATGAAATCGAACAGTATTAATACGGTAACGTCTGCGTGGTTGAATTTCAGAACCCAGCTTCGAGTGCATGTCTGACGCCACGTCAGCACG
Organism: Limnephilus marmoratus; assembly: GCA_917880885.1. Classification (NCBI taxonomy): domain Eukaryota; kingdom Metazoa; phylum Arthropoda; class Insecta; order Trichoptera; family Limnephilidae; genus Limnephilus; species Limnephilus marmoratus. The sequence goes on along the minus strand of OU862914.1, from coordinate 49,527,623 downwards.
TCTCCCCCCTAGGTATAACTGCTACGAATTTGTGAATATGTGAGATATCACCGAATATGGAAAGATTGACGGTTATACATGTTGTATCAAGCGGCTATATATTACATATGACGTCATTGCTCTGTCTCGGTGACTAGCTACACTGGATGACAGTGGATCCGAGGAACGGGCTATTTTTGGAACCAGTTCCTATTCAATTTATAAAATGGTCGCCAACACTAACTGAGCGAAGCCAAACCAAAAGCCGCCCGCAGGGCCTCGCAGTAAAACCCTGCGGAGCGCGTTTTTAATAGCTAGTTTTAAGTATTTATTACAAGTGATTTATCCCTGAATATCAACAGCTAAAATCTCTGCAAAAATGATAGCGTACTACTCGTCCCCCTTTTCCTAATAGAAAAAAAAAATTGGTTTGGCACACTTTTCACCGCATTTTTACTGACTTATTTACTTTTCCTAAACATCACAGATCACTGACCAGTAACTAAAATTGTTTTCCATCTTTCTTTATTGTAAAAATCTTTTTTTCGGCGTGTTTCGGCAAAATACAAGGAAAAGGAATTTTAAAAATATGTGTTAGGCTGATTTTTAAAACTGCCAACTTTATTATTAGCTCGATTCAACTCGTAATAATTGAAGTTCACATTTGGAATTGGCGGTCCAGAACAAAAGCTCTACCATTCTCTAAAATTTTGTTATGACGTTCTAGATTGGGTTGCTGTGTTTTTTTTAAATAATTAATTTTATTTCCAGGAAAAGAGACAGATTTCAAATGGTACTGGAACTCAGCACCGGAGTTCCCCTCTATGTGAAAGCACAACTTCAGATTAATATCCAGGTTCAGCACATTCCAGGAATAAGGTAAAAGGATAATTATTTTTTTGGATTTCGTTTTACACATATATTAACGGGAATGATTTTTCGGGGTTGAAACGAATTTAAGTAAAATTAATCCTTTTTAAAATGATTTTATTTGTGTTCAAGACTCTCACGGAAAATGAAAGCTACTTTTTAAACGACTTCGAAAAGGAGGAGGTTCTCAATTCGACTGTATTTTTTTTTTGTGTTTGTTACCTCAGAACTTTCGACTGGGTGAACCGATATTGATGATTCTTTTTTGAAAGCTGGTGCTTCCCGTGTGGTCCCATTTTAATTTGGTCTAGTTTTGACAATGGCATCCATGAGAAAATCATATCAGTCTTAAATTTGCTTCAAGTATGTGCGCGACAAATGGACGAATAACTCAATATCACGCCAACCGATTTCGATGATTCTTTTTTTATTGGAAAGGATGTACTTCAAGGGTAGTTTGATGAGAGTTTGGTTAGGTTCTGATTATGGGATCCATGACAAAGTAAAGGAACTCTCCAATTCTGAAGAACAAATTTACGATACTCGGCCGAATCTTAATCGAATTAGTTAGTGTACTTCAGATTCACTAAAAATCAAAAAATAAACAAAAATTTTAACAAAACAAAAAAACGACTTCAAAAAATGCACTAAAAAGTAAAAAAATAATTTCGTATTCTTCTACAAAGGAAACACTAGATATATATAACTCTTCGTTAGATAGCCTTAAGATTTTTTTGTATAATAATCATCTTCCTAGGTGTTAAGACTGTCAAAATGAGAAAATTGTGCAGTAATTGGATAAAAAATCTGTTGTACAATTAAAAAAAAAATATATATTGATGAGTAGAAAAGGTAAGTTGATTATAAAGTTGTAGAAGAATACGAAATTATTTTTTTACTTTTTAGTGCATTTGTTGAAGTCGTTTTTTTGTTTTGTTAAAATTTTTGTTTATTTATAATTTAATCTCGCTAAATTTAAAACAGGTATTTAAAAAGCGGTGACCGGACAACTCAGAATGAAACCAACTCAGAAGCACCTCAGAAAGGTCATTAAGAGTGATGATAAAAAAATATAAAAAATTGGTTAAATAGGTTAAGTTAGGTTAGGGTTACCGGCTATTTTAAAATTATTTTTTCATAGCTTTTAATGACCTTTCTGGGGTGTTTCTGAGTTGCTTTCATTCTGAGTTGGCATGGAACCTTAAAAAGCAACACCTTCTGTATAAAGGCCTGACTAAGAAGCGCCTTTAGCGGCAAATTAGTGATTTAATTATGTACGAGTTTACACACAGAATCTCTAAAGATGACATAGGCCCTGAGGGAATTTTTGTTTCCTCATGGCCTTCTGTGTGGAGGAAAATATTTCGTTGCCAATTTATCGCGCGGTCTTCCTGCAACTTGCAATCTACGGTAATAACTATTATTCAAATGACGATTGCTTTTTTTGGTAATAAAATATAAATCCGTTTATCTGATCCATCTCTTCAAACATAGGTAGGTGGACCGCACGCTAAATCGTGTAAATTGCAGGTAGACCGCTCGCTACAGCAGCACCAACGTTTCTTTGAATATAAGTAGCTGTCCTGCGGAAAATACACAAGACAGAGATATATATACATTTTTAACATTTTTTTTAATTATTGGGCGATTGGCATTTTACTCCTAGCCCACTGAGAAGTAGGTACCTACTAGGTCATGAGAGGAAGGAGTTCCAAGGATTAAATCGGATTATCAACTGTTTTACCTCATTTTAATTCAATTCCAGGTACTTCGACAAGATGCCAGATAACATCTACATGCCGATGCTGTGGTTCCGACAAGAGGTTTTTATATCCGACGATCTGGCCAACGAGCTCAGGCACGCGCTGTCGCTAAGAGAGTGTCTTCCCATACTCTTCTACGCCCTGTCAGGAATGGGACTGGTGCTTGTCGTGGTTGGGATGATCATCAGACTATGGAAAATCACATCACCCCGTGCTAAATAATACAAAAATAATTATTGGGTCATTTCATTATAAATAGTATTACCTATCGACTTTTTAAGACAGTTTACCATAGAATAAAGAAAAACACAAGATATGGGTACCATTTGGGCGTTGTGATCCGAAGGTCTGACCATTCTTTGCTTAAGTTTTATAACAGCAGTGTTTCATCGTAATCATTATAAAATAGAAATGGATGGTGATATACGATGTCGTGCAAAAATGAGAGTAGGTAGAGCTCGTGCTAATGGGCTAAAATCATAAGGTACCGACTTAGTGGTGACGCTGGTTGTCATTCAAATCTACATGGAAGGCATTATTTCTATTGATAAATGAATATTTAATAATGAATGATAAATAAATAAAATATTTTAGATGCATTAATATATTAAATACTGTGATTAAAACACATTTGAACCACATTTGAAGCCCGGGTTCAAGGGTTGAGGTTTGTCTAGGTCTTGGCGGCCAATGCGTTCGTCCACCTACTGCGTGGCGTGCCGGATCGAGAGAGATTGATTGAAGGAAACCCAACCTAGACCTCTCCAGCTGGTCTCTCTGGGCCCATCTCCTTGTACCGCAGTTGGAGGGATGGATTCATACGTCCGTCACTCCTAGGCACCCCCAGATTTCTACCCACCCCTCATACCCTTTTTTTCCCAGAACTTCCTCTCCTTCCTTTCCCTAAAAAGACCCTCCACGCAGCATCTCCAACGATAACATAGCCCTCAGGGTTATTATTTACCTCAGGGCCTCCTATGTGGAGCTAATGGAGTATATTTGATTAGTCTTTCTATAGGCCAAGAAAAAAATAAAGCACCTGGCCTATAAAAACTGCTTTAGAGTTCAAAATCTCCTAATTACGAACACTTTTTCGGTTATGGTTTTATTGCATAATGTGGAAAATTATTTTTTAGTAAATGATATAGAACATTTCTACAAATAATTATGATATGAATCGAAGAGCGAAATATAACAGTGTTATGCATAAAACATGGTTTTTGTGTGCTATGGAACTGCTTTTCCCAGTTCTCTATGACCAAGTAGTCATAAAGCCACTGAGAAATATATTAGAATTACCCGTTCTTTATGTGTACCTATAATAAAGTTTAGTAAAAAAAAAAACATTCATTTTTTTGTTTTATTTCGGGCTAAAATCTGTACCTAGAGAGAATAAGGTGTATAACCAAAATTATATTGGTATTATACAAGAGGCAGAAAGGAGACTGTTTGAAATAATTTTAACTAAGAAGCACCCAGATCTTACACCGAGTCCTCTCCCTCCGCCACCGCATGGGAAGTTTATGGCTCAGACTGCGCCAATCGAAGAATGCGATCATCACCGCCATAATTGCCTGGATGGCCCTTTGTAGATATAAGACGGTGAAATACCCTCCGGGATTGGTATATTTATGTACCCTCCGTAAACGGCTGCTTTACATTCATTTTAGTGTTTGATATTTTTTTTCAGTTTCATTTCTCATGTTTTTCATGCTTTTTCGTTTTTTTAAATTTTAGGGTGAAATGCAGATCCCGCCAATGTCAGGGAATTTAATAAAAATGCACTTTTTAGATGAGAAACGTGTGGAGAAGATGAATAAAAAATAAATTAAGGCGCGCTCGGCAAAATTGAGGGAGATACAACCGTTCAAAGTATTTAAAATTTCACTTCACGAACTGATATTGACAGTCCGTTCGCCATTTTTTCATTGCTTATGTTGGATCCCAGACCTAATACAGAATTAATAGTACGCCAGAATCACAAACCACGTTACTCAAACCTAGCGTAGCCGCTAAACCACTTGAAAACTGGGATGTTTTTTTGCCTTGACGTGAGTAGGCGTTATAAAGGGGCACTTTTTTTGTATCACAAACCATGTTTAGCGTATTAGGTTATGACAAAATGGCGGGCGGACTGTCAATATCAGCTTGCGAAGTGAAATTTTAAATACTTTGAACGGTTGTATCTCCCTCAATTTTGCCGAGCGCACCTCAATTTTTGTTTTATTCAGCTTTTCCACACTTTTCTCATCTAGAAAGTGCCTTTTTATTTAATTTCCAGACATTGGCGGGATCTGCATTCCTCCCAAATTTTATTTATGGGTTGTTATTTACTTTTTACATGTGTCTTTCTTTTGTAATTTTGAAATGTGGAATGTATTACACTACTTGAATAAACTACATATTATTATTATTTTACATCACACCCGATAACGGTACTTTCAGCAAAAAATCAGAATGGCGGAAATGTATAACGGAGTAATGAACGCAAATAGCTTTTCCTGAAAGTTGCGAAAAAAGCCGATTTGTGTTCAATCGATTCCGTGATATTGCACATCCCTACATTTTATCGGGGTGCGGCAAGTGACAGAAAAGGAATCAGCTGTTCGCTGTTCGCAAATACCGGTTGACGTTTTTCGGTGGCTTTTCGCAACTTTCATTGCTAATGTCAAATTAAATAATTGTTTATTGTTTGCTTCCACACAATTTTACAAGATGCTTCATTTAAAAAGGCACAAGATGTTCTCTCAAGAGAGGATTGTGATCCATACACACAATTTAGCAAGTAAATGCACAGACATGCCTTGCTTTCCCGACGTAAATACTCCGATCTATTTTTAACATAAATCTGATATATTTTTATAACCGTTTGAAGCGGAAGGGTGCTCTGGATCTAAGTATTACTTACATAAACATTCATACTAGAAAATGCCCTGAAGCCTGGCTTGAACACGCATGTGTCGTATATTTAAACATATGCCAAAACAGTAACAGTTTACAATGCTTTCTGCAGAATTTTTTGATAGAAGTTACAGTTTAAAGAAGAAATTTAAATATGAGTGGATCTCCTCGCTGGCTGGTTTGATTTTCACAGCTTCTTTACCGCCCATCCATATATTTTGCTTGTGGTTCTTTTGGCAAGACTATGCGAGGGATGTGGATAAGCGAACCTGCACTTGTTCCTGTTGGGATACTGTTTTCAAAGGTAATTTGTTTGTGTTATTGATTTATATACATATAACCCCACTTTAGCACAATCAAAGTGCAGGATAGTGAGGATAGTTTGTTATTCCATACTACATTTAGAGTCTCACTAATCCGGTACCTACTTCATACGTTTGGTAATCCGGCACTAAGAGAGTTAAGAGATTATTTTTGTAAACAGTAGAAAAGAATTGAATATTTTTATTATTTGTTATCCATAAAACAATTGATGTTGATGAGATTCTGCTGCATAATCATGATTTGGGAATATAATATATCATTCAGAATTATTGTTTTCTCTCCTGATAGAATAAATCAGCTTTGCTAAATTCTTATAGATATAATCTATAAGAATTTAGCAAAGCTGGTTTAACATTAGTTTTTATATGGCCAATAAAATTAAATAAAGATAGACATTCCCGGTTTACGAATGACCTGACAATATTTGAAAATCTCCTACTACCACCACAGTAAGCGGAAAATGTTCCTTGGGTTTTGATGGAGGACTTAGCCAGCCGAGGAATCCAAACGTGATGCCAACTCAGCCACTGACCTGTCATATACGTAGCTATTCTAGGGAAATTACTAGAGATGAAACGGATATCCGGTATCCGGCCTAAATTTACTATCCGGCCGGATACCGGATATTAAAAAACTATGACAATTTCCTATAATAAAATGCAATACATTAATCTTTGTGAGGTAAATATCAATAAAATGGCTTTTAATTACGACGGCTTTTATGTGTCGAAAAAGTTACAAAAAGCCATAAGGCCTTCCAAAAAACTAAAATTGTGTTCTGAGATATTCACTCTAATGATAAATACATAAATTGTAAATATCTAAACTAAAAACTTTTAGTAAAAATTCCGCAGAGTAGCGAAAACTTAAATTATTATTTTCACTGTTAATGTCGAAATATTGCCAAATAGGCGATCTTTTTTTCACTGATGACATGATTCAGTTCAGTCAGATTACGCCCAAGTAAACAACTAATTTAATTTTCACTATTCAATCACACACTCACGCGATCACTCACGAATACTCACGATGGCAACCGAAACCACCCGAATTCACCTGTGCGGCGCTAAACTCGTCACGACATGCAACGAGACAATGGGCCGAATATCCGGCCAAATAACTATCCGTTTCATCTCTAGAAATTACTTACGGTAGATTATATTCAATTACTTATTTAAATGTTTAAATGCATAAGACAGTACAACTTACAAAAACATCATTTTGAAAAAATAAGTAAGTTTTTGTGCATATAGAATCAGCTGTCGCACGGCAAGCCACACAAAAGTTTTGCATTGGCACACAACGAGCTCGGAATTCCAAAGGTTAATCCTCTTCATTCTGATTTCTTTTAATAAAGAAGACTAAATTAATAAGAAAAACATTTTATTTATTTCAGGAACTTACGAATCTGGGATAGCTTCATACAAGCACTTTTACTTCAACTCCACCGAGAACATGTTCAAGATATGGATCCTTGTGGCCATCTTCCTGATAGTCCTGCATGAGTGTGTGCGGTGGCTGGTCACCCTGTGGCTCACCTGCCGCCTCAGGTACTCCATGGCACTGCTGTTCTTCTCATCCCTCTTCTCTCACTACTACTCCTGGTGGATCTACATCAACTATTACAATGATGAGTTCTTCTCCCAGTGGTACCATCAATTATTCTTTACTGTAAGTATAATCATTTTATACTATCTAGTGCTTAGTATAAAGTATAACGCAAAAGTGCCTTGTGGGCGTGATTCGTGGTCCAAATATTTGTCCAATCAAAGATTTACAAAACTGGGTTTGCGAAATTCAAATGGGATGGCGATTTACGATAACAGACAAGTGTAAAGTAGCTGAAATTTTAAAAATATATTTAAATTTTTTGGAATAACTGAATGAATAAAACCCCAAACTGTAATATTCAATCAATAAAGACAATATTAGCAACTCTCAAACGAAAATATGAAACAGAAATTTCAGAATAAGGTAAGGTCACATCTAGGAATTGAACCCAGGACCTTGGCCTTGCAGGGGCTTGGCTCTGCTACCACTGAGCTAATTTGATCTTATCCTGTAACTGTATATACTTCAACTAAGAACTATCAAAATTATTCTTAACTCGTTGAATGCCGGGGTATGCCAGCAAAGGTATGTCAGCACGTGACATTTCGTGTCTCGCGATTCTGACACTGTCCTTGAGAAATTTAGAACAATAGAAAGGTCAAAACCGCAGTTAAAGGAATTTTTCCCGCGCATGCGCAAGAACTGCGCACGTTCCCGCGCTCCGGTAAATCATTAATATAAATTATATGGAGTGACCAAGCGAATTGCGGTTTTCTCTATGGTAAAGAGCGATAATAGAGCAAGCGATTCTGACCGTGTTCTTCATACACTTTCTTTATACATAAGGGTCAAAATCGCGTGTAAAGTCTCACGACACGCCGGCGCACGAGCGGCACCTGAGCGGTTAAAGCATTTTATGTTTATTAAACGACTTCGAAAAGGAGGAGGTTCTCAATTCGACTGTATTTTTTTATTAATTTTCTTAAAGCATCAGTTTTTATTGACTGCTATCTTCATGTATGTTTGCAAGATTCTACCCCAACTAAATGCAATCTGGAAAAATATATGGATATGTGCGACATCTATTGACTTTTTCCACAAATCTACTATATAATGAATAACACCCCAAATTGTAATATTTAATCATTGAAGACAATATTAGCAACTCTCAAATGAAAACTTGAAACAGAAAAATCAGAAGAAGATATAGGTAGTCGTCTAGTAATTGAACCCTGGACCTTTGCCTTGCTGGTGCTCTACTCCAACCACTGAACTAATTCGACCCTATCCCATTCGGCCATATCTAACTGTATCATACTTCGACTAAGAACTACATATCTTCATTTTCTTAATGCATACTTTTATTGGCTGCTGTCTTTATGTATGATTGCAAGATTCTACACTATTGAGAGTTGCTAATATTGTCTTCAATGATTAAATATTACAATTCGAGGTTTTACTCACTGAGTTATCCCAAAAAATTAAAAAAAAAACATTTTTTTGATGCTTTTCGATTTTTGTTCAAATAACAAATGTCGTTGGCAGTTCTCGCCTTTCCCAAAAATAATGATTAAACATTCACTGTAACCCAATTGGTTATTCAAAGCACATAGCAACCTAAATGACTATATTCTCTTTATCTGGTTTTCAGCTATCGGAGGTCCTGTCCACGCTGGTAGTGCTATGGCTTGCGAGTCGAGAGCGCCACGTGACACTCATCCCCGCCGTTACCATTACGGGTATTGCCGTAATGCATGTGGTGGCCGCTTCCAAAGACCAGTTCCTCGTCAATGTTTTGCAGGGAGAAGGACACGCTCATCAGGTAACTAAATTATGTTATTATTTATATACCAACATTCCCGGGTTATGAATAACCTGACAATATTTTATTTCTCCTTACTCCCATCTTAAAAATCTGACTTTTGTCGATGGAGGACTTATTTTTATTAGTGATAAGAAGACTGTCTGCATGGCTCCTTTAAGCACTTAGACCGTGGGCCCATTGTGCTATCTCCCATGTTTACGTTCAGTAAACCATTCTCGTTAATAAAAGTCTCAGTAAACCATTCTTGTAAAGTTCACCAGGGGCATCATTGGGTAGTCAGCTATGTCTCCTGTTTCCACAATGCATCTTCCCAGATATCTGAGCTTTCTTCCCATCGTCTACATTTCCTACAGCCATTGGTGCTCGCTGCTTTCCATTCTCAATAGCAGACGGTTTCTCCTGAAATGGCAGTGTCCTGTTAGTATTCCTCCGTGAGATTCTATCCACGTTTTAAGAAATTACAATTACATACTTCTTTTACAGGTTGTACGTGATATCGGGTTTATGATACCGGACCTTCTCCATGTAGTTGTTCCACTTCTAAGCATTCGTCGCAGGACGTGTCTATAACTGTTTGTAAATCATCGCATCGGCCCTCATCGGTCTGTCGATGAAATTACCCCCAAACCAACCAAAGAGAAACAAACCAAAAGGAGCAAGAAAGTAATTAAAACAATGCACAAATTTAAACAGCAGCCGTAAGTTTTACGAAAATTGTAAGCTGATGTTCGTGCCAAAAAGTTTATATACGTAATTAATAATAATTAGATAACATTTTCGTTAATATTCAAAGTGAAGCAATCTAAAATTTCTTAATAAATTGACATGTTAACCTTTATCAATAAAATTATTGAAGAAATATGTAATGTATATTTCGGTGCTGCCAAAAATTTTACTCTTGAAGAGAATGCGAAACACTTTTGTTTCCCCAAACTTGTTAATCTTAATAAATAATATAAGACAATACAGATAAACGGAAATCGTCTCGAAATTAATAAATACTTATAACACACTTGATGACGGCCATTTTACCAACTTTGCTAAGGCAATTCAGAATTCCTTGTATGTAGGTATGTATTGCTGAAAATGGTCTTCGTGTTAACCCGATCCTCCAGTGTGAGTACTTTGAAATTGAATCGCCTTGAATGGCTGAACAAGAATATAATGCTGTGAGTTATATGATATGCCTTAGAAAGACTTATGATAAGATCCAAAGATATATTTTGTATGCAACCTATATATTTTAGAATAAAATTTTCGCCAAGTCATTTTACAAACAAAACTTTTTTTTTCTTTTAATTTACAATTTGGCTTATTGAAAATCATAAATTGAAAAACAAAAGAACTTGAGAAACAATTCTTCAAAATTATTGCTAAATAAATTTAAGAAAATGAATTTTCTATCAATTTTTGCAAATTTTAATTCAAAACTTATAAAATCACTATCGCTGATCTGGATGATTTTTTAACATGTATTAAATTTCTTTTTTCCCTGGATGTTTATGTTCTTTTGATTGATGAGATCTGTTTACATTTATTTAATACATTAGATGTTGTAGAACTATTTTAAATAGATTGAGAACGAGTAGATACTTAAGATTAATAATATAGGTACTTAAAACGTCATTAAAATCCTTTTGAATTCCCTTTATTATAGGATCCTAGCTTTCTAAATACATAAAATGACAATTTTCTAGAAAACATCTTTATTACATATTATAGAAAGTTCCCACTTCTAAGAAATGTTGTTGATCATTCTCTTTCTTTAATTTATAGTAATATGTATGTAGTATTATTCCAAAGGGAAGTGAAATCCTAATTTTTTTTTTACTTTAACATATAATATAATGTGTTTTTCTCTTTCATTTTAAGAAAATTCTATTATGTTTATAAGACTCTATTGAAATCTGTTTACGAAAATGGAGCTATTTTGTTTTAAATACATTTAAAAAAAATCTTTTGTAAATTATGTATCCCATCTTGTTGTGAATAATTTTTTGTGAAAAACCCAAAATGAAAACAGTTTTGTGTTTAAATTATTTAGTAATGTGCGTTGATTGATGTTTTCTACATTAATAGTATTGTTTTAAAACAACCAAAGCTAGTCTAGAACTTGAAATAATAATATATTATTAGGCATTAGTTAGTACTGACATGTTGTATCCCCCCGTAGAGTAGAAAATTTTAAAATAGATTTGTGATAATGTGATAAGTATTACTAACAATAAAACATACTTAACACATTGTTGTTGGGCATTTATGCAAGCTCTTTTAAGACTTTCGTGGGTAGCCTCCGTGGTCGAGGGGCCTCAAATAGCAGTATGGAGGACGCGGGTTCAAATCCCGGCATACGCAAGTAAATTTTATTTATTTTTAATTTTTAACTTTATGAGTAAAATCTCAAATTATAATATTTAATTAAATGAAGACAATATTAGCGGCACTCAATCGAAAATTTGGAGACAGAAAAATAAGAAAAAGATGTTGGCAACTCTGGGACTCGGGTCCTGGGTTCAAATCCCAGAGTTGCCAATATCTTTTTCTGATTTTTCTGTCTCCCCATTTTTGATTGAGTGTCGCTAATATTGTCTGCATTTAATTAAATATTAAATTTTATTTGATTAATTTGTTATTTCACAATATATTCATTTTAAACAATGTTTAGTATATTTGCAGCACGTTCCAAAGTGGCAGATACTCTCAGTATTACACTAGTGTAAAAACCATTAAGAATTGAAACATTACTTGAAATAGCTTTAACTGTTTTTGATGACAAGATCTGAATAGCTAGGTACTTCCCATTACATTTAGCCCTACAAAAACCTCAATTGAGGATGCCATAGTTTCACTGGCTCCAGACGGGAGCGGTTGGGACCCTTGTGCAGTATGCAAAAGCGATTTATTGACATCCATGCTATTTTTTTGTATATTTTTAGAATGCCCTGTAACTTTTGAAATATCTAAAGTAATTAAGACAATTTTTGTAATGCAAATGCATAATTTACTATTTTATGGTTTTTATGGAACCATTGGGTATTCAGACACTCAAACTAAATTTGACAACTAAAAAAATTCAGACACTCACATCAAGGGCGCCAAGAAAGGGCAGAATTTTTCATAGAAACATTATAGAAGACCAACTAAACTAATTTATAAAGTTTACAGGACATGTTTCATGGTTTCAACCACATAAAACGAATAGATGTTTTTCATTATATTTGGCAAAAAAGTACATCACAGGAGCAATTTATTTTATTTTGTAATAAGTTTTTTTGGTATCATGAATAAAAATAAAGATAGAATAATGTACGTGTAGAGTAATTGGTGTAGTGTGAACTGTGATAATATAATAGATGGCAATAGAATCCATCAATAAATAACCAGAAAAACTAAGTTTCTCAACGTCCACCACTGGACAACAAAAAATGGATTTTTAAAAATTCTGCATAATTTTATGTGTCTTGACAACAATGTGTTAATGTGACAACTGAAGGTGGTTCTATATCTTTCGTGTTAAGTCAGCATTATGAGACAATTGTGACAAAAAGGCAAAATCCGTCAGATTTTATCAGAAGGCGTCCGTCATGCATTATCGGCTGTCAAATTGCTGTGTTGTGATACTACTGAAAAACACCAATGACTATTTTATTAGTTATTAAAACTACTTACATATAAGCGGTGGTGTAGCTAGCATGGGTGGCATCCGAGGCGGATAACGTGGTGTCACCCCCCTCCCCCCCATTTCGACTTCATAAATAGTAAAACATTATAACCTAGTCAATGTGTAGAAAATTGGGGAGGGGGGGGGGCGGTGGCGAGAATTTCAGACATAGGCTATTTTCGTCTATAAAAAGACCATCAGATACAAAATTCTCCCGTTTTGGTGCACTCCACGGGGAGCCATAGAGCTATAGAAAATATAAATAACAGACCGTGTTCAATATTTTTGTGACAATATCTTTCGTAATTTTTTTCCACGGTCGGGTGTGGTGTCACCCCCCATCGGGTGGCGCCCGGGGCGGACCGCTCCCCCCCTCGCTACGCCACTGCATATAAGCCTAATAGGCGTTCATAAATGACTATCCGTTTGTTGTATTATTTTGATATTTTTACGTGATGACATTCGATTTGCAAATTTTCCTGCAACTGACATCTCTTAACGATGATTTTGCGGCAAAACGCCCGATAGTTTTAAGAGTTGGTGTCTTAACGCAAGCTCAGTATTTAGGTCATTAACACGATACGGAATACCGCATTTAAGAAAACTGTCAAAATGTGTCACATACAATCGATTTAACACGCGTTACGCTGTCACAAAAGCTACAGAATAACCCTTCTACTGTCTGTTTTCTCCTATTTTAATTTAATCTATAATGCATAATCTGCCAATGCATTTAAGATATTGTTTAATTTCTAGTCAGTAATTAACTCACATACTTACTTTGTAGTTTAAAATATCATGGACTCGTTTACTTAATCGATATCTGAGCAGTAATAATTTTTTAGGTTGTTTAGTAAACTAAGACCATGTTGTCACATTATAATCTCTAGTTTTAGTAATAATAGTACATTTCAACATATCCCATTGAAATTACAAATAATAATTATCCATGACTAGATCTTCCAAAACATATTTGCCGTAGACTTTAAAACTAATCAGTTGTTAGAATGGTTGTATTTTAGATCTTAGATTCGTTAGATTATTTGTTAATATTAATCTTGTTTGTTTTTAAACATAGATGATGAATAACACCTATATCCTTAATAAAGTTGTCAATTTTATAATGTTATTATCAGTGTTAAGTATAATGATAATTTATTTTCACTGTGTTTATTGTTTTTTTGGGCAACCCTCGCTAACTATTTCGTTCTATGTTTTTTTCTGTTGTAATTAACAAGCAATTTGAATACACAAATCTAAATATTATTCATGTTGTCAAAAATGTTGACAAAATGATGACAAACTGTTATGTGAATTCGATGTCTGTAGTTACTTAGTCATTATGGATGTCAATATATTTTGTTTATTATTCTAATGTAGAGTTTTTTGTTTTATTTACATATTTGAAACAATTTGTTATAATTTTTTTTACCCTTTTCCGTGGGGCTCCCTAAAAGGGTTTGATTTTTCAAATGGATATAGTAATTAAAAATATTAAAATTTTAGCGCAAACTTTTGCTAAAGTTTTTTAAATCGCTTGCCGATGTTTTTTTATCTTATAAACTTTATTTACCATTTTAAACAAAATTAAAACACATTTTATTAGACAAAATTATTACAAAGGTTATTGTCGCTTCACTTTTTTGCATTTTATATAATAATTATTATTTTAAAAATTGGTAAACCTTGACCGCGTGATCTATTAGGCATTTTATATAATTATTATTTCTAAATGTGCCGGACCTTCTGTGGTAAACTTTTAAATGCAAAGAGAGCTTAGTGTTCTCTCTTTCTGTTTATATCAGTGGTTCCCAGCCGGAGGTCGTGGACCACAGATCTAAAATCTAGTCCACGAAACATTTATTCATTTACTACAAAAACCGAATCGAAAGGTATCCAAAAGCTGATTCGTAACCCTTTTGGTACTTCTCCATCATTAATGATGGAGAAGTAGCTGAAGAAGTCCAAGAAGAGCACATTGAGTTGAAAAATGATAGTAATTGCAAGGACGCGTTTAATTATTGTACCTTGTGGTCCCTGTGAAAACAAATAAATTTAATAGTGGTCCCTGGTCAAAAAAAGGTTGGGAACCACTGGTTTATATTATACATCTGACCATAATACAAAAAGATACAGGAGTTTTATGAGGGCTTGTCGTTTGGTGACAAAAATAGCACTATATGGCCCGAGTGGTACAAGATTATTGTTTTATTTATTTAGTTATAAATTATGCCAAAGCCTGTTAATGTACCATTGTTAAGTTCTATTAAGTTTATTTTGACTTTGGCTAAAGTGTATACAAAACTGAGCGATATTTATAAGAATTAGATTGTGTAAGTACATGTGGGATCAATAGCTGGAAAGATTAAACAATTTGGATGGTCCGACGCTCTGTCGGGAACACGCTTGCATAGCGCAGGTGTAAACTAAGTGCCGGAATTCAATATTTTATTAGTGTGAAAACACCGTGAAACAATAAAATTATTACTATTCGCACAATTAACACGAAATGTATACTGTTTTTTTAAAGAGCTCTGTCTATTTTTCCGTCTTCGACATTGCAGCTAATATTTTAATATAAATGTCTGTTTACTATTTGTATGTATGTATAATGTAGAATCTCTTTAAGTGTTGGTTAATTTAACAATATGAATCTTAAATAATATTGTAAGGGTTTACAATACTCTGCAATATAAAATGTTACAAATAGTTTCTTATTTATTTTTTTGTGTGCGTAATTTACGCAAAACTAAATGTCTTTATTAAAAATTAATACTGTGAAATGTTGAATGGTAAGTTAAACTTGTGTAGTAAGAAAAATTTTAACCAAAACAGGAGTTTGAGGGTATTTTGCAAAGAGTTTGAAAATATTTGTGTCGTAAAAATTCAATACCAAAAGATGGTTTGATTTTAAAGTTGGTCGTGAGTTAATATAATCTTGAATAAATAATAATAATGTCTGGCCTAATTATGTGATAATGTTGAATTTATTTGCTTTTTCTTCTTTTAATTACCATATAAAGCTGATTATAATGTTGTAAAATTGTAACAATTTGTGCCAAAGATACATAATAAATAATAATTTATGAATATATATATTTTGTTTTATAATACATAGGTACTATGTTGTTTTACATTTCTATACAATTTTTTCAGGTTTGTGTAATTACGTTTAGTAATCCTTACCCTTAGAATTGTTCTGTATTAAAAAAATAAAAAGTTTTTAACGAGAGATATATGGTTCATGTTTACTTTTTCCTACTTATAGCCCGGTCAAGATAGCCCGAAAAATAGGGGTACCCTAGAATAAATTCCAAAGAAGCTGAAAATTTGCATGAACGTTAGGGATACGATTATATTGAAATTGTGAAAAGTCCCAATCGATCCCATGTATGGAAAAAAAATTATTCAAGGTCAAAGTTCGCAAAAACAGGTTTTTTGGATTTTTTAGAGAAATGGTTAGTTTTATGATAAAATAGTTCAGACAAAAATTGTAGAATATCCAATTATCTACAAAAACTTTCCTTACACTTTTTCCCCTAAGATTCATTAATTCTGAGAAACAGCGATTCTAATATTGAATAAAGTTGTATTCCCCATAACATGAAAGACTACGCTGCCTGTGTACATCATATAAGTAAATCTGCATGACTAATACATTAATATTGAATCCTTTCTTGCTATATTACGTCTTAGGACTTCTTTCCAATGAAAAAATTGCCTCCTATAAGCCTCCCTTGGTTTTAGTTTATTTTTCCAGAAAATGAATTGAAAAAAAACCTTTATTCCAGTTATTTGAACCCCGACTCATTTGTCATTGTCATTATCATCAAATAGGCAATTAGCGACTTTGCAAAAACCACACCAATTTCTTCGTTTTAATTTTTTGTAAAGTTTTTTTTTCATTGCATAAATATTATGGTTACATATTAGTAGATTTTTCGACCACCATGCTAGGCTGATGCCCGTGTTATGTGTTACGGTAAAGGTATTTCAAACTATATCACATTTATCCCATTCCCTCCAAGTGGCTACAATTTATAGCCGGTATTCAACGAGGCGTTCCCTCGGGGCGGCAATAAATTTAACCCAAAAAATAAATCTCGACTATTTATAGAAATAAATGATATATATATTTTTTTACTTAAGTAGGTATCTGGAGTGGTTCAATGTCAACATGACATTAAAAAATATATCAAATAAAAACAGGCATTTTTACTTCAGTTTTACTTTTAATAAATTCAGGACAAGTTTGCACAAAAATTAATTCAGTTGCTGTGGTCAGTTTTATCAAAATAACTTCATGTAGGATGGGTTAATGACCATCAAATGGACGATTAGTGTCATTTTGAATTTTACATATTAGAGTGGCCCCACTAAATGCCGATTCTGACTCATTTCAGCTTCTGATATAATTTTAATCAGCTATCTAGTATAACGATCACGTTAGCATGCATGGCAGCTGATCACAATTAATTTTATCACAAGCCGAAATGGATCAAAATCAGGACACATTCGTAAACTTCAGATACTCTTTGTGGTTTTATCTACTACTAGCTGGTACCCGGCAAAGAAATAAATTGATTCTCCCTGCATGTCCTTTCCCGTGCATCCCCGTTCCCTTCCACCTTCCCCCTCCCTCGTGTCTTCCCTTTCCGCAAACCCCACCTTCCCCCTGCCTTTCCTCCCTGCCGTTAAAATATATGAAATATCCACATTTTCATTTAAGTATACAAATTTCATAATGCCAGAGCTTACCATTATATACAGCCTATGTTACTCGCTGATAATGTAGCTTTCTATTGGTGAAAGAATTTTTCAAATCGGTTCAGTAATTTCGGAGCCTATTCAATGCAAACAAGCACTCAAATCTTTCCTCTTTATAGTATTAGTAGATTTATTAAAGTTTTCCGCTGCTTTGGATAAATTATACGATCTTCTTCTTTCATATTGTGGGGGGGGGTCAGAGGGGGACATCTAGGGCCTCAGGCCCAGTGGACTTAACCAATCCTGCCGGGGAATGATGGAGCAGGCATTCATTGACCACATGTTCGGTGGTCGGCACCGCACCGCATTCACACATCACCGACTCTTTAAGGCCCCTTCTATGAATCATGTGGATACAACGGCTATGAGAGCACCTTTTCCAGTTGATAGCGGACAAGAGTTAATGAGGCAATGCGAACCCAGGCTGTCTCTTTGTGGGGTTGTGTACCAGATGGGCATTTTCCACATTAGCCAATTGCCACCCAAGTTTCCTATCTTTTGGGGTGAGAAGTAATCGGAGGAGCCTCTCTCCTTCCATCCAGAAGGGTATTCGGGACTTCAAGCGGCATACCAGGTGAGAGACGACATCATCGTGCAAAGGTATTGAGTTTTTTTGCAGCACCTTCTTGTATTCCCTCAGTGTTGCAATCTCGCGCCTGATATATGGCAGGGTTATGTTTGTAAGTAAGAGAAGCCAAGGGAGAGGAGTAGATTTTAAAGTCCCGCTGATGGTTCGTTTTGTGGCATTAAGCTGAATGTCGACCGTGGAAGTGTGGGCGCTTTTAGCCCTTACTGGAGCACAGTATTCAGTATTCAAAACTAGGGCAATGGATGCCGTTCTGAGCATGTTGGCGTCCAGCTAGCTTATTGACTAAGTTTAGCCTTGTCCTGGTTTTTTGCCCACTGTTTCCATGTGTTGCCGATACGCCGATAGTTCAAGCTCTTGTCCAAGGTAACTCCAAGATAGCGAGAAAGGGTGTAATGGTAAAAATTTTTTTCATCAAACTGAACACAGTTTGTCATTCGCCTGTGAATTGCTAGGTTGGGAAGCTGTCGCAACTATGCAACTATTTTCGACCCATCTAGCTTTAGTCGCCAATTGAGGAAATATTCTTCCATAGCCTTTAGGTCCGAGTTGAGGATCTCTTCTGCTGCTTTAAGGGTTTTGGCTTGGTCTGTGACGGCGATTTCATCTGCATAAACAAATTTTCTGCCTTCAGTGTGAAGAAGGTCTCGGTTATAAATGTTAACCTGTCAAAGGCCAGGGTTTTTTACCTTACCTTTTTTAAATTACCTTAAGAACAAGAATGGAGGAAGCTATTTTAAGCTTTATTTTATGTTATATATTATGGAATAAAATTTAAAATCTCATCCAAATTATTTGAATTAATATTCATTTTTGAAATTCGATTCTCGCGCGCCGGCGCGTTCCTGGCAAATGACAGGTTAAAAAGCGATGGGACAGCACTGTGCGTTGGGCAAAGCCATTATTGAGGGGTATTTTTTTGCTTTCTTGCCTCCCTAGAAAAACCCTGAAAGTATGGCCAGTTAACAGTTGCTCAATAAGTCGTACTGTGTTGCGGGCGCTGTTGAAGGCGCTGCAAAAAAGCGAAATACCCTTGTACGATGATGTCGTTTCTCACCCGGCATGCCGCTTAAAGTCTCGAAAACCCTTCTGGACGGAAGGAGAAAGACTCCTTCGAACACCTCTCACCCCAGAAGATAGGTGGAAGCTTGAGTGGCAATCAGCCAACGTCAAAAACGCCCATCTCGTGCAAGACCCCACTGAGAGACAGCCTGGGTTCTCATTGCCTCGCAAACTCTGGACTGCCATCAATAGGATAAGGTGCTCCCATAGCTTTTGTGCTCACATGATGCATAGATGGGGCCTTAAAGAGTCGGCGACGTGTGAATGCGGTGCGGTGCAGACCACCGAACATGTGGTCAACGAATGCCCGCTCCGTTCATTCCCCAGCGGGATTGATGAGGTCCACAGGGCAACGCCTGAGGCCCTAGACTGGCTCGCAGACCTAGATGTCCCCCTCTGACCCCCCACCATACGAAAGAAGAAGAAGAACTGTGTTGCCTTCCTATATTGTGCCAAGAGTTTGACAAGGAGGCCTTTGTGCCACACCATGTCATAGGCCGCAGAGAGAACAGTGAATGCTGCCATAGTTTTAAGCCATTTCTGGAAACCAGATTCAATGTGTGTTGTCAGTGCTAACACCTGGTTGGAGCAGTTACGGCCTGGTCAGAAGCCAGCTTGTTCTTAAGGATTGACACTTCCTCCAGAATTGGAGTAAGTCTGCGGAGCACAACTCGCTCTAGGAATTTTTACATGTACATAAAAAAGTAGTTGTTCGGATCCTCTGGTGGCTTATTGGGTGATGGCAATAACTTTAATGATGGTAATGTGAAGCAAAAAACGCTCTATAACTCTTGAAATATAAAAAAATATTTCACAATGAAAATGTGCTATTAAAAAACTGTATTTAAGTTACATTATTATGATGGTGAATAATATTACTAACAAATGTTTTGAATTTGCCGCGAAAATTTGTTGTACGCCCTCGTCGCTAAGCGGCGCTTTCTGCAAACTCTGTCTTCTATCGCATGTCGGTAAAACAGCGACGTCGATAAATCAAAAGAACTGTCACTTCGATAAAGGTAAAACAGGCAGCGTGGCGCGGCGTGCAGGGATCTGCATTTTCATTTACAAATAATAAGTCGATTTCTCGATTACCGATTCGCAATGAAAACCTACGGCCGGAAAAAGACAGAAGATGATAATGACGTGATTGTCAATTTGGATGATCTTTGTCGACTCTGTTTGGCAAAAGAAGAACAATTGGTACCGATTTTCAACGATGACGAACCCATTCCTCTGCCGATTCGTATTATGGCATGCGTTGCATTGGAGGTAAAGTATTGCACATAAAATATTATTTTTGAGGTTATTTTTTTCTTTTTATGTCCTCCGGAAAATGTACACTCACTATATTACTGTATTAAAATTTCAACTTTTACGCATTAAATTGATTGTTTGTTTGGTTTATTTAACTTCAAAACTTTTTTCCCGTTTAATTTTAGATTGCCGCCAATAAATATTCGAACTTGTCCTGAAACAGGAAAATTTTCCAATCTGACAGTTAAAAAATTCTAATATCTTTGTAATGCTGTTCTAAGTAAAAAATAAAAATAAGAAGTCAATTGTGACAGCTAATTAATGCTGGAACTTAATATTTAGTATTTATTGGTACGAATTTACCCAAATATTGCATAAATATTCGTGAAGAAGAAATGGAATGTAGGTTTTATCCATTTTTTTATTTACGTTTCCAGGTTTTGGAGGACGATGGTTTACCCAACATGATATGCCACCCGTGCCGCTACCAGTTAGAGAAGTACTGCGTCTTCCGGAAGAAGTGTGAGACTTCGGATCTGAAGCTACGAAGGCACCTAAGACTACTGTCAGGAGCCTCCAAGAGTGAAGATGAATGCGACCAACTGGGAAACTTGTCTAGTGACCAAGTCATGGGATCCAGTGTTACTTTTGTTATTGTGAGTCTCCATTTTGTATGTAAGATTGTGATGTAGGTATTACATTTGGAGGCTTACAACCTTTTTTGCACTGATCTTAAGGCGGCCAACTTTACAAAATATCAATGCGGGACACAGTGGTGTGCGGTGGCTGGGGGGGGGGGGGGGGGGGGTGGAATGTTACAAATTTAAAATGTATAACTCTCTTGGAAATCAAAAATTCGGCAACAACACGAACACGGTTTATCTTTGATTCTGCCAGCACATACATAGTCTGCAACTAGAATTTTATGACTGCACTAAAAATAATACTTATACCAGAGTGGGTAAGTGGTGGATAACCTCCACTGCACTACAAATATGAGTATTTTTTCCTTCGAAATGTGTCAGCAAATGAATCCACAACAGAAATTTTTCATTCTGAACACAAAACTGGTTTAAATTAAATCTGTATGCGGCGAAATAAAACCCCACTCAAAATATGTTTGACAATAGTTTTTCTTTGATTCTGGCAGAACATACATAGTCTGCAACTAGAATTTTATAACTGCACTTCGAATAAGATAATGTTTTTCTTCATAATATGTCATCCGATGAATCTAGTTAAAATTTTACATTCTGAACACAAAACTGGTTTAAATTAAATCTGTATGCGGCACATTAAAAATACACTCATAACATGAAAATAGTTTATCTTTAATTCTGGCAGCACAAACATAGTGTGCAACTAGAATTTTATAACTGCACTTCGAATAAGATAATGTTTTCCATCGAAATATGTCATCAGATGAATCCAGCTGGAATTTTACTCTCTGAACACAAAACTGGTTATTTATAATTAAGAATATACTCAGCTTTACTCAGAACATGAAGATAAACATTTAAGCAAGATACGAAATTCTTTTTGAAATTCAGTAAACTTACAACTTCGCTTTTTTGCGGTCGGTGGCATGGTCAACAAATTGTTTGATTTGATTTGGATTGTAATGTAGAGTAATTAAGTATTTAATATGGAAAGAATACGATAGATGGCGGTAAGCATGTAGCTTGCACCATAGCTCGCCATATGGCATTGGCGTACAAGAAGCAGTATCAGAGATATACTTTACGAGCTCCCGTGGCAAGGCTCCAGAGATTTACCTACCCCCGAATAGTAAACAGTCGTAGCTATCCAGCTAGGTTATTCAAGTAATAAACACATTTATATTAAAACGAACCATTATTAATAATTACTATCTGTCGAGGAAAGGGCAGACATAACAATGATAAATACGGGTTATCTATCAGTCAAGTGTCACGGCTTGCACTTATTCAATACTACACTGGCCCTCTTTGACTCTTGCTTGACTTACCTAAATAAACCAATCCCTAGATCGATCTCTTCGGGCATTTTCTAGGGACCAATATTAGGTACTTACATATCAAATCGGCGTTTGTATGGGAGGAACATAAAGTCAATTTTTTAAATATAATATATTTATTTAATCAAAGTATGTACCATTTCTATCTATGCACTTTTGCCATCTCATAGGTAGTTCATCGATCCCTTTACTAAAAAATCCACTCAGACGGGAATCAATAAAATCTTTGAAGGCGGTTTGGACTGCCCCATCGGAGTTGAATTTTTTCACTTGCAAGAAGTTATCCAAATTTCGAAAAAAATGGTAATCTGTTGGGGCAAGGTCCGGAGAGTACGGTGGATGTCTTGGACATTCCACTTGAAGCTCCTCTAATTTGGTAGCCATCTGTTGTGCAGTGTGTGGTATAGCGGTCAACGCGCGTTTGTTGATTTGCTTCACTCAATTCGTGAGGTACCTACCTTTCAAGCTTTTTCACCTTCTAAATTTGCTTCAAGTGGATTAAAACAGTTTTATCACTAACACCGCAGCCTGCACCTAACTCCAACGTGATTTGCGACGGATCCGCTTCCACAATAGCCTTCAATTATCAATTTTGGTCTCCGGCCGTCCACGGGGCTTGTTCTGCAGGTCGAAATTTCCAGAACGAAAACATTGGAACCAAAAACGCACTGTGTTTTCTTTTGCGGGACCGTCGCCATACACATTATTAGTCCTTTGAGCCGTTTCTGCAGCACTGGTGCCACAGTAAAACTCGTACTCGTAAATAACGCGATATTTCAAGTTTTCCATTTTGTAAACTAAGTGACGTAAAGAAAAAAACAATTAAGGAAAAACAAATGAATTATAATTTTCGAAACACAAATACATGAGTAAATATCTGTACAAATTTGAATTTGGAATTCCTAACCAAAGAGAAGATATTTGAGATCAAAGTTGCCAGTACGGCAAAACGCCAATTTCATATAAAAGGAACTAATAATAGCATCTCCCACACGCACACTTCGGAGCGACCGAGTCCCGCGCAACTTCAGGCCACCGCGCAGAAAAGTCTCACAGTGAACTGCGCTGTAAACGTTTCGGTCCTTACTTTTCTGCGCGGCGGCCTGAAGTGGCGCGGGACTCGGTCGCTCCGTAGTATGCGTGTGGGAGACGCTATTGTTATCAACTTAACCACAGATGAACGGAAATGGTTAAAATAGAATATAGATAGAGGTAGTTTATTTATCTACCATAGACAATATTATAAAAATATAGGAATGCGGGACGCTTTAGACGATTTGCGGGACTATTTTATCAAATATTTCAATGCGGGACTACAACCGCCAATGCGGGACGGTCCCGCAGAATGCGGGACGGTTGGCCGCCTTAACTGATCTGCCCGGGGCACACAAGGCTAGTATTTAAAGCCACGATACAAAGCTATTGCTACTAACCTAGTAACTCTGCTTGTAGTCAGAACTAGCATTATTTTCAATCTAGTAAGCTAGTGAGGAAGCTAGTGACTCAAGTCAGGATAGTTTAAAAAGGATGGGGTTCTACTATTTTAGTTAGTAGATCCCCTGGTAAATATGTCCCTATAGAGTCCACGCTCAAAACATACTTTAAAAAATTTAAACAAATTGTACTAGGTAGATTACAGTTAGTAATAAGTAAGGGAGCGTTCAAGTATTACGTAACGCAATTTTTGAAGAATTTTGACCCCCCCCTCCCCCCCATGTAACGCGCCGTAACGTTTTCCTGTTCAACCCCCCCCCCCCCCCTAAGCGTTACGTAACACCCAAGTAACAATTTTTACCTGAAAGTCACAATTAAGTTGCGCAACGTACTGAAATGTCGCTTAAATACCCTTTTTCTTGATTTTATCGCGTTTGCGGTAATAAATAAAACAAGAGATTTCTAACTCGCGATACATTATATACATTTTATTTATTCATATTGTCATTTATGAAAAAAATTGAAAAAATTATTATTTTTATCGGCCTTGTATTCCTTCCAGATCTCCACAATTTAACACTGTCTTACCTAAAATAAACCTACATGGTTTTACAACACAAACTTTCTTTTACATTAGCTTTAGTGAGGAGGCCCTGAGGAAAGTAATTTCCCTAAGTTTTCCCTGTGGAGCAACACTTTACTCCACTATGATTCACAAGCTGACTCATAGTGGAGTTAAACCTTTTCCACGTCCCGAATGCAGTTATACAAGTTCTCAAAGGGAAGATTTAAAAATCAACACTATGATTCACAGAAGATAAAAACCATTTTCATGGCCTGACTGCAACTATTCGTGTCCTCTAAAGAGATATCTAAGAAGTCTCTTTCTGACTCACGGTGTAGAAAAACCGTTTTCATGTTCCGACTGCAACTATTCATGTACAACGAAGAGAAATCTAAAATTTACCCATGTTTACCCACAGTGGAGAAAAATCCATTTCATGTCTTGACTCCAACTATTCTACTTCTCAAAAAAAAACCAAAATGGCACTTGCTAACTCACAGTGACGAAAAACCTTTTTCTTGTCCCGATTGCGACTATTCATGCGCTACACAACGGTATCCAAAAGTTCACGTGTTGAACCACACTGGACAAAAACCTTTTTCATGTCCCGACTGCAATTATTCATGTAGTGCAAAGGAACTCATTTGCTTACTCAAAATGATACAAAACCTTTTACATGTATCTATTGCACTATTCATGTTTTACAAAGAGTCACCAAAAATCACATGTTAAAGCACAGTGGACAAAAACCAGTTTCCTGTCCAGAATGCAGTTATACATGTTCTCAATAGGACAATTTATAAATCCACCGTGCGATTTACAGAAGAGAAAACCTTTTACATGTCCTGACTGCAACTATTTGTGTTCTTAAAAGGGATATCCAAGAATTGACTTGATGACTCTACTCATTGTGGAGAAAAGCATTTTTCATGTTCCGACTGTAACTATTCAGAGAAATAAAAAAAAACATGTTTACTCACAGTGGTGAAAAACCCATTTCATGCCCTGACTGCAACTATTCTTCTTCTAAAAAAAAAACTAAAACGGCACTTGCTAATTCACAGTGATGAAAAACCTTTTACTTGTCCCGAGTGCGACTATTCAGGCGCTACAAAACGGTATCTAAAAATTCACATGTTTACCCACACTGGACCAAAACAAAACTATTTTTTTGTCCCAGCGTGGTTTTTCAAGTTCTCGAAAGGGAGATTAAAAAATCCACAGAACGATTCAAAGTGAAGAAAACCTTTTTTATGTTCTGAGTGTAACTATCCATGTTCTACGAAACCTAGCTTTAGGTAATATTATTATATTTTAGCAGTTAACTAACCTGTGTGTAATAACTAAAAAGCGTTGTTCTTACTAAAAACTCTCGTATAACGTCAATCATATGTTGCATAAATTTTTCATTTTTTAAACTTTTCTTTTGCTGTCTTCCAAATTTGGTTGGCATTTTTTGGTTGCACTGCGCTGGCAAGTCAGCATGAGAGCCTTTATAGGCCAATAACAGCTGATGATGTAAATCTCCCGGTTTGGAGGACATTATAATTCCTAAAAACTCACATTTACAACACTGACTGCAGCAAATTGTGTTTATGCGTATTTCGTGTTTAAAACACTAACAAATACTGACAACGAAAATAAAATAAAAATTACGCACAATACAGTCGAGGAATTCCCCGTACAACATAAACTAAAAGGCTTGCCAACTTTGAAGATTTCAATTCCTTAGTTTTTTATTTAAATAAAGAAAACATGTTACGTAACGCGTCCTTCGAACCCCCCCCCCCCCCCCCGTAACGCACCGTAACGTTTCACCAGATCCCCCCTCCCCCCCAAGTGCGTTACGTAATACTTGAACGGCCCCTAATTCAGTAACCGGAATTGAAAAATATTGCATTTTAGTGGTTGTTTAGTTATCTTTAAAAACACGAAATGTCATTTCTCAAGGAACGCCATGTTGTTAATTATGACGGCAAACGTCTCGCGTGATTTTTCGTGTTTATGAAACCGAACAAAATAATGATCAATATGCATTATTTATCATTTCTGAAGATTGCAATTCGTTCTTATTATTTGCTAACTGAAAGAAAGTGATTTTTTTCTTTTAAAAATGCGTATTTCATCATCGTAATTAACATGGCGGTCCTTGAAAAGTGACATTTCGCTTTTGTAAAATTAAAAAAAAAACATTAAAACGCAATATTTTTCAATTCCGGTTACTGAATTATTTATTGCTAACTTTTGTCTACCTAGTACAATTTGTTTTAATTTTTTAAAGTGTGTTTTGAGCGTGGACTCAATAGGGAAATATTTATCGCTCCCCTCACCACTGAAGTTACTATCCTGGCTTTGTGTGGCCTCCTGAAGCTAGTAAATGATTGGCTAGTGCACAGTGACGATGCGCTATTTTTTTTAATATGTTTCTATGAAAAAATGCCATAACTAAATATCAAGATTAAGTTAACAAACATTCGCACACATGAATTTTTATATTGAATTTTTCCTGATTCTGCCTCTAATTAAAAATCCAATCAATCCATGACTAAAATATTTGTCACATCTTTTAAAAATTCTCAAAATAATAAACGATAGCGACTTGCACAATGTGTTTACCCAGTGATAACATCCACCATATCTACCACGCAAATGAAGTTTTAATCTTTAACCTTCCAATAGTCGCACCCTTGCGCCGAACATAAGCATTCGCGCGCGGTCTGTGATTCCGCAACTTTAGGCGTCTGGTTTTACAAGATGACTGAATATTTCATGCACATAATAAAAAAGTATTTTATTTATATAAATAATAAATAAAAAAACAACGTTAATTGGTAATCACTTTTTAAATTTGTACGTTATAGTTTAAGTCTGTGAAATCTCAATTTTTTAGACATCTGACACAAAACGACTCTATAAATCAACATAATAACAAAACAAGATAAAATTTTACTACTACTTATTTGCGTATAGTGTATTTAAGTTAAATAAAACTAAGTTCTAAATAATATGATACAAATATCATGAAATACTCACTCAGCTCTCAATATTATTCAAGAGATTTTTCAAGTACACAACCAGTCGTATGCGGAATTCGAGACTGCAAATATAAACAAAAGGACACATGCGTTTGCGACGAATGTCAATGGGGTACTGAGAGGACGTTTGGCATTATTGTTTTTTATAGAAAGAGTCCCCTCAGACCTCAACCATATTTTGTCAAAATATTTCCGCTTTGTAATAAAATCCAAATAAATGAAATATTTCTGAATGCATCCGATAACTAAAAACTGTGCATGAAAAGTGATAAAATATGCTTTCAAATTTTATAAATCGAAATAAACATATAGTTTTTGAAGTATAAACATTTTGCAAGCAAACATATAAAATTTTTAAAGATGGCTCACCTTACTTTTTTTTAAACTGAAATTACTGATAACAAAAAAAAAATTAAAGCACGCACATATATTAAAAACGTTATTGCCATCCCACTTTTTTGTTATTTCATGTAAAACAGTGGTTCCCAACCTTTTTCTGACCAGGGACCACTTGTACGTTTATTTTTTCGACACGGACCACAAGCAGTGGCATAGTGAGGGGGCAACGCCCCGGGTGCTACCCGACAGTGTTTCACCTTCCAAGAGCACAATTCTCACCCCCCCCCCCCCCCCCACGACGGGCCAATTTTTAAATTTGTGTTTGTCAACTTCATTGGGGGAGAGGGGGTGACACCACGTTGGCTAGCCGTCACCACTGACCGCAAGCCACTGCTTGTGGTCAGTGTAGGTCAGGCGTAGGCACCCGGGACGGATAGCACAACGGGAGGGGCGTAATGGGATAGGGTGGAACGGGTTCTAGCAGAATATTTACCACAACGGAGGGGGTAAAACGGGGTAGGATAGGGTGGGGCGAAACGGAATACCGTAATGGTCCCTGACCACAAGGTACAATAATGATAAACTGAATATTGTTCCGATTTTTTTTTATTCAGACTTCTCGACTAGGGCGCGCGCGCTGCCTCGCTTATTGACTTGCGGACCATCTTCTAGCCTCTCGCGGACCACTGGTTGGGAAACCCTGATGTAAAAAAAATAATTAATAAAAAATTCCCAAATTTTATACATTTTTTCGAATTGCGATTCATAAAGGCGCACATTTTAACTTAGCTTTTAGATTTGATTATAAAGCATGGTGTTTTTTTTCTTTCTAACCATTAATATCATATTTCTCACTACGATAGTAAGGGAGACACAACAATTTCTGTGAGTTGTTCCAAAAAACGAACAAATTAGTCTGAGGGGTTAATGTGTGAGGGCCGGTATCTCGATATACTCAGAAATGTTACTAGTCGGATTGGGTTGTCAGGAAACCTACCTACTAGCAACATGACAGATGTAAATATCTCTCAAAGCCAAGCTTAAAAAGCAACTGAAATACTGAGACCCTAAGAGAGTTTCACTGTACAATGTTTTTAGCATTATTGCTTTTATAGATAATTTATTCCTATAGCCCGAGGAAGGAGAAGCGGAAGTGGACGGTGAAGAGGAGGGGGAAGGTGAGGAAGGCAGCCGGGAGGGCGGCCGCGAGGAGGGGAACATCTCCCTGCCGCAGCCCAGTTTAGAGGACCCCAGCCACCACTGCACCCTGAAGAGGGAGCTGTCCGAGGAACATGAGGATCAGCTCAAGGATGTAAGAATCACTGGGATTAGTCTGCCTACCTATAATATATTAGACCATTATTTTTTTTCTATATGTATTTGAAATGTGCTTCTGTATTCATGGCTTACTTTTTAGTGGAGTTAAACTTTCGGTCTCAGATCTTTCGGCGATCAAAGTTCTACTCTCGTAGACACTTTAATTATTGTTGATCTCAATTTAACTCATGTTGTCATTCTTCGACCGATCAAATAGTACTTCCCTTCCTTTATCTCCTTCCCCTCACCACTCCCTACAGCCTCACAGCACACTCCAATTGTTCCCACTGACTCTGAACAGTTGAGACTCTTGCGGTATTCACAAAAAAAATGAGTTCAACAGCTCAGCTGTGGAACGATTTGCCGACCTCTGTGTTTCCTCTCTCCTACAACATGGTTCTCTTCAAGATTCAGGTTCACTTCTCACAAAAATATCTTCCGATCTCAGGGCCTCCTGTGGGGAGTTTAAATGTAAAAAAAGTTAAAAACATGAAAATGTTGAAAATAAAAAAAAAATCTGAACAAAAAACGATTTACGTTCAAGTATTAGATTAATTTCAATGTTATGTATTGCTTACAAATTTAAATTGTAAATGGTTCTTCTTTCAGGACGAACACTTAGCCGATGGCCTTGAACTGGAAGCAGTAGCCGCAGCGGTGCGAGCCTCTCTAGTAGCAGGGGCGGAGGACAATGGGGGCGGGGGCGAGTGTGGGGGCACCGAGCTGGAGGGCGGTGAGAGCGAGAGGGGCGGAGAGGGAGGGGAAGACTCCCTCAGCGTGAGATTGTTGCCTGCCGCCACGGGTAGAGCTACACATGTTGAGGTCACCACGGAAGATGGCTCTGTGCTGCTGATGGAACTGACCACGGAGGATGAAGAGGTAACTGATTTTATTGGAAAATATCAAGAATTTGAACAAGGTACCTTAATATGGTGAACATACGTTAAGACGTATGGTATGAAAGAGACAGGCATGTATGAGTGAGACAGCATGAGTGAATGCATAAAAGGGCGTGTCTGTTGTCCATTCATCCTCTCATGTTGTGCAGGCTTCGCGGAAGCAACACCTTCTACAGCTCTCACAGTAAACGAAAGAAAATAATACCCACACTTAATTATTGACAATTTAAACAGAAGAAATCTTAGTGATCTTCAAGTACCAATCACTAAACTTAATGGGTAGACAAGAGTGGAACACTTCTTGTTCACTCTAATTAAAATTCTTGTCTGATTTAGCATGATTAATATTCATCATGTTGATCTTGTGACTCCTGTAGGTGAACTCTGACTCTGTCCGGGACGTGAATGGGGAGCTGAAGGTGTTCCAGTGCACGCAGTGCCCACGCTCCTTTGCCCGCATTGCCCAGCTGCGAAGACACTCCTCCATTCATTCCCAGCAACGAGGGTGAGTCCTCCTAACCTAACCTAAACCTAAAGCACCATTGTACCCTTTGTGGTGGTTAAATCTGGGTTAGCTCAGTAATGATATATTAAGACGCATTAAAGAGAAACGTGAATTTATGCGCCAATTCTACAATTGAATAAAAGACTTATTATAATATAAAGTTTATTGCAGTTGCAAGTTGGACGTATAAATGTTAATTTGTGAGTAATTAAGTGAGAATTAAGCTACTGACTCTATTAATTAAAAGAACATCATATCTTATCCCCTCAGAAAATCGCCAATATGCACTTTTAATGTCTTTAACGAAATGACATTTTACGAAAACTTTGTATTATTACCACTTCACAATTAAAGCTCTATAAATGAAACATTTCTGAACGTAGCCGAATAGTAAAAACTGTTTTAGAAAGCTTACAAAATAAGCTTTCGAATTATTATATTACAAATAAATATTAATATTTGTAAATATTAAAATTTAGAATGCAAACATTAAAAAAATGTGAAAATGACTCACGTGATGTTTTTATGTGAAAACGGTACTAAAATCACAGATTATGTAAACAACAATACTTATTCTATTGTATAAATGTGTAATAAACACTTTTGTCACCTCACTTTTTTATCATTTCATATAAAAATATTTAATAAAAATTAACAATGTCAGGCGCCCGTAGGAAATTTCTGTCAGACTGCGCGTCTGACAGAATGTTCTTTTTATCTATTTCTATGGACAACTTGAATAGAGATGTGCAGCATGATTCACTATTGACCTTTCACTTTTTATTTTATGGATGTAACTATAACAATAACGGAGTTATAACGGTTTCTATGGAGACACACGCGCTGACGTGTAAACACGCTTATTGTACTTGACTGCTGTCGTATTTTTAACGCATATATCTGCTTACGTTGCGGAGGGGTTATACATGTCAGCAGAAATCTACGCAGGAATCTAATTTAAATTAGAAATAAAGGGCACCATTATCATCACCACGATGATAAAAATTTGTAAAAGTATTAACATTTGGTAACTAGTAAAAACTACTAACTAGTTTTAACTAAGTTAAAAGCTATTGCTAGCTAAGAATCATTTTCGTATTAAGCGTCTGTCAACCATCCGTCAGAGATCAGTCATAAATCCTCCCTCAAAAAGCACTTGTCAGGAACTAATTCAGAGATTCGTTTGCAATGGCACCAGCGTTGTCTTCTCGACTCCTAAGTATGGCGTATCAATTTTTGTTGAATCGATATGGCGTCTGTTGTTCCAAGTATCATAATCATTTTAATAATCTGTTGATTCGGCATTATTGTTGCCGGGTATCGGGAGGAATGCAGATCCCGCCAATGTGGGGGATTTTAATAAAAATGCACTTTGTAGATGAGAAAAGTGTGGAAAAGTTGAATAAAAAAGAAATTAAGGTGCGCTCGGCACAATTGAGGGAGATACAGCCGTTTAAAGTATGAATAAAATGTCACTTCCTGAACCGATACTACGCCATTGCCAAGGTTTGGTTTATGCCGAAAACGATGTTTTTACCGCGTTTTAAGTGGAAAACTTTAATCTGGAAGGTGAAAGAAAGCGCGGAAAGCAATAAAAAAAAAATTGAATAAGTAATTAATTTGCAATTGCGTTAAGTAAAATTTCACTTCGCCAATCAACACTATTGACAGCCCACCCGCCATTTTTTCAATTGTCACTATAATGTTGGTATCCCTGACCTGATGCAAACAACAGCTAGACTGTAGCCGACTTCGTGAGATACATGAGGCGCGTAATTATGAAATTTGTCTAGCGGGCTTTTTTTCAACGATTTTTTAAACTGTCTTTCACCTTCCAAATTAAAGTAACCTAACCTAAGACTACGCTAAACATGGGTTGTGCCCCTTTATAACGCCTACTCGCGTCAACGCAAGAAAAACATCCCAGTTTTCAAGTAGTTTAGCGGCTACGCCAGGTTTGTGTAACATGGTTTGTGACCATTATTAATTCTGTTTTTCATAATTACGCGCCTTATTATATATCACACGAAGTTGGCTACAATCGTATCAACCTTCGTTTATAGCAAGTCTGAGATACCAACATAATAGTAACAAAATGGCGTAGTATACGTTCACGAAGTGTCATTTTATTCATTATTTAAACGGCTGTATCTCCCTCAATTTTGCCAAGCGCACCTTAATTTCTTTTTTATTCAAATTTTCCACACTTTTCTCATCTAGAAAGTGCATTTTTATTAAAATCCCCCACATTGGCGGGATCTGCATTTCACCCCGGGTATCTAATACCCGACGGTTTTTATAATCCTAATATCTTCAAAACAAAATACGCGCGTTATTTGCCGCTGTCAGTAACTGCGGTCGTCGACATGTTTGAGTGTATTAGCTATTCTATTTAGGATCGCTGCGTTTACGGTGGAATTTACAAGTCTATGTGAAGAGCGCTCGGGTAACTTATACCCGGCCACAATGGCCACGTATGTACTAAGTTTCATACATAAACAACGTGTTTTTGTATGAAACTTAGTATATAAGTAATGCATAAGCTTTGTTCCACATAACTCACTATTTGATTATATTACTGTGTTAAAAAAAATGTTTTGTTCCTCAATTGTTATTATTTTTTGTTTTTTAAATATATATTCTATGTTATGTTGTAAGAAGTTGATCTCAGGAGAAAAATGTTTAGTTCCTTAATTTTTGATGATTATATGCTAATTTAAATAACTGTTTAATTTTCATAAATAATGTATAAACTACCTATTTCCTTCATATTAAATACTAATATTGACACATAGTATACTAATATGTACAATATTGTACATGGGTAAAAAATACCCGGCCACAATGGCTGTGTTCTGTTTGGTCGCCACCACCGCACCGGGTTTACTGTTGCATTCAATATGATAAATAATTTCTCCGGAGTCGTTGCCACTTCAATTGTCCTGATGAAACTCATTCCCACTTCTCGGTCCTGCCCTGCAAGGAGTCATCTGTGAAACTTGATCGATTTAACGCATCGGTGATCTTCCTCTTTGCTAGTGACCATGAGGTTCTACAGATTCAAGTTCTCGAAATATCCAAAGTATCTTCAATTTGGGAGGCGGGTATGGGTACCGACGCCCCGGGAACCATTTGTTGGATAACCAACACCTCTGCCACAGGTCTTGGTGACTTAGCAGGAGTGCCCGGGTTCATGGGTGAGGTTTGTCCAGGTCTTGGCGGCGGATGCGTCTGCCCACCTGCTGCGTGGCGGGCCGGATCTAGTGAGGTTGGTTGAGGGAGGCCTTTTGCCCTTTCCAGCCGGACTCTCTCCACCCATCGCCTTGCACCTCAGTTGGAGTGATGGATTCATACGTCTGTCACTCCTGGACACGCTGACCCCCAGATTCCTACCCACCCCTCATGCCTTTCAGAACTTCCTATCCTTCCCCCCCTAAAAAAGACCTTCCACAAGCGTCCCCTAAGATAACATAGGCCCCGAGGGAAATTATTTTCCTCAGGACCTCGCGTGTGGAACTAATGTGAAAAAAAAAATCTTGGGATTGGTTGCAGGCAGACGGTTGGCAACCTATTTTGGATGCCTAGCTTTTCCAGAACGGATAGATTGCCAGCCTTGCTGTCCGTGATATCCTGAGCATTTAATCTCCATCACCACATTTCCACCATCAATTGATATATTATGTCCCCATTGTTTGCAGAGTGACGTGTTCAGAGTGTGAGAAGTGGTTCCCGTCTCGCTCGGCACTGACGAGGCACGAGCGCATCCACACGGGAGAGAAGCCCTTCCAGTGTGGCATCTGCCAGAGGAGCTTCGCACAGAAAGAAATCCTCTACCGACACTTCCTCATACATTCCAGTGAGTTCATACTGCATTGAAACCCTCTTAAGAAGTTTCATCCTTAAAATAATTTCCGGTGCCTTAAAAACTTCTTAAGATAGTTTCACTGTACATTAATACATCAACCGATGCCAAAATTTCGGAAGTCAGATTCAATGATCAAATGGGGAGACAAAAAACCTTGTTTTTCATGAATATTCAGTGGCGGCTCGAGCACTTCTTCGATGGTGGGGATCGACATTTTTTACATACTTTTTAAAATTTCTCAAACAAAATTTTTGATGGTCTAATCACGTTAATCGGATATCTTAACATAAAATATTATAAAATGTCTATAGATATATACCAATTTACAATATAGTATCATAAAAATAATATTTTATCTTGAAAGATTATTATCGAACTTAATTTGAACGCGAGTGATTCCCGTCCGAAACTACGCAAACAAATGGTTCAGTGGGGATCCAATGGACTGTTTCACGGTATTTGAAATTCACACACGAGAGCGCGTGCGCGGTTCTCGGATTGCACTGCGGATCACGAAATAAACATAGGAATGAACCAAAACGCCTTAGGGGACAGCTCAGATTGTCCGCCAAGTGCTTTGTCTTCACCAAAATGAATGAATTCTTTAAACATTAAAATAATTAATATTTGCTGAAATAAAATACAAAAAATTATTCCAGATGATATTTAATAAAACCCGACACGCGTATAGCGAACAGCATCGACTGTTATTTCCTTTAGTAGGTTTCGGGTGTAACTGGTGGGGACTGTCCCCATTGTCCCCCTGTGAAGAACCACCACTGCATATATTTGTAATAGATGTACCTACTTATGAATTTCCATAAACATTTTGGAAACCTAACCGAGGAGGTATAAACATAAATAAATAGAGTTGGAATTCTTTAATTGTGGGATTCTTTGATATTTTTAGACTCTGCCTTATTTTTTTTTTTTTTTTTTTTAATAATCGGAGACGGTTTACATATATATAGTTCCCGAGAGCACTTAGGCCATAGACCCATTGTACTATCTCCCATTTTACCTCATTCCTTTGACAGTAATCCAGTCCCTTCTATAAAGTTCACCAGGATTGTCATTCTAAATGAAGCTATATCTTCTGGTCCGACAATGTGTCTTCCCAGGTCTCATTTCCCCTCTTCACTCCTCCTTGGTTCCATGAAGGCCCCACGACGGAAGAGGGCTTCATCTCTCCTCTCCACTCCTTAGTTCCCCGAAGGATCCACGACGGAGAGTCCACCTCCCCTTGGTTTCCTAAAGGCCCCACAAGGGAAGAGTCCACTCCACCTTGGTTCCCCGAGGGCCCCAGGAGGGAAGAGAACTTCATCTCTCCTCCTTGGTTCCTCTAAGGCCCCACAGAGGAAGAGTTCACCAAGATGGCCTCATTTCTCCTCTTCACTCCTACATGGTTCCTCGAAGGCCCCACATGGGAAGAGGACATTATCTCTCCACTTCACTCCTCCTTGGTTCCACAAAGGCCCCGCGCTGGAAGGGTGCCCTTCCCCTTGGTTCCTTGAAGGCCCCACAAGGGAAGAGTTCATGGAGGTGGCCTCAGCCCACCTCTCCACGGTTTCTCCTCTTAGTTCCGCCTACGGCCCCAAGAAGGAAATCCACAGAGGTGGCCTCAGCATTCCTAGGTTCCCAAAAGGCCCCTAGTTTTCGAATGGTCCAATTTTTTTTTTTTTTGTCCCAGAGTTACCAGGGAAATAGAAGGTCCACTCCAGCAGAGCCCTGAGTGCTGGCCTCATTTCTCCTCTTCACTCCTACATGGTTCCTCGAAGGCCCCACATGGGAAGAGGACATTTATCTCTCCACTTCACTCCTCTTTGGTTCCACAAAGGCCCCGCTCTGGAAGGGTGCCCTTCCCCTTGGTTCCTTGAAGGCCCCACAAGGGAAGAGTTCATGGAGGTGGCCTCAGCTCACCTGTCCACGGTTTCTCCTCTTAGTTCCTCTTACGGCCCCAGGAAGGAAATCCACAGAGGTGGCCTCAGCATTCCTAGGTTCCAAAAAGGCCCCTAGTTTTCGAATGGTCCAATTTTTTTTTTTGTCCCACGAGTTACCAGGGAAATAGAAGGTCCACTCCAGAGTGCTGGAGTGAGGTCTAAATACTCCGAGATGCGACCTTGTTTCTCGGAGGCACCGTTCGTGACGCTGTTCCCCAGGACATTCAGCCTGAGCATGGTAGCTCACACCTTGGCTTGGGATGGCTATTGCAGGTTTGTGTTTTCCACTCCCTGAGCGATGGGTTCGCCACACTCCCTACGCTAAGACTCTGCCTTATCTATCAACTATAACATTGTCCCTTTTCACTAGTTGAATTTTTTATTATCTATACAATGGTGTTTGGAAACCTTAGTACAAGCGCTGGTGAATCTATGTCACACAGAGAGAGACACACCTAAAAAGCATTTTGATTTTATTTATCTTTTACTTTTTTTTTTCAACAATTTTGGGTTGAAAAGCTTTTGGAGCTGGGTCCACGCAACAATACTTTTTAAAGAACATTACACAGCTCTTATTAACCCCCTGACTATATATTTTTTTCAAATCTGACTTTAAAATTTCCTCGATTTACTCGTAAACACAACCAAAATCAAAAAAGTCATACCACAAAATCAACTCCAAATGTGATGTAGAATCATCAGTTTCCCGCCCGTACTATGTTTCTAGTTTCCGGACACTGTGTATAAATCATTTTCTCGGGCGGGATATTGCGCAAGTGATAAAATTAAAAGTGTATCTGATCCAACAGGCTCGAAGCCCTTCAACTGTCCGTCTTGCCACAAGGGGTTCACGCAGCGCGAGGCCCTGCGCACACACCAACTCAGCCACATTGAGCCGCGCCCCGCCTTGCTGCTGCACCGCTGTAACCTGTGCCCCAAGATATTCTGCCACGCCTCAGGTAATATCCTTCATCCTAGGTGATATATCGGCTCCTTGACGCCCGCGCGCCCATTTATAAGCTTGGCCATAGTAAACGTTTTGCAAACTTGGTCACTTCGTGGGGAAAGTGTCTCCCTATCACCTTGCTCATTCGACATTACAAATACAGTGAAACCCTGTTAACCCTGTAGTAGTTTATTGTGCCTTTCCGTGAAACGTGAGTATTCGCGTGGGGAGCATTTTGCTGCCCATATTAAAATGCATTTTTTTGCACATTTGTTTTTCAACAAATGTGCAAAAAAAATGTTTAAACAAAAATATAAATGGTTATGAAAGTATCAAAATGAAACATAAACATTTAAAAAAAAGTTATATTTTAGTCTTTGAAAAATTAGGCTTCATCTTTGGAAAAAACCTTTTTTTTTACATTATCTCCACACAAGAGGCCCTGAGGAAAAAATTTCCCCCAGGGCCTATGTCATCTTCGGGGATGCTGTGTGGAGGGTCTTTTTAAGGAAGGAAAGGATAGGAAGTTATGGGAAAGAAAATGAGGTATGAGGGGTGGGTAGGAATCTTAGGGTCAGTGTGGTGAGGAGTGACGGTCGTATGAATCCATCCCTCCAAATGCGGTGCAAAGTGATGGGTTGAGGTTGGCTGGAAAGGTTAAAAGACCTCCCTCAACCAGTCTCTCGATCTGGCCCGCCACGCAGCAGGTGGGCAGATGCATCCGCTGCCAAGACCTGGACAAACAAAAGTAATAAAATATATATATTTTTTACACATACTTACACAAAGTCACTAAATGGCCCAACACTGATATTAACTTAGTCCTATTACAAGATTAGCTATAATTTTGGGCAATATGTATATGTATATTTGGGGTGTGGTGAGTACTAAAGAAAAAAATTCATTCAAATGTACATTTTATTTTCGAAAAAATATAGATTTTAAAACAAATTCCATTTTCTACAAATTCCTTTCCAAATTCGGGTTTCTTGTTTTCGCCCGCCTGAAGTGTGTTAAGATAAAGGACTAGTTTAGGTTTGTTGTTTGCCAAATTTTTTTTTCACGTTCAGTTTTGTCATGGATCCCTTTGATCCGTTACATGGTGACATTTGTTCATAATAGTCAATCTCCTGTCTGTAGGTTTAAGCCGACACCTGGTGACCCACACTGGCCGCAGCTACAAGTGTGCCGACTGCGACAAGGCCTTCAATGACAAGAGTTCCCTGCGAAGACACCATCGCCTCACCGGCCACCAGTCGCATTTCAACCCTCTATCCTCTGGCAATACATAATAATTTTATTTTTTTTGATTCAGAGATTTTTTTCTATGGCATTTAAATTTCTTATAACTATTTAAGGTGTTTTGAGACCAACATTTTTTTGAATTATGCACATTTTTTTAAATCCTGACATTATGTACGTGTATCATAGCATTCACACACCACTGAAAATATGAACCATTAGAAGTGTGTTGTGGGTGTATTCGTGTGCCTAAAATAAGCTCAACCTTTACTTTTGTTGAAATTGAGTAAATATTTTCAATATTGAATTTCTTTATTTAACGTGTTGTAAATTTCATTGGCCTATTTGGGTCTAGGAGTCTAAAGGTTGTATTTGAACTAGCAACATCAGTTTTTGAGTTGATCACACTTCTTAGGATGTTTGTTCAGTATCACACACCAATATTGCTTTAACATTTCTGTACCAAAAAAAACTGGCATTATTCTCCGTCCACATTTAGATCAACCTGCGAGAGTACGAAATTTAGTTGGTATTGCGCGTACACCACCGCCTTCTTCGGTCCCTTCACCAGCGCTGTGTTACTACGCCCATAGCTCAGTAGGTCGTGGGTTGTCGTGTTGTATGCATGCGTCTTGAAATTTTAACCCATTCAGATCCCTTGATAAAATGGATATTTATATCATTATTTTTTTTAATTTTTCTTTATTCATTGCTTTTTATGGTAACATAATTTGTGGATTTTTCGACCACCATGCTATGCACATGACCGTGTTATGGTGGTCGATTATTCGCACATCAATGTTTCAGCCGAGTCCTAATTCATTATCACTGTCACTAATTGCGAAGAATAAAACAGGAAAGTTGGACATTAATAATTATGTCCTTATTTAAACCTATTCGAATTGCAACAATATGAACAATGCATATTTATAAAAGGTGTAGTACTGTACGTATAAAATCACTGAATTTTGGTGTTAACCTCTGACCGGCCGGAGACGAGCGGGCACGCGCGTATTGTGCGCATGCGCGAGAAAAAAATTCGAACAAAAAAATTTTGTCTGCGATTTTGGCCCTTCTATGTACAGAATTTGTATGAAGAACAGGGTCAGAATCGCTTGCGCCAACATTACCCCATAAGTTGGGTAAAAATTTCATTCACCTTGCAACCCCAGAATATTTTTAAACGATTTTATCTGTGACATAGAAATGTCATTTTTGCTGCGAATTTTAGCTGTCAAAATTGATTTCGTGTTCCTCGACTAAAACATCGTGAAACCTATTAATCCGTTTTAATTTTATACACAAACCTCAACTCACAATGATAATTAATATATTTTATTTGTAAAAAAATATCTGGAGAACCTGATATCTCGCAAACATCATACAAAAATCGGTGATTTGAATGAGCGTATTTTCGAAAATTGAATATATCGATAAACGATTTGATAAATCTGATATCACGTAAAATGCAATGTGTTTATTGTAGAACCATTACAATAATTATTTTAATTGATAAATTGTTAAAACTTTTGATTGCAGACAGGTAGAAAATTAAATTATTAAATTATTTATTTAAACAAGGGAATTTAATGTGTTAACGCACGTTCAAACAGCGGACGGGGGGAGAGGTAGAGACATGCGCGCGCTCAGGGGACGATCTTAAGTTGGACGGATAATAGAGAACCAAGGACCCTCACCATTATAAATTATGCAGTTATTATTGGCAGTTTGAAATTAAATCAAACCTGTGTTGACAAAATCAATTCTTATTATGATTCTGGCTTAAAGTGATGTTTATGTTTTTTTTTTGTTGTTATGTATACTCTTTTTATAATAACATTTTTATAAAGTTTATGTGTTATTTCACTTAAGTGCGCTTTACTATAAAATACACTTATTGATAATTTATGATGCAGAGGTGTTGAAAATGGAAAATGCCCAGTGTGTGAATATGGTGAAAAAATCTGTAAGAATGCAAAATTACCTCAAGAATTTCCCTAGATTCTGAGTCCCACCATAATACAGTGAAACTCTCTTAAGAGGGCATTACCAGAGAAAACCTGAAATACGTAATTTTCAAAAAAGATTTTAGACGTATTGACTCTTTTCCACAAAAAATTATAAATGGATTTCGAAAGATTGTTCTTTTATCTAGCATTCGTATGTACTAAATTTTGAGAATTTTTTTTAATTTTTAGTATAATAAGGTTATTCCATAGGTCGTTGGCAGATTTGTTAAATTTTCAAAAAAGTTTTTGTATTATACCACACCCATTTCAAATAATATAATCATGCAGTAAAATAAATCAATACATTATCTAGCAAACGTATGTTTTAGAATTTTAATTTTAGTTTCAATAAAATCATTAAAAAATATGTACGTACATGTGTTTCTTGACGAAAATTGGTCCATTTGGTATTTATTTGCGCACTTACAAACTAATATATTTCAGATTTTTTTAACATTCTTATTAAATTTAGACATTATTGAAAAATGATCATCATCATCTGTGGCTCTACAACCCAGGTCGGGTCTTGGCCTCCAGCAGAGCCTGCCTCCATGACTGTCGGTGTTGTGCTGCGTTGCGCCAGTTTCGGATGCCGATGGTGCTTGCATCCTTCACCACTCCATCCAGCCATCGAAGCTTTGGTCTTCCAACTCTTCTCCGACCCCCAGGTGCACCATCCATAATTCGCTTTGGAATATCTCCTTCGCTCATTCTCTGGATATGTCCAGCCCACCTGAGTCTTCCAGTTTTGATTTCCTTGGAGATATTAGGGTCCTCGTAAAGATCATATAGCTCCTGGTTGTATCTGATACGCCATTCTCCATTATCACAGACTGGGCCGTAAATCCTTCGCAGCACCTTCCTTTCAAAACTTTCTAGGGCTCCTTCATCACCCTTACTGATTGTCCAGCATTCCGAACCATACATAAGAACAGGTCGTATAAGGGTCTTGTCAAGCAGGACTTTAGTTCTTCTGGTAAGGTGGCGAGATTTCATATGCTTCTGTAGCCCAAAGCAGTATCGATTTGCAGCTACTATTCTTCTTTTGATTTCGCTGGATACATTGTTGTCATTTGTCACCATAGTACCGAGATATACAAACTCGTTGACAGTTTCAAATGTATAATTATCTATCTGTATACTTGGTGGTTTCTGGCGTCCATGTACGGGCATATATTTTATCTTCCCCTCGTTGATGACCAATCCCATGTTCCTTGCCGACGTAGCTAAGCTTTTAAACGCCGATTTTAGTTCATATTCTGAGCGTGCGATGATATCTATATCGTCAGCATAAGCAAGGAGCTGAACAGACTTGTTAAAAATATGGCCTGTGGTTTGTATACCTGCATTTCGGATGGCTTTTTCCAGCGCTAAATTATTGAAAAATGATAAATACTTATAAACAAAAAATAACTACAAAAAGTACACTATTTTAATAGTTTTATCATCACGCCTTTCGGCATTTTTGAATGAAGGTATAAATTAAAGCTAATTTGGATTGAAATAAATTCGATATTGAGTTATAATTTAAAAAAGCTGGTACGGAGAATAATTAATCTTTCTCATTGTAACCGCCCTGCACGATCGGAAGAACAACTTTCGACGAAATGTGGATTTTCGTCCGCTGGCTGGTTAAACGCTCTTAAGACGTTTTCCAAGGGACTGGAAAAAAACTTGTATAATAATATGTGGATATTGTACTGTTGTACTTACATGTATGTACTTATTGTATGAAAAAATTGGGTCATTCAGTCTCCAAGGGACCGAAAAAACCAAACTTCTTAACCACTCTGACACGACAATATAACAATAGCAGTCAAATACAATTTTTTTTGTTTGCATTCTAAATTTGAATATTTACAAATGTTGATATTTATTTGTACATAATATTAGGTCCTTACATATGAAATTGGCGTTTTGTATGGGAGGAACATAAAGTCGATTTTTTTTTAATATAATATATTTATTTAATCAAAGTATGTACCATTGCTATCTATGCACTTTTGCCATCTCATAGGTAGTTCATCGATCCCTTTACTAAAAAAACCATTCGGACGGGAATCAATAAAATCTTTGAAGGCGGTTTGGACTGCCCCATCGGAGTTGAATTTTTTCCCTTGCAAGAAGTTATCCAAATTTCGAAAAAAATGGTAATCTGCAAGGTCCGGAGAGTACGGTGGATGTCTTAGACATTCCAATTGAAGCTCCTCTAATTTGGTAGCCGTCTGTTGTGCAGTGTGTGGTCTAGCGTTCTAACGTGTGTTTGTTGATTTGCTTCACTCAATTCGTAAAGGTACCCACCTTTCAAGCTTTTTCACCTTCCCAATTTGCTTCAAGTGGATTAAAACAGTTTTATCACTAACACCGCAGTCTGCAGCTAACTCGGACGTGGTTTGCGATGGATCCGCTTCCACAATAGCCTTCAATTCTTCATTATCAACTTTGGTCTCCGGCCGTCCACGGGGCTTGTTCTGCAGGTCGAAATTTCCAGAACGAAAACGTTGGAACCAAAAATGCACTGTGTTTTCTTTTGCGGCACCGTCGCCATACACATCATTAATCCTTCGAGCCGTTTCTGCAGCACTGGTGGCACGGTGGAACTCGTACTCGTAAATAACTTGATATTTCAAGTTTTCCATTTTGTAAACTAAGTGACGCAAAGAAAAAAAACAATTAAGGAAAAAACAAATGAATTATAATTTTCGAAACACAAATACATGAGTAAATAGCCAATGACGTTATATAAAATAAATAGACTCGTTATAGTCTCACATACTCACAATATAATGTGGAAAGTAAGGAACACTCTTTTGTTTTCAGCGATTTTCAATAATTTCTCAATTCAAAAGTTTATTCCTGTGTGATAAAGATAGACAATCAAATAATGTGTATGTATGAATGGCACGGATACATTAGCGGGCGGCGTATTAATTTCTTTGCCGAAACTGCTTTCACATCACGGGTGTGACTGAGATAACAAGATACTCTCACTCGGTTACACTACGCACAGGGGAGGGAGGCGGGTAAAACAAGACACACGGGCAAATATTTTTTATTATAATTATATGAGTTATTAGTAATACAATATTGGTACTATTATAGTAGTATTGTTAAAAAGATATTTTATTATACAGTACAGGTCATAGGTTCAAATGAGTATACAAATCTATTTACAATTTCATCAACGACATTATAAAACGCTTTCCTTTGACCGTGGTATGTAAATCGTCTTTATTGAAATGAACTGAACATATTGTGCTGTAAAGCGAAGGTGTCCAATCATGTTCGCATCTTTGAATGCGAACAACAGTGGTCCATTTCTGTCGTCGTAGTTGATCACGGGGAAACCTAAAATTCATATTTGATAAGTCATAATAAATTTATATTGAATTAATTGTCATTTTACGTTTATAAAGTCACAGCGTAAATTATAATTATTAATAGAGCTTAACTACAACTAGCGTGTTTACGTATATTAAATTATAGTGTCTTGTCATTGTCAGCAAGGAAGCTCGGTTCGAGCGTTATGAGTTATGACAATTCAAACATAATTAAATTAATTAACGATTTACCCTGTGTACGTTTTACCCCATCTTTCCCAATAGAAGAAAACTTGTGCGGGACGCTGTGTGAACCGACCTACTGTTAGCAGGTTGTCTTTGTTATGCTTGTTACTTTTTGATGCAACGTTCTCTGTCTCGTAATGACGTGTAAAACCGCGAGCGGGAAACATGAAAATTTATTGTAATATTTATAATAATCGATAATATTAAGTAATTTGCGTGTACTTACAAATGAAGTGTTATTACTTCGCCTTTACTATTATTTGCAGTGTAATTGAAACATTTTCTCATCACACAGGAGGGCATTTTGACACTTTTTAAAATGCAATCTACTTACTGGTAAGTGCTGGTAAGACGCAACCTTACTCGACGCGTAGCAGTTTAGTACTAAAGTACTAGATATCGAGACCGGTACAATTGTCTTGCGATTGTCTTCCCACTTTGAGATTTCTACCCCTCGTCTAATATAGTATGTAACGTCATTGTAAATAGCTGTATAAATTTGAATTTGGAATTCCTAACCAAAAAGAAGATATTTGAGATCAAAGTTGCCAGTACGGCAAAACGCCAATTTCATATGTAAGGACCTAATATAACAATTTGAAAGCTTATTTCATAATTTTCAAAAATAGTTTTTAGTATTCG
Organism: Limnephilus marmoratus; assembly: GCA_917880885.1. NCBI lineage: Eukaryota > Metazoa > Arthropoda > Insecta > Trichoptera > Limnephilidae > Limnephilus > Limnephilus marmoratus. The sequence continues at coordinate 49,482,777 of OU862914.1, read as the reverse complement.
GCTACGTTCAGAAATGTTTCATTTATAGAGGTTAATTGCGAAGCTGAAATAACACAAAGGTTTTATAAATCTGGCAGTTCGTTTAAGACAAAAAAACTTGCATAATCGCAAAATACCGGAGTGGTTAAGCATGAAAACGTCTTAAGGGGACATCCATAAATTACATCACACTGAGGGGAGAGGGGAGTAGAGACATTGTATGACAAAGGGTATTGTGACGTCACACGTAAAAATCTAAGTTATTAGTGTTGGATATTGTGTGTTGTGATTGTCCTATTTTATATTTAAATTCATGTAGCACTGAACATTTCCTTATCATTTATTTTAATCTCGATGTGTAGAGCCCTTTATCTTAAACTTTCGCGTCTATGCCACCTTTTACTAAAATATCGCCATAAAATGTCTTGTCTAAAATATCTGTTGTGTGTGGCGCATAAACTTTCACTTTTCGTGTCTATAAAATGGTGTGTTTTGATTTCGCTTGTGATTCTTGAAAACATTATTCTCAATCTTACAAACAGTCTCTCTCTATCCTCGTCTAAACTCTGCTTGTTTAGCAAACCGTCTTTCACTTCTGTAAATTAATTAGTCTAAATTATTGTCGCAGTCAAGTGTTCAGACAAAACCACTCTGTACAAATTATTCAAAAGAATAAACAGAAACAAACATCCAGTACCAAACACAAGTGTTTTTACTACAAGGATTACCTCAAAATACCACACTCTATCACTCATTGTACGGTTCCTTGGTGTGGAACTGAAGGAAGTCAGCAACGGCAGCTCAGACTTACAACCTGACTACAGACTCTCTGGAGAGAACCACACACTTGCGCATGGTCCTTCACAATTAAATGCAAAACTTTTTTAGATGTAAAATAGCAAGATATGTGACGTCACACTAGGGGGGAATGACAGAGACAGACAAATGTGACAGAGGCGGGGGGGGTCAAAAAATCATTAAATTCTTGTGACGTAATTTATGAAAGGCCCCTAAGAGGGTTTCACTGTATTAGAAAAATGTGTGTGAATTTTCCTGCCACCATCAGACCTCTGTTCTTCTACAGATGTATTGCGGCCATATCAAATTTAAATATAATGTAGGTGTATAGTGTAAGAAGGTTTTCCTACCACTCTGTATTAGCTACCGACCAATCGCCTTTGAATTATAAATTAAAGTAATTAGTTCGTCTCATAGAATTCTAGTGTAAACGCAATAAGAAAAGTGTTGAAAATCAACTGTGGGAGGACTTAATACGTCTTAGTGCATTGAACAGACACAATAGTTTGATTGTCCGTATTTACATTATTAATTGTTCAGGAGAAATGAAAACGAATTGGCCCTTGCTAAATGGAATAAACCAAGTGATAATTTATCAGTAAATTCGCATTAGGGTATATTATTATGTACATACACATGTAATAATTTATTGTCAATGTTTTTTTTTGTAATTGATAGATCAAAAGTCACTGTAAATTGATAATTTTTCACTATAAATTATAATTATCACAATTTTACCAATGTTTGTAAGCATGTATGTATGTACAATTATTTTCATTCTAAATTCGGAAATCTTTGGTTATTTTCCATATTATGTGTATCCGTGAAGAAAATTCTTTTTTTTTACTTTCCTATTACACGGACACATTACAATTTGAAAAAAAAATTATTAAGATGAAGTCATAGTAAATAATGCAAAATCATATGTTTTTGTTTTGAAAATTTGATCGCTTAGAAGTATTGTAGATGCTTCAATTAAATACTGCGTGTAGAACATACCTTGGCCCTTAAAAATATCGGTAATTTTTTTAATAAGTTTTTTAATAAGCCTATAAAAAAATAAAGTATAAGGTCTAAAAAACACACTTTCAAGTCCAAACTCTCCTATTTATAAACCCCTTTTCGGATATGGTTTTATTGTGTAATGTGGCAAATTCAGTTCATTTTATAATAATCGCAAGAAAAGTTGATATTTACACCCAATCTTCCCAAAATAAAATAAAATATGCATTTTCGCGTTGATATTTTACAATACGGCCGCTAGTCGACTAATTCGGTTATTCAAAGTGACCCCTATGGCGTCCACCGAAGAACTACTGTCTACGGCACAGTAGTGAACTAGTGGATCGCCTTAATTAGTTTTTTTTTCTGGAATTTCCCTTTACCCCCGAAAACTAGATTATAATTTTGTATTTTGTCCCATCAATCAAATTAAGCAAATCAATTGTTTTTTTTTTACTTTAATTTAAATGATGTATCCGTATAACAGGAAAGTATGTATGTACCTTTTTTTATTACATTTTACGAGTTTCCAGGTTTTGAAAACCTTGTACACTAGAAAACACAATGTATTTTGTACTAAAATAAATAATAAATTATGTTTTAACTTACCACGCATTAGAATAATAAGATTTAACCCAATGTACAGAGATAGTGTGTTAAATTTCATACTGTAATGTTATGTAACCAATGTATGCAATTTAAAAAAACACCAAAATATATTGTTATCGTTAAAATAAATATGTCTTTCAATACCAAACCACCTTTTTTAAAACCAAAAATACTTAATTGTATAACCTATCTTTTTTTACAAATTCTTTTCTTTTTAAAATGTAAACACCATTTTTTTTTACATTGGCTCCACACGGAAGGCCTGAGGAAAATAATTTCTCTTGGCGCCTGTGACATCTTTGGGAACGCTGTGTAGAGGGTCTTTTTAGGAAAGAGAGGAGAGAAGAAAGTTCTGAGAAGGAAAAAAGGATGAGGAGTGGATAGGAATCTGGGGGCAGTGTGTCCGGGAGTGACGGATCTATGAATCTATCCCTCCTACTGCGGTGAAAGGCAATGTTCCGAGGGAGTCCTATTAGAGGTCAAAAGGTCTCCCTCAACCAGTCTCTCAAGATCCGATCTCTCCGCAGTTTATGGGCAGACGCATCTGCTGCCAAGATCCGTACAACCCGTGAACCCGGGCAAAGTCACCAAACGAAGCGAACCATATGGCAGAGGCGTTGGTTATCCAATTAATGGTTCCTGAGGCAGCGGTACCCATACCCGCATCCGAAAGCAAAATAATTATTTCTGAAACTGACTTCAATGGATTTTTGAATATAACATAATTAAAGAAATTTAAACATTCTCCTCAAAACCAATGGTAGAAAACTTCTTTAGCACTGTTGTGATTTGAAACGAAAAAGAGACAAACACATACATCCATAGGATTTAGCCTGCGAGAGAATGATATAGACGAATCAGTCTCCTCTTTGTGCGGTGCTTCGTAACCTTCCCACCATTATCTACTTTAGTTTTCTGAAGGTTTCACTTCTACCGCGCGTGAACTGCACACAATCTTTTTTTTAAGACAAATATTCCCAGGTCATGAATAACATGTCACATGACAATATTTGAAAATCTACTACCAACACAGTAAGCGGAAAATGTTTGTTGCGTTATTTGACTTAGCCAGTCAAAGAATTAAACTCACCATGCCTGGGTGGAAGCCAGTAAATATCACTTCATACATAAACTTTCTTACCTTACTGTCACTTTCCGTACTCAACTTTGTGAATTGGTAAAGAATGGAGGATGTTGATGAAGTTCCTCCTCGACCTCCCCAAAAGCCTCCGTTTCACCAGATGGCAAAACTTCATCAGAAATCTCAGACAGTGAATCTTTCATAATAAATTCCTCCAACAAAAGTATCTTTAGTCCTACGTCCGTCTTCCCCAATCAAATCTGAATCTCCATGATCTTCGCAGTCCCTACCAGAACTTACTCAATCTCCTCCAACAAACTTCTATTCTGCTCATTCCCGTGGCCAATATGTAGTGTGCCCCCTTTTATCAAATACATAAATGCCATATTCTCTCAGCTTTTCCTGCATTTGGCTTTTAGCCTATTTTTACACATCCAGTTTGAGACCTGATCCCCAATACAGTGCACAACACATGACCAATAAGAGCTGTCTCTTCTGGATTAGTCTTACTCCATAGGTATGTTGTATAATTTTGCTCATTAACCCATTGGCCACAAACCCCGACAGCCTGCCGGGTGTGCAACTCAGGTACTTAACCACAAACCCCGGCACGCTGACGGGCTAGAGTAGGTCCGCCAAAAAACGGAATACGAGCTCAACAATGACATTTTTGAATAAAATTTTGAATGCCGAACATTCTGTAGATAATTAATCATTCATTTAGAAGAATTGGCAATAAAATGTTTCTTATGTTTTTTCACTGATATTTGTGTTCCAAGTTTTGTATTCTGCCAGCCGCCATTTAATTTCTTCAAAATTGCGAGTGGTTCTAGGCTTTTGGTAGTGACCCTGAACGTCCCTGATTGCTTTGAGGACTATCATACCAAATTATTTTATTAGTCATTAGTATATATGCACGTAAAAAACAAAAATTATTATTGTTTGATTTATGAATAATATGTTTTTTTGTAACTTTTTGAATAAAAATGTGGTAAAAAAACTTACGAAAAAAGAGAAGGTTATATTTGTATCCTTATTTACACGCATTTCAATATATTTTTTAAATTTTACTTTAATGTTTTTCTTTACCTTAATCAAATATGTAAATAAATTTAAAGAAATTAATTTATTTGAATATATGGTTTAAAAGTTACAATAGATTTAGTACACCAATGCAGGTTTTCAATTTTTGGTACAAAATTAATTCAGTGGTGAAGGCCAATTTTTTTGCCCATTAATTCTGTGGCCAATGGGTTAACAAACCCCTTAACCCGTCTAATCACAGGAAACCCAAATTGTACAAAACATCATATGCCGTTATAATAACAGGAGGCCCAGAGCGACCGTACTTGACTTAAAGTTAAATATATCTCTTCCTGTCATGCAAACATTTGTGATTTCTTCCATGTTTGAAAGCGAAAGAAATAATGCTTCTTTATTGCCTTAGGAATACAAGTTATGCTGTTCAGATAAGTGACCGTTTTATTTATCGCCAATTTGTGACATAACATTAAATTTTAAAATAAAATTGTATGAATGTGAAAAAAAGTGAAGTGACAGTTTTATTACAAATTTTCTCAAAAAAGGGTATCTGAATTTAAAATTTTAAGTTTATTCTATTAATTCGAATATTGGCAGGTATGCATTTTTTAGCCAATTTAACTAACTAATCATGACGCTGTTCCGCAAGGGTAGGCAGAGAGGATGGACCGCCAAACAACTCGGTCTTGATACACACTCTTTGCCACACTCACATTCATACATACTCTTCTATTATTCTGACTTTTGACAATGCCCGTTTCAAGTATCTGATTCACTCGATCACGCCATGTCTTCCTCGAGTGTCCCCGACTTCTACCATTCACATTTGCCTCATATATTCTTTTTACACTACTTTATTTAGCCAATTTACATTTCAAATATCAAAATTTTATTATTTAGAAACAAAAATGCTGATTTGTAATAAACACATCGGAAAGATTATTTTATCCAGATTTTAGAACATTTTTTGTTTTTGCAAAAGGGTTAAAAAATAACCAATAAAAAGGAACATTTAAATTGTAGGGAAGAACCAGGAATTTTGCACGCAAATCTTGACAGGCAAAAGTTTGTAGATATTATTTTATTATTATTCGAAATGTTAAACCAATAGCACACCCCACACGGCCACTTTGGAGCGACCAAGTCCTGCGCTACTTCAGGTCGCCGCGCAGAGAAGTAAGGACTGATAATAAGTAATAGTAAGCGCAGTTCACTGTGAGACTTTTCTGCATGGTGGCCTGAAGTGGCAGTGTTGCGGGGTGCTAATGAGTGACATCACCTAGCACAGTTTTGAAATTAGTTAACAGACAAACATCTTAAATTGTGTGATCTTTATTATTCCCCCAAAGCCCGTAGTGAAACCAAAATAATTTTATAAGATAAGGTAGAATAAATAAAACAAATAGCGTATTTTATAATTTTTTTTTATTGGAAAATAAATTCCTTCCTAAAGTGAAAAGGCAACATGGTATATAGAATAAAATAGAAAACATTAAGAGGCTCTGGCTCCGCTAAGAGTCCTATGGTTTGTTTGTTTATTTACAGTTATCATTGTTTGTTTGTTTGCTTGTTTGTTTGTTTGCAGAGCCCCTCACAGAGACACCAGGAGGCGGCAGACAACACCAAGATGGAAACGGAAGTTGAATGGCACTAAACATAAATTAAAATAAGGCCGTTAATACCGATATAATACTAAATGAAAGGAAGATAGTAACTTGGAATGCCTTCAAAATAAATTAAATGACCATACATAATACAAATTTAACAGAAATAATTATTGCAAAGTGAAGACGGATCACTCGCATCTGCCATTCCCTAATTAACAAACACATCCCGCACTTAACCAGAGATACAATATCATACCGGCTTACTCTGGAACCACTATCAACATGTGCACCAACTTAAAGGCACGTAACCAGTGGGGTTTCTTCGAGTGATCCAATCACTAGTGTCTAAGTCACTAGATCTGATTTCTAAATGTCTGTTTTTACAAAGGAAGGCCACGCACTGTCATCCGTTCAATGCGACGCAAAAGGCAGATATTTGTGAACACTGCTACAGTAGTGTTACAAGTGTTCCTCCTTAGAATTTATTTTATATATAAAAAATAAAACTACATGAAAAAGATATATTTTTATATTCTAAAAATAAAATTCTCTGGCCGTCGCTCCACACTTCCAATCGGAAAATTCCAATTTTAAGCGTTTTTAAATCAACTTTTTCATTCTATCAAAAATATTTCAAACCTCCATTGGATTAACATTTCTGAAGGTTTTAAACATTTCCGCTGGGAACTTAAGTCCCATCCTTACTACTTGAGCTTACGGTCAAATAACATAACGACGAATAACATCCTGACTTGCTTTCATAATCCAACCGCTCCAAATTCAACAATGCTATCGCAAGTTCGCCAAAGTGTTATTGATATATATCAATCCTAATAATATATACATAATAATATTGGACGTGGCAGATCAAAAACACGGAATGGCAAACTTCATACAGCAATTTAATTTGGAGCAATTGAGGTACGCAGCATTCACTGAATCATATCTCTGGCTTTCTGAAGTGTTCAATTTGTCATTATAAATTTTCTTATTAGCAATACTTGTTATTCGAATTAAGTAGATTTTTTTTTAATAAACAGAAATAAACTTCTAAAAATGCAGTTCAGCTTGTTTTACAAAATTTTAAGTAGATCGGAAATGAATTGATGATTTGTTATGGTTACACTTGTTGGCTGATAATACTATTATTATTGTCAATGTACAAAACAACAAACACAAACTGGTCAGTGTAGCCATACAGAACAAAGCATTTAAAAGAAACATCACGCATATATCATCAATATCACCAAGTAACGAGCACCTCAAATGGGAGAATAGTCAGTATCGGTTGGATGGAGAGAATGTATTGGGCTGGAGTGATGTGTGTTGGCGAGGTGGGTTGGCTGACAGGTTTACATGTTCTCGAACTGGTCCACCCGCCTCTTGGTGTTGCCCTTGCGGATCTCCCTCAGGGTCTTGTACTTGTCCCTTCCCTGGCGCACGTTCTCCCGGTGGATCTTGTCCATGGCTGTCTCCTTGGTGTCGTCACGGGACAGCGCCAGGTCTTGCTTCAGAGCCTGCAAAGGTACGTTTATTAGTAAACACTCAAAATACTTCATCCATATACCTATTTGTGACTTTGTTTTTTTATACAAATCTACAGTTATTCCAAAATTGAAGAAATTTTGCACAATTGACCTTCAAGACAAGAGGAAGGTCAAGTCTTCATGAGATTTCGAAAAACCACCCTATCTCCTATTTCCCACCCCTTGGAAGAGAATAAAGCCCGGGCAACGCTGGGTACTTCAGTTCTAAATAATAATTGATACACACAAAGAGCACTCTCTGTGGACTTGGCCTGTTTCACCACTTTGTCATTGCGCGTGCAACACTACACTGGCTGTGAATTTTACCATTTACATGGAAAGCAAAAAAAAACTTTCCAGTTTTGTATTCAGATGCGTCAATAAACAACTTTTAAAAGAGTTTTGAGTTAAACTTGTGCAGATAGCCGAGATTGGGCAACTTTTGGTCTAAAAAAATGTTTTTCTGAAATCTGGCAAATAGCCGTTTTTATATTGTTATGGTGAAATGGTCCAATTCCACACATACATTATGAGTGCATAACCCTCGTGTGAGACTAGCTTTACAGCAATAAACTATGTGTCATAATGATGTTTATTGTTATTGATAGTATATTTTATCTACGTAAGCCTTCTATTACATCATACTGCTTTTCAATGATTCACCAAAAGTCTACTGGTTTCAAAACATGACTCAAGGCCAGAGGCGGCTCTAGGGCTCCAGGTGTGGAAGGTCATTTGAAAAAAAAATGATTAATCTTTATTTGATATTGTGAAAAATGCCGATATATTATTACCTATATCAATTTAAAGATAGGTAGGGTTAGGAATCCGCAACTCAAATTACATAGGTATTATTTGTAAAATGCAAAATCGCTGCATAATACAATATGTACTTGCAAGAAGATAATTTAAAGAGGGCACTTTTCAATGAAGTTGTGTACACCGATAGTACCTAAGTATCCCAAATTTAAAAACAAAATTAGATTAATAAAAAAAGCCACCGGTAATAACAAAAATTTTGTTTGAAACACCTGTCTGCAGTTCCCTTTTATCCCTAAAATGCCGAAAGATATTGGGTAAGAAACGACGTTTACCAATTACATTTAACCTGTTGAGGTCCCGGCTTTTTCCAGAAAAACACGGAAATTTCACGATCTTCAATTGAATGTTTTGTGGATTAAATTTAACCTATCGTATATTTTATTGACTGAAACACATTCCTAGAACAATAAACTATTTACCAAAATAACATTACTTGCGTAATTACGTAAATTGATAGGTTTTATGATGTTTTATTCGAGGTACACGCATGTCACGCATCGGCAATGTGACGCGGCCGCCAAAATGACAGTTGGAGATGCCCACAGACAAACATTATTTTTAAATATTGTGTGGCTACTAAATGAATGAAATCTTTACCCATACCATAGGGAATGTTGGCGGCAGTGATTCTGACACTTCCTTTACCGATTTTGTACATAGAAGGGTCAAAATAGTAGAAAGGAGATTTTTTTTTTTCGCGCATGCGCAGAATCTTTTTACATCCCGGACTACGGAAAATTTAATATAAATTATTCGAAGTGACTTGTCTCATTGCGGGTTTCTCTATGGTAAAGTACGATAATAGAGCAAGCGTTTCTGACATTGTTCTTCATACACTTTCTGTATACATAAGGGTCAAAATTGCATTTCAAAGTGCCGCGCCACCTCGCGGACACCGGTGTCCGAACGGCCCACAACGAGTTAAGTTAAGACTTGCGTTTCAATTTGATGATTTTTTTTGTTTTTTTTTTTGCAATTTTCAGCTACCTAACAAAAATAGATTTATTATTAAATTATATTAGATATTTTTCATCTATCTAGTACACCACAACACAAGTAAGGGTCCCTTTAAAATGATTTACCTGTAACATAATAATTAAATGTATAGAATCTTTTGTCACTTAGGTTAGAAACCACAAAACCTATGTCCGTTGAAAATCCATCATAATATAATAAATAATCTTTGAAAAGATCTGCTTCTCAGTGTGCCACCAAACTAAATTTGAAACGTCGCAAATAACATTGATAACAACGTGAATAATTATTTCAAATCTCTACGAACTATCCAATACAAAAACAACCATTGTTTCAAGCGAGACAATCATGCAAAACCGACCTATGTTTATATCACCATATCTTTCAACAACACGTAAGATTCATAATGCTGTCTCCCTCACGGACATGACCGAAAAGTCACTAGGCTTTGTTTACTACCTATGCGGGAGAATTTCAACTCCAGGCGAAATACATATTGCCATCTCGTTTTGTTGTATGGCGCGCGTAGGGACAGAAGATATCAAAAAGCCGGGGGCAAATTTAAAATTGACCCAGGGATTGTGAATAATGTGTGAATGGGAGCTTCCATTTGAGATAATAGATGTCACTGCTCGTCGACGTCGCCGCTCGCTGCGGTTATTTCGCGGTTCATTTCAAATAAAGAATTCGATGCTTTGAGCAATTTGATTCGTAAAAATTTATTATTTTTATGTCTTATAATTTTGGGGTGTCAAACACCCATTGTCCCAAAGGGAGAGCCGCCACTGCTCAAGGCAGTGTCGAAAAGTTTTTTTTTTGATTTTTTAATGTAGATTTTTCAGGAAATCGGTGTAGCACACTGACAAACTGAAAATTCCTGAAAATCTTTGTAAAAATCACCGAATTTTAGAAATAAATAATAGCAAAAAATAATACATAGCAAGTAACTCTTCAATAATATTATTGAAGAGTCACTTGCCTAAATGCTAATAGGGTAACTAAATTGTACGGTAATTGCAATTATTCTGTTGTACAATAATAATAAAAAATAAAAATAAAATAAAAATTGTTTGGGCACAGCATCAATAATGTTGTACTTTGCAATCTTAGCACTAAATCACACTCAAGTGACGAGTTGTTACTGCTCCCAAGAGGTTTGAGCCATCTTTTCACGAAAGCAATAGAAGAAGCACCACAGATCAATCGGTATTTCTTAATACACTATCAATCAGTGCTTTTCTTTCTCCAACTTATATATATGTCAAAAGACAGCAGTGCCCTATTAATAGTCCTACTTGCTCTCTAATAGAGACTCTTTTACCAAATTCTTTTAGAAGTATTGCACAATCAAAGATTTTAGCTATGAATAGTAAAAACATGTTTACATTTTTCTATGGATGTAATAATTTACAATTTACATGTGCCAAATAACTTGATGAATAATCTTAGCTGACAGAATATTATAAAAGATGTCTATTAATAGCAAATTTAGCGAATATAAATTAGAAACCGTACTAGACATAAATATATTTTCTCATGCCCAAAATTAAACACTTCCTTTGCACAAAATTATTATACTTATCAAGGAAGACTTATTTTCAACCGATTACCTGATGAAATTAGAAAAATTAATGATAAAATCCAATTAATAAACACTGTTAAAAAATATTTTAAAGATAATATAAAAAAAAACTAAAAAAAAAGTTTCCCACTAATCTAATCTCAAGAACAACTACTTATAACTCAGTTTCCAAGTGATACTCTGTTCTTCAAATAAGTTAAATTTTGTATTGTTTTTAGCAACTAATTACATATCACAGAACTTACAACTTATTGTTTTTTACATTCACATTGTAATTTAAGAACTTAAATATAGCATTAAAAATGTACACTACTCTTCCAGACACAAGCTAATGCTTCCATGGAAGAGTGGTATTAACGTATTTTAAAATGAACATGTACGCAAATTACTACATTATCTAAATGTATATTATATTTTATATGCTAAAATAATTAAAAAAAAAATAAAATAAAATTAAAAAAAAAATAAAAATCAAAACATGGAAAATTGATAGAAAAATGTACAGTCGACTCTCGATAATTCGAAACTCGAGGAACTCTTAAAATATTACGAATTATCGAGTGTTTGAAATATCAAATGGTTCGAAATTTGTGAGAGTAAATAATAAAACTTCGAATTGTGTTGATCAGTTATTATTTATTAACTCCTATTCTATAACAATGACAAAAGTTTATAGGTACATTCGTGTACATACATGTAATCATAATGTGAATACACATTTGAACTTGTCGCAAAATTGTATTTGTACTAACGTGTGTGTAACAATCTTTCCGCCTCTTTCTCTCTGCAACTTTGAATTGTCGAATGTTGAACGCCGATGAGTTCGAATTAACGCGTCGTTTTGTTATATAGCAATGATTTCTTCGTTTGAATTACCAAGTGTAAAAAAATGTATGGATTTAGTTCGAAATATAAAGAGATTTCTTAGGGAACTCGTGATAACTTTGATTATAGAGAGGTTCGAATTATCGCAGGTTTGAATTAACGAGAGTCGACTGTATTTGTATTGGCAAAACTGCATAGTCGATTTATTGCTTGTATTTATTTGAATCTCAGATTTCATAACACTATATAGAAATAACAGTCCTACCAGCTTCCTCAGTGAGTTATCCACATTGAGAAAAGTAACTCACCTTGAGCTGATCGTGCAGGCGTTCGTTACGCTCGGCCAGCGTGCGCCGATCCTCCACAGGGTCCACCACATTGTCTCCAGCGCCCATCAGGTCACCTCCGCCCCCGTTGGCCAACTCCTCCTCGGATCCCTCCTCACCGTCCTCGTTCTCCTCGTGCACATGGTGGTGCGTGGGCGTACTGGACGCAGCCAGGAGTGCCGCCGCTTCGTGCTGGAAATACAATTCATTATTATTCAATTTATTTGCGCAAGTTTGTTATCAGTTGTTCTGGTAGTGGGTCGCTCTTCTTACTTTCTGTCTGTAAATCCAGTTCTATTAACTCTAGAACTATATTGCACACTACTATGAAAACCCAAATACTTTAATAATTTTACAATGCCTTTTACATAAATGAACTTTGATATTCATAGACAAATTATTTTGTAAGCCGTCATAGAGGTTATATTCATGAAATACGCAATAGAATCTACAGTGACAAGCGATTCTGATTTTTTTTCTTTTACATATTGTTTGAAGCATAAGGGTTAAATTTCCATGGTAAAAAGCTCCAGCATGGGCGGTACTAGAGCTCACACATGTGCGTGAGCGCCAAACAAGGATGTAAAAAGTGTCATTTTTTAAATTGGGCCTTTTTGTTTGGAGAATTCAGATAAGAGCAAAAGTACCTACCTATAATATAACAAGAAATTGGAACTGATTTGTCCAGAATTATTCATAATTTAACAGACTTTTCATAATTTTTCACGGATAGTCTGAATTCTGGGCAAATCTGCATTATGTAGTTAGTTTTTATATATATACATATTGCTTGAGGTTATGAATCATTTTGGAGTAAAGTTTTGAGGCTTCCTCGGGTGTTCCCGACTTTTGCATTCAAACCACCCTCTAAACACTCCTGGCCAGTGGCAGCTTGTGGCTTTTGGGTGTGCTAGGGTGCTAATATTAAAAAAATAGCAGCATGGATGTAGTCGCATGCGAAAAAAAATTTTTTTTTTTTCAAATATCAGTGTTTTGTATGAAGATTTTTCAGGAAATCCGAAGGCCAAACTGAAGCTTCCTAAAATTTTTCATACAAAAAACTGATTTTAAAAAAAAATAAAAAAATAAATTTCGGCTACAACAACATCAATAATGACATTTTTTTAACATCAGCACTCTAGCACATCCAAAAGTCACGAGCCGCCACTGACTCCTGGCACTAATAAAAACAAACTATGAAATTTTCAGCAAAATCGGTTGATTATTTTTCGAGTCCACAGGGCTACCTACGCAAATAGTAAAATTGCCTTTTATCTAAATACATATTTAATTGTGATAATAACCTGCTTACGACGAGCCTCTTCGACCTCATCCTGCAGACGCCTGGTCTCTGTATCCTTCAGTTCCACCTCTTGCTGAATGCGCATCACCTCCTGCTGCTTGGACTGGATCTCATCCTCCAGTTTCTGCCTCTCGGCGGCCTCCATGTTCTGTAAAACAAATTTAATAAATTAATTATTAATTAAAATAAAAACAAATCATCATACTTTATGATGGATGGAGGCAAAACTGTGACATGATAAGAAGTATGTTGTTAATATCGATATATCAAACACTATATTTTGTATACAAATTTGCAAGATTAATGCTGCCCAACTATGTACAACACAGCTCTCTATCGAATTCCATTGCCTCGCTTCGAAAGACTAGCATGCTCCGCACCAAAATAACATAGAGTGCAAAATTAACCTCAAATTGCATGATGTATTTGGTCATGGATTCATTTGGTTCTCTTTCCCATTGGACAGAAAGACGCATCACAGGTTTGAAATTGAAACTTAAGAATCCAACTTCATGTAAAACTCTGTCGATGCGCCGTATACAAAGCGAATGTTGCGTGAAGTTTGTGACAAAACTACTGTAGTAACTAGATAAGATTGTGTGTGTGTGCATTATTTTTTTTACACTTTTTATAAGCATCCAAAAGATTTGTTTTAGAAAGTGGGATACATACAAATCTCAAAGATCACAATTATATATTCAATAAAACTATATAACACCAAAATTTTGTTTTAAATGGACTGATTCTGAACATATTAAACTTTGAAATGCCGAGCTCCCGGGACCTTACATCTATGTACGGTAAAAATCCCACAAACAGATCAGATTACCATTTGGATATGGCGGTGCTCAACTGATACGAATTTTTCATTACTTTTGGCTCTTGAGAAGAACATACCTTAGTTTCCTCAAGACGAGTCATCATGGCTTGCAATTCGTTCTGTCTCTCTTCCAACTCTTCCTTGGCGGCTTGCAGCTGTCGGAGCTGCTCTTCCAACCTTCGGATCATATCCTGGGCCTCCACAAGGTTTGCCTGCAATACAACAAAATAATTAGAAACCTCACTTTTTCTTTCACACTTAAAACGTGCAATTATTAAAAAATATCCACAATTTTAAGTCAAGATGTTTATCCCCAGCTCAAAATAAGCTTCGATTCTTAGTTAACTGAATAAAAAATTACATTTATTTATTTACATGCCTAAAAAGGCATTGTAATATAATGCCTTTTTAGGCATGTACATATTATGTACAAAAGTGTTCCATGAAATCATAAGTACATAGCGATTATCTGTGTTATATGAGAAATATTAATAATGTAGGTATATAAAATTATAAAGTAGAAAAAAATTTGGTAGTATATGAATATGGTAAAATAAAAGGTTAGGTTAGTTTTGTTGTTTGTTTTTTTCCTCACTATTTTTCAATGTTTTGTAACTACATACTCTGTTTTGTTGTGGAACCATTTGAAAGTACGTATTGTAAAAACGTGATAGCATCTTCATGTTGATGTCGATTTGATAATATATGAGAAATAAGAGAAATAATGAACCTGTGATCGCTCCATTTCTTCCTGTAGACTACGCAGACGGTCTTCGTATTCCTGCTGTTTGCGTTCCGCTCTCTCTCGGGCTGCAATCTCCAGCTGAAGCTTTTCTCTGGAAAAGTTAATCATTATTGATTAGTTTTTGCCTGAAGCTGGTCGGGTCAGTTAAAATAAAAAATGGAATTAATATAATTTGAGATTTTCTTGGCCAAAAATATTATAGATTATGATGATTTATTTTTGGGTTATTATGCTGCATAGCGCTAACTCCTTCTTTAGCCAACGTTTTGGACAGCATTACAGTTTCCGCCCTGTGATGGCATTGTAATACTGTCTGAAACGTTGGCTAAACAAGGAGGTAGCGCAACACAGCAAAATAACCCAAAAACAAATCACAATAAAATGGAAATAAAATTGGTTTTCATCACACTCTTGCCAATGGAATTCCACCAAGTTACACTGTTTTAGATTTCGAGACGAGTAATATATATGGAGCGCTACAACTTGTATGTCAATTTGCAACCACTTTGAAAAAATATGCAGATTAAAATACAATTCGACATGTCCTCTACATATCTGTTATTTACAGAAGAAATCTTACAAATCTGTTATTTACAGAAGATTGCAACATTGACAGTACATACTTCACTAGGTAAATAATGATTTGTTCTGAGATAGACGGTAATGAGTTAAGCCCTGCTTTAAGGATAATAAAGTTAAACAGAAAACTTATTATAATACTGTCAGAAGTATTAAATATTGCCGCCTCATAAGTTTGGTTCACTCATCGACGTGGTGTTGCTTGCGCCTCTGGCGGCCAACAGGGAAACTACTCCAGCTACTGAGGTCAGTAAAGAAGGGATTGACTGGAACTATGGACAACTGCAGGTTGGCGAGACTGGCCCGGACTACCAACAGCCAACGGCTGGGAATTTGAACTGCACAACGTAATCTTGCCGGTTATTGAAGTGTTATTATTGTCATTTACCGTGGAGACAATATATTTCATCATAAACATTTACTAAGCGTTTTATTATTGCTAACATTGTCAACTTGTGGAACGGTATTTGTGGATTGTTGACTAATTATGTGACTGTTTTACAGGTTCTCCCTGATCACCATCATAGTAGATACTCTCAGTTTCACCCTTGTGAAAGACCACCATTTAAACTCGAAATGTAGCTATAAATTGCAATAATTGCATAGTAACCTCATCCGAGTAGCCAGGTACTTCCCGTGCTTTATTTACCCATCTCCTTACTCTCCCCGCTCTCTCTAGCCTCACAAAAAACTCGAAAAAAGTGGGGATGACATGTCTGCGACTGACTGAGCAGTTTGGATTCTTGCACGGTATTCACATTAAAAAAAGATATCATGCATAAAAAAAGCAACAAATGAATTACCTCTGCTGCTGCTTGGCGATTTTTTCATCCCTAGCCTGCGCCTTCATCTGCTGGACATCGATGGTGTCAGGTTTGCGGCGGCGCATGTAGAGCTCGTGATTACCCATGCACAGCGCGAGGATGCGTTTGTTGATGCGCACGCGCGGCGCAAAGAACACAAAGTCGGGAGCCTTCTTGTCGATGGGCTTGATGATGAACTTGCGCTCGCTGAACGAGATGTTGCGGATCTCTGACCACGGGAAGCCGATCTTGGGAGTTAGCCTGAAATTCAAACATAATAAAATTAGCAAATTGTAACATAATTATGTAATACCACTAAAGAGATAAACAGGTAGAATTATGTTGTGGGGTCTGTGTCCAAAATAGGGCTAACTTTATCTTAAAAACATATAAAATCTATCTTGAACAAATAATCATTTATTGGCCTGCCTAGGGCTTTGGGGTTGAAAGTCTTGCGTAAATTGATATAGATCACACTTTTATATCCGTATACAACATTACACACAGCAAAGATGCAAAACTTCAAAGTCCAATCATTTTTATCAGTGATTATTGAATGGTGAATTTCTTTCCGAAATGCTTGATTGAATGGAAAATGAGTGTTCTTTCTACACTCATTTATTGAAAGGAATGCCAAGCTATGTTTATAATTTGTTATGAGTAATACCGTCAACCAAAACAGTGCCATGTTTTATAAATAAATAAATGCTGCATAAAAAAAAAACATTGACGTTGTAAAATCTGTACCAAAGGCAAGATTGTAATTGAATTGAAAAAAATATTTTACCCTTGTTTATCATCATTTCACAGATATCTCCATATCAAAAGGCTAGAAGAGACATTAGTGGGCCACACACATTTGCTTCGTAACGAACATTCAGCGCACTATTTCAGGCCTCCACGCAGTGTAAAGTCCGCTAAAGTAAAGTAACGATTTACAGCGCACTCTATTGTGAGAATTTTGTGCTAATTGAAATATGATGACTTACTTATCATCCTTCTCATAGATATTGAGTCCCAGAGCGTCCACTCCCAGCCACAACTCGGTGCCCTTCTTGTTACGGATCTCGAAGTAGTTGACTCCGTACATCTCCAGGTCCTGTGCGATCTTCAGGTACTCCATCATGGCATCCTCGCGCAGCATGGCGCGATGTTCGTGCCACCAGGTCGTGATGGATTGTTCCCATTCGTCCTTGGACATCTTGTGCTGGTCCATTACTCTGGAATAGAAGGAATGATGTTTGATTTAAATGTTTACCAGAGAGTTTTATTAGACCATCAATTTGGAACGGAAAATTTGCTTGAAGTGGCTTTAAGATTCCGTTTCTCATTCCGCTGCCCCCGAGTCTTTACCAAAACAGCAAAACCATACAAAATGACAAAAAAGCCTTTGAAATTATCAGGAGAGACAGTAAATTAACAAAAAAAGTTCCATGTTAGATAAGAGTCGTTCAATTTCTATATCCGCTATATAAACTTTCACTGATTTGGAGAAAACCGCAAAAAAACTGTCACATCTCTAGCGTAAATAAAAAATTGCATTTCATTTTTTTATGTAATGAATTGGAGTAATACACATTCGAAAAGTGTTAATTTTTCAATGTATGTCTAGAATTTAAGTAATTTGGATAAATAAAATGGATATAGTTAATTTAATATAGTTAATTTTAATATACCCTTAAGACGTACACGTCATACAGAACTATTCCACACGCTTAATTACAAGACAAATGCAGCATCTAATTCACCAATCAATCGTGCTCTTCATAAGTTCAATATTATTGGTCTAAATTCCAACATCGACATTTTCTCTGATTCACTGCCCAAATTTAAAAAGAGCATCTTGCGAATATTATAATTTGTTCAATGCGCACACATACATACACACATACTCACACACTCACACACACACCTTCCCACTACATACATCACCCGGTAATTACTTAATACGCATACCATAAATAAGACACTACAATGAAACACATAATAGGTACCTACCATGTAATATACTTATAAATTGTAATTTTTTAAACAAATTATCTTTTGTACTGTTTGTTTCTGTTAATAAATAAAATAAAATAAAATAAAATATAGCGGATTTTGATACTCACTTCGTGATTTATATGGAATATAAAAGCTTTCGAAACTCAATTGATTGACTGTAATTGGGGTTGGTTGTCCACCAATTAGCGTTCGTGTCCAGCGATTCTGACAGTGTCCTTGAGAAATTTTGAACAATAGAAAGGTCAAAATCGTAATTAAAGGAATTTTTCCCGCGCATGCGCAAGAACTGCGCACATTCCCGCGCTCCGGTAAATTATTAATATAAATTATTTGGAGTGACCTGGCGCATTGCGGTTTTCTCTATGGTAAAGGGCGATAATAAAGCAAGCGATTCTGACCGTGTTCTTCATACACTTTCTTTATACATAAGGGTCAAAATCGCGTGTAAAATCTCAAACACACCGGTGCACGAACGGCATTCTAGCGGTTAAGGAGGTTTTGAAACTCAATTTTAGATTAGTCTTGTTCCTCGCAAAAATGTGAACAAGGTGTCACACTCAGATCATTTTGTCAAAAACTCAGATATAGCGGGTATTGAAATTATAGGACTCATATATACTAAAATAAAAAGAAAATGTATTAACTTTTGTATTCCAATATCAGTATCCTTGGTTAGGAAAAATCCACCAAGGTTCGGTAAAACATACATCCAAAACTGCCACCAGAAGGCTTATGAAGAAAGCAGATCTCTACATATTATAAATTAAAGTCCTCCACCGCATCTGTCTGTCTGTTCGTGATAAACTCAAAAACTACTGAACGGATTTTCATGCAGTTTTCACCAGTAGATAGTGATTCATGAGGAAGGTTTAGGTATATAATTTGTCAAGGTTTTGTGTAAATTGGTTGAAACGCATAATTAAAGGAGAATGTCTGTATGTGGTAGATGAGCGGGCTGGCAAGCGGGCGGTTTGGGTTTGATTTGTATGCAAATTAACAGATGGCGGTGTGAGTTAAAAGTTTGGGTAACCATCCAGTAGATGGTGTTGTGTTTCGTTATCCACAGCAACTCGTGGCCGGGTCAGCTAGTATCAGATAAGATAATGAAAAAGTTGTACCTTTGCGGCAGCAGGCGATCGTTGGCCAGGAATCCAGAATTGTGGTTGGCCTTCTGGAAGTCCCCATGACGCGCCTGCACGGCATACGAAGCTAAAAGTACGGATGTCTCAGGCGGGCAATATATCTCATCTGATAAGATGGCGTTCTTGACCTGGAATCAATAAAATCATCGTCATGGTTGGCACTTCAAATTTATAGGTGAAAACTAAACATGGTTGAAAAGGAACTAATGACTAAAATGGAAAGAATCCAGTTGGGCATTGTTGTGCATCTAAAAAGCTTCCGGCTTTTAGACATAGATGGCGGTGATAAGAACTGTACGTACGACGGCAGGTAGCTTAGTACCTTGCTGTGACCACAAGAAGAGTTCACAAATAATAATGCTGACATATTGAAGGTTTAAGGTCCCAAGAGTTCATAATATTGCTTTTTCAAACTTCACTGTTTTACCAAGCAACTCTTGCCATTGACCACACAAAGAATTCACAAATAATAATGCTGAAAGTTGAAGGTTTCAATGATGGTGCCAGGAGTTCATAATATAGAATATATTTAGCAGTTTTATACCTGAAGGTAGAACAGTCGGAGGGTGATATCTTGAATGAGTTCTTCAGCCACGTCCTCGGGGTAGAATTTTGCCCGGAACTTGAACTGCAGTGGATTTTCTTTTTTCACATCTTGGTTCATGACCTGAAAATAAACAAACTCACATAAGTACATCTCTAAGATCACAAATAATAATGTGAACATTTTAAACAATCGAAAAAGCCCAAAAATACAACATTTAAAGCAGGCAGCAACTCAAAGAATTTTATATTATAAATAATAATTTAATACAATATATTTAATCTACAAATGAGGGTACCTATAGAAACACAGATACCAAACTCAATAATCATTATTATACTATTATAATCATATTATCTTGGGTGAAACCAATTATTTACACACCCCGAAAGAATGCTGAATATGTTAGTCAGCAATATGAAACAATAATAAATAAAAAGTTGAGCAAGCACACTACACAAAATTATTTCACATAGTTTAGTAATAATATATCTGTGTACTTTTTTACACACAATGATGACTACAAGCAAGCAGTGGCGGCTGGTGACACTTTTTATAGACATCTAAAAATTGGAGAAGAAAAGGCGATTTTTTTGTTGTTTGAAAAATCATCGTTTTGCATGAAAATTTCAGATATTTAATTGAACACCAGATGACTAAAATCTGTATGCAAAAGAAAATCGGCAAAAAGACAATAAAAATAAAATTATTCAATCTTAGTCATAAAAAAAATCACCAGATAACACTGTGCAGGTGATTTGATGCATTTTTTAAACTATCTAATTGTTTTTACATTGCTGCACACAGCCAGGAGCGCATTAATGACTTTTAATAAAATAATGACAATATGTAGAATAAGTTTTATCATTATGATCATGAACAAAATAAAACAATAATAGTGCAACCACAGAGAGACTGCACGCAGTGGCATCAGGAACCAGAACTATATTGACAGATTTAAAAAAAATGTAGCTTTTGATTTCACTGCAGTCAATCACTTAGTGGCTGGAGTATAATACTGATTCCAGAATAAAATGCAGAAATTAAAGTTTAAAAAAGTACTAAATACTTCCAAAAGCAGAAGATTAACTTCGAAATTTTAAAAAAGGAACTAATATATACTTCCATAAGCAGAAGATTAATTTTGCATGTTTAAAAAAAGAACTGATAAATACTTCCAAAATCAGCAGATTAACTTGGTAAGTTTAAAAAAGGAACTGATAAATACTTCCAAAAGTAGAAGATTCACTTTGTACATTTATACAAATAACTAGATATACTTCCAAGTGTTGTATGTCGTATAACTGAATCAGTATGTTAACTGTCTCTTGGTGCAATGTCCATGATGCGCTCCTGCATTAATGAAAAGTAGTCTCTCCTTACCCATGAGGAAAAAGGCATAGACCCTGTCTTTTGCCGCCAGACACGCGAGCCAACGGAAGCAGTAAATCAAAACAAACAAAATACCATCATTTCATTTCAATAATATATATAACAATATTTATTACAAAAACAATTTGCAAAATAATGAACGCATCGTCAATGGCTCAAAAGCCTACATCATTTACGAAAGCATTATTATCAATAATTACGAATGACGAAATTCTTAAAGAATTCGAGAGCAATGTAAGGAATAAATCGAATATTATTGACAGAAAATTTGCATTGTCTTTTTTTAGAATACAAAAATCTGTAGTCCTTTATCTCTGTAGAAGAATTCCTGCCCTTTTTTCGTCGAAGTCATCGTCCGTTATTGCTAGTTGATTCGAAACATCGAAATCTAATAATATCTATCACGCAAAAACTTTTCGCAAATGTATTTGTTCAGGCCAAAATATTTTCAATTTTACCCTATTCTATAACAGGAAACCTGTAAGTCCCAATAAATTATAGTTTAAATTAGTTAATTTCTAGAAGACAGAGAAAGAAGTGCACATAGACAGTCCTACTCTCATCGATTTATTTTTATTTTTAAATCACTGTACGTAATATTATTACTTGCCGGTCTAGGGAAAGAAGATTGTAATAATATCAAATTAGCGCCCTTGAGGTGATTCTCACAAAAACGGCGCTATATAAATTATCCAAGTATTATTATTATAAGTATTTTATCCATAAACCACGGTAAAAGTATCAATAAAACAATTTATTTAGCTGAATTGTACCAAAAAACGTAGGTATGTATGTGTATCTACATAAATGAATTGTATATACAGGGTGTAACAGAACGTACCCGAGGGATTTTAACCAGTGATTCCTGAGCATATTTGGAGTAAAAAATGTAAATGAAATTTTGGTCTCCGGTGACTTTTTTTATGATTTTTTTTTTATTTTTTCAATATTTTTTTCTTCAAATTCAAACAAAAAAAATTTTTTCCACTTGTTGTCATTGGTCACTCAGCCGAGTGATCAACCAACCCCTCACCCCGCCTCCAACCGTCCAACACCTACCATTTTTTAATATTTTTGTAGAAAAAATAAATAAAAAAAACATCAAAAATGTCACCGGAGACCAAAATTTCATTTACATTTTCTACTCCAAATAATGTCAGGAATCTATGGTTAAAATCCCTCGGGTACGTCCTGTTACACCCTGTATAATATATCTACATAAATACTATCGTGTAGGTTGTAATTCGACACCAGCAAAATTTAAGGAAAACTTAAAAACAAAATGATAATGCCTAGGTACGGAATACGTAACACACATACCTAACGCGAAATTTACAATATAAATTGAAATAATATTGTCATAAATATTTAAATGTGTGATTTTTCAGATAAAAATTCAAATCAGGATTTAAAAAATACTACGGAACAAAATATTTTGATGGTATGATAAATTTTGACCTATTTTGTGTAAACAAATTGTTCATATATATATAATTGTTCAAATTGTTAAAATAAAAAGTTTTATAGTTAGGGCAGAAGATTTCACAGAATTTGAACAAATTCCCAACCTAAGGATGGATTGTTTCACGGAATTTGAACAATTCGTCAAACTACATAATATTCAAGTTCTTTAAAAGTCCTATTCAATTATTAAAGTAAGTTCTGTGAAACAGCTGGCCCATAACGAAATAATAACAGAACTTTCACAGAACTTGAATTTTAACTTTGAAATTTGAAGAAATGTTCAAATTTTGTGAACGAATTGATCCTTAGGTTGGGTTGTTTCAAACTCTCGTCATATTTGATGAACATCAAATTACAGATCAGCGCCATAAACATCAACATTTTAACTATCCCCGAAACGCAGATTCTCGGTGTTTGTTAGCTTTTCATTTTTTTTGATCAACTGTAAAAAATAACGGACATGTTGTCATTATCACAACATATGTATTGATATTTGCTCAAAAGCTGGAACACACCGATAATCGGCGTTCGAGCATAAATCAATCATTCGGGGGGACCTTTCAAACGTTCAAAATGGCGCTGATCGACGATTCCATGTTCATCAAGCATAGTTAATTAATTAGTTTGGGTAATCTCTCTGCATACGCTTGAGGGAACAATTATACAAAAGTGCTGTGTTCAACTAACACATTACATTACGTTGTACAATATCAAAGCGGTTTTCACACATTGATTAAGTATAATTGGTTATAATATTATTCGGTATACGGGAAATGCAATATTACGCTTCGTGTTATCAACAGTATTATAGCTAAGGGGAAACGGTTTTGCTACCAGGTGATAAAGCGTATATTTATGATTCGCAATTAAACGAGGATTTTTATTGATAGCGGCCATTGCAATTCGAAATAACATCGCTCCTGTGTTTACCGTTTCTGCAACCATTCTCAGTCAGTCATAAAATCGAGTTACTTTGTATAAAACCTAGCAAATCTACCGTAAGAAATACACGAACAGGTAAATTATGTAGCGAAGTGTCGTTCACGTGTGAAGCGCTTCGTACAGATCATTCCCCAATCTACGCGTCACAGATCATTCAGGTTCTCGCGAACAAATCAATCATATGATCTGTGAACAATATGAATCAGAAACTTCATGATGATCTACGCAATCGAGGTTCATCGAGGTTACAAGTTGCTTTATTTCCGTTATCGTAAGGTTTACAATAAATCTATAGGTGGCTCAAAGTCATGCTACATACGCTTTCGGTCATTACCGTAACCGTTCGTACATTAGACACGAACAACAATAGATAATACTCTTCTAAAGTACTACGAAACTGACATCTGTTGAGACAACAAAAGTACATATAACTATCTATGTTTCTGCCATCTATTGAACAATATTGAGATTATATGTCTAATCCTATATATTACAGTTTGGGGTGACCTATGTAGCTATGTATGAAGCGTACGAAGTAGCAAAGGTAAAGGTAAAGGTAAAAAGTTTATACTATAGTCTCGTACAATCACACCTAAATTACCTGATTGAAATCTGGGGAAATGCGTATGAAACATACATCAATGAATTACAGGTAATTCAAAATAAGATAATCAAAAAACTATTTCACTACGAATCCAAAACATCCACAAAAAAATTATATTTGGAAACAAAACTGCTAACATTAAGAAAACTATACGAGTATAATATATGTGTCCTTATATACAAAATAAATAATAAACTCATACATACAAACACAGAATTCATTAAAACGTCCCAAGTACACAAACATTTTACACGTCAACACGATAACATACGTTTAAACACCATTCATACTAACTACGGTAAGCAATCAATTAGTTACGAGGGGGGCAATTTATATAATTGCCTTCCAGATGATATCAAAAATGAAAAAAGTGTGTGCAAATTCAAAAAAAAATTGTTCATGTTTATTCACAAAAAACAAAGTAGTGATAGTGAATAATATCGTATGGTAATATAATATCATGTAAATGTTAGTATTGCAATCCAATGTAATCTAAGGTTATGAAATGTAAAAACTATGTAATGTAAAAACTATGTAATATAATGTAAAAAGTACATAATTCAATATTCTAGTTAAGTAAGTGAAAATGTTATTTTCTTTTTTACTGGAATAAAAACTTATGAAAAAAAAATCAAATCATTGATTGGCCGAGTTTTACTTCGTAACTCGCGATTTCTGAAACGATATTAATATTATGTACATTTTATTATTACCCACAGAAAGGCTACTTCAAAAAAATCCAATTTTCAACAAGTAATTTATAAAAATTTCAAAAAATTCTCATTACAAAATATTTAAAAAAAAAAATTCGAATTTTTTTAATTTTCAAAAGAGTTCAAATTTTCACAAAAATATTGAAGATAGGCAAAATATAGAAGAGTCCATGTGAACCGACTCCTAGACGCTCGTGAATCTATGTTAAACGAAAAGAAGATGATTTACCTTCACAGTTAAAATGTGTGTGTTGTGAGATATTGATACAAAGTTGACTTTAAAATAATAAGCTGCTTCTTATTTATATTTTATTTAAAAATAATTGTATGAAAAACCGCCTTAAAAATGAGTAATCAAAGAGAAATCAAATTATCCACGTGTTTATTTTGTTCACTAAAAACATTTAAAATACATATTATAACAGTCTGTGTATAGTAATTTCTTGTTGTTTTTATTTTATGTATTTTCTGAATAAATTCATTTTTTCACCTTATCCGACAAGAGATTTATTTCTTTGATATAACTTATGAGGGGAGGAATCGAGGGTCAATGTGTCCAGGGGTGACGGACGTATGAACCCATTCCACCCACTGTGATGCAAGGCGATGGATCAAGCGAGTCCAGCTGGAGTTATCAAAATATCTCCCTCAACCAGTCTTTCCCAATTCGGCCCGCCATGAAGTAAAAGGTGGGCAGACACATCCACCGACAAACCTAACCATGAACCCGGACACCCCTGCTAAGTCACCAAGCGTAGCGAAACACTCGGGGAGACCTATGGCAGGGGTGTTGGTTATCTAATAAACGGTTCTCGGGGCGGCGGTATCCATATTAGCTTCGCAAATTGGTTAAAATTGTTGGGTTGAACAAGAAATTACAGACCGAAAAATTGTGCGAAATTCTGTGACCTATATATGTATCGTATAATATACTTTCTGCTTCACACTTTCAACTGGCTAGAACTACTTTTTAAATCCCAACACTATTGTTTCCGTAAAATATACACTACATTACGTCTCTGACGTAAAGCCAAGATTGTCAATTTGTAAAAGCAGTACGGAGAAGTAAAAGAAGATAAACAAGCATAAAAAAGTACGGGGATAATCTACGACATCTACGTGTTTGTTTTACTGGGGGGTTGGCGGGTTCTATCAACGCGGTACTGAATACTAGGATTGTACGAGCTGAACACGGGTTAGGGGGAAGTTCTCATGATACCAGGTCATCATCGTTGTCGTACTCCGTCTCCTCGCGGTCCAGGTCATCGCTGGACTTCCATCTTCTCCACGTCTTGCCGACGCACTTCATACCCTTCTCCAGAATATTGTCTGGCTTTAGAGACAGAAAAACACATCAATTGGGACTCAAAGGCTAAATAACAAATAAAATAGCAAACATCGATCGGATGTAACACACATTTAGAAAAGAGCAAAAAAACATGTATGATAAGAAAAACATGGCAAAACATCAAGAGATCAATGTTTGTACATTTTAAAGTGTCATAAATATTCAGACAGTTCTCACACACATCTTCTCCTTCTTCTGCATATGCCCTCTCCTATCGGAAGTTGGCTATCATCAAGGTAGTCTCCATTATTTAAATTACAGCCCGGAACTGAACTAGTAGCAGTCATTTACACGATGCTTTTTCGTCCATCGTAGTTCGTAGTTCGATTTTCGTAGTTCGATTATCGTATTTCGATTTTCGTAGAAAAGGCTACAGTTTCATATCGTAGTCTTTTCGTGTAGATTCGAAATGAAAGACGTATTGTATTTTGTTACCGATTTTCGGACAGTTAAAGATGGCGGACATTATTTGACATCGGTCGCTTACAATTGTTTTAAGTAACTATATTATGTGGAAATGTTGGGTGTATATTTCGTTTTGGATTAAAAATATTGATAGAAAGACTACAACATGTATTTATTACTAATTATGAACATGTGTTTTACTATCGTAATTTATTTTGTGGTGTTAAGCTATAATGCGCTACCTCCTTCTTTAGCCAACCTTTCGAGCAGTGTTACAGTGTCTATCATCAGGGCAGATGTAACAAAAAATAAACAAAGTGTATTTTACTGTTAGGTTTCGTGAGTTTCGAATGTATTTTTTATGATATGTTGACGGCAATAGAAAAAGCAAAAGACACATGCTTTCGTGTACATCATTTTAATATTTTTTGACGATTTAGCACAGTTCAATATATTTTTAATTTCTTGTCTAACGGCAAATATTTGTATAAAATCGTAAGTATGAAAATAATATAAAACATAGATTTTTCATTTGGGTCCCGATAACATTTCCATGTGGGGATCGGTGTGGGGAAAAAAGCATCGTGTAAAACGCCCATAGATTTCGGAATGTCTTCCCATACATTTTCCACTAATGTTTCTTGGATTTTTTGATTGTTTTGAAGATTTTACATTCTTTGTCGCTCCCTTGTTATGTGACGAAGAAGTTGAAGTTTCCTTATTTTCACACGTATTGTAATTTCGAAATGTTTGGCATAAAAGAACTGTCAATACTCAAACTCGCGTTAAGAATAAACTTAGTCCTACAGATAAATAAATAATTAAAGGATTAAAAATATTGACAATTGAAGCTTGCAACGTTTCGTCGTTTCTAATGGCTTTCCCACACGCCGGATTTAACAGTTGTTGTTATGCATTTAGTGTTATTTGAAGGCATCCAAGGGTACCACGGCCTTTCTCTTTCAACAAGGTTGTCTGACCCGGTCATGATGGGCTCGCAAATTAAACGGCCTCGAAGGCAGCGAGCAATGACTAACCGAGCCCTCCAAAAAAGGGTTTCGGTTGAAAAGGCGAGACACGAATCGTTGTGGCATTTATTTCAAACAGTAATTGTTTAACTCGATAAGTAATAATTATAAAATGGTTCCGCCTTAGTTATCAGAAATGGGCATTTCAGAAAATACTCATTCACCATAATCTAGTCTTAGGTCGGCAGCGTCATCACTTCATCGGCTATCAGGCTGAGGGAAACAAAACGCAACCTAATGTAAATACTTGGCAAATACGAATGTAAGAGAGAGCGCGCTAGTATTAAAAAAAACGATTCAAATTAAGCGAAAAAAATAGTGAAAATATTTAATAAAACACGACTCGTACAAAAAAGAGCAAAAATCTTTTGAAAAATGCTTAAGTTGCATTTAAAGATACATTGTGAATTTTTTCAGTGCCATAACATGTTAAATAACAGAACAAAATGTCTTTTTAATAATTTTCGGAGTATACTTCGCGATTTTTTTTCTATCGAGGGGATTTTGTATAATAACCGTTTCGGCTCTACAAACGTACAGATTTTAACTTAAAAAATAACTTATATATATATATTTTTTTAAGGAACCTAAAAACTGAAAATGTTCAAGAGAAATATTTTATAAACAGGTAGAAATGGGTGGGCTTTAGTTAACGAAAGAAAACTCTAGATAATTTAATAGTTGAAAACCTTTCATAGCAATCCCATAATGTGCAGCTTCTTTGCAAATATTCTATCTTCTGTGTCCAAACTTATTCGCCACTCACGATAATTTTTGTATATTATTACTAAAGACCGGATTATATGCAAATGCATATTTGCATTTGCATATTTAGACCCTTTTCAGTGGTAGTTGCATATTTTAGCAAAAAAATTGAGATCTTGCATATTTACGCTCGATCTCCTTCATCGTTCACATAGTGACACTATAAATGTCAGATGGCTAAATGCGCGGTTAGAACTTATCGCCCCACGACTAGTGAAAACGTTTGGATTGGCGTTGAATGAATCTACTCAGGTTATGAAGAAAATTCGCCTTATGAATTCCTCGTTGCCAAAGCTATTCCCGCGTAAACTCAAATAAAAATTTGAAAACTTACTGAACAATAACCCAGGGTGTAAACCCTTGTGCCAAATTGTTAGCTTCATCAACGGGGCAGCTGAAATTTTGCCCGGCAAAATAAGTCCAAAAATCGCACCCAAATTTAAATTCTGTCCAGTCACATCAATAGACGTAGAACGCTCCTTTTTCCGCTTACAAAAATATGGAAAGCGATCGTAGACACAAGTTGTCTACAGAACATTTAGAACAGTACTTCGTCATATAGGTTTTTAAAGGTAAATTGTACATTTTGTAATACATTTTGTAATTGATATTTTCGAAAAAACTATTGTTATTCTTGAGAATAGCTTACTAAAATAAAAAAAATACTTAAAAATATGACTTCATGTATTATTTCATGTTGCATATTTTGGCCATATTTTAGCTATTTTTATTGCATATTTGCATGCATATTTTGGGCTGTTTTTGTTGCATATAATCCGGCCTTTAATTATTACTATAACTCTTATACTTGTGACTCGTAGTTTTACATAAAAAGTTATGTTTTAAAAGTAAGTAAAATGTCGAAAAATGTTTAAAGGTAATTTTGACTTATTAACTTTTAAGTGTGTAAGGGCCCTTGAGATGAATGAGTTTATTTTTAGTATAAGGTTATACCATAGGTCGTTGGCAGATTTGTTAAATTTTCAAAAAAGATTTTGTATTATACCACCCCCATTTCAAATTATATAATCATGCCGTAAAATAAATCACTACATTTTCTGGCAAACGAATGTTTTAGAATTTTAATTTTAGTTTAAATAAAATCATTAAAAAATATATACGTACATGTGTTTCTTGACGAAAATTGTTCCGTTTGTGTATTTATTTGCGCACTTACAAAGTAATATATTTCAGTTTTTTTGCATTCTTATTTAACTTAGACATTATTGAAAAATGGTAAATACTTATAATCAAAAAATAATTACAAAAAGTACATAAATTTAATAGTTTTATCATCACGCCTTTCAGCATTTTTGGATTTAGGTATAAATTAAAGCAAATTTGGAATGAAGTAAAATCGATAGAGTTATAATTTTAAAAAGCTGGTACGGAGAATAATTAATCTTTCTTATTGGAACCGCCTTGTGCGATCTTAAGAACAACTTTCGACGAAATGTGGATTTTCGGCCGCTGGATGGTTAAACGCTCTTAAGGAGATTTCCTCAGACACTTGAATCAAAGATAAAAGAATAAATTTTAAATTTGATCGTTTTAATCAAACATGTTCGGTTTAAAATGTTATCATACATGTTGTAAGTTATAATTAACCATATATAAAACGGATAACAAACCGGTAGTCCAATCGACAAAGGTAATCCTTCAACACGAAGGGATTGACGAGTTATTAGTGTGATATCGTGCAGTTAAACTTTGCAATTCAATCATTAAAACTTAATGATAGCCAGTCAAGTCGTAGAAATGCAACCATCACAAAGAACTGCCAAGACAACACGAACCATCATTAGATCTATACACAATACCTAGTGCATACATACACAAGTAGTAACAAAATATGTTTATTTTTAAAGTAACGTTGAAAAGATCTCATCACAATATACAATAATAATTAGTAAAGAAACATTTTTTCTTCCGTTCAATTGTATAGGTACGTGGCTCAGTGTCATACACACACAGCAATTCGTAGTGAAAACTATGTGTCACGTGTTGTATAAATAGATGTACAAGAAAACGTCTCACAAGTAAGAAATACATAATAATTATACAACGCGACAGATTAACATACCAGCATATATGCAAATGAAGTAACTGTTCGTTTTTCATCATTATGTTTCAAGTGAATAGAATATTACTCGACCTTCTCAGTTTTTGGTGCGATCAGTTGACATTCAAGGACATAGGAACAGCGACGTTTTTTGTAGCGACTCTGACATTTCTCTGTATTGCTGACGAATTAACATAAAAGAGGTAAACTTTTGGTAGCAAAGTTCGCTGAATAATTTAATTGTTCATCCGTTTAATCACAGGATACCAAATTTGTCCCAGATCACATACTGGCATAGGTCTCATATAAATCGTTGTATCTCACTTAGTGTAATGGTTAGAAATATGATTTTAACGGTGTTAGAAAGAGAAAACTCCACGCTTTATATTAAATTCTATAATTTAACTATAGAAAAAAATTAATGTGCACCTCCCATGAAACCAAAGATTCCGAAAGCAAGGTGAGAAAAATATATAAAATTTCCAGAATTTTTTATTCGTTATTTTTTTATGAAACAACATAAACCTGAGGTGATAGCAGCATTTACAATACGTTTGCCAAATAAAATATGTGAGTGTTTTTCTTTTTTTTTTTCGTTAACGTAAAAAAAAGAAAAACGTAAGGGAGCAGTTTTTTAAACTTTTTATGTTTATATTAAAAAAAATAATATTTCAAAAAATTATATTTTTATTTCCAATAACAACATTTGTAAACGTATTTCAACAGCTTTCAAAACAGTTTTAAGTTTTCGGATACCTTCAGAAATATTCCATTTTATTGCAAAGCGGAAATATTTTGACTTTCTGACAAAATACGCCCGATTTCTGAGGGAGTTAAATTAAGTTCATGTAAAGTTGCATTCATTGAATTCACAGACATTTGAATTGAATTAATTGAAATTGGAAGTTTACATAGCTGTGAAGGTAAGTTTTGTACTAATATAAAAATTGTTTAACATTTGGCAAGGACTAAACAATTTTAGATAACATAGCTCAATAAACGTAAAAGAGTACGCGTAACTGAAACAATACTGGCAACAATGCGTTGACTTTTCAACACCTACGATAAAATTAAGTTTTTTGATAAATATGTAATACCTACTGGCCTTGGGAAATCATCATAAAACTATAAGACTAATTTATTACTTCGGTAATTTATTATGTTTACATTTTTAATTATTTATCAATGCCAATGCATTGTTATACTCGGGTAAAATTCGTATGTGGTTACAGCATAACGTACCTTGTTTAATGGGCGTTATCAGAAAAATTAAGATAATGATTAAGGTAAATGACACGATTATCCCAAATGACAAAACATATTACTCAATAGCAGGCGCTTCAATACAAAGTTTTTCTTTCGTTTTAAAAATAACCATCTAATTATTATGCATATTTCCTAGCGTGTATTGATTAGCTCTTCGATCTCGAATACTTTCTCATTTCCGAATTGCTTCGTCTCTTATTAATTAGCGTGAAGGATGCTATTGGTTGACTTTCATCCCGCCGCTCAGACGTGAAACCTGGAAGGGATGTCACAGCTGGGATGGTCGATATATAAGATCATGTGTTAAATCTAGAAATTTAAGTGGTTTCCCAGTTCTTACCGCGCATCTTCAGGTAAATCTCTGGCAGGACTGGAATACTTTCAGCTAACCCGGAGTGAATATACTCGTTGAAACCCTTATAGTAAAAGGTAAAACGAGCGTTAAGGGAATAATTAATTTTCCTTTGGGAGTGAACCCATAAAGTTACTGTTAAAGTTTATTATAAAATCTGACTATTGTTGAACTGCTCTAACTACGTGTCACACTTGCAAATTGATTATAACCAAAATAAAGATTGATTATTAATAATATTTGTTAAAACTGTACATTTTATTTCATTATCCCGTTACAATGCCAAATTTAGGTGGATTCCAGAGTGGCAGATACTCCCAGTATCAGAATGAAACGTTGCTTGAAATGGCTGTATCCGTATTCAGTGACCAGATCTGAATAACCAGTTACTTCCCACCTTCCTCCTCCCCACTTATTTCACCTCTCAATCCCTTAAGGCAAGCCTAATAATTGATGCATCACAACACACCCTAATAATTGATGATATGCCAATAAAAGGGGCGTTTTGTTTTGAAGTGTGATAATTATATCATTGATTGGAGCGGTGGTATCGTTTTGTAATGTGAGCTTTAGAATCGATGCATTCTACTCACTGTCAGGTAGATTAATTCACCTGGGTCACTAATGAGATTGTGGGTTGCCGACCCACATACGCGCCAGTCCCTCTCACTCGTCATTCACCTGACACCACCCCCAGTCACCAGTCACCACCCTCAATCACCCCCCTACCTGTCTTATACCGAGTCGTAACACCTACACGAGTAATCAGTAATCACGCCACATTAAAAGAAAACCGATGAAGAATATAATAGTAACACCATCAATGAAAGTATGAAACCGAAAAACGAGAAAAAATAAAAAGGTGACTGTCGCACAACTGAGACTCAACCCGGATCCTCTACCAATTGATCTATTACCACCTAATAACATTCCGTTATTTCCACCAATCTTATACATACTTCCATTTTTGAAGTACTAACATTATCATTGTCTTCAAATAATATTTACCATATTTTTTGGCTGCCATCTCTTTGGTGTGTTTACAAAGTTCTACCCGAATATATTTACAGCCTAGATGGTGTCTTGGATAAAGCTAACCAATTTTATTTATATGTCACCTCTTTCGACTTTTCTGTAAGTCTAAACTGAATATTCAAGTTTTTAGAAATAACAAATTGGAAGTTTATAAATCTTTTTGTAATATTATATTAATTGAAGAAGATAATATCAAAAACTCTGACTCTTCATTGAGAGTTGTTTATTTGTACCTTAAAGGATACATTACGTAACTCCTTAACAAAGTCTATGGGCATGAGTGGTTTATGCTTGGCACAGGTATAAATATGACAGGTATATGTCCTATGGACCAATATGATCACCAACACAGATGTTCTCAGGCGGGCTAGAGCAGATAGAAAACTGCTCACATTAGTAAAAGTCAGGAAAATTTCATATCTGGGTCACATACTTCGAGGGGAGAAATATCACTTGCTCCAATTAATATTAAAAGGCCAGATAGAGGGTCGCCGATAGGGTTCATTCCCGGGAATTCTCGAGACGAGATCATTGGGCTTTGTTCCCGGGAAATTAAGCTCGAGAAAAGTCGAGAACTCGAGAAATCATGTTTTCATTTGTTTTTATTCTAATTAACATGCCATAAATGGTGCTGTGATTGTAATTTACATTTATTTTCTACCTGAATTTAAGGTTTTCTCTCATGATATTTTTTTTTGTTTTATAGAAGCTATTTTTGTTTACAAGTTTTAAGTTGATTTTTTTTCTAAATAATCAGCCAAAAATGGTGCTGTGATTGTAATTTAATTATGAGTTAAGATATTAACGTTTTCTTTCATGTTGTTTAGTTTAATAGAAGCTACTTTTGTTTATAAGTTCTAAAAAACCAGCAAAAAATGGTGCTCACATTATAATTACGAGTCTGAATAATATTATTTATGTATTTTAAAAAACAAGTTAATTAGCTTATTCATAAGATTAATGTTTTTGAATATAATGAATGAAAGTTTTAAAATTAATTGATACTTTTATTTGTGAGGAAAACCACTGAATTTGTTGACGTTATTGGACCAAATAATATGAGAAAACGTACGTAAATGTAAATTTCTCGACAACCCGAGAAGCCTCGAGAAATTAGCCTCGAGAATTCTCGAGACCCGAGAAATTGAAAAGCTCGAGAAATCATGAACCCTAGTCGCCGAGGACCTGGTAGGATACAAATGTCTTGGCTGCGAAATGTACGAGAGTGGACCGGTATTAGAAGTGTGGAGGAGCTATTTGGGGCAGCGCAAGCTAGAGATACATTTACCAGAGTGATCGACAACGTCGGAAGGACCTGATAGGTCACACGAAGAAGAAAAACATAAAGATAATTCTTGTTCAATGATTAAATATTACAATGAGGTTCAATTAATCCAAATAAATTTAATAAAAGTACACCTTAAAAACTTTATTAAGTCCACACTGGGCCCCTCAGGGAAATCATTTATCTCTCTGTCATCTTTGATGATTATATGAGGAGGGTCTTGTTGAACAGATGAAGTAGGAAACCTGGATCTTAAAAAACCCAGGTTGGAGGTTGAAGGAAAAAACACATAATTTTTAAAAATCGTGTGTTTTCAATAAAAAAATTTGACTGCACAATTTATTCTAATCTTTTGATTATTATTGGAGGAGAGTTCATTTAAAAACAAAACAATATGTATTATTATTATTATAAAACTAAATTATATGAAAATGTTTTAGAATAAGATTTCTAGATGTACATATTATGTGACGAGCCATAGCGAGATAAATAAATTTTTATCTTTTTTGGGCTTAGTTTGAAATATGGCCTTGAACGGAGTGCGTGAAAGAAGTTTACTCTTCTCGATAAAAAGTATTTTGGGTACTAACGTCACAGCGATCAAACAAAAAAACGGTTGAGAAATAATAACCAGCTATTCAAAAATGAAATGCTTGGTGAAAACGGTTGCACAAAATTAAACTTTTTAAATAGTATATACACAATAAATATTAGCAAATTCAAATCGGATTCACTACACAATTAAAATGCTACAGATTTAAAAAGCGAAAAGCGAACAACTCATACAAATATGATAGAAATCGCTGTCTCCCTTATTATCACGGTGACAAATAAACAAATATGATCTAAACGGTGTTTAGAAAGAAATAACACCACGCTTTATATTCAAACTTAAAAGTTAACCAAAAAAGAATCAAAATGTATACCTTTATGAAACCAAAGTTTCGTATAGTAATTTGCAAAAAAAAATATGAAACTTTGAAATGATTTTATTAAGAGGGCATTCATTACCAGAGAAAACCGGAAATACGTCATATACAAAGAAGTTTTTAGACGTATTGACTCTTTTCCACAAAAAATTATAAATGGATTTCGAAAGATTGTTCTTTTATCTAGCATTCGTATGTAATAAATTTTAAGAAAAATTTTTAATTTTTAGTATAATAAGGTTATTTCATAGGTCGTTGGCAGATTTGTTCAATTTTCAAAAAAGTTTTTGAATTATACCACACCCATTTCAAATAATAAAATCATGCAGTAAAATAAATCAATACATTATCTAGCAAACGTATGTTTTAGAATTTTAATTTTAGTTTCAATAAAATCATTAAAAAATATGTACGTACATGTGTTTCTTGGCGAAAATTGGTCCGTTTGTGTATTTATTTGCGCACTTACAAACTAATATATTTCAGATTTTTTTTACATTCTTATTAAATTTAGACATTATTGAAAAATGATAAATACTTATAATAAAAAAATAACTACAAAAAGTACATAAATTTAATAGTTTTATCATCACGCCTTTCAGCATTTTTGGATTTAGGTATAAATTAAAGCAAATTTGGAATGAAGTAAAATCGATATTGAGTTATAATTTTAAAAAGCTGGTACGGAGAATAATTAATCTTTCTTATTGGAACCGCCTTGTGCGATCTTAAGAACAACTTTCGACGAAATGTGGATTTTCGTCCGCTGGCTGGTTAAACGCTCTTAATTACAAAACGTTTATAATACATTTGTCTTGTTTGCGTACAAAAATTTTATATTTCCAAAGTTATATGTTTATTTCCATTAATAAAATTTGGATGATTATTTTATCACGGTTCAAAAACAGTTTTTAGTTTTCGGATATGTTCAGAAATATACAATTTATTTAAATTTTATTGTAAAGCGGAAATATTTTGACTCTCTGACCATCTTTTTCTAGCCATCAGTAATGGACAATGATGACTAGAAATTTTAAAGGGTGAAAACTTCTTAGTGGCTGATTGGATAGAAAATATTCCCAGATGTTGCACCTACGCGATTTCTTCAATAGTACAAATGGCGAAATCAATCTTCCCATTCGTTTGGAAAAAAACTATATAACCTAACCTATACCAATTCCTTTACAGTAATTTGATAATGTGTAAGTTAAGAGGTTAATTTAATTGACCTTGGCACCAGGAAGTTCTAAAGAAATCGATGGTAAGAACGTTACAAAGGCGCTTAATGTCATTGAGAAAATATAAGTTTTTGTACGCCTATAATAAAACATAAAACAAAAAGAATACGTAATCACATCTCATTACATGATTTTAACTTCGTGCTAAGAACGCTGCAGTAATAGGGGCAATTTTATAACTATTTTTAACTCACATAATGAAGTGCATTTAAATACATAATAATTACGTTCTGAAAGTAATGTTTTATTAAGTACCTCGAATCGTATAATAAGATAAAGACTTAAGAACCCGACTTCGAATACATCTCTGACACTGCGCCTTATGCAAAACCATCTTTGTTAAAAAGCTACTTTTGTGATAGAACCGATTTAAACAAGTAGCCAATAATGGTAAAATATGGCGCCATTAACATTAATAGCTAACGTCCGCTGGCAGGCGTAAGTATTGTTGGATTTGTAATTTCGTGAATCTCTCTGGATATGGAGATATTGACGATAATATGATTATTATTGTAACTGGCAGTTGTGATTAATAATACCACGCATCTATATATTATATATGACGTCATTAACTGTAGCGGTTACTTTGTCCCGGTGACTAGCTATCACTGGATCAGAGAAACCAGCTATTTTTGGAACCAGTTCCTATCGGATTTATAAAATTGTCACTCACACTTAAACTGAACCAAAAGCCGCCCGCAGGGCCTAGCAGCAAAAACCTGGAGAGCGGGTTTTTAACTGCTAGTGTAGTACAGTATGAATTATGAGACAAGTTAAGGAGAATTACAAAACCATGCTGAATAAATAATAACACTGTACAAACAAAATGTAGTATTAACGCAGTATAATGATGTAGTTATCTCGGTAATTGGTTATCAGACCAACATTATCTGGGGTGGGTACATAAACTGCATCTACAATGTACCACCTTCATGACTAAAAGATACCTATTTATAAAGATTACTCACATAATTAATGCATGTTTTACAATCATTAAGTCAATATCCTTTTTTCATATTATTTAATGTTAGTTTTACGGCATGTTATACGGGTGTGCAAATTTGTGATAATTTTTGTTTGGTATTCGAGTTTCACTCGTGTGGTAGTTAATTTAGGTTTATAATATTACTAGCGAGTTCCCAGCATGCGTTGCTATGCCGCTTAATAAAAAAATTGTTTCTCCCTGCGTGTCCTTTCCCATTCGTCCCGTTCCCCTTCCACCTCCCTTCCTCTCCTGGGTTCTCACGAGTTCCCCTCCCCCCTCCCATACATTCAGTCCCGGTACATTCATTTTTCAAACAGCTCGTGTACCACCTATTGCATTTTTTTAATACAAATTTCAAAATGCCAGAGCCCACTATTATACATAGAAATAGCAATCGGATGAATGGTTAGCAACGCATAATTTCATGATGCCAAAATTCACTATTGTATAAGGAAACCATCGCGGGCACGCGCACATTAAATCCCCAAAGTTTCTTCGCAATCGGACGAATGGTTAGCAACGCATAATTTCATGATGCCAGAACACACTATTGTATGTGGAAACCATCGCGGGCACGCGCACATCAAATCCCCAAAGTTTCATCGCAATCGGACGAATGGTTAGCAACGCATAATTCCATGATGCCAGAACTCACTACTGTATACGGAAACCATTGCGGGCACGCGCACATCAAATTCCCAAAGTTTCATCGCAATCGGATGAATGGTTAGCAACGCATAATTTCATGATGCCAAAATTCACTATTGCATAAGGAAACCATCGCGGGCACGCGCGCATTAAATCCCCAAAGTTTCATCGCAATCGGACGAATGGTTATCAACGCATAATTTCATGATGCCAGAACACACTATTGTATGTGGAAACCATCGCGGGCACGCGCACATCAAATCCCCAAAGTTTCATCGCAATCGGACGAATGGTTAGCAACGCATGATTTCATGATGCCAGAACTCACTACTGTATACGGAAACCATTGCGGGCACGCGCACATCAAATCCTCAAAGTTTCATCGAAATCGGATGAATGCTTAGCAACGCATAATTTCATGATGCCAAAATTCACTATTGTATAAGGAAACCATCGCGGGCACGCGCACACAAATCCCCAAAGTTTCATCGCAATCGGATGAATGGTTAGCAACGCATAATTTCATGATGCCAAAATTCACTATTGTATAAGGAAACCATCGCGGGCACGCGCACACAAATCCCCAAAGTTTCATCGCAATCGGATGAATGGTTAGCAACACATAAATATGCATAGTTTGTTAAGGACATAATTATATGAGGTGATAACTTCCAATGTTGCAAAGGTGTTGTAACTAGGTATTAAAAAGGTCTTGTCAGATATCTAATTATTTCACTAGAACTCTGAAAAGTACCTACAGTATTTAGATACATGCAAGTCCCTAATTAAATTTGCGGTACAATCTTTATGCATTCACTTTTTAGAAACGTATTAAAATTACTTCAACTTTAAGGAAGTTCATTCGTTTTTTATGGAATATGATTAGATACCAACGAGAATAATTGAGTTTCTAAAAGAGATAAGAATCACTCATTCATGATGCACCACAATTACTGCAATTTTCAGAAACATTTTCACAACACTCTAAAAAGCGCACTTTTTAAGCCCCCTCATTCCGCATTTCTACCGATTTATAACATATTTCCCTTGATCACTTTCAGTTATTAAGAGGGAATAACCAGAGAAAACCGGAAATATGTCATTTTAAATCAAATTTTAGACGTATTGACTATTTTCCACAAAAAATTATAAATCGATTTCGAAAGATGGTTCTTTTATATAGTAAGCGCCCTTGAGGTGATTTTTCACGAAAATGGCGCTATACAAATTGTCCAATTATTATTATTTAAGTTATGTTTTAAATTTTGAGAAAAAATGTTTATTTTTAGTCTAATAAGACTACACCATAGGTCGTTGGCAGATTTGTTAAATTTTCAAACAAAATTTTGTATTATACAACATATTTCAAATCATGTAATCATGCAATAAAATAAATCAATAAATTATCTGGTAAAGCTATGCCTTCAGAATTTTAATTTTAGTTTAAATAAAATCATTAAAAAAAAGATCCGCGCACGTGTTTTGTGACGAAAATACTTCAGTTTGTGTATTTATTAACGGTCTTACAAACTAATATATTTAAGATTTTATTACATTCTTATTTTGCTTAGACATCATTGAAAAATTATAAATACTTATGATCAAAAAATAATTACAAAAAGAACATAATTTTAATAGTTTTATCATCACGCCTTTCAGCACTTTTGAATATAGGTATATTAAAACTAATTTTGAATGAAATAAAATCGATATCATTACATACATAGTATAAAATGAAGTCGCTCAAAATGTATGTGCGCAGATATGTGCGTAGATCTTTTAAACTTCGCAACGGATTTTCATGCGGTTTTCACCAATAGATAGAGTGATTCAAGAGGAAGGTTTATATGTATAATACATGCTTATTATAGTAGAGAAATATAAAAACCGAGAAATTCAAATATTTAATTCAGGCAGCGGGCAGCTGGCAAGCGGGTGGTGTGGATTTTATAAAGGTTAGGTAATGTTTCGTTAGCCACAGCAACATGTGGCCGGATCTGCTAGTTGAGTTATAATTAAAAAAAGCTGGTACGGAGAATAATTAATCTTTCTCATAGGAACCGCCCTGTACGATCGTAAGAACATCTTTCGACGAAATTTGGATTCTCGGCCGCTGGCTGGTTAAGTTGCTAAAAAAATGTTATTTTTCAAGATAATATCTGTACCTACATTTGCAGAGCCGAAACGGTAATTATATGAAATTCGCTCAACAGAAAAAATCGCAAAGTATGCTCCGAAAATTATTAAAAACACATTTTCTTCTGTTATTTAACACGTTACAGCTATGAAAAATTCTTTAAATGCAACTTAAGAGATTTTTGCTCTATTTTAAGCGAGTCGTGTTGTATTAAATATTTTCACTTAATTATAATCGTTTTTTAATGTTAGCGCGCTCCCTCTTACATTAGTATTTATGTCTCCTTCTTCGTTTTGAACCCTTACTACCGGGTCTTAATATTGTGTTTTTTATAATGATTGCTACACGAAATTAAGCACGTAAAAATACGTACACATCCTAGGCGTTCAATTTTACGAAGATATGCATTCAGGACGGCCTATGCAGATT
Source organism: Limnephilus marmoratus (assembly GCA_917880885.1). Lineage (NCBI taxonomy): Eukaryota > Metazoa > Arthropoda > Insecta > Trichoptera > Limnephilidae > Limnephilus > Limnephilus marmoratus. The sequence goes on along the minus strand of OU862914.1, from coordinate 49,441,637 downwards.
TCTTGATATTTGAAATAAGTTTAAGATCAAAGAAAAGATGTAGATTCCTAATATTATTCTTTATCAAAATGCAAACGAAATGAAATGTATATTTTATTATAACTAACTCGAGTTTCCTGTTTAGGTAAGGCAAGTATGCACGAGACCGGATGGAATGCGATGCAAGTACATCCGCCAAGCTTCCGGTTAGCTACCTAGTACCTGCATACATGGAATCGTCTATCAATCATTCATTGCACTTTTGTTCATTGCACTTTTGTCGTTTCTAGAGGAATTTTGACCGTGGTATGAGGTACGATGGCATTGCACTCCCGCCGCCGAGAAAGCGAACAGCTACAGACTCGCTTTCTCAACCTTTGTCCATCTCGAGTGCATCAGGGGGAAATTTTATATCGAGTGCAAGTACAGTTTCTTTTCAATCACAACTATTAATACATACTATTTTATACACGGTGATTACTGAACACAAGCATTGTCATTTATACATGGTGTCCGGAAATTAGTGTTACAAGCGAGCAATTTGTGAATGTACATCATATTTGGAGACGATTTTGCAGTATAGCTTTTTTATTGAAGTTTTCGTTTTCGAATAAATCGAGTTTAAAGTTATAATTTTTAGGTCAAATTTGAAAAATATAAAATATAATATGTGACGTGCATTTATCACTTCCCGCTAGTACTACTTGATTCTAAACATCATGTACCTAGAGGGTGTCATTCACTAATTAATATATAGTTCCATTTTTCGTACTCATGATTTTTTGTATATTTGATAACAATCATTATTTTTAAAAAGCTATTATTTTATAAAACTTAATGAACGCGAGTGACATGAAAAGTTTACAACCTAATAAATACAAGTGAGGCATCTAGAATTAAACATTTTAATTAAAATAAAATATTTGATCCACGTCTCAATATTGTCGGCAAAAACGGAAAACATTATTTATGCATTGAACCGCTTACTCGTTAATACGAAATATTTTTTATTCTTATAGTTAGATTTGGCTTTATTATTACGAACAGTAAGTATTTATTTCGGGGGAGACCAAAAAACATGCAAATTCTATATGAATTTAACTTTTTAATTTTGTTAAAATTAATTCACTTACACGGTAACGCCATTGTTTATTCATCGTTTTTATTTTAACATTTCACAGACACTCAATCAATGCTGCCAATCATAGAAAGTTTGTACCTGTATTTATAACAGTAGAACATGGAAAAAAAAAATTAGAATAATTATACAAACCCACTACACAAATCCTGCTTTGCTAAACAAACCATTCAAAACCTGGGATGCTTTTTTAAATGATGATGACATGCGAGTTTATTATTAGAGAATTTATTTTATAAGATTGGTACTTCCGACAAATGTCATATTTGATTGTCTATTAGTTAAAAAAGGAATATTCCGTATTATCCGTGCATCAAACTTCGACAACACGAACGTTCCGTATTATCCGTGAGGTGGACTAACTGCATATTTACCCCGAAAACAAATTTCTTGGGTCTGAAATTTTAAGGTTAAGATCTAAAATTATGGATCTAAATTTTTGTGTAAAATATGCCGGTTAGAAACTTTCAAAAAGGCTAATAGGTATATGTGTATCATCAACTGGGTAGCTACCAATAATTGCAATCTCAAATCAAACAGAAGAGAGTAATTGCATTGCGAATTGCAATGCCATGTTATCAATCAAATAAATTGGGGTAATGTATTATTAATTTATTATTGTAGGACAAGTGTTTGGCCTATATTTAGGGTCTTTATGTGAAATATAATAACTTATCTAAATGATAATGTGTACAATGACAAAGGATAGTGGGTGATTAGAGTTCATCGGCTTGTTTGATCATATAATTGGATATTCATCGCAAACACTATCTTGGGTTATCTCCACAGCCATCGAGCACAAGTGGGGTAAGTGCCGGAAGAGTGTGATAATGTAAACAATAGTAATAGTAACAATAGTTGTAGAATATTAGTCAATTTAGGACCGGTTTTATAACCATCGTAACCTTAACAAAACTGAGAGTGTGGCCAGTGATAGTGATAAAAATATATTCACAGTTTCAGATAAACAATGTCATCTGACCTATTCTAAGCAAAATTTTGATTCCTTCGCCAGGGAGAAGCTAACTACAGCTTAGGAAGAAACAACTGGACCTTTGTGAGTTTTCAAAAATGTTTCTGACTTTCACCCTTCAAGGGTGTTTTAGGCCATCCATTCAAATTATGGAGAGAGGGAAGATGAATTTATATATTAACTTTATTTTAATGGGCAAATTTCAAAACTATATGAAAGATTGGAGTTGAGTTCAGACTTAGAAGAGGTGGGTCGTTGAATTGAGGGGAGGCAATTTTAGATAAGGCTTGAAGAGAGGATATTTGTTTAGAGAGGGACAAACCAAAAATAATCTGTTATCTAAAGTTCTCACAGCTAACCACAGAAAATACAAGCTGGGGAGTCAAGCACGTGCATTTTAAAAAGAATTATCTATTCACAAGATCATTACTACAACTTCAAAAATCCTTACTTCAGAGCTACGTAAGAGTGGCCAGTTATAATGATGACTGTATTCAAAGTTTCAGATAAACAATGTCATCTGGTCTATTTTAAAGCCAAATTATCATTCATTCATCAGATAGACTAAATATTCAGTTATACCAAGGATAAACAACCGGACATTATTCACTTTACCATAAAAACAAAGACGTGATAATGGGACAATTTCAGCCCTAGGCCATAAAAACAGGCCGTTAAACAATGTCATTGGGTCTATTTTAAGGCAAGTTATGATTCACTCATCAGATAGACATTAACCAAAGATTCAGTTAAACCAAGGATGAAACTACCAGACGTCACTCAGTATACTATAAGCAACTGCAAGGTTTGTGAAATAATACCATTCATAGTTCCAAATAAATAATATCATCTGGCCTATTTTAAAACCAAATTATCATTAATTTGTCAGATAAAAGTTAACCGAAGATTCTGTTATACCAAGGATAAACAAACTGACATAATCACTTTACTTTCAATATATATAGTGATAGTGCGACAGTTTCATTTAAACAATGTCATTGGGTCTATTTTAAGACAAGTTATGATTCATTCATCATATAGATGTGAACCAAAGCTTCAGCTCTATCAAGGATGAAACAACCAGACCTAATTCATCAGTTAGACCAAAGATTCAATTTTACAAAGATAAAGAACCGTACTTTAATCACCCTACCATAAAAACAAAGACAGTGATAGTGACAGTTTCAGTTAAACGATGTCATTGGGTCTATTTTAAGGCAAGTTATGATTCATTCATCAGATAGACGTTAAACAAAGCTTCAGCTATATCAAGGATGAAACAACCAGATCATAATGTAAGCAAATTGGTAAGTGATATACTGGTCTAATTTTAAGTAAAACTCAGATTCATTTTCCAGACGATAAACGCTGACTGGTAAGTTGCATAACAACGGAGACATTGTACATGAATTTCACGAAAAGATAAAAGATAACAATGCAAACAGAGTCTTTTGATAAGGCCGCGTTAAAAAATAATTACGCATAATTGAGTTAAGAAGTTAATTTGTACACGAATAATTATCATAATTTCCCACCATTCAAGGGATTCTGGCAAGTAAATAATTATTAGGTGGTGGGAATTTGGGGTTGGTAAATTCATTGTGTTTTCAGTTTCGTGGGTTAACGTTCCTTGTTATTAAATTTTCAGTCTACTCGACGAAATGAAATTTAATCAAAATAATAATTAATAAATTACCGTTGTCTGTGCAATGTCCACAGATAAGAGAAAGCAAAAAATACAGCTTGCAGCATTTTTAGATAAATTTAACAGTGTTTTAACAAGAATAACGATTTGAAGAGGTGGGAAGAAAATACGTCAGCATGCATTCTGTAGCACAATCAGTAAAGTGCAGGAAAGTATTTGTAGCACAACAGTTGAGCGCCCTTGAGATGATATTCATTAAAATGGTGTCGCGAAACTGCGACTCCGCTGTAAGGTGGCGCTTTAGTGCTACAGAGCAAAACCCTATGCAACCCTGAGGGACCAGTCCTGAAACTACTTGATCGCTAAGTTATGGGGACGATTAAATATGCATACACTTGCAAAACCTGATGGATAGTCAGTCGATGGTTCAGATCTGGGCTTCTGGAAAATAAGATAAGCCCAGATTGGAAAAAAGGACTCACCGTCGTAGATGCGGTCTCCAGGTTGTGGTGTACACTTCACAAAATTAAATTAAAATTTTGAAATCGTAATATTTCTTACAAAAAGATGTTGTTATATACGCGCCCTGTCTGAGATATTAATATTTAATTAAATGAAAATGAAGAAGGTTCCAAGTCAACCCAATAAAGTGGCATTTCAACACCCTTTTGAAAAGTCGTTGAAAGTGGTGAAAAAATAGCCCAAAACCTAAATTAACGTAACCTAGTTTTGTTCATTACTTTTAATGACTTAACAAAGGGTTAAGGTTACCGTTCAAGAAACATCTCTGACTCAAAGGTATACTATTGTACGTGTCCATAGGTACCAACAATATTTTAATAACTTCTACAAAAATATTCATATCTCTGCCATATCGTGGTATTTATATTTTATGCGGGTAGGTATGTACAATGTACCCGATACATTAATATTTGTGTTTTAAATTGGACTTGCGATGTTAACAAATTATACGCAATTTATTATAAGTATGTCCTCTAAAGAATCTTTACATTAAAGAATAAAATAAAAGTGATAACGCATAGAAAATCAGATAACTTTGTTGCAACGAGATTGTGTGATCGGTGAAAAAATATAATAATAAATTCTTCTGTCGTGTAAAATTTGACAAATGTGACTTTTTTCCAGTATCTCCACACTCCCTGAAGAAAATAATTTCCCTCGGGATCTACGTTATCTTTGTGGATGAGGATGGAGGGTATTTTTAAGTGAAGGAAGGAAAAGAAGTTCTGGAAGAGAAAAAGGGATGAGGGGTGGGTAGAAACCTGGGGGTGAATTTGTACAGTAGTAACATATGACATGTGAAGAATCACAGGGAGTAATTTGAATTGCCATGATGAAAACTGAGAATGTTGTGTGAACTTTATCGCTCGTCTGGATTTAAAAATATTACTTTACATCAGTTCCAATATTGAAAATGTCACACTCGACTATGCGAACAACTTTTATTTTTATAAAAACACTAGCAGACCCGGCCACACGTTGCTGTGGTAAACACAACGCCACGCCATTACCCAACCTTTATAACCAACGCCATCTGCTAAATCAATTCCGCACCGCCCTCTTGCCAGCACGCTGCCCACTGCCCGCTTGCTAGCCCGCTCCCTTTATTTATATATTTGAACCAATTTACACAAAACTTTGACAAATTATAAACTAAAAACCTTCCTCGTGAATCACTCTATCTATTGGTGAAAACCGCATGAAAATCTGTTGTGTTGTTTAAAAGATCTAAGCGCACAGACAGCGGGAGCTACTTCATTTTATACTATGTAAAGATTATTTGGTAATGCGAGCCTCACTGAGTGCTTGCTTACCTCTGCTGAAGCCCCCATTTTATAATAAAAACAATGCTGTTTAATGGAAGGAGTGTAATCATACAATTTATAAAATGAAAAAACACACTTTGTAAAACATCACATTTTATTTGAATTAATATTTAACCGCCAACCAACCAAAAGTTGATATAATAAGCCCTGATGAAGCTTGAGCTAAGCGAAACCTAGTTGGCTGTTAAATATTAATTCAAATAAAAGTGTATTTTTCCGACGATTCTAACAATTATCGTTATTTTTCAACCAATTTACACATAACCATTACAGATTATATACCTAAACCTTCCCCACGAATCACTCTATCTATTGGTGAAAACCGCATGAAAATACTTTCAGTAGTTTTGGAGTTTATCGCGGACAGACAGACAGACAGATATTTAATATATAATGTCACACCACAAAGTGTTTGCTTCCTTCGATAAAAAAAAAAACAGAATCATAAAATTGTTTTCACAAAGTTTCAGGAAAACTTTCACTGCCATAGAAATAAAACGAAGAGATAATAAAAGGGATTTCTAGTATTACTACTACGGGGTCACTTTTATCAAAGCACGTCATCACTATAATAATATCTCTGTGATAACCCTTCTATATCAGATAACATTAAATACCTACAACCAGATCGACAATGAGCGCTTAAAACAAGCACTTATCTACAAAATGGCATTTTTAACTTATCTGTCGGTGTTAGAAGATTAGTGTTATCAGACATACGGTGAGCGTCGATATACTGATTGTATAAATAACCCATTCATTACTCGTACAATGATTTGTAGGGTTATGGGCGATCAACAGCATACTATGGAAGTACTCCAGAATTGGGGGCACTTGACCTTGTTATTAACACAAGTAAATATGAATATTTTGCAAAGTAAAACGTGATATTAAGGTATTTATATATTGGTTATTAAATAAATAAATTCGAGGATGAATAGTGTGGAATTTTGACAGAATTTATACATATGACGTAAATGTTTGTCAAGCTGATTTTTTATCAGGAGTGATAAGAAATTTCACGAAAAACGATCAATTAATAAATGCTATCATCAAAAGATTCGTGTCAGATTGGTTCACTTTCCCTGGAATGTTTCAATTGATAGTTGTAGATGTAAAATGATTTTTGATTAACAATAATGGTTATAGATATGTTAATGTTTTTTTTTTCATTAAACGATAGGGCTCCAGGAAAACGATCAATTTACAACTTTATAGAGAGATTTGTTTTAGATTGATTCCTCCTTTACTGTCAGTGATGCCAACTCTACTCCTTTATAGCTAGATTTAGCTCTAAAATGAGGCCATCAGCTTAAAAAAAACGTGGTTTAGCTTCTTAGCTCAAAAGATAATCAAACTCCTTTAAAAAAAAAAGAAACTCATGAACGAAAAATTACAATTTTTTTAGGAATCGGTTATTTTCGTATTGAAAACTTTGTTATTACCTTAGAATTTCTCTAATGAATTTTTAGTACCAACTTAAGATGAATATATACGTGAAATCCTATTTAGATACTATTTTGATTAATCTTTACGACGAATCGGCTTACAGTATAAACATCAAAAAATATGCTACGGATAAATTGAAGCTTTAACTACTTTATCTATGTATTGGAATTACAATAAAATTATTATTTACGTAACTAAAAATATAAGCGTAAACCACTAAAAAAAATGTTTTCTCATGACTTAACTATGAAGTAATGTAAGTAACAATTTTTAAAAAATACCCCTTTACGGCTAAGACTATTTCTGACTTTATCTATGTTTTAACTTTTTTTCGTTCTTATAAAATTATGCACAAAATAAATAAAAACCACTTTTTCGCTTACTAGCCTCGTGCAAAAAGACGCTTGATTTTAAAAATTTGCAGGCACGAGATTCGACATATTTCTAGCGTTTATATTCCTCTTAAGCTTTACAAGTTTTTTAGCTCTTTTTGAGTCCCTTTTCGGTTGTCGTCTGGCTTTATTTTAAAAATTGAGTTGGCAAAACTGTTTACACTGACCCGAAAACGCCGCAAAATCCTATAATGCTTTATTGTGATGGCTCCAGTATGTAGTACAACGTTGTAAAGCATTACAAGTGCACTACTAATAACAATGTTGTAGGTTCTGACCGTGAGAACTTAAAAATATTCCTGTCCAAGAAACTGTTGTAGCAAAAGTGTAATAAAAAATGTCAAATCCCAATAGGTATACATAATTATAATTTTACAAGTGCAAAAGCGTACTTGTTTATCCTGGTTTGCGATTTTTTTTTGTGATAGTTGGAGGACTGGGAAGTAACATAGGCTACTTTTTATCCCGGAAAAACATTTCATTCTCGTGGGAAAATTATTTGTATAGTAATTTCTCTCTAACACCACGCAAGCGAAGCTGTAACGTACAACCGCAAGTTTTACGTCTGTAACTTAGTAATATAAACATTATGTCTATGTACCTACGCAGTATACGCACCCTCAAAATGTCCACCATTCGGAATTAATACAGCTTGAAATGGCTTAAAACTCGTTTAGTGCCAATCATTCCCATGAACAGCGGACCGATCCAATTTACTTTTAACGGCAACCTAATGTTTAGTGACCTAATCTGGATATATCCAAGTAATTCTATATACCTATGTTACCATAACACGCACATGCAAATCGCTCATCAAGATATAACTTATCCCTACTCTCTTACCAAATAGTACTTTCTTTGATTTTATATTGTATCTGTATTTTTTACAAACACACTTGCACTTAATGTACTTGTATTTTCATTACATTTTAATAGTATTTTAATTACACAAATGTACTTGAATTTTTTTTTTTTTGATACATGCTCCTTGTATTATTTTTAATTCAATAATACGTATTTTCTTTCATATACTTTTCATATTATTTTAAATTTTTCTGTTTTTCCATACTTATTTTTTATATTCATATATCTTAAACTTATGTAGATATTTTGCATTATTTTTAATTCCTTTATACATCATACTTGTTTTAGATGTATAAATTTTTATTTTTTATTTTTATATTATTTTGTTTTTCATTCAACTCATTTTTAATTTGTATTATTAATTATTATACTTTACATAAAATTGGCCACTACAACACGGGCATGTGCCTAGTGTGATGGCCAAAAAATTATCCATTTACTGTAATGTATAAACTTTACTGAATAAAGAACATTAAAAAAAAAAAAAAAAAATTATATCTGGATATTCCCAACTTTCACCAGCCCCATCTCATTTCTTAGTATCGGTATATTAAGAACGATATTTCATATTAATAATAATTGAAATAAACTTTAGTAATAGTTCTAACCCATCACCACCTCAGCATCGAATTGTAAATGATAGATTTAATTAATTTATTGGCGGACATGTCATGTATAACAGAGTTTCCTCAAATGACGAACAAGTGGAAAACAGTACGGCCGTACTTAGTACAAAGTATAGAAACGCCCACACCGCTAGAAAAGCGACTCTCTCTGGGAGCGAGCATTGCCGGAGCGTGTCGGGTGTGATATGCATTCCGAGGTGAGGGAAAAAAGTGTGAATTCCTCTCTGAGAAGCAAACAACACGCCTCTAGGTTCACTTCTCGGCGAGGAAATCTCTCATCGAAGTTCGCTAAATGACAATACCACAATAATAATAAAGACATGAATATTGTGGTTCACGACAACTCAACAAAGTGGCATTTCAATACCCCTTTGAAAAGTCATTAATGTAGGTGCCGCATGCAAAGATAAAAGCGCGAGCAGATATCTGTTGAACTGCGAGCGCTTATGTGTTGTACCGTTACACTATCTATCAAATATTTCTTCCTACGGTAGGAGAGGGAGTCAAATGAATTAGAGAGCTGCTACGAAATGCCATTTCTTTGTACTGAATCTGTCAACTTTACAGTTGTTATCCGCCCGTTTAGACAGCTCCGTAATTAAAATGACCCCCTCTCCTGTTTACGGCAGAGAGGTGGTCGCACAACTTTTCGCATATCGCCTCGGCAGCGGTTACGGCAGATTACGGCGTATAACTATGAGCTTCGAACGCATAAACTGCTTAGGTGTGACAGGTCTGATGGGATTGTATGTAGAGCGTTATTGTGCGTGCGATGATATTTTATATTTTATCTTCACGTGTGGCACCCGTCTAAAAGTTATAAAAACAAAATTCAAAAATAGCCCATAACCTAAAGTAACCTATTTTAACGATTTTTTTCTTTTCTTTTAATGACTTTTTGCTGTATCTCTTATCTTCCAATATTAGACAACATGATATATGTGTTGGGTATCTCCAATAAGTTTAATGTTCGATTGGTAACTGGTTTGTTTATTTGGTTATCGTAATTACATACAATGTTATATTAAACTTGTCAGACGTCCTTACTAGGCTAGGTTCTAAACAGTTTTGACGCTCCGGTGGATTGACAGTGGAAGCCCGCCCTATCATACTGGAGCCCTAGGCCATCACCTAAAACACGAACGGCGATAGATGGTACTCTTCTGATAATAAAGTTAGCTGAGATCTGTTGGGATAGGGCAGAAGTTCGAATTATAAATTAACCTATCGACATCTATTGAAAGAAGCTAAAAGTACATCGATAAAATCAATACACTACACTTTTCAAAAGAAGTGACAAATTTGCATGTTGTTGAGTTGTCCGGTCACCGAATATTGTTGCTTACAGATAAAAAGTGCCGACAGAACTTAGAGAATGATGGGCGAGAGTCGCCAAGTGTCAGAAAATTTTGAGGGAGGCCTATGTCCAACACTGAAAGCTAGAAAAATTATCAAGAAGGAGAGGAAGGCCAGTGTTAAATTTAATTAAACTATGACTAAAAACTTGTAAAAGAGTCGAGACAAGTACTAACTAGACAAACATCGAACTACAAAACTTCGCCACCTATGTGACTTTTAGTTATACCCGTACCTCTATGTTTTCTAATAAAACAAATCAGGAATTTATTACTAATGATAGTTCAGATAAAGAAAAAACAAAATCTAAGTTTGCTAGAAAAATGAGTAACATTCCAGGAAAATAATGACCAACAGGCTGTTGGTCATGTTTCGGCATTACGAAGGAATGTTATCAATCGATGTTACTTGAGGTGTGTTTGAAATTCACAATCTTTAATCACTTTACACACGAGATTAAAATATCAACTATTTGGCACGAATGAAATTAATTTTTATCAGGAAGTTTAAATAATGTTCAAATAACTTGAAATAACAGCTGCTGCTAAAAGAAAAAAAAGCTTAATTAGCAGTTTTTGAGCTAAAAATCTTTGAATCTTCACAATAAAATGGATCATCTGTATACACGGTGACATCACTTAAAAACTTTCGTTTTACGATCGTTTAAAGTTTTTCCATTTTTTTTTTGTTAAATTTAATCACAAATTCGGACTCGATTTACTTAAGGCTCAAATCAAATATTTAAGAAAATTAACTACAAATGTGGCACATTCAGTTTCCTGCTTGTACTGCGAGTTTCCGGTCACCGTTTATATGTTACTGTAAAAGCCCGTACTACTATAATCTTAAGATTTCAGTAAATTCCAAAACTTACCAACTTTTAATGGCAAAAGTCACCCAAGGTTTATATCCTAAGGTTTTTCATTAATCCTAAGGTTTACTAGTAAAACCCAAGATTTACCAATTTACGGGTTTTTACGGTAAAATATATATATTTTTTAAAGTATGGGTGACTTCATTTGTCATATAAATATACATTTTCATTCCAAGATTGGTGAAATTTGGCACACTTGACCTTCAAAACAAGAGGAAAGTAATTTTCTACATACATTTCGAAAAAGTACCCCCATCGAATTTTGATACATCTTGGTGAAATTTTGCACAGTTGACGTTCAAAATTAGAGTAAAAATTACTGTATACGTTTGATTTTGAAAAACTCTGCGTAAAGCCCGGGCAACGCCGGTGACTTCGGCTAATACAGGAAACCTCTTCCAGGCCACTTGATCACCGGTGAGATCGGCAAAAATTTTCAAAAAAAATAAATTATATGAGATTTTGACCCTTATGTATAAAGAAACTGTATTAAGAACAAGATCAGAATCGCTTGCGCCAACAGTATTCTTGATACGAAGCGAGAACTTGATTGAAAATCTTATTGAGACAGACCACATTAAGATTATTCAGGTCGAAAAACTGCGATGGGAGAAAGAATGCAAAATAACACAGTGGTAGCGACTTGAAAGCGGTGAATGAGGTATGTGGAGGATGATTGGACCAGGATGGGAAGGAATTAAGGGATCGCAACCAGTGGAGGCCAAAATCCATCCTGAGCTGAAATAGATGCAAAGGTGTCAGAATTCCAGAAGTACTTAGAAGATCGTTGAATAATATTAAGTTCTTAACACTGACTGTAATTAGACGACAAGAAGGAAAAACCGAAATCGCAAAACCACAAACCGCAGTAGCAGTAAAAACCATTTTGAAATTATTCTTAGATCTCGTCCGGCGAGTTCGTATGAAATTCAATATCTCGATAAAAATAATTCTATTATACCGAGATACGGTGCAGCTGCACTCGCATAGAAAGAGAATGCATCTCACCGGCTGATCTTGATAATACGGGCTGGGAATGAATGAAGCGAGTCAGGTGGGCATATCGCATTACAGAAGGTCGAGGAACTAGCAAGTGCTAGAACAGAGGTACCTGTTGATGATACTGGTGAGAAATTATTATTAACTTTTGTATTCATTTAGAAATGCTCATTTCGCCGCTCTTTCTGTGCGACCTCTCTACATAAATACGGTGTACAACCCATGTAGCGTAATGGTCTATGTCTATTGTCAATGCAATTGCATTTAAATGGGATATTAAGTTATCTATCGATAAAAAATACTTTTTTAGTTTGAGCGCCGCCAATCTGCATTTACGGGTGTCGATTGCTAGGTTTAATGGACCTGACTTTAACCCTTCAAAAATTGGGCCAATCAGAAGGTAAAAATTCATCCGCTTTGCAATAAATTCTAAATAAATGTAATATTAAATAAATGAACACTAAAAACTGTTTTTGAAAGGTGATTAAATATGCTTTAAAATTTTCTAATTCAAAATAAACATATAATTTTTTAAATACAAATTTTTATAATCTTATGTTTTTTCTAACTAAATTTACTGATAACGAAAACAAATTAAAACATTTTTAGGGAAATATATTATAAACGTTATCGTCAACTCACCTTTTTAACGTTTCATGTAATCTTTTAAAAATCGAATTATTATCGATTAATTTATTATTATCGATTATTCTCGATTATTATCGATTAATTGAAAATCAAATTGTTCAAAATTAATACCTATTGGAAATTCTTTAGAATTGATTATTATTAACTCACGTACATATCTCATTTGTGATACTGATATAAATTGTCGATATTTCGGCATAAAAATAAAAATCGGATAAAGCATTAATTGAAAAAAAAACTCAGAAGCGCTTCATCGATAAGTTAGGTGAATTAAAAAAAACCTAATTGCCCCATAATTATAAACATTCTTTAAAAAAATTATTAATTTAACTTTATATGTAATTAATCAATAATCATCGATGATCGGTGTTGCCAACTCGATATATAAATAGATACATAATCATACACAAAGATAATAGATACCTACATACTTCGATTTTTAAAAGATAGCCAGACGACACCTGAAAAGGAGCTAAAATCATGTATATACATAATTAAAGAGTCTAAGTTGGGACCATATTCCCAACCCAAAGGGGGAGGGGGGTGGCTAGAGAAATTTTGAGAAGAAATAAACCGTTTTTTCCGTCCGGGGGGTGGCGGTTAGAGTAATTGTGAGGTACAAACCAAGTTTTCAATACGAAAATAACCGGTTCCAAAATAAAAAAACACTCCCAAATTTGTCATTTTTCTTTCATAAGTTTTGTATAAAAAGAGGAGCTAGATTATCTGAAAAAACGAGCTAAGAAGCTAAACCACTTTTTTGCAGCTGATGACCTCATTTTAGCTAAATCTAGCTTAAAAGAGCTGAGTTGGCAACACTGTTGATGATTTACCATGATATATTCTCATTGGGAATTCCTGTATTTCTTTATGAAAAGCAGGCGCTGTTTACAATAAAAATTTATTGTACCATTGGAGATAGGAGTAATATGCCTACTCATAAACAGGTTTTAATACAATCGTCGAATTTTGTAGATTTGGGTAGGTATTATAATGTTTCGATTATTCCCATCACTACTTTGTTCTAAGACTCCGACCACACAGTGGTGCGAAGTCGAAAAACAGGCACAAAAACTGCATCGATAAAGCTCATTAATTATGAATACACACGTAAGCATGACAGTCGTGTGGGAGTAAATATTCATATCCGTTAGACCCGCGTCTGCCACATCAGCCTTTGAGGTGACGTCACCCCTTTTTAACATTCATTTTGCTTTAAATCTTATCAAACAAATACCTCACTGGCAGAATCTATGGAAACTGGTATCGCAGCGCATTTTTCAGATTGTCGCTTCGGAGAAAATTTTGTGAATCGGCAAATAAATTTATTTAAAAAAATTAACATGATACTCTGTGAAGTTGCTATAAAAAATGTTAGCATAATAAATTAAAGATTTATTATTAATGAATAAAAAACGTATTAAAATAATTGCAACATGTAAATTCACCGAAGAGACAAACCGAGAGAAGTTTGTTGTAGGCGAGTCCATGTGCTCGAAGTAAGCTCAATTTTTTCTCACTTCTATTGACATTGATCAAACATTTTGAAATATCGAAATTCTTTCTGATTATCAATTTCATTGGCCTTTCTGAGGCCTGGGAATCAAAAATTCTTACGTAAATTAGCGACATCACTTTTCATTCTAATCAGTAAGTACCTACCTATATTATATCACAGTTTCGGGGATACAATTTAGAATCAAGGTATTGACATTTTTTATGAATCGGGGGAAAATAACAACTAAACAGAAATAAACAGAACAACACAGCGTAGTCGAGAGGTGAGGCTCTTGACTCGCAATTCGAAGGTTGCGGGATCGAATCCCGGCGTTGGCAAACAAATTTAATTCGATTGACTTGCGTTATTTCGTAATTAATTAATTTAAAATAATATATATCTAGTATATTTGCAGCACGTTCCAGAGTGGAAGATACTCTCAGTATCGCCTTGGTTTGAGAACACCAATCACAATTGAAAACTTGCTTGAAATAGCTTTAGCCGTATTTGGTGACCAGATCTGAATAGCCAGGTACTTCCCTCTTCTTCCTCTTCCCCATCTCCTTCCCCTCTCCATTACCTTCAGCCTCATGACATACCCCAATTGGGGATGCCATAGTCTCACAGGCTCTAAACGGGAGCAGCTATATGAGGTTTTCATATAAAAATAAATAAAAAAAAACACTTAAAAGGGATAAAACCCAGAGAAAACAAAAAACATCACATGTCGAAATGAAACGCGACAACAGAATCCGTTTTGACCGAATTATTTATGAAACGGGGGAAAAGAACAACTAAAAAGAACAAGGTAAGTACTAAGCTAAGATATCATTGCAGCCATCCGCAATAACAACGAAGCATACGTCATTTTGACAGCACAATACTTAGCATTCAAATACGTGGTAAGTTATTACGATGAAGCGAAGCAAGTTTGTTATTTCTAACGCACTTAATAAGGCAAATTTTATAAAAGGTGTTTAATTTAAATTGTCCACTAAAAACGTTGTAAGTGGCATAACTGCCGGTGCATTAGTGTACCGAAGCGTATAATTATTATCTGGTTATTAACTTAATAAACTGTTTCCGTGAATAGGCTAGATATGAAGAAGTCACGCAATTGGAAGCAACATTAGATATATTTTTTTACATTAGCTCCACAGGAAAATAATTTTCCTAAGGGCCTACTACGTCATCTTATTGAACACTGTGTGAAGGATCTTTCAGTTGTGGGAAGGAAAGGTGAACGATGGATGGTGGAATCTGGGGGTTAGTATGTCCAGGAATAGACGTATGAATCCATAACTCCAACTGCGGTGCAGGGCAATAGATCGAGAGAGTCCGGTTGGAGTGGTCGAAAGACCTCTCTCAACCTGTCTCTTTCGATTCGGCGCGCCACGCAGTAAGTGCGCCGCCAAGATCCGGACAAACTCCCTATGAATTCGGGCACCCCTGTTAAGTCACCAAATGTAGCGAACCACTTAGGATGAGCTGTGGTGTTGTTATTTGATAACTTTATCTGCAAGAAAGAACCAAACAAACAAGAGACTCTCTTCAGAATTCAAACATTCCAGCATTTCCCTTTTCCACCCCTTTCATAATTCCATCACTAGTCTTGGTGTTTACAGTGTTTGTTGACTAGATCTAAATAGCTAGTTAGTTCCCAATCTTCCTCTACCCCGTCTCCTTTCATTACTCAATCCTTCGTCCTCACAACATATCTCAAATGGGGATGCCATAGTTCATCTGGCTTTGGCAGTTGGGATTCTTTTGCGGTATTCGACTCTAATAAAAAACATGAAGATATGTCCGTAGTTATCAGTCACTTCCAAACTTTGTAAACTGTGTTGCCAACTCGATTTTCAAAATAAAGTCAGAAGTCACCCCAAAAAGGAGCCAAAATAGAGCCAAAATGTTGTAGAACAAAAGTTTGGATTGAAATTTAACTACCGAGTGAGAGGGGGGGGGGGGGGTGGCAAGATTCAGAGAAGGAAAAAACAGGTTCTTTCGAATTTTAGTTCCTTCAGATATAACTCTTAAATTGTCATTTTTCGTTCACGAGTTTTCCATCTGAAAAACGAGCTAAGAAGCTAAACCGCTTTTTTGGAGGTGACGTCTTCATTTTGGAGCTAAATCTAGCTCTAAAGGAGCCGAGTTGGCAACACTGTTTGTTCATCAAAGAGCCCTTGAGGTAATAGAGGTAATATTACACAATAATAGCGAGATGAGAAAATGCATTAATATGCAATATTTAATTACAAATTATTATAATCCGTACAGATATCTCCGAAGCTATTTCCGAGCGTGATGCCATAGCCGTTTCGTCATGGCGGTCTTTGAGAGGTTGAATGAATGATCTCAGGTTTCTCAGAGTAACCAAGTACCTACCTACCTGCAAGATGTAAGAGATATAGATATACTATAGAGGGAGTAGTGAGTCGGATGTGAATCATAAAGATAACGACTGTGTGTAGAAAAAAGGCAGTAACCCCCATGTCTGCGAAAAATGTTTTTTACATACCTAAATGTTTTCTATCCCATACGTGAAGCAAAAATCTAATTCCTGGTAAAAAACTGGTTATTTATTTTTAGGGTATTATGTCTTGTTGCAGTACCTCCTTCTTTAGCCAACGATTCGGACGGCATTGCATTCTCCATGAACAGGACAGACGTGTAATGTTAATTAAACAATGCTGTCCGAAACGTTGTCTAAAGAAGGAGCAACAATAAATCACGACAATACTTTTTGGCAGTGAAAATTTCAAATCACATCCAGTTTCAATTTTTTTTAAATTCAAGTGTGTCCTTATTATTCAGCGAGAAAAAAAGGACTTAACCTATGACTATGCCACAATTATTACTGAAAACTAGCGCCTAACTGCGAAAAATCATGGGATAGTCTGAATGAGGTCGTCTTCTAATGTTTTGGTAGGTAGATACCTTCTTTATAGCTTGTCTGAATTTGTTCAATCGAACACTTCCAATTTTAATTCACCATATTAACCACTCCGATCTATCGCCTTTGTGCAAGTTTTTGTCTTAAACGAAATGTTAGATTTATAAAATTTTTGTGTTATTACCGCTTCGTAATTAAAGCTCAATAAATCAAATATTTCTGAACGTAACCGAATACCAAAAACTGTTTTTGAAATTTTATGATATAAATTTTCGTATTGTATTATTACAAATAAATATTAACATTTGTAAATATAAAAATTTTGAATGCAAACATAAAAATATTGTAAATATGACTCTTATGTAAAAAAAAACACTTATTTTATAGTACAAATGTATAATAAACAATAATGAAATAATTTTACTTTGTATAAACCACTTATTTGATGTGCAAATCCGACCGGTTTCGGAACAAACGTTCCTTCGTCAGGGAAAGCTTATACTAATTTGACAGTTTCGAACAATGATTTATTATGGTAGGGGTGGAGCTGTTGCTAGATAATAATGTAGATTGGGTAGGTAGGTATTAGTGTAGAGTGGGTGGGTAGGGGAACAAATCCATGATTGGGCTATATGACAATATTTTTTGTTTGTTGATAATAGATTCATTATTTTTAAAGGATTTTTTAATTTCCAAGGCTTCTAAGTTATCTAAACGTTTTCCTTTACGATTAATATGAAGAATATTTATCCCTGTATTTTTTTCAAAACTATGGTTATTTTCAATGATATGGTTAGCAAACTCAGAAAAATTATTATTATTAAGACACCTTAAATGTTCTTTGATTCTGATTTCAAAATTACGAGTGGTTTTTCCAATATAAAATGAGGGACAATCATTGCATTTGAGTTTATATATTCCGGAATTAGTCAATTTATGGTCTTTATCTTTAGTATTTCTCAAAAAATTACCGATATTATTTCTTGTATAATATTATTATCTACATTATTATCTAGCAACAGCTCCACCCCAAGTTATCTAAACGTTTTCCTTTACGATTAATATGAAGAATATTTATCCCTGTATTTTTTTCAAAACTATGGTTATTTTCAATGATATGGTTAGAAAACTCAGAAAAATTATTATTATTAAGACACCTTAAATGTTCTTTGATTCTGATTTCAAAATTACGAGTGGTTTTTCCAATATAAAATGAGGGACAATCATTGCATTTGAGTTTATATATTCCGGAATTAGTCAATTTATGGTCTTTATCTTTAGTATTTCTCAAAAAATTACCGATATTATTTCTTGTATAATATTATTATCTACATTATTATCTAGCAACAGCTCCACCCCTACCATAATAAAACATTGTTCGAAACTGTCAAATTAGTATAAGCTTTCCCTGACGAAGGAACGTTTGTTCCGAAACCGGTCGGATTTGCACATCAAATAAGTGGTTTATACAAAGTAAAATTATTTCATTATTCTATAATGGATAACCACAAAGTAATAGCTACATTCAAAAATATGTATAATAAACAATTTCGTTACCTCACTTTTTTAAGATTTCATACAAAAATATGTAATTAAAAATTAACACTCTCTTACGGCATGCATCTTACGGTATGCGATTTGGCGGGTGAAAACAGTTTCTACAAAATAAGTATTTTTTGCCTATATCTATGGACAAGTTGAATAGAGATGTTTAGAGTGTTTTATTATAGATATTCTCCTTTTTGTTTTAAGGTTGTAACTAGAACAAAACGGAGTTGGAACTGTGGAAACACACGCGTTAGCTTGAAAACAAGTATATTGGACTTGACTGCTATTGTTATATTGTCGTGTAACAAGCTTAGGGGTCGAAGTGGTTGATTCATAAAAAAACTCCAAATTATAGAACTATTGTGCTGAAATAATAATAAAAAATTTATTATTATGAAAAACGTACGCTAGAACGTTTTTTGCTTCTGTACAATGTTGATTTTGAGGGTTACTGCCTTTTTCGTGATCACTGATCACTGTCGATATGGACCCACCTGGGGGCTGCCTTTACTTCGCGTGGAGGGAATCTAGAAACTTCTATGACGCAACGTCTTGCCCGATCGACCTTGCGAATTCTGTGCCGCCGAGAGCTCCGTTGTAGGCTTCTTTCGTTATGTTACACGGGTCGCTTGTGAGAAAAAGTGAGAGGTTACGACGGATCCGTGAGGCATTCCTCAAAGGAATTTATCCACTTCTGTGATAAGTATTATCTTATAATACATACCTGGATCAAAGGTTAATATCATCAAGATATTAGCTATGCAAAAATGGTAATTTTGAGATAAAACATGTGTTACCTCATTAATTTTTATATCCCATTTCGTTTGATAATATAACTCTTGACGGCCACCGTTTTTGGGAAGTTGCGATCTTTGGCTACGAATCCGGTGGTCGCGGATTCAAATTGGGCACAAATCCCGGAGCGCAGAAGTAAAATTTATTTTGTTTCACAATTTATTCATCAAAAATAATATACACTAGCTGGTTCCCGGCATTTTTTTATTACATGAGCTCCACACAGGAGGCCCAGAGGAAAATAATTTCCCTCAGGGCCTATGTCATCTTTGGGGATGCTGTGTGAAGGGTTTTTTTAAAGGAAAGGAAGGAGAGGAGAGTTCTGGGAAGGAAAAGGGTTTAAGGGGTGGGTAGGAATATGGGGTTCAGTGTGTCCAGGTCATCCGCCTCCAAGACCTAGACAAACCTCAACCCATGGACCCGGGCACCCCTGCTAAATCACCAAACGTAGCGAACCACTTGGGGTGACCTGTGGCAGAGGTGTTGGTTATCCAATAAAGGTTCCCGGGGCGGCGGTACCCGTTCCCGCCTCCCAAATGCATTGCAATGCCAAATTCAAAGAAATACATTATTTATCCCTGAATATCTTTTACACAAATAATGGTCGATCAAACCAAAAATACCAGGGACACCATTTATTTTTCGATTTACAAGGTCAATCTTATTTACATTATAAATGCGAAAGTTTGTATGGATATATTTGTATTTGTTACTCTTTCACGCAAAAACTACTGAATGGATTAACATATAGGCTATAATTTATAAAGCTAGCTAGGAACCGCTAGCTAGCCGGGAGGGGAACGGGGATGCACGGGAAAGGTGATTCAGAGAGAAACAATGTAATTCTTTGAATATGGCATGGCAACACATGCCGGGAACCGCCTAGTTAATAATAATAATTAAGAATCAAACTGTTTTACTGAGAAATGCCATTTGCACTGATCGTAATTATTGTGACCAATATAAGGCCAATCAATACAAGATAAAAGATCAAAAAGCATAAATTTAAAAGGATAGCGGTTAGTAAGACTTGGATTTTGCTCAAAAACCCGTCAATAAGAATAGTCAAAGACTAACACAAAACGCCAATTTTAAATAAATAAATAACGAACACAAGCGGCTGACCATTTTCAATGGCATTCAGAAGACGAAGAGAAAAACCTGTTTGCGCCAGCGGCCAGTAATAAGGAGAGAACATTTCATTATAATAAGACCTAACTGGCCTTTTGTTTGGTGTGTTGGTTGCAGCTATAAGCATCGTGGCATTGAGATAATCTCTATAAAAAACGCATGTAATCTATGGAGATCTCCGGATACTGCATCTCATGCAATTCCATTCATTGTTACTTTATTTCATCAACCAGCCAAGTCTAGGGTTTATTCTTTGAATAGATTTAAGACGGAATATTCGTATAAATGCAATTTTCGCTTCCCGTTGAATTGAATGGCAGCATTTATTATATATGTGCCTTATAACATGAGATAAACTGGTCCCATGCGAGAGCTTGTATGGGCGTCATCGACGTTCATCCTTTTCCTCCTCGCGCGTCTTTTTTGAAAATGAAAAAGACAGAAGATACTAGAACGATGAATTCAAGCACGATCGCTCGCTCATCCAACAGTATTAATTTTTTTTTTTTTTTTTTTACATTAACACCACACAGGAGGCCCTGAGGAAAATAATTTCCCTCAGGGCCTATGTCATCTTTGTAGATGCTGTGTGGAGGGTCTCTTTGAGGAAAGGAAAGAGTGAACATGGGTCTTGAAGAGACCCATGTTGTAGGAGGGAGGAAACACAGAGGCCGGCAAATCGTTCCACAGCCGAGCCGTTGAACTCAAGAACGAGTCATAGAAACGACCCGTTCTCATGTGAGTAATGTCAACCGTGTACAAATGTTGGGCGCGTGTTTGGCGTGTTTCCCGACTATGCACCGGAGCCGAGGGGATCAATGATGCTAGTTCCTCGGAGCATCTTCCATTGTAATACCGGTAGAACAAGGACAGCATTCCCACCTGACGCCTATGCTCTAAAGATTGCAGTCTGTCTGTTAGGATGGGAGAATCTATCAAACGGACCGCCCGTTTCTGCACAGAGTCAAGGATTTTTTTTAGGTATTTTGGAGCTCCAGACCAGAGGTGGCTGCCAAATTCAACCGTGGGGCGCACTTGCGATTTGTACAGGGTTAGCAGTTGGGTACTATTAAAGTATCTGCGGGCCCTGTACAGTACGCCCAGTTTCTGAGAGGCTAACTTAACTCTGGTTTCGATGGAGCCCCCGTACCTGAGCTGGTCACTTAGAGTTACACCAAGCATATCAATGGAGGTCCTGTTCGGAAGGTTGCTTCCGTTGAAGGAGATACGGTAATGGTAATGATAATACGGTAATGTCTGCGTGGTTGAATTTCAGAAACCAGCTTCAAGTGCGTGTCTGACGCAACGTCATACACGCCGCGCCACATATAACATATGTGTATGTGGAATTTGACACAAAGTTACCGTTAAAATTCTGTTTCGAATTCAAAAATTCGTCACAAGATGTCGCTACTTCCGTCAGCAGGTCGGATGGGGACGTCTCCCCCCTAGGTATAACTGCTACGAATTTGTGAATATGTGGTATCACTCCGGATATGGAAAGATTGACGTTAATACATGTTGAATCAAGCGGCTAAATATTACATAGAACGTCATTGCTCCGTCTCGGTTACTTTGTCCCGGTGACTAGCTACACTAGATGACAGTGGATCCGAGGAATGGGCTATTTTTGGAACCAGTTCCTATTGGATTTATAAAATGATCACCAACACTAACTGCGCGAAGCTGAACCAAAAGCCACCCGCGGGGCCTAGAAGTGAAACCTGTGAAGAGGGTTTTTAACAGCTAGTACATATATAATCTTGTAATGTCCAGTGTTTTACATATAATGTCCTCCGCATCAAAAGCCGTATCTTCTCCAAGCATAAACTTTCTAATAAAGTGTGTTTATCGGGAGTGACCTGCTAGGTAAGGGAACGTACCCATACTACGTGACACTTTTAGGGGGGGGGGGGGTCTTCAAAAGGTCACGCTCCATACAAATGAGCGGCGGGTTCCTTAGGATTTTGGTCACCGGGGGGGGGGGGGGGGTTAAAAATTGCAAAAAGTTGGTCACGTAGTTTGGGTACGTTCCCTAAAGTAAAATGTTTTCTGTATCTATTTATAAATAATACAATTAAATAGATCCTAAGAATTTATAATAAATTGTACTATCGCTCTTGACGCTACGATTTTTCACAAAAACGGCGCCTAAAAATTATCCAATTATTATTATTATAAGTCGCAGTTTTTGTGAAAAGCTAAGGCTCTGTAACCGGGCCCGAAAAGAAGAAGATGGAGAGATAACATTTGCGCTAACATTTACAGCGACAAAATCGATGCGAAAATTGCGAAAATGTTTAATAAAACACGACTCTTTTAAAATAGAGCAAAAATCTCGCGGGCATTTTCTTAAACAGCATTTAAAGAAACACTGTGAATTTTTTCATACATATAACTTGTTAAATAACTGAAACAAACGTGTCAATAATAGTTTTTGGAGCATACTTTGCGATTTTTTTCTATCGAGGGAATTTTATATAATTTGCATTTCGGCGCAGGCAAAGTCTATAGATTATCTTCAAGAATAACATATATTTTTTTAAAAGCTTTAAAAGTTACCGTGTTTAAGGGAAATATGTAATAAATCGGTACAAATCCGGGTTGCGGGCATAAAAGGTTTTTAAGGGTTTAACTTTTTTAAGAAACACTTGTGTATTGATAAAATAAGAAAACAAAAAAAAGGGGAATTTTTTTTCAAAGGTCCACAAACAAAGTAATATTTTTTGAAATTTAAATTAAATCAAAGTAATAAAAAATTAAGAATTAACAAATGTTCGGAATTCGGCATATTTACCATTAATTCCAAAATATTTTAAAACACAATTGAAACTGTTTTATCAAAGATTTCTATTGTGTCTTCAAATCCATTGGGCGCTAAATCATAAGAATGTAATGTAATAAATAATATTCCCATAAAATTAAAGTGCAACGCGGTGCAATTCGCCAAAGAACAGCATGCATTGTTGGAATGTACTTAAACCATGGAGGGTATTCGCAGTGTATGAGTCACCCTGGACTCGGTCGCGAATCCGGTTTGGTCAAAAGTCAGATAAACTGCCTCCAACAAGCAGGTATTCAGAATATGTTCCTGCCACGGAGAGTCCCGTCCGAAAGTACCTCTCTGCTGCTTGCGTCGTTAACGGGAAAGAAGGAAAGGTTGCGAAGGTGCTATCAGCGGTATGCCTTGTCTTTATTAGAAGTGAGTCGTTCGCGAACGAGTCGGCTCAGTGAACCGGATTTTCATACTGATCCGTAAGATCCGGTTCCCAAAGAACGATCTTCACGGTTCGCGGATCTTCGCGAACGAGTGAGCCGGTGAGCCAACTGACCCGCCAGATCCGGTGAGCCAACTGACCCGTGAGATCCGAAGACCCGACTGACCCGTGGGAGCCGAGAGCAGTGTATCGTTCAACGGATCTCGCGGCTCGCGGGTCACTTCGTTCGTTCGTTCATAGCCACTCTAGTCAGCGACGCAGAAAGGTAAAATATGAAAGTAAGGTAACGGTTTACAGTTCAGTTCACTATGACACTTTTCTACGCGGTGGCGTACCTTTGCTGGTCAGTGTGCGTGCGCCGTGCATGTATTACCGAAATACAATGAATATAATAATAATATCGGAATTCAAGCGTGTTTGCGTGCATAAAACGTCAGTCGTGACGTCAGCGCTCCGGCCACATTATCCTTTGCTGGGTAGTGTGCGTAATTCAAGCGGGTGTGCGTGCATAATACGTCAGTCGTGACGTCGACGCTCCGGCCACATTATTTTGTTTATTATAACAGGATAAGTTATATTATTATTATGCTCATTGTTTATTTTCAGTAAATCATTCATTGTTTATTTTCAATAATTCATGCTTTCTAAAAATCGTTAAAAAAGTAAAGTTGGTGTTGGTTTCACACCAAAGATCAAAACTCAACTAAATACAAAGGATTTCATTTTTTCATTCAGGGATACAAGAATCCGATTAAAAAGGGAACCCCAAAATATCGGGGTTCCCTTTTTAATAAAGTGTGGAGGGCCGAGGGAGGGGACGGGGGAGATGGACCAATTCAGTCGTTCATTCGAGCCGGTTCACTGACCCGGATCTTTTCATTGAACGAGACCCAGTGAACCGGCTCGCTCAACTGAGACGCTTTGCCCGCCTCTAGTCTTTATACGACAACAGCATACTAAAAAGCTTCAGATTTTATCTGGAGATACAAGACTGCTTTTGTCTTTCCACGAAGTTATGGACCTGTTGGTTGTGAAGGCAGTTGTTATGGGACAATTTGATTAAAGTTTTAGCAGCAGTGTTTTAGAAGGAGGTGTGAGATCTCTGATGAGCCTCTGATAAGCCGTGTGTGATAGCATTTAGTTTGACAGTAACTATAATTATTGTAGTTAAATCTTTCAGTACTGAATTAAAACTGGCAGTGGTAGAACATACTTGATGCTTGATAACAAGAATTGGTAGATTGAAAATATTCTGTTTTTTTTTCAATACTTTAGAAGTTATTGCTACTTTCATTTGAAAGAACTTTAGTTCTCGTATCCTGTATACCAAAAATAAACATTAAAAAAAGTTAGTGCTAGTTGCTAGTTAATAATGTGGATTGGGTGGGTAGGTATTAATGCAACGGCTCCACCCCTACCATAATAAAACATTGTTCGAAACTGTCAAATTAGTATAAGCTTTCCCTGCAGAAGGAACGTTTGTTCCGAAACCGGTCGGATTTACGCATTATATACCTAAATGGTTTATACAAAGTTGAATTGTTTCATTTTTCTATAATGGATAACCAAAAAGTTAATAGCTACATTCAAAAATAAAATAACAAAAAAATATAAAAAAAGGCTTAATAAAATCGGTTGAAAAAATCGGTCAAGATTGAACACAAAAATCACCTTTAAAAACATAAAAATGCCTAACGCCTGAACTAAGTAAAAACCAAATTTAAAAAAAAATGCAAATAAGCCGTTTTTACCCAGACGTTCCAATACAAAACAGCCAATTTTATTAGCTCTAAGATAGTGAGGAAAAAATCTGAAATCCATGTATATTCAAATATGTATATACAAACGGTGTAAAAGGATCAAAAATGAACCTAACCCGTTACTTATTGGAAAATATCACGCCTCTTTGCAAAATAATCTAATAGGTATAAATCGATTAAAATGATTTTAGCCAGAATTGAATGACCAAGTATTTTCCAAAGTTCCTTTCCCCATATTCTTCCCCTCCCAAACCCTCCAGCATCACAAGATAGCCCTTTTTGGGATGCTATAGTGCTATTGGCTCCGGACTATTGAGAACTATTTTGCGGTATATAAATAAAAAAAAAAAAAAACAACTTGAAATCGCCACCTACTCATGAAAATCAACTATTAGTTTTCGTGGCAATGTGCACAAAAATTGGTTTCTTTTTACATTGGCATAAAAATACAGATTTGAATAGTCGATGTCAATAAATTGTTTTTTTTTTGGGTGAACTGAAATGAGATCATCATTGTTGACTTCCAGAAATAAAAAGATCCTGAAATAAGTATTACCATTCGCGTTGACCTTTAGGGCACGACCGTTTTCAGCGAGTCTGCCGCATCGGGAATGATCGATGCGCAAAACGTCGGCTGAATCAACAGAACTGAAAGACGGAGGAAATTGGATAGACTCACATAAATAATATTCTGTTGATCTAATGAAGTCGTAAAGTTCTGACGAACGCGGATATTGACTAGACATCCCAAGAAGAACAAAATATAAGCAAAAGTGTAGTAATGTTGTAGAATGAAATTGCTCTACTTTACTCTATCTAATGAATAAAAGATCCCGTTTTTAATAATCATATAGATCCCGCAGAAAAGAGTCGTAAGTCAAAAAAGTTAATTATACAATGATTGAAGAAACAAGGGGTCCCGTCGAAAAGAATGACATCTGTAGCGACATCTCGCGGAGATAGTGATCTGACTTAAATACGGTTTTCGTGGGCAAACCACAATCGCATATATATATTATTATAAAACAGAAAAATTTGAATTACGACCCTTTTCTACGGGATGTGCGATATCTCAAATTTCGTTCTTCCTTTCAAAGTTGTGTATTTTTTAGTATCACCTTCAAAATATTCAATTATAGAGTCTTCAAATAATTCAAAACTTTTGCCTTTTCTTTAACTGTTACCAGTTTTCATTAGATTGTTTGGAATACATATTTTGAATGTGAATATCGAACTCCAGATACTAATATCTACAGCCCGTATGTTTGACGAATATCTACAGCTCATATGTTGAACTAATATCTACGAACTTCAGAGTGTTGATTAATATCTACAGAGCGTAGGTTGAACTAATATCTACAGAGCGTAGGTTGGACTAATCAGCTAAATGTGTCCAATAGTCCGATATTAGGGATTTTTACATACATACTTACATAAATTAAGTTTTTTAAACTGCATACGCAATATTACGTTATTCCAATATGCTATACATAATTGCAAATCCAACCTCTGACAGTACTGTAGATATTCGTCAACACTTTGGTTCTCATAGATATTAATCAACAGTTTGAGCTGTAGATATTCGTCAACACTTTGATTCCCATAGATATTAGTTCGATTTTTTCAGTTTTTGGAATTCCTGTAGATATTAGTAGACGCCTCCGAATATCGCACAAGAGTCCTAACTGCTCACTACTGCACGGAGCCAGTGGGACTATTGCAATCGGGTGTGTCGTGAGGCTAAATGGAGTGAGGCTGAATGTAGTCGTTATTTTTCTTGAGATTCACATTACCGCTGATTTTCATCTCGAAAAGTTATGGCCAAATTTATGTAAATTTTTAATTAAAATACTACGAAACATTATTTGTTATCTTTATATAAAGTTGTTTTATAAAATAACTAGCAGACCCGGCCTCACGTTGCTGTGGCTAACGAAACACAACGCATCTACTGACAACGCCGTTACCCAACCTTTATAACCAACGTCATCTGTTAATTTGCCTACATACCAAATCCACACCGCCAGCTTGCCAGCCCGCTCCCTTTATATATTATATATTTCAACCATTTTACACAAAACCTTGACAAATTATATACCTAAACCTTCCTCATGAATCACTCTATCTACTGGTGAAAACCGCATGAAAATCCGTTGCGTAGTTTAAAAGATCTAAGCGTACAGACAGCGTGAGCGACTTTGCTTAATACTATGTAAAGATATACATGTTTGAAAAAAATTAGGGTTAAATGTAGTGTTGGTCAGATTATCAAATAGTCTTTGCATATAAAAAATGTGAATAGTCTTCTAGGAAAGTATAGTTTGAAAATAACACGTAAATACGTGAATCGGAAGTCTCAATAATATCTATATCATTTATTTGCCTTTCCCGATACCGATGAGGGTGAAATTCAACTATTTTTTAAATACAAGGTGGCGCCAAAGACACAAACCTATCGGAAGAGGCTCTCATTTTTCCAAATGGCGTCTAAGTCATAGATAAATATGAAGCCATCAAAAATTTAACATTTGTGAAGTAAATAGAAGCAGAATACAGATTGAAATAGCAAAGATCGCTACACTCTTCAAGAACCCAGAAAAATTCTGTACAAATTTATTTTGATTACAAATTTAAAACATTTTTAATTAATATTATTGTTCATTTGGAGGATACTGGCAGATAATCAATTTTTAATTAACTTATATTTACCTACTTTATGTCAACTCTTATATTTTATGAAACCTATATTTGGTATCTTATATTTCATATTACCTGTAGTTTGTAAACTCTTTATTTTCCTCGTAATAAAAAAGATGTACTGCATTATATTATGTAAAAGCAAGACCCTATGGGCATTTAAATACAATAAAATAAATAAATAAAATAATTACTTTTGCTTACAAACTAACTGCCTTAGGAAATTGAGTGAGGTCTTTCGCGCCATCTAAGTACATGCAAATGATATTAGACAATCCTCAGATTAAAAGCTAATGGATCTAATAAATTGTTATCAACAAGATAAATAATAATAGTGAAAATTAAAGTGTTAACGAATTCGTAAGAGATAACAACCAATTACTATTAAAATCGATAAAGAATTAAACAGGAATATAGTAAATTGTAGAAGAATCGCTGTAATCTCGGACCACAAAAATCACATTAAAAATGCTTGATTGTGAACTGAAAATTGCCGAGCGAATTTGACAATAATTTCAATAATTTTTACTATTTTGAATTATTCAACAATGGTTTAATGGAGGAACGAAAAAACGATGTCAGTCATAAAAATGATAACAAAATTACGCAATTATTTTCAATTTGTCTAAAACAAACCAAAAAATACATGCACTATGTAAGAGTATATAGTTATGAACATATATTTATATAAAATGGGTGAGATATAAGATGGCGCATTTTAAAATACATACGACGATTGGGCACGTAGGTGCTATAAACAGGTATTATGTATCTTGCGATGAAAATGGCGGAGTTTCAACATCACATGTTCATGATAGTATGTACACATTGTCTGAGCAAACAATTGTTAGAATATTAAACAGGTCGGCGAGGAAATAATGTACATTGATAACCGATTCAAACCGCGGATGCTGGAAAAATACATACACAAATCATGCATTGCACGGAATTGGAATTAAACGTCTGTACACTCATTTATTTCACATAAATTACCCACTCGGAGGAGCGATTGATTCTGTATATTTTGTGAATATGGGAAAGATCATACGAAATCGGCTGTCAAATTTGTGTGACTTTCTATGACTTTCAACTGTATTTTTCAATGGGTGTCGTGGGCCGATGACAGCTGCTGCCAATTTTAACTAATTTAAAAAACAGATTATGAAAATTGTAGTGATGCAACGAATACGAATATTCGTATTCGCCGAATAGTAGACATTTACCGAATATTCGTATTCGGCGAATATATATTTACGAATACGAATACTATAAAAAAAAATCTTTGAATTAATAAATTGTCACAGAAATGTCAAAATGTCTATGGATTTTGTGGAACTGTACTATGAACCTCGAATTTTTCATTTAATACGCGTTCTTTCTCTTAGTAGTTTCAGTATTTGACAGTCGATAGAAAAACATGGCGCAAAAATATTTTCATACAAGCCATGTACAGTCGCCTCGGAGAGGGTTTGTTTCAACGGCTGGCAACATCCAAACTGAAAAAAGAAATCGCCTATCACCAGCGAATCTACAGATGTTATGTTTTCTGAATAAAAATTTGACAGTTTTAAATTTAAATTATTGGTACCTATAGTAAAACAAACAGAACAAGAACAATAAATGAGTGTTTTATTACTCTGCAAAGTTATTCGTATTTGTATTCGCCGGATAGTAGGTTTGATATTCGTATTCGTAAAAGTAGTATTCGTTGCATCACTAGAAAATTGCACTTAAGTGTACAAAATGTGTTCTTATACCACACGATTGGGCAAAATAAATAATTCGTGCGTATTTAGATTGAAACAAAACTTCGCAAATGTCAAATCCATGGTATACAACTTTAGACGGCACATTAAATGAATAAAAAAATCAGGTATATTTACAGTATTTCGTGTTTTAAACTAGTTAAAATTGGCGGCAGCTGTCATCGGCCCACAACACCTATTGAAAAAGCATAGAAAAACACAAATTTGACAGTCGATTCCGTACGGGATCTTTCCCGTATCCACAAAACAGAATCGCTCCTCAGATGTGCCAAAGATGAGATATTACTGCACTAACACGAGTTGAAAAAGTTACACACGACTAAACGAATGCCATTCTGTTTAAAGTAGATGTTTAAAGTTTGGTGTTTAGCGGCAATAAAAATTGTAATTTAACGACTTGTGTAGTTAGTTACCCAGACGTTAATCAAGCTAGTTATTAAACTTACGTGTTACCTGCACCAGTTTAGGTAGTAAGCTTCTGATGATTTTACATAAATTAAGCTTAGAAAGAATATTAAAATAAAAGAATATTATTATTTTAATATTATTAGCTCCTAGCTAATATTAAAATAAATAAAAATGGCGACAAGTAAAATAAATATGTTTTTAATATTCTTAGAACAACATGGCTTATATCTGTTTAAATAAAAAATGTTCAAGAATCGTAGTTGTTAAAGTTTGTCAGGTACTTCCTGTTACACGTTACTTTGTTTTCACGACTTTAAACAGTGTGTTTTTTTTATGGTTAATGCGCTGTTAGTGAAAACAAATCACTGAAAAAAAACCTGTTAGTAAAATAATCGAATTGTTGTTACATTGGAAAAGATGGTTCGACATTACCTTTTTGTAGAGCTTGATCCACGTGAGGTCACCCTTAGAGTCGGTGTACTGCAGACCGAAGAACCAGACCTCCCTGAGGCCGATGGTCTTGACGACCTGGTCGAACAGCTGCTTGCCGGTCGTGGTCTGCTGGATGGCGAACTCCAGCTCCGCGTCCATCGTCGTCACCCGCACGTTCATCTACAAACAAAAACACACATTCGTCAGTCAGGAGTTGGTCAGGAGGATTGAAATTGAAACCCTTATTATTGTAGCCACTGCTGGCCACAAATAAAACACCTAAAAAATAAAACAAGCGCCTCAAGCGCAAAACCGTCCTACCAAGCGATTCCATATCTTATGTGGGATCGAGATCTCCTGACGGAGGAGATTCTTGTAAGATTTGTGTGATTTTCTATGGCTGTTATTTGCTTTGTCTATGGGTATCATGTCAGCTTCGCCGATTTAAAACATTCTATACTAAAATATGTGACCGCTCACAGTCGAAATCACACAAATCTGACAGGAAATCGCGTCCGTCAGGAGATCTCGATCCCCAAAAGATGTAGAATTGCTCGGCTGGAAGCGTATATAAAAAAAAACAATGATATTCGCGACTTGGACAGGCCGCAACTCTTCGGTACTTCGCGATGGATAGATATTTTTTTGGGGATGTTTTGTCCGTAGGATATTTTGTCGGGGATATTTTGTCGCGAGTTGATAAGTCGCGGAGCCTAATTCGTCACTTAGTTTCCTCATTCGATTATTAAATTCAATCTACATGTAGGAAGGAAATGAACCCTTAATAAAGTAGATAGTTATGATAGTTATTAAAGTTATCTTTAATCAGTAACGGTCTCGTAAGAGAAAAGCATTCACAATGAAATCGTTGTTTAAAATTACTTTAACCGTGTTCAGTGACCGATCTGAATAACCAGAAAATTTCCAACCGTCGTCTTCATCATATCCTTCCCCTTCCCATATCCCTCATCCTCTGAACAGTCCGATTGGGTTTAGAAAAGCGTCTGTAATAGGCCCCCTTCACAAATGAACTTAAATTATTTATATTGGTAGGAGTAATTTTTTTTTTTCAGGTAAATTGGTGAGACAGTTGGATAGACATTTATTAAAAAAACATTACAAATAAATACGTATGTATTCAATTAACTATTAAAATATAAATTCATGATCGTATTTCGAAAATAATTGGCAAAAGTCACGTGTTTAAGTTTCTTGGGTTCTCCATCAGATATATATTATTCTAATCAAAGGCGGATCCAGGGGGGGGGGGTCATGGGGGTCATGACCCCCCCCCCCCTGGGCTGGGTCCAGGACCTAGGTGAACCTACTTTTTACTTGTATCTATTATTATCAAAATTAAATTATAACTTCTTGTGATTTGACCACGACTGTGTGACCCCCTCCTGGCGCTATGTGACCCCCCCCCTGGCGCCAAAGCTGGATCCGCCCTTGATTCTAATTCTTTATTTTATTTTTTTATTTTATTTTATTTTGGAAAACCAACAGTTACATTATTTACTTAGGTGTATTTACATATGTATATGTTATTGAACCAATAATAGGTTTTCACTGGTGTGTATTAATTAGAGAGATTAAAAAGTTATAATAGCTTTTGGGATGGGATGGTGGGCGGGAGGGGAAGGGGACGGATCTAATCTGGGAGTGAATAAGTTATTTGTATAGAAGTATACCTAATAGTTTGTGTATGTTTAGAAGTTATTTATTGTTTATTTTTTTTTAGAGTTTGGGGTGCTGTGTTCAATAAGTCGAATTCGTTGTATGAATTGTTAAAAAAGTGTGAAGCGCGGTTAATGAATGTGTTTTGTTTAGAGTTAGTGTTGCATCGAGGAGTGTTTAGTGTGTGATTTAGTCTAGTTTGTCTGGTGGGCACTCTTAATTGAATTCTTTCAAGTAATTCCGGGCAATCTATCGCAGAGGTGGCTATCTTTTGCAAGAATATTACGTCTGCAGAATTTCTACGATTTTCTAGTGACGAGGTTTTGAAAAACGTGGCTGACTCCACATAACTTAGATGAGGACGATATCCCCGAAAATCAAGGTATCGTAGAAAACGATTTTGTGTTTTCTCAATCCTTTCTATGTATGTTGTGTACCTGGGATTCCAGACTTGAGGCGTACTCCAGAGAACTGCATACATACGCAAAGTACAGCATTTTCATAGTGTTTACCTTTTTAAAGTGTTTGCCGGTTCTGAGTATGAAGCCAAGTGCCTTGGAAGCTTTTGAAACTATGGATTCGATATGTCGGTCAAAAAGTAATTTCGGGTCTAGCACTACTCCCAGATCTTTGGCCTCCATCATTTTTTTAAGTATTGTGCCGTTAAGGGAATAATCAAAAGAAATGAGATTTTTGTTTCGGGTAAAGCTGATGACGCCGCATTTTTTAACATTTATTTGAAGGTTGTGTTGTGTACAGTAGCTATTTAGGCGATTTAAATCTTCTTGTACGCGAGTACAGTCATTGATACTTGTAACAGGAGAGAATATTTTCATGTCATCTGCGTATAATAACGTTCTGGAGTGGAGAAAACATTTTCCAATGTCATTAATGTATATGTTGAAGAGCAATGGTCCCAATAATGACCCTTTGGGTACTCCTGACGGTACGGTTACCCAATTCGATTTATAGCCACCGACGACTACTGCTTGGCTGCGATTTTTCAAATACGACGAGAGCCATCTGAGGAGCATCTGAGCCATTCGATTGACAATTAAAGCCGCGCTTGGAAAATGATGCAATTTTGACCAACGTGTACAGTGCTACACATATACGTAAGTCGGCGGTGGCATTAACATGAACTAACGCTGCATCTTTATTTTTATTATTATTTTTTTTACATTAGCTCCACACAGGAGGCCCTGAGGAAAATAATTTCCATTAGGGCCTATGACGTCTTTGGGGATGCTGTGTAGAAGATTTTTTGCGGAAAGGAAGGAGAGGAGAGTTCTGGGAAGGAAAAGGGTGGGTAGGAATCTGGGGTTCAGTGTGTCCTGGTCATCCGCCTCCAAGACCTAGACAAACCTCAACCCATGAACCCGGGCAGCCCTGCTAAATCACCAAACGTAGCGAACCACTTGGGATGACCTATGGCAGAGGTGTTGATTATCCAATAAAGGTTTCCGGGGCGGCGGTTTATATTTTAATCTGACAACTATACCTACTATCCATAGACGACAGCGCCCTATCTTTTCGCCAATTTATGCGCATAGCACTGTACATTTCTATTTTGGCTATCTTGAATTAAACATAAAACGTTAAAAATACAAATGAAACTATTAACGATAATCTTTATTTGTACGCATTTCACTATTCAATTATAATACAATAGCAAATTATTTATTTGTGGGGCGTATAGACGATGCACGCGTTTTAAGTACAAACGTCAAGCAAACACTCCTTACATATTATATTTGACTAAAGTATCGAAAAATATGAAATTCGCATAAATAAAAATATGAAATTCGCAAGGAAAGCCTGAATATTTAGTAGTGCACGCTTAATTATCTTTTTATAATTTGAACAGGTGTGACAAATTGAAATTATCCTATCTGTGTTATTTGGGAAGTATGTTTACGAGAGATGGGAAGGCTGATAGAGATATTGAAAGAAGGGTGAATGCAGGTAACTCTATTAATGGAGGACTGAACGCCGTTGGCACCAACAAAAAACTGTCCAAAGACGCGAAACTAGCCGTCCATAATGGAGTACTGGTACCTACCCTGATGTATGGCAGTGAGGCATGGAACTGGCAGAGGAAGGATGAAAGTAGACTGAATGCTGTAGAAATGAGATCCCTGAGGCGTACGTGTGGTAAAACCATGTATGATCGTGTGAGAAATGTGGAAATCCGCAAAGAATGCAAGGCTGATGTAAGCGTGATGAGTAAGTTCAAGAAAGGAACGCTCCGATGGTTTGGGCATGTAGAGCGAATGAACGAGGAAAGGAGTGTAAGGAGAATATATGACGCAAATGTGAATGGTAGAAGAAGTCGAGGACGCCCAAGAAAGACATGGCACGACCAAGTGAATCAGATACTTGAGTCGGGCCATGTCAAGAGTCAGAATAATAGAAGAGAATGTATGAGACGTTGTATGAATGTAAACGAGGCAAGGAATGTGTGCCAAGACCGGGATGTTTGGCGGTCCGTCCTCTCTGCCTACCCCAGCGTGGAAACGGCGTGATGGTTAGTTAGTTAGTTAGTTAGTTTGACAACACTATGAAAAGCTGAGTCAGAGTTTTTCGCAATAAAATGAGTTCAATGTGGCGTTCACAGTCACTTTACTTTCAAAAGGGATGTTTTAAATAAATTACACGAAAAAATGTTACTCGAAAGGTATCCATAACACAACATTATTGTGAAATGTGGTCTATTTTTATTTGGTTGAAAAATTAAAAAATAACCACAAATGACACGTAAAAAAAGAAACCTTTATACCAAACATTTTGACATTCAAAATAATTTTATAGGACAAGGTTATAGATGTAGAAGAGGGCACGTGAAACTATTCGGGTACTACAAAACATTTTTTTCCGGTGATTATCCCCTAAAGCGTCGATGATACAGAGAGAGTTTACAAGCTACTATCTGGGAAATTCACTATCTGTTAGTTCGCTCAGTGTCATCATGTTACTTGCTAACTAAGCAGATTGTTGACAATCCACGAAAAAAGTTGAAAGGTTGTCAACTTTACTCGCTACACGCTTGCTTGTGATTGGTTTATTTATATTTTTCAAGATGGCTGCCAATACTCAGCTGATTTGGACTGTCAAACATCACAGAATTAGTTCACGCAGGCGTCGGTATTCTTGTTACTGGCGCTATCAGCGACCTCAGTTTCCTACGCTACTGAGCGAGTGGACAGTTTTGTGTGTCATCATGACAATCTCACCCGCCGATTTACCCACTTATAAACTTAGTAGATAATAGCTTGTAAACTCGCTCTGTGCCATCGAGCCTTTACCTTAGAAATGAAGAAAACCTGACTTATAAAAATAGCATTTTTTATGCAATACAATTGGTTTTTTCAATTCCACACAAGACGTAAAACACGAGGAGCATTATAATGTAAAAGAGATACATTGAAACCATTTTATGTCGAATGCTGTAAAAAAAAACATAAAACAATGTGTAAACATTATGTATGTTTGTATAAAAATAAATCACAAGACAATCTCTTTAAAACATAAACAGAAATGATGTTATCATACAGAATATATTATCGATAACAATTCTTTCGACCCTGCCCTTAATTAGTAATTGTATATATTTTTTATATTAAATCATTTTTGCTGAAAGTTGTGTTAATTGTAAACTAGCAGTTAAAAACTCGCTACGTAGGTCTTTGCTGCTAGGCCCTGTGAGCGGCTTTTGGTTCGGATTCGCCCAGTTTGAGTGTTGGTGACCATTTTATAAATCCGATAGGAACTGGTTCCTCGGTTCGACTGTAATCCAGTGACAGCTAGTCACCGGGACAACTGAAACTCTGGACTGCCATCAATAGGATAAGGTGCTCCCATAGCCGTTGTGCTCACATGATGCATAGATGGGGCCTGAGGCCCTAGACTGGCTCGCAGACCTAGATGTCCCCCTCTGACCCCCCACCATACGAAAGAAGAACCGGGACAAAATTTTTAATAAGGCAATGACATCATATGTAATGTATAGCCGCGTGATACTAATATTCACAACTCTAAATATTACCGTCAATCTTTCCTTATCCAGAGAGATACCCGAATTCTACAAATCTGTGATACTTATACCTAGGGGGGGGCACGTCCTCACGTGACCTGCTAACATAAGTGACGCTATCCTTTGACGAATTCTTGAATTCGAAACCGAATTACAAAAGTAGCTTTTTTAGCGGAATTAATCATATAGATGGCAGAACTTCCGTTTGTATCTATTTGTGAATCGAGTGTGTATGACAGACGCAAGGCTATTAATGCTGTTTGATGATGATAATATTAAATTAGGATGGATTTTGCTGGATGGCGAGATTCGTCACGCATAGTGGGAATAGATACGTTGGGTTACAAAACATAACAAATTTTATGATGATTTACCGAATTTACCATCTAGGTCATGCTGTTGGGAAAGGTTAAGTTGGCATGCAAAATTATTCCGAGAAAATTATTTAGTTATTTTCTGCAGTGGCACAGTTGCGAGTTAAGTAATAAATAAACTTTAAAATGCAACACAAAAAAGTTGGCTCGGGAACAAAAACAGCACTCCTCGAAATAATTACTATGGATTCAGTTAATATTATGAAAACAGAAAGGAGGATGCAACCAACATACTAAAATACTCTCTGCTATCTGCTGCCAAAACGGATATTGTAATGACACGGTATTATCTCAATATAAAACCGATTCAAATAGCAAAAGATACTTCAAAGATTTATGTACGTGGAACGTCGCTATTCTAAGGTTGTGTGTATATTTATTTATCTCGTAAACGTGGAATCAAAAATAGATCGATAAATCACTGTGAAACGTACAAGAGACATTTTAAAATTTAAATTCAGTAATTTGTCGGTATACTCGTACTATTTACTATGTTTTGTTAATAATAAATTGATACATCGACCTGCATGAAAAAGTGGTGAGAATCAACGACTATATTTTTTTTATGATGCGGCATTAGGTACAAAGAAAACAAGATAAACTGAAAAAGTTCTTGAGAGACCAAGGTTAACAAAATAATATTATAATAGCTTTACAACCCGGTTTTGCCCGAGATTTAATTTTTTTTCTCATCCTTCCAAGAATATGTAAAAAATGGAAAATGAAAAATGTGTATATTATATAAATAATAATAATAATACTTCTATTATTGGACTCTTGACATGGCCGGAATCAAGCATTTGGTTCACTTCATCGTGCCATGTCTTCCCCGTCCGCGACTTCTAACTTTCACATTTGCGTCACATTTTTTTACATTTGTTCCACACAGGAGGCCCTGAGGAAAATGATTTCCTTCAGGGCCTATGTCATCTTATGGGATGATGTGTGGAGGGTTTTTTTAAGGAAAGGAAGGAGAGGAAGTTCTTGGAAGAAAATAGTTACGAAGGGTGGGTAGAAATCTGAGGGTCAGTGTGTCCAGGAGTGACAGATGTATTTTTTTTACATGAATTCCACATAGGAGGCCCTGAGGGAAATTATTTTCCTCAGGGCCTATGTCATCTTTGGGGATGCTGTGTGGAGGGTATTTTTTAAAGGAAAGGAAGGAGGGGAGAGTTCTGGGAAGGAAGAGGGTTTAAGGAATGGGTAGGAATCTGGGGTTCAGTGTGTCCTGGTCATCCGCCTCCAAGACCTAGACAAACCTCACCCCATGAACCTGGGCACCCCTGCTAAATCATCAAACGTAGATAACTAAAGTATGAATCTACTCCCCCAATTGCGGTGCAAGGATATGGGCCGAGGGATTCTGCCTGGAGGTCAAAAGACCTCCCTTAACCAGGTCTCTAGATCCGGCCCGCCTCGCAGCAATTTGACCTGGACAAACCTCACTCGGGCACCCCTGCTAAGCCACCAAACGTGGCGAAGAACCGCTTGGGGTGACCTATGGCAGAGGTGTTTGTTATCCAATAAATGGTTTCCGGGGGCGGCGATACTCATACCCGCCTCCCAAAATAGAATATATTCTCCTTACACACCTTTCTTCGTTCATTCGCTCTACATACCCAAACCGTCAAAACGTCCTTTCATTACGACTGTGTAGTCCATTATCATTACCACTATATTATTATCATCGTTGTATACTTACGTACATACAAGTTTATACACATGTATACTTAACACTGTGTAAGTTTTGAAATTTATCTAAAGCCCTTCCTGTATTTTAATAATAATTAAATAGTATACCCGGCTGCGCATGAATTGAAACACCATATTTTTTAAATTTGTTTCTTATTCAACAATTGTAATACATAATAAACATAGACAATAATTATGGCGTCTTATTAAATGAATTTTTAACACATTCGCGTTGAAATATAAATTCTGGTCAGAAGAACCTGTGAAAATTTCACGACGCCAGAGCTCACCATTCGATCGTTTTTGCGGCTTCATACAAACAAATATCATGGTTTAAATATGAGATTATTGTGATCTGACAGAGCAATAAAACAACTCAAAATTAATCACATCTAATTAAGACGTCGACATCATTTTCCATTTTCATTATTTTATGTCAACGATGTATGCAAGTATTACGGCGGACATTAATATTTCGCTTATCTGACTATTAAAATGTTAAATCAACAAAATAATTGCCCACGTAACTGCTTTTGTGTCATCTCCCACTAATTTGTCGCAGTACTGCGTGAAGAGTTTTCTAGAGACAATAATTTTAAATTTTTATCATAATAAAATGTTGGCTTGCTACAATGGAAGATAACGTTAATTATTTACGTACAACAATTAAAATTTACAGCTGACTTTACAGAGTAACAAGAAAATGCACGTTAAATTGGCGATAAGAAAAAATACAAACCACAAATTACTTTGCAGCGAAATATAAAATAATTCTCTTTGGTTTTTTTGTGTGGGCATCACAATACAGATACAAGTGTGTTGTGTGAGTATCTGGATGCCCGAAGTAAGGTCATTTTTTCCTTACTTTTTTTAAACATCCAAATTGTTTCTTTTTTCCATTAGCTCCACACGGGAGGCCGTGAGAAAAATAATTTCCCTCAGGGCTTACTTCATCTTTGGGGTTGCTGTGTGGAGGGTAATTTTAGGAAAAGGAGAGGAAGTTCTGAGAAGGAAAAGGGTATTAGGGGTGGGTAGGAATCTGGAGGTTAGTGTGTCCAGGAGTGACGGACGTATGAATCCATCCCTCCCAGCGCGGTGCAATTCGATGTTCCGAGAGAGTACCGCTGGAAATCAAAGGGATTACCTCAACCAGTCTCTCCCGATCCGGCCTTCCATGCAGCTGGTGGGCAGACATATCCGCCGCCAACCTCCGGCAAACCTCAGACAAAACTCATGAACCCGGGCACCCCAGCTAAGTCTCCAAATTGTAGCGAACCACTTGAGGTGACCTATGATGGTTATCCAATAAATCAGCGCTCCCCAACCTTTTTGTCGCCGCGGCCCAGTTATTGTTTGATAATTTTACCGCGGCCCACTGGGATTATCTTCGTTACTTGGTCAGTTAGCAACAGATATTTAAAGAATTTTCTTACATTCATTAATAACCTTCACCCGAATTTTACATTTACATAATAACAACGATAATAACAGCTTAAATTATTTTTTCAAAAGTATTTTGATTTTATGCAAGCCCTTGCGCGGCCCATTACCATTTGGTCCACGGCCCATAGGTTGGGGACCACTGCAATAAATGATTCCCGGGGCGGCGGTACTCAAAACCCGCCTCCCAAATTGAACAGAAAAACAATTTCATTGGCCTATATAAGTGTATAGGAGTGGAAAGTACCTACTTCATCAGTTTTCTTTAAAATCCGTGTAGGTTTTCATCACTTCTACGAATTTTGTGTTCAGGGTTACGTGGTTGTGGACTTGATCTCAAAGTGTGCTCATTACTTGTTGCTAGTCGTTACTTTTGAACCGAGGGATTAACGACGATATTAATAAATTCTTTACAGATAAGATAATAATGGATAAGTTTCTCAGTTAACGCAACACTTTTACAAGAATTTGGCCTACAACGTGGAGGAATGTTCAATTCAATTATCATTTCCCGTAAAAACAAGCGCACTAATCTATAGATCCCCGCATTCCGAATTTCTAAGGATTTATAATATACTACCTGAAGTCCCCGGCGATACCCGGGTTTTACACAGAGTTTTCGAAATCAAATGTAGACAGTGACCTTGCTCTTGCTTTGAAGGTCACATGTGCAAAATTTCTTCTACCTCGGCATAAAACTGTAGATTTTCATACAAATTAAATCCACACCGCCTGCTCGTACACCACACACTTACATTCTCCTTTATATTTCAGCCAATTTACACAAAACCTTGACAAATTATATATGTAAACCTTCCTTATGAATCACTCTCTATTAGTAAAAACCATATGAAAATTCGTTCAGTAGTTTTTGAGTTTATCGCGAGCAGACAGACACGGCGGAGGACCTTAATTTATAATATGTAGAGATTTCTCTTGAACATAAAGTTTTTATATCTATACATTTGTAAAGCCTAAACGGTAATAATACGAAATTACCTCGATAGAAAAAAATCGCAAAATATGCTACGAAAATTATGAAAAAAACATTTTGTTCTATTTTTAACATGTTATATATAGGTGGGAAAAAATACACCGAATATCTTTAAATGCAACTTTATAACGAGAGATTTTTGCTTTATTTTAAACCAGTCGTGTTTTATTAAACATTTTCACAATTTTCGCTCAATTATTATCACATTATATTAGCGCACTTCCTCTAACATTCATATTTACATATTTCTCTTTCAAAACTATCTTCTTCTTCTATTTGAACGCTTAATATGAAGCCTTATTAATAAAAAAAGACACAATAATTATAATTTGGCCGTTAAAAAAACAGGAAAAACCAAGTAGGTAGTTAATTCAACTATAAAGTCAAGACAACATTTCGGGATTTTTTGGTAAGGCTCGATTAACATTGGGTTCAAAGTCGTCGCTATGTGGATTGATATCTGTGTGGTTAGTAATATTTATAATTCTTCTTCCCTGGTGCCCTCTCTTATCGGAGGTTAGGTATCAGCAGAGAAAAACTGTTTGCAATCAGCCAATTGCCCACCCCTGTCGGTCAAAAATATTCAAAAACATTATAATATTATTGATATTACATTATCTCATGGTTTACAGGAAATTCAACAACAGAGTCTTACTGCTTGTACTTGACATTTTGCTACAAATCTGATTATGTTACATAACAACATCATCTAAGCCTGTGAAACAATAAACACTACAGACTTAAGAGTATGAGTTATAATGACAGATATCGCCGCTTTTTTTGCTCTCTGAAACTATCAAAATAAACCGTGTTGAAAATAATGTTTAGCATTATGTCGTATTTTGCGAAAAATTAGTAATATTTTGAAAATGTTTAGTACATATTCTAAGCAAACTTGTAAACTAAACGGATAAAGGCAATGCAATAAGCTAGTCAGGTACATAAAATAAAAGCCAAAGTTTCACAAATATTCAAAACAAATCTGTAATAATTATTGTTAACCCGTATATTCACAGGAGACCAAATTTGTCTCAGCTCACTTAGGTCTCAGAAAATCGTTGAACCAGCCTTAATGTCATGGTGAGAAATATGATATACCTAAACGGTGTTAGAAGGAAAAAAGTCCACCCTCTCAATCAAACTCGTATAATTAAATCGAACATTTAA
The DNA here is from genome assembly GCA_917880885.1 of Limnephilus marmoratus. Lineage (NCBI taxonomy): Eukaryota > Metazoa > Arthropoda > Insecta > Trichoptera > Limnephilidae > Limnephilus > Limnephilus marmoratus. Next base: position 49,399,324 of record OU862914.1, on the reverse strand, counting down.
CCATAGAAAAATTTCAATGTGCGCCTATATAAAACCAAAGTTTCCGATAGCAATTCGAGAAAAATGAATAAAATTTCAAGAGCTTTTTTATTAGTTTTTTTTTTAATGAAACGACAAAAACGGAGGTAATAATAACGTTTGTAATTTAATTGCCTAATAAAATATCTGTGTGTTTTTCTTTTTTTTCGTTACCTCAATTTTAGATAGAAAAAACGGAAGGTGAGCCATTTTTAAAACTTTTTTATGTTTGTACTAAAAAAATATATATTTTTATTTCATATAATGATTTTTGTAAACGTATCATCACTTTTCAAAAACAGTTCGTAGTTTTCGGATATTACGTTCAGATATATTCCATTTATTTGGACACTTCTAAAAATACGCTCGATTTCTGAGCATTAAAAAAATATGATTTGATTTTTGAGTAGCAATAATTTGGAATTCCAATTTTAGCGTTAATTACAATATAATAAGTACGAGAATATCAAAGTTTCTCTGTTTATTTTCAATGATAATAAATTAAAATAGGTGATAACATTTTTTTTTTCAAAGAAAAAAAATTTAAGTGGAGTAAATTTATAATAGGTAGTGAAAAATATACATTTTCATGGGATGTATCCATTATTTTGATGTTACTCAAACATCTTTATTTATCGAAACTCTAAACAAAGATGTAATTAATTTAATTAAATAAACCCATTACAATGCGAAAGATGATGTCCCTAAAACAGTAGTGAAATTAGAATTGACGCAGATATAGTGACATTTGATAGTACTTATGGCAATTACTGTAGAAGGTCATATCGCTTGAGCTTGAGAACAAAAAACATCTGTCTACCCAAGAACTTGTGGGAACAATGTAAAGCTGCTGACATTTGAAGAATTCGCTTGGAAAAACCTTGCCGAAATACATAATCAATCAACGCGGTTCGATGTTTGAGGGTCAAAGAGAATATTTTTCTCATGGTTTTATCAATTGGTCTACATTGTACCGGGGATAAAATGAAATAATTATCTCGACTGTCGATAGTCAAAGGCCTTTGAAGAATTTTTTGTAGTTTGACGATGCAATGCGAAGTAAAGAAAAATCGTGTTAAAATAAAAATTGGAAAGGTTTTTTTCCACACAAGCGGGACGCTCAACTAATTATCAAAAACTAATGTCGGTTGTACGTGTCTTGGCTAACTCTAGTTCAATGAACTCAAATTTGCCTTGAATTTAAGTGTCATTGTCAAAATTGGAGTGCGAAGAATTCAGACAAGCGATAAAGGTACATATATACACCGCGCGCAAAAAGAAGATGGAGAGGTATGTTATTACGGATGTTAGAGGAGCGCGCTAATATTTAAATTTAAAGCGATAAAATCGATGCGAAAATTGTGAAAATGTTTGATAAAACACGACTCATTTAAAATAAAACAAAAACTCTCGGGGCCTTTCTAAAACAGCATTTTAAGAAACACGGTGAATTTTTTCGTACATATAACGTGTAAAATAACAGAAACAGACTTGAAGATAAAAATTTTCGGAGCACACTTTGCGATTTTTTTTATCGAGGGAATTTCATAAAATTTGCGTTTCAGCGTGGGGAATGTTTAGGATATTATCTTCAAAAATAACATATATTTTTTAAGAGCTTAAAACTTCAAATATGTAATGGAGAAATGCAAGAAATCGGTAGAAATTCGGGTAGCGGCGGCTTAAGAGAAAAATATTTTTATTGTCATTTTCAAATTCAAATTGATTATTCAAGAATTTAGAATATCTCGTGATTTTTAACGGCTCTGCGCTAGTTTTATACTAAATACCACCGCGTAATAAATCATTCATTCTCTTCCTTCCGTGGTAAAAACATTTGGTTCCACGATCACCGGGAATAGTCCTTAAGATCCCAGTAAGTATTAATGGGCATCAACAATGCAATATCAACAATGGCAGGCCTTGCATAAATTTATATAGTAAAAACATAGCCCCAATTCCGGATAATCGAACAGTATTAATACCGTATAGTATCTGCGTGGTTGAATTTCAGAACCCAGCTACGAGTGCATGTCTGACGCCACGCTATACATGCCGCGCCACAAATAACATCTGTGTACGTGGAATTTCACGCAAAGCTACTGTTGTAATTCGGTTTCCAAGAATTCGACACAAGATGTCGCTACTTCCGTCAGCAGGTCGGACAGGGGCGTCTCCCCCTAGGTTTAACTGCTACGAATTTGTGAAATTGTGGTATTTCTCCGGATATGAAAAGATTGACGGCAATACATGTTGAATCAAGTGGTTATACCCGTATATTACATATGACGTCATTGCTCTGTCTCGGTTACTTTGTCCCGGTGACCAGCTACAGTGGATCCGAGGAATGGGCTTTTTTTGGAATCAGTTCCTATTGGATCTATAAAATGGTCACCACAACTAACTGGGCGAAGCCGAACTAAAAGCTGCCCGCAGGGCCTAGCAGTAAAAACCTGCGGAGCGGGTAAGCAAGAACTAAGCAAGAACTCGTAAGGACGTCGTCGATGTTCTCCCTCCTCCTTCTCACGCGAAAACGAAAAAGATAGAAGATGCTAGTCACGTACGATCTCTCACTGGGACTAGTATAACACATTTTTGTAACACTACTCGCATCTTTGATCAGGTCAAGTTGGGTCTGTATTGACCCAGTCTCCATATCTTAAATGGTACAATGCATGTCTCTAATTTGAAACTCCATTATACATTTATCACATCACAATAGGCAAATTCAGATGACACTGACAATACTCAAACGAAGTCATATAAGGAAAATCCTGTCCAAAAGGAAATAAGGCTGTATAAATATTTCACGATGGAGAGAAGTAGTCATTGCATCTGGGTCACTCAGAGAGAGGGCAGAATCAATATTAACTCAGTAAAATATATTGATAGCTATCCTTTAACAAAAATATGTGCTATTAACATTGCAAATATCACGATCAAATTAACAGTTTTATAGCGTACAGTAACATCCGCTGTAAAAATATGACCGTTCAAAACAGATTGACACGAGAGCCCGCGTTTTATACGTCAAATTTTTCAATGAAACAAAATGGCAATGTGTTTCCGCGTGTCCTTGAGAATCTTCACTTGACATTGTTACTGTTTGTTGCTTTAGCCAGCGGATGGAAGTGGCCAGTGAAACCACATTGTTCACCGCGAAGCACGAACTAAAGAAATTAAAATATTACATAGATATCGCCAACGTGTTATAAAATAATTTTATGAATATAATAAACAAGTTATTAAAATGAAGTAGATACTATAATTAAATAATAACTAACAAATAACTGAAACTGAAAATATGCCACGATGACTTCAGTAGCTAAATACAAATTTCGTAAAAAAAAAAATTACCGTTACATTGAACAACCATTTTCATTATTTGAGTTATTTTGCTATCTAGTGTAGTACTGAATCTGAGAACCCTTATTTGTATTTTTATTTAGTCCTAGATCCAGATAACATTTAAACCTAAAACTATTGCATATTTTTCGTCTGTTTTCAGAGGAAACCTGGCGGCGTTTTGTCCATAGAAACGTATTCCCCAATTTCCTCCCTGGATTTTGACACTAATGCAAATATTTTTTAATATACTCGTAATATAGATATCGATCACTAGCGTGTCGATACGTTTTGCTTTTGACTAAATTACTTCTTATAGGAGAAAAAACCCTCCAAAAAATCATTAAAATTGCCTAGTTTTAACGCCATCACCAGACGTTCAATATACAAATTAGATGATTTTTTTAAATTAAAACGAACATACATAAAGTATATTCTTCTAATACAGTTAGTAAAAAAAATCTTAAGAATTAGTCCAGTTTTGGAGGAGTAAAATGGAGAATGTAAAACCTCGGTTTTGATGCTTTTACGAAGGTATCGTCGGCCTGAGATGCATTTGTCTCCATCGCTCAGTATTCGGTGGAGTATGAGCGACAGTTTGGTAAAATACCTATTCTTCAAATTTCTGGGCGACCGGGTTTCCTTTTAATATTCCATTATCTTTGGTTTTAATGATCACGTACAAGATCAAGTATCAACTTTATACAAACATTCGTTGACATAAATATATTTCTTTAAACCTTATTTAAAAAGTATACTATAGTGTAACCACAGTATAGTGAGGTACACTATAGTGTAAGAAGAATATATGACGCAAATACGAATGGTAGAAGAAGTTGGAGACGCTCGAGGAAGACATGACACGATCAAGTTAATCATATGTAATATAATGTAAAAAGTACACAATTCAATATTCTAGTTAAGTAAGTGAAAATGTTATTTTCTTTTTTACTGGAATAAAAACTTATGAAAAAAAAGATACTTGAGACGGGCCGCGTCAACAGTCAGAATGATAGAAAAGTATGTATGAGACGATGTACGAATGTGAATTGGGCAAAGAGTGTGTGCCAATACCGAGTTGTTTGGCGTTCCGTCCTTTCTGCCTACCCCTGCGGAGAAACGGCGTGATGGTTAGTTAGTTAGATATCTTTCAGCAACGTTATTTTACATCGGACAGCTTTAAGATTTTTGAGATAGTATTAAAAATTAGCATTACGTAAGAATTGACTAAATTTGAGCGAAACACATTTTGAATTAAATATTGAGTAGGTAAGGTTTGCAATTAGATTCAAGTGTCTAAGATCATTATTTATTATTATCTTTTGAATGTTATTCTCGCGTCGATCTCACGAACGAACTGGTACAAGAGGTAATGTGTCATCCACCATCACCGCAATATTGCCACATGCAACAAATGAACAAACAAAACAAAAACGCATACATACAACAATCACACATACACACAGACAAAAAGTCCACACACCCAGTCAACGATTCCATACACAGACTAAATATCCACACAATTCACACACATCGCAGCTTTCCTGTTACTGCGCGAAGTTTGTTTAGACAGTATTTGGAGTCATAAACCCACACGAATATTGTTTTTAACCACCAACATAGCAAGTTAGTGCTAACCGCCGAGTGAGCTAAGTGGGCATTGTGAGAAACACACTCGGCGAACATAAGACTAACCAAATGTTGGAATATCAAACTGTTAGTCATTTTGATATGACTAATTATTATTATTAGAACACTGTAATGGTAATGTATGCGACAGTCAGAGGTGCGCATACTTTAGCCATACACGATGTTATTAAAAGGAAACAATTAAAACGGGGCAATTAAGACTCTAATCGCAGGTGACAAATCATACCTTTAAGCCTTAAGTGATCTTTACTGAACTCAATTATCTTAAATGCGTGTTTTAAAAAGAAGCAAAACACAACACTATTGATGAAAATAGAATAATTGGGAACCGTTTATGATTCCATGCACATCATCATCATTAACATTTGGTCTGGGAGACGCACATCCAGTCTCCAATCGAAAATCAGTGGAACTCTTGCCGTAATAGCGTATAAAATTGTGCATAATTTGATGAATAGTCTACCTCCTGGAATGTTATAAGTTGTTTGTACCAAACAACTACTGCTAGGCATATCACATGGCAGAACAGACGCATTAGCTCAGCACAGCATGACAAGGGTTGTTGCTAATGCTGAAGTCACAAGGTTCACTCGGATGAAGGTTTACTCGATGAAATGTTCCATTCTCGTTTCATCGAGTGTTCAGACGGTTCCTTCGAAGGAAGAGTTCACTCGACATTCTCGCTACGAAGTCGTCGAGACGAGAGTAGTCGCGGCCGCATTGGAATTCGTCCGGCGCTGACGGCCAAGTTCGGGAATATTTACGATTTCAATTGACATTTCCGATAACGTCGAACTAAATTACGAGAAATTGGCGATTCTTGTAAACAGTAAATAAATTTCAGCACCATAAAATGAACATATGGTTAAATAATAACCTGAAAACTGATATCTACCAGTATTTTTTCACCATGAAAATATTTTTATTCCAAAATAGGCCTCGGCTTGCAATAAAATCCATATAAATGGAATATTTATTAACGTATCCAAAAACTAAAAACTGTTTTGGAAAGGTGATGAAATATGCTTTCAAAATTTATTATTAGAAATAACCACGTAATTTTTTAAATAGAATAATTTTTAATGTAAACTTTTAAAAGTTTAAAAAATGGCTCTACTTGCTTTTATTCTAACTAAAAATACTGGTAACCAAAAAAATATAAAAACACGCACTTATTTTGTTAGAAAAATAAATTATAAACGTTTCTGCCACCTTACTTTTTTGTGGTTTCATATAAAAATAATTCATAAAAAATTCACAATGTTTCATAATTTTTTTTTCAAATTCGATCAGAAACTTTGGTTCCATAGAAGTGTACATTCGTATTATTTTGTGGTTAATTGTTATATTGAATATATAGAGCATTATTTTCTCTTTCCAATACCGTTTAGATCATATTTTTCACTATGATAGTAAGGGAGAAACAACGATTTCTATGAGACGTGTAGGAGTTATTTCGAATAGCGAACTACGGAGCATTTTGACGTTTAAGCCGTTCCGGCTACTCGTCCTCACGCCAGAACATTTCGGCCGACTGATTTGCGAGTAAAAGACTGTTCACTTGAGTGTTCACACACATCATTCGCGTCACGTGGTGTTAAATTCCGGTTGCGAGTGAACAGTGCCGAAGGAAGCATTCCAACATTGTTGGAATGCTTCATTCGGCACTGTCTCTATTCACTTTCGTGTTCACACGGTTCATTTCGAGGGAAAGAGGCGGAATGAAATCACGAAATGAACGATAAATGAATCATGTGAATGGGCTATAAACAACATATCTCTTGACATCTTCAACATAAACCTTCGAGAGAAATGCTATTTTTTATGTATTAAGCTTAAGAAATTGACACTTATGTTGTTATACTGTTACTTATATATTGAAATAAGGCATTATTGTGTTTTTGTTACTACTAATTTTCATGTGTATAATTAAAGGACTGTCCATGCATTTAGATGTGTCTAAGTTACATGAATTATTTAATTCAGTATCAATAAAAACCCTGAAGAAGTGAGCGTTGCTTGCGAAACATGTTGCTTTTTGTAAACAATAAAAGTGGTAAAAACTAAGCATTTTATTAATTTGAATTATTTTTAATACAGATAATACACCTTAAAAAATAATTGAATAATTAATGTAACTTAGATACACCGAAATTTAAAAAAAATCCAATGTTTAACTTCTAAAAAGTGTTACCACCAAACACGATTTTTTTTAATCATTTTTTTTTGTTGTTGTAATCAATAGGTAACTTAGGGACCAGCTAAAGTAAAAACAAAGTTAGTTCGAAAAAATACATAAAATTGGTTATTTTATTTAATCAACTACTGCAAGAATAATGCACACTGCCCCAAATACCATCGATATAATAACTATAGATTAGCCCTCCCATACCCAATCTCAAAGTGACACCACCTACGAGAAATTTCATAATACAACTACCCATCGAATTCTGTTGCATCTCCTGCGTGACGTAGTTGTTTTGCTAGGAAGAAATTAAACATTTTTTTATCAAATGTTACTTTTCTCGATACGCTGCCTGTACTGTGCTGTTATATGCATATTTTTTTCGGTAATGCACACCTAAAATATACTAACTGCCTGAAATTTGTGTTTTAAAAATGATCTTCACAAAACTAGTTATTCCGTTGCCGCGAACTTGCTGGAAAACAAATTAGCTCCACGCAGACCAACTAAAGGTACAAACCAATGCCTCATGCGATCTTTTGACTGTGAGATAATGGACTTTCTTTTTGATAAATGTTTCGTAAACCAATATTTTTGGTTTCGGTGTCATTTTTAAGACATACACGCCTTGTCTAGATATACTTGGTCGAAGCTAAATACCCATTGAACAAACTTTTGTTAAGAAGATAATTTATTTTATTAATACTACTTACTAAAACTACAGCCCATTTCGAGCCTTAACCTCCGTCAAGATAAGCCTTAGTCCTCGGCCGTCATCTTCCAATCTGCAACATGGAGTATTCCTTTTGCATCCTTTCTGACATCAATCTCCCATCTCAGCCTAGGTCTTACTTTCAACTTGCCCAGTCAGTTATTTAAAATGTCTACCAATTCCCAAAATGTCTACCAATTCCCAAAATTTCCACACAGTGAGGTGGTCATTCTCAAATTTCAAGGTCATTTCAGAATACATCACCTCAAAAATAAAATTAAATCGCCCAACTGCCAAAATTTTCTAAAATGTCGTGTAAAATCAATCGTTAAATTTTCAATGATTCATTCATCAATAATTAGCGAAACGGAAGCGTGAAGTTTCACGTTTCTTTTGCCATTTGTTTTGTTGCGGATTTATATAAATATATTCTCGCAATTAGTAGAAAAACAGCGTGGGCACCGGGCAGACCCGCGACTACTGACGGTTATGTAAGTATTACTGTGAATTTTGGGAGCGTGACACAATTATAATATGACTATACAAGGTGTCCGGAAACTCGTAGTACAAGCGGGAAACTGGAGAATCCACATCACATTTGGAGTCGATTTTGTGGTTTAACTTTTTTTGATTTGAGCTTTCGTTTTCGAGTAAATCGGGTCCGAAGTTGGAATTTTTTAGGTTAAATTTGAAAAAAAATTTGACTAGGGGGTTGATTTCAGCTGTGTAATGTCTTATAAAATGCAACGAAGGGTAAACCGGGCGCAAATTTTTTTTTAACCCTTTAGTTGCCGAAAAAATGGAAAAATAGAAAAAAAATAATATTAAAATCGAAATGCTTAGATCGAAAAAAATAAGTTTTTTGGGTTCTCTACGTGATGTAGATTCATCAGTTTCCCGCTTGTACTACGAGTTTCCGGACACGTTGTATAACATCAAACTGACTTCGAGCGAGACGGTGTTAACACCTAAATGAGAAAGGTTACGATGCATTGCATGTGAGACAAAATGCACGATTGGGAAAATGTTGAGCCAATTCAGTAAGGAGCTCGAATTGCCGTAAGGAAATAAAATAATATACATATCTGATCTAATTAATAGGAGTAATTTCTCCTGCAGAATAAAGGAAAAAGTACTGTTCTTTTTTGTGATCTATCTGTCAGAGGACTATCTATCAGACCAGAAAAATACTTTTTTTATGATTCAAAATCTTTCTCTCAAATCAATTCTCGTTATTATAACTTTTAAAGGTTACACCTATCAATGTAATATATCATTGAAGAAGATGATAATACTAATAAATCTAAACTAAAATATGAAAAGAACATGATACAGAAAAATAAAAACGTAACTGTCTCAACTTGGATTCGCACTCAGGATCTCGTCTTACTGGGCAAAAGGTCATTAGGTGTCCCAAACAAATAAAATCGGTTATGTTTATCCGAGATTCTATCCAGGTTACAAGCCAATTCTTTAGAACTCTGTGATCATTAAAAAAATATGCGAAAAAATAAGTCTAAGATAATATTGTTAATACTAAATTTGAAATATGAGATCGTCAAAAATGACCTAAAAGTAAGAGGTCCTCATAGCCGAGTTGGTTAATGCGTTTGTCCCGGTAAGACAAGAGATTCTTGGATCGAGTCCAAGTTGCGATCAACTTGAGTAGGACTTTCACAGAACTTGAATATTAACTTCGAAATTGCATGAAATGTTCAAATTCTGTGAAATAATCCGTTCTAAGAATATAGTCATTTTTGGCACGAGGCTTCCTCTTAAAATGATAAAACTTGAAATGCCAGAATATATTTTTTTAAATTAAGCCAAGATTAGTTTATAATGTTTATAATTTATTCTCAGGCGGGCTAGAGCAGATAGAGAACGGCTTACATTAATAAAAATCAGGAAAATTTCATATCTGGGTCATATACTTTGAGGGGAGAAGTATCACTTGCTCCATTTAATATTGAAAGGCAAGATAGAGGGTCGCCGAGGGTCTGGAAGGAGACAAATGTCTTGGCTGCGAAACGTACAAGAGTGGACGGGCAACAGAAGAGAGACATTTTTAAGAGTGATCGCCAACGTCGGGGGGACAAGGCATACAAAGAAGAAGTTTATATTGAAAATATCGATTAATGGATTAATGTCGCATAGAAAATTAATTTATTCGTGCATTCGTGCCTTGAGGTGATTTTTCACAAAAGCGGCACACTAAAAATTAATGATCCAATTATAAAAATAAGGTAAAAAATTCCAGTTGCGACCGTTACCTTTTTATTTTTCTGTATCTTGTTTTTTTTTTCATATTTTCGTTGAGATTTATTATTATTACTTTCTTCTTCAATGTTATATTTGTAAGATACCTTATTTGAAGTTGTTTGAAAAATCAGAAGTAAAGTTAGATTTCATCCATAACTGAATTAACTATTTTAGGTAATAATATTATCATGTAACTATTAAAGGAGCAACCTTTGTTCTCTCTCAACCGTAAAGTTGATTACCAGCCGGACAGGTAGAGTACAGTGCGGTGGGTCAGCCAAGCATGTCCGGCGCACTACTGACGGCTTCACAACCCGCTCTCCAAACCTTAAAACGGAATGCATTCTGATGCACAGTGCACCTCATTTGCATGGCCAGAAGAATGGGCCAGTCAAACAAAGAGAGTTGAGTTGAGATAGCTAAAAGCAAGGGCGTGCGATCCATAGAAATCTAAAAGATGTGTAATATTATATAGTACATACACCAAGAAAATATGAAGGAAAACAAATGGATACGATTTAAGACCCACGGTCAAAAACTAATTATGATAATTGATTTTTTTGTGGTTATTTGAGGACGGGACATTGCAAGGCTGCCTGAAAGGCTGAGCTAAGGATACGAGGGGGACTCTAGTGAACCTTTATCAATGCTTTGACTAATTCGGTGCCTCAAGTGCATCGAACAAAGGGATTTCGGCTCGTTGGTCGACCACATCCAGAAAGGAAACTCGGCGTGAAAACAAAAGCCGCGGTTTCCGGCGGGAACGGGCCAAATGCAATAATCAACCTGACAATTAAATCACCTCACCTTCTTGCCGCAATATCCAGACATAGAAAAAGGAGTACAATACAATCTTATCCACAAAAACGCTAGGAGAAGGAAATATAAAAATAGAAAAACCGCAGATACCGAAAACAGAAGTCCTAATGAAGGAACAAATTTTTAAAAAGCAGTTACAATAGTCCACCTTATACGGGTGGGCTTCACATTATAGATGACCCTGAAAGAGTTTTTTTTTACTTAGTGTCAGAAGAATCGGTAGATATGATGCGTAGTGTATGGTAGAAGAAGTCGGAGAATGCTGACGAAAACATCGAACACTTATTTAGTGGTTGTTTTTAGTCCGAATAACATTTTTTTTAAATCAGTTACAATGGTCCACATTTATTCTAAATACGAGTGGGCTTCACATTAGAGATCCCTGAAAGTGCATTTTCTTTTTACTTAGTGTCAGAAGATTAGGTAGAAATATGACGTGCAAGTGTATGGCAGAAGAAGTCGGGGAAGGCCGACCAAGACATAAAATATTTATTTAGTGGTTGTTTTTAGTCCGAATAACAAAAGAGTGTTAATGAATTAAAGAATGTGTACAAGACTGAGTTACGTAGCTGTCCATCGTCATCTCTGATTACTATTAATCTCAACAACGTGTTAGCCCTCGCGTCATGAAATTTGCACAGCTTTCTCTGTTTGGCTCGCAGCGTCTCAGATATCTATCAAGAGCTATCGAGCTTTAAAATATGCTTTTGGGAGAAAAACGCGAGACGCCAAGAAAAAGGGAAAAAAGGCAAGACGACTTTTAATTGGATATTACAAACACATACGGTTAAACGTCTTTGTAATCATAAGAAAAATAATAAATAATAATTAATCTTCTAAAGTTCGTGATGGAAGATTGTTAAACTACGTTTACTTGTAATATATAAAAACAAGGTTTTAATTATTAAATATTTTTTCTTATTTTTAATCTCGCAGCTTACTTGTTTATTTTTAAACGTTTTCCTGTATTATTAACTGTTTTAAAAGCGTAAATAAAAACATTATTGTTTATTACTATTATGAGACAAGTTCTACTCAACTTCTGTTATTATTTCATCGTGGGCGGTTGTTTTACAGTATTTGTATAATAACCAATCTTGAATAGGACTTTGACAGAACTTGAATATTAACTATGAAATTTGATGAATTGCTCAAATTCTGTGAAAGAATATAAACATTTTTGTCATGATTAAATTTGATTAAAACTCTTAAAATGTTACAACTTGAAATGCCAGATTAGCTTATATTGATAATATCTATTCATGTCACATTGAAAATTAATTTATTCGTGCGTATTACATTTCAAAGATGGTAAACAAAATTCAAAGAGTTGCTAAATAAAAAAATAAAGAATATAAATTCCGTGCATATAATCAGCGTGCTATTTTAGTTTGCATTGTAATTTGAATGACGAATCATAATTATTTAAGAATACAGGGTGACGCAATAGCATTGTATACCAGGGTGGCCGTAATCTCTTTTTTTTTTTAAATATAAATACGTCAGGAATCTCAAAGGTCGCGCATTCGAATACTGATAACAAATACCTATTTTTTCTTATTTAACTTCGTTAAGCAAAGTTTTTGTTTTTGCGAATTAAAAGGAACACACGGGGAGAAACAATTTCTTTATTTCTTTATTCTAGTCTAGAAATTTTTTTCTTCTTCTCATATTTCCATAGTTTGGATGATCAAAAATATTTTCGTAAAAGGATTTTTCGAAATTAGTATTATTTTAAAAGTTGTAACCATTTTAGTGTCGCGGTTTAGACGGAATCTAACTAGAATCTAAATAGAACAAAAAATTTAACGCATTTTCCTCGAAACTACTTTTTTCGAGACGGTTGACACGATATTTAAAGTTCTACTAAACCAATTTACTTGAAATTTCTTGTGAGCCTCCTATATACACTACTCTATCGCATAAACCAAAACTGTAACTATAATTTCTATTTTTACTGTTTTTAAAAAATTCGGAAAAGTAGCCACAATTTTTTTTTCTTTTCGAGGTTCAGGCCATAGCAGCATTTGTTGGGATTAAGAATTTAAAAAAAAAATCTGATTACTAGGAGGATTGTAATCGTATCAACCAGGGCGCGCGTAATTTTTTGAGACCTCCCACTTCAACAAATTTTTACAAACTTTAGAATTTAGAAGTTTTTAGTTTGATTTTTTATTGCACCTGCAAAAATATCAAATTACAATAAAAACATATAATTAAATAAAAATATTATTTAAAGCGATAATATCGATGCGACAATTACGAAAAGGTTTCATAAAACACGACTCGTTTAAAATAGAGCAAATATCTCGTGGATCTTAAGTATCATTTTAGATTTTCACGGCCTAAAGTATTTTTGTTATTTGTTTTAATGTATATGTCTAATCTGCCAGCTATGCCTTGATGATGGACACTGTAACGCTGTCCGAAACGTTGGCTAAAGGAGGAGGTAGCGCAACACGGCATAACACCCCAAAAACAAATAACAAAAATATCTAAGTATCATTTAAAGAAACATTGTGTTTTTGTTCAAAACTATAACTTGTAAAATAACTGAAACAAACGTGTTTATAAAAAAATTTGGAGCATACTTTGCGATTTTTTTCTATCGAGGGAATTTCATATAATTTGCGTTTTGGCGTGGAACGCGTCTAGACATTATCTTAAAAAATAACAATTTTTTTAAGAGCTTAAAAACTTCAAATGTTTAAGGGAGATATGTAAGTAATTGGTAGAAATTCGGGTAGCGGCGCGCGGCTTAATAAAAATAAAAGGGAGACTTAAATTTAACACTAGTTACTATGGCAATTCTTTCAAAGACATTAAAATTAAGTCAAATTATTATCGTCTTGATTAATCCTAATAGCGGCAGACTAATTATAACTAATGAATAAGATGAACTTGGAGACGTTAAATATTAATTAAAAATGAGTGGATAACACGTGGTGTCAACGTCTGTTTCTGGCTAAAATCTTACAACGCCGAATAGTTGGGGTAATAAATTACATCGGCATTCCCTGTGAGAGAGAAAGAGACGTCGGTATTGGCATTGAGCACGTCTCTCAGCCAGAGGCGTATATTATATTAATTAAAGGAAAACAATCAATTTGTTTGTAACCACGATTTATTGATTTAATTTTTATTTACCGACCGGTTTCGCTTAATACAAGCATCTTCAGGGTATAAATTATATACCCTGAAGATGCTTGTATTAAGCGAAACCGGTCGGTAAATAAAAATTAAATCAATAAATCGTGGTTACAAAGTGATTGTTTTCCTTTAATTAATATGTCAAACCACAAAGTGACTGCTTTCTACCAAAGTATATTATATTATATACGTAACTAATCATTGATCAAATAAATAACAATATAACTATATATGTATATGCAAAATTTTACGAACGGTGAGCTCTGACGTCATAGATGATTTCTAGGTCGATGCAACTATTTTCACATGCAATCTCGACCAATAGAGAGATAAAGCCGAGTGATAAAATATTAAACCTCTATAAAAAAAAATAATATCGAAACAAGTCCTAAAAAGGCGTGAACAGATGACAATATGAAAGGATTAAAGGTTTTGAAAACTGCATAAAATAAACAGAAAAAAAAGTTACCCGTAAAACACAAAGTTTTTTTTACCAAAATACGTCTATTTTCAAACGTCTTTTAAAACTAATTAAATAATGCTTTTTCATCGACGAGTCTATTTGCCGAGTTTCAGCCCAGTTCAATTTCAATTTGGGAGGCGGGTATGGGTACCGCCGCCCGGGGAACATTTATCGGATAATCAACACCTCTGCCATAGGTCAGCCCAAGTGGTTCGCTACTCTTGGTGATTTAGCAGGGGTGCCCGGGTTCATGGGGTGAGGTTTGTCTAGGTCTTCGATGCGGATGACCAGGACATACTGAACCCCAGATTCCTACCCACCCCTTAAGCCCTTTTCCTTCCCAGAACTCTCCTCTCCTTCCTAAAAAAACCCTCCACACAGCATCCCCAAAGATGACATAGGCCCTGAGGGAAATTATTTTCCCAGGGCCTATGTCATCTTGAGGTTTGTCTAGGTCTTCGATGCGGATGACCAAGACACACTGAACCCCAGATTCCTACCCACCCCTTAAGCCCTTTTCCTTCCCAGAACTCTCCTCTCCTTCCTAAAAAAAACCCTCCACACAGCATCCCCAAAGATGACATAGGCCTTGAGGGAAATTATTTTCCCAGGGCCTCCTGTGTGGAGTTCATGTAAAAAAAAAATCGGATGTCTGGAAGTGAGTTAATTTCCAGTTCCAAGGTTCCACTTCATTCAAACAACACTAAAATGAAATTCAAATTGATGTATTAAAAAATCTGGCATTACGTAAGATATCTTTGATACTAAAACAAAAAAAAAATTATATGCCATTTACGAAAATTACAAATTAAATCGCTATAAACCTATATACACACACTTAGGGTCAAAACTATAATAATAAAATGCTTGAAAGATAAGATAAAGAGAGTATAACGAGAGAGTAACGTAACACCTAATAGAGAAAGAGAGTAAAAACAAACATACATTACGGCACACATTTAGATAATACTGATAATAATCAATGTTTATTAACTAATAGGTAATAATAACTATGCAATAATAATTGACGAACCGCCCCTGGATAACCGCCATTTCAGATGACATCATGCATCTGAATAATTGCTCACCAGACAAAACATAACATCGTAAGGAGTCAGGAGCACTGAACAGAAAATCTTTAGAATTATGTTCTATACCGATTTGAAAAACTACTTTCGACTCCTAGACGAGATGTCAGTGAAATTGACTAGACATCTAAAAGAATTGTATTGATATTTGAAAATGTTGATCAATTTGTCGCAAAACACGAAAAAAATTAAAAAAGGAAACATGAATTATAACCAAAAACGTTGTGATGAAAATGGACCACAACACAAAATCAGAGTGTGCAATTCACACGCGGTGGAAGCGAAACCTTCAGAAAACTAAAGCAAACAAGAGGGGGAGGCTATGAAGCACCGCACAAAGAAGAGACCGATTATACTATCTCATTCTCTCGCAGGTTACATCCTACAGATATTTGTGTTTGTCACAATTTAGTGTGTCGCTATTTTTCGTTTCATCGGATTTCATGTCACAACGATGCTAAAGAAGTTTTCATTTCAAAAAGTAAGTCATGTTAGCTCGCTCTCCCTGCACACAGAAAGACGAACGAATAAATCTAGGTTGACCGACATTACAATTTACAATAGCCAACTCTAACCTCAAGCGACACTACGCAAAGATGTGTCAGTCATCGAATGTCGAAAAGAGATGCTGAGGTCGCCGATAAGATGGACTAAATCCATGAGATGGACTGACGATTTGAATAGTACTGGGCGAGAGCGTTTAGGATCCGCGAATCTTGAAAAAAATGAGGGAGGATTGTCCTGAGGTGTCCAAACGAAAGTGAACGTCAGAAAGCTAATGAAGAAAACTGAGATAAAATTGAGGTTATTTCGGTCACACATACACGCTCACAATACACATTTATCTATGAATCTCTTCAGTGGTAAGGACCATGAACGCACAAATATTCGTAATTCGGCAACGGTCTTCGGGGAGGGCTAAATAACATGTCCATATTTTATGGACTAACCGATTTTTCACATAAATAACGAGATTTGGTTTTCACATGGGAAAAAGACAGCCTGATGCGAAAGCGATTGGCTATAGTAACCTTATATTATTATTTCAATTAATCGCAAATAAATACTACTATTGCTACAATAATCAATCAGATATATTTTTTTTATAAATACTTACATATATAAAGATAAGTTTTCCCGGTGTGGGTTTGTTTTGTTAAACAAATTTACAGTTAAATGCCGAGATTAATGAAATTTTGCACACTTGATCTTTAAAACATAAGGAAGGTTACTGGCTTCACAAGATTTCGAAAAAACTACGCCACCAATAAAAAACCAATGTCACTGGAGACCAAAATTTCATTTACATTTTTTACTCCAAATAGTGTCAGGAATCACGGGTTATAGTGAGCCAGGTATATCCATTAACACCCATTAGCAACTATTTTTTTAAACTATATCAATTCCCCCAAAAAAAATCAGAAATCATATTAGTCCAACAGCGAAAGATATACCTACCCAAGTTTTAGGTGAGAAAATAATATTTTATTATAAAAATAAATAAAACACTTTGTATTTTAACCACGAATTTATTATATTACATATCGACCGGTTTCGCTTACATCAAGCTTCTTCAGGATATAAGTAATAATAACTAAATGTTAAGTGAGTCTACTTATACTTTGTCTCTTTCTAATTATGTTCTTGGTCATTTTCTTTCTCCCTCTGTCACTCAACTTATATATAAGCCATAGCTCTCACTTAACATTTAGTTATTATTACTTATATCCTGAAGAAGCTTGATGTAAGCGAAACCGGTCGATATGTAATATAATAAATTCGTGGTTAAAATACAAAGTGTTTTATTTATTTTTATAATATAATGTCTAACCACAAAGTAATTGCTTCTTATGAAAAAATAATATTTTTATTCTGTGCGTTAGCTAATACCAGGAAAATTTGAGACCTAACCTAATTAACAACGCTAACAGTCAGAAAGGATAGAATGCCACACACTCTATCTTGGCGCACACATATTTACATTTATACATCGTTTCTTAGATACTCGTCTGTTATTCTGACTCTTGACAAGACTCGCTTCAAGTATTAGATTCACTTGATCCTGTCATGTCTTCCTCGGGCGTCCCCAACTTCTTCTGTGATTCACATCCTAACCTAACATAATTAATATAATGCAAAAAGGATTATAGTTAAACTATCGTAAGAAATAACATATAATATTATAAATAATGTAAATAACAAATGGTTTCCTTAGAATAAATTAACACACAACAAGGATGTTCTTTCATTGAACTGTAGCGGTGTTTATAACGAGATATTAATAAATTTCACGGCAAAATATAGATTCTCAGTATTAAAATACACGTAACAAATATTATTGAATGAATTAGTCATCCAATATCGTTTCCAGAACAAATTCGCACATCCGACACATTTCATTTTATTTCATTCAATATCACTTTTTAAATGTCAGAGCGAATGGCAGATGTTTGCCGGCAAATAAACACACATGTATACAAGAATAAACACAAAGCTTCCAGTTAATTTACAAAATACAGTAATGGGCAACCTTTTTTAGTAAGACCAACTATCCAATTTTTGGAAAATTGTTTGGAAACGTTGTAATGTGGAAAGGGTAACCAACACTACAGCGCACGTATTTTCCAAACAATGATAATATACTACACTACACCATTAAGTACCACGCCATTACAGAAGCAAATATTAATTTATCTCCGGGTGTAAAAATATAAAAACATAAGGTATCAAATAAAGAATAAAAAAAACAGAGTTTGCAATTCACACGCGGTAGAAGTTAAGCGTATAGAAAACTAAAGTAGACAAGAGTGGGGAAGCTACGAAGCACCACACAAGGAGACCGATTATACTATCTCATTCTCTTGCAGGCTAAATCCTATAGATATCAGGACCGGATGTCAGGACCGGTCAATGGTTGAGTGGGCATCACGTTTGGGTCCTACCCAGGCGTTCCGTGTTCGATTCCTCGGCTGGCCAAGTCCTCCATCACGACTCAAGCAACATTTTCGGTTTACTGTAATGGTAGTGGGAGATTTTCAAATATTGTCGGGTTATTCGTAATCCGGGGATGTTTGACTTTCTTTAAAAAAAAAGAAAGAAAGTATGTGTTTGTATCTTTTTAGTGTCGCTATTTTTCATTTTATCAAGTTTCAAATCACAACGTTCCTAAAGAAGTTTTCACTTCAACAGCCGCATAAAACAGTTTCCACGTAGCTTATGCAGTCGGTAACACCCACTAATATGCCTAACAATTAATAGTGCATTAAACAAGATAGTTCTCCGCACTAAGCCAATTGTATCCACACATAGAAATAGTTCTATAAAGCCTGAGGTTTTCCGTTTCTCAAACCCAAAACTTTTGATATCCGATCAGGTTGTTCATCACTGACATAATATAAGTAACGACCTTACAAATCGTCATACACAAATCATCGATACACGTCCATCACTATTCTATTCGGTGATGTAATCACAGAGAATGACAAGCTCGGCTTTGTGGATAGGAAATAGAAAATACCAGGAACTAGATAACCCGACCACATGTGCTCGTACGCGGATTACAATATGATTTTATGATTTGGATTAACGTGTTTATTTCGGTGGTCATACTGCCATCTACGCAACATAATAATTGTCATCTGTTTGATTACTGCTTTCATGGTAGTTACTGCCTTGATTGTATAGAAAAAACTACTGCGTAATACGCCATCATCAACGTGGATCCCGGCTTTATAAGGACTGTGTGAAGTTACCAAAAACCGACATTGATGAGAAATAATTTAAATTATCGATGACGATGTATGCCTACGTACAACCACAAAGACGAACATTACACTAGCTTTAGTAATTGTTTGAAGAGCCGACAATAACAAGCACTGGAAAAGATGTAATCAGCAAAAAGGATTCTGTACAATAACTCTGTAAGACGAAGGAGTTTTGAGAGGTCTATTATACTTAGATGGCTGGACTTTTTGGAGGCGAACAGCATCCACAGGTAGAATAAACTGGAGAGATGTCTGCAAGAGCAGAATCATAATATTCCGAGAATTGTGAATCATAAAGATAGGAGCTAAGAATAGAGAAATATACCCAGTTCTTAAAACAGATCCCCAACTTCTTTACGAAATGAAAATAATTATCATAATCGATGTGCATGTCCTCAATGCCCCTGGAAAAATGATATATGACAAGTGACCAAGACAAATGTGTTAATATTCAAAATCAATAAAACACAAAGAGTTATATATTGACTGTTCAATTACTCGGCGAATGATATCACTTGGATGAATAATAACACATATTACAACTTAGAAAACTGAACAGGAAAGAAAATCAAATACAATAATGAATACGAAGAAAATAATATGGTCGATCATGTCAGCTTGCATGAGAATATTATAATGAATAATCGTGTTCTTCCTGAAGTCGTAGAATCGTGAAATTTCAAAGTCAAACCGATCTACAGGTACAAAACATAGCGGAAACGGCAGGTGCATCCCTCTTTCAAATTCACCTGATGGTCTCAAAATGCATGTGCGTTGAACTGTGACCGTTCCCCCTACAGCCCGGGTTGATAGTCTCGACTTTGCAAGAAAGAGGAACGAGAATTACCATTATTTTACCGCTTGATGACTGAAATCGAAATGCTGTTCATCGCGCTCTAGAAAGTGTTGGAAATACAAGAGAGACTTGTTGAATAATGCAGGTCACAGAATAATAAATTGAGAATAGAATGGCGACGAAAGGGATACATTTATTTAGTACTGAGTTTTACTACCTGGCTTCGCAAGAGATTTCAATGTACTTTTTCGCCTATTTGGCTGCTTCAGCACGCAGATTTCGTGCTTTATAGTCAATCTTATTGTCTAAATGAGTATATCAACCAACAGTCTGTGGTACCAAGCCTCTAGAAATCGTATCAGGGGCATAGTAAAAGAGTTTAATAGAACGTTCGAGACTCTTGGATAATAAAGAGAAGATGTCGAAGATGATAAAACTTTGGAATGTAACAATGCGGCGAAGACTTTCATTTCCCATAATTAAGTATTTAAGTAACCGGTTGATTAGAAATTTGTTTTGTTATTTTGTGAATAAAAACAGAATGATTAGTCATGAAACGCATCCAACTTTATTAAACCACAAGTAACAGATCAGTCCAAGCTTCTTTGTTGTTAAACGAAAAAGCAAAAACCAACATAAAAATCAACGGGGAATTAATGACTACCTGCCAACGTATATTTACGTAATATCGTTTTACCTAATTATCATGAATTTACTGTATTTTGTGTTGCCGTAATTCATAAAAAAAGATTGTTTAACTGGCTGATAAAAAGCCAAGTATAAAAACAAGTGAATTTTCTCAGAATTTCTACGCAATTTTATCAGCATTCGTAACATGGACGGCAAATAACACGAAAGGTCGATGATAATAATTGTTGGTCGATCGTTAAAATTTACAATGAAACATTCAAACTGCATAACCAAGAGCCATGACACAGAATACTAAGAAATAACAAGTATTACTCTCTCTAAATCTTAAGTAGTATTGTATGGATTGGTCACATTTTAATTATCACCTGTTAGTCACTAGTAAAAAATCCAAACTTTGATTTGCCATTAATTAGAGTCAAGTATGATCATATTCGACATTAAAGTAACTTGTCAATCTTTGACTTCTAACTATTAATAATATGCTGCGTCTCTCACATGTCAATCTCAGAACTTTGACGGTAATTCCTGGCATTCCTGATATAAATAATACACTATAGACAGCAGGCAACACTGCCGCGAGTGCAGTCGTCGCGCTCGCTTCGCCTCAATTTCACCGTGGACGAAATTATGGTATTGAGGGTGTACTGAAAATGGGTGAATGCAGCCACTATTCAAACATACACAAACTTAAAAATAATATGCTCCCAAATTATCTGCAGTATGTTTCAAGAAAATGTTCACAATTTTCCTACGAGAAGACGCGGAGACTTTAGGCTTCCCAAAACTAAACTTTCGTGCACACAAAATAGCGCGTTTTATAAAGGGCAAAAACTTTATAACATCCTGTCGAATACCGTAAAGGAAGCCTCAAGTCTTAGCACTTTTCGTAGGATATGTGCATTATATGTAAAGAATGTTTTTTGATTTGTAACAATCTTACCAATATTATTTTAGTCACATAGTTATCTGTTTTCCTTAAAATGTATTTTTTTGTAGTAATCTTTTTTTTTCCTCTTAAAATGTATTTGTAAAAATGTAACTGTATATCTAAATTGTATTTCTATATATTTTCTTACTAAATATATGAAAATTTTTTGCATACAATCTAAATAAATATTCAAAAACAAACAAACTATCCAATAAATAATAGCCAAACAACAACGGCGCGATACAAGAATGAAGAGGTAACGCTAGAGATCCTTCGTCTCAGGAAAATTCCTAGAGCAACGATAAGAATTATTCTTCAAGAATCTACCAAATGGGTGTGACAAAAGTTACCAAATACCGCAAGAGGCACATCCCTATTTAATTAGTGTAGTGCAAAGACCGGTATGAAACTCGACAACGGAACCAATTTATGCTAAATGAATTCAAGATTATTTGTTACAAAATCCGCTACTTTCGGTCCAACTTCAGTTACCGAATTACCGAACTAATGTTATACATAATAATTAAAAAGAAGCACAAAAACTGGTTGGGTTATCTAACTTTTACACGATTGCGAGAACCATCATTATGACGAGAGCGGTTCAAGGTTTGAATATGTTTCATGTTTCATGCAAAAAAGCAGGTCTATTATTCAATCGGTGTACTCGGTGTACATGACAACACAGGCAGAGAATATTGCCGAGAATATTAATGGACATATCATTATTTGACAACGGATAGTTGAAAAAAGGGAAAGTGTCGTTCAGGAAGCTTCGTAAGTTTTATCAACAGCGGAATGATTGAGAAACGATTACGTTTAAGTGGCAATTTTCTAAGTAAATGATTGTCCCAAGTGATGCTGGTCTCCTCAATTAACCTCACTTTGATTGAGTTAAAGCGGCGAATGTAATCACATCAAGTGCCATCGTTGCTAAAACCCTCGCCGCAATGGGTGCTCTTTGACATGTGAAAGTTCGCTCTTACTTTCACGCTAATAAGTTAAAATAAATTAATAAATCATAATCATCATAGAGCCATATCTGTGAATTGACTAAGAAATAATAACATAAGATTAAGAAATATTTTAAAACTCAACAATCGAAAAAGAGTATACTATGCACTAATCCAGTCATTAATTCAATATGGAATTATTGGATGGGGGGGGGGCTCATACAACAATATTCTAACCCCGATCAAAGTGATCCAGAAGCTAATCATTAAAGTAATCCTAAAGAAACCCTTCACTTATCCAACAGAAACGCTTTTCGTAGATTTCACGGTGCCTCGAGTAGAGAATATCTTCAAGAAAAATGCAATTATCCTTATAATTTGAAACCCACCAATCAAAAGATATCAAGACAACATCAAAATACCAAAATTTAATACCAAACTAATGCAAAACAATTATATCTATTTAGGAATAAAGTTTTTCAACAACCTTCCTATTGAAATAAAAAAAAAAACCAAAGACATCAATAAACTGAAACTCAAATTGTTACCTGTTTCTCTCTTTCTTTCTATTTATTATTAATCTATATTCATCATCTATTTTATTTAGATTTTTCGAATTTCTCTTAAGAGGGCATTACCAGAGAAAACCAGAAATATATCATTTTCAAATCAGATTTTAGACGTATTGACTCTTTTCCACAAAAAATTATAAATGGATTTCGAAAGATTGTTCTTCTATCTAGCATTCGCATGTAATAAATTTTGAGAATTTTTTTAAATTTTTAGTATAATAAGGTTATTCGATAGGTCGTTGGCAGATTTGTTAAATTTTCAAAAAAGATTTTGTATTATACCACACCCATTTCAAATAATATAATCATGCAGTAAAATAAATCAATACATTATCTAGCAAACGCATGTTTTATAATTTTAATTTTAGTTTCAATAAAATCATTAAAAAATATGTACGTACATGTGTTTCTTGACGAAAATTGGTCCATTTGTGTATTTATTTGCGCACTTACAAACTAATATATTTTAGATTTTTTTAATATTCTTATTAAATTTAGACATTATTGAAAAATGATAAATACTTATAATCAAAAAATAATTACAAAAAGTACATTATTTTAATAGTTTTATAATCTCGCCTTTCAGCACTTTTGGATGAAGGTATAAATTAAAGCTAATTTGGATTGAAATAAATTCGATATTGAGTTATAATTTTAAAAAGCTGGTATGGAGAATAATTAATCTTTCTCATTGTAACCGCCCTGCACGATCGTAAGAACAACTTTCGACGAAATGTGGATTTTCATCCGCTGGCTGGTTAAACGCTCTTAAGTGCACAATATTTTAGTAAGTAACCGTATCCTATGTACACCTACACATATAGATGATCCAGAAGTCTCAATTGATCCTATTATATACTTACCTATTGCATAATGTTATTCTATTTCTGTTATAATTAGTGTAAGTCGCTCATCAAGCACAAGAACTAGCTTCTTCTTTGGTGAGATTGCAATTTCAAATAATTTCTGTACCGATATGTAATTTATATACCACCGTACACTTATATATCTATATTAAATAAAAAATAAAATTAAATAATAATTATTATTGTTGCGATAAAGTATGCCATACAGCAATTGAGCAAATCCTTGAATAAAGTCATTAAAATAATATGCATGGTTTCTGTTTTGTCAACGTGTTACTAGATAAAAATAACCGCGAACAAAACTGTTTTAGTGGTTTAAGTAATAATAAATATGCAGTAAAATTTTTACACAATATCGAGCATAAAACAATGGTATTGTCGACAAGGTTATCTTCGTTGGTAATAAATAAGATGGCTGAGGCATGGCTCAAAAAAATAGATTAGGCACGACTTAACTTTAAGTACAAAACAGTAATTATGTATTTAATCATTAATTATTCCTATTTTAGTTTAGGTTCTGACTCAGTGCACGTTATCGAGGCTTTCAAACCAAGTGCCGAAGATTCGTGGATGAGAATTCTCTAATAGAACTTCCAGGTACTGACTATGAGTGGTTAGTAACGTTAATTAAATACCCAATGTATGGTCACGACAGGGTTAAAATTACGAACCTCAGGTCCAAATTTTAAAATGTTTGCTGATAATTTTTATAAGAATTTTTTTCCAATTAAGAATTTCGACAGGCGTAACAGAAAACAACTATTCTCGTTCTACGAATTTACTTTCCAAGCATTTGCTAAGCGACTGACCGTTATTCAGGTATGTACACAGATATCGCACAGGAAGCTGTTACGCACAGAATGGCGTGCAAAAGTGCCCACACCTACACAACACATTGACCGAGTGTTAGGGCTAAATTTGACC
Source organism: Limnephilus marmoratus (assembly GCA_917880885.1). NCBI lineage: Eukaryota > Metazoa > Arthropoda > Insecta > Trichoptera > Limnephilidae > Limnephilus > Limnephilus marmoratus. The sequence goes on along the minus strand of OU862914.1, from coordinate 49,374,184 downwards.
TGTATTTTATAAAATAATCTAGAACAATTTTCAATGTATTTTTTCGAACGATTAAAAAAATCGCAATCGCCTTATCAAAAGCTCGACAGAATTCTAGAAGAATGGACTATATAACGATAATAATTCGTTGATGGAAGGGACAATGGTGATGTGCATCCGCGGAGTCGCCTTGCACGTCAGTGCTCACCGTTCAAGGGCTATTTGACAACCAACCAACAACAACACGGACTGGGATAATTGGCGTAATGAATATTATTATCGCGGGTAATGAGCGAAACAAAGTCTTCTCAAAACGACATTATGTGCAGAATTAACTATTATTCTATTGGGCACGTCACAGACGCGTTTGAAAGTGAAAAATGTCAATGATGAGAAGCCAAAAAAAAAAAAAACGAGTGTGCTTTAGACCACACAACTGAAGTAAAACTTCTGCTCCATCTATTTGATAGGAAGAGTGAGCGAGGAAGAGCTCCTACAGTGTGTAACGTAACTGGCTATGAGAGAAAAAGAGAAAGAAAATATGTGCTCGCACCTCTCTCTCTTGCCCCTACAGTAATATACGAAGCGTTCGCCTCGCTTTCGTAACGCTCTCGTCACGCATTCGCCAGCTTACTCCCCAAGTCCAGCGTGCGTAAAGAAGTTTTACTTCAAAAAATGTAATAAGAGGAAACCGGGCGGCGTTTTGTCCATACTCCCCAATTTCATATTTATCTCAATAAACGCCCGGGTTGCTGGCAATTAAATCTTAACTTCATATGTGGGTCTATCTGTGGTTTTAAGACAGATTCAATGAACTCGAATTTGTTTCGAATTTTAAGTGTTATTTTCAAAATTAGAACTGATTGTATCAAAAATTCAGAAAAGGGATAAAGTACCTACCTATAATATAATATTTTTACAGAAGTCAGTCATTTTCAAAATTGTAACTGAAATGTCAAGCATTCAGACAACCGATAAAATACCTAGATATCTATAATATTTGTTAAATATTTCTACCAGAAAATTATTTTAATTCTATATTTGAAATGTGAAGTAAATTTGATAAGTTTTAAGATTTTCACGGCCAAAAGCATTTTCGTTATATGTTTTTGGGGTGTTGTGCCGTGTTGCGCTACCTCCTACCGGATCTGCCCTGATGATGGACACTGCAACGATGTCCGAAACGTTGGCTAAAGAAGGAGGTAGCGCAACGCGGCACAACACCCCAAAAACATATAACGAAAGTGAAGTAAATTTGTTTAAATTTCTTACTTTAGTAGTCAGGTTTCGTGATTTTTCAACGGTCTGCGTTTTTTCCAATTTCAAGCAAGCGTTATTTACTTACATCATCACATCCTGTGATTTTTCACGGGTCTGGACTAGTGTAAATTACAAGTGAAAGAATTTGAATTAAATCAAAACATGGAAAATGTAGTTTTGTAAATGTAGAAGTATTACACCCTAATAATTCTCAATAATTTACAAAAAAATTGCAGCCAGCGTGGAGGTTATTCTGTCATATCCTATTCTCCTTCATCTTTCTGATGTTCCAATATTTGGATTCCAACGGTCAACTGTTAGCTGTCCTACCTACCATATTATGGTCTGCCTATCGTACGGTCTGCCCATCACATGGTCTACATATCATATGGTCTGCATATCACATGGACTACCTGTTATATGGTCTACCTATCATATGGTCCAGCCGCTGAGAATATCTTTAGCTCCCCCTATGATATCTGTCGGTGTACCTATAGTCCAACATGACTAACAAGATTGTGACATTGTCAATTCAAGTCTTCAACCCAAATCCTGTTCCAGTGAAACATTTTGAAAGGCGATTCATTTATATATGCAAATACATACGCCTGAATGACGGGACAGAATTGCATTTACGAAAACAGCTCGCCAAATATTACAGTTGAGTCACGTTCGATGTTGACCCAATCTGTATTTACTTATTTACCCGGACTTGGTTCTTTGAATGCGAATTATCTACGAGATCGGTGTGTACATTTCTTAAGCCGGCCTCTGGTAAACAAACAAGCCGCATTTCATACTTTCTTCGAGCATAAACCGAAATTTCTCGAATCATCAAATTTTCATCGTTTTATTACGTCTGCGATGAAAAGAGAGCAAAACGAAAGAAACCAGAATGCGATTGAGCTTAGCATTCATTTTTAAATAATAATAATAATAATAATAATTGGATAATTTATAAAGCGCCGTTTTTGTGAAAAATCACCTCAAGGGCGCTGTACAATTTATTATGAATGCTTAGGTTCTAACTGATTTTACTATTTACAAATGGATACAGAAACATACTTACCTGGCAGGTCACTTCCGATAAACACACTTTAATTATAAGTTTATGCTTGGAGAAGATACGGCTTTGCACGCGGAGGACATTACAGTTAACACATTGGACATTGCGTGATTTTACATTATTTGCTACCCTCATCGCTGTTAGTACCTATTACATTTGTGAATAGATTAGTGGCAAAAGTAGAGGTATTTATTTTAAAATACTGGAGAATTTAGGACTATTGGAGATTAGTGGCAAAAGTATAGTTGATATTTATTTTAAAATACTGGAGAATTTCGGAATCTTTAGGGCTAAATGCCATGTGAATAGATTTTTCTATTGAGAACACAAATGTTCTCAATAGTGAGGTCATAATCAAAGCGGCCAATGAGCGCAGACCTAGCGTGTTGTATTGTATTTCCGTTTTAAATCTCAACCAATAGGAGCCCTGATTGGAGTTAGATGCTTCCCAGGTGCTGTAATGCGTCATTTCCGTTTCATCCGAATTACAAATCCAAGGGGGCTATATAAGTTTCACTTCAAAAACATTTTTTTAACTTTGTAGGTAATATAATATAACATGGAAAAGGCCTAATGAGTTATTCGGTTTGTGTATTTCTCACTGAAAGAGTTTATAACCTAACTACTATAAAATCGGTCGGCCTTTAAATTTGACTTAATCTACTTTAAAACAGACAATGAAATTGAAGAGTTTAGCTTGCGCAAGTTATTTTAACGACCATGTGAACTCATCTTAAAATACGAGTACACGTGTAGTTTATTTTTTTCAATGGTCTTGAATCTTATGACAGTTGTTAAAATTCATATTTTAAAAAATAACTCGTCTTTAGATGGCTTATAATTCTGAATGATTCAATAAAAACATATTTTTTGATTTTTGAAAAAAGCGTCAATTTCGCAAGCAACGAAAGAGTTATGTTTAAAAAATGTATATTGCGGGTGTGCAAATGATTAAAATGTGAAAAAATATTGAATCTTTCATGAACAAAAATAAATTGAAAAATCAAGTGGCACATTGTCTGTATTCGTTGATAACCAACAAAACAGTCACCTTGCTCGAGACAGAGGAATGAAAAAGAAAATAAAAACATTTTACCGGTTCAACGAGCAACGAACATTCGCATCAGACTGTCAATTGTCAATCGTTACAAGAACGGATTTCTACCTATTTCCCATGTAAAAAAAGACGAGAGTAATACACGCCATGACGTATAAATATCGCGGTTCATCTTTAATAATTATTAGTATTACTATTTATTACCGGTTGCCTTAAGAAAATGATTCTGCCGAGGTCTTCTCGTGGAGAACCGGTAATCCCAGTCAAAGGTTGATTTTAATATTCATGCAATGCGAGGCGGCCGTTGTTGTAATTATTGTTAAACATTATCATATTTTAATCTTCACATATTATTATTTTTGATACAAGGAAAATTGAAAGATACATTGTGCCGGTGTTTCAAGGACTCACTCCTACACGATTCACCAGCCAATAAAAGACTTGGAGCAAAGTCTGCTGGTTTCTGAATGCGGGAAATTTATAGGTACAAGCCGAAAAATATAACCTATCTGTTTTCTGAGTGCTGTGTAATTATTGTATGTATAAAACATCACGTATTTCCTATAGAAGACACTCGTTATCTCATAAAAAGGGCTTCTAGACAGCCCAGGTTGTTAATGGGTTACTCAATTCAAAATGTGTCAGCTCTTCCCACTCCATTCAACATATCCCGGGGTTTGTCAATTATTGTCACTGTTTACATAAAGTGAATTCTGGTCATCCTACGTGAGCCCATTACATACTGATGTGCTGAAAAGAAAGCTGATGAATGTGCCCGTGTTACATTATGCAACCAAGTCTCTCGTGCAATTGTGCTTGCATTCATACTTTTTAATGCTCAGAAATCAGTAGGGTAAGTAACAAGGTAGGGCTTGGAGGAACAAAGGAAGGATTTTAAGAACAATAAAGGATTGAATGAACGAGAAAAAGATTGAATAAACAAGGAAATGCTCGAAGGAACAAAGTAAGATACGGTGGAGTAAGGAAAGGCTTGGAGGAGGGAAGAAAGGCTTGGAAGAACTTGAAGGAACAAATGAAGGCATGGAGTAACATGGAAAGGCTTTGAGAACAAATGAAGGCTTGCAGAAACAAGCAAAGGCTCGGAGGAGTAAGCAAATACTTGGAACAACAAGCAAAGACTTTTGAGAACAATGAAAGGTTTGGAGGAACTACGTAAATATTGGAGGAACCATGTAAGGATTGGAGAAACAAGCTAAGACTTAGAGGAAAAGGGTAACGCTTGAAGGAACAAGGAAGACTTGTAGGAAGGAACAAGGTAACAATTAAAGGAACAATGCGATGCTTGTAGAAACAAGGTGAGAATTGGGGAAACACAAAAAGGCTTGGAGGAAAGATGTAAGGATTGGAAGAACACGGAAATGTTTGGAGAAACAAGGAATGGTTTGGAGAAACAAAATAGCTAAGTACCTACTATTGCTACATAGTATTCATACTAACATGTATTGTATAAACGTAGTCTAGATAAAGTTAGTTGGTCACTTTAACGACCCAAGCGTGCTGAATCGTTGATTATAATATTTTTTTAAATTTAACCTACCTATTTCTAGAAACGTTTGCAATCGATCACCTTGATTGATTCATTGAGACTTATGCGAGCTGTGTGTGGTGACATCATGATACTAAAAACCACTAACAGTGTTTTTTATATTATTGCTGAATAATTAATTAAATAATAATGTGTATAGATTTGGTCTTTGACAAAACTCATTAAAAATGAAATCAGTTAACTGGTGAATTATAAAAAATGTGTATGATGTAAGGCTAATCAACTAAAAGGAGCCAGTAGGTTTGTATTGGGCTTATTAAAAATAACGTAGTCAATGTTCAAAGTACAGCTCGCGCAATAGGTACACCACAATCAACACATTGTCACTGTAAAGTTGTCCGAAAAGTTTACTAAAGAAGGAGGAACCCAAAAGTCAAGACAAGTGTACGATGTTCGAATTTGAATATTTGAAAAGTTTTACGAGGTTTATTTTTTATTATGTAATTTTTTTTCCAATTTTACTGGAATTTTTATTGAAACAGCACGAATGAAACATGCTGTACGTAAACAATGCATATGTGTGAGTGCTGTGTTCATGTCAACTCTGACTGCTATAGGTACCTACACTGAGGAGCACAATGCTTCTTTTGGCGCTGGAAGAGCAAATATTATACAATGTGTGAAGAAAAAGACTTATCTAGCGATTTGAGATAAATGCAGAGAACCAAAGATAGCAGGCATGTTCTTATCAGCAAAAAATACCGTAATTATCGCTAAGGCTATTCTTAAAAGCCGCATTGCCGCATAAAAAATAACTAATGGTCTTTAAAACGATAATACTTTACACATAAAAGGTAAATTAGCAAATTCGTTGAAAAAAAACTGAATCACTGAACTGAATTTGTAAAATCTTGGTGCAAAATAATACAAATAATCCAAGAAATAATCTTGATTCAACGAGTTTTTGGTGGTTTGGCGTTACACCCATATTAAAACAATCTTCCACGGTTGAAGTTCCAGGTATTTGTGCAGATTGGATTCAAGTTTTAAGATCAAACCGGTGTAAAATTTCGTACAAATTTGCAGTAAAACAATATTTTATCCTAATTTACTTAGGTAACTTTTTAAATTCAAAACATTTGAATGATAATATTATCTTTCCTGGAATGAATCAATTCTAATTCTAATGAGGACAATTTAGCGAATATATTAGAGAATTCAGTTACAAGTTGATTGAATAATAATTGTGCATGATTGGACATAAGTAAGTAAGAAAGAAATACGTATTTTCGCTTAAAATTGCACAAAAAACTTATCATTAAAAAATGTAAAACATTATTGAATGCAGAAAAATATACTATATAAGTAACAGAATGCTTAATTTTGGATTAATTCGAGAACAATTGATCAGATTAATCAAAAATTGCACAAAAAACTAAACTTCAAAGAATGTAAAACATTAGTAAATGCGGCAAAATCCATTGTAGAAGTAACAGAAAACTTATTGCGGGATTAATTAGAGAGGAATTACTCGGGTTATTAAAAAAATTGCACAAAAAACTTCATTGTAAAGAATTAAAAATATTAGTGAATGCGGAAAAACCATCGAAAAAAAACTCAAAATTGCATAATTTAGGATGAATTTAAGAATAACGCTGAAATTTATTCAGTCATCAAGTTTACCTGCTTGCCGCCGGCAACCATCTTGGCGAAGCTTCAGGTATATCCTTACGAGCGCAGAAATTACAAGGCCCTCGGCCAACCGTCACACCGGTTCAAGAGTCACACACCTGTCACCGTTGACAGTTGCTCACTATTATAAAAGCGATGACACTCGACAGAAAAAAAACGCGCCGAACGACTCGCCGCGACTATCGATCATAGAAACTGAAAACTTATTTAATTACTGGATCTTGGATTTTTCAGATTAGGATCGCATCAGACGACCGCGCTGGTTGAAGTTTCAGATACAACTGGATTTCTAGACAACAATGCACGTCGCACGACCGGCACGACGCGGCCGGTTGAATACTTGAATACCGGGTTGTGGGTTGGTTGGTTCGTTGGCAGTTTGGATGGTTGGTTCGTCGGTTGGCTTCGACAGTGGCTACGCTATAGGAACTGGCTATGGTCGAATAACGCCTGTCTGGTTCGGGTGCGGGGCGCGGGGTTCTAATTCAGCCGCTGGAGGTTTAGCGGCGGTTGCACTGCGCAGGCGCGGGAATATTCAAACCGGCCAATAGGTGCGCTCCTGACGGAGGTTTTAAGGCTTCGCACGTGGATTCTAAAGCGATAATGGATGGATGCAAAAGCTCCATTCACATTATAAAACATTATTTTTACAATGTTATTTTTGTACTTCTGATTTTGTTGACAGGTGTGTGTGTCTCTGCGTGTGTGTGCGTAAACGGGAGTTTTAAACCATCCGTGCTGAAAAATCTTTATAAGTGACTTCGTTCGTTTCGTAGGAGATTGTCGGCCTCCTAGGGTAGGGCGCTCGGGTAGCAGTTGCGATCGAGTTCAGTCAAAACTCCAGTGGGTAACGAAAAACGTTGAACTTTGTGAAAAAGACCTACTATATTAAAAAATCGATGACAATTCAGAGTGCAAAAAAAGATATTTAAACATAACATACGTGCTGTAGGTAGTTTTAACTAGGTGGGACTATGTTTCCTGGTGTCGCCGATATTGTTAACCAATACAACTGCACACCTTCAAAAAATCAACTAAATTAAGGAATTCTTTCCGTATTCAAACTATATTGTTAAGGGGTCATCCATTAATCACGTGAGGCTCGAAAGGGGGAGGGGGGAATCACGAAATATCACGTGGGGGGGGGGTATAATGAGATATCACGTGTATTTATTTTTCGTGATAATATTCTGAAAATTTCAAAATACTTTGTACTAAAAAAAATACACGTGATTTTGGGGGGGGGGGTTAGTCTAAAACCTCACCACATATCACCAGGGGGGGGTGGGGGGTTAAAAAGTTGCTAAAAAACATCACGTGATTAATGGACGACCCCTAACTAATACTTACTGCACACGATACGATACATTAAGTATTAAAACACGTAATTTAAATTGAGCGTAACTTTGTTTTCGAAAGAGTTAAAATTATTTCGCGAAGTTTAGCAGATATTATTAATTATTTCGCGTGTCTACGATAATTTTCACAAAGGTAGCTTGAATAAAACACGAGTTATTTGAGAAACAAGTCAGGATTAATGTAGAGACATCCTGTTCCAACCACACACGAAATAAAAAAAATATTAACCAATACTACTGCACACCTACGAAGTTACGCTCAATTTAAATTACGTGTTTAAAAACTTAATACGTTTTCTTTGTACACGTAAAAAAAATTAACTAAATTCCGTATTCAAACTAGGCTCATTAGACAGTAGTCCTGCCGACGGATGGGCGGCCATCCTAGCATATCTCTTTATATTTCAATATCTTTGGTGCAAAACATGAATGCGCAAGGTATAGGTATAACTACGTCCCTAACTAATATAGTTGAACTTTAAGTATCTCAAAATTTTTATTCGTTTTTTTTTGCTTCGTACCTCATAAATTAAAACATCAATGATTACAACACATCGATGAGATTACTTCTTCTTCTTGTGCCCTGTCCGTTCAACGGACGTTGGCTATCATGTTGGCTATGCGGACTTTGTTTACTGCGGCACGGAACAGCTCCATGGTAGACTGGCCAAACCACTGTCTCAGGTTTTAAAGCCATGAGGTTCCTTCTTTCTTCCTTTCTGCCCCGTCTTCCGGCAATCTTTCCCTGCATTATGAGATGCAGGATCTCATACTTCTCTCGATGTCTCATCACATGTCCAAGATATTGAAGTTTTCGGATTTTTATAGTTTTAATTACTTCCTTTTCTTTATTCATCCGAACCATAACATCTTCGTTTGTAACCCTGTCCATCCAGCTTATTTTAAGTATTGGATAAAATTTCGAAAATTAAAGTAAAATAAAAATTTCATCAATTTATGGTTTGGAAAACTACTCAAAATTGCAATTTGACAACATTTTACATTATTTTAACTGCATTCGTTTTCAGTAGAAGAACATTCTGAAACTCTTTCAACGCCTGCGACCTCCATTGCGCTTTAACCCATTATTTTTCTTCTTAGCGACGCAGTGGAATTTCCACATTATTTATTTTACTTTATTTGCATTTAGCGAAGAGCTTGAAAGTTACCTTGTCCGGCCTAGGCTGCTAGGCTGCTAGGCAGGTAGGCGGCTTATGTATTGAATTCAATGACTAATTTTACTGAATTATTTCTTAACTGCAATCCTGAGATTAATACAATTACATTTTTTTTATATAGGTATAAAATTCAACCCCGAGGAAAATAATTTCTCACATGGCCTACGCCTCGTAAATTATTTTGGCATGGACCTTACATCTAATCTAATTTACGAAGACGGAATACTCTTCGGAGTAGGGAGCTAGATGCGTGGCTCCCAAATTGGGTACCGAATATTTTTCGGAGATTATTTTATAATACAACTGAAATTCCGAAAGAAAATTTGAATCATTAAAAATATTGTTGGCAATATCGCGCGTTACCGTGTGATACATTCGGTGACCGGGGTGTTGAGTTGACTTGATTCTGAGTTGGCATGGAACCTATTCGGTGCCGGACAACTCAGAATGAAACCAACTCAGAACCTCTTCAGAAAAGCCTGATATTAAAAGTGATGATAGAAAACATTTAAAAAACATTTTTTGTTATTAGTTTTTGGGGTATTATGCCGTGTTGCGCTACCTCCTTCTTTAGCCAACGTTTCGGACAGCGTTGCAATGTCCATCATCAGGGCAGATGTGTGAATCATCCAACCATCTGCCCTGATGATGGACACTGCAACGCTGGCGAAACGTTGGCTAAAGAAGGAGGTAGCGCAACACGGCATAATACCCCAAAAACCAATAACAAAAATACTTTTGGCCGTGAAAATCTAAAATCGTATCATTTAAAAAACTGGTTAAATTTACGTTACGTTAGAGTCATGGGCTATTTTAAAATTATTTTTTTCATAGCTTTTAATGACTTTTCAAAGGGGTGTTGAGTTGACTTGATTCTGAGTTGGCATGGAACCGATAAATTCGACAATGCATTATAATTATCGTTCATTCAGAGTTAAAAGCAACCAAGTGTAATAATGCTGATTATTTTTCATTATAAGTGGTAATATTGACAATTAACCAAGAATAACAAAACAATTGAAATAATAATAAAAAATAATATACGAACTGCACTTTTTTGGCCGATAGTACCTACACAACTGAATGTTATATTTTGCACAACAATTTAAAAAATATCACTGATACTGTGTTTTCCCAGGAAAATAGCTACGTATTAAAGTCTTCAGTAAATAAAGTGATGAAATAATAAATGCCTCATAAAAGCTCATGTAATTTTAATATTACCTACAAATGCCTCATAAAAGCTCATGTTATTTTAATATTACCTACAAATGCCTCATAAAAGCTCATGTTATTTTAATATTACCTACAAATGCCTCATAAAAGCTCATGTTATTTTAATATTACCTACAAATGCCTCATAAAAGCTCATGTTATTTTAATATTACCTACAAATGCCTCATAAAAGCTCATGTTATTTTAATATTACCTACAAATGCCTCATAAAAGCTCATGTTATTTTAATATTACCTACTATTTCTTCGGATGATTCGTGGAAATTTCCATTTTCAGCTATTATAGGTAAGACAGTGATGATCAACCTTTTTAACCGGTTTTAGAATCACCTGAAGGACGCTATACATATAAGCATATCTAATATATAAAATTCTCGTGTCACGGTGTTTGTTGCCATACTCCTCCGAAACGGCTGGACCAATTTTGATGAAATTTTGTGTGCTTATCTGGTAGGTCTGAGAATCGACCAACATCTATTTTTCATAGCCCTAAAAGTAAAGGGTGTTCCACTCCGAAGAAAATTATTTTCCCCATACATTTTGTATGGAACGAATTCTCCTATTTTGAAAGAACTGCAGCAATATTGTAAGGGGTATAATATTGAACTGTGAACCGGGGGAGGGGGGAGGGGGAGGGGGGAGGGCGGAGGGGGTAGGGGGGGGAGGGGGCAGGGGGGAGGAAGGAGGGGGAGGGGGAGGGGGGAGGGGGAGGGCGGAGGGGGTAGAGGGGGGAGGGGGGAGGGGGGAAAGGAACTCAGGAAGGGGGGTTAGCGGGACGGGGGAAGGGGAGAAGTGGAGTGGGGAGAGGGAGAGGGAACGCGAGAGGGGAAAGGATACGCAGAGAGAAACAATTTAGATCAAGGTATGGTATACGCAGGGAGAAACAATTTAGATCAATTCAGCTAATAAGTTGACAACAGTTTTTGATTCTGAGGCGGTACGAAGTTCGCCGGATCAGCTAGTAATAAAATAAAATTAATATGATAGGCTTACAACTAAGATTCAAAATTATAGCTAGGGACTTACATCTAAGACTTATGTGTAGCTAGTGACTTAACCTATATTGATTTACTATGCAGTGATTTCTGACATTATTTAAAATAATAAACAATAAATTTGGAGTAAAAATATAAATTAAATTTGGGTGGTGTCCGGTGACTTTTAGATAACTTTTTTTCCTTCAAAATCATATAATAAATAATTCTTCCAAATGTTGTCACAACTATGTACACTGTACACCGATCTGGACTCCTTTTTACAAAGCCCATATTGAAAGAACTGAAAGAATTAAAAAAAAAAAACGAGTGATCTTTAGACCACACGATTGAAGTAAAACTTCTTATCTCCATCGTATAGAGTATAGACGATAGGAAGAGAGTAAGAAAAAGTTCGCGCGCACTGCTCTCTCTTACTCCTACAGTGTGATACAGACAATAGGCCTGCACTGATATACGAAACGTAACTGGCTATGAGAGAAATAAAATGTGTGCTCGCACCTCTCTCTCTCTTGCCCCTACAGTAATATACGAAACGTAACTCTCTCTCTTTCTATCTTCATTAATTTATATCTCCCTCTCGTTCGCCTCGCTTTTCGTAACGCTCTCGTCACGTATTCACCAGCTTACTCCCCAAGTCAAGCGTGGGTAAAGAAGTTTTACTTCAAAAATATGTATTTATTACTGATTGTGAACGTACTCCGTTCGGTGTTGTGATTTCGCGTGTATCTAAGATGTTTTGTTGACGGCAGCTGCAAAGGCAAATAACAGAAATTGTGAAGTATGGTTAAATTCAACGTTCTGTACGAAATCGTATCACTAATAATTGTGTAAAGCAAAGATTTTTCATACGAGTTCTGATTCCCGATATAGTTTCCAGTTCCATCGGTATCGGTGAAAAATGAAAAAAAAAAAAACGTGTAAAACACCCAGTATGAATGGGATGAACGAGAGGTGTAGGATGAAAAACAAATAAATGGCGTGGAATATGCAAAGAAGGTGGGTGAGCAAAGAGAGGCCATCGAAAACTTGATTTCACCAAGTCACCAAGTGACGAACTATTGCGTTCAAGTCAAAAGCTTACATAAATACGTGTACATAGGTATCTTAAAAATCTGTAGTAAAATTATAATACAAGTTTGTCTTATTATCTTATGGGAGCTTACTGCACAAACGGACTCAAACCGCCTCCGCTTAGAACAGTCCCATAAATGCGATAGAGGCCTTCAATGCCGAGATTTAATTAAAATTACAGGTACCCACCAACCCGCCTCCCATTGGCGAGTGCATAACGAATTGCACCTACTATTCCCAGCTATTAGCGAACGAACAATCGAAAAGGGAAAAACGAACGGCCGTCGATTGTTTACAGAAAGATATTGTTAATTTAATGGAACAACGCGTAAAACCGTGTATTTGTTATTGTATTAAGTAAAGCGGCGCGTTTCGATAATATTTCTAAACTTGTTGCTGGTATGTCCGCCAGTGTTACGAACTTAATTCTCTTATTTAAATCACGTAAACCTTTCAATTACGTACTACTTCCTATTCTTCTACACACCCCCCACCTTCTCCAGGCATTCTTCAATTGGAGGTACAATTGGAAAAGTCTCCCAAATTGTGACGAAATCAGCAAAAAGTACATTGAACTGACGAATTTAAACGAGCAATGATAAGTTATCCTTATCGGGTTTAACATTTTAAACATAATTCAGATACTTACTTCACATATTTACTTTTATATTTTACTAGCGCAGACCCGTGAAAAATAACGGCATAGTCTGAAATCTTGACAAATCAGTTAATAGTGTGTATTTAGAATTTAAAAAAATTACTTAATTAGATTAGCATTTTGCGAATGGTTTTGCTGCGCTAGTAAGAACTACATGTGACATCACTGGTAGTTCTTACTAGATTAAGCGCACAACCACTCATCTCCACCCTACCTGTGCAATGTGTACTACAATTTTATGTTTTAAGTTTAAAAAAAATACGACACCTCTGTATATATATATATATATATATGAAATTAATACAACTTATATTCCTGTTGGAAAATGTCATTCACATATTATAATAGAAATAATAATGGGCCGAGGACCGTACCTTGAGGGATGCCAAATTTACTAAATGATTGGTTAATTTAACAATTTGAGATCTCTCTGTTAGGTAGCTTTCTATCCATTTAAGGGCTATATATAAGAAAGAATTTTGACGATTGGAAATGTTTGATCAATTTCATAGGAAGAAAGATAAAATTTACCTCGTTTCAGGCACACGGTGGGTGGTAAAATGATAAAAATAATATTTGAAAATTGGCATTACGCAAATGAGTCAAAATCATTGAAATGTACTTTAGCAATAATGAGTATTTTAGTGAATGAACGCATTGCAATAAAGGGAAATTGCATCATCGTATCGATACTAATAATGTAAAAGCCAACGCAGGTGACGCATGGTTTAAGTATGTCACCCACAATTTTATCGCAAACACATACATTGAATAATACATACCACGGTATTGTTTTAGAACCGTGGGTATTAGTTGATTTAAAAAATAATAATAAATTCAGCACGGCTGAGAGATATCTGAGTAGATGGGTACCTACTGATTGGCAAGATAATATTGAAGAAAAAACACACAATCAGAGGTGGAAAATAAAATATCAACATTGCAAGATAAGAAAGAAAAAACTTATTAAAAGAAATGTATTTTTATCACAGTTAAAAAAGTATTTATTATTATTATGACGCTTGCATATTATTATATTGATAATAGTATACGTACTTGTAATACCACATAGTAAATTGGCATACAAATTTATTTTTATTTTATACAAGTTTTTTCAAATGTTGGACGTTGATACACTAAAAAAACATTGTTCACGTAGTTAGGGAACGTACCCAAACTACGTGACCTGTTTAGGGGGGGGGGGTCATCAAAATACCACGCTTGGTCACAACGGGGGGGGGGGCTTAGGTTTTTATCACGTAGTCAATCTAGAAATCTCGCGTTTTTCTTCGAGCTACGAGGGGAGGTTTTTAAGTTCGCGGAATGGGAAGGTAAGTAATTTATGGGGGTACCGCTGAATTAGGTACTAATTGAACAACTCATTTTTAGTATAAACACCGGGTTTTATCGTAATTTAGGTCATTAGTCTTTGAGTTATCGTCGACCAAACACTTCAATCGGGAAGAAATTGTGAAATGTGGAGAAAATTGAGTTCCGCGCTGTTATAAAGTTCCTTTAAGTTAATTTAAAGATCGGAAAAATGTATTAGGGTAGTAGGTGAATATGTTGAAAAGGAAAAATAATTTTGGTTTTTATTTCCACTCCTTACCCAATCCGCAAACTTAAAACCCACCCTCGTACATTCAAATAAGTGAAAAAGTTCAGGGAACGTGTTTGTTGAAGGTGATTGAGATGAAAAATGTTTATAAAAATAACAAGACTTTCGTTTCCATAAATTACGTTCCGGTTTCAATATATTTTGACATAAGTTTTATCTTGATAATATTTTTTCCACTTGTAATGCATGCACTCTTGCTGTCACGCAGCAAGCGCCGTATTAATAAAGACAAATACAAGCCAAATAATGAATTTTTTTATTTTTTGTTAGTAAGAAATGATTCGAAACCATATTTATGAAATACTACGTGAAAACTGTAGGGGGGGGGTCTTGGAATATACTACACGTGGTCACCGGGGGGGGGGAGGGGGGGTAAAAAATTGCAAAAAGTGTGTCACGTAGTATGGGTACGTTCCCTAATAGGTACAGCCAAGGCGCAGATTTTTCGTTTTATAGTTAAGGTTGAGTCTCCGAGTAGATAAAAGCAAACAAATATATAATTTATTAATAAAACATACTAACTTCGGTTGTGCCTCTATCTGTAAAACCGGTTTAATGAACTCTAGGACCTTGGCTTTGAATTTAAGCTTAGGATGGGTTATTTAAAAAAAAAATTGAACCATTCGCCATTTTTTTAAAGTTAATTTTCACGCTCTGTGAAAGTTCTATTCAAGTTCTGTGATTATTTCTGTGGAATAAATTCGGTTTTTGGGGGAAATTCCTAAAAAATAAAACTAGTTATTTTTATACTAATTATGGGCCGGAAAAACCGAATCTGAAAGAATTAGGCGGCGGAAAGCAATATTAACTGAGTTACACGACTTTAAAATTTTTTATACGCATACAGGAAAATAGCCATTTTGGAAGTATTCTGATTCCTACAAAATCAAACTAATAGTTATTTTTATACTAACTTTGGGCCGAGGAATCCGAATCTGAAAGAATTAGGCGGCGGCAAGCAATATTAACTGAATTACACGACTTTAAAATTTTCAATACACACAAACAAGAAAATATTCATTTCGGTAGCTGAATTTGACTCATTCAGTACAAAATCATAGATAAACAAGAAATCTACGAAAACATGTGTTGGCAGTGTTACCAAGTCTCAAAAAATATTTATGAATTACAACTATCTCAACGGCCGTATTCTTAAACCAAAAGTATGAAAATTCGTAATCTTAAAAATGCGTAACCAAACCTAACCTAACGCTAGGTTTGTGTAACATGGTTTGTACCCCTTTATACCGCCTGCTCGCGTCAATTTTAAAAAACATCCCTGTTTTCAAGTAGTTTAACGGCTACGCGAGGTTTGTGTAACATGGTTTGTACCCCTTTATACCGCCTGCTCACGTCCCTAACCTAACCTAACCTAACCTAACCTAACGCTAGGTTTGTGTAACATGGTTTGTGCCCCTTTATACCGCCTGCTCGCGTCAATTTAAAAAAACAGCCTACGTTTTCAAGTAGTTTAGCGGCTACGCTAGGTTTGTGTAACATGGTTTGTGCCCCTTTATACCGCCTGCTCGCATCAATTTAAAAAAACAGCCTACGTTTTCAAGTAGTTTAGCGGCTACGCTAGGTTTGTGTAACATGGTTTGTGCCCCTTTATACCGCCTGCTCGCGTCACGGCATAAAAACATCCCTGTTTTCAAGTAGTTTAGCGGCTACGCTAGGTTTGTGTAACATGGTTTGTGCCCCTTTATACCGCCTGCTCGCGTCACGGCAAAAAAACATCCCTGTTTTCATGTAGTTTAACGGCTACGCTAGGTTTGTGTAACATGGTTTGTGCCCTTTTATACCGCCTGCTCGCGTCACGGCAATAAAACATCCCTGTTTTCAAATAGTTTAGCATCTACGCTGGGTTTATGTAACATGGTTTGTGATACAAAAGTGAGTAAAATTTATAAAGAATAAGTACTTAAAATATAAACGTGTTATTTTACGTTATTGATATTACTGGTTAATGGCAACACTTAATTTTGTGTGGTAAAAACATCTATGTTATCTTGTTTTCTATGGTCTTTGTACTACGTGTGTCAAGTCAAAATCAGCTTGCGAAATGAATATTTTCATGTGCATCTATGGAAAATTTTAAAGTCGTGTAATTCAGTTAATATTGCTTGCCGCCGCCTAATTCTTTCAGATTCGGATTCCCCGGTCCAAAGTTAGTATAAAAATAACTATTAGTTTGATTTTGTAGGAATCAGAATGTTTCCAAAATGGCTATTTTCCTGTATGCGTATAAAAAATTTTAAAGTCGTGTAACTCAGTTAATATTGCTTTCCGCCGCCTAATTCTTTCAGATTCGGTTTTTCCGGCCCATAATTAGTATAAAAATAACTAGTTTTATTTTTTAGGAATTTCCCCCAAAAACCGAACTTTAGCCATTTCTGTTTTATGAAGCAACTGGCCTATAACGGTATATATTTCTTCTGAAATTGACATTTTTCAATCGAACTACAATCATTTCAAGAGCGAAATAAAGGTATTCTTTAGCACCTGTCATTATTAATGTACCTATATAATTAATGTATTACACTATTAACTAAAAAATGTGAAATGTAATTGGATATATATGTTAACTGTTTTTCACAATAAATAAATATAAATAATAATAGAACTTGAATATAACTTACACAGAAGTTCTGTGACAGAACGTTAAAATTAATCTAAAAAATAGATGAATTTTGTTAAAATTTTTAAACAACCCGTCCTTAATTTTCAAAGTAGGAAGTTATTTTTCAAATTTGGAAGTGTGTATTTGGAGATTCCAGATAAGCGATAAAGTACTTACCCATGTTATAATTTTAACCGAAATTTATTTTAATTGTCATTTTCAAAATTGGAACTAATTTGTCGGGAATTCAGACTGTCCCCATTGATGTATTATCAACTGAAAACATTAGCTGCGTCTTATTTGATTTTTGAAAAGTAAAGTTAAACATACAACATGATATATCGTGGAATAACTGCAGATAAATGTTCCATCGAGGCTTTTGAATAGATGAGACACGTAGCGAAAAAATTGGTTGCACTTTTTTCACCTCTAATTAGCCCATATATGATGTGTGTTTGTAAAAACCCGTACAGGCGTATATTAAAATAAACAAATAAAACCGTGCCGGATCTGCCCTGATGATGGACTCTGCAACGATGTCCAAAACGTTGGCTAAAGAAGGAGGTAGCGCAACACGGCATAACACCTCAAAAACAAGTAACGAAAATAAAACCGTGTATATTTTTAATTACTCCTTAAATAATTTTTTCCACACCCCTCTCTTCTTAAATAGTAAATGTTAAATAAGAAATTTTGTACTGGATATGGATGGAATCTCTCGTACAATAATTTACAAAAAAATAATTTAAACTTTGTAATATTATTTGGACACGCAAAGGGATTTGAATCGCGACCTTTAAGGCTCTGCAACAGGGCCCGAAAAGAAGAAGATGGAGAGATACGAAATTACGAATGTTAGAGGAGAGCACTAACATTTACAGCGACAAAATCGATGCGAAAATTGCAAAAATGTTTAATAAAACACAACTCGTTGAAAATAGAGCAAAAATCTCACGGGCATTATCTTAAACAGCATTTAAAGAAACACTGTGAATTTTTTCATACATATAACTTGTAAAATAACTGAAACAAACGTGTTAATAATAATTTATGGAGCATACTTTGCGATTTTTTTCTATCGAGGGAATTTTATATAATTTGCGTTTCGGCGCGGGCAAAGTCTAGATATTATCTTCAAGAATAACATATATATTTTTAAGAGCTTTAAGACTTACCGTGTTTAAGGGAAATATGTAATAAATCGGTACAAATCCGGGTTGCGGGCCCTTAAGCTTAGAGCTAAGGATTTTACCGCTCTGCCACGGAGTACAAGACGTTTTAATGGGAAAATCTCAATTGTCTACCATCCCAGACGGGGCAATTAAAAATAAATCAATCTTGGAACAATATGAAAGCAGCATCAGCAAACAGTGGCAGTCTTGTCACACTCATTTGGGAATGAATGCAGAACGGCTGCGGACAATACTGGGAAAGTAGAAATCGTAGGAGGCAAGAAGAATAGGTACTGCTAGCAGTGGCGGCCAGCTCTAAGGTGCGGAGGAGCGCCGCACTCCCAAAATTTCTGGTAATCTAAAAATTCCCGAGCGCCAAAAAAAACATACTTATTTCCGACACGCCTCATCACAGTTCACAATATACACTCGGTTATAATGCGAATGCATACATCATAGTTCATAGTACCTATAGGTGCCTGCTGGACTGCGCGCAACAAAGCAGATCGTTGAGTGCCTATCTTCAGTTTGGTGGTTCATTTTGCAAATCGATCACAGGAGTTCTTCCATAATTCTTTACTGAGGCAAAATTGTAGGTAGGTTGAATGCTTTGCAAATTTTACGAAACATGGACGGCGCTCGAAAAATTTCCACCACATCAAAATGAACGGTTCGTTCTGTAGCATGTTAAACGGGGACACGTTTGTGTCATATTATTATCCATATCGTGTCTTTATTTTAATGTCTACTCTTTTTCATTCAATGTTTTACTCAGCATCGACCAACGACAGCGTAAACAACATAACAATGCCGATATTTGTTATGACAGTGAGATTCATTCGAGTTTCGGAGCGTTAGGAAGACTTTCGGATGTGTGATAAACTGAAATTTTTTTTTCTATTTTCTGAACTCGATTTTCGTCCCAGAGTATCTCCATAGAATTTTCTAGATAAGTTTAAATTAAGGAATGAACTGTTATTGAATTTGAATTTACGATCGCGGTGACTTTACACATACTGATGGATAAATATTTATTTTATAACTCTTTTTCTCTTCTTTAACAATGTATTGCATGCACTCAGAGACAATGGAGGATCGACCTAATTTACAAGTAGGTATGATTTTTTCATAATTAAATTTATTTTAATTAGAGTAGGTAGGTCCAAGTTTTATGGGATATCTCTATGGGATGTGTGGGATTGCACTCACCTCCCCACATCCTGAAATAAAGACTATTATTATTATTATTTTTATTTTAGCGCACCACCCATTTTTATGAGCATCAGCCGCCACTGACTGCTAGCAGTCGGTAGGTACAGGTAGCTAATCGGCTCCGTTCACAATAAGAGAGTGACACGCACACGAATCATAGGATTTCCGACGTACGAACAGAACTCACTTCTGAGTGCGATAAGCTTTCTGTTTTAACCCCCCAGGCCATAAATTGTTCGCTTTTGGGAACAACTCATAATTCGCACATCCCATTGAAAAGTGTCGCCAAGTCAAAAAAGTTAATTTTACAGGAGAGCGAAAAAAATCAGAGTACGCAGTTAACATGCGGTAGAAGTGAAACCTTCAGAAAACTAAAGTAGACAAGAGTGGGGAGGCTACGAAGCACCGCATAAAGAGGAGACCGATACGCTACGAAGCAACCCACAAAGTGGGGACCGATTAGTCTTTCTCATTCTCTCGCAGGCTAAATCCTATAGATGTAAGTTTGTCTCTTTTTAGAGTCGCTATTTTTCGTTTTATCGAGTTTCAAATCATGATTGATGAAATAAGCGGTCCTGTCGAAAAGAGATACTAGCGACAACTCGCGGCTGGTAGAGTGATCTAACTTAAATACGGTTTTCATGAGGAATAGATCTAATAACAATCAATTTACTATTCAAAGATAAAAATATAATTTTATAAAACAGAAAATTTTGACATACGACCGTCTTCTACGGGTGTGCGATATAATTCCAGTGGAAATCGTTGTGTTTTCCACATTATCATGGTGAGAAATATGATCTAAACGTGTTAGAAAGAGAAAATATCACACAAACTCCATAGGGATAAAGCAGAGAAGATGGACATCGCAAGAGACCAAACTGCTCCCAACCATCTGGAGCCAGTATGGCATCCTCATGTTGTGAGCCTTAATAGTATAGAAAGGAGAAGGAGGTAGGGCAGAGAAAGGACCAAAAACTGCTAAAGCCATTCCAAGCAGCGTTTCCATTCTGAATGGTGGTCTTTCACCAGGGCGATATTGTGAGTATCTTCTATATACCATGTACATATTATTTTTAACGAATTAATCATGAAACAACGCAAATTAATTAAATAAAATTTACTTGTGTACGTCGGGATTTGAATCCGCGATCTCCGGATTCATAGCCTTTCCTCGATAACGGAACACGTCGAAAACAATAATATCCATCAATATATTCACATACATCAATCAAGAAAGGAACATCAATAATTTTAATTCCTACTTAGAATAATTTAAATTGGTGTAAATAAATTGGAAATAGGACTATCTTTGTACTCTGTACCATAAAATAAAGGGCTAAAAAAATACAACTTGATGTAATTTCTGGAATAAAATGCAGAAAGGCAGGCCATAAATGGACTCATTCGATCCAAATTGGGCAAATTTATTTTCTCCAAAATTCGCAAGGTGATGTGATGTGATGACAGAGGATACGGTCGATATTATAACATATTACTGTGTGTTGTAGGTTTGACCATGACTGAGTCGACAGTCCAATAAATCGTGTGTACCTACATGCTACACACTACACACGGTACACGTGTGTGGTCTGTTGTCTGTACTACTAACCACGTGCTCTTTTGTGTACCTGCTTTCCCACACTCCCTCCGGGTGGAGAAACGCCACCGGAGACCAAAATTTCATTCGCTTTTTTCAATCCAAATAATATCAGTAATCACTGGTTAAAGTAAGTCAAGTATAATAAGCATAATACTTAACCTCTCAGGCTAATTTGTTCGCTTTTCGGAACAACTCATTGGCTCCCTTACTATTAAGGTTATAAATATGATCTAAACGGTGTTAGAAAGAGAAAACACCACGATTTACATTCATATCTAAAAAGTTAACCACAAAATTTAAACCAGAAACGTTATTTCAACACCTTTCAAAAACAGTTTTTAGTTTTCAGATGCGTTCAGAAATTTTCCAAAGAACATGGATGGATTTTATTGCAAATATTTTGACCTTCCGACAAAATAGGCTCCAGACCTTAGTTAAAGTATTTAATCCAAATAGTAATTTGCAACTTTTGTCATATATACAGCGCCCATGAGGTGATTTTTGGCAAAAACGGCGCATAACAAATCATCCAAATATTATTATTGACGGCCCAGCCTATCGTACCTACACCTGACCGATGTAAGATAGTTAAAATAAACCCCTGAAAAAAAATATCGCTACTTATTATTAACCCTAATGAAAAAGCAAGAGATTGGAATCTGTCAACATTATCAATGTATCTGGAGAACAGACTATATTATAATGAACAAATGAATCTTCGCACCTGTAATAACCGTATTTTAAAACATGTCAACAATAATTAATTAGCCATAAAAACTATCATAACCACCGCAAATGGTTATTCATGTGCCAAGTGCCAAGGTTAGGCGGCCATACTCATATATACAGGTATGAGTACCACACGTAGGCACCGCGGCACAGAGGTAGGGCATCGTTCAGGTGCGTAAGGATTGCGCGACACGTGGAAGTAGGAATAATCCGAACTGACTTCAACGATTATTTCTCAAAATAAAATAGCAGAAATCTGTTTTCAAAAGAAGCCAAAAGTTTTGGACGTTATTTTGAACAAATTTCAAAACGGTGTTATGAAATTTGCACAGGTTTTTCTGTTTTGAATTTCAAAAATCAATGCATCAATTTTATCTGTGCAGGTTTGAAATAGCGCACATCTTGCAGAAAAGGGTTGCAAGCACGGACATATTAATATATCTGGACCTGCCCTAAGTGATAAAGTATTATTTCCCCCTCCCCATGGAGCCAGCTGGAGCCCCTCCTTGGAGCCAGCTCGCTCCATGGGGAGGGGAGAGAGCCTCGCTTGAATCTAAAATATGTGACGTCATCATTCTTGTACTGACCAGCGCGGAAGTAACGTTCATACATTTTACGAAATAACACGCCAAAAACGGTAACTATACATTATACCCACATATTATATGGACATAGCGAATGTGGGCGGTTCTCCAGTGTGCTCGTCGCTGGTTACAGGGGTAAGTAAATTATGAAACATTTGTAAAAGTGTCTTAACTAAACACGGCAACAAAATATTGCAAAATATCGAATTGGGGCGAATCTTTTCGGGGCGAGCATTTGGCCTTAGTAAATATGTTATTAAAATGTTATTAAAATACATTCAAAGCAGATTTTGCTTTTAAGAACTAAATGGTGATATTATAATGCGAGATGCCTATATACTGTCAGATTGATTTTTTAACGAATCACAGTCATCTTTCCTCTCTTCGCCCCCCATAGTTTGGTTTTACCCCTCATCTGTATCTTCTGGTCTATTGAATTCTGATGTCTATGGTTGCAAGTCAAAATTTTCTATTTTATAAAATTTTATTTTTATCTCTGAATAGTAGATTGTGATTAGTTATCTGTGCTTTACGAAAGCCGTATTTAAGTTAGCGTCTCTTATAGACGGGACCGCTTGTTTCATCAATCATAATTTGTTTTCGCCCTCCTGTAAAATTTACTTTTTGAAGCGAAAACTTCTTTAGCACCGTTGAGATTTGAAATTCGATGAAACGAAAAATAGCGACACTAAAAAGAGACAAACATATACATCTATAGGATTTCGCCTGAGAGAGAATGAGATAGAATGAAACCTTACCGCATTGGCCGTTTTGATTATGAGTTCACTTTTCAAGGCTCGCTATTGGTTGAGATTGTGTGGGAGAAGGTTTCACTTCTGCCGCATGTGAATTGCACACCCTGATTTTTTATTCACTACCCTTTTCTACATGATGTGCTATATTAATTTTACTTAAAATAAGGCAAGCAATATTTTTAAAACGATTTTTTGTTTTGCAAAACTTAATTTTACATTCAAGAAAAATGACAGCGTTTCAATCAGTGAAAGGATATAAATTTAAACCAGTGGTTTAAACTCATCAGTTAAAAATTGCCGAATCGGGTAGGGACGCCTTAGCTCAGTTGGTAGAGTCGCGGCCCGGAAAGCCGAAGATCCCGAAGTCCCAGAGGTGCCAATGTCTTATTCATATTTTTCTGTTTCCAGATTTTAAAAACATGTCAACAG
Organism: Limnephilus marmoratus; assembly: GCA_917880885.1. Classification (NCBI taxonomy): domain Eukaryota; kingdom Metazoa; phylum Arthropoda; class Insecta; order Trichoptera; family Limnephilidae; genus Limnephilus; species Limnephilus marmoratus. The sequence continues at coordinate 49,350,403 of OU862914.1, read as the reverse complement.
AGTTTCTTTCGCTAAAACCGTCTTCATTTAATCTTCGTCTAGATTTTTTTTTTGTAAAATCAATATCCAATCTTCAAACCACTCCAAAATGAACAGGTATAAGAAAAAGAAAGAAAGAATGAAAGAAACAAAAGAAAGCGAAATCTAGCGACTCCGAAGAAGAAGACAGGTATAGATACTAATAAGATGACCAAATGTAAAGGAAAAGGTGCACTGGAATTCGACGACAAAAATATGAAAAAATAATCCTTCAAATTGATAAAAAAAAGGTTCTTCGTAGTCTCCCCACTCTTGTCCACTTTAGTTTTCCGAAGGTTTCACTTCTACCGCGTGCACTCTGATTTTGCACCAATGCACACTGTGATTTTTTTATTAAAAGAAAATCGGCAGAATAATTTACGACCCCTGTCTGAATCAGATGATGCTTCAACTGTGCAGAGTGGTCGGACCTTTGTCTCCAGTGATTGCACAACGCTGGCTCGCGGCCCTGACACCTTTGCATCGCAACAATACCAGCAATTCTGCGATGGACCAAAGTCATTATTACATTACCATCGCATTTTAATATTCCGCTTTGAATTAGAACTGAATACGAAATGGCAGAGAATAATAATTGTTCTCCGGTCAGATAGACAGGTATATTTAGACAGGCAACTAATCAACTGGAAACGAGTTGAAACTAGTTATTTCAATTCACACTCTATCCCCAAAAAACTTAGGCACCATACCACAGTGCGTGTGCGGTAGATATAAGGGTATATTTTTTGTAATTGTTTTCAATCAAACGATGAATGGAATTTCTTTTATTAATACTCATAGTCAATATACACACAAGCCCTGCTTATTTATGGGGGTTCATCAAATACACGTATTATGTAATTAATTATTGAATAAAATTAATTATAATTTATGTATCTTTTTGTAAATAAAAAATTAAATATTTATATATATGTATACTGTATACACATTTTTGTACATAAATCTAAAGTATAGTTTGAGGTGCACGCCGCTTTCAACAGGACACTGACAAAATTGCTGCTTGGTGGTTGACAACGATTAAGGGCCCGCAACCCGGATTTGTACCGATTTATTACATATTTCCCTTAAACACGGGAAGTTTTAAAGCTCTTAAAAAATATATGTTATTCTTGAAGATAATATTTTGGTTTTGCCCGCGCTGAAACGCAAATTATATAAAATTCCCTCGATAGAAAAAAATCGCAAAGTATGCTCCAAAAATTATTATTAACGCGTTTGTTTCAGTCATTTTACAAGTTATATGTATGAAAAAATTCACAGTATTTCTTTAAATGCTGTTTAAGATAATGCCCGCGAGATTTTTGATCTATTTTAAATGAGTCGTGTTTAATTAAACATTTTCGCATCGATTTTGTCGCTGTAGATGTTAGCGCTCTCCTCTAACATTCGTAATTTCGTATCTCTCTATCTTCTTCTTTTCGGGCCCGGTTGCAGAGCCTTAAGCCATACCGCGGCGGTATATCAGAAAAATAAAATATGTTTATAAACTAGACATATGGGTGTATAGCACCACAAAGGGGATTTTGATATCTAAAAAAAATTTAAAAAATGGCGGATCAGTGATTTTATTTCCGGTTTTTATGGAAAATTTTCATCGTTCATAAAAATATATATATAGAAGGGGGCCCTTTACAAAAAAAATCACTACGTGGTGCCATAGAGATTGGATTTTCGAACAGTTTAAGACTTGGTGCATGCAAATCGGTTGTACAGTTATTTTTAATATGTTGTCAACTAGGTCGAAACACATAATTTCGACAAAAACGCGTTCAAAATTTTTCTGAAGGATAGATAATTCAACATACAAACTGTTACATATGGTTTCACATAAAATGCTGCATCTCCGCCAATTTTACGAATTTCTTAAAACATTTGGTGAGAAAATTCTTACAAACGCATTTTTCAAAAAAGAAAATTAAAAAGAGATTTTTTTTTTAATTACAGTGGCCTCAAGTCCAAAGCGGCAAAAACAATGAATGGATGAATGTTTAGCTGTAGTTTTTTTCAGGTGGTAAATAAATAAAAACAGTTAAGACACACCAATCTGTACACCAACAAATGTCCAACTAGATTTACGCAGATTCCTTAAAAATTGATTCGAAAACGGAATTTTTGCGACTGTAATTTTTTAGTGGAAGAAGTTGTATTAAAGTAGGTTGATATATTTATCTACATGGCAATTATTAGCAGTGGAATGTCGGTAGTAGTGGAGGAGTTTAGATACGTGATGACAAGCGGAATTAGGCTTAGGAGCTACTGGTTTGTTTTTAAATCGAATAAGCGCATTCCACGCACCGATATTTGCATGCGCTTTTCGAGGTTTGGCCATTGCTATGAATGTGGGTCAAGCGATAGCTGATGAATGCACACGAATGTGTCCCAAGCGAGATTCTATGGAAATGACCAGCGCCTTCAGAGCGTTATAGACTTAAGTTTTTGGCGCCGAGTCAGTGAATTGCGGATTCGATTCTTGATTAAACCTAAACATAAATTTCTCCTACACTCTTTTGAGGTTAGAAAAATACGCCGGGAGCCTAAATAGGATGTGTACATAACTCTATGATTAAAAAGGTGCTTAGCTTATTAATTTGACCATCTTAAAAGCCAGAGGAATTGCCGAACAGTCATCACTAGTTTTTTTTTTACATGAATCCTAACTGCTCCCGTCTGGAGCCAGTGAGACTATGGCATCCCCAATTGGGGTATGTTGTGAGGCTGAAGGTAGTAGAGGGAGCGGAGAAAATGTACCTGGCTATTCAGATCTGGTCCCCAAACACGGCTAAATCCATTTCAAGCAATGTATTGAAACGTTGCCGCAAAATACACCATATATTATTTGAAATTAATAAATTGCGAAATAACACAAATTAATCAAATAAAATTTATTTGCCACGCCGGGATTCGATCCCGCGACCTTCGGAATGCTAGTCAAGAGCCTTACCGCTGGATTACGCCGGCCGTTGAATCCCGGGATTTTTTTTCAGAACCGGGATTACAATGCTAAATCCCAGGATCCCGGTATTGGGACCGGGAATTTAAAAGTTTAATTTATTATAAAAAATAGGAGCTGTAACAAATGTTTTATTGCTAACATTGGTATTGGTAACATTAAACTAAATTCCAATCATATAAAAGCAGCCGCACAAAAGAACCAATATTAAAATATGAAAAAACGCCGGGAAGGGAACGTACCAAAGATATTCAAATACAGAAAGATATGCTACGGTGTCCGCGCAACTGTCGCCGGACTACGCGCTAATTAGCGTAGTTTTCATACAAAAAGAATTTGTTCATTTCGTTGATTTTTTGAAAATGTGCATTAATATTGGTTAACAATATATTTTGAATAAGGAAAGAATTCGTTCATTTAGTTTAACGTTCGTTTGGTTTATTCGTTAATTATTTCTTCTTTTAGTTTATTTGTTAATTGGTAAACAATATTGGCGACACGCGGAAGCGCAGACCCACATAGTAAAAACAGCAGATAGCACATCTACTTATATTTCAATATCTTTGGAACTACGTGACCAACTTTTTGCAACCTCCCCCCCCCCCCCCCCCCTGACTAAAAACCTAAGCCACCCGCCGCTCATTTGTACCAAGCGTGGTATTTTTGTAGACCCCTCCCCTGAGCTTCAATAAAAACTTTTCTTACTTCTAAGAAACAGCACAATAAATATGACCAACCCCAAAAATGACCTATATCCGGTATCCCCAAGATCTCAACAAACGCAGCACCGGGATTACGGTGCCGAAAAAGGTCCGGGATTTCCGGGATCCCGGTTCTCGAGATCCCGGGATTAAAAGCTCTAGTCAACACAACACAACCGGTTTGCCAATATTTGAAATTACTTTTAACTTTACTCTAAGTTATAATTTTTAACAAGGAATATATTAACAAGTTTAACAAGACCTGTAGATGCCATACCTACTATCCAAGGTAATGAAGTAATCTACAAAATATTTCTTTATATATCAATCGATATTTACTATACGGATAACGTCGTGGAATTCGGGTATAATATTATATATATCTCGACACTTTGTGGTAAATTGTAGGCAGGATTAGTGACCAAGATTAACATACGGTTAACTTTTTGTGCTGTAAAACCTCAACAGCGATGGTCAGCCATTATGAAAAATATTTAAAAAATATAAATAACTTTTTTTTAAATGCAGAAAATGAGAAAATTGTGGTAAATTTGATAGACATTCTTAACCCGGTATAAATCAAGGGTAGGTGCAATATCAAACCGTGGGGGTAATTACTACAACTAGGTAAAGCCTCGATGACACACGGCGAGTTACAAGCTACTATCTACCAAGTTTTAAAAGCGGGTAAATCGGCGAGTGAGATCGTCATGATGGCACACAAAACTGTCCACTCGCTCAGAAGCGTAGGAAACTGAGGCCGCTGCTAGCGCCAGTAACAAGAATAACGACGCCTGCGTGAACTAATTCTTCAGCTATTTGACAGTCGAAATCAGCTGCTTATCGGAAGCCATGTTGGAAACATAAATAAACCAATCACGAGCAAGCGGAGCAAGCGTGTAGGCGAGTAAAGTTGACCTTTCAACTTTTTTTCGTAGATTGTCAACAATCTGCTAGTCGCTGCTAGTTAGCAAGTAACACGATGACACTGGGCGAGTTAACTAACGGATAGTGAATTTCCCAGATAGGAGCTTGTAAACTCGCCGTGTGTCATCGAGGCTTAACTCTGAAATCAGCTTTATTGTGAAATTGAATTATAAGATGGTAATCAATCTGATAATTTGGTTGTTATACATTTATACATATGTGATTAAATCGTAGATTGTTGTGTTGGGAACCGTGATATTTATATTTTGGATACAGGAAAATGACTAATCATTTTTTTGTGTAAATGAAACAATGTTACTTTGTTTGAACCACTTGTATATTTGAGTAAAGCCGACCCCGCTTTCGGAACGACCGTTCCTTCTTCACGGCAAACGTATACTGATATTAATGAAGAGTGGGTGGGTAGGGGAACATATCCATGATTGGGCTGTAAGACAATATTTTTTGTTTGTTGATAATAGATTCATTATTTTTAAGAGGGCATTACCAGAGAAAACCGGAAAAACGTTATTTTCAAAAAAGGTTTTAGACGTATTGACTCTTTTCCACAAAAAATTATAAATGGATTTCGAAAGATTGTTCTTTTATCTAGCATTCGTAGGTAATAAATTTTGAGAATTTTTTAAATTTTTTATTATAATAAGGTTATTCCATAGGTCGTTGGCAGATTTGTTAAATTTTCAAAAAAGTTTTTGTATTATACCACACCACACCCATTTCAAATAATATAATCATGCAGTAAAATAAATCAATACATTATCTAGCAAAAGTATGTATTAGAATTTTAATTTTAGTTTCAATAAAATCATTAAAAAATATGTACGTACATGTGTTTCTTGACGAAAATTGGTCCATTTGTGTATTTATTTGCGCACTTACAAACTAATATATTTCAGATTTTTTTAACATTCTTATTAAATTTAGACATTATTGAAAAATGATAAACACTTATAATCAAAAAATAAATACAAAAAGTACACTATTTTAATAGTTTTATCATCACGCCTTTCAGCATTTTTGGATGAAGGTATAAATTAAAGCTAATTTGGATTGAAATAAATTCGATATTGAGTTATAATTTAAAAAAGCTGGTACGGAGAATAATTAATCTTTCTCATTGTAACCGCCCTGCACGATCGGAAGAACAACTTTCGACGAAATGTGGATTTTCGTCCGCTGGCTGGTTAAACGCTCTTAAGGGATTTTGATTTCGGTCGGCTTTACTCAAATATACAAGTGGTTCAAACAAAGTAACATTGTATCATTTATCTATAATGGGTAACCACAAAGTTATAGCAACATTCAAAAGTATATTTTTTTGTGAATTTATTTACTATAATGCAGTGACTTACCTAGTTGTTATATGTACAGAATTGCAACGAAATCAACTGAAGTAATTCCACGAATTTTAATGCTACAACTATCTACAGTTAGTTGCCTAATTGAAACGTGGAAAAACACCTTTTTATTTTTATTTTATTTAAGCGACCATATAAAATAATTCTATTTACAAAATACAATAGTTATGTTAGGTAAAGATATTGTATGTCTTAGTCCTCCTCACTATGTGCCGAGGCGGACTAAAGTTATTTAATTATAGTTTATAGCTGGTTCCCGGCATGCGTTGCTATGCTATTTAATAAAGAAATTGTTACTCCTTGCGTGTCCTTTCCCTTTCGTCCCATTCCCCTTTCACCTCCCCTTTCCCCCTCGCATCCCACTCCGCCCCCTCCACCTTCCCTCTCCCTTCCTTCCCGCGTTACCCCTCCCCCCTCCTGCTTTCCATACATTCAGTCCCGGTACATTCAGTTTTCAAACAGCTCGCGTGCCACCTATTGCAATTTTTTTATACAAATTTCATAATGTCAGAGCTCACAAGCAGTTTTATACAAACCTTGTTCTAACAATAACGAACACAGATATAAAAGAATTATCCAATTTGGTGCAGTCGTTCGGAAGTTATGCGCGTACATACATTTCGGCGATTCATTTTTAATTATATAAAATAATAAAATAATAAAATAATAAAAATAATAGATAGAAGATTATAGATTATATAGATGATAGATAGATTTGTCTTCTATGTTGTTTTAAGTGTCTTCGTAACTAGAGTTGCCTAGTTACAGAATTAAACGATACCGTTTTTTGGAGATACCCACAAAAACATATTCAAATAACTTGATGATTCCAGCGCGTTACGACTTTTCTGTTTGTAGTATTCACAGATGAGGAAATGTAAAATTTTAGTGTTGTAACTCAAAAACGCTGATTTCGGACTGGTTTTAGTAATTACCCCACGAAATGTGGCAAAGATCGTCCAACTTTATTACAAGTTATTAAAGTTCCAAGATAAAAACATGATTTCATGACTATTCAGTGAATTCAGAGGATCTAATGCCGTTTGAATATACAATCAGTTCGAGGCCTCAATCATAAATCTAAATGAATACTATCTTAAAATGACAGCAAATAAACTTTGCATTCTCCTCGTAACGCTTCTCAGGGGAAAGTGCAAACGCCGGAGGAATTTTTTAAATGTTCTAAAAACCAGCTTCTTATAAAAAGGTACCTACTCCGCCGGAGATTCCCGCGTAATTCATTAAGAGCGTTTAACCAGCCAGCGGACGAAAATCCACATTTCGTCGAAAGTTGTTCTTTCGATAGTGCAGGGCGGTTACAATGAGAAAGATTAATTATTCTCCGTACCAGCTTTTTAAAGTTATAACTCAATATCGAATTTATTTCAATCCAAATTAGCTTTAATTTATACCTTCATCCAAAAATGCTGAAAGGCGTGATGATAAAACTATTAAAATAATGTACTTTTTGTAATTATTTTTTGATTATAAGTATTTATCATTTTTCAATAATGTCTAAATTTAATAAGAATGTTAAAAAAATCTGAAATATATTAGTTTGTAAGTGCGCAAATAAATACACAAATGGACCAATGTTCGTCAAGAAACACATGTACGTACATATTTTTTAATGATTTTATTGAAACTAAAATTAAAATTCTAAAACATGCGTTTGCTAGATAATACATTGATTTATTTTACTGCATGATTATATTATTTGAAATGGGTGTGGTATAATACAAAATCTTTTTTGAAAATTTAACAAATCTGCCAACGACCTATGGAATAACCTTATTATACTAAAAATTGAAAAATTTATTACATGCGAATACTAGATAAAAGAACAATCTTTCGAAATCCATTTAAAGTTTTTTGTGGAAAAGAGTCAATACGTCTAAAATCTGATTTGAAAATGACATATTTCTGGATTTCGCTGGTAATGCCCTCTTAATAACAGCCATAGAGATTCGGAGGCCACCACCATTCGCAGGACACGCAGCAAAAGGTGAAATACACCCAAAGGTTAATGGTTTATACTTTATACAATAATGAATCAATGTTGTTTTTAATTTTTACTCGTTGGTTTCGGTCACTTTCTAGGAACGAGTTCAATTTTCCCGCGCGCGGATTCTGTCAGCGGTAAGAGAAGGTTGTAGCGTGCGGGAGGTGGGGAGGGGGGAGCAATCAGGTGCGGCGGCGACCTACTGCCCTCACACACCTCAGGTAGGTACCCCACCAATTCTCAGTTTATCTAAGCGGGTACCTGCCGCCAGCCTCACGCGTGATTGAACAAAAGCTGAGGTCGACTGGGCAAGTACTGCGTGCCGGCATAGGCTGATAATACGTGGCGGTGGATAGAATTGCCACAGATGACGATGCAGGAAGATCACTGACAATTTTGAAGACGGCAACGGAAACAATCCTTTCGGTGCAAACTAGAACCACATATTAACGAGTAAATGATTTTTTTCCCCATTTCTATTTTTGGCATTGGATGCAACATGAGGATAAAACTATAACCAAATTACAGAAATTAAAAAAATACAAGTGTGCAATTCACACGCAGCAGAAACGAAACCTTCAGAAAACTAGTAGACAAGAGTGGGGAGGCTACGAAGCACCGCACAAAGAGAAGACCGATTATTCTATCTCATTCTCTCGCAGGCTAAATCCTACAGATCGTAGGTTCTCAATGTGAGCGTTTGAGACTTTCAGGGGGGCGGTAGAAGACCCAGAGAAAACTAGGGGGCGTTGAGATGGCATAGTGAGGGCGTCGGCAGGTAAAAAACAAAGATGGTCTAAAAAAGACAAAAAAAAAACAAGCTTATCACGTACTAATAATCTTACGAATTAATTGACACTATATCTTGAATACAATAAGGAAGGAGGTAGCAACCCGGTAGAAGCCGCTCAAAAAGAAGGAGAGATGTAAATACGGATGTTAGAAGGAGCTCGCCAATATTAAAAACGACAATATTTAAGCGAAAATTGTGAAAATGTTTAATAAAACACGACTCGTTTAAAATAGAGCAGAAATCTCGCGAGGAATGTCTAAAATTAATTTTTTCATACATATCAGCGTGTCCCAAAATTCATCGATAAGCGGGCACCAGTGGGTGGGCCTGCTCTGACTCCTCGAGAAAAAAATAGAAAAAAAACATTTCTCAATTTTTTTTTAATGTACAAAAGAAATGAAATCCTTTGAAAATTTACACCTCTTAAGATGTTTTTAACTACCATGACCACAATTTTTCAAATATTTCTGATTTTTTATGTATCGGCAACCTAAGTATCACGGCCATCTACCACAAACCTTAAAAATCCATGAATGCCTGTAGTTTTTACACAAAAATCGATCAAAATTATCGTTTTTCTAAAAATTATGAAAGATTTTTATTTTCAGTCCACTTTTATTCATCGTGGTGTAAAAAAAAGTATGGACACTATGGCAAGTTTTTTTAAAAGTTTACGCATCTTGAGAAATATTTTTTTTTCTCGAGGAGTCATGAGCAGGCCCACCCACTGGTTATCGTTAAATTTTGGAACACGTTGTATAACTTGGAAAATAACTGAAAAAACGTCTTCGTAATAATTTTCAGAGCATACTTTGCGATTTTTTTCTATCGAGGGAATTTTAGGAGAAAATTTCCGCTTCGGCGTCGAAAATGTACAGATATTATCTTCAAGAATAATATATATTTTTTTAAGAACTTTAAAACTAATTTTTTAATGAAAATATGTAATAAATCGGTAGAAATGCAGGAAGCCGGGCCTTAAATAAAGGTACTTAATAACAAGTGTAAACTTTGGATATAGACATAGGTTGAACTGCCAAATCGATTTCGCAAAAAAAAAACTACTCAAAAAATTGACTCCAGATACTAATATCTACAGCCTGTATGTCTGACGAATATCTACAGCTCATATGTTGAACTAATATCTACGAACTTCAGAGTGTTGATTAATATCTACAGAGCTTAGGTTGAACTAATATCTACAGAGCATAGGTTGGACTAATCAGCTAAATGTGTCCAATAGTCCGATATTAGGGATTTTTACATACATACTTACATAAATTAAGTTTTTTAAACTGCATACGCAATATTACGTTATTCCAATATGCTATACACAATTACAAATCCAACCTCTGCCAGTGCTGTAAATATTCGTCAACACTTTGGTTCTCATAGATATTAATCAACAGTTTGAGCTGTAGATATTCGTCAACACTTTGATTCTCATAGATATTAGTTCGATTTTTTCAGTTTTTGGAATTCCTGTAGATATTAGTAGACGCCTCCAAAAAATTCAGTTCACGCAAATTGATAAGTTGATTTTTTGCTCGAATATAGCTCCTATGAAGTTTGAAACTTGGTTTAAATTATGCTGCCGATTGGATTCCACGAATATAAACTTATAATAATAACTAAATGCATCGTCAGCATCTGATACCTACCTGGTTAGTTGATGCCGTGGCCAACGCAACGCGACGTGTTAAGTGTGAATGCGGCGGCCCTAATTACGCATTCCGACCGCCACGCTACGCACATTTCGCGCGTCGAACTCTCGAGCCTGACCGCTTCAAATTTCCTGGGTTCCTGTTCCGATGCGGGCAAAGGCAGGCTCCATATTCGATTAAATGGAAAGCTGACTTAACCTAACCCTAGCCAACTAACAAACAAACAAATACCTAAACCAGACACAATCATATATAGTATCCGGAAACTCCTAGTACAAACGAGAAACTGGTGAATCTACATCACACAGAGAACCAATTTGGGATGCAATTATTAGATAACCAACACCCTGTCATCACCACCGTTCACCCAACACCCGCTACGTTTGGTGACTTAGCAGGGGTGCCAGGGTTCTGGGGTGAGGTTTGTCTAGGTTTTGATGGCGGATGCGTTTGCACACCCCCGCATCCACCCCCCGGTCGGATCGGGAGAGAATGGTTAAAGGAGACCTTTTCACTTCCCTAGCTCGACTCTCTCGACCCATCGCCTTGTGCGGCAGTGGGGGGTATAGATTCATATGTCCGTCATTCCTGGGCACACTGACCCCCAGATTCCTACCCACCCTCATATCTTTTTCCTTCTTCTACCCCTTATAACTTCCTTCCCCTAAAAAGACCCTCCACACAGCATCCCCAAAGATGACTTAGGCCCCCGAGGAAAATTGTTTTCCTCAGGGCCTGCTGTGTGGAGCTAATGTAATAAAAAGCCAGAAAAGGTTTTTTTTTTGATCTGAGCATGTCAATTTTTCTTCAATTTTTTTCATCAACCAAAAGGTAAAAAAAAATTTTTTGAGCATATGATTAACATGATTTTGATTTGCTTGGACTAATTAAAAAAAATATTGTTAAACAGTCGATATTAAGTTGTGGAGATTTATGAGCTTGGGGATTTTATCACGAAAACGGCGCTATAGAAATGATCCAACATTATATTAACTAGCAATCGATTTTTCAAATTTGGCCTTAAAAATTCCAACCTCGGGCTTAATTTACTCGAAAACGAAAGCTCAAATAAAAAAAAAATTAAATTAAAATTGACTTAAAATGCAATGTAGATTCGCCAGTTTCCCACTTGTTGTAACTTCGAGTTTCTGGACACTTAGTAATATTGCTTTCACCATTCAAGGGTTTTTTGGCCATTGTTTTACTAAATGGAGAAAAGAAAGGCGAATTTATATGTTAATATTATTTCCATAGAAAAAATTGACACCCACCATTAAATGATTATTTTTAAAGATATGAAATTAACCATAGAGGAAGGTCCATTTCATTCTACTTCTATGTAAAATATATGAAGTCCAGAATTATATTAATGAAATCAAAATTACAACAGTCCAACGGTATCAAAGACTGCGAGAATTATATTAATGAAATCAAAATTATAACAGTCCAACGGTATCAAAGACTGCGAGAATTATATTAATGAAATCAAAATTACAACAGTCCAACGGTATCAAAGACTGCGAGAATTATATTAATGAAATCAAAATTACAACAGTCCAACGGTATCAAAGACTGCGAGAATTATATTAATGAAATCAAAATTATAACAGTCCAACGGTATCAAAGACTGCGAGAATTATATTAATGAAATCAAAATTACAACAGTCCAACGGTATCAAAGACTGCGAGAATTATATTAATGAAATCAAAATTATAACAGTCCAACGGTATCAAAGACTGCGAGAATTATATTAATGAAATCAATATTACAACAGTCCAACGGTATCAAAGACTGCGAGAATTATATTAATGAAATCAAAATTATAACAGTCCAACGGTATCAAAGACTGCGAGAATTATATTAATGAAATCAAAATTACAACAGTCCAACGGTATCAAAGACTGCGAGAATTATATTAATGAAATCAAAATTATAACAGTCCAACGGTATCAAAGACTGCGAGAATTATATTAATGAAATCAAAATTACAACAGTCCAACGGTATCAAAGACTGCGAGAATTATATTAATGAAATCAAAATTATAACAGTCCAACGGTATCAAAGACTGCGAGAATTATATTAATGAAATCAAAATTACAACAGTCCAACGGTATCAAAGACTGCGAGAATTATATTAATGAAATCAAAATTATAACAGTCCAACGGTATCAAAGACTGCGAGAATTATATTAATGAAATCAAAATTACAACAGTCCAACGGTATCAAAGACTGCGAGAATTATATTAATGAAATCAAAATTATAACAGTCCAACGGTATCAAAGACTGCGATGGGATGGCCATTGGCCATGTGAAATGCCAGATGACAGGATTCCCTGTGGATTGGAGAAGTATGGCTAGAGACCATTTGTGGAGGACACCAAATCACACCAGATGAGCTGTAATGGTGTGGCCAAAAGACTTGGTAATACTTATTTGATACTAGCGCAGACCCGTGAAAAATCAAAGGAATTATAATTGTAGGATTTGTGAAGCTGCAAGCATTCATAAAAGACTTGATGATAGGGCCGTGTCTGAAGTACGATATATCCATTAGAAGTGCAAATGAAAGATATTCTGTGTACTAAATGCTCAATATCGGGTCGCTTGGCGAAAACAATTAATCGAATGGAAGATGACAAATAGGGAAGTACCCACTGCCAAATTGTGAATTTCCGGGGATGCTTGAGCATGTTAGAATCAATAGGCTCATAAGGCCATCTACCATGGGACAGCATCACCATTGTCATCATACAAATAATTCAACACTCCTCACACACCAACCAACCAGCCTTTAATTCCAATATACACCACTCAAAACACGATCACAATCGTCCTATACACCTATCGTCATTTACTCACACAACTAAATTTGGAATTAGCTCCTTATAATACATCACCCGTATGCAATACAACGCATTACCTAATGATCTAAAACTTCCAGCATCAAACATAAAAACATTGGCAAAGGCTCTAAAAGGATAGTTTCTCAGAAGCTTCATTAAGTATCAAGTGTGTCCGGTCCGTTTTAAAATCTAATAAAATATGTACTACTCATAAAAAAAAAAAATTAAAAAAAAACACCGGGAAATTTGGCAACCGGGTTCAGAGCATTAGGAATTTCTCCGTTCAATTCCAAAAGAGTTCCTTGAAAAATTCCTTACAGAGGAGAAGAATTCTGAAGCGAGAGGCATATACTAATTTTGGACAGGAGCCTTTACATCTCTACCGGAGGATGTTAAGTCTATTAAAAGCATGACATCTTTGAAAAACTTAATTAAAAGAATTACACATTTCAGATGTAGAATAATTATAGTTAATAAAAATAAAAATTGCTTTTATGAACAAACAGTGCAAATTTTCAAAAATTCAGAAATCCCATTCATTTAGAGTTCATTGGACCGGAATTACCGACAGACAGAAAGTCCAAAAGACAGAAAGACCGACAACCAAAATTAGTATTTTTGATGAAGAAAGAATTACACCATTCAGATCAAAAATGTAGAGACTTGCTGAATACTTTTGTATGCAATTCATCTAAAAAGATCTGTGGACAAAAAGGAAAAGTATCATTAGGTAGGACGGAGTGAAGAACTCTGAAGAAATGAAGGGTAAACGTGGCGGTTCCAGACCAAAAGAAAGTTCTTATAAATGTATTGTTCCATTACAAAAATGGGACTCGGAACTGTGGCTAGCCTGCTCAACTACCTACAAAAACAATCTACGGTGGTGTTAATCAAAGTCATAGAGTAGATAACACGTTCAACAGTAGCTTGTTCGGTGTAAGATATCTGTCATGGGGCAAAGAGTAAAAATAAGAATAAAAAAACTAAAAATTTACTTTTGTCAGTTCAGTCCACCGAGCATTAAACGTGTCTGGGTCAAAATTTTAGACTAGAATGCAGTGAAGTTATGAGCAGTGAGACGTGAGTTGGAGATCAGAACACCATTCACAGTAGGCGTCGTCAACTTGAGAACGAGTCGTTTCTCCAACTTGTTCTTATTTGAAACGGCTCACATATTTTTCTGGACCTCTTCAATTTTCGATTTAACATATCGCTTCATACAGTTCTTAACCCACGTCACGTCACCCAACTGGGTGGTGACACTCCCTTAGTTGTACACAGTATAGATAGGGCAGCTCTTGTCAAGTGAATATCACCTAATACCAGTCAGGCCACTTAGTACTAGATCTGTCACCAAATTACACATTCTGATAAAACATGTTCTATCTCTATTTCTATTATGTTTAGACATATTATAATAAATAGACAGATTTAGAAGGAGAGAACACCAAGCTTTCTCTTTGCATAAAGTTAACCATAGACACTTCAGTATAATTTGAAAAAAATCTATAAAATAGAAAGCTGCCAAACACTTCACCTGGTCAAGATTTGCCAATTTTTTAATAATTATTTTTGTGATATTAAAAACTTTAGCTACATTAGCGTACAATTTTTAAATATTATTTTTAATCGCATATGTCCGTTTGTTAAGACGACACTATACCCTAAAATATATTCAGAATCTTAACGTAAGTAAAGAAGCCGTGTATACAAATTGCGACTCGCGACCCGTGTATTGGACGGACTTACTGTCGAATTTGCCCTATCAAAGAAAAGAAGAAAAATATCGTGGGAATCTTAACGACGTAAGTGAAGAAAGCGTGTAAACAAATATGTGCCTGCGGCATGGCTTATTGGTCGGACGTACGGTCGAATTCACCCTAGCAGGCCTGGAGATTCGACCTTTCCGTCGGGTTCATTTTAATTATTTCTGAAGAATGTGTTACTAATATTTAAAATGTTTCTAAATGAATACCTCCCAAAGTAATTAATTCATCGTCTAGAAAAATAAAATCTGGTGCTCACCGCTAACTTGCTAGTTGTACAACGTATTTGAAATTTTACTTTATTTTACTTTACAACAGTATTTTATTTTTGGATTCGTTCAAAAACAGCTAATCTACTTGAAACTGAATGTCAATCTGTAATATTTATATAATGGATAACAGATCACTTTGTATAAACCACAATTTTTAAAACAATATCTACATGTTTCGATAACAATGTTATCTTCATCAGGATACGTTAATATAAAGAAAAATAAATGACAAACAAGTATAGACAAATTATAATAAACTATAACATAGACAAAATATTAAAAAGTAGAGGTTTATTTTTTTTTTTTTTATAAGAAAAAGTTTTTTAGATCTTTTGTCTATCCACACGTTGTTGAAAATGATAATAATTGGAGAAAATTTTTATTTTTAAATAATAACATTTCAAATTTAATAATTAAAAACATGCCAAATAATGTACAACCAGCTTTTTATACAAATAACAAATTAAAAAATTATATATTAAATAATAAGGATAAATGTGATTTTTTGAACAAATCTGGGGTTTATAAATTAATTTGTAATGATTGTAACTTTTTTTATATTGGAAAAACTTCTAGAAATTTTAACATTAGAGAAGGAACATATAAGATGTTTAAATAATAATAATTATTCTGAATTTGCCAAAAATATTTTGGAAACTAGTCATTCTTTTGATATTAATACAGGTCTTAAAATTTTACATACTAACACTACGGGCATACAATTGGATAATTTAGAAATTAGAAAAAGCATTAATAGTAAATTAAATATTATAAACAACCAAACATTTTTTAAAAATAGCCATCTTTTAAATTTATTTTCTTATTAATACTTACAGTTAATTATAATTATTGATTTTTTGATTTAGACTAATTATTTTAATTAATTGTTCTTAAAAGTTTTTTATTATCTAAATGCAATTTTATTTTTTCTAAATAATTTTTATATTTAATTTTGTATAACTATTTTTATGATTAGTAAGTAAGTAATTAATCACCTCTACTTTTTAATATTTTGTCTATGGTATAGTTTATTCTAATTTGTCTATACTTGTTTGTCATTTATTTTTCTTTATATTAACGTATCCTGATGAAGATAACATTGTTATCGAAACATGTAGATATTGTTTTAAAAATAGTGGTTTATACAAAGTGATCTGTTATTCATTATATGAAAAATGATGCCACAAAGTAATTTTGCGAAGTTTGAAGATGTAATATTTATTTTTGAAACATGCAGAAAAGCGAATCCTCTTCATGCATAACGATAAATGTTATTGCGCCTACGTCAAGTTTACATTCAGTTATGTGAATCAACTTATACTAGAATAAACACAGCAAATAGAGATGGCATTGGCTGCACAAAATGCAATCATTGCTGCAATTGAACAAGGATTATTGTTTGTTGCGGTATAAGGTAGTTAGTGAGGTGTTATAGTACTTCAGAACATGCATTAGGTCACCATTGAGCTGATACATTGATCTTTAGTACATTCAGAACAGGAAATAGCATTTATTATAACTTAATGGAATAATTACTACATACCTAGTAATCATTGGAAACATTCAAATAACTTACACGCAATGAGAAAATTAAAAAGGAAAGGAATTCAATTTCTTGTTATGTTAAAAACGCAACTCTTTATTTCGAGTCAGTAATACATGAAAATAATCAGTACTTGGTACAGGTGTATTGTTTGGAATGCAATCTACAATAGAACACGCATAATACAACCATGTGTCAGTAAGTTTATATCAGATAAAGAAGGATTTATGTGATTTATTTTATGAATCATCAATATATTGTGATAGGGAGGTTCCTATATAGTATCTTTCAAGTCTAAACTATCACTGATCAATAATAAGTACAAAGCACACAATTTATTGTAATTCAACAATGTAAAAAAAAAAAAAAAATTAAAAAGAACAATAATTAACCCCGTAAACTAAATAATATTGTGTCAGCAAATTCACCGAAACGTTATTTGGTAAATTTTTATTATTCTGAAGTCAGTAGTTATTTAGTTTGAAATGCAAAGAAGTCATAGAAATAGCAAAGTTTTCAAATATCTTCTAGGCTCAGAATAAAAATAATTATTTAGTTCTCATGATATAGTGGACAAACTCCATACATATTACCATATTAACTATTTAACGGGTCAATGGGAACTATTTTAAATATGACAGCGAAAAATATTGATGACATTCCAAAGTACCCAGATATGCCAAGTGATTTTATTATGAGTTTGGATATTTTAGATTCACAAACGAGCAAGCAAACTCAATATGAAAACTAATAATTAAATTATGTCTTAGTCAATAGACGTATGTCATCTGTTGGTGCCCACCAAAAGATGTAATGATTTATTTGTTCAAATAACACTACCGTCTGACATTTATACATTATTATCCCACGTTAGACTACAAAATACGAGCCTTCACTATATACTGCTCATCACATTACTCATAGGGTTGCAAAATTTATTCTTTAGAATTCTAGAATATCATAAAAACAGAATTTTATCTGATAATTTGTGCAAATTTGACAGAATGAAAATGAACATAAGCAAAACATACCTACATCAACGATGTAAGCAGAAAAAATAGAGATATTAAACGTCAAAGATATCTACAATCCAATCAAGTAAAATATTTATTCAATTAGGCGATAAGGCTACGTATGGTGAC
Source organism: Limnephilus marmoratus (assembly GCA_917880885.1). Lineage (NCBI taxonomy): Eukaryota > Metazoa > Arthropoda > Insecta > Trichoptera > Limnephilidae > Limnephilus > Limnephilus marmoratus. The sequence goes on along the minus strand of OU862914.1, from coordinate 49,332,378 downwards.
ACCTAATGAATATTATAGGGCAATTAGGTGTTTCAATGGTGAACTTTAACTTCACAAAAAGTTTAACAAACTATCAATTGAAGAAATGTACTCACGGATTTCGGCATTTTGATTTTTTTTTACCAGCCTCCGAACCTGAAAACATAAGAAATATAAATATGCAATGAGAAACTTATAGTTTGTGACAGTATGCATGACACACATTAGTTTTAGAAAGTATTTCTCAATTCAAAAACATTGTCAATGCTCGGAGAATAAGTAAACAAAATAGCACAAAGGTTAGTTGGGATTATCTGTAAATTTGTGCAAATAACTCTACAGGGAATCAGAACAACATGCACCTTGACATAGTAAAAAGTTTTGAGTAACAAGTGTCCACTAATTAACTGCACCGGGATATAATGTTTAGTTACAAAAGAATGCGTATATTATGGATTATTTAAATTATATATGATTTTTGTAGTTATATGTAACATATAACACTTACTTAAAAATCTGTTTAAATGGGAATTATCACCGAAAACTCCGCATAAGTGGCACAATCATGTACACAGTAAAAAGCACACACCCAACCGGGCAAAGTAATGTTGCGATCGCTCGCAGTTCGCAGTCTCGTCGTGTGACAACTCAATGCCGTGACACTAGACAAAGGCTAATCACACTGATAAACTTTACTGGGTAAGAACTAAATGGCGTTGGGGAAATCGGGACAGTACCATTTTACCAAAGTAATAATATTTTAAAACAACCATATTTTGAAAATTTTGGAAGAAACTCAGCGACCTAAGTACACTCGCAGGACATTTTTTAAAAAGTTACGGTGAACCCTTATTCAACTCCTTAGGTTAAATTTAAGCAGTTAGCAGTATGTTATCCTTATCGTCCCCTGTCCCCTAACCTTGATAAGAGTAATTAGAAAACCTATTTTATTTTAATTTAACGTTCACTATTTACATTTCTAAAATTGAGAACGAAAATTAATATTTCAGAGTAAGAGAGAACATTTTCGGTTCTCAGTTTCATTTTTTTTGTTTCTTTGCAAAATAATTTTTTTTTTAATGTTTGGGAGACTACAAGGACAATAACAAAAAAATGTCCTTGTCTATAGTTTATACTTCGGTTTATTTATGGTCAAAGTTTTTTCTTTGAATTTGTGTTTCTTTGGTTTCATTTGACCCCTGGACTCAAGGTTTGTAGAAAATGCCTCCATCGGCGTCTCCATGTTCGAGGTCCAAGCCACTCACAACACTTGGGTTCTTGTACGGGTTCGAGTTCTTGTGCGGGTTCCGGCTCCGAGGTCCGGCTCCGGCCGAACCCGTGCGTCCCGGTCAGGGTTGCCAACGTACGAGGTTCCTCGTACAAATACGAGATTTGTGGCCTTTCGTACGAGGTACGAGGACACTATCAACCTCGTACAATTATGTACGAGATTTTGATAATACCTATGGTTATACGAAATTTTGCATCACTATCATATAATAGTAAAAACTAGTGCCATCTATCAGAACTTGTAGTTCTGATGGATGGCACTTGTAATTACTCAAAATCGAAGACTCTTCCAAACTAGCTCATTTTGCCCTTTCTGCACTATCCCTACCCTGCCCTACCCCGCCCTACCCCGTGCGAATGCTCACTACGAGAGGGTTTTTAGTAAGGTAAATTTAATTAAAACAGATATAAGAAACCGGCTAATTGTGGAAACAGTGAACGGCACACTTCTTGCTGCAGAAAGCGCAAAAGGTTCAACTCGTACTGGAAACTGCGTCAATTTTGAACCCACAAAAGAAATGTATAGCCGCATGACAACCTATGACGTTACATACTATTAGACGAGGGGTAGAAATCTCAAAGTGGGAAGACAAGAACAAGACAATTGTAACGGTCTCGATATCTAGTACTTTAGTACCAAACTGCTACAATGCTGCTACACGTCGAGTAAGGTTGCGTCTTACCAGCACTTACCAGTAATTAAATTGCGTTTTAAAAAGTGTCAAAATGCCCTCCTGTGTGATGAGAAAATGTTTCAATTACACGACAAATAATAGTGAAGGCGAATGAATATCATTTCATTTGTAAGTACACGCAAATTACTTAATATTATTATCGATTATTATAAATATTACAATTAATTTTCATGTTTGCCGCTCGCGGTTTTACATGTCATTAGAGAAAATTCAAGTCCTACTAAAGTAAAGGGTCTGGACAAAGCGCAATAGCCAAATTTCTGTTGATAAGTAAACTTCACTGTTTTAAAGTAAACTAATCAGCCTAAACACTCTGTTTATTTGTTTGCTTGCGGTAAAACAACACATAAATCAGTAGTTCTAACAAGTATTGATGACAATCGCCACCATTTGAAAACTGTCGTTGCCTTATTGTATTTATTTTATAACTCGACATATCAAACTCCGACAGGCAGCCGGACCTTTTATTCTAGTGGGCCTCAAGAAAAGAAGACAGCGAACATTCCATCAAAAAGTGACGAGCAATACACCGCCCGCTCATATATTCATTGCATTCATACACACACATTATTTGATTGTCTATCTTCATCACACAGGAATAAACTTTTGAATTAAGAAATTATACTGAAAATCGCTGAAAACAAAAGAGTGTTCCTTACTTTCCACATTATATTTTGAGTATATGAGACTATGGCGAGTCTATTTATTTATGTAACGTCATTGATGACAACAGACAAAATATACGGCAGAAAAAACGATGACAGTGAGGATGTTCCGGACATAATATTTGGAGGGGAGATATTAATTATGTTACCTTGATTTACATTTATTTTTTTGTGATTTAACTTGAGTAATAATAAAGATTTTTTTTAAATATAAGACAAAGGGATGTTTTATTTAGTAGGAAACTTACAATAGTTTATTTCATTGAGTAAAAAGTCCTAAATTCAGTAGTTGTAATAAATGTACGAGGTTTGAAAGTCAAAGTACGAGATTTTTACCTGCATTCGTACGAGGGAATTTTTTTTACGGTGGCAACCCTGGTCCCGGTAGCCGCCCAGTACCCAGTCCGCACCAAAGAACTCGGACCCGGGGCCTACTCCTAGAACTCGAGTACTTTTAAGGCCCCAGTACACGTTGGGCCAACGCGCTCGGCCAACGCGTTGGCCAGATTTTTGTGGTTACCGTTCACACGTTGGCGTGTCTCATTCTGCGTCGATCGCTAGACGGAGATGTACGTCAGCGGAGCCGCCGCAATATACTTTTACAGCGCGATGCGATGTATTCTGTATGCAGCCATTAATGACTCTTTTTTTTTAAATTCAGTTAGTGGAATATTCATATTATCTGCTATTCTACTCCAAGCATCATTACACTGAATTTTTTTTTGGTAGGTATACTTACAGTTTACCACATAGAACAGTCCAATAATATTTCAAGAGGTTTTAATAACCCATCAATATTGATATGAATTATCATTATGTGTCCGACTTAAACCATTTTTCTTCCCAGAACTCTCCTCTCCTTCCTTTCCTTAAAAAACCCTCCAAACAGCATCCCCAAAGATGGCATAGGACCTGGGGGAAATTATTTTCCTCAGGACCTCCTGTGTGAAGCTCATGTAAAAAAAAACAGTCCAATAATATTTCAGGAGGTTTAAATAACCCATCAATATTGATATGAATTATTATTTTGAATATTGATATTTTTTAAATCGATCCAGTAGTTTTGAGTTTATTCGTTACAAACTACAAAAATACCAATCATTCCTCATTATTATATTAGTGTGAATATCATTACTCTGAAATCACAACTAAATATGTATTATTATTGTGATAATAATCAATTAGCCTAAACATTTCATCAATACTCCAAGAAGCCATGTTCGTGAAACGATCGATGGAACAATTAAGCGCGACAAACAGCGTCCGCTCCGGCCGACGCGTATTTATGAACTGAGCGCTCGGCCAACGTCTGAACGCTGTTTGTGGCTTGCGACAAATTCCTTTGATTTGTGCACGAAAAACCGACACCCTTCGGCTCGTCGGCGAGCGTTGGCCGCAAGCGCCAAAAACACACAAATAGCCCTGTACACGTTGGCCCAGCGCGCTGGCCGAGCGCGTTGGCCCAACGTGTACTGGGGCCTTAAAAGGAAGCACGCATCGGAGGCCTCCGGCAAAATGCAGAACTTACCTATCGCCTACATGGTAACACTGGCGGTATAATCTATGGTGATTTGTGAGTATATCTATTATCTATGCCCAATCTATTTGACTTCCTTTGGCATTTGACGTTTCGCGGAAGTAAATAAAGTCCTGCCACTTTCGTTTACGAATAATAAATATTTGAATAGTAGTTGAGATCAATCTCTCTATATTTGCAAGAGCTATTTGTTCGTCTATTAAACGTTGAATTTAGTTAGAATGGCCTCTACATCGCAAGATACAACTGAAACATTCGACCAAGTGAGAATCATTGTTTTGTTGTCAAAAATATTTGTGTTAGGTTTGGCATAAACTAATAAGTGTTGTTTATTTTAGTTTGATGAGGATGAAAATGCCGACGTACAACTGGGAGCCACGCCATCAGGCCGTAAAAGATTATTCAGCAAAGAATTGAGATGTATGATGTACGGCTTTGGAGATGATCAAAATCCTTACACTGAGAGCGTCGACCTTCTGGAAGATTTAGTCATTGAATTCATAACGGAAACCACCCACCGGTAATTATATTTCCCATAGCGCCAGGTTTACTTTAGGCTAAATCTTATTCGATATTAACATCTTGGCGTTAAATCTTGATCAGCTATCTGGAAATTTTCCAAAAAAGGCAATATATTGGGAGGAATGCAGATCCTGCCAAAGTTTGTTTTTTTGCCAAAAACCGTTTTTTCACCGCGTTTTAAGTTGAGAACTTTAATCTTATTACGAATAATTTTTAGAAAAAAACTTTAGATTCGCCTTAATTACTATAAAAGGAAACTTTTTGGCTTTGGGGCGGCGGAAAATAATGCATTTTAATTTTCAATTGCATAAAACCAAAATTCACTTCGCGAACCGACGCAGCGAAAATCCGCGGCCGTAGCTGTCACTGTTATGGACTGTAGCTGACTTCGTGGGATACCTACATGAAATACCGCGAATCACAAACCATGTTGTCCAAACCTAGCGTAGCCGCTAAACCACTTGAAAACTGGGATGTTTTTCTTGCGTTGACGCGAGCAGGCGTTATAAAGGGGCACATTCTTTTGTATCACAAACCATGTTACACAAATAAAGCCCGCTAGAGAAATTTCATAATTACGCGCTTTATCCCACGAAGTCAGCTACAGTCCATAACAGTGACAGCTACGGCTGCGGATTTTCGCTGCGTCGTCGGTTCGCGAAGTGAATTTTGGTTTTATGCAATTGAAAATTAAAATGCATTATTTTCCGCCGCCCCAAAGCCAAAAAGTTTCCTTTTATAGTAATTAAGGCGAATCTAAAGTTTTTTTTTAAAAATTATTCGTAATAAGCGTGGCCAGTCCGAACCGATATTTACCTTTTTTTTTAATAAGTAATTAATTTTCAATTGGGGAGGAATGCAGATCCCGCCAATGTCAGGGAATTTAATAAAAATGCACTTTCTAGATGAGAAAAGTGTGGAGAAGTTGAATAAAAAAGTAATTAAGGTGCGCTCGGCAAAATTGAGGGAGATACAGCCGTTTAAAGTACTACGTGAACCAATACTACGCCATTGCCAATGTTTGGTTTATGCCGAAAACTATGTTTTTACCGCGTTTTAAGTGGAGAACTTTAATCTGGAAGGTGAAAGAAAGCGCGGAAGGCAATAAAATTTTTTTTTTAATAAGTAATTAATTTGCAATTGCGTTAAGTAAAATTTCACTTTGCCAATCAACACTATGACAGCCCACCCGCCATTTTATCAATTGTCACTATTTAATATTGGTATCCCTGACCTGATGCAAACAACAGCTAGACACGATTGTAGCCGACTTCGTGAGATACATGAGGCGCGTAATTATGAAATTTGTCTAGTGGACTTTTTTTCAACGATTTTTTAAACTGTTTTTCACCTTCCAAATTAAAGTAACCTAACCTAAGACTACGCTAAACATGGTTTGTGATACAAAAGAAAATGCCATTTTATAACGCCTACTCGCGTCAACGCAAGAAAAACATCCTAACCTAAGACTACGCTAAACATGGTTTGTGATACAAAAGAAAGTGCCCCTTTATAACGCCTACTCGCGTCAACGCAAGAAAAACATCCCTGTTTTCAAATAGTTTAGCGGCTAGCGGCTACGCTAGGTTTGTGTAACATGGTTTGTGATTCTGGCGTACAATCTCACAAGACGAAAGCTAATTTTAATTTTACGTAATCGAAATTTAGAATGAAATATTTTCCACTGTGCATATTAACCGTTGCCAGCGATCTCCAAAAATTACCATTATTAATTCTGCTTTTCATAATTACGCGCCTTATTATATATCCCACGAAGTCAGCTACAATTGTATCTAGCTTCGTTAGTATCAAGTCTGAGATACCAACATAACAATAACAAAATGGCGTAGTATCAGTTCACGAAGTGACATTTTATTCATACTTTAAACGGCTGAATCTCCCTCAATTTTGCCGAGCGCGCCTTAATTTTTTTTTTATTCAGCTTCACACTTTTCTCATCTAGAAAGTGCCTTTTTATTAAATTTCCAAACTTTGGCAGGATCTGCATATCACCCAATATTTTTTCTGGTCTTCTTTTGTTCATACATCGAAAGTTTCGGAAAAATTTTCCACTAACCGCAGCACAAAAGTGCCTGAAAACAGGCACGAAATCGGCAAAAAGTGTCAAAATCCGTGCCTGATTTTTATGTGCTGGATTTTGACAATGTTTCAACTTAACTTGACCGGTCAGTGGCTAAGTTGGCATCGCGTTTGGGTCCCACCCAGGCGACCCGTGTTCAATTCCTCAGCTGGCTAAGTCCTCCAACACGACACAAGCAACATTTTCCGCTTACTGTGGTGGTAGTAGAAGATTTTAAAATATTTTCAGGTTATTCGTAACCCGGGAATGTTTGTCTTTCTTAAAAAAAAAATGACTACTAAAACTATGTAATTATATTTGGATAGATGGTAAAAGATGCAGTTATATTACATTTTTATTCAATCAAAGTTAAAAATTTTCCTTAACGATCCCTTTTTCCGCCATTTTGGATTTTTTTGTATCGATTTGACATTTGCAAAATTTTGTTTCAATCTCAATATGTATGAATTACCTAGTTTACCCAAACTAAGTACTTTCCATAATCTTCGCCAAAAAGTGTTGCAATTAGTGAAATAATTACTGAAGTTGAGATTTCTCTATTTAATTATGAATTATTTTCAGAGCAATGGAGGTCGGCAGAACAGGTCGTGTTCAAGTAGAAGACATCGTGTTCCTTGTTCGTAAAGATTATAGAAAATATGCCCGTGTCAAGGATTTACTCACGATGAACGAAGAGTTGAAGAAGGCTCGAAAAGCTTTTGATGAAGGAAAGTTTGCAGGTAATCCTGAGATGGCTCCGTAACTTTAATAAACCTTTAGATTTGGCATTGAATTGTAACTTTAAATTAATTTTTAAATACGGGTGTAATGAAAGTACGTAATATCCTACAGAATCTGTGGTTAACTATCCTTATGTAGTATGCATGTGTTAGTTGTAAGATTGAATAAAGTATATTATAAATATTATACATCTATTTTTTATTTGTTTTGAAGAGCCTGTATTGCTGATTTTTGATTGTCACAATTACTGAACTGATATTTTCTAAAAGTGTTCTATTCCGATTTGGAAGAAAATCATTTTTGACGGGTTACAAAGACCTTTCGTCTCCAAGACAGGCCAACGATTTTGATGACCTATTCACTAAAGAGTTACAATATTTGAAAAGCATTTTCATCAAGAGTTAGGGAACATTGAGTTTTGGGAATACAAAAAAGCCAGTAACACTTTTCTACCAGTTTATCTCTTCTGTGGTAATAATGTACACAGAGCCACACAGTGACCAAACAGTTGATCCATGACAGTTAGCCCTCCAAAATTACTAAATACGTAAGTACTATTGGATTTGTAATTTCATGAATCTCTCTGGATATGAAGAGATTGAAGATTAACGATGATATGATTATTATTGTAACTGGCAGTTGTGAATAATAATACCACGCGTCTAAACATTATATATGACGTCATTGCCTGTTGCGGTTACTTTGTCCTGGTGACTAGCTGTCACTGCCTAGCGATTCCGTATTTTTTGTGAGATCGTTATTGGATAACGGACCTTATTTCCTGTCAGATTTGTGTGATTTTTACATATTTACTGTCACATATTTTAGTTTAGGTTGATTTAAACACAAATTCCTGCAAGTATGCATGATTATTGATTCATTTAATGTACGTTGTACATAGTAAAAGCAAATAACAGTCATAAAAATCACACAAATCTGACAGGAGATTACGTCCGTTATCCAATAACGATCTCACAAAAAATACGCAATCGCTAGGCTGGATCCGAAGAACCGGCTATTTTTGGAACCAGTTCCCATCGGATTTACAAAATTGTTTCCAACTCTCAAACTGGGTGAAGCCGAACCACAAACCGCCTGCAGGGCCTAGCAGCAAAAACCTGCAGAGTGGGTTTATAACTGCTAGTCAGATATATTATTCTGATAAAATAAGCCCGAGGGGAGCGTTCAGAAATATTTCATTTATTTGGATTTTATTGCAAAACAGAAATATTTTGACTGAAACCAGATATATTATTCTGAAAAAATAGGCCCGATGCCTGAGGGATTACTAATAAGTTGGCATTGATATCAAAAGAATTTATTTACAGTATGGATTTTTTGTTCTTATACGCTGATATATAATAGACAAGTAGTTTTATCCTTGATGCATTTGAATGAAAATATGTTTTTGTTATTCGGCGGTACATCCTCTCAGCACACCCCTTCGGGAACATTTAGTTATATTTAGTGTGAATAGGTGAACCGTATTTTCTCTAAACTGACCCCGCATTATATATAATTATGCCGGTGGGTCGAGGGATCAACTGTTATGGAACCGTGTTACACGCAGGGCAGGCGCACCTCCAGGTGCCAACTTACCAAGGAGCCAATGCGCTTATCACACCTAAAACAGCTTCGAGGTTTTTACTAGCGCCAGGCGCCGTTTAAACATATAAGTTGGTGAACAAGGAGGTCACTTTTGCCTGACAACGAAAGTAGATGTGGTTGCCATATTAAAATATAAAGATACAGCTCTATCACGTTTACGCCACTACCAACTTATATGTGTAGCACTGTAGAAGTCATTTGGCAGTAAACTCTGAAGTAATTTTTTTCATAGATATTAATTTTTCATTTACATATCTAAATTGCTACAATAATTCTATTTTTGATATTGACAATAATTTGTGATGGATTTCTTTTGTAATGATTTATTAAAACTTTTATCTACTTTTTTATTTATGATCGTTACCAGTTTTGGGGGTATTTCACCATCCTCTCGATAACTATCCACTATAATAAAAAAATATTCGCAACAGGTAGAAAACTCGACGCCAATATATATAACCACGATTCACAGGTTCGAGTACCTAATTGTAAATTCGGACGTTATAAATAAATATATTGATAATAAATATTATCTCGTGGATTGTGCATTTTGCAACTTATCGAGATGATGGTGAAATACCTCCTCAGTCTAAAACGGCAATCTCCATCCTGATGATAGCCATAAATAATAGAAGTTTTAAACTGTATTAATAAATCACTGGATCAATAATAATAAGTCTCCATTGTGTCATAATTGTATTGTATTATCTTTCACACAGGTACCGAGGACAAATCAAAATGATTTATCTTTGTTTAAAATCAATTACTCGTCATCTTCCCATCACTATCCTGAGAAATCACATCATGAATACATGTTAATTTATAATGCAAGTCTCATCATTTTGTATTTTTCTACAATAATTATATCAATAAAGTATTATTTTTTTATTATTTTTGGTGTATTTATTGGTATTTAGAATTCAGTTGATGGACATTACAGTAAGTTCAATACCACATACGAGCCAATCATTTTTTAAAGTGTTTTTTACACTTTCAGTTGAACAAGCCTCATTGATTGGTTTATTCAAATTTTGAAGTTGACAATGGACTGCTTGCACTCGGTTAAAGTAAATACAGCGAATGAACCATCCCCACTAATGCCTGCTCCAGATGCTCAGGCAAACCCATCCGACATGCCTGTTCAAGTGGCCTGCGCAGGTTTGCCGGATTCTCGTGATGCACCGTAACGTTCAGGCAGACTTGACCGTGATTTGATATTTGCAACTAAAAAACAACCTTAAAAAAGTACTATAGTCGAACAGATACCAAATGCACTCCCAAAATTTCACACGGGGATTAACGTACAGTCAAAACTCCGAAAAACCCAAACTCGAAAGGCACTCCACCATTATATTATTAATGTTTTTATATTTTTCATTTCTTATTATTTATACGTCCCTCGTAAATTCCTATTTTCGAAAATACATTAAACTGGATTCGAAAAACAATATTTCAGACGATACCTAATAATTACATGCTGCGAAACAAAATTTAGAAATTCCATTGGCGGTTATTCCCGTGAATTAGGTGACAAAATCCTTTGGAAATTCCATTGTTATTTATATCATGCTACTAACTATAAAAGCAAACAATTAATGATTCCACATTCAGTAATAAGTACTGTAATAAGATCAAAAAAGATTCATAAGATCAAAAACCAGTCCATTACTTTATTTTCGATTTAATACCTATACTTTATTAATGTCATTTTGACTTCGTTTATTTAATCGGTGTGATTGTAATTACATATTGTGTGATCTAATACCAACGATACGAATTGCAGGCAGGTGAAACAACGATAGTTTATAATGTTTTACCAAAAAATCTGTGACAATCCAGAATACATCAAAACATTGAACTTCAAGCAAGTACATTTATTGGCAGCAGGACTGACGACATCCATACATTTATTGACAGCAGGCTTGCGGCCTCAACGGGATTGGAAGATTTTAAAAAGGATGTTGTGCGTCGCAGTGTGATAGATTTTTATGACAATGGACAATATCCCACTCTTACAAATCTTAATAAAATTCTGGTGGATAAATAATTTTTTTTTAATCTCACGAGTCATTGCGATGTATTTTGCATGATATTGGTTTAAAATTCAAAATACAAAAAGATGGAAGAAAGTATTTAAGAGGGCATTACCAGAGAAAGCCGAAATACGTCATTTTCAAAAAAGTTTTTAGACGTATTGACTCTTTTCCACAAAAAATTATAAATGGATTTCGAAAGATTGTTTTTTTATCTAGCATTCGTATGTAATAATTTTTTTTAATTTTTAGTATAATAAGGTTATTCCATAGGTCGTTGGCAGATTTGTTAAATTTTCAAAAAAGTTTTTGTATTATACCACACCCATTTCAAATAATGTAATCATGCAGTAAAATAAATCAATACATTATCTAGCAGAGTTATGTATTAGAATTTTAATTTTAGTTTCAATAAAATCATTAAAAAATATGTACGTACATGTGTTTCTTGACGAAAATTGGTCCATTTGTGTATTTATTTGCGCACTTACAAACTAATATATTTCAGATTTTTTTAACATTCTTATTAAATTTAGAAATTATTGAAAAATGATAAATACTTATAATCAAAAAATAACTACAAAAAGCACACTATTTTAATAGTTTTATCATCACGCCTTTCAGCATTTTTGGATGAAGGTATAAATTAAAGCTAATTTGGATTGAAATAAATTCGATATTGAGTTATAATTTTAAAAAGCTGGTACGGAGAATAATTAATCTTTCTCATTGTAACCGCCCTGCACGATCGGAAGAACAACTTTCGACGAAATGTGGATTTTCGTCCGCTGGCTGGTTAAACGCTCTTAATGGGGAGATTAGACATTGCTACAGCGCGTGTAGACTTTTTGAGAAAAATGAATCAAAAAGAAAATGAACTAGCGACGGACGGCAAATAGTCTATTTGGACGAGACTTGAGTGAATCAAAATCACTCGATTACACACATGTGGCAAAACAGTGAGGACAATGGGGGTTTAAAAGTGCCAGTTGGAAAAGGAAGCCGGCTGATCATTTTGCATTGTGTTTCAGCAAAAACGGGTTTTATCACGGGGAGTAAATTTATATTCCGTACGAAAAAGACCACCATTACCATTCTGAAATGAATTCCAAAGTCTTCAAAAATTGGTTTAAAAATCAGTTTGTGACATTCCTCGAAGAACCCTCTAATTGGAATGTAAAATAAATATTTTTTAATCACAAATAAAAATTTACCAGTGTAACAAGTTCATTGTATTGTAAAAAGTATGTTGTTTTATGTTGATGTGCACATTTAGGTATTTTTGTCTTTAAAAAAATAAATTTGTAAAATCCCAGCCGGGGGTAAAAATCAAATATTACTTATTAAAATTTAAATGTCTCATAAATTGGTTACCGCTTTATTAATTAGCATCTGATAAAAACTGTCGAAGAAATTTCTTGATTCTGAAATATATATGTAATATGAGTTACCGGACACCTTGTAGGTATTTTTAAACACATATGCATTTTCATTCAACCCTTATTCAGACTTAAATTCAGTCCCGAACATAATAAAAACATTTTGTTTAGTAAAATTAATTTTAAGTCGTGAACCTTCTCGTGTTGCTTTACCTGTAAATTTTATTACTGACTTTGGACTTTGACCGTTCACTTAGTTTCTGTTTGACTATAAATGGTATGAACAATGGTTGCTAAATGGGAACATTTATTCACATTTAAACTTATTAAGTGAATAATAACGTTTCCATACCAACTCAGAATGAAACCAACTCAGAACCATCTCAGGAAGGTCATTAAAAGCTATGAAAAAATAATAAAAAAATTGCCACTAACTAACCTATTTAATCATTTTTTTCAGGTGGAAAAAAATATAATAAGCAGTAATTGTTGAATGAAACACTAGTATATATTGAATTATTTGGCGGGTATTTGATAAGCCCCCATAGCTCAGTGGTCAGAGCATCCGACCGGCAATCGGAAGGACACGGGTTCAAGTCCCGTTGGCGGCAAGTATCTTTTCTCGGAAGATTTTTCAATGTAAATGAGTGTTTCAGGCTGACAATTATTGCTTATAATAATTGTTACCCTTTGTGCTATGCATAAAAATCTTGTCTAAACGTTAGTTTATAAATTAAAAAATAATAATTAATATTTAACAAGTTTAAGTATTTCCCCAATAAATGCAGACATAATTTGTCTCGACGCCACCTAGCGAGGGATTTAACACTAACAATGTTTCTCTCGCAAAAATAAAGTTGGTTGTTTTCAGGTGGCAAAAATATAATAAGCAGTAATTGTTGAATGAAACACTAGTATATATTGAATTATTTGGCGGGTATTTGATAAGCCCCCATAGCTCAGTGGTCAGAGCATTCGACCGGCAATCGGAAGGACACGGGTTCAAGTCCCGTTGGCGGCAAGTATCTTTTCTCGGAAGATTTTTCAATGTAAATGAGTGTTTCAGGCTGACAATTATTGCTTATAATAATTTTTTAAATATTTTTTTATCATCACTCCTTGACCTTTCTGAGGTGGTTTCTTTCTGAGCTGGCCAGTCACCATAATAACTATTGTTATTTAAACCAAAAGATTGATGATTTTTGAGAAGGAAGCTTCTCTCCTTAGTTACACCATTAACCCTTTGCACTTCAATGTCGAGTGTCACTCGACATTGATTTTGTTCCACCAGCTCCAATGTCGAGTAACACTCGACTGACGACTGAGGAGTTACAGTTGCAGCAGCAGCAAGAAATTGGTTTCGAGGAGGAGTCAGGGGAGGAGTTTATCTCTACAAGTGAGATGCAGGAGATCTTGGGAATGTGGGAGAGAGTTTCACAGTTCGTGGAAAAGACACACCCCGAAAAAATTGCAACTGGTCGTGCATCGGAGTTATTTAATAACACTTGCTTAACTCATTTCCGCAATATTCTGAAAGGAAAGAAGAAGCTAACCTCCTTGGACAAGTTTTTTTTAATCCGGCAAAAAAAGCAAAGACCAGTGAAGAGAAAAGCAGTAACTAAAATTAAGTTGTGTGTAAGTTGCATTTAAGTGACCAAAATACAAACACACTTTATAAAACCAGTTTATTTCTTTACATTCTCTTTTATTATGTTTTTATGCAATATTTGTCATTTATAAATACATTTTTCTTATTCAAAAACACATAAAAAGAACAGCTGGGGTGGCATTTTGGGGATTGGAACGGATTAATGGCATTTCAATTAATTTCAATGGGGAAAATTGTTTTGAGATACAAGCAAGGTTGCGGAATGAATTAAACTCGTATCTCGAGGTACCATTGTACTCATAAATGGACCGGACCCCAGACGAACCAGGAAACTACTCGATATGTACTGAAACTCGCTGAGGGAACTGTTAGGACTACATACTAATGGGACACTGCCATCTTAGGAGACGTATGCAATTATTAGAAGTGGAAAGCACCAATAGATGTAGAAAATCTGAAGAGGATGAAGAGACTCCAATTCACTTATGGTGCCAATGTCCTGCCCTAGCGGGAACTAGGCTCAGATACCTGGGGAGACACACTGTAGAACCAGAAGACATGGCCAGCGGCCAGTGGCCATGTCTTCTGGCCAGTGGCCATGTCTTCTGGTCATTGGCCACATATCCAATGACAACTTTGGTGAACTTTATAAAAGGGACTGGGTTATTGTTAAAGGATTGAGGCAAAATGAGAGATAGCACAATGGGCCTATGGCCTAAGTGCTCACGGGTACTAGTCGTAAACCGTCTCCGCTATGTTAAAAAAAAAATACACAACGTTATGTATGAGGGCTGTCTATAAAATAAGGTCTCCAAGATGCTGCGGTCGTGAGGAACGATTTTAAGCGCAATTTGGCAACACTGGCCTGGTGTCCCCTTGCTAAATCCCAACCACGCTGTGACGCTTAGTCTCGGCGTGGCAGCCATTCGCGATGGAGCTTTCACTCACCGCACCCGCCAGGTATGAGTTATAATTCGTTTTCTCTGTAATTCGTTTTTAAACTTTGCTTCGGCGAATCTGAATGATGCCACTGGGATTGTTCCTTTGTCTATGGTGTTGTGTAGAGTATCCAGGTCTTGTCCCCAGTTACAATCGAGTCCACGAATTCTTCGCCATCGATGTCGTAGCACTCAAGGAATTCGCGGGCATTTTGATTTTCGGTGAACATTTTGGGACCACCTTGGGCAGACCTCTTGGTTTCCCAAATGTTCTGTCAAAATCTTGTCAATGGTGGTTTTACTGACATCAGGGATCATATCACAGAGCTACTGAACAGTCCCCGTCGATCTGCAATCATTGTTTTATCTACTTTTGCAATTTTTTCGTCTGAAACTGAAACTTAAATTCTCTGCATCATTTACGCATGTTTTCGCACTCATACACCGTACTCTGTACATATGTAGTAGTAGTAATAGCTGAGAATGAACTTCTACCGAGGTTTTGTTCTTTGCACAAAAAAAACTAATTGTAGAGCGTAATTCACACCTGGTGGGTGCGGCGAGTGGAAGCTCCATCGCGAACAGCTGTCACGCCGAGACTAAGTGTCGCAGAGAGTGCAGCGTGGTGGGGATTTGGCGTAAGGGAATCAGGCTACACGCCAGTGTTGCCAGATCTCGCGTAAAATCATTCCTCGCGACCGCAGCACCTCGGAGACCTTATTTTACGGACAGCCGTCATGTATTGTTTGCAGTGCAAAGCATTTCATGTTTTTTATACGTCATTTCAAGTAAATACAGCTCCAGAAATTTCCAACTGCCCGGCACCAGTGGGGCTATGGCTTCCCCAATTTTGTTGGTAGGGGAAGGAGATTGGAAAGAGGAAGGTTGGGAGCTACCTGGCTACTCAGATTTGATCTCGAAATAAGACAAAAGCCATTTAAAGAAACATTTGATTCTAAATGGTGTTTCGTCAGCAACATTCTTATCTTTTTTTTAATTAATAGCATTGTGCCGAGACCGGGTGCCGAGACCGGGTGACCTCTTTTAATAAGAGCTGAAGTGATCTTCAAAGGCCTGCCATCTTAGGGTAAGTTTAAATTTTAGGGAATAAAATCTTGGGGTAAGTTTTAATTTTAGAGAATAAACACTATCCAGTGAGCCAAAAACTACTATCGGTGTCTCTGTTGAAGTCTCATAGTAGTCAAGATTTCAAAGGTCATTTTTAAGGTCACTTTTTAAAGGACAAAGTTTTTTTAATTCATTTGAAATATTAAGGCGTTGACCAATAATATAATAATAATCTTCATTGCTGGATGTGGGGAGGATAGTGCAATCCCAAACATCCCATATAATTATACATATTTATATATTTACACAGTAAAGAAATAGAACATAAATAGAAAAAAATAAAATAATAATACAAATTAATAATAACAAAAATAAATAATCAATTATTATTGCGCTCGGGCCCATCGCTCACTCAAGAGTGGAGCTTGGTGCCGGAATATATACGACTGGTGACATCTAGCGCCAGGAAAGTAATACAATTTACAAAATCAGGTGGAATTCTTGGCTATTTAAATGGAATGTATTCAATTTACTTGTAAAGAGATTCCGACACTATCAATAGCAGTTTCTTCAAGCACGTAGTTTTTTGTTAAGTTGGCAACACTGCGCATAGTTTTCGTTTGAGCCAAGCGTTTTGACAGTCTACAGAGGAAGCTTGAAGCAAGCTTCAAGAATCTACGTGCTGGCGGCGCGCTTGATGCGAATTGATATTTTTTTAGCGTAGACAACTCATAGATGTGAGGGAGCGGTCCGTATCGGTAGAGAGAAATGAAAGTGCGTCAGTCGATGTATGAGTAAGTCGATGTAGTGAGTCAGTCGTTTATTGGGCTATGTAACGAGGGTCGGTGAAGCGGTAACAAGATGTGTGCAGGGTGCCGTAGATGAGATGCTGCAGGCGTGCGGTGTGATGGAGATGGTGTGGTGAAGGTCAGCGAGTTGGAGATGACCTATCTTCCAGGCCGTTGCTCGACGCTTTGAATCGCGGAGATGAACGGTGTGTGGCTCGGTGAGCTGAGCCACCAGCAGGTAGTCCTGGCGAGGCGGAGCGTGTTTCCATGGCAGCGAAGCACGGTGAGGCTTCGGGGTGCCATGAAGTGGTGAGCTGATCCCTTGGACTGAAGGTGACGCAAGCCTTGTAAGTCGCGGGATGGGGCTGATCTCTGGAGCTGAAGACACGGTGGGCCTTAGAGCTGAGACGTGGTGATGGACCTCGAGGAAGCTGCCCTGGAGCGTAGCGATACCATGCAGGAGCACTTATTACATGTTGAGATGTTGACCGACGATTAATGTGAGACTGAACTGCAGCGGGCGAGCGATCGGCTGCTTATATAGCCGCGGTAGAGTAACTACCTCGCGGTAGGTAATACGAGCCACTTCGGCAGTTGACGAGAATATTCGGCGCCGTACAGATATTGTACGGTGCTGTCTCGAGACCTTTCTAGGCGGGGGTGATATTATTATCGTCCAGCTGGCACGGCAGGCGAGAAAGTACATCGCGAGCGGCATATGTAGGTAGGTACCTAGTAGCAAGTAGATTTGCCGATGCACGCGAATATTAGGAGATGTTTCTCGTATCTTCTTTTGATGGCGAAGATAATAATGATGTGTCGCCACACACCCCCTTCCCAGTGTACGGAGTACAGGGTTGAAAGATGATGCCAGGAGTCGCAGGAAAGCCGGGTTGATGCTGCTGGTCGGTGCGTCCGTGCTGATGCGTCTCTACCGATTCCCTCGTTTTTGTGGTGTTACCGGATGCGCTGTGGTAACACACATGTCAGGATGCTGTATGCTGCGTATCCATCTCTCGTCGGGGCCTCCAGTTGAGGGAGCGGGAGACGGGAGAGAAATAAAAGGCGTCGGTCGATGTAATGAGTCAGTCGTTTATTGGGCTACGTAGCGAGGGTCGGTGAAGCAGTAACATGATGTAATGCAGGGTGCCGTGACGAGATGCTGCAGGCGTGCGGTGTGATGGAGATGGTGCGGTGAAGGTCAGCGAGTTGCTTGACACCATGGCGGTGGAGATGACCTATCTTCCAGGCCGTTGCTCGACGCTTTAAATTGTAGCTGAGACATGGTGATGAACCTCGGGAAGCTGCCCTGGATGCGTAGCGATACCATGCAGGAGCACTTGTTACATGTTGAGATATTGACCGACTGTTGATGTGAGACTGAACTGCAGCGGGCGAGCGATCGGCTGCTTATATAGCCGCGGTAGAGTAACTACCTCGCGGTAGGTAATACGAGCCACTTCGGCAGTTGACGAGAATATTCGGCGCCGTACAGATATTGTACGGTGCTGTCTCGAGACCTTTCTAGCCGGGGGCGATATTATTATCGTCCAGCTGGCACGGCAGGCGAGAAAGTACATCGCGAGCGGCATATGTAGGTAGGTACCTAGTAGCAAGTAGATTTGCCGATGCACGCGAATATTAGGAGATGTTTCTCGTATCTTCTTTTGATGGCGAAGATAATAATGATGTGTCGCCACAGATGTATATATTTTTTAAATTATTTATTTGGCTATCACTCATTAAGGGTGATCTTGGCCATTTCTTGAAATTAATTACATTTCATTTTCGAAACAATCGCAGAATCATAAAATAGGACCCCATGTACATTACATGTATAGTTAGCCTTCTTCGACATAAAAGAACAGATTTTTTTCAAAATTTGTTACATTTTTTACGCATCATGAAACAATTCTATAAATTAGATAAAATTAATATAAAATAAGAATTAATTGTTTTTGTGTTTAATTTATAGAAATGCATCTGTTTTTTTCTTTTAAATTAATGTAAATATTATTTACATTAATTTAAAAGTAAAATCAGATGCATTTCTACGTTTTTAATTATTGTTTTTGTGTTTAATTTGTAGAAAAATCAGATGGATTTCTACAAATAAATCCCTGTTTCCCTTCAGAACCACTTTACCTATTTCATTCATCTTTTTTTTAAAGTTTTCTAATACTTTGTAGAAGGTTCTTCCGGAAAGAAAAAGTAAGAAAATTGGAGGGAGGGGAAGGAATTGAAATATTTTTTTAAGTCTTCCAATACTTTGTGGAAAGATCTTACGGAAAGAAAAATTGACGTAAGTAAGGCTCTTGACTCGCAAACCGAAGGTCGGGGGATCGAATCCCGATGTGTCAAATAAATTTTATTTGATTAATTTGTGTTATTTCACATTTTTTTCTTTAAAATAATATAAAGTATATTTGCGGCACGTTCCAGATTGGAAGATACTCTAAGTATCGCCCTGGTAGACCACCATTCAGAATTGAAACGTTGCTTGAAATGGCATAAGCCGTGATTAGTGACCAGATCTAAATAGCCAGGTACTTCCCCACCTTCCTCTTTCCTATCTCCTTCCCCACCCCACTACCTTCAGCCTCACAACATACCCCGATCGGGGATACCATAGTCTCACTGGCTCCAGACGGGAGCAGTTGGGACTCTTGTGCAGTATTCTCAGAAAGGGACTCGGGAGGTCAACGGGGACGCACGGGAAAGAACATGCAGGGAGAATTAATTTATTTCTTTGAATGGTATTGCAACGCATGCCGGGTACCAGCTAGTATTATTTATTATTAAGTTCTGCAAGTATTTTTTTTCTCTCTCATTGTTTAATAATATTGTAACTGATATTAATGTTATAATACAGTTCTGCAAGTATTTTTTTTTTCTCTAGTTGTTTAATAATATTGTAACTGATATTAATGTTATTATTCAGTTCTGCAAGTATTTTTTTGTTTTCTTTTTGTTAATGATGTAACTGCTTTGACTGATTTAAAATATTGTTTAGGTCTTGTGAACATCTGAGAAATAGGGAATAAATAATTTTCCTTAATCAACTTTATCAATTAATGTTATATTAAAATATTAATTATAACATTTATTCATAATATCAACGGAAATATACAACAATGCTTCGTAATTACGATCATCTATTTGAAAAAATGCGTGTAAGTAATCATTTGGTGCCGTGCCTGTAATACGCTCTGTAAATGCTTATGAGTAAAGCGGGATCACAAATTGTACCATTCTTGACACCAAATTCGTTTATTTTTATTAAAATACAAAGATAACCCAAAGGCTAATAATGCTTTGTCTCCGTTATATTCCATTTTATTTCAGCCGCACAAAATTCACTGTCAACCATAAATAAACCAAACAAACTATCGAAAATCACATCTAGGCATAGACAAATGCTTGCCAGAATGCTTGGAGACTATCAAGCGGCTTAACGGCCAGCACGTAAATGTATTTTTCCGTTATTGTCTATGAATGCTTGCCTCAACAGCTTGACGCGCGCTTCAAGCCGTTGAGCCAAGCCTTAGTCTATGCCTAGACGATATTTCTCTCGAGAGGCATTTGAACATATTACTCCTTTGTCTATGGTTTCCTGTCATTTTCGCTATTTGAAAGTGATTTTTGTGCGAGATGGAATCTAGTAAAGAAAAATAATTATTTGTTATGTTATAATAAATGTTATATATTAATATTTTAATATAACATTAACGTAATAACATTATTTAATTATATTTACGTTAATTTAAAAGAAAATCCGTTGGATTTCTATACATTAAACACAAAAACAAATAATACCTATTTTGTAATAATTTAATCTAATTTTTATAAACGTTTTACGTGATACGTAATATCTAAAATCACCACTCAGGTATTTATTTGTCTATGATTTGTTGTCTACGCTCAAAAAATATAAATTCGCTTCAAGCATTGCGCAATAACGTAGATTATTGCGCAACGCTTGACTCAAGCGTCAAGCCACCTCTGGAGACAGTCAAAATGCGGTCAAAACTCTAGCCATAGACAAAAAACTGCTAGTCTCGCTAGCCCTTAAAACTTGATAGTCTAGCTAGCCCTTAAATCCCATTTCTATGAAGCTTTTTCTTTTATAGTAAAGAGGGATACATGGTGTTTCGATAGCTCATGAAAACTTTTGGTGATTTTGGGCCGCGTGAATTTTGTGCGAAGCTTTGGATCCTTCCAATAGGACGGAAAATGAACTGGGAGAGGATGCCACCAGAATAATGAAAAGTCCTATCTTAAGAACTGGTCTCCTCTCTGTTCCCTCTGGATATTGCATGTTGCATATGACAATGTATTGCGTCTCGTTGCACGGTAGAAACTGTACTAAAGGTCGGGATGAATTCTTCTCCCGGTGACAAGGTTGGACAATGGGTAGGTAATATTTTGTAGGTAGGTCAGACAATATGGGATGTAGGCAGTGGCGGCCGCTGCCCTGAAAACGTGGTGGTTCACTGATAATCCGTAACTATGAGATAACGATTACTAAGCAACAATAGGTAAAAATGATCCCACTAATCTTATTTCGAGAGAAGATCTATTTTAAGCTGTTTTCGAAGTGCGAAAACTTCTACATATCGCTTTTTAATTAAAATTTTTATTTTTCAGTACTAAGAAAATAAAAACACTAAATCTTAAATTTCAACCCAAAAAACTCTTTTTTTTTTACAATGCTTAATTTATTTTATTTTATATTTCATAAAATAAAATAAAATATTTCATAAAATAAAATAAATTAGAAAGTAGTGTAAGAAGAATATACGATGCAAATGTGAATGGTAGAAGAAGTCGGGGACGCCCGAGGAAGACATGGCACGAGCAAGTGAATCAGATACTTGAGTCGGGCCATGTCGAAAGTCGGAATAATAGAAGAGAATGTATGAGACGATGTATGAATGTGAGTGAGGCAAAGAGTGTGTGCCAAGACCGAGTTATTTGGCGGTCCGTCCTCTGCCTACCCCTGTGGGGAAACGGCGTGATCGTTGGTTAGTTAGTTTTATATTTCATTTTAAGCAGGATACAAACAGTATTTATAAACAATGTATAAACAGCACGAGGGCAAAATTGTCAAAGTTACCTATGAAAAAATTGTATTCCTTAATGATTTGCGTTTTATAATTTAAAACACCAATTAATAAAAAAGCAAATATATGTAAAATTTAGGTATTTGCTGTAACTTTTGATTAAAAAAAGAATTATTCAGTTTGGTTAAGTATTTTGGCCTAAT
Organism: Limnephilus marmoratus; assembly: GCA_917880885.1. Taxonomy (NCBI): domain Eukaryota; kingdom Metazoa; phylum Arthropoda; class Insecta; order Trichoptera; family Limnephilidae; genus Limnephilus; species Limnephilus marmoratus. The sequence continues at coordinate 49,310,180 of OU862914.1, read as the reverse complement.
CCAAATTTAAGTTTGTGTGATAAAGGCTGCCGGGTGGCACACCGATATAGCTTAATTTTTCATACATATGGCCGGAGTTGTGCGCTGGCGATGTTTGGGATATTCGATACAAAAACATAATTCGTTCCGCTTGCAATTGGCCTGCACACCGGACAGGGTAAATTCGCGCGGAACTTTGAGAATTTGCTCTCCCTGATTCATATTATATTATGCATTATATTGGTAGGTGATATTTTTAATGAAATTCATAGATTTTATATTTTTCGGTAAGATATTATAAAGTAATTTTAGACGATATAATTTACCAGTGCTGCACACAAACACACTGTTCAACCAGCCGCCCTTGGATGTGGGTAATATAAAATAGGATACTATTTATCAGTTATGCCCGAACATAGACCGCCCACCAAAATTTAGTTATCGAAATTGGTCGATTCCGAAATAATACAAAATGTATATATACATATCGAATGAAAATAAACCAATTCCTAAAATTTAATCAATTCCTTATAAACTAGGTGCATGTAAAACTAATGACTACACGTGAAAAAAAATAAAGAAAAAATAATAAATAGAAAAACATAAAGTAAACCAACGGATAGCTGAATTGCAATCAATACGAAACAATTGAAGGCATAAAAACAAAAACAAAAATATAGGAACCTATATTAAGATTCAGATAAGAAGAAAAACGTTACTCTCTATTACATAAAACGACCGAACCTAAGTGCTAAAACAATCGACCCCGAGCGTTAAAATGATGGTTTTAAAAGCAAGTAAGGGGGCGTTCAAGTATTACGTAACGCAATTTTTGAACGCCCCTCCCCCCATATAACGCGCCGTAACGTTTTTCCGTACCCTCCCCCCCTCTAAACGTTACGTAACCCCCAAGTGACAATTTTTACCTGAAAGTCACAATTAAGTTGCGCAATACTTTGCACAACTCAACTCAACTGGAAAGTCGCTTAAATACCTTTTTTCTTGTTTTAATAGCGTTTGCGGTAATAAATAAAACAAGAGATTTCGAGAAAGAAAAGGGTTGCCAACTTGGAGGATTTTAATTCCCTAGTTTTTTTTATCTAAATAAAGAAAAACATGTTACGTAACGCGTTGTTCGAACCCCCTCTCCCCCCCCCTCAGAACGCACAGTAACGTTTCACAAGACCCCCCCCCCCAAGTGCGTTACGTAATATTTGAACGGCCCCTAATTCGGTGCTGCCATAGTAACGAAAACATTTAGTTCCAATTTATTTAATTTCTAGACTTAATTGCCAAACTGTACACAGAGTTATTCGTACATTCTGCAAAATAGGAATTATTTTATAATAACAGCAGTTCTAAATTTCCTTAAAAAAATTCCCAAATAACTTTGGTTACCATAAAGTACTTGATACCTGGCCATTCCTGCAAACAAGAGGTTGACAGTGCTCACAGTGCCATTGAGAGGGTCATCTTCCACTGTGGTTCTGTCCACTCAATCTCTTGAGAGTACTGAAATATCAGTGAATAGAACACGGTATCACTTCTACATACCCACTTCCTGTGTACTCACTTCAATACAATCTACAAATCCGCCTTTATATGGAGATTGTAACGTTAACGCTATCGCTATATGCAGAAGGAGGAGGTGCAACGTGGCAATTATATTATTAATTTGGGGTATTAACCCCAAATTGTTTTTGTTGAGCAAGGGTTTAAGGGTCCCATACTTACTTGACACTTCCATCCTGCTCAAACACTGCAGGCGAAATGGCCGAGGTGAGGGGCGCGTGTGTATTATATAATTACGTGAGCTCAAAAGGGGGGGTCCAGCAAAATCTCACATCTACTTGAAAAGAATTACGAAGTGGCCCAAATCTATCTCACCAAGGCGGGGGAGGGGGGGGGGGGGGCTAGATAGGAAGAAAAACTGCTCTCGTAATTAATGTATGCCCCACAAGGTTTTATCAACAACTGATAAAATTGCTTTTCCAGATTTCATATTCCTAACTTTTAAATGATCATTAATGATCATTAATGATGCTCCCGGGGCGGATAACGTGGTGTCACCCCCCCCCCCCCCCCCCCCTTCCATTAAAGTTGATAAACGAAAATTTTGACTTCATAAAAAATAGGTCCGTCCTGGGGGGGGGGGGATGCCCTCGGTTGGGTGTCACCCCCAATCTGGTGCATACTCAGCTCTTTTAGCTTTGTCTCATAAAATAAACACATTTTGGATTTCTCAGTGAAAAGGCAGGACTCTTACAAAAAAAAACATATAGATAAAAATCAAGTGTGTATTTTAGTCATCAATTTAATAAAGAGTACAAACTTATAAAGTAAAACGAATAAACACAAATAAGTGAGATAATAATAGATGGCTTAGCATACAAAAACAAAAACTAAATTATTACATGATTTTGAAGACAGTTTCACAATCATTTTGGGCAAGTTTTACATACCAATTTACAAAAAGAGACAAAAGGGTGCAAATAATTATTGCAAACAGTAAAAGGTTACCTACCCACGGTGCTGTCATCCGGCAAGTTCTTGGTAAATTTCAAAATCAAAATATTTATATCGCACATCCTGTAGAAGTGTCGTAATTAATTTTACAAGAGAGCGAAAACAAATGACTGAATGATGAACAAGCGGTCCCGTCGAAAAGAGATACAAGTTACAAGTTTTACGAGTGTCAAACTTATATACGATTTTCATGGGGCATAGATAATCACAATCACTTCACTTTTCAGATATAAAATGAAAAATAGAAAATTTTGACTTACGACACTTTTCTATGGGACGTACGGTTTCCAGAAACCTTTTGTAGAAATTGAAATTTGTAGGTAGGTACTGTCATAATTTAAATTATACGTTGAGACAGGTATAATTTGTAATATGGATAGCATTAATTAGCTGCATGAAAATATCATTATTGTTATCAAGTGTAAAGGTATAACTTTTTATTGGAAGCCAGTTAATACGAACAATGGATAACACATGGATTGTCATGAGTTGTCGACTGGCAAAATCTGCTCTGGAAATTTCTGCTGGTTCTGAAACAACCAGAATAAGTGATGAAGTAAATAGAAAATAAATTAATAATAATTATGTTGATATAAAAGGTACATTATATTCTTTTAATACTCAAAGTGTTCCAAAGAGTTTTTCGTGACATCTACAGATTTCGGAAAAAATTCCAGAATGGGTTTTGCAAGTCACTCAATAAAAAGAGTGGAATTTAATAATTAATTATTATTTGAGGTTACATTTTGAGGGGTGACAAAGAATTTTTACATAATACATTATAAAATGTAAAAAAGGAACCTAATTCGAAAATTATAAACAAATACATTATTATAGTAATAAATAAATCTTATCATACCATGACTTAGTGTTCTTAGGTTTTAGATTGTTTGACCAAAAGTATAAAATCGTGGCTGTACCACTTAACTGAGAATTATTATTGATAAATAGCTAATAGCTAAAAGTTATATTTTGAATTAAATGTATTTCTGGTAATGATGATTGTATTTGAGCCCAGCGTCCATTCATCGCAATGTCAGTAAATCTAATTCTAGAATTGATTATGCTAGCTACAACACATCTTTACAACTATTTAAATAATATTTCTATAATAATATATTAATATATTTGAGTCCCTACGATTTAATTATTATTTTTCCCTAATGAAGGAGATAAGTAATGTTTTGTTTATAATTAAATAATAATGAAAAACTTTGTTATAACCACTGTTTTAATAATGTTTATCAACATGTTTCGGAACCAATGGTTCCGTCATTGGAATATAATATCGGAATCATTGAATCTTCAACAGGATACATGGGAACCATTGGTTCCTTCATCGGGATACATGGGAACCATTGGTTCCTTCATTGGGATATAACATCAGAATCATTGGTCCTTCGACGGGACATATGGGAACCATTGGTTCCTTCGTTGGGATATAACATCGGAATCACTGGTTCTTTAACGGGATACATTGGAACCATTGGTTCCTTCATCGGGATATAAGATTGGAATCATCGGTTCTTCAATGGATACATCGGAATCATTGGTTCTTTCATCGGGATACAACATCGAAACCATTGGTCCCTTCATCGGGATATATTGTATCCCGATGATGTTGAATCATTGGTTCTTTAATGGGATACATTGGTTCCTTCATTGGGATATAACATCGGAATTATTAATTCTTTAACGGGATACATCGGAACCATTGGTTCCTTCATCGGGATATAAGATTGGAATCATTGGTCCCTTCATCGGGATATAACATCGGAACCATTGGTTCCTTCACCGGGATACAACATCGGAATCATTGGTTCTTCAATGGGATACATGGGTTCCTATGGGATATAACATCGAAATCATTGGCTTCACCGGGATATAACATCGGAACCAGTGATTCCTTCATCGGGATATAACTTCAGAACCATTGATTTCAAAACGTGTTGACATGTATAATTAAAATAGTGGATAAAACTATGTGTTTCATTAATATTGTGCCACGAAGTAATTTTACAATATTATTGTACGAGGTTTTATTTTATTTTAAACTCGTAAAGTGTTAGGATATAATTTATTAGTACTACACATTCATGTATGTAGTTTACAAACACTGCAGACCAACTTAAACAACTAGGAATAAAATGGTGTTTCCAAGAACAAGATTTTTATGGCAGTGATAATCAAAAGAATATTCACATTTGCATTTTAATGAAGGCATTTTGATAAAACGTTGTACATACAAATTACTATATTCTATAAGAAGACACAAGGGTATAAAATAATGCACTTACTAAAATATTTTTATATAATGTTATGATGATCCTTGAGTATGCATTAAAATTACTAGAACAATGAGAATCCACTAACCTTGTTTATTATTTTCCATGTTAAACTAAATTTAAAAATCTGTGATTTTTTGATCTTTGACAATTTTTTTTTTCAACTGATTTAGGCCTCATTATCTACATAAATGTAGTACATACCATCGGTGGCTTAAATCCAAGATATTGTATCTCCATAAAACATTACTTCTCCTGACTAAAGTTAATAGTGTTGAAAAATGTAAATTACATCTTTGGAATGGTGTTAGTTAGTGTTGCCATATTTTTACAAACATGAAATTGGATTTTCCTTAGTAGAACCTAGTTCGTAACTCATTTTAACATAACCACTAGAGCGATTTTGATCGAAAAATGAACCACTTTTATTTTTCTGCGATTGATAGCGGTCCAAAAATGCACCTCATTTTCCCATCATTCGTAAAACATTTATTGTAATTATTTAAAACATTTCCTTGGACAGCAATTTATTTTAAAAACGAAGCTATTGAAATGCTTTATCAATTATGACCACAGATGTCGCAAATCCGAACTTCGTAGACTATTTTAGAACAATGTTAAAAATAAATTTCTAAAATATTTTTTTTCATAAATATTTCTAAAATTAAGTTATTTTTCCATAGATATGCACCTGTCATTATCAAGTATACCACAGACAATATACAGAAATCGAAAATATTTTATGTTGACTCGGATAAGTATCCCTCACGGCAGTTTCAAGTAAAAAAAAAAACACGCAGGATTTGCGTAATTATAAACATTATATGAGATAAAAATACAGGTTAATTCATCGGTAATACAGCACTATAATAAGTTTTTATGTATCCATGTTAAAATTCGAAGGTATGATTTTTTTAATGTTGGCAAAAAATTTAAAAAATGACCTTCTGGGAAATCTCGAGCAATCGAGGCAAATTTATTTATTTCGCGTGATCGCTCCAATGGATAAAAGTGGATATACAATGTCTTGGCTTTAAATCATTGATGTATATCTTAATACTAAGAAAATTTAGTAAGTTCCTCCAGAATATTATATATTTTACAAAATTGTAATTTTTGTTAAAAAGAGTAGGTTTATCCTCACCTTAAATTAATCTCTTACATTTATATAGATTCTATAAACTAAATAGACATGTGAATTTACTTTCCTATTGAAAATTTAATATATTAACTATATATATTAGAATCTACGATCTGATTAGAAGATGTTGCATTTTATTAAGTTTGGTCTATTATATAATACAGAGTGATGAATTTCTAATAATTTGATAGGCATTATGAGAATTAACAAAAACAATAACGTAAACTTTAAACGTAAAAACATAATACGATAAAATGATGAAAGTGCATGGCAAATAAGTGTTAACGAAGTCTCAGAGAGAGGTCTTACTTGATGTCGTCATTATCTCCAAACTTGTTAGTTTTTATACAAAAAGTGTGAGAAGGAAGATTTTTCGCCGACGACGTACGTACAACCTCTTTCTGGGACTACGATATGGCGTGTGAATATAAACTAATTGATTAACTCGAATATTACAAATATGTAAATTTAAAAAAAAAAACTAATAAGGGGCCATCCATCACAAAGTCTCAGAGAGAGGTCTTACTTGATGTTGTCATTATCTCCAAACTTGTTAGTTTTTATACAAAAAGTGTGAGAAGGAAGATTTTTCGCCGACGCCGTACGCACAATCTCTTTCTGGGACTACGATATGGCGTGTGAATATAAACTAATTGATTAACTCGAATATTACAAATATGTACATTTAAAAAAAAAAACTAATAAGGGGCCATCCATAAATTACGTCACACTTAATGATGAGAGGGGGAGTAGAGAAGTGTGACATTGTGTGACAAGAGGTATGGGGGGTCACCAGCTCTGTGACGTCACAGGTAAAAATCTAAATTATTAACGCAATACTTAAATAATGTAAACAAAAAATTATTTTTAGACGTAAAATTGCAAAATATGTGGCCTCACACTAGAGGGAGAGGGTCTCACAAACGTGACGATGTGTGACAGGGACGGGACGGGGGGGGGGGGGTCAAAAAAATCATAAAATTCGTGCAACGTAATTTATGGATGGTCCCTAAGTGGGATGATATGAAAAACATTTTCCACATTGTGTAACTTTAAAGTTACGCAATATCACTATAGAAATGTCTGTTTAAAAACCTTTATCTTTCACACATAATAATGCTGAAAAAGGGGAATCAAAACAATTACAAAAATATGTAACAAGTTTATTGTTAAATTTTTCTGGATCATCTAATTGAACACATTTATTGGTTTATAAATTATTTTTTGTAAAAGAAATAAAGTCACAAAAAAGGCTTTTTTAAAGACAGAGGTAACATACTCTACTTTCAATGTTTGTTCTATAATGCTGAATAGGGAGAAATTTCGTAGAATTCTCGAAAGTATGAAAATTTATTGTATGTATTAATTTATTGTAATGGTGTATTGAGCAAGATTCTTCATTATTATTAAAATTTGATTGATGCTACAGAATGGTCACATAAATACATGGTATTATTTAGATACTTTTCTGTAAATTATATTAACATAATTGTCAATTTGGGATACCTAAATACAATACAGTTTACGAACAGCTTAGTATTTACGTCAACCAAAATGATGATTCGGAAATAAAATCACAATTCTGATAAACAAGGGGACGCGGTTTGTGGTAATTTTACAATTGAGGCCGTAAATGTATTGTAGTATTTTTAGTTAACTAAAACCAATTATCTTGTGCGGAAATTAAATTATATAGCAGGAAATAGTGTTGTTGAATTTGTGTCTATGGGAAAGCCCACATCATCGTTAAGTCAGAAGAGTGATACTCTATCTTTTGTGGATACGGAATCGATTCCATACGTAATCGCCTATCAAAATTTGTGTGATTGTCTATGGCTTGCAATTGCTTTTTGTACAGGCTGATGTGTACGCTAAGCTGTCAGTGCTGTCGCCGACTTCGGAAATGTCAAATCCATGGTATACAACTTTAAACGTACATTAAATGAATAAATATTCATGAATACTTACACATTTCGTGTTTTAAACTAGTCGAAGTCTACAGTACTGACAGCTGACACATCAAACGTAGAAAAAGTAATTACAAGCCATAGACAATCACACAAATTTGACAGACGATTACGTATGGAATCGATTCCAAATACACAAAAGGTACAGTTGATTGAAAAAAGAATCGTATCGATTTATAACAGAATGAGGAATTCTATTAAAACAATTTATTTTAATGTGCTGTATTTGGTCATTCAAATAAGTGATTCATTAATACAATGAGGCATTTTAATAACAGATTGAAGGCATTTTGTAACACAACCTTGTGTTTACAACAATATATAAAAATGATTTTATACTACCTTGTGTTTTTAGAATTGAAGGAATTACATTACAAGGAATTAATCGAAGGAACTACGTTGAAGAAATTTTGTAATGCAACCTCGTGTTTACAACAATAGATTGTAGTGATTTTAAAGTATCTTGTGTTTTAGTAACAAAATGAAGTGATTTTGTAATACAACATCATTTTTTAATAACAAAGTGATTTATTTACACAAATAAGTCACAATGTTTTACAGATTCATTTGGTCAAACAATTAAGTGATTTATAAACACAATAGGTTGTACATATTAGCGATACAACGGAGTAATTTAGTTGCACAATGAAGTGATTTGATACACAAGTTGGGTAAAGTAGTTTGATCCCACAATTATTAAGTGATATAATTAACAAGATGAGTTGTTTTACTAACATTATGATGAGATTTTAAGATGATGAAATGTTTCAGCAAATAATATTATTATAAACAAAACAATGATGAATGTTATGTGGTCAGTTTAGTCATTGGCGGGAGGATCCATGGCACAGACCAGGGCCTTCATGACGGCCGCGGCCACCAGCGAAGCGTACGGCTGCCATTCCTTACCTCTGCTTCCGTCCTGGTAATCTGATATTCCTGAGAATGGGGTCAAAATTAGCAAATTAATAAACGTAACTTTTTTTTACAGTCATTTATTTTTGGGATATTATGCTGTGTTGCGCGTCCTCCTTCTTTAGCCAACATTAGGCCAGATAGAACAGACAATCTCCAAAAGGATATCTGAACACTTTCAAGTGTGTAAATTCGACCACCCTGACAAATCGGTAATTGCCGAGCATTTAATTGAATGGATTTGTTTCTGAAGTCCTGGGAATACACAAAACAAATAGAGTACGCCTTGTTACGGAAGCATTTATAATTTCATCAATATTAATTAGAGATGACGGGTCTAAGCTCAATAGTTCTTGGTATACAGTAATTGACGGCTGCATCAAAACTAAACACAGAAAACCATAAATTATACTGTAATACCAGCCCATCGAAACCAGAGTTAAGTTAGTCTCTCAGAAACTGGGCGTACTGTACAGGGCCCGCAGATACTTTAATAGTACACAACTGCTAACCCTGTACAAATCGCAAGTGCGCCCCACGGTTGAATTTGGTAGCCACCTCTGGTCTGGAGCTCCAAAATACCTAAAAAAAACCCTTGACTCTGCGCAGAAACGGGCGGTTCGTTTGATAGATTCTCCCATCTTAACAGATGGACTGCAATCTTTAGAGCACAGGCGTCAGGTGGGAATGCTGTTCTTGTTCTACCGGTATTACAATGGAAGGTGCTCCGAGGAACTAGCGTCATTGATCCCCTCGGCACCGGTGCATAGTCGGGAAACACGCCAAACACGCGCCCAACATTTGTACACGGTTGACATTAATCACATGAGAACGGGTCGTTTCTATGACTCGTTCTTGAGTTCAACGGCTCGGCTGTGGAACGATTTGCCGGCCTCTGTGTTTCCTCCCTCCTACAACATGGGTCTCTTCAAGACCCGTGTTCACTCCTTCCTTTCCTCAAAAAGACCCTCCACACAGCATCTTCAAAGATGACATAGGCCCTGAGGGAAGTTATTTTCCCCAGGGCCTCCTGTGTGGAGTTAATGTAAAAAAAAAAAAAAAAAAATAGAGGAGTGGAGCTAGCAACGTACATAAGCACGCACTTTACCACTACAGATTACACATCTGCCCTGATGACGGGACACTAACGCTGTTCGAAATGTTGAAAAGGAGGTAGAGCAACACGGCATAATACCCAAAATATGACATAATGTAGAAAATATAATTATGTATGTCTTAATGAGGGAACCTTAATAAGATACCGGGACATAATGTAGAAAATATAATTATGTCTTAGTGAGGGAACCTTAATGAGATACCGGGACATAATGTAGAAAATATAATTATGTCTTAATGAGGGAACCTTAATGAGATACCAGGATAATGTAGAAAATATAATTATGTCTTAGTGAGGGAACCTTAATGAGATACCGGGACATAATGTAGAAAATATAATTATGTCTTAATGAGGGAACCTTAATGAGATACCAGGATAATGTAGAAAATATAATTATGTCTTAGTGAGGAAACCTTAATGAGATACCGGGACATAATGTAGAAAATATAATTATGTCTTAATGAGGGAACCTTAATGAGATACCAGGATAATGTAGAAAATATAATTATGTCTTAGTGAGGAAACCTTAATGAGATACCGGGACATAATGTAGAAAATATAATTATGTCTTAATGAGGGAACCTTAATGAGATACCAGGATAATGTAGAAAATATAATTATGTCTTAGTGAGGAAACCTTAATGAGATACCGGGACATAATGTAGAAAATATAATTATGTCTTAATGAGGGAACCTTAATGAGATACCGGGACATAATGTAGAAAATACAATAAAGCCCTGATGCGGGGTGGGGAAACTTTATTTTTTCAGTGGTTCAACTTACCTCGTATGCATACAAAGGAGTCTCTGCAGTTGCCGATGACGCTGTCCAGAACGGGGTGCAGAGGGGCCGCTAGCGCCAGGGCGCTGCAGTGGGTGGCCAGAGCCGCCCTCGCCGCTGCCGACACACTTCCAACCCCCACCACGGGGCCCAGTTGGACCCTGCCGCCGCATTCACTGCAAGAGATTATTAAATTAGCCATAGAAAAAAACGGTACACATTTAATGATTATAAACTGTTTGAATAAATTTATAAAAAAATTGTGATTTTAATGTTAGACAACTTTGAACGGATGAAAGAAAAAAATAAAAATAAGTTCAAAATCGAAGCAAAATTGGTTTTTGGTCGATTAAATCATTTTTTAAATTTTAGGTTCTTATATTTATTTTTGTACGATAGATTAGTCGTCCGTTACAATTAAAGATTTCTAATTTTGACATTGTGAAGAAAGGTATACAAAAAAGTTTTAAGATTATTTAAAGAGAAATTAAATATATCTAATATATTAAAAATTTAATTCAATAGCACAATTCCTCTTGTCATGCTCTGCTGTGCTAGACATCTGTTCTGCTATGTGGTATCTTGAACAAGTCATTGTGACGACTATGGCTAAAGTTTTCGGATATGTATAAGCCATTGAATTCCAAGAGGAACGGGCTATCAAAAGAGTTTATGCGCCATATTAAAACTAAGGCCATTTATACACTGAGATACTTGCAAGCGAATCAAGTTTTGGCATGTACCATATGCACTGCTCGTAAGTATCCGGCATACTATTATACTAGTGTTCGTACATGACGTGACGCTTCGACTATGACATTCGATGTTTGACGTCAGTTGTACACTACAGTGTTGGTAGCGCGCTATGCGAATTGCATTCGATTCTACTACTCGTTTGACAGAAATGACGTCTGAACATGATTTGAATGTTAAATTTGTTCTGGAGGTGGGAAAATATTCATGTTTATATAACAATAATTTACCCGAATACTTCAGAAAGGATTTAGCGGAGTAGGCGTGGAGGTTGAGGTTGAAAAAAAAATCAATTTGATATCATTCTCAAGTAGTTCCTAGACGGCAACAAATGCTTTATAATGAAAATTTATTTCGTTGTACGGGTGAACCCAAAATATTCTTTTAGATAGTTTTTATGTTTGTAAAGATAAAGAAAAACAATATTATTGTCATCGTCGCTAGTGTCACTTGGCACCGTATTAATTCCACGACTGCATTTGAAAAAATGATCAAGTTAAGTACAATTCGGGTAGCGCCGTGTGCAGAAAACAGCTTTAAAAACTAACATATCTGTAGGCGACTTGTGGTTGCATTACAAACACAAAATACAAAGGGCCAAAGTACTGCAAGATTTGCGTAACGTCTGGTTTCTAGGTTAAATTGTGTTGCCTCAAGTAGGTCCATATGGTGCATGAACCTCGGAAAATCCCTGTGCCTATGCCCGAGTGATTTTTTCTGATTTTGTTCCAGCATGTTTATATAATTGGTTTGGTGCAGAGCCCATACACCACTAGCATACTCCACCTTGCTTATAATGGCATAGAACATCACTATCATCGCTTCATGGTCATTAAACTGTTGAGATCATAGGTTCTCAACGTGGGCGATAACGGCCCCCTTGTGGGCGATTGAGACTTTCAGGGGGGCAGTAGAAGATCCAGAGAAAAATTAAGGGGCATTGAGATGGGCTTTGAGGGCGTGGGCAGGTAAAAAAAATATGGTCTAAAAAAGACAAAAAAAAAACACTAATCACGTACTAATGAAGCAAAGTAAAATTTAATATTGGTTATTGTATGTATTGTAACCATTTTTATCATATTTCGGTAATATGGGAAGTGGATTAAAATTGAGCCGAAATATTCCATTACATTCAGATCTACATTAAATTGGATGACATGAAATTTTTTATTTTTATTTTTTATTATATAATATTGTCATCTTACGTGTATTATTACTTACACTGTATGATGAATACGAGACAGAAGGAGGTAAGGGAACGTACCCATACTACGTGACCTGTTCGGGGGGGGGGAGTCTTCAAAATACCACGCTTGGTACAAATGAGCGGCGGGTTGCTTAGGTTTTTGGTTACAGGGGGGGGGGGTTAAAAATTGCAAAAAATTGGTCACGAAGTGTGGGTACGTTCCCTAACCTGGTACAAAATAATTGCTTTTGTTATTAACCTGTTAAACAAAAAGGTGTAATAAATAATTTTTGAATGAATTATTATTGATTCCGTGTTAGTTGAGCTGAAGACTGTTGACTGCTTGTATCGTGTAAGGGTGATTAGTATTTGTATAAAAAGTAAATAGAACTCACCTGATGTTATTATTATGTGTTGGGGTTGGATGGGCGACTTCAATCATTCCTTGTTCGCCGAGCGACATGTACAGTTTATCTGTTTCAGTGTCAGGAATTTCTATACTCAATGATTTGGCTCCTGTTGAAGAATAAAAATGATGCATTAGATACAGGGTTCTCACAAGCTACTTCTTACTTTCATTTTCATTGGAATCTTCTTCTAGCAAGAATCTTATAAGGATTTTTTTTTAGTTCTCCAAAACTTTGACCTTTTTTTTTACTGTAATTTTTTTGTTACTTTGAAACAGTTATAAAATGAAAATATACAAAAATAGGAAATATAAAAAAATAAGTGAAAACAAAAAAATCACACAAAGCAAAACCTTTTCAAGGGTATTTATAATATATACATTTAAGTAAAAGCCCTCTGGGCGTAAAATAAATAAACAATAACTTTTAAAATATTTGTACGATTTAAGATTTTAAAATTCCTATACACAAAATTAAAGTCTTAGTCAGCTAAGAAAAAATATATACAATGGAATTACATTATATTGCTTCATTATCAGAAAAGCACGAATCAAAGTTAAATTTAAATAAAGTAACTTAACTTAACTTCTCTAAATAAAGTAAATTGATGAATTTGACTAAAAAATATATAAACTTTAAATAATCTATAATCAAATTCTTTGGACATGACAATAAAACAATATAAAAAATTTGGTGCAAATGTCCGTGCGTACTAACCCACTTTCTGAAATTTCTGAGTTAAAGCTTGAATTCAGGGCTCCAAATCATAATCTAGCTCTGCTAGAGAGAACCAATCAGAGAAATACTGTTTATGATTATTCAAGACAATAATTCTATGATTGGTTCTATCTGGCAGAGCTAGATTATAACTTGGAGCCCTCATTTCAAGCTCTAACTCAGAAACTGCAAAATGTAAGTTAGGTACTACACAACGGGTTTAATACGATCCAATTCTAGGAACAAAGCAGTCAATAATGACAAAATATAAAAGTGACAGATGCAACATTGTGAGTGAAGCTATGAAAGCACTGCAGTTTTAACATTTCGAGAATTTAATAATGATTGTCTCGAGAATTCTTTCTAGCGACTTTTGAAGTTGTTGGCGACGTGAGTACACAAAACGAGTATCGGATGATACTTGAGTATTCCCATGAAAGAAGCGACTAAGGGAACATTTTAAGATCAAGTGGCTCACCTTCTTCAATATATTTGAGCCAAGGAGCTTCAGGCTGTGAATACAATGTTTTAGATAACTCCAGAAGTCCCGAGTCCTTTGGCTTGTAGGGCCGGGTCTCAAAGTCATACCCGCCCATTGTGTTAGGCAGGGCCTTTTCACAGTACACATACACATATCTGTAATTAAAAAGATTATTACATTATACAACTAAATTATAATCTTTTGATTTGAGTAACTGACTTCAGAATATGACACGGCCGATGACAATTTTTTTTCTAATTTCATGGACCATGGTGAAGACATGCATAGGTTAGTTTCCTCTTATATATATAAAGTATGTCATCATCCATGTATCTTCAGACCAGCCTTGTATCGTAATGCCCAGTGCCGTAAATAGCCTTTTCTGCGCCCTGTGCGAGCTTCTATAACTGCGCCCTATTTAAGTGGACCCTTCGTCTATTATACCACCCACTGGGTCTCACTCACTAAAACTCAAACGCAAGTTCACTAGTGCAAATGCGTTGTCCACCCTGATGCTTAAGATTTAATTTTTGGGCCACTTTGGTCTTCATACTTCTATATTAAAATACCCTGCAAAGTTTCAGTAAACTGTAAATTAATTTAATTTTACGTACTTGGTATGGTAGACAAAATTGCTAGGCCGGTCAACCTTTCTTGGCCAACCGTCGAGCGCAAGTAGTTTTTTTATTAATTTGAGCTTACTAATGATCTTTCGCAGGAAGCTACAGTCTAATTGCTAAAAAAATCTTTATAGCTACTAGACGTGGGCAAAATTGAATGACCGAATTAAATGAATAAATTCAATCTTTTGACACACTTGATCTGATTCTCAATTTCAAAAGGAATTGATTCTTCATTCCTTACCTTTGGCCTTGTATCGTACGATTTTTAACGGCAACATATTTTTTTAATTTCCATTTATTTTACTGTTAAATTATTTCAATGAATAATGTGTTCCGTAAACGATTTAAATATTATAATGTTTCATAGGTATTTAAATATTATTCAATGGGCGGCGCGCCGCGAAGTTGTTGACGGTATTGTGAATGACTCGTATCCCGCTACCGCCGGCCGCCGTTCTAAAAACCGGTAGATCAAAACGCGGCCGCGATTTAGCCGAATTGTCCGAGCGTCCCTTTCACGCAAAGAATTAATCATTTGTCGTAGTCAATAGTCCTGAGATTGTCCTAAGGTCCCCGCGCGTCCCGTCCCGTCCGCGTCCCAGGTACTCGTAGCTAGTCTGTCGCTATCGGAAATTGTCCGAAGCGCTTTATTCACGAATTAAAACTAAAGTCTTTTTCACTTGTGACGTTATTGTCTCTAGTTAGTCTCAGACCCAGACATAACGTCAAATGTCATCGTCTTACATCGTTCCATGTCAATCTCGGCTTGGGTCTATCCGAAACGCAGCTCGCGAGTTGATCAAGTCACTGTGGGGTAAGACACAAGACACTAGTCAAAAGTTACTAATTCATTCCTCAATGCCGGCCCTTAATCCATCCGTGCGGTTCACCAATTCCTCGATTCCAAGCCTTCAATTTCATTACATAGTTAGCCGAAAACTTTCGACATTGAATCCGAACATCGCGGCATCGGCTAGAAAAGTGAGAAGCAAAAATAGTGCACTTGTTATCGATTTTTTGGCACGTATGAAAGATATTGGAATACAAGTACCGTAGATCTTGGGTAGATGTAATATGTAAATTTGCATATATTATAAGGCCAATCAGTTGTTGTCAGCTGTCATAAAATACTTTTAAATTTAATAAATAAAATAAGTAAAACTTTAGGGGTGAAACAAAAAACTGTTTAATTTAAAGATTTAATTGCTAGCTCTAAATACATTTTACATACGAAAAATAACGATACTAAAAAAAGACAAACACATACATCAATAGGATTTAGCCTGCTTTAGCCTGCGAGATAATGAGATCGGTCAAAGATAAATAATCGGTCCCCTCTTTGTGCGGTACTTTGTAACCTCCCCACTTATTGTGATTTGAAATGAAACGAAAAAGCGACACTAAAAAGAGACAAACACATTAATCTATAGGTTTTAGCCTGCGAGATAATGAGATACAATAATCGGTCTCCTCTTTGTGCGGTGCTTGGCATCCTATCAGTCTCCTCTTTGTGCGGTGCTTCGTAGCCTCCTGGTCTCCTATGCGGTGTTTCGTAGTCTCTCCCCATTCATTCTAGTTTTTCATAATTTTTTTTTTTGAATTAAAGGAATGAATAGAAGGAATCAATTCAAAACGCCGGGGGAATCAGATTGAATCTATTCACTCCTGGGAATCATTCTGCCCACGTCTAATAGCGACTACTACATTGGGAAACATCTCTTAAATCTAGTTCGACTATAGCTTTAAGAAGACCCAGACTTGAACTACGGTCACATTTATCAAATAATGTAGTCGTTTCAACTTGACTCTTTAAAGTGTTTAATTCAGCCCAAAATTCAGTAGCATTAATAACTGCTGAATATTTGTGGCGACACATCATTATCTTTCGCTATCATAAAGAACGTACGAGAAATATCTAATATTCGCGCGGCGCCGGCATTTGCCTAGGTACCCGGTGTGCTTTGCTCATCTGCCGCGGCCGTCTCGTCGAATAATAATATCACCACCGCCTAGAAAGGTCTAGAGTTTATAAGCCGCCTGAATATTCAGGGTATGTTCCAGTACCTTCCAGTGTGCACATTACCGGCGAATGGAACATTACTCCACCGGTCGCGCTGGTGTATATAAAGCGACTAAACTCGGCGCTCGCTCAGTTCAGTCCCAGACCATCAGTCGGTCAACATCTCGTCATGTAACAGATCTCCGCACAAGTGTACCTGCTGGTGGCTCAGCTCACCGAGCCACTCACCGTTCATCTCCGCGACTCAAAGCGTCGAGCAACGGCCTGGAAGATAGGTCATCTCCACCGCCACGGTGTCGAGCAACTCGCTGACCTTCACCACACCATCTCCATCACCTCCGTGCGCCTGCAGCATCTCACTACGGCACTCCGCATTACATCATGTTACCGTTTTACCGACCTCGCTACGTAGCCCAATAAACGACTGACTCACTACACCGGCTGACGCCTTTTATTTCACGCTCCGTCTCTGCCGATCCGGCCCGCTCCCTCATATTTGATACTCAAATCAGCGGCATGTTTTTTTAAATTCTTCAGCTGGATTCAGCTGGAACAGGAGCAATCTGTTCTATTGTCAAAAATTGAAAAGGTGGTGAATGTTGTGAAGTTTCTCAAATCGCCATGTGAATTCAGAAATCATTTTATCAATTACTTCATACATATTAATTTTAAAACTTTGCTGTGGTGTAATATCGTAGCCGGTATCTGAGCTTTCTCTTAGGTTGTGTCTTTTTACTGTCTAGAATGTAGGTATAGGTCTCGCAAGTTAAGTTGACTTCATCACAGTACTCACACAGATGCAAAACTTTTATACAGCGTGTTTCGTTTTAGGCTTAAAAAAAAACAAATAATAATTATTTCACAATTGAAAATCCGAATCCAAAGCGACTTGAAGTCGGTAACATAAAACTAATGTTGTTTTACAAAATTTTTTTATTGAAATACTGAAGGTTTAGGAAGAAAAATAAAGTTTATTAACTAAATGTTATAATCTTCAGGATTGAATTCAAATGGGTACACATAAATAACGACAAGGTTAAAAAATATTGTGTCAATTAAAAAGATTAATTTATTATAATATATTTACATGCATAATATTTTATAAATTAAATAATCCACAAGCCGCCACATGCCGCTACACGTTTAATAGGCATAGATTTTGAAAATCAAACTACTTTTAAACTTAATTACCAAAAGAAACATCGGTTTCGGTTGGGATAGATGGAAAAACACGCATTAAAATTCGATTTTCATTCAAAGTTAAAAAATTCCCATGTAAAACATCTCCATTACCGTAGTGCCATTATATGTAGGTGCACGTTTAAATCAAATTACGAACCGAATGAATAGGACACCCCGTAAGTGCAGCCTCAAAGGGTGTCATAAAACTTTTCAACTAGTAAACTAGTTCAACTAGTAACTTAACTAGTTAAAATAAGTGGGCGTAAGCAAGACAGAGAGCCTTATCGAGTTAGTGGGCGTCGCTTGATGTTCACACAGATAGACCAATACATCAATTCTAAGCATTTTTATTGCTTCCAACTTAAGTTGCTTTACCTATACGTATGTGTTGGGATCGAGCACTAGGGGCGCAGTGGGGCCGGGAACTTATCAGGAGCAATCAGGAGTAAAATGAAAAAATAATAGTCCTGCCTAGTCTGGCCATTCTTGCGCCCCCCAGAGTCTACGCCCTGTGCCTGGGCACCGGTGGCACCGCCCTATTTACGGCACTGGTAATGCCAAGTACCAAATTACATGGTTTACCTTGCATTTGGTAGGGAGTTGACAGGTCGAGACCCATAGGCATTACAGTGTACAGAGTGGCCCTCCAGTGCCAATCTGACCAATGTACATTACCGTAGAAGTCTGAAGATGGCCACAAGTAAAGACGGCAAAAACAAAATAAGTGGAAAAAAGTTATAAATTGTTTTAATTTATTTTCAATTGATTAGTTGATTTGGAAACATACTTATTGCTAGGGTCAGGTGTGGACACGACGACATCTCCCAATCGGACGTGGCGACTGTAGTCGGTGTAGTGCGGCACTCCTCCTGCCACCCCTACCAGGAGGACATGGTCAACCTGAAATAATAATACAACAATCAAAATTTTCCTGTTGTTACTAGAGATGGGCGTTTCAATTTATTCCTCAAAATAACTGAAACCGTTTCGGTTTTGCAAAATAAACAGTTAGGTACTCGAAATTCAATAATAAATCTTTATGTTATAATCACACAAGATGTCCGGTGGTCAATTGCACTAACTTCGTATAAATAAGTTTATATTTACTAAATATAATATAAATAAATTTTTACAAAATTTCAAAATTTTAAGGTAGGTAGTTGTCAGGTAAACAACGTTGAATTGTTTGTATGGAAAAAAAAAACTTCCGTGGAAAAACATTTTTGTATGAGAAAAACATTAGAATTTCGAAAAAATATTAACCTTTTTTACTTGTTTGTACTATCATGTAGGATCACCTCCCGAATCTATATTTTTCGTTGATTGCAATCATTATATTTTGGAAAGTACCATTATTAAATTAACTTTTAAACTGCAACTTTTCTCAGTGAACGGTTGCGGCTAAAGTATTTTAAGGGAAAGCTTTCCGTCGCAACGGGTCACAGCAACGGGTCACAGCATGGCACAACGCGTATAGCGTTTTGGCTGGGCGTTTAATTTCTCAAAAGCATTTAGTAGTAACGGTCTGCTAAGGAGTTTCAGACGAAAGCGTTTTTCATGGCAACGGTCAGTGAAGGAGTTTCGGGTGTTTATTTCTTTGCAGTCAATTCTAAGGCGTTGATGGGAAAACATTTCTTTGCAAAAGTTTACTACAGGCGTAGCAGTTTGGTGTTTTTTTTTTTAATTAAATTTATTAATAATTATTACCTTTTGGAAGGTTCCCAGTAGCCTGGTGGTTGTGTTCCCGGCTGCAGTCATAGCTTCCCTGGTGTGGCCCAGAGATGGCAGCTTGGTACTGACCACTCTATGTGCTCCAATGTTCCCCAGGGTATACACGTTCGACTCACCTGTTAAAGACACCAACGTATTATTAAATTAATAATTAAAATAGTCAAGATGGAGGTATTAGAAGAGTTTTTCGAAATTGATTATAATTTTTTTTAAAGGGAATTATTAATAATTCTTTATGTTCTAATGTTGACATCATAAATTCATGTTTAAAGTACGTACAGAAGCACCGTATTTGAGAAGCGCCAAAACCATTTGATTTTGGGAAACATTCATTATGTTTATGATATTATTTAAAATGAGTGTGCATGTATGACAATGACTTAATACATAATACAAGTGCGGTCACAAAAAACATAATACAAAAAAATACCCATTACCATATTAAATTATGAAATTCATGATATCCAGCGATACCGTTAGGTGATACAATGGTATATATGATCATTAACAGCAATCTAAATATAGCCAAAGCCATTTCAAGTTTCAATTCTGAATGGTGGTCCCTGTCGAGTACCAGGTCGATAGTAAAAATTAAGCATACATAGCTGTAAGTACCTATATGAACATTTCAACAAATTGACTTTTTTTTTTGTCAATTGAGACTAACCTCACCGTGATATTTTATAAAATAATATCACTCGCGTACTTACCTAAAATCTAAGGGTCGACCGAGGTCTCGGTCTCAGCATTCTCGGCTATAAATTCTACCGAGAACTCTGTCGAGATTTTCTGCCATAACCGAGACCGTTGTAAGTAAGTATGATATAGGATAATGGGATTCAAATCTACCGCGCGCATCCATATTTGTCACTTGGTGTCAGTGTGTGAGAGAGTTGTTGATTGTGATTGGTCGGCTGGCATCGAGGCGGGTTTTACTTAATGCTGCTGCCGCCGCCGCGTCGCGCCGTTCGTTCATTTCACTACTTTTGTATACAAACAATTGTAGTTAAAGGAAGTTTGTTTGAATTTTGTTTGTAGTAGAAAAAAATAAGTTCTTTTATGTGTTGTTGTGATTATTTAGATTCAGTGGCCACATTCATCAAAACACATCGATTCGCTGATTTGTATGTTCGTTGCTGTTTTTCTTAGAACTTAGTTCATAATAAACTGTCAAAAACAGCAATGAACATACAAATCAGCTAATCAATGTGTTTTGATGAATGTGGCAATTGATTCACGGATAGGGTTTGTTAAGGTGTGTTATTTCGATTTAATGTGTTTACTAAGTAGGTGTAATGTTTTATTGTTGCTCTATTATGCAAAAATAGCACATTTTAATTTTTTTTCTCAATTTATCTATTCTCGGTCTCGGCCGAGATTTTAATTTATTCTCGGTCTCGGTCTCGGCCGAGAACGAAAAACCTGTCTCGGTCGACCCTTACTAAAATCATTTAAAATACAAGGCTATAAAAGGGAGGCTGATTTAAGATTTACCAAACTAACGAATTTAAAAAAATTTTTTAAGTGCATATATTTCTAACTTACAAATTGTGAATTTTTTGCTAAATGTAAAATGTTACCTGCTTATAAAGCTTATTAATCTTGAAATTATTTAAATAAACAAATAATTTCTTTGCTTGAACCACTAAGTATATTTTTTTATACATGCTGACCGGTTTCGGAATATACTAAAAAAATTTACTAACTTGACATTACAAAACAATGGAAAAATTGGAAAAATTCCAAATTTCGTTCAGGCATCATTACTAAAACAGAGATAAACTACCCTCTCAGGCTGTGTAAACCAAGCGTATTTTTTTCCATGAATAATAAATAATACAGTGGACCCGCGGTAATCCGACAAACGTTTTGGAGGGCGATGTCGGATTATCGAATTTGTCGGATTATAGAGTACTGCCTAAGACCCTCTATAGTCCGGATTTTTTTTAATAAGAGTACCTTGTAATCCGACAAATTACAAATCAAAGAATATCTATATTAACTACGAAATTAATTAACTACATATACACCATATTTCCAAATCTCCCGAAGTAATGTGTTTCTGGGGGCCATGCATTCAAGATTGACAAAGAGCAAAAACCAAATCTTTCATGTGGAGTTCTTTTAACGTTTTTTCTACAGGCTGGTCCTTAGATACGGCTCTCAGAAGTGGGTTTTTCTTGTAATCTTGCTTGACAAACTGAATAATATTCTGATCCTGATGTGTCGGATTACAGGGGGCGCCGGATTAGCCAGGGGCCGGAATACCGCGGGTCCACTGTATTGTGTTGAGGTAGGCTTATCTCGGGATTTCTTAATTTCTAAGGCTTTTAATTTACCTAAGCGTTTTATATATGAATAAAAAGAATATTTATCCCTGTATTTCAAATTAATCTTTATTCCCAAAACAATGATTATTTGTAATGATGAAATCATTGCGAATATGGTTAACGAAATCGGAAAAATAAATAGGAAAGACACCTCAAATGTTCTTTGATTCTAATGTCGAAATTACAAGTTGTTTGCCCGATGTAAAATAAGCAACAGTCATTATTCATTCTCACTACACTTTAAATCTATTTAAAAAATATATATTTATGCAACTCAAATAATAATTACGACAAAGAAGCGAAAAATGTTATATACTAATTAATTAATTAATAATATTCGGTTCAATGTTGCAAAAATTGTTCTTCTAATAAAACCAGCTTTTTATACAAGAAATAATACCGGTAATTTTTCGAGGAACTTTAAAATAAGGACAATAAATTGACTCATTCCGGTAGGTACATATAAACGAAAATGTTGTGAGATTTTGCCCTGAAAAGGGGACGGTTGTTCCGAAACTGGTCGGGGAATATAAAAAATATAGTGGTTCAAAAAAAGAAATAATGTTTCATTTATATA
The DNA here is from genome assembly GCA_917880885.1 of Limnephilus marmoratus. Classification (NCBI taxonomy): domain Eukaryota; kingdom Metazoa; phylum Arthropoda; class Insecta; order Trichoptera; family Limnephilidae; genus Limnephilus; species Limnephilus marmoratus. The sequence continues at coordinate 49,287,462 of OU862914.1, read as the reverse complement.
AAATGGATAACCACAAAGTTATAGCTACATTCAAAAGTATTAACATTATTTACCTAGCGTTCATAATTGCGCAACGACACACCTACAAAATAAGTAGCATTTCAAAATACACTACTTTTACGAACATAGTTCAATATCTACATTTTTATAAAATTCGTTTAAATTGTTACAGGTTTAATGTGTTCACGCCTGGGGGTCAAGCACACAGAAATCGATAAATTTACAATATCGGATCGATAGGCGTAACTTCCGGCGATTACATATCGATATACCGAGCAAGATTTCACTGTTGATAGCAAAACCGATATTGACAGGTAATAAATAAGAAATATTCTGGCGGCACTGGGGACCTGTACAATACGAATTCACATCCCGAAACGTCAAACGCCAATCAATTACGTAAAAATATTAATAAATTGGCAGTGTTGAATTGAAATACTAACCTAAATATTATGCACTGGCAGGCCGCATTTACTTTTTGACACTAAACTCTTAATGAGGTTTTTATTGACATTTCAAATGATTTTCGTTTCTCAAAGATCGAACGGATTAAATTGATTGCGTTTTAGATGCATTATTATTATACGCACTATACAGTCTATGGATCGCGTAAACGACTTCTTTCATTTCGAAGAGCTTCGTTAGTTCAATCCGTTCATTAAATAAGCCAGTAATTTTGCATAATGAACGACATTATTAAAAAATTGATGTTTATTGATAGTTAACCGAAACTTATCTGATAGTATAGAGGTCGTGCTAAAATTTATCAAATATCTGTTAACTATCGTAGACCATGCTCGCAAATATTGATAACTGACCATAGATGCCGGATTTTGTCAATATCTTATTGATAAAGGGTTTTATCGAATGTCAATACTAGACTTTCTGGTGGGCAAAATAATGAAAGAAAATTCAATATGGATTATTTGCGCTATTTATTTGGAACGTAATAATGTATTTATTGATCTTCTCAGATTAACGAACGTATAAATACAGCGAAGGAAATAATAATATCATTAATAATCACGGAGGCGGTCAAGCATCGGCAACCATTAAATTCCTTTCCGCGTGAATGCATTCAATCGAGATTTCCTTCCCGCGCAAATTTCCCGCCCATGTTGTTATGGGCGGCGACACCAGCTTTGGCCAGTTTAAGTGTTTTAAGCGAAAACTTAATACCGAGAGAAATTTTAGTAAACGTGTATGCAACTAAATTGCTTAATTAACTGTTATTTTTAATTCAAACGAAAGTTTTTGAATTTCTTAAATCGGGGGTGTTGCAAACCTAATTTTTTTTGTTTGTTTTTAAATAATCGGAGACGGTTTACATATATATAGTTCCCGAGAGCACTTAGGCCATAGACCCATTGTACTATCTCCCATTTTACCTCATTCCTTTGACAGTAACCCAGTCCCTTTTATAAAGTTCACCAGGATTGTCATTCGAAATGAAGCTATATCTTCTGGTCCGACAATGTGTCTTCCCAGGTCTCATTTCCCCTCTTCACTCCTCCTTGATTCCCTGAAGGCCTCACGACGGAAGAGGGCTTCATCTCTCCTCTCCACTCCTTAGTTCCCCGAAGGCTCCACGACGGAGAGTCCACCTCCCCTTGGTTTCCTAAAGGCCCCACAAGGGAAGAACCACTCCACCTTGGTTCCCCGAGGGCCCCAGGAGGGAAGAGAACTTCATCTCTCCTCCTTGGTTCCTCTAAGGCCCCACAGAGGAAGAGTTCACCAAGATGGCCTCATTTCTCCTCTTCACTCCTACATGGTTCCTCGAAGGCTCCACATGGGAAGAGGACATTATCTCTCCACTTCACTCCTCCTTGGTTCCACAAAGGCCCCGCGCTGGAAGGGTGCCCTTCCCCTTGGTTCCTTGAAGGCCCCACAAGGGAAGAGTTCATGGAGGTGGCCTCAGCTCACCTCTCCACGGTTTCTCCTCTTGGTTCCTCTTACGGCCCCAGGAAGGAAATCCACAGAGGTGGCCTCAGCATTCCTAGGTTCCCAAAAGGCCCCTAGTTTTCGAATGGTCCAATTTTTTTTTGGTCCCACGAGTTACCAGGGAAATAGAAGGTCCACTCCAGCAGAGCCCTGAGTGCTGGACTGAGGTCTAAATACTCCGAGATGCGACCTTGTTTCTCGGAGGCACCGTTCGTGACGCTGTTCCCCAGGACATTCAGCCTGAGCACGGTAGCTCACACCTTGGCTTGGGATGGCTATTGCAGGTTTGTGTTTTCCACTCCCTGAGCGGTGGGTTCGCCACACTCCCTACGCTATAAAACCTAATTTACTTTCGAGAGATTTAAAAAAAAAGAAATGTAAATGATAATCTAGTAAATGAATCCATTAATATCTGAAATTCTCGTTAAAGGTTGGGGCATGGCCATAAAAGTACAATAAAAAGTGTATTTTAGAAAAATTATTAAAATAAACAATTATTGGTGAAAAATATCACAATGTAATAACATTGGTCGGTTGATGGGCTTTTAAAAAAATACATGTATACGGTTCACACGCGGTAGAAGTGAAACCTTCAAAAAACTAAAGTAGAACAAGAGTGGGAGGCTACGAAGCACCGCACAAAAAGAAGACCAATTTTTGTATATCATTCTCTCAGAGGCTAAATAATAATAATAATAATAATGATTTATTGTCTTCATTTCTTAATAACAAATAGAGATAATGATATCCTCACTGGGATAAATAAATAAATAAATAATAAATAAATCCTATAGATGTATGTGTTTGCCTCTTTTTAGTGTTGCTTTTTCGTTTCATCGAGTTTCAAAACACAACGGTGCTAAAGAAGTTTTCACTTCAAAAATCTTGGAAATGCTTTTTAATATCGCAATGATATTACCTAAGTATAAATAATAAGAGTTTCTTTTACATTACTTTTTGAAAACTTCCACGCAAGCAAGTAACCCAATAAAATCAGAATGGGGATAACATTTTTTCAGGTTCGCTCCGAATGAAACGAATCGTAAAATGATTAAAAAATATGATATGATTATTTAGTTTAATATTTTAGTTAAAACGGGATAAACAGTGGAAATGAAGAGGACGCCATTTCAATAATACTTGTTCGAGTAAAACGAGGCCTGAAACAACGGGTATTATAATTTATTACAAAGTTACACAGTCGACATTTCAGCTACTGCGATGTTTCATGTCTCAACCAACGCATGGCCATAACAGGTATTTGCCTCTACCTGCATCAAGGTAGGCACTAGGCACGAGATGTTTATGTTTAGTCCAGCCGGTTATCAGACAGAGCCAACAGCCGCGAGTGTAAACCAAACTAAACCCGTAAAGTTCCACCGTGAAACGTCATTCTTTCAAAATATACAGAAGGTAAGTACGCCATTACTCTGTTCCCTTCTAATTTTGAATGTTTGAGATGTTCGACAACGCCCATTTGGGTTTATGGTGATTGTGGCGATTTAACCTATAAATAGCGATAAAAATGCACTTTTATATCTACTCTAATCGTGATCTAATCATATTCGTGATGTAAACAAGTTACGAAGAAACCTAACATTTGTAAGATTAACATAGTGACTTAATCTCAAAGATTCGATAAAAAGAGCAAATTTATGTTATTTTCTACAACTAGGGAGGTATGCAAATCTCGTTTATTTGTCATGTCAATCAATCAGCGTCTCAGATTCTCGCTGATTATTTTTTGTACAGATAGATGCCTGTTTGAAATTACTTCATCGTTCATCCCACGAATATTAAAAACACTAATCTAAATATTTTATTTAACGTCTTTATTTTATATTTCTTCGAACACAAATCGACAAAGATTTACGTTTTACTGTTTTCTTGCGTACGTGAAACACCGATCGTTTTCAGATAAATTTTAAATGGGTATTGTTTAGAGCTCCCTATGCAGTCACGTCTATTTCTGTTTACTGACGACTGACGGTTACTTTGCAACTGGGATTGTGTTATCTGTTCTCATTCATCTCTAGGTACTAACGATAAGACACGACGAAAAATGGAATCCTTCAAGAATCTTACATTATTTACTAACGCTTAGCATCACCTGTTAACTATTAAAAATCTACAATACGTATCTTGAATTTGGTTCACTTCCATTGTTCTGTTTATTTTCCAAAAAGGCCTATTCATTTCTTACTTTGGTCTGCCTATTTAATACATATTTTGAATTTGGTTCACTTCTATTATTCTATTTATTTTCCAAAAAGGCCTAGGTATTCACTTCTTACTTTGGTCTGCCTATTTAATACGTATCTTGAATTTGGTTCACTTCTATTCTTCTGTTTAATTTCCAAATTGGCCTGTTCACTTCTTATTTTGGTCTCCCTATTCCCCATCTTCCTTCAATATTTCTTTCGATAAACTATCTGAACATTTCCGAAAAATACAAGTTTAAACAGCGTGCATAAAAGTAGAGTTTTAACAAGAAAAACACATAACACGAAAAAATATAGTAGTCCTGACAAAACGCTGTGATTTTATGCATTGATTATATTATTTCTATGAAAGGAAAACTGTAAACGCTTATTATAAAAAAAGCATTTCACATTTAGTTAACTTAGCTCAACCTAGGAACTGATTAAATAAAAACCTAAAAGTATAATATAGGGAAACAAGTCACGAATAACCTGACAATATTTGAAAACGTCCTATTATCAACATTAAAAGCGGAAAATGTTGATTATGCAATGGTGGGGGACTTAGCTAGCAGGGGATTGATCCCATGGGGTGGGAACCCGACACATTTGACCCCTCGGCTACTAGCCGGTTCATTTTTACACCTGAAAATTTTGTAATCGGCTTATATTGGTCAGCTCTTTTGCAGCAATAGGTCAAATCTATGACGTAGTTATTAGGAATATTATTATAAACAACGCCTACATTACGACCAGAAGTAAGACGCAAGTTCTTTCATTACCTATTTAGGAAAGCGGTTTGAAATTCTTCCAAGATATAAACTGACATAGAAGTTGTGGGCGCGTCCGTGTACCCGAAGTTCAATTTTCTTTAATAAATTGATTGGATTACTAACAACTTTACCGTAGGTCATTCGACGTGGTTCGCTTCGTTTGGTGACATAGCAGGGATGTCCGAGTTCATGGGGGTGAGGTTTGTCCGGGCCTTAGTGGCAGATTATTTTTTTACATTAGCCCCACGGAGGCCCCATTCTCTCGACCCATCGCATCGCCTTGCACCGCAATATGACGGATAGACTAGATCAAGGGTCGGAATTTGCGGCTCGCGAGCCGCATGCGGCTCTTTGCATAGGCGTCTGCGGCTCTTCAGACATCAAATACAATTTCACCTCTACTCAACCCCAGCCTCACGAGATGGAGGAAAATGGTTTCTCTCGAAATACGTCAGCAAATGAATCCGGAACTAGAATTATTTTTTTGCATTCCGAACACAAAAGTGGTGTAAATTTAAAAAGGATTCTATACCCGAGTCTGTTTATAGAAACATTTAAATGGGCAGAAGTGTGATATTACAGTAATAATGTAGATAACACAAAGCAAATCGTAATGATCGTTCCACCACATTTACCACAGCATGATTACAACCCCCCACCCCCGCCCCATTATAATATGGCTCTCTGATATATTTGTTATTCTGTTTCTTTGACAAATTGGTTCTTCTCACTTGAAAGTTTGCCGACCCCTGGACTAGATGATAGATGGATAGACATCCACAACTCCTCTTGAAACTCTGAACAAACTGACACTCAGATTCCTACCATACCCATAACTCTCATACATTTTACTTCCCAGAATTTCCTCTATTTCTTTCCTTAAAAAGAAAGACCCTTTACACAGCATCCTTAAAGAAGACAAGCCCCGAGGGAAATTTGCTTATTTGACTGTTGCGAACTCCTGCAACTCATAAATTTACGAATATCTACAGTAACAACACGACAAAATACACTATTCTACTGCAGCATTCATAAGCGTAACTACATTGCCCACGCCCACTCTCCGATACACAACAATTTCGCACTATGAGAAATCAATACTTGAGATGTTGACATATTTAATCAACTTGGCGAGTTTCTTGATCATGTAAAATATTTATTCCAACCACAGATAAAGAGAAACGGGATTCCAACACTATTCCTAAACACATCTTGTATTTTTGTAAACTTAACTAATCGATTAATTTTTCAGTTCAATGATTCTTGTATTTTTATGACTTGTGTGTATTTTTTATCTAAAGAAATTTTATTTTTTATATTTCTTTCTTAAGTTTCAAAATTATTTGTCATAATAAAATTGTACTGCCAACATGTAAAAGCGCCGTGCGTTAAATATATAAATAAAAAAGGTCTTTCTGCGTAGAGTTAATTTAAAAAGAAAACTAACAAATTGATTATTATCTTGAGAAGATGGTCAATTTCATTGGCAATTTCTGGGGAAAACTGGTATTGTCTAGGCTTGTTGAAAAAGTACCGATATATCGATATTTTTAATTCAATACATCGATATTTTTAGCCGATATATTTTGTTCCGATATATCGATACAAAATATCCAATATCGAAAATTGTATCAAATACGATATTTTTATTTATTTATGTAACTAAAGTCACTAGAATCCAAAACCGTATAGAAACGAACGGAAAAAAGTAACTGTATTAGTTCATGACATCTGGCGGTTGAAATTTAACTAATAATAGCTTACAAATCTATTGTCTTTGCATTAGTATTTGTGATCACTAATACTATCTCATATGTGTAGGTACATACATAGAAATATATGCTATTTTTCGCCATTTTTTTCTAAGTCACTCCTATGTGTTGGTTCCCAATTGTCTATGATTATTGACTATGCCTTGTTACAAACACGAAGTCCTTTTTGACAGATTAATACGCCATATACGTATGCGTCTCAGTTTACATATAAGGGAACGTACCCAAACTACGTGACCAACTTTTTGCAATTTTTAACCCCCCCCCCCCCCGGTGACCAAAATCCTAAGGAACCCGCTGCTCATTTGTATGGAGCGTGACCTTTTGAAGACCCCCCCCCCCTAAAAGTGTCACGTAGTATGGGTACGTTCCCTAAGTTAGAAGACGGCATTTTAGTTTTTGATATTTTTGTAATTATTACATAATAAAAATGAATACTGATAAAAATGCCTTCATTTTTATTGAGATTTTTGTACATTAAAATAATGCACATTGTGTATAAAAATTACTAAGTATTGATAATAGTGAGCTGAATTCACTATTATTTTAAAAACGCAAAATCTTTTGAAAATTTTACCAATTGATATATATGTATATATGTATACATATATCGATATTTTTTCCTCGATATATCGACGTCGATATTGATATTTTAATAAATATCTATACATCGATATTTTTTTTCACTTTCGACATCCCTAGTCAATGCAAATTAGTAAGTTTTCTATTAAATCGGTGTAGGTATTCTCTGTTCCAATGCTTGGTGTGCTACAGATAAAAAAAAAAACATATAAATCCAATCGATTCCTTGATCTAAAACACGCAGTTTTTCGATTCAATTTGGAATACTTCATGAAAGGTGATCGTTGTTTATAAATATAGCCTCAGATGAATTAGTTCACCGTGATTCAATAAGCCATGCATCGCTCACAGCAGTAGACATTGTGTCAGTATGATCTACGCCTGTGATAATATTATTCTGGTAGAGTGCTAATCATTGACAGAAGTGGCCAATTGAGATTCAGACCATGTTTAACATGGACGAACAGTTATGCGATGGGAAGGGGTCGGCGAACTTTTTGAGAGTAATAATATACTATATATGTATAATTACACCAAAATTTAAAATAAGAATTATAGCATTTTAATAGCTTTTATGGGTACGTAGAATTTACTATAAATTGTTCCTAAATTACGCAGAATCCGGAAAATATAAATTTAAAATATGCAGACCCGTCAAAAATTACGGGATAACATAATTGTAAGATTTGTATTAAAAAAATATTGCTTCTAATTGAAAAATTTTACAAAAAATCTGTTAAAAATTTTAACAAAAGAAATACACATTCCAAATACAGAATTATTATTAATTTTGGTACCTACCTACTTTATTGATTGTCTGAATAGTTCTCACGATCAATCCCTTGAAAATCAAAGCAAATCCCAGTTCTAGGGTTTATTGAACCAGAGTTACATAGGCACAGAGATATACCACCGAAATGATTATTTTTAATAATATTTTAATCCATTTTGTATGGAGAATATTAAACTTGCTTAAAAACATGTAAATTTCTGAAAGTACATCTGTTTTCTGAAGCAGAAAAAACTCACAAACGGTGAGCTCTGGCGTCACGAAATTAACACAGCATTTTCTCTATGAAATTTCTAGGTCAACGGATTTTTTTTCCAGCTCGCAGCGACATTTATATTACTTTGAAATATTTAAATGACAAAAAAAAATTTTAATATAGTTCTATAAGTAGGTACCTACTTGGCGCAGAGGTTAAGTAAATCTACATTCTTATTATGATGTCTATATACCTAAATCTATCGACATACGTATAATGTATATATTACATATTTTTTATTATCATAAAAAAGATGCAATTACAAATTCTATATTTTTTATGATTTTCGATAACAAGCAACGAAAATTATGTAATGTGTGAGAGGCTGTGTTGGTATCGCGTCTGGATCCCACCCAGGTGACCCAGACGTCGTCAGTTATCAAGACACAGGCAACCATTTCCTCTTACTGTGATGTGAGTAGGAGATTTAAAAATATTATCAGGTTATCCGTAACCCGGGAACGTTTGTCTTTTCTTTGAAAAAAAAAGTTGTAGGTAGGTATGTAGTATAGGTTGTAGGTTGTAGGTAATATTTCTACGTTTTTCGAATCTGGAGAAAAAAAACTGTATAAGGCTAGCTAGTTAAACAGTTTTAAGTGCATTATTACAGCAATGGGAATCCTAACATACGCAGTAAGAACAATATTTGTTTTACGCTGATAAAGTTTTTACGACTCTACTAGGTACGATTGGGATTAAAACATTATTAGATTATAAGCCATTGCAGTATGAAAAATGAGAACATGGTTATTTTTGTCTTTTATATGTGAATATTTTTGCAAATCAACGACAATACGGCACAAGTGACTCATGATAATGAAAAAGCGTTAATTCTGTTATCGAAAGAACAAATAAAGCGATTAATTAAAAAATAGATGTCCAAGTGAAACTGTCCGCTACTTAAATGCGTAGCATGATAAAAAAAGTAAATTATATAATTAAACTGTGGAGTTACATATTGAATTCCTGTTGCCGTCATAATAATGCAGGTAAAACCAAATAACGTCAATAAAATGCATTTCCACACAGAATTTTTATTCGATTCTATCTTCGTCTTCCCCATATTACTTCCATTTCCACTCGCCTAACAACTGTGACTCTTATGCGATATTCATAAGAAAAAAATAGTTTTCTAGCTCGCAACATAATTTCTGTAGCGAGCTATGGAACTTTGAAATATCGATTTAACTTGAGACTCGATAAAAACCACAAATTAGTTATAGACCACATTGTTTGTTCCAAAGTTACCAATAAAATTGTACAAAAAAAATAAAGATTTCAAAAAAGAATGTTGAATCACGGGCGAATCCGGGTATTTACTATTAGTGATAAACAAAAATGTGGTGTTAGTAAATTTTATGAAATACCTATACTTACCTTGGAAAGTACGATATCGTTGATAGATTCGTGGAAAAAAAATGTATTGGGAGGCGGGTATGAGTACCGCCGCCCCGGGAATATTTATTTACTTCTGCTTTAGGTCCACCCCAAGTGGTTCGCCACGTTTGGTGATTCAGCAGGGGTGCCCGGGTTCATTGGGTGAGGTTTGTCAGCCGGATCGGGAGAGAGTGGCTGAGGGAGTCCCTTTGACTTCTCCAGCCGTACCTACTCTCTCGGAACATCACCTTACACCGCAGTGGGAGGGATAGATTCGTACGTCCGTCACTCTTGAACACACTGACCCCTAGATTCCTACCCACCCCTAACACCTTTTTTCTTCCAGGAACTCTTCGGACCCTGCACACAACATCCCCAAATATGACATAAGCCCTGAGGGGAATTATTTTGCTCAGGGCCTCCCGTGTGGAGTTAATGTTAAAAAAATGTATATCAAATTGATAACTTGGTCTACTTGGAAAGGTACTTAAAGTTTGATATTAAGATGTTATTAGTTATTACAGACGCAGACATTATGGCAACAAGAAAAGATATGTAAACATTTACTAATAAATTAGACTTGCTGTCTGACAAATCTCAATAAACAAACCATTCCAAGAACTTGATGAGCAAAATCTGTAAAAGATTACGTTAGCATTGTTTATGCCAAAATCTAAATATTATCCTAAACACTTTGGTTAACTCGCTGAAGTCCCTCGAAGAAAGTCACTGCCCGCTGCCCGTTGCCTAAATTGAATATTTGAATTTCTCGGCTTTTCTCTACTATAATAAGCATTCATTATACATATAAACCTCCCTCTTAAATCACTCTATCTATTGGTGAAAACCGCATGAAAATCTGTTGCGTAGTTTAAAAGATCTCTGCGCACATACATTTTGAGCGACTTCATTTTATACTATGTAATGATGATGATACCTACCACAAAACTTAAATTTCTACTTATTTAAAAAAAAAAACTCAAAAATGCATATGCAACAAAAATGTATTTTTGACCGATTATCTCTCTCTACATATTATAAAGTAAAGTCCCCCGCGCCGTCTGCCTGTCTGTTCGCGATGAACTCGAAAACTACTGAACGGATTTTCATGCGGTTTTCACCATTATATAGAGTATTTCGTGAGGAAGGTTTAAGTATGTAATTTGTCAATGATTTGTGTAAATTGGTTGAAACATAACGATAATTATACTATACACATTATATCTAATATGCAATTGATAAGAATAATAAGATAAGAAGATAGAATGCGTATAGTAAGCTATCCGTAAAAGATAGATATATGCCTACGCGGACTTTTTTGCAGATCTATAAAAGAGGAATATCCCACCATTAATTGTTTTGTTATATCCCAAAAGGATTAGGCAGCGTTTTCGATGAAAGCTACCAGGCGGCTGGAATTTTTCCGACACTTCTAACAATTATCGTTATGTTTCAACCAATTTACACAAATCCTTGACAAATTACATACGTAAACCTTCCTCACGAAACACTCTATCTATTGGTGAAAACCGCATGAAAATCCGTTCAGTAGTTTTCGAGTTTATCGCGAACAGACAGACAGACAGAAAGACGGCGCGGGGGACTTTACTTTATAATATGTAGAGATTACAATTTGAGATTTTACTCAATAAGTTACTCCACTATAAAAATATTAAAAAAAAATTATTGTTTCACCTTATCGGAGTCAAACAAAACGTTGTTAACCAAATAAACCGTGTGACCTTATAAACTAATAGGTATGCCGTTGTGACAAAAATTGATTCAACACCTGTGGAAATAAACAGCTTGGTTTCAACTGAAGCGAGTAGCTACCGCAAAGGATTGAACGTTTTGAAACTATTAATTGCTTGAACACCTGTAAATATAATCGGTAGTCATAAAATTACATAATTATATAGTTGGTATGTCCAAGGGTTTCACAGTTGATTTATGTATTACGTAACTTGCATTGAGGGCGCTCGATGCTCGGGCGTCGCGTCGAGCCAAAAGGCGCCTTTTAATCTATATACAATATACATATATATAAAAATGAATGTATGTTTGCTTGCTTGTTTATTTGTTGTTTATACAGGGTGTCCGGGGGTAAAGTACATTAACTTCGGGAGGTGATTCTACATGATGGTAGGAGTAAAAAAGATAAATAACTTTTTTCGAAATTCCAACTTTCAGGGGTAGTTTTGAGGTAAAAAGAAAAAATTAGCCCGGCGTGTGGCCTGGCCAATAACAATCAAGTCGGGCGCCCGGCAGGCTCTCAGCAAGTAACATCGTACCTCACACTAAGAGTTTTTAGTAGGTACGTCTTTTTAATCTTTTTTACTCCTACCATCATGTAGAATCACCTCCCGAAGTTAATGCAATTTACCCCCGGACACCCTGTATATTGCTATATTAAGCATAGGAACATTTCCACCCTCGCGAAGTTTTCTGGATTATTACAACCACATGATAATATATCTGAAAAGTTTTTTTAATCATTATAAAAACTCTTACGAAACTGTCAAAAATGTCCCAATTTGAGGATGACATTTTGCAAACCATCGATTGTTCAATCAAAATTCAATTTTCGAATAAACTCTTTCTTTACATTAATGAATTTACTTGAAGTACTCACCTACGATACTAACCAAAATCGAATACTTTGAATATATTCAAGAATTATAGGTAGGTATTTTAAATAGGTAACTATGTCAGGTACGAAATTTTGATTGATTGTTCTTATAATATACAAAAATGAAAATTTGTACAAAAAATTGCAATAGACAGCACGCGAGCTGTTGAACTTGAAAACTGAATGTACCTACCGGGACTGAATATATGGAACGCAGAAGAGGGGACGGAAGCGGGAGGGGGGTTGGCGGAACCGGAGAGGAGGGAAGATGGAGAGGAGAGAAGGTGGAGGGAAGGGAAGAGGACATGGGAGGGGAAGGGGCGGCGGAAGGGAAACAGGACGAATGGGAAAGGACACGCAGGGATAAACAATTTCTTTATTAAGTGGCCATTACAAGGCATGCCGGGAACTCGCTATTATCTAATAAAATATAAATGATATCGGAAAAAACACTGTTCTCATATGTGCTAACTGCAAGGCAGGTTAACGCTAGTTAGTAGATAAGAGCTTACAAATATCTATAAGACCGGGAATGGGTAGTCACATTTTCCATTTATCAAATCGAATCTTGTTCCGAATTAAAACTACTACTAATAAAAATACATATACTGAACAACAAATAAATAAAAATAAAATCATTCCGCTTTTCAAAAGTAATCATTATTATTATAAGTACATAACATGATATATTATACGATTGTTACCACTTACCACCACCATTAGCACAAAAGACGGAATGAATCAAGCACACAAATAATCAGACGTATCATTATTTACCTTACGATAGGTACCTATCGCAAAAAGTACGACATCTACACACTCGAAAAAGATGAAATATAACGAATCAAAAATAAATGTCATTCAAATTCAGTTTTAAAATCATTTTTACCATTTTACAAACAACAAAAAACCAATAGCAAACGATTCGAGGTAATTAAAAAAAAACTCAATGATCCAGAACCCAAAACGTGTACACACTCCCCCTTTCCCACGTGACATAAAAACAAAAAAAGCTTGAATTACGAAATCATATTCAGTCCGTTCTCGATGATCGAGCAGAAAACCGACTGTTTGAACATCGAGAAAAGGCGTGAACTACATTCGTAATTCGACCACAAAAGCAATAAGAGATTGCGATGTAATATATACAGGTGTGCTGTATATAAAGCTCCAGGAACCTGTTCAGTTAGCTTACCAAACCTCGTGGTCTTGGTTACTCCATCCTCGGAAGTTGACGAACCTTGGCATGCAAAAGGAATTATGGTCAAAACAGTGGAATAACGGTCAGCATACACTTGTCTCCATACACTTGTCAGAAAAAGGGATATATTTTGTAAGTAAACGAAAACAAAGTTAGTACCTAAAGGTGATTATGGAGGGCATAGGGAATTATGGTCTAAAATTGGAATCATTGTCAGCATGATCAAAAGTGATTACACTGATTACAGTGGGCAAAAGGAATTATGGATAAAATTTGGAATCAATGTTAGTATTACCAAACGAGAATCAAAGATAGTAAAGGCGATTATGGAGGGTGAAAGGAATCATAGTTAGTATAAAGTGATTTTGGAAGGCAATTATAGTCAGCAAAAGTGATTATGGAAGGCGAAGGGAATCATGGTTAAAAATTGGAAACATGGTCAGCATGGTGATAAAAGAGTTTCAATAAGTAGGAATCATAGACAGCAAAAGTGATTACAGTCAGTATTTGGAATCACGGACAGCATAGTCAAAGGAGAATCAAAGATGGTAAAGGTGATTATGGAGGGCAAAAGGAATCATAGGAGTATAAGTGTTGGCAGAGGGCAAAATCAATCGTAGGGTGAAAATGGCTTATTACAGGGAATTATGGTTAGCAGATGTGATTATGGAAGACAATCATGGTTAAAAGGTGGAATCACGGTCAGCATGGTTTGGAAAGGGAATTGTTGTAGGTACCTATTAAAATCAAAGTTAGTAGTCGTGATTATGAATGATAAAAGGAATTGTGGTGATCGATTTTGTGAATTGTGCTCCACAAGATTAATCAGGTGGTAAATAGAAATCATGGGAATTATTGACAGCAGAGATAATTTTGTTTACAAATCTCGATCAATCATTATTTTCAGTAATAGGAACATAGTCAATACAATAAAAAAAGGTGCGTTGAAGGATTTGCTGTATTCCAAGGATTCATGACTTGTAAAAAGACAAAACCTTGATAAAGAAAATCATTGAAGATAATTAGTGTTGAATAAAAAAATAAAAATAAACACGCAGGTAAACAGTGAAATTAGGTTACAAAATAAACAGGTAGCAGTGCCACGTCGACACATGTGATCCTTTTTCCTAGATTTAGGCTAGTATTTAAAAAAATTGTATTGTTAATAAATAACTTTCGAATGTTAGTAAGCTTGAGAAATTACGACATCTGACGACCTCCGTAGTCAATTGACGACCTCCGTAGTCCAGTGGCTAAGACTCTTGACTCACATTCCGGAGGTCGCGGGTTCGAACCCGGCATGCGCAAATAAATTTTATTTGATTAATTTGTGTTATTTCACAATTAATTCATTTAAAATAATATATAGTATATTTGCGGCATGTTCCAGAGTGGAAGATACTATCAGTATCGCCCTGGTGTAAGACCACCATTCAGAATTGAAACGTTGCTTGAAAATGGCTTTAGCCGTGTTTAGTGACCAGATCTGAATAGCCAGGTACTTCCCAACCTTTCTCTTCCCCACCTCCTTCCCCTCCCCACTACCTTCAGCCTCACAACATACCCCAGTTGGGGATGCCATAGTCTCACCGGCTCCAGACGGGAGCAGTTGAGATTCTTGTGCGGTATTCACTGTAAAAAAAAAAAAAAAAAAAAAAAAAAAAATCTATTATATTCATATTAATCGAACAAAAAATGTATCACATTCTTAGAAATGGGTAGTCGTTCATAAAATATGTGTACACGAATGAAATAGCTATACGAACGGGCCGCTAAAGTATATCCACAGGATCTAGTTTTCTCGTTAACTTGTCTACACTCTATTAATTCATACAAGCGTCTGTCAAACATTTAAACAAAACAAATGCACATTTCGAATAAAGAATTATTAATGAACACAATTATTTTGATACCAACGTTATCACTTGTTTGACACACTATGGAAGTTCCAATTTTGAAAATTAAAAGTTCGTAGAACTTGATTAATATTATTCATTACGCAGGAATATTTCACATTATTTACCCATTCACCAACAATCCAAATCAGTATGTAATAATAATTGAGATTAAGTGGAAACCGGCCGCCGTTTTGTCCACACAAACGTATTCCCCAATTTGCTCTTTGGACTTTGACACTCTGCAAATGTTTTTTTTTTAAATTATATCGACCACTAGTGTTCGGTACGTTTTGCTTTTTTGCTAAGTTACTTCTTATAGAAATTAGGACCCTCCAAAATTCGTTAAAATTGCCTGATTTGAACGACATCAATACACGTTTTGCTTTTTTGATAAGTTACATCTTATAGGAGTTAGGACCCTTCAAATATCGTTAAAATTGCCCGGTTTGAACGCTATCAATAGACGTTAAATAAACTAGTTAATGTATTAAAAAAACCTACCGAAACAGGGTATTTTTTTTTTCCAATTCAGTTAGTTTTGGAGGATCGGGGTACAAAAATACTCGATTTTAATTAGATTTATTAGTTGTCCCTTTCGCCCAGTATTCGGGGGAGTAAGAGCGACAGTGACAGCAAGAGTTTGATAAAATACCTATTGTTAAAATTTTTCGACGACTTGGTTTCCTCTTAATAATAATGGAAAATATTAATTTTATTCTGGCAAATGTCACGTCACGCTCCTGACTAGTAGACAAAAAGTTAATAGTGCCCACTGAAACAATCAGCAAGACAGTCATCCAATAACTCCACAGGAATTCCCTCATGCGTTATTGGCTGGTAGGCGACACCTAATCACGTGGTACATTCTATTATCCGTGAACCACAGGAATTAAACAACAAAATTTCAAATAAAACATTCATTTTAATTATTAACGGCAAATTAATTGAAGTAAACACAGTGCAATTATTAGTGGAAATTAATTTCACCCACACAAATAATACAGTGCAGTGTAAACACATCAATACTTTACACAATTATGAGGGCGGTTTCACCGTTCAAATATTTGTGCACATTGATTTTATTGAACTCAGTTTGAATAGCATGCGTCTTTACATGGTTTCTTTTAATAACTCAGGCTTCGAGTCTATTTTGTTGGAAGGTCAAAATATTTCGGCTTTGCAATAAAATACAAATAAATGGAATATTTCTGAATGCACCCGAAAACTAAAAACTGTTTTGAAATGCGCCTTCAAATTTTAAAATTGGAAATAGTCGATTCAAAAGTAAATTTTCAACCTAGTAACATTATAATTTTTGAAATATTCAAATTTTGCATGCAAACATGTTTTTAAATGGCTCACCCTACGTTACTAAAATTACTGATAACGAAAAAAAAAATAATACCCATACGTATTTTAAATGGGCAAAAGCATTATAAACGTTATCGTCAACTAATATTTTATCGTTTCTTGAAAAAATAATTAATAAAAAACACAATTCACAATTTTTTTTCAAATTGCGGTCGGAAACTTTGAATTCATAAAGGTGTACATTTTAATTTTTTTTAAAGGTTAACTTATAGATTTGAATATAAAAACTATGCGTATATATAATATTTTTCCACTTTAAGTCTGGTGTTTTTTTTTTTTTTTTTGTTGTTGTTTTATAAATGTTTTATAAATTTTTTTTAAATTTTTTTTAAATAGCCTTACTATTTTTTTTGTGAGTACTATGTAATACGTGCATGTGTATATACATACACGTGCGTATATATAATATTTTTCCACTTTAAGTCTGGTGGTTTTTTTTTCATTTTTTTTTTGTCGTTGTTTTATAAATATTTTTTTCATTTTTTTTAAATAAATGAAACTGGCACACTATATTTTACTATTTTTTTGTGAGTAGGTACTATCACTTTACTTTAATCTTACTTTCACTTGTTTTTTTTTATTATTAATGTACAATTTTTTTCTCGATCCTACATCTAGTGTTTTTCAGTTTTCATCGTTATTTTTATATATTTATTTTTTCTACTTTCATTGTTTTTTATCTTATCTTTTCTGTATCTTCCTAGTATCACACAGTATTAGACAGTATATACCTATAGTCTATGTTTAGATTGTTTATCTAGTTCCTATCTCTGTAATATTAGGCAAAAAAAGTTAATAATTATTGACTTTTTATTTATTATTTGGGCATGATGTGAACATTTGTTATTGGGTTGTAACCTAATTATTATAATTTATTGTTTTGTTTAATGCATGTAATGTTATTAACCTGTAAATGTTCCTAATAAAATAAAATGAAAAATAAAATAAAAATAAAGCGTGGTGTTTTCTCTTTCTAATACAGTTAAGATCATATTTCTAACAACAAGTAAGGGAGACACAACAATTTCTATGAGACCTACAAGAGCTGTTCCAAAAACCGAACAAATAGACTTGACGGGTTAATAGAAAATTCTAAATTGACTCTTGTGACCTATTGCCAATGTAATCTCCATACACTTGCTGAAGAGATCATTCAATTGAAATGACAATACATGAGATCAGCGACAAGGACGGTGTAATCTTCTTATTAACACGTTGGATAAAGTTATTAAATAATCACATCATTAATTTAACGATTTGTATAGTAAAATGAATAACTACAATGCTACGTGATATATTTACGGGATATGGGTGTCGTTCAGTAAAATTCATATTAATACATTCAGATTCGTCTAAAAGTCAATTCAGATACAAGCGATATTCGCTGCCGCCGCGCCGAGGGTAGCGAAAAACATCAATATTCCGCCGGGTATTTTTTGTATGAACTTTCGCGGGTAGCGCGAAACTAGAAACCCGCCAATTCTGTCTGGGTAGGCGGTATCACTTCGCTTGTTACGGGAGCTCTCGCTATTCAATAATATATAAGACTAGCAGTTAAAAACCCGCTCAGTAGATTTTGCTGCTAGGCCCTGCGAGCGGCTTTTGGTTCGCCCAGTTTAAGTGTGGGTGACCATTTTATAAAGCCGATAGGAACTGGTTGCAAAAATAGCCGGTTCTTCGGATCCAGTGACAGCTAGTCACTGGGACATAGTAACCGCAACAGGCAAGGCAATGACGTCATATATAATATTTAGACGTATTATTAATCACAACTGCCAGGTACAATAATCATCAATCTCTCCATAGCCTGAGATATTCACGAAATGCAAATCCAATAGTAGGTACTTACGCCAGCCAGCCCTTCCTCACGCTAGCTGTTAACGTAAATGGCGCAATCTTTTGGCAATATTGGCTACTTGCTTGAATTCGGTTCTATTACAAAAGTAGATTTTTAACAAACTTCAAGTACGAAGATGGTTTTGCATAAGGCGCGGCGTCAGAGATGTATTCAGAGTCAGGTTCTTAAATTTCAACCATGCAGACGTAACGTCCGATGCTTTTTTCATTGCCTTTTTTAATTGATTACAGTGCACGAATTTATTACTAGACAGGAGAAAATCAAAAACGTTTCGCTAATATAAGAAAAGCGAAATCCGCCTAGGTTTGAAAATTGATGATACCGCGTATCTACTCGGTTTTCACTACCTACAGCGGCAGCGAATATCGCCGAAATGTGCACTTGAATAAACCGAATAGGCCTTTATTTTGGATTCCCTTTTCTTCATGATACTTCCTATTGCGGTGGTTGATCCGCAGAAAACCCCGGTAGATACGGAAAAATCTGTATATCCGTTTAAATCGAAGCCTGTTCTATCATATCCTAGAGAGGTCGTGATGGAATACCACTCACGAATAACCTTTACTCCGATGTGATTTAAGATTCTCAATAGAGAACTCCAGTCCAATTTTTTTATTTTTTTTAATGAATAAAGACCTTCAAACTTAAATAACTGCATTTTTATTTTTATAGTTAGTTTTAATAGTTAAAATAATTGTCAAAGTTTTAATTTTTCTAGACCATCAGAAAAGCACCATATCTATGGTGGATTGTTAATATGGTGATATGGTCTTCACCCACCGATAGTTTATTTACCTTCAAGTTGTCATATTGAATCAGTGATGTTATGTCGAGGGAAATTTCCCTATATCTATGGGAGAAAAATATTTTTTAGGGATAAGGGAAATCAGGACAAAATCTAGGGAAATTTCGAACTCTGGAAAATGTTTATTACATATGACAATATTACTGGTATTATTTTTATATATATATATATTTTATACGTATACATATATATTTTTTGGAATTCTTATGAATCTTAATTATTGTTCATGTACTTACTTGCAATGTTATTTTTAACACTGACAACTCAAAATGATATTATATGTATCTAAAAAGATAAATGGGACCTCTGAAAAAAAATTTAATTTATGTTTTAAGTTCTGTTTTTTTGGTGATTGTGGTTAATTTTTATTTTGCAAAGTGTTTTTTTTTTATTTGGAATTCAGTTTCTAATTCAGTGGTGAGTGCATTCGTACTTTTAAATTATTACTTCACGTAGCAAAAAGTGCTTTATTTGGAAAAGCACAGTATTATTAGTATATTTAGCAAGTTCCGATATCTTTCCAATTAATTAATCATATTAATTAACATATAACAGGATTAGTGTTACACAATCAGGTGGCTACGTAGGTAATTGCGTAAATGTGAAATTCTAGGGAAATTTCACTTCGAAATCTAGGGAAATAATTTTTTTAGGCAGAACATCCCTGTTTTAAGTGATAAACAATATGGCGGAATCATGAGGCTACTATGACATTTAGGTGATGTTTAGGTGTGAGAAATCGTTTTTTATTCAAGATTAACTGCTTTTAATATTGAAAAACATTGGTAAAATGTCCACATTTCACCGCTACTGTTATTGTATTTAATCAAAGTGCAATATAAAAACAATAAATCTCTCTCTTTCATTGCAAATACATGTGACTTCGTGTTTTGTGTTAGGCGTTACTTTGTAGGTACATTGTTTTATGTATAACACATACAGAAACTGGTATTTATGATACACTGATAATGACGATTGTGTGTATAAAAAACCCTTGATACTAAAAAGAATTTGAAAATACGATCGATGTATCGTCAACCAAATGTCAAATATGACACGACTTTAACCTCTAGGCAACATTTGTTGCAGATTATCCGCAAATATAGCCCTTTTCGTAAATTGTTGAGGGCCTAAATTATGTTTCAATAAACACAATAACTATTATTTATCTAAATCTCTATAAACAGTATGAAAATAAACCAAAAACACGAAATATTGAATTGCATATGTGCACTTTAAGTCATTTCAAATTTCAATACAATACAATACACGCGATCACCAGGTGACAGTGGGTGAGAGGTGACGCGTGACGTCACCATTCACCATTTCAGTAATGCCAACTTGACACTGTGTTTCGAGGAGAGGTTTAAAAATGCACTTTTTAATAATTTTTTAAAAACTCTGCGTTTAATATTATGAAATAAAACTTATATATTCAGAATCAGCGTTTCTTGGTCTATATGAACATATTTTTTTAAAGCCATAATATTTTTCACTGGAGTTCCTTATTATTGATTTTCTTTATTCTCAAGCCCAAAATTATTGTGGCGTTTGACTGTTGTACTTTTGACACAAATACCGATTACCGAGGGATTAATGCTAAAAATACACAGAAAAGGCTAAATTGTTGATTCATTGGCGCAAAAATGGCAAAATATTATATCGAAATTATCATTAAATCATATAGGCCACAATTTCATTAATCTTGAGCTGCTGACGTGTAGGTACGTATAGGTACAGCAGAAAATAAGATACATTTTAGATTAGGTACTTTCTGGTACCTAATTCAGGTGACCAAAATCTGTCATACAGAAACTTTTTTATTTATTTGAATTCTTCACAAGAGTCCCAACTGCTCTCGTTTGGAGCTAGCGGGGTATGTTGGCTGAAGAAAGGCGGGGAGGGGCAGGAGATAGGGAAGAGGAATGTGGGGAAACCTGGATAATCAGATTAAGTCACCAAACACGGCTAAAGTCATTTCAAGCAATGTTTCAATTCTGAATGGTGCTCTTATACCAGAGCGATACTGAGAGTATCTTCCACCCTGGAACGTATCGCAAATACACCTTTAGGAATTAAATTGTGAAAACACAAATTAATCAAATTGAATTTGTCCTCGCATGCCGGGATTTGAACCCGCGACCTCATGATCGCTAGTCGAGAGCCTTGCCCTAACCCTATTATCAGAAGTTCGGAAGCCTGCCCTAATGATGGACACTCCAAGACTGTCCAAAATTCTTCAAAAACAAAGCCCGACACGGCTCAAAACCTCAAAAAAACAATATACTACCTAATCTGATGCTGTGAGCCAAGACCACAAGGCGCCTATTTTAGTACGATGCCAAAAATTCTGCGTTTCTAATTTCTAATTATAATACCAGTATCTATCTGCCTCTGAAAGAGAAGTCCGCAGCTGTTTTACTCCTGAAACGAAACGGGGATTATTCCGGAGGCGTCTACTAATATCTACAGGAATTCCAAAAACTGAAAAAATCGAACTAATATCTATGGGAATCAAAGTGTTGACGAATATCTACAGCTCAAACTGCTGATTAATATCTATGAGAACCAAAGTGTTGACGAATATCTACAGTACTGTCAGAGGTTGGATTTGCAATTATGTATAGCATATTGGAATAACGTAATATTGCGTATGCAGTTTAAAAAACTTAATTTATGTAAGTATGTATGTAAAAATCCCTAATATCGGACTATTGGACACATTTAGCTGATTAGTCCAACCTACGCTCTGTAGATATTAGTTCAACCTACGCTCTGTAGATATTAATCAACACTCTGAAGTTCGTAGATATTAGTTCAACATATGAGCTGTAGATATTCGTCAAACATACGGGCTGTAGATATTAGTATCTGGAGTCGATTATTCCAACCTGTCTCAGCAGGCAACAACCTAACAACTTTACTAATAAAATAACATTCCCAATACCGCGTGTCTCTGAGACATCAACGCGTAAATAGACCGGAACGCCCAGAGCAGGCGAGAAATGTCCATTAATTCATTATCATTACCGCGGGGATTCGAAGAATGTGTTTATTTTAATATCAATTATATTTACCATGATTTAACAATGTCCGTCTGCTTTTAATAACATGAGGCCATCTGCCGAAATAGAGTGATATCATCGATAGTAACGCGGATGACGCACTTTTCGGTTCACAACATAGACTGTCTGTGTCATGGCTAAAGTGGCCATACGTCCCGTTTTGATCGGGACCATCCCATTGTTAGGGACCCTGTCCCGCTGTCCCGAAGGAAAGCTTCGCGGAAATTCCCGCTATGAAAGCGGGCCATTCGCGATATAAAATTGAGAACAAAGGATTATCTTAACTCACTATTGGTTGCTTTTATAATTCCTCCGATTACGGCAATTCAATGGCATAAAAAAGCACAAAATGTACATTCTTTATCACAATAACGCTGCAGCTCTTTCTTACACACTACATTATTAATAGTGTGTAAGAAAGCGTTGTTGAAAACGAGAAAAACAATGTAAGTACGTCTGGTTTTCCAAAGGAAAATGAAATCATTATCATACATCTCTCTCACACGTTGTAAATATATGAAACACCGTTGTAGTTGCTGTCGCCGTGTCGTTGGCATGCAAGATATAAAACGCCGTCATAGAAAAACGAACAGTGTTAGAAGTGTGATTATATTATTTTCAAATATTTAAAAATAAATTTATACGCAATAGTTCTTACCAAGACAGACCGGTTTATTTTACCAAGAATTTGAGTGGGAGAGAAATTTTGGAATAATGAAAAATTCCATTTTAAAAGACAACCGATATCATCAATTAGATAAAAAAAAATCATAAGACTTTTCGATTCCTAGACCCCAGGCAGAAAATGAAATTTCCATATTTTTGTTAAAGAAAAACTTTCGATATTTATTATCACACTTCCACCGTCGCGTCGCCTCTTCAGAGGGTATCGTGTTTTCAAAGCCTAGAGATGGTCCCGATGACTTGGGGGGGGGGGGGGTTCAAAACAAAATTCGTAGTGTTCATTCCCCCCTGCATCTCTTCCAATGGGTACCACGCGTTTTCATCCCGCGACAAAATATCCCCGACACAATATACTCCGACAAAATATCCCTCGACATAATATCCTAAGGACAAAATATCCTATGTATAAAACATCCTCCAACAAAATATCTACTAAAACCTAACCTAACCTTATTTAACATATTACTATTTTTAAACAATAATTTATTGTCTTTACGGGATGTCTATATTGTTTTTGTCCCATTTTTTCTATTTTTTTATAATTTATTGTTCTTACAAGTTATCTGTATTACTTTGTCCCATTTTTTGGTTTGGTTAGGTTAGGTTATGTTGGATTAGATTACGTTAAGCCTACAATAAACAACATGTTTTTTAGCCCGATTCAATTAGAGACCAGAGTCAACATTTTTCGCTTCACGCGATCGCTATTTTCATATCTACGATTTCAATTGTCATCACTGCAAACAACACATGAACCATGCTGTTTGCTATGATGCCAACCAAAGATATTCTAATACAGAAGAGATATGCTATGGTGTCCGCGCAACTGTCGCCGGACTACGCGCTAATTAGCG
This sequence comes from Limnephilus marmoratus, assembly GCA_917880885.1. Taxonomy (NCBI): domain Eukaryota; kingdom Metazoa; phylum Arthropoda; class Insecta; order Trichoptera; family Limnephilidae; genus Limnephilus; species Limnephilus marmoratus. The sequence continues at coordinate 49,263,405 of OU862914.1, read as the reverse complement.
TAGTTTTCATACAAAAAGAATTTGTTCATTTCGTTGATTTTTTGAAAATGTGCATTAATATTGGTTAACAATATATTTTGAATAAGGAAAGAATTCGTTCATTTAGTTTAACGTTCGTTTGGTTTATTCGTTAATTATTTGTTCTTTTAGTTTATTTGTTAATTGGTAAACAATATCGGCGACACCCGGAAGCGCAGACCCACATAGTAAAAACAGCAGATAGCACATCTACTTATATTCCAATATCTTTGATGCCAACCGAAATCGTAGATATGAAAATAAAGATGAAAATAGCGATCGCGTAAAGCGAAAAGTGTTGACTTTGGTCTCTAATTAGAATCGGGCTAAAAAAAGATGTCGTGTATTGTAGGCATTAGGTTAGGCTTTAATAGATATTTTGTTGGGGAATGTTTTGTCCGTAGGATATTTTGTCGGAGGATGTTTTGTCCGGAGGATAGTTTGTCGGGCATATTTTGTCGCGGGATGAAAAGTCGCGAAACCCTACCAAGGTCCCGTTTAAAGGCCAAAAATATCTGGTCACCTTAGTCATGAGTCTACACACTATATTGAGGTGATCTGTTCAACCTCTCATTAAATTTAAGGTGCCTACATTGTACTTACAACAGAATATTTGTATGTGTTGGGATTTATGACGTGGTACATTGCTAGTATGTAGGTGCTGTTCACAACACTGATTGCACCTTGGAATACATAATAGCAGATATTCTAACAAGTTGTTCCTATTTGATGTGTCCCAAATTGTTACATTCTGGCATAACTCTGCACAGTGTTTCCCAAACTTGCTTATGATTATACTTTCAAGATAGGTATAGATTATAATGATGTAACTAACATTTGAAAAAAAAGGTAATTATTTCACTTTTAAGCAAAGATTATGGAAATCACTCTTTGTTTTAACAATAACTACAAGAAACAAATATTTACATGCACAACATAGGTTATTAGGTTCTTAGTTTGTAAGTAATTCGTGGGTATATAGATTTTTTTTTACATGAGCTCCACACAGGAGGCCCAAAAGAAAATAATTTCCTTGAGAGCCTATGTCATCTTTGGGGATGCTGTGTGGAGGGTTGAAACGAAACTCACGCAAATGTCAATTCACATGAAAAAATTAAAATGGCGGAAAAGGAATCGTTGTCTACGGGAAATTTTGAACTTTGAATTAAGTTGAAATGTAGTGTAATTTCCAAAATATGTGCCTGATAAAAATGCGACGTTAGTTTAATATTTACCAAAAAGGGTATATCTACAGGGGCCATGAAAATCAAAATTTAAAAAAAATTATAAAAAATATTCAGGAGTTTCCAGAGCAGTTTATCTCTGGGAATATAAAAATACCAGGATTATTTTTCAGTCCCTTAAAAACCAAAAAGGGTTACATTATTCATTAAGTTTCTAAATAAACATCGACATTAAATCATATGAGAATCCCCCGTTGAATCACTTCGCAAGATATTTCCAGATTTTACCGATTTCCCAGTCCGTGACCTTCTACCGGTTATTTGACGTAACCAACAGACCCTACAGGTTGTTACATCAAATAATATTTCTGAGGTCACCAGCAGAACAACATTGGCTGGGAAGGAATTCCATGACTTATCCACAATGGATTATATTTTTATTAATTTGCACGGAAGACGGTAAAATTCATTAAAAAATGGGATTACGGAAAAAAATTAAATAATTAAACTTGGATAAATAATTAACGACGCTTTTTTTAAAGAAAGGCAAAATAAAGAGGGAGAAAATAATTACTTTTCCTTTGGTGGAAACGGACATACATTGTTTGTCTCGTTATTGTTTAGTATGTAATAAAGAGCTGCAACACTATTGTGATAAAGAAAAACATTTTTTGCCTTGTATGTGCCGTTGCCGTGCCATTGCCGTGCCATTGACGTGCCATTGCCGTGCCATTGCCGTGCCATTGCCGTGCCATTGCCGTGCCATTGCCGTGCCGTTGCCGTGCCATTGCCGTGCCATTGCCGTGCCGTTGCCATGCCGTTGCCGAGCTGTCACCGTAGGAATACTAAAAGCGCACATTCCCGGTTTACGAGCAACGACAATATTAGGATTCCTCCCTACTTCCATAATTGCATTCCAAACGGAAAATATTACTTGTGCACCGACGTCGTCTTCTATAACGAAATTTCATGTTATTTAAAAACGTATTATTAAGTAGGGCATTCTGAGAACAAAACTTTTAGAATGTTTGGAAAGTACCGAAGATATAAGCCGTCAAAACGTTGATACGGTACCTACATGCGTGGCTATACATATAGTACTGGAGCACTGCCATTCAAATTTTTAATTACGCTGAATGTGACCTCACGATACACAACTGCATAAATTTTACATATGTTCACTTTGACAGCTCTTAACTTTTAGAGATATCGAAAAGCTAAATTGACTTTTGTTATTAACAATTTAAATAATACATTTTCATAAAAATAGGAGATAGCCTCATTACGGAGGACTTAGCTAACCCAGGATTAAAAGCGCGACGTCTGGGTGGGAACCCGATAATGATAACAGGTTTCCGGATTTTTTTAAATTTGGAACAAAATGTTTATGTAAATCCCCTGGATGAAAGCATACCGGTGAACTACAGTTTGAGAAACGCCGCTGTATGATATTGCATAATACCTGCACAATGGAGGTTGTTAACTAATATCGCTGACCTCAGTTTCCTGCCTGGGAGGCTTTTACAGACCCTGAATATAAAAGCCTTATCCTCATTATCTTCTCAGAATCTGAGCATGAGACGGATCCGGACACAAAAATAGAATAGTCTATTTGACAAAAATATTCTCGTAAGCGGAAATTAATATTATTTACAACTTACGCAATTATTAAAGACCATTCATCACTTCAATGCATTTAGAAGTAGTAAACTGGTGCAACCCACTCAATACTACCTGATACATCGAAATAAAATAAAAACAGATTAGATACTTGATATCTACATTTTGCAACGTTTTATTAACGGTTGTAATTAAATTTAAATTCTATATATATACTGTAATATATCATAATTATTAGTCTATGCTAAGTTTTCACATTACTACTTTAGTTGTCTATGGGATCTTCGGGTCACATGGTCTCGTTTCCGAGATGTGCCGAAGGTAGGTGTGCAGATCATTATAATTATAGAGCTCCGCAGATAAAACGTAGCTTTCAGTCAGAAAGGATGTAAGCCTTCCGAATTATAATTATAAATTACGATACGTCAATAAAAAGACATTTTGATTCAAAGAACCTAAGTCTTTTAATAAGCGTCCTGTAGAATTGGAGAATACTGGTCCCGGTACTTACAAATAAAATGAATGTCTCTGGAAAGAATATTGGAGATGTTATAATATTGACTTTAAATTCAAATCGCTAATTGTAAGCACTATGTAATCTAATGAATTCATGAATAATGTGATATCGTAATTCAATAAATCTGTGACTTGCTTCAATAGGAGCCAAAGTCAGTTTTTCCACATATTTTTTTTGCAATTTCTCAGCAAAATTAGGTTATCTTTCGAATTCTAAAAGAACCCTTTCGGGGACCAATGTCAGACTAGAAAATGGCTATTATTAAAATTAAAACTAGCTAAAAAGAGCAAATTGTACACATGCCTCGTGAAATTTGAAAATAAAGAAATATCAATAAATTATTTTTTTAAAGAAATCTCTTTTTTTTAAATAGGCAATTCACCCTAAAAAGAGTGCTTTGTGATCAATAAAGTTGATAAGACACTTAGTCATATTTTTAAGTATATACCTATTTAAAATAGTAGTTTTTGTGAGTGTTACTTTTGAAACAATAGCATTCTTTTTATAAACTTTACGACTAAACTCACTAGCCTTTTCATAAAATGCCCCTTTAAATTGGCTTCCAGTGGAAAAACTCTTTCTTTTCTGCTCTGTGTGTATCTTTTAATGAAAATAAATTCAAATCACGTTTTAACGGTTCCATGCCAACTCAGAAACACCTCAGAAAGGTCATTAAAAGCTATGAAAAAATAATTTTAAAATAGCCGGTAACCCTAACCTAACTTGACCTATTTAACCAATTTTTTATCATCACTCTTAATGACCTTTCTGAGGTGCTTCTGAGTTGGTTTCATTCGAGTTGGCCGGTCACCGTTTTCTTCTGCCATTTCATTTGAAAGTCCCATTTATAGAAATGGTCAGTAATAGTAATGACTAATGACTCATGATCATGACATTACATTTGTATTAAGATCCAATAAAAAATATTGTTATGAAATTACATGTCAAAATTTAAGACGATAGGAGAGTTAATTGGCTTAATTAAAAAAAAAATCTTCGATAAACAATAATTATGAACTCATTCATAGGTCTACGTGTGTGGCCAAAAATGTTTATCAACAAATTGACATGGGTGGTAAAATTCATCCGATTGCGGTTTGGAGTAGAAATTCGCGTGATAACCTTATTTATATACAAAAAATCGATAGAAATTTTAATAAAAAACATTGACGTAAAGGAAGAAAATACTCGGTAAAAGCTTACTGATAATAACGAAAGACTAGTAATTAACCATGGTTGTTAGGTGAAGTGTCTATTGCCTAACCCACCATGAGGAAACTAAATTAGCAGTCTTCCACTAAAATGTGTGAACCTACGCTATTAAACGGATTCCACAGAATTAAAATGTGCCATTAACAGCAGAATCTAGTAGAGCATTAACCAGAAAATCATAACATAATCGGTGCCCTAGGGGAAGGGGAAGGCAAACCGAGGAAGAGGTGTTCTAACTGCATGGAAGAAGGCTGAATCAGGATGACAAAGCCTGAGAACTGGAGAAGAATGGCTACGAACCAGAGCTGGTTTAGAACTTTAGAAGATTAGAATTCTCAACAAAATCTGACCCTAGGATGCTTCGCCTTGATGATTAGGATGACGTAAAAGAACACACGATATCAGTCATTTATTATGAAAGACATAAAATGTACAAATATCAACTTGAATATGCTGGCGTCATTTGGTCTCTTTTCTATGCCCACATTCATCATATCGAAACCGTACAATGAAGTTTCTTGCGAGGAATTACTTGCTTGGAGGGTAGTAATTGAATAGACGAGCTATATATTGAGATGAAATTGAACAAACTTTAAACTTTACACCTTTCTTCTTTAGAAAAACGTAGATTGATCTACTTTGCATTTTTTAAATTATCAACACTATTATTGACACATCTTCTTTGTTACAACCAATTCAGTTAAACGTTCTTCCCTAAAGACTCTGAAATAATTAATCTGTTCCTCCATCATTAACACTGTTGATTATGGATATCATTCTCCTTTGTCGAGATTTTCGAGACTTACCAACTCAAGGGAAGCATTGAATTGTTTGGTGATAGTCTCTGTTATAGAAACCTTATTTAGGATTCGACATGTATATTTTTATCTTATTTGTAATGTGCTCTCCTTTCGCTATCATCTCTGTTTTTTTTTTCAATTATTGTGTAGTTGTATTGTTAATGGACAATTTGTCCGTAAAACAATAAATAAATCTATGGGCCACGGAAAGATGATAAATCAGACCTCTTTGTTTACCGCATTTAGTAACTTACACTCTCACAACTGGCAATAATTCAAAAAATAAGTCCATCAATCTAACTTAAAACCAATTAAAATTTGCATGATGACTTGATATTCATACATTTCGAATGACATATTAAAAATTGCCAACCATAAATCTTCAAATAGGAGTCAATCAAAGATATTGAAATAACCTTCCACGTCTACAATTATGTGAACTTAATTCGAAACTTTATTTGATTATGTTTTATCTTTGTATGATTTTAGTGTTGTATGCATGATTTCGATGAACAGCAAGAAGGATCTAGAATTCACTTTTGAGCACTTGACTGAGATATTGACTTAGAACTTAGATGATCCATGTGCTAATGATTTATTTCAATTGTTGCAGTTCGCAAAGGTGTGACGAAGATATCTTGGCTGTACCAATTAAACACTGGAGAGATAATATGGGGAACAAAACGAGCGCAGTGTAAGTAGCCAGCCGGCATTTTAATCTTTTTTAAACGACTTCAAAAAGGAGGAGGTTCTCAATTCAACTGTATTTTTTTATTTTATGTTTGTTACCTCAGAACTTTCGACTAGGTGAACCGATATTGATGATTCTTTTTTATTTGAAAGCTGATGCTTCCCGTGTGGTCCCATTTTAATTTGGTCCAGTTCCGACAATGGCATCCATGAGAAAACCATATAAGACTTAAATTCGCATTAAGTATGTGCGCGACAAATGGACGAATAACTCAATATCACGCTAACCGATTTTGATGATTCTTTTTTTTATTGGAAAGGATGTACTTCAAGGGTAGTTTGATGAGAGTTTGGTTAGGTTCTGATTATGGGATCCACGACAAAGTAACGGAACTCTTCAATTCTTAGGAGCAAATTAACCATACTCGGCCGAATCTCTAAAGGGCGCCTTCCATTGCGAGCGGAAAAGAGTAGAGCGGAGCGGAGTGGGAGCTGAGCGAAATAGTTTTGACCTTCCATCAAAAAAGAGTTACTTAGAAGATAGGTGTTTGCCTTCCACTGCCCGTGCGAGAAATGAGCGGGGCGAGCGGAGCTAGGTCAATGAAAAATGAGAAATAGTTTTGCCCTCCCATTAAAAACGAGTCAGTATCGCTTTGTTTCAAAGTGAACGGAGTGATTTTTGTGATGTCAAGTACTGATTCTAGTGAATATGATTCTGACAGCATGTATGCAATGAAAAAAATGTTACGTATGAATTAAATGTACATTTATAAAAAGAATCTCATCTCAAAAATGTAAAAACTTAAAAAAAAAAAATATTTCTTATTTCCGCCCATATCATCTCAATAATAGTTTTCTAAGCCGAATCCTTTATGTTGACAATCTTTGCTAGTCGTATCCTATAAACGAAATTGGCAAACGGCTTCAATAAACACCTCCATCTCGACAAAAACGCAGCGAGGCAGATGAATTGGCTACAGTTCTTGAGCGGAGTCCGCTAGAAACTAGTCGGCGATGGTGTGCGCGAGCGGTCTCTTTCGGACCTATTTTAACATGTTCGGTCCGCTCCGCTCTCCTCGTTCCTGATGGAAGCACTTGTATGCAGTTAACGTGTGCGAGTCGAGCGGAGATCGTACGGAGTCCGCTCCGCTCGCATTAGCGGAGCGGACTCGTTCGAAACTATTTAACTCGTTTAGTCCGCTTCGCTGGCCTCGTTCTTGATGGAAGCACTTGTATGCAGTTAACGTTTGCTAGCCGAGCGGATTCCGTAATGAGTCCGCTCCGCTCGCAGTGGAAGGCGCGCTTTAATTTGACTCTATTGTCGTTATGGTCAAATTATGTCTGTCTCATATGAGCAGCACGTTTAGTAGGTCTACCCATATTCAAACAAATTAGTTAGTGTACTTCGGATTCACTAAAACTCAAAAAATAAACAAAAATTTTAACAAAACAAAAAAACGACTTCAAAAAATGCACCAAAAAGTAAAAAAATAATTTCGTATTCTTCTACAACTTCATAATCAACTTACTTTTTCTACTCATCAATATGTAGGTACGATTGTTATTTTTGGAGTCGGTGTCAGCCAAGGTACCCGACCCGGCGTGTTCACTTGACAGCTCCCCTCACGCCGCGGCCTCGCTCTCGCCTCTCGCCTCGTCAAGTCGCTCGTGCGATACAAGCACATCTCACCTATAACTATGTATGTAGTTACAAACCTAACTTGACTGACACCGACTCCAAAAATAACAATCGTACCTACATATTGATGAGTAGAAAAAGTAAGTTGGTTATGAAGTTGTAGAAGAATACGAAATTATTTTTTTACTTTTTAGTGCATTTTTTGAAGTCGTTTTTATGTTTTGTTAAATTTTTTGTTTATTTATCAGCTCATTTCTATCAGCTTAAATGACTTGATCAAATTTTATAATACTGGGGTGTTCACGACGACCCAAGAAGTTTATGAATGATAAATTAAAATGAAATATTGCACGTATACACAGCTCTACTCCTTGCATTTATGTTAACTTGCTTATATTAAGACTCCATTAGACCCACTCATATCAGAATTAGACCAAATTACAAATATCATAATTTATAATATTATGTATTTTTTTATACTTGCTACCAGGTAATGATATGAAATATACTAAATTCGGTTGTCTGTGATGTGCGTTATTCCCGCTTGAAATTACTCACAATCGGTGAACTCGAATTTGCTTCGATTTTAATTGTTGTTTTCAAAATTGGAATCAGTTGTGGGAAGATTAATTCAGGCAAGCGATAAAGTAGGTAGGTAAGTATTCACCTACAATATAAGTTTTTAATTGACTTTTTTCAAAATTGGAATAATAATAATATTTTTTACTCCAAATGACGTCAGGAATCATTGGTTTAAGTAAGTCAAGTGCAGAATCCGTTAACATCCTGTATACAAACAAATAAATAAAGACAGAAAATAGCTAGCATAGGATTGAACCCGGGACGCCGCGGTGGGAACACGACGCGACGCTTCGGACTACTCGGCAGCTAACCGGACCCTACGAACTATATAATATACACATTATCTTCGATAGGTATAACAGAATTGAACTAGTGATAAAACAATGACGGAATCTAAGATTTTCTTTAAACTCCTCGCATGCAAAGCGTTTAGATGGTTTTAAGAGATCCCCTGAAAAAAACTAATGCACTTTCATCTTGCAGGTATTGTGAATCACTAGAATTAAGAAGTAAATCAAAATTTAAAATTGTTAAATAAAAGCCCAAACCGGAAAATACAAATGATTTAATTGCGGTCGATCCGCAAGACACAAACTAATAAAAATAATTATTTCTAACTAATATTTAATTCTTCTACGTGACTTGGCCTACTTCACCGTATCGCTCGCCAAACATTTCCATTGGGAATGTATGGCGAACGATATGCTGAAACAGTCCAAGCCGTGGGAGTATTGTCGTATAGCGCAAGCAACGGGATTCCCTCGAATCGAGATAAGGTGAAATATAAACATCCGGCCATTAGGTGCATCGGCGCGTCGTGCATTTAATACGCGGGTATGACGTCATCGGTTTCCGGCTATGACGAAAGTGTTGCATTTCCAGGACATCTTTGGAACGTCTCCCGTCGGGGAATGTTGGGACCAGTGGTTTCCAAACATAAACGTTTTTCCATAGTATAATTCTAGGTAAATTGGAATCGGAGTTTCACTATTTATTGATTAATTACATAAACTTTTAGTTATTTCTTTTTGGGGTGTTATGCCGTGTCCGCTACCTCTTTCTTTAGCCAACGTTTCGGACAGCGTTGCAGTGTCCATCATCAGGGCAGATCCTGCAGATGATCCCTGATGATTGACACTGCAACGCTGTCCGAAACGTTGGCTAAAGAAGGAGGTAGCGCAACACGGTATAACACCCCAAAAACAAATAACGAAAATACTTTTGGCCGTGAGAATCTAAAAACGTATCTTATATAAACATTAATTGACTATTAAGTATCTGGTCTGTCTGTAAATTTGTCTGTACCCACGTTCCGTTAACGTTTCAATATGGTGGCCGTTTTAAAGGTTCACTAAAAATTCAGTTTTTAAATATGTTTATTTAGACTTCCGTACTCGCATTTTTTTCCTTATTATTATGGTAGGTGAGGAAAGTTTGAAAAATTAATTGTCAATGGGGGCATACATTAATTACGTGAGCAGTTTTTCTTCCAATCTAGAATGTTATTATGGTAGGTGAGGAAAGTTTGAAAAATTAATTGTCAATGGGGGCATACATTAATTACGTGAGCAGTTTTTCTTCCAATCTTGAATGTTATTATGGTAGGTGAGGAAAGTTTGAAAAATTAATTGTCAATGGGGGCATACATTAATTACGTGAGCAGTTTTTCTTCCAATCTAGAATGTTATTATGGTAGGTGAGGAACGTTTGAAAAATTAATTGTCAATGGGGGCATACATTAATTACGTGAGCAGTTTTTCTTCCAATCTAGAATGTTATTATGGTAGGTGAGGAACGTTTGAAAAATTAATTGTCAATGGGGGCATACATTAATTACGTGAGCAGTTTTTCTTCCAATCTAGAATGTTATTATGGTAGGTGAGGAACGTTTGAAAAATTAATTGTCAATGGGGGCATATATTAATTACGTGAGCAGTTTTTCTTCCAATCTAGAATGTTATTATGGTAGGTGAGGAACGTTTGAAAAATTAATTGTCAATGGGGGCATACATTAATTACGTGAGCAGTTTTTCTTCCAATCTAGAATGTTATTATGGTAGGTGAGGAACGTTTGAAAAATTAATTGTCAATGGGGGCATACATTAATTACGTGAGCAGTTTTTCTTCCAATCTAGAATGTTATTATGGTAGGTGAAGAAAGTTTGAAAAATTAATTGTCAATGGGGGCTTACATTAATTACGTGAGCAGTTTTCCTTCCAATCTAGAATGTTATTATGGTAGGTGAGGAACGTTTGAAAAATTAATTGTCAATGGGGGCATACATTAATTACGTGAGCAGTTTTTCTTCCAATCTAGAATGTTATTATGGTAGGTGAGGAACGTTTGAAAAATTAATTGTCAATGGGGGCATACATTAATTACGTGAGCAGTTTTTCTTCCAATCTAGAATGTTATTATGGTAGGTGAGGAACGTTTGAAAAATTAATTGTCAATGGGGGCATACATTAATTACGTGAGCAGTTTTTCTTCCAATCTAGAATGTTATTATTGTAGGTGAGGAAAGTTTGAAAAATTAATTGTCAATGGGGGCATACATTAATTACGTGAGCAGTTTTTCTTCCAATCTAGAATGTTATTATGGTAGGTGAGGAAAGTTTGAAAAATTAATTGTCAATGGGGGCATACATTAATTACGTGAGCAGTTTTTCTTCCAATCTAGAATGTTATTATGGTAGGTGAGGAAAGTTTGAAAAATTAATTGTCAATGGGGGCATACATTAATTACGTGAGCAGTTTTTCTTCCAATCTAGAATGTTATTATGGTAGGTGAGGAACGTTTGAAAAATTAATTGTCAATGGGGGCATACATTAATTACGTGAGCAGTTTTTCTTCCAATCTAGAATGTTATTATGGTAGGTGAGGAAAGTTTGAAAAATTAATTGTCAATGGGGGCATACATTAATTACGTGAGCAGTTTTTCTTCCAATCTAGAATGTTATTATGGTAGGTGAGGAACGTTTGAAAAATTAATTGTCAATGGGGGCATACATTAATTACGTGAGCAGTTTTTCTTCCAATCTAGAATGTTATTATGGTAGGTGAGGAAAGTTTGAAAAATTAATTGTCAATGGGGGCATACATTAATCACGTGAGCAGTTTTTCTTCCAATCTAGAATGTTATTATGGTAGGTGAGGAAAGTTTGAAAAATTAATTGTCAATGGGGGCATACATTAATTACGTGAGCAGTTTTTCTTCCAATCTAGAATGTTATTATGGTAGGTGAGGAACGTTTGAAAAATTAATTGTCAATGGGGGCATACATTAATTACGTGAGCAGTTTTTCTTCCAATCTAGAATGTTATTATGGTAGGTGAGGAAAGTTTGAAAAATTAATTGTCAATGGGGGCATACATTAATTACGTGAGCAGTTTTTCTTCCAATCTAGAAAGTTATTATGGTAGGTGAGGAAAGTTTGAAAAATTAATTGTCAATGGGGGCATACATTAATTACGTAAGCAGTTTTTCTTCCAATCTAGAATGTTATTATGGTAGGTGAGGAAAGTTTGAAAAATTAATTGTCAATGGGGGCATACATTAATTACGTGAGCAGTTTTTCTTCCAATCTAGAATGTTATTATGGTAGGTGAGGAAAGTTTGAAAAATTAATTGTCAATGGGGGCATACATTAATTACGTGAGCAGTTTTTCTTCCAATCTAGAATGTTATTATGGTAGGTGAGGAAAGTTTGAAAAATTAATTGTCAATGGGGGCATACATTAATTACGTGAGCAGTTTTTCTTCCAATCTAGAATGTTATTATGGTAGGTGAGGAAAGTTTGAAAAATTAATTGTCAATGGGGGCATACATTAATTACGTGAACAGTTTTTCTTCCAATCTAGAGACCCCCCTTGGTAAGATAAATTTGGGACTCTTTGTATATTCTTTTCAAGTAACGTGAGATTTTGCTGGACACCCCCCCCCCCCTTTTTGATCTCACGTAATTAATGTATGCCTCCCATGAGATTTTGACGTGTATCTTTAGACATATGTATAATTACACATTTGAAATTAAAAAAATGTTATGTAAAATATAAGGGTTATAATTAAGTACGTCGGTATTTAGGTATGGGAAATTTGTTTATTTATTATAATTCACTAAATAAGGGAAAATTAGAAACACATTTTTGCGAAGACCATAACATTTTTTTAGACAATATTAGCGACTCTCAAACGAAAATTTGAAACGGAAAAAGATTCGGTCGCATTTAGATATCTTACATCATATTTGATTAAATATTACAATTTGAGGTTATTCCAATATCAAAAAAAACGAGTGTGGTTTAGACCGCACAACTGAAGTAAAACCACAAGACAAATCTCGTCCAATGAACCCAGATATCCCTGCTAAGTTACCAAACGTAGCAAACGGGGTGACCTAGGGGTGACATATGACATTGGGGTGAAATATGACCATGGGGTGACCTACGACCTGGGGGTGACCTACGACCTTGGGGTGACCTACGACCTTTGGGGTGACCTACGACCTTGGGGTGACCTAAAAAAAATTTTTCCCACGGGAATGAAATGTTTTCCCAGGATGAAAAGTAGCCTACGTAACTCCCCAGTCCTACAACTACCCCTAAGGGGTCGTCCATTAATCACGTGGTGTTTTTTTTAGCAACTTTTTAACCCCCCCCCCCGTGGTGATATGTGGTGAGGTTTTGGACTAACCCCCCCTAAAATCACGTATATTTTTTTAGTACCAAGTATTATGAAATTTTCAGAATATTATCACGAAAAATAAATACACGTGATATCTCATTATATCCCCCCTCCCGGTGATATTTCGTGATTTTTCCCGAACCCCCCCCCCCCTTTCGAGCCTCACGTGATTAATGGACGATCCCTAAGCAAAAAATCACATCGACTCTGTTGCGACGTGAAAGAAGGACAAACAAATACACTTTCGCATTTATAATATTACTTGGAATACCTATATATTTTTTAAACAAAATCGAAGGTTTGGCGACCGCTGTGTGTGTGTGTGTGTGTGGTCATGTTTGTTTACTGAAGGTACTTAGGGCCAATGATATTCTCCCATATATAAGGAATATCTGCATAATGCGGGCTACAGACCTTCAGTTTTAACTGTACAGTTTAACTGTACAGATAAATCGTTAGGTGTGTAGGACAAAAGTTGAACTGTACAGTTTAACTGAGATCTAATCAAAATACGAAAAGATAAAACTGTACAGTTAAAACTGTACAGTTAAAACTGACAGTGTGTAGCCAAAAACTGTACAGTTTAGTCAGTTTTGTCGCAGTTTCTTTTAATACACTCATTAAATTAATACAAATTTCTCTTTTAATACAAATAATTAATTTAATTTTAATTTCTCTTTTATTTTTCATTTAAAATAACCAGTTTCTTTTAATACATCTTTAGCCCTGTAACGGCTAAAGGGTCGTCTATGGAGGCCATTGTTGATAAAAACTGAAAGATCTCGCAGTTTTAATTGAATGTGTGTAGGCTGTATGGACCTACGATTTAACTGTACAGTTAAACTGTACAGTTAAAACTGAAGGTCTGTGGCCCGCTTAAGAATCGAAAGGTTTCAAAAGAATTGTTTTCAAATTCGAAGTTCTCTAAGAGAGGAAATTACTAACGCAAAAAATAGACTCCTACTAATTTAAACACCATTCGATTATATTATTAAATAAACAATCGATTGTTAAAAAGTTTCGAATATTACAATCGGATAGGTATCACGATCTGGAATCTTAATATATTAAACAAAGTCGGGTTAGTTAGACCATTTATAACTCAAGAAAGGCTGGACCGATTTTTATGATCTGTGATTTGTTGGATTTGTCTCCGCCCCGAATAGCAGAACAGTTATCAAAACATCGGAAAAATTCACGAAAAAAAAATTATGAAGAATATTCTTTTCCTCATACATTTTGTATGGAACAAATTCTCATCTTTTGAAAGAGGTGCAGCAATATTGTTATTAACAATACTTTTGATTAGTGAATGAATTCCAAAAATTCAAAAACGTCACACGAGAATGTGCTGATTGTTTTACTTTTGTTCTTAAACATATAATACTGCCCCTCTCTTATACATTAAACCCCTTTCTTACTGTCTAAAATGAGACATATGACGTATGTCCACACCCCTCCAAAGGAAAAACACAATAATTATAATAAATCTCCCTCACGCGTACAAAAAAAAAATGAAACGCATTTCCCGTAAGTACCTAAGTGGAAAAGTAAGAAAATCACAAAAAATATAAATCCGTACACAACCCCATCCCTGGTACTGACAAAAACAAAACAAAGCATCGATAATTGCTTTGTTGTTTAATTTTTAACTTTACAAAAAAACTGAATTTAATTCAGCTAACGAGGGAACGTACCCATACTACGTGACCAACTTTTTGCATTTTTTAACCCCCCCCCCCCCTCCCCCCCGGTGACCAAAAACCTAAGTCCGCTGCCGCTCATTTGTACCAAGCGTGACATTTTGAAGACCCCCCCCCCCCCTAAACGTGTCACGTAGTATGGGTACGTTCCCTAAGTTAAAACAACAGTTATTGATTCTGAGGCGGTACGAAGTTCAATCGGTTCAGCTAATATATATATAACAATTCGACATCTATCTCAAAAAAGGTACCAAATATAGTAAATACGCGAAATATGAGATGATGTCACAGAATTTCTAAGATTGACGAGAACTCTTAAAATGGCAGAACCATCATCTTGGGAGATTAATTATTCCGGAATACCGACGAGATCGCCCAACAAATCACTCACAAAAATAATAACGTTTCGTGAATCATAAACACTAGAAGATTACCAAAACCGCCATAAATCACGGAGACGTTAAATAAACAATGAAAAGGAATTAAAACAAAAATTCTTAGGGTCAACACCGGGTGTTAACCAGAAATGAATGAGGTTAAAAATACTTTATTGGTTTGAATTACTTCGACCTATATTTGCTAAGGATATTTATTATTACTCTGAATCAACGAAATGGCATTCGATGGTTTGAAAAATCTATGTATGGAGTGGGCGAGGGAATTTATGAATAACGAAAGTAGGTGATAAAGTTATTTATTTCACGTACACCATTCGACCAAGTATACCCACGTCAGTGCGTACACTACACTAAAGTTCTGGTCTAGTCGGTGAAACTATGAGGTGGAACTATGAGTTGTAACAGAAAGTTTGGGGAATGTTGAAAAGGGTTCCATGCCAACTCAGAATGAAACCAACTCAACTCAGAAAGCTAATTAAAAGCTATGAAAAAACAATTTTAAAATAGCCGGTAGCAACCCTAATCTAACCAATTTAAACAATTTTTTAAATATTTTTTTATCATCAATCATCACTCAATAACCTTTCTGAGGTGGTTCTTTCATTCTGAGTTGGCCGGTCACCGTTGTAAAGTCTGAATACTTGATACTGGGGGGGGGGAGTATGTGGTGGAAAGTACCTGGCCATCGGTTCATAAAATATTGTTAAATAGTTTCAATCGAGGCGGGGGAAAGTTGAAAAGAACCTGGATATTGAAATTCGGTCATCAAATATTGCAAAAATAATTTCAATTGAGGGGGGAAGTACCTGGGCATCTAAATTCGGTAATCAAATATTGCTAAAATAATTTCAAACAAGGAGGGGGGGGGGGGGGGGGTATCTGACTATTGAAATCTGGTTACCAAATATTGCTAAAATAATTTCAAACAAGGAGGGGGGGGAGTATCTGACTATTGAAATCTGGTTACCAAATATTGCTAAAAATAGTTTGAAACAAGGGGGGGGGGGGAGTATCTGACTATTGAAATCTGGTTACCAAATATTGCTAAAATAGTTTCAAACAAGGAGGGGGGGGGGGTAGTATCTGACTATTGAAATCTGGTTACCAAATATTGCTAAAATAATTTCAAACAAGGAGGGGGGGAGTATCTGACTATTGAAATCTGGTAACCAAATATTGCTAAAATAATTTCAATAAAAGGGGGGAGGAGAGGGTTGGGAAGTACCTGGCTATTGCAATTCAGATATCAAATATTGCAAAAATAATTTCAATCAAAGAGGGGGGGGGGGTACCTGACTATTGAAATCTGGTCATCAAATATTGCCAAAATAATTTCAATCTAGGAGAGGGAGGATTGAAAACTACCCGTCCATTTAAATCTGGTAGTCAAATATTGCTAGAATAATTTCAATCAAGGGGGGAGGGTTGGAAAAAACCTGGCAATTGAAATCTGGTCATCAAATAATGCTAAAATAATTTCAATCAACAGGTTTCAATTTTAGATGATCATCAGCAATGAGGCAAGTACTCAAAAACTAATGGTGCAAAGATTAATGGCCGTTATACACGACATCTTTTTTCAGCCCGATTCCAATTAGACACAAAAGTCAATATTTTTCGCTCTACGTGATCGCCATTTTCAATTCTATTTTCACGTTGGCATCACATCAAACAGCAGGGTTCATGTGTTGTTTGCAATGATGACAATTTAAATCGTAGGTATGAAAATAGAGGTGAAAATAGCGATCGCGTAGAGCGAAAAATGTTGACTTTTGTGTCTAATTGGAATCGGGCTCAAAAAAGATGTCATGTATAACGGCCATTAGCACTGGTAGCCTGGATATTATCAATAACAGCAACGCCATTATCAATAAGTTTGGACATCTCACCTGCGTGAACGCCTGCGGAATTCCTTCATTATCGCGAGCGTGTCGCAATTTGTCGCAGGGTCAATGGCATTAGTGTGATTCACACTCCATAGCAAAACTGTCTCTAACACGTTCTGAGAAAAAATTATATTAGTTTTTCTAGTGACCTTGCTTCGAATAAGATCCGTCTCACATCCGCAGCATTCAAATTGTAAGAGTCTGCACAGGTACCTAGATAGGTACCGGAATATTTTAATAATATAGTAGATACCTGATTAGAATCTGATTAGAAACTCGTTGGGTGGCGAATGTTCGTCGAATGAATGAATTGACGTCATTCTCGCTAGTGTATAACGGGGAACCTTCCCGCATAACCTAGCCAATGTTCCCATGATGTCCAAATGCATTTTTAACATACACATTGCTGTCATCTGGTGGGATTCCAAGGGTTTCCGGAAACCCTTCGTTCGATTTAAAATTTTCAGAAACGTGTCGTTTGTAATGTTTACAAGGTATTTATATGATTACATCAGAAGAACCACGAGCGGTATGTTTTTAGCTGCATGGTTTTTGTAACTACAGAATGTACCTACCTAATATGACTGTTACGGAAATTGGAGACCACCGCGAAAGCGTGGTGGATAGGTAGGTACTCTCAGTATCGCACCGTAGAAATACCTAAATTCAGAATTTGAAAAAAAAGTTACTTGAAATTAATTTAGCCATAGTTAGTGACCAGATCTGAATACCCAGGTAGCTACTTCTTACCTTCCCACCTTGCGTGCATTTACTTTAGCCTCACAATACTCCCCGATTTGGGGTTGCCATAGTCACTGGCTCCGAACACTTGGGAATTTTATGCAGTAGGTAGGTACATAAGAAATTTGCACATTTCAAATGACAAATTTTTTTGTAGACTAGCGCGATAATCTGTGAAAAATCGCGGGACAATCTGAACTCTTGTTTCATCATCAGTTCCAATTATGAAAATGACAATTAAATTAATTACATTCAGACTCTCAACGAAAATGTGAAACAGAAAAATCAAAACGAATGAATGTTTTTCAGATTTTTTTGCTTCACAATTTTCGTTCGAGTGTCGTTAATAATATATTGTCTTTAATAATTAAATATTATAAGTTTGAGATTTTATTAGTTATTCCAAAAATAAAAATAATTTTCTTCTAAAATATTATATTTAAGGTAGGCCTTGTCGCTCGTCTTCTTATCGAATTCTTTAAACCAACAGTTGCAATTTTGAAATGACGGTTAAATTCAAAGCAAATCCGAGTTCTAAGGTTCATTGAACCAAAGTTACGCACTAGACACTAGACACACAATCAAATTAGTATTTTTGATGATGATTGCTTGAAATTGGCTGTATCCCTCTAGTACAGTGGTCTCATGGGTCTAATGGGAAGGTTGGCCAGTAGGTACATCCAATGTTAATGTTATATATAGGTCGTGGTCGTCGTGGATGTATTTAAAAGAAATATATATTATTATCTTTATATGGAACTTTCTCGAACACACCCACCAAGCATGCCATACGCAGTACGCGGTCTATGTACATTCTGAGAAATGCTAAAATAGAAAAATGGGGCCTGGTCCATTCAGGATGCAATTATCATCTTGTTAGTAGTTCATTATTGAAGCAGGTACATAAACACGGCGCACAAAATTAATTGTTCATACTTTTTATCTCTTATTTGGCAAGTCACGACTCATGATGACCGCATTGTTGCGCAATTGAAAAACAAACAGATATGGATTTAACAGGACACATTTTTAACAATAGATTGGAGAGAGATGAAATACCTAAGTAGCGAAGGCGCGTGTTCAATTATGAGGTACATATTATTATGGCGAATTTTCCATAGATATTTTTAGCGTAAAGTAAACGTTTAAAAAAAAGTGTAATTTTTCTAAAATACCTAATTCTAATACCTAAATAAAATCGATCTTTTGTATTCCCCATTTTTTCCTCTTAAACTGGAACGAGTTAAATTTTTTTTAACCAACTGTATTAGAAAAAAATATTCTACTTACCTATGTACGTTTTGATTTTTTTTTAAATACGCTGTCTGTATATGAATGCCTGTTGATGAAGTTCAAACCAGGCAATTTTAGCGATTTTTGGAAGGTTCTAAACCCTGTAATAAGTAAGAAATAACTTACCAAAAAAAGAAAACGTACCGTACGTAATAATACACAAAAACATTTGCACTAGTGTCAAAATCCAAAGAGGAAATTGGGGAATACGTTTGTATGAAAAAAACGCCGCCCGGTTTCCTCAAGAAAAGAGGATTGGGGTGATTTTCCGAAATTTCATGTATGATATAGTGACCTTCCTATTGTTTTGAAGGTCAAGAGTGCAAAATTTCATCAGTTTCGGAATAAAACCATAGATTTGTACACAAATCAAATCCACGTCTCGCAACGTTAAATTTCGAAATATTCACACTGACAAAAATAAGACAAGACGCCAAATCCTTGGTTACTTACCCATTGTTCGGTTGTACAATTGGAAAAAATTCAACTACACTCTGTCAGTAACGGTATTTATTTTAGGGCGTCGATTGCATTTTTTATACCTGCTAATTATTAAAAAAATAAAAATAGATGAGGTTATGACAGTTTTCGCTGAGATTAATTATAAAAAGCTACCCCTCTTTTAAAATTTCAGACCATTTGGCTTTTAATTTCCAAACTCGGGCTCACATTCTGCACATTACCGCTACAAATAACTTATATTTCTAATTAAACCGGCATTTTTGCATTAATTTTCTTTCTGTGTAAGCTGTGAATATATCGAGAAATTCCGAGGGGAGAGAATGTAAACTAAAATTAATAGATGTTCATAAATGCAACAAGTGCGTGTTTACGTTGAACATCTGCCGAGAGCAATTTGCATCTGGTTTCCCTAGAAATTTGCATAATGCACTATTGCACTTTAATGCCTGAGGGGGCGCTAATTATCAGGAACCGCGAGGATGTAATCAACAAAATTAACCCAATTCAGCAGGAATGCACCTCCCCCAGTCCACCCGGCACAAGGATATTGTATCACCTCGTTAATCTAAATCGATTTAGCCGGCGTGTACAATAAATAAGCCGGCATTCATTCAAGAGACGTCATTCGTTCAAAACGCGCGCGCAGTACACCACACGGCTCTGTCGGCAAAGGAGGGAGCCGTAAAACTGATTACCATTCATTTTTACCTTCAATCTGTCAGTTTTCCTTGTTTCGAGTTCGAGTTTACCGGCGAAAACAAACTAAATAATAATATATATCGAGTGAATCATTAAATAATTTCTGTTGAGGCGAGACTTCGATATTTATAAACACGTTCCACGCGAGTTTTCATTCAAACATTGTGCAGTTTTCCGCGGAAGCTTTGAGTTTTGACTTTTTATTATCTGAAGAAGCAAGTGAAGTGACCCATATTTTTAATAACTACATCATAATTCAATAAGGTAATTAATACTACAAAATTCGGGAACAAAGTCATCAATACTTCAAAGGATTTTAATTAAAACTAAATAAAAGCTCTTTTTAACATCCCCCTCAAAAGTAATAAGAAACATTTATCTGAAAGCTAACTTTTTTAACATAATGTTTTTGTATCTGCATAAATAACAGACAATACAATTAATTGTTACTACTTTCTATAAAGTACGAGATATTTTGCTTTTCTCTACTCGTTTCAATAAATTCCATTGTAACAAAAACCTACTGTTATCTATTGCAGAATGCGAATAACTAAATTGTTCAACGTGTTTGGCATTTTTTAAATGTATTCTCTGATGGTATCTTTAGACTCCTGATAAAAATCTATGTTGACCAGATCAACTCAAGGTTCTTAAAAAATATATACCTTACAAGTTTCGCTCATCAAGGGGGTAAAGTTGTGATTTGTTATGAGATTTTGACGTAGCTTGAAGTCCATTATCCACCGGGAGATTTGAATTTATTGCAATACAAGTGGCATCAAGTGACTCAAATGATTTATTTATAATAATATATATTGGTAATTATACTAATATTGTTTTTTATTGAAACTAGTATTCGGAATGAAATGGAAAAATTCCTGGAATATTTGCAGTGTTACTTCCACTTTGATGATATATAAATTCGAGGTTATCAGTTCCTTGTACATTGATGAATATCATGATACTTGTTTTCTGGCAAATAATGTCAATTTTTCAAATTGAAAGTCTCATTTAACAAGCTATCATAGCCAGGATACGACGGAAAGTGTTGAGAATAATTGAATTATAATAAACGACCTGTTCACAGAGGAAATAATCAAAAACAATGTATTATCAGGCGTGACGTACTTAACCTGTTGAACATGGGATATTCCGAAATTTGTGATTATTTTCTGTATTCCAGATAATATATCTTATGATTCACGTATATTACGTGACAATATTGTAAGAAGTTTTCCCAGGTTAGCTAATTAACTAAAAAAAAAAAAATTAAAAATTTCCCATTTTGGAAACAATTTTCAAAAATATATATGTATTCAAACAAATATAAACTGATTTTATTATTTCTACACAAACCTAAATACGTATCCAACGAGAAAAAAACAATTCAAATGAGTTTTCAAAGAAATAATGACCTTATACTGTTTTGAAAACATAAAATATAGATAATAAAATATGGACCCGCAAAGCCATAGAAAATTCATTTAAAATCATTCCGAGAAGCTAGATTAATCAAATAAAGTGTTACGTCAAGAAAGATATTGGCGCAAGCGAATCTGACTTGTCCTTCATGCAGTTTCTATAAACACAAGGATTAAAAACGCATTTAAAAAAAAGCAAAGAAAGAAAGAAAAAGGCGAACCACAGATGAGATATTAATACAGACAATGTCCGAGTATCACGTGATCTTTTGTTTCGAAACTGGTTCTTTTGATAGCATTGGAACCGTAGATATTTTTTCGCTGAGGAACTAGTTATTTTTTGTAACTGGTTCTTTTTAGAATATTTATATTGCCCCAGACTATTAAGAAATCTAAATAATGTATTGGGTAGATCAACTAATCAAATGATTTAACAACTTCTAAATAATATTGTTTTGTATATTTTTAGGTTCCGAACACTGGGAGCGAGCAACGTAAACATAGTGAAGAGGACCTTTCAAGGACAAGCCATGGAGTGGCCGTTCTCGGGGCACCTGCCCAAACAACTCAACGTGGGAGATAAGATTGAGATTGAAGGCACCATCGCAGAAGATGCAGAAATGTAAGAAGAAATTCAGTTTGTATTGTTCTCCATAACGGGCAAAAAAATATTGAAAAGCGACCAAGTAGATTACAATGTGCTAAAAAAACCTTATTTAACAAGAGTTTCAAAGAAGAAAAGGTTGTTTTAAATTTTAAATTTGTCTTCATTATTTTTCTAATTTATTATTATCAGAATAAGTTTAATAATTAAATTTTTTATCACTTTTAATTTTAAATTTAATAACATTATTATTTAATTTAAAAAATATTTATTAACAAGTTCTGCTGTGTAATTATTATTAAGCATTACAGTTGTATCGCCTTCCGAAGGCATCATTATTATAATCGTCGAATATGTTTGTAATTTTCATAATTTATATAAATATAATTTTTTTTTAAATTTCTTATCTTTCGAAAATTGAATAAATATTTCAAACCTCCGTAGCTCATGATGAAAATGATATTGCGAGCTCAAAGTGGTTTTGTTAAACTAAAAATTTCAAATGCAAAATCTGTGCAAATTTGATAATGCCAGAGCTCAACATTTGCACATTTTTACTGTGATGTGCAAACTGATTTTCTCTTCTATAAAAGCAGTTTCTTTAGGTCTTTTGTATATTATACAATAATTGTATTAATTTCGTCAGATTCAGAGAAATTTTCCTTAACGCTATCAGGTAATATTATTCTAATCAGAGAAATATGAAACATACTTCTATTGGCATTCGTCCCTTCAGTTCTTCTGGGAATTCTATTTCTTGGCATGCCGTCATGCATATCTTTAAAAAGATAAATATAAATACTAGAGTTATAGTACTTGTACATTCGTTGTGTGATTAATAATATGAGAAATCTGGAAACCAATCCTTATAAAGTCAAAAACGTTGTTATGTACTTAGCGTCATAAAGTATGAATTAACAAGGGTGTCATTATCAAGTATTTCCTGTGTTAACCAAATATTAATTTAAAAGACAACAATAAAATCAACTAAAAATTGTTTGTAAATAAAATCATAATGCATTGGCTCCCAGACAATCTATTTCCTGTGTGATACGTAATTCATTCATGGCGAGGTGATTCATTTATTATTATAAAATCAGGTACGGGAAAACCACAAATTACTTTCACATTGAATAGGTATAGATAAATGTACTATCATATGTTTATTAACTAAAAGCCATTGAAAGGAAAAGTTCATAGAACTTTACAATAAAAAAATGATTAAAAAAAAATGACATAGTAAATTCAATAAGTAAACAATTATTATAAAAATAAAACAGGATATCCTATATACTATAATCAATCATCTATCTATCTATTTATTTATACATATAAAGAAGAGTGCTGTGGCATACGGGCAGCGTTGATCTGATTTTTATACAAATCTATAGTTTCATTCTGAAATTGATGAAATTTTGCACACTTGAACTTCAAAACAAGAGGAAGGGCACTGTCTACATAAGATTTCGAAAAACCAACCCATTACCAGTCCCAGCGGAGCCAATATCTTTTTTGATTTTTCTGTCTCAGATTTTCGATTGAGTTTCGCTAATATTGTCTTCATTTAATTAAACAACCCATTACCTTTTCTCACCCCTTAAAGCAGAATTTTGGTACTTAATGAAATGTTGCACATTAAACTTTCTAAATAAGAGGAAAATTTGTTACTTTCTACGTCTGATTTTGAAAAACTCTGTATAAAGCCCGGGCAATGCCAGGGACTTCAGCTGGCCAAATAATTAAGTAGAATCAAGGTCAAAAATTTTACGCATTATAATATACATTTTTGGTTATTTCAAACCTTGAACGAGAAAAGGGTTTTAGTTTAAGTGGTTTGCCTTTGTGGACTCAAGGCTTAAAAATTCATAACATGTCATTCCATTTAATAAGAAATTAATGTATTTTAGCTCGGGGCTGTAATTATTGTTTATTGACTCGCATACTTCACTACAGTATGCCTACATAAATAGTCCTGTAATTATAATAAAAATACAGAAAAATGCAACATTCCTGGAACAGTCATCATTTCTTTCATTTCCTATAATAGTTATTTTGGACCGAAAATTGATTATTCAAAATAACTCTAGAAACTTTCATTCTGAAAAAATTTTTTTTTTTGAAGACCGGATAAAATATCTATCCATCCTATTTATTGACGCGGTATAAATATTAGACAGCCGTAAGGTTGGAATAGTGAATAGCTTGACTTATATATAAACCGATCTTACCCGGTTTTACTGTACTAACCCTGAATTGGTATGCAATAATCTAATAAATAATTTTAATTTTGCCTTTACTTTGTAAAGTAACAAACAAATTTCACACGCTTATGAATTTAATGATTTAAAAAAAAAAAACCACCTAGAAATATGGGAAAAACAAATGAAATATAGGTTGATTTATTGACTTTAAACCACAGTAAGCAGTTTACATGTTTCGATATTTTTCATAAAGCACTCTTTTTAGGGTGAATTCCCTATTTCTAAAAATATATATATAGTCAGAGGAATGATTTTTTTCAATGAGCGCAGGCAAATTCAAAACAGAATGCTCGGAAATAAGCCATCGCTTGAGTGGTTAATGTATCGTCTTACGTCGTCCAAACCTAAATATTCTTTGATCGATGCAATAATTTTGAAAAGATTATCGAACAAACTCATAATCTAAAACTGTTATAATAACACCTAGCTTGTCAAAATGTATGTTTATACATCAATCTATCTTGGCCAAACATGCTCCGAGTATATCTTCATTATCCCAAAGCCTACTATAAATGATTCAACTATCAATATCTATCAATACAATTTCGTAAAGCTTTTCTTGTGTAGGAAAATCTTTAAAATAATTAACAAGGTCATTACATTAATTTCAGATTTACAATTAACCTCGTCTGCGAGCACGACCTGTCCTCGAAGCCCCACAACGTCGCCTACCACCACAAGATGATGTTCCAAGAGAACAGAACCATCCTAAACAGCAAACACAATGGCTCCTGGCAGGATGAAGAGAATACCGAAGAAGCTTACGTTTCACCAGGTAATTAATTGTAACAGTAAGACGATGATTTGTTAATTTTTAATTAATTTATATCTGCTTTGGATTAATTGAATCAAAAGCGTGCATTCTGAGCATGTGTACTAAGATTTTAAATTTTGAAGCATTCTATTATATGCCATAAATAAGAATATAAATTTGGAAAATAAAGGGATGAGCGGATAGTCGTAGCACTCCGTCAATGCTAAATGCAAGTGTGGCATTTACAGTGAAACTCTCTTATAAAGTTTTTCAAAAAACTTTTATTATTAAGCCATTCTTTAATTTCAATCTTCAAGGGACCGAAGAAAGAAAACTTATTATTTTGGAATTTCATTTACTGTGTTTTCTTTGATGGCGGCTTTAAGGTTAAGAACCTCGCAATATCTACTATCGCTTCATACTAACCAATGAAAAATATATTCCGTTATCAAGTTATCTCTGTTGGCACTAGTATTTGCTTTCACCAAACAAACATCAGTGATTTTTCTAAATCAACAGCAGAGATTGCGAAGTATAAAAGTTATGAATTATCGCTATTTCTCAGAATTGCTAACTAACTTATCTTCTTAGATGTAACAGAAACTAACTAACCACATCACGCCGTTTTACCGAAGGGATAGGCAGAGAGGACAGACTGCCACTAACATACTCTGTCTCGACACACACTCCTTGCCTCATTTCACATTCGTGCATTGTCTCATACATACTCTTCTGTTATTCAGACTTTTGAATAACTGCAACTCAAGTTTTTGATTAAGTCATGAATGTCTTCCTGGGGAGTACCCGACTTCTTCTACCATTTACTCATATTTTCTCCTGGTACTTATGTATTTATTCATCCATTTTATGATCTTAATGATAACACCATCGTAAAAAAAGTAAGTTTTCTAACACTCTTTGATTTTTTGATCATTTTCTTTTAAAACAAACTCATTGCTAACACTTCCTAGACACGGACTGTTCTTGTACAACCTATTCTACGCGGAGAAATCCTACCACTTAATAAGTTGAAATGCTTAATGACTAACAACCTAACAATGCAACGAGAAACATTTCGCTAAAACTATTGCTGAAGTGGTGCCTTGGTAAATGGTGTTTTATTTATAAATTTATTTATAATTTTATTTTCCTTGTTTTAATGGACGGGCATACATTACAGCATTTGTTCCAGGTGAACGCTTCCGCTTCATGATAGTCATCATGGAAGAGAGCATCATCGCCTATTGCAACGAAATCCATCACAGCTCTTTCACTCACCGCCTCCCCTTCGAGGATATCAGATACGTCCAAATCTGGCACGGACTCGGACAAATTGAATCCATGAAAGTTACATTTGCATAATTTCTGCTGGATAACTGCTACTTTGCCAGCTTTAGAATACAAGTTCCTAGACATCGCCATACGTTTAAGTCCAAAAACTAATATATGCTTCAATCAAATTTATAATGTTATATTACGTATATTCCAGATATTTTTAGATTTTATATTACATATTCTGCAGTGCTTACGATCTTATGGCGATAAGGAGTAGTGTATCCTTAATGGAAATACAGTAAAAGTGTCGATTTGAAAGGCGTTGAAGAGTATTGGTCGGTGATAGGAATAGTTCACCAGTATTTTTATTATTATGTGAAATATAGTCTGTATAGAATTTAAGAATGCAAATAATTGTGAATTTGATTTAAAAAGTATTTTTAATAAACAATGTTAGCTTATATAAAATAAATTAAGTTTGCAATGAAATGTGTGAATGCGGCAGCAATTTTGAATAATTTATTGGAGATAGAAAATGGCCAAATCTAAAATAAATAAAAAATTATGAATCAAGCTGGTAGCTTGAATTTAATATTTTTTTACGATTCATTGGATTTTATTTTAGAATATTTTAAGTTAATTAAGTGTCATATTATATTGCTACTAATAAAAAAAATTGTACCGTTCTATTTGCAATGAATTAAAATAAAACAAATCATAGGATTGTTGTGTTTATTATCGACAATAAAGGTGTAGATCTTGGATATTATAGAAATCTGTAATAAAGGGTTTGAAACTTGGATAGTTAAATCCATTGCATCAACCACTGGAGCGCCTAAGGTCAACAAAATATGGACCATTTATATTGTTCTGCGATTGACAGCGGTCCAAAATTGGACCACATTTTTTTTATAAATTCTACGAATATGTGATAATTTAGTTTGTGTGTCTCCATATTAAAATTCGGAAGCATGATTTATTTAACGTGGGTGGAAAATAATTCAAAATGATATCGAAAAAATCACGAGCAATTGAAGGAAAAAGTTTTAAATCGCGCGGTCGCTCAAGTGGAGGCACAGCAAAAGAATTCTCGTTTGTGGAATGTCTTCTAAGGATGAGGTTGCAATAATGATTCGTAAATAAGTTGAAAAAAAAAAAGAACTCACCGACTGTAGTGTATCTGACGAAGGTCTCCTTATTGTCCACCATGGCATCGACTGCAAGCTTCTCACAGTAGAGGGCTGTAATGATGGCAATGCTGGGCTGTTTAGACGATACAACTGTGGGCATCTGTTTCACAACCTAAAGGAAGAATTAATTACATATTACTATTATTGGAGCTTAACCTCTCCTGTGCCGGAAAAAATATTTTTTTAAATGCGATTTTAACCCTTATTAACTGCATGAAGGACAAGGTCAGAATCGCTTGCGCCAATATTATTCTTGACGTAGCCAAAGGTTTCATTCACCTAGCAACACTAGAATATTTTTTAAATTATCTATGGCATCTGCCTAGCGATTCCGTATTTTTTGTGAGATCGTTATTGAATAACGGACGTAATCTCCTGTCAGATTTGTGTAATTTTTAAGACTGTTATTTGCGTTTTCTTTGTACAACGTACATTAAGACTGTCATACCAGCAAATCATAATTCCGATTCCGACTACAGCGCTCACACATCAGCGGTCGCGAGCGGACGTTTTTGGAACTAGATTTCATTCCGCCGCAAGCCGGGTTTCACGTACCTATTAGTTCACGCGGAGCTGGGCCTACAGTATGGTTCAGATGAAGATGTTGAATTCTCGCTTCCAAAATTTTAATTAGTAGTAGTTATTTGTAATTTGTGTATCGAAGTGCGTAGACATAAATAGATACAGAAACACAGTAGGTATAAAGTAGATACCTACACAAAAAAAAACAATTTTTTATATTTTTTTAAATATTTTGGTTTTTGTTTTTTCATTTTATTTTACTGCCATTAGAGTGGAAGAATTGAAACGTTACTTTAAATGGCTTTAGCCGTGTTTAGTGACCAGATCTGAAGAGTCAGGTACTTCCCCACCTTCATCTTCCCTAACTCATTCCCCTCCCCCACTAACTTCAGCCTCGCAACATACCCCAATTGGGGAGCAATAGTCCCACTGGCTCCAGACGGGAGCAGTTGGGACTCTTGTACGGTATTCATGAAAAAAAGAGTAATATTCAGTTGGATTGTAAAAAATATCTTATTTTGAAATATTTATTCGTGTGCATAATTTTTAATTTTATATTTATGTGAATACCGCACAAGAGACCCAAATGCACCCATCTGGAGCCAGTGAGACTATGACATGACTATGGGGTATATTGTGAAGCTGAAGGTGGTGGGGAGGGAAGAAGATGGGGAAGAGGAAGTGAGGAATTACCTGGCTATTCAGATCTGGTCACCAAACACGGCCATTTTTAGCAACGTTTCAATTCTAAAAATAAATAAATTCTGAATGGTGGTCTTACACCAGGGCGATACAAAAGTATCTTCTACTCTGGAACGTGACGCAAATATATTATTTTTAAATGAAATAATTGTGAAATAACCCAAATTAGTCAAATAAAATTTATTTGCCCACGCCGGGATTCGATCCCACAACCTTCGGATTGCGAGTCAGGAGCCTTACCTCTTGACCACGCCGGCCGTCAATAGGTACTATCAGTAATTTGGAAGGCGGGTTACCGCCGCCCCGGGAACCATGTATTGGATTATCAACACCTCTGCCATAGGTACGGGTAGCCCGAGTTCATGGGGCGAGGTTTGTCAGAATCTCGGCGGCGGTGGCGTCTGCCCACCAACTACGTGGAAGGTCAGATCAGGAGAGACCTTTTTTTTACAATCGCTCGACACATTGCCTATCTCTTCTTTGGGGATGATGTGTGGAGTAGTGTTGGGTAGGACACGATATCAGGATGAGTTTGTATGAGGTACTCGAATATTGAAATGAGGTGTTGAGGTGAGGTGTTACAAAATATTTTCGCTTTCGTTTTTTTCAGCTTGATTTTCTTGGTTCAGAGGTGTTGGTTCCTGGTTCCTGGTTCACCCCCCTCTGATCCCCCCCCTGCACCCCCCCTCTTATCCCTCCCCCTCCTCAGCAACCCCCTCCACTTCATCAAAACACTGCCTCATCCTCCCTCCCTTGGAAGCTGTTGGGACTCTTGTGCGGTATTTAGATAACATATAACAATAATTGAAAATAAAAATATATAAAAAAAAAAAAATTTGGTGCAGTTGGTACTGTTGTGCTGTATTCACTTATCAATACATAATTTACAATAAAAAATATTTAGAATAAAAAATAAAAAATTAAGCATTTGGGACTCTTGTGCTCATAAATTATTGTTATGTGTATTCACATAACAATAATTTACATTAAAAAAAAATTTGAAAACAAATTTTTTTTTTGGCGTTGGGACTCTTGTGCTCATAAATTATTGTTTTATGTATTCACAACAATAATTTTCAATAAAAAAATATTTCTAAAAAAATTTTTTTTGGAGCAGTTGGGACTCTTGTGCTCATAAATTATTGTTTTGTGTATTCACATAACAATAATTTTCAATAAAAAAAAATTAATAAAAATTTTTTTTGGAGCAGTTGGGACTCTTGTGCTCATAAATTATTGTTATGTGTATTCAATAAAAAAATAAATCAAAAAAAAAATTTTTTTGGAGCAGTTGGTACTCTTGTGCGGTATTCACTTAACAATAATTTAGAATAAAAAATAAAAATTTCGGAGCAGTTGGGACGCTTCTGCGGTATTCACAATATATGAATGGCTTACCCCATCACCACCTCACGGTTCTAATACACAAATGTCATAGAATATATAAATACTTCACACCTCACCACCTCATACATTTGTCCCAAACTATGCGTGACATGACATGTAGTTTAATACATCAACCACCTCACACCTCACCTCATATTTGTCCCATACATGACAACGTGACAATGTAGTCCAATACACCAACCACCTCACACCTCACCTCATATTTGTCCCGTACATGACATGAATGTAGTCCAACAAAACAAACCACCTCATATTTGACCCTCCTTCATATTTGTCCCCCCTTCATATTTGTAGTAATAAAAAAGAAAAAGAGTTGGTACAAATACATATTGCGAGGTGGGGGGACATTTTACGTGTTTGTATGGGACATTTGAGGTGCCTCTTATATGAGGTACTCAACACTAGTGTGGAGGTTCGTTTTAGGGAAAGGGAGAAGTGGATCTTCTGAGAAGGAAAGGGGTATTAGGGGTGGGTAGAAATGTGGGGGTCAGCTTGTCCAGGAGAGCGGATGTATGAATCCATCCCTCCCACTGCGGTGCAAGGCGATGTTCCGAGAGAGTAAGGCTGGAGAAGTCAAAGGGACTCCCTCAACCACTTTCTCCAGATCCGACTTGCCATGCAGCTGGTGCGCAGATGCATCCGCCGCCAAGACCTGAAAAAACCTGTGAACCCAGGTACCCCTGCTAGTCACCAAACGTTGCGAACCACTTGGGATGACCTACGGCAGACGTGTTGGTCTGAATCTAAAAAATGGTTCCCGGGGCGGTGGTACCCATACCCGATTCTCGTGTTTGTTATTTTTGTAATACGAAAAATGGATATAAAAAAGCCTACCCTCCCACCCCTCTCAACCCCCTCCCCCTCTCACCCCCTCCACCCCCGCCTCCTTTACCCCCCCTCAGCCTATCCCTTCACCTCATCCCAACTCTTCTTCAACCTCCCTCCCTTGGTAGCTGTTGGACTCTTGTGCGGTATTCAGATAACAATAATTTACAAAAAAAAAAATTTAAATATGTATTTTGGAGCAGTTGGGACTCTTGTTCGGTATTCACATAACAATAATATAACACACATACAATAAAAAAATATTCGAAATTTAGCATAAAACTATTCAATAAACATGAAATTTTGCCTTCCGTTCGGTCAACCCTGTAGATTTTATCAACATGAAACAAGGAAATCGTTTACATTCAAAGTTTCGTATTCAATATTCTTCATTTCAAAATGTTACGATATAGAGCGCCGCGGAGACGACCGGAAACAGCGGCTCTTGCCCGCGGACAGGGCCGGATCTACGAAATCTGGCGCCCTGTGCAGTAGGTACCGATGGCACCCCCCCCCCCCCCTAAATTTTTATTAAAAATTCGTTTATATTTTTTTACACTAATTTATCAAATAAAATCAAGACATATAAATGGTGTAACTTGGCGGTAGCTCTCACACTCGTTTTTTTAAAAAGAGAGGATCGCCAGGAGCCCTATACTCTCTGAATCTATTGGGTAAACATAAAATTATGGTGCTATTTTAATTATTTTAGGAAAAACTCTTTTTGCAAGTTATGCTTTAAAATAATATCTACAACGAATTTTTTGTTTGTGCACGTACCATGATTTAAAATATAGGTTACGAGACAATGCGGGTGGTTTCACTGAACTAGGTCGATTAGACATTCTTGAGATTTAATGCGTTTATGTATATACCCAACGCGAATATTAGAAAAAGCAAATACAAATACGTTCTCATGGCAACGTACACCACAAGAATAGCATCTAAAGCTTCTGACTAGCAACAGGCAGTCCCGACGAGAGACAGTGAGCGAGTGAGCAGTGATAATAAGAATATAACCTCAAATTTGTACCTTGCATTTCCCCTGTGTTGAGCGAACAAACACCATAACCATACAAACACTAAATACTGACGTATGGTATCAACGGCTTACGGACAAAAATACCGCGCTGTGATTGGTTATTGAATTTGGATCGCACCCATTCGTCGTAAAAGACGGTAAAAGATATATGGAAAAATAGATCTTACGTTTAAACTAAATATATGGAATTTGTAAAAAAATTCTGTAACTGACTATAAATTCGTAAGCCGTTGATACCAACCTGATGCGTGCGCATTCTGTTTCTTTGGAAAGTGTTGCTAGAGCGTAATAATTATTTCGTACTATGGGTAATTTTTAAACTATTCAGGGAATATTATAACTAAATTTTAATACAATATTTATTTTCTCACGGCGCCCCTTCGGAGTTGGCGCCAGGTTTTTGCACGTTTTTGAACATATGGCAGATCCGGCGCTGCCCGCGGAATGAGCTCTGAAATTCTCTGTTATGAGTATGCGAAAAATCGTGAAATGCGAAGCTGTAAATTATTTAATACTAGCTGGGTTACCCGGCTTCGCTCAGGACTACATTCGAGAGTGTTTTGAAATGTTTCACATTGATGTTCTCGAATCCCTATTCCAGAACTTTCCAGAATGTTCCGAGATGTTCTGGAACGTTGTGGAATGCTCTGAAATACTCTGACTGGGTTTCCGGCTTCGCTCAGGGAGTTGATGTGAGATTGAATTGACGTTTGAATCCACGACGGATCTTGCTTTATATACCCCATTTGGGTAGCCCCATAAAAAAAATTCAAATGTTCCAGATCATTCCACAATATTTAGGAGTGTTCTGGAATGTTCCACAATGATCTGGGATATTCCTAAATATATTCCGGAGTGTGTTGGAATGCTCAAGAATACTCTGGAATGTTATGAACTGTTGGAAATTTCAAGGGGCGAGACTTCCAGCCCTTATATCTTTAAAAGCACACCCTTCAGGTAAAACCTATAACGTTCTTCATGTATGTGGGATAGAGGGCTATCACACAATATAACTTCTGTTATCATACCAGGACTCGTCTTTGAGTTTTAGCGGCATGCACATTGAACACTTTTTTAATAATGTATATTGAAGATAATGATTATCCAAACTTTCCAGAAACTTCTAGAAATTCTATCCGCCACTCATTTCTGAAGCTTCTAGAATTTTCTCCTTCCGTAACATCCTAGAGCATTAGGGAGGCTTCCAGAACTATCTAGAACCTTCTAGAATCACCAACACACTCCATCGCTCCTTTCAAAACTTTCTAGAGCTTTATCGAGCCTTCTAGAACTTTTCGGAACCTTCTGGACTCGACGACATACTCCGCCACTCCTTCCAAAATTTTCTATAGCTCTATCGATCCTTTTAGATCTTTTCGGAACCTTCTATATTCACCGACATACTCCGCCACTCCTTTCAGAACATTGTACAGCCCTATCGAACCTTCTAGGACTTCCTACAGCTTTATGGAACCTTCTAGGCTTT
This sequence comes from Limnephilus marmoratus, assembly GCA_917880885.1. Classification (NCBI taxonomy): domain Eukaryota; kingdom Metazoa; phylum Arthropoda; class Insecta; order Trichoptera; family Limnephilidae; genus Limnephilus; species Limnephilus marmoratus. Next base: position 49,229,785 of record OU862914.1, on the reverse strand, counting down.
TTCGGGACCTTCTAGACACACCGACACACTCCTCCACTCCTATCAGAACTTTCTACAGCTTTACGGAACCTTTTAGAACTTCTACAGTTTTATCGAACCTTCTAGAACATTCCGGAAACTTCCAAACCCACCGACATATTCCACCATTCCTTTCAGAACTTTGTACAACTTTATCGAACCTTCTAGATTTCCGGAACCTTCTAGACTCACTGACTTACTCCGCCACTCCTTCCAGAACTTTGTACAGCCTTATGGAACCTTCTAAAACTTTCTACAGCTTTATCAAACCTTCTAGACTTACCGACATACTCCGCCACACCTTCCAGAACTTCCTACAGCTTTATGGAACCTTCTATAAATTTTCGGACACTCTAGACACACCGTACCTTCTAGACACACTCTTCCACTCTTATCAGAACTTTCTACAGCTTTACGGAACCTTCTAGAACTCCTACATTTTATCGAACCTTCTAGAACATTCCAGAAACTTCCAAACCTACCGACATATTCCACCATTCCTTTCAGAACTTTGTACATTTTTATCGAACCTTCTAGAACTTACTACTTCTAGACTCACCGACTTACTCCGCCACACCTTTCAGAACTTCCTACAGCTTTATGGAATCTTCTAGAATTTTTCGGGACCTTCTAGACACACCGACACACTCCTCCATTCCTATTAGAACTTTCTACAGCTTTACGGAACCTTCTAGAACATTCCGGAAACTTCCAAACCCACCGACATATTCCACCATTCCTTCCAGAATTTTTTTACAATTTTATCGAACCTCTAAAACTTCCTATAGCTTTGTGGAATCTTCATGAATTTTCCGGAACCTTCTACACGCACTCACACACTCCTCCACCCCTTCTAGAATTTTCTACAGCTTTATCAAACCTTCTAGTACTTTCCGGAACCTTCTACACTCACCGACGTACTCCGCCACACCTTCCAGAACTTTGTAAATTCCTATCGAATCGTCTAGAACTTCCTACAGCTTTATGGAACCTTCTAGAATTTTTCAGAACCTTCTAGACACACCGACACACTCTTCTACCCCTATCAGAACTTTCTACAGCTTTACGGAACCTTCTAGAACTTTCTACAGTTTTATCGAATCTTCTAGAGCTTTCTGGAAACTTCTAAACCCACCGACATAATCCACCATTCCTTTCAGAACTTTGTACAGCTTTATCGAACCTTCTAGAATTTTCCAGAACCTTCTAAACTCACCGACATACTCCGCCACTCCTTCCAGAACTTTGTACAGCCCTATCGAACCTTCTAGAACTTCCTACAGCTTTATGGAACCTGCTAGAATATTCCGAGACCTTCTAGACACACCGACACACGGCTCCACTCCTTTCAGAACTTTCTAAAGCCTTATGGAACCTTCTAGAACTTTCTACAGCTTTATCAAACCTTCTAGAACTTTCCGGAACCATCTAGACTCACCGACATACTCCGCCACTACTTCTTGAACTTTGTACAGCCCTAAAGAACCTTCTAGAACTTTCACAGCATTATGGAACCTTCTGGAATTTTCTGGAACCTTCTAGACTCACCGACACACTCCTCCTTTCCTTTCAGAACTTTGTATAGCTCTATCGATCCTTCTAGAACTTTCTCCATACACAATTTTCTAAGCATTTGTGAACCATCAGATCCTTCTAGACTCACAGACTTACTCCGCCACTCCTTCCAGAACTTTGCACGGCTTTATTGAACCTTCTAGAACTTCTTATGGCTTTGTGGAATCTTCTAGAATTTTCCGGAACCTTCTAGACGCACCGACACACTCCTCCACTCCTTTCAGAACTTTCTACAGCTTTATCGAACCTTCCAGAACCTTCTAGACTCGCTGACATACTCCTCCATTTCTTCTTCCAGAACATTCCAAAGTCTTATCGAATTTTCTAGAAGTTTCCGGAATCTTCTTGAAGTTTCTAGAGTCTTCTTAGAACTTTCAGCCCTTATATCTTCAAAAGCAAGCCCTTTAGGTAAAAACGAATACCCTTATTCCCTAGGGGGGATAGAGATCTACCATACCATATAACTATCTTGATCGTACCGGCACTCGTTTCGGAGTTTTTGCGTTCCGCACGTTTTTTTGGACTTTCTTTTATAATATATATTGATTAAATACTTCCTAAAATTATTTTTCGCTCAAACTTATTTATGATTTGTCAATAACGTCTTAGCACAATAAGTATGTAAAAAAATCTGAAATATATTAGTTTATAAGTTCGCAAATAAATACACAAACTGACTAAGTTTCGTCAAGAAACACATGTACGTATATATTTTTTAATGATTTTATTGAAACTAAAATTAAAATTCTAAAACATGCGTTTGCTAGATAATGTATTGATTTATTTTAGTGCATGATTATATTATTTGAAATGGGTGTGGTATAATACAAAAACTTTTTTGAAAATTTAACAAATCTGCCAACGACCTATGGTATAACCTTATTATACTAAAAATTAAAAAAATTTCTCAAAATTTATTACATACGAATGCTAGATAAAAGAACAATCTTTCGAAATCCATTTATAATTTTTTGTGGAAAAGAGTTAATACGTCTAAAATCTGATTTGAAAATGACATATTTCTGGTTTTCTCTGGTAATGCCCTCTTAAATGAGTACCTACCTAAATAATCATAAATACTAGCAGGAATTCATGTTTAAATCGATCTAAACTAAAATATGTGACGTAAAAATCACACAAATCTGACAGAAGATAATGTCCATTATCCAATAACGATATCACAAAAAATACGGAATCGCTAGGCTGGGCGTCAGATTTTGCCACGATTTGAACTACCAAAAGTCTGGGCACGGTAGTTCACAAAAACATCGAAAAACCTATCAATTTATCAAATAAACGCAAGTTATGTTGTTTTTATAGATAGTTTATTATTCAAGGAATGTGTTTCGGTAAATAATATATACGATAGCTCAAAATAAATCCACAAAATATTACTTCAAAGTGATGCTTTCCGTAATTGCCGAGGTTTCGTACGAAATACGGCAAGGCCGATGACAGGTTTTGAATAGATTTGATGGCCTCCGTGATTGAGGGGTAAGGCTTTCGACTAGTGATCCGGAGGTAGCAGGTTCAAATCCCGGCGTGAACAAGTAAATTTTATTTGTGTTATTTCACAATTTAATCATTTAAAAATAATCTCCACATATTATAAATTAAAGTCCTCCGCCGCGTCTGTCTGTCTGTTCGCGATAAACTCAAAAACTACTGAACGGATTTTCATGCAGTTTTCACCAATTGATAGAGTGATTCATGAGGAAGGTTTAAGTATATAATTTGTCGGTGGTGTGGATTTAATTTGTATGCAAATTAACAGATGGCGGTGTGAGTTAAAAGGTTGGGTAACCATCCAGTAGATGACGTTGTGTTTCGTTAGCCACAGTGGCGCGTGGCCGGGTCAGCTAGTATAAGATACATTTGCTGCACTTTCCAGAGCGGAAGATACTCCCAGTATCGCCCTGGTGTAAGACCACAATTCTGAATTGAAATGTTGCTCGAAATTACTTTAGCCATCTTTAGTGACTAGATCTGAATAGTCGGGTACTTCCCACCTTCCTCTTTCACATCCCCGTCCCCTAACCACTACCTTCATAGCCATATGAAGATGATGCCATAGTCTCACTGACTCAGCAGTTGTGTCTGTTGTATCGTAAAAACAAACTTACAACTCTCGGGAACGTCGGCTGCAAATTGAGATAAATTGACGGGTTGAAAACCATACTGGTATAAACAACAAATCAGAAGAAAAGAGAAAATGACAATTTTGTGTTTTATTTTGTAACACACTACATACAGTGTGAGTTAACCCAACCAATAATAGATGGCGTTACAATTTTTTTTCGTTCATACCCTTTTGGCACAAAGAAAAATACCATCTTTACTATAACTTCTCGCACTTAACTCATTTTTCTAATTTTTGTCACTTGTACCGGTATGGTTTTCAACCCGTCAATTGAAATATGGAAATGAATGGAATTTTAGAGAAGCAAAGGACACAACTGTTTGGTGTTAGCACACATGCAAGGACGAAATCAACATGGAAAAACAAAGTTTTTTTTTATTAAAATACACCTATTTTTATTATGAAGTAAAATAGTTTTTACTTTCCGCTACAGTCCTATGCTTCGAACGGCATGACCTATTTGCGCCATCTCTTGAGCCTGCTAGTAGAGGGTCGTCCATTAATCACGTGAGGCTCGAAAGGGGGGGGGGGGGGGGGTTCGGAAAAAATCACGAAATATCACGAGGGGGGGGGGGGGGGAAATGAGATATCACGTGTATTTATTTTTCGTGATAATATTCTGAAAATTTCAAAATACTTAGTACTAAAAAAATACACGTGATTTTGGGGGGGGGGGGTTAGTCTAAAACCTCACCACATATCACCAGGGGGTGGGGGGGGGGTTAAAAAGTTGCTAAAAAAACATCACGTGATTAATGGACGACCCCTAACCAATTTTGGAGAAATGCGTGAATGTGTGAGTGCCGCATGTGTTTGCGTGAGTGCCACCAAAAGTTGATAGAATGTATTGTCATCGACAACGAGTCCGCCGAGTTTCAGCGTGATCAGATATCGGGAAATGGGTTAATTTCCACTTCCAGAATTTGCATTCATTAAAAAAATAGATGAATTTTTCATCCAGTTTATGGGTCATTTTTATATTATGGATTTGGTACCGATTTTCACAGTTTAAGATGGCGGACATTATTTGACACCATCTTTCATGTTTTACATAACTATATTATGTCCAAATGTTGCATGTTTATTCCGTTTTCGTATTTTAAATATTGATAAAACACTATAACATATTATGCTCATGAATGTGTATTACTGTTCGGGAATGTGAATTTTTGATGATTTGTTGACGGCTTCATCAGATTTTTCATATGAATCCTCTTACAGTTTCCATACGGGGATTGCTATAAAAAAGTGTAAAACGCTCATTGCAAGTGAATTTGTCATTAGGGTCCACAGCGCTATGTACTATGGGACTGCGAGAATTAAAGAAGTGTGGTTCATTAGTATTATTATAAAGTCCGCCTCAGCACAGGACCACCTAGTGAAGAGGACTAAGAACAAACAGATGAAATATTTATATACATTATCATATTTTGTAATTCTCATAAAACCTGTAATTAAATAGTCACTAATAAAAAAAAAATTAAAAAAACTTCTTTACGCACTCTCGACTTGGGGGGTAAGCTGGTGAATGCGTTACGAAAAGTTGTGATGTGTTACAAAAAGTGGTGATGTGTTACGAAAAGTGTGATGTTACGATAAGTGTGATGTTACGATAAGTGTGATGTTACGAAAAGTGTGATGCGAACGGTAATCGATACGAACGGTGATCGATGGCGAGGCGAACGGTCGGGCCTTTACGGACGCTTGACTTGGGGAGTGATAAGGGCTAAGGATAAAGATAAGGATGGTCACCCCAAGGTCGTAGGTCACCCCAAGTTCGTAGGTCACCCCATGGTAGTAGGTTACCCCAGGGTCTTAGGTCACCCCATGGTCATATGTCACTCCAATGTCATATGTCACCCCAATGTCAATGTCATATGTTCTTTTATAAGTTAGTGAAGTTTTATTTCAGTCATGTGGTCTAAAGCACACTCATTTATTTTTAGGCCAGTGAACATGGGAATCACGATCCTCAGCCGTAAGGGAACAACCCAAGCATGAATAATATTAAAATAAAGCATACCTGAACGTGTGTGTCAGTCTCATGATGCCTGGTGAAGGCTCCGTGTTCCAAGGCTCGCACCTCTCCTCGTTGCACCAGCTCCTGCAAGCATTGGGCTACCTCTTCTTCTGACCACCCATGACCACTGGGAAGGAAGAACAGACTAGTTAAGAGAATATAATTTTTGTTTGTTTGAAATATGGAGAAATTTAATACATGATTTGGAGGTTAAAATCCACCGAAAAATCTATGTAATTGTAGATAAGTTTTAAGATTTTCACGGCCAAAAGCATTTTCGTTATTTGTTTTTGGGGTTTTATGCCGTGTTGCGCTACCTCCTTCTTTAGCCAACGTTTCGGACATCGTTGCAGTGTCCATCATCAGGGCAGATCATCATGTGTGATCTCACACATCTACCGGATCTGCCCTGATGATGGACACTGCAACGATGTCCGAAACGTTGGCTAAAGAAGGAGGTAGCGCAACACGGCATCTTCTTCAATGGCGCTACAGCCCATTTCGAGCCTTGGCCTCCTTCAAAATAAGCCTCCACCGCCCTCTGTCCTCGGCCGTCTTCTTCCAATCTGCAACCTGGAGTAATCCTCTTGCATCCTTCCTGACATCATCCTCCCATCTCAGTCTAGGTCTGCCCGCCTTTCGTTTACCTCCCGGGTGTCCTGTCAGAACCTTCTTCGGTACTCGTGTGCTTGGCATTCGGTGCACATGTCCGGCCCATCTTAATCTTTGGAGTCTTAAATGGGTGGAGAGTCTGGGAGCTTGGTAAATATCATAGAGCTCATTATTGTGGCGGATTCTCCATGCCTCTCCCTCTCGCACCGCTCCTAAGATTCTTCGAAGTACCTTTCTTTCGAAGACGTCCAGCCGTTCCGCTGACTTTGCTGTCAGTGTTCCCGCCTCACATCCATAGGCCAAGACCGTTCTGATAATTGTTTTATATAAGGTTATTTTGGTTTTCCTATGGACGTTTCGGGATTTGAAAACTGGCAGCAACGCGAAGTAAGTTTTGTTAGCGGCTGTAATGCGCTTTCTTACTTCTACTGGGTCTTCATTGTCCTGCGTTATGATGGAGCCCAGGTAGGTAAACTCTTCGACCACTTCGAAATTATAATTGTCTTTGAATTTCACTTTGTCTTTTATTCTGCGGTGAGGGGTTCTGGTTTGCATCATGATTTTTGTTTTATTTTCATTGATTTGCAAACCCACCTCTCTTGCCGCAGTCTCCAAAGGGTCAAACACGGCATAACACCCCAAAAACAAATAACGAAAATATGTAATTGTATTTTATTTAAGGAATGTAATCTCGACTCGAGACCGCAAATTCAAGATCTCGTTAATTAAAAGAAAACAAAAACCTTTATTCTGTAATATTATGTAGTTACTAAATAATTAACAGTTTTTTTTTTTAAATTAAAATAATCAAAAGAAAAAATTTAGCTTGGAGATTAGAAAGTAATTAATTACGGGTGATTTTGAAAGTAACTTCTTAAACAACAAAGTATTTTAAGGGTGCTACGAGTGTCTGCCGTTGTCTAATCTAATGTCCGTTGCAATGTACCCAGCTGCTGAAAATGCCCTCTCCGACTCAACACTGGTTGGCAGCAGCGTGACTAAGCAATTATATGCAAACTGCAAAAATCTCCCCCTTGTTCCTCCACACTCAAATAGATCCATTTATTTTTTTATAACTGACTCTAATTTATCTAAACTCGTGAACTCGTCTCTTTTAATTCCTCTTGAAGTGACATATTAGTTTGTGACGTATTAGTCATAGAAAGAGACAAGTCATCTTCGTTTTCTGTGTTTGCTACTGTGGTATTAATCACGGTACCAGAAGTTGAGTCTGGTTGTTTACGATGTAATCGTTTGATAAGTATCTCTTTCTCACTCACTCGACACAGTTTTATATTATCTGTCACTAATATTCGTAAATAGTCAGGATAGTTTTCTTTCTTCGATCGACACTCCCGCCCGACCGTCAGTCAGTCAGCGCACCACTCGCGCCCTAACTGGACGTGTGTAGTTTCGCTGACTACTGCCGCCCAATTCCGTCAATCTCGAACGGGATCTCGTCATATTATGCTTCGGGATTGATCCCGAAAAATGTCACGAGATCTCGCGAGATCCCGCGAGATCGGGATTGCATTCTCTAATTTTATTACATCGATGTGTATGGTGAAAAAGTAATATTGCACCCTCTTTCATGCCTCCAATACTGAACCTGTTTTCAGTTCATCGGCCACCCTTTCCTCCCCTGCCCTTTTTCTTGAACCCCGCACTAAAAGCAGATCCTGGCTACGCTTGTGCATCATCATATTAATGTTTTGTGATGATTATTGTCAAAAAAATGTACATTTGTTTATAATATTTCTGTTACAGATCCACAAACATAATATTATGCGAGATCTTGAAAGCTGCCCCACCAGTGGAAGAATAAGTGTAAAATGGAGAGCAAGTCAGCATTGACCGGTGCATGTACGCGAATCTTGACAGACACTAGCGGAACATCATTCAGGACCTCTTTAAGACACGCCTTAACCCTCAGCCGGAAGCATCCAAAGTCATTTCATTGTGCTTGCCTCTCACGCGGGAGCCGTCTTAAGTCACTTTTAGGTTCTAGTCTTCTCTGTATTGCGTGCAAGCGTGATACAGAACCGAAATTCATTTGTAAAAATTCCCCATTCATATCTCTAGAAATATGTATTAAATTTCTTTCTTTTTTTAACATGAGCTCCGCACAGGAGGCCCTGAGGAAAATAATTTCCCTCAGGGCCTATGTCATCTTTGGGGATGCTGTGTGGAGGGTTTTTTTAACCCCTTGTTTGCCGGGGTATTTGGGGTTGGTTGTCCTCCAATTAGCGTTTGCAAAAAACGGCATCCATGACACCCAATGACATTTCGTGTCCAGCGATTCTGACAGTGTCCTTGAGAAATTTTGTACAATAGAAAGGTCAAAATCGTAATTAAAGGAATTTTTCCCGCGCATGCGCAAGAACTGCGCACATTCCCGCGCTCCGGTATATTATTAATATAAATTATTTGGAGTGACCTGGCGCATTGCGGTTTTCTCTATGGTAAAGGGCGATAATAGAGCAAGCGATTCTGACCGTGTTCTTCATACACTTTCTTTATACATAAGGGTCAAAATCGCGTGTAAAATCTCAAACACACCGGTGCACGAACGGCATTCTAGCGGTTAAGGAAAGGAAGGAGAGGAGAGTTCTCAGAAGGAAAAGGGTGGGATGGGTAGGAATCTGTGGATATGGCACGACCAAGTGAATCAGATACTTGAGTCGGGCCATGTCAAGAGCCAGAATAATAGAAGAGCGTGTATGAGACGATGTATGAATGTGAATGACTCCGTAATTGGAGCAAGGATTAGACTAAGAATGATCACATAAAATATATTTCTCCTGCTCCTGTGTGGAGCTAACGTAAAAAAAATAGAAAGTGTGGCAAGTCGAATAAAAGGGCAAATATAGGGAATAAACGTGCGCGAAACGGTAACAAAAAGGGCGAAAGAGCTAGCTCTCTCTCATAATGGATTCCAGGCATCGATGGAAACAAAATATAAATTTTATTGGTAGGTAAAATTATTCTATTTAAACACAGCCTAAAGGTTAATAAATTTCTTCCCTTATTAAACTACAGTCCTTACCTTAACCAGCCTCACAATTGCCAAGCAACCGGGTGGCAATATACGAGTAGTTCGTCTTTACACCATACAGACAAGGGTACTCTTGTGAGGTATAACATAATTTAAAAAATTATAAAATAAAGATTTAATTAAAACTAATTTTTGATAAAAATATAATAATAACCTATATGGTTACCTATTTCCTCTTGGCGAGTATGAATGAACCTCATATTTCAAGTGAAAAAAAGTCTCCATGGGGCAAGAATGACATGTTTTATTATAAAAATTGACTGGATTAAATTAAAAAAAAAAACCTTTTTTTTTAAGAGGCTAATTTATTATTCAGGTGGGTATTTTTGTTTATTTGTAAATAAAAATATAACATGCTTTTTGTTTCATTAATCCGTTAAAATAATGTTCAAAATAAGTACCTTGCAATGTCTTTTGGTGTAATTGGATTAGGATATGCGGCTTCAATGAGTTCCAATACCTTTTTCACTGTTATGATGATGATTTGTCCAAAGGTCTCATCCACAGACACTAGAAGTAATCAAATGTATATTAATAAACCACAACAAATATCTACTTTATTAAAATATGCCACTATAAAATTCAAAAATAAAATATTTCTATCAAAAATGCACAAACTATATTTCATATGGGTGCCATCTATTGGTATTGTGTCGAACTAGATGCACTATGAAGTGAAAAAAGTTACTATTTAACACAACAGATGTCTCTAGCAGTGATGTTTTAAAACGTGAAGAGAGTGATGCAGACACCAGACTATAGGGAAATGTTTTGAATGTTTTTCAATATTCAAGCAACATAAAAAAACCGGTTTACTGTTGTTATTATGAACAACAAAACTCACAGAAAACAGTAAAAAGTGCTTTATTAGGTTAAAAAAGGACCTTGAAATGTCATTAGTTTTAATTTTATAGATCACGCAGAAAGGGAAGAAAACAAAAGGGTTAAAAATCAGCAACACATGTTAAGCAAACAAAGAATAATGAGAGTACCCTTAGTGCCATTCACCTTCCCCAAGTGTATTATCTTGTAACTACCCGCTACAAAATACAACAAATAAGAGAGATGGTCATAATACAAAAACATACAATATTTTATCCAAAAAATCAATTTTCAGAAGAAACTAGACATTAGTGGCCTCCGGAAGGGCCGAACAACACAGTAAGTCCCTCAATACTATCAAGTAAGTTAATGAATACTTGAACATTGATGGGAAGACCAGAATACACTATTAGAGTCATAATTGATTTCATACACTTTATTTTGCCCTTTTTACTGCTCTAATATTTATTTGTTAGTAGTTAGGAGCGGCTTACATACGTTGTGCGACCCGTCTAGAGGCAACTGTTGGAGAATAAATTTTCCACCATAAGTAGACATATTTTTTAATATTAAATATTTACGTAGCTTACAATAAAGAATGGAAAGAACATTTATTTATTTATTTATTGTTTCTTTACACTGTAGGTAAAAATGTTTACAATACAATTTGTTACCTCACTAGGACAAGCCTGTGTTGAGGTTAAGGTTAAGTTACATTATTTTAAAATGATTTTAGTTTTGACGGTGTCTATTAGATTTGATCAATTTGAAATACTTACGAGGTCTGGGAGGGGGTGTAGCTTCTGCTAATTGCGTCAGTTCTACTTCAAGTCTTTGTAAGGAAGTGTACTCGTGTTGCATTAGTTTCATTATTTTCTTGATGAATCCAACATAATCTGAAAAATAAATTTAGTCAATATTTTGCACACTTAAAAAAACAACACTTATATTTAAAAAATGCACAAAGCTTTCTCATCTGGCAGGTACTGAGGTTTTACATGTAAGCATTTATTGCGACATCTTTTTTTTTAATATAAGCTCCAGACTTATTTTACATAAGCTCCACACAGGAGGCCCTTCGAAACATAATTCCCCTCGGGGCATATGTCATCTTTGAGGATGCTGTGTGGAGGGTCTTTTCAGGAAAGGGATGAGCGGAAGTTCTGGGAAGGAAAAGGGTATTGGGGGTCGGTAAGTCCAGGAATAGCGGACATGCGAATCCATCCCTCTCACTGCGGTGCAAGGTGATGTTCCGAGAGAGTACGGCTGGAGAAATCAAAGAGACCTCTATCAACCATTCTCTCCCGATCCGTCCTGCCAAGCAGCTGGTGGGCAGACACATCCACCACCAAGACCCGTATAAACCTCACCCCATGAACCCGGGCACCCCTGCTAAATCACCAAACGTAGCGAACCACTTGGGGTGACCTACGGCAAAGGTATTGGTTATCCAATAAATGGTTCCCGGGGCGGCGGTACCCATACCCGCCTCCCAAATTGAAATTTGACATATTATTAAAGTGAATGACATATTGATATGACATTTTTCACACCTTTGGTTGAAACAAAAATTACAAATGCGATATATTGCTTGAAAATGGCTTTAGCCGTGTTTAGTGACCAGATCTGAATAGCCAGGTACTTTCCAACCTTCCTCTTCCCCACCTCCTTCCCCTCCCCACTACCTTCAGCCTCACAACATACCCCAATTGGGGATGCCATAGTCTCACTGGCTCCAGACGGGAGCAGTTGAGATTCTTGTGAGGTATTCACTGTAAAAAAAAATATATATATATGGCTCGAATTCACAATTATGTTTAGGGAAGGGTACATTTAACAAACTAGATTTCGAAGGAAGGAAATGGAATTTTGAAAAGGAGTGTTGTCATGAAATTCTCATGGTCAATTTTGATTTACAAATTTCATAAAATGATAAATTTAGAAGATACTTAATATATCAAGGTCACCTTTTCCCTTGACGCCCTAAGGACAAGGGAGTAGCTATAGCAGTCACATGGTGGGGTTCGATCCTAAGGGGGGTTCGAGGGGAGGCATGGGAGAAATGGGGGGGGGGGGGGGGTGGAAAATTATTAGAAATTTTTTGGGAACTCTTATAACCACAACTCATTATTTACACCACATTGATATTATAGGTATATGGTGCAACTAATATTATTATATTTTACAGGAATCTACAAGTACTTTTGTCTTATGCAATACTGGTGTCGATGGGGGTGAACCCCCCAAAACAACTCCCCTTATACTATATTACGCCCTTACCCAAAGGCATAATTATTTTGCTTAATTGTACTGACGAAACCCATCCTTAATGTTAGTGGGTTCTGGAATGAATGATGACAGAACATAAAACGATAATGAAAAGCAGAAATAGAAGCGGACCCAAGATAGACCCCTGAGGAATTTCAGAAAAACCAAGAATTCGACGGAACAAGAACTTTTACAGAAGACGTAATGTTTACGATTTCTGAAGTAAGAACCAAAAAAATAGAGTAATCTTGTGAATAAACCAAACACTTGGTGACCAAAAAACCAAACACGAAAGCTTTTTAAGGTCAAATAAGTAAGATCAATTTGGCCACCATTTCCTAGGTTCGTTCAATGATGAATGATGAACAACAAGAAACCAGGTGTCTTTGAGGAAACTGGCGTATGAAGAGTTAGTGGGGTCGATTGGAGAAATTACCTCTCGGAAAGTCAGGCGGAGACACAAGGTCCCTGAAGAAGTCCTGCGCCTTGCGGTGGCGCTCGTCCGGCGGCAGGGCGGCCTTAAACCAGGAGCGCAGGGCGCGCGACTCGCGCTTGTGACGCCCGCTGCTGCTCTCCACCAGGTACACGATGAACTGCACCGTGGCGTGGCAAGGACCAACCTCTTTATCATCTGCAACAACAAAAAAATCATTTATGAATTTAACTGAAACAATACAAACTTTGAGACACTTGGCGATATTACGGAATGACATGAGATTTCGTAAACTTTCAGAAATATTAATTTATGGCAGGTTTAGCAACTTATCATAAATAAAGCCTATTAAACTGAATTTGTCCAATCATAACCCACAATTTTACAATTTGATCAATAAACGGTCGTTATAATCTTGCAAGGACGTACCTTCTCATAGAGCAAGAGAATATAGGTCATTTTGTGAGTCATACAGATAAAAGCAATATTGGTAAATAACTTTCTAATTTCAGCCAATTTCTATTTTTATACGTACAGGCCAGACACGTAAAACGCCTCTGCTTAAATTATTAAATCAATCATTAAATTTTCCGTGCGGTTTTTTCGTGTTAATCATTATTTGTCACCAATTATTTTCCAACAAGGTTTTTTTTTTTTACTTGTGCTCCACAAGGAGGCCCTGAGGAAAATAATATCCCTCAGGGCCTATGTCATCTTTGTGGATGCTGTGTGGAGGGTTTAAGGATAGGAAGGAGAGGAGAGTTCTGGGAAGGAAAAGGGTTTAAGGGATGGGTAGGAATCTGGGGTTCAGTGTGTTCTGGTCATCCGCCTCCAAGACCTAGACAAACCTCACCCCGTTAACCCGGGAACCCCTGCTAAACCATTAAACGTAGCGAACCACTTGGGGTGACCTATGGCAGAGGTGTTGGTTGTCCAATAAAGGTTTCCGGGGCGACGGTACCCATTCCAAAAGGTGTACCTAATCTACAACATAAATTATTTATATACTTCCTTCTTGAATTTTCTTAAACATTAATACCTAATTTTTACATTACTTTCCGAATTTAACATTGACCTCCAAATTAAATTACCGTTATACTGCCTACTTAGTATGTTTTTTGGGAAAACCTCGTAAGCCTTCGTTTTTACAATGTGTATAGACATTAAAAGGCAAATTCGTGACTTGTGATGGACAGGACGACGTCTGAATTTGAATGCCCCAATAGGATTAGCTCTAGCACCAGGGTTGCGCCAAGCCTAGTGCTAAAGACGGAGGCGTCTACTAATATCTACAGGAATTCCAAAAACTGAAAAAATCGAACTAATATCTATGAGAATCAAAGTGTTGACGAATATCTACAGCTCAAACTGTTGATTAATATCTATGAGAACCAAAGTGTTGACGAATATCTACAGCACTGGCAGAGGTTGGATTTGCAATTATGTATAGCATATTGGAATAACGTAATATTGCGTATGCAGTTTAAAAAACTTAATTTATGTAAGTATGTATGTAAAAATCCCTAATATCGGACTATTGGACACATTTAGCTGATTAGTCCAACCTACGCTCTGTAGATATTAGTTCAACATATGAGCTGTAGATATTCGTTCGACATACAGGCTGTAGATATTAGTAGCTGGAGTCGCTAAAGACTACATCGAATGCATTATTTTGCACAAGCCATATTTGTTTTTTTTTTTGCCAATAATGCATAATATTAACATTTGAAGCGGTTTTCGTCAGAGGAAACTAGGCATATTTTGTCCATACAAACGTTTTTCCCAATTCCTTTCTGGATTTTGACACTGGTGCAAACATAGACATCCAAATGGATAGACAAGCAGTTACAGATGAGGGGTAAAACCAAACTATGGAGAGCGAAGAGGGGAAAGATGACTGTCATTCGTTGAACAATCAATCTGACAGTATATAGGCATCTCGCATTACAATATCACCATTTAGTTCTTAAAAGCAAAATCTGCTTTGAATGAATAGACCGTTTTACATGGGAGCGCGAATTGCTTGCCACGTTCAAAACATATTTGCTAAGGCCAAATGCTCGCCCCAAAAAGACTCGCGCCAATAAACATTTCAATATTTTGTTTCCGTGTTTAGTTAAAACACTTTTACAAATGTTTCATAATTTACTAACCCCTGTAACCAGCGACGAGCACATTGGAGTACCGCCCACATTCGCTATGTGTACATTGATACGTAGATATATTGTATAGCACAAGCTGCCGTTATTTCGTTAAATGTATGGATGTCAGCTTCTCGCTGTTCACGGCAAGAATGATGACGTCACACATTTTAGATTCAAGCGAGGCTATATCCCCTCCCCATGGAGCGAGCCGGTTCCAAGGACGAGCTACAGCCGGCGCCATGTGGAGGGGGAAATAATACGTTTTTATCACTTAGGGCAGGTCCAGATATATTCATATGTCCGTGGGTGCAAACATTTTTTAATATAATAATATAGATATCCACCAATAGCGTGTCGGCAGATTTTGCTTTTTGTTATTAGTTACTTCTTATAGGAGATGGGACCCTCTAAAAATTATTAAAATTTCCTGATTTGAACGCCATTAATAGACGTTCAGTATGCAAACTAGACTATGTTTAAAAAAATAAAAAAAGGACAGACATAGAGTATTTTCTTCTAACAGAGTTAGAAAAAAAATCTTAAAAATCAGTCCACTTTTAAAGGAGAAAAATGGGAAATACAAAACCACTATTTTGATGATTTTATTTAGGTACTAGCTGGGTTACCCGGCTTCGCTCAGGACAACATTCGAGAGTGTTCTGAAATGTTTCACATTAATGTTCTCGAATCCCTATTCCCGAACTTTCCACAATTTTCCAGAATGTTCCGGGATGTTCTGGAACGTTGTGGAATGCTCTCAAATACTCTGACTGGTTTCCCGCTCAGGGAGTTAATGTGAGATTGAATTGACGTTCGAATCCACGACGGATCTTGCTTTATATACCCCATATGGGTAGCCCCATAAAAAAAATCAAAGGTTCCAGATCATTCCACAACATTTAGGAGTGTTCTGGAATATTCCACAATGATCTGGGATATTCCGGTATATACCTGAATATATTCCGGAGTGTGTTGGAATGCTCAAGAATACTCTGGAATGTTATAAACTGTTGGAAATTTCAAGGGGCGAGACTTCCAGCCCTTATATCTTTAAAAGCACACCCTTCAGGTAAAACCTATAACTTTCTTCATGTATGTGGGATAGAGGGCTATCACACAATATAGCTCCTGTTATCATACCAGGACTCGTCTTTGAGTTTTAGCGGCATGCACATTGAACACTTTTTTAATAATGTATATTGAAGATAAAGATTATCCAAACTTTCCAGAATCTTCTAGAAATTCTATCCGCCACTCATTTCTGAAGCTTCTAGAATTTTCTCCTTCCGTAACATCCTAGAGCATTAGGGAGGCTTCCAGAACTATCTAGAACCTTCTAGAATCACCAACACACTCCATCGCTCCTTTCAAAACTTTCTAGAGCTTTATCGAACCTTCTAGAACTTTTCGGAACCTTCTGGACTCAACTCAACTCCGCCACTCCTTCCAAAATTTTCTATAGCTCTATCGATCCTTTTAGATTTTTTCGGAACCTTCTATATTCACCGACATACTTCGCCACTCCTTTCAGAACTTTGTACAGCCCTATCGAACCTTCTAGGACTTCCTACAGCTTTATGGAACCTTCTAGACTTTTTCGGGACCTTCTAGACACACCGACGCACTCCTCCACTCCTATCAGAGTTTTCTACAGCTTTACGGAACCTTCTAGAACTTCTACAGTTTTATCGAACCTTCTAGAACATTCCGGAAACTTCCAAACCCATCGACATATTCCACCATTCCTTTCAGAACTTTGTACATCTTTATCGAACCTTCTAGAACTTTCCGGAACCTTCTAGACTCACTGACTTACTCCGCCACTCCTTCTAGAACTTTGTACAGCCTTATGGAACATTCTAGAACTTTCTACAGCTTTATCAAACCTTCTAGAACTTTTCGAAACCTTCTAGACTCAGCGACATACTCCGCCACACCTTCCAGAACTTCCTACAGCTTTATGGAACCTTCTAAAATTTTTCGGACCCTTCTAGACACATTCTTCCACTCTTATCAGAACTTTCTACAGCTTTATGGAACCTTCTAGAACTTCTACATTTTATCGAACCTTCTAGAACATTCCGGAAACATCCAAACCCACCGACATATTCCACCATTCCTTTAAGAACTTTGTACATTTTTATCGAACCTTCTAGAACTTTCCGGAACCTTCTAGACTCACCGACATACTCCGCCGCACCTTCCAGAACTTACTACAGCTTTACGGAACCTTCTAGAACTTCTACAGTTTTATCGAACCTTCTAGAACATTCCGGAAACTTCCAAACCCACCGACATATTCCACCATTCCTTTCAGAACTTTGTACATTTTTAACGAACCTTCTAGAACTTTCCGGAACCTTTTAGACTCACCGACATACTCCGCCACACCTTCCAGAACTTCCTACAGCTTTATGGAATCTTCTAGAATTCTTCGGGACCTTCTAGACACACCGACACACTCCTCCACTCCTATTAGAACTTTCTACAGCTTTACGGAACCTTCTAGAACATTCCGGAAACTTCCAAACCCACCGACACCATTCCTTCCAGATTTTTTTACAACTTTATCGAACCTTCTAAAACTTCCTACAGCTTTGTGGAATCTTCATGAATTTTCCGGAACCTTCTACACACACTCACACACTCCTCCACCCCTTCTAGAATTTTCTACAGCTTTATCAAACCTTCCAGAACTTTCTACAGCTCTATTGATCCTTTTAGATTTTTTCAGAACCTTCTATATTCACCGACATACTCCGCCACTCCTTTCAGAACTTTGTACACCCCTATCGAATCGTCTAGAACTTCCTACAGCTTTATCAAACCTTCTAGAACTTTCCGAAACCTTCTAGACTTAGCGACATACTCCGCCACACCTTCCAGAACTTCCTACAGCTTTATGGAATCTTCTAGAATTCTTCGGGACCTTCTAGACACACCGACACACTCTTCCACTCCTATCAGAACTTTTTACAGCTTTACGGAACCTTCTAGAACTTTCTACAGTTTTATCGAACCTTCTAGAGCTTACTGGAAATTTCTAAACCCACCGACATACTCCGCCACTCCTTCCAGAACTTTGTACAGCCCTATCGAACCTTCTAGAACTTCCTACAGCTTTACGGAACCTGCTAGAATATTCCGAGACCTTCTAGACACACCGACACACTGTTCCACTCCTTTCAGAACTTTCTACAGCCTTATGGAACCTTCTAGAACTTTTTACAGCTTTATCAAACCTTCTAGAACTTTCCGGAACCATCTAGACTCACCGACATACTCCGCCACTACTTCTTGAACTTTGTACAGCCCTATAGAACCTTCTAGAACTTTCACAGCATTATGGAACCTTCTGGAATTTTCTGGAACCTTCTAGACTCACCGACACACTCCTCCTTTCCTTTCAGAACTTTGTATAGCTCTATCGAACCTTCTAGAACTTTCTCCATGCAACAATTTTCTAAGTATTTGTGAACCATCAGATCCTTCTAGACTCACAGACTTACTCCGCCACTCCTTCCAGAACTTTGCACGGCTTTATCGAACCTTCTAGAACTTCTTACAGCTTTGTGGAATCTTCTAGAATTTTCCGGAACCGTCTAGACACACCGACACACTCCTCCACTCCTTTCAGAACTTTCTACAGCTTTATCGAACCTTCTTGAACCTTCCAGAACCTTCTACATACCCCACCATTTCTTCTTCCAGAACATTCCAGAGTCTTATCGAATTTTCTAGAAGTTTCTGGAATCTTCCAGTCTCTTCTTGAAGTTTCTAGAGTCTTCTTAGAACTTTCAGCCCTTATATCTTCAAAAGCAAGCCCTTAAGGTAAAAACGAATACCCTTATTCCCTAGGGGGGATAGAGATCTACCATACCATATAACTATCTTGATCGTACCGGCACTCGTTTCGGAGTTTTTGCGTTCCGCACGTTTTTTTGGACTTTCTTTTATAATATATATTGATTACCAGCCTGAGGTGCAGTGTCGCTTTTATATTAGTAAATTCGGGCAGCAAGAGCGATAGTTGCAGCAACAGTTTGATAAAATACCTATTGTTCAAATTTATCGGCGACCGGAGTATATTCCAGCCAATTTATTCCTGTCAAGCGAATTAACTAATTTAGCCGATTTTTTTCCAGACTGGTGTTAATAATAGTAAAAGAGTACACGACTTTTCGATCAACAATTATTGGAGGTTCACCTACAAGGCAATTGAGGCTATTTACAATATAATACATATTTCACAGAATACTGAATCACTTGTTTCCCTGGCAGTGTCTGCACCGGTATTTCCGAACAGCGAGAACGTGAGGGATAACTTTACTATCCGATTAGTGGCTGGCGTATTATTATGAAGGTTCGTGCCGGGAGTATCAAATACTATCATAGGATCAGGCACGACACCGCGGTAGGCCCTAATCCAACACACTAGACTTCTTGCCACCAGAAACTTCGCCGAACTAATGTCACTACTGATAAAGGGGAGCTGGATATTTGGACTTAAATGATTTTCATAAATGGGTGTCCCTTTTATCGCAAATTGAAATGTAGATATAAAAAAAATACACAAAGTAAATGTTCAAATCGGAAAGATGTACCAAAATTTCTGCTTTAGGGGATGGGAAAAGGGGTAGAGTTGATTTTTCGGAAACTCATGTAAACAGTTTTACCTACTTCCTGTTTTGAAGATCAAATGTGTAACATTTCATAAATCTTGGAAAAAAAACTGTAAATTTGAATAAAAATCAACTCCGGGCGATGCGGGAACGAGACAGTATTCGAAATCGTAGAACTAATCAATATGGTTTATGTTAAACTGATTCTGTGAGCCTAGAAACTAGAAGGAAAGCAAGTCTTGC
This sequence comes from Limnephilus marmoratus, assembly GCA_917880885.1. Taxonomy (NCBI): domain Eukaryota; kingdom Metazoa; phylum Arthropoda; class Insecta; order Trichoptera; family Limnephilidae; genus Limnephilus; species Limnephilus marmoratus. Next base: position 49,209,830 of record OU862914.1, on the reverse strand, counting down.
TATTCTGTCTTTCAAAATTTGGAACAATTTCATCAATAGCCCATTTCTCTTGGGATGCTATGATTTATATGTACCAGACCACTACAGCCGAAGTCGACATCATGACTTATTTAAAGTACCGAACGGCAGAACAGACGTCTTGGCAAAGCATAGCATGACGAGGGGAGTGGTGCTGTTAAATGAAATTGCAAACCATTTGGATGTAAGTGACTGTTCTTTATATGCCTTAAAAACATTATTGAAGAGTCACTTGCCTAAATGCTGATAGGGTAACTAAATTGTACTGTAATTGGAATTATTCTGTTGTACAATAATAATAAAATAATAAAAAAAATAATAAAAAAATAAACGTAAATTTTATTCATTTATTATTCTCAACAGAAATTGAACCTCGTAGATTTAGATCCTTACATTATTTTAATACATTAAGCCACTAGAAATAACCCAAAAATTAATAAGTACCTAATAAAAATAAGGTTGCATAAAGATATGAACTACCCCTCTCTGCAATTATTCCAAGAAGCTGAATTATTAGAGATAAGAAAAATTTACTGTATACAATGTTTAATTTTATGTTTTCTCGAAATATTCCTTTTACAAAAAATGAAAACCGATTTACTAATAGGTTAAAAAATAAATTAGTTGAAGTTCCACCGTATAAAACTAGGCTTGCGCAAAAAGACATGCGTATTTTATTACACCAAAAATTTATAATGCTCTCTATAATAAGACTACAGAAATTCAATGTAAAAATATATCCTCCTACAGCAAAAATATAATAAAGTCTTGGATAAATACCATTGATACAAACATTTACTTGCTGTAACATCTGACCTGCTGTAACATCTGACCTGATGTAACTTTAACATTTTTTAAGCCTTATTAACATGTCGTTTGAATTGTAATTCATTAAACGCTGATTTTATTTTTTATTTTTTTTTTTATTTATCAAAAGTATACAATACAGAATATAGTATATTATATAAAGCATTGTACTCCCAGGAGTTAATAAACTCATTGCGGGAATGATACGCATTACATGAAACATATAGCTGTATGTATTAAATGGACATATGATGGGGACATACACAACATTATTATTTCAGAAAGTCATTAATAAGATGAAGTTTGAGCATGTTAGTTTGGGTCTTTTTACATTGACTTGCACATTTGATCTCGTTGGGTAGTTGATTATATTTTGTGTGAGCTATGTATTCTAGGGATCTTAGTCCATATTTTGTTGATTTGATTTTTGGTATATGAAGTTTGTTGTGATTTCTTGTGTTGTGTTGGTGTACGTCGCAATTGTAATATAGTGTAGTGTTGGAATGTGCCGAGTGTTGAATTACTTGTAATATGGTTTTCGTTATTTCAAAAGTGGGAATGGTATTAAAAGGAAGTATTTGGGTGTTTCTGTAGATGTCTTTGACATGTGTGTCCCAAGGTAAACTGAAAATATTTCGCAGGGCTCTATTTTGGACGACTTGATTTAATTTTATGTTTTAATCTCTACAAAGATGTATGAATATGAGAAAATTTTTAACTGTTTTAAAAACACACAAATATACCCACGAACTAGCGTTGCCTACGTGGGATTTTTTTGGTTAATCTGCTAATTGTATTATGTTTTGTTGTTATGTACCAAATAAATATTAATAAAGAAAAAATAAACATAAATACTTAGCCAGTAAGATTACAGAATTTGCAAGTAAATTTAATATTGCTAAGTCATCTAATGAAATGACTGCATACGCATACCACATTTCAGATAACATAATTTATTTATAATGTGGTATCTGTGTGGTAATAATGCAGATAGCACCTTTATCAATACAATAATTATCACGTACAACATGCATTAAAAATGGCAAGTTATTAAACGGCATTGCAAATAAGATAATGAAATCACTGGATTCGTACACAGTGGGCTAATAAAAATCGTACTTTACTGCCAAGTTATTATGTTTAAGTACCGGTTATTAATGGCACACCGTATACGGATTAATTAACGCTATCGCAACCAAATCATTGAATCACATTATAAGAGCGTTCATGCCAGCATTAAAGTTTGGCGCATACTATACAAATATGTGCATCCAATAAAATAGGCCCAATAAACATCATCACAACATGACTCGACCTCATACGTAATCATCATCATCATCACTCTTGGCTCAACAACCCCCGGTGGGTCTTGGACTCCTCAAGAGGGAGGCGTCTACTAATATCTACAGGAATTCCAAAAACTGAAAAAATCGAACTAATATCTACGAGAATCAAAGTGTTGACGAATATCTACAGCTCAAACTGTTGACTAATATCTATGAGAACCAAAGTGTTGACGAATATCTACAGCACTGGCAGAGGTTGGATTTGCAATTATGTATAGCATATTGGAATAGCGTAATATTGCGTATGCAGTTTAAAAAATTTAATATATTGCTGGGGGCGCTGCTGCTGTGGCCTACCCCAAGCCCTATTCCTGTAAAACACACACAATAACAGCCGTCGGTTAGCTCAAACCGGCTCGAACATGATTCCTCCTAAAAAAACAGGGCGAGTGCCAGTGGTTCGCTTGGTCAATTCTTCCTTCCCCTCCTCTCCTCAAAATCCCCGGGACTCCCTCTTCAATCAGTACACAGTATTTGCATTTAAAGGGTTTATTCAATAAACAGAACAGGGTGATACACATACGGCCAGTGTCGGCACAAAACACAAGTTAAACTACCCTACTGACCTAACGAGGATTTCTCCCTCTCTCTATGCGTTTAAATGAAGTTACAAACGGTTCAAAGCACACGGTGGGGGGGAGGAAGCGAGTTGGTACTCACATAGCTAGATGCGTGGTCTGCCATCTTTTCTGGATTCCGTTCACAACACAATTTCAAACAATACATCGCGGAGTTAATATCGTGGAGCACAAACAGCGCAAATCGCGCGTAGCACAGTTGCTTGGCCGAGAGCTAGCGAAGGAATGGCGGCCGGCGGGCCGCCCGGCGCTTGGCGCCTGACGCGGGGTGGTCGCGCGGTGCGGGGAGAGGAAACGGTAGGCACGTGTAGTGGGGACGATTCACTTAACCTTCCGCTCGGGAGCCGATTCTGTTACGTAACACTTCCCCCCTCGCCGCAAAAAAAGCGACGTGGTAATGGAGCAGTAGGGCTAAGAAATCCTCTTACCCTTCTAGCACTTGTGCCAAAACAAAACAAAAAAAAAAAATTTAAGAGAAAAAAGGAGAGAGAGAGAGAAAAAGGTTGCTAGCTACAAAATAGTAGAAACAAAAACAAAAGAGAAAAAAGCATGGTGAACAAGGAATTATACATGAATGAACAAGAAAGAGCAGTGACATACATAAATATAAACAAGGACCTGTTGGAGAAAGGTACAAGGGTTATGTAGTGATAGAAAAAAAAATGACTCTAATTGTATCATTGGTCTGTGAGCTATGTTTGCGTAGCGTGGTTTGCGTAGGATGTTTGGGGTGTTGGGACGTTGCACTGAAGTTACACGGTTACTTTGTCACAGTAACCTGGCCCGTTTGAGATTACACTCAAGGAACACTAGGGCCTTAAAGAAAACACGAAGAAGAGAACGCAGGATGAGGCTTCTTGGTGGTGGAGAGGGTTCTACCTGTCACAGAGGTCAAAAAGGTAGCTGCTTCCGGGTCCTGAGGGTGGGCCAGTATGACATCATTGAGGTACTGGAGAGTGGAATTGTAATTGGTGGTTGGTCCTTTATAGCGGAGGTGGTTTGTGTGCATGACAGCCGCTGTTGTGATGGTGGTTGGTACACTGGTTGTATACAGTGGGATTGTTGTGTGAACAATCGTTGGTATTGTTATTTGCGCAAAGGCACAGGAGCATTGGCATGGTGGCAACAGAGCATTTGCAAGGTGCAGCAGGAACATTTGTACAATGGCAACAGGAACATTTGCGAGATGCCGCAGGAACATTTGTACAATGGTAACAGGAACATTTGCGAGATGCCGCAGGAACATTTGTACAATGGCAACAGGAACATTTGCGAGATGCCGCAGGAACATTTGTACAATGGCAATAGGAACATTGTACAATGGCAACAGGAACATGAACCAACCTAGAGCTGGCGTGCTCGGGTTTGTTTGAGTGATGGTTTGGTGATGATACAATTCGCAACTACACGCACGACTCACACTTGGTTATGTTAGGTGTGGTCGGGTGCTTTTGGTACGCAGGGTTTGAAGGCATGGGACCTCCGTGACGGTAGTGAAGGCAGCATGAAGAGAGGCGCAGGTGTAGATAGGGTGAAGAGCTGCTGGTCTTCTTATTAATCCGGGAAAAATTTATTATTAGAGCAAAATTCTTGAAGTTTACCTGCCTGGTAGACCAATGATGAAAAGGTTTGGAGAGAAACAAGGTGTGCATATTGAGAAAGATTGGATTTGTTTGACGCGTAGAGAGAGAGAGACGGAGAGAGAGTTAACTAAATGCAACTACAGACTTATACATATTACAAAGGTACGTATTCAAGGAAGGTTCTGTTTAACCCATTTAGTTTTTTTTAAACTAAATACATTTCCAAGAACACGTAGGTAAGGGTTTGTACGTATGACAAAATGCCCCTTTTCGAAAGAAGTTGGTCTTCCATGACCTATGCTCACGTCTATACGGTAGCATTTTTTCTACTTTCGAAGAACAAAACATTGAGTACAAATAAGTTATGAAAAGTGGGAAAGGAGTAGGAAGTTGAAAAGATCCGTGAATGAAGGTTGTCCCATTTGACAAACGAAACGCCAAGTGCGTAACGCATATATCCCCATTCACGGATAATTTCGAGGAAAGGAAAGAGTGACAATTGGGAACATTTGAACGAAGAAAACTGCTGAGGACTCGGCTATTTCCGAAATTCGACCTCTGAGTGAAAGGTGAAACAAGGTCTACAGCAACTTTCCTGGCACATTACAATACAATTTGGTAGAGTGGGACAAAAGGGATACACTGACAAAAAGAGTCTAATCCACTACGTGTATTGGGCAGAAGATTAGAAGGTCGTTTTATTCTCCTACTTGTTTGCGAGAAATGACAGACCCTTGCTCAAATCTCACAAACCTGGGGGTTTTCTTGTTCGTCCCCCAGACAACGAGTTAGGTGTTTTTGTGTCCATCAACTTAACTCCTACGACACGATGCCCCATAATCATGAGTGAAGCGTATGATTAGTCCTTTTGAGATAGTGGATAGTTCCTGGGTTCTTGTGACAGGAAGTCCACGGGCATGTTAATGAGTACTCTGCTGCAAAAGCAATAATTTTCTGATAACAGAAAATAAAAGGCGTGTGATCTACGCTTGGTAGGTCACACAAACATGGGGTAGATATTATTTCGTTCGCACGATTCATGGTGAGTATTGTAACGTCTTCACGTCTCATGTACAGGAATGAACGATTTACAACAAATTTTGCCCAGTATTGAAAGACAGTAGCCCAATTACGTTCGAAAATGTGGGTCCCCATTCAATACAGACGGCGGGTTAAGCGGTTCTCATGCCAAAGGACACACGACCAACTTAGTAACATTTAGTTATGAGTATAAAGTAATTATAACGAGCTTCTCGTATCATGGCGGATGTTTTGAGGATCTCTCCTATGATGGTAGATATTGTCACGTTTTCACGTCTCACGTGACAGGAATGAACGATTTACAACAAATTTGCCCAGTATTGAAAGACAGTAGCCCAATTACGTTCGAAAATGTGGGTCCCCATTCAATACAGACGGCGGTTTTTGCAATGATGTAATTAATACGGCACTGCTGTAGCTTAATAATTTCATATTAGCATACGTTACAAGACTTGCCAAAAGGCGATAAACACAAATTTTATTGAAGATCTGGCCAAGATTTTAAACTTCAAACTAGAATAATGGTACAATAAAGGACAAAAGAAACTGATGTCATGATAAAATATGTACCTCATAATGAAGTTGTATATGTACAAGGAACAAAGTTAATGAAGGGACAAAACATATTGTCACTTTTATAACAACAAAAAAAAAAAAATTTTCCGAATCCGACAAAATATGATTCTAGAAAAATAAGAGCAATTGGGTTGAGCGCCATTCTAATTTTTTGGAAAAAGAAGAAAAAACCACAAATAGCAACAAGGTTGCTCTTGAATTGTCTCGAATCCAGCGAATGTGACCTGATAGGTGAGTACATTGGGTGTATTCGAAACGATTCCCAATATACAACATTACTATGAATGTGTAGGATGGGGTGAAGAGGGAAAAGAAAGAAAGAAAAAACGGGAGGATTTCCTATTATAACAGAAATCGTCGCGACATTCTTACAATATGGTGCTGTGACCATAGTAGCGAGCCCGCGGCAAAGGTCTGAAACCAATGGTTATTATACAGACTTGTGCTTATGATTTTATATTTACAACATTAGGGTAGGGACGTACTGGTACGACAAAACCCGACACAAAACAAAAAATTAAAAAAAGGGGTGATATGACAAGATGAGGCGATGAGGTGAGAAAAAAAAAAACGCGCGGATGCTGCAAGAATTGTGAAAGGAAAACGACGTCTCGGAGCAAGAGTTTTCTGGAACCGTTGATGGTAGGAGGAAAAAGGAGTCCCTTTCCCGAAGTGATCAATTTCAGGAAGAGGATGCATACAAGCATGAAAACAGTGCCCCAAGAGGTGCTCTTGTGGTACAGCAGGCAAGGCGCGCAGGATGTAAAAGAACATATAAAATTATGCACAAAAAAAAATGTACAGGAGTTAGGCTACCGTTGACATTAATGTGCCTTCGGGTGTAAGGATTACCTTACGAATGCCCATGTGGGTGATTATTTACATTTAATATTTACAAGTAACTCACGTCATTTATGACAAGAGTTTTGCCAATTTGATAACGCCTGAGTACTTGATGTGATGGAATTTACTGATTCCGTCACAGTAAGGCATTTTGGAATTATTCCTAGGAGAAATCTTTCTATTTCTCAGGGCCTGTAGTAGTTCCTCCTTTTTTGAAGTAAAAATGTGTGGGATTATACCCAGCGTGACTTGAGGAACTTCCATGGTGTATAAGGTCGTATCAGAGTGACCTTATGTTGGAAAAAGTGAGAACTAGACTCGCAATTGGAAAGAAATTGGGCAGAGATTGACCACTGGGGACGTATTTTTACAAAAAGTTTTTGAAAAAAAACGCGTTTTTTATAAGTGTTTGGTTTATTTGAAAATTTGGGCAGCGGTTCCCCTCAAAAAACGTGATTTTGGGAAAAAATCCTGATGTTTTGAAAATTTGTAGAAAATTTTTCTAAGTCCGAAAACGAGAAAAATTTGGGCAGCGGTTTCCCTCAAAAAACGTGATTTTGAGAAAAAATCCAGATGTTTTGAAAATTTGTTGAAAATTTTCAAAGTCCATAGACGAGAAAAAAATTGGGCAGCGGTTTCCCTTACAAAAACGTGATTTTGAGAAAAAATCCTGATGTTTTGAAAATTTGTTGAAAATTTTCTAAGTCCGGAATGAGAGAAAATTTGAGCAGCGGTTTCCCTTACAAAAACGTGATTTTGAGAAAAAATCCCGATGTTTTGAAAATTTGTTGAAAATTTTCTAAGTCCGGAACGAGAGAAAATTGGGCAGCGGTTTCCCTCAAAAAACGTAATTTTGAGAAAAAATCCCGATGTTTTTGAAAAAGGTTTGCAAATAAGCAAAAGTCCGGAAAAGAAAAAATAAAAAAACGGAAACGAGGTTCGCCTTAAATGAACATGTTTTTTGGAATATTTCGATTAGCCTTCCAAAGGGGGGGTTCTTTAGAAAGGAAAGGAAATATTTTTTCTTTTATACAAGTTTTCGTGGAAGTATGTTTGAAAATTCAACAATGTCTTGGGGAATTGTTCTTTATTTAACGTGGCTATACTGCAGCCTGATTTGAGCATACACCATTACTGGTATTTATCCGCCGACTTCCTTTTGTCATAACAAGTTATATGCAGAAATGTGCATACGTAATGTAATGCCTGACTCGAGGAATCGACGTCAACGCGAACCGAACGTCTTTCAAATTATGTCGTCTGTTTCTTACGAAAGAAAAAAAAGCTAAATGATGAAACAGGCGGCAAAATTAGAAAAATGCTCAATTGTCAAAAGGTAGAAAGAATTTAATCCACTTGTTTCCCTTAAGCTGCAAAATATGCCGTTATATATACAGGCCAGTATTTTGCGAAATAGTCCCCTATTCGCAGAATATGTCGATATCAAATACAGACCAGCACACTGCGGAATAAGTTTATTAATAAAAACTGGTTAATTAACTTTCGGGAAACGAAGCGGGTAATTGGTTTATCATATACAGGATTTTAATTGTTGAATAACTTTGTTTTAAATATTTGTGTACATTTCCACTATTAATCTTGTATTTGAAACTAGCAAATTTAGTCGGTCGACACTTGTAAACACTATATTATTCACGACGGCAACTTTCTTGGTTGAGCACTTTACGTAGGAATACCGGTGATAATGTTTTGTCGAGTGACGACTCGAAAATGAAGGAATGTGCCCGCGATAGTTTAAATTTGCAATTCGAAGTTACACTCGCGTCGATGTTCTTTGATGGTAATGCTAGACAAATTGGGAAAAAAAACAAGACAAAACATTATAGATTATACAGTTTAAACAATGGCTGATTGAAGAACGAGGCGAGCGACTGTGAAGAGGGAGGAAAAAAAAAAAAAAACCCGCCACACGTCGGGCGACAGTGCTGGGGGCGCTGCTGCTGTGGCCTACCCCAAGCCCTATTCCTGTAAAACACACACAATAACAGCCGTCGGTTAGCTCAAACCGGCTCGAACATGATTCCTCCTAAAAAAACAGGGCGAGTGCCAGTGGTTCGCTTGGTCAATTCTTCCTTCCCCTCCTCTCCTCAAAATCCCCGGGACTCCCTCTTCAATCAGTACACAGTATTTGCATTTAAAGGGTTTATTCAATAAACAGAACAGGGTGATACACATACGGCCAGTGTCGGCACAAAACACAAGTTAAACTACCCTACTGACCTAACGAGGATTTCTCCCTCTCTCTATGCGTTTAAATGAAGTTACAAACGGTTCAAAGCACACGGTGGGGGGGAGGAAGCGAGTTGGTACTCACATAGCTAGATGCGTGGTCTGCCATCTTTTCTGGATTCCGTTCACAACACAATTTCAAACAATACATCGCGGAGTTAATATCGTGGAGCACAAACAGCGCAAATCGCGCGTAGCACAGTTGCTTGGCCGAGAGCTAGCGAAGGAATGGCGGCCGGCGGGCCGCCCGGCGCTTGGCGCCTGACGCGGGGTGGTCGCGCGGTGCGGGGAGAGGAAACGGTAGGCACGTGTAGTGGGGACGATTCACTTAACCTTCCGCTCGGGAGCCGATTCTGTTACGTAACAATATGTAAGTATGTATGTAAAAATCCCTGATATCGGACTATTGGACACATTTAGCTGATTAGTCCAACCTACGCTCTGTAGATATTAGTTCAACCTACGCTCTGTAGATATTAGTCAACACTCTGAAGTTCGTAGATATTAGTTCAACATATGAGCTGTAGATATTCGTCCGACATACAGGCTGTAGATATTAGTAACTGGAGTCCTCAAGAGTCTTCCTCCACTCATCACGGTTTTAAATAAATAAATAAATAAATAAAATAAATAAATAAGTGTTTATTCCAGTATGTGGGGAGGAGAGTGCAATCCCACACATTCCATAAGGGTATAATATAAACATACATGTACAAAGTATAAAGTATTTGAAAGGAAAAAAAAGAAAAAGAAGGTGGATATGAATGTACACGAAACAAAAAAAAAAAGATAATAAGCTAATAGTAGTAAAAGGAAAACAAAAGAAATAATAATATTAAGCTTTCAGGATTCTGTGAGCACGTAAGGAGCCAGTATTTTTCTCCAGTGTGCATCAATACTGGATGATGGACTGAGGCGGGCTTCCATGACGAGGATGTTTCCAGAGCTGGTTATCCTTTCCCTCATTCCTGCCACCCTGGATCTAATAAGGGCTGCAAAGCCAGGAACTCGCCCCTCCGTGAACATCCGGGAAGCGCTGCAATATCTGGGGAGACCAAACATTATGCGGAAGGCGTTGTTATACTGAACCCGAAGTCTTTCTATACTACTCTTCTTGTAGTTTGCCCAGAGTTCAGACGTATACAGTGTTGCGCAGAAGGAAAGGAAGAGCGTCCTTTTTACAGCAGTACTGCAAAGGCGGAATCTTCTACTGAGCATGTTTGCTTTTACACTGAGAGCTCTTCTTTGCCTATCGATGTCGTCATCATCCATCAGATTACTGGTGATTATGTGTCCAAGGTATTTAGTTCCTTCAGTCACCTGCAGGTTCACACCATTCAGGGTAGCTGGAGGAATATTTTTTGGTCCTTGTCCATATCTTACGACCAGTAGAGCCGTTTTAGTGGGGTTGTATTGCATGTTTGTTTCTTCAGCAAACTCTTCGCAGATCTTTAAAAGAATACGTAGGCCCCTTATAGATGGTGCCATCAATACCATGTCGTCCGCATAACTGATATTGTTCAGAAACTGTCCTCCAATTTGGCAGCCTACCCCTGCATTGTTTAGCCTATCGGTGAGTTCGTCCATGTACAGGTTGAACAATATCGGGGACATGCATCCTCCCTGTCTAACGCCGCTCTTCAGGAGGAAAGGTTCGGAGAGTCCATCTTTCCACCTTACTAAGTTCTCCTGCTGTCTATGCCACAAGTCGAGGATATGTATCACCGCCGGTGATATGCCTCTTTCCCTGAGTTTATCCCATAGTAGAGGGTGAGAAACCCTGTCGAAGGCCTTGCTCAGATCTAGAAAACATGCATACGTGGTGGTCTTTTTATTCCTGTAGTATTCCAGGGTTCTTTTCACAGTAAATATAGCAGTATCGGTAGACATTTGCTGTTTGAAGCCCATTTGGTTGTCCTTAGTTTCCAAGCTGGGACCGATCTGGTTTAGTAGTAGACGTTCGAATAATCGTGCGATGGTGGTGGCAATTGAAATCGGTCTGTAGCTACCCTGGGAGGTAGAGTCCAACGATTTTGATTTGAGAATGGGAGTTATTATTGTTCTTGTCATGTCAGTTGGTAGGTATCCATTCTTTAAGATGTCGGTAAACAGACTCGATAGCAGTTGAAGAATTGGTCCTCCAGCGTGTTTGATGTGTTCGGTGCTCAATCCGTCGTGACCTGCTGATTTTCCAGCTTTCATGTATCTCAGGGCGGTGTTGACCATGTCTGCTGTGATCAAGAGGTCACTGTCTTCATTCGGGATAGGACTAGGTGGTGGTTTGCTTGCAGAGTTCGGTGAGGTCGGAGTAGAGATGGAGAAGTGATCTGCAAAAATGTTAGCAATTGCTTTAGTGTTTGTTTCTCCATTTATGTTGCACGGAATTTTACATTTCACGTTGCAGTGTTTATTTGTCTTCAGCCAAAACTGTTTGAAATCACGACTGTGTAAATCTCCTGCTATTTTGTCCATTTGAATTTGCTCGCAGTCGTTTTGGCATTTTTTCAGTGCTAGTTTGAACGCAGCACGCTTTAATTTTCGTTCATCCGCAATTGAGCCCTCATGAGGCCTACCATTTTCAATCCATATCATCATTGCACGTCTTGATTCTATGTATTTTTGTGCGACAAAATCATTCCATCCACAGATTTGTTTACGTCGTTGCAGTCTTCGTTTGCGATTGTTAAATACTGCAATCGCGGCGCTTCGCAGGGCCTCTATAATACGTGTATACAGTGTCTTGATGTTAGCTCGAGCAGGGTTGTCACTTCTCTCGTACCGCGTAAGATCTTGTTTAATTTTTTGTAGAAAAACTTGTGAAGTTCGAGTATAACTATGGATATCGTGTTCATTTTTAGGATTCCATGTTGCACGGTCGGTTTTTATACATGAATAAATTTCGGTTTTCGGTATTCCTTCCGTTTGTAGGGTCAATTCGAGAGGCCTGTGATCGGTCCAGTCCACGTCGTAGTGTATTTTCATGTCTAAAATCTGTTTGAAGATATTTTTCGTCACCAGACAGTGGTCTAACCACCTGGTGGTGTGATGCGCGTCACTGATATATGTGTAAGAGTTTTCTGGTAATATTACGGTATCAGCGCATGTAAGATCATATTCTTGACAGAAAGATTCCAGTTCAGTTCCAAAGAGTGAGTCTGGGTGTGCATTGAAATCTCCGATGATTACGGAGTTGGTGTAATCTTTTTCGTTAATAATTGCTTGCAAGGCGGCAAGACAGTTAATGTACTCTTCGAAGTGATCTGTTGTGCAAGTTGGCATGTACACGGTGAAAATGCATAGTTTTTCAGAATTTAGGAATAATTCAATGCCCGCCATGCGGCAATTATTCAACGGGATCGTGGCAGCCCTGAGACATTGCTTGTATAATACACCCACTCCTCCATATGGCCGGCCAACTAACGGGCCCTTCGACATATCAATTGCAGATGTTCCCAAGCTATTGTAATCTGGATGTATATGGGATAAGAACTCTAAATCCGATGGGAGTAGCCACGTTTCTTGAATTAGAACAATATCATGTGTATCGCACAGATCATAAATGAATTTTTCTGAACTGCGGACGGATCTGCAATTCACCGATATGATCTTTAAATTGTTATTGTGCATTTTGGTTATTGTTCTGTGTACGTGATTCTTTGAATCTTCGGAAAACAATTCCCTCCGGCCATAATTCCTCCACTAGGTATTTTTTAACTTCGTTTGCTTTTACTAAAAGTTTAAAAGAATTAAATGGTGTTGCGTGGAAAGGCTTTATTAATTCTACTTTGAACCCATCCAAGCCGTTACTTTTTAGGTAAGTGGTTACGTCATCTTCTGTCGTATTAGTCGCAAACCTCGATACGTATACTGACGTGATAATATCCGCAGATTTTAATGCAATTGATTGCGCTTTGCCTCTCATATTGTGAATGCGTTTCTTATGCACTACGATTTTAAAATCGCTCTGGTCGGTGTTCGCTGGTTGCGGCCCTTGCATGCCTGGTTTTGTGCCAGCTCTCTCCAGTTTACAATCTCCAAGGCGGATATATCTTTAAGGACGTTGTCGCTCCATCTTAAACTTGGTCTTCCCAGGCTCCTTCGCCCTGTCGGTCTTGAGTTTAGCAGGAACTTTGGTGCTTGATGCTAGGTCATTCTCTCTGCATGACCCAGCCAACGAAGTCTTTCCAGTTTTATAAATTTTGTGACGTTTAGATCCTTAAATAGAGTATATAGCTCATTGTTATAACGTCTGCGCCAAAATCCATTTTCTGAAACCGGTCCGAAGATACGCCGCAAAATTTTTCTTTCAAATACATCCAGTGCTCGCTGATTCCTCTTAGTTAGTACCCAAGTCTCAGCTGCGTATGCGAGTACTGGTCTGATAAGTGTTTTGTACACTAATATCTTGGTGTTTCTGGACAGCAGTCTGGATTTTATTTGGTTTCGTGGGCGGTAATTACAGCGATTTGCGCTTATACATAATACGTAATTATAATTAGTTTAGCTTAGGGAATAGCAAAATTGAACTATGAACCACAACTACTTAACCGATTAAGGTTCAATTCCCATCCCGATAACAATTGGCAAATCTTGCTGTCAATCGCTCCAATCCGCCCACACCCACTTCGAGAAGGATTCCTAATGCTGCAATTCGAGAGCAAAACATTTCTGAGGGGTGACGTCACCGACCGACTCGCCACTGTAGCGTCATCGGGCGCAGTGGAGCGGGCGACAGGTCAAAATTCAACATGACGTCATGCGATCTCCGCCTTCTAAACTGGACATGGGATATGACGTCACCGAAGCTGGAGAAGAGAATTCGAAGAAGGCAGCATGAGTAATACGAGCAACACGATTTTATTGCGTTATGTTATATTTTGTCTGTCTTGTCGGAGGCCGGAGCCTTCAAAGGAAGGACTACTGGTCAATTAATGAATTAATATCACGAATGCAATCAAGTTTGGTGCGGTTCGATGATTGCATAGGTTTTTTATCACATTGGATTTCATCCATTCTCCAACCAAAATTCAATATACGATTCAATTAGGCCCATTGTCCACACAGTCGTATTTTGTAGGATGCATGTAAAACCTGCAAATGAAGATAGTCGTATTTTGCATATTTGTTATGTCCACGCTGCTTCATGCAATAGTAAGTCACGTTACAAAACGTCTCAGTTTTAAGAAGCACGAGAAAGCACGTCTTTTGTTGTGAAAAAGTCAAGTGATGATGATGAAGTGATTATAGAATTCAATTTCATTAGAAGACGACGAAACAGGCGAAGAAAGTACTGGATTCATCCATACATCGAAAGAAATAGTAGAGAATAGTAGAAAGAGTAGTGACATGTTGCCGCGCGCGCCGCATTACGAACGCATGACGAGCGGCTGACGCGGCGTTGCCGCTTCGTGGACACAGATTTCATTGTTTCTACGCAAGATGCAAGCATTCGTCTTGCAATCGTCAATTGACGAAAGCGTGCGTATGACGTGCGGTTACGTGGACAATGGGCCTTAATATAAGCTATTATAAACTATCGCAAACCCGTGAAGAATTACGGGATATAATTATTTCAATTTTGAAAAATATTTAAATAATTTTCTGTTCAAATATTATATTACAGGTACTTTATTACAGCTACTTTATGGCTTGCCTAAATTCTCCAAATATTTGACCACAATTTGAAAATGCAAATCCGAGTTCAGGAGTTCACTGAACCAGAGTTACAGACACAACCGACGTTAGTATTTATAAGAATGCTCTTCGAGTTATAGTTTTCTACCATTGCATTGAATAGATAATAATAAGAATTATGATCAAAACTGAAAGAAAACTGCCGTCGCCAATTTACATAGTATCTTCGACTCCTAGGTTCCAAACAAGCCGGTAAAATTGTTAAACTATCAAGAAAGATTTTCAATGTTTGTTTCATATTCAGCAGAAGGAAAAAAAATATCTTAGGTTGGGTACACGGACACACACACCCACAGCACACTTCTCAATCGGGCTTTCTTTAGAGTTTTCTTTTTTTCCAATTTTTATTTTTATTTTTTTTTATTTATTTATTTCAAATTTTTAGGTTTACTTATTACAAATGGTTACATATGGTAGGTTATAAAATATTTCACATTTTATTCTACTACTCCATAAGTTGAGCTCTAGGAGCTCGTGTTTATGGGAGGAGTATTTACATGCAAAAAATAATAATGATGTTCCAATGAGTGTAAACAATTATCAAAGAACTTATGAAAAAAATTTCAACATTATTTTAGATAGATACACAATTTAGAAAAAAAAATAGTTTTAGAAGGACAATAACAATGCAATTTTTTTTTTAACCTATTAAATATTACAGTTTTCAGTAGGGGTAAAATACATTAAGGCGATCCACTAGTTCACTACTGTGCCGTGGACAGTAGTTCTTCGGTGGACGCCATAGGGGTCACTTTGAATAACCGAATTCGTCGACTAGCGGCCGTATTGTAAAATATCAACGCGAAAATGCATATTTTATTTTATTTTGGGAAGATTGGGTGTAAATATCAACTTTTTTTGCGATTATTATAAAATAAACTGAATTTGCCACATTACACAATAAAACCATATCCGAAAAGGGGTTTATAAATAGGAGAGTTTGGACTTGAAAGTGTGTTTTTTAGACCTTATACTTTATTTTTTTATAGGCTTATTAAAAAACTTATAAAAAAAATGACCGATATTTTTAAGGGCCAAGGTATGTTCTGCACGCAGTATTTAATTGAAGCATCTACAATACTTCTAAGCGATCAAATTTTCAAAACAAAAACATATGATTTTGCATTATTTACTATGACTTCATCTTAAGGGTACAATATATCATTATCCAATTTCAGTGACTTAATTTGCTTTTTGAATAATTCATATTTCAGCGTTTCTGTTATACTATTTTTGTTTTTGGATAATAATATATTGTACCATCTTACACCTTTAGGTATATTTATATAAATAGTGGTGCTGAGCCGTGGTCGTTCTAAGCATAGTGATGGCTATTAAGATGAAGCCATAGTAAATAACGCAAAATCATACAAAATCACATGTTTTTGTTTTGAAAATTAAAATGTTAATTTTGTATTAAATAAATGTGAGCAATTTCTAAACTGTGCTTTATATTTTATTACATTATAGTTATTCTTCATTATGCTAACACAAAGTTGCAAAGGTATAATAATAATATACCTATATGCAATTCTAATTTTGAGATCGGTGGGTATCTATACTACAATGAAAAAATATTTTTTCACTATTATGCCTTTTTAATTTTTTATAAAAATGTAGGTTACACAGCTTTACTTTAACACCATGATTCATGAATTATGTGTTTAGTATTGCCATTTGATCAACAGTGGCGCCTTCTATATTTTCTACTCTTATTTGACAAACTATACCTCATGCTTTAGAATGTTTTCAAAAAGTACCTGGCAATCTTTCCAGAAGCATATTAAAATAATATTAAAATGTTTAAATTCAGAACCATTGACAATTAAACGACGCGACGTTCGTTTGGTTTTTCTATAGACGCCAGTAGTTGTGAAAATCTGTAACGCTGTCCATACATAAATTCATTTTGCAAATTATATTTTTACAAATTGTATTTATACATCATATGAGTTTTACATTATAACAGTTCTGCACTTGCATTATTTTCATTGATGTAGTATCTCATTATTTTACTAATTTGTAGGTAAAAGCTCTCTTTGTTACTCGGGCTTTACGCAGAGTTTTCCGAAATCAGATTAATTTTCCCCTTATTTTGAACGTCAAGTGTGCAAAATTTCATCAGAAGAAACAAAATTCTACTTTGAGGTGGCAAAAATTGGGGGGGGAGTGGTTTTTCATGTAGAATGTGACCTTCATTCTATTTTGAAGGTAAAATGTCATCTAGAGTACACGGTATGCGTTGCAATGCCACTCAAAGAAAGATATTGTTTCTCCTTGCATATCTTTTCCCGCCCACCCTTCCCCTCCCGGGTTCCCCTTCCACCTTCCCCACCTCCCACGTTCTCCTTCCCCTCCTTTAATCGCCTCCCCCTCCCCTTCCCGCCTTCCCTCCTTGTCGCTAAACTATATGAAATATAACTAACTATAAACATATATTTGAAACTACCCACCCGCGACTTATTGTAATTTTTTAATAAAATTTTATAAAGTCAAAGCTCACCATTATATATAGAAAGCTTCGCGAGCGTGCGCACAACAAATCATGAATGGTGTAGAAACGCTAACGTGACAAACAAAGAAACATGCATTTTTATACACATATAAAGAAGATTAATACGATACAGACAAGCTTAAAATAAATTACAAACACATTTAAAACTAAATAATGTTGGCTTCAATCATTGTGTACATGACTCATGCAAATTGGACCAATATGTTTGATGACTTATTATATATTATTAAAAGGTACTGATGCAGAACACTTGAGACAATGCGAGTGGACATCTGTTCCAATCGATGAGGTAAATCATAATTATAGGCTGGTCGATTAGCAATGAAACTAATGAAGTATTCAGCATGCGCATCACGCGACCATTCAATATGCATATTACTTGCAGTTACTTCAAGGTGCATCGCATGAACTACGCTGGCTTTACTGACCGGCTGTCTTATTCGGCTCAATTTATTTATTTGAAGTAGCAGAGTTGTTCAAAGACGAACATAATATTTTAAAGTGGACCTTCTTCGAGAATATTGTACAATTTTATTTGATTTGTAATTCAAAGTTGAAGTTATTTATGTATTTTCAGTATGTAGTCAATGGTCACCACCATTTACAGTCGAAACCGAAAACTGATTTACCGTGTAAGAGGTCATGAATGACTGATTCACTCATTGAAGATTATAATCAATTTTACCAATGTCGGTTCCACGACAACTTGAGAAAGTTGCATTTCAGAAGTCATTAAAAGTGATGATTTTTTTAAATAGCCTAACCCAACCTAACGTAATCTAGTGTTTTTTAATCACTTTTAATGAATTTTCAAAGATGTGATGAAGTTGAATAATGTTGAGTTACCTGCATCAAGTTGTAGCTCAATGACCAACATTGGTGTATAGCCAAGTACTCCCCAACCTTTCACATACGATACGATACGATTGTATCCCCAGCCAGGAGCACTCCTGTCCCGGTGAGACCGGTACACCGAGGGGCACTCATTTGTTAGGACAGGAACACGTGCTCTCTGAGGATAGGAAGGAGGTTGGAGTTTAATCGACTGGCACATGGCAACCTAATAAGCCAATATTGGAATTTAGGATGGGCAGGAATAAAGGAATGGATTGAGCGTTATGACTTTTTTCCCCTTTTCTTTTTACGCCTTCCTTCTTCTTGACTCATCTCGGCTTTTCTTGTCTCTTCTTGCTTCTTCTCGAATCTTCTGGGATTTTATCGTCTCTTCTAGACTCTTCTTGGACCTTCACGGGTCTTCTTGGATCTTCTCGCCTCTGCTTGGTTCGTCTTGCCGCTTCTTGAATCTTCCCGTCTTTCTCGACTCTTGCTGCTTGTTCTTTTCTCTTCTTGCCTCTTCTTGTCTCTTCTTGGATCTTCTGGAACCTTATCTGTTCCTTATGTCTCATCTTGGCTCTTTATTTTTCTTCTTGCCTCTTCTTACCCTTTCTTGCATCTTTTCGCGCCTTCTGGGCTCGTCTTGGATCTTCTAACCTACTCTTCTTGTCTATTCTTGTCTCTTCTAGTCTCTTCTTGGCTCTTTTTGGCCTGTCTTGTCTCAATTTGTATCTTCTCTTATCTTGTCTCTCCTTGGTAGATTTGGCTCTTCTTGAATTTTATTCCCCCTTCTTGGCTCGTCTTGTCTGGCTTTTCTTGCGTCTTCTTGCGGGGTTTAATCGACCAATACGTGGGTGCAGGAATAAAGGAGATGATTGAACGTTGGTTTCTCGCTTCCCACTTCTTCTGCTTCCAACGACTCTACCGGTATCTTCTTATTATTATTTGTTCGTCGTGGCTCTTATTGGTTTTTACTTGATTTTATTATTTTATTTCCACTTCTTGCATTACCTTGCTTCCACTAGCCACCTTTTCTGCTTCTTGGTTCTTCTGGATTCATATTGCTTCTTCTTGGCTCTCCTAGTCTCAGCTTGCATCTTCTTGCGAACTTCTTGGTTTTTCTGCCGTCTACTTGCTTCTTCTTGCATCTTCTTTCATCTCCTTACTTCTTTTTTATTCTTCTGCCTTTATCTTGCTTCTTTTGTTTTCTTTTTGCATGTATCTCAACATTTTTTCCTTATCGTGGCCTTTCTCTTCTCTTATTGCATCTTAAAAATTTTCTTGGTTCTTCCTACTTTACCTTGCATATTCTTGCTCCGTGGCTCTTTTTATTTTTTCCCTTTCACTACTTATTTCTTCTAGCATCTTCTTTCATATTCTTGAATATTCGAATCAGATAATCGAATAGGTTTTGAAAAGATCTTTTCTCAGATTTTTTCCCTTTATTTATCATATGCATGCAGGTAAGTTCGTCAAGACACATTCATCTCTTTTATATGATATGTGTATGCTTAAATTGTCAGACAGAAAGATTTACACTGACTGGTATCTCTACATAAAATATTAAATAATGTAGTTGATGGTCCAGAATTGCCCGAACTGATAAGAATTCGGATTGCACTTAATGCTGTTATTCAGGATTTATTTCAGTGCAGGAACTCTGGGACCAACCACCATATGTATTCCTCTTTGCTCCTACATCTGAAGATCCGTGCAATATCTATATATAAAATAAAATAAAAACCCAACGACGAAAATAAATAAAAAAATAAATTCCATGTACATGTCGCAGGCCAATCGCAAAATCAGGCAGATCACGATGAGCCTCAGGCACTTCACAATCTGTCGCCAGTCACTTCACGATGTGGCCAGGCACACCGCTACCCGCCCGATTCAACGATCAGCCTACGACCTACGACATACATATACAATGGACATCCCATGTACAATACAAAGGACACCCTCTGAAATGTAATGACTAAAGACCCACTTGAGATTGGACCTCAACAAGCGACAAATAACATAAACAATTCATTAATATTTAAAAATCAAAACGGCATTTTGAGCAGAGACATAAATAAACCAATCCCAAAAAAAAAACCATTAAGAAAAACTAAGAGGTATTGTTTATGTTGTGAGATTGCTCTGGAATATAATGATAACATAAACATCTACGCCATCAACTAACATTTATAAACAAATGTGAACTGGGTCTTATCTTAGTATTGATGTCAGGCCTTTGTAAAAATCCTTTGTCTTCACTTGAATTTACTTGCAAACTTTGTCATTTTTACCACTGTTGCAACTATGCAAAACCAAATTTGGTAATAAAATTAGAAAGCTATAACTAAACCACATATTTTGACACATTTTCAAAGAGATTGCACTAAACGATCCCGTGATATAAAAATAATCCTGCAGAGCAACAAAAAACACAACATGTCAGAATGAAACGCGACCACTAAACCCCTCCCCAACCTTTCACATAAGTAAAAAAAAAATGTTAGCAATTCCGAGTGAAAGATTCATACCGACATTAAACGATTGAGTCATGATTTCAAATTCGCAACATAACAATCGCGTCTACAGCCGCAAATTAATGGAACAAGGTCTAAATTATCAAATCACAGGAAAAATCAATAAAATTCATCTGTGTACTGGAAGAGTTAATTTAACCACATTAACTGCTAAAAATGCATAGTCGTCATAACCACCAAGAGAAATAATTAAAATTTCTCGACTAATCTAATTGTTATCCTACAACAGGCTATCAAATTAAACAAACGGGAAAACTATTAATAAAATAATCGCACTCCTCTGATTAGAGGAAGTCGTCCAATAAAATGATTACACGCTTTATTCCGGTCAACCGTGTTTAGCGGTATTGTTATTATTTAGTACTAGCTGGTTCCCGGCATGCGTTGCTACGCCATGTTATAAAAAAATTGTTACACCCTGCGTGTCCTTTCCCATTCGTGCCGTTCCCTTTCCGCCTCCCCTTCCTCACCCCTCTCGCATTCCCACTCCGTCTCCTCCACTTTTCCTCTCTCCACTCCACTCCCCCCCCCCCCTACCCTCGTCCCGCGAACCCCCCCTCCTGAGTTCCCCTCCCCCCTCCCCCTCCCTCCATCCCGCTTTCCATACGTTCAGTTTTCAAACCTCGCGTGCCACCAATAGCAATTTTTTTATACAAATTTCATAATGCCAGAGCTCACCGGAAGTTTTATAAAAACCTTGTCCTGACAATAACGAACACACAAAAAAAAAGAATTATCCAATTGGGTGCAGTCGTTCGAAAGGTATGCGCTTAGCAACACATTCAGCGATTCATTTTTATATTATAGACTAGCTGGTCCCGGCAAGCGTTGCTATGCCATTTAATAAAGAAATTGTTTCTCCCTGAGTGTCCTTTCCCATTCGTCCCGTTCCCCTTCCGCCTCCCCTTCTTCTCCTGCGTCCTCTTCCCCTCTCGTGTTCCCACTCCGTCATTTTCACCTTCCCTCTCCCCACTCCACTTCCCACCTCTTCCCCCGTCCCGCGAACCCCCTTCCCGAGTTCCCCTCCCCCCTCCCCCCTCCCGCGTTCCCCTTCCACCTTCCCCGCCTTCCCTCTTCCCTTTCCCGCTCCCTCGTCCCGCCAATCCTCCTCCCGCGTTCCATATATTCAATACCAGTAGATTCAATTTTTAAACAGCCCGTGTGCCACCTTTTACAATTTTTATTCAAATTTCCATATTTCACGTACAGTTTGTCAAATAAGAGTAGAAAATATATGAGGGCGCTACTGTTGTTCAAATGGCAATACTAAACACATAACTCATGGTGTTAAAGTAAAACTGTGTAACCTAAATTTTTATAAAAAATTAAAAAGGCATAATAGTGGAAAAAATATTTTTTCATTGCAGTATAGATGATACCCGCCGATCTCAAAATTAGAATTGCGTATAGGTATATTATTATTACACCTTTGCAATTTTGTGTTAACATAATGAAGAATAACTATAATGTAATCAATATATATTATAAAAGAAAGTCCAAAAAAACGTGCGGAACGCAAAAACTCAGAAACGAGTGCCAGTACGATCAAGAGAGTTATATGGTATGGTAGATCTCCATCCCTCCTAGGGAATAAGGGTATTCGTTTTTACCTAGAGGGCTTGCTTTTGAAGATATAAGGGCTGAAAGTTCTAAGAAGACTCCAGAAATTTCAAGAAGAGTCTAGAAGATTCCGGAAACTTCTAGAAAATTCGATGAAACTCTGGAATGTTCTGGAAGAAGTGGAGGAGTATGTCAGCGAGTCTAGAAGGTTCCAAAAAGTTCAAGAAAGGAGTGGAGGAGTGTGTCGGTGTATCTGGAAGTTCCGGAAAATTCTAGAAGGTTCGATAAAGCTGTACAAAGTTCTGAAAGGAATGGTGGAATATGCCGGTGGATTTAGAAGTTTCCGGAAAGTTCTAGAAGGTTCGATAAAACTGTAGAAAGTTCTAGAAGGTTCCGTAAAGCTGTAGAAAGTTCTGATAGGAGTGTAGGAGTGTGTCGGTGTGTCTAGAAGGTCCCGGAAAATTCTAGAAGGTTCCATAAAGTAGGAAGTTCTAGAAGGTTCGATAGAGCTGTAAAAAGTTCTAGAGGAAGTGGCGGAGTATGTCGGTGAGTCTAGAAGGTTCTGATGGTTCACGAATGCTTTAGAAAATTGTGGAAGGAGAAAGTTCTAGAAACTTTAAAAAATAATAGGCTGTGAGTCTAGAAGATTCCGGAAGTTCAAGAAGGTTCGATAAAGCTGTTCAAAGTTCTGAAAGGAGTTGCGGAATAGTCGGTGGGTCTAAAAGGTTTCGCAGAATTCTAGAAGGTCCGACAAAGCTGTAGGAAATTCTAGAAGGTTCCATAAGCCGTAGAAAGTTCTGAAAGGAGTGGAGGAGTGTGTCGGTGTGTCTAGAAGGTTCCGCAAAATTCTAGAAGATTCCACAAAGCTGTAGGAAGTTCTAGAAGGTTCGATAAAGCTGTATAAATTACTGGAACGAGTGGCGGAGTAAGTCGGTGAGTAAAGCTCTAGAAAGTTCTGAAAGGTGTGGCGTAGTATGTCGGTGAGTCTAGAAGGATCTGATGGTTCTAAAATGCTTTAGAAAATTGTGGATGGAAAAAGTACTAGAAGCTTTCAGAAATAATTGGCGATGAATCTAGGAGATTTCGAAAATCTAGAAGGTTCGATAGAGCTGTACAAA
Source organism: Limnephilus marmoratus (assembly GCA_917880885.1). Taxonomy (NCBI): domain Eukaryota; kingdom Metazoa; phylum Arthropoda; class Insecta; order Trichoptera; family Limnephilidae; genus Limnephilus; species Limnephilus marmoratus. The sequence goes on along the minus strand of OU862914.1, from coordinate 49,186,530 downwards.
GTTCTGAAAGGAGTGGAGGAGTGTGTTGGTGTGTCTAGAAGGTTCCAGAAAATTCTAGAAGGATCCAAAAAGCTGTTGAAGTTCTAGAAGGTTCGATAGAGCTGAACAAAGTTCTGTAAGTAGTAGCGGAGTATGTCGGGGAGTCTAGATGGTTCCGGAAAGTTCTAGAAGGTTCGATAATCTTAATCTTCAATATACGTTATTAAAAAAGTGTACAATGTACATTCCGCTAAAACTCAAAAACGAGTCTTGGTACGATAACGGGAGTTATATTGTGTAGTAGCCCTCTATCCCCCATTAATGAAGAAAGTCCCCGTTTTTACCTGAAGGGCGTGATTTTAAAGATATAAGGGCTTGAAGTTTGGCCCCCTTGAAATTTTTAGAACAGTTCAAACATTCCAGGGTATTGTTGAGCATTCCACCACATTCCAGAATATCCCGGAACATTCTGGAATGTTGTGGAATGTTCGGGAATAGGATGAAACATTAAGAAACATTCCAGATCATTGAGGAACATTCTAGAAAACTCCTGAATGTTGTGGAATGATCTGGAACATTATTCTGGAACATTTGAAGTCTTTTTTGTATGGGGCTATCCATATGGGGTATATAAAGCAAGATCCGTCGTGGTTTCGAACGTCAATTCATTCTCACATCAACTCCCTGAGTGAAGACGGGCACCCCAGTCAGAGTGTTTGAGAGAATTCCACAACGTTCCAGAACATCTCGAAACATTCTGGAAAATTGTGGATTGTTCGGAAATAGGGAATCGGGAACATCAATGTGAAACATTCCAAAATACTCTCGAATGTTACCCCGAGCGAAGCCGGGTAACCCAGCTAGTAAAATATAAAGCACAGTTTAGAAATTGCTCACATTTATTTAATACTAGATAATGTACCTAGCGTTGCCTGGGCTTTAGATCATGTCTCTAATTTGAGATCTGAATATATTTAACTCATTCAGATCTAAAAGTAGTGTTACTAAACTCACCATTAGTGATTCTTCCTTTGTATCTATTGTTAAATTCAAATTTATGTTAAATTAAATTAAAGCAAATCGCTTTATAAATCTCTGTTCAGGATCTCAACTTCCGCTCTCCTGACAAAGCAATCCGGCGTGGTAACACCAGATTCCAAGGGAAGTGTGGCTGGAGTAACTCTTCAATAATAACTCCAGCTCTTGAATAATTGGTCTTTATTGAAACAATAAAAGACCCGTAGGGTAGCTCATGTACGGTGAGCCCAATGATGCTATCTCTCTCCGCGGTTTTATAACCCACATGAAGTGAAAACCTGGCAGCAGACGTTTTGCCCAAAAACGACCCGCCCAAGACGGATGGTAACAAGAGAAGGTTTAATGGCTTCCAACCTCGATGACAACACGCCAGGTGTAATATCATTTTCGTTGCTTAAATAGGTTTCGAATCTCGTTAATGAACCTTTCAAAACCCCGCGCCGTTTAATCAACTTGTCGAGTTCCATTTTTTACAAACGAAATAACACTAACTTGATTTCAAAACTGAATACACAATACACAACGCGACAGTTTGACGTAAACAACAATGAATAATACCATAAATAATATACTTTGGATCATAGAGAAACCACTCACAATACTATAGCATACAAAGACGAAACTTGCAACCGCGTGGCTAGAAATGTAGGTAGGCAAAAGCAAAGTTATTCTGCAGACTGAATACAACAATAAAAATTATTATCACCAACAAATTTATGCTATGTAATATTGAAAGCATCTGATTATGAACACCCGAATGTAATTCGATATAATCAATACGAAATAATGTGGCATCTACACAGATTTTTAGCTTTTTAAATGGAATTTGAAAGGACAATGAAAGGAAGGCTACAACCTGATTTGCTGTGCATGCGAGCGTCGTGATGAGGCTCGCTTGATCAATCCAATGATGGTGATGAGGACGCCGACTGGACCAATCCCGATGATGATGAGGCCGCCGACTGGACCACTCCCGATGATGATGAGGCCTGACTGGGCCACTCCAAATAATGATCTTCAGTCTCAAATGGATCAATCCAAATAATGATCACCCAGCTTGAATGAGTCAATCCAATAATGATCACCCGGCTCGAATGATCAATGTTCAGGATCTCAACTTCCGCTCTCCTGACAAAGCAATCCGGCGTGGTAACACCAGATTCCAATGGAAGTGTGGCTGGAGTAACTCTTCAATAATAACTCCAGCTCTTGAATAATTGGTCTTTATTGAAACAATAAAAGACCCGTAGGGTAGCTCATGTACGGTGAGCCCAATGATGCTATCTCTCTCCGCGGTTTTATAACCCACATGAAGTGAAAACCTGGCAGCAGACGTTTTGCCCAAAAACGACCCGCCCAAGACGGATGGTAACAAGAGAAGCAGGAATTAAAAAATCCGTGGCAATACGAAATCGCCCTGGCAATTGCCAACACAAAAAATGTTGCCACAACCATTAGGGTGACAATCACAAATATTAATATTTCAGTACCTGAAATCGTCTTTTAATCAATTTTATGTCATGAAGAAAAAATGTTTTTTAAAATGTGGTTTACTGTGTTCTATACATTCAGTGCACATCAAAAAAATATTTGATAGTTAAATTGGTGTTGCCAGTCTACAAATTTAGTAGTTCAAGTTTTTATATTTTCTACTCTTTTTTGACAGACTATATATTATATTTGGTACCTAACATAGGTACCTATTTAAAATGTCTAAAATTCTTGATTCGATTCAAACTATTAAGGGAGTACCTGCTTTAAATTAATTTATCAACTTAAGATTTTCAAAAATAGAATCCTGATTTAACATTTTGCAAAATGTCATTCTCAAACACGCGAACTGTCAAACGTGCGATAGTCGTTAGGTTTTCTGGTAAATTATCGACAAGCCGCCGCAAGCCGCTACACTTTAAATAGGCATACAATTTGAAAATTAAACTACTTTTAAACCTAAGTACCTACCACAAGAACCATCGGTTTCAGTCGAGATAGACGATACGATACGATACGATACGATTGTACCACCCCAGCCAGGGAAAATATGCATTAAAATTCGATTTTCATAAGTTTTCAAAATCACCATCTCCTTTACGGCCATGTTTTTTTGTATGGATTTTACATTTGCGAAGTTTCGTTTCAAACTAAAACCGCATGAATTACTTAATTTACCTAAACTAAGAACCTAATAACCTATTTTGTGTTCGTAAATAGTTGTTTCTTGTAATAATTGTTGAAATGAAGTATAATTTCCGTAATCTGTGCATAAAAATGCGGCGGCTTATGAAGTTCATAATTAATAATTAATTAATTAAATAATTATTTTTTTATTATGAAACAAAAATTATTAATTATCAAATTAATTTAATGATTAAGTCATTAATTAATTTCACAACCAAAAAATAATTAATTTCACATCCAAAAATTAATTAATTTATCTAATAATTAATTAATTTCAAAATAATATTAGATAGAAAAAGTTTTATACGTGTTTTATTATATTATTTATTATAATGGAATTCCGCCACGAATTGTCAGTATCAAAAATAGAAATATGCACGTATTATTCAAAGGAAAAAAGATTTGACCGACGAGGAAAATATACGAGAAAATCTTAAACGTATCCCCGTGAGTGTATTAATATGTACTATATTATTAGAATAGGATAAAACATCAAAATGTATGATGATGATGGACACTGTAGGTAACGCTGTCCGAAACGTTGGCTAAAGGAGGAGGTAACGCAACACGGCATAACACCCCAAAAACAAATAACAATAAAAAGTATGATATTTTACATACAACGGGTGGATGGAGAATGAATAACGCGAAAATTGATGGAAGAATATATCTTGGAAGCCTTTGGACCCCTTGCACAGTGATCGATAAGGATTGCATCGATAACATTCGGTAACGTACAAAAACAGTTGCCATCGAAAATATTAAGAACACTTAGTCATTGCGAACTGTTATTCCATCGTTGGCGATCTGCAGTCATGCTAGGGAACGATGAGAAGTTAACGAAAGTAATCGGTACAATCCTTATTGATCGAACTTATCGAATCAAAAACTTAAGGTCACGTGTCACGTCAAGAGTTGACATAAAAGAAGAAGGAATATGTGATGATACTGATGACTGATGATGTACGAGCGTGAATGAAGCAGATGTCTCCAAAGAAAGAGGGTGTGTAGTGTTTTAGTCGGAAGTCAATGACGTAATGGAAACTTCATTTGTTGGTTTACAGAAAATATCATAAAGTAGTATGTACGAGTACCTACCTACACGAGATTATGTATCTTTGGAGAAGGATTCATGATTATATCAAGAAGGTATTTCAGAGGTTTGAAGTTTTTGACCCAATTATTTATCTGTGGCATAGTGACCTAAAAATAATATTTTAATTCTGCGTATGATCACAACAACTGAGTGCACGATTTGCCCGATGACAAATTATTTGATGATGTCCCAATATTTATTTCAATGCGGATTTTATCTGCATGGAATTATCCGAAAAATTAAATTTTAACGAAAAGGGTTACCTACTTACCAAGTTACTTTTTTGATAGTTTTTCTCATTATTTGAAAGCATTTCTAGAAGACTACCGCATTAAGGGTAGGTAGAGAAATGTGCCGTGTTATCAATGAATGAAGAGTTATTTGAGAGTACCTACTACCTAATAAACAGGAGAGGAGGAACGAGCCGCAAGTCCAAACACTAAACAATAGTGTTATTAATAATGAATGCAAATAGTGGGCGCTGGGATAAGATTCCGAGAAAACGACAATAAAACCATACAGATTTTGCACTTTGCACGATCCAACCATTACACATATTTACGTCGGCAGAGTGTAAGTACAGACATAGCGTAATGATTATATAGTTTAGGAAAATTCGTGGATAACCTATGTGACAAGGTGATCAGAGCCGAAATAATAATAATGATAATGTAATGCATTGAAAAAGTTCTCTTCTACAAGTGATGCCGTCAGATGCCAGCAGGGAAAGTGCTTCTATCGATGGCCGACAGGGGTACCCGAATAGGCGAGCGCCGCCGAGACCTCTGGCCAGCCTACCGACGTACCGACCAGATTCAATTAGCCACTAGTATTTTTTTTATTTTATTTTATTTATTTTAGGGAAAGTTGACAGCAGATCTGATATTACAAAATAAAACAATAGTAAGATAGTTAATTATGCCAATTATGAACTTTCCACTTATGATAGTTAATGATTAATAAAGTGTGACAAGGGTGTTTTCTTAAATTAAATTATTTTTTTTTTACAATATATGAAAGAGGAGGGGGGAGGAGGAACATAGAATTAGGATTAAGAGGCAAAGGACGGGAATATATAGGGATTAAACTTTCTAGTTTGAGTCATGTTGCTTACTGAGTTTTCGTTTTATGTCATGTAAAGTCGAGTTAAAGATGTCAATATAGTATAGACAGGTCGTGTGACTTGCAGCATTATTATTGTAAATACGCAAACTCATAATAAACCAGTTTGTTATCAAGAACCTAAAGTTATTGAGAAGAACCCCCACAGAAGTAATAGTGTTTGAATGTAAATAATACCAGACATTACAGATAAAAACAAAAATTTGTTTATTCCGGATTGTGAGGAGGTCAGTGCGATCCTACACTACCCACACTTAAGTAAAGAGTTTAAATACACACATACGTATAAAGAATAACACAAATTGAATATGAATAAAAAAATTAAAAAGAGCGCAGCGTAATGAAAGAAAAAATAAATAACCATTATGATTATAAACAAGGAAACATCATCTCATCCAGCACTTGTTTGTCAATACCTCTCTACAATTTGCTTCAATGCTCGAACCTATACTCTGAAATGTCGCCTAATCATCGCTTTGCGTGTTTTGTAATCAACAAAACGTATACCTACATAATAATACGCTTGATATATGACATTACTGTTCACAACGACATGTTTACTTTTAACAAAAAAATTCTTGCAAAAATGCAAAAAAGATAACGGTTCTCCTCTCCATGCCGTGATTTTTTTTCGACATAGAGGTTGTTTTTTCACTATCAAGCTTATAGCGCCAATGAGATTCTACGAGGTCACCTTTACAATGATCGCAGTACACTTTAAAATGTTGCATGCACCTATATCACAATATTATACGAGTGTGTATGTTTAATCTGCATCGACTCTCATTATAGAGGCCACAACTGCAACTTGGATTGTAGAATGGCCGTAATAAAGAGAATGGCTGAGAATGATCATAATATTGAAGTAAAAAATTAGTAGATAATAACTTCTTTTGTCATTAACCTGTAAAAACTCTATAGAAATCGCAGAAACATATGGATGAAAGTACCTTACATTTGCAGAACAAATTATTTAATGATCTAAGTAAAGCATTATTGAGGTGATTTCATCATTAAATAGCGCTTTGAAAAACATCAAATATTATTATAATTAAACATCTCTACGTAGATATCTAATTCTGTACCCGGGAAGCATACGGATGTTTTTTAAACCTTCTTTTTCACAGTAAGTTCATTTTAGTAATGTAAACGGTAACCGACAAGTTCATCGAAAATCAATTCATCGAAAGCAAATTCATCGAAAATCAATTCATCGAATGATCAATTCATCGAATCGCCAATTCATCGGAAAACATTTTTTTTGTAGATATTAGAGCTGTCAAAATTAAATAAGTACCCAAAAAGGTTTGTTTAATTGAGTTAAATGTGTTTAGCAACTGTCAGTTTCGTAGTGACAATGTAAAATTTATAGGTTATCTCTTCGATTTCCGATTGTCTGATACTGCAAAAAAGGGATATCTAAGGAACGGTGACCAGACAATTCATAATGAAACCAACTCATAAACAACTCAGAAAGGTCATTAAGAGTGATGATAAAAAAAATATTTAGAAATTGGTTAAATAGGTTAAGTTAGGTTAGGTTAGGTTAGGTTAGTTTAGGTTGACTAATGCTTTTTTAACTTCTCGGTCCGCTCGGCACTTCTCTCAAATATCAACAAAATATATTTTTTCGATGAATTGATCATTCGATGAATTGGTTTTCGATGAATTGATTTTCGATGAATTGGTTTTCAATGAACTCGTTTTCGATGAATTTGCTTTCGATGAATTGATATTCGATGAATTGATTTTCGATGAATTGGTTTTCGATGAACTCGTTTTCGATGAATTTGCTTTCGATGAATTGATTTTCGATTAATTCGTTTTTGATGAACTCCAAAAAGGTATTTACCTTCTTTTTCAGGAGAGCCAAAAATTTTTTTTTTCTGTAACTTTGGTCTCATAACTTCTTCGGATATACATATGCTGATAGATAACAAAAAAGTAATTATTAGATCCAATAGTTTTATTTTAAAAACGAGCAAATAAAACGAAATATTTTACATGTAAAGCCTTTAAAAATATTGTATAAAAAAACGCTACAAAAAACACAGACTTGAGTCCTTCTGCTTCAAAATGAAATGGAATATTTTGTTATGACATGTGGTGTATTATGAAAGGATCAGTGTTTGAAAATTGTTTACTTCCATAGAAAGCATTGTAATGTTAGAGGCAGAAGGATGCAAATGGATTTGAGTCATAATACTCAAAATGCAACTAAATCATAAAGATGTAAGTCCATGTACATCTTTCTGCTTCTAAGATAGCTGTTGCATCAAAGGTAGTAGCCATCCGTATACATTTTTTAAATCCTATTTTTCTTCATGATAGGACCTGTATCTTTCTGCCACTGATAAACATGATAATTTACTTCAAGTCTATATCAAAAATTCATTTCTTCAAATTTTGGACTTGCTTCTGTATGCTTATCGGGTACAGAATTTTTTTTTTTTTAAATAGTAATAATGAAATCATTTTAAGAGAATGTTTACACCAGTAAGCTCAAGATTAAATATAGCAATCATGTTAGGAGTCCTGGTACCTACCCTGATGTATGGCAGTGAGGCATGGAACTGGCGGAGGAAGGATGAAAGTAAGCTGAATGCTGTTGAAATGAGATCCCTGAGACGTATGTGTGGTAAAACAATGTATGATCGTGTTAGAAATATGGATATCCGCAAAGAATGTAAGGCTGATGTAAGCATAATGAGTAAGATTAAGAAAGGGACCCTCAGATGGTTTGGGCATGTAGAGCGAATGAACGAAGAAAGTAGTGTAAGAAGAATATACGACGCGAATGTGAATGGTAGAAGAAGTCGGGGACGCCCGAGGAAGACATGGCACGATCAAGTGAATCAAATACTTGAGTCGGGCCATGTCAAAAGTCAGAATAATAGAAGAGAATGTATGAGACGATGTATGAATGTGAGTGAGGCAAAGAGTGTGTGCCAAGACCGAGTTGTTTGGCGGTCCGTCCTCTCTGCCTACCCCTGCGGAAAACGGCGTGATGGTTAGTTAGTTAGTTAGTTGTTAGGAGATTTATAAAAAAATAAATGTACAGAATTCACTGTTATTTGTGACATTTGCGGTCAAGCATGTAGTTATTAATTATTATTTAAACAATTAGTGATACGGTTGCACCTTTTGCCGATAAAAAAAGTGTTTGCTAATATTGTCTGTACCTACATGCAGTGATGATGGGGGTGCGGATTCTGTTATAAAAACCAAGTTTTCAATACGAACATGGTCGGTTCCCAAAGAAAGAACTTGAAAATTGAGAAAATTGTCATTTTTCGTTCATGAGTTTTGTTAAAAAAAGGAGCTAGATTATCTGAAAAAACTAGCTAAGAAGCTGAAGCACTTTTTGAGCTAATGATGGCCTCATTTTGGAGCTAAATCTTGCTCTAAATGAGCTGAGTTAGCAACACCACCTACTTGTATAAATATTTCGGTGTTGCAAACATTATACCATTAATGACCTTGGAAAATCCAAGAAACACATGAAGTTTAGTTTCATGATGCTTTTATTGACATATTATTTATTATGGCAAAAACATACACGATGATTATATGAATTATAAAGGCAATTTAGGGAACGTGATTTTTGCATATAATATTATTTTACATCCGGTACTTACTACGCCACAGTTTCACATAAAATAAATATTTCCTCGGACAACGGTGGTCCATAAAATTCTTATTATTGCATGGATGAAGCTTAAATTTATTTGTCTAATTTCAGAGTTTTGCAATTCCAGCGGTGGCGGTTGGTTTACTTTTGAAATGGTTTCCTGCGGAGCCAGCTGTTATCTATTATTATAGAAACTAGGCCGAAATCCTCAGTAAAAAAATACTATTTGATGTTGCCTGCGAACTGTGAGCTTAGTTCTTTTTTCAGAGCTACAATAACAATACCACACAATGGCATTCTAGCTGCGATGTAAACGTCATAATGATGTCACTTAGAAGAATGGGAGTCAAACATAATATCATCGAATGATGTTGCAGTGTTAAGAACGACAGGTACTTCGTGGATTATCAAGACGGCAATGCAACTAAAGTTACGCGTTTGGCCACAGCGCGAAGATACGATCTTGTAGCAGTATGGATGAACGATGTCTGCGACATTTGTGCTCGTGGTTTTATACTAAATGGTTCACTTCTCCCTTGTTTACATATTGATCACGGAAATTTTAAATGCTGTAAAAGACAATGTTAATTGTTCAGGAGATCGAAAAAAAACATTTTTATTTTTTCAAGATATCATATCTCCTGTATTTGTAGATCTATCCATAGTACCTATCTAGTAACACGTACATCTATAGGATTTAGCCTGCGAGAGAATGAGATAGCAATAAAATATTTATTTATATCACGGGTACTCGGTTCCAATACAATTCGATAAATCCACAGTCAATACAATAGGCCACTTGCATCAAATTTTTTAAAAAAATTTTCCGGTTTAGGCAAATATTCTAAGACATTCTGTATTTTTATTTTTTTTTTAATCGTATTTTTGAAACCCAGGGGATTTTTTGAAAATTTCAATCCGATAAATCAGACCATTTTTTATAAACCGGAAAGACGGGACATAATTTTACAGGTGTGAAAAAACGATAATTACATAGCCGAAAATCATTTAAAAAAAAAATAACGTTTTCCACACGAATGGAACAGGAGAATAGCGAGGCATACCAAAAATATTACATCTCATAAATATATTTTTTCCTTGATCCATCTTATTGACCATAAATCATTATAATGAACAGCGTCTGTATTACTAAATTCAATGTAATATACTTGTACTTGTAAATTATAATAATAATAAGAATATTATAAAATTTAATTTTGTTAAAATCAGCACCATAATCATTATACCTCTAAAACACGTACCAATATCATCTGCACGTTCTGAAGAGAACCCCGTAGATCATTAAAAGTACGGGGTTCTCTTCAGAGCATCTGTCAAAAAGTGAAACCAAATGATAAGTTCGCAGAGAACAAACAATAAATCTAGTGAACGAATTCAAAAATTCGCCTGAAATCAAAGTGATGCCATATAAAAAAATAAATCAGTGTGGAATTTTAAAAAAATAATAGGAACATTTTCGGAGACGGGACATTTTCATGTAGTGACGTCACGAGCCTAAATAATGGATTTATTTATTTAAAAATAACAAAAACTGTACATTTCTAAACAATTTTACTAACATTTTCTTAATCTTAGTAAAAAGATCTATCCACATGATTTTTTCTAAGTCGTTATGAAATCCATGCAAGTGGCCTATTAGTGGTATAAAGCGCCTGACGAACAAACATCAGCGGCCAGACATTCAACGGATCAAGAATCAAATCCCACGAAAAAAATAATAAAAAATTGTAAAATCAATATCTAATCCTTAAACCACTCCAAAATGAACAGGCAAAGAAAACACGAAAGAAAGCGACATCTAGCAACCCCGAAGAAGAAAGCACAAATAATATGACCAAATGTACAGGAAAAGTGCACTAGAATTCGACAACAAAAATATGGAAAAAATCATCCTTTACATTGATAAAAAAGTGCTTCGTACTCCCCCCACTCTTGTCTACTTTAGTTTTCTGAAAGTTTCACTTCTACCGCGTGTGAACTGCACACAATTTTTTTTATTATCATAAAGTAACATTGAATAAATCTTTCAGAATATTAAAATTTATTATTAATTTATTTAAAACAATATTTAACTTATTTATAATTTTTCAGATAAACGTCCTCTTAAAATGTACCTACGTCGTAAAAGCCGCACTTATTTTCTTACAAATATTTTGACGACGTACTCGTACATCGAAGGAGAAAAAAAATCAGAAAAAAATACATAAACACTTAACTAATTTTTTGTCCTTTAGCTTATTTCAAATTTCCGTGATCGAATTATCTTGGTGTTTATTAAACCTGAAGTTTTGTAATGTGGTGGAATTCGAGCTTTGCATTGTAGGTACGAGTCTTTCCATTGTCTCGTACGTAAGGGAACGTACCCATACTATGTGACACTTTTAGGGGGGGGTCTTCAAAATGTCACGCTCCATACAAATGAGCGGCGGATTGCTTAGGATTTTGGTCACCGGGGGGGGGGGGGGGGGGGGTTAAAAATTGCAAAAAGTTGGTCACGTAGTATGGGTACGTTCCCTAATGAGATCACCAAGGAATGATTTAAATGCATTAAAAAAACTTGATCAATAATTTATTTTTAACCTACTAACTGGAGGACGGAGAACATTCATCTGGGTCACAGAAGATAATCAAATTACGAATACATACATATATTAGTATATTGTAAGATTCTACTAATTGCCTTTTATCGTATGGTAAGTATTGGTAAATAACATTCAGATTGAAATATTAATTATATTTATTTTGTCTACTGACCTTGCTTTCTTTGGGATGTTGTGGGATGGTATTTTTAACCCCTCAGGCCTATTTTGTAGGAAAGTCAAAATATTTCCGCTTTGCAATAAAATCCAAATAAAATATTTCTGAACGCATCCGAAAACTAAAAACTGTTTTTGAAACGTCGTTAATTTTTCTAATTTTTTTAATTTTTCAAATATAAAAACTTTTAATTAAAAATGGATCACCAAATTTCTATCTAAAATTACTAAAAACAAAAAACAAAAAATTAAAAACACACATATTTTATAATGTATTATGTATTTTAAATGTACTATAAACGTGATCGTCAACTCACTTCTTTGTCGTTTCTTGTAAAAATAATGAATACAAAATTCCCAAAGTTTCAACATTTTCCTCGGTTTCATAAAGGTGTACATTTTATTATTCTGCGGTTAACTTTTAGGTTTGTGTACAAAACTTCGTGTTTTTTCTTACTAACACAGTTTGGATCATATTTCTAACAACGGTAGTAAGGGAGACACAACGATTTCTATAAGACCTGCACAAAACCTGTAAACCGAACCAATTAGCCTGAGTGGATAGTCTCGAAGACCAATGTGGTAGAACGAAGGAAACACAAAAAGTTAAAAATATCAACAATCGACGGGGGCTGTTTATTTTTTTATCGTTTATACAGACTATTTTTCAAGCATATTTCGTTGAAATACAAGTAAAACAAACAGAATTCCCACACTTGCCTTCCGCGCTCCGACGATTGTCCTATCCGAAAAAGGAGCAAACTCTCAAAAAAGACTGACCATTGGCACCGGTCAAGTGTTTTTCTCAGATATTTAGAGACTCTAGTCCATAGGTGGTTGCCAAACTCAACAGTATTATCAGCCATTGTCCGAAATGTATGTATTCAGAGCAGAATTAAAGTAGAACATGCGACGTGCAATGTGACACGGAACACTTAGCGGCATTGTTGTTGAAACGGGAAAATTAGTCACTAAAACACGTCTTCTTTTATTGTCAAAAGTCAGGCAGTTCACGCTGTTACCTGTTACCTGTAACGTTATGCTGTTAGCGGTTACCCATTGCGTCAACACGTCAACACACCAAACAATGCAATGACATTATCACAAGTACCACAACTTTACAGATGTAACTTAACAGTTATAAATGTGATGCAGGCGTGACTTTTCAAGGTCATGTGAGAGGGGTAATGGTTATTAGAGTAGCTCATATTTAAGATGACTTTGATCAAGTTACTGTCTTAAAAGAAAAACCAACCTAACCTTCAATCTGGGATGTGGGAATGGGTACCGCTGCCCAAGGAACCATTTATTGCATAACTAACACCTCTGCCATGGGTCACCTGAAGTTGTTCGCTACGGTTGATAACTGATGGTTACCGGGTTCAGGTTTGCTTCGGTTTTGGCGGCGGGACGTCTGCCCAGATCGGGAGAGACTGGTTGAGGAATACGTTTTGACTTCTTCAACCGATATTTTTTCGACCTTGCGATAGATTCCTACGATCGTCACTCCTTGACAAACTGACCCCCAGTTTCCTACTCACCCCTCACAGAACTTCTTTCTTTCCCTGAAAAAATATAAAATTTTTACACTGTTTCGAAACGTTCTAACGATTAATTATTTATTATTAGTAGGTTGTTAAAGTAACAAGTTTCGAAGTCACTCTCCAGTGACAGGTGTTTCGTCGCCTCTGGGAGAGGGACTTTGTTTTTACACCCTCCTGCAAGGAGGAGGAGGGGTGGGGAAAGGATAATACCAATATTTTATGGCTTTTAGCGAAAGGGTTGGGCGCAAAGATATTCAAATACAGAAGAGATATGCTATGGTGTCCACGCAACTGTCGCCGGACTACGCGCTAATTAGCGTAGTTTTCATACAAAAATAATTTGTTCATTTCGTTGATTTTTTGAAAATGTGCATTAATATTGGTTAACAATATATTTTGAATAAGGAAAGAATTCGTTCATTTAGTTTAACGTTCGTTTGGTTTATTCGTTAATTATTTGTTCTTTTAGTTTATTTGTTAATTGGTAAACAATATCGGCGACACCCGGAAGCGCAGACCCACATAGTAAAAACAGCAGATAGCACATCTACTTATATTTCAATATCTTTGGTTGGGCGTTTTTTTAATCACGACTGGATCGCGAAGTTCATAATACTTTTTTATTAAAATATAATACAACATTCTATGTTGAACTGACGCTTTGATTTTTTTCACACCTAAATGCTTGGTCATAGTCACGGATAGGTATTACGAAACGATGATGATGACTCGATGACTGGTGACGTGATGACGCTATACTAAATTTGTAAAAGCACAACTAGAATAAACTGGAATATCTACAACAACAAAAATATTGATTCATGGATCTTGGTATTTAAATTCAACATATATTTGTATACAGAATGAACTAATGCAATTAATGACAACATCACGTATATCATTACCAAATACATGTCATCACAAAACGATAATACAAAAGCTAACTAACAGTAAAGTAAAAAAATTCAACCGAATAACATGTTTAATCTATCGAATAATTTGTTTGTTTGACAGTGGTGTAGCAACAAATTCCTCGCACCTTTACAATTTGTGAAATTAAATGTTCGTCCATCATTACACAATTTTTTCTTCCCCTTTTGTGTTAAAATATGTTAAATTCGACGTTGTTTACATTCAGGATTTTACGTCCACGTGATCCTAAGCTCCTGACCTTATTATGGAGGTCGAAAATTATATTCGCAACATGCAACCAATCTATTTTCAATTAAAAAAAGGTAGATTTTTTATTTATCCCGCTTCAAAAATTCACAAAACAATCGAATAATCAAAAAAAAATTCACGGCCAGCAAAATTTTAAATGCAAAATTTGCATCAAAACCCGGCTGTGTGGAGGATCTTTTTAAGGAAAAAAGAGAGGAAATTTGGGGGAAAAAAGTATGAGGGGTGGGTAGGAATGTGGGGGTCAGTGTCCAGGAGTGACAGATGTGTGAATCCATCCCTCCGATTGCAGTGCAAGGCAATGGGTTGAGAGAGCCCGGCTGGAGAAGTCAAAAGGCTTCCCTCAACCAGTCTCTCTCGATCCTGCCCGCCAGGCAGCAGGTGCCACCAAAGCCAAGCCGCCAAGATACAGACAAACCTCACCCCGTGAACAAGGGCACCACTGCTAAATCACGAAACATAGAGAACCACTTAGATGACCTACGGCAGAGTTGATGGTTGAAAATTGAAAATCCCAAACTGCCTCTGCATAGTTTAAGGGTTGAAATATCTTCGAGTTCATGTAAATAGCTACTTACAATGACAAAATGTTTTTATCTAATACTATTTACGTGCCTTTACAAAATAGGCTCTTTAAGTGCAACACACAATTTGTTGGATTTAGATGGAATCCTCGTGTTCCACAACATAGTAGCACAATAAATCAGTGATGTAAGAATGCATTATTATCAGTGAAGTCTAGTGCCTGAAGTAACTCAGTAAGTCCCGTGAGAAGGGCCGCGGGCGATGGTGATGCTACTAGGTACTACTAACTGTCCACCCCGCCTGATATATTTAAAAGAGACACTTCCTGCAACACGCTTAAATAGCTAGGGAGTGTTTTGATTTAACCTAAGATTATAGAACTGTTGGGAAAGCAGGGTATGTTAGCTGTGAGATGTTGGAAATATTTTGTCGTTGTTTTTAATGTTAAGGAGGCCCAAGATTTACCTCTTGCTCTTACACATCTTAGGGGATACTGTGCAGATGAAACATTCAACGAAAGGGTAGTGAAATTACTTATGCTGTGGAGAGAACACAAAAACCAGTAATTACCACCTGT
The DNA here is from genome assembly GCA_917880885.1 of Limnephilus marmoratus. NCBI lineage: Eukaryota > Metazoa > Arthropoda > Insecta > Trichoptera > Limnephilidae > Limnephilus > Limnephilus marmoratus. Next base: position 49,170,884 of record OU862914.1, on the reverse strand, counting down.
TGAGCGTAAAAATGATCATTAATTAAATGAAGACAATATTAGCGAAACTCAATCGAAAATCTGGAAAGAGTAAAATCAGAAAAAGATATTGGCATCTCTGGGACTCGAATTAATTAAATATTACAATTTGAGGTTTTACACATAAAGTTAAGAATAAAAATGATCTATTTTCATGCAACAAACAACAAACGTAAACCGAATACGAATATTGAAATAAAAACATTATCAATAATGGTTCCGTGACCAACTCAAAATCATACAATTTCCCGAAAATTATGAAAAAAAAAGAAAAAAAAATAGCCCACAACCTAACCTAAAGTAACCTATTTAACCAAATTTTTAATAACTTTTCAAAGGACGTGTTGAAGTTGCATGATTCTGAGTTGTCCGGTCACCTCAATAATACGGGCATGTGTCTAGTTTGATAGACGAAAATCATGTAAAAAAACATTATACATATATGAATAAAGGAAATTTAAAATATAACGCCCCTGACGTCATTTTACACTGTTCGCGGCGTCATTTCGAAGCATTGAGGAGAAAATGACAACTATCGTGAATTAAGGTCTTATCATTTCAAATCAGGTCTGTTTTCAAGAGGCAAAAAACAATGGAACCCTATAGAAATATTACCGGCATTCCTACCACGTAATCTCTACATATTATAAAGTAAAGTCCCCCGCGCCGTCTTTCTGTCTGTCTGTCTGTTCGCGATAAACTCGAAACTACTGAACGGATTTTCATGCGGTTTTCACCAATAGATAGATTTATGTAAATTGGTTGAAACATAACGATAATTGTTAGAAGTGTCGGAAAAAAGTCCAGCCGCCTGGTAGCTTTCATCGAAAACGCTGCTTAGGGAACGTACCCATACTACGTGACCAACTTTTTGCAATTTTTAACCCCCCCCCCCCCCCCGGTGACCAAAAACCTAAGCAAACCTCCGCTCATTTGTATGGAGCGTGACATTTTGAAGACCCCCTCCCCCCTAAACGTGTCACGTAGTATGGGTACGTTCCCTAATCCTTTTGGGTTATAACAAAACAATTAATGGTGGGATATTCCTCTTTTATAGATCAACAAAAAAGTCCGCGAAGGCATATATCTATTTTTGACGGATAGCTTACAATACACATTATATCTTCTTATCTTATTATTATTATCAATAATTGCTGTTCGTTTGTCTCGCTAAAACTCGAGAGCGGCTGGGCCGATTTAGGTGATTTTGGTTATGAAATGTTTGTCGTAGTCCAGGGAAGGTTTAAACGGTGAGATAATATGGAAAAATTGTGAGAAAGACAGTAAAAACAACAATTTCATTTTCTCATATAAACAGTTTTAGTGTTCTACCTACTTTCAGAAACACAACGTAATCTAAAATTGGAATGCAAAAAATAAAAGAATTCTGATTGTCATATTTCAAACGTCAAACGTTTATTACCTGTCATTCTGTTACTGTTTAAAATCTTCTAGGATCAGTTTGTCAGTGCGTGAGAACTTTATTTACCGCTTTAATGTGCCAAGGAAAAGACGAGCTGACATAGGTCGTCGAAGTCAATCAAATGGGTGATGAGCTACCTCACAACCGTGAACCTGGAACGAGTAGCATTCCACTTCGATCCGGAAGTAGATTATTGTGCCGACAATTCCGTGATAATCGGGGAAATGACAATCATTTGTCAATGTTGTAAAGCGTTAAAATACAACGGCGAATCACCTGGATTATGTTGTGCTGGTGGTAAAGTAAAATTGCACAATTGGTCCCACCACCAGATCCATTACGTTTCGTGAGGAAGGTTAGGTATGTAATTTGTCAAGGATTTGTCTATCTTCTAAAAAAATAGTCACGTACAATGGGATAATTGGAAAGTTATTTAGACGGATACAGTATTAATCCTTATTTACTTAAATACGTTAGTTACCCCAAGCATTTCATTCACATTATTATAATCTTTCACACCATCTCTATGTATTATAAATTAAAGTCCTCCGCGGCATCTGTCTGTCTCTTCGCGATAAACTAAAAGAAGGAGGTGGTTACAAAGGTTGGATTTTACAAAGTGTTTTATTAATCTGAAAGTATGTTGCCTGTTGTATGCTGATGATGCGGTGCTGATTTCTAATACTATGGAAGATCTACAGTCTCTCGTATCTAGGATGAATGAAGTATGTATGAAGAATGAGTTAATGATGAATGTAAGTAAGTCTAAAGTCATAGTGTTTGAAAGAGAGAGTACGAAAACAGTATGCAACATAGTTGTGAATGATGAATACTTGGAGCAGATGGATGAATTTGTGTATCTGGGTAGTGTGTTTACGAGAGATGGGAAGGCTGATAGAGATATTGAAAGAAGGGTGAATGCCGGTAACTCCATTAACGGTGGACTGAATGCCGTTGGCGCTAATAAAAAACTGTCAAAAGAAGCGAAGCTAGCAGTCCACAATGGAGTCCTGGTACCTACCCTGATGTATGGCAGTGAGGCATGGAACTGGCAGAGGAAGGATGAAAGTAAGCTGAATGCTGTTGAAATGAGATCCCTGAGACGTATGTGTGGAAAACAATGTATGATCGTGTGAGAAATGTGGATATCCGCAAAGAATGTAAGGCTGATGTAAGCATAATGAGTAAGATTAAGAAAGGGACCCTCAGATGGTTTGGGCATGTAGAGCGAATGAACGAAGAAAGTAGTGTAAGAAGAATATACGACGCGAATGTGAATGGTAGAAGAAGTCGGGGACGCCCGAGGAAGACGTGGCACGATCAAGTGAATCAAATACTTGAGTCGGGCCATGTCAAAAGTCAGAACAATAGAAGAGAATGTATGAGACGATGTATGAATGTGAGTGAGGCAAAGAGTGTGTGCCAAGACCGAGTTGTTTGGCGGTCCGTCCTCTCTGCCTACCCCTGCGGGGAAACGGCGTGATGGTTAGTTAGTTAGTTTTATTAGCCACAGCAACGCGTGGCCGGATCAGCTAGTTTAGAATATTTAGGAAATCGTAATTTTCAATTCTCGGTTTATCAAAGTCGTCGAAATTATTTTACTTCTCTCTGGTTATTCTGCCATCGGTATTTACGAACGGCCATTCCTCGTTGGCGACAAGTCTGCCTAGAGATGAACCACTCCACCGCTGCATCTCTGAACCCTCACATTAAGGACACGCCTGAAATAACTCTAACTAGTATTGAAAACAAACCAAGTCCAAGAGGACCAATGCGGGCCAAAGCCGGTCGCTGGAAGCGCCACAGACGAAAATTAGCTTCGTTTTTTGTCGTAACACTAAAATAAAACATCTGTTCTGATGTGATGTTATTCATGAGACGGTCTTTCCATCCAACCGTGTCCTCAAAGGGAAGCAAATAAAGGGTCTCGCGATGATTTTATATGCCATAATATAATCGTATCTCATAAAACAAGTTTTTTTGTGAGATACGTTTTAAGACTTTCACGGCCAAAAGTATTTTCGTTATTTGTTTTTGGGATGTTATGCCGTGTTGCGCTACCTCCTCCTTTAGCTAACGTTTTGGACAGTGTTGTAGTTTGCAGTGTCTGCTGATATCTGCCCTGATGATAGACACCGCAACGTTGGCTAAAGAAGGAGGTAGTGCAACACGGCATAGCATCCCAAAAACAAATAACGAAAAAAAAAAGTTTTTTGTACTTAATTGAAAAATATTGAACAAATTAATAATGATGCAAATTCTTAAAAAAATATACATTTATGGATAAATGTATGGTATACATATTTATTTATTTATGATTCAAAGCTCTCTCTCTTGACGGAAAATATGAAAATTAAGTAACGAGCCAAGAAAAGTTGCGATTGTCTAGATTTAGAATTCCAGAAATTGCAGACAGAAAAATCTGTGCAAATTTTATGACACAGATTCCATAGTATAATTATTAAATGCAATGAGGTGTTCTCCTATTTTTTATTGTGATGAAAATGTATTATATTTAAAGGATTAGTTAAATTATTTTCCCGATATCATCATAAATTAATTACAAACTTACGAGCTTCGATAGTGAACTTGGGTGAAACGAATGCAATAGTGTCTCGTGAAGTCACACGAGACACTATTCAGTACAATTCATAAGCAGTGCCGCCGCGTATGTCTCGTACTGTGATGTCACAGGCTTTTCGGCCGGTCGAGGGTATTTTTCAGGTATTTTGGAGCTCCAGACCAGAGGTGGCTGCCAAATTCAACCGTGGGGCGCACTTGTGATTTGTACAGGGTTAGCAGTTGTGCACTATTAAAGTGTCTGCGGGCCCTGTACAGTTCGCCCAGTTTTTGAAAGGCTAACTTTACTCTGGCTTCGATGGAGCCCCCATATGTGAGCTGGATCTAAGCAATGTGTCGAATTAATCATAAACTAATTATGATAAATTACAGTAAATAACATGAAATTTTGTTGTAGAAAACCATCTCATTCACGACTATCAAAGACAGACAGCAGCTCCTACATGAAATGAAAAAAAAAAACAATTCGATATATTTTTATAATGTCATTCAGCATCCTCTGGCTCAAGGTCAAATACGCGGACCATTACACCAAAGAGAAAGTTGTCCTAAAATTGCAGTCAAATGAATCGAACACCGTTACGAAGATAGAGAAGCGATTCTAAAAATTGTACTATCAACGAGGACAGATTGATATTTATTGGTTTAATTTCCAAATCTACTTCCAATTCAATACCAGCCGAACAATCAATCTACAGTTAAACAATAGCCCAATTGCATTATATTAGAAAAACATCCCCATTAACATCGTTTGATACGGTTGTTAACTTTTCGTGAAATAAAAAGTATAACAATACCTACCGATAACAACTAACTACTCGCTAGATGTCACTCGGGTTGTGAAAGGTCAAGGAGATATCAAACCGATGAACCTTACTTCAGTGTGTTTTTAATAACATTTTAATCACAATATACAGTCAGAGTCAGTCAAATATTTTTTTACTTAATAATTCTGGAATAGGTTAACTTTAGTTAGGACCTTGTCCTTTAGCTTTTGAAGGATGTCTTCCATCCAATTCTAAAAAAAAATTTGGAAAATTTATACAGAGAAGATAAAAAACAGTGGAAAATGCAGATGCAGATATATAAGCAACCTACTTCAACCTGTAGACCTTAGACATACATACATAATTGATTGAGCGTTTTTTTGTTTCTCGTTTCCCACTTCTCTTCGTTTCTGCTTCTTTTTGCTTCGAATTCTGTCAATTACTTGGCTTTTCTGGCTTCTTCTTGCCTATTCTTGCTTCGTCTTGGCTCTCTCATTACCATTCGAGACTCTTCTTGTTTCTTCTTTCTTCTTTTTGGTTCTTTTTTGATATTTCTTGACTATTTTTGTCTCTTCTTACGTCTGCTTGTTTTCTTCTTGGATCTTTTTGGTTCTTCTAGCTACTTGTTGCTTCTTCCAACTTCTTTAGGTTTTTGGAACTTGCCTCGTCGTGGCTTTTCTCCTCTCCATGGCTGTATTGGGCTCATCTTATCCTAGTATCTTTCCTTTTATTGCTCCTTTTTTCTCTCGCTGGGTCTATTTGGTTTATTTTGTCTCTTGGTTCTACCAGCCTCTCCTTGATTTTTCTTGGTTCATGTGGCTTTCTTGCTTCTTCTTGCATTTTCATGGCTCTTTACACATACACAGATATTAGAAAGTAATTCAGAAATGAGACATCAGTTGATAATAAAAGCTTAATAAAGTGCAATACATACTATCATCGAAAAGAATAATTCCGGTTGTGTAACTCTGTTCAATGAACTCGGATTTACTTTGAATTCAAGTGCCGTTTTCAAAATTCGAACTGTTTGTGTGAAGAATTCAGACAAGCGATATATGTATCCATCAATAATACTTATTTTTAACAGAAAATTATTTTAGTTGTAATTTTTAAATTTGAAACTGATTTGTCAAGAATTCTGTTGGAATTGCCCGGCTTAATATCACGGCTCTGCGCAAGTAAATAATAAAAGCATATTATGCGGTCCACCTGTTACATGTGATTAGAATAAAATACACATCAACCATGCCTATATTGCCCATGCTCACATGTTACTTTTATCCATAAGGCACCCCTTCCCACTTATGACCTGAATAACTTTATACTACTTTAAATATTTACATATTGAGTACGAAAGGGAAGCGGAAACAATTTGTAAAAAAATACTGACGCAATTCCCACAGCTTTGGTATAGAAAACAAAAGATGACCCTTTAATATAATATAATACATTATCAAAGTAAACCAAATTTAAAATGTGTCAGCCGATCTATCCGTCTTTCCTTACAAACGAAAAGATAATATTTTAACACATTTTACATAGTGTTTACACAGAGTGAGGCAGCATAACTTCCTTTTTTAAAATGCGCGCCATTCAGCCGGTTGTTGTCGTAGCGGAGCGCTAGTCATCTCGTTCGAGAGGCGGAACTATAAAGATTTGTCCCGACACAGTTTAGTCGCCATATATATAAATACATAGCAATGCAGGTACAATGGAGCGATTTGAATTGCAAAAAAAATACGCTAGGGCCAACTTGAACAATCTTTTTCAATGGGACGTTAATAATACTTCTGCTAATGGATAGCAAACAGTGATGAGTAATGAATAACCCAATTACTAATTAACAGGACGGGATAGATCACAAACAGAGGAAATACGTGTGTGTACTTCCTATCTGTAGCTCGGTTCTCTGTACTCTCGGAACTCTCGGTAGCGACTGCGATAGCTCGACCCATATTTGAACTATGACTTGTAATGTGTGATACGCAGGAATTACCCATATCAACTGCAAAAATCAGGATTCTTACTTCATTTTCTAGAAATAGATTTTAATGTAATATGGGTTAAATGTTATCAATAACAGCAAAATATGTGCCTTCTCAGATACAAGAAATTTTTAACTAAATTAACCGTTTCTTCGGAGAAGAATCAAAGAAAAACCCATACTTTGTTCTTGCAGACCATCCTCAGCTCATTCACATTCATACAATCCGATCCGTTATTTCGATTCTTGACACAACTCACCTAAAGTATTTCTTTCACCCAGTTTCGGGTTTCCGGAAATTTGTTGTTATGTCTTCATAAATGAAAAAATCCCTGCCAGCAACTGGTTTTTGAATTATTAGTACCCAGTAGAAAAGTTTTGAGTTGTTAGCTTTAAATGGGGACAGGCAGGTACCTTAAATATTCACTTGTTTATTAATTACTAATATAATTACTCCTAAAATTACTTGTTCAAAAGCCAATGGAAACGAAAAATTTCACGTCGTCGGCCTCGACGATATTTTGTCAGAGGGTCAAAATATTTCCGCTTTACAATAAAATCCATATAAATGGAATATTTCTGAACGTATCGAACGTCTTCGGCAGGTGATAAAATACGCTTTCATCATCATCATTACATAGTACATAGTATAAAATGAAGTCGCTCAAAATGTATGTGCACGTTAATCTTTTAAACTAAGCAAAGGATTTTCATGCGGTTTTCACGAATAGATAGAGTGATTGAAGAGGAATATTTATATGAATAATACATGTAAATTACATTAGAGAAAAGCCGAGAAATTCAAAGAAAACCTATTTTTTGCGATTTAAAACGGCTGGCGGGCCGTACTATAGTCACTTTTGAAATTCGTTCTACGAAAGAAATTGGAAAATAGATGTCCTAGAGTCGATTTTCCCTTCTCAAATATCCAGTGTTGCATTGCAAGCATTGTATAATTAGTGGCGATTGCTCGAATTGCATTATTATTACATAGTATAAAATGAAGTCGCTCAAAATGTATGTGCGCATAGATCTTTTAAACTACGAAACAGATTTTCATGCGGTTTTCACCAATAGATAGTGATTCAAGGGGAAGGTTTATATGTATAATACATGCTTATTATAGTAAAGAAAAGCCGAGAAATTCAAATATACAATTCAGGCAGCGGGCAGCTGGCAAGCGGGTGGTGTGGATTTTATAAAGGTTGGGTAATGGCGTTGTGTTTCGTTAGCCACAGCAACGTGTGGCCGGGTCTGCTAGTATTTTATAAATCGAAATAAACACATAAAATTTTAAAATATAAAAATTGGTATTCAAAAATAAAAAAAGTTTTAAAAATGGTTCAGCTTACGTTTTTTCAAACTAAGTTATTTTTTATATGAATACCGCACAAGAGTCCCAAATGCTCCCGTCTGGAGCCAGTGAGACTAGTTCTTACTAAGACTAGACTTTCAAGTGAGGCGTCCCCAATTGGGTTAAGTTGTGAGGCTGAAGTTGGTGGTGAGGGGAAGGCGATGGGGAAGAGGAAGATGGGGAAGTACCTGGCTGTACAGATCTGGTCACCAAACACGGATAAAGCCATTTAAAGTAACGTTTCAATTGTGAATGGTAGTCTTACACTTTTTCATTTCCACTCACTAAATTACTGATATAACGAAAAAAATAAAAACAAATACATTTTTTATTAGGCAAATGTATTACAAACGTTATTGTTATCTCACTCTATTGTTATGGTTATTTTTTATTTTTCAATATAAAGCATGGCGTCCTTTTCTAACACCGTTTATAATACATTTCTCACTGTGATAATAAGGGAGACACAACGATTTGTATGAGACCTGTGTGAGTTGTTCCGTAAACCGAACAAATAGTTGTGAGTTGTGACGGTTAATTAATAATAATAATTGGCTAATTTGTATAACGCTATTTTTGTGAAAAATCACCTCAGGGCGCTGAGAATTACTCGTTCTAAAGCCATTCGAAATGAAAAATTGGAATCTTTAAACAATGTAATTTTACGCCCTCGTTAGGGTTTTTTGAACTACCTCGACTATACATATCTATTGATTTTTGAAGTAAAACTTCTTTACGCACGCTTGAATTGGGGAGTAAGCTGGTGAATGCGTGACGAGAGCGTTATGAAAAGTGTAATCGGGCGAGGCGAACGGTTGGGCGAGGCGAACGGAAGTTGAGAGGGAGATATAATTTAGTGAAGTTTTACTTCAGTTGTGTGATCTAAAGCACACTCGTGTTTTTTAAACATTTATTTCGGAAATTGGGTGATACCACTGAATTCACTCGATCGAGCTATATCTTCCAACAACATCACTGACTCTTTTTTCCATGTACTTCGACGTTTTATAACATTCACCACCCTTTTATTTGTACGTGTGGAAAACTACTTTAAATATTTCACGCCACGTGCAGAAAAAATATTCAAACACCGTCTCCGAAGAATGAACTAAAGCAAGTAGGAAAGAAAACGTAAGAGAAACACCAATTGGGTTCAGGAGGTCGAAGTAATATGTTAGGATGTCAGCAATTCAAAGGGGTTTGAAAATTTAGGTAAGGCTTTTACGAAACCAGCCTCTCTCAGTCACACTAGAGGTGGGTAAGTTCTGCATTTTTCCGGAAGCCTCCGAGACTTGCTTCCTTTTAAAAGTACACGAGTTCTAGGAGCAGGTCCCGGGTCCGAGTTCTTAGGTGCGGACTGGGCACTGGGTATTGTTGCGGCGCACCGAAACGGGACGCACGGGTTCAAAGAACTCGGAACCAGGACCTACTCGTAGAACCCACACGAGAACTCAGAACCCCGGAGTCGGACAAGACCCGTACGAGAACAAGGACCCGTCACCCGTGCAATGTAGGTACATTCAATGTATCTACACTGCACGGTCTTTTATTGAGAATTTAAATAAGTAAATTAATAAGCTGTAATGCTTTACTATAAACTATTATTTTATAATGCACGTCACCCGTTGATTAACGATACCAGATAAGACGCTCTAATTAAAAACTACTCCGTGCCTAGCCGAAGGGGTCACGCACGTGTGTGTCGATCAACGAACAGCGATCGAATGAACGCCCAGCGCCCAGCTCGTGACGTGACTCAAGGGGAAGTGTCATAGTTGGCCGGCCGCGGGTAGCGGGGAGTGTCGGGAACTCACCGAGACCCGTGACTCATGAGTGGAATGGTGAGTGACGCCGGACCGTGGATCGCGGAGCAAGCCGGCGCGGCGGCCACGGGGTGAGTCAGGAATGTAGTAGTTCGCGGCGTTCGCGCGAGTCCGGGAGTGGGCGAAATGAATGGATTGTGTCGCGATTCACGTAGCTTGGAACAAGGCGCTTGGGTTTAAAGGAACCCGGGACTTGTATTCGAGTGCGGTTTTCGCGCTTCGGCGTTGAGTTGCTCGGACCGCCGGATTACCGCCGGATTTATTTGGATGCGGAGAGTACTGGGACTGGGCCGGGTTCTCTGGGAGTAGTCGATTTGAAAAAGGAGTGGGAGTAGGAACCGCTTCCCGCAAAGGAGCGGATCACATGAGCCCATTCCAGCTGAACTGACACATCGCTAAGTCACACCCCTGTGAAAACTATCCATATTATTTATACTAGAGCAGGGATGGCGAACCAATGGCACGCGAAACAATATTTTGGGCACGTTACTGATCAGTGATCACAAAATTTAATATGCACTACGAAAAAAAGTGTGAAGTGTACAGTAGGTGAACGAGCGACTCGAGTTCTCAGTTCAAAGAATTATCGGAAATTGCTACTCAAGTTTATTATTTACCCTGATGTGACGTCATTTGATAAACTGAATTTGTCCCCATTCGATTGGTTGGAAATTGATGAATTTGAAATGCGGCTTATTGATTTCCAGTTTAGTTCAATATGGATTCAAAAATTTGTTGAAAAAAGGAGAGAGTTAGAATTAATTGAAACAGAAAGATAGATAGTTAATATAAGTGAAAATGCTAATAAAATAATTTTGGAAACATGGAATGCGTTACACACACACATTTAATTGTTTGAAGAAGTTGGCTCAAGCTATTTTAACAATATTTTCATCAACCTATGTCTGCGAGTCATTATTTAAATAAATAACATTAAAGAGTCGGTTATTTACCGTTTTATAGATGAGTCCAGTTCAGCATGCATCCTGCTAAAAGTAACATCTTACAACCCTAACATATGTTACTTGTCATCTAACCTGCAACAACTGAAGTCACAATAATTTTACTTTAATTTAAATTACGCGTATGTGCTAAATGTTCCTATTTAGTAGTAGTAAATAAAGAGTTTTTAATTGATACTAAGTATTTATTATTATTGTTATTTTCCCAATAATCACAAAGTCAAAATTATTTGATGGCACGTCTATGACCTCATTAAACATTTCTTTAGAAAAATGGTACGTTGACACGTAAAGATTCGCCATCCCTGTACTAGAGTCTAAACTGCCAGAAGGACGGGAATGTAAACGAAAAGCCAACGTATTGTGGTATTGTGAATCTAAAGTTTACCAAGAAAGCAATCTCGCAATGGAAACACGAAAGTAGGACGAGAGAATTGAAAAAGCATTGACTCGAAAGAAAGCTAAGAACTAAGAACATAATAACATTCTTACCACAGAACCCACAAACGAGGAGAAAATATTATAATAAATGTGTTCTGTTTGCTTTGATTTTCCATAATGAAAATACCACATTACACAAAATCTGGTATTCCAATTGGATGATTGGATTAATCCATATTGGATATATAAAATATTAAACATCTTTGAACTAATTTAACTAAATATACATTTTCACCCTATTATAAAAAAAATAGCAGATAAACATCCACCCCCGCGGGTTTTTTTGAATTTTTTGGTAATTTTTCTTGTTGGCATATGTTTTTGCTAAAAATTTCATCCGGGAAAATTGGAAAAAAATTAACGAAATAGGTCGGAAAATTGTATAAAAGTTAATAATAACAGAGGGCACCACTGTATATCTTTACATAGTACAAAGCGAAGTCGCTCCCGCTGTCTGTATGCTTAGATCTTTTAAAGTACGCAACGGATTTTCATGCGGTTTTCACCAATAGATAGAGTGATTCATGAGGAAGGTTTAAGTATATAATTTGTCAAGATTTTGTGTAAATTGGTTAAAATATATAATATATAAAGGGAGCGGGCTGGCAAGCGGGCGGTGTGGATTTGATATGTATGCAAATTATTTATTTATTTATTTCAACGCCATAAAATGGCTATTACAATCCGGTGATACATGATACACAGTGTTACACAGGAGGATAACAACTAGTATTTAGTTATAGGATACAAATATGTTTTACAACAAAAAAAAAGAATATGAGCTCGTACAAAATACACATTTTTATGCAGAGTAAAAATAAGTAAATAAAGGAGAATTCTTAGATTAACAGAAGGCGTTGATTATAAAGGTTGGGTAATGGCGTTGTCAGTAGATGACGTTGTGTTTCGTTAGCCACAGCAACGTGTGGCCGGGATTGCTGGTTGATTTATAAAAGTGGAATGATATGCCGGCGTCTGTGTTTCCTCCCTACTATGTACAACATGGATCAAGACCCATGTTCACTCCTTCCTCTCCCCAAAAAGATCCTCCAAACAGCATCTCCAAAGATGACATAGGCCCTGAGGGAAATTATTCTCATGTGTGAAGTTAATGAAAAAAAAAACGATAATAATTTATTAATACTACCAAAGTTTAAAACAAATGCATCAAATTTCAATACAATGGTATATAATACACAAGTACACAGCGCCAATGCTAATGTTGAGCTCAAAGATATTGAAATATAAGTAAATGTGCTATCTGCAGTTTTTACTAGGTGGGACTGCGCTTCCGGGTGTCGATATTGTTTACTAATTAACAAATAAACTAAATAAACGAATAAACCAAACGAATGTTAAACTAAATGGACGAATTCTTTCTGTATTTAAACAATATTGTTAACCAATACTAATGCACACCTTTAAAAAATCAACGTAATGAACAAATTCTTTTCGTATGCAAACTACTCTAATTAGGTCGTAGTCCGCCGACAGTCGCGCGGACACCATAGAATATCTCTTTTGTATTTGAATATCTTTGATTGAGCTCCATAATAACCATATTCATATAATTATTTATGTAAGAGGCATTTGTTGGCAATAATTTGGTTTTTCTTCTTCAACTTGGAAATATTTAGATTTAGGATCCACGAATCCACGCACCATTAGAGCCGCAAATTAAAAAAAAGGTATGTCATACACGTTGCGTCTTAACTATACTTAGAAATAAATTATTCTTATTCATATTGTGTTTCTAATTGGACAGGAATGTCACTGCTGCTAATGTTCTAGAAAATGTCTGTTTTTATTGCTGTAATGGGACCCTTCTCTGAGTACCTCCGCCGCTGCAAGCAATGACAAACTCGAGCAAAAAGTACGGACGAAAGGGGGTCAGCCCACTGAATAGGTAAAACATACTAGAAATGCCTTTCATGTACATTTGAAGGGAAAATAGTTTTTGTTTTTAAAGCGAAACTTATATAGCGCCGCTGTGATTTGGATTTCGGATGAAAAGGAAATGATCATTACTGCACCTGCGACGCATCAACTGCGCTCATCGGCCGCTTTGATTATGATGTCACTTTTAAAGGTTCCTATTGGTTGGGATATGAAACGGAAATTACGCTGGTCTGCGCTCACTGGTCGCTTTGATTATGATCTAACTTTTCAAGTATCTATTAGTTGAGATTGTTTTGGTAAAGTTTCACTTCTACCGCGTTTAAACTGCACTCGATTTTTTTTTAACATTTGTCATCTTAGAAGATGCTTTGGAGGAGATGTAACTCCTTCATCTTGAGGAGATGAAGGAGTGAACATGGGAATGGAAGAGACCCATGTTGTAGGAGGGAGGAAACACAGAGGTCGGCAAATCGTTCCACAGCCGAGGTATTTAACTCAAGAACGAGTCGTAGAAGCAACCTGTTCTCATGTGACAAATGTCAACCGTGTAGGTACATATGTAAGTTGGGCGCGCCTTTGGCGTGTTTCCCGACTATGCATCGATAATAAAGGGATCAATGACGCTAGTTCCTCGGAGCATCTTCCATTGTAATGCCGGTAGAATAAGGACAGAATGCCTACCTGACGCATGTGCTCTAAAGATTGCAATCCGCTTGTTAAAATAAGGGAATCTATCAAACAAAAAGCCCGTTTCAGCCCAGTCAAGGGTTTTTTTCATGAATTTTCGGACTCTAGACCACATGTGGCTGTCAAATTCAACAGTAGTGCGCATTTGCGATTTTGTACTGTTAAAATATCTGCAGGCCCTGTACAATACATAGTCTAATCTGCGGTTGGTAGCCACCAGTTTAGACTCGAGGCACCAAACAGATGTAGTTTACACCGACTTTGCCAAAGCATTTGACCGTGTTAACCATGATATACTTTTGAGGAAAATGTTTAAAATAGGCTTCGATCTACCAACACTGAACTTTTTCTCATCGTATTTAAAATCCAGAAGCCAATTTGTTTCGATAAATGGATATAATTCAAAAAAATTCCAAGCGCAATCTGGAATTCCTCAAGGGTCTAACCTCGGACCTATGTTGTTTTTAATACTTATAGATGACATCCAAAACTGTGTTAAGAACGGCAAATGTCTACTATTTGCTGATGACCTTAAAATTATGATGGAAATAAGCTGCCAACAAGATTGCTTTAAAATGCAAACTGATCTAGATGCATTATCTGAATGGTCGTTGGCAAACAAATTAGATTTAAATACAAAGAAATGTGTCACAATGTCCTTCACTCGTTGTAAAAACATTATAGTTTACGATTATAAAATAAAAGGCGAAACGTTATCACGTGTAAAATCCGTAAAGGATCTCGGTGTCGTCTTTGATCCCGAACTGACATTCTCTTGCCATATATCGCAGCTCACTCAGTCTTGCTACAAACTTCTTGGGTTCATCATCAGGACTTGTAAGCAGTTTGATAACCAAGAAGCAATGCTAGCGTTATTTAAAGGCATACTGAGAAGCAAGTTGGAGTACGCGAGCGATGTTTGGGCACCGTACCACCAGAAGTACATTGATATGTTAGAGCAAATCCAGAAGAAATTCCTCAGGTATGTTTATATGCGGAAGCATGGAACCTATCCAAGGTTCATGCACCATATTGACTTACTTGAGGAAACTGATTCTGTGAGTCTAGAAACTAGACGGAAAGCAAGTCTTGCTATTTTGTCTTTCAAAATTTGGAACAATTTCATCGATAGCCCATTTCTCTTGGGATGCTATGATTTATATGTACCAGACCACTACAGCCGAAGTCGACATCATGACTTATTTAAAGTACCGAACGGCAGAACAGACGTCTTGGCAAAGCATAGCATGACGAGGGGAGTGGTGCTGTTAAATGAAATTGCAAACCATTTGGATGTAAGTGACTGTTCTTTATATGCCTTAAAAATATTATTGAAGAGTCACTTGCCTAAATGCTGATAGGGTAACTAAATTGTACTGTAATTGGAAATATTCTGTTGTACAATAATAATAAAAAATAAAAATAAAATAAAATAAATACGCCCTGCTTCTGAGAGGCCAATTTGACTCTGGCTTTGATAAAACCCTCGTGCCTGATCTGCACTTAGAGTTACACCAAGCATATTATCAATAGAAGGCATGTTGGGAAGGTTGCTTCCGTTGAAGAGGACTAGCCTCTTATACTGCTGTCATCGTATATCGCTGGTACATTTGATCGAAATGAAAGTTTCTCAATTGTGACGAAAGATTTTTGTATTTGAAATTAAGTTCTGATCGGCCAGAGTTTTGGTTTACGGAACACGCCCACGACGCATTTTTTATAATCTCCTTTATTCTATGGTTCAGGCAAAGACCTATTTTAGGAGCCATTTATTATACGGTATGCGAGTAGGTGCAGCGTTCCCTCCAGGAGTTTCAGGAAGGAATGTGTATTTATTATTGAAAGTCAGTTTTAGAATAATAATAAACATAGTACATATTAATTCCCTTTGCTTTCCAATCTTCCTCTTTCTCATGCCCACTCCCTTTGGCTTCACAATTTTTCTTGAAAATGATGGGATTTATACATAGAATATCGAAACCATTTAAAAAACCCCAATCCATTATAACCCTATACAACTCATTGGTCAGAAGCAAATTGGAATATGGTTGTGTTATCTGGAACCCACACTACTTAAAATATTCAAAAACTATTGAATCAGTGCAAAAAAAATTCTGAGATTGTTATCATTTAAACTTGGACTAAATGCCTTACTCCAATCTTACGAGGAACGACTCCAATATTTTAAGTTTACAACTCTGGAAAAAAGAAGAAAAGTTGCTGACTTAACGAGTCTATACAAAATCATTCATGATAAGCTTGAAACAACTCATTGTCTGAGCAATATTCTTATTAAGGTCCCCAATAGACATAATTTAAGGAGTCAGAATATATTTCATCTCGAATTATTTAAAAACAATATTGCATACTTCAATCCACTGTCTCGAATGTGTCGTCTGTATAATTCCATTGAATGTAACCATATAGACATCTATGCAAATAGTCTCGCTTACTTTAAAAAGCAAATATACAAAAGACTAACCTAACAAGTAATTGAGAATTGAAAATACTTATATTGGATCTTGAACTTGAATGTGAATGGTTGTTTCTTACTCTAATTGTACTTTACTTTTTTGTTTTTTACATCGTACATCGATTTTTTTTTATCTTTGTCATCTCTATATTTTATCATCACTATTTTTGTTATCTCTTTTTATACCTCTGTTTATATTTTGCTATTTCTAATTTCTGTTAACTTCTAAGTATACATAGCGAAAAACAACTATTAAACTGTGAGTTCTGTGAACATTTTTAAGTGGACTATTAACATCTACGCTTTTTACAATGCTAATCTAATGACTTTTTTTATGTTAATACTCTGTAAATGTTCCAAAACAATAAATAAACAGCATAATATGACAATTCTTCCTGCTTCGTGCAATTGGGACGATAATCACACTAAAAAAAACATACAAAATAAAATATCGTCCTCCACGCTAGGAGTTCACCTGTGATGTGGAAGACAATTTTCACGGGTACATTGATTCATTATATACATTGAATACACCTCGATCAGTACCTACAGTGTCGCATTTGAGCACGTGCATTTGTTAGACATGAAGTGAAGTTGTAATAAGAATGAAGACTATAATTAATAATTGCTGTATTCTGTGCGTGTACTGAGATGAACAGGAGATGACGTCCAATGAGTATAATTACTATGTCATTATCTCCGGAATTTCAAACGGATATCGCGAACGTGACTCAGTTAATAATAGGAAGTCTTAGGAATACCGCTGCGGTTGTCAAGAAAACGGAAGAGCAAGGGATGAAAATATCGTTATTCATTATTGCAACAGTCATAGTTATTATTTTTTAAGTATCTTCCAATTTAACCGCAGATATAGTAGCAATATAACACAATGAATTTCCACCCTCAAACCAGATTTCTAAACTGATTCATAATGTTGAAGTGGATCATCTAAAACTGACCAGACATTGTCCAGTAGTCCAATTTAATCCCACATAACATCAAAAAGCAGTCATGGGCAACCCACGATTTTCATGTCATGTTACCGGTAGGCTATTTCCAGGTCGTTAAAAGATAATGCATGAAGGTATATTTACTTCATTTTAAACTGTATTGTTATCTGGTAAACAGTCTTTCATTGAACAGCGCTTTTGACGCAAAATAAATAAATAAATTAGTGTGTATAATGTATATTCATATTCATAAAACTAAATGGATGACATTTGGACGACTAGATCACTCTGAATCAGTGATACAGTTAAACGGTTGCAATGTCGAAAAGGTGGAAAGATTTAGATACCTCGGCAGTATTCTCACGGAGACTCTTGACCCAGATGTAGAGGTTAAATGCAGAATTGAAGCAGCAAGAACTGCGTTCATTAAAATGAAATCCCTCTTTTGCAATGACAATATCAGCTTAAAACTAAGGCAGAGAATGCTAAAATGTTATGTGTGGTCGGTCTTACTCTATGGATGTGAAACATGGACCTTGAAAGTAAATACCGTGAACAGGTTAGAGGCTTTTGAAAGGTGGCTTCACCGGAGAATGCTCAAGGTCCCATGGACCGACATGATCACCAACATAGAAATTCTCAGGCGGGCTAGAGCAGGTAGAGAACTGCTTACATTAATAAAAATCAGGAAAATTCGAGGGGAGAAGTATCACTTGCTCCATTTAAGAGGACATAGGTAGAGAAACCCAGAAATATGTCATTTTCAAAAAAGTTTTTAGACGTATTGACTCTTTTCCACAAAAAATTATAAATGGATTTCGAAAGATTGTTCTTTTATCTAGCATAGTTATGTAATAAATTTTTAGAATTTTTTTTAATTTTTAGTATAATAAGGTTATTCCATAGGTCGTTGGCAGATTTGTTAAATTTTCAAAAAAGTTTTTGTATTATACCACACCCATTTCAAATAATGTAATCATGCAGTGAAATAAATCAATACATTATCTAGCAAAGTTATGTATTAGAATTTTAATTTTAGTTTCAATAAAATCATTAAAAAATATGTACGTACATGTGTTTCTTGACGAAAATTGGTCCATTTGTGTATTTATTTGCGCACTTATAAGCTAATATATTTCATATTTTTTTACATACTTATTGTGCTAAGACATTATTGACAAATCATAAATAAGTTTGACCGAAAAATAATTTTGGGAAGCATTTAATTTTAATTAATTAACAGCTTCGCATTTGACGATTTTATCATAGCGCCGAAACACAAAATTTCGCAGTTCATTACGGTCCGAAACGTGGCCAGACGAGGACGTGTCCGCGTCGCTCTGAATTACAACAGTTTGAAATAATATTTTGGAAACGAAATGTAAATACATACGAATTCCTTGTTTCACGTGCGTAAAATCTACAGGGTTGACCGAATTTCATTTTCATTGAATATTTTTATGCAAAAAGTTTTATATTTAAAAATAAATGTTTTTATTTGTCCCTTATTATACGATACAAAAAACAAGAGTCCCAAATGCCCCATTTTTTTAAAGTAAAACTTCTTTACGCATGCTCGACACATGGGGTTAACTGGTGAATCGTTACGAAAAGTGGTGATTGTTACGAAAAGTGGTGCTGGTTACAAAAAATGACATGCGAACGGTAATCGATGCGAACAGTGATCAATTGCTAGGCGGGTCGGGCCTTTAGGCTCGCTTGTTATTCGTGTTATTGTTATATTGTTAATGGACTATTTGTCCGTAAATAAATAAATAAATAAATTATATACAGCGGGTACCCGGCATGCATGGGTTCGGAAGTTATGCGCGTACATACATTTCGGCGATTCATTTTCATTTATATACTAGCTGGTGCCCGGCATGCGTTGCTATGCCGTTCAACAAAAAATTGTTTCTCCCTGCGTGTCCTTTCCCATTCGTCCCGTTCACCTTCCGCTTCCCCTTCCTCTCCCGCGTCCCCTTCCCCTCAAACGTTCCCACTCCGCCTCCTCCACCTTCCGACTCCCCACTCCACTCCTCTTCCCCCGTCCCGCCAACTCCCCTCACGAATTCCCTTCCCTCCTCCCAGGTTCCCCTCCCCCTCCCTGGTTCCCGTCCCTTTCCACCCGCGGCACCAATACCCAAGTTCCTATCCCCCCTCCCGCATTCCATACATTCAGTTCTGGTACATTTAGTTTTCAAACAGCTCACGTGCCACCCATTGAATTTTTAGTATACACATTTTATAATTCCAGAGCTCTCCAGTAGTTATATACAAACCTTGTCCTGGCAATAACAAACACAACAAAAAAAGAATTATCCAATTTGGTGTAGTCGTTCGGAAGTTATGCGCGTACATACATTTCGGGGATTCATTTTCATTTATTAGCATTTATATATATGCCGGGTACCAACCTTTGCCATTTAATAACGAAATTGTTTCTCCCTGCGCGTCCTTTCCTATTCGTCCCGTTCACCTTCCACCTCCCCTTCCTCTCCCGCGTCCCCTTCCCCTTTCGCGTTCCCACTCCTCCACCTTCCTTCTCCTCACTCTACTCCCCCCCTTTTCCGTCCCGCGATCCCCCCTCCCGAGTTCCCCTCCCCCCTCCCATAATCACCTCCTCCCTCCCGCGGATCCCCCTCTCGAATTCCCCTCTCCCCTCCCGAGTTCCCCTCCACCCTCCCGGGTTCCCCTCCCCCCTCCTGCATTCCATACATTCATTCCCGATACATTCAGTTCTCATACAGCTCGTGTGCCACTTATTGCAATTTTATTATACAAATTTCATGATGCCAGAGCTCGTGTCCTTTCCCATTCGTCCCGTTCCCCTTCTGCCTCCCCTTCCTCTCCAACGTCCCCTTCCCCTCTCCTCACTCCCCTCGCCCGCTTCCCCTATCCCTTAAACCCCCACCCGTTTTCCTCTCCCCCCTCCCGAGTTCCCCTCCCACCTCCCGAGTTCCCCTCCCACCTCCCGGGTTCCCCTCCCCAACCCATCCCGCGGGCCCCCTCTCCCGAGTTCCCCTCCCTTGTCCCCCTCCCCTTCCCTCCCTCATCCTTCACCCCTCTCCCATCCGCCACCTCCTCCCGCATTCCATACATTCACTCCCGGTACATTCAGTTTTCAAACAGTTTGCGTGGCACCAATTGCAATTTTATATACAAATTTCATAATGCCAGAGCTCACCAGTATATACAGAAACCTTTAGTCCAGTCAAGGAAGGGGGTGTAGAGTGCGTGAGCAGGGACCTAAGCGATTCCTTCAGAAACTTGTTTAGGGTGCTTAGGATGTGAACATACTAAAAATCCTGACGTCTAGGTGGTGAGCTAGGGGGGTGAGGGGGAGGGGGAGGTCCCAATTTTCGGGTTTCCGCTTATATCTCAAAAACAAAAAAAAAAAAAACAAAAAAAATGAAAATAAGTAAAAGCTGATAAAATTATCAACAACTTTTATTCTATACGTAATTTTCGAAATCCCAGCCATTTTCGAGTTATTCGCTCCACAAATGTAGATATTTTCGAAAAAAATCATTTTACCTCACATTTTTCATCAAACATTCCTTCATATCGTCTAAAATATTCATCAAAGAAAAAAATTTATTCGAAAGAAGTTGTAAAGAATTTAATTTTCTTTTAGAATATATAGACATATGTAAATTTATCTTCAACCGCTCAACATTTACAGCAATTTGAAGTTTTTTCGTAAAATGTTGTCATTTTCAGAAAGAGCTGTTTTTATCTTATTACTGACACACAACACTTGTTCGTTCGCCTAATAATATGTGTGACCACACTTTAAAACCAGTTATTAAATAAAATAGGTAAAAGTCATATTACTTGAAAAATACATAATTGTATTTTATAATCATAATGTTTATTCTATTTCGTTACATTAAGCACATAAAATTATAGATCTCATTGTTATCACTGTTCTCAATAACATCATGTTACATTCTCATCCTCCTTGGACGTGGGGGTCCTCGCATGCGTTGTTCATCCATGGATCCTCAGTATTGGATGGTTCTTGCTGAATGGGCTCTATGTCGTCGTCATCGTCGTCCTCGGCAACAGGCACGCTATTGAGGCATCTCCCTTGGCAGGAGACTCGGAGACACGCTGCAGAACAGGTCAGCATTGCTTTTCGGCATCCACATTTGCCAATTGCACAATCCCTGGTGCAGCGGCAAAATATCATATTTAGAAGGACCTCCGGCGCTGGTGGATCTTTTGTTGTATTTGGCATCAGGGTCTCTCCTTCGTGTTTCCACCCCCATTATTCAGGGGGCAGCTCAATCGGTGCACTGGGAATGCTGTTTAACTGCGTTCTCTGTTGGAGGGAGGGAGCTGATGTCAGGCTTCATATTTGCCACCAACCCTGTGAACGACTAAAAGCGGTACTGGTTAAGGAAGGTCTGTCTTTTTGGCGCCGCATACCATTTCAGGAAACATTTATTTCCAGCCTCTTCAACCTCGCCGTGAGTAGAGGAGGGGTTATAAAGATCATTGCCGCTTGCTTGATGAATTCTGACTCCAAGTACAATTTTGAGAAGCCCACCTTGCTTCTCCTGAAAGTTGCAGATGTTGTGTCGCAGCCGGTAAATGAATGTAAGAACAGGATGTGTTCAAATGCACGGTGCTGCATCTTTTGGATGGACAGTGGCATTGTTTTGGTTGTTATGTGAATATCTTATAATTCACGTTGAAACGGCAATTATTACGTGCAAAATGGCGTAAGGAGCCATATGATGTGGCTAGCTGAGAGGGAAGAAGACGGGATGAATACAACTGCGTACTTTTCTATTAATAGAGCGCCAAATCCTGTTCAAGACAGAATATGTCCACAGTTGAATTCACTACGCCTTCTTCCTAGAACGACGGAGAGCATTTAATTCTTCCCAGGGAGCGTGGGCACTATGACAATCACTTCTTTACTCATCATTAGGAACTACAGTGTATCGATATGAAATAACAAAGAGATTTGAATCAATATTTTCTATATTTACAATATCGAACATTTAAAACAATACGGTATTATAAACCAATTTTACAAGGGAAAAAATACACTACTGAAAACTCACCCCTGTATTGCGACCATGACCTTGAAAACTAGCTAATTCGGATTAAGTGCCTGCGGGCAGGCATGATGCACATAGTGGAGCTTGGTGCTTCGTCCAGCATCCAAGAGGTGGTCCTGATGTGATCCTGCTGAGGTCGCGATGCCAAACCCCCCTGGGAGCATCAGGACGATGAGAAATGATCCGGTGTATTGCGCCAGCCTGGCCAGCAGTATGATGCCCGTCCTACGAGGCCATCAAGCCCAAATAGATGGATGCCTACGGGATTTGTTGACAGACGGAGTCGGCGACGAATCCGGGGTTGCGGTGAACCGGAACGGTCTGTTCTGCGTATCAAAATCAAGTACGCGGGTTTTTATATGAACGCCTCAGTAGGCGGCGGATGTTAAAGTTAAAACTCCGAACACTAATTAAATAAACTTCGCCGTGGCTTGCGAGGTGTAGCGGGAGTCCATGTTCGCCAATTGCACTTTCCCAGTCGCCAGATCAGCTAGATAAACGGCATTACTTATTCTCGTCGCACGAGGCGCCGACGGCCATTGATGAACCGAAAACTTCGTTAATTCCGGGCCGAACAATTCGGATCTTTAGGTTAATCCCGTTATTTACACATAAGGTACGGATCTCTTTGCAACGCGGAGTCGTATTGTTCCGGTATATTTTACATTATAAAACTTAAATCGCTAGGTGACTGTGCCCGAGAAAAACACGGCGTCCTCCCGTGTTCTCTCTCGTCCCGAGTGCCGTTTCAAAAACCAAAACCCGTTTCCGCTCAGTCTGCCAACCTGCCGAGTATCTCGAATAAACTATTACCATCCTTCAAATAAAGGTACCTGCCTATCCGAGTAATAAATTAAAGTAATTTATATGTAATGATGCATCCACATCATAACATTACCCCCCTCGCCACAAAAATGTTCGCCCACGAACATAACAACTAATAAGGTTCCTACCCCTAATCTAAAAAAAAGGTCGGTCACAGGGCCTAAAAAAAATTATTCAAACATATTCTAGCAATCATTAGTAGACAGCAGTAAAAAAAAAAAAAATGATTAGTAGATCAAACATAGATTAAATAGTAATAGCGAATGGGTGTGCCGCAACTCCGATCGCACTCCATCATGCGTAAGGCGCGATGGACGGGCTTGCGATGCAACCATTCTTATTTAAACATAGCTTACAACTAAAAGAACTTAAAACTAAAAGAACTTAATATTAAGAACATGGTGAACTAATGTTCCGTGAACGGGGTCCGTAAACACCCACAGCATTGAAGATACTGGGTGAAGAACGGCTGACTTATGTCTTGGACTACCGTTAACGTTACATATACCGCATAATCATCATTAATTATGTAAGTTTAAACACTAATCAGTGGACAACACATCCTTAACTTATCTATACCTTTGTGTGTCCAGCACAAAAATTATACACAACCATATGCATTAATGCATCACTGACCCATAATAGGGTTTTAGAAAGCCATTTAGGCAACACTTTAGGGTGCAAGCAACCCTCACTTCACTGAATTTACGTCCCTTTTAGGAAAAATAAAATTGTTCACTACGAAGAGTTTCCTATTCTACCTAAATCGGTCGTACGGGTGAGTGTATGAAGTAAAGTAGCATCATAGGTACTAAAACTAATCAATAAATTTAACAAAATAATATGTATATTACTAAACTATTCTCTTTGTATATTCGCAAGCATATAAGTGGTTACTACGTGTTGAACTTACAATATTTCTCAGAATTTATTTATATTTGAAAACAGTCATGTTTCATATTGAAAGAGATAAACAAAAAGAAAACAATGCTCAAAACACATAGAGGTGTAGGACTGGCATCCCTGTGTGTTTCGAGACAAAACTTAATAATAAATACAAAATTTAATAACCATGAACGCAGTTCAATGGGATGTACCCTGAACACAATTGGAAGTGGGCATGTGTTCCAATTGTATTCGAGGTTAACAAACGTAATATAAAACAAATTATGTCATTCATCCTGTTTGCTTGCTCGTGCTCAGTCCAAAAAAAAAAAAAAATGTTACTAAATTAATTTCGAATAAATAACAATAAATAATTACGCCTAACGAAAGTAAGAACTTATAAAACAACTCGAGTTAATCTTACTAGAGTGGATTTTGATTGCAATGAATCATAAATACTACATGAGTTAGCATAAACGCACCCCCTCCAAAAACATGAATGAACAAAAAGAAATATTCCTGTGACAGGACTTTGACTGTCAGAATGTCGGGTCGTTTCAACTCGGTTGATCAGGCCGGGTTAAAACTCCCAAGCATTAAATATTAACTAGTAAATAAGATAATTTGCAGTATTCGGTAGGGATGGCCAGACCCTCCGAAGTATTGCCACAATAAGACTATACTGGTATATTATTTGATTTTACTATATCCTTCACATGAAAATCACCCGCAACTTTTCCGTTTAAGTCTGCAAGCGTATAGATTAGATTGGATTTTTTCTTTACTACCACATTCTGAACAAACCGAGGTGCCAATTTCTGTGCGAAATAATTCAATGCGTTAGATTGTGCAAAATTTCTCCGCCACACCACATCACCAACCTGATAGGTGATGTGTTTTCTGCGCAGGTTGTAATGGTCAGCTCCTTTTTGATAAGCTTTAAGAAGAGCATTCGAGACTTGCTCGTAAATCGAAGACAACTCTTCTAGTTTCTGTGCATAAGCTTTAGGTTGAGCACCCACTTGCGAATTGGATTCCTCATCCGCTATTGGATTACGGTGCAGATCACCGTCCAGTATCTGCTCCCGACCGTGCATCAGGAAATAAGGTGTATAACCTGTAGCGCAGTTTACCGTGTTATTCATAGCCGATTGAACTTGCGGAAGAAATTTGGACCAATTTCGGTGGTCTGATTCAACAAGGATCGATAACGCCGTACCCAAGGTTTGATTATAACGTTCGACTACATTGTTTTGAGGCGTATAAGACGAATTGTAAAATGGTGGTGGTATGTTATAACTACTAAGTAAGTCCTTAAATTCTTTCGAAACAAATTGACGACCATTATCACAGACGATAGTTCGTGGTACGCCGTGAACAAGAAAGATGTTTTCTTCTAAGATTTTAATTATGCTTCTCGCGGTGCCATTGCGCAGCGGAAATAGCCATGTAAATTTAGAAAAAACGTCTACACATGATAAGATTACGGTAAAACCTGAGTAACTCCTAGGTAAAGGACCTACTAAATCTATCGACAACATTTGCAAGGGTCGTGTGACCTTTTTTGGGTTTGAAGAGATGCCGTTAGGTGGGGCTGTACTTATTTTGTGGGCCTTGCAGACTGTACAACGATTAACAAATTGCTTCACATCCTTATACATATTAGGCCAATAGTAACGCAATTGCACCTTTTTATAGGTTTTGAATACCCCAGGATGACAAGCTCGCGAAGACTCGTGTAAATTTGAAAGAATTGCCTGTCTACCTTCCTGCGGAACTACCCTCTTCCAGGCAGTATCCTCGCACAGAGCTAGACTAGTCTTTGTGTGTCGGAACAATTCATTATTACGCATTTGAAAGTTCTGGAAACGTTGTGGAAAATCTTGGCATCCTTTCCAGGCTTTCAAATACCACGTATCCTTTGTATGTTCAGTGTCCACACCTGATAATACGGCAAGGTCCATTCGTGATAGCACGTCTGGAACAACATGTTGTGTCCCTTTGCGATGGACAACGTCAAAAGAAAATTGCGAAAGGCGAGAGCTCCACCGTGCAAGACGGCCACTAGGGTTGGACAAGGACCCCAGCCATTTCAAGCTTGAGTGGTCAGTAACTACTGAAAAATGAGCTCCTTCTATATACGGTCTAAAGTGAGTCACCGAGTCTAGCACAGCTAAGAGTTCCCGTTCAGTGATGCCATAATTTCTTTCATGAACGTTTAAGCAACGTGAGTAATAAGCGATGGGATGCTCTTGCCCGTCTACGTCTTGGATCAAAACTCCTCCAATCCCTGCGGAGCTCGCGTCGCAATGGATAGAGAAAGGCCTGGTGAAATCCGGGCAGCATAAAACTGGAGCCGTAGTCAACGCGCGTTTTAAATCTTTAAAAGCAGTTTCAGCTTCCTGAGACCACTTGAAATTGCTAATTCCATTTTTAGAACCTGTGAGTTTAGTAAGAGGGGCAGCTATTCCCGAAAATCCTTTAATGAACCTTCTAAAGTAACCGCACAAACCAATGAATGCCCGGATTTGTTTTGCATTTTTTGGGACTGGGAAATTTTTGATGCTTTCTATTTTTATTGGATCCGTACGGAGACCCTGCGAATCTACTAAATACCCTAAATATTTAAGTTCTGATTTGCAAAACTCGGATTTTTTTAAGTTTATGGTAAGACCTGCGTCTCGCAAACGTTCGTATACACGGTTTAATAGATTAAGATGTGACTCCAAATCTTCTGATATTAAGATCAAATCATCCAGATAGCAAAAAGCATTATCGTCGAATTCCGGACCAAAAAGAACATCTGCCAGTCTTTGCAACTCACTAGGGGCGTTTTTCAGTCCGAAAGGCATACGGGTGAACTCAAACAAACCCCGTCCAGGGACGACGAAAGCTGTTTTCTCACAAGAGTCCTTGTCTAAGGCAATTTGCCAAAAAGCCTTTGAAAGGTCTATAGAAGAGACGTACCTAGCTCCACCTAGCTTGTCTAGAATCCGCGATATATATGGCAAAGGGTACGCGTCGCGAATCGTGACATTATTGATTTTGCGAGAGTCTAAGCAAAAACGACCGGTACCGTCTTTTTTTGTAACGATTAATACTGGACTCGACCATGGAGAACGTGAGGGACGTATTACTCCTAATTTTAGCATTTCATCCACTTCTAATTCTAATTGTTTTTGTCTTGCTGGAGACAAAGGATAATACCTTTGTTTGATCGGAGGCCCTGTTGTATTAATCTTGTGTTTGACTAAATGCGTCAGGCCTAAGCCACGCTTCTCGAAAGAAATCGATTCAAATTTTTTAATAATAGCAGAGAGTGCCTGATTCTCTGAGGGACTTAAGGAAGAGGCTGGCTGAATTGCCCGCAACCCATTAATTTTGTTTTCCGAAGTAGGACCAATAGCTTTTGAAAACAGCTCCGGTGCGATATGGAACTGCTTCCAAAAGTCTATACCTAGGATAAACGATGGTGACAATGTCGGGATGACGTAGAAAAGTATTGTATGGGTAATTGATTTGTACGTCACCGGCAACGACATTGTACCCAGGACTGGCTGATTCGCACCGTCCGCTGTTGATACACTAAAATTAACCTTAACTAATTCTATACCTAACTTAATAAAAATCTTATAACTATCACCTCCCAAACACGATAATGAGGCGCCACTGTCCAACAGTGCGCTGTAAAAATTGTTAAATATATATACATTTGCATAAGGACGACCATCGTTTTCAATCTCCATCCCCTGTGGCAGTGGGCCCACTGTTCCAGGTGATGGGACTGAAAGAAACTGATGGACTAGTCGGAGCCAACTCTTCCATTCCCGATTCCTCTGCGCATAGGATGGGACGTGGTAAGAGAGACTCCGCCCTAGTTTTCCGACTTGTTATTATTAATTCTTCCTTTAACCGCTCCCACTTTTGGATTATTTCCCGCTGCGGCTTTTCTTTTACAGTCCGCTACAACATGTCCCGGTTTCTTACAATAAAGACAAAATTGATTCCTAACAATGGTTCTAGAAGTTCCTTCGGTATTTAGACTATTTCCATTGAAAGAAGACGGAGGTTTGTTATTGTTGTAACCCGCATTGGTGTTACTGTAGTTACGCCCAGCATGACTATAACTATTGCCATTAGAAGATTGTTTATAATTATTATAAGAAAACCCTGTACGTTTATAAGTACCGGTATTATTGTTTGACAAAGTTTTATTGGTAGGCCCAAATCTCTCTTCTTTATTAGTAGTATAGTTATTGCTTTTTTCAAATTTGTTTGAAAAAGAAGAAGAAGAAGTAGCAAATTCCTCCGGTGGTGTCGCATAAGACTCTAAGTTTCCTGCGTAAGTTGTTAACTGTTCGAATGTAAAAATATCTCTAGAAACTAATAAGTTAGTGTACATTGGAAGCAAAGCCTTTTTGGCAAGCCGCAAAAGTTCCTGCTCAGGAAGTTTAGCTTCTAGCATGTTATTTAGAGATTTCATTCTAAGTGAAAACTCAAGGACTGACATACCTTTTGGTTGCGTCATGTTGAAAAGTTTTACTTTTAAGTCCGTTTGTAGGTCATTTGCCTCAAATTGATTGATCAAAAGTTTAGACAGCTCGTCCCATTTCAAGTCCGGATGATATATTGACCTGAACCAAAGTAGTGCTAGTCCATCTAACAGATCAGGAAAAACGCGAACTAAATTATCCTGACTAAAATTTTTCGTCCTACATTTTTCTTCAATCAACAAGAGAAATTCTCTTATGCTCGATTTTCCATCAAATTTTATCTTCCAATTTTCCACATTGATGGTGGGTGATTCTCTATAAATAATTTTTGTGTGTTTAATTATTGTAGGGTTGTCAACGGTCTGGTTCTCAGAATCCGAATCTGAAGAATCCATATCTGTTTCTGATATTGTTGGCATCTTAAGTGCCTTATTAAATGCACGCGCCTGCGAGCGCAACGCGTGAGAGGTGGGTGCCGGTTCAAGAGAACGACTTGATAATTCTTTTATGAGATCCTCTTTAGAGGCGTTGTTGATGTTTGGGATAGGAGTTGACATTGTTAAAACAATTGGATAAAATAATAAAATAATGAAAAGTTGTTGTTAATGTTAATAATTATTGTTGATGTTATTTTTGTTGACGTATAATATAGATTGTTGATGATAAGTAGAACAAACCAAAAAAAAGAAAAAATTTTAAATAATGAAAGAATGGAAAAAAAAAAAAAAAAAAAAAAAAATTTTTTTTTTTTTAGCAACCCTGTATTTTGTGGCAACCTTGACATCCAAAGTAATTCTGGCGTAGGTATTTTACTGAATTTACCACCGAAATTCCAAGCATAATTTCAAAAAAGAATAATCCAAAAAAAAATATTTTTTCAATAAAAGAAAAATATTCCAACAATTTAGTTAAATATGTCAAACTATTCCACCACTCTCAATAATCGATGTATTATTGTTTGAATTTGAATGTTGTTGATTAATTATGACCATCCTTTATGTATGATGATGTTTTAAGGAATAAATTATAAATTTAATCTCATTAAATAACAATCCCTTCATTATACTACACTTGTTAAATAATTAATAATTCTAACTAATTCACTTAAATTCATAACAAGAATTCTAGTTTGATGTAAACCCATCTGTCACTATTGACATTCGCTTGTCTGAAATAAACAGCAATTGACACTTACGATGTTTACCTTTTAAATTGCCTCTATTTTGAAGCATAGACAATAACTATTTTTTTTTTAAAATAAACATATGTAATTTTCTTTTATCATAGAAGAAATATTGTCTATGGTGATACCCGACGCTTCTATGAAAATAATATTTCAAATATTGAGGTTAAGTTGACGTATTGACATTTAAAACATAACCTGTATTACATGTCTACTGAGCACGAGAAACACCAAAATACATGACATAATTATACGTAAATTGCAACACTCCGTATTGCAAAGGACATTGTTGTATTTGAATTATAACGAGACACCATTGCACCATTAAATTAATGAATATTATTATGAAATTACAGTATCATACTGTTTTAAATCTCTGTGATAAAATAGCAAGTTGTAAAACGAGATTTTAGTTGATCGATTTGATGAATATAATTGTGAGTAAAGAATGTGTCTTTATACGAGCAACCCACGTTAAAGGCGTCAAATGTTATGTGAATATCTTATAATTCACGTTGAAACGGCAATTATTACGTGCAAAATGGCGTAAGGAGCCATATGATGTGGCTAGCTGAGAGGGAAGAAGACGGGATGAATACAACTGCGTACTTTTCTATTAATAGAGCGCCAAATCCTGTTCAAGACAGAATATGTCCACAGTTGAATTCACTACGCCTTCTTCCTAGAACGACGGAGAGCATTTAATTCTTCCCAGGGAGCGTGGGCACTATGACAATCACTTCTTTACTCATCATTAGGAACTACAGTGTATCGATATGAAATAACAAAGAGATTTGAATCAATATTTTCTATATTTACAATATCGAACATTTAAAACAATACGGTATTATAAACCAATTTTACAAGGGAAAAAATACACTACTGAAAACTCACCCCTGTATTGCGACCATGACCTTGAAAACTAGCTAATTCGGATTAAGTGCCTGCGGGCAGGCATGATGCACATAGTGGAGCTTGGTGCTTCGTCCAGCATCCAAGAGGTGGTCCTGATGTGATCCTGCTGAGGTCGCGATGCCAAACCCCCCTGGGAGCATCAGGACGATGAGAAATGATCCGGTGTATTGCGCCAGCCTGGCCAGCAGTATGATGCCCGTCCTACGAGGCCATCAAGCCCAAATAGATGGATGCCTACGGGATTTGTTGACAGACGGAGTCGGCGACGAATCCGGGGTTGCGGTGAACCGGAACGGTCTGTTCTGCGTATCAAAATCAAGTACGCGGGTTTTTATATGAACGCCTCAGTAGGCGGCGGATGTTAAAGTTAAAACTCCGAACACTAATTAAATAAACTTCGCCGTGGCTTGCGAGGTGTAGCGGGAGTCCATGTTCGCCAATTGCACTTT
The DNA here is from genome assembly GCA_917880885.1 of Limnephilus marmoratus. Lineage (NCBI taxonomy): Eukaryota > Metazoa > Arthropoda > Insecta > Trichoptera > Limnephilidae > Limnephilus > Limnephilus marmoratus. The sequence continues at coordinate 49,139,698 of OU862914.1, read as the reverse complement.
CCCAGTCGCCAGATCAGCTAGATAAACGGCATTACTTATTCTCGTCGCACGAGGCGCCGACGGCCATTGATGAACCGAAAACTTCGTTAATTCCGGGCCGAACAATTCGGATCTTTAGGTTAATCCCGTTATTTACACATAAGGTACGGATCTCTTTGCAACGCGGAGTCGTATTGTTCCGGTATATTTTACATTATAAAACTTAAATCGCTAGGTGACTGTGCCCGAGAAAAACACGGCGTCCTCCCGTGTTCTCTCTCGTCCCGAGTGCCGTTTCAAAAACCAAAACCCGTTTCCGCTCAGTCTGCCAACCTGCCGAGTATCTCGAATAAACTATTACCATCCTTCAAATAAAGGTACCTGCCTATCCGAGTAATAAATTAAAGTAATTTATATGTAATGATGCATCCACATCATAACATGGTTTTCCCTCGTCCGTTGTCAGCAGCAGAATATCTTGGGTGGGAGGAGTGGAAGCAATCAAAAGGAAGTGAAAGCTTCTCACAAAACTGTGAGAGGAATGTTCCACAGCAATCTTCACAACAAGGAAGTCAGCATCATGTCCTGAAGAGTCTGTATCCCATTCTCCCGAAGCTTCGTCTGTAGTAAAGAGATGAAGTTACTTTTGTTGGTAGGATTGGATAACAAATCTTCCTTTTTAACGGGTATTGAAGTGTTCCAAGTCAAATTGATGTCAGCTGACCTTCTCAGTCTGTATCATCGCATCTGTTATTGTGATTTTGTACCGTTGGCTGGGTTTGGGTACCAATCAAATACCACAGTACAGTGTGAGTCATCCAGGATAGTGGTGGTTGACGTAGTTGATGTAACGATCACAAATTGTGACAAGGAAGGCATCTTTTTGCCAAATTACTCTGTGTAGTAGAAATTTTCCGTCCACAACTATGTTCACCTGAGACAGTAGACCAGTTTTTTGGTAGGCTCGAATAAGCTGTACAGGACAGATTTAGTTGTCTTCCACATCCCACCTTCATTGAACAGTGCCAAGGGAAATGGGGCCAACTCATACTCAAAGAATTTCTTCAAATCCTCATCTGATCGTTTGCTTATACACATCCGGTGAAACAGAAATGTTGGGTCAACTGCAACCTTTTCATCGTGATTTTTTATCGACGAGCTGACAGAAGACATTGGGAATTGACATTATTTCATTGGCTTGTGGGAAGGGAGGATGTGCATCAAACCACTGACTGAGTTTGAAAATGTCTGCTGCATCTTTACTTCGGTGGGCTTGTCCGAGGTCCTTGTGTTGTTACTGGACGTGAAGACTCCACAATACTCTTCAAGGGAAGTGCAGATCTCATGAGTTGCGCTCATACCAACTAACCACTTCTAGTACATTGTGCAAAATACCTCTGCCTCCTGTTATGCCTTCTCGGCTTTTGAATGATAGCATCAATGCGGTTTCCATGGTCATATCTGATACTAAAAGAGCGTCGCATAATCGTCGTTGCACGTCGGTGTGTCAGTAATAAGATAAAAACAGCTTTTTCTGAAAATGACGACATTTTACGCAAAACCTTAAAATTGCTGTAAATATTTACTGGTTGGAGACTTATTTGCATATGTATATATATTCTAAAAGGGAATTAAATTTATTACAACTTCTTATAAATAAATTTCTTTCTTTGATGAATATTTTAGACGATATGAAGGAATGTTTGATGAAAAATGTGAGGTAAAATAATTTTTTTCAAAAATATCTACATTTGTGGAGCGTGTAATTTTGTTTGACTAATTTGGGTTATTTCATATAAAAATAATATATTTGCGTCACGTTCCAGAGTGGAAGATACTTTAGTATCGCCCTGGTGTAAGACCACCATTCAGAATTGAAACGTTGCTAAAAATTACTTTGGCCGTGTTTGGTGACCAGATCTGAATAGCCAAATAATTCTTCGCTTCCTCTTCCCCATCTCCTGCCCTTCCCCACCACCTTCTGCCTCATACTATACCCCATAGTCATGTCATAGTCTCACTGGCTCCAGACGGGAGCATTTGGGTCTCTTGTGCGGTATTCACATAAATATAAAATTAAAAATTATGCACACGAATAAATATTTCAAAATGAGATATTTTTTACAATCCAACTGAATATTAGGTACTCTTTTTTTCATGAATACCGCACAAGAGTCCCAACTGCTCCCGTCTGGAGCCAGTGGGACTATCACCCCCAATTGGGGTATGTTGTGAGGCTGAAGGTAGTGGGGGAGGGGAAGGAGTTAGGGAAGATGGAGGTGGGGAAGTACCTGACTTTTCAGATCTGGTCACTAAACACGGCTAAAGCCATTTCAAGTAACGTTTCAATTCTTCCACTCTAATGGCCGTAAAATAAAATGAAAAAACAAAAACCAAAATATTAAAAAAATATAACAAATTGTTTTTTTGTGTAGGTATCTACTTTATACCTACTGTGTTTATGTATCTATTTATGTCTACGCACTTCAATACACAAATTACAAATAACTACTACTTATTAAAATTCTGGAAGCGAGAATTCAACATCTTTATCTGAACCATACTGTAGGTCCAGCTTCGCGTGAACTATAGGTACGTGAAACCCGGCTTCTAGCGGAACGAAATCTAGTTCCAAAAACGTCCGCTTGCAACGGCTGATGTGTGAGCGGTGCAGTCGGAATCGAAATTATGATTTGCTGGTATGACAGCCTTAATGTTGAAAGGCAAGATAGAGGCTCGCCGAGGGCCTGGTAGGAGACAAATGTCTTGGCTGCGTAATATACGAGAGTGGACCGGCAATAGAAGTGTGGAGGAGCTATTCCGGGCAGCGCAAGACAGAGACACATTTTCAAGAGTGATCGCCAACGTCGGGAGGACCTGATACGGCACACAAAGAAGAAGATTCATAAAACAATGTAATATAATATTGTAAGTTCTACAAGAACTGATGAGCAAAAGTTGAGACCTTCGTGAAGACTGGTAATTTGAAAAATCTGTAACATTTAAAACTTATCGGTCCGGTACATCAGTTGCACTTTATCCTCGCTTGGTTGTTATGACGAGCTTATCACATAATCCGTATATAGGTCGTCGTAGGCATTAATATCACGAATATTACACGTTTTGTCAATGATTTTTATTAGAGGAACGTGCTTCTTTGCAATACCAAACCGTTATCGCGATGTTTATTTTTACGCGGGTTTTATTTACGAGTTTGCACATTAATGAGCATGGAGTCATATGCGAGAAATCCAAAGATATTCAAATACAGAGAAATCTAATTGCGAATAGCATTTGTTTTGCTGGAGTCAGTGCACACAGCACTATCTGGCCTTTTTTGATGAAATTATGACGAACTAACTAGAAAACAAACCGCTCTCCCGCTGAAACTTTTAAAATATCTTTTAAACTAATATACCAGAGAGTTTTAGATGGAATCATCCTTGATTTTATTCCATACGTATTTATTACTTTGGTCAAGATAATTAGAAGTAAGGGGCCAAAACAGTTGACAACCCCCTTCACAAAGATGAATGATTGGCATATTCAACCAGAAGTAACAAGTGGATAGGGGCTCCGAGATGCGTCAGATTTAAATAATCAATCTCCAGATCCTTCAAAACTGCAGACAATTCGTCACAACACCGTGACGTCAGATCCCATTTTGGTGCGGTAACAAATTACAATCATATGGCAGACGAATTCAATAAATATTTAAATAATCTATCGTGAAGTATGTTGTCTATATTTAGCCGTAATGTCATGCGTGTCAGGGCTGAGAAATTATTATCGTCGTCTGACCTTCGAATGCCAGATTTAATAGGCCTATAATTTGGTGGCATATTGGGGCATGAATGGATAATGTGACCATACTCAATGACGGGATGCATGAAATAAACATAATTATATACATAGATGCATTAGGTATGCAGAGGCGTTGGGTGAAATGCTGGGATTCCGTATTAATATAATACAGAATAATTCAGCTATTGACAGGTTTTAGAGACAAATTTAAGATGTTTTATTTATTTATTTGTACTGGGTTTTTACAGATGTTACACACATAGATACTTATGTGAGAACAATCCAGAAATAAATTATTATCGACGAAAATATCGACTTCAGTTCTTCAGCACATTATATCTTATTATATAGTCGACACATTTGGGTCAGAGGGCTAAAATAGGCGATACATATTGTAATACCTACCTACATTAAATTCCATTGCGTGTATGTAAGCAAATTCTAGTTTTAAAAGCATTATCGAGAAGTATTTGTGGCTGCACGCTGCACCTACAACTTATCAAATAATTATTTTTAAGTTAGCATTGCACCGGTTTTGGTGAAAATGTATCTACTTATTTTGGCAGGAAGCATGGAAATCATGATAAAAAAATGACATGTGCAATCCAATTGTAAAACTTTCGGCACATTATTTTATTATTTCACTTTGTTTTTGCTCAGTAATTGAATCACTTCTAGGTTATTTGGCACTTTATATGATTTTTAATGCAAGACATAGTACTCATAATCTTATAATCTCAGCAATTCATTATGACCTCCGCCAACTCCCCCCCACTATACGAAGAAGAACAGTATTAAAATGCAGATATTAGATCCTTTATATCGATGATTAGATCGCCTGGCAGTTAAGCCAAAGAAAGTTGGCCGAAGAAATTGAATCCCCAAACTTTTAAAACAGTCTGTTGACGGATCAGCCTTGACCTTTTATCGCTAGACTCAGTTTTCACACCTTACAAGAAACTCGACATTATAAGTGTATAAAAACAAAACTAAACGAAACCAGAAACCGGTGGATATAAGTCAAGTACAATGGTACATAAATAGGTTAGAATGCCGGCATTTCTGTCTTTTATATATTTTATTATCTTCCAGAAGTTTATCAATTTCATACTGTAAAACCATGGAATGTTATTAATTTTTTTTTAAAAACCAAACAAGTTATTACTACGCAAAATCGTATGTGCGGTTTATAAAAGAGATTCAATGCAAATACCCGACCATTGCACCAGAAAACTAAACTGATACATTATTAATTTTATAAATATACTGGGTGTTAAGGGTTTGTATTTGACTTACTTCAATCAGTGATTCCTGACTTTATTTGGAGCAAAAAATGAAAATGAAATTTTGGTTTCCGGTGTCTTTTATAAACTAAAAACACCGAAAATCAGTAAGCATCGGACAATTTGGGGCGCGGTGAGGGATTGGGCGGTCACTCGGCTGAGTGACTAGTAACGACATGTGGAAGATTTTTTTTGGTTTATTTTTGAAAAAATTTAAAAATAAAACTCACCGGAGACCAAAATTTAATTTACATTTTTTACACCAAATAATGTCAGGAATCACGAATAGTAAGTCAAGTGCGTCCCACCATGTAAACCATAGACATGAGAAATAGTAAACGTATCAAAAAGATCAATAACATCTGACAGCCGAGCAACATGACACACCTGAATTTCGGTCATTTTTTGTCTTGTGAATAATATTTGTTATATAGCTATGAAATTGGATATCTATTCGTGACCCACTATTGTTAGGGATTTTTTGTTGTTGTCTTAGATGAAACAACTCGTAGTTTCGACATAATATTGACTCACGGTCTGCCTCTACCGTTTATAATACTATACCGTTTATAATTAATTTTACCACCTTTGAAACACTTTGAACAACACAGAAAAGTCTCCCCATTGCTAGAAACCAGCGGGTCTATCTAATAATGATCATGCCGCTTCCCTCGCAGAGGTAGGCAAAGAGGACGGACCGCCAAATAACTCGGTCTTGGCACACACTCTTTGCCTTATTTACTTTTCAATTTGGGAGGCGGGTATGGATACTGCTGCCTCGGAAGCTTTTATTAGATAACCAACACTTCTGCCTTAGGTCACCCCCGGTGAAGTTCACCCAAGAACGTTTGATTCTGCTAATTTCATTACTGTGGCAAGTCGATGGCAAGATGCACTGAATGTATAAACCGATAGATTGGTGTTATAAGCGTGTCCTAAAGTAAGCTTCTGTTAAAATCGATCAAACATTTACAGCCTTACTAAAAAAAATATAAACTTTAATTTTTATTTTTATTTCTTGCAGAAAAGTCAACAGACGTCGCATATTAAAAATAAAAATGGATAAATCATACATAAAGATAGCAGTCAATAAAAATACGCGTAAAAAAATGAAGACAATGTTGGTAGTTCCCAGTCGAAACGATACATTTAAATATGACCGAATCGGACAGGGACACATTATTATTTGAGTCGGTAGAGTTCCCGCAAGGCGTAGGTCTTGTGTTCGTGTCCCAGGTGTGACCGTATCTTTTTTTGAGTTTCGCTAATATTGTCGTAACTATTATATATCTTGGCGTTAATTTAGATTCAGACTCTTTGCTAAAAATTCAAATAAATAGGACAGAAAGCACCGGTTTTTTTTTCACCTAAGACAACTCAAGTCAGTTCGAAGAAACCTTCCTACAGAGGCGACAAAACTATTAATCAACTCTTACGTAGTCTCACGGCTCGATTACTGTAACGGCATCTACGCTAGTCTTCCAAAATATCAAACTGACAAACATCAATCCGTGTTTAATGCAGCGGCAAGGCTCATAATTGGGGTCTCCAAATATTCGCATATTCGTAACCTTCACTGGCTCAAGTGTCCTGAAAGAATCCAGTACAAATTGTGCTGGATGATTTTTAAATCAATCAACGAAATGGCCCCACCTTACATCTCCGAATGATGCGTCCCGGAAAATACCGGTCCGAGGTCCGAGGCAATTAACCCTTAGATCAGCAACTTCGTCTGCTAAAGGCAGACTAATAGAACCTAAACGAAAGCCAAATACTAAGTTTGGACATCGTGCTTTCGGAGTATCTGGGCCTAAGACTCTCGGCCATAGACTCCCTCCGGAATTAAGATGCATAACAAGCCCAACAGAGTTTAGGTCCAAACTAAAAACCTATCTTTTTGGACTCTCATACCCTTAATTTAAATATACATATCTGAGAGTATCTTACTTGTATTGCCTATGATATGTGTATCGGACGTAATTTGACCATTTGTTTTATGTATTTAAATTATAATTAATGAATAAATTAGCTGCCGGGGTCAAGTAATTCCAAAGGGATAAAAAACAAAACTTGACCCCTCCACTCCCTTTTTCCTCCCTCTTGAGTACATACCTACACATTCTTTTGTTAATTTGCATAAATTTGTGATTTGTGCAAAGCCTTCTTGGTCTGTTGCACATACCTACAACCCTTTGACCTTTGCGCAAATTCAAATTTATGCAAAGCCATTCCTATTTCTCTCCATGTACCCAATTTGTGCTAAACTATGTGTTTTTATCCTGCACAAATTGGCTCTATGGAAACTACACCCATTTTATGCAAAACCTTTCTTTATCATTTTGCATAAAATCTTAGCTGTTCAATCCTGTATCTTTCTTACATGTAATTGTGCAAACTCACAAAATAAAAATCACGGAAGCGTAGAGAGTCGGACAGATGTTGCGAGATGGTAAGAATGGCCCGGTGATCGCCGGCGCGTTCGAAACCTTTGCCCGGTCTCATTCCGAGATCTCAATTCTCGGAATTTCAGGGAGACAAAAGGCTAAAGACCCGCTGTTTCCCTTTAAATAGTGCCCTAAAAGCTATGGACCGATAGAGTTCCTGCATCCGTCATCTCGCACACATCTGTACCTGCCCTGCGCTCCCCGACCCAACTGCAACCTCGACTTTCTCTTCTTGCCTGGCCGACTTGTTCACCCTTGAAGCATAATACAATTATTGTTCGAACGTCTTTTTCAAGGCGCAGGTTACCCCTCTACCCTGCTCCACCTCCCTTCTTCCCCTCGCCTTCACCCGTTTCTCCCTTTACCTACTGCAAGTTGCACTTCTTCTCTCCTCTGGCCGCACCGCCCACCAAGAAGACCCTGCATACAATTGTCGAAACGCCTTTATCAAGGCGAAGGTACCTCTGCGCTGCGCTCTACCTACCTCCCTTCCCTTTGCCCTAGATCCGTTTCTCCCTTCCTACCTACAATTTCTCCCCGTTTTCCCTCGCTTTCTCCCCATTTCTCCCTTTCTCCTTACATTTACCCCACTTTTCCCTCTACCTATCCTTTCTCTCCCCTTCTCCCGAAGGCGTCGGAACGGCCAGCCGGTCCCCCTCCCACTACATCGTCTGTGCGGGTGGCGATTACAGTGCCACGTCCCGTACAATATGTCTTAATCACACTTTTCTTACTGAATTAAAATTACTCGAGTCCTTACACATCAATCTGTCTCTTGACGAATCACATTTAGGAAGATCAAATCCTTATAGGTACTACTGCACCAGCCACCATTAAATGTTGCTTTTACTTTCCAAAATACACTCATCAAAGAATACATTACATATTAATATTAAAATAATTTTCAGGATTAAATAATGTGTGTTCACAATTATGTTCTCTGCGTGCGAACTCTTTCTAAATTTCTTTAAATGAACAATATACAGTGTTAATTTGAAGCGACCTCTCAGGTAAGTATAGTCCTGTTTTCATTAATTTCGCGTTCATTGGTCAAAATATTGTACATATATTTTCGTATCGGTGATCAATGAATCGGTGTATGCAATTTTTAGCCCTAAGTTGTTTTTACTTATTTGTCTAGCTTGTAGTTTTTTTAGATTTTAGAAATGTATTATAAGTTTGTACAGCGCCCTTGAGATGATTTTTCACAAAAACGGCGCTATATAAATCATCCAAGTATTATTATTATTATTAACTATCTTTTCGCTCTCATACACAATTAATATGTCGTCCTTAACAGCATTTCAAATTTCCATGATCATATAATTATTTTGTAAACAAAATTAAATTACTGATAACAAATTAAAATTGAAAATGGTCCTCATACACAGGATCCCCGAGTGAATATTTCTTTTCTTAAATATCAATCAGTTTCATTATATTTTACTCTGACAAATGTATACAGCGTAAGTAATCAATATAATAGGTATTATAAAAGAAAGTGTGCGCCCGCTAAAGCTCAGAAACTAGTCCCGGTACGACCAAGGGAGTTTATGGTGTGGTAGTCCTCTATCCCCCCATCCATGAAGAAGGTTCCCGTTTTTACCCGAAGGGCGTGCTTTTGAAGATATAAGGGCTGAAAATTTCTAGAACAGTCCAGAACATTCGAGAGTATTTGAGAGCTTTCCACAACATTCCAGAATATCCCGGAACATTCTGGAATGTTGTGGAATGTTCGGGAATAGTCTGGAACATTCGGGAACATCCCGGAACATCCCAGGTCATTATGGAACATTCCATAACACTCTCGAATGTTGTGGAATGTTCTGGAACATTGTGAACCATTCGAAGTCTTTTTTGTATGGGTGGGGCTACCAGTTGGTAGGGGTATATAAAAGCAAGTTCCGTCATGGGTTCGAACGTCAGTTCAATCTTATATTAACTCCGTGAGCGAAGTCGGGTACCCCAGCTAGTTAAGTTATAAAAAGATCGCGACAGTGGGAAAGCTTATTTCAATAATTAATTGAACAGATAATCAACAGAATTGAAAGTCTTATTTAAACTGACCACATTACGGTATGACTGGCGATTACATACAAGTTTTCTCTGAAATCAGTATGTAGATATATCACTTCTAGAGATTTTCTGTTCATTGGCCAAAAGCAATAAAATTCATTCGAATCAAAACCGTATTCCAAACAAAACTTCCAGACATCGTGTCCGGTTGACGATGATGATGATACCGTCAAAATTATTTTAATTACCTCCTTGGCATGGCGCCATGAGCGAGCCCCTCCAAGCTAAACTAGTACTGGAACCGAGTGGCCGGGTTTGCCTCGTTTCGTTTTGTTTCTCAGATCTGGCTATAGTGTCATCTTTCACTTGAAAAATAAAACTGCCTTTGATTATGCAGTATAGAGGTGATTAACATCGACGCCAGGGCGCAACCAAAAAACAGTTGCGAAGATGGTTGAATTTTAACTTTAAATTCAAATTTTAATTCCTACCTGAAATCCTATTTAACAAAATAGGTTCATAGTTTGGTTTTTAAAAAAAGAATACATAAATAGCCGAAAACCTATTTTATTCTATTAATGTATTCCTATCCACAATTTGGGAGGCGGGAATGGGTATCGCCGCCCCGGGAACCAATTATTGGATAACCAACACCTCTGCCACAGGTCACCTCAAGCGGTTGGCTACGTTTGGTGACTTAGAAGGGGTGCCCGGGTTCATGGGGTGAGGTTTGTCTGGATCTGGCGGCGGATGACCTGGACACACTGAACCCAACATTCCTACCCACCCCTCTTACAATTTTCCTTCCCAGAATTTCCTCTCCTTACTTTTCTTAAAAAGACCCCCACACAGAACACTCAAAGATTTTTTTTTCCATTTACTTGTAATCATCCATATCTGTATAACCTTGTTCCTTTTTTCTTTAATTGTTTTCTGTTGTTGTTTGTTCTACTCAACCTGTCTTTTATTTTTGCGTCTATATTGTATGTGAAACTTATATTTTTAATATCTAAAATCATATGTAAATTTTTTAACTATTTCCTCCCACCCATGATTTGTATGTTCCTCCTGTCCTAAAATGAGTTTTTAACTCAACGGGATTGCTCAAGCAAGAAATAAAAACAATAAAAAAATGACATAAGCACTGATCTAATGATCTAATTTAAAAAAAAATACATGATTTGATAAATGGCCGCCATATTAAATATTAATTTTAATTTGAAAATAGCTATTATTATTTATTTTTGTTACGTTAGCTCCACACAGGAGGACCTGAGGAAAATAATTTCCCTCGGTGTGGAGCTACAGTAAAAAAAAAGTGGAAGCGGAGTATTGTTTTTGGCAATTCGGAATAGTAAGCATTTACCCAAATAAAAATCGCTTCACGAAATAGTTTCTTCGGTGATCAAAAAAATCAGCCCTGCATTATAGTAAGTTCTTTCAACTTGCCGTCAACCTAACCAAAACTAGTTATCAATCACTCACTTTTAATAATTTTTTAATAATTTTAATAATGCATTATCTGAATGGTCGTTGGCAAACAAATTAGATTTTAATACAAAGAAATGTGTCACAATGTCCTTCACTCGTTGTAAAAACATTATAGTTTACGATTATAAAATAAAAGGCGAAACGTTATCACGTGTAAAATCCGTAAAGGATCTCGGTGCCGTCTTTGATCCCGAACTGACATTCTCTTGCCATATATCGCAGCTCACTCAGTCTTGCTACAAACTTCTTGGATTCATCATCAGGACTTGTAAGCAGTTTGATAACCAAGAAGCTATGCTAGCGTTATTTAAAGGCATACTAAGAAGCAAGTTGGAGTACGCGAGCGATGTTTGGGCACCGTACCAAAAGAAGTACATTGATATGTTAGAGCAAATCCAGAAGAAATTCCTCAGGTATGTTTATATGCGGAAGCATGGAACCTATCCAAGGTTCATGCACCATATTGACTTACTTGAGGAAACTGATTCTGTGAGTCTAGAAACTAGACGGAAAGCAAGTCTTGCTATTTTGTCTTTTAAAATTTGGAACAATTTCATCGATAGCCCATTTCTCTTGGGATGCTATGATTTATATGTACCAGACCACTACAGCCGAAGTCGACATCATGACTTATTTAAAGTACCGAACGGCAGAACAGACGTCTTGGCAAAGCATAGCATGACGAGGGGTGTGGTGCTGTTAAATGAAATTGCAAACCATTTGGATGTAAGTGACTGTTCTTTATATGCCTTAAAAATATTATTGAAGAGTCACTTGCCTAAATGCTGATAGGGTAACTAAATTGTTCTGTAATTGGAATTATTCTGTTGTACAATAATAATAATAAAAAAAAATAATAAAAAAAAAAATAAAAAAAAAAAAAAATAAAAAAAAAATAATATTAGTCTGTCACGCGAGTGCTACTCTTTATCAGAACGTGTATGTAATTTACACCTCGACCCGCTAAGTGAATGGCCACTCAATGGATAAAGATAAGCAGGTACTAATTATTAGGCTGATCCAGAATGGGTAGATCAAATGCGGCTCAAGCTGCCGAGAACCTGAAAATAATACGAGGGTCGATCAAGTGTTTGTTTGAGGACCGGTGGCGTTGCTGTGGGAAGTTGACATTATCGTCGTGCTATCTGTCAAACAAAAAAAAAACTAAATTTCAGACTGATTTATAGGTCAGTTTTTATTTGGCAGCCAGTTGAATCACACGTGTTTCGTGTTTCTCGATAAAATGAAAAAAGAATAACATCGACCGCAACAACAGCAAATCGCTTTATTTTTGGATGAAAAAACATGCGAAGTTGTAAAAGCAAAGTATTGCTCTCTTTGGCGACCCTTCACCATATATGACAACTGTGAGATATTGATTGAATGAATTCAAACGTGGTCGTACATCTGTTTTTGATGAGGAGCGACCAGGTCACCCAGAAGACGTGGTTGTCGAAGAAATCGTTGAAAAGGCAATACGGAACGGCAATCAATACTTTAGGTACCTGATAAGGATAAGTAGTTAAGTGTGAGAAAGGAATCGGCCCGATGGGTGCCGGGTATGATCACGGTGGAAAACAAGTGGATAACGCACCAGTACATTCATCCATAGCCAAATTGCTGTAATTGCGGTACGAATTGTTGCCGCATCCACCGTACTCGCCCGATCTGGTTCCGTGCGAGTTTTTTCTGTTGCACAACTTGTAAACTTGTAAACTCTGAGGAAAAAAATCAGCTCAAATTTAGTTGTTATCACTGAAACATAAGCGCATTTTGAAGAGTTTGACAAATCGTATATTTTGGAGGGGTTAAAGAAATGGCAGAAACATTGGGAAAAATGATCGACCTAAAAGAATAAAAGATAATGTTAAAAAATATATTTTTTGCGAAAAACTTGCATCTTCATTTCTAACATGGGTACTTATTGATCCAACCACATGTGGATTAGGCCATTAAATACATCTCTGGATTGACTTGCCCACGCCACATAACATGCGTTTGATATAATTTCAGCGCAAGACTGCGAGGAATGGAGAAGCCTGTTTCACCGGGGCAATTGAGTGGGGGTCACGATCCAAGAATATTATCCAATGTTTCCAAGTGAATAGGCAGAGAAGTTAGAAGGCCAGAAGGTTTCGATTGATCCACGTAATATGGTTGGATTATTGGATAGTATTAATGTTTTTTTTTTAATCCAGTGGAGCCAGTGGATCCCTGAAACGGTGGAAACGTTGTGATGCTGAAGGGAGTGGAAACCGAAGAAGAAAATTTGTTGCAAGAGGTGGATCCAATTAACTGACAACTATGCCGCAGAAGATGTTATAATATCTAAATTTCAACAACGCTTGTTTTTAATTCGCAAAGAATGGGAGAATAAAACTGGAAAATGCTTGTAAATAGTATAAATGAATTAATTATTCTTCTCTGGTAATGAATAACTTGTTTTTATCAACAGAGCAGTAAAAACATATAAGATGATAAGAGGCGCTTCTTTCACTCAGACATCTTCTACAGAAATATTTACCTAAGAAAATTTTTCGTACTCTATTATTATAAAGTAAATTTTATTGTTATTTTTATCTTTCAATGTACATTTGGGTTGATTTTTTACTTTCTGTTGTTTGGTGTAACGCCAAAATGCGTTTCAACGCACAACCCCTGCGAGTAGCCCGGTATAAAAACACTGGTATTATTTTCGTTATTTGTTTTTGGGGTGTTACGCCGTGTTGCGCTACCCCCTTCTTTAGCCAACGTTTCGGACAGGGTTGAAGTATCCATCATCAGGGCAGATCCGGTAGATGTGATACCGGAACTGCCCTGATGATGGACACTGCAACGCTGTCCGAAACGTTGGCTAAAGGAGGTAGCTTTTATAAAATACTTTTGGCCGTGAAAATCTAAATACATATCTGACTAGTATTATTTGTTTAGTCAACAACATCAAACATATCCAATAATAAATGCCGATGTTTGTACGCATGTTGGCGAGTAATCAACTTTGACCAGTAATTAAAATGCAAAAAACGTGTTTACAAAAACTGCTAATGCAATCTGCCCACACTTTCTTGGATGGTATATTATAATCTAACATTGCAGCTAGCAGGCTACCGAAGCCAAATATAGCTGTAATAGATCTCCAAGCTTCCATATACGGACTAGAATGACACAGAGAAGCTGTGGTTTAGATATGACTTGTATTTCGAAATTTGTACGTAACATTGAAAAGTAAAAGTTGCGCTATAACGAAAACATAGATAAAAACAGGCAGATATTGTGAAATTTCAGTGGAATGGAGTTTCAGTTTTTATAAGACTCGCGAAAATGCAATGTTTCCAGAACAAAGGTGACTGAAATAATTAAGCCATTTAAGACCAAAACACCGAGCGAGGGATTCAAGTTAATTGCAACTAAGGGGGCATACATTAATTACTCGTACGTGAGCAGTTTTTTTTTTCAATTTAGACTTCTCCCCCCCTCCCTTGGTGAGATTAAGTGAGATTTGGTGGGACCCCCCCCCCCTTACCTCACGTGAGATCAGTGGTGTATCTGGGGTAAGCGGCCCACCCAGGGTCCCACCGTATCCCATCCCGCCCCATCCTATACTCGTCGAGGCAAATATAATCGCGACAACACGCCGAAAAATTGTAATGCACCCTTCGACCAAAATGCACCCCGTGAATCTGGAACGGCTATTGTCAAGATCATATTTACCTCAACGGAGGGGGCATAATGGGATACGATGGGGCGGGATGGGATAGGATGGGATGGCATAGGGTGGGATGGGCTTTTCTGGGCCCCCGCCCACGTCTTTAGACTTTTTCAGCTAACTAAAAATTTGGGACACTTCAAAAGAAGTGACACAATTTAATATGTTTTATTATCTCTATAATAATAATATGCTCGCATATTATTTTTAAGTTGATGTGAGATTTTTATTGACGCCTTCCCCGGTTTAAATGAGATTTAGTGAGATTTTACTGGACCCCTCTCCCCCATTTTGAGCTCACTTAATTCATGTATGCCCCTTAAGCATCTCCGAATGCAAAGTTGAAAACCAGATTTCTTTACTTATTTAGTAAAGTCATTTTCAAAAGGAAGTAAAATGTTCAGTGCCAAGACTTCTAACATTAACACGTCAGTTCGGCGTTCATATTTTCAGTTAGTTTACACATTGTTGACGTATTTATCATGTTTCTTCGAAAAGACGGCAATGAGACTGGAGTGGTGAGATGATACAATTCCGGATGTGTTTCCGTACAGACGTATAAAATTTTAAAACATCAATAATTTATTGATCAAAGATGAAATCTTAATGGTTAATGACGTAATGACAGTTGGTGTTATTGAAGAGAGAAATACCTACTCTTGTCTTACGTTAACGTCAGGTTTTAGAAGTCAACTAGGCTGAAAAACCATCAGAAAGGCTGGGTTACAATCTTACAATCCTGAGTGAACGTTCCAATCAAAAAAAATTGTTCCACCAAAACCTTGTTCAAGTTTTGACTTTATATTATCTTCCATGGACATTTTTGCACTAGGTACATTTGTCTGCTGTAATTTAAATGCATTGACTATCCCTTTTCTTGTTTTCCATTCCTCTTACAGTATACTCGTATTTTGTGTTATAATTGAACCATTATCCATTATTATTCGAATGCTGCGGAAAGTGTTAGAAAATACCGTTTCCATGAACATTATTTCCGACCAAGATATTTAGTGTTCCGTGCATCATGTGAACAACCACCTTTGAAATTCTGTATCTGTATTAAAGTAATTTTAAGTTTGACGTTAAGATAGAATCCTTAGAACTGTTTGGGGGTCAATGACAACATGTTTCCCAGTATGGATTCACCAAACACAACATAAATTATAAAGTCACCTTTAGAAACAAAAGTTCTTTACGGCAAATGTAACCATTTTAAAGATAGGTACCTACGTCAAACTAAAACAGCACCGTTCGAAACGCCGTTAGTCAAGCCTCAATTACTCAGCTAGTTTACAAGCTACTATCTACTAAGTTTAAAAGCGGGTGAATCGGCGAGTGAGATTGTCATGATGACACACAAAACTGTCCACTCGCTCAGCAGCGTGGGAAGCTGAGGTCGCTGCTAGCGCCAGCAGCAAGAATAACTACGCCTGCGTGAACTAATTCTGTCAGATCTTTGACAGTTGAAATCAGCTGTTTGGTTATTGGCAACCATATTGAAAACATAAATAAACCAATCACGAGTTAGCACGTAGTGATTAAAGTGGACGACCTTTCAACTTTTTTCGTAGATAGTCAACAATCTGCTAATTAGCAAGTGATACGATTACACTGAGCGAGTTTACTAACAGATTGTGAATTTCCCAGATAGTAGCTTGTAAACTAGCTCAATGTGATTGACGCTTTACACAAAACGGAAAGAAAAATACATCACTTTGAGTAGATTTACGCTATGATGGGAATGACTTCGACTCAGGAGAACCTCAGGACTCGAACCAAATGCCCGGGCCATTACGCTACGTCTATTACGAGTAATTACTCGCCCTTTGAATCCAGCACGATCGAAATTGGTTGTAGCGTTGACTCATTGCGATTCGCTTTAAATTGAATTTCGAAAGGGTAAAGGGTTAAATTGAATTATCATTGGGTAGTCTGTCTGTAGCCTAAGGGGGTAGACATTAACAAAGAAAATGCAAAAATGAAGAGAATAAATAGTACGTAACATTTGGCTCATTTTTATAGCACCACTATTTCGAAATAGCGTCAAACGAGCGAAAATTGCTTTACGTATTTACACAGGTCTTGGGATACGAATGGATTCAGATAATAAGTGAAATTAATTGTTACGAATTAAAGAAATTTGAGAGCCACAAAAGAAATTTTTATAGCTATAGTTTACGTGGTTAGCTCTGAAGTAAGGATTTGTGAAGTTATATTATTATTTCTATTTGTTTTCAAGTTATAGAATTTTTCATACAACTGATTATAATATTAAAAATGAATTCATATTCAAAGCAAATTTGTTACATAGATTTTATGTAGAACTAAAGCCGAAATTACAATACGCAAATAATTGCATGACACTAAAAAATTGGTGTAAATTGCGCAAATTTTGTGTCGTGCAACCTTCAGTATTACAGCAACCATGACACCATCAACAAAAAAGGTTTTTTCGGCAATGCACAGTGTTGTTTTATACACTCCAAGGAAGTAACAAGGATCACACACGTGTACTCAGCTGAAATGGTTTCAACTAATGGTTGACACTAGTGGTTAACTAACTACTAGTGGTTAACTAACACTAGTGGTTAGTTAACTCACTACTCAATGGTTGACACTAGTTGCAACACGTTTTTACACTTCGAAATTAGTTTCATACCACTAGTAGTGCCGTAATTTCTCGCTAGTGCGAATCTAATTCTGTGCACACACAGCTAATGCATGCAAGATGAAACAACATTTTACACATGAAACCAGCAGTGCAATTAGTGTCATGAAACAACTCGTGCGCAACTAGTTGCGTAGTGTAAATTCGGCTTAACTAACGCAGAGCACAGACAACTGAAATTCGAATGTTTGATGATACAATTCATACAATATACATATACGTACATGGAATGAATATATATATTCTTTTAATGTATAGGAAAGGGGTCTTCAACAAGGCTTGAGCAGAATTATTTACTATGATCTTCACTATGATGCATTTTGATGCCAAACAATAGGCCACTTGCATCACATTTAAAAAAAAAAAATCCGGTTTAGGCAAATATTCTAAGACATTCTGTATTTTTATTTTTTTTTAATCGTATTTTTGAAACCCTGGGGATTTTTTGAAAATTTCAATCCGAAAAATCAGACCATTTTTTATAAACCGGAAAGACGGGACATAATTTTATAGGTGTGAAAAAACGATAATAACATAGCCGAAAATCATTTTAAAAAAAAGAACGTTTTCCACACGAATGGCAGAGGAGAATAACGAGGCATTCCAAAAATATTACATCTCATAAATATTTTTTTCCTTGATCCATCTTATTGATCATAAATCATTATAATGTACAGCGTCTATATTACTAAATTCAATGTAATATACTTGTACACTTGTAAATTATAATAATAATAAAAATATTATAAAATTTTATTTTGTTAAAATCTGCACCATAATCAATATACCTCTAAAACACGTACCGACATCATCTTCACATTCTGAAGAGAACCCCGTACATCATTAAATGTACGGGGTTCTCTACAGAACATCTGTCAAAAAGTGAAACCAAATGATAAGTTCGCAGAGAACAAACAATAAATCTAGTGAACGAATTAAAAAATTCGCCTGAAATCAAAGTGATGCCATATAAAGAAAATAAATCAGTGTGGAATTTTACAAAATTAATAGGAACATTTTCATGTAGTGACGTCACGAGCCCAAATAATGGATTTATTTAAAAAAAAAAAAAACTGTACATTTCTAAACAATTTTACGAACATTTTTTTAATCTTAGTAAAAAGATCTATCCACATGATTTTTTACAAGTCGTTATGAAATCCATGCAAGTGGCCTATTACTATTGCATATTATAATGATTGGGTATGCATATTACGATGATTGGTTATTTATGTCTGCAGAAACAATTTTAGAGAAATTTTCTCTTATGAGTGGAAAACGAATTATAGTTAATACTAGCCCTATATTACAGAGAAGTTGCAAAGAGATACTAGTTCTCATTTATACTAATCAAATAATAAATATGCAAGCTAATGTTAGCGGGTGAAATTGAATAAATAATAATTACATTAATTACATTCACATGCGATAGTATCCTTGAGCGTGATTGTTAACTTCCCTTTGAATACCTAAGTACTATCAGAGTCATTCTAAACTATATGATAGGAAGCAGAGTATTAAAAATAACTATGCATTTGGAACAGGAAAATGATATTTAAAAATATATATATATTAAAGAACTAACTAATCTACCCAGCTTCGCACGTTTAAAAGATTTTACTTATTGAAAATGCGATAATATGGCATTTTACTTTTTAATAGCTAAGTTCACCATCATTGCACAAGCAAAAATTTCAGGTATTTAAATAATTTCAGGTTATTCGTAACCTGAGAATGTCGTCTCTCTATAAATTTTCAAAATTGGAACTGTTGTCCAGATAACCGATAGTGTCTAGGTAGGAACTTAAATATTTTACAAGCATAAAGTAGATACCCAAAAATATTTTATTAACATAATTCTTTGTTCGAAATGTATATTTCTTTTGTTAAAATGTTTGACAGATGCTTAATATATCGTAATCATTAATCATAATCCCGAGGCAATTTATTTTTTTTAATGTCTGTTAAGAAAATGAAGATAATGTTGGTAGTTCTTAGTCGAAGTATGATACAGTTAAAAGTGACCGAAATGATATGGGTTCCGTAGCTCAATCGGCAGAGCTCTTGCCATGTAAGCAAAGGGTCCTGGGTTCGAGTCCTGCCGGAGCCAATATCTTTTCTGATTTTTCTGTCTTTCGATTGAGTTTCGCTAATATTGTCTTCATTTAATTAAATACTTTTCACTTTACAAAAAATCCGATAATTATAATATCCCGCAATTTTTCACGGGTCCGCTAGTTAGTAACTAATTTATATAAAGAAATGTAAAAATAGAAAAATCAAATAAATTTATCGAGGTTCGATTTGGTGCAGTGGTATTTGTACATACTTCTTACTAATAGACGTATTTTAAATTTTACACAACTGTTGAACAACAATTAACGCAGAGTAAATGATTGTTTATCAGTTGTGCAAAATTTAAAACACGTTGATAAGTAAGAGAGTTAAAGGCTGTTTATCGGTCGTGTAAAGTTTAAAAAACGTCTATTAGTAAGAACATGTACGTACAAATACTTACCACTGCACCAAATTGAACCTCGATAATTTTTTTTCTATTTTTACAGTTTATTGGTAAGAGAGTAAATGGTTGTTCATCAGTGTGCAAAATTAAAAAAAAGTTAATTGGTAAGAGTGTAAATGGTTGTTTATCGGTTGTGCACAAAATAAAACACGTTTATTAGTAAGGGAGATTATTTATGTTCAATAAAGTAGGGTAGCATGAACGTTGCACTAACGGGCTGCCGTTATTGATCCAAACTGCATTCCGGCACACAAACTAGTCCTTATCTATACACTATACACGACTGGCGTAAATCAAACGAACAAGTTGGGGGAGAAATATTCACCCAGGAGAATTCCAATACTGAGATACTGGAACGAATACAGCATAGGTAAGTTTCGTAGAAAACTCCCGGTACCATATGAGTGTCAAAGAATTTTTATGGGCACCAACTTGCTTACAATGGGTTGTTCAGAAACTATGAATACCTACCATTAAAATTGTGTGGAAGATCTGATCATTGTACGAGTACTAACAATGTGTAATTTTAATATTTTCATTCATAACAAGCACTTTTGTATGAAAGCAAAAAACTTATTTTTTATACCGTTCTACTCTGCTCCACGATAATTTCGCAGTAAAACTATGTTGATTATGCCAAATACTCATAGTTAGTATAACTAATAGCTCTAAAACACAAATAATAAAAAATATATTTAAAGTTGTTTTATTTGAAGACATTTATGTTTGTAGTTTTTAAAATATTTGTAATATTTTTAATCACTATTCACGATCTCATTGAGTACTGTTATAATAATGGAAATGCTCAACATTGTTTAAAATTACTCCAATTATTCCAAAGATATTTAGAGTGTTTCAATTATCCCCACATACTGTTTCAATCGTCCACACTATGGGGACAATTGAAACAGATTTCCCCATCGTCTTTAAGTGGTTATTGTAGCTTACCTGTACGAGTTGTGGCCACCCAATAAATTTAATTTGATAACTAGATAGATCATAGAACATCTAGTATAAACATCTTATCCATAAATATAAACGAAATATTACTACAAATAGTTAAAGTAAAAGTGTTTCAACCATCCCCACTCTACCCTAATATAATTTGTTAGATATAATTCTACTTTTAAATCCGATTAAATTCTTTCAATTCCTAATTGTAGGTATCATAAATTTTTGTAACTTTTAATAAAATTAATAAAATGGCAACACTGTCTAGAACTGTCATTCCGTTTTTTACTATGAAAAATTATGAGTCAATTTAAAACGCATAAAATTATCCTTTTCCTTTGTAACTTTCAAATAAAAAGAATGTATAAACGCTCTTCTGCTGAAATGCAATGTTCCGTAAACATTTTGAGTCAATCCATCGATTACTTTCCGAGATTAGCGAACGCAAACATACGGAACCGATTTTTTTATATATATAGATTAATAAATAATTATTGATCTGAAATGGTTTCATGTGGCTCCAACATCATTATGACATAGAAAACGCCAAAGTCTGGTAAGTTGAATAGCCAGGTATTTTTCCCAACCTTCCTCTTTGCCATAACCTTCTCCTCCATATTCCAATTATTGGGGATGCTAGAATCTGACGAGTCTCCACTGGCTCAAGGCATCTGGGACTATTTACGTTAGAAAATGTAGGTGGACGAATATTATTTATTTATGTATTCACGATTTGAACCACTCACCAAATTTCAAATAAAATATTCAAGTTCTGTCAAAGTTCCATTCAGGATCTGTTATTATTTTTCTTCATGTGCCGGTTCACACAGATAACAGTACTTAAACAGATATGAATGACTATGATTTTCACAGAACTTGAATATCAATTTTAGAAATTTGAATTTAAAATAACGCGTTATTAATAAATGTGTGGGGTAGGTTTGAAGTATGTATTTATTTTTAATGTCTTCGGCAGACTGAGCAAAAATAATAAAAAAAGTTATATGCAAATATAAAAAAAGTTTGTCTGGTGATAGCGGTGATGTCATGTTCCAAGTTTAAATTCACATAAATTATAATGCCCAGCCACCGAAGAGATAAAACGACAGAATGTGTTGTAGGCGTGTCCGTGTGCCTGAAGTAGGAAGATCGATTTACTTATTTTTAGTGCTATAATCATAATCCGAAAAATAATCTCTAAATATTCAACATTTTTTAAACGATATCATCCCTAGTTTGTGAAAATACTCTATTCTGCCGAAATTGATCAACATTTTCAAATAACATTATTTCTTGAACAGATAGCCTGTAATAATTTTTATTGGCCAGTCTGGGGGAACCAAGAGTAGAAAAGTTTTAAACCCAAAAGGTCTCGAAGATATTATGTCAGTGGGTCAAAATATTTCCGTTTTGCAATAAAATCCAAATAAATGGAATATTTCTCAATGTATCCGAAAATTAAGAACTGCTTTGAAAATATGATGAAATACGCTTTAAAAATTTATAATTCGAAATAAACATATACTTTTTGAAATGTAAAAAAATTGCATGCAAATGTAAAAAAGCTGTAAAAATGGCTCACCTCACATTTTTTCCAACTAAAATTACTAATAATAATAACGAAAAAATAAATAAATACACGTGCACATTTTAATAGAAAAATATATTATAAACGTTATCTTTACTCTTATCTCACTTTTTTGTCGTTTCAAGTAAAAATAATTATTAAAAAATACCCAAATTTATTTTTTTTTAAATTCGGCCTGAAACTTTGGATTCATAGAAGTGTACTTTTTAATTATTTTGCGGTTAACTTTTAGATTTAAATACAAAGCGTGTTGTTTTATCTTTCTAACACCGTTTATACCATATTTCTTACCATGATAGTAAGGGAGATAACGATTTTTTGTTCCGAAAACCGAATAAATAGACATAGCTTGATATCAGCTGTCTTTCAAATCGGTGTATACAAGGATCACACTTCTAGGGAGTATATTATTATTCAGTGTGCCAGGCGCACACGTGATAATGAAAAAGAGTGGGTAGCATGAGAATAATATTTCACCAAATTATTTGGCGAATTGAAAGGAACATGTGGATCACTTATGAACACATTTTTGTGATTAAAATTCCCGAAATGAGTAGGTAGTAGGTACCTACTCAGCCATTATAATGCTGAACATATGTGCATATTTTAATATTCAAGGTTTCAAGTTTTACTCTCAGCTTTTTTCATATTTACTAAGATAAATTTTTATAATCAAAACAAATTGGTGGATTCGGTTGAAATGAAAATCAAATTATAACTCTTTATCAAAATAAATACATCGAAAGCTTTTTGGTTATTTTAAAAAAATTAATATTACAACATTAGGTTACATCTGATTGACGTTGTTTAAGAAGGCATCAATTTTCTTCAAACACACATTTTTAAATATTTTACGAGTTTTTGAAAATAAAGAAAATCCGGTGAAATACAAAATCAAAATAGTCTAATTATCTAATAAATAACTGTTTAATTCCTAAACATAATACCGGTCAGTGGCTGAGTTGGCATCGCATTTGGGTCCCACCTAGGCGTACCGTGTTCGATTCCTCGGCAGGATAAGTCCTCCATCATGACTCAAGTAACATTTTCGGCTAACTGTGGTGGTAGGAGATTTTCAAATATTGTTATTCGTAACCCGGGAATGTTTGTCTTCGTTTTTTTAAATTTAAATAAAAAAAAACAATTTAAATAATAAAAAAAAATTAAAGCAGATAGATGCCTAACGTATCTACATATAAAAAAAATTACAAGTGCGCAGTTCACACGCGGCGGTAGTGCGAAACCTTCAGCAAACTAAAGTAAACAAGAGTGGGAGGCTACAAAGCACGGCACGAAGAGGAGACCGATCATTCTATCTCATTCTCTTGCAGGGTAGTTCCTATGTGTGCTTGTCTCCTTTTAGTGCCGCTTTTACGTTTTATCGAGTTTCAAATCACAACGATGCTAAAGAAGTTTTCATATCAACAAAATGATCTATATTATATTCAAATTAATAAATAACGCCACTTAATTATTTACAAAAACCGACATGTTTCGTCAGCAAAGCTGACTTCCTCAGGGTTTTGACAGAACTAATTTTTAAAAATAGACATAAATAGGTAATAGAGAAAAATAATAGACATAAACAACAATAAAATTTGAAAGAAAATAATGTGTAAGGGACGAGGGGCAATATAGAACAATTAAAAAATTTAAAAGGGGAATAGATTTAATAATGGGTCATTTAAAAACAATTTTTAATTATTAATAATATTTAAATTTGCATTAACGCTCTTTCTAATCTCTAAAATTTCTAATTTATCTAACTGAAAGCCATTGACATTACAATGTATAAATGTATATTATATTATTTTGCTAAAATTAGAGGGAAAGGTGGTTTAACATGCCTTATTCTGACCGTGTGTCTGATTATCAAGTGAATAGCATTTTACATTTGACACAAATAATACAAAAAAAATATTCACAATGAATAACTTTTATTTTTTGTGTATGATAATAATTGAACATCCTGCATACGACCTTTGGTAATTGTGGTAAAGAAATTACAAAATTGATTAAATTATTATATAATACGTCAGAGACACGAGTTGTAAATTTTACACATGAATGGCTTCAAAGATAAGATAAATACATTATATACCTATAAAATATTATAAGATAACGAATCTGGCGAATAGTACGATGTACTGTATAATATTATGTAAGAATATACCTACTGCAACAAATCTGTATCTCGTATTCACATAGAAATTAGTGCTGATTCTAATTGGCAATTGGTTATGGTTATAAGTTATAATTTATAAATACCAATCAAAAATAACTCAGGACTGAAGTACCTCAAAATTATAAGAAATAAACTGATTTATTAATATTTTTAGAGTGGCCAAATTTTACATAAAATGTAACATTGTGCAAAAAAAACAATGTAAAACTATAAAAATTCGAAAACTTCAATATCTTGGGCATGTGTGAGACATCCAGAGAAGTATGAGATCCTGCATCTCATAATGCAGGGAAAGATTGCCGGAAGACGGGGCCCTGGAAGAAGGAGAACCTCATGGCTGAAAAACCTGGTGGTTTGGCCAGTCTACTGTTCCGGGCTGCAGTAAACAAAGTCCGCATAACCAACATGATAGCCAACGTCTGTTGAATGGACAAGAAGAAAAAGTGAAAAAAAAGTACAATTTAATCCAAATTTGTCAACAAATCAAGTGTGTCTACAAATAATATGCATAGCGCATAAATAAAGAAATAGAAACAACCATGTACTATTTATTTTTCTTTAGCAGATTATCGTCAAAGTTCAGAGGGAATTTCAACTGTCTAGCTCAGCGATTCTTAACCTCGGGTTGCGACCCAAATTCGGGTCGCGAGAGGTATTGGGTTGGGTCGCGGAAATCGCGTATTGATACCTCGATCGATGTCACTAAACTAGTATAGTCACAATTATTACTTAGGTCAAAATCGCACTGTAGTAGATATTTATGAAAAAATTACTGTTTTTAAAAACAAAACAAAAGTTTGGCAAAATAAAACTGCTCAAAGTCAATTGTTAATGTTAATCTTGTCAATGTTAAACTTGTTTTTGGAAGATCTTCTTAATCTTAATGGTAACCGTATTTTCGTGGAGACCATGCCTATTTTTTTAGAACATTTGAGAAAACTTGAAAATGAAATGGAAAGATATATTCCACAAAATATCCATATCGTGAAATACAGTTGGGTAAGAAATCCATTTGAAGTAGATGTAATAGGCGTTGGAAACGATTCAACTGGATTACAAGAAGAATTACTCGAAATGCAAGGTGATGCACTTTTAAAAGAGAGATTTGCCAGAACGAGTCTCACAAAATTTTGGGCACAATTATCTGGGAAGCCTGTTCTGAGCAATGAAGCTGAAAAAGCCCTGCTACCTTTCCCAACTACTTATTTATGTGAATCAGGATTTTCATGACATGCTGTTATGAAGAATAAGTACAGGAATAGATTGGATCCTCAGCATGACATGCGGTGTGCACTTTCTAGAAACATAACTCCACATATACATGATCTTTGCTCAAAAATACGACACCAGGGTAGTCACTAATTATTTTGCTGTAATTTTTTTAACTGTTTTAATGCTGAATTGTCTGGTTTTAATACATAACTTTAATACAGAATTTTAATTTACAGGATGTAGTAGTAATTTTATAGTATAAAATTACATAATATATCATTTTAGTACCTGCCACTGGAAAATAAAAAAATAGATTAGGTTCGCGTACTTCAAATATATTCGTACTTTGGGTCACCAGCCAAAAAGGTTAAGAACCACTGGTCTAGCTCATAGGTTCTCAACCTTATTTTGCCCACCGCCTACTTTGAGAATACGATAATATATTTTTTTCTAGAGCCCCTCAATTTTTTTTTCCAATACCTTTTTGTTTAGCACGTTAAAGAAGTAATTCTTTTGTGTATGAAGTAGCGGGTTGCTATCTCCTTCTTGTATCAAGGTATAGTGTAAATTATTAATAAAAATAATAATACATAATGATAATATTATAAAAATGCAAAAATCAGTAATTTTAAATACATGTAGGATTACAAAAGATTTTTTAAATATTTATATTGAGGGATCAGTAGGATTTATAGGTTCTAGTGTTGGGTAGGACACGATATCAGGATGAGTTTGTATGAGGTACTCAAATATTGAAATGAGGTGTTGAGGTGTCCCACCTCATTTGAGGTGAGGTGTTACAAAATATTTTCGCTTACGGGGGGGGCTGGTTTTTTTCCTTCAGCTTGATTTTCTTGGTTCAGAGGTGTTGGTTTTCTAATAAATACCGGGGTGGCGGTACCCATACCCGCCTCCCGTGTCTGTTATTTTTGTAATACGAAAAATGGATATAAAAAAGGCCTACCCCCTCCCCCCTTCACCACCTCTGATCCCCTCCCTGCACCCCCCTCTGATCCCCCCCCCCCTCTTATCCCTCCCCCTCCTCAGCAACCCCCTCCACCTCATCTCAACACTGCCTCATCCTCCCTCCCTTGGGGGAGCTGTTGGGACTCTTGTGCGGTATTTACATAACATATAACAATAAGTAAATAAATAAAAAATATTATTTTTTTTGGAGCAGTTGGTACTGCTGTGCGGTATTCACTTATCAATACATAAATTTACAATAAAAAATATTTAGAATAAAAAAAAAATTTAAGCAGTTGGGACTGTTGTGCTCATAAATTATTGTTTTGTGTATTCACATAACAATAATTTACAATAAAAAAATATTTAAAAAAAAAAAAATTTTCGAGCAGTTGGGACTCTTGTGCTCATAAATTATTGTTTTGTGTATACACATAACAATAATTTACAATAAAAAAATATTTCAAAAAAATTTTTTTTTCGAGCAGTTGGGACTCTTGTGCTCATAAATTATTGTTTTGTGTATTCACATAACGATAATTTACAATAAAAAAAAATTTCGAAAAAAAAATTTTTTTGGAGCGGTTGGGACTCTTGTGCTCATACATTATTGTTTTGTGTATTCACATAACAATAATTTACAATAAAAAAAAAATTAAAAAAAAAAAAATCGAGCAGTTGGGACTCTTGTGCTCATAAATTATTGTTTTGTGTATTCACATAAGAATAATTTACAATAAAAAAAAATTTCGAAAAAAAAAATTTTTTGGAGCGGTTGGGACTCTTGTGCTCATAAATTATTGTTTTGTGTATTCACATAACAATAATTTACAATAAAAAAAAAAATTAAAAAAAAATTTTTTTTTGGAGCAGTTGGTACTCTTGTGCGGTATTCACTTAGCAATAATTTAGAATAAAAATAAAAAAAACAAAAATTTCGGAGCAGTTGGGACGCTTCTGCGGTATTCACAATATATGAATTGGCTTACCCCATCACCACCTCACGGTTCTAATACAAAAATGTCATAGAATATACAAACACTTCACGCCTCACCACCTCATACATTTGTCCCAAACTATGCGTGACATGGCATGTAGTTTAATACATCAACCACTTCACACCTCACCTCGTATTTGTCCCATACGTGACAACGTGACATGACATGTAGTCCAATACACCAACCACCTCGAACCTCACCTCATATTTGTCCCGTACATGACATGAATGTAGTCCAACAAAACAAACCACCTCACACCTCATATTTTGTCCCTCCTTCATATTTGTTGTAATACAAATATGAAGGGGGGACAAAGAAAAAGAGTTAGTACAAATACATATTGTGAGGTGGGGGGACATTTTACGTGTTTGTATGGGACATTTGAGGTGCCTCTTGTATGAGGTACTCAACACTAATAGGTTCAATTAGAAATGCCACAGAGCCGAACCCTCTGATATGAAAATATCTGGAGTCGGTGAATTATATTCCCATTTGGTCTCTAGTAGGTTGACATGTTGTTCTTGTATTGTTTTGTATTTATAATACTTATATAGTGCAATTGCATAGCGTGGGTTGACTAGATGATCATTTGGGGAAGTGTGTGAAAGGGTTTAGTTTTTCCTGTGGGGAAAATTTAACCCGGACATTTAAATCTGGTGACTAATTGAGCAAGATAAGTTTGCTATTATTCGTCTTAACTTATTTTACCTTGTCCCATTCGGGTTGGGGGCCCACCATTTTGACAAGAGGCCTCGGTGTCCCTGTCCTGAGCTACGTCAGCGACCTTGTACATTGCAATTCGTTTAGAGTTTTTATCTGCTTTTTTCTTCTTTCTTTTAATATAAGTATATCTTCAATAATGTATATCTCACATCGTAACCACTACGTCGGTAACTTCTCTGTCCACAAATATATCTGAGCTGTTTGCTTACAGTGTTTACACGTAATGTATTTTACATATAATACACATTTTACCCTTTTATCCGCCCATGGGAATTTTTGCATTGGTTACATGAAAAAGTAATTATTTTTCTTGTATTAGTATTTTTACCTGTCCACGCCCTCACTGTGCCATCTCAACGCCCCCTAACATTCTCTGGGTATTCTACCGTCCTCTGACAGTTATCGCCCATGTTGAGAACGTCTAGCTTGATTTAAAAAAAAATATTTTTCTTGATTTTAATTTAAAATGTTTAAATTCAAAATAATTACCGTTGGATATGTCTAGTTTTATTGCGCCGCCGATACCAAACCGAAGGCCGACAACCTTGATACTATTGAATAATGCAGACTTTTCCCGTGAAACATTGAACACCAAGTTATTAGATCATCGCGGCAATGTTAACCAGTTTCGTAAATACGCTTAGTACATCACTACTTCGAAGAAAAACTCCATATATCACTTTTTGCGATCCTGACACTCCTAGAAAGAAAAACTTGCATTTTTTTGTAAGAAACGTCTGTTTCTAAACTTATTCTACAGTTTCAGCTAATTTATTTGGAGAAGCATCTTTTCGATAAGGCAAGCATTATCAAACGCACCAGTTTTATCCAAAAAATGCCAGTCCGCAGAAAATACTGTGTGCACATTTTCTTTAAAATCTGTAGATTCAATGACAATGTTGGTTGCAACCAAGGTGGTTGCAATTTATAATAAAAAACTGTTCGTTAATTTAAGAGGCACCATTTACAAGGCAAAAAATGTTTTAAACTACTAAATAACTACACAATATCATAGTTAAATTACCTTTAAAGTAATATTAAATGAATAACTAAGGTAGTATATCACTGAAGAATAAGATAACATCACCAACTACAGGCCCATCTCCAAACTCCCAATTGTCAACAAGATCATGGAAAACATAGTTCTTGATCAACTTTTTCCAGCAGTACAAACAATTATATCCAAAAATCAACACGGCTTTTCCAGAAAACGGTCGGTCGAGACAAACCTTCTGGAATACACAGATTTTATTTTAAATTCTATGGGTGGTAAAAATCAAGTGGACTCTATCTATACGGATTTTTCAAAAGCCTTTGATAAAATTAACATTGAACTGCTTCTGAAGAAACTGTTAAAAATCGGGATTAAGGGTGACCTTCTCAGATGGATCTAATCGTATGTGACAAACAGAAGTGAAGCAGTTAGAGCTAAGGGTTTCTCCTCTCGTTTTTTCAATATACCTTCAGGAATCCCGCAAGGATCACATCTCGGACCTCTCTTGTTTATTTTATATATCAATGATATGAGTGAATGCTTTAAAAATTCCAAATTCCAAATTTTTGCTGATGACACTAAAATTTACAAAAAAATCACTAATATTAATGACAGCCTAGAATTGCAAGATGATATTAATAGGCTTGGAATATATTGTGCGAACAACCAACTGTTCCTTAACCTAGAAAAATGTAACACAATATCATTCACCAAAAGCATAAATCCCCTAATATTTACCCCCTCCGTACAAAATCAATGACGTAGAGATAAAAAAATGTTGTGAAGTGAAGGACTTAGGAATAATTATGGACTCCGGAATGTCTTTCCGAACACATATAAATTCCATCTGTGACAGGGCATACAAACTTCTAGGATTCATCATAAGAGTGACCAAACCATTCAGGTCACCACAAGTAATCAAAATACTGTATGTCTCTTTTGTTCGCTCAATATTAGAATTCGGATCAGTCATATGGAATCCCCAATACAAAGTTAATATTGAAAGGTTAGAAAGAATTCAAAAAAAGATACTGAAACACCTAGATTTTAAATCCTTTCGAACATCAGAAAGCCTAAAAGACTCATTAACATTCCATAATTTATCAACCTTAGAAGATAGAAGAAATATATCCGACCAGAAATTTCTATTCAAAATTATTAACAACGTTGTTGACAACAACTATCTTCTGGAACACATTAATTTCCACTGTCCAATAAGAAACACAAGGTCAAACCAACTATTCCACATCCCACACTCAAAAACAAATTACACACAACATTCATTTCTCCGAAGGACGTGCACAAAATAGAATGATATCTTTTACGACGCTGATATTTTCCATTTGTCCTCAGGCCAATTTATTAAATTCATAATAGAAAAAATCAAAACAAATTGTTAAATATGAACTTTCCACCCCTGCTGCATGTTTTCCTTCTTTTTATAATAATAATAATAATATTTGGATGAATTACATATCCCACATGCTTTAATTTGTGTATTTTTTTTTCATTTCTGTTGTAGGTACATATATATTTTTTTTCTTTTTTTCTACCACTTTATGTTTTCTTTTATGGTTTAATTTAATTTAATTTCTATGTTTGTAAATATATATTATAAATTTTAGCGGAAACTTCGCTGGTTAATGCAACCATGTAATATGTTACTCTATTATGAAAATATGTATAACTGTTTGTTTCCTTAATAAACTAAAATAAAAAATAAAATAAAATAAGATAAGACCAATTATTTTAACCAAAAAATGAAAGTGAACAAGACAAAGAAAAACAGAAAAGATAATGGTCGCAACTGGGACTCGAACCTAGAATCTCTCGTCTAACCAGGACGTGCGTTTTGGAAAAAAAAATTGTTAATGCTAAAATTTGAAAATATGAGATTGACAATAAAATTATGATGGTTTCTTAGAAGGTGGCAATGGCTGAGTTAGTAAAAGCGCACGTCCCGGTTAGAAGAAAGGATCTGGGTTCGAGTCCCAGTGGCGACCATTATCTTTTTCTATTTTTCTGTGAATTGTTCTCTTTCATATTTTCTATTAGATTATTAATGTTTTCTTCTTCTTCAATGATACATTATATTGATGGAAATAACCTTCAAAAGTTATAAAAATAGAGTTCTCATAAAACATTTAAATAATTAATGCTTTGATACAAATAGAATACCTGCAGCTCTTATAAATGTTAAAAGGGAAGATTTGGAACTGTATGTATTCGCCAAAATTTACAATAAAGATACGAAAGATCCAAATGGAGAAGAAAATATTCTTTTAAAATTTTGACGTTACACGATTACTCTGAAATAAGGTTTTCGAAAGCCCTTATGGCACGGGTTTTTGGATTTCATGGCTTCGTAAAGAGACAAGTTTCGAGTGTAGCTCCGAATTCCATTGATTATTTTATCAGTATCGGCTCTCTTCCAAGGGTCTGATACTCATAAAGTGCGCAGAGATAAATATTTATGTTTATAACATCAAGTGACAACATTGACAACGCTTTACTGTATTTATTTATCTGCATCGTTTAATACTTCACTAAGCGTATGTTGTTTATGAAATTGTATCAACAACTCCGTAAATAAAGGTAAGAGATAGCTACATAGTTTCACAGGAAGATGAAATATTTGTAAAAAGTAGTTTATACACTATACAGTATCAGTAAAGACGAGAGACCAAAGACAGAATTCTTCAAGGGAAAAACCCGCTAGAGTATCCGGCAAACTATCAGAGACAACACTGCAGTCTAGTACCTCTCTTCTATATAGTCTGTTGTTATTCTGTATTATTTAAACCAGTGATCCCCAAGTAGAAAGATATCGCAACATTAGGCGCTTATTTCCACGTTTACGGAACGGCGACAAAACGGCATATACAAGTAAACGTTCCTTATCACAATAATGTTGCAGCTTTTTCTTGTAAGAAAGAGCTGTGATAAGGCACTTATGTTGCCGTTCCGTAAACGTGAGAATATTAAAAGCGCTATTGAGGATGATAGAGAGACTGGAAGCGCTGGGTGATATATAAAGCCTCGATGACACACGGCGAGTTTACAAGCTACTATCTGGGAAATTCACTATCTGTTAGTAAACTCGCCCAGTGTCATCGTGTTACTTGCTAACTAGCAGCGACTAGCAGATTGTTGACAATCTACGAAAAAAAGTTGAGAGGTCGTCAACTTTATTCGCCTACACGCTTGCTCGTGATTGGTTTATTTATGTTTCCAACATGGCTTCCGATAAAGAGCTGATTTCGACTGTCAAACATCTGAAGAATTAGTTCACGAAGGCGTCGTTATTCTTGTTACTGGCGCTAGTAGCGGCCTCAGTTTCCTACGCTTCTGAGCGAGTGGACAGTTTTGTGTGTCATCATGACAATCTCACTCGCCGATTTACCCGCTTTTAAACTTAGTAGATAGTAGTTTGTAAACTCGCCCAGCCTTACTCATCATCGCAAAATAAGATTACACCTCGGAGCAAGAGCGGGTTAAGTGAAATTGTTACTCAACATAGTGGGTTAATCGCGCGCATGCGCGTGTTTTTACCGAGTCGCTGTACCGGGAGATGTAGTAGCTGTCAGAATTTAAACCACCCGACCACCAGGGTTAACTCAGTACCCCGCGTTGTAACTGACGAAAATGGCGAACTTTTATGAGAATCTTGACGTTTTGAACGGAGCTTTGGCAAATATTGACCGTATTCGCGGTATTCGTGCACCACGGCCACGGAAAAGGTTTAAAAAAGGTACGATCCATTTGCGGCACTCACGGAAGGAGATTTTAGGTCTCTAAATATAGATTTACCAAAGTCAACGTTGTGTTGACGCGTGTTGACGTATGAATAAACGTGAAGTTGGCAACACGCCGCGAAATGCTAAATTGGTCGCGTTTTTGAGCTTTGGAGCAGTGTTGCTACCGTAAAAAAATCATAACAGCTGTCGAGAAACATTATGATGATGAGTAAACATTTTTTCCCTGAGCAGTGTAAGCTTACTCCACTGTGTAGCTACAGAGCCGCTACAGAGCCGTGGTACGGTTTTATGATGAGTAAGGCTGGCCGTGTGTCATCGAGCCTTTAGGGTAGTCAGCGGCGGCGTGCAGCGATTGTAATAAGGTAGTAGAAAAAATGACAAAAAATTCATGCTCCAATTAACCACTTGAACCCCTAAGCTTGTTTACACGACAAAGTTACATTCTTGCTTCAATAAGAACAAATTAAAAACAAATATGTCTCAAAATGCTTTAATTTCCGTGTGGTACATTACAACAAATTTACAATCGACCGATTATCAACTTACAGATGTTGTATCGATGATTTAATATGTTTCGTTATCATCATCACATAGTATAAAATGAAGTCGCTCAAAATGTATGTGCGCGTTAATATTTTAAACTACGCAACGGATTTTCATACGGTTTTCACGAATAGATAGAGTGATTGAAGAGGAATGTTTATATGTATAATACATGTAAATTATATTAGAGAAAAGCCGAGAAATTATATTAATTAAGAAAACATATTTTTGATTTAAAACGGCTGGCGGGACGTACTGTAGTCACTTTTGAAATTCGTTCTACGGAAGAAATTGGAAAATAGACGTCCTAGAGTAAGTAGGTATTTGATATGAATTATTTTATTTGATGAAGTCGCTCAAAATGTATGTACGCATAGATCTTTTAAACTACACAACGGATATTCATGCGATTTTCACTAATAGATAGAGTGATTCAAGAGGAAGGTTTATATGTATAAAAACATGCTTATTATAGTAGAGAAAAGTCCAATATTCAATTCAGGCAGCGGGCAGCGGGTGGTGTGGATTTTATAAAGGTTGGGTAATGGCGTTGTGTTTCGTTAGCCATAGCGACCTGTGGCCGGGTCTGCTAGTAGATAATAAGTATAGCTTAAAAATTTCAGTTCAATGATGTTTTATCAAATTTGTCTGTGAAATTTTCTTTGATAGAAGGGGAGGGGGACTAAAGCATATTTATTAATATGTAAAACACAGACACGTGTAAATAATGTTTGATTTATGGTGAGCATTCGAATATTGCTTTTCTCATTATCGCAAAACTTAGTATTTGGAGATGTCTGACTAATCAACTGGAGATCGACATGTATAATAATATTATTTATCAAAAACAGTCATAATTTTTAGTAGATACTCTCAGTGCCGCCCTGGCTTGATTGTTATTGAAATAGCTTGAAATTTTATCCCCAATACACACTTGGGGATGCCAGTCCCACTGGCTACGGGCAGTTGGGACTCTTGCGCGGTAGGTGCCTATTCACGATATGACAAGAAGTAAAAAAAACTATTATGATTTATGGTACCTACGTACAACTTTTGAGCACAAAGAACTTGTAAGCAGCATCAACGGCAATAAAACATACCTATTCAGAAATCGTACAAACTTCAATTGTAGATACGGTCGCAAAAATAAAAAAAAGCACGGAATTTGTATTGTTGTAGAATTCTCATTACCTATATTGCGGTCATAAAAAAGAGGTGAAAGTGTTTATCGTTTTTACAGAAAATCAATAAAAAAAAGTAAACACTTTACAAAGTAGCGAAAGCGTGATTGATTTTAGATAAGATTACTTACCAAAAACCCTTTTTGAAATGAAAATAAATAAATAAAACACGGTTTCACGTTTTAATCAGTACCTAGAAGAAATAATACTACAATGAGCCATTAGAGGTGTTCAACTATAGAACTTATAAAACATACCTACGTACTTTAAATTTATAAAAGTCACAAACAAAATAATTAAGTACCTATTTCATTTAAGGTGATACTTAAAATAATTCATAAATAATCTTTCATAGATGGCGCGAGTTTAATTATTTCAGGGAAAAACGCTTTTCACGAGCTGTATTTAAAAAATATATTAAGATGAATTGATTGTTTGCGCCCGTATATACGCAAAAATTAGGATGAATATAAATAAATAGTTTTGTCCATAAACAAACTCAAATCTTTCAAGAAAGGCTTACTAATATAGGAATAGATACAAAAGGCGATAATTAAACTAATCCTGCAAGTGCCTTTCTAAACACATTCAAGCGAAATATACAAAACATTAGAAGTCATGTCAATAAAACAACTTTATGCCAAATCTGCTCTGCTACACTTCCTCCAAAACAAACTCCATATTCCAATCCAACCAAAAACAATAATAAAAACCAGGTCCTTAACAAATATAGCCCTGAACATACCGATAACATACACCACTCACGGACAAAGACATTTTCAGTATTATGCAACCAAACTTTTTAATTATATGCCCATTACCAGGGCTGGGCAAAATACATGCTTCGCTGTAATTGAAATACAAATTACAAAATACTTTTTCGCATGTATTTAAAATACGAAATACAAAATACTTTCTAGTCGTGTATTTGAAATACAAAATACAAAATACAGTATTTTAACCATTTTTTATTTTCAAATACAAAATACAAATTACAAAATACAAAATACATTTAGTTTTGGTAGAACCTTTGGTTGCAATAAATGGTCGTAAGTGCCCTTATCTAAGGGTGCATTTAAATAGAAGCAAAGTTGAGCAGAGTGAAACACAGACGTGCAAAAATTGACCAATCATATTGCTCAGAAGACACATCTCGTCTCCGCTCCACTTGTAAAGTTTTGTGGTACAGGACTTGGGTGTTAGATAATAATAATTATTATACTAATAACGCTAGCTAGTTCCCGGCATGCGTTGCAATGCCATATTCAAAGAAATGAATTGTTTATCGCTGCATGTTAATTTTTCTTTCCGTAAGAACGTTCTACGAAGTATTAGAAAACTTTGAAAAAAAGGAATGAAATAGGTAAGGTCGTTCTGAAGGCGTGACCAAGGGAAACAAGGATTCATTTTTATATAAATAGATGACATTTGTATAGCGCAGTTTTGTGTTATTTCACTTCAAGTGTGCTCTACAGTAATTAACTTAAAAATAATCTATTATTCAGTCAAAGTATTCCTATACTATGATACAAAAATCTACAATGCAAAGCAATGAGAAGTTTAATATAATTAGATACAAAATGTACAATAACGGTGCTATTATAGCACTCAAGACAATAATAATAACTAGCATGACATAAAAAAAATGTACAGTACATTATTTTAAACTAATGATAAGAAAACTACAAATAATCATTAGTAAGAGTGCACATAAGTAGCACAAGACAATAGGACAATAGTAGGTACAGGAGACTAGCGTTTTTAGTCTATGTATTATCAATGTCAGTTTATTTTTCATTATCATTATTAAGATCGCTAAATGTATTTGGAAATGTATTTTGAAGCCATAAGTATTTGAAATACAAATTACAAAATACCTCAGCAGCAGGTAATTGAAATACCAATTACAAAATACATTTTTAGGAAGTAATTGAAATACAAATACAAAATACGTATTTGTATTTCAAATACGTATTTCAATTACAAGTAATTCTAATACTGCCCAGCCCTGCCCATTACTCTGAAACAACTCCTATAAATAACTGCAAATACATCTACAAACATTCACAAAAAACATATCACATACTGGATCAAAAATCAAGATATTCACTTTATACAAAATACTTTAATCCCTAGGGGGGGGGGGGGTTAACAAGTTGCTAAAAACATCACGTGAACCAACATAATGAAATGTAACATTAATATGTAATTTTTTTTTTCAAAATATATTATGTAAAAATGTTTATAATAAGGTAAAAGCTGTAATATATATAGATATAAATAAATAAATTCCTGTATAAGCTTTCCCTGACGAAGGAACGTTTGTTCCGAAACCGGTCGGATTTGCGCATCAAATAAGTGGTTTATACAAAGTTAAATTATTTCATTTTTTTTTAAATAAATTCCTATTTAGTTAAGCAGGGTTCAAATTACAAAATACCTCAGCAGCAGGTAATTGAAATACCAATTACAAAATACATTTTTAGGAAGTAATTGAAATACAAATACAAAATACGTATTTGTATTTCAAATACGTATTTCAATTACAAGTAATTCAAATACTGCCCAGCCCTGCCCATTACTCTGAAACAACTCCTATAAATAACTGCAAATACATCTACAAACATTCACAAAAAACATATCACATACTGGATCAAAAATCAAGATATTCACTTTATACAAAATACTTTAATCCCTAGGGGGGGGGGGGGGGGGGGGTTAACAAGTTGCTAAAAACATCACGCGAACCAACATAATGAAATGTAACATTAATATGTAATTTTTTTTTTCAAAATATATTATGTAAAAATGTTTATAATAAGGTAAAAGCTGTAATATATATAGATATAAATAAATAAATTCCTGTATAAGCTTTCCCTGACGAAGGAACGTTTGTTCCGAAACCGGTCGGATTTGCGCATCAAATAAGTGGTTTATACAAAGTTAAATTATTTCATTTTTTTTTAAATAAATTCCTATTTAGTTAAGCAGGGTGTCCTCCGACGGAGAACATGAACATTTGCTTACACATTTGCTTGAATATTACTATAAACATATGGCAACGGAGGATGGGGGATGGCCTTGTACATTTTTGTATGCGTCTGCAGTAAGGCCATGTCCCCATTGCCAATGTTTATAGTAATATTCGAGCAAATGTGTAAGCAAATGTTCATGTCGGGGGATGCAGGAGACCACACTTGAGCATTTCTTGAAAGAATTAAGTTTGTTTATGGACAAAACTATTTATTCACATTCAAATTGCGTAGGTATGTAGGTACGGGCACAAACAATTATCATAATATTTTAAAGCATAACTTGCAAAATCTGTCATTTTTCTAAAATAATTAAATTATCACCATCTAAGAGCAGTTAAAGAATTCTTTTGTATCACCTTAATTTTATTTATTTTAGTGCAGAAATTATGGGACTAACTAGGTAAGTACCTATCATAAAATGCATTCCTCTTTGCCCAGAATACTGGTGGAGGGAAATAATTATACCAAGTCAGTGGTCTTCAATTTATTCATCTAACAAAAAATATAAAATACATACTAGCTTTTTCCCGCGGCTTCGCTCGCATGGTGTAAGGGTGGGTTCCCACTCCGCCTCCTCCACCTTCCCCCCTCACCTCCACCCCCCCTGCATCAAATCACCAAAGTTTCATCGCAATCGGATGAACGGTTTAGCAACGCGTAATTTCATGATGCCAGAGCATGATGCCAGAGCTCACTATTGCTATACAGAAAACATCGCGGGCATGCGCACATCAAATCCCCAAAGTTTCATCGCAATAAGATGAATGGTTTAGCAACGCATAGGCCCCATACATACAAACACAAACCCAGAAACAAACATATTTTGATTTTTATATACCTGTATAGATTGTTACTGAGACAGTTGAGTTATGTACAATAAATACTAACTGTATATTTTTACTATTCATATGTAAGAGTCCTAAAGAGGGCATTAAAAAATAAATAAAAATGATAAAACGGAGTTCAAAACATCAGTTTTGGCTAGGTATATTCAATTTGATTAAAAGATTCCCAAAATCGATTTATTTTGGAAGGAAAGGTACCTACCTAAGCTAATAATCCATGGCGTAATGGAATCCATCTTATCACATTTTTATCATTATAACTAATCCCGTGAGAAACTACTGTAAATAATAATGTCATCAGCAGAGAAAAAAAACAATAACAGATACATATCTGAAACATTACTTTCATTATATTGAGGGACACAACATACAAACAAGTCAATAGAGGAACCACCTGGGCTTCATGCTGCATCAGATGAGCTAGCGGTTTTTTTTTAAAGATATTTGCATTGGGTAAACAAATGTAGGTATATAACAAAAATTGATTGTGGATGACTTACCCTGGACTTGTTCTTTGTTGATGACTATTCCAGTGTGGTCTCCTCCAGCTACATGCATCTTCTCGCTGGTTTGTTGGACAGCCCTTCTTTCCACAATAAGGGTTGTGGAATTGGCCGTTTTACACTTCGGTGTCATGACAATTTTCTCTTCAATATCGGACATTTTAAATAATTTTTCTTCAATCACAGCACAAACTTTTCACTGCAAAATAAAAATGGCACAACGCTAGTGACGAAAATCTTCGCAAAATATTTTTATAAAGTGGGGGTTGAGGTATCGTGCTTTCAACTCGTTTGCTTTCGTGCCTGGCACGATTTAGTACAATATTCAAAATATTTCAGACAAATTATTATTCATGGTCAAAAACTAATCCCTTTTTATGATAATTCTTATTTATTTTTCACAGAAACCTACAAAACTTTCAAGTTTTAATGAAATTAAGCGTTATCAAACTAACATAAAGTGGAAGAGATAAATAAAAACAATCTAAAATAGAAAAATCCGTTAAAAATACACAACGAATGAAAATAAACTGTCAAAAACATTTTCACCGCAGACAAGAAAAGACCGAAAAATATTATTTATCGCGAATTTTCAACGGGTTTTGGATCATTCAAGTAATGAATTACTAATTTTTAATTAGTAATATTTGCACTCACATCGCAACACGCCTCACTTTCAGAAAGACGAACACAAACTGACGTAAATAGACAACGATACATGACAGCTCTCGCAGGAAACCATTTTTGATTTTTTTGTACGAGGAGCTATATTCATAAAAAAACTGTTTTCATTCTGCCATGCAAAAATATACGGTAAAGCATGTATCTCCAAAGTACGTTTTTCTATATCAAAATATTCCTATCTTAATTTAGTGTTGGCGTTGAGAAAATATTTTTATTTGGCGGAGGGGTGATTTTGAACGAAATGCCAGCGTACTGGCTAAGCCATGTGACAAAAAGTGCCATCCACTGGCCATAGATGGCACTTTACGGTAGCCACCAAACAAGGTTCGTGTCTGCTCCATAATTAAACTAATACCTGCTCTTCATAGATGGCATTAGTTTAATAATTTTAAATTAAAACACTTTCCGCAAGTAAAGTTGTGCTTTAAAATATTAAGGTAAGGCATTAAAAGAATATTTTTTAAGTATGTGTAAGGATGAAACTTTGTAATTTTCTTGTCATGTTCAATTGTCTTGTCTTGTTTCTATTCTCTTCTTTTCTTTTCCATTAAGTTGTAATCATCCATATCTGTATAACCTTGTTCCCTTTTTCTTTAATAATTGTTTTCCATTGCTGTTTATTCTACTCAACCTGTCTTTTATTTTTCTTCTATATTGTATGTGAATCTTATATTTTAATATCAAAATTCCTATGTAAAATTTTAACTATTTTCTCCCACCCATGATTTGTATGTTCCTCCTGTCCTAAAATGAGTACTGTAACTCATCGGGATTGCTATAGCAAGAAATAAAATAATAAAAAAAAAAAAAAAAAGGTGAATTAATTGTTCGCGGCCATGCATACTCAATATGAATAGCACTCCTCACACAAACACTTTGGAGCGCGTTACGTCAGGCCGCCGCGCAGAAAATTCTCACAATGAATTGCGATTAAAACCATTGTCTTACTTTCGGTTTTTACTTTTCTGCGCGGCGGCCAGAATTTGCAGGCTCCGAAGTATACAGTGGGGGGTGCTAATATGAATATATATATGTATTTTTTTTACATTAGTTCCACACAGGAGGCCCTGACGAAAATAATTCCCCTCAGGGCCTATGTCATCTTTGGGGATGCTGTGTGGAGGGTCTTTTTAGGAAAGGAAGTTCTGGGAAGGAAAAGGGTATTAGGGGTGGGTACGAATCTGGGGGTCCGGATCCAGTGTGTCCAGGAGTGACGGACATATAAATCCATCCCTCCCACTGCGGTGCAAGGCGATGTTCCCAGAGTGTACGGCTGGAGAAGTCAAAGGGACTCCCTCAACCATTCTCTAACGATCTGGCCTGCCATGCAGCTGGTGGGCGGACGCATCCGCCGCCAAGACCTGGACAACCCTCACCCCTATGAACCCAGGCACTCCTACTAAGTCAGCAAACGTAGCGAACCACTTCGGGTGACCTATGACAGAGGTGTTGGTTATCCAATTAATGGTTCCCGGGGCGGCGGTACCCATACCAGCCTCCCAAATAGTTTTTATACATAAACAAACTCAAATCTTTCGAGGCAACAATCCTTCCTCGGGTGTCCCAGACTTTTTCTATCACTCACTCAGTAGCGGTTTTTAATAGGGGGACAGTGGGGTCAGTCCTCACCAAGCATTCCCGAAACCTACTAAAAGAAAAGTGACAGGCCCCCACTCCCGCCATGTTTTGAAGCTTTGATTACTAATAGTGGCCGAAGTGACAAGCGGATGGCCTAACAGCGCATGAATCGTTGAATGAATCATGAATCTGAGTTGTCCCTAAGCATTTTGGTTTATTCTTTGTGTTTCTTTCCTGAGAGTAGGCAATTCGAGAACCGCGCATGCGCACTTGTATGTTAAATAAAATACCATGGGACAGTCCATTGAATCCCCTCACAACAAAATACTGAACCCTTTGCTTATTTCAAGAAAGTTACGTAGTTTCGGGCTCGTTTCAAGTAAGTTCGATGATAATCTTGCAAAACATTGTGTTAGGTTTTTTTTACGCACCAGATTTAAATGTCCGGGTTAAATTTTCCCCCCAAAAAAAAAAAAAAAAAAAAGAAGGAAAAACTAAACCCTTTCATACACTTCCCCAAATGATCATCTAGTGAATCCACGTTATGCAATTGCACTATATAAGTATTATAAATACAAAACAATACAAGAACAACATGTCAACCCACTAGAGACCAAATGGGAATATAATTCACCGACTCCAGATATTTTCATATCAGAGGGTTCGGCTCTGTGGCATTTCTAATTGAACCTATAAATCCTACTGATCCCTCAATATAAATATTTAAAAAATCTTTTGTAATCCTACATGTATTTAAAATTACTGCTTTTTGCATTTTTATATACAAATTCTTTGACAAATCTAATATGCTTAAATTTTGAATCAGATTCCTAGGTATTATGCCAGTGGCCGAAATAACAAATGGTAATATTTTTATAGTCCGAGAATGCCAAATTCTTTTAATCTCATTTCCTAAATCTGTGTATTTTCTAATTTTTTCAGAAACAGTTTTTTGAATATTACAGGAATTTGGAATAGCTACATCAATGATATAAGTTATTTTTTTAATTTTGTCATGTAAAACTATATCAGGTCTATTATGACTAATTGTTCTGTCTGTTAGTATAGTTTTATCATAATATATTTTATAAAATTCATTTTCTATAAATGAATTTGGTTCATATTCATAATAAGGTACTACATTACGGCAATCATTCAAGTTATGTTTAATTACCAAACTTTGGTGAATTATTTTTAAAACCTGATTGTGCCTAAATGTATACTCGGAAGGCGCTAATATAGAACATCCCGATATAATATGTTCTATACTGTTTTATAATTTGGTATATAATGTTACTGTTAAAGCCCGTAAATTGGTAAATCTTAAGATTTACTGTAGTACGGACTTTCACAGTAACATATATATAGACATTTTAATTAATTTTGGTAAACAATGGTTTGTGATGTGATTTTTGAATGTGGATGAAGCAAGAAGTGTGCATACTTTTATATTTACGATTTGATTTTTGAATGTGGATGAAACACAAGGAATGCGTGTCTACCCAGGCGTTGTCCAGGTAAGACAGTGATCCTCGGATCGATTCCCAATTGTGACTGTTTTACGTTTTATTAACCGTGTTTACTTTCTGTGACTCGTTCTGTTTCATGTTTCTTTTAGATTTATTAGTACACGATATTAATGTCTTCTTCAAAGATTAAATATAGTTCAGTTTTTGTTGAATTTTGTTCTTCCCTTGCCGATATGAGGCGGACGCATGTGGGCTGCTCACTTTTTTTTTGTACTTACCGAAATGAGACGATTCTACATTTTAATATAAGTAAATTTAATATTCAAACTTGTTATTTTTAACACCAAGGCCCTTCACTCATGGAGA
Source organism: Limnephilus marmoratus (assembly GCA_917880885.1). NCBI lineage: Eukaryota > Metazoa > Arthropoda > Insecta > Trichoptera > Limnephilidae > Limnephilus > Limnephilus marmoratus. Next base: position 49,096,207 of record OU862914.1, on the reverse strand, counting down.
AACCGAAACCAAACTAAAACTGGTTGGCAACTCAACTTTACGATTACAGTAATTATATCAGTTTGTTAATCGAAAATATAATTTAACATTTTATCAATTATATTATGAAACTTAATAATAATTTATCAACCTCCTGAACAAAATCCATATTTTTCTGCTCAATCGCAAATTACTCTAAAACTTGACAGTTTGCGAGGCGCAATCATGGCAACCTGTCAACCTGGCAACTAAACGCATCGGCCGCCGCAACTAGCTCGGTGAGTTGCGAATGACTGGTTGCATCTCCCTTGACAATTGGTCATTGAGAAGTTGTCTAGTGTGCGGATTGCCAATGAAATTCGCAGGTTACTTTCCTGTGGATAGTGATTGAGTTGACTGGTTTTTTTTCAGTTTTCCCGTGAGCGGATGGGCTAACTCAGCATAGAAATATTTATTTATATATGGAGGGGTGTTTCATTAATAAAATACATACTTTATATTTGATTTTTATTATTTACAAATATGAAGGATAAAATGAAATCCAAGTGTTTAATTTAAGTACATAGAAAACACGCAAGTCAATTTCAATTACAAACATCTCTCAATGATGACAAGACTACAAAGTACAAAAATCAAAATTTAGATTATTTAACCCTTAGGATGCCACTCTATTATGGTAAACCATCTCAGAAATATCACCATTTAGTTCAGCGATCGTAAAGAGTAACAATACATTTAAACTTTATGTTTTATCTTACTTACATAAGTAAGCATATAGTGCTTGCTAAGAAAACATTCTTGGCAGTCCATTCATTGCACTTAGCTAAGAGTAATGTTATCGTGGGACATGGTATTGGCTTTCTTGGATAGATAATTTTACGCCATTAGTGTTTAAATATAACCTTGAGCACATAGGCACTGCAGCAAACTCAAATTCAAATTCCAAGTAGTCCATCGTCTCTGGTAAGCTATTATTGAGACGCTGGTTCTTTCACAAAGGCACTGTTTAGTGTGCTTCATGGTCTGGTGGAATCATTGGTCCATATTTCTTCGAAAATGTTGGCGGTCAGAATGTTAGTCACTGGAGAGTGATATAGATCTATGATTACTGACTATTTCATTCCCTAGTTTGATGGCATCAACAAAACAGAGCAACTTACCACATATCATGCGCCACAATCAATTTACTAAAGGAAACATTCAATGAGCGCATAATTTCGAGTAATGGACAAATGAATTGGTGTTCAAGATTGTGTGATTTAACATTTTGGATAATTTTCTGTGGGTATATATGAATTCTCTAGTCTACACCAATAAACCAGAGACCATGAAGCCAACATATTCTGCGGTATTGCTGATATCCACACCCCAGCTGCTCGAAAAGTGGTCAAAAATTGCACCTACAGATTGCTCTTTATTCGAGCCAGCCGCAGCACCAATATATTAAGTCGTATTTAAACACAAATGGCATAAATCATCTTTATAAAGCCAATACCATGGCCATTATCGTGATTTATGTGTATTATTTAATTTTAATGTTCAAACCTCTACAAAAAACACCCGTTATGAATTTGATATAATGTAAAGATAGTCGACAACATGACTTTCTTAAAGATTGATGAAATGGTTAGGGAAACCTGCAACTATCGTGAGGTTCAGAAGATATTTAATTCCTTTGCAAAGTTCCTCCAAATAACGTAACTAGTATTTCTTTTTGGCCACGAACTATGATTATTCACATGTTTTGGCATTCTAAGGGTTAAAATCATAAAAATAAAATGCTTAGTTTGTTATAACATAAATTATTCACAGAAACAGGAATGATGTAACATAAAAACATTTGTAAATCAACTGATCTTCAATATTTTACTTTTTGAAAATATGTAAAATTAATTAAAAGTCAAACTTGAATCTGCGAGCAGCTTGAAACAATGTACATAATTATGTTGGGCCGAGATAGTTGAGGTCCGTTGAGGAGAGAAAATTCAGGTTAGTTATTAACCCCAATTATTTATCAGAGCATTACATTATTATCGTCAATGTGAAACCATCCCATTACAAGTCATATTTGGCCACTCTCCTAATGATATACGTTGTTACCTTTGAAAGTATCGCCACAACAAAATGGCGGAACAGCAAGATAGCAGTCATGTTAGCGCCACTACTGGCGAATATCTAAAGTTCTGAAGATTGTGATGGTAATATGTATATTTGTTGTAGACATTAGCGCCACTAGTGGCGAATATCTAAAGTTCTGAAGATTGTGATAGTAAAATGTATATTTGTTGTAGACATTAGCGCCACTAGTGGCGAATATCTAAAGTTCTGAAGATTGTGATGGTAAAATGTATGTTTGTTGTAGGACCATGGATTGATAAAATCTGATAATAATTCTACCCGTGAAGGCTAATTGCTTATTTCAGGAAGACTTTTGCAGGATGCTTTCACAATGACGTTGAATAGATAAACTTTAATTCCTTCAATAGTAATATGGAAACATCGAGATTACATTACATACATTTATATAAAAATATTATGTGCAGTTATTTGTTTTGTGTGGAGAGGTTTCTGTCTTGTTCCTAAAGTAAAGTAGGAAAGACCGAGATACGAGGTTACTGATTTATTGTTGTATACATTATTAATACATATTTGTTATTTTATCATGTCGAAGTTAATCACATTCTATTCTTTAATTACTAATCTTATACTACTAGAGATAATTGAATTGAGAAAAAGTCTCAGCACTATATTATTAAATAGGTATGTATAATTTCTGTGATCTTCTATTAGATAATTGTGTGTACACAATACAGTGTGTACATAGGTATATTTCAGTTTATTATGTTTCAATAAATATAATATATTTTAGATAGTAGTTTATAATTATTTAAGTAAATCAATAAATATGATAATAATTTATAATAAAATGAGCCGTTTTATATTTCCACTAATAAATTTGTTAAGAGTTTTACGCATTACAAATAAAATTAGTTTTTTTTCATAATGCACCAGAATAGTGAAAATGGCTACCAAATAATTGGTAATAAACAATTTACTTTTGTCAGAATTATAAATCATGTCAAATCAATTGAAATCTTAAGAATTACGAAAACAAAGTGATTTTATTTTTATTTTCGGTATTACGCAAAGTGAAAATTAAGGCTAAAAGGCAACAATATCATATTTCTATACTAAGGCTAAAAGCTATTTTATTTATATTACACATTAGTCAAAATAAGTTCATTAGAAAAATAAATAAAAATACTATCATTGTTGTTGGCAAATTTGCTTAAAATATACAAAGGAAATAAGTTTCTTAGCTTAAACTTTATAAGAAACATGATTCGAGGCATGAACAATAAATATTATCTTTTACATTTTGAATCCATATAATGTATAAGCAAGTAAATACACATGCATAAGAAAGCCGTTCAATATTAAATAGTTTGTAGGTGAAATGAAAAATTGCAGATTGAAAATTGTTTTTTTAGGCAACCATCTATCTATGTATGTATAAAAGTTGTGCATTATATAAATGAACAATATGAGCGATAAAAATAAGATGCTGGATTGGTTAGTGAGCGTTATCTACATTAAAGTAAATCAATTTAATAGATGTACCATTAATTATTAACATTATGATTGTCAAAGTACAATAAAGAGGGTGAAAAATACAATAAACCATTGGTGTTTTTGTAGAAATTGCAATTGTTTTGGTGAATATGTATACCAAATCACAATTTTTTTTTTACATTACATACTTTGCCAGTTGTCTAGTAATTAAAAAAATAAAATAAAAACACAAACACATAAAAAATCATACTTAGTAGAAAAGATGCTTGTGTTACAAGACATAAGTAAATAATATGTCCTGACATGGTTGCAAGGCACTTAACCGTTATAGTGCTACCCAGTGAAAAATCATTGCAATATTCAGCGAGCGTTTTCGGTCCTCGGGAGAGCGCATGTTTAATTTCAGCGCGGAATTTTGTAGTTGGCGCGTGTCTTGATAATTGTATTTATTATTTATCCTGTTAAATTAATATACCCTAAGAGGAATCCATATTTTTCACCATGTCGGAAGTTAGTTCTATTGCATACGATTGGGATCTATCAAATGACAGTGACACTACGGACGACGAGACATTTGTTCCGATAAACGGAGGCAGTGATGACGGAAGTGACATTATTGCACATCGCAATGCATCAGTTCCAACCTCACATACGCTCGCTGTAAAAAGTGATTGCATGGACTTCACGCGGGTAAACACAGTTGTGAAGTGACATAATCTTACTACGTTTTAATATCTTTTGAAGATGTAAATGTGTAGATTTTTTATTAGAAGCCGTAAAATATCATTATTTACTAGTATAATTGCAGAAAGAATCGTTAAAATTGATTGATATTTGCCCAAGTTATTGCATTTTTATTGAACACCATGATTTTTATTTATATATTGCAAAAAAGCATAGCACTAAAACGGTTAAGTGAAAAAGCTGACAATTTTTTAAGCACAACTTAAAATCCTTCACTATTTCGTTAGACAAACAAAAGAAAGGAATTAAATTAGTTGTCAGTTGTTCAAGGTTCAAATGTATGAAAAATATTTCTACTACAAGAAATAATATGACATTATATGTACTTTTAGAAAAAACAATAATTATTATTGCTGGTGATTTACAACTAAGAAAAGAAAAAAAAAATATTTATAGGTTATCAATATGGCTAGTTAATAATATGTGCATGATTAGGTAAGTAATTTTTCAAATACATAGTGCCGTTTTATATTTTCTAATAAATGCATTTGTTGGCATTGACCAATTGTCTCAAATATGATTCATAAATTCCATACTCTTACGGAAAATTTTTAAAAAGGTAACAAGGACTTCAGTTTGTTTGTTTCCAACTTACGATTGCGTTAATAATATTGTTTAGATTGCTAATAGCAAATTAGTTAATTGAAAGTAATAGTGTTCAGCAAAACTAAATGATTAGGGTTCATAATTGCTACACTAAAATGATAAGTTTTGTTGTACAAATGGTGAAGGTACATTTTTCAATAATAATTGACAATACAAAGTGTGAAATCAAATGAAATATTTGATAATTTAAGCTGTTATGTACAAAAGTATTTACAAAATCAAAATAAGAAGCATCTATTTAAAAAAAATATTAAGTATTTTGGGGAAAAGTATTGTAATGTAGGATAGTTACATTTTGTTTGCGAGTTCTTGTAACTATGACCCTTTAATTCTAGGTAGCACCTATAAACATAGTTACAAATACTAAGTGACCTCATTTCCAAGATAAATGCATTCAATGTATGTATGTATATCGGAAATTACTAAGTAACTTATTTGAATACAGCCAATTAAAAATAATCTATTATGCATTGATGCAGTGTTCAATTTAATGAAATGGCAAAGATTTCAATGTTTTGGATTGACAAACTATCTTTCGTTGAATGTTTTCAATTTTAATGTAGGCTGCAGCTTTATTGCAACGTGACGTGAGAAAACATTGTCGTCTTTCATGCAAAAGTAAAGAAAATAAATATTAATTTACATGAAATCACATCACATCATTTCAAATTTGAATGTTAAAATAAGGCTTGTACTTTTAAAATTAGCCTCTAATGATTTGGGTAAAAAATTAGGGTCAGAAAAAAACTATAATTTTTTTTAGATTTTCTTCAAAACGATCAGCAAAAATACTGAATAAGTAAAAGAAATTGCACGCATCTAAAGAAAAAAACAAAAAATAAATAATATTTACAGATTTGTAAAATAAATACAAAATGGAATAAGTTGGAATGAATCTTGGAATGGTGGTGCAGTTTTTTGTTGTTGAGCAATCACAAAATAAATAATAATTGTAAAATTAAAAAGGAAAGAAAATTCGTTGTCCAAAATAAAGGGTATTTGAAAAAAATCAAATTGTAATGCACTCATTATAACTAAATGACAATGAATGCATTGGAAATGCAAAAATACAACCTAAAAGAAAATAACATGCTACATACTAATATCGTAATAAATGTACTTTACTTTTATTGACAAGCACTAATTGAGATGTCGTCGCAAGTTTACGATAATGTCAAAGACTCTATGAAATGCTTTCGTATCATTTTCTAAAATATTATAATTTGGCACAGATTTAAGAAAAAAAAAATAAAGCAAATGTTTCCATTGTCTTACAAAATTTACAAAAAGACATAAAAACAATTCCGCGAGGCTTACACATAGATTTTTATTTTTCCACAAAAATATATCGTTGAATAAATTATTTTTTGTCACTTCACAAATTACCACATTTTAAAACACTGTCAAAAGATAAGATGCATGAAAAAATTGCAAAATAATATTCACACAATTTAAAATCACACAGGTAGAATTTGCATTTTAAGGAATTGTTTGTCAATACATAGTATTTACATACCTATTTAAAATTTTATTGATAATATGTGTTGTCTATTAGTTGTTGCTATAATAATGCAGTTAATTATAACTTCTGGTAATATTGATGAGCCAACACCTTTATAATAAGAAAATAATGCAATATTGTAACTAAATATAAAACATACGCATTATAATAAGTAGTTATATTGTATTACTTTCAATACACAAGTAAAGAACCAATTTAGATTGCAATAAGTGCTTTGGAATACATTTTTATAAAAAGCATAACTTTCAAGCCTAAATATATTTTCAATAACAGTGACAGATTATTATGTTGTTTCTAAATGTTACTTTTAAATAGTAATGGATTACAATTAACCAAAAAAGTACAATATAAATTTTCACAATCCTTGTTATTAATGTAATTTAAATATAAGCATCATCATAAATAATAAATTATTATAACCGTTTTGAATGTAACATTACACCTTTTAAAAAATAGACTTAGTACATTAATCATAAATGACTATACAACCAGGTTATGTCAAAAAATACAACATTCGATTCATTGACAAATCAGCATAATACATATTATGTAATAATATGAGTGAGCCTTCACGACGTCCAGAAAAAATCGTATTCACAAACAATAATTCCATCAAACTAAATAATACCAAACTTTATACAAATCTCAATTATAATACAATATTTTTTGCATTCAGACACAAATTTCCAGAAGTTCTTGCCACTACTGACAAAAAGTAAAATCGTGCCACTAGCGATAATTTTGAATTACATCGATTTTTATGTTTAAAAGTTCATTCTGTGCATGAACGATCTGGGAATGGAACTGTTGGGGAATGGGGGTGTGTTTTGGGAGGCGCGCGGTGCTGCGGGTCACACACGTGTGACGCACCTTTCTAGTTTGTGCAACTCAGCTTGCAGCGAGGCCGTTAGCTCGGTTTCGCGTTGTAACCGCGTGTTAAGAGCCGACAGGGCGGCGCTAAACCGCTCCTCTTGCGCTTCCACCACGCGCTCCAGATTCGCAACCTGTAAACAATTGTGCAAAAGTTAATAGAAGTCACATTAATCTTATCTACGTGGCTGTTGCGCATGTTATCCATTGGCGGCTAACCTCATGGTATACAGAAGTCACACGAAGTTTCACTAAAACATTGTGATAAAACGTCTCGAATGATTGGATGATGAATGGAACTATTAACTCAAAAATCTAACTGTCCTGAGAGCTTTGTAAGATTCTGTAGGTCCCAAAGACTGCGTTGGGCTGGACATGCTGAAAGAACTTCAGGAAAACAACAGGACACCAAAAACTATGACCAAGTGGGTGTTGCAGTGGAAGCGATCCAGGGGCAGGCTGAGGAAGAGGTGGATAGAGGGCATAGAAGAGGATTGGAGCAAGAAGAGGAAGACTGAAGGCTGGAGTCGAATGGGGAGGGACCACAGTGGGGAGAGAATTTGTGGAGAAGGCTAAACCCCACTCTGGGATGATGTAGCGCCGTGATGATGATGAGAACCCACCAATGAAAGTTGTTGGAAAGAGTCAGTCTGAAGTGCTTGTAGATGGTTTAAACTATAAGCCAAGGGAGTTGGTAGGGCTATTAACAGGAAACTTCCATTTCAGCAGATACATGCCACTGTTGGGAGTGGATAGGGTTTCAGAGCACTTAAAGCTGGGTACAGACTGCTGTAATGTAACATGCAACGTAACATGAAAGGATCATTTCATAAGTGTGGACGCAGCACGCGCACAAACCGAGCTTGTACATACTCGCATCAGTTTCCGACATGCGCGTGGCGAACATAGCTCAGTCTGCCGAGAACAAGTCCTCCTTTGTTCGCGCGCGTTCTGCAGTATCGACACAAACCCGTCCACACCGAAGCTCCGCGCACACTGCGCGCCCCTTTGTGTTCGGCGAAAAAACCGGCACTCGGGGGATTGCGGCACGCATTAGTTGAAATGCTTTGTTCGTGCGCATAGTGTGCACGGTTCGTGCACGCAAGGCGTCCACACTATGTGAATTCTGTTACATTGCATGATACATTGCGACAATGTGGACGGCAAATTCTTTCATTGCGTGTTACATTGCATGTTACATTTCGTAAGTCTGTACCCGGCTTAAGAGCACCAAGGGCTGTAGAAATGTAAAGCGGTTGAAGAAACATCCATTCAACTACAGCGCCAATGTCCCGTCTTAATGGAGAGAAGTCTCATAATTCCTGGGGGTCATGTTATGGAAAAAGAAAATACCCCAAAATCACCCAAAGGCAACCCCAGTGAACTTTATTAAAGAGATTAGGATAGTGTCAAAGGAACAAGGTGAAACATGAGAGATACATACTACAAGTGCATACGAGAACTGTGCATAACATCTCCCAATTCAAAATAATAGCCGAGGAAAAAGACTGGTACCAAGTATAAACTAGGACCAAGTATAAACTAGGTTTGAGTTACTGTGGAACCAGTTAACAGAAGTAATATCAACAGAATATGGTTAATAATCAGGAAAACTAGATTGAGGAGGAGGAATCAGAGAAAGACCATGTCCGCGTGTACAAAGAAGGGAAAATATCACTTAGGACAGGTCAATTAACTTAAAACAAGATTAAAATATTATGTAGCTTACCCTTTCATTTAATTGAGCTATAAGGAGCTGCTCTGGTGTGCCGTTCATGTCTATGTCTCCTGAAAAAAGAAAAAACAACTTATTAAGCTTATAAATGCGGTAAGGATCCCCTTTTTCAATTGTATTATTAATACAGACTGTACACAAATGATCAAAACACGTACAAAGTTTATAGACAAAGATTGTTTATGTTAATTAAAACACACACTAATATATGACATTAAAAGTCGGAGAAGTATATTTGAGCTATCTTATCACAGAAATTATTTCAAGTAGATTGGATCACTATAAAATCATACAAAATAACTACTGCTAACAAATTTGGGTTATTTACACATTCTCATAATGTTGATAATAATATTAGCACCTTGAATGTGGTCTTTTACAAAAACGGCATCATTCAAGTTACCCATTTATTGCCCTAGATTTTTTAAAATACCAGAATAGATTTGTAATAAAAGTTACTGTCTGTCAATCTTGTTATATTAGAAAATTCTTAAAAAAATGTTTCACAATTCAAATTCATATTAAACGTAACAAATATGTACCGATGAAAAGTTCAATATCTTAGATTTCAGCTTATCTATTGCCACTGCGTACAGCATGAATTTTCAAATGTTTACAAAAAGGGGACCTAGTCTCAAGGCCATAAATATAATGATTCAAAATGGAATTGACAAATTTTTAGAATGTCGGTAGCATGACAAAATGAAAGAATGATGTGAAGATGATTTTAGTGAAGATCTCACTAATACCAAAGAATTCCAACTTGACTGAAACTGCTCGTATTTACAACACCTTATCAGATTAAAAATCAGTTTCAAAAAAAAAAAAAAAAATATTCACAAAACATGTTAATTATTAAAAAACAAACAATGACAGGAATAGGAAAAATGTAATACCTTGGATACAAGTTGTTCGAAGGTCTTTTCAGATATGACTTAAAACTTTTAAAAAAATCAGATAAAAAGTGCTGATATCAAGTGTTAACAAATATTTGTCTTCAGGATGGATTAACGAAATTTAGGTAGGTACATTCGTAAACACACAATATTTCATGCTCACACTAACGTGAAACTTTAGGAGATTCAGAGATAAATATATTGGTAATTTATTGAAAATACACTCTTTGAAAAATCTTGAGATTTTAATCCCTTTGAATTGTCGCAATATGAGTGTATTTTTAAAGTGAACACAAAAAATAGTAAAGACTTACCGTTGGAATGTGAAATTTTGCTGAACGTATCATTTGTTGTCGTCACTAATTTGGACAGTGGAGGATCCACTTGGATCTTTTCAAGGTGGTATTTGCTTTCAGGCAAGGAAGTCACAGAAAGCTTCGGCGTTTGATTTGGTGTAGAATCTTCGCTATGGCTTTGATTAGATAGATTAGAAACAGGTCTAATAACAGGGGTATAATCTGAGACGACAGATCTGTTGCTTGCCGATGAACTAGTGTGCGAGGAACTGCTGTGCATTGAAGTTGTATCCGAACTGATTCTGCCAATTTCTTGAGGAGCTGTTTTACTGCGGAGTATGACGCTCGCCGTACTAGATATGGAAGTTCGCAGTTCGTTGGCTGAGATCTTGTTATTCGTCTCCAAGTGAGAGGAGCGCGTTGTGATGGTTGTCATTGATTTAGACAAGTCTAGCGGGTTTTCTGTGTGAGTTTGTACCTGTAAAAAAATGCAGTAGTAAGAAAAGAGTATATCTATCTGCTATCGTTATTACAGCATTTATGGATAAGTGATAAAAAAATATGATAAAATGTTGTTAAACCTACATTAATACTCGATAATCCTCATTTACTAATACAAAAAATGTACGTAAAAAGAGGTCCACCATTTTAAAAACAGTGATAACTAACTAACAACCCATTATACCGTTTGCCGCAGGGGTAGGCAGAGAGGATGGAATGACCAAACAACTCGGTCTTGGCACACACTCCTTGCCGTATTCACATTCATACATCGTCTCATACATGCTCTTCTATTATTCTGACTCTTGACATGGCCCGACTCAAGTGTCTGATTCACTTGGCTACAGTGATAAATTTAAAATAATGGCAACAATTTCAATTTGGGAGGTAGGTATGGGTACCGCCGCCCCGGGAACCATTTATCGGATAACCAAAACCTTTGCCATAGGTCACCCCAAGTGGTTCGCTACATTTGGTAACTTGGCAGGGGTGCCCGGGTTCATGGGGTGAGGTTTGTCAGGGTCTTGGCAGCGGCTGCATCTGCCCTCCAGCTGCATGGCAGGCCGGATCGGGAGAGAATGGTTGAGAGTCCCTTTGACTTCTCCAGCCGTACTCTTTCATCGCCTTGCACTGCAGTGGGGGGGATAGATTCATCCATCCGTCACTCCTGGACACACTGACCCGCAGATTCCTACCCACCCCTAATACCCTTTTCCTTTCCAGAACTTCCTCTACATCCTTTCATAAAAATACTCTCCACACAGCATCCCCAAAGATGACACATTCTGTGTGGAGCTAATGTAAAAAAAAAAAAATCATGAAAAAAGTAAATATAACCAAATTAAAGCAAATCAAATAATATTATGTACTGTTACCTCTTCCATCGACTCGATCTTTACAGCATTTGAGGAAAGGGCCGTCATGCTCTGTGACATTTCTAATGGGTTGAGGATGGAGTTTTTATCATCTTCAGCCACTCCCGATTCGAGGATCTTATCACTACTTCCCGATAATCTGCCTTGGTGAATTTCTGACTTTTCTGAACTGCTGGATTCCGTGGTAGAAATGGTCTTTGAGCGTCCGATTTCGGAAATGGGCGACGTCTTCTTGGCTTGATTGAGTTTTAATTCTTCCATCCAGGGAGCTCTGTGCTTCTCCCATTCGCGAGCTTTTGGCTTTATTACTTCAGGTTCTAGAGGTACTTCCGCTATAAAATAAAAATACACAATATTAATATAAAACAACAAACATATTTAACCAACCCGTAAGCGTGTTTATACGATAATATAGTCAAATACAATAAGCATGTTTTCACGCTAACGCGTGTTCCCACAGAAATCGTTGTACCTCTGTTATTGTTCTAGTGACAACCATAAAACAAAACGTAGAAGATCCATATTGAATCAAGGTCCACATTTCTATTCAAAGTTGTCCATAGAAGTACATAAAAAAGGCTTATTTTGTAGAAACAGTTTTCACCCGCCAAATCGCCTACATGCCGTACGACATTGTTAATTTTTTATTAAATATTCTTGCATTAACTCGTCTGCTTGTTTCAATATATTCGCACGTCACAATCCGGAAGCCTCAGTTTTGCCCGTAAATTCTGAAACTGTCACTTTGAATCGAGATTGTAAAATATCTATGCAAGATAGCTTTCATATTTCATAAACAATAAGAAGCATTATTTTGTTCTCTTTTTGGTTAAAAAAATAAAAGGTTTGCATGAGAGGAAGAGAGATATATAGCTTTTAAAATGTAAGGTCTTATGAAAGTATAATGCAATTACTTGTTTTGGGATGTATTTATTCCTAAACAAGCAGATGGGTTAAATGGTAAAAAAGGGAGGTGACAAAATTGTTTATTATACATTTATTATCCACTGGAGCGCTTTTTGCCACAATATGACACTATTTAAAATACATCTGGGGGCCAAGTCTCTATCTTTTATTGTTTACTAACAGCCTGTTACTTAACATTAATTACGTCACAAACACGTATTTTGACCTTAACGCATAGCGTTAAGGTGTTTGTGACGTAATTAATGTTAAGTAACAGGCTGTTAGTAAACAATAAAAGGTAGAGAGTTGGCCCCCTGATTGCTTTGCTGCCAATTTTGGCAATTTTTTTCCTTATTTGTAAGTAATTAGTAGAAGTTTACGATTTTATTATATTTTTTTTATAGATCCTACGAATATGTGATAATCGAAAAAAGTCAGGTGAATTGATTGGCTATATAGAACTATAATCAGTTTGTACGTCTCCATATTAAAATTCAAAGGTATGTTTTTTTTTAACCACTGGAGCGACTATGTCGAATAATTCGACGTTTTGTTTTCTTCTAGGATTGCCCACGTCGAATAATTCGACGTTTATGACGTACCACTCGTAAACAATTAAAAATTATTTAATTATTAACAGTTCCTGGCCAATATTTATTCCGTTGAAAAGCTGGTAAAATTGTCTTTCATCTATGGCAACATCGATGCTTCTATAGTGTTTCTGGAAGGAATATTTCGCGGTTTAAAGTGACAGTTTATTTTACCTCCGAGGCAAAACTGTTTGAGAAATTGGATATATTTACACATATTTTAAAATGCCGTAAGTGATTGAGTTTTTGCATTTGAACGCCATAATATATAATAGTGTATTCGTGATTCAATTATTAATGTGTTTTCAACTCATTTGAATAAAAAATCAGAGTTTTTTTATCATATTTTCGATACAAAACTATTATTTCTGGTGGGGTTAGGTTTTTTAAGTTTTTAATTTGCAATTCAATTCGTTATTACTCCACTTGTGCATTTGAAATAGTGTTTTTCTATTAGAATGATTCATTACCAAGAGATAATTATAAATTTTATTTAGGTGTGGTCATTTTTTCTCCAGATATTTGTAATTTTATAACTCAGTAGAAATGTCAAAAAGATCGTAAATTTATTAGATGAAATTTCATGTAAAGTTACCATCACACAATTAATATGGGATTATTTCGTTTCGTTTTGTAATTAAATAATTTATTTACTTATTTTAAATTTCCACAGAGCCAATAATCGAGAAGTCTCGCAATCCAGGTATAAATATATATTTTAAAAATTTTATATGATAAGATATATAAAAATCTATGATTTGATTCAAAATATAAAATCTACATGAAATATGTGTTTAAGTGTACCAATGCCGAGCGGAAGAGGACGAGGACGAGGACGAGGAAGAGGCAGAGGCAGAGGCAGAGGGAGGGGGGCTGTGGGAGCTGGACGTGGAGCGGCACTGGCAGCTCGGTCTGGAGTGTTAGTATTTTTTAATGTGTTTTAAGAAGGTTTTTTGCTGTGGCTATGTGTTGAGCTCATCATATATATTTTAATTTATTTTAACAGTGACCCTGATCTGGTTATGGTGCGGGAGGATCGCGCCAGGGCCCTAAAGGACGTTAGGGCCCTGTCTGCTTCTTTCCAAGCGGAACTAGAAAGCCGCAAATTTAAGAAGCAGGCGGCGCGGATCCTGCTCCCCACCGCGCCTGCAAGAAAAGCTAAACGAAAGTAAGTTATCGTCTCTAGATGCATTACACAATATTATTGTTTTTCCCCGAGAGCTTTCTGCCACCGTGAGAGTTGGATGGATCAGCGCTCTGTGCATTATGCACATGCAGTAAAATCAGCGCTACTCCAATTCTTATTGTTTTTATTTACTGTTTCATGAGTGAATGACAACGATTCATATGATTTATGTATATGTTTTCAGAATTCCATCTCCGGAGAGAGTAGCGTGTCCCTTTTCACAGGGGACACCTTCAACGCTGCCATCGCCTATTCCCCCACCGTGGTTGTGCAACGTTCCATCTATCACAATGACCCAAGCAACGGCTCCCGCTGTGCCAACGCGGGCGGCTTCTCCAGAGCCGTTACCTGGGACATCGCGGGATGGGGAACTGAGGGGCGATCTCTCTCTGGAGCATAGCTACCATAGAGAGCTGTGGGTGGACGTGCCGTTCTGCCAGGAAGTGTCTGAGTTTGGAAACGGTGAGTTTTTTTTTAATACATCATACCAGAGGCGTTCCGTAATTGAAATATAGACATATTAAATCAATTTATGTTTTGTACATTTCAGAGCCAGGCATGGACGGAACGGGGACGGGTGACGTTGCTGCAGCTCTCTATTATGATGAGTGGGCACTTGAAAACCGTAAGTTATAAAACTAACTAACTAACCTTCACGCCATTTCTCTACATTAAGCTAATTTAAGTTAATCAATACATAGTTTTATTGTGCCTCGCTCTAGAGCGATACTCTCAGTATCGCTCTGGTGAGAGCCCACTATTCAGAATTGAACATTGCTTGAAAATCGTGGAATGGGGAACGCCAGTGGGGCGATCACTCTCTGGAGCATGGCTACCATAGAGAGCTGTGGGTGGACGTGCCGTTCTGCCAGGAAGTGTCTGTGTTTGGAAACAGTGAGATTATTGTTTTAAAACGTCATATCAGAGGCGTTCCGTAATTGAAATAAAGACACATTAAATCAATTTGTGTTATATACATTTCAGAACCAGGCATGGACAGAGCGGGTGAATTTGATGCTGCATCTCTTCACCATGATCAGTCGGCATTTGAAGACCGTAAGTTATAAAACTAACTAACAACGCCATTTCGCTACATGGGTAGGCAGAGGATGGACCGCCATACAATTTGGTCTTGGCACTCACACTCTTTTCTTCATTCAAACTCATTTATACCTGCCCTTGTGTTATTCTGACATTGCGCGCCTCAAATATTTGATTAACTTGATCGAGCCAAGAGTTCATTATCTTAAAGCGTTGTACCAAAGGGAGTAAGTACTCGTAATATAGAAATGTTAAGTTAATTTGTGTTTTCTGTTGTTTTAGAAATGGATCTGGACGAAGGGAGCGACGTTGACGAGGATAACCTATGCATGCCACCAAAACCTTATCATCGTATGAACAATGCACGTAAGCCCGATATGGCCGCAGACCTAAGACAAGACCAGGTAGAAATAGAGGCAATGCGTTCGATTCTGCCATCTGATAGTTACTCTTTCGATTGGTCCAGCGAAATCTCACGTTTCAATGGGATAAAGGAGATATTCACAGGTACGCCGGGACCAACTTTCAACACCGACGAAATGGGCAAACCTGTGGATGCCTTTCTTAAAATCTTCGACGCCGATTTCGTTGAACAGATCGTAAGAGAGACTAACAGGTATGCAGAACAACACATTGCGCTAACCCAATTCAAGCGCTATGCGCGTATCAATAGATGGGCTCCCACGAATAAAGAGGAAATGTACGTATTCTTGGCACTTTTAATGCATCAAGGTATTTCTCCCCTTCCCGTTGAAAAAGACTTCTTCTTTTCAATTGACGTCACCGCCATGCCTTATTTCAGCAAAGCCATGAGTTATAATCGTTTTCTTCTAATAAAAAAATTCCTTCACTTCACCAACAATGAAACTCTTTCTTCTGATGTATCGTTATCTGTGCGAAGGTTACAAAAGATTCAGCCCGTCTTGGACCACCTCTCTCATATATTAAATGAAAGAACACACTTTGTAAAACACCACTTTTAATTATAATTGATATTTAAAAGCCAACCAGGTTTCGCTCGATCTCGAGCTTCATCAGGGCTATTATAACAACTTGAGTTGTTATAATAGCCCTGATGAAGCTCGAGATCGAGCGAAACCTGGTTGGCTTTTAAATATCAATTATAATTAAAAGTGGTGTTTTACAAAGTGTGTTCTTTCATTTAATATATAATGTCACACCACAAAGTGTTTGCTTCCTTCGATAAAAAAATAAAAAAAAAACCTCTCTCATAGGTTTGAGAGTTTATACCTGCCCGAGCAAGACATCTCTCTAGATGAATCCTTACTCCGCTATAAAGGCCGTTTGGGATTCGTCCAGATGATCAAATCTAAAGCGGCAGGCTCGGGTATAAAGTCTTACGAGCTTTGTGAGTCCAAGTCTGGCTATCTTTGGAAATTCCAAATTTATACGGGGAAGACCATTTCCAGTCAGACTGAATCGACAAATCCAGACCAGGAAGACATGACGGAAGACGACATAACGGAAGACATGACACGGGCCAACTTTTCTGGTGCTCACAATATCTGCCCAGTTGGAGCCACTGCAAAGATAGTATACGATTTGGCCAGCCCTCTGTTTAATAAAGGGTATACGCTAATAATGGACAATTTTTACAATAGTCCATTATTGGCGCGATGCCTCAAAAGAAATGGGATGGATTGCATGGGCACATTGCGGTTGAACCGAGAATTTGTGCCCAGTGTATTTAAGTGCAATCTCCGATCAAAACTGAGGGAAGGTGAGCTCCTATACTCGAACTGCGGGGACCTCAATGTTATGGTTTGGTTGGACAAAAGCTTGGTAAGTATGTTGTCCACCTACCATAAAGCAGAAGTCGGGGCAGTTGAAAAGTTTGGGGTTTGGAAATACAAACCCCAAATTGTACTAGACTATAACAAGGTAATGGGGGGAGTTGACAGAAAGGATCAGCTTTTGTCAGGCTACCCCATTGAACGACAGCGAAACCTGGTCTGGTACAAGAAGCTTTTCAGGAGACTACTAAGTGTTTCGGTGCAGAATGCGCATATATTGTACAGTTCAAAGCTCCGCAAGGAAAATAAACGCATTTTGTATCGAAACTTTAGGAGTGAGGTTGCGAGGGATCTCCTTCAGCTGTTCTGTCACAGGAAAATTAACCCGCCTCCGACTGTGAGAACCATTGGCCAAATAGTTGAAGGAAAGATTCTGCGTACTGTCCTGGAAGGCAACCACTTCTCGGTCCATAGCGGGCGAACGTTGAATTGTGTGTGGTGTTCCATAAACAAAACTACCAAACGAACTACAAAAAAATGTGACGTGTGTGATGTGGGATTATGCAATGATTGTATGGTCCCATATCATACCACCCCACTCTCCATATTGAATAACTGAGGGTTTTTTATTTTCTTTTTCTTTTCTTGTTTTTAGTTGTGAAATTATAATTTATAAATTTAATGAACTTTCTTTGGACATCAATAACTATAGCCTGCGCCTGGATGACAGGACCAAGTCATTTCTTTTTACATCTCATAAAAATGTTATAACGACAAAGCACCCAAAGGTACGAGTTCTATCTGATAAGGTTTGGTGGACATTTAATATGTATATTTCAATTCTGATCATTAAAATATACATATTAAAAAATGCATAGGTTTTCTCATTCTTTCCTGCTATTGTACACATTAAATAACTTGTTTTATCAACATGATTTGTTTTTGAGGTGTTATGCCGTCTCGCTGTACCTCCTTTAGCCTACGTTTTGGACAGCGTTTGTTAGTTATAGAATGAGGTAGCGCGACACGGCATAACACCCCAAAAACAAATCATGTTAATACTTTTGGCCATGAAAATATCAAATCAAACTTGTTTTATTTTTATGTCTTAGTTATATATTTTGTTATTTTTTCTGTAGAGGCTTTTTTAGATCTAGTCACTTAACAAAACTAAGCCATTTCAAGCAATGTTTAAATCTGAATGGTAGTCTCTCACCAGAGCGATACTGAGAGTATCACTCTAGAGCGAGGCAAAATGAAACTATGTATTGATTTACTGAGAAAAACCAATTGAATAAATTTTTATTATGACGAAGTGTGTAAACAATGTTTAAATAAATATGCTGCTCTACCATTGTAATGTAATTAATAAGTGTAATTTTAATTGAAAGAATGTAAAAGCCCATTAGGGCGGAAATAAATTTATAAATCTATTATTTGTTTCCTCAATTATTTTCCTCTCCACTATTTTTCATTCCAACCTTTAGATAAAAAAATATCACTAAGATTTTATTTGCCGATCGACGCTAATACAACAGGTTTGATATATATATACAATTTTATCAGCATCATCATTTTACATATTCTGATTTACCCTATGTAGCTTGACCTTAAGGTAGCTGTCAGAATTGATTTTTCGTCAAATATTGGTGGATTTTATCAACTTGCAAAATATCCCCCTGAAATATTGGCAATGTGTATATCTATGATATATATTTCATTTTAAGCCTTATTTCCTTGTTTTGCACGTTATATAAAAACATGGTTACAAATCTCCAGTTATAATTTACAATTATTTAAAAAGTAATACCATGATTTTGACATTGTGAAAAAGGCTCTCTGTATAATTCATCAAATGAATAAAATAAAGCCAACATGGCGACTATTCTTATTAATAATTGTAGGCAGTTAATGTATCTTCCTAATGTAATACTACTTTTTGCGGTAAATTTATTAAATAGTATAATACAGTGATTTCAATTTTGACACGTCACGCACTCAAATTTTACAAAATCATTTTCTGACAAAACTTTTGAAGAGATCATAACATACAAAAAAATATTTTTCTATTATATTCTTGCATCTGTGGTTATCAAACAGGCCATAGAGAACACAAAAACGTAGAAAATATTCAATAAAGATATTTAAAACTGCGACTGGCGGCAATTTCAAATCACAAAAACACAAATTTCGCGCATTTATAAAGTTTAAGATTTTTTAACAATTTACCTATCAATTCTAAAAATATAGGATAATTAGAAAAATATAGGTGAATTCATTGGCTGTATAGCACTACAATCAGTTTTTTTGTCCCCATATTAAAATTCGGAGGTATGATTTTTTTAATGTTGGCGGAAAATATTCAAAATCGTCGCCAAAAAACCGCGAGCAATCGGAGAAAAAAGTTTTTTGACGCGCGATCGTTCGAGTGGTTAATGTGAGCGGAAAATATTCAAAACGATCATCACAAAAATCTTGAGCAATAGGAGAACAAAGTTTTAAATCGTGCTGTCGCTCCAGTTGCTAAACAATCTAAAAATGAATCGCCGAAATGTATGTACGTGCATAACTTCCGAACGACTGTACCAAACTGGATAATACTTTTTTGTTGTGTTCGTTACTGTCAGGACAAGGTTTGTATGAAAGAAAATTTAAAAAAAATCAGATAAAAAAATTTAAATGTCATGATATGAAAAGTGAATGCGTGATTGAGACAGAAGACTGTGAGAGATCTTCAATATATTGTTAAAAGGTAGGCATTACAATACCCCTTAATATTTTTCCGAGGTGAGGAAGAATATCATTTTTTGATCAAGATCATTAATCCAACGACTGGTATTTTTTTGTTGTTGTTTAGTTCCACACAGGAGACCCTGAGGAAAATAATTGCCCTAAGGGCCTATGTCATCTTTGGGGAAGCTGCGTGGAGGGTCTTTTAATGGAAAGGAAGGAGAGGAAGTCGTGGGAAGAAAAAATGTATGAGGGGTGGGTAAGAATCTGGGGGTCAGTGTGCCCAGGAGTTACAGACGTATGAATCCATCCCTCCAACTGCGGTGCAAGGCGATGGGTTGAGAGAGTCCAACTGGAAAGGTCAAAAGACCTCCCTCAACCAGTCTCTCTTGATCTGGCCCGCCAAGCAGCAGGTGGGCAGACGCATCCGCCGCCAAGATCTGGACAAACCTCACCCCATGAACCTGGGCACCTCTACTAAGTCACTAAACGTAGCGAACCTCTTAGGGTGACCTATGGCAGAGGTGTTGGTTATCCAATAAATGGTTCCCGGGGCGGTGGTACCCATACCCGCCTCCCAAATTGTGAATCATTGGTATGTATCAACGCAAAAATTTAAAAAAGATGTTTAGGTTGTGGCCACAGCTGTTTATGGAATTACAGACAGCACAAGTGTTATCAGTGTTTATATCCAACTAGCCGACCCGGCCACGCGTTGCTGTGGCTAACTAAACATGACGCCATCTACTGGATGGTTAACCTTTATAACCACCGCCATCTTTGAGTTTATCACGAAGAGACAGACAGACGCCGCGGAGGACTTTGATTTATAATACGTAGAGATGGTGCGAAAGATTATAATAATGCGCATGATATGAAATGAAAAATACTGTACATTACAAGGCATTACAATAGTTATGGACGAATTATTTAATCGTCATTTTATTTCATTACATATGGTCGTATTGTAAACGGAAGATTTCGGCTCATTTTTTGTCATGAAGTACGTAAAGTATAACATTCGATGTATGGAATTATTGATAATCCAAATGATTTGAATTTACCGGAAGTGTTACATTTCCTTAGTCCGCGACTGTAAATCATCCGTGTGAATATGTGGCTAAATAGTAAATCAAGACTTTCAGGAATTTCGAAAATATACTCGAAAAAAATATATGGCGGTACGAAGTTCGCCGGGTCAGCTAGTATACAATATAAAATACGTTTATTATACAATAGAATAAGTGTTTTTTTTTACATAATCCGTGATTTTAGTATCTTTTCACATAAAAACATCATGTGAGTAATTTTTACAATTTTTTTATATTTGCATTCTAAATTTTAATAATTATAAAAGTTAATATTTAATTGAAATGTAAAAAATTGAAAGCTCATTTCAAAATCATTCAAAAACAGTTTTTAGAATTCGGCTACGTTCAAAAATGTTTCATTTATAGAGCTTTAATTGCGAAGCGGAAATAACAAAAGTTTTTATAAATCTGACATCTTATGTTTTTTCTAACTAAAATTACTGATAAGGAAAAAAAATAAAAAGCACTCATATTTTATTAGGCAAATGTATTATAAACGTTATCTTTATCTCACTTTTTTGTTGTTTTATGTAAAAATAATGAATAAATAATTCACAAAACCTTTGGTTTCATAAAGGTGTACATTTGAATTATTTTGCGGTTAATTTTTAGATTTGGTTTAGCATGGTTTTTTCTCTATCTTCCATCGTTTAGATGATATATCTAATCATGATAGTAAGGAAGACAGTGATTTTTATGAGGCCTACATGAGTTGTTCCGAAAACTGAACAAATTAGCCTGACTGGTTAACAAGAACATGTTATTCAAATGTTGATATTTGCGGCCGAACGATGTGCAATGCCAAGTGTATAATTTTAAAATGCATACAATGACTGGCGCAGCAGTCCTACTCCACTGCCATTAGAATTATGAATTGTGTTTGGTGTAAGATTACAAGACATAATTTTATATGTTATAAAATTATGTGATAAGTGTAATTTGAAAGCTCATAAATTCCATCAATCTTGGAGATATCAAAAAACAAATTTTACTGCCGTTATTAACTTTTTAAATATAGTATATTTTGATAATCTGCGACCTTCGAATTGCTAGTTGAGAGACTTATTCCTGGCCCACGGAGGCATCTGTCATGACCAGACTCAAGAATTTGTTTCACTTGATTGTGCCATTTCTCCCAAGGGGTATTTCGACATCTTCCTCCTACCGTATTACAATAAAATAATTACCTGGAATACTTTGATGTGTGCTACCATTTGTTAAAGGTACATCGTCCCTGATAACCTGACTTGGTGGCCTGCGACGTGGTGCTTTTACTCTGGAAAATAATTAGAAAAATTAAGGATTATAAAAAACAAATTGAATATACTCGAAGATACAGTGATTTAGGTACATATTTCTGTAAAGATAAAAATATATGAAGCAGATTAAGAAATGACAATGTTTTAAAACTTTTTTGAACATTAGCTCCACACAGGAGCCCCCGAGGAAAACAATTTCCCTTTGGAACTGTGTCATCTTTGAGAGTGCTGTATGGAGGGTTTTTTAGGGAAAGGAAGGAGAGGAAGTTCTGGGAAGGAAAAAGGTACGGGGGGTGGGTAGGAATCTGGGGGTCAGTGGGTTCAGGAATGATGGCTTATGAATCCAGTCCTCCCACTACGGTGCGAGGCGATGAATCAAGACAGTTTGGCTGGAGAAGGTCTCCCTCATCCGCAGAAGGTGGGCAGACGCATCCACCGTGAAGACCTAAATAAACCTCACTCAACGAACCCGGGCACCCCTGCTAAGTCACCAAACTAGCGAACCACTTGGGGTGATCAATGGCAGGAGTTTCGTTTATCCAATAAATGGGTGATGGTACTCATATCTACCCCCAAATTGGGAGTGTGACATGTGACATAATATAATAATTGGATTAACCACTCACCCTCACAAGATACAATGACGAATCGAAAAATTAAACAGGACGAACGAAGTTTTGTAAAAATCTATGAACTAGAACATAATTTTTTAGTCGATAAGAATGCACCATTTCACTGGCAAGTCCTATTGCCAACAAATCAGTGGAATATATTTATACCCTTATCTAAGACTAGAAATCAAGCTTGTGTAGTTACTTATTTATGTAATAAGAAATTTTTGCTCGCATTTGTGACATACACATTCCTAGGGCTGAGAATAGTACAGCATATCATTTGAAATCTAAAAGAACTAGCCAATAAACTTCCCGCAGCCAACTAGGGCCAAAATTACTATCATTCTTATACCTACTTAAATACATTAAATATATTTTTAGTATTTTAGGTATTCCTGCGCATAGGATTAATACATAATGTTCCGTTAAAAAAAAAAGTTTAAAAATCATTGATCGCAGGAAAAAATATTTTGTCAAATATAGGTAATATTCCCAATAAATGGACAAATAACAAAAAAGAAAAAGGGATTTCTATGGCTCAAATGCCCATAAAACAGAAAAAATCATGGGCCATCGGCCAACCCACATGGTTACGGATGTTATGTTTGGCATCTTGGCCTGTCGAGAGTTAAAACTGCCAAGCGGGAAAACTTCTTACGGAGTTTTTTAAATATCGAATGTCAATAAATGACAGAATCAAATTGAAGTTTCTCCTGAAACTTAGCGTATTTAAAAAAAAGTTTGTTCAGGAAAAGCAAATATGTAGTGTTTTGTTGAATCAATTTGGAGTCCGAAATCATCAAAGACACCCCACATTACTGGAATGCGGATTGGCGGCAATTTTATTAGGCATTGTTAAAATCGGAATAGACATTGTAAAATATCAAAGGATGCCGGTATCCGATGAGGCAGAATGAACTGTTGTGTAATAAACCTTAAAAATATAAAAATGGGAAAGAAGGTCATAGAAAGACAAATTGTGTGAGCAGTGTGATCTATATGAAGTGAAAAAAAAATTGTCACAAATTAACAAAAGACCTTTCAACTCAGGACCCTAGAGGGCAGTGGTGAGCATTGTGGAATGTGCATTGCCCTATGACCAAATGTAAGTTGTGTATAGTTTTTAAGTTTGGATATGAATTGTGCATTGAATATTGGAAAACGGTTATTTATTTATCATCTTCCGCTGATTATTGTGGCCAACTGAATAAAAGAGCTACAAATTCTTGAAAGTTTGTTGAATTCAATTTATTTTCCAAAATCTTTTTATTTCTATTTACGGTTCTTTGTATTTCTTAGGTGTAGTATATATATATATATATTTAATTTTTTTTTATTTACAAAAAGATACATAAATTATAATAAATTTTATATAATAATTAATTACATAATACATGTATTTGATGTACCCTCATTAATAAGCAGGGCTTGTGTGTATGGGGGGTGTTATTATATTGGTTCAATTTATTATTTTTTTATTCAGTTTTAATTTTCAGTATGATTTTTAAGCTGAGTTTTAAATTTTTTTATGTTACTGTTTATGTTTCTGATTTTTTCAGGTAGTGAATTAAAAAATTTAACTCCGAGATATTTATGATTTAACTGTATTATTGTTTTTTTACATTTTGGAATAGAAAGTATTGATGTTTGTCTAAGATTTCTGTTATTTTTAAAGGGTGCAACTTTATTTTGAATATTATCTTTATAAATTTGTAATGTTAATAAAAGTATAATGCACTTAATTTTCTGACCTTAAATTATTTGAATAACAGTTCTGATGAATATGAGTAGGGTTTTTTTTAAAATTGTTTTTATTATTAGTTTTTGTGAGATGTAAATTGTTTGTGTTTGATTTGTATATGTACCGCCCCATCCTATAATGCCGTATTGTATAATTGATTGACAGAAAGCGAAGTATGTGGTTCTAAGTAATTTTTCGTTTAAAATATCTCTTAAGCATCTAAATATATATGTTAGTTTCCTTATTCTGTTGTTCAGAATATTTATGTGTGGGGACCATTTTAAACGCTGGTCTATTATTATGCCCAGGTACTTAATATATTGATGTTATATACTTTTAATGCACTTTTCTTGCAATATAAAAAAAGACGGATCGTTATTAAATAAAAGAGTATCGTTTAATGCTTCCTTCCAGCAATCGTACAGAATAAAGAATGATTTATATTCAAACCATGGACAAACGCTCCCCGGGCCCGTCTATGAAGGAGGTAGCTACCACATTCGGGTAAGTATCAAAGATATTGAAATACACAAGAGATATGCTATGATGTCCACGTGACTGTCGGCGGACTACTACCTAATCGGAGTAGTTTGCATACGAAAAGAATTTGTTCATTTTGTTGATTTTTTGGAGGAGTGCATTAGTATTGGTTAACAATATAGTTTGAATAAAGAAAGAATTCATTAATTTAGTTTAACATTTGTTAATTATTCATTAATTTAATTTATCCATTAATTGGTAAACAATATCGGCGACACCCGGAAGCGCAGTCCCACCCTGTAAAAACTGCGGATAGCACATCTCTTAAATTTCAATATCTTTGGTAGGTATAGTTTTAAGCCTTTATCATAACATATCAATTTTACCAGAAGTAAGACAAAAATGGACTTACTTTGGACACACAACACATTTCTATTAGTTTATACGTCAGTAGCATAGTCAGCATTTTTGGTGATTTTTCAATGTTCAGCAAACATGAACTTTTAGAGTGAGTTTTTTTGTTGTTCAATGTGATAAATATGTGTGTAGTATAATTACCTTAGGGCTCTTGGATCATTGAGCATGGAGCTCCTCTCGATCTGGTCGAAGGTGTCGGCAGTGGGGTGGTTGATGGTGGGCGGAGGGGTGTGCGGCGGGAGGGAGGTGGGGGGTGCGGGGGAGATGCTGCGCAGGACCGGCTCTCCCGACGGACGACTGCTGGACACACCGTCTGACACATCCACCGTCGACTGGGTGAGACCGGTCAGTCTGGATGGGTGAAAACATGAACAATGTAATTAGTTAAATTTATATGATCATTGGGATTTTTAACTGATGACAATTTATTCAAAAGCTGAGACGAAAGTAGAATCATCGTTTAACAGGTGCCAAGGTGTACAAAGATTAAAAAAGCAAAAAGTGCTTTGATGACAAAGTTAGGCCATCCGCTCATGGAGAAACTGAAAACAAACCAGTTGTCAACGTAATCGAACCTCCTGAACAAAATCAATATTTTTCTGACTTGACATATCACAGATTACTAGAAAACTTGACAGTTTGTGAGCCGCTACCATGGCGAGACTAGCAGTGCTGGTCGCCGCAGCAGTCGCATTTCAGTTGCATTGATGACAGATTGCCATGGTAGCGGCTCCTGAACTGTCAAGTTTTGTCATGTTTTGACATGTTAGATCAGAAAAATATTAATTTTGTTCAGGAGGTTGGTTGCGATTGCGTCGACAACTATTTTTTTTTCAGTTTCTCCATGAGCGAAGGTGCTTAGTGTTACATATCATTAGAATATGGGTGAAACAACCATATAACCTTCAGATTTAAAAATTCAGTTGCTTTCTATCTTACTGCTTCTCCCTTATTTATTTCTGTCTCACAACATTTCAGTAACTGGGGGTGACATAGCATGGGCGATGGGACAATAAGGAACTCCAGTGAAAAATATTATTTTATGCAAACAATAGACTTAAAAATTACATAGTAAGTAATAAAGATAGAGATTCAAAAATGAAAAAATCTGGAATTTATAAATTGAAATGTAATGATTGTGATTTCTTTTATATAGGTAAAACTTCTAGAAACTTTAAAATAAGGATTAGAGAGCATATGAAAGCTTTAAATAATAATAGTTTCTCGGAGTTTGCCAACCATTTAATAGAAACTAGTCATACCTTTAATTTTAACAGTGGAATAGAATTAATACATTGTAATGTCAATGGCTTTCAGTTGGATAAATTAGAAATTTTAGAGATTAGAAAGAGTGTTAATGCAAATTTAAATATTATTAATAATCAAAAATTGTTTTTAAATGACCCATTATTAAATCTATTCCCCTTTTAAATTTTTAATTGTTCTATATTGCCCCTCGTCCCTTACACATTATTTTCTTTCAAATTTTATTATTGTTTATGTCTATTATTTTTCTCTATTACCTATGTATGTCTATTTTTAAAATTAGTTCTGTCAAAACCCTGAGGAAGTCAGCTTTGCTGACGAAACATGTCGGTTTTTATAAATAATTAAGTGGTTAATACAACGTAATTTATTAGTTTGAAAAATATTATGGCTTTAAAAAAATATGTTCATATAGACCAATAAACGCTGATTCTGAATATATAAGTTTTATTTTATAATATTAAACGCAGAGTTTTTAAAAAATTATTAAAAACTCCATTTTTAATCGGGTCATAGAAACACGCCGTCAAGTTGGTATTATTAAAATGTATAGTGGTGACGTCACTGAACACCGTAAAGTCATTGAATGGGAATGTAGGTATGACACAAGCCATCGTATTAACGTTTCATCTTATTTGTTTATTTACATACTGTTTATAGAGATTTAGTTGTTGTGTTTATTGAAACATTATTTAGGCCTAAATAATTCAGTTTCAAAAATAAAGGTATCTCTTATTGGTTTATCTCTATTATTGAAAATATTCAAAAACTACTGCACAAAAAAAAAATAGTAATGCTACTCTAGGGAGAATACTTCGAACTTTGAATTTCAAAACGGCGCCAGTTGAACAGCTGATTGCCCGATCTTATAGTAACTTTTCGGGAGTGATGATGTCACACGATTCACTACACATACGGTGGTTTTCGGGGAATCTTGAAAAATTAAAACTGACAATTATTTTAACAATTAAAACTAACTCTAAAAATAAAAATGCAGTTATTTAAGTTAGAAGGTCATTATTCATAAAAAAAATTTTAAAAAAATTAGACTGGAGGTCCTTTTTGTATAATTTTACATAAAAAATATTATTGTAAAACTGACATCTACTGTAATTATTAAATGAAAAAAAATACAATATTAAAATAAAATAATTAATTTTGAATTAACAAATGTCAGTCAACCGGGTTTCGCTTATCTCAAGCACTTCGTCGGGGCATATTATATTACGAAAATTACAAATACATTTCTTCTACTGTAATTATTTACTTTGAATTACAGTTTGTAATCTTTGAAGAAGAAGATAATATTAATAAATCTAAATGAAAGATGAAACCAAAAAAATCTTACTGGGACACCACTGCGCTACTGAGAACACTGATTTTATTTTTAATCATTTTTATTTGATGCCCAGTAGCAAACGTTACCTTTTTTATTTTGCGTCTTTTAATTTTTAATATTCAGTTAAGATTTATTAATATGGATTATCTTCTTCAATTGATGTGCATAACATTCGAAAACTCTTCCAATAAATTGAATAAATTTTTTCATTATTTGTTTTTGGGGTGTTACGCCATGTTGTGCTACCTCCTTCTTGAACTCTAATTGGGCGGAGACACGCGGGCGCGCGCGTATTAGGCGCATGCGTGAGAAAATAATTCGAACCAAAAATGTTTTTCTGCGATTTTGGCCCTTCTATGTACAGAATTTGTATGAAGAACAAGGTCAGAATCACTTGCGCCAACATTATCCCATAAGATGGGTAAAAATTCCATTCACCTTGCAACCCCAGAATATTTTTAAACGATTTTATTTGTGGCATAGAAATGTCATTTTTGCCGCAAATTTTAGCTGTCAAAATTGATGCGTGTTCCTCGACTAAAACATCGTAAAACCTATTAATTTACGTAATTAACGCAAGTAATGTTGTTTTGGTACATAGTTTATTGTTCTAGGAACGTGTTTCATTCAATAAAATATACGGTAGCTCAAAATTAATCCACAAAACATTCAATTCAAAATTCAAAGTAATGCTTTTTTAGGGAATTTTCGTGAAATGGCCTGGCCTTTCAGAGGTTGAGCCAACGTTTCGGACAGCGTTGCAGTGTCCATCATCAGGGCAGATACGGTAAAAACTATTTTCGTTATTTGTTTTTGGGGTGTTGGGGTGAAACGTTGGCTCAAGAAGGAGGTAGCGCAACATGGCATAACACCCCAAAAACAAATAACGAAAATAGTTTTGGCCGGGAAAATCTTAAAACGTATCTGAATAAATTTTGATTATAAAATAAGATGCTTACCTATGCTCTACGGCCATGACTCTTTGTTTGAATCCACTGAAAATGGCTGCCACAGGAGATCCTGCCTTTTTACTTGGTACCGGAGGTTTAGCTCCTCCATCAACTTCCAGAGATCTATTATATCAATATTTAAAAAATAATATTATTTATTCATTCACAATAAAATTAAAAAGTTAACTTGAAATTTTGAAGAAAAAAGGATGGAAATAGACAATCTGACAAATAGCCTAGAGACTGCGCAGAAACTGAAGTGACCTCTAGTAAATATAAGTATCGAATGAGATCAAAAATGATTCATGAGTTTTATTAAGGTTGGTCCATGACATCAGTATGCAATCATTATCAACATACATAAATAAAATTTGACTACCGTCAGGCCACACAATCAGAGGAAGTGAAAAATGGTCAAAATTAGTCATGAATTGTTTCACAAGTGACAAGAAGAGAAAATGAGGTAGACCATTTAGACGGTGGGTTGACGACATCAAAGCCGTAGCAGGTGGTACATGGACAAGAGTTGCTAATGATAGAGAGAAATGGCGACAGTTGGAGGAAGCGTTTGTCAACTAGTGACATACAGACAGTCGATGCATGATAAATGTTATATGATTATAAAGAATGTAATCTAATTTACTGTCTGAATAAAGGCTACTATCATTAAAATTGATCTCGTGGGATATAATTGCCAAATATTATTAAAACTGAATTTTTCAACAATTTTCAGTTTGTCTTTGTCTTCAGTGAGGACGAAATTTGGAACAATGTTCTACCATAATAAACAGTCCATTCTGTTTTCATAGTCTTTTTAACCCCCGACGCAAGGAGCGGTGTTATAAGATTAACCGCCGTCTGTGTGTCTGTGGCATCGAGCAATACTATGAAGCCGGGGGCAAAAGCTAGTATTACATATTATTTGATACAGTTGGAGAAACCTTGTGGAGGGGCTGCAACAAATGTAGGGTAGAGGGTGATACGAAGCAATGACAACTCACTTTCTAGATTTGATATCCAGGTTGGCGTCAGCCTCCAGGGACTTCCTCGGCTTGCTGCCTTTACCATCGGCTCCCGTCTCCGCCTTCTCCAACTTCTTGGCCTTGGGGCTGGAGGTTTCGGGAACCGTGTAGTCCGTCACTTCCAGGGATTTCCTCACCGAGGCGGCAGCTACGTTCTCGGGTGCGCTGCCAATACTACAAAATATTAATACAAATTTCATTCATTTGTTGTTTGTAGACTTCCAGTGGACCGGCAGAGACAAGTCGGGGTAAGCAACTTCAGAGGCTATGCGACAAGGAGATGGGTTTGTACTGGACAGAGGCAAGAATGGTCACAGAACAGAACATTTTTTTAGAGAGATTGTTGAATAAAAATTATTTTTACAGAAAATTTTAAGTGATAGGCACTACAAAAATGTTTTTATTACATAAATTCAGTTAAGGTACCTAGTAATAAAAAATCAACCTGCAAAAGCAATTTTTTTTTTTTACTATAATACATTTATTTTAATTATGTAGTAAAACAGTTTTAACTTTCCACAAGAATCCCTAGTATCGAACGGCATGACCTACTTGCACCATAATAACATCCAATTTCAGAGAAATGTGCGAGTGCCACTAAAATGTTATATAATAATGCATTGTCATCGGCAAAGAGTATATCTGCCGAGTTTCGGATAGGATCAGATTGGATGTCGGGAAATGGGTTCATTTCCACTTTGCATCGAAATTCAAACGATGCATGAGGAAAGCAATTAAAATGCTGTTGAACATGGGATGATATTTCGAAAACCGCCTGAAAATTACCTTGATGAGTTCTGGTCAAATACTGATATAAAAACAAAGCGATTGTTTTATGTTTACCAGATAATATATCTTATTATTCATATATATCACGTGATAATATCGTAAGTTTTCCGAGATTAGCTAACTAAAATTTTTATTTTAAATATACCATTATGGAAACAATTTTCAAAACCATATATTCATACAAATGTAAACTGATTTTATTATTTCGACACAAACCTGAATACATGAACCCAACGAGAAAAATAAAAAAATACGAGTGTGCTTTAGACCACACGACTGAAGTAAAACTTCACTAACTTATATCTCCCTCTCAACTTCCGTCCGCCTCGCCTGACCATTCGCCTCGCCCGATCAAACTTTTCATAATGCTCTCGTCACGCATTCACCAGCTTACTCCCCAAGTCAAGCATGCGTAAAGGCCCAACCGTTCGCCTCGCCTGATCACACTTTTCGTAACGCTCTCGTCACGCATTCACCAGCTTACTCCCCAAGTCATGCGTGCGTAAAGAAGTTTTACTTCAAAAAAACAATTCAAAGAAATAATGAACTTTATTCTATTTTGAAAATGTAAAATGTCGATATTTCCGCCATTGACAGCTGCTAAAAGTGACCCACAAAGCCATAGAAAATTCATTTAAAATCATTCTGAGAAGCTAGATTAATCAAATAAAGTGTTATGTCAAGAAAAATATTGGTGCAAGCGATTCTGACCTTATCCTTTATATAGTTTCTTTATACGTAAGGGTTAAAATCATATTAAAAAAAAAAAAAGTTGTTTGTGTAGCGAACCACAAATGAGAGGTATATAAACCATATGAAATATAGTAACCATAGGAAAGTAATGTTAGTTTGAAATTGAAAAACTGTCAAAACATTTTGTTATCTTACATGTAAATTACTATTTATTATAATTTTTAAAATTAGGTTGAATGTAGGCCTTATTATTGTTGTGGATAAAAAAGATAATAATAATAATAATAATAACGTAGTATTTATATAGCGCAGTTTTGTGATATTTCACTTCAAGTGCGCTTGATTATAATAAACTTAAAATTAACCTATAGTGTTCCTTCCTTACGAGTACGTACGAGTCCTTAAAAAATTAATTAAATAATGTGAAATAACGAATATACAAAATATACAAAGCAATTCCTAAAGAACAATATTAACAACAATAGTGAGTGCTGTTTTGGCATAGGACAATATATAATGATAAACCATCACGGTGCCATTCAACAAGAATCATTTAAAATAAATTATATAGAATAGGAGGCATTTAGCATTTAGAAATAATACAAATAATACAAAATCAGAGTGCACATAAAACTATAGTAAGGAGGTAATCGAAACCAAACAATTACCAGAAACTTGAGGAACATGACTTATTATAGTAGATTGAAAAGGAGTTAAAATTCATGAAAGGTATGATTTTTTAAATAAGTTGGTTTTTAAAGCTCTTTTGAATTCAGCCAAGTTCTGGATAATAGTAAGAGCTGAGGGAAGTTTGTTCCAAATGAGCGGGCCAGTTACACGAAAAGATTGATCATAGTAAACGGCTCGATTTGACCTAGAAAGTTCGATTAAACGATTAGTAACATCTCGATCTGCTGACCTTAGAGTAAGCTGCCTATCGCTTAAGTTTTGTTCCGATATATAGGCTGGCGCCATTCCTTGCAATGCTTTGAAGGTCATTTAGCAGATCTTGAACTCTATTCTTTCAGGGCATCGAAGCCAATGAAGATCCCTTAGAAGCGGGGTTATACGGCAATACTTAGATTCACCAAAAATCATTCTTGCCGCAGCATTAAAAACGGATTGGATTCTATTGAATTGTTTTTTAGGCAAGCCAGCATACGCACTATTACAATAGTCCATACGTGAGACAACGAACGAATTTATGAGTGACTTTGCTCCATCAGAGGGAAGGCAACGCCTGATTGATTTTATCTGCCTTAGATGGAAAAAGCCAGAACTTACAGCTTTTGAAATTTGTGATTCAAGAGAAAGACTATTGTCTATAGTGAAACCCAGAAATTTTATTTCTGTATAAGGGATTATATCTGTGCCCTGAATATGGATTGGATTAGAGTCGATGAGGGCTTGCCTTCCAGGAGAAGCTATCCAAATAAATTCCGTTTTGGTCGGATTAAGTTTGAGTTTATTGACAGACATCCAACTTGAGACTGTGTTAATGAAACTAACCACCTCGTTTTTAAGGACGTCTTTTTCATCCGGGGAACAAAACTTGAAAATGAAACGATCGTCTGCATAGCCTTGTGATTCAAAGCCAGCTGATTGAATGAGTTTCTCGAGGCGATTCGTATAGAGAATGAAAAGGATGGGACCCAAGACAGAACCCTGGGGAACTCCACATTCTATGGGAGTTTCAGGTGAAGTACAATTATTGAAAATTACTGAGGCTACTCGTCCAGACAGGTATGATGTCATCCATTGGAGAACATCACCTCGAACGCCAAGATAATGTGTACAGTTAGCAGGTTTTAAAATATTTTACTCAATTTCCAAATAATTGAGATAAGAGCTTACAATCAAGATCAAGGCTACATTCTATAGTCAAGAGACCAAAATATTTTAGTTATCAAATAATCTTGACGTACAAGAAACAATTTAATAATGTGCATATTACAACCATATAAGGAGTTATTGTTGCATGATATGTGACATTACATAACCTACATAAGCATGGAATAAACAAAAAATAAACTTCTAAAAAATGAAGTGTTCAGTTCAAACCTTCAGAAAACTAAAGTAGACAAGAGTGGGGAGGATACGAAGCATCGCACAAAAAGGAGACTGATTATTCTATCTCATTCTCTTGCAGGCTTAATCCTACAGATGTATGTATTTGTCACTTTTTCATTTCATTGAGTTTCAAATCACAACGGTGCTAAAGAAGTTTTCACATTATTTTTTTTTCAATTTATTGATTTATTTTATTGTATGATTGTGTGAAATGTGTGTTGTATAATACAAAATCTTGTTTGAAAATTTAACAAATCTGCCAATAACTTACGGTATAACCTTATTATACTAAAAATTAACAATTTTTCTCAAAATTTGAAACAAACCTTTACCAGATAAAAGAACAATCTTTCGAAATTGATTTATACTTTTTTGAGGAAAAAAGTCAATACGTCTAGAATTTTATTTAAAAACATATTTCCGGTTGTGTCTGGTTATTCCCTCTTTGATAACTTTATTAATTTGAGGCGGAAATATATGATTAAATGTAGTCTGACAGACTCCCACATCAGCAATTAAAGGATAATGTTTATCGTTAGGGCACTTATTGTTTTCCTCATGAATCGCATAAAAACAAATAAATTTTTTAATTTTGTAATGTTCTTAAAATCAATCAATTAATAGAATTTAACACACACTTTGCCACACTACACATCTGCCCTGATGATGCACAGTATAACACTATCCGAAATGTTAGCTAAAGAAGGAAGAAGCGCAACACGCAACAAACTGCAATCATGAAGCCCATACATACAAGTTTTTTCTGCACAAAATAAAATGTTGATGCGGTATTTCAATGTTAAAGGATATTACAACGGTGTGATCTAAACCTTTAGCTGCCTTGACATGGCTGTCCCGGGACATGCTGGTGATATAAATACAAATATAAAATGGTGTTAACTATTTATGTTTTTAATTTGGGAGTCTTCTATTATAAACTAACCAGCTCAGCTCAAAGGCAACACCGGAGAGGGAACACAGAGTTTTTCAAAATCAGATTTTGACCGTGATCTTCCTCTTGTTTTGAAGGTCAAGTTTAGTGTGCAAAATTTCATAAACCTATAAATAAAACTGTAGATTTTAATAAAAATCAAATCAGTCCAGTTTCAACCAAGCGGCCGCCCGCCTACAAACTAATATAAAAAATTGTGTGACTAACTTCAGAAAAAAAGAAGTTTTTATCTACAAAATAATTGAACACAGTTTTAGGAACATTTTATTTTTTTTTAACACTAACATTTAGTGTGGGGAAAAAAGATTCCGAACCCCACACAATAGAGTCTACTCTCTCAATTAGTGTCTCAGCAAATTGGTTTAACCGGTAATAAATCAATTTAGACACCTTCAAAAATTGATATTTAAATTGTATAAATAAGTTGTTTCAAAATGTTTTAACTGCAGTTTGAAAATGGCCTTGTAGGCCGAAACAGCTAACAAAAATAAATACTAAAAAAATAGCAGAACTTGAAAATAACATCATTAAATTAAATTTCAAAAAAATTAAATGGTGTTATACGAATTAACACAAAAAGAATTAATAATTACATTTTTATGATTTTAATATTTTTTTAACGCACCATTTTCATGATTTATATGTTTTATAAGTGAACCATTTGAAAAAAATAACAGTGCATTTAAAAAAAACTTTATGT
This sequence comes from Limnephilus marmoratus, assembly GCA_917880885.1. Classification (NCBI taxonomy): domain Eukaryota; kingdom Metazoa; phylum Arthropoda; class Insecta; order Trichoptera; family Limnephilidae; genus Limnephilus; species Limnephilus marmoratus. The sequence continues at coordinate 49,061,020 of OU862914.1, read as the reverse complement.
ATATCTATAACCATGCTTAAGTGATAAAAGAACAGTAATAATTGAACAATTAATAAAAATTCAGTGAGGCTTTTAATATGAATATTATAAAATTTTTTCAATCTTTGCTAATTACCTTTGTGGCGTCATTTTTAATATTAATCTTATCCTGACGAAGAAACCTTTTGTTTTTGAAACATGTTGATAATTTTGATTAAACAGTGGTGCTTTACAAAGTTATTTGTTTTCATTTAATTATAAAACTTATTCTATGGAACAATTTGTACAAATTCTTTGGATCAACACAGCCAAATAGGTTTTCAGTATTCAAAAGTGAAATGTGTGCGTCTGTTCAGCCAGTAAAAACAAATAGCAAAAGTTTTTCTCTCTGAGTTTGAACTAACTTATTTTGAGGTGACACACTGTTACGGCTGTAGGAAAGTAATGCAAACTGACTCAAGATATGTGCAAACATAGGAAGGTACTGAAGTTACAGTGTGATGCGGAGAAAGAGCGCTCAGATATCTCGTGTTTTAATTTGGCGGTGTCTGTCAGACACCCACGTCAGCAGTTAAAGGTTAAGAAGACAAGAAAAGATCAGAATCACTTTGAGAACACACAAATATAAACAACATAAAAGTTAAATAAAGCTGGATATTTACCTTGATTTTGAAGACGTCGAATCCTTCCTGTTCATCGAGGTTGGCTGACTTTTATGTGTTCCCAGGTTCTTTGCAGGACGCCCCGGTTTCTTGGTGGTTGATTCTCCAGAGGACAGACCTGATGAGGAAGGGTTACAGAGGTTGTGAACAAACGAAAGAGTTGAAGACTTCAAACGATTGAAGAAATCAACAACATTGTTCATGTTTTAATAATATACTAATAATAATCCCAGCCATCACACACATTTTTTAATAGATACCTCGGATTAAAAAGATATCTGTTTCTTATCTCCAACGCAGGAAGAAAATAATGCCTCTTATGCATGTTGATAGATTGAGCTTAGATAAGCAACAAAAGATAATGGGTTAATAAAAACAGATACGTAATTATCTAACAAAAATGATGAAAATTTCTACCTGGCGGGGCGAAACGAAACAAAACTATTCACAGAACAAGGTGATTCGAATTACAAATCGCAAATCTCTCTCAGTTGTTTCTAGTCCTACAAATGGTGTCGATGTTGCAGAGGAATAAGCACTTTTTTGGAAAGTTGTTAACGATAATCTATACCTAAAGGGATATCAGTGAGTTCTGTCATAGATAAGATAAAAGGTGCCACTAATCACGGAGCAAATCGAACACTGATGTGAAATCGTGTGAAGGAAGTGATTTAATTTTACAATTGCCAGCATAAAAAAATAAATAATATACAGTGAAACCTACATATTCAAGCATAAGAAGTTTTGTATTTTCGTTCAGACCCTTAATTTTTTTAATTAAGAAATGGCCTAATTTATTCCACACTCTACACCATGACCCATCAGATGGTCAGTGGGATCACTCAGCAGCGGCAAGTTCTACTTTCCTTTCCACTTTGAAGTGATCGCCGTTGTGGCAATATTTATATGTATTATCATGTACTATCACTGGCCCACTATCAATTGTTGTGGACGAAAAATGGATACCGAGGCCATCCCAGACCATCGCACCACAACATTAGCCAATTGATGCCACTATGCCCTCCACATGATGAACCATCGTAGTGGACCTTCGTGATGGGATGATGTAATGGAACCATGTCTCACTGTATTCAATGGAGAGTCATACAAACTACAATAGTGGGACAAAAAAGAATTTTTAAGCTTCCACTTTTGTCTAACAGCGTTTAAAGATCACGTAGTCCAGCGTTCTTTGTCCTTATTTGTTTAAATGCTTAGGTACGATTAGTCCTTCATTTAACATAAAACAAGTATTGTAAGCGTGGTCCAGTCTATTTATGTATATAGGGTTATTCATATGCAGAAATATAATTATACACCACAGAATTGCTCTTACTGAGAGAATTTTGAGATTCTGGTAAAAGTATGGAACATTATGCCTTTTTTCGTATAAATTTTTATGAGCTTATAATCTCACTAATGAATTTTGAACTGATTGAACATGATTTACATTTGTTTTACAGGAAAGTCCCCAAGCTGTAATTCCATACCTTATAATAGATTCAGATGAAAGTATTTAATGTCAACTTAAAATATATTTTGCTTACAACACAAACACAACTGTATAATCTTTTCACCATTAAAAAAAAACTGCATTCAGCCTGTCCAATCTCTGACGATAACACAAAAAGATGAACTTCATCGGACAAATTATTATCTTTAATGAATTTAACACATTTTATTTAGAACAGCATCCTCACTACGCATCAATAAACTCTGTGATTTCATTAGAGGAGTGTGGCCTTATAGTAATGATGTCACTAACAGCGATCAGCTCATCAGATGAGGAATATATTAAAATAATATAATCTTTTGCTGTGAACAGTTAGCACGATGTGTTGTTTATTATTCTACATGACACATGATCATTATTAATTTATATACAAACATATATAAGCAAATATGTGTTATGAAACTAACAACAGTAGTAGTTTTAACCCCTCAGGTTAATTTATTCGCTTTTCAAAACAACTCATTCAAGTCTCATAGAAATCATTGTGTCTCCCTTACTATCATGGCTAGAAATATGATCTATGTGGTGTTAGAAAGAGAAAACACCAAGCTTCACATTCAAATCTAAAAGTTAACCACAATTTAATTAAAATGTATAGAATCCAAATTTTGGAATTTTTTATTAACTATTTTTATATGAAACGACAAAAAGTGAGTTGATGGTAACGTTTATAATGCATTTGAATAGCAAAAATAATATATATTTTTTTGTTATCAGTATTTTTAGATTTTATAACAAAGCGTAAATATTCTAACAAAATACCCCCGAGGCTTGAGGGGTTAAACACAGTTTTCATCACAAAGCTAAGAAACGTTTGCTCCTGTAAACCAACAGATATACGGCCCATGAAAATCGTAATCACAAAGCAGAAGCTCCGTTTATTTCTAAAGCAGTGATAACCCTTAAAGCTGTAACGTGAAATTTGCTCAGCTTTTTCAACTCAAAATTTTTGGTCAATGCAACTAATTTTCGCTTGCAATGTCATTTCCACCGAGAAGTATGAGTTTTTTTTAATGTGAATACCTCACAAGAGTTACAGCGGCTCCCATCTGGAGCCAGTGAGACAATGGTATCCCCAATTGGGATATGTTGTGAGATTGAAGGTGGTGGGAAGGGGAAGTAGATAGGGAAGAGGAAGGTTGTGAAGTACCTGGCTATTCAGATCTGGTCACCAAACACAGCTAAAGCCATTTCAAGCAACGTTTCAATTCTGAATGGTGGTTTTACACCAGGGTGATACTGAGAGTATCTTCCACTCTGGAATGTGCCGCAAATATGTTATATATTATTTTAAATGAATTAATTGGGCACCAAAGAGGACTTTTAGAATAAATTTCTGACATCACGATGTTGTAACATGACGAAATAATGTTAAGTTGTTGACAAGATCTTAATTTACTAGGGGGCTTGTGTAGTACTTTCTATATCAATGGATTTATATAACTTTACAAATACTTAATTATAATCGCATTCAGAATTATCAAGCATATTTTTTTAATTTTAATCAGAAATGATAGGAATAACAACTATGTATAATCTCAATTTCTTAATAGAGTTTTTAAGATAAACTGATGGCCATAGTTAGGATCTGATTAGATTAATTTAATTTATGACAATGGAGGTTATTCAAAGCCCATTACTTATCTTTTTCTTAGAAAAACACAAGCTGAATGAAAAATTATGAATTAGACGTAATATTTTTATCAGGTGAAAATCTGAATTCAAGGATGGTCAAAATACAAATTAAACTTTTGATCGTAACGATTGTTGATACGGCCAGAAAACAAGGTTGATATGCGGCCGTATCAACCCTTGATAGGGCTACTTTAGTTGCCCATAATACAGCGCTCATCTGTCACATATTTTTTTTCTAATTCGCCAGATTATTCCTAAAAGTATCACGATGCTGACCTCTACCAAAAAATGTAAAAAATAAAATCAAATTTCTTAAAAAAATTATGTAATCAAGTTAATTACTTGTCAAGATTGCACTATTGATCAAAATCTTCTCAACGGATGGGGTTCTTACGAATAAGGCATACGAAACACACACGAATAAATGGTGTCACGACAGTTAAAATTTTGTATGGAGACAAGATTAATCATGCTCCAATGCTTTATCATTAATCATATCAAATGGCAGGGAAATTGGGGCCTTGCCTTCTCTCTGAGGATCAAAGAGAGCGTAGCCTTCAAATCTGTGACCAATTGAAAAGTCAGCTAGAAGAGGACCCAGGTTTTTTTTCCAAGGTTATTATTACTGGTGAAGAGTCATGGTGTTATGGGTACGATCCCGAAACCAAGCAACAGTTAAGTCAATGGAAGAGTGCTCCCTCTCTCCTGGTCCATAAAAAGCGCGTCAGGTGAAATCGAACATCAAGACGATACTCATTTATTTTTTGATGTCAGAGGTGTTGTGCACACAGAGTTTGTTCCTCCAGGCCAAACTGTTAAATGACTATTTTACATGGAGGTAAGGGGTTGAGAGAGAGCATCAGGAAAAAAAGGTTGAATCTTTGGCACACAGGGGGCTGGTTCTTCCAACACGACAACGGACCTGCTCACACCGCATTGTTTGTGAAGAAGTATTTGAACAAGAATGGAATGATCCCAATTGTTCACTTGTCCTATTCACCCGACTTGTCTCCCTGTGACTTCTTTCTGTTCCCTAGGATGAAAAGGGACTTGAAAGGGAAACATTTTCATATAGAAAAAGTGAAACAAAATTGCTGGAGGCCATAAAATTAATTCAAATCAGTGAGTTTCTAAATTGTTTTGAACAGTGGAAATAAAGGCGGACAAGTGCATGCATTCTAATGGTGACTACTTTGAAGGCAACCAACTTTTGGTATAAAATATATTATTATTCGTTTGTGAAATATATACCCTCGAATATATTATTCAATTGGTAAATTGTGCAATACCTTTGTTTTAGGACCAAAATACCAGGAAGAGTAACAGGATATTAAGGTCATAAAGATAAACAAAAAACGAATGGGGCCATAAAAAAACATTATTGAATCTGGAAACTTCTACCTTCGTATGTACCGAGGATTACTAAAATATCTAACGGAGCTTATGTTTACAACCGTACCAAAAATTGGTTATAATCCAGAATATAAAAAAGGTTAGTTGCTAAAATAATTAAAATAAAGACCATGAAGTCTTTTAAGGTAGCGTTCCCCATATATTCCTTTGGTTATTTCCCTTCCTTCCTTCCTTCAATGTATTGTCCTAGTACAGTCTGTCAAATAAGAGTTGAAAACATAGGAGGGCGCCACTGTTGATCAAATGGCAATACTAAAAATACAACACATGGTGGCGATGTAAAGCTGTGAAACCTAAATTTTTTTAATTGCAATTTCGATACCTACTGATCTCAAAATTAGAATTGCACATGGGTATATATACCTTTGCAATTTTTGTTAATACAATGAAGAATAACGATATTACAGTAAAATAAAAAGCACAGTTAGAAATTGCTCACATTTATTTAATACTAGCTTAAGTACCCAGCGTTGCCCAGGTTTTAGATCATGTCTCTAATTTTAGATCTGAATATATTTAAATCATTCAGACGCTAAAAATAGTGTAACTAAACTCACCATTAGTTATTCTTCCATTCTAACTACTGTTAAATTCAAATTTATGTTAAATGAAATTAATGCAAATCACTTTATAAAACACCATTTAATCAATTTATACTTATTTAATTATGCGGTACCTCTTAAAGAAAAAAAAATAATTCAAAGAAGCACTGTTGTTAAGAACCATTTTTTTTTAATGTGATTATAGTGTTTTATACATTCAGAGTCCTTGCGATTTGAAATAATATTTGACAGTTAAATTTGTGTTGCCAGCCTAAAAATTTCGTAGTTCAATTTTTAATATTTTCTACTTTTGTTTGACAGACTACTTCATACCTAGGACCTGCAGTCAACAGAGGCTGAAAAACAGCTTATACCCCAAGAGAAATAATTTTTTTAAAAGGCGTGTAACAAAACCATCTTATTATTTCGAATGTATATTGAGAGAGAGTTATTCAATCTCGAATACATTCTCTTTCCCGCATCGCTTCGTCCTTTACTAATAAGGGGCGAGGGATGCTATTGGTTTGATGCCACAGATGGTCTGGATAGATATAAGGCCATGTGGTACCTCGAGAGAGTGGAGTTTCCTTCCGTGTCTACCCGCGCATCTTCAAGGAAAAAAACCTCTGGCAGGACTGAAATTATTTCAGCTAACCTAGAGTGATTACAGACTCGTGTAATCCTTGTAAAAGGTTTAACAAGGGGTTGAGGGAACAATTAGTTTCATTTGGGTTAAGTACCCATAAATTTGTTATAGTTTATAGTTAAACCCAAAGATATTGAAATATAAGTAGATGTGCTATCTGCTGTTTTTACTATGTAAGTCTGCGCTTCCGGGTGTCGCCGATATTGTTTACTAAAATTATTAAATGAACGAATTCTTTCCTTATTCAAAATATATTGTTAACCAATATTAATGCACATTTTCAAAAAATCAACGAAATGAACAAATTTTTTTTGTATGAAAACTACGCTAATTAGTGCGTAGTCCGGCGACAGTTGTGCGGACACTATAGCATATCTCTTCTGTATTTGAATATCTTTGGTTAAACCCATTTTTATAGTATTTAATTGATTGTACCTACTCCAAATAAAGAATATTTGTGATTACCGTAAAATAATTGTGCATTTTCTATAATTATACCGCTACTGGTGTTATTAACTTATATTAAGGGATACACAAGTATTTGATACTCGTTAATTCAAGTATCTTGGCGACTATCGCCATAAATCTGTGCAACGGTTCATACACAGGCACACATTGCTGACATTTTGTAAACTCATCGGTGACGCCAGTCTCCCGTGACCAGCCAGTGAAGTAGTTACCACTCATGTCGGTTGAGACTCTAAACATGACGAAGCAATTCATAAAAATAAAATAGTCTCATTGTCACTTGTGTTAGACATTTTGTAACACAGCAAGTACTTTATGTAAATGCTAAGAACAAAACAGTCCACAAAAATGACAGTCACTGCAGTTGCAAGCGAGGGTGCGAATTTACTTCAAATATCTGAATTAGAATGGCCGGTTGCAACAGAAATCGGCCGCTAAATTTCGATTTACGCGGAAAAAAATTAAATGGAAAATATATAAATTTATTTTGAATAGGTACCTATCTGAATTTAGAGGGCCGGCCCCGACGAAATATATCACATTTTCAGAATTTACTTCGAATTTCTGAATTGGAAAGGTAGGTTCTGCCGGAAATTTACCTGGAAATATAACATATTTTGACGAACATACATCGAATATGAAAGGCCAGTTGCGACAAATATCGAGCGCGAAATTTCGATTTACGTGGAAATATATTGTATTTTTACAAATTTTTCGAGTATCTGAATTTAAAGTGCCCCTGCGTTGGAAATCGGCAGCGAAATTTCGATTTACACAGTAATATATCACATTTTTATGAATTTAAAGGGATGACCGCGACGGTAATTGGCCTCAAAAATTTGACTCATGCGAAAAATATTGTACCTTTATGAGTTTTCTTCAAATATAGATAGGGCTGACCACGGCAATAAATGCCTGCGAAAATTCAATTTACACTGGTAAAAACAGTATTATTACGAATTTACTCCAAAGGACTAACCCAAATTTAAAATTGCGGCAAATTTTTATGAATTTTTTTTTATAAAATTTCGAATTACGTGGGAATTTGTTAAGTAATACGAAATTTTATTTTTGATGTCCCGTAGATTTTGAATTAACTGGGTTCTACACATCTATGTATTCTTATGGAAGAAGGACTTAACACATTTTTTTAATAAAATTTTTCATATTTTTGGAGCAAAAATATGAAAATTCTCTACTTAATGCTCATATCATGTTACAAATATGTAACATGATATGAGCATATGTAACATAACATGTTACATCACATACAAACACCAAGTGGCTAGCGCGTGAGCAATTCCCAGCTAGCAAATAGTAATAAGTTAATAAATTTATTTTTTATTTATTGCTTCTTCACAATTTAAATACATTTTTTAGCATGTAATTATTAACCCCACTAGGGTTCGCCTGTATCGGGGTTAATAATTTTACAATTTATTAAAACTAACACACATAAATATCGGTCATTACAAACCGTTAAGTACAAGCAAAATAATAAAATAAAAATTAAAAATGATAATGAAAAAAGGAGGAAATTTGTAGAAAAAAATAATATATGAATTAACAACCATTTTCAAAAATAGAGAAAATTAAAAAAATATAATGTATATCTATGACGTTACATACTATTAGACGAGGGGTAGAAATCTCAAAGTGGGAAGACAAGAACAAGACAATTGTAACGGTCTCGATATCTAGTACTTTAGTACTAAACTGCTACACGTCGAGTAAGGTTGCGTCTTACCAGCACTTACCAGTAAGTAAATTGCGTTTTAAAAAGTGTCAAAATGCCCTCCTGTGTGATGAGAAAATGTTTCAATTACACGTAAAGGCGAATGAATAACGTTTCATTTGTAAGTACACGCAAATTACTTAATATTATTATCGATTATTAATACTTAATATTACGAGAGATGGGAAGGCTGAAAGAGATGTTGAAAGAAGGGTGAATGCCGGTAACTCCATTAATGGTGGACTGAATGCCGTTGGCGCTAATAAAAATCTGTCAAAAAAAGCGAAGCTAGCAGTCCACAATGGAGTCCTGGTACCTACCCTGATGTATGGCAGTGAGGCATGGAACTGGCAGAGGAAGGATGAAAGTAAACTGAATGCTGTTGAAATGAGATCCCTGAGACGTATGTGTGGTAAAACAATGTATGATCGTGTAAGAAATGTGGATATCCGCAAAGAATGTAAGGCTGATGTAAGCATAATGAGTAAGATTAAGAAAGACCCTCAGATGGTTTGGGCATGTAGAGCGAATGAACGAAGGAAGTAGTGTAAGAAGAATATACGACGCGAATGTGAATGGTAGAAGAAGTCGGGGACGCCCGAGGAAGACATGGCACGATCAAGTGAATCAGATACTTGAGTCGGGTCATGTCAAAAGCCAGAATAATAGAAGAGAATGTATGAGACGATGTATGAATGTGAGTGAGGCAAAGAGTGTGTGCCAAGACCGAGTTGTTTGGCGGTCCGTCCTCTCTGCCTACCCCTGCGGGGAAACGGCGTGATGGTTAGTTAGTTAGTTTATTATCGATTATTATAAATATTACAATTAATTTTCATGTTTCCCGCTCACGGTTTTACATGTCATTAGAGAAAATTCAAGTCCTACTAAAGCAAAGGGTCTGGACGCGCAATAGCCAAATTTCTGTTGATAAGTAAACTTCACTGTTTTAAAGTAGACTAATCAGCCTAAACACTCTGTTTATTTGTTTGCTTGCGGTAAAACAACACATAAATCAGTAGTTCTAACAAGTATTGATGACAATCGCCACCATTTGAAAACTGTCGTTGCCTTATTGTATAGCTCGACATATCAAACTCCGACAGGCAGCCGGACCTTTTATTCTAGTGGGCCTCAAGAAAAGAAGACAGCAAACATTCCATCAAAAAGTGACAAGCAATACGCCGCCGCCCGCTCCTATATTCATTGCATTCATACACACACATTATTTGATTGTCTATCTTTATCACACAGGAATAAACTTTTGAATTAAGAAATTATACTGAAAATCGCTGAAAACAAAAGAGTGTTCCTTACTTTCCACATTATATTTTGAGTATATGAGACTATGGCGAGTCTATTTATTTATGTAACGTCATTGCTGTATATCCTTATCTATAATATAAAAATGAATCGCTGAATTTGTTGCTAAGCGCAAATCTCGAGAGCAGCTGAACCGATTTCGCTAATTATTTTTTTATAATATTCCTTGAAGTACGAGGATGGTTCTTACGGAGAGAAAAATTATGAAAATTGCGCAGAAAATTGGATAATTTCAGAAAACATCGCACGTTTGACAGTTCGCATGTTTGAGAATGACATTTTGCAAAACAATGATTGTTCAATCAGGATTCTATTTTAAATTTATTTAAAGTAGGTACTCCCCTAATAGTTTGAATCGAACCAAGAATTTTAGATATTTTAAATAGCTACCTACGTTAGGTACGAAATTTATGGAAATTTGAATAAAAATTGTAAAAGGTGGCACGCGGGCTGTTTAAAAACTGAATGTACTAGGATTGAATATATGGAACGCGGGAGGAGGGTTGGCGGGACGAGGGAGCGGGAAAGGGAAGAGGGAAGGCGGGGAAGGTGGAAGGGGAATGCAGGAGGGGAAGGGGACGTGTGAGGGGGGAGGGGAACTCGGGAGGGGGGTTCGTGGGACGGGGGAAGGGGAGGGAGTGGAGTGGGGAGAGGGAAGGTGGAGGTGACGGAGTGGGAACACGAGAGAAAGAGGACGCAGGAGAAGAAGGGGAGGCGGAAGGGGAACGGGACGAATGGGAAAGGACACTCAGGGAGAAACAATTTCTTTGTTAAATGGCATAGTAACGCACGCCGAGACCAGCTAGTGGTTTATAAAAATAAAAGTAAAAATTAACATAATGAAAAAAACAAAGACTTAATAGCTATTACATGTTAAAAAAATAATATTTTTAATTGAGTAATTATCAAATAATTTTGAAATAAACATGAAAAAAATACCTTTTTGATCAGAATTGAGAGAGTACAGCATAAGTTAGAAAGCATAATATAGTTTTATTCCATTGAAGTGCCATTTAGGTGTCAGTTTTTAAATTTAAATTTTTAACCAGACTTGGTTAACAATTTTATAAAGTGCAAAATAATATAAAGCCTCGATGACATTGAGCGAGTTTACAAGCTACTATCTGGGAAATTCACTATCTGTTAGTAAACTCGCTCAGTGTATTCGTATTATTTGCTAACTAGCAGATTGTTGACAATCTAAGAAAAAAGTTGAAAGGTCGTCAACTTTACTTGCTACTGACATCTGATAGAATTAGTTCACGCAGGCGTCGTTATTCTCGCTACTGGCTAGCTGTGGCGCTAGCAGCGACCTACAAGCTCAGTTTCCTACGCTACTGAGCGAGTGGACAGTTTTGTGTGTCATCATGACAATCTCAGTCGCCGATTCACTTGCTTTTAAACTTAGTAGATAGTAGCTAGTAAACACGCTCAATGTAATCGAGGCTTTAGTATCGAAAGACAATATTATACTAGGAACTAAATACAAATCATTTAACATTGTGGAAAGCCCAAAATATATTATTATAGTTCATATAAGTATTTTAATTGCAATTGCCTTTTTGACCACAAAATTATTTATTTGCCATTTGGGAATGCACCATGCACAAGCTCACAGAGTGTGAACGAAGTTAATGATTCATTCCACATAAAGGCATGTTAGACATCCTTTGAAACATCTTTTAACTCACCAGAGGGGGGCATTGGCAACAGTCTGACAAAGTTGTCAGGGAAGAGCCCCACACGGCCCCGGAGCTCCCCGCGCCACCAGCCCTGGTCCAACACATCGCGGGAGACTATGGCCACCACGTCTCCTTCCACAAGCGACAGCTCGTCCGCATTGGCCGCCGTGTAGGGAAATAGCACCTGGCAGAACTCTCTCACTGCAACACAAATACATAATCATTACTAGAAGTGTGACTGTAGATACCAGAAAAATATTAAGAACTGGAACGTTGCTTGAAATGGCTTTAGCCGTGTTTGGTGACCAGACCAGGAACTTCCCCACCTTTTTATTCCCACCTGTTTCCCCTCCCCACTACCTTCAGCCTCACAACATACCCCAATTGGGCATGCCACAGTCTCACTGGCTTCAGACGAGAACAGTTGTGACTCTTATGCGGTATTCACACAAAAATGTTCTAATTTGAAGACGCAATAGTGTAAAACAAAATTGATGTAGTGTTCTATTATTTAGTGGACACACTAACAGACTCTCCAAATACTTGGATGGAGATTATTTTGTAGGAATGAATAGATTCTTGTTGTTATCTGGATTTATTTATACTTCGCATATACAATTGGGACTGCGGTAGTCTACCTAACTAGAAGCTAGCTATAATCTGCCGCGTGTTTACTGAAACACACCCTCTGAGCCTCTCCGATCCCCTGCCGGAGAACTTAGGCACTACGCTGCCTGCCATCTAGCGGAATCTACTGATAGATGATATCACCGCCATCTGTGTCTACAAGGCGGAAGCTTTTACGATACACCACAATTAGTATAACTTTGAATGAATAAATGAATGATGGTGAGATTTAAATCAGAAGTATCATGCAAATACAATAATTGGCTTATTTTCAATTGTGGGTTACACAACCGAGTAGCAGATTTGCCACATAAGCTGCTTAGCTCCAGTTTGCATTAGGAAAATATGAAATCATTGATTACTTCGGCACCAGTGCACAATCTTAAGACACTTTAAAAGCATGCCTAAGTTGACAGCTGTACATAGTTGACGTTTGCCATTTGAGAATGGGCGTTCATACAACTTGAAACGCAGTAAATGATTGGTCACGGGAATTCTATGCAGACGTGACTCAATGGATTCTAGCCGCCTTGACCAGAGACAACTTTCACAACGGCAGTTTGTGACAGACGGAGTTCCTCGTAGAACGACAAGATGACGACTTTTCGAGAAATGGAACCGATCAACCAGTAGCAATCTATTAAATGGTTTACAATAAATATTACTCTGTTTCGTAGGAGTATGGCGCCCATTAACCAGTAAGTTGTTCACCGATTTTACATGAAAGACTTCCTGACATGTGTTTGCATTGAAACTAGTAATTTTGGTTCATTCGAGAACTTAAAAAGGGAAATTAAATAGAGCTCTTCGAGTAACGAAACCATGCCCTGAGTAATTACAAGTATTTAGAGTCATAATTTGAAATACAATCTCGTATCTTTTTGTACAACATCTACAATAAAATCTTGTTACATTTACATTTAAGTCGGGTCCAAAGCTCGTCATTTGTCTTGATAAAATCGTTGACAGTCCCACAACAAGTCAATGAAGTTTGTCAATGTTTCGAGTTTAGTTGTGCTTCCCGCGTTCGACGGAAAACATTTTCTAAACACTCCATCCCGGGTGAAGCGGGAAGGCAGGCGGGCTAATATAAAAGTTCAGTAGAACTCAAAACAAGAAAAAAATTAATTTGAAATTTTTATTTTTTTTTTAAAGAATGACAAACATTTGTCTACTGAGGTACTAACGGGTCCCATTAACCCCTCAGGCTAATTTGTTCGCTTTTCGGAACATCTCACATAGGTCTCGTAGAAATCCTTGTGTCTCCCTTATTATCATGGTTAGAAATATGATCTAAACGGTATTAGAAAGAGAAAAAAAACACACACTATAAAATAACTAAAATGATGAAACCAAAGTTTCTGATCGCAATTTGAAAAAAATTGATGAAATTTTTGGGATATTTTAAAATTAATTTTATATGAAATGACAAAAAGTGAATTAACGATAAATAAAAAGTGTAATGAGATAAAGTTTCTAATAAAATGCATATGGGTGTTATAATTTTATTTTATTATGTGTAATTTTAGTTAGAATAATGGAAGGTGAGCCAATATTAAACTTTTTTATGTTTGAATTAAAAATTTTAGTATTTTAAAAATTATGTCTTTTCAAATTATAAAATTTGAAAGTATATTTCATCATTTCAAAAACAGATACGTTTTAAGATTTTCACGGCCAAAAGCATTTTCGTTATTTGTTTTTGGGGTGTTATGCCGTGTTGCGCTACCTCCTCCTTTAGCCAATGTTTCGGAACACATCTACCGGATCTGCCCTGATGATGGACACTGCAATGATGTCTGAAACGTTGGCTAAAGAAGGAGGTAGCGCAACACGGCATAACACCCCAAAAACAAATAACGAAAGTTTCAAAAACAGTTTTTAGTTTTCAGATGCGTTCTGAAATATTCCATTTATTTGGATTTTATTGTAAAGCAAATTTTGAGCTTTCGACAAAATAGGCCCGAGGCCTGAGGGGGGGAAAAAAGAAAAAAATCGCCCAAAATTTTCTCCAATTTGTCAAAAGAATCACAGAACCAGTGGTTTCCAGAACCACAATCTTTACAACACAATATTTAATTTCAAAAGATTTGAGTTTCAGGAATAGATTTAAAAAAAAAATAGTGATTTCAACTGGGTTCTTACCCGGTTTAGGCGGCAGTACAGGTGGGGGAGCCTGGGCAGTCTCGAGGGGCTCCACAAAGTTGGAGGGGAACACCCCCCTGTGCGCCCCCCGCTGCCCTCTCCACCAGCCCTCCTCCTCCTCTCCCAGGACCTGTATCACGTCTCCCACGGCAAGGCTGAGCTCGTCCGGGTTGGCCTGCTGGTAGCTGAACAAGGCACGGCAGTAACGGGGACTGGAATTTCTGGAAAACAAAAAAATCATATATTCTTGTTATTTTATGTACCGGCTAAGGGGCGCGGAAGCGGAGTGTGGTTTACGGCTAGATCGAATGTCATGCGCATTCTTACTGGGACTGCCAATCGATTGGAGAGGAATCCCACCCGTTTTCCAGAGCTATACCTTTATTATCACCAATCTGTCCCATTGTCTTGTCTATAGTCATACTAACACTTATTGTATCTTGATTTCCCGCTAAGCACCTGCATAATATTAATAATAATAACATAATATTTGTATAGCGCAGTTTTGTGTCATTTCACTTTAAGTGCGCTTAACTATAATAAATTAAAAATAATCCTACAGTGCTCCTTACGTGTTCATTACAAAATATTGATAAAATAATATGAAATAAAGAATATACAGTATTTACAAAACAATGTCAAGAGAACAAAGATTAGCAAAAACAGTGCTGTTATATATAGCACACACTAGACAATAATAATATACAATAACGGTAATATTGTAGCAGGGGACAAAACAAGAACCTTTAAACTAAAATATAATATACTAACTTCTTACAATAAATGCATACTGCTTGCTAACAACGTATGCAGGGCCACTGGAGATCTAGATTCGTTCAAAATTAAATGTAGATTTGTTCATTCAAAAATATTAGAGTCCTTGCGAGAGCCTTGAAGGAGTAACCATCTGTTACTTATACCACAGCGGGTAAGTGGTGGATAACCTCCAATGTACTCCTGGTCAGAATCTTAATGACATAAGTAAAAAGGTTGTGTACACAAATATGCAATGCGCAACCCGGGTATGTTGGACGGACCTACCGAGGAATTTGCCTCAGTAAGTACTCTAAAATAAAGTAAGAACCTTAACTTCTCTTGGTTCCTTTTAAAAGTATTTGAGTTCATGGAGCAGGTCCCGGGAGCCAATCATGACTTGCAAATGGCTTGGACCGAGACGCACATGTTCGACCGGAGCTGGACCTCGGAGCCAGAGCCTGCAAAAGAACTCAAACTGCTCCCGACTCGCGAGTGGCTCGTACCGAGACGCACGAGTTCGACCGGAGTCGGACCTCGGAGCCGAAACCCCCAAAAGAATTCGAACCTGCTCCTGACTCGCGAGTGGCTCGGACTGCCGTGTTCCGGGTTCGGGTCTGAGTACTGAACCGGGTTCTTTGGGAGTAGTAGATTTGAAAAAGGAGTAGGAGTAGGATCCACCTACCGCGAAGAACCCGAGTTCAAGAGTCCACTCCAGCAGAACCTACACATAGCTAATTTGAACAATTTTTCATATTTGTATTTTTAATGCCAATGCAACTATTTTAATATTAATAGGATTAAATAAACTTATAAATCAATCAGAAGAAAATCCTACACTATCAACATTATACCATTTGCCCCATAGACATCCAAATTTAATAGATGAGAAAATACAGATGAGGGGAAAAGTCAACTATGGCGGTACGAAGAGGGGAAAGATGACTGTGTTTCATTAAAAAATCAATCTGACAGTATATAGGCATCTCGCATTATAATATCACCATTTAGTTCTTAGAAGTAAAATCTGCTTTTGAATGAATAGACATTTTTACGTGGGAGCGCGAATTGCTCGCCAAGTTATTAACATATTTGCAAAGTCCAAATACGGCAAAGTAAAGTTCGCATCTTTTCACATACGAATATTTTGTTGCCGTATTTAGTTAAGACACTTTTACAAATGTTTCATAATTTACTTACCCCTGTAACCAGCGACAAGCACACTGGAGAACCGCCCACATTCGTTATGATCGACATATTTTAGGGGGTAATGTATAGCACAAGCTAGCATTTTTGCCATGTTATTTCGTAAAATGTACGATGCGAGCTCGATGCTGGTCAGGACAAGAATGATGACGTCACATTTTTTAGATTCAGGCGAGGCTCTCGCAAGCCCAGCCGGTTCCAAGGAACCGGTATGGGGAGGGGGAAATAATATGCTTTTATCACTTAGGGCAGGTCTATATATATTCATATATTCATCAGTCTATGATTTGCCCTTATTATTGTTAAAAAGAACAGTTTCAAAAATTTATGATAATAATACTCGTATCATTAATATTATTATGAGATTATTAGCTATCATCTAATACTACTAACGACATCTGTTGAGATGCATTGTAACTGCATACACTAAAGTATTATAAAAGCGTTTTAAAATGCACATACAAGATGGAAACCTTGATAACTGGGACGGTATCTGAAATTGATTTTATAATGGAAACAGCACTTTATTTATTTAATACATTTGAAATACATGGCTTGCAAACTATACAATACAATGCTAGCTACGATTAGACAAACAGAATCAATGACCAAATTCAAACACCAAATAAAGAAATGTATTGCAAGGACAGGACGTCACGCTATTGCAAACATCTTT
Source organism: Limnephilus marmoratus (assembly GCA_917880885.1). Classification (NCBI taxonomy): domain Eukaryota; kingdom Metazoa; phylum Arthropoda; class Insecta; order Trichoptera; family Limnephilidae; genus Limnephilus; species Limnephilus marmoratus. The sequence continues at coordinate 49,044,018 of OU862914.1, read as the reverse complement.
TTAAAAGATAAATATTCCCGGGTTGTGAATAACCTGACAATATTTGAAAATCTCCTACTACCACCAAAGTAACCCGAAAATAGTGCTTGAGTTGTAATGGAGGACTTAGCCAGCCGATGAATCGAACACAGGACACCCGGGTGGGACCCAAACGCGATTCCAACTCAGCCACTGACCAGTAAAATAAATTACAATTAGACAGAAATAACAATTTATAAATGACCTAACCCATATAAAATAAAATAATAGAATCCTGTCAAATCTAACTACATAACGACCCTTTGGCATAACTCTGTTGCGGTAACGTCATGCGATAATGAACACTAAAGTAGCTTACTATAGATTCCTTTAATTAACTACATTGACAACTACAATACACTGACTATTATCCCACCATTTCAATAACACAGTAAAACCGTAATACAAATTGTCATTATACAAAAGACAGAGAAATTATGTATTTTATTATGTTAATAAATCTGTTATTGAAAGTGGGATATACTAAATATGAAAAACAATTAGATATTTACCTGAGAGTGACGTCATTATTGGGGTCTTCTGAGAAGCCCATGATGCGTACAAAGTTGTCAGGGAAGAGTCCCACCCTCCCCCGCAGTTCCCCCCTCCACCAGCCGCCGGGGCAGCGCTCCACACTGCGTATCACATCGCCGGGGCGCAGGGACAGTTCATCGTCTTCTGTTGCGATGTACGCATTTTCTACCATAACATTAACTGAAATTAAAGAAAAAATAGAGTGAGTTAGATGAATTATTGAGATGTAGAAAGAATAAATCAGTATTTTTCGAAAATAAGCAGTGAGGATCAATCGGTGCAGCAAGTGGCAAGGTTACCTTTTGGGAATGAAGATTCGAAAAGCCTGAGAAGTGAGAAAACCACGTGTCTGTTTCAAGAAATGTATAATAAATAAGGTGGGAACCTCTAGGTCAAAATCCAGATTATTCCAACTGCCTGCTAAATAATATATCAGAGCCCATTGTCAATCTATCACCATAAAGTTCAAAGTGTTTTGTTGACCCCAGAGTTTTTTGAGAGAAGAGATTGAGACAACCCCAAAGTTACAAGAGTAACTTTGAAAAATAAAACTTTTCATTGAAATTAAATTTTAATTTTCTAAGAAACACAAAATAATGAAGTGGCTGTCCGTGAGTTTTCTATGGGAGAGTGCTAAGATTTAAAAAGACAAAGTTATATTGATGTTGTTGCTGCTGAAAACAAATTTTATTTTTTTCAAAATTTCAACTTTTTGTATGAAGCTCTTTCAGTTTGTTGTTTCTCCCTGCATGTCCTTTCTCATGCGTCCCCGTTCCCCTCCCGCAACTCCCCCTCCCGCGTTCCATACAGTCAGTCCCAGTACATTCAGTTTTCAAACAGCTCGCGTGCCACCCTATTACAATTTTTTTTAAATTTTAATTTCTCGTATATTACAAATATTCATTTTTGTATATTAATAATAATAATAATTGAATAATTTGTAGAGCGCCGTTTTTGTGAAAAATTACCTCAAGGGTGCTGAAATATTATAAGAACAATCAATCAAATTTGGTACCTAACATAGGTATCTATTTAAAATATCTATAATTTAAAAAATCAATAGACAATTCTTTTAATTAAAACAAAAAAAAAAAACAGCTGCCTGCCAAATTCAATTTCATCAAAGTGCGAACTGTCAAACGTGCGAAGTTAAAATAGTCGGTAAGTTTTCTGAAATTATTCAACTTTCTTAATTTTTCTTTCCGTAAGAAACTTCTACAAAGTATTAGAAAACTTTAAAAAAAAGATGAATGAAATAGGTAAAGTCGTTCTGACGTTATGGCGTGACCAAGGGAAACAGGGATTCATTTTTATATATATAGATAACCCTCTGGTTTTCATAATTTCTTTGGGTGGCATGTTTTTTTCCCAATTATTTCTGACTTTCACTAGGCCATCATTACAGATAAAGGAAAGGTGAGTTTATATATTAATTTTATTTAAATGTGCAAATTTCAGAATTATATGGAAGATTGGAGTTGAGTTCAGACATAGAAGAGATGAGCAGGCAATTTTAGATAACGCTCGATAGAAAACAGGATATTTATTTAGAGAGGGACAACCAAAAAATATGTGATCTAAAGTTCCCACATCTAGACCAGAGAATCTGGGGAGTCAAGGAAATGAATTTTAAAAAGGTGAGAAGGAACGGAACAATATCCGATTCTCATTCGAATAAGTGATGAAATTATTTTTTTTGAAAAATGGGGGAATTTTTTAAACCATCGTTGTGATAAGATAGTCCTTTGTAACGAGGCGCAGCAGGCTCCCTTGGATTGACTAGCGATGTTCCAAAACTCTGTCCAAACATTGCGGGATCTATCTTTAATGATGGAAAAAATATTAGATGGGGGGAATATGGTTTACGAGGGTAACAGTAGGATTGGACGCTTCTTGTTTTGCCAAGGAATCAGCAATATCGTTATCCATTATGCCAACATGTCCAGGAATCCAAATCAGAGTTCAGGTTTTTCCAGAGCTTTGAATGGAGGCTATCAGCACTCGAATAAGACATACAAAGCGATCATCAGGATGAAGAAGAGGACTGGATTTAAGTTTTTGGAGGGAACTGAGAGAGTCAGAGAGAACAAGAGAATATTAAAAATTATTTTTTATTATATACTAGCTGGTTCCCGGCATGCGTTGCTATGCCATTTAATGAGGAAATTGTTTCTCCCTGCGTGTCCTTTCCCATTCGTCTCGTTCCGGTCCCCTTTCCTCTCCCGTGTCCCCTTCCCCTTTTGCGTTTACACTCCGTCTCCTCCACCTTTCCTCTTCCCACTCCACTCTCCCCCTTCCCTCGTCCCGCGAACCCCCCTCCCCCCTCCTACCTCCCGCTTTCCATATATTCAATCCCGGTACATTCAATTTTCAAACAGCTCGCGTGACATCTATTGCAATTTTTTTATACAAATTTCATAATGCCAGAGCTCACCAGTAGTTTTATACAAACCTTGTCCTGACAATAACGAACAGAAAATAAAAAGAATTATCCAATTTGGTGCAGTCGTTCGGAAGTTATGCGCGTACATTAAGGTGGTCCAGGCTTGTATAGTAAATTTTGTTTTTTCAAATATAGATGTAGCCACCCATTTTATTTGTTACACCTATCATTCCTATTATGTGTAAAAAAATTCAGCCCCCTATCTTATATACAAGGGGGTGCTCATCGAATTAGAAGTTTCTGATAAAAGTTCTGGATTTTAAGTAAAACACGTAATTTAAGGTTTATTAATATTACAAGTATTTTAGTCAAATAAGTATAAAACGTATTTAAATTTGAACAAAATTTGGTAAAAAAGCAATAATTAACATAATATTAGTCGCAATCTTTCAAAACCACGTTTGTTAACTCCATTTTGAATGTTTCAGTAGAAATGATTTTTCTGTTTTGTTCAACGATGTGAAGTAAAAATTGCTTTTCTTCCTCATTCTTAGTAAGTATCGTGTTGTAATCTTCAAATAGTTTAAACCTCTCTCCGCTGTATCATTAACAACACGCAAAATTTTGACTCAGCTTTTACTTTGAAGGAAATCAACACTGTTATTCCAAGTCTTAGGAGGTAATTACAAGAAAGAGTCCGTGACATCAGGAACTAACAGCGTTTTACACGTTCTTTGTGTTGCAAAAGCTTCTAATGTAACCTCTGTGGTAAGCTTAGCAGAATCACCTCGTACTGAAGGATTACCGCCATCAGAATTTATTTTTTGAACAATGGCCTGTTTCTCAGCATCAGACAGCTTCTCAGAAAACAAGGTAAATGAGACTAGTTCATCTGACAAATACCATAAGTGACGCTTTAAGACACCCCTAGCTGCTATACTGATTACGGAATCAATGGCTTCGTACAATTTTAAGCTATTCCAAAGTATTAAGTCATTTACTGGCGCATCTGCTGCTAAAGACGCTTCGATTCAAACTTTGGTGTAGATGATAACTAACAAATCGAACAATTTGTTTTTCTTCTCTCTTGATTAGTTTAAATTTTAAATCTTATTACGATCAAGCGCACTGGTAACGTATTGTGTAAATATGTCACTTGTAGACAGCTCAACGCACTACAAACTCATCTTTGGACTTATCCTCTAATATGCTAGCATTACTAGAAGTGCTACTGAAGTTGCACTCAAGTTCTAACTCTTGACTCGACACCACCGAAGATGAAGCATTACTTTCAGCAGCCATTTCTTTCAATTCTTCAGATCTTTGTTTCCGTTTTAGAGAACTTTCTTTGACCTTTTCTAGTTTCTTGTCGATTGAGGTCATAATCATCTTACGTTCTCATCTTTGATCGATGAAACGCTCTGTCTTCCGCAATTTTTATCAAATTCAAAGCGCTTGCATGGGCAAATCAAAAAGTTTGTCTAGTTTTTTTTTAAAACAAATACACTCCTGTTTTTGTGCTTCAGAATTTCTTCCTCTATTTTTATTCAATAGCAGCCAGTTCATAAGAAACTTAATCAGTTTTTCAATGCATTGATTTTGTTGTCCGGTCGGAATACTAGATTTACTCCAAACTTTTATAAGTTCTTGAATAAGTACATGCGCGGAATCTTTCACATTTTTGGAATCATTTAATATGTAGTGAAAACGGAGTAAAACTCGCCGAAGAGTAGGATGTTGGTTAAGCCTCATCAATGGCTCAATATCTCGAACCCCAAGTAAAAGAATTTCATATTTTTTTCGAGTAGATGAACACATTTTACTACACTGATTCATTTCACAGTCTACTAAATAAGTATCAAATACTGTTCAAATTTGTCCATAAAACTCTTCAGTAGTTTATTTTAATATTTATTTAATAGTTTAACACACGAAATTGGCCTTTAGCAAAAAGTAAAAATTAAGCATTTTACACAAAAAAGTCAAAAACAACACTCGATTGAGCACCCCTTTCTACTTGAGCTATCTCGCTGAAATTTTACTATGTTATTTCTATGAATACGTGTAACAAATTCACGGGGTGGCCAAATGAAAAATAATAAAAAAAATTTTTTGGACCACCTTAGCGTACATACATTTCGGCGATTCATTTTTATTTATATAGATAGATAGATAGATTTGAGGGATAGCATGTTATCATGCTCTTTTTAAAAAATGAAGTAATATTTAGCAATTCAAGTTAAAGGGGGCAATTTACATATTTTTAACCTTGATATTTTTTTTAATTACACAGATGATTTTCTGAAGAGATAGTTTACATTAAAGTTTCACTTTAAATTCTTCATCTTCAACTTGACCGTGGAAAAACATTCTGTAAAACTGTAAACACACAAATTGAATGCAAACATTTTTTCTCAAGGAATTTTATTATTGATGCACGAATATGTATTGAACTACTCCATGTCTGTGGGGGAAGCTAATAATAATTTTATTATGCCATAATACATGAAAAAATGTCAGTTTCTGTGGTTTTCCTTTTGTTAAACACCTATTTTAATTGATGATTAGTCACTGCCAGACATAAGGAAAATCCTACTCGGAAATAAAAATAGCCATACATTTTAAAATTAAATTAACCACAATGTCTTTCCACCGCAGGAGAAGGCAGAGAGAATGGAACATCGCACAACTCTGTCTCGGCCCACACTCCTTGCTTTATATACATTAATGCATCGTCTCGTACATACCGTAAAACGGTGTGACTTGCAAACTTTTGATTTTGCCTCTTCCTTTGACAAATCGTCGCCCGAGTTCTTAATTGTCCAAACTACCATTTGCGTATTTTACAGGAGGAGGTTTTCTTTGATTATTTTAATGAAACATTATTATAGGTGTGTAAGACGAACCTATTTACGTAAAGGTAAAGGTCTCATAAGTTGAAATAATTCATAATAAGGTGACTTATTATCGTTATTGATACTTTATTTTTAATTTTAAAATGGAGATTGAGCAAGAATGCAAAATCAAAATTATTCTTAAGGAGATTGACCACACTAAAATGGAGATAGAGCAAATTCTGCATAAATATTTTCCGTGCTTAATTGTGCAAACGACCATCTCAAGTTATATACAGGTGAGTTTATTTTCAATACATCTATTTTCGATATCGACAATTGGATGTATATATATATATATAGAACTTATAAATTGACTAACTTGTCTATCCCTCATTATTTTCTATTCCATTTAACCGATTGTGATGAAACTTTGGGTAGTTATTGTGCGCTTGCACGCTAAAACTTCTATGTATAATGGTGAGCTCTGACTTTATGAAATTTGCACACATATTCCCTTATTATTTTCTGTACCATTCATCCGATTCCGAAGATACTTTCATGAGATGTTTTACGCTTGCCCGCGAAGGTTTCAATATATAATGGTGAATTCTGGTGTTATTAAATTTGCAATTAAGTGAGTTCTGGTGTTATTAAATTTTCCTTCATTATTTCCTAAACTATTCATCAACGCGGTATCATTCTGCGCACGCCTGCGAAAATTTATATATATAATGATGAGCTCTGGCATTATGCAATTTTCATAAAAAATACCTTATTATTTTCTGCGCTTCCGGTGAAACTTTGGGGAGTTGTTGTACGCACGGCATCGAAGGTCTCCATATGTAATGGTGAGTTCTGGCTTTATGAAATTAGCATTAAAATTATCTTATTATTTCCTACACAATTTAACCGATTGTGGTGAAACTTTGGTCAACTGAAACCGCGAAGGTTTCTATGTATAATGGTGAGCTCTGACATCATGACATTTATTTAAAAAATACATTAGGTGGCTCGCCAGTTGTTTGAAAAATGTGTGTATTTTACAAAGTTAAGCGGTAGGGGGGAAAGGGGGGGGGGAATCCGGGAGGGAGGAAGGAAGGAACGAAGCGGGGGGGAGTCGCGGGAGTGAAACAAGGGAGGGGCGACGGGGAAAGTGGAAGCGGGAGGGGGAGGGGTTGGAAGGTGAAAGGGGAACGCTGAAGGGACCGTGGAAGGGGAACGGGGCGGGAACAGAAACGCATGGGAATGGATGTGCAGCGATAATAATTATTTAAAAAAATACCAAAGCTATAATTGAAACACATTAAAATTTGTTAAAAATTTATTGAAATGCTTTTTCGTGAAAAAAATACAAACAATCTGAGAATAAGGCAGAGGGAACGCCTGAGGGGAACAGGGCGGGAACGGGAGTGCTTTGAAAAGGTCATGCAAAGATAATTAAAAAAAAATAATAAAACTATAGTTGAAACACATTAAAATATTTTATAAATTTATTGATTTTTTTGTGAGAAAAATAAAAATAAATTAATTTGTGTATTTCACAATTTATTCATTTAAAATAATATATAGTATATTTGCGGCACGTTCCAGAGTGGAAGATACTCTCAGTATCGCCCTGGTGTAAGACCACCATTCAGAATTGAAACGTTGCTTGAAATGGCTTCTGCCATGTTTGGTGACCAGATCTGATTAGCCAGGTACTTCCCCACCTTCCTCTTCACTATCTCCTTTCCCTCCCCACTACCTTCAGCCTCACAACATACACTGGCTCCAGACGGGAGCAGTTGGGACTCTTGTGCGGTATTCACGTAAAAAAAAGCGGCATGATTCAAAAATAATAAAATATTTTTCACGGAGTCAATAGTTTTTGAGTTATAATAAAAATCCAGGAAAAACTCTTCTTTTTTCATATTCTTTAGCTAAAACTCAAATCCCAACCATATTTTTGGTGACGAAACTCGGATTCGTAATCAGCACCCCACAACACATAAACGAGGAAAAAATCAGAACTGCACCAGAATTTATATCAACAAACTAATGACTGGACTAATTCTTAAATGACAAACAAAGGCTTCATACAAGTACGGATAAACTGACAATTTCGAATCGAACTTCTAACTTTAAAATGAAATGACAGTCAACAAAACTGATTTCGACAATAAAAACTCTCGAAAAGGAGAATCTGAGTTAAAACCGAAAAATGAACACGCTGTATTTAAAGTTCCTTGCCATTTATAAAACAAAACTGAAACGTCATTGATAAAGATACTTAAAACTAATACTAACCGCTCTATTTCAGCACTGCTGCGTATGTATGATCTTTTGTCAATAGTTTAAGACATTTTGTTGTAATTTCGTTGTTCAAAAACTCACTTGTAATACAATTAAATGCCTTTTGCTTCCGCATAACACACCACAATAACAAAAACAGTGTGAAGTAAATAAGCAACATGGCGGCGCGGTATCGTGAATCGGCGTGCTGTGATTGGTCGATTGGTGGAGTTTGACTAATCTAGCCCGCAAATTTTATTTCGCGGCAAATGAGATTGAACTAAGAAGGAGTTTAACTAATTAAGAACTCACTTTTAGAATATTGTTGTGGACATTGACATTTTAAAAAGCTTGTAATTAATTGTATGTGCCTCGTAAAACTATTTTTTATTTATCTAACGATGCGAAATTTAATCGTTAACATTATTGCATTTAAAACTCATTTTCGATAAAATGGTAGTTTGCACAATTAAGAACTCGGGCGACGAAATGTGAACTCAAGTATTTGGTTCACTTGGGCCATGTCTTCCAGGGATGTCCCCGACCTCTTCTACCCCCTTATGCGTCAATATTCTCCTAACACTCCTTTTCCATCCATTAATGTCAAAACCGTTAACGTTCCCTTGTCTGAATCATTCATCACGAATCTTATCATTGCACTAGGGCCAGTCAATAAGTAATGCCTCCTATTTTTTTTCTCCTTTGCAATTACAGGGGTCGAAACCCACACTATTGACGATTAATTTGTTATTTTTCAATATTATTTCCATCCATTTCCACGGCTTTGGTCCATCTTTTAACAAGGGCATGTATCACAGTGTTGAAAAAAGCACGGTCATATCCAAAACACCATCACCATAACTTTCCCCGCCGATCTCACAGGTTTGAATTTATTTTGTCCTTGGTGAGTTTATGTGATGTCATTCCATTGACTGCCTCTTTGATTCAGGTTAAAAAAAATGAACATATTTTTCGTCTTCGGTCACAATTTTGTCCAGAAACTAAGAGCTGAAATGTTGTGAAACAAAAAACAAAACTTTTGTTGAAAAATCAGTTGGCGAATAATCTTCATCACACTGCCTTTAGTGAGGGAGAGAATGCGACATCTGTAGTTATCTGGGGTCACCACGAATGCGTGCAGTCGTTGCAAACAACGGTTGGCGCCGCTCCGCTTTTCCTCAGCCAGCGGTGTTTGTCCTTCAGCTTGGTTACAGAATCGAACCCATCGTCTAGCAGTGCTATGTCCACTGTTGGATCATGGTATACAGTTTTCATGAATGTGAATTTTTTCATTTCACCTTCAACAGTCAAGAATCAATCACAGAATACTATCTATTACGAACATCGATGTCGGCCATTTTGCAAGCGACTACAGCGCTGACACCTGTTGACGCAAAAAGTTACTACTGCAGCAGATTGTAGAAGAAGGTTTGAGGAATAGCACCAAATTAAAATTTTTTACTTAACTCACTTTATTTAAGTAGAAAAAAATAGGAGGAATTACTTATTGACTGACCCTCGTACATACTACCTTCTTTCATGGTTTTCCCACACATACGTCACAAGGGTTTCATTTCTACTGCACTTAGCCTAAAAGCACATACTTATAATACAGTTTAACCATAGTGATTTTGATTGTGGAATAATGAGGCTACCACATTTTAAGTTGTACAAAAAATGGAAGTACTTATGAATAAAACAGACTGCAAATGCCGAATAAATGCGTCCAGTCTGCAGATGTCAGAATGTAGAGAGAGTTCACTGATTAATACTTGTGATAGTTGTTAGACAAATAGATTCATTTATGTAGTAAGCTTTGCAATCTTTGCAATAATAAGCAGGTTGGTGTACTAACTCACTGAGAGAATTAAAGGTCAGTTGCTCCGAGTCAACAACTTAAAAAGCATTCCTGCAATTATTATTGTATGTTGTATTTTACAGCACACATAAAGTATAACATAGATATTGTGTTTGTGGTTTCGATGAGGCTCTGCAGTCTATTGGCAAAACATAAGACAACATGGTGAAAGGTGGATTTGCAGGACAGTTTATATTTTATACATTGAGATAAAAATGACTCAAAACAAACTAATGAATGGAGAAATGAATCACACAAGTTCTAGAAAGGGAAGTAGATGGGGAATAGTAAAGTTGTGAAGTATCTGGCTTTTTAGAAATGAAGTTCTGGGAATGAAAAAGGTATGAGGGATGGATAGGAATCTGAGGGTCAAAGAGTGACAGACGTATGAATACATCCCCCTCACTGCAGTTGCAGTGGGTCAAGAGAGTGCAGCTGGAGAGATCTAGGTTAGGTCTCCCTCAACCAGTCTCCCGATCCAGCCCGCCACGCAGTAGGTGGATAAACGTATTTATTGCCAACACTTAAACAAACCTCACACCATGAATATGGGCACCCCTGCTAAGTCCAGCTAAACCCAACGAACCACTTGGGGTGACCTATGACAGGGGTGTTGGTTATCCAATAAATGGTTCCCGGGGCGACGGTACCCATACCCGTCTCCTAAATTTAAGTATTTTAATTATAAAGTATTTTAAAATTTAAAGTAATTAGATATATTTTTTTAAATGTGAATATTGTAAAAGAGTCTGAATTATTCCTGGCATCTTTAATTATTGGGGTGTGTTGGGAGACTGAAAGGACTGGGAGGAGGTAGGCGATGAGAGAGAGGAAGGTTGGTCACTCTGGAAAGAGGTGTAAAGGTTTATTTGTCGTTGCAAGATTTTGACTTTTTTTTTTTAACTTACTATTCCCCCAAAAAGTAGGTTTCCAATTTCGCTATAAACATGGCTAAAGAATTTTCAACAAATGGTTAAGTTCTACTATACATTTGTACCTTCCCAAACAGGGAAAACACAAAAAAAGTTGAAAAGTGAATCACTTAGTTAGGAGCAGAATACTAAATGTAAGAAAGACTCAGTATGCATAGTATGAAGCCCAGTAGAATATGCAAATCGATAAGAACGAGTATAAAAAATAATATGTACATTGATAAGTATGGTGAGTCATTGCATATCTAATTGAACATATATACTTTAGGTTAACCACACTATTTGGTAATTTATGTTAATGACCACTTGTATTAATATTTAAAGGAAATTGCATTCCTATGTATGTTTTATCAGAACATTAAATTACCGAATTCTTTCTCAATGTATTGAATTGAAGTGTGGTTTACAAATAATGTGACAATTAAATTTGCCCATGAGGATAGTTTGATACACTTAATTAACAATTTGGGAGGAGTGTAGGGGTACCGTAGCCCCGAGAACCATTTATTGGATACCCAAAACCTCTGCCATAGGTCACCCCAAGTAGTTCGCTACGTTTGGTGACTTAGCAGGTGTGCCCAGGTTCATGGGGTAAAGTATGTCAGGGTCTTGGCGGTGATGCGTTTGTCCACCAGCTGCATGGCAGGCTGAATCGGGAGAGAATGGTTGAAGGAATCCCTTTGACTTCTCCAGCCGTACTCTCTCAGAACATCATCTTGCACCACAGTGGGAGGGATGGATTCATACATCCAACACTCCTGGACACACTGACCTCAAGATTCCTACCCACCCCTCAAAACCTTTTCCCTCTCAGAACTTTCTCTCCTTCCTTTCCTAAAAAGATCCTCCATACAGCATCCCCAAAGATGACATAGGCCCATAGGCCCTGAGGGGAATTATTTTCCTCAGGGCCTCCTGTGTGGAGCTAGTGTAAAATGAAATAAAAAAAGTTATATCCATAGATTTTTACATCAAATGTAGGTACCTACTCTATTGAAGCCATAAACTGCAAAGTTAATTGTGTCAAACTGTACAGAAAGTGGCAATGTTAATCGCTGATTTGATAAAACTTTAAATATTAGAAGTCACAGTTTTGTAAATTCACCGGTACGCTAATAATAACACAGAATTAAAATATTTTTTACTTCATATTATTTATTGAACCGCAGATATGTAAAATGATTCACTTCAAACAAACCAGAATGAGTAAGCCAAAAAGGTTGGATCACCACATGGATGGTTGGATGTTTAGGTTCACTCTTGCTTCATTCAAATCATGGTCAGGTACTATTCTGTAATATCGACTCCTTGACAACCTGATTTATGCAAATAATTCACTTCATCATGTCGTGTTTTTCTGGGGTGTCGACATCTCATATAATATTCTCCTAACATGCCTTTCTCTCTCTCATCCTCTCTTGAAGTCTAACTTATCGATGTGCCCATTTCTTAAATTTGTGTTCATTACGCTTACACCAGCCTTGCATTATTTTCGAATCTCTCGTACGCATTTTTATCACACATGTCTCATCTACTCGCAACACTTAAAATTTGTGGAAATGAGCACCTCTCATGAGTAATTCGCATTACGAGTAATTCTCAATACGAGTAATTCGCATTACCGTAATTCTCATTACGAGTAATTCGCATTACGAGTAATTCACATTACTTTGAGTAAAATAAATTGTAAAAAAATGGCCCCCTTTGAGTGACATTTCATGTAACGAGTGACGTGGAAAGGGAAGTCCTCTCTCCACGTCACTCGCTTGTGTGCCGGGACATTCAGCGCTAGTGCTACCTCAGACCGTGTTTAACACTTGTTCCACTAGCGTGTGAGTGTCATTTATGATCACATATATTTCCAAACTTGTATTCAGACATTGTTTGTGATTTTTTTGTGCAAAGACTTTTACAACTTAATTGACAAAACTATTCAAATAACACATTTTGAAACATATTTTTGAAAGCAATTCATATGATTTTCAACGTTTTCTATTTCCAGATTCTGATGCATTTATTACACTTTGATCTTAGCCAACAGGCGACGTGTGAATGCGGTGCGGTGCAGACCACCGAACATGTAGTCAACGAATGCCCGCTCCATTCATTCCCCGGCGGGATTTATGAGGTCCACAGGGCAACGCCTGAGGCCCTAGACTGGCTCGCAGACCTAGATGTCCCCCTCTGACCCCCCACCATACGAAAGAAGAAGATGCATTTATTAATTTTGTCAACATGAAGTTGGATGGAAATGTTTCTTAATGTGACCTCAGTGATGATGAGAGTAACTCTGACTTTAATGAATCAACTGCGGATGACGTGATGGTATCTAGTGATGAAGAATTGGACAATAATATTGAGGAAATTAATATAACGGAATCCACAACCCCCAGAAGGGGTGAATTTTGGAAAAATCTGAAGACCGCCCATTTACATTGATTTCTAGTAAAAGGGGGAAAATCCACACCAATCAATGTTGCCGGTGGTCGATATATAAAGGTTATTAGGCCAGCACTTATGAAAGCTTACAACACAAACAAGGGCGGTTTTGATATGTTGATCATATAATAAGCACCTACAGAATAAATGGGCCAAAAAATTGACAGTTCGATCATTGATGCATTTATTTGATTTTTCCATAGTTGCATCTTGGATAGAATACAGACAAGATCACATGGCATTGAAAACTCTTATGAAGGTTACTTTGGATAACTTAGATATCAGAATTCAAATCAAAGAACATCTAATCCACAATCCTTCACAAGAACCTGATAAAAAATCTGATCCCAAATGGGAGCCTGAATCAGCACCTAAGCATTCTAAATCTGTTGTTACACCCGCCAGGCTCTAAGGAAGAAAAATGTACTTTACATGCCAATTTTCTCGCATCTACCAAACCAAACAAAAGTCACTTTCGTGGGTGTAGCTCTAATGCAGCCCGTGTCCAGTGTTCAACATGCAAAGTTTTCTTATGTTTGCAAAATAAAAGAACTTGTTACCAACTGTACCACGAAGTTTAAAATATATAATATTAATTGTACCTTAGCCTTTCGCTGGTCTGTAATAAAATATACATGTAATGTGTCTTTCAACTTTAATAAAATGTTTTCTAAAATTCATAATGAGGTTGTTTTATTATACAACATGTCCGGAAACTCGTAGTACAAGCGGGAAACTGGTGAATCTACATCACGTAGAGAACCCAAAAAACTTATTTTTTTCAATCTCAGCATTTCGATTTTAATATTATTTTTTTTTCTATTTTTCCATTTTTTCGGCAACTAAAGGGTTAAAAAAACTTTTGAGCCCGGTTTACCCTTCGATGCATTTTATAAGACATTACATAGCTGAAATCAACCCCCTAGTGAACAATTTTTTCAAATTTAACCAAAAAAATTCCAACTTCGGACCCCATTTACTCGAAAACGGAAGCTCAAATCGAAAAAAGTTATACTACAAAATCGACTCCAAATGTGATGTGGAGTCTCCAGTTTCCCGCTTGCACTACGAGTTTCCGGACACCTTGTATTTATAACTTGTATTAAAGAAAAAAAGGTTATTTTTATTTTTTTACATGCAGATCCAGCATCTCCTACAGGAGAAATACGATTTTGGAAAAACTATTAATGCAATTATTATTTTTTTTAATTTTATATTTCTATATTTTTTTTGAAATACAAATTTACAAAAAAAAAGTTAAATTAGAAACATTTTTTTTCCTGGGTCTGAGGAAAAAGAAAATTCCGGTGAAATTGAAAAAACCTACAGTAAACGTTTGAAAAATAAAATTTTCGAATGTATACAATAATTTATTGTTGATCTTTTCTCAGTAAAAACAATAAGCAGACAAAAGGCTTCATTTTTTTTTTGACGATTGGCAAGGACATTACTGTAGAAGGTGATATAAATACATAATGTTGCACCAATACACACAATCCTAAGATAGTGTTGTTCAAATCTAATTGTGTGACCTAAAATCGTTACAAAAATTGTTACAAAAAAATCACCAAACCATTATTGACATAGTTATAAAATTGGTACAAAAAAATATCACTAACGGTTTATTGATATATCCTTAAAACATTGATTACGCCCAATGTCCAGATTATGTAATGCACAGCAGCAATAATTAACAACATTTTATAGGCATAATAAAAGAAGCATGCGCTGATAAAAAGCTATTGAAGGTCTTATTGCTAATATGAATTTCAGAGAGAATGCATATTTTATCAGATATTTTTAGTCATAATGATTTATTGAGAGAATATTTTCCGTCAGGTGCATTGTATTAACGTGTGAAATAAAATATCATTGAACCTGGCCATGAGAAATACTTCTATTAAAAACATTTCCAGATATTAAAAGAAAATTTATATTCTCTTGTCATGATTTGAAAAAAAGCTCTAATATTTTAACCCCACGGGCCTCTGCCACACTTTGTCAGAGAGTCAAAATATTTCCACTTCGCAATATAATTCAAATAAATGGAATAACGGGTACTTTTTGAAATACAAAAATTTTGCGTGCAAACATGAAACAGTTTTAAAAATGGTTCACCTTACATTTTTTCTATCAGTAATAATGAAAATACGTACTTTATTAGCCAAATGGATTTTAAATATTATGTCACCTCACTTTTTTACCATCCCATGTAAAAGTAATTAATAAAAAATTCCCAAATCTTGAATTTTTTTTTTCAATTTGCGATCCGAAACTTTGGTTTCATAAAGATGTATGTATAACTTATTTTGTGGTTAATTTTTTAGATTTGAATATAAAGCCTGGTGTTTCTCTTTCTAACACCGTTTAGATCACATTTCTCACTTTGATAGTAAGGGAGGCATAACGATTTCTATGAGACCTATGTGAGTTGTTCCGAAAAGCAAACAAATTAGCCAGACAGAACAAGAACCCTCGGCGAGAATGTCAAACTACGTAATGGCATAATTACATACCTAATTTATTAGTTATATTAAGCACTAGCTTTTATCCGCGGTTTCGCTCGCATGGTTTTAGGGAGAAATCTATATATATATATATATATAAATCAAAATATGCTAGCTTTGTAGTTCCCGGCTTGCGTTGCTATACCACTTGATAAAGGTATTGTTTCTCCCTGCGTGTCCTTTCCCTTCGTCCCATTCTTCTTCCGCCTCCTATTCCTCTTCCGCCCTTCCCCTCACGCGTTCCCACTCTAACTTCTCCGCTTTCCCTCTCCCCACTCCCCTCTCTCGCTTTCCCCCTCCCACGAAGCCCCCTCACGATTTCCCCTCCCCCCTCCCACACATTCAGTCCCTTTACTTATTGCAATTTTTTTTATACAAATTTCATAATGCCAGAGCTCACCCAGTATATATATAGAAACCTTCATTGTCGTGCTGACAACAACTCACCAAAGATTCATCGCGATCAGATGAACAGTTTAGCAATGCATAATTTCATGACGGTCAGAGCTCACTATTGTATACAGAAACCATCTAGGGCATGCGCACATCAAATCCCCAAAGTTTCATCGCAATTGGATGAATGGTTTAGCAACGCATAGCGGACATTCAAACCTACAAACCCAGAAACAAACATATTTTGATTTTTATATAGGTATGTATACCTAGGTATATACAGATATTCTTATTTTACAAGCATAATTAAATCACATTTAATGAAATAGGCCGGTCATCAGCTTAGTAGACAAATGCCTCGGGTTTCCACCCCAGTGTCGTGGGTTCAAGCCTCTGCTAGCTAAGTTGGTCTTTAAAAAAATAATTGATGTCGTTACAATGTGTACTGATGTAATTTTAGAGGAGATGTGATGTGGCACAATGTCCATTGATGTACTTTTATAGAAGAAGTGATTTGAAACAATATCTGTTGATGTCATTTTAGAGGAGATGCGATATGACACAACAACATTATACATCTTTTAGTCAGCGATACAACACAGTGTACAAGGAAGCCAAGTTTTGTATTGCAGCCTATCTATTTGTGTCACAATGCAAACACTTTATTCTTGATAGGGTCACACCCAAAGACGATAAACGGTTTACAAGTTAGATATGTTTTTAGATTTTCGTTATTTATTTTTGGGGTGTTATGTTGTGTTGCGCTATCTCCTTTAACCAACATTTCGGACAGCGTTGCAGTGTCCAAGGGCAGATCCGGTAGATCTACTGGATCTGCCCTGATGATAGACACTGCAACGCTGTCCGAAACGTTGGCTAAAGAAGGAGGTAGCGCAACACGGCATAACACCCCAAAAACGAATAACGAAAAAGGGTTTACAAGTTTTATTGCTGATTTTCATCGACTTCACAAAACATGTGTCACATCACAAATCTCAGTTTTCAAGCAAGTGCGTTAATGTGTTACTAAAACCTCAGGTATAGTCTGTCAAAAAAGAGTAGAAAATATAAAAACTGGAACTACTAAATTTGTAGACTGGCAACACCAATTTAACTGTCAAATATTTTTTTGAAGTGCAATGACACTGAATGTATAGAACACAGTAAACCACATTTAAAAAAAACATTTTTTCTTCATGACATAAATTTGATTAAAAGGTGATTTATAAAGCGATTTGCTTTAATTTAATTTAACATAAATGTGAATTTAACAATAGATAGAAAGGAAGAATCACTAATGGTGAGTTTAGTTACACTACTTTTAGATCTAAATGAGTTAAATATATTCAGATCTAAAATTAAAGACATGATCTAAAGCCCAGGCAACGCAAGGTACTTTATCTAGTATTAAATAAATATGAGCAATTTCTAAACTGTGCTTTATATTTTATTACATTACTAGCTGGTTCCCGGCATGCGTTGCTATGCCATTTAAGAAAGAAGTTGTTTCTCCTGCGTGTCCTTTCCCATTCGACCCGTTCCCCTTCCGCCTCCCCTTTCTCTCCCTTGACTCCTTCCCCTCTCGCGTTACCCACTCCGATTCCTCCACCTTCCCTCTCCCTATTCCACTCCCTCCCCTTCCCCCGTCCCGTGAACCCCCTCCCGAGTTCCCCTCACCCCTTCCTTATTCCCCCTCCCCCCATCCCCTCCCCCCTCCCGCATTTCATACATTCAGTCCCGGTACATTCAGTCCCAGTACATTCAGTTTTCAAACAGCTCACGTGCCACCTACTGCATTTTTTTAATACAAATTTCATAATACCAGAGCTCATCAGTAGTTTTACACAAACATTGTCCTGACAATAACGAACACAGAACAATAAGAATTATCCAATTTGTTGCAGTCATTCGGCAGTTATGCGCGTACATACATTTCGGCGATTCATTTTTATTTATATAGATAGTTATTCTTCATTATGTTAACAGAAAATTTCAAAGGTATAATAATAATATACCTATATGCAATTCTAATTTTGAGATCGGCGAGTATCTATACTGCAATGAAAAAATATTTTTTCCACTATTATGCCTTTTTAATTTTTTATAAAAATGTAGGTTACACAGCTTTACTTTAACACCATGAGTTATGTGTTGAGTATTGCCATTTGATCAACAGTGGCGCCCTCATATATTTTCTAGTCTTATTTGACAAACTGTAATAAAGTATTTCATAACCACGCATGAGATGAATATTTAATCAACACCAAGAAAATGGGTATCACTTCCCATCTGTTAAGTCGCCCTTATCAAAGATTCACTTACATACTTCCAACATTGAGCGGTAATCGTCCTAAAACAAAATTCCCTTCACATACACTTCAGAGTAAACAGAGAAGATAAAAAAATACTATCTATATCAGACACACAAATACACAGCTCAGACTACTACTACAACATTATCTCCACATTAAAGTTATCTATTCCGGCCTCTGTGTACACTCTCTATAAAGATACAAGTTCTATAAAATGTTTTCAGTAAGACCATTTGATGGATCTGCAATTTATCAGATATCGAAATGAGGTGTTATTTTGGAATTTTAATCACACAATGTAATGATAAAATAAAAATGTGAAACATAATGTATGAATTTATTTCAAAATTTAAAAAAAAAGATAAATATTCAGGAGTAACAAATAACCTGAATATATTTGTATTCTCCCTACTGCTCCTATCATTATATGCAGCAAATGTTGCTTGTGCAATGATGGAGGATTTTGCTAGAAAAGGTTTGAACCCGGATGAATGGGTGGAAAACCGACGCCATAGACCACTCGGCTGAACCGTCATTATTATAGAACATTAATTTCATAAAACAAAAAGTAACACACAATTCAATGCAAAGGCATTTTAAAACTTTGTTATAATAAGCCACTTGCATCACATTTAAAAAAAAAAAATTCCGGTTTAGGTAAATATTCTAAGACACTGTATTTTTTTTATTGTATTTTTGTAGGTGCTCCCATAGCCGTTGTGGTCACATGATGCATAGATGGGGCCTTAAAGAGTTGGTGATGTGTGAATGCGGTGCGGTGCAGATCACCAAACATGTGGTCAACGAATGCCCGCTCCATTCATTCCCCCGCGGGATTGATGAGGTCCACAGGGCAACGCCTGAGGCCCCAGAATGGCTCGCAGACCTAGATGTCCCCCTCTGACCCCCCACCGTACGAAAGAAGAAGAAAATTGTATTTTTGAAACCCTGGCGATTATTTGAAAATTTCAATCCGAAAAATCGGACCATTTTTTATAAACCGGAAAGACGGGACATAATTTTATGGATGCGAAAAAACAATAATTACATAGCCGAAAATCATTTAAATAAAATCTGTCTCTATTATAACATCTGTCAAAACGACAAACCAAAACATTTCAATTCGAATTCTGACCATAGACGTAGGCATGGTGGGGAAAGGCGGGGCGTTTGCCCCACCCTGGCCGATCGATGCATGACCTCTAGGATTGTCAACCGAGTCGCATTTTCAAATTTACAGCACTGAAGTGGTGATTTTTTTGATTTTTCCTTCTTCCGTTCACATTCTTTGTATTCATAGAGCCTAAAGCATGAATATGTTGTAGGAGCCTCTACTCTAGAGTTTTATTTTTTGCCCCACCCTAAACCAAAACCTGGCCACGCCCATGATTCTGACGCTGCGTTAAGTTATTTAAAAATGTATTCGTGTAACCACCTGATTTGTGAAAGAAACTGAAGTGAAGTTCGCAGGCAATAAAGCAAGTGAATTTTACGCTACTTCCACACCAAAGCCAACCTTCCAACTCCAAAATGGCGGACATCGAACAGCTGATTCGGCGCTGTATCTTATCAGTTGCCTACAATTGTGCAGGCGATGCTTCGGTTTCCATAATATTGATTTCGATTCGTAAAGCTAAAAAAGTTTTTTAGCTTTACGAATTTTTAAACAATTTTTATCCGCTACAATAATATTATTTACCATTCTCCCGTAATAATATTGCGCTGATTGATATGTTGGGCCAAATCGTCCAAACGTTTGCTGTTGGTTCCAGTGTGGCCGTACCATAAGTGTCAAATTCAAAAATTCGCCGGAAATCAAAGTGTTGAAATATTTAAAAAAATCAGTGTGGAATTTTATAAAATTAATCGCATATTATCGGAGACGGAACATTTTCAAGTAGTGATGTCACGAGCCCAAAAAAAGGATTTATATATTTAAAATAAAATAAAACTATAAATTTCTAAAAATTTTTAGTAACATTTTCATAATCTTAGTAGAAAAATCTATCCACACGATTTTTTCCAAGTCATTATGAAATCCATGCAAGTGGCCTATTAACTCATTATATTATGTATGACGGCCGGCGTGGTCCAGCATTAAGGCTCTTGACGCGCAATCCGAAAGTCGCGGGATCGAATCCCGGCATAGGCAATTTTTTTGTTATTTTAAATGATTTGTGTTATTTCACAATTTATTCACTTAAATAACATATATTATATTTGCGGCAGGTTCCAGAGTGGAAGGTACTCTTAGTATCGCCCTGGTGTAAGACCACCATACAGAATTGAAACATTGCTTGAAATGGCATTAGCCGTCTTTGGTGACCAGATCTGAATAGCCAGGTACTTCCCCACCTTCCTCTTACTCATATCCTTCCCCTCCCCACTACCTTCAGCCTCACAACATACCCCAATTGGGGATGCTGTAGTCTTACTGGCTCCAGACGGGAGCAGCTAAGACTCTTGTGAGGTTGAATATAAAAATAAATTATAAACAATAAGTACGACTGAGCACTAATGAAATTGACATTCAAAACATACAGATCGACACGGTTAACTTTGAAGACAGTTAAAGTTAACCAAAGAAATAAAACAAACAATATATAGATAAGTTTTAAGATTTTCACGGCCAAAAGCATTTTCGTTATTTGTTTTTGGGGTGTTATGCCGTGTTGCGCTACCTCCTTCTTTAGCCAACGTTTCGGACATCGTTGCAGTGTCCATCATCAAGGCAGATCCGGTAGATGTGTTGCCGGATCTGCCCTGATGATGGACACTGCAACGATGTCCGAAACGTTGGCTAAAGAAGGAGGTAGCGCAACACGGCATAACACCCCAAAAACAAATAACGAAAAAAATAATATATATTTTAAATACACAGATTTACGCATCGATCAAATCTATACTAACAATGCTACTGACTGCAAAGTTAACAGTGTCAAGTTGTAATATTAATTAAGCCATAAATCTAGATCTTTACCAAAATATAAACAAAAGAAAGTTTGTTTTTAGATTTTCAGGGACAAAAGTATTTTCGTTATTTGTTTTTGGGGTGTCCATCATCAGGGCAGATCCGGCAGGACACTGCAACGCTGTCCGAAACGTTGGCTAAAGAAGGAGGTAGCACAACACGGCATAACACCCCAAAAATAACAAAACAAAAAAAAAAGTATATTTTGTTTCGTGACACTTTTATAAAATAGCAATATGAAGAAGGTACCATTTTATTTTGAGGATACCAATTTTGTCATAATATAACACATAAAATTAAGAATCTAAATACATACTTTTTTATATTAGCTTTACACAGGAGGCCCTGGGGAAAACAATTTCCTTCGGGGCTCATGTCATCTTTGGAGATGATGTGTGGAGGGTTTTTTAGGGAAAGAAAGGAGAGGAACTTCTGGGAAGGAAAAAGTAAGAGGGGTGGGTAGAAATCTGGTCTGGAGGTCAATGTGCCCAGGAGAGACGGACATATAAATACATCTCTCCCATTGCGATGGGTCGATAAGAGTTCTGCTGGAGAGGAAAAAGGTCTCCCTCAACCAGTCTCTCTCGATCTGGCCCGCCACACAGTAGGTGGGCAACGCATGTGCCACCAAGATCTAGACAAACCTAACCCCATGAACCCGGGCAGCCTACCAAGTCAACAAACGTAGCGAACCACCTGGAGTGACCTATGCCAGGGATGTTGGTTATCCAATAAATGCTTCTCGGGGTGACGGTATCTATACCCGCCTCCCAAATTTAATTCCCATTTTTAAGATTTTTTTTTTTTTTCTTTTTTTTTCATATGTTTTTATTCCAGTAAAAAAGAAAATAACATTTTCACTTACTTAACTAGAATATTGAATTATGTACAGTTTTTACATTACATAATTTTTACATTTCATAACCTTAGATTACATTAGATTGCAATACTAACATTTACATGATATTATATTACCATACGATATTATTCACTATCACTACTTTGTTTTTTTGTGAATAAACATGAACAATTTTTTTTTGAATTTGCACACACTTTTTTCGTTTTTGATATCATCTGGAAGGGAATTATATAAATTGCCCCCCTCGTAACTAATTGATTGCTTACCGTAGTTAGTATGAATGGTGTTTAAACGTATGTTATCGTGTTGTTGTGTAAAATGTTTGTGTACTTGGGACGTTTTAATGAATTCTGTGTTTGTATGTATGATTTTATTATTTATTTTGTATATAAGGACACATATATTGTACTCGTATAGTTTTCTTAATGTTAGCAGTTTTGTTTCCAAATATAATTTTTTTGTGGATGTTTTGGATTCGTAGTGAAATAGTTTTTTGATATTAGTTAAAGTTACATGTTAAAGTCCCACTGTATCCGTGCAAGTTGAGCAGAATTGACAAAAAACTTCTATTGTATTAACATTATGTAAATAAATAAGATATAAACCCTAACGGCTCGAATCCACGCTCGATGGTTTTATGCTCATTCGAACATGTCTCAACGTGTGTACCGTCTCGCTTAATGTTTTTTTGTTCGACGCGAAAAAGATTCAATGACTGAAATTCTTGCTCGAAGTTTGACAGAAATTTACGATTTGACTGAGGGTCTTGGTAGTATATCTGTGTCAAGCTGCTCGAGCATGTGAATGCATTAACGACCATAGTTGGTACTACGTTAGTCATTTCAGTTAACGCCAACAATCTATCGAGCCAAACCATCGAGCATGAATACATGGTGTTACGATATACGAAATGCCCCCTCTCAAGTTAGAGCGCACGCCACTGTGTAGAGAAACAGTTGCGCTTTCTCTCCGCTAGCGCGCTGCGCGCTGACGGCGGTGGAACGCGAGCCATGGCCGACCGGCTGGCAGCCGCGGCCCGCCATTCTGCCCCCGAGCTCGCTTCGAGCACACCTGTACGTGAACCATGTTGCACTGTTCCGGAACATTCTGCGAAGCCACCATGGCGGTTGTGTTTTGCATAGTGACTTGCGGGAATGCCAAGAACGGCTAAATTCCCTCCACATAACCGAATCTCCAAGAGACCAGGCTGCTGCTGTGAGTACCTGAGCTATTAACCCCTCTTTAATGCGTGTGTTCCTTGTAAATTCAACGCGAAGATAAATGACCGCCCCCAAAGAGAGATTTTAGGGCCAAATTCACCCGATTTAGATAGAATTACTGTTGCTACCCTGTACAACTCTGCTTGCATTATTGTATCATTGTTGTTTACGAAAGAATTCTACCCAATACAACTGTTATTTACCGTAGCCACTTGTTTCACTGTCTCCCCCAGCCCGTAGGATTTGAGCTTATTTCAGGGATGCCACACAAACGCCTCAGAGATCCTACCACCCTGATGATAGTCTCCTCCGCTCTGCTGACCATTCTGAGCTAGTTTGTCGGCAGAAGGTAGGCACCTCAGGTAGGTGTATCTAAAAATGTGTGTAACAGACCCATCCACGACGAGCCAATCAGAGCCAATCCACGACGTCTCTGGAACTCAATAAAGACTGTTATTTCTGAAGTCACTGTTCCAGCTAAAATAGATATTACCCCGGATGCCTTCTCACAGTTTTTTCGGAAAAAAATTGAAACCATTCGTGCCTCCACATCTCACGCCCCTCCGCCGATATTCTCTATTAATTCTAAAGGAAATTTGTCTTACTTTTTACCTACAACGCCGGAAGAAGTAAAAAAGATAATTTTAAATTCGCCAAATAAGCAATGTAGTCTGGACCCTATACCAACTTGGTTATTAAAAAAATGTTCCATTGTCTTGGCTCCATTTCTGGTTCATGTTTTTAATAAATCTCTCAGCACAGGTGATTTCCCTGAGCTACTAAAATCAGCTGTCGTTACACCAATATTAAAAAAGTCGCAACTAGACTCCGATAGCTTAGGTAATTATCGACCCATTTCAAATCTGCCTCTCGTATCAAAAATCTTGGAGAAAATTGCTGCTGCCCAAATAACCAGTCACTTAGATTCAAATAAATTATTAACAAATCGACAATCCGCATATAGAAGGTTTCATTCAACAGAAACCGGACTTCTTCGTATGCTGTCAGACATAACTTTGGCCATAGAGTCAGGTAAGTTAGCACTTATCTCACTCTTAGACATGAGTGCAGCGTTTGACACGATTGATCACGATTTCCTCATTAAGAGATTGGAGGAAACATTTGGTTTGAGTTCCGACATCAAAAATTGGCTGGCGTCATATCTATCCAATCGTTTACAAGCCGTGAAGGTTGGAAATAAACTCTCTAACTTCGCAACACTTTCTTCAGGTGTTCCCCAGGGATCCGTTTTGGGCCCACTTCTTTTCATTCTTTTTACAAATGATGTCGCCAAAATAATCGAGTCGTTTGGTCTCTTATCCCACTGCTACGCTGACGATCAGCAAGTTTATTTTTTCTGCACTCCAAATGAAGTCAACAGTCTCAAAATTCGTGTAGCTGAATGCATAGAAGCAATAACTCGTTGGATGTCTTCAAATAAACTTAAGCTGAACCCATCTAAGACCGAGTTTCTCTGGGCGGCCACAAATAAACGACAACATTTCATTGACAATTCACCTATTTCCATTTCCGGCAGCGATATTATCCCAAAGACAACAGTCAAACTTCTTGGCGTTAATCTGGATTCAGACTTTTCGCTTAAAAATCAAATAAATAGGACTGTAAGCACCGGTTTTTTTCACCTAAGACAACTCAAGTCAGTCCGAAGAAACCTTCCTACAGAGGCAACAAAACTACTAATCAACTCTTACGTAGTTTCACGGCTCGATTACTGTAACGGCATCTACGCTAGCCTTCCAAAATATCAAACTGACAAACTTCAATCCGTGTTTAATGCAGCGGCACGGCTCATAACCGGAGTCCCTAAATATTCACACATTTCAGAACACCTTCGTAACCTTCACTGGCTCAAGTGCCCTGAAAGAATCCAGTACAAGTTGTGCTGGATGGTGTTTAAATCGATCAATGAAATGGCCCCACCTTACATCTCTGAACTATGTGTCCCCGAAAATACTGGTCCGAGGCAGTCAACACTTAGATCAGCAACCTCATCAGCTATAGGTAAACTAATGGAACCTAAACGCAAGCCAAATACTAAATTTGGAGATCGCGCTTTCGGAGTGTCTGGGCCGAAGGCTTGGAATAAACTCCCTCCGAAACTTAGATGCATAACAAGCCCAACAGAATTTAGGTCCAAATTAAAAACCTACCTTTTTGGGCTCTCATACCCTTAAATAAAAAATACCTATCTGAGAGTATCATAAAATTTTACTTTCGTTTTCAAAGTGCGCTCATTACAAAACATATTATGTATTATTCTATCTTCTTACTTCTTCTGGCGCTAATCTTAATCTAATTGTAAATATGTATATTATTAAGCCACTTGCTTTAGGTCAGCATTTATATGTCTTAGTCTTAAGTCACTAGCTATAAGTCTTAGATGTAAGTCAGTAGTTATAATTGTAAATCTTAATTGTAAGCCAGTAAAATAAGTCTCTAGCTATAAGTCTTAGATGTAAGTCACTAGTTATAATTGTAAATCTTAGTTGTAAGCCAGTAATATAAATTCCCTTAAATACTTATTTGTACAGCGCCCTTGAGGTGATTTTTCACAAAAACGGCGCTATATAAATTAGCCAAATATTATTATTATTATTATTATTCACTCAGTACAACTCATTGTAAGTATTGAACCTGCTGCAAATATCAAACTCGATACGTCAGACTTCTAATCGAGCAAGTGGCCTATCCCCAGGGCTATCGACCACAAATAACCGCAGAGTTTGCTGTAATTGAGTAATATATTTGATTTTCCTTGTTTACAGAGACGAACGTATTTTTCTTAACAATGTATAATCGTTCCTAGTTTACAGAGACGAACGTATTTTTCTTATCAATGTATAATCGTTTCCAACAAATTACAGGAAAAATATGAAATCATTTTTTTCCAACATAATTGCATAAAACCGCCGAAACCTCACAGGATAATGCAAATAAAAGAAAATTATTAAATTAATATTTCAACAAATATTACAAACGGGAAAAGACATTCCAGGATATAAGCAATACAGATAATAATATTGTTATTACAACTGATGGCAGGAAGCCATTTATGTGTGTGTCCTTTGCATATCAGATAATAACGTCAGACATTAAGTGCAATGATCTCCACGCCGGGATTTATTGTCTGAACTTGATCAATGTCAGGGTATGCATCAGTGGGCATTGCACCAGATTTTTAATTCATCTAAAAAATATAATATTACTAGCGTAGTGGACCCGTGAAAAAACACAGGATAGCCTGATACTGATAACTAATCAGTTCAAATTTTGAAAATAATTTTCTGTTAAAAATTAAGCATATATTATTATAGGTAGGTACTTTCACACTCAGTTCCAATTTAAAAAATGACGCTTAAATTCAAAGCAAATCCGTGTTAATTGAACCAGACCCACAACCGATCATCATTAGTTATCACTTATCAGTTACCACTAACTAACCACCAGAAAGATCTCAGATGCTTTGGACATGTAGAGCAAATGAACGAGGAAAGGAGTGTAAGGAGAATATATGACGCAAATGTTAACCTTGAGGTGATTTTTCACAAAAACGGCGATTTATAAATTAGCCAAATATTATTATTACTAAATGTGAACGGTAGAAGAAGTCGGGGACGCCCGAGAAAGACATGGCACGACCAAGTGAATCAGATACTTGAGTCAGGTCACGTCAAGAGTCAGAATAATAGAAGAGCATGTATGAGACGATGTATGAATGTGAATGAGGCAAGGATTGTGTGCCAAGATCGAGTTCTATTCTCTCTGCTTACCCCTGCCGATAAATGTTATGATGGTAAGTTAGTTAATTAACTAACCATCAGGCCATTTCTTCAGAGGGGTAGGCAGAGAGGATAAACTGACACACAACTCTGTTTTGACCATGGCACACTTGTTTCATTCACAATCATGCATCGTCTCACACATACTCTTCTGTTATTCTGACTCATATCTTCCTCGGACGACCCCTACATCTTCTACTATTCATTCTTGCATTATAATAGAATGCTCTCGTGAGTCTTTTCTGCGTTTGTCCTCTCTACATTTCCAAACTTTATTGTTCCATATTAATTTCATCTTTTTACCCGTACTTTTCGTATTTATTTGAATGTGCTAATTTGTAACGCTGTTATACTACTCATAGCCCCAGGGATCTCAGTTCTACTAAATTCAGTCTACTTTGTCCTACTTCCGTACTTAACCTTTCAAAGGCCAGGAACGCGCCCGCGCGCGAGATTGGAATTTCAAAAAAGAATATTAATTCAGATAATTTGGATGCGATTTTAATTTTTTTGTATAAAGAAACTGTACCAAGGAAAAAGTCAGAATAGCTTCCTCCATTCTTGTTCTTAAGGTAATTTCCAAAAATTTTTCCAAAAAACCCTGGCCCTTGACAGGTTAAGGGTTGGTTTTAGAACTACATAAGAAATGAAGACAATAAATCATTATTATTATTATTATTGTGGACTGCTAGCACCCTTTCCTTCGGCAATGAACTCATTCCCTTGCTCCTTTATTTTTATTTATTTTTTTTTTATTAGTTTTTATATACATATACATGTAATATAATCATGAGTAATTACATTTTCAGGTTACAAACGGATTAAACTCAAATCATTAAATACTAACATGCAACATTGATTATAAACAGTATAAACATATATATGTATATAATATATAACCTTTACGAGAGTGTAACTACTCGTGTGTAAAGGGAAGAGAAAAAAAAAATATATATATATTTTTTAAATTAAAAAAATTAAAATTAAAAATTATAACACATACATTATATTTACGTACTTACATAAATCGAATGTGTAAAAAAAATAAAATAATATTAAAAAAAAATAATAATAATTTAAAATAAATTTGTGAATAAGTATTGTTAATTAAAGGTTAATGCGGTTCTAAGTGGCTAAATTATTTAAGATATTATTGTTTAATTTATTTTTGAATTTATTGTAGTCAGGTTCTAATCTCAGCTCTATTGCTAGTTGATTAAACCACACCACTCCATTGTACGTGTAGTAGTGTTGTGCAAAACTGGTATGCATTAATGGCGTACACAAGCGACCCACTGTGTTTTGCCTATTGCTCTCAACGCGGACCATGGCGTGGTGCGACTTATTAGAATAGTCTTTGTGTATTTGAAGCAGTGTATTTTTTATATATGTATTTTTTAGAGGTGGGACTTGAAAGTCTTGAAAAAGTTGAGAGGTTGAATAATCTGATGGTTTCTTAGTAATAATTTTGATTATTAATCTTTGAGTAATTTCCAACGGTAAAATTGAGGTTTTGTAAGCTCCTCCCCATGCAACAATACCGTATTGTATTATCGAATGGGCTAGAGCATAGTATATATTTTTAAGAATTCACCATTTATAACTACATAAAGTGTTTTTACACCCTCTCCGTCAAATACTTACAATGATTATTATTGTACAACAGAATTATTCCAATTACAGTACAATTTAGTCACCATATCATCATTTAGGCAGGTGACTTTTCAATAATAGTTTTAAGGCATGTAGAGAACAGTCACTTACATCCAAATGGTTTGCAAGTTCATTTAACTCCCCTCGTCGTGCTATGCTTTGCCAGGACGTCTGTTCTGCCGTTCAGTACTTTGAACAAATCACGATATCGATTCCGGATCTAATGGTCTGGTACATATAAATCATAGTGTCCCAAGAGAAATGGCCTATCGATGAAATAGCCCATCTCTCTTGGGATACTATGGTTGAGGAAATTGTTCCAAATTTTGAAAGACAGAATAGCAAGATTTGCTTTCGGCCTAGTTTCTAGACTCACAAAATCAATTTCCACAAGTAAGTCAACATGGTGCATGAACCTTAGATAGGTTCCATGCTTCCTCATGTAGACATACCAACTAAGGAATTTCTTCTGGATTTGCTCCAACATATCAATGTACTTCTGGTCGTACGGTGCCCAAACATCGCCCGCATACTCGAGCTTGCTTCTAACTATGCCATTGAATAATGCTAGCATAGCTTCTTGGTTATTACACTGCTTACAAGTCCTGATGATGAACCCAAGAGGTTTGTAGCAAGACGTGAGTGAGCTGCGATATATGGCCAGAGAATGTTGGTTCGGGATCAAAGACGACACCGAGATCCTTCACGGATTTTATGATAATGTTTCGTCCTTTATCTTATAATCGTAAACAATGGTATTTTGAAAACGAGTGAAAGACATTGAGACACTCTTTTTTGTGTTGAAATCTAACTTGTTTGTCAACGACCATTTAGTTAGTGCATCCAGATCAGCTTGCATGACATGATTATGGACTACTAGTTAACGTAAAATCGTCAGCTATCATTCTGCAACATTAATATTTATATTCACAAATGAAAAGACAATACACAATGTTTAATCAACAAGTTATTAAAACGACGGAAAATTTGTTGAAAAAAAGATGCCATTTTAACGGCTACCAAGTGAGAAATCATTTTAACGTTGCTATTCTAGAAAAACCAACTATATTTTATGCTGCATACTAAGAACTTGATGATTCAACTAGATTGTAAGAGTATGTACCTATGGTGTTTTATGTTCAATGATAAACATTTGAGCAATCACACAACATACAAAAGAACAAAGTTGTCAGTACTTAACTACCTACTAGTACGTTAAAACCAAGTTCAACAGATGCATAATGTGTCATAGATTAAAAAAAAAATAGATTAGGCTGGGTTCTTGCGAAAAACAGATATTATGAATATTTTTACACTGAGAGTGAGGTTATGTAGTAGACATAAATTATTCAGTACCATCACATATCTTGTATTACCCAATACCTTTATCTTTATGCTACAAGCTTAGACAAATAAAGCCTCAAAACTTGTAGGTGATCGTGAATTCGCAATGTAAAGATTAGCTTACAAAATAACAACTGGTTAAACTTTTATCAATCATGATAGTGACACCCAACTTGTGTAGTAGGAAACCAACATGAATTAACTATTTCCTGAATGATAATACATGATACAATAAAACATTTAATATATTGGTGTATTATTTATAAACCAACTTGCTTTAAACGGTTTATGCACAAATGAACAGCACCCAAAGTAGTGGGTCAACTGAGACAGAAATATATGCCGCTTGTTCGACCCAGAATCCCAAATATTGGTGTGGTGGAAAAGCTGCATTGTATACAATGAACGGGTTACTACGTAGTGTCAAGATGAGCACCTCAGGCCAAATAAAATGATGCCATTATGACTCATTTACGAAGCAAGTACATCGGCGATATTGTCATAAAGTTTGACACGACAGCTTCCATTGACCCGTATATTTATGTTCTGCAGATCAGATACTATTGAGAAAAGAATGCACGAGCTTGCTGCAAATGTTCGCATAAAGGTTATAATAATAACAGGGGCGTGTGTATTCTACGTCAGCTTCGTGTCAAATGTACAGTTACCCATAACAAACAAAAGTGTGCATATTTGACAACTGTACTCACCCAATTGATTCATGGCGGCGTTTTCCATCTATCAAACGCAACAACTCGTTTTTAATATTTGGCACAAAACAATGACACTTTCACGAACTTGTTGACACATTATCATCCAATTCACATGATTTTTTAAAGAATCTCGTTGCCATCACCGCTGGCAGCTCACCGTTTTCCGACCATTTTTCGATTTTGTATGACCCACACTGATTGATATATCTGTCTCTGTTACTTTTACCCGAAACCTTTCCGCCAGAGCGAATGGACGATATTATAATTTCTATATTTCCTAAACACAACAAACAATTTTCACAAAGTGTAGGTGTGTACCGTGTGTATTGTGGCTTCGTGGCGTTGGTTTCATTGCAGTTACCAAAAAATTACATAGATGTCTCAATCCCTAACACAAGGCAGAAAAGCTTTTGAGCGTCGTAGATAGATGGCAATATGTTTTTCCTTTGGTTCCATGACAACTTAACAAAGTGGCATTTCAACACCTCTTTGAAGTGATAAAAGTGTTGGTAAAAAGCCCGCAACCTAAACTAACGTACCCATTGAAAGTTTTTTTTTCATCATCACTTTGAATGAATTTTCAAAGGACTCTTGAAGTGCCATTTTGTTGAAGTGTACGGTTACCCTTTCCTTGCTATTATTGCTAGCAGAAATGGACGTTCGACGGGTTGTGGGGGCGAATGAACTGCATTCCCACCCCTTTGTGTTATTTGTTTTTTTTCAAGCACCCCTTATTGTAATTCCCCTTCCCATAGCCACACAGTGGCGGATACATATGGGGGGCGCGGGGGGCGCGCGCTCCTCCCCTTGGCCCCCCTAAATATAAGAAAATCTTTCTTCAATGATTCGCTCTACATGTCTAAACTATTTAAGCGTCCCTTTCGTAATCTTACTTATTACGCTAGCATCAACCTTGCATTCTTTTCATATTTTTCTCACACTATCATACATGGCTTTACCACACGTACGCCGCAGGGATCTCAATTCTATAGCATTTAGTCCTTCCCCTGCCAGTTTCATGCTTCACTGCCATACATCAGGGTTGGTACCAGCACTCCATTGTGGACTGCTTGCTTCGCTTCTTTCGACAGTTTTTTGTTAGCGCCAACGGCGTTCAGTCCTCCATAAATTCGGAGTTACCTGCATTTACCCTTCTTTCAATATCTCTATCAGTCTCCCCATCTCTCGTAAACTTCCCGAATACACAAACTCATCCACTGTCATTTTTGGGTAACTATTACGAATTGTCTTTGGAGATGCTATGTGAAGGGTCATTTTAGAGAAAGGAAATAGTGGAAGGAAAAAGGGTTGATAGGTGGTTAGGACTCTCAGGAGAGATGGACGGATGAACCTTTCCCTCCCACTGCGATGCGAGGAAATGGGTCGAGAGATTCCTGCTGGAGAGGTTAAATGGTCTCCCTCAACCAGTCCTTTCTAGCTCGCTACGCAGTACGTGGGCAAATGCATCCGCCGCTACCTTGAAAAATCACATCCTATGAACTCAGGCATCCCTGCTGAGTCACCAAACTTAGCGATCCACTTGGGATGACTTGTAGCAGAGATGTTGTTTATCCAATAAATAATTCCCGTGGCGGCGGTACCCACACTCGCCTCCTAAATTGAAACTTTTGCTTCATTCACATTCATACGTCTTTTCAAGTATAGGTACCCTTAACATGGCCCGACTCAAGAATTCGATTCCCTTGATCGTGTAGTGCAGCCCTACTGCTCCCTGTGTCCAGCCAAGTTTTAAATGTGCGGTCCGCCAATCTTTTATTTATTTATTGAAGTGGAAACTTCTTTAGCACCGTTGTGATTTGACAAACACAACCATCTATATGTTTTAGACTGCGAGAGAATGAGATAGTATAGTCGGTCTCTTCTTTGTGCGGTGCTTCGTATTCCCCCACTGTTGTCTACTTTTTAGTTTTCTTATATCCTTGGCGCCCCCCCCCCCCTTGACTTTTTTCTGTATCCGCCACTGTCGCCACACAAAACAAACTGAGATTATGGGTTAGGGGTCGTCCATTAATCACGTGATGTTTTTTAGCAATTTTTTAACCCCTCTTCCCCGTGGTGATATGTGGTGAGGTTTTAGACTAACCCCCCCCCCCCCCAAAATCACGTGTATTTTTTTAATACAAAGTATTTTGAAATTTTCCGAATATTGTCACGAAAAAAAAACACACGTGATATCTCATTATACCCCCCCACCCGGTGATATTTCGTGATTTTTTCCGAACCCCCCCCCCCTTTCGAGCTTCACGTGATTAATGGACGACCCCTTAGTACCTATACTTTTAAAATATGGAGTAATAATAAAATTATGAATCTTTATAAAAAAATGTCATGATGAATTCCGAAACCCTTTTTATCAAAGAAAGTACTTACTATATAATAGAACATAAAATAATTTTACCCTCCCCACCGCCACACAAAACAAACGGACTTTATAGGCAAGTATATTTAAAAAAATTCGAGTAAAAATAAAGTAATGCATCTTTATAAAAAAAATATCATGATGAATTATTCGGAAACCCTTTTTTTTCAAAGAAAGTACTCACTATAATATTATAAAAAAATAAAATAATTATCTTTGTTTACTCCCCCATCGCCATACAAAACAAACGGACTTTATGGGAAAGTATATTTTAAAAATTTGTAGTACCTACCTAATAATAAAATTATGCATCTTTATAAAAAAATATCATGAAAAATTTAGAAACCCTTTTTTTTCAAAGAAAGTACCTATTTACTATATTATAGAAAATAAAATTATTATCTTTGATTACCTTTTCCATTGCCTCACAAAACAAATTGACTTATATTTTTGAAATTTGGAATAATAATAAAAAAAGTTTCTGAATTCATCAAAGAGATGATATTTTTATATGAAGATGCATAATTTTATTATTATTCCAATTTCAACTTGTTACTTGCCTATAAAGTCCGTTCGTTTTGTGTGGCGGTGGGGAGGGTAAAATTATTTTATGTTCTATTATATAGTAAGTACTTTCTTTGATAAAAAGGGTTTCGGAATTCATCATGACATTTTTTTATAAAGATACATAATTTTATTATTACTCCATATTTTAAAAGTATAGGTACTAAGGGGTCGTCCATTAATCACGTGAAGCTCGAAAGGGGGGGGGGTTCGGAAAAAATCACGAAATATCACCGGTTGGGGGGGGGGGGGGGGGGGGGGGGGGGGGGTATAATGAGATATCACGTGTATTTATTTTTCGTGACAATATTCGGAAAATTTAAATAAAAATAGGTTAGGCTTGTTTATAAAAGTATCGATATATCGATATTTTTAATTCAATACATCGATATTTTTAGCCGATACATTTTGATTAGCCGATAAATTTAAATAAAAATAGGTTAGGCTTGTTTATAAAAGTATCCATATATCGATGTATCGATATTTTTAATTCAATACATCGATATTTTTAGCCGATACATTTTGATCCGATATATCGATACAAAATATCCAATATCGAAAATTGTATCAAAAACGATATTTTTATTTATTTTTGTAACTAAAGTCACTAGAATCCAAAACCGTATAGGAGATAGGAACGAACGGAAAAAAGTAACTTTATTGGGTCATGACAAAGATATTGAAATATAAGTTCATATCTGTCGGTTGAAATTTTAACTATTAATAGCTGACAAATCTATTGTCTTTGTATAGTATTTGTGATCGCTAATACTATCTCATATGTGTAGGTACATACATAGAAATGTATGCTATTTTGCGCCATTTTTTTAAGCACTCCTATGTGTTGGTTCCCAATTGTCTATGATTATTGACTATACCTTGTTCCAAACATGAAGTCCTTTTTGACAGATTAATACGCCAATAGAATTACTGAGACGCATACAAACTTTGTATGCATCTTAGTTTAATTATACGAGAAAGTTAGAAGACAGCTTTTTACTTTTGATATTTTTGTAATTATTATCTAATAAAAATGAATGCTGATAAAAATACCTTCATTTTTATTGAGATTTTTGTACATTAAAATAATGCACATTGTGTATAAAAATTACTACCTATTGACAATATTGAGATGAATATACTATTATTTAAAAAAAGGAAAAACTTTTGAAAATTTGACCGATATATCGATATTTTTTCCTCGATATACCGACGTCGATATTGATATTTTAATAAATATCGATACTTCGATATTTTTTTCACTTTCGACATCCCTAATATAGGTAGGTAATAAAAAATCGCAACATTTTGTTAAAATATCTTTATTTCACGGAAATAAAACATCATTCAAGTATTAGGTATGTAGTAAAAAATATATTGAGTCATTCCTCCTATTTTTCAGCTTTCTTATACATTAACAAGAACATATAAGTTTATAATTTTAATATTATTACAATCCATTGATCCAAGTCTCATAGATCTGCATTACAGATGAAACGATTCCCTTCTGAATGTTTTCCTGAGTATTTGTAGAGGCATTTTCCGTAGGCCCCTGTGAAAATACAAACTAAACAGTTTTATAAACAGCAAAACTTAAATAATGACCCCCCACACTAACGTCCCAAACCAGGCGAGTAATAAGTATGTACTTAAAAGTTTGATTTAGGGGGTATTTCACCATCCTCCTGGTAGCTTGTCTATATACGATAACGAATATTAATAAATAAACAAATGAACACTCGCAACAATTAAAAAACTCGGCTAACTTATGCGATATACAGCTACTATTCATTAGCTCACGTACCGAACAGTATAATCAGTGCGTTACTCGTATCTCATATCATATCAATAATATAATCAGTATGTAGGTACGTTATCGTATGGATAATCTAGGAAGATGGTGAAATACCCCCTTGATCTAATGATGACCGGCCAACTCAGAATGAAACAAACTCAGAATCACCTCGGAAAGGTCATTAAGGGTGATGATAACAAATATTAAAAAAATGGTTAGCGGCTATTTTAAAATTATTTTTTCACAGCTTTTAATGACCTTTCTGAGGTGGTTCTGAAGTTGTTTCATTCCGAGTTGGCATGGCATCTTAAATTTGGCAACCAGGACAAGACGCGTGAAAACCCCGGATTTTAGAGCCCAGAACCCGGACATGTCAACAGGTTTTTTTAAACATAGTCAGTGTGATAAAAAACAGTTGAAAATGTCATAAATCACCATTTTATTTATTTTCAAATTAAATTTAGTCATGTTTTATCATCATTATAAATGTACCTAACAAAACAGAATCCTATTACAGTTTGTTACAAATTGTTTTAATAATCAGTTAGACTATGCAACAATTTCTAGACATTTGTGTTTTGAAAAGTTTTAATTTTCGGTGTACATTTGTTACTTGAATCAAAGTAACAAATGTACATCGAAAATTAAAACTTTTCTAATTATTATTATTATACTTTGTTATGAAAACAAAACCTTATTAAAATAGTAAGCCTAAAAAAATTTAAATAATTTTTTTAACAAAAATCTTAAAAGCACTGAGATCATTTTCGTATTCAGTCTTAAAATTTTTGAGGTAACTCTTTAACTCAATAATAATTATATCTTTAAATTTTTATCAGTAGCCATTTAAACAACAAAATATCTCTTAATATAATTTAAACTAAATTCAGTCTTCTTAAATCTTAAGCAACAAAACTGAACTTTTTTTATAGTTTAGACTTACTATAAGGTATTTTCGTTATATGTTTTTGGGGTGTTGTGCCGTGTTGCGCTACCTCCTTCTTTAGCCAACGTTTCGGACATCGTTGCAGTGTCCATCATCAGGGCAGATCCGGCAGATCCGGTAGATGTGTAATCTGCCGGATCTGCCCTGATGATGGACACTGCAACGATGTCCGAAACGTTGGCTAAAGAAGGAGGTAGCGCAACACGGCACAACACCCCAAAAACATATAACGAAAATGCTTTTGGCCGTGAAAATCTTAAAACTTATCCTACTATAAGGTAAGTTACATTAATAATTTTTTTAAGCATAAAATAACCAAAAACTATACTCATTTATATTACCTTTAAGTTTTATATTGTAAATTTCTTTAACGTAATAAAAACAATCATAACTTTAACTACAAAATGAAAAGAAACTGTTGCACTCAAAAGTACATAATTTGATTATCTAGCTATTAAAGCTTTTTCCTCAGCCTCTTGCCTTTTTTACTTTTCAGTTTTTTTTGTATTTATCACTCTTTCCGATAGCTTTTAGAATATCTTCCCTTTTTAAAGGAATTTGTAAAAATCAACGCAGCTCTATTCTTGGAAATTGAATTTGAATATTTTTGACTTTATACTTTAAGACTTTAAATTTTTTTTTAAACCCGGACATCAAATGAAACCCCGCCCGGACGCTCCCCGGACGCCCTCTAAACTAGGACAAATCCGGGGAAACCCGGACGGATGGCAACCCTACATGGAACCAATCGAATATCTAAGCAATAAATTCCAAAAAAATGATATTGCAGTGTGGCCACCCTGTCATAATGACTCTTTTCTATCGATTTCCATTGTTTTTTTCTGATGTAGATTCGCTGCGAAAAGATGCTCTTCATATTTCCATTGTTTTTTTCTGATGTAGATTCGCTGCGAAAAGATGCTCTTCATATAAGTTAGGAATTAATAAGGAATTAAAGTATGAAAATAGACAGAAAAATTATTTACTAGTAAAAGAGGTTCCACGGCAACTCAGAATAATGCCATTTCAACACTCCTTTGAAAAGTCATAAAAATGAAAAATAGCTCATAACCTAACCTAACGTTATCTATTTAATATGTTTTTTTCAATTGAAGTTTCACGATTCTCAGTTGTTCAATTAACCAGTAAAAGCATAGCCCCTTCTTCACTTATTTTTCGATTTTCAAAGTACATAGATGTTCGATTATTAATCTTAGATTTGCGCATTAATTTTACAAGAATTTGGAATCCTGATTTTACAAGATTGTGCCTCCCTCAAATGTCTCCAGTTTTCATTTCATCAGCGAGCGACCTATTTCTTATTCCCAACAAAAATCTAATAACATCGGTAGGTATTTTTTTTGCTTGATTCTGTTATGTTTTTTCTTTATTCATTGCTTTATTTTAAATCATTTATCACCTTTGTGTTGCGGCCTACGAGACGACAGGGGTAGCGGAGTGAAGGGTGCGGGCGAGAGATGTTCCCCGGAGCAGGGCAGGTCGGGGGGCCGGCGCACCCTGAGGAACTGGCCCCGCCTGCGGGCCTCCGCCCTCTCTTCGCGGCTCACTCGGCGCGAGTCCAGGAACTTGAGGCCTGGCAGGTGGTGCAGGACGTAATATCTGGAAGGGATCAAGAAACATTCAATTTGAAGAATGCACCGATGAAATTTTTATATGAAAGGTAAGTACCTAAGTTGTTTAATTCAAGGATGTGCATTCCTTTCATTCCAATAATAGTTAACAAGCTGAAGTATACCTACGTAGATATTTGGAATCGGAGGCGTCTACTAATATCTACAGGAATTCCAAAAACTGAAAAAATCGGACTAATATCTATGAGAACCAAAGTGCGTACGAATATCTACAGCTCAAACTGCTGACTAATATCTATGAGAATCAAAATGCGTACGAATATCTACAGCTCAAACTGCTGACGCTGACTAATATCTATGAGAACCAAAGTGTTGACGAATATCTACAGCACTGGCAGAGGTTGGATTTGAAATTATGTATAGCATTTTGGAATAACGTAATATTGCGTATGCAGTTTAAAAAACTTAATTTATGTATGTAGGTATGAAAAAATCCCTAATATCGGACTATTGGACACATTTAGCTGAATAGTTTTAACAGCTTTCTTTATTTCGAGTGCTTCTAAATTATTTAGTCTGTTACCATGACCATGTCGATGTCAGTTAGGTTAGGTTAGGTTGTGGTGCCGTGTATTTCGAAATAAATAAATATCTTTGTATTATGACCTCCATGTTTGTTCAATAAATTATTGTCCTCGTAAACAGCAAAATACTTAATATTATGCAAAAACTTCATGTACGTACTCTAAACATTTAAGCCTTTACGTAATTAGTAATTACGTAATTGAAGTAATTTATGCTTTTCCGTACAACCTCTTGCTCAGCTGCCCTCCGTAGATATTAGTCCAACCTACGCGCTGTAGATATTAGTCAACACTGGGACCGTCATAGATATTCGTCCGACCTTAAGATATTAGTCAACACTCTGAAGTTCGTAGATATTAGTCCAACACATGAGCTGTAGATATTCGTCCGACATACAGGCTGTAGATATTAGTATCTGGAATCTTTGGAATCACCCCAGCACACAGTGCTGCGGTCCCGTACATGACCAGGGACAAAAATAAAAAATGAAAAATGATTAGCAACATTTTTTCTTTCAGAAACAACAACCACAGCAAACGATGAATAATATCGATAAACATATATCCAAATCTAGGAAATAATATCTGAACAAAAATACAATTCTTATTAAATTTCTCCAAATGTTATGTTCACCACGATCGATTTAATATGGTAAAAAGACAAAGCTGTTCAAATGTCAATAAAGAACAGACACTAAAGGACGAGTTGTTTTTCAGATTCAAGTTCTGTGAAGGTCTTAATCGAGTCATGTTATTATACGATCAAACAATCGGCCCGTGATGAATTAATAACAAAACTCGAAGAAAACTTTCAGAGAACTTGAAATTAAACACTGAAATTTGACGAATTGTTCAAATTCTGTGAAACTGACGGTCCTAACTCTTCTGGCTTGTAAAAAACTTTAAATTCACAGATATCAATAATATTGTACCTTCAAAAAACTGCTGCGATTGTTGATTGATTTTATCTTAGAAATTCATATGCATTAATGCTCGTTCTCATGTACTACTTGAATACAGTGTATTTGTAATTTGGAATGCGGGTATGGGTACCGCCATCTCGGGAACCATTTATTGGATAACCAACACACCTGCCATAGGTCACCTCATGTGGTTCGCTACGTTTGGTAACTTATGAGGGGTGCCCGGGTTCTTGGGGGTTGAAGATTACCTAGGTCTTGGGGCACGTTCCGATCCGGCCCGCCACCTACTGCGTGGCGAAAGACTGATTGAGTGAGACCTTTTTACCTCTCCAGCCGGACTCACGTCTCGACCCATCGCATCGCCTAGTACCGCAGTGGGAGGGATGGATGCATACGTCCATCTGTCCTAGACACATTTTTTTTACATGGGCTCCACACAGGAGGCCCTGAGGAAAATAATTTCCCTCAGGGCCTATGTCATCTTTGGGGATGCTGTGTGGAGGGTATTTTTTAAGGAAAAGAAGGAGAGGAGAGTTTTGGGAAGGAAAAGGGTGGGTAGGAATCTGGGTTTCAGTATGTCCTGGTCACCCGCCTCCAAGACCTAGACCCTAGACAAAACTCACCCCATGAACTCGGGCACCCCTGCTAAATCACCAAACGTAGCGAACCACTTGGGGCGACCTATGGCAGAGGTGTTGGTTATCCAATAAATGGTTCCCGGGGCGGCGGTACCCATTCCCGCCTCCCACATTGACCCCCAAATTCCTACACACTCCTCATACCATTTTCCTTCCCAGCACTTCCTCTCCTTCCTTTCCCCAAATAGAACCTCCACACTCTACATAGGGAATTTTTTTACCAGGATCTCCTGTAAGGAGCTAATCAAAGATATTCAAATACAGAATAGATATGGTATGGTGTCCGCGCAACTGTCGCCGGACTACGCGCTAATTAGCGTAGTTTTCATACAAAAAGAATTTGTTCATTTCGTTGATTTTTTGAAAATGTGCATTAATATTGGTTAACAATATATTTTGAATAAGGAAATAATTCGTTCATTTAGTTTAACGTTCGTTTGGTTAATTCGTTAATTATTTGTTCTTTTAGTTTATTTGTTAATTGGTAAACAATATCGGCGACACCCGGAAGCGCAGATCCACATAGTAAAAACAGCAGATAGCACACTAATGTAAAACAAAACAAAAAACCTAGAGTGCAGGTTTAGATATTTAGTAATTACCTGTATCGCTGGTAATCTGCATCATCCTTCTCTCTATCGGAGAGCTGGTCAGGACATGAAGGATTACCGAGGAGACTGAGGTACGTGAGATTGGGAAGCTGCTCAGATATTCGAATCAGTAATGCATCCATGTTTGTTATCTGAAATTATGAGAGAAAATTGTTTATCATCCAGTCATATATTAATCGATTTATTTACGACGTTATTTTAAAATTATTATTGATACGGTACATAATTACATACGATAAACAAAATAAGTAATAATCACTATG
Organism: Limnephilus marmoratus; assembly: GCA_917880885.1. Classification (NCBI taxonomy): domain Eukaryota; kingdom Metazoa; phylum Arthropoda; class Insecta; order Trichoptera; family Limnephilidae; genus Limnephilus; species Limnephilus marmoratus. The sequence continues at coordinate 49,002,678 of OU862914.1, read as the reverse complement.
TATACGAAAGCTATGATACATGCATGAGCCTAGTATGGTGGTCGTGATAATGCAAATGAATATTGTAATGATATAAATATTAATGAATAGTGTAAACCGCTTATGTCATCAACTGCGCCTGCTATCAATACAGGAATTCCTAGTGAGACATGCACAGCACATCACCAATTATATTAGAATTAATAAAGATGAATAATAAAAAATAAAAAAGTGAAATTAATTAGAAATTAAAAAAATAAATAATAATAAATACGTGGACGTGCGGTGTCTGAAAGCTTGTAGGTATTACAAGCGGGATAATGATAAATCTAACCACACTTGGAGTCGGTTTAGTGACCCAAAAGTTTATATCCGAAAGGTTAGTTTAGTTGTCGAAAAAATTTGGAAAAATGTTTTTAAAACATCGGAAAGCTCTGTTTGATTTATTTTGTTCCCTATTCCCGCTGTCCACGGTTCGTAAGTGCCGTAAAGCGTCGATGACACGTGGCGAGTTTACAAGCTACTATCTGGGAAATTCACTATCTGTTAGGAAACTCGCCCAGTGTCATCGTGATACTTGCTAACTAGCAGTGACTAACAGATTGTTGACAATCTACGAAAAAAAGTTGAAAGGTCGTCAACTTTACTCGCCTATACGCTTGCTCCGCTTGCTCGTGATTGGTTTATTTATATTTCCAACATGGCTTCCGATAAACAGCTGATTTCGACTGTCAAACATTTGAAGAATTAGTTCACGCAGGCGTCGTTATTCTTGTTACTGGCGCAAGCAGAGGCCTCAGTTTCCTACGTTTCTGAGCGAGTGGACAGTTTTGTGTGTCATCATGACAATCTCACTCGCCAATTTACCCCCTTTTAAACTTAGTAGATAGTAGCTTGTAAACTCGCCACGTGTCATCGATCCTTAAGACCCTGCACAGATAGTAAAGTTTGCAACGGTTTGTAGAGCAATAATTGTGCGACTTTTCTGCGCACGGTCTTCGGTTCATGTCGATTCCTCATGGTAGGGCCACACTGCGGCCAACTTCCAACTTCAAACGTTTGGACTACTGTGTGGAGGGGTAGTTCGTGCAAGGTTCGTGCGTTGGAAGTTCGAGTTGGAAGGTTGGAGATCGAGTTGGCCTGGGATCGCTTCGAGGCGATCGGCGATGGTTGGTTCGTGCGAGTTGGCCCAACACAACAGTCACCGCAATGGTTGTTTGGACTTTGAATTAATTTATTTTTCAGAGTACCTAAACCTTAGTTTACTTGCTCTAACACATTTAAAAAGGATTGTCTATTGATGCTTTACATGGTTATTAATGTATTTAAGTTTTCGAGAATTACCGCAATATTATTACGGGAGAGTGGTATAAATATTTAAATTAATAAATTACTTCGTTTTTACCACTTTTATTGTTTACAAAACCGACATGTTTCGTCAGCAAAGCTGATTTCTTCAGGGTTTTGACAGAACTAATTTTGAAAATAGACATATAAAGGTAATAGAGAAAAATAATCGACATAAACAATAATAAAATTAGAAAGAAAATAATGTTTAAGGGACGAGGGGCAATATAGAACAATTAAAATTTTTAATTGTAAATAATAAAGATAGAGATTCCAAAATGAAAAAATCTGGAATATATAAATTGAAATGTAATGATTGTGATTTCTTTTATATAGGTAAAACTTCGAGAAACTTTGAAATAAGGATTAAAGAGCATATGAAAGCTTTAAATAATAATAGTTTCTCGGAGTTTGCCAACCATTTAATAGAAACTAGTCATACCTTTAATTTTAACAGTGGAATAGAATTAATTCATTGTAATGTCAATGGCATTCAGTTGGATAAATTAGAAATTTTAGAGATTAGAAAGAGTGTTAATGCAATTTTAAATATTATTAATAATTAAAAATTGTTTTTAAATGAACCATTATTAAATCTATTCCCCTTTTAAAATTTTTAATTGTTCTATATTGCCCCTCGTCCCTTAAACATTATTTTCTTTCTAATTTTATTATTGTTTATGTCGATTATTTTTCTCTATTACCTATATATTTCTATTTTTAAAATTAGTTCTGTCAAAACCCTGAAGAAGTCAGCTTTGCTGACGAAACATGTCGGTTTTGTAAACAATAAAAGTGGTAAAAACGAAGTAATTTATTAATTTAAATCAAAATGGTGCCACAAAATAAGTTTGCTGTGCTAGAAGAAGGTATAAATAATGTTTGAAATTATTATTTTTTTAGCTTTACAAATCGAAAACAATATTATGGAAACCGAATCATCGCCTGCACAATTGTAGGCAACTGATAAGTTACACTGCCGAATCAGCTGATCGACGTCCGTCATTTTCGAGTTCGGAGTTAAAGGATTGGCCGCAGCCACCACACGATCGGCCAACCTTCCAACTCCTGCTAAGTTCGGAGTTGAGAGGTTGGCTTCAATCTGGACGTAGCATTACCATTTCATTTTATTGGGACGACGGGATATGTGATGTAGAATCGCCAGTTTCTCGCTTGTAGGTACTATGAGTTTTTCCGTACGTCGCATATAATGTATAAAAGTAACAAAATGAAATATTTAAAGAAGAGAACATAATTATTATCATAATACGTTCGAACTAATGCGATAGAGTGAATAAAAAAGTTATTTACTCACAATCTGCTGAAAATACTTAAAAAGTTCGCATTTACAAGTTAATAGGGCAGAGTTGAATGTATTATATGTGATTACCGGTTTTGAAGAATTAGCATGATCGAGTGCGAGAATTTATACAGAATTGTTGCAATTCACCAAGTGAGTTGAGTTAGTGAATGATAAATTCGAACAATCATATTAACGGTTTAAAAATATATATTAGAGGTACGAATATTTGTTTTATTGTAATCTATTTTTGCACATGTATTCTTAATTGCTTCAAAATTATTCTCGTTTCGTCTTAATCTTTTACATTCATACTTGAATTGCACAATTTATAAAAAAAAATGATTTTATTTTTGCCATTTTCATAATATTAGGTATGTAAACAAAAACCTAGCTAACAACCACTCTGTAAATTGCCATCTCAACAAAGACGTTTCACACCTAGTGAGATGGGCGATACGTCATTACTGTAATTTAATGTAAAATTAGAATAATAAAAAATAAAAGTGGTGTTTTTTTGTTTTTACATGAATACCGCACAAGAGTCCCAACTGCTCCCGTCTGGAGCCAGTGAGACTATGGCATCCCCAATTGGGGTATGTTGTGAGGCTGGAGGTAGTGGGGAGGGGAAGGAAATAGGGAAGAGGAAGGTGGGGAAGTACCTGGCTATTCAGATCTGGTCACCAAACACGGCTTAAGCCATTTCAGGCAACGTTTCAATTCCGAATGGTGGTCTTACACCAGGGCGATACTGAGAGTATCTTCCAGTCTGGAACGTGCCGTAAATATTATATTATTTAAATGAATAAATTGAAAAATACACAAATTAATCAAATAAAATTTATTTGCCACGCCGGGATTCGATCCCGCGACATTCGGAATGCGAATCAAGCGCCTTACCGCTGCACTACACCGGCCGCCGCCAGGTTTTTAAAAAGTTATTGTTTTATGAAAAAAAAAAAAATATATATATTTAAATGAAACAAGTACTAAATCCTAAATTATTATTATGATATTATTTTAACCATTTAACCCCAAAATCATCATTGAGCTATGAAAATAACTATCAACTCAGAATTTGTTTAGTAAAAACATTTGAAAATATATTTTTGTGTGGTACCCATAATAAAATAATTTTAAAACCGACTGTCTAATTTTAATAATGATTTTGTTATTAGTTCGACCAATAATTCGGCTAGTCCGGCCGGGGTTTTGAACTAAGGGAACGTACCCATACTACGTGACACGTTTAAGGGGGGGGGGGGGGGGGGGGGTCTTCAAAATGTCACGCTCCATACAAATGAGCGGCGGGTTGCTTAGGATTTTGGTCACCGGGGGGTGAATTGCAAAAAGTTGCAAAAAGTTGGTCACGTAGTATGGGTACGTTCCCTAATGACTTTCGACTCATAATTGTGCGGGACTCGGGGATCGGGGCCAATGAAATCAAAGGAAAATGGGAAAGACAATATATAGATATACACGGTGCTCGGAAACTGGTGAATCTTCATCACACAGAGAACACAAAAAACCCTCTTTCTTTTCATTTCGAATCCCCAAGCGACCAATTTTCTTCAAATTTGACCAAAAAAGTTCCAACTTAGGACTCGATTTAATCGAAAACTAAAGCTCAAATCGAATAAGTCACAAACACAAAATCCTCTTGAAATGCGAAATAGATTAACGCTACAGTGATCGCAAGTGGTCGCGTTAATTATATAAGTATAGTTAGGCCATTTTTAAACTAAACAAAATAAGTGAAATCATTTAGAATTATTGTGCATTTATTGTTTAATCTTATAATCAATCTAAGCATTGTTTATTAGAAATAAGCAACATATATTAAACATAGCTTCTGTGTTTTTTACAATTAACCAAAACATAACAAAAAAGTAAGCACGTGTACTAATTTAATTTGCTGATTTCTGAGCAGGATAAACATAAATTTATGGAATGATCAGGACAAATGATTTTGTTGCATTTTCAATACAATTTTCGAATGCTACGTAGTTGGCCGCGCAGATTACAGGTGTAGACCGTGGACTTCACTGTGCTCATCCCACAACAGTGTTGAACTGAACGCGTCCGTGAGATATCTAACTTAAAGTACACGGAAAATAAAATGATTCGCGTTACCCGTTTTTGATGAATCTTTAATTTTGCATGAGTGGTTTACATATGTAATCCGCGCGACCACTCCATGGTTAACAGTTTCCCACTTGTACCACGAGTTTCTGGACAACGTGTAATTCCCCCGAAGTGAATAAAAGCCATTACTTACGCAGATTGTAGATCATCAAATAAAGTGAATAATTAAATTAATATACTTACTAAATTATTGTTTAGAGATAAAGTCTGCAAACAGGGCAGACTCGGCAGAGGTCGGACATCTACCAAGCGATTATTGTCTAGGATTAGATCTCTTAGAGAGGGGAAGCCACTGAGTCCGTCCAGGGATACCAGGCTGTTGAAACTAAAAACATATTAAAGAATTACTGCAAGTAGGTACCGACATCAAATATTTTAGACTCGAAAAACTATATCCATGTTCACACTTTCATACAGTGACACAGAGAGCACATTCAATTTTGCGCTCAATACTAATTAACAGTCTACAGTTGTTTTAAACAGTGAAACAGATAATATAACGAGCCAGTGAGTTATTGCAAGTTTAAAGTAGTTCTAGTGCAAACCTGCTGGATTCTAAAATCGTAACTAAGTGAGCATTTCAAAATTAATAAAAGTCAAAACAATAAGTATTATTGTCACCCAAGCTACTACCGCCCGACCTGGCCCATACTAGCAAGTAATTCAAGTCACTCCACCTTAAATCCAGGCTTAACCATAGTCCATTTTTCAAAAAAAAAAAAAAAAATTTTAATTTTAACAAAATGGACTCCCAGGGATACATCAGTCTGGCGAGAAACGCGGTTGAGGCTCTAACCGAACTAATAATAGACCCCAGTAGCAGACTGAACAAAGATCAAATTGCGAAAATGATTCCAAAAACTAATGCTATTCTTGGAACCATAGCTCAAATGGCTACAAAAATGGCAGCACTCGAGGGTGAGCTAATAGCTTTCAAAGAATTAACCAACAAACCTAACCCATTAGAATCTACATGTGAAGCGGCCGATGAGCTTGAAGAGAGGAAAAACAGAGCAAATAATCTCATAATTATAAACGTTCCTGAAAGTACACAACTGAACCAAATTGAAAAAATCAAGGACGATAATTTACAAATTACAACCATTCTGAAGAAAATAGACAACAACATAGAACCAAATTCCATCAACACATTCCGTCTTGGAGCAGTGAGGCCTGATAAATCGAGGCCCATTAAAGTGATCTTAAAAAACTCAACTGAAGTAATGAATATTCTCAGGAAAAAAAACTTTTATCTTAACAACTCCCCTGTCAAAATTTTTTCCGACCAAACTCCGAACCAAAGAAAATATTTATCAGACCTACGTCAATCAATGGAAAGTAGGATACAGGGAGGTGAAGTTGGACTAACAATCAAATATATCAACAGCAAGCCGACAATAGTTAAGAAAAATCCAAAAAACTCAAACACATCAATGGATACGGCCAAAACATCCGCGGCTGCCGAACCAAACTCTTAGAGTTGCAAACTTCTATTCCTTTACTTCAAAACGTCGATGTATTTCTCCTTACTGAAACCTGGCTTGATCCTGATATTCACACCGAGGAACTTGGATTCTCGTCTTATAACACCTACCGCCTTGACAGGAATCCAGCCACCAGCAATAAAACCAGAGGAGGAGGAGTTCTCATATCCGTCCAAAAATCACTGCCATCCACTCGATTAATTTGCAAACATCTAGACGTGGAACAGGTATTTGTATTACTAAAAACTAAATCAAGTAAAATTTTACTGGGATGTGTCTACATTCCTCCTGGATCCAACATCACAGTCTACCGAAACCACATGGATGACCTCGAAACCTTTAAAAATAAATACCCTGATGCCAGAACAATTTTATTTGGTGATTATAATACCCCTAGCATTGATTGGATGAATAAAAACTCTTATAACAACTTAAGCCTACCAGAAAATGCCCGTGAAATAATAGATATGACGAACTTACTCAGTCTACATCAAGTCAATCAAGTCTACAATACCAATAACCGGCTGCTGGATTTAGTATTCTGTAGTGATCTCTCAATTCACATTGTTAAATCAGTTGACGAGCTCCTCCCCCTAGACTGCCACCACCCCGCTTTAAGCATAACCATAACGATGAATAACTCACCAGACGACACAACTATTCTTCCTAACTTAACTTATAATTTTTCCAAAGCTGACTATCCTAATATGAACCAATATCTTACAAATGAAGACTGGTCATTTCTTCACCTCAACAATAGTATTAACTACAATCTTGAAATTTTTTACACAATTATCAACAGGGCCATTGAAAACTATGTACCACTTTCACACTTCAAAGAAGCGAAGTTCCCGAAATGGTTCAACAGCGAGTTAATCAACCTGGTTATTTGCAAAAAAACTGCACACAAAAACTTTAAAGAATCTAAATCCCTTAATGACTATAAGGTATTTCACAATTACAGAACTCAATGTAAAAAACTGTCAAAAAAATCATATTATAATTATATAAATGGAATCGAAAAATCTATACCCTCTAATATACAAAACTTTTTCACACATGTAAACTCTCTTAGAAAAAACAAACAAGGTTTACCCATTTCAATGCACTTCAAAGATAAGAGTAGCACTGATATGAAAGTAAAGGTTAACTATTTTGCTGATTACTTCAAAAGTGTATATGACGAAGATATCCCAGACAATTACATACCACCACCTTCCATTATTGAGAGCATACATATCCCTCCTGTACACATCAATATAAGCGACGTTAAATCTAAAATTAAATCTCTGGACAAAAACAAAAAGGCCGGACCTGATAACGTGCACCCCAATATTCTCATTAATTGCATTGCTTCACTGGCTGAGCCGATTTGTCAATTGTTTAATCAATCGCTTGACACAGGTTGCTTCCCGGACATTTGGAAACGTTGTTATTTAACGCCTATATTAAAAAAGAGTAATAAAAGTGATGTCACTAACTATAGACCTATATGTAAGCTATCTATAATTCCGAAACTTTTTGAAAAATTACTTCTTGATAAAATTTCCCCATATATTAACAATCTCATTGTTCCAAATCAACATGGATTTTTGTCAGGCAGGTCAACTCTGACAAATCTCTCATTATATGAAAACTTTATATCAAATGCATTAGCTAACAGAACTCAAGTCGATTCCATTTATACAGATTTTATCAAGGCCTTTGACAAAGTGTGCCATAAAATTCTACTGGTTAAACTACATAAGCTCGGTATTGACGGAAAACTTTTAGACTGGTTTGCGAGCTATCTATCTGATAGAGTTCTACTTGTAAAAATTAATTTGTTCTATTCCAATCAATTTAAAGCTAGCAGTGGTGTACCTCAAGGGTCCCATTTAGGCCCAATTTTGTTTTTACTGTTCATAAATGATATTTTTGACATATTTGATAAAGATGTAAATGTATTGCTTTTTGCAGATGATTTAAAAATATTTAAAATCATCAAAACCGCTGAAGATTGTGCCTGTCTACAAAATAATTTAAACAAATTAATTAGTTGGTGTTCTCTTAACAAACTTTATCTGAACATAAATAAGTGTTATTCAATAAGTTTTTACAGAATAAGTCAACCAATTATTCATCCATATGAACTTAACAACTCTACCCTTACCTCTGTCGAAGAAATTAATGACCTGGGCATAACTTTTGACTCTAAATTAAACTTTATATCCCATATAAACTCAATCTATAATAAAGGTATCAAAATGCTTGGCTTCGTTCTTAGAAATTCCAGAGGTTTCAGGAATATTTCAACTTTAAAAATTTTGTATACATCCTTAGTACGTACTCAAGTCGAATATAACTCCTCGATCTGGTCCCCCCATTTTAAAATACATTCAGATTCAATCGAAAAAATTCAACACAAATTCTTAAGACACATTAATTTTAACCTCGGTATTCCCATTGAAAACATAAATTATAATTACTTGATGAAAGAATTAAATTTATTAAGACTCTCAGATCGAAGAATTATATCCGACTTAATATTTATGTTCAAAATTGTAAATGGTAGCATAGACAGTCCTGATTTAAATAAGCTCATTGAATTTCATATTCCCACGAGAACCACTCGTTCTAAAATCCTTTTTAAATGTAACAATAATCGGACTGAGTATACGAAACACTCACTTTTACCTAGGTTACATGAAGTTACTAATAGATATGCAGATGTGATAGATCTATTTAACTGCACGGAACAAGGGTACAAGAAGGCTATGCTATCATATTTTTTAAATCACTACTAATTTTATTTGTGTTATAGATTTTTGCATGTAAAGGTATCTCTGTTGTCACTTCCCAATGTATCGTCACAACTAACTGTTATACATACACTGTTTTATCATTACTGATATTTTGAATATGAATTTGTGACATGTAATTAGTGTTTATGGCATACTTATGCCGTTTGAATTAAATAAATAAATAAATAAATAAATAAATAATTCAACTGTAATTAGATTGCCTCCCCGGGGTCCAGCATATTGACCAAATCTATGGACGGTTGTCATGTAATGATGTAATATAATATTTGCGAATACGATTAACAATTGGTAAGAGATATCCTGGCCAATAATTGATAAATTTTAGGCCGAACTCCATAGTATCAGACGAGTTTCGGTTAACTGTCAGCATACGCATTTATTTGGATATAAATGTCGCTTGTTATGCAACATTACTGGCTTATTAATGAACGCAGTTCAATTAACGAAGTTTTTAGAGCCCGCGCAGACAGCAAGCGTTCCGCGTTCTTTGTAAGTAGTCGACCACTATAAAATTAATTGATTTAGTAAGGGAAAGGCAGTTTTTATATAATCTTAGTGACATAGACTATAAAAACCGTCATAAAATAAAAGCAGCATGGCTTGAAATAGCCATTGAAATGGGTGCAAATTCACTTTCAGCTGTTTCTCAAGTAATTTAACCTGAAATAATTAATATGACTCAGGAGGATTCAGACACACAGAATTTAATTAATTTTTATGAGACAATAGAATACACACTAAATAATGAATCTTTGTAACATTTTATTTTCACTGTACATATTTAAAAAATAAAAATAAATTACTGTAAAAATACTGCCAGCCTTTCTTTTGTACATATAGCCTTTCCCCAATTGCTGTCTTCTTTTTCTATTTCCTTTTTTATATAATTATGCAATTCATTAAAGCTACTTATTGACATTCGAAAGTAAATAAAAAAAAAACGTTCTTTATCTAAGTAATTCAGGAAAAAGAATACTGAACTCTCCTTTTTCATTTCGCTCAGTGTTAATCGGATGCACCCAGTGTCATCTTTTCTTTTTAGACTCTTCCAAAGTCAACAAAAGCAATGCTTCGTCTTCTGAAGACGAACTATCGAAATACATGTTTCACGTACAAGCTTTATGGGAAAATGGAACGCAGAATATTTGACCGTGTGCTGTGTGTGTTAGAACTCGCGTAGAACGCAACCGGACGAACGCTAGGTGAACGCCGGTGAACGCTGAACGCTCAGCTGTCTGCGCGGGCTCTTAGAAATGAAAGAAGTCGTATACGCGATCCACAAAATTTAAGAAGGAAAAACCAGAGAAAACCGGAAATATGACATTTTTAAATCAAATTTTAGACGCATTGACCCTTTTGAACAAAAAATTATATATTTTATTTTTATTTTTTATTTTTTTTTTATTTTTTTTTTTACATGAGCTCCACACAGGAGGCCCTGAGGAAAATAATTTCCCTCAGGGCCTATGTCATCTTTGGGGATGCTGTGTGGAGGGTTTTTTAAGGAAAGGAAGGAGAGGAGAGTTCTGGGAAGGAAAAGGGTTTAAGGGGTGGGTAGGAATCTGGGGGTTCAGTGTGTCCTAGTCATCCGCCTCCAAGACCTAGACAAACCTCACCCCATGAACCCGGGCACCCCTGCTAAATCACCAAACGTAGCGAATTGATTTCGAAAGATTGTTCTTTTATCTAGTAAAGGTACCTATGTTTTAAATTTTGAGAAAAATGTTTATTTTTAGTATAATAAGGTTATATCATAGGTCGTTGGCAGATTGTTAAATTTTTAATCAAAATATTGTATTATATAACACAAACTTCAAATCATATAACCGTGCAGCAAAATAAATCAATAAATTATCTGGGAAAGTTATGTTTCAGAATGATAATTTTAGTTTAAATAAAATCATTAAAAAAAGATCCGCGCACGTGTTTTGTGACCAAAATACTCCAGTTTGTCTATTTGTTTGTAATATATTTAAGATTTTTTAACATTCTTATTTTGCTTAGACATTATTGAAAAATTATAAATACTTATGATCAAAAAATAATTACAAAAAGTCCATAATTTTAATAGTTTTATCATCACGCCTTTCAGCATTTTTGGATGTCGGTATAAAAAAAAGCTGGTACGGAGAATAATTGATCTTTCTCATCGGAACCGCCCTGTACGACCGTAAGAACATCTTTCGACGAAATTTGGATTCTCGGCCGCTGGTTGGTTAAAGGCCCTTAACTAAGACGCGACCAATTTATTCCGTTCGATCTCTGAGAAACTAAAATGATTGAAATATGACTAAAGACCTGATTAACTAATTAACTCCCTTTTGGTGTATATTTAAATGCGGACTGCCAATATATATTTAGGTTAGTATTTCAATTCAACGTTGCCATTTAATTAATATTTTGTAATTGCTTGGTGTTTGATATTTCGTAGCGTCAATTCATAGAAAATATCTTTAGTGTTGCCAGCGTATATCGATTTCTTATTTATTCCATGTCAATTTCAGTTCGACTGTCAACGGCTAAACCGTGCTCGGAACATCGATATGAATCATTGGAAGTTACGCCCATCGATCCGATATTGTAAAGTTAACGAGTTCACTGTACTAGAGCTCCTGATTCAATAATTATTGGGAAGAATTTTCAGAAGCTAATCTATGGTGGCGGTCATATTGAATCAGTGACGTGGTCAGATTTAGGTGTTGGTTTAATCAAGGAGTGATATATTTTGTCGGTATTAAAAATAACAATAGGTTTTACATGAAGGTGTAATTACCTTAGATCCAGACATTCTACCTTGTCTCCATACATCTTATTCAAGGCAGGTGGAATCCTTTTGCAGTCTTGTCCACTGTAACTGAGCTGGAAACAAAGAAAAAAAGTGTTAATGACATGAGAATGTTATAGACGTATTTAGAGATTCCGTATGAAAATATTTATAGATACTTTGCTGAAATGTAGGAGTTTGCCAAAATATGAAATAGTAAGGATGAAATAGTTTTTTTTTTATAAAAATGTAGGGTAAAGTTCGGATTATGGGCGAAATTCCTAAAAAATAAAACTAGATATCTTTATACTAACTTTGGGCCGGGGAATCCAAATCTGAAAGAATTAGGTTGGGGCAAGCAAATATAAACTGAATTACACGACTTAAAAAAGAAGAAATTTAATTATCTTTATACTAACTTTGGGCCGGGGAATCCAAATCTGAAAGAATTAGGTTGGGGCAAGCAAATATAAACTGAATTACACGACTTAAAAAAGAAGAAATTTAATTATCTTTATACTAACTTTGGGCTGGGAAATCCGAATCTGAAAGAATCAGGTTACACTCGGCAATATTAACTGAGTTAAACGACTGTACAATTTTGAATTTACACACAATATAACAGGCCATTTTGGCCTCTTTCTGACAATCATAAATAAACCAATCATCTGACAATAAAGATCATAGAAAAAAACCAAAGATATTACATATTACCACATAAAATTAAGTGTTGTCATTAAGCAATAATATCAATAACTAAAAAAACATGTTTATAATTTCAGTAATTATTTTTTATAAATTTTATTCACTTTTGTATCACAAACCATGTTACACAAACCTAGCTTAGCCGCTAAACTACTTGAAAACTGGGATGTTTTCTTGCCTTGACGCGAGTAGGCGCTACGAAGGGGGCAATTTCTTTTGTATCACAAACCATGTTACACAAACCTAGCGTAGCCGCTAAACTACTTGAAAACTGGGATGTTTTCTTGCCTTGACGCGAGTAGGCGCTACGAAGGGAGCACTTTCTTTTTGCTTATGGCATCACTTAATTTTCTGTGGTTGAACATAAAATATCTTTGGTTTTTTCTATGGCATTGTTGAGAGTGTCAAAAACGTCAAAATTACCTGTAAACTGTGTATGAATTCAAAATTTTGCAGTCGTGTAATTCAGTTTATATTTGCTTGCCCCAACCTAATTCTTTCAGATTCGGATTCCCCGGCCCAAAGTTAGTATAAAGATAACTAGTTTTATTTTTTTGGAATTTCGCCCATAATCCGAACTTTTTCCAAAATGTAAATAGTTACGAAATGTAAATAGAATTGGATTGCCGCATATGAGAAAATCAGAGTCACCGAACTGCTGTTTAATATAAAAATATAAATATGATAAAATGCCTGACAGTCTGAAGAATGAATGTATTTAAAAAAAGGTTTTTATGCTCACCGTAAAATATTTTTATAAAATGAAATGTTGTTACCTTGAGCATATTAGTTTATACACGAAGGAAATTTAGAAAACAAATTGAAAATGAAACTTGAATTCACAGCAAAAGTTCTACTTTTCATTGAACCGGAATCGCAGACAAAATCACAACCGAAATTAGTATTTTTAAATAATTTGCATGTTATGTTTGGTTTTGAAATGAGAATATGCTTAGTTCCTACCGGTAGACATTTGTACAGTTCCCACCTTTCCCCAACCATCACTTTGCTGGAAAATTATTTGAATTGGAACAATAGCAAGAAAAATTACGCAAATTCGAGTGCATTTGTTTTGAAAACTTAAGGATTGAGACTGCCTTGGATGGAAGTTGTTGGTATTTTGCGTGTACATAATTACCTTTTTAAGTAAAAATAAGGAATTTGACCATCTTGAAAGTACATAATATCGTTTTAAATAGTACTCATTCGTTTTGTCGTGGCCGTAATTACCTCGAGGTATCGCGGTGGAAGTTGAACAACTACATTGCGATTGTGTTTTGCGGTTCTTCTCAGAGATACAGAGGTAAGTAATTAGTCACAATGATTATCCCTTTTTCCTTCCATACCTTGTTCTTTCCTACACGTACTATCACTTCAAAGTATAAAATATATACAGATTGGGAGGCGGGTATGGTTACCGCCGCCCCGGGAACCATTTTTTGGATTACCAACACCTCCGCCATAGGTCACCACAAGTGGTTCGCTACCTTTGGTGAATTAGCAGGGGTGCCTGGGTTCATGGGGTGAGGTTTGTCCGGGTCTTGACAGCGGATGCGTCTGCCCACCTGCTGATGGGCTCTCTCGACCCATCGCCTTGCACCGCATTTGGAGGGATGGATTCATACGTCCGTCATTCCCGAACACACTGAACTCCGATTCCTACCCACCCCTCATACCTTTTTTTCCTTTCCAGAACTTCCTGTCTTTCCCTTTCTTAAAGAGACTCTCCATACAGCTTCCCCTAAGATGACATATTCCCTGAGGGAAATTATTTTCCTCAGAGCCCTGTGTGGAGCTAATGTAAAAAAAATAATAATACATACATATGTGCAGTTCATTTATAAGGGCATCTGTAGCTGTAATTAGTTTCGAATGCAAAAGCATGTATTAAATACAAATTGATTATAGGTAACCTGCGAAGGTCTTTTATATACATTTTTTTAAATTGTTTTTTCAAAGTATAATCCTGTTAAACAATTAAGCAGTTTGTCAACAATGTAACTAAATGCCTGATGTAACCTGATGTAACCACATTTATTAATAGTGTTAATACAGTGATGTATTAAACATATTATTATCACATACCAAGCAACTAATTGATCAAGTATGATAATTATTATGTAATCATGGCATCTGGTGATGGCGGGATGGTGTGTTGATCGAGTGAAAGAAGTAATCAATCATCCTCTAGCCGGCCAGGCTAAATGGGAAACGACAGGGAGTAGGAAGGAGAAAGGTCCAGGGTCAGCAAGGGAATGCTTTCAAAACCAAGGAATTTATTATAATTTATACCAAACGAAAACTGAAAAAAAAATCATCAATTAGGTTCAGTTAAGTCCCAAATCTTGAATATCGTAGTTTTTACTTAAAATCTAGTAATCCACATACAAGTAAACAAAAAATAAGAGTATGAAAACAATACGACTTTGCTTGTTGAAAGATAGATTAGGAAATATAGATTAGGAAAACATATCAAAAGAGAGATTAAATTATTTCAATGGTGTAAAGTGTAAAGTGTAAAGCATTCTTTAGATTAGTAAAGTTGCTTCCCTTTATAAATTACCAATTCTGAACACTTATGGTAACCACCACAGGATTAAAAATTATTACTGCCTACCGATAAGAAATTTACCTGGTCATCGACCACTATATTCTTAAATAAACAATCAATACACTAAAATGGGCCACCATTCAGTGACAGATGACTCAGGCAGAATCAATAGTTCTATTGCACACAATTTCGGATGATTGTCGTGTGGATAGTTACTAGAAATATAGGAGGGCAACGAGAAATTAAGGAGTTACAGGCAATGACGTTATATAAAATAAATAGACTCGTTATAGTCTCACATACTCACAATATAATGTGGAAAGTAAGGAACACTCTTTTGTTTTCGCGATTTTCAATAATTTCTTTAATTCAAAAGTTTATTCCTGTGTGATAAAGATAGACAATCAAATAATGTGTATGTATGAATGGCACGGATACATTAGCGGGCGGCGTATTAATTTCTTCGCTGAATACTGCTTTCACATCACGGGTGTGACTGAGATAACAAGATACTCTCACTCGGTTACACTACGCAGAGGGGAGGGTAAAGGCGGGTAAAACAAGACACACGGGCAAATATTTTTTTTATTATATTTATATATAGTAATACAATATTGGTACTATTATAGTAGTATTGTAAAAACATATTTTATTATACAGTACAGGTCATAGGTTCAAATGAGTATACAAATCTATTTACAATTTTCATCAACGACATTATAAAACGCTTTCCTTTGACCGTGGTATGTAAATCGTCTTTATTGAAATGAACTGAACATATAGTGCTGTAAAGCGAAGGTGTCCAATCATGTTCGCATCTTTGAATGCGAACAACAGTGGTTCATTTCTGTCGTCGTAGTTGATCACGGGGAAACCTAAAATTCATATTTGATAAGTCATAATGAATTTATATTCAAATAATTGTCATTTTACGTTTATAAAGTCACAGCGTAAATTATAATTATTAATAGAGCTTAACTACAACTAGCGTGTTTACGTATATTAAATTATAGTGTCTTGTCATTGTCAGCAAGGAAGCTCGGTTCGAGCGTTATGAGTTATGACAATTCAAACATAATTAAATTAATTAACGATTTACCCTGTGTACGTTTTACCCCATCTTTCCCAATAGAAGAAAACTTGTGCGGGACGCTGTGTGAACCGACCTACTGTTAGCAGGTTGTCTTTGTTATGCTCGTTACTTTTTGATGCAACGTTCTCTGTCTCGTAATGACGTGTAAAACCGCGAGCGGGAAACATGAAAATTTATTGTAATATTTATAATAATCGATAATATTAAGTAATTTGCGTGTACTTACAAATGAAGTGTTATTCCTTCGCCTTTACTATTATTTGCAGTGTAATTGAAACATTTTCTCATCACACAGGAGGGCATTTTGACACTTTTTAAAATGCAATCTACTTACTGGTAAGTACTGGTAAGACGCAACCTTACTCGACGCGTAGCAGTTTAGTACTAAAGTACTAGATATCGAGACCGGTACAATTGTCTTGCGATTGTCTTCCCACTTTGAGATTTCTACCCCTCGTCTAATATAGTATGTAACGTCATTGGTTACAGGTAAGAAAAATATTTCATGATATATTTTTCTTACTTTTTGCTGATGACCTCAAAATGTTTAGAATTATTCAAAATATTTACCATTGCAACATTCTTCAAGATAATATCAACAAATTGTTAATTTGGTGTAATGAAAATAGACTTTAATTAAATATCTCAAAATGCCAAGTAGTTAGATTTTCTCGAATAAAAAATCCAGTGATCTTTAATAACAACATTGATAACAATACTCTCGAGACATTAACACAAATTAAAGACTTAGGCATCACTTTTCAATCAAATCTTTCATTTGTTAACCACATAACAGAAATCTCTAACAAGGGCTTAAAAATGTTGGGATTTATAACTAGGCTAACTAGAAATTTTCACAATATAAAGTGTATTAAACTGTTATATTTTGCATATGTTAGAAGTCAACTTGAGTACAATTCTCCCGTCTGGAACCCATATTATGATATAAATGTAAAAGCTGTTGAAAGAATACAAAAAAAAATTACGTTTTCTAAATCTTAAAATGGGTATTCCAGCAATTATGTTAAACTACAACACTATTTTGAATGATATGAATATGCTCAAATTGTCAGACAGAAGAATTTTCACTGATTTGGTATTTCTGTATAAAATATATAAACACTATAGTATTTATATATTATTGTATCTTAGTGTAATTTGTAAATTTCATACTTATGTAAAAGCCCCGTAAAAGGGCGTAAATAAATAAAATAAAATAAGGCTTTGGTACATTTTGTCAGAAAAAGGATACCATAGAAAGACATAGCCTTGGGAGAGAACATATTCGGAAAAGGTGTGGAATTATTGAAAAAGTTGTACCTGCGCACTAGAGTTTTCAAATTGCAGATACAGTTGAGACCTTCGAAATTTTCTTCCTCTTTGAGTTTCTACTTTTACCAAACACTTGTATTTATTAACCCCCAAGGGCATAATGTTATCGTATTATTAAAATAACTTTCATTGTTTCTTCGACCTGAAGAGTCTTCAATGGCCTGATGATGGGATATTTTAATTGACGCAGTGCGCTGAGGTCTCAACCATGCGCAATCCACATTTCAATGTTGATTTTTTTGGAATTTTAGTAGAATACTGCATATTTTTTCCAGGCAGCATTAAAGCATCGCATTCGTCTAAAGTGACAAGTAAAGATTTCCACTCCGAGAAGTTTTTAGAAGAACACTTAATCCGAGTTGCAAGTTGTGAATCTTTCTTAATGTTGCGAACAACTGCGGAATCTTTAACAGTGACACACTTCGAGTAGCAAGTTGCGAACACTCAAAACCAGTTAACATGTATTACGTAATAAATACACATTCCAACAGAAACCTTTGAATAATGATTTAAATAAATTTAATCGTTTAAACTTGACGATCACATTGCAATTCAGCTCTCAAAAGTCTACTTACAAATAACACCACTTTAAAAAACTGTCGACACTTTGGTCACTTGGTCAGATCACCACTTTCATTTTAAAACTTTGTAATTTTTTTTTGATAAGCTCATGAAGAGCAGTTTTATTCGCTGAATTAATTTCATTGTGAAAGAAGCTAGAAGAAAAAGCAAATTTTTACAATTTGTCTCATAGGGTGTTGAAAACTGTTGAAAAACAATCATCGAACCAAAAAATGATAAGTGTTATTCTTTACACAATTTTTTAACATTTTTATTTGAAAGCCTTTTCTTTATTGAAAACAAGAAATTTTATAAACATTTATTGTTAATTTTATTAACCCTCGACCCGTCGCGTGGGGTCTTTAAAAGCTCAGGTTTTACAGAAATGCTCATTATGTTCATTTTAAATGTTCCCACTGATTTCTTACTTTAGGTAGCTTCCTAAAAGGGACTATACTTGACGCAAGCGCCGAGAAAATTTAGTTTGCGCATGTGCGATGTGAGATACAGACTTGTGTTTCGGCTTGAAGCTAAAAAAAATCAACAAAATACCATGAAAAATCAAGTTTATATGTTTTTTTTTTTTATTGTATTTTGTTGATTTTTTTGTTGTAATAATAATAAGTCTATATCAACCTCAAATAGTTATAAAGTTGATGGAAATTGGTTAGATTTTTTTTTAAAGTTTTCTATTAAAAAATATGATTAAAAATTTCAAAAAAATGTTCCTTGTTGATTTTTAAGCTCTTGCATTGAAAATAAATAACTAATTTTTAACATTTTTTTATTTCAAAGCAATCATTATCACCTGACTGTAATCAGTTAAAATAACATCTAAAATTTATGATACAACAACAATTTAATCATATTTATTTTTGGGGTCCTTAGCGACCCCACGCGACACCTCGCATTACAAAAAAGGCGCGACGGGCGGAGGGTTAATGTCGTTAATTTCAGATTTGTACTCATTCAACAGGTTATTATTTTATTTTGCTATTACTAACAAAGTCGACAAATAATACAATTTGTTCGTTAAACAGGTATGTACGGGTATAGAATGCTAAAATAATATTTCTAAATGTAAACTTTAGCAAACACAGTTTAATTATTCAATCAACTCAAGAGCGATTTACGTAGTTTATTGGATGTGGCGATTAAAACAGTATGTAAAGTTAAAACAGTAATAGGCTCTTAAATTTTTCTAAATTCAGTTTCCGACGTAAAAAAATTGTTGTTTTTGTTTTCCAATGTTTATTTAGATGCATACAGGGTTTTTTATTACATCTAGTAAGAGAGAATACATTAACAATAAAGTAACACGAAGAACAAAGCAAAAATGTATGAAAGAGTCTAAGAGCTAAGATAATGGATATAAAACTAAGAAAAAATAATCCCGGTAAACATATTTTGTTTTTCATATTTTAGCACACATAGAATATCCTACGAAAAGTTCCAAAATTTGTGGATTCTTTTACGCTTTTGAAAGGTCACCTTTATAAAATACACTATTTTGTGAGAACGTAAGTCATTGATGTATTATAACACTAGCTGACCCGACGAACTTCGTACCGCCTCGGAATCAATAACTGTTGAATTAAATAAAGTTTTTTTATTAATTTAAAAATTACACCATGAAGCAATTATCGATACCCAACTGTCCGTGTTTTGTTTTTGTCAGTATCAGAGATGGCGTTGTGTACTGATTTATATTTTTTGTGTTTTTTTACTTTTTCACTTAATTACGGGAATTTTTGAAAGGAAGCGGGTATGGGTGCCGCCACCCCGGGAACCATTTATTGGATAACCAAAACCAACACCTCTGCCAAAAGTCACCCCAAGTGGTTCGCTACGTTTGGTGATTTAGCAGAGGTGCCCGGGTTCATAGGGTGACTTTTGTGCGGGTCTTGGTGGCGGATGCGTCTGCCCACCTGCTGCGTGGCAGGCCGGATCGAGAGAGACTGGTTGAGGGAGGCCTTTTGAGTACTGGAGAGGTCAAGGTAAAAGGTCAATTCCGGTCAAGTCAAGTAAAATCAAGCCTTGCACCGCAGTTGGAGGGATGGATTCACTCCCGGAAACACTGACCTCCAGATTCCTACCCACCCCCCATGCCTTTTCCTTCCCTGAACTTCCTATCCTACCCTTAAAAAGACCCTCCACACAGCATCCCCTAAGAGTTTACGTAAAAAAAATGCGTTTCATTTCAGAGATTTATTATTATTGTATTTTTCCTTTGGAGGGGTGCAGAGACATACGTTCACCGTTTGTCTCATTTTCGACTATTGACATTTAGTGTGTAAGAAAGAGAGGCAGCATTATATGATTAAGAACAAAAGCAAAACAATCAGCACATTGACATTTGACGTTTTGAATTTTTGGAATTGAAGCAAACTGCAATATTATACCTACCTACCACAATATTCCTTCAGCTCTTTCAAAAGATGAAAATTCGTTCCATATTAAATGTATGAGGAAATGAATTATCGTCATAACTTTCTTTTTCGTGAATTTTTGCAATGTTTTAATAGTTATTATGTTATCCGAGGCGGAGACAAATCCAACAAATCAAAGATCATCAAAATCGGTTCAGCCGTTCTCGAGTTATAAATAGTGTAACTAACCCGACTTTGTTTTATATATTAAAGATAAGTTTAGTTTTGGGAAACTTAAAATCACAAAAACTTTTCTTCGGATAATTATTACGAACACGAATATAAAATTATTTTATATTTTAGTTCTGTCAAAACCCTGAGGAAGTCAGCTTTGCTGACGAAAGATGTCGGTTTTTGTAAATAATTAAGTGGTTAATACAACGTTATTTATTAATTTGAATTTAAAATTATTTTGTAGCTATTTTTAGGGAAAGTGTTGTTTGTAAACGTGTAAATCATTGTCAACGCTTCATGTAATACTCGTATGTTGGTTAGTTGTTAAATGTAAATACTAAATTTATTTTAAAATTTGGGAGGCGGGCATGGGTACCGTCGCGCCGCCCCGGGAACCATTTATTGAATAACCAACACCTCTACCATAGGTCACCCCGAGTGGTTCGCTACATTTGGCAACTTAGCAGGGGTGCCCGTGTTCATGGGGTGAGGTTTGTTTGGGTCTTGGCGGCGGATGCGTCTGCCCACCAGCTGCATGGCAGGCCGGATCGTGAGAGAATGGTTAAGTCAGTCCATTTGACTTCTCCAGCCGGATCATCTCGGATTAGCCTTGCATTGCAGTTGGAGGGGTGGATTTATACGTCCGCAATCCTGGACGCACTGACCCTCGAAATCCTACCCACCCCTAATACCCTTTTCCTTCCAGAACTTCTTCTCCTTCCTTTCCTAAAAAGAACCTCCACACAGTATCCCCAAGATAACACAGGCCCTGACGGAATAATTTTCTTCAGGGCCTCCTGTGTGGAGCTAAAATGTAAAAATAAATACACACGTGTAATAATGTGTTTGTAAAATCTCGAAAGTTCAAATCAATTTGTAATGCATCACGCAAGGTAGGTATTTACACATTGATGAATGCGCCCAATATTGAGGGTAACCCTCCAAATCAACGTGCAGTGATCTGGACATCCCTGAAAGCCTTTCAACTAACACTCCCCTTTGAACATAAATTCGACATTTATGAACGTGTCCGTTGCATAGAATGCGTGGGCAATATTACCTTCCGCCGACATCCGAAATGAGGCGAGTGGTGGAATTAACTGCAGTATAACAGGGACGAAAGTATTCTTCACCACGAGTACGTGCAATAACTATTTTTGGATATAATACGCCTTCAGAATAACTATTAAAATAACAAGTCTGCATTAACAAATTATTTCCCATGTTACAAAAAATTAAGGCTCATTAACCAGCGGCCGAGAATTCAAATTTCAAACTTTCGATAGAACCCTAGCAACTGTACAGGGCGGTTCCGATGAGAAAGATCTATTGTTTTCCGTACCGGCATTTTTAACTAATAACTAAACACAGATTTTATTTAACTAAAAATTTGGGACATAAATTTAAAAAGTACCTACGTACCTAATACTTGCAATTATTTTTTAATCAGAAGTATTTATAATTTTTCAATAATGTCTAAGCAAAATAAGTGGGTAAAAAACTGTAATATATTATTTATTTATTTTTTCAGGTTCTCCATAAAACAATTATACACCAAATTATTACGGAGAAGATTACAAAATATAAGAGAAAAAAAAGGCCAAGGGGGCAATTTCACTATGTTGAGACGTATGTCAAAAGATAGTTACTGAACTCTCTATAGGTAACATTGAAGATGTCAATGCTCAATACAGAATCGTTAAGCAGTTGATAAGACCATAAATAAATAGACAAACTTACAAACGTACTCGGATTTTTTGTAATGATGTTATTTGAACTAAAATTAAAATTCTGAAAAGTAGCTTTCCTAAATAATTTATTGATTTATGTTACTATATGATTAAATGTTTTGAAATGCGGATCGTCTAATACAAAATTTGATTGAAAAATTTAATAAATCTGCCAACGACCAACGGTACAACCTTGTTATAATAAAAATAAGCATTTTTTTTTTCAAAATTTAGAACATAACTTGACTACAAAAAATAACGATCCTTCGAAATCAATTTATATTTTTTGTAGAAAAGGGGACGGTACGTCTAGAATTTGCTTCTAAAATGGTATATTTCCGCTAGTGTCTGGAATATTAATAGTTGTCCTTATTAAAATTTCGTTTTTAATTGATTGTTGTTTAAAAATTAGTATTTCTCAATTATTAGCGCTCGCAAAATATTCAACTAATTAAAAACGTCCCTTATATTAGTATCATTTCTTTCATTATCTACAAATACAAGATATTTATTCAAAATTGTCACTCAATATTTTTCTGTATGTATTAAATGTTTTTAAATTTAATTGGAAGAACTCCATTTAATTTTTTTTTTAAATTAAAATTAAATTCTTCTATATGCTTCAAATCTTTACACTTTGGTTTGATGGCGAATAAAGGGTAAAAGTAAATAATGATAATGATTTGTATTATTAATTTTTAGCTTTCTTATTATCCACAAACTCATGCACAACATATTTTAGCCCTATTGGTATTTAAAGTAAGGTTTCTTTTTAAATGGTTGCTTTTTAAAATGAGACGTTCACTGTTTTATTATTCGAAGGTGGACTTGTATGTTATTATAATAGGAGAGCCGCGAAGCACTGAGCACTGAGCACGATGTCGGTCGCATCAACTCAACCAGGTACCAACTATGGATCAATTAACGTTCTAGGTATCAGGGGTTGGCAATTATTATAGTTTGCAAAATAACACCAAGAAATAAAATAAGCTATCTGTTAAAGCCCGATGGCAAACCTGTAAACACTTAAGATAAAGAACAATTGATTGTATTTTTTTTTAATAGGACGAGAACGACGGGAAAAGCCCCACCTTTTAATGTGTGATCGGCTCCTCCTTCTACGGCTTACAGTTACACAAGTTGGCATAATTACACGGTAAAAGTATCGTACGAAATTTATATGAACGCAAATTTTCGAGAGAGATTTAAATTGCTGTGATCACCAGCGCGACACTATTGCGACTGATTTGTAGGTAATTCTACCGATTTCTTACATATCTCCCTTAAAAATTTGAAGTTTAGGCTCCTAAAAAAATATATGTTATTTTTTAAGATAATATCTAGATGCTGCCTACGCCGAAACGTAAATTATATGAAATTCCCTCGGTAGAAAAAAATCGCAAAGTATGCTCCAAAAATTATTAAAAACAAGTCTGTTTCTATTATCTTAAAAATTATATTTGTGAAAAAATTCATAAAGTTTCTTTAAATGATGCTTAAGAAGCCTCCCACGAGATTATTGCTCTATTTTAAACGAGTCATGCTTTAATAAACATTTTCGCAAATTTTCGCATCGATTTTGACGCTTTAAATGTTAGCGCTCTCCTCTAACATTCGTAATTTCATATCTCTCCATCCTCTTCGTTTTAATAACACATAACACAAGTATGTGATATTAAAGCTGATTGATTAAATCCCCGAAAAAGGGCATTAATCAATAATTAAATTATGTAAATAAATTAAATATGTGATAACTAAGGCAAAGGTGGGTGGTGTATTAATCATATTCTTCTTTCTTCTCCCAAGCAGGGCTTTTTAAGGAAGGAGAGACACAATAGGAGATTGATACATGGAACAGAACCATTGGGATATGTGAAAAGCCTCAAAGCCGTTTCAATACTAAACACTATTTGAAGTCCACCTATGCGCGCAGTCCCCTTACTGAAGACGACTAATGAAAAACACAGATTTTTTGTTTGTTGGTTTAAGGTGAATTTAAACATTTGTGGGGGTATTTCAACACCATCTTGATTGCAAATCTGTAGTACAACGAATACTAATAAATAAATACTAGCAATAGTTAAGTTATTGGAAGAAAACTTGGTTAACTTATCCGATATAATAAATGCCACTATTCATAGGTTTCGAATAGTAACCACGGACTTAATTAATAAATATATCTTAGATCGCCAATCGAAAATATACGTGTGGTCTATTTAACATTAACATCAGTAACAAAATTCAATAATGCGTTTTTTAACATGAAAGTTTATATAAGTGGTGAGTTCTTAAGCCTAATTAAAAAAAGGATGTTGTGAATTAGGAGGCATATCATCTTTAGGGATGCTGTGTGGAGGGTCTTTTTAGGAAAGGAAGGAGAAGAAGTTCTGTGAAGAAAAAGAAAGTGAAGAAAAAGGGTATAAGAGGTGGGTAGGAATCTGGGGGTCAGTGTGTCCAGGAGTGATGGACGTATGAATTCAAGAGGGTGCGGCTGGAGAAGTCAAAGAGACTACATCTCCTGATCTGGCCAGCCATGCAGCTGGTTGACAAGCCTCATCCCGTGAACCCGGGCACCCCCGCTAAATCACCAAACATAGCGAAACCCTTTGGGTGACATATGACAGAGGTTTTGGTTATCCAATAAATGGTTCCCGGGGCGGCGGTACGCATACCCGCCTCCCAAAATTTTAATATGTATATTATATATAGGTATGTTGTTTAGCAGCATCCCGTGTCATGCTGTGCTGATCCAATACAACACGATCTATGCAGGGACGTACTTATCTTATTCCAACCAGTGATTTCTGACATTAATTGAAATAAAATATTAAAATTTTGGTCTCCAATCCTTTTTTCCAATTTTTTTCCTTCAAACATTTTTTTTTACATATTGTCACTGGTCACTCAGCCGAGTCACCGAGCAACCCTCACCCCGCCCCTAAGGCCCACCGCTCATGTAGAAACTGAAACCAAACTAATGCTTGGCAACTGCGGGTTGCAAACTGGTTGGCAACCAATTTTATGATTTCAGTAATTTTTATCAGCTTGTAGGTATTTATTTTATTATTTATGTTTATTATTCATATTATTATATTAAGTAAGTATTTAAAAATACAAATTTAACTTTACAAATTACTAAAATCATAATGTTGTGTATCTCGTGCTTAATTAGGAAGCCTGACAACTACATAGATCGAAAAGTTTTAGGAATTTATGCATAAAATCGAAAATACAAGTTTATTCATCAAAATCGATACCTATGGTTCCCTTCAAAGTAGATACTCCTTGTCAACTGCAATGCACTTATGCAGCGCTTGATCGAATCCTCGAAACACCGCTGGTACGCAATTTTCAGTATGTCCACCAGAGCCCTTTTAGATTTTTTTATGACATTCTCTCAGGTCCTGTTTATAGGTGCGATGCGGTTTTTTTATTCGGTTGAACCGGAAAAAGTCGCAGGGAGCCTGATTAATAGGTGAATACGGAGACTGCTGGATAGCATTTGTGTTATTTTTTAATCAAAAACTCACAGACAAGGATCACAGTTTCCGGTACGCAATGATAATATTTGAGTGTTTTAAATTTGGAACATTTTATATTCTGGATATTATAATGTTCAACCGGTTCGAAATTGAATCCAAAACGTTTTGTAAAAGGTGATATTTTTTAAATAAGCCAAATTTTATTTAATTAAATGAAGACAATATTAGCAAAACTCAATCGAAATCTGGAGACAGAAAAATCAGAAAAGATATTGGCTCCGCTGGGACTCGAACCCAGAACCCTTTTCTTACATGGAAATAGATATGGGTTCCGTAGCTTATCGGTAGAGCTGTTTCCATGTAAGAAAAGGGTTCTGGGTTCGAGTCCCAGCGGAGCCAATATCTTTTCCGATTTTTCTGTCTCCAGATTTCGATTGAGTTTCGCTAATTTTGTCTTCATTTAATTAAATATTATAATTTGAGATTTTACTCATAAAGTTTAAAAAATTAATAACAAATTTTATTTAATCACAAATCTTGTTTGGAAAGTCACTCAGTAAAACCAATCACCACATCGCTGGAATCTGTCATTAGTAGTCATGTCATTAGTACTCGTGGCACGTCTCTCTAATTTGAATGCGTAACATCCCGTGAAATGGTTTAATTTATTTGTGTATTTTAGCCGTAGATGGATGAGTGTAGCTCTAAATTTAGCCTGGATTTAGCGAGGATCGCGGGTTATCAATCAATGCTGAGAACTGCACAATATCAAATGCCTGGATTACCCACACGTTGTGTACATTACCTACATATTGTGTCGTGTGTCGTGACATACTACAGGTACTTGCGCTGTGGTGATGCTCGTTAAGCTGTACCTAAACACATAAATACAATGTATAATGTCCACGTAAATTACCCAGGGTTTTGGTCGGTGACCGGACAATTCAACAATGTGCAACTTCGTCACTCCTTTGAAAAGTCATTAAAAGTGATGAAAAAAACTTGCTTAAATAGATTAGGTTATGAGATGTTTTTCCATCACTTATAATGACTTTTCAAAGGGGTGTTGAAAAACCACTTTGTTGCGTAGTCATGGAACCGTTTTGATCGTATTAATTAATCATTTTATTTTATTTCATTTTATCATTAACGCCCTTAGGGGGCATGCATTAATTACGTGAGTTCAAAGGGGGGGGGGGGGGGGGGGGGGGGGAGAGGTCCAGTAAAATTTCACGTTACTTGAAAAAAATATACGAAGTGGCCCAAATTTATCTCACCAAGTGGGGGAGGGGGGGGGTGACTAGATTGGAAGAAAAACTGCTCACGTAATTAATGTATGCATCCTTAGCTTTTATATATTTTTACATTTTTTATGATTTAGTGCAAACAGGTGTCAAAAACAGTGTTTAAGGTTTAGATAAAAAAATAACATAAATGGGTTCTACACACGGTACCTAGGTGTAAAGGTGAAGTAAGTATAACATCATGCAATAAAGATACAGAAAAAATCAGTTTTTGAACTGCAGATGGCATAAAATATAACAAAAAATAATAATATGTGGATTTTAAATTCATAATTTATACTGTAGTGCTTATAGTGCTTATATATAGTACTTATAGTGCTAACAAAGTAGATTTTAAAACAAAAACACTCACTACGGATTTGTATTGTAATATTTATTGATACAATTTTACTACTCATTTTCGCCTGTGAGGACGTTTAGTAAATATGCAACGAAGAAGCCTCTAAGAAGATTTAATTAAGATTTCAAAGACGACGTATTTGAAATTACTTTCCAGTTAAAATAATACCGTTAACTTCCAAGTGAAATTCCAGATGGAAAAACTGTGCAGATGTTATGACGCCGGAGTTTTAGACAAAACAGATTTCTGTTAATGGCAGTTATTAAAAGGATGGCCGATTCTCATTCTTATGCTATTCTTCTTCCTATAAGAAACCGTCTGCTTTATGATAATGAGATATTACCATTCAGAAACAAAACTTTATAGTAATGGATTTTTCAGTAAATAATTAATACGCGACCTTAGCAATAGGCCACTTGCGTGGACTTCATAACGACTTGGAAAAAATCGTGTGGCTAGATTTTTTTACTAAGATTACGAAAATGTTAGTAAAATTTTTTAGAAATGCACAGTTTTTTTTTATTTATTTTTAAATAAATAAATCCATTATTTGGGCTCGTGACGTCACTACATGGAAATGTCCCGTCTCCGAAAATGTTCCTATTAATTTTATAAAATTCCACACTGATTTATTTTTTTATATGGCATCACTTTGATTTCAGGCGAATTTTTGAATTTGACATTTTACGTTCACGAGATTTATATCATTTGGTTAGATTTTTTGACAGATGTTGAGAAGAGAACCCCGTACATTTTACGTTGTCCGTAGGTACGTGTTTTAGAGGTGTAATATAATGGTGCGGATTTTAACATAATCAAATTTTATAATATTCTTATTATTATTATAATTTACAAGTACAAGTATATTACATTTGATTTAGTAATATAGACGTGGAACATTGTAATGATTTATGATCAATAAGATGGATCAAGGAAAAAAATATTTACGAGATTTAATATTTTTGGTATGCCTCGTTATTCTCCTGTGTCATTCGTGTGGAAAACGTTCTTTTTTTTTAAATGATTTTCGGCTATGTAATTATCGTTTTTTTCGCACCCATAAAATTATGTCCCGTCTTTCCGGTTTATAAAAAATGGTCTGATTTTTCGGATTGAAATTTTCAAAAAATCGCCAGGGTTTCAAAAATACGATAAAAAAAAAAACAGAATGTCTTCAAATATTTGCCTAAACCGGAAAAAAAATTAAAAAATGTGATGCAAGTGGCCTATTGTTTGTAGTGATTAATTTATGTCCTGCTTTGTTGAAATGAAGACAGATACCTGGGAAAGCTATGGGACCCTGTTGTCAACAAGAAAACAACCCTAAACTTCCAACAACAGACCTAGTGAACTTTATGACAGGGACAGGATGCCATTGAGGGAGTGAGGCTAAACATGGAAGATCGCTCAATGTGTCTATGGCGGGAGTGCTAACGGGACCTATAAAAAGTCTCCGGAGTCATAAATAGTAATATCTTAAGGTATACATGTACTTGTGCGTGAATATATTATAAAGTCAGTGCTCGTCAGCGGCGCGGCGTTATCGTCCATTTGCCAAAAACACCATTTGTTACCCTTTTACAAACACATGTTACCCTTTTCAAAAAATGAAGACAAAGTATTCTCTATTGTGAATTACTAAAATTTTGAAAATAAAAATACCAACCAAAGATTTTTTTATGGAAAATTCACCAATTGTATGGATAGCTAAATTTGAGATTCTGTAATGGACAATAAATCCAAAAATTAGTTAAATTGTCACTTTTCATAGTATTTTTCTCTTTTTTCTGCGTTGTCGAAATATTTGTAGGAAAGTAAGGGCCTTCGCTCATGGAGAAGCCGAAAACTGGTTGGCAACTCAGTTCACGGCACAACTCAATTTATCAACTTCCTCGACAAAATCGATATTTTTCTGATCTGACATATCGCAAATTACTCGAAAACTTGACAGCTCGTGAGCCGCTACCATGGCAACCTGTCAACATGGCAACTGAAACGCGACGACCGCGACCACCAGCACTGCTAGTCACCGCGTCGTCCTTGACAACGATGAAATTCACAAGTTCTTTTCCTGTGGATAGCGATTGAGTGGCAACTTTTTTTTCAGTTTCTCCATGAGCGGATGGCCTAAGTGCATATTTTACGACGGGCATTATGAGAGAATTTTTTTAAATGAAAAACTAAAAATAATTTAAATTCTGTTATTAATGAAATTTAGAAAAAATGTTTAGTATTCTGAAAGACTGTTTAATATTATTTTATAATAAAAAAATCATAATTACTGGTCTACAAAAACAGGACACTTGATATTTTGAAAATGAAAAAAACTTTCTTTTCGGTCTTCTGAACAATTAACATACAAAATGTTCACAGCATTTCAAATTTCCGTGATCGATATGTAATGTTACTGTACATATAATTTATTGATAGAGTTTTCGTAACCAAGAATATTAGCTGGCTTTGAAATGATGGTACTTAAAAAGCACGCTTTCTGTGAAATATTACCAATTTGCGCAATAAAATTTTTATGTTGTTATTATAGGTTCTAAAGTAAATCTCGCACAATAACCGAGCAATAAAAGTAGTAAAGTACCTATAAACTTTAACAATCTTTAAAAAAAATGGAAAAGCAGGTACATAGTGCCAAAACTTTTTGCCGCTGTGCTTACAGAGTATTCTTCTGACTCGACTACTCAGACTTCTCTGGCCAAGAAAAATCTTATTATGATATGAGTGCGGCGCCGCGATGTCTGTATTTCTAAATTTAAGAAAAATATGTTATCTCAGATGCTCTTGGATTCTCCCTTAGAATCTAGAACAAGTTGCTTAGTTAGGAACAAAAAAAGTGTTGAAGTGAAAACTCATTCGCGTCTCTTCAAAACGTACGTACCAACGTTTTCTCAAATATTATAAGTCATCTGTTGGCGTTGCAACGCGCGATACTTTTTTCTATGAAGCTTACATGGTTTTCTCGAAATTTAACTTTAAAAATTAATCCATCGCGGTTCCCTGTTCTTGATGAATAATGAATTCATTAATTTGGAACGCCAAAAGACGCTGCGCCTTTGGCCTTTAGCAAACACAGAGCTGTTTTATAATTCAAGCAGATGGGACCCAAAAGGATGTGTTATGTATCTCTTCATTCATCACTTAAATTAAGAAAAAAAGTTGTAATATTTAATATAATATGTCGTCGCTGGACGCGGAATACTTCCTATGTGAAATATTTTAAAATTTTACACGAGAGTAAAAAAACTAATTTTTAAGCAGGAAAATGAATGGAGATTTTGACTTTACATGAAAGAAGAATTTGCATCTCAAAAGACGCAGTGAGTATAAATGGAATTTTTTTTCAGCTACTTAAGAGTTTTTCCTCATAAAGCACAATAATGTAATGTAAAATCAGTTAATTAAATACAACCATCAGATGGTAATAGTAATAAGGTCAATACTAGTCAGCTAGAAACATGAAAGGGTATTATTATAAGCCCTAGCTAGTTAGAGGATTACGAAAGAATCCATAAAATAAAAAAAATAGTAAAATGCAAAATATATGGAGTGACTGTCTGGAAACATGGACACTAAGAGCCAACGAAAGAAAACGGATAGACGCTGTCGAAATCTGGTGCTGGAGAAAAATGTTCTGGATTCCAAGGTCAGTCAGACACACAATTGTGTCCATCCCGGATGAACTAGGCAACCCCCATGGGCTTTCAACTATCTGCCTACAACGTATCTTAAGGTACCTACTTTGGACACGTTGCATCTCCAAACAGCGCGAACCGCGAGGAGTAAAGGAGCCTAGTCCACTATGGAAATTGAAGTACGGGTCACGATCGTCAGCAATGAGGAACCGACTTGAGAAGAAGATAAGTATTTTTTTATTATGTTGGTGGTATTAGTGTATTACGCGCTCAGCGACGATATTATGTGCTTTGAATTTCGAGTACCAAAGATGTATTTACTTGAAAAACGAGAGAGAGGAACAATTACGGAATAAAGACCCAATAAAAATATAACATTTCATGGAATCATTATATTTTTATATCGCAGTTTTTTCGAAGGACGTTTTGGTTTACAGCTTCTTTATAAAATTTCTTTAATACGCACAATAAAGCGATGCTTTTCGATGGTTCATGATTTTATTGTTAATACGATCCATATTTTATTATACTGTTATTCGTGTATGGGCTTTTCCTAGTTCGAAATTTCTTCCCTCAACCCTTGACCAAATACCATGTTTTTTGAATAATTATATTATCTTAACCTATAGATAACTAAGGTATTTTGAATGTAGTTATATCCTGAGGTTTTTGCTACTTTCAAAAACGTTCTCCACCGGCTCCGGATCAGAGGCAGATCTCAGACTTAAAATGCAATTAGCGAACATAACCCTAGGGGGCAAAAAGTATATTTTTAATATGATTTTTACGCAAAATATTTCACATAAGAGGAACGGTAGCTTTTTTCATACAAAATTAAATTTTGGATTTGATGTCAAAATACCCATGGGCACATTGAGCTTAGATTTGATTTTGAAAGCCGTAAACCCACAAGAAAACAGTATGAGTTTAAAGTTAAAAATACAATACAGACCGAGAGCATTTGCTGAAATGCTGACCTTTAGATCAGCCCTTGCTCTGGACCCGGGTTATTCTTCTTCAGTCCTCAGGGCTTACCATACTGCCCCAATTTTCTTCCACGCAGTCAGTCTATTTCTTCGTTATTCTACCTGTGAGTTGCTTCCACTGGGGCACCCACTTAGTTATGATCTTCGATGTCACGTCATCTGGCATTCTTTCCGCATGGCCAGTCCTTTGCGGTATTTGCGACCTACATAACCTTAAGGTGGTTTCATGCTCGATTACAGGAATTCTCAAGTTCATGGTTACATTTAACTCTGTAGGTTCCATATTCCGGTGAAGTCGATGTATTTTGTTTTGAAAGACTACTGATATGGCTCAGGTACCACGTCTCATATCGCAATCGTAGGTAAACTACTCTCCAAAACGTAGGTTAATCCATCGCTTTTTAAATTGAAGATTAGTTTCAAATTCCCGTGAAAGTGAGAGACAGTTATTTTCAAAGGATTTGATTTCCAGAAATTACGTATAAATAACACAAGGTAAAAATTACCTGCAGATTTTACTTCATTGCTTCATCCTACTACTTTAAGATAAATAAAATGATGTTCGCTTTATTCTTTAACGTTTTAATTTGATAGCCTCCATATAGATTTCATGGTTACAAAAATAGTATATATATCACATGCCCTGACACCCGAATTGTATCTCGTAATATGAAGCAGGACATTTGAGTAGATACCGACACACTTTGCTAAGAAGACAATGTTGATTCAGAACTGATACGTATTCCGGTTTGTTTGTTGTTAGTTTATTATACTAGTCCCAATGAGAGATTGTACCTACGTGGCGTCAACATGCTAGTATCTTTTGTCTTTTTCGTTTTCACTCGACACTTCGACTCTCGCTTGGACTAGTTTAGTTGTTAAATAACGTGAACAACCATGCGTGAAACGATTATTGCTTCGTAGACTGGAATGCATGAGATAATATTTGTTTGTTGCGTGTTTGGAGAAGATCTACAAGGTTTTGGTGTCAGGTTGCATAATGCACACGCACACCAAGCAAACCCAACAAAGCCTTAAATTAATTACAAGAATTAACGACAAAATATACGTGTAATGTGGGTACATTACAGTACCATACGGTAAAAAATTAATATCTATTTAAGGTTTTTTAAATCTTTGAGAATGCAACAATTCCATTTTTTCATCAGCGGTGACTTTTAAACCTATAAGGAATCTTTAATGCACGCCCCTTGCCTATGTATATGTTAATTAAATTTATTTGTTCATAGATTTTTTAATAATAATACCTTGCATGATTAACTTATGTAATATATAATCGATTTTACTTTTTGTCCTATCAATTTATACAATCGATTTTACTATTTTAGTCGTAACCGTGATCGAATTTGTTACTTCCTTGAGATGGTGCTTGGATGGTTTGCTCAAGGGGCGACTCCTATTCTCTTCGAGGCGTTTAATTTCCGGCACAAGGACACATTTATAAGCGAAGCCCCACAAGCTGCAAGTGCCGACTGTGGCACAGAGCGGTCGGTTGTACATCGGACAAAAAATAAAATAAATGTTGATGTATATTACCAGCAAGCGTTGCGAAATTGATAAATTTATTTATAACATCAAGGGAAAATATAAGGAATCTCACAAAGTTTGGAAAATTATTGGCAATCGTTAATTTCGGCAACTTCTTTGTAAATTTTGAGATTGTAAATTTAACATCGTTGAAGCAGGATGGCATGTCATTAATAAAGAGTAAAAATAGTAGAGAACTTAAATAGCTACCCTGCGGTACGCCACCAGATGGGTAGAATTCTTTAGATTTTATTATTTCCACTTTTACAAATAATTTCCTTTCACTTAGATAGCTAGCGAACCACATTAGGAATTTGCCGCTTATCCCCTATAGTTTGTGAAGAAGTAATTTAAGAAACTTGCACTGGTAATGTAATTTTGATATTGAAGACAATTTGTGATTGTCGACCTGACTCTCACAAAACCATTCTTCTTCGAGAATCGAAGTTCTTTCGTACGAGGGTATATTTGGTCAAGAACAATCGATTCAAATACTTTGTGGTATACCTGATCGGGTGTACACCGGACGACAGTTTGTAATATCAGTGTCATCGCCTTTAAAAAACAAATAGGAGTAATGTAACTTTCTCTCCACTTGGAGGGAAAATGTCTTGTTAACAGAAGGTTATTAAAGAGTACAGTAAGAGGACGTGCTGGTAGATTTGCTCATTGTTTAAGAAAAAAGTAACCTAACTAAACAACTAACCATCACGCCGTTTCCCCGGAGGGATAGGTAGATATGATAGACCGCCACACATCTCTGTCTTTACAAAACTCATTGCTTCATTCACATTCATGCACTATCTCATAAATATTCTTCTGTTACTTTGACTCTTGATATGATCTGACTCTAGTTAGTATTTACATTTTCTCCAAAAGATATTGCCAAACTTTTTGCTAGCGAGTTAGGAGAGCAAAATAATTTTTAAACTTATTTCTTTAGTACCCTAGTGATACATATTTCAAGTGGTAGTAATTTTATGTTAATAAATAACTTAAATCAATCACAAACCCTTGTGTGTACAGTAACAAAAAATTACTCACATTGAATTTATTACCAACGTTCGGATAGAACATTAAAAAAATTGAAAGAAGTTGTGTTTTAATCAACCAATTTTAAATCATACATATTTCTTATCTGCACAAATGGAAAGAACATACCCATTTAAAAAGCAGAAGTAAAGGTTCTCAAGTAACGTTATCTGTAAAATGTTAAAATATTCCTCCAAAATGTGGGTTCTCAAGGAAAATAACGGAGATAGTGTTAAAGTTGTCTTGCGTGCAATTTAACTCGATTATGTTACTTCATAAATTTTTTGATAAGAATGTAGAAGGCCCCCGAGTAACTAACCACTCGAATGGCTGATTTTACACAAGATAGATAGGTAAATAGAATTATATAAGACTTACAAAACTGTAATTAGCAACGTTGGGACCATTTAAATTGTTCTTCACGCAAACATTTGGTTAAACTAATTTAAGAGTTGTATGTGCACACTATTGCTACCCCTTCGCAAGTTAAATAACTCATATTTGCACTACTATACGACCGAGTTGACAGGAAAAAGCTATGGAAGGTGTTGTCCAAGTCTGGAGTGAGTACGAATCTCATACAGGCAATTGCGTCTCTGTATGAGGGAAGCGTTGCATGTATTAGGGTGAACGGCGATTTTACGGGATGGTTTGACATCACAAAAGGCGTTAAACAAGGCTGCGTAATGTCACCGTGGTTATTCAATCTATACATGGATAATTTTATGCAAGAATTGAAAGTTATGGGATTGGGCGCGAAATTGAGGAATCTGGTAGTATGTTGCCTGTTGTATGCTGATGATGCGGTGTTGATTTCTAACAGTATTGAAGATCTACAGTCTCTCGTGTCTAAGATGAACAAAGTATGTATGAAGAATGAGTTAATGATGAATGTAAGTCTAAAGTCATGGTATTTGAAAGAGAGAGTATGAAAACAATGTGCGACATAGTTGCGAATGATGAGTATTTGGAGCAGGTGGATGAGTTTGTGTACTTGGGAAGTATGTTTACGAGAGATGGAAGGACTGTCAGAGATATCGAAAGAAGGGTAAATGCAGGCAACTCTATTAATGGGGGACTGAACGCCGTTGGCACCAACAAAAAACTGTCCAAAGAAGCGAAGTTAGCCGTCCATAATGGAGTGCTGGTACCTACCCTGATGTATGGCAGTGAGGCATGGAACTGGCAGAGGAAGGATGAAAGTAGACTTAATGCTGTAGAAATGAGATCCCTGAGGCGTATGTGTGGTAAAACCATGTACGATCGTGTGAAAAATGTGGAGATCTGCGAAGAATGCAAGGCTGATGTAAGCGTGATGATTAAGATTAAGAAAGGGACGCTCAGATGGTTTGGGCATGTAGAGCGAATGAACGAAGAAAGGAGTGTAAGGAGAATATATGACGCAAATGTGAATGGAAGAAGAAGTTGGGGACGCCCGAGGAAGACATGGCACGACCAAGTGAATCAGATACTTGAGTCGGGCCATGTGAAGAGTCGGAATAATAGAAGAGCATGTATAATGTATGAATGTGAACGAGGCAAGGAGTGTGTGCCAAGATCGAGTTGTTTAGCCGTCCTCTCTGCCTACTCCTGCGGGGAAACGGCGTGATGATTAGTTAGTTAGTCTATAAATACTAAAATGTAATTTAACAGTAATCTTCATGAATTGAGAAAGAACAGATCATTATTTTAAGAGCACTTAAACTATCATGTTACGTAAGAATTAATTAAATTTATTTCTCATTGTCTCCTTTACAGTAACAATTTGTACACCAATCTATTAATGAGATTACAGATATGGAACACATAAATAAACAGTGAATGATATATGGTAAAACAAATAGTTGTGGTGTAAACACAAATAGTGTCATGGTAAAACAAATAGTACCTATGTGCAAACTGTATGACACACGTACACATTGTGTATATTTATGATACTAAAAAACTGGTTCCATGCAAACTCAGAATCAACCCAACTCAACACAGCTATACACGTATAGCTCAGTACACAGTAGGTACAGTTTTTTGGTGACAACTCAGATTGAAATCAACTCAACACGTCTTTAATAAGTCATTGAAAGCTTTGAAAAAAAAATACTGAAAAATTGCACAAAACCTAACCTACCGAAATCCATCTAAACAATTTTTTTTATATATTCACTTTTCAAATGACTTTTCAAAGGAGGTGTTGAGTGGATTTCATTCTGAGTTACCAAAAAACTGTACCTACTGTGTACTGAGCATATCGAATCAAATACATGAGAAAGGTGACATTTATTTATTCTTTCTTAAAGAAAATCACATTTTCACTCTTCTTAATTCAACATAACCAAAATAAATTATTTTTACATTACATTACACATAAATACATTATAAATTTAAAGCACCAGATTTAAATGTCCGGGTTAAATTTTCCCCACAGAAAAAACTAGACCCTTTCACACACTTCCTCAAATTATCATTTAGTCAACCCACGCTATGCAATTGCACTATATAAGTATAATAAATACAAAACAATACAAGAACATGTCAACCTGCCAGAGACCAAATGGGAAGATAATTCACCGACTCCAGATATTTTCATATCAGAGGGTTCGGCTCTGTGGAATTCCTAATTGGACCTATAAATCCTACTGATCCCTCAACATAAATATTTCAAAAATCTTTTGTAATCCTACATGTATTTAAAATGACTGACTGTTGCATCTTTATATATAAATTCTTTGATAAATCTAATATGCCTAAATTTTGAATGAGAGACCTAGGTACTCGTATAATGCCAGTAGCCGAAATAACAAATGGTTATATTTTTATAGTCTGATGCCAAATTCTTTTAATCTCATTTATATTTTTTCAGAAAAAGATTTTTGAATATTACAGGAATTTGGAATAGCTACATCAATTATATAAGTTATTTTTTTTTAGAAAAATGAAATAATTCAACTTTGTATAAACCACTTATATGATGCGCAAATCCGACCGGTTTCGGAACAAACGTTCCTTCGTCAGGGAAAGCTTATACTATTATTATTTTTTTTAATTTGAAAAAATTTAATATATTCTTAAGGTGATATGGAAAAATTTTTGTTGAAGATTAGTTGAAGATAATAATGTTAATTCTAAAATTTTAAATATGAGATTGACAAATATGAAGGTTTGACAGAAGGTGGCAATAGCGAAATTGGTTAATGCGCACGTCCCGGTTAGGGAACGTACCCATACTACGTGACACGTTTAGGGGGGGGGGGGGGTCTTCAAAATGTCACGCTCCATACAAATGAGCGGCGGGTTGCTTAGGATTTTGGTCACCGGGGGGGGGGGGGGGTTAAAAATTGCAAAAAGTTGGTCACGTAGTATGGGTACGTTCCCTTAGACGAGAGGTCTGGGTTCGAGTCCCAGTTGCGACCATTGTTTTTTTCTGTTTTTCTGTGTCTTGTTATCTTTGATATTTTCGTTTAGATTATTATTGTTATCTTCTTCATGTTTCATGTGCGATTCCCCATATTTTAGTCATATAATTTAAATGCAAATGTACGAGGCTGTAATATAAACCTTTAAAAAATGAATTTTGGCTAAATATGCTAATTAGGGGGTGATTTCAGCTTTAATTTTATTTTATTCATTTAAACATCCATTGGGCTCTTACATGGATACATAGTTAACAAAATAAATTGTAAAGGATATATGAATGATTTTGCGAGAATGACCATGAATGATGTGTGATTTAGGTGCGAATGCGTTTGTCGAAGGACCTTGTATGTGTTTTTATGTGTTTTGTAATGGATGAGAGACCACTACACTAGTAAAAATGAATGCACATAAAGGGATAGGAAGTAAGGGACTTACTGTAGAACCTTGTGGCACTTCTCCGGTCTCATGGCTTTGTTCATACACTTGTACAGTAGCGTGTGTCGCTCTCCATAGAGAGAAAACAAATGGCCTTATATTTAAACGCCCGGGGTCTCAAAAGTTTCGTATGATCTGTAGCTATTCGAAAACGTAAAAATAAATGAAATTATTGTTCACTATTAGCCCGCTAAATTGGCCGGAAGTTTAAAAAAAAATTGATTTCATTATTTGGAAAAAAATAAAACAAAGGGTTCATATTTAATATTTTGTACCAAACTTATTTTTCATTACATAACTGCAGAACAAATAACCAAAAAAAATTTTTTTTTTAAACATATGTGATGTGTTGGTAAAAAAAATAAAAGGGGAAAATAACACTTTTTCTGGATAAAATCAGAATTCTTGTTGACTTACTTGTATTCATAAAGTTGAACTTTTTTTTCATTTTCGTCAGTTATACGCATTTTTTAATAATAAACAAACGTTAAAAGTTTAGATTACTGAAAATAAAAATTAAAAATAAAAGGTTATGTTTGTTTTCTGATTTTCAACGTATTTTAGCGGGCTAATAACCATTTAAAAAAAAAAAAAAATTAAATGCAGTTCTCATTTTCTTTGCAAGACGCAACTTTTGAGACCCCGGGCGTTTCTGAATTCAAAAGTTGAAATAATTGACACATGCTATTGTACAGTTAATAATTGCGGTTTTTATGGGATTGAGTTATAGAAATGCGGGGAGCGGAAAATTATACGCTTACGCGGCGAGTTTCAATTGATGACACTGTTGTTATGGTAACAAAAAATGGAGAGGTACATAGGGATGGGATAAGATGGAAACAAGGAACATGATAGGGATGGATAGGAAGGCATATATGACAATCAAGCTACAAGTAAAGAGTCAGTATAATATTATGTAAATGTATGCAGGTAAGTGTAGCTGGGAATTGTGTAAACGCCCAACCAATATAAGTTCATGGCAAAGGATATAAGTAATAGCAATATTTTTTATTTATTTTTCAGTAATAGCAAACACATTGTAAACGATATAAGTAATACATAGTAAATACGTACTTGCATATCTAATGGTAGTAGGTACAAAACTGTTATACGAAAAAATAAGAATATCATATGCCTACGCGTAATATACAGAAACGGTTCCATGCCAACTCAAAATCAACTTAACTCAACTCTTTGAAAGTTAAACTCGACTCTAAATGCTATAAATATTATTGTACAGAGGTATATTACATAAATATACCTCTATACACAGTATAGAGGTATATTTACCACATTTAAATAGGAACAACGATTATGTTATTACAACTTTACAATTTTCTATTTTGGATTACTTACAGTAATTTCACTTCCCCCACAGCGTGGTTAACCGCGGGTGTTAAGTTACCCTTGTCGCGTCGCCACGTTTCACATCCGCCTTAACCCGTGCTGGCTTATTTATTTGACAAATTAATTGCTTTTCTTTCGACATTTAAAAATTTATTTACAAGATCTTATTAGCGAGCAAACAAAATGGCTCATCTAATAGGTACCTCAAAATATTTTTTTGTGAGACTACAATATTACGCCGTGGTCACGAAAGTGAGAAAAATCTAAATAATTGCTTCTTAAACAATTGTAGCAAAATTTAAGGGACTATCCAAATATTTTTCTTAAATTCCGTGGGAAAACACAAAAAGCCTTCACAAAGCATTTTTTTACATTAGCTCCACACAGGAGGCAGGAAGCCTTTAGGAAACAAAACTCTCGGGCCTGTGTGATCTTTGAGGATGCTATAAGGAAGGTTTTTCATGGAAAAGAAGAAAACGAAGTCTGGGGAGGAAAAGTAGGAATCTGAGGGTCAATGTATCCAGGAGTGACGGACGTATAAATCCCTCCCTTCCACCGCGGAGCAAGGCGATGGAACGAGAGATTCTGGCTAGAGAGGCCAAAAGGTCTCCCTCAACCGATCTCTTCGGATCCGGCTGCCGGGCAATACGTCGGTAATCGATGCCAGGACCTAGACCTAGACAAACCTCACTCCACTCACTCCGGGCACCCATTCTAAGACACCAAACATAGCGAACTGGGACGACCTATATCAGGGATGTTGGTTATCCAACAGATACTCGCCCCTAAATTGAAACCACAAACC
The DNA here is from genome assembly GCA_917880885.1 of Limnephilus marmoratus. Lineage (NCBI taxonomy): Eukaryota > Metazoa > Arthropoda > Insecta > Trichoptera > Limnephilidae > Limnephilus > Limnephilus marmoratus. The sequence continues at coordinate 48,961,946 of OU862914.1, read as the reverse complement.
ACCTTCAATTTTTTGTAAAAATATATACATACAATGATATTCTTTTGAAATTTCATGTCTATTGTGCTTATTTTATTGGGCTGCAATGTAAATGATAGATGGGATCATTCGGTTGAAATCAAATGCCGCTAGAGCAAGCTCATGCAACCTTTATCCGCATGAAAAAGACGTTCTGCAGTGATCTCAACCTTGGATTACGAATGTCAGATGCTACGTGTTTTCGATATTATTTTATGAATTGGAAGGATGAACGCTCACTGAAGAACTAATTAGGCGACTTAAGGCATTCGAGATGTGGATCTACAGAAGAATACTTAAAATAAGCTGATGTTATGGTTCGGATGAATAAAGAAAAATAAGTTATTAAAACTATAAAAATCAGATAACTTCAATATCTTGGACTTGTGATGAGACATCCAGAGAAGTATGATATCTTGCATCTCATAATGAAGGGAAAGATTGCCGGAATACGGAGCCCTTGGAAGAAGGAGAACCTCATGGCTGAAAAACCCGAGACAGTGGTTTGGCCAGCCTACTGTAGAGCTGTTCCCGGCCGCAGTAAACCAAGTCCGCATAGCCAACGTCCGTTGAACGGACAGGGCACAAGAAGAAGTACTTATTGGTATATAGGTAATTTATTATTATCCCCGATATTTTCAATTTTATTTATTTCCAATTTGACAACCAGATTTTAATTCATGGTGGAATTTTATTTCGAGATTCATATTTGAGAGCCTAAACCCTCAACAACGGAGGCCGACAAAGTGGGTGTGAAGTTTTAGTACTGTGGTAAGACTTGGCATGCTCAGTTAATTCAAAATCCACGTGACAAAGCACGTACCTCTCCCGTGAACTTCAAACAACTAGGGTAAGCCCAATGTGGGCGTGAGGTGGTCGTCACGAAATTCGTGTTGCACAACACAATATTTATGTAACTGATATCCGGTACATCAAATCAATAGAAGGCCATTGACATCGCCGAATGACGTAGCAAATTCAGATTATGTTTCATGTCAAAAGTTCATACGCACTCATTGGCATTTGGCATACACATTTTTATTATCATAGTGGTCGCTCAATGGTCGAAATTCGACCGTAATTAATTTAAATTATATAGTGCGTGTAATCTTTTTTTTATTGATTTTTTCAATAAAATTTTCGGCCGTAGTTTATTATAGTGACAGTTTTCTTTTTTGAAATGAAAAAATCTTTAGCACCGTGTGATTTGAAACTCAAAATGAAACGAAAAATTGCGACATTTAAAAGAGACAAACTTCTATAGGATTTAGCCTGTGAGAGAATGATATAGTACAATCGGTCTTCTCTTTATGCGGTGCTTCGCAGCCTATCGGTCTCCTCTTTGTGCGGTGCTTCGTAGTCTCCCCACTCTTGTCTACTTTAGTTTTCTGAAGGTTTCACTTCTACCGCGTGTGAATTGCACACTCTGATTTTTTTTACATTATCTCCAAACAGGAGGGTCTTTTTAAGGATAGGAAGAAGATGAAGTCCTGGGAAGGAAAAAAAGGTTTGAGGGGTGGTTAGAAATTTGGGGGTCAATGTGTTAAAGAATGACGAACGTATGAATCCATCCCTTCCATTGCGGTGCAACCAGTCTCTCTCGATCCGGTCCGCCAAGCAGAATGTGAGCGAAAGCATTACCCCATGAACCCGGGAACCCCTGCTAAGTCACCAAAACATAGCGAACCATTTGGGTGACTTACGGATGTTGGTTATCCAATAAATGGTTCCTTGGGCGGCAGTACATTGTTGAAATTTGTTAAACATGCATTTTTTTTTAAATTTACATTATTTGAGACTTCTATAAAACCGGCAACTCGTTCTATCTCAAAGCACGTTTTATGCCTATTAAAAAGATGTCGCTGTTTTTTTATTGTCAAAGTTAGGATATTTTTAATTTATTTAACGCCCAGAGGGCTTTTACATGTTTGGTTGTACAATTAATTCATGACAGATGGTTTTTAAACATAAAGAAATAATAAAAAATAAAATGAGATAAAAAATGCACACAAGTCATAAAAATGCAAAGATACAGTAATTTGATAGGTTTACAAAAATAGAGATATGTTTTGGAATAATTTTTTTACAAGATTCACAAAATTCGCCAGGCTTATGTTAAATATGTCAACATCACCTATGTACTGATTTCCCATAGTGTGAATCGAGACAGTGTGCATGCATGAAAGAAATTACCAAATACGATAAAGAACTGGTTTTTACAATTCGCGTAACTTTGGATGACCTTGATTTAAACGACACGCGCAACTTTTTGCGAACATTTTGACCACTAATGATCCTGATAAACATGTTGAACTCCCCTTGTGTTGCCGAGCAAGAAAACTATTTAACTGATCTGAGGTTTGCGAAAACGTACCTAAAACGGAGGTGATACTTTTAGATATGTTTTAAGATTTTCACGGCCAAAAGAATTACCGTTATTTATTGTTGGGGTGTTATGCTTGGCCGTGTTGCGCTTCCTCCTTCTAAAGAATATTTAGCTAAATATGACTAAAGCCAACATTTCGAACAGCGTTAAGGTGTCTATCATTTCAGTTTACATCTGCCTGACGAAGGACACTGTAACGCTGTCCGAAACAGTGGCTAAAGAAAGATATGCGCAACACGGCATAACACCCAAAATAAATAACGATGTTTCTTTTTAGTTTTATCCGTATGTGTTAAATTAGTTAATATGAGAGATGTTTCAAGATGTAGAGAATGATATTTTATTCATTTCAAATTTCAACCCGACACCGACAGCTAGAATAATATAAGCGAAGTATTCTAATAAAATAGAGGATTGCAGTTTTTACGAATAAATTAACAGAAAGGGACGCCTAGGAATCGTTACGCATAAATTCACAGGAATTTGGCGTTAAAGTTGTCAGTGTTTTATTAAATTACGAATGCCTTACGAGTGTTCCTATTACTTCCACCGTAAAATACTAACATTTTATTTATTTAAATTTTTTAAACCTTGTGAGTAAAATCTCAAATTATAATATTTAATTAAATGAAGACAATATTAGCGAAACTCAATCAAAAATCTGAAAAAAAAACAGAAAAAGATATTGGCTCCGATGTGTCCCAGCGGAGCCAATATCTTTTTCTGATTTTTCTGTCTCCAGATTTTCGATGAGTTTCGCTAATATTGTCTTTATTTAATTAAACTAATATTTTATTTGATCTAATACGTTCCGTATGTAAACATTGACATTTTTCCCAATATTTTATGACTTAAAAAAATATTCGTTGTGATAATACGAGGGCCTATAAATTGATGATTAAAAAACAACATTATGCATTTAAGTACTTACAAATTATGAAATTTGTAGGTACTTAAATGCATAAACCACATGTATATTTTAAGTAAATTATTACATTCCAAATAAGGTATCGTTTAATTGGTCCATTGTCAATTTTGTGACAATATACAGATTATATTCGGAATTATAATAACAAATAGAAAACATTGTTATTTTGGTATTTTTCCATTACTAGACGGCACAATAAACAGTATTTATTTTTTAGTTTAGGCCATTTGCTTTCAGCTTCCCCGCCGCTAGATACCTTATTCTCCTGACTCCCCAAATATTATTCGAATCTTCATCAAAATTACCTTAAAGAAAAGGTTAATATATTTTGTGCTACATAACACGTTAAATAATCAAAGTATCCAAACACCATGGGAATATTATGATTTTGGATGGATTTAGTAGGCTTTTTAGTAGGGATTTAGAAACCTTTTTACTAGGAATTACCAGAATAAATTACTAGTCATCAAATTTTGTACGAATGCAATATTGTTAGAGTATATTTTGGCGTTATGTATATTTTTGTGACAAATCTATATTATATATAGGTATATTATATATCCTTAAAATGATATTTTATTGAAGAGGCCTGTCGAATTTATCGTTAAAGCAAACATCGATTTCTCTCAGTGCAGTACACTAAAATTAGATTTTTATTTGACGACCAAATTATTATTCTAAAAGCATGAACTATATCGGAATCGCAAGTCTTATCTGGGACAGTGTTCAAATAAATACTTCCGCCAAAACACTATCAAATAAACAATATTTCAAGCGAATCATTTACTTGAACTCAGAATAAATAGGTGCATGAATGAACAACTGATATCGATTATCATTATTTTGACCTAATGCTTTCGGCTTTGTCTGACAGTTAACTCATCGATTAAAGTAATATAATGAGACTAATGAGGAATGACCTAACTGTTATTTACAGACCCCAAGAGAGCATAATAAATCATAGTTTATCAAATTATAATGACGCAATTTATCAAGTAAACAATGTTACTAATGATCTCAAGAAAATGTATATGGTTGTGAAATATGAAGTAATTAGGTATTTTAATGGCTTAATATTGCAAAAGCTCTCAGACGAAGGACTACGATATCTTCAAAGAATCCAAAGAAAAAACCTTTAAAAATGACTTCTTCTACTTGTGTCCTATCCGTTCAACGGACGTTGGATATCATGTTGGCTATGTGGATATTGTTACTCTCAATGAAGTAGTAGCAGTAGACTGGCCAAACCACTGTCTCAGGTTTTTCAGCCATGAGGTTCTCCTTCTTCCAGAGCCCCATCTTCCGGCAATCTTTCTATGCATTATGAGATGCAAGATCTAGTCCTTCTCTGGATGTCTCATAACATGTCATAGATATTGAAGTTTTTGGATTTTTATTGTTTTAATCACTTCTTTTTCTTTATTCATCTGAACCATAAGTCCATAACGTCTTCATTCGTAACTCTGTCCATCCAGCTTAATTTTGAGTATTCTTCTGTAAACCCACACCTCGGATGCCTCAAGTCGCCTTCTCAGTTCTTTAATACGCGTCCGTTCTTCCTATCAGTTCTTCAGTATCAGTTCGTAAAATAATATCGAAAACACGTAGCGTCTGACCATTCGCATTCATTAAAATGACGACATAATAAAATTAAACTACCGTTTTTTTTTTCAAAAATAAGTTTTTAGAACCCATCCTGCGACTAGTGTCTGCATTCTTAAAAATCAGGTTTATAACATGTATTTTTCGATTAATTCTGCATGCTAAAATTTCGTAAATCCAAAACTTTAAGATGGTGTCCTTGTTTGTGAAAGACATATTATTAGGTTGTTTAGAGATGAGACTGCTTTCGGATGGGTTTGGAATTGGAATTCCCACATGGAAAAATCTTTCCTTTACGTGATCATTATTTTCATAATTACAATTTCGTTCAGATTGTTCCCATTAGAGAAGAAATAATATTTTGGGCTGGTACTAAATTGACAAAAAATAACAACACATTATGTTCAAGTAACCATAGATCCACAGATCACATAAAAGCATTCTGTCACGTGCCTTTTCCGTTGCCGTCATCATAAAAAATATGCGAAATCAACAATACCCGTTCATTTCACATAGTCTTTTTTAAACTCATTAATTTAAAATATATAACGAAATAAATATTCAACATTTTCACATAACATAGATTTGTAGGTACGTAAAACTATGACAGAGGACAGATATTAAATAATGCCCGCCAACTTAAACTGTTCGAAAATCGGTACCAAAATAGAGCACTCCTCTTTTCATCCCGAATCCGTACGAAAAGGCAACCCATATGGAAAGTAAACGAAAAATAGCATCTTATAAAACGCCCTTACACCAGAAGGGTGATACTGTAGCTTTTCTGAAAGCGTATGGCGTGTTAAATCGGCCGTATACGACATATTGACATTTTTTATAATGCTCCTGTACAATTCACTTTAAATGTAAAAGTCATCAAGGCGTAAACAAACAAACAAATAAATAAATAAATATTTTGACAGAGCTAAATACTGCGCCTGTGTAAAGGTTGACCCCGCGATTGTGGGACGCGAAATGGGACAAAAATAATACAGATAACATTAATTTATTGTCTTTACAGGATGTCTGTATTATTTTCGTCCTAACATCAAAATAATATGACAAATGGATAGTAGTTTATGGACGCCTATTAGGCTTGTATGGAAGTAGTTTTAATAAGTAATAATTAGTAATTCGTGTTTTCAATTTAACACACAACAGGCGTAGACAAGCGATAGAGCCAGCCGATGGCGCACGACGGACGCGCTCCGATATCTAACGGATTTTGCCTTTGTGTCTTTAATTGCCTCGTAACGCTGTCTTAATGCAAAAGATAACAACAAATATACCAAATCACCCTTCAGAAGGCTTATGAAGTGAAGGAAATAAAAAAAATGTATGGGTAAGTCGCAAGGTCCAGTAATTTAAAAATCTTTTTATTTTTTTATAATCCAGATGATAGGTTAATAAAATATAAATACTCATTTTTAATTTTTTTATATTGCCACTTTACTAACCAAGGCCGTGAGTTTTCTTTGTTCGTGATTTCCCGGTATAAAAGGATATCAGGGTTTAAAAAAATGTTACTAATTCCTACAAGAGATAACTGCAGTCAGATTTTCCATAAAATTGATATTTTCTCGCGATTTGATTTGATTTGATTTCTCATGATTTGAGATTTTCACAGTCGAAAGTATTATAGTAATTAAAACTGCCGTGTTACGCTTCCCCCTTCTTTAACCAGCGCTTCAGTATCCGGTCCATGGTATAAAAGAGAATAATAGCGATGAAAATATTTTTGAAAACATAAAATGCAAAACGAATGAGTTATCTTGATTCTATAATTCTCAATTAAGAGACACGTGTTTGGAAATTATCGTTATTTAATTCTGTCAAATAATCGAAGTACTGCGTTCGTTGCGCAAGAGGATGGGACTCTATTGGTTTTGGATGGATAGACCGGTTCGTGATATTTCCACATTTTCCGACCGACCGGTACGTGTTCAGTGCACAGTACTGGGTAACCCGAAACACTATGTATTCAGTGGCCCAAATATCTCAATTGTACGCAAATTAGGTTATTAATTGAGCTTTTATTTTATTTTGTTATTTGGGACAACTCAGAATCGTGCAATTTGCAATTTCAACACCCCTTTAAAAAGTCATTAAAAGTAATGAAAACAATAAAGTGAAAAATAGTCAATAACCTAACCTAACGTAACCTTTTAAACCGATTTTTTTAATATATTTTTTTCATCACTTTTTATGACTTTTCAAAACAGGTGTTGAAGTTGCATGATTCTGAGTTGTTCGGTCACCGTTAAGGAGAACGAATGCGCGGCTCATTTCTGCCTGTTTCATACAAATCATTTCGATTTGAGATCAAAATACCCAACCAAACTGAAAAATCATTTTTGTAATCAAAAGGTATATCAAATATCTAGTCAGGATGTGAGCTACTTTATTTATTTTTGCTTTAAATTATAAGATATAGGCCATTAAAGATTTTAATGTTTCTGGATTTTAGAGACGATTTGGGCAATTATTTGTGAGTAAATGAAAAACAATAAAAAAAATATTTTACTACATTTATCATATAAATATGATCAAATATAAAATAAAAAATAAATAATTATAAAAAAATATATTTTGATGGATGTATATTAAAAATACAAATTACCTATTTACGGCGGAATAAAAAATAGTCGTTTATATATTAAAATTACTACCCAAAAAATGCATTTTTAAGAATTTTTTTTTTTTTTTTTTTTTTCATTGTATTATTTAAATAAATATAGTAAAATTATGTTTTTCTTTTACTCACAAATAATTGCCTAAGTTGCCTCCAAAATCCATAAGATATAGGCCATTAAAATCTTTAATGGCCTATGTCTTATAATTTAAAGCAAAAATAAATCAAGTAGCTCACATCCTGACTAGATATTTGACATACCTTTTGATTACAAAAACAATTTTTCAATTTGGTTCGGTATTTTGATCTCAAATCCAAATCTAAGATTTGTATGAAACGGGCAGAAATGGGCCGCACACACGTTCCCCTTAAGTCATCTATAATATTAAATAAAATAAAATATGCGTTTGGTCGATGTTTTTTTTGCATAAATCAAAACAGGCGGCCTTCAACCTTATCATATGTGAAAGGAGTGCCCGAGTTTGCCCGATTTCGAATTTATAACGAGGTGGAACACCTTAATTCATAGATAACACATTGCGGGTATCTTAAAAGTATTGTGCATGACGTTACCATTTTTTTGTGATCCAATGTTCTATGAGAAACCGGGTAATGACCAGGCCAGATACGTACAATCCTTTACTCAAAAAAGTCAATCCTCGTCTGATATTTTTGATTTCAACTTAAGTGTTAGCGAGAACACTGATCAGGGTCCACTATCCTCAAATTGGGATCAAGGCTCTGTAGTAAGCGTTTAATAAACAAAAATTTTATCAAAACAAAAAAAACGACTTAAAACAATGCACTTAAAAGTAAAAAATAATTTCGTATTCTTCTACAACTTAATAATCTACTTCCTTTTTTTACTCATCAATATGTAGGTACGATGGTTATTTTTGGAGTCGGTGTCAGCCAAGGTAGGTTTGTAATTACATACATAGTTATATAGGTGAGATGAGATTGTGTCGCACGCGCGACTTGACGAAGCGAGAGGCGAGAGGCGAGAGCGGGGAGCTGTCAAGTGAACACGCCGGGCTGGGTACCTTGGCTGACACTGACTCCAAAAATAACAATCGTACCTACATATTGATGAGTAGAAAAATTAAATTGATTATTAAGTTGTAGAGAATACGAAATTATTTTTTAACTTTTTAGTGCATTTTTGAAGTAGTTTTTATGTTGTGTTAAAATTTTTGTTTATTTTTTGATTTTTAGTGAATTTGAAGTACACTAACTAACTTGTCTGAATATGAAAAGACCTACTAAACGTGCTGCTCATATGAGACAGACATTACTTGACCATGACGTCGTCACGGTAGGTGACTCAAAGATCCGGATAGCCAATAAAAGATTCGGCCGAGTATCGTTAATTTGCTCCTAAGAATTGAAGAGTTCTGTTACTTTGTCATAGATCTGAATATAATAAACTAGTAGTTCATGTTCATAATACAAGACTAACTGCAAATGATGGACTTATAATTCCCAGATACCTAAATAAATACGGTCAAAGAACTCTAGAATACCTTGTTCCAATAATTTACAACATGTTACCCAACGCAATAAAAAGCTGTGAATTGAGTTTCAGAAGGAAATGTACGCTAAAAAAATGGTTAAGTGAAAGAACTTTTTTGTACTAATTTCTGTTATTTCCGCTTTTCGTTTTAATGTTTTTTCCATAATTATTTTCTCTTGTCTTTTCTTTTTATTTTCTTTCATTTTCTCTGATCTGTATTTCTTATAAATTTTATTAACAATTTATTTTTTTCATGTTCCTGTTTATTTTATGTACCTGTCTCAATTTAAAAAAAGTAATTGTCAAAAGAACCCGTTGACAAACTGATATCAATCAGTTTAACGGGACTTAATTTAAAAATGTAAAAAAACTGTAAATAAATAATAAAGGAATTTTATTAATAAAAAATAAAAAAAATCCCATAATCAGAACCTAACCAAGCTCTCATCAAACTACCCTTGAAGTACATCCTTTCCAATACAAAAAGAATTATCGAAATCGGTTGGCGTGATATTGTTGGCGTGAGTTATTCGTCCATTTATCGCGAACATACTTAATGCATATTTAAGACTAGTATGGTTTTCTCATGGATGCCATTGTCAAAAATGGACCAAATTGAAATGGGACCACAAGCTTTCAAATAAAAAAAGAATCATCAATATCGGTTATAAAAAAATACCGTCGAATTGAGAACCTCCTCCTTTTTGTAGTCGTTTAAAAAGTAGAAAAATATGGTTTAAAAAGGTTATATGCAAATAAGAATGTTAGAGGGAGCGCGCTAAAATTAGAAATGATAATAATTAAGCGAAAATTATGAAAATATTTAATAAAACACGACTCGTTTAATATACAGTAAAAATCACTCGAAAAATGCTTACGTTGCATTTAAAGATGCACTGTCAATTTTTTCATACATAAAACACGTTTAATAACATAGCAAAATGTGTGTTAAATAATGTTTCGGAGCATACTTTACGATTTTTTGTACAGAGGGTATCATCAAACAGTATACGATTGAGATTTAAGAATCAGGCTGCGAATGCGACACCGCGCTTTACACAAAACCGTTTTCGTACATGGAGTTTGTATACAAATGTACTCTTATAATAGAACCGAATAAAAGCAATGCGAACATATGGCGCCACTTACGTTAACAGATCGCGTGATTAGCATCCCCTGCCAGGCGCAAGTACTACGGATTTGTAATTACTATTGTAACTGGCAGTTGTGAATAATAATACCACGCAGCTATGTATTATGTATGACGTCTTTGGCTGTCGGGGTTAATTTGTCCCGGTGACTAGCTGTCACTGGATCACAGTGGATCCGAGGAACCGGCTATTTTTGGAACCATTTCCTTTCAGATTTATAAAATGGTCAAAATGGTAGAAAAAACCTACGGAGCGAGTTTTTAACTGCAAGTTTCATATAATTTCAGTTTCGGCTGTACAAATGTATAGATATAATAAAACATACATTTTTTTAGAAACTTAAAAACTTGTGTTCAAGTATGTTTGGTGATTTAGGAGGGGTGCCCGGGTTCATGGGGTGAGGGTTGTCTAGGTCTTGGAGGCGGATGACCAGGACACACTGAATCCTACCTACCTCTTAAACCCTCTTCCTTGCCAGAAATCTCACCTCCTTCCTTTCCTTTAAAAAAATCCTCCACACAGCATCCCTAAAGATGACATAGGCCCTGAGGGAAATTATTTTCCTGAGGGCCTCCTGTGTGGAGCCCATGTAAAAGAAATAATAAAAGTCAAATATTGTTATAAATCCGTAGAAATTCGGAATGCGGGAGCGTACCAGTGTTAAAAAAAGTTATAATATTTAGAGATACCTACCTATGAAGGTTATATCTTCTATCTACAAAGAAGAGTTTCGAAACATTCTTATTAACTTTAATAAGCATGGACAAGGTAAGGAAAGGAAACATCTTGTTAAACATAAACAGCGTTTTCGTAAGCTTTCCGCACCTTAGGCGAAATGAGTTTTGCCCAGTTTGTTATAATTCGCTTCTTCATTATTTTCCCCCTTAGATTTCTTCGTGAAAGGGTATTTCGAACATAATTACACGGGTGTTTTGGGGAGGAAATTAAATTTTTCTTTTAAATTTTTCTACGTGGAAAATTAACATTTTTAGGTCTTCGGGTTTCCTTTTGATGGATCATCCCATTTTCCGTTACACGGTTTTGGTAATTTCTTTTCGGCGGGTACCTATTTAGCGGGTACGACGGTTGGAGGGAGGGAAATTTGTTGCGTCTAAAAGTCTTTGTACAAATGCCTTATAAAATAAAACATTGAAAATGAAGATAAATCTAAATTGACAAAACACAAATAAAGGAAATGGTCGCAACTGGGAATCTAACCCAGATTCTTTATTTTAAGGGATAACCACGGACATATGAATATATCTGGACCTGCCCTAAGTGATAAAAACGTATTATTTCCCCCTCGCCATGGAACCGGCTGGAGCTCCTCCTTGGCGCCAGTTCGCCCCATGTGGAGGGGATAGAGAATCGCTTGAATCTAAAATGTGTGACGTCATCATTCTTGCCGTCGGCAGCGCGAAGCTAACATCTATACATTTAACGAAAAAATAACACGCCAAAACAGTAGCTTGTGCTATACAACATACCTACATATCAGTGTGCACATAAATGTGGGCGGTTCCTTAGTGTGCTCGTGGCTGGTTACAGGGGTAAGTAAATTATGAAACATTTGTAAAAGTGTCTTAACTAAACACGGCAAAAAAATATTGCTATGTGAAAACGGGCGAATCTTTTTGGGGTGTACATTTGGCCTACGCAAATATTTTATTATCGTGGCAAGCAATTCGCGCTCCCATGTAAAAAGGTCTATTCATTCAAAGCAGATTTTGCTTTTAAGAACTAAATGATGATATTATAATGCGAGATGCCTATATACTGTCAGATTAATTTTTCAACCAATGACAGTCATCTTCCCCTCTTCGTACCGCCATAGTTGATTTTTCCCCTCACCTGTTATTTCTGGTCTATTGAATTTGGATGTCTATGGGGATAACGCTTTTTCGATGAGGCATCGCTGCGTATAAGCATGCATGTAAAAAAACGCGAAACGAACCATGAATTATGGGAAAGGAACGAAGAAACTGCAAGTGGCGTTTCGCGCAGTTTGCTGTTGCTTCATTCCTTTCCCATCCCTGAGAGATCCTGGATTCGCCTCCCTTTTTTATGTGTGTTGTTCTATTTTTATTTTATTATTATATTAAGTTGAAAGAAATATAAAATTTCGCTTTCTTAACTTAAGTACAGAGTATATATTTATTTATTAATTTTCGGGAAATCGACAGTTTACATTTATTTCAGTTTGTACTAAGTATTATATATCCAAAATAAAACCAATTACGGATTTCTTCCTTGTGACTTTACCTCTTCTGAGACAGCATAATAAGGAATAATTAATTAAATTTATAAGAAAGGAATATTTATTCAAAAATTACACAAAACAAAAAAAATAAAATTTATAATACCATAATTTTTTTTATATAAAACTAAAAATTATAAAATATTTTTTTTATCAATAAATTGGTAGCCATGGAGAGAGGTTGTACATATATAAAAAATCATAATAGAAATAAAAACAATAGAAACGTAACATTATTCACGAACCATAGGAGAAATATTCTTTTATGGACCTCTTATATTTGATAAGTTCGCAATTGAAAATATCCACCTTGGATAATACGCTATTTTTGTAACTATTGCATGGTGTGTTCAGGCAAGAATTCTTATTCTTAGAGTTGGTCTTAGGTTTATAGAATAGTAAGTATATATATAAAGTAGTGTGTAGTATAGTAGTAATATTTTTAATTGTGTTCTAACAACTTAAGTATAAATAGTTTTTTTTAAGTTTCTGTATTCTTCTCCGTTTTTAGGTTATCGGGAAGGAGATTATACTCGTATATGTGTATGCTCTCGTGGCCAATGCTTCTCTTGCCACTTTCAGTCTTGACAGTATTTGGGTACAATTTATTATGTTGTCTAGTATAATGTTCCTGTACTTGTAACGATTTTATAAATGTTGTATTTGTGTGTATAAGTCCATTTTGTATTTTGTAGATTAAAAGGCATATGTTATATTCGTACAATGTTCTTATTTTCAGAAGGTTCATTTCCTGGTATAGGTAGTATTTTTTTGTGGGAGTGTCTGGGTTATAATTGAATAGTTTTTTAATAACTTTGTTCTGTATTATTTGTAAGTCGTTTAAGTACGTAATGTATGTATTTCCCCATATTTCTATTAAATAATTTAGGTGGGACTGGATTAAGCTAAATTATAAACCCCTCTTTAACTCTGTTGGTAAAAGATGAGCAATTCTACCAAATACTCGTACACCAATTTATGGGATGATTTTTGCTTTTAGTTTTTCTTCCTGTTGTTTAAATGTCAAATGTTTATCAATATATTATAAGCCCAGGTATTTTTCGCTATCTAGAATATGTAGGTCTCTTTCTTCTATTTGTAATGATTTATGCGCAAGGTATTATTCTTTTAGGTGAGCTTAGGATCATGTAATCGGTTTATTTCATGTTTCTGTTAGGTTTATTACTATTATTTTCATCTTCAATAAATTTTTCCATAGGAAAGCTATAGCTCAGAAATACACAAAATAATTTGCAAGGCAGATAGAAACATTACACCTTTAAATTTATATGACGAGAACGCCAACATTCTTGTAAATACTAACCAGGAATTATTAGATTCCTGGTCAAATAAAATTATTCACGCAAAACACTTCAATTATCTCAACCAAACGTATGTTGAGAAACTTTCGTCAAACAAATGGTTGAGTATTGGAGAGCTGAGCGCAGAAATAGATGGATTTATGCTTGCCATTCAAGATAGAGTCATTAATACTAAAAATTTTAGGAAGCATATAATCAAAGATAGAAATCAAATTGATGATTTACGTAGAAAAAGTTTGGCATTTCCGGAAACTAGAGACATATTATATCGGGTTGTTCTTATTAGCGCCGTCTGAGTATACATTTAGGCACAATCAGGTTTTAAAAATAATCCACCAAAGTTTAGTAATATAACTTGATTGACTGCCGTAATATAGTACCATATTATGAATATGAACCAAATTCATTTTTAGAAAATGAATTTTATAAAATATATTATGATAAAACCACACTAACATACAGAACAATTAGTTATAATTCATAATAGACCTGATATAGTTTTACATGACAAAATTAAAAAAAAATTCTTTCATCATTGTTGCAGCTATTCCAAATTATTGTAATATTCAAAAATCTGTTTCTGAAAAAATAAGAAAATATACAAATTTGAAAAATTTTGGGAAATGAGATTAAAAGAATTTGGCATTCTCAGACTATAAAAATATTACTATTTGTCATTTCGGCTACTGGCATTATACCTAGGTCTCTCATTCAAAATTTGGGCATATTAGATTTGTCAAAGAATTTATATATAAAAATGCAATAATCAGTTATTTCAAATAAATGTAGGATTACAAAAGATTTTTTAAATATTTATATTGAGGGATGGATTTATAGGACAAATTAGGAATACCACAGAGCCGAACCCCCTGATGTGAAAATATCTGGAGTCAATGAATTATTTTCCCATTTGGTCTCTGGTAGGTTGACATGTTGTTCTTGTATTGTTTTGTATTTATAATACCTACTTATATAGTGCAATTGCATAACGTGGATTGACTAGATGATCATTTGGGGAAGTGTGTGAAAGGGTTTAGTTTTTCCTGTGGGGAAAATTTAACCCGGAAATTTAAATCTGGTGCGCATAAAGATAAGTATAATCTGCAAAGTTATCAAAAAAAGTTAATCCAACAAAACTTTAATAAATTGGCTCGGAAGCACCGCCGCGCTGTGATTTTATACAATAGCATCAATGTATACATTTGTGAATATTTACATGAGCCGAACCTGGAATTATGGGAAAGGAACGAAGCAACCGCAAATTCCTTTACCAAAATTCGCGGCGAGGCTCGCGGTAATACCAACTTGTTTTAACGCACCGTAGACTAGAGAGAGAGAGAGAGAGATAAATACTAATTTGAGGGGAGAATGTGTAAGAAGTAGAGTGGGGGAATGCGATTCCAAGAAAGGTGAAAAATAATAATAATAATAATAATAATAATTGGATAATTTATAAAGCGCCGTTTTTGTGAAAAATCACCTCAAGGGCGCTGTACAATTTATTAGGAATGATTTTACTATTTACAAATGGATACAGAAACATACTTACCTGGCAGGTCACTTCCGATAAACACACTTTAATTATAAGTTTATGCTTGGAGAAGATACGGCTTTGCGCGCGGAGGACATTACAGTTAACACACTGGACATTGCGTGATTTTACATTATTTGCTACCTTCATCGCTGTTAGTACCTATTACATTTGTGAATAGATTAGTGGCAAAAGGCAAAAGTAGAGGTATTTATTTTAAAATACTGGAGAATTTAGGACTATTGGAGATTAGTGGCAAAAGTATAGTTGATATTTTATTGCATAAGATAAATATTTCTGCGCGACCAGTCACTAGGTAACAAACAACTGGCGACATTAAAAAATATATCGCAGACCCAACTGGATCCCACCCAGTGACGCCGTGTCCCAAAAATATAAAACCAGGTTTCAGGGGTAAAGAACACTGTTGTACCATTTTTTTCGTAAGCTTTTTACTGCGGAGTTAAATAAGAAAACTACGGTACTTAAGTTAATTATTATCCACAAAGCTTTTAACAACTATCATTTTATAAATTCCCTTTGAATAACAGGACAAAAGTATAATAAGTTTTTTTTTTATTTTTCACTGTTATCAAGTTCAATTTGTAGAACTCTATTTTAAATTAAAATTAATTAGCTTTATGAAAAATATGTTATAAAAATTTAGATCCTTGATATGAGGGAGAAGAAATTCTCCAACAACTCCAATAATATTTTTCTTGCATTTTACTTAGTTAGTGTAGGTACCTAATTAAAGTTACTTGATGTATTAAAAACGTTCTTTTAATTTTTTTTAATGTATTTATATTATTTATTGACAACAACAATAAACAAATAAAGAGATATTGTGAGTATGTGAACCCGTACGGAAGTTTAAGAATTACATTCCTGAATTCAGAATTTCTCTCACACGACCCACGCTAAAAAATCGAATCACACTCAAAAGTGCATATTTTTGGTGAATCATCACATTTGCCACGTTAGCTACGATTGGTGACTTAGCAGGGGTGCCCGGGTTCAAGGGGTGAGGTTTATCCGAGTCTTGGCAGCGGATGCGTCTGCCCACCAGCTGCATGGGAGAGAGCGGTTGAGGAAGTCCCTTTGACTTCTCCAGCCGTACTCTCTCGGAACATCGCATTGCATCACAGTGGGAGGGATGGATTCATATATCTGTAATTAATTCATATATCCTGGACACACTGACCCCCAGATTTCTACCCACCCCTAATACCCTTTTCCTTCCCAGAACCACCTCTCTTTCCTTTCCCATAAAAGATGACATAGGCCCTGAGGGGAATTGTTTTCCTCAGGGCCTCCCGTGTGGAGCTAACGTAAAAAAGGTATAAATTACCCAAAAACTATGCACCCGGTAACACTGATACCACCCATTCATTGAAAATGTAACAAATTTATTTATTTTCTTTTCTTAGTGCAATAGTACTTCATACCTATATGCTAGTATAACGTGTGTCTAGTGTGGACATGGCTCACAATGCATCAACATTGATAACAGTAATGATTTTGTACATAATGATTAATGGACACAATTACGTACCATGATAATTATCACTTTGTTCGCATTGCGCGGAAAGCGAGATTATGTTTGTAGAAAGAAGATAAAAATGTATAAGACAACCATTCAGAATCGAAACATCGCTAGAAATGGCTTTAACCGGGTTTATATTTATAGACTGAATCCGAATATTCAATATACATATCTCAACCTTCCTCTTCCAATCTCATTCCCCTTGCGACATCTTCGAGCCTTACAACATTCCCCAAATGGGCATGCCATGTCCCACTCTCTTCAGTATTCACATATAAAATAAACAGAGTATGCAATTCACACGCGGTAGAAGTCAAACCTTCATAAAACTAAAGTAGAAAAGAAAAGGGAGGCTACGAAGCACCGCACAAAGAGGAGACCGATTATTCTAACTGGCAGCCTAAATCCTATAGATGTTTGTGTGTGTCTCTTTTTAGTGTCGCTATTTTTAGTTTCATCGAATTTCAAATCACAACGATGCTAAAGAAATTTTCAAAAACAATGGTATACTTACAAAAACAATTTCCTGGACAGTTTATAAATTGTAATAGTTTTGGCAGCATCATTTCAAGGAAGACACACAAATTGACCAATAATGATTTAAAAGTACATCGACTTCTCAAAGGCCATCGACCGCGTTATCCACTCAATTCTGTTAAATAAACTCACTCGTCTTGGAATACAAGGCGACTTGTTTAGATGGATTAAATCACACATTAGCAATCGTAGTCAAGTTATCTCAATAAATGGAGTTTTATCTAAAATAATCAACGTAATCTCGGGTGTCCCTAAGGGTTCCCACCTTGGTCCGCTCTTCTTTAGTATATACTTAAACAACATAGGCTCAAGTTTCCAATACTACAATACAATTTTTATTGTTTGCAGATGATATGAAAATTTACAAAACGTCGCTCTCTATCGGACTGTAAAGAGCTACAAAGTGACTTAGATAGGCTCTGCAACTATTGCACAGCTAATTATTTAGACCTCAATGTTTCTAAATGCCACACTATGTCTTTTACTAGAAACAAGCATCTAATTAACTTTTCATATTCACTCTGCGATGAACCCGTGATCTCAAAAAATGAATGTAAGGACCTTGGAGTCTATTTAGATAGTAAACTTATATTTAAAACGCACACTGATTCAATCACTGATAGATCTTACAAAATGTTGGGTTTTATACTACGTCTGAGTAAATTATTTAGAAATCCACATACTCTAGTAATGCTTTACTCCTCACTAGTCAGAAGTACACTGGAATTTGCATCGCCTGTCTGGAATCCCAAATACACCCAATACGTCAATAACATAGAGCGCATACAAAATAAATTTATTGAGTATCTCGATTATAAATACAACAATAATTACATCTGCACTCTCCAATCCCTGAAATCCAGGCGAACGGTAGCTGACATGACATTTCTCCATAAAATTATACATAAGGAAATAGACTGCCCAGAACTTCTATCCCAAATAAATTTTAATATCCCATCTAAAAGAACTCGCCACACCAACCTTTTTTACACAACCAGTAATAATACGAACGCTGCAGCCAACTCCCACATTTCCCGCATCCTTCAAAGTTTAAACTCAATTCAAAAAACCACAAATACCGATATATTTTTTGATTCCCTCCCTCTATTTAAGAAAAAAATTCTTAGCACACTGAATTCGCACACATAACACACACATCCACACCCTCACACGCGCATTTACACAGATACAAAAACTCTCACACACCCCTCTCCTTCAATAAGTTACTAACTTAATTTAGGTATAATGTATTATTTATCTCACAAAAATATTTATATTGACTTATAAGTATATAACGGCGACATGTCATTGGTACCAATTATTGTATTAATTCTATAACTTTGTAAATATTTTCCATTATGTAATAATGTACTGTTTTTCTGCAAAATAAAAAATAATACACTTGTAATTATTTAAACTTAATTCAGAAGTAAAATTGTCACGATTAGCTGGAATATACATTTGTTTACATTAGCTCTAAACAGACGGCCATGAGGAAAATAATTCCGCTCAGTGCCTGTTTAATTATAAAATAAAGCAATAATTATTATTTATCTACTGATTACTTACAGTGTTATCTATGAATACAAGTGGACTGCTCAAACGATCGTCGCGGTAATTCATTTTTATGAATGAATAAAAGCTTTAACAAGACAAAGTTGCAACACTGAATTTAAACATTCAAATGCACTTTCGTTTAAGTTATATAGGGGTAAAGCACGAGGTACAACAACCGAATCAACACCATCACAACTTCGTGATCACCCAAACACTGGCATTTAACATTTGAGTTCCTAAGCAGACGTTGAACTTTGTGAACAACTCATGTGGAACGGGTAGAGACATCGCGCATTTTGTCTGAACATTGAATTAGGAAACCACACCGCGATTATTCAGAATTTTATGTATAAATAATCACACAATACAATGAACTTTTGCTTTGTTTAAAAAATAAAATAAATAACAATCACATTGTTGAACTCTTTGACAGTTAAAACGTGAGTTTATCTTGTGTATGATAAATTCTTATCTCTCTTTAAGAGAAGTTTTTGTGTGTTTAAGCGATTACTGGTTACGTAGTGATGTACGTTTTAGTATCACGTGTAAAATGCAGATGGCGTTGGTGTGTTTATTTTAATTTCTTGGATAATTAATAATTACGACTTTAGTCAACATTAGTACTGTGGTTCTACCATTACGAAATACGAAATACATTGCTTTTCACAAGTTTCATATCGGTAAATAAATTGACTTCACAACAAAAAAATAGCCCTAACATTTCATCAAAAATACTAATTTCAGTCTGCAACTCTGTTCGATGAACTCTACTCGGATTTGCTTTAAATATATCACTTTCAAAGTTGGAATTGCTAGTTTGAAGTATTCGGACAAGCGGTATTTCGGACTCACCTATAAATTGAATAATATTTTTAACAGAAAATTATTTTAATTGCCATTTTCAAAATGGGACCTGATTTGTCGAGAATTCAAAAGGTCTTGTGATTTGTCAATGGGTAAACAATATAAACAATATAATTTCAGATTCCATGACAACTAAGAATCATGCAATTTCAATATCTCTTTGAAAAGTCAAGTTATGAAAAAGAAATAGAAAAATAGCCCATAACCTAAGCTAACTGTAACCTATTTAACGAATTTAGGATATATTTTTTTTCATAACTTTTAATGCCTTTCAAAAGGGTGTTGAAATGCCACTTGGTTGAGTTATCATGGAACCCACCCTGCTGAAACACCATCCAAAATCGAAACGTTGCTTGAAATGGCTTTAGCCATGATTGGTGACCAGCTCCTGGAAAAAAATCGGTTTATGGGGGATGGTCCAAAAAAAAAATTTTTTTTTTTTAATATTAATTATGGGCCGGAAAATCCGAATCTGAAAGAATTAGGCGGCGGCAAGCAATATTAACTGAGTTACACGACTTTAAAAATTTTTATACACACACAGGAAAATAGTCATTTTGGAAGCATTTTGATTCCTAAAAAATCAAACTAGTTATTTTTATACTAACTATGGGCCGGAAAATCCGAATCTGAAAGAATTAGGCGGCGGCAAGCAATATTAACTGAGTTACACGACTTTAAAAATTTTTACACATACACAGGAAAATAGTCATTTTGGAAGCATTTTGATTCCTAGAAAATCAAACTAGTTATTTTTATACTAACTATGGGCCGGGGAATCCGAATCTGAAAGAATTAGGCGACGGCAAGCAATATTAACTGAATTACACGACCTTAAAATTTTCTATACACACACACATGAAAATAGTCATTTCGGAAGCATTTTGAAACACGAAGTACGAAGATCACAGAAAAACAAGAAATGTACAAAAACATGTGCCGGCAGTGTTACCAGCTCTCAAAAATATTTATCCCTATATTATGAATTACGACTATCTCAACGGCCGTATTCTTAAACCAAAAATATGAAAATTCGTATTCTTAAAAATGCGTAACCTAACCTAACCTAACGCTAGGTTTGTGTAACATGGTTTGTGCCCCTTTATACCACCTGCTCGCGTCACGGCAAAAAACATCCCTGTTTTCAAGTAGTTTAGCGACTACGCTAGGTTTGTGTAACATGGTTTGTGCCCCTTTATACCGCCTGCTCGCGTCACGGCAAAAAAACATCCCTGTTTTCAAGTAGTTTAGCGGCTACGCTAGGCCTGTGTAACATGGTTTGTGCCCCTTTATACCGCCTGCTCGCGTCACGGCAAAAAAACATCCCTGTTTTCAAGTAGTATAGCGGCTACGCTAGGTTTGTATAACATGGTTTGTGCCCCTTTATACCGCCTGCTCGCGTCACGGCAAAAAAACATCCCTGTTTTCAAGTAGTTTAGCAGCTACGCTGGGTTTATGTAACGTGGTTTGTGATACAAAAGTAAGTAAATTTTATAAAAAATAAGTACTTAAAATATAAACATGTTATTTTACGTTATTGATATTACTGCTTAATGGCAACACTTAATTTTGTGTGGTAAAAACATCTATGTTATCTTGTTTTTCTATGATCTTCGTACTTCGTGTGTCAAAATGCTTCCGAAATGACTATTTTCATGTGTGTGTGTATAGAAAATTTTAAAGTCGTGTAATTCAGTAAATATTGCTTGCCGCCGCCTAATTCTTTCAGATTCGGATTCCCCGGCCCATAGTTAGTATAAAAATAACTAGTTTGATTTTCTAGGAATCAGAATGCTTCCAAAATGACTATTTTCCTGTGTGTGTATAAAATTTTTTAAAGTCGTGTAACTCAGTTAATATTGCTTGCCGCCGCCTAATTCTTTCAGATTCGGATTCCCCGACCCAAAATTAGTATAAAAATAACTAGTTTTATTTTTTAGGAATTTCCTCCATAAACCGAACTTTAGCCCCAGCTCCTAATAGCCAGATACTTCCCTACCTTCCTCTACCAATCTCCTTCCCCTTCCCACAACCTCTAGCCTCACAACATACCCCAATTGAGGCTCCAGACGGTTGGGAGCAGGGATTATCTCAGTTTGTTTAGCCATGGAATAAAGAAGAACACTTCAGCTGACATCTGCCACTGTCATATTGCGTTCATAAATGAAAGATTCAAGTGATGATGAAGACGCCATCTTTATTATTATTATCAACTATGGCGGAATCGTCTAAAAATAAGATCTGGGGTTATCCATTCCAATCCACGATAAATTCAATACTTATTTTATTTATTTTATATAAACGCCCATAGGGCTTTTACATAGAATGCAGTACATTTTTTTAAATTACAGTGAAAAGAATGGGTTTGAAAGTGAAAAGAAGTAACATAATATATGTTAAAAACAAAATATAGGTTACATAAAATATAAGCGTTAACAAAATACAGGTAACATAAAATATAAGAAACAAAATATAGTCCATAAAATATAGGAGTTGACACAAAGTAGGCAATGTTTAAAATTGTGGTTCACATTAGCTTATGGGATAGGTAGAAAGAAATAGTTGGCACATACGGCGTTTGAAGTTTGCTAAGTTCAAGTTATTGTCAAATACATCCATATTATTTAAGTATTTGTTACCAAGACTATGCAAACGTTGTAATGGAGAATGTAAATCATAGTTCGAATGAGATGTACGTATATAAAATGTCAATGTTTCTCTAGTTGTTCGTGTAGGTACATGTAGATTTATTAATTGCAGGAGTTCACAACTGTCGAATTTAGAGTTTAATAATTTTAATATACCTAAAGGTTAGGTCGTTTATTTTTCGTCTGTTTTCTAATGTTGGAATATTTAAAGTATTCATTAACGATGGGTAATTTATGTGCTCTAAAGGGATGTTAAGTTTAAAATTTACAAAACGTAGAAATTTTCTTTGAATTCTTTCAATAGTATGAATATGAATTTTGTAGAAGGGCGACCAGACTATGGAGTTATGTTCTATTAGGCTTCTAACAAGGGATGTGTTTCCTAATGTTTTCATACCCTTATTTGCAGTTTGTTGAATGTGAACCGTGAAGTCTAGTTTCTCATCCATTATTATGCCAAGATCCCGCATTTCAGATACTCTTTCTAAATTTATTTTATTTATTGAATAGTCGAAAAACAGTGATGTTTTCTTTCTGGAAAAGGTCAAAGTTTTGCATTTTTCTACATTTAAATATAGATTGTTTTGTGAGCACCAATTTTTTAACATGTCTATATTGGATTGAAGAATTTCACAGTGATTAAGGATAGTTATCTCTTTATATATTACGATAACAAGATCGTCAAATAACTATGCAATCTTCAGAGAATCTCCTAAGAATATTTCCAGCTAATTTTATTTATATTTACGCTACAGGCAATACTTTAATGGTACTGGATTCATAGCTATTTTAATGATTTTAATAACATAAAAAATAAGCAATTACAAAATTTTGTAATTTAAAAAACTTTATTTACCTACATGCGATTTTTCAATTCCTGTCTCACTAGGATATACCTTTATCGAGATAGACATACAGGTATATGTACATAAATGTATATAAACATAGTTACATGAATATTTAAGGTTAAATATATTTTAATATCAATACACACAAAATGAAAGGCAATTGGAAGTGTGGGTAAATCCCATAAAGAGTGTGATTTTTTAAATTTTTTAAAAAAATATTTTATTGAAAGAATAGTTAATACATATCAACAATCAAGTCCTGACAAGCCATTTGAATTGGCTTGTCAACATGTGCTTATAGTTTAGTTACATATACATTTTAAAAGTTATAATTTACACCTTATATCTACAGATTCAACATTTTTTCATATATATCAATATAAATATTTTTTTTCATATAACCAATTTATCACCACATATATTTTTTTTTTTACAAGAGCTTCACACAGGAGGCCCTGAGGAAAATAATTTCCCTCAGGGCCTATGTCATCTTTGGGGATGCTGAGTGGAGGGTTTTTTAAGGAAAGGAAGGAGAGGAGAGTTCTGGGAAGGAAAAGGGTTTAAGGGGTGGGTAGGAATCTGGGGTTCAGTGTGTCCTAGTCATCCGCCTCCAAGACCTAGACAAACCTCACCCCATGAACCCGGGTACCCCTGCTAAATCACCAAACGTGAAAGAAAAGCGAACCACTTGGGGTGACCTGTGGCAGAGATGTTGGTTATCCAATTAAGGTTCCCGGGGCGGCGGTACCCATTCCCGCCTCCCAAATTGAAAATTTATTATTATTTAACCTTATTCATAGAATTACATTGCTTTATAGTGTCAGGTAATAAATTAAATATCTTCGGTATGGTGTATTGAAACATACTTTTTCCGTACTTATTAATTTAATTCGGAACTATAATATTAACCCGTCGTTGCGCGTGAATCTAGTATTGTATTTATGTTCTAATTTTTCTTTATGCTGCGGGGTAAATATATGCTGAATTATAATTTTGTGCCATAGTATTGACTTAACAGGTAAAATTTTGGCACTCTGAAACAGCAACGGTGTATTATGTCTCTAAGATAATCTTTTAATAGATTTAACACATTTCCTCTTATTCCAATTTTTTCTAGAGTTTTTAAGAGTTAAAAAGTTTTAGAATTATCGATAAATAAAACAATAGCATGTAATTTATTATTTAATTGATTATTTATGTAATAATGTGGGAAGTAAATCTTACAAATATAGGAAGTGTAGGGGCGTGTAAATAGCCCCTGACACGAGGGAATGACTACCCTATGTAAATTAAGGAAAGTTGAAATCTTCCCTATGTGACACAAAACAGTCTACACAGCAATTCCAAAATCCTAAGTGAAAACAGAACAATACTCACTCAGAGAATGCAGCTCTTGTACGATGTCCAGCGCAAAACGACACTAGTTTTCATTCAAAATATCGATTTCTGCCAAGGCGGTATTGCATAATCTCAACAGATGTTTTGCACAGCAAGGAAGTTTCAACAATGAATATAAATTTGCATATTAATAATACGTGCCAAAATCTTAGGTACAACAATAATTCAATGATTGGGTGAATTATTTGATAATGGCTGACTAGGAGTGACATCTCTTGGCTTTCACTAACACTCACGTCGGAAGTAATTGCCTGCTTCACAGAGGTAAGAAAATGCATGAATATACTGAATTTCAATGTCACATAGGTAAATTCAATATAATACAAAAACCATAGATGGCGCCCTCATGGTCCCATAGCATAAATTATTAATTTAAAAGAAATTAATGCCCAAATGGATTTAAATATATTTATGGCGCGTATCCAGGAAGAGATGACGTAAAGTATCAAATCCTGTAAAATCTAATTATGTAAGTTAGATTTGACTGAATTCTATTATTTTATTTTATATGGGTTAGGTAATGACGTGGGTTAGGTCGTATGATTAATGTCGTATGGTCATATAATTAGATAATTAGTTTGACTTTGAGAATGATATTTTGCAAACCATCGATTGTTCTAGATCAAAGTTAAATTTTCGAATAAACTCTTATTGAATTATTCAATTTAATTAAAGTACTCCCCTTCGGTATTCATATAACTTGAGTGCTTTGAATCTAAGAATAAGGAACTCCAGTAAAAATATTATGACTTTAAAAAAATATGTCCATACAGACTAATAAACGCTGATTCTGAATATATAAGTTTTTTTTTTATAATATTAAACGTAGTGTTCGTAAAAAAATATTAAAAAGTGTATTTTTTAACGTCTCGTTAAAATACACTGTAAAGTTGGTACGATTGAATGGTTAGTGCTGACGTCACGCGTCACCAGTCATTGTATCACATTGTATTGAAATCAATTGACATGTAGGTATGGCACAAGCCATCAGTATTAGCAACATTTCATGTTATTCTTTATTTCGTACTGTTTATATAGATTTAGTTGTAGTGTTTATTGAAACAATATTTAAGCCTAAATAATTCAGTATCAAAAATAGAGGTATCTCTATTATTTAAAATATTGAAAAACCACTGCACAAAAAAAATAATTAATGAAAAAAGTAATGCTTCTTCTAGGGAGAATACTTCGAACAACGGAACAACGGAATTCAAAATGGCGGCAGTAGATCAGCTGATTGCCCAATCCCATACTAATTTTTCGGGAGTGATGACGTCACACGATTTACCATATTTCCGGGGGGTCTCGAAAAATTAAAACTTTGGCAATTATTTTAACTATTAAAACTAACTCCAAAAATAAAAACAAAAACGCAGTTATTTAAGTTAGAAGGTCTGGACTGGAGTTCTCTATTATAGATATTTTAAATAGGTACCAAATTTGATTAACTGTTCTTATAATATATAAAAAAGTCTTTGTCCCTTGTGCGGTCACTAAACCATTCATCCAATTGCGATGAAACTTTGGTGATTTGCAGTGCACCCGCAAAGGTTTTTTTTGTACAATTGTGAGCTCTGGCGTTATGAAATTAGTTCCTATACCATTCATCCAATTGCAATGAAAGTTTTATGGGTTGTTGTGCGCACGCCCGCGAAGGTTTCTATATATGATGGTGAGCTCTGGCGTTATAAAATATGTATAAAAAATATAATAGGTGCTTGCGAGTTGTTTAAAAAATGCGTACATTTCAAATAGTTTATCGGCAGGGAGAGAAATATTCAAAAGCATTTAAATAAAGAGAAATAAATCACAAACTCTTTCTTTCTTTGCAACGCAACGCTTGCCGGGCACTCGCTAGTTTGAAATAAATAATGTACTCGATGTATAAGGTTCGTAGAAAATGCGTTTCTACGAAACTTGTTTAATGTAAAATTGTTTATGGTTTACATTTAAGTAGGTAGAGCCTACTTACTAACATTTTTTGATTTGGTTTATTAAATACAAGAAAAGTAGAAACATACTTTTTGTACTACCTAATGTTCACATATTATTATAAAATAACGAGGGTTGCATGCTATCAGCTACAATTGCGATTTTTCTTTATTTGCGAATACCTCACAAGGGTCCCTGCTGCTCCCGTCTGAAGGGAGTGGAAGGGGTGGGAGGAGATGAGTAGGAGGAAGGTCAGGAAGTACCTGGCTATTCAGATCTGGTCACCAAACAATGCTAAAGCCATTTCAAGCAAAGTTTCAATTCTGGTGGACTTACACCTGGACGATACTCAGAGTATCTACCACTCCGGAACGTGCCGTAAATATACTATGTATTTTTTTAAATGAATTGATTGTGAAATATACACTTCGGGTTTCGGTCCCGCGACCTTCGGATTGCGAGTCAAGAGCCTTACTCTCGACCACGCCGGCCGTCAAATGCTCTAATCCATTGACATATTATACCTCTATGCTCTCAACTTGAATCCCAACCAAAGCAGTTACTAGGGATTGTGTACAGATAATCGGATATACGTATCATCCGTGGAAAACGTGCTTAGTACCTACTTTAAATAGTTTATTCCCTTTTACCTCGTAATAGAACGAACGTTCATTATACGAACATTTAGAGAGATGAAAGCACCGAAAGAACCAGGAAGTATTATAATGGTAGAGAAAAAACGGATTTCAGCGTTATACGAAGTAGCAAAAAAGATAATTAAGGTTTTTCCTGGAACAAGCAAAAGGAATGTTTCAAAATGGTATGGTTATGTTTAAAAAAAAGTCGCAATGTGTTTTTAATAACTTCCTTAGTGTGATATCGCTAAATGTAATAAAGCTAAATTTAATGTTAGTTTTGTACGGGATCGGTGCAATATTATATTTATGTATTACCGTGACGATTCACGGTTGCGGTACCGTGACGGCAAAAAAAGGCTATCCTTATCGCTATAATGCTGCATCTCTTTCAAAAGAGGGGATATAAAATGTACGTAGGTCTGTTTCCACAAAGGAAAAAAAGTCATAATTTTCTTGCATTTCTCTCACACACCGCACCGTGACGTCTCCGTAGACCCCAACACTACTTGCCGTGACGCTAAATTTAAATGGAACTAGCTGGTCCCGGCATGCGTTGCTATGCCATTTAATAAAGAAATTGTTTCTCCCTGAGTGTCCTTTCCCATTCGTCCCGTTCCCCTTCCGCCTCCCCTTCTTCTCGTGCGTCCTCTTCCCCTCTCGCGTTCCCACTCCGTCACCTCCACCTTCCCTCTCCCACTCCACTCCCCCCCCTTCCCCCGTCCCGCTAACCCCCCTCCCGAGTTCCACCGAAGCCAGTCCTATGTGTTGGTTCTCAATTGTCTATGATTATTGATTATACCTTGTTCCAAACACGAAGTCCTTTTTGACAGATTAATACGCCAATAGAATGTTACCGAGACGCATACAAACTTTGTATGCGTCTCAGTTTACATATAAGTAAGAAGACAGCTATTTTATTTTTGATATTTTTGTAATTATTACGTAATAAAAATGAATAGTGATAAAAATACCTTCATTTTTATTGAGATTTTTGTACATTAAAAAAAGCAAATTGTGTACAAAAATTACTATTGATAATATTGAGCTGAATACACTATTATTTAAAAAACGCAAAATCTCTTGAAAATTTGACCGATATATCGATATTTTTTCCTCGATATATCGACGTCGATACATCGATATATCGATTTTTCTTTCACTTTCGACATCCCTAATAAGACGTTTTTATGCTCGAGTGCAATCTCGTTAAACTCGCGAGATCTCGCCCTTTTTTTCGTCCGAGATCAATCTCGCTAAAAAAGGCCGAGATATCGCGAGAACGAGATTGCATACCCTAGCTGCCGCTCTTTCTTTCACGCTTAATAACAACATACGAAACTGAGACAAACGGTGAACGTATGTCTGCACCCCCCAAAAGGAAACATACATCTTCCTCACACGTATGAAGAAAATGAAAAGCAATTAACGTTGCAAAAAAGTAATACTTTGGAGGAAACAGTCACACGTATTTTGTGTGTCTCATATTATTTAATGTGTAAGAAAGAGTTGCAGCATTATAGCGATAAGGAACTATGTTGATTGCCTTTTTATTGGCGTCACAGTACCGTAACCGTGAATCGTCACGGTAATTATAAAAGCGCACATTATATGTATAAGGTTACTACGCCGGTCGCGGTGGTGCTTTAAGGTAAAGAATCTGACTGACACACAAACATCCCTTTTATATTCTTCGTTTGTGTTGTACATTCAAATCATACAAACGCTTCATTTGTTATTAAAAACAACTTCAATCTACGATCCAAACTTAGGTTGAACAATTTGTTTTTCATAGTCTGCGTGAAACAATTGATATTTTTCTCAAAATATTTGACATCCTTGAGAAACTCAAAATAAAATGTGGAGAAGCGGAAAACTGATAGATCTACATCACACAGAGAACCCAAAAAAACATTTTTTTCTTTTGTTGTCGATTGTTTTTTAAAATAGTTTTTCAGGTACTAAAGGGGTAAAAAACTTTTGTAGCTGGGTCTACAAGTCGATGTATTTAAAAAAACATTAAACGGCTGATATTAACAACTATCGACGGATATTTTTTAAAAATCTACCATAAAATTTTTCTCGAAAACGAAAGCTCAAATCTTAAAAAACGTTACCACAAAATTGACTCTTAATGTCATGTTTTACCAGTTTCCGTTTGTACTACGTTCCGGCCACCGTGTACCTTACAAATAATGGTTTTTTAATGGATCAAGAAATATTTCAAAGATATCCCAACCATAATTTTTTAAAACTTTTAAATTGTTTTTTAAAGTCGCAGCAGTAATTTTAAACGATGAGGTATTTAATTTCGTATCAAGAAAATCGACCGAGGTTAATTATTGCGAGCTTTAAACAACGAAGACATTATAATAAAATAATTTTATTCTCAAAGGAAACGTAATGCAAACTATGAAATATGAATTTAAAAACAAAAATAATTTCAGAAAAATGAAAACGGACTTAATTAGCAAAAGGACTAATAATTTATTTTAAATCTCCAAATTAATACCAAATTTATGCAAACTTATTGGTCTTCGTACATTTAACCTTCTACCAAAATAAATTGAAATAAAAAAAATTAAATTACTTAAAATTATTTAAGTACCTAATTGAAAATTATGGTTGAATCGTTTCAGACGTTGAAATGCATTTCCCATAAACTATTTGTATTCCTTTGTGTTTCACTTTACTAAACTAACTTTATCGTCATCACTATTGGCTCTCTAACCCCTGGTGGGTCTTGGCCTCCTCAAGAGTATTCCTCCACTCATCTCGGTTTTGTGCCAGCTCTCTCCAGTTTAGAAGCTCCAAGATTGATATGTCTTTGAGGACGTTGTCGCTCCATCTTAGTCTTGGTCTTCCCATGCTCCTTCGCCCTATTGGTCTTGAGTTCAGCAGGGACTTTGGTGCTTGATGCTCGGTCATTCTCTCCACATGACCCAGCCACCGAAGTCTTCCCAGTTTTATAAATTTTGCGACGTTTAGCTCCTTAACCCTTAGAAGACGGGTATTATTTTGTAAATATTTAAAACCAAACATTATATTGAAAATTATATTTGAAATAATTGACAGGTTTCTTCAATATCAACTTTTTTGCTTTCGAACTTTCA
Organism: Limnephilus marmoratus; assembly: GCA_917880885.1. Taxonomy (NCBI): domain Eukaryota; kingdom Metazoa; phylum Arthropoda; class Insecta; order Trichoptera; family Limnephilidae; genus Limnephilus; species Limnephilus marmoratus. Next base: position 48,931,528 of record OU862914.1, on the reverse strand, counting down.
TGGACAGGAACAAAATGCATTAAAAATTCTAAAACCTAGCTCTACACTCACAAATTGGAGTTCATTTGTAGATGTAGTCATGATTTCACTGCACTGCTATTGTAGTGTGTCGTATCCTAGGGGTTAAACAAAGTATAGAGCTCATTGTTATAACGTCTGCGCCAACATTCATTTTCTAGAACCGGTCCGAAGATGCGCCTCAAAATTTTTCTTTCAAAAACGTCCAGTGCTCGCTCATTCCTCTTAGTTAGTAAAAAAATTAACTTTTTATACCTACTTATTGTGGTGGACGTACATCATAAGCCATAAGGTATGAACTCTATGAACTTCGACCAAGTATAATATTAGGTCAATGGGTATGAAAGAGAAATGGCTTGTATGAATGAGACGGCATGAATAACGAATCAAAGGGTATATTTGTTATCCATTCGTCCTCTTTATCATACAGGCTTCCTAGAAGAACAATGTTGTAGAGCTCTCAACGTCATCCCTCTTTTAAAAAGTCATTAAAATTGATGAAAAAAACAAAACTTGGTTAAATAGTATACGTTAAGATAGATTATGGGGTATTTAAATTTTTTTTAATCACTTTTAATGATTTTTCAAAGGGCGTTGAAATGTCACTTTGTTGTGTTGTCATGGAACCCATTTTTATTACATCATGTATCTGTATACATCATGTACCAGTATACATAATTTACATGTATACATCATGTATGAGAAAACACCGAATTAGATTGACTAACTTGTAATATTTCACGTGCACCAGATTTATTATTACATTAATGATTATATATTTTATAATAAGGTTTATTTAGGTACATATTTCAAGAAAAATCACCACATCAAAAATTCGTTAAGAAGAAAAATTGACAAGAAAAAGTTAATAAGTTTCCGAGAAAAATATTTTGATGAAATAATTTTTTCTCTAATATTTTAATGAAAATTCAGGCAAAACCCTGATAGAGGTCAACTTTTCGTAGATATTATGTTGTTGATATTTATATTTATTTATAATAAACATCTTGGAGGTAAAATTGAAAGACGATAATAATTCTAAATTAAATTAGTTGTTTCCACAGTTATTTGTGAGAGACTGAGAAGCAATATGATTATTTATTAAAAAGAAGAAGGCACTTACTTTTCTTTCTCAATTTATATGGCTTTCACGCTTCAAAGGTGTTCGCTATCACTTTAATTGACGTAGAAATTATACTTTAACATTATTCAAATTCGCACATTTCATAGTAATTTGCAAAACTGAAGTGGAGCTTCAGACTGGAAAAAGCTTGATAGAAAAGAGATTTTTTTCTTAGAGAGATCTTTTTTCTCTACAAAGTTTCCACGTCTAAGTCATAGTTAGTAAACACATGAATTTTCAAAAGGGGGAGAGAGAACGGAGTAATGTCCAATTTCCATTCGACGAAGTGAGGAAAAATATTTTTTTTATTAGAAAAACTCTCTTTTTATAACTTTTGAAAGTTATGCCCATCAATGTAATGTATCTTTGAAAAAGAAGATAACAATAATAAATCTAAACGAAAATATGAAAAAACAAGACACAGGAAAACAGAAAAAGACAATGGTCACAACTGGGACTCAAACCCAGACCTCTCGTCTAACCGGGACTTGCACGTTCATATTTGTCAATCTTATATTAATTTTTTTTTAGAATTAACAAAATTATCTTCAACTAATTCTTTTTCTATATTACGGAAAAGAATTAGTTTGTATTGAAAAAGATATTTTATATATGTTTTCCACATGTGGGATAGTCAAAATGTAATGTATTAGAGATATGTGAGTGTAATGTGTAATCTGTAAAATAATACATGAATAAATATGTGCCCAGGTGAAAGGAAAGATGGCTAGCTCAGATAAAACATCGTATCAATTTATTACAAAAGTTACAAGGACATTATTAATGCAAAATTAGCAATAAGCATGAGACTCTAAATATTAAAAGGTATTCATAAAAATTATCTCAAGGTCGCCTAAGGCTCCAAGATAACCTTAGTTACGAGTTAATTGTTAAATAAGAATAATAATATGTTACGTGATAAATTCTAGAAAAGATCTAATTGTTAATACTTCAACATCGAATATATAACGATGTTTTTTATTCGATGCATCGAATACGAAAAGTTTTTTTTTACTTTTCTTTATTCATTGAAATTTTTTATTACGTTACCAGTACGCGGTTTGTTATATTCCAACAAGCGATTTGCAAAATACGGGGCTGTTTGTTTAATAAGAAGCACTGCTTCCATTGTTTCAAAGTTCGACAACCCCCCCCCCCCACCGAAATATAGGGAATTTCACATAAGAAATCAGAAATACATCGATGTATTGGAAACATCGATGTATTTCTCAATACATCGTATTAACATCGATGCAACCGTTCGATGCATTACATCGGAAAAAACATCGATGTATTTTTTGAATGTCCATCCCTAATCCGTAGCAATCTTTCTTCTTCTCGCCTGCCGGTGTCGCTGCAAGCATTTAGTGTGGCCCGCACCCATTGTATTTCCGTGGTAAAATTAAATATTACCATCGTAGCGGTAGGAACTGCTACAAGTTGAAGACAATATTATTAATTCTAAAAATTCTGGAGAAAGATGAAGAAAGAACTCACGTATTCCTTTCTCTGGTTGATAAATGTCTGTAAACGTAAGTACGTATAAAGCTAATGCAGAAGATTATTATCATGAAGCATTTACGACCCAACCTTCTGCGACCTGTCGGAACATTGCACAATATGAGAATCCTATCTTTTGTGCAAATCCTCTCGAAATTATCGTTCAACATCCTCGCATACCATTTTCTCGCATCTATTTTAAAGCGTATTCAATTTTACTGCAAAGCGAATGAAAACATACTTGGTGTTAAATATGATCCTGGGGAAATAAACGTTTAAAGAATAACGATGGTAAAACATGTTCGCCCAGAATACTAATGCGCATTTAACATCGTAAAACTCAATGAATGCACATTTTATGTTAAAATTTTAATAATCCTTTCCTATTCCTACTTGGCCATCCGTGTGCTCATGTAGGAATGTAAATGTATATATCCTACTAATATTATAAAGGCGAAAGTTTATATGGATGTATGTATGTTTGTTACTTTTTCACGCAAAAACTACTGAATGGATTTTAATGAAACTTTACAACAATATAGCTCCTACATCATAATAAGACATAGGCTATATCTCAGGCTCTGGCATTATGTGTATGAAAAAAATTGCAATAGGTGGCACGCGAGCTGTATGAATGTAACGGGTATGGTTGGAGGGGGGGGGGGAGAGGGGGAAAAGTTGGTTGGGGGTATGGGGGGGGAGGGTTTTGGTGGAGTGGGGAAGGGGGAAGGGGGTGGGGCGTGGTGGTGGAGAGGGGTGAGAGTGGGGATAGGGAAGGTGGAGGAGACGGAGTGGAAACCCCCCCCAATACTATGCGAGCGAAGCCGGGGGCAAAAGCTATTATTTATACATTTATCGAAGGAGAAAAGTGTAAGAAACTGCTTAAATGTAAATAAGCTCATGAAATTGATCGGCTTCTGTCTTAGGAAAACAGGCATAACCTATCTCTCTTCCCCATAAAAACTTATTTTAGAGCACAAATATAGTAATTTGATACAATCGTCTACTGTCTGAGTTAAAAAAGAAAATGAAAATACGAGTAGCACGAATCTAAACATTTGTCCGGGCGTTCAGTTTCCAGCACGGTGAGACTTACATTTATTCCCATTCTTAGTAGAATAGTAAGACAAGAGAAGGAAGATGACTAAACAGAAATATTTTATTAAAAGTACCCACCTACAATTTTTATAAATAGGTATCTATGCAAAATTGTCATTCCATGCACTTTGCACGTGCACCAGCTCAACTCGACGGAAATGGATTTATTGGCATTTAAAACGTCGCAAAAGAATTTACATTATTTCAGCGATTCAAAACTGTGTTACGCCAATATCGTCTTCACAACGTGTAACAGATTTACCATGGCATTTTGTGGATTAAAGCATTTTTAAACTTTCTTTTACTTTTTATTAATGACCGGACCCGTCTCACCTTATAACAGACAAACTGGTCTAAAAATTGGTCTGGTCTTTTCCACCAGTCTGAAGATGCCCTCCAAATTATGAAGTTAAAATGGAATTTCACCATGAATTAAAGGTTTCAACATTTTATGTAATGTATCTTCATGTTCCTTAATACGCCTTGTATATGCTATTGGTCATCAGAAGACAGATTCTTTTAAATTAATGCTTTGTTAATGGTAAATGGCAATAATAAATATAGCAAATTTATGTTTTATGCTTAAACGCCTTTAATAAGCTTTATTTGGATCCATGATAGATCCAGCGTTGGCTGATAAAAATGAAGTAGTCGAGATTTTTTTCTCGGAATGGCTTGTAAAAACATCAAAGCTCAAGAAAAAAACAACAAAGAGGTTTATTTTATTCACAATGCAAAGAAAAGCAGTTTGATAACCAAGAAGCGATGCTAGCGTTATGCAGTGGCATACTGAGAAGCAAGCTGGAGTACGCGAGCGATGTTTGGGCACCGTACCACCATAAGTACATTGATACGTTAGAGCAAATCCAGAAGAAATTCCTTAGGTATTTTTATATGCGGAAGCATGGAACCTATCCAAGGTTCATGCACCATATTGACTTACTTGAGGAAAGTGATTCTGTGAGTCTAGAAACTAGAAGGAAAGCAAGTCTTGCTATTCTGTCTTTCAAAATTTGGAACAATTTCATCAATAGCCTATTTCTCTTGGGATGCTATGATTTATATGTACCAGACCACTACAGCCGAAGTCGACATCATTACTTATTTAAAGTACCGAACGGCAGAACAGACGTCTTGGCAAAGCATAGCATGACGAGGGTAGTGGTGCTGTTAAATGAAATTGCAAACCATTTGGATGTAAGTGACTGTTCTTTATATTATGCCTTAAAAACATTATTGAAGAGTCACTTGCCTAAATGCTGATAGGGTAACTAAATTGTACTGTAATTGGAATTATTCTGTTGTACAATAATAATAAAAATAAAAATAAATAAAATGAAAATAAAATCACAAGTGTTTCAAAACGAATAACGAAGTAAGTAAAAAGCTGATGTGGAACATAAGACTACGTGTAACGGACGCATTACACCTAACCATGACGCAGAGCTTCACTTTAGTTTCTATCCAAATAAAATAAAAAGGCCATTACCAAAGGTACCTAGTTCTCTATATACCGTGCGGTATTTCGAGGAGGCTGTTTTCATATGGCAAGGAAGGTTTGTTGGGAAGACAAAAATGTTTTTACCTACTTACATTTGCTTCTGAATGGTGGTAACCCTCCAGGGCACTACTAAGTATTTCTTTCACTCCAGAATAGATTGAAAAAGCTAGTCAACTGCATAATTCATGACTTTTATTCTCAGGTGATCAATAGGACCATTTATATTATTAGAAAGAGTTTATTGGAGAAACTCGTGCAAGAAAAATATAAGATATATTTAAATCAGTGATGAGCAATCCGTGGCCATTTCTTATAACCGGCAGCAATATGTAGAGAACCACTTGGGGTGACCTATGGCAGAGGTGTTGATCAACTTTCAAGTTTGTTTATAAATTTACTGTATAATATAGTGGAGTGAGTGGTTGGCTAAGGGACACGGAAGCTAAGTGTAGTTTATGGTCAGACCGAAAGCCATTCACATTTTTTGTTGGTACTTGCCAATTGATTTGTGATTTATTGTATTACTTATATTCTCTATTTTATGCAGGTGCTTGCGGGTTTTTACAGATGCAATGCCGCCTCATGAATGAGTTTTTCTTTTGCCCTGTTTAATTTATCTTTGTCTTACTAACCTATTTTTTGCATTTTGTTTTTCCTGTTAAGCACTTGCATACTGCTTACTAACAACGTATGCAAGGACATAGGAGGTCTAGATACGTTCAAAATAAATAAATGTAGCTTCGTTTAACAAAAAAAATTAGAATCTTGCGAGAGCCTTGAAGGAGTAACCATCAGTTACTTATACCAGGGCGGGTAAGAGGTGGATTACCTCCACTGTATAATACAGTGTCAAAAGCTTTAGAAAGGTCTAAGAAGATTGAAATACATTGTTTGATTTTATCAAGGTTTTAACAGTGAAATCAGTGACAGAGGCAATAGCGTCCTAGATTATTATTTATTATTATTTATTTGATGCAATATATTTAAATTTTATACACAATTCAATGATGTTGGTCTCACTGGGTGGTTTACATTAAGATCTTCTTGAAGGAAGGCAAAGATTTCCGTGTTACGAATAACCTGACAATATTATACTCCCGACTTTTTGACACAAAGTCAATCATCCCATTATGATATTAAACGTACTCAGATCAAATGAGGTAACTTTCGTTCACGAAAACTGTTAAAACTTCAATGTATCATACAATCTTACAATTTGGGAGGCGGGAATGGGTACCGCCGCCCCGGGAACCTTTATTGGATAACCAACACCTCTGCCATAGGTCACCCCAAGTGGTTCGCTACGTTTGGTGATTTAGCAGGGGTGCTCGGGTTAATGGGGTGAGGTTTATCTAGGTCTTGGAGGCGGATGACCAGGACATACTGAACCCCAGATTCCTACCCACCCCTCAAACCCCTTTCCTTCCCAGAACTCTCCTCTCCTTCCTTTCCTTAAAAAAAACCCTCTAAAAGATTTTTGTCAAATAAATGATTCGACAGAGAAAATCGAAGTGTTTTGAACTCTGAAAAAGGACCCATCATAAAAAAACGAGTGTGCTTAAGACCACGACTGAAGTAAAACTTCTTTAGCACCATCTATATGATAGGAAGAGAGAACGAAAATGCGCACTGCTCTGATGCTCTCTCTTGTTCGTACAGTGTGATATAGACAATAGGCCTGCCCTGTGTCTTAGATATACGAAACGTAACTGGCTACGAGAGAAAGAGAGAAAGAAAATGTGTGCTCGCTCCTCTCTCTCTTGTCCCTACAGTAATATACGCAACGTAACTCTCTGTCATTCTGTCATCACGAACTCATATCTCCCTCTCAACTACCGTTAGCCTCGCTTTTCGTAACGCTCTCGTCACGCATTCACCAGCTTACTAGCGAATGCGTGGGACAATCAACGTTTTGAACGTGATTTAACTGAAAACTCAAAACAAATAAAGCGATCATTCAACCCGTACAGTCGAAATAATAATGAAAATAAAAATACTGAAATGAACGAGATGAAGATATTTGGGTTTAAATTTACATTTTAAACATTCATTTTCAAAGGTTGTTTTGACCCTTTCACATTGAAAAAAATTGTATTAAAAATGTTTAGAATTTTCCTTCATTAAGCTTGAGAAAACCTTCAATCATAGCTTTACGTTTTTTTTATATTTTTTATAAATGCCTACTGGTAGGTACATTACGTGATAATGGAAGGGTAGGCCTCAATTATTCAGATTTGAAGGGTTTAAAGAAGATGCTTCTTAGTAAGAAATACTTCATACAGAGTGTGAACATGATTATCCTAGCTAAAGTCCCCGGCGTTGCCCGGGTTCATATAAAGTTTTTCGAAATCAGATGTACAAGATACTCGAGTTTATCTATCTTATTTTACTGCTTCACTGATGGAATTTTTTCCCCGAGATATTAAATTGATGGGTAACTAACGTCGTCCGGTATTAAAATAACCCACACATTTTCTTTCATTTTCTGGAAAACAAAAAAAGAATTAGACACACGAAAGACTGTTAATCAGTGACATTTGGCAAGGACACCAGTGTCGGAGGTATATATGTAAAAGCCTGTACAGGTATATATGTAAGATTTTCCAGTAAATACTAAGATTTGCTAGCAAAACCTAAGATTAACCAATTATAGTTAATAATTACCAAGTAGCATATTTTTTTATTTTTTACATGAGCTCCACACAGGAGGCCCTGAGGAAAATAACTTCCCTCAGGGCCTATGTCATCTTTGGGGATGCTGTGTGGAGGGTTTTTTTTAAGGAAGGGAAGGAGAGGAGAGTTCTGGGAAGGAAAAGGGTTTAAGAGGTGGGTAGGAATCTGGGGTTCAGTATGTCCTGGTCATCCGCCTCCAAGACCTAGACAAACCTCACCCCATGAACCCGGGCACCCCTGCTAAATCACCAAACGTAGCGAACCACTTGGGGTGACCTATGGCAGAGGTGTTGGTTATCCAATAAAGGTTCCCGGGGCGGCGGTACCCATTCCCGCCTCCCAAATATACATATACATATACATTTTTTTTAATTTATGTATTACATACTTCTATTATATACACGTGACCAAAAACAAAAATACAGTAATGTGTTATTTCAACACAAAACTCAACCAACATGACACGAATTAAGTTATGCATATATCTCTTGAAACCGTCACGGTTTTTCTAGTTGATGCAATAACTTTTCATTTTAAAACATTTTTTGAAATCCGTGCTGAAGCTTCCATTTTACAATTTGATAAAATGTTACAGGGGTACTGAACAAAAAAATTGGCAAATATTATGAGGTACCTACGGATGAATACAATTACGGATTCCTTGACAGCTCAACAAAGTGACATTTCAACACCCCTCTGAAGTCTTTAAAAGAGAAGAAAAAAAAATAACCATAACCCTACCTAACGATTTTTTTTCCATCAGTTTTAATGACTTTTCAGAGGAGTGGTGAAGTTGTACATTGCTGAGTTGTCACCATAATTATGTGAGTTTTGTAATGGTGTTGTTTATTACGCACTAGCAGACCCGGCCACAGGTTGCTGTGGCTAACGAAACTTTTATAACCAACGCCATCTGTTAAATCAAATCCACACCGCCCGTTTGTCTGCCCGTTGCCCGCTGCCGCTTGGCCAGATATATTATGTATTTCAACCAATTTACAGAAAATCTTGACAAATTATATACCTAAGAACCTTAATCAAGAATCACTCTATCTATTGGTGAAAACCGCATGAAAATCCGTTGCGTAGTTTAAAAGATCTAAGCGCACATACAGCGTGAGCGACTTCCATTTTATGCTTTGTAAAGATAAAGATAAAGATATACATTTATTCTTTTACTTTATTATTTTTTCGTAATATTGCCTTTTTGGTTCTTTAGTCCATCTTGTTTCCCTCATTTTTTGTATTGATTGAAAGATTGTTTAATACTTTTATTGTCTAGTATTTGTGGTGCGTTGAAGGTATCAAAAGATATGTTATTTAGCAGCACCATGCTCGTGTCAAGTTGTGCTGAGCCAATACGTCTGTTCTGCCATGAGATAAGTATAAAGATCGTGGTGCCGCTGCTAGCAGTATTTTTTTGGCAACAGACAAATTATAGACAAGAACAATAATTATATAATTATATAATGTGTACCATCATACGCAATCCTAAAAGTGTGGTGCTAGAGTCAACTCTAACATACATATTATAGGTAGGTATAACTACACCCACCTGTACGTAGGTAACAGGTTCAGGTTATATATTTTTTTTACAATAGCTCCACACAGGAGGCCCAGAGGAAGACAATTTCTTTGAGGGATTATGTCATCTTTGGGGATGCTGTGTGGAGGGTCTTTTTAGGTAAAGGAAGGAGTGGAAGTTCTGGGAAAGAAAAAGGTATGAAGAGTGGGTAGGAATTTGGGGGTCGATGTGTGCAGGAGTGACGGACTTATGGATCCGTTCCTCCCTCGGTTCAGGTTGTAACTTATATGAACCGACGAACTGATGAACCTGACTCCAGAAAACCTGAGAATTGCGATCCCAAAACCGTGGAAAAGATGAAAGGACGGCCGTCCCTGGCAACCACCCCTTCACTCCTCGAAGCTCTTTGATCATCGTAGAACCGTCTGACTATCTATGCTGGATCGAAGACTGCAACCTTGAAAGACGTCTCCTCCATTGAAGCAACAATCGTCCGCATTGGAAGCATTTGATCTCCTCCAGACGAGATAAGCAAGCTCCTTAGCATGTTATTAAAAATTCAGGTACACAAGATTTCCCATTGTATTTTAAATCCCATTTATCCAAGGGCAATGACCATCTTTGTCTGACACCTTGTCTTCAGGCATTGAAATTATATGTAGGTACCTATTTCTTAATGGATCAAAATAACAGATACAAACATTTAATCACGTCAATAGACGGCAAATAAACAGTTACACACATACTACACTACAATAAATAATTAAAAACAATGACTCAACGGATTTTAAGTATGATTTTTCGAAATGATTCTGAATCAAATATAATGTAGTAAAAATTCTTTCCGAATTATAAATACTGTTTAAAATATTGCTTTGAATATAGAGTTGCAAGTTCTCTCGGAATTAGAAAAAAAAATCGTATAAAAGATTTGTAACACAGCACAAATAATAAATTAAAATTTAAAATCATAAAGGAAAGGTGTTCCTGATTAAAGATTGCTCCGACCGACACCTGTGAGGCTCCGTAGTACCTCGTGTTCCGACAACAATGTCACATCACAAAATCGCAAATTACCCATCAAAATGCAATACAAAATCAAAATTCTGCTAGCTTCATTAGTCATCCACATCGTGGGCGCCATTGTAACTTATCGCCCCACGTTGGGCGCCATTGTAATTTATGGTTTTAGCTATTTCTATATGCTAATTTATATCAGAAATGAAACCAATCAGTCAATACTCAAATTATCAATTTATTGGGTAATCACATGAATTGTGCAGTTTGCTAAATTTGAGACTCTTATAATAATTAAATTAATAATACTCAGGTAGTGGTCCAAGGTTCCTCGAGGAGGAAACTCTTGAATAATGAAACTAGTGAATTTAAATACATGAGAAATAATTATAACCTGAGACATGTGACTTTGCTTTGAAACAACGAGCACTAACCTTGTACATGAGAGTAACCTCGGGATAGTCGGGCGCTAGGTCTGTCAGAAGAACATGACCATCTTAAAATAACTCCTCAGCTTTACATCTAAAGAAACCAGTATCGGTAAAATAAAACTAACGCCTCCACAATGTCGGCCGGAGCAAAATTCCAATCACCATCTTCCTCCCGTGAAATCCGTTGAGTGCCGCTTCCTTCCGTTCCCCGCTAGGCGTCGCCATCATCTCCAGTGTGAACAACGCAAGAAACCAAAGTGTGCTAGGATCCAGATACGAGTCAACATTCAATAATCGGGGTAACATGTTAAAACTGTTACAATGTTATCATTTTTTTACAATAGCTCCACACAGGAGGTCCTGAGGAAGACAATTTCTTTGAGGGATTATGTCATCTTTGAGGATGCTGTGTGGAGGGTCTTTTTAGGGAAAGGAAGGAGTGGAAGTTCTGGGAAAGAAAAAGGTATGAAGAGTGGGTAGGAATCTGGGGGCGGTGTGTGCAGGAGTGACGGACGTATGGATCCATTCCTCCCACTGCGGTGCACGGCAATGGGTCAAGAGAGTCCGGCTGGGAAAATCAAAAGGACTCCCTCAACCGGTCTCATCCGATCTGGCCCGCTAAGCAGTAGGTGGGTAAACGCATTCGCCGCTAAGACCTAGACAACAAACCTTACCCCATGAACCCGGGTACTGTTAAGTTATCAAAAGTAGCGAACTGCTACGGCAGGGGTTTAGTTTGCCAATAAATGGTTTCCGGGGCAGCGGCGGTACTCATACCTGCCTCCCAAATTGAAGTATAATAATTAATTTACATCGAAAGAAGTTTGAAAATATTGGAATTATTAGATTTTTTTTATCAAACACCGCCAAACGTTTGGAACCTTTTTAAACGACTTCAAAAAGGAGGAGGTTCTCAATTCGACTGCATTTATTTTTTATTTATTTTTTTTTTTTATATGTTTGTTACCTCAGAACTTTCGACTGGGTGAACCGATTTTGATGATTCTTTTTTTATTTGAAAACTCGTGCTTTCCATGTGGTCCCATTTTAATTTGGTTTAGTTATGACAATGGAATCCATGAGAAAACCATATAAGTCTTAAATTTGCATAAAGTATGTGCGCGACAAATGGACGAATAACTCAATATCACGGCAACCGATTTCAATGATTCTTTTTTTATTGGAAAGGATGTACTTCGAGGATAGATTGATGAGAGTTTGGTTAGGTTCTGATTATCGAATCCATGACAAAGTAACGGAATTCTTCAATTCTTAGGAGCAAATTAACGAAACTCGGCCGAATCTCTTAATTTGACCCTAATGTCGTTATGGTCAAATTATGTCTGTCTCATATGTGCAGCAATTTTAGTAGATCTACCCATATTCAGACAAATTAGTGTACTTCGGATCCACTAAAAATTAAAAAATAAACAAAAATTTTAACAAAACAATAAACGACTTCAAAAAATGCACTAAAAAGTAAAAAAATAATTTCTATTCTTCTACAACTTCATAATCGACTTACTTTTTCTACTCATCAATATGTAGATACGATTGTTATTTTTGGAGTCGGTGTCAGCAAAGGTACCCGGCCCGGCGCGGCGTGTTTACTTGACAGCTCCCCTCACGCCGCGGCCCTGCTCTCGCCTCGTCAAGTCGCTTGTGCGACACAAGCTCATCTCACCTATAACTATGTATGTAGTTACAAACCTTCCATGACTGACACCGATTCCAAAAATGACAATCGTACCTACATATTAATAAGTAGAAAAAGTAAGTCGATTATTAAGTTGTAGAAGAATAGAAATTATTTTTTTACTTTTTAGTGCATTTTTTGAAGTCGTTTTTTGTTTTGTTAAAATTTTTGTTTATAAATCTCGTAAAAGTCGACAATATCTTCTATTGAACGATTTATTACTTACCAAAATCAAATGCAAAATGCCAGAAAAAATATTAATGAAGAACGAAGGTATTTGGATTCAGACGTAAATCCTAGAATCACAATTCGCTTCAATTGACTACTTTCTAATCACTTCTCTGTTTATATAGACTAATTAACGTTCGTCGTTTTTAAATTTTCCAATATGCGCGAGAGGAAAATTTTAACAAAATGTAGATAAAGATATTCTTGCTTTATCATCTTTCTTGAATTTCCCTGGGGGAATTTGGAATTTTTAAGAATATAATATTGTTTTATGTGGTCCAAAAATAACCAGTACCTTCTATTAATTTATTGAGTTTAATAATGACATTTTGAAACAATATTTATAATTATTTTATTATGGTACCTACTTATAATATACGCATCAGAAAAGCATAAGAGATGATATATTTTAGAGTTATAAGTTATGACGTTAGCAGGGTTTGAACTGTTGGACTTTTAGTAACCAGATCTATGTTATCGGATCTATGTACGTTGGATGGGTGAGATGATGATTCTAACGTTAATTAATAATAAAAAAAAATTATATCTAAAGCACGCGGTTTCTGAACCATTTATAAGTGCGTTTAAAACCGTCAAATACGTCTCATATACGAGGCATATCCAGAAAATAAGAGTACAGTGGACGGAGGTTTTAGTTTTTTGAGGGTTGGCAACACTTAGTGGTACAAGGGGGTCTCCTGACCAGAAAGAGCATTGCAGAAACATTGTTGTACGTAAACTCACGTTTTAGTGTCCAGTTGCGTGAAAGTTGTCGGCAAAAAATCCCGCCGAGTGCTGTGATCTTCTTTTTACTCACGGAAGAAATAACACCTACAAGAAAAAAAGGTGAGGATTTCTGAGCTCTATTGTTACTGGAGATGAAAGTAGGTGACTCATTACATGCCTGGGAAAAAAACAGTCGTCAAAGTGGCCTCACACCAATTCCCCATCTGTGAAAAAATTGAAAACCACAATTTCGGGCAAAAAAAATCATGGCCTCAATGTTTTAGGATCGAAAAGGCATCATTTTGTTCAAATTTCGGCCTCAGATTGAGATCTTCAATGCACAACAACATTGTGTACCCAAAAAAACTCAAAAGGAGCATTCAAAACAAAAGGAGGGGAATGCTGACCAGAGAAGTTTGCCTTTTTCACGAAAACGTCCGACCTCACAAAGCCTTAGCCACCAATAAGATCATGGACTCATTTGATTGGGATGTTTTGAACCACTCCCCGTAATCCCCTGACTTGGCGTCTTCAGATTATTATCTTTTAACCTTCCTAAAGGCATGTATGGATGAAAATAAATTTTCAACCGACGAGCAGGTGCAGAAAGTGGCCCTGAAGAGGGGGAAGGAGCTGGCGGGAGAATTTTTCGAGAAGGGCAAAATAAACTTGTGCCACGGCTCACCACATGCATTGAACGAGTTAGCAATTATTTGGAAAAATAGTCAACAAGTGTATCAACAATATCCTGTATTTTTTTTTCTATTACACTTTTTCAAAAAAAAAAATAAATCAGTACCCTTACTTTCTGGATAAGCCTCGTACATCTCATAGAAATCGTCGTGTCTCCCTTACTATCATAGTGAGAACGGTTTTAGAAAGAGAAAACACCATGCTTTATATTCACATAAATAAACTACAAAATAAGTAAAAGGTGTAACCAAAGTTTCGAATAGCAACTTGAAAAAAAAAATGAATCTTTGGGAATATTTTATCAATTATTTTTAAATGGAACGACGAAAAATATAATTTTTATCAAAATTTCGTTTATGGATCTGTCTGTGATTTATTGTAATTCTGTAAAAGTGTCATTTTCAAAATTGGAACAGGCTGCGTCAATAACTTAGATAATCGATAAATTAGGTATCTACCGATAACCCACTATTTTAACAGAAAATTATTTTTATTTGTCATTTTAAAAAGTGGAACTGATGTGTCAAGATTCAGACAAACGATAAAGTACCTATCTCTAATGTAATAATTATTTATCAAAAATTTATTTCAATCAATTTCTTTGTAAACCAAAGTAAAGTAAAGTAAAAAAGACAAGTAAAAATAAAGACAAATAAAGTCAGATTGCTTGATTTTTTAAGGATTTGCAATTTTTCCATTTTCAAAAAGTGTTATTTACTGTCTAGACTTATAAAATAATATTCCGTGTTCATAATAGTGTTTACAAAAACACCCGTAATAAACACGTTCATACTCGTAGTATGAACCAATACATCTTCAGTATAGCTATTCACTAGCATCGTTTCTCCCACGTTTAAAGTCTGAACACTAAATGCTCTCTCAAAACAATCAGGGAGGGAACAAGTGTAGGAACGTTTCTCGGGTTACCATTAATTCCGACGTACGTTAATCCTTTGTCATTGATACGCCATTATCCCCATCTATCACTTAACATAATGCAAGATGTTACCATGGAGTTTGTGAGCACGGATTTAAACATTTAATCAATGATATAATCACCATTTCAACCAGTATGCGACAGCTTCAATCCACCGAGTTACCGAAGCAACCCGATGAACTACTGTTGACTTTAAAGTCAAGACAAAAAGCCTACAGTATTTTGTAGGCACTTAAAATGATTTCAAACGGGAAAAATTGAAAGGGCTCGTATGTTAAATCGCTCCCTTTAATCGCTAATAGGTTTATTTATGGCTGCCCGGTTGTGGAAAGGTTGTGTTAACGAGAAAAGAAGTATTTTTTTGATGGCATAATATTAAAGGAATCATAAACCTCAAATTCATGGTTATTAGGGTGGTTATAAATCTCTAAAGTGTTTGCGATTTGCCTTTAGCTCTGGTTTTAATAACATGGATCACACATTTCTAGCATTTTGTATCAAACAAAATTTGAAAAATGATTATTTTTTACTGATTTAATTTTTTCAAATAATTTTCAATTCCTGATGCTCATGCAGTCAAGCGTAAGAACTGGCAAAATTGTTCAATAACTTTCCGATAAAATAGGTATAAATTTAACACAAAATAAGTATTAATTAATTTTAATATTACAAAACTTTTAATTGCCTATTCTTAAAAAGCAATTATTTTGTGACTTGCCATAAAAGGGAACACCAGTTAATTTTTTTTTTTTTTTTTGGAAGTGAAAACTTCTTTAGCACCGTTATGATATGAATCTCGATGAAAATTAAGCGAACAACATTAAAAATACACAAACACATACATCTATAGGATTTAGCCAGCGAGAGAAAGAGATAGCAATAAAATATTTAATTGTTTCACGGGTGCTCGTGGTAGTCTAGTGGTATAAAGCTCCCGACGGGCCTTTGCGGTCAGACATTCAACCGACCAAGGGCCCAATCCTACGTAATCCAAAAAAAATGTTTTTGTAAAATCAATATACAATCATCAAACTACTCCAAAATGAACAGGCAAAGAAAACGACATCAAGCGACTCCGAAGAAGAAAACACAAATACTAATAACTTGACGACAAAACTATTGAAAAAATCATAGTCTCCCCACTCTTGTTTACTTTAGCTTTCTGAAGGTTTCACTTCTATCGCGTGTGAATCGCACACTTGCTTTTTTTTATTAATAATGATATTCTAACTTAAATAACAGCACACTTATTTTAATTTTAGTTGGTTTTAATAGTAAAAATATTTTTTAACACTTTCTAAAGTCTAATTTTTCAATGCCCGCTAAAGTATCCGCGACGTTTTGGAATACATGTAATAAAACGCGAAATGAACTACGAATACCTTTATATTGACTAAATTTGCTTTAACCATTGTAATTCTAATTATAAAATTCTTACCATTATGATTTCCAATTTTAGAATTCGTTAAGAGATGGAGTCACTTCCGTCGGCAACTCGCAAACGGACTTGCCCCTGGCTAGCATAAATACCACGTTTTCACACACATCCATTCCGTTCAGCGGCAATGACGCCACTGCTTATCACGGTTATTTTGTACCGGTGAAAGTTAGTGGAGCTGGCGACACGGTATCGCTTCGAAGTAAATAAGCACACACTAAAAATTACACATCTACCGGATCTGCCCTGACGATGGACACTGCAAGGATGTCCGAAACGTTGGCTAAAGAAGGAGGGAGCGCAACACGGCATAACACCCCAAAAATGAAAATCGAAAACAAATTCTTATATAACTACATATATGCATACATATTTTTAAACCATGATATTTTTCACCGGAGGCTCTAATTATAATTATACACTCATACGTTTGTTTTAGATTACTTTATATTGATCTATTATCTGTTTCTAAAGTGACCTTCCTCTCTCTTCATTAGAAGATTAAAACGTTTGTAATGATATAATAAATGGTTTCAGTAGGCGGATCATATTAAAAATGCTTTCTTTTTAAATAATTCTGAATAAAATTGACTTCAATCAGCAATAAAATTATTTATTTAAATTTTTAGTCAACATTGTAATTATATGATTGTTGAATATAATTTTTTACTACCGATGTTAATGAATACTTTTGCCTAAATATAAAGAAAACTAATTGTGGAAAACGAGGCAAACGACCGAAACATTAAGTTTTTTTGGACGTTTTATGTTTTACATAATTATGTAAAGAGATTTACTTCAATATTTCCCATGTCATAAACGAATAGAGTGTTAAAAAAATATTTATTTAATGGTTGTCACAAAACAATTTGTCAACTTGAAAGCAGTTACGACGTTGAACATTAATTTCTTCTGCGTAGAAACATAACTTACTTGGAAACACTGTAAAAAGGGTTTTATACATCTGTTTCCTTACAAAACCCCAAATGGTAACAAAGGGAATTTATTGTTTTCCAATAAACCATTCAATTTCCATTTGAAACAGAGGAATGCAATTTTCCTCAACCTCGAACCCGGGAAGTCGTTTATTTGCCCTTATATTTACATACACGAGGAAATGGGAAGAAAATCTGCGAGAAAATTACAGAATATATATGTATATTTTTTTTATAAAATATATTATGATAAAACTATACTAACAGACAGAACAATTAGTCATAATAGACCCGATGTAGTTTTACACGACAAAAAAAAAAAATTTACATAATTGATGTCGCTATTCCAAATTCCTGTAATATTCAAAAATCTGTTTCTGAAAAAATGAGAAAATATACAGATTTAGAGATTAAAAGACTTGGCATTCTCACACTATAAAAATATTACTATTTGTTATTTCGGCTACTGGCATTATACCTAGCTCTCTCATTCAAAATTTAGGCATATTAAATTTGTCAAAGAATTTATACGTAAAAATGCGAAAATCAGTCATTTTAAATACATATAGGATTACAAAAGCTTTTTTAAATATTTAGGTTGAGGGATCAGTAGGATTTATAGGTCCAATTAGGAGTTCCACCGAGCCGAACCCTCTGATATGAAAATGTATGGAGTCGGTGAATTATTTTCCCATTTGGTCTCTGGTAGGTTGACATGTTGTTCTTGTATTGTTTTGTATTCACAAATTCACGCTATCAATTGCATAGCGTGAATTGACTAGATGATCATTTGTGGAAAACTGTGTGAAAGGGTTTTGTTTTTCCGGTGGGGAAGATTTAACCCGGACATAAAGTCTGAAGAATTTTATTTAGTACCTACCTAGAAATAATATAAATATATCGTCTGTAAATGGTCTATCCACAGTATTATAATGCCTTCAGAAGGCGAAGCAACTGTCACGCGTAATAATAATTACATAGCAAACATTCTTTATAAACAAAGTGTTTTTATAAATTAAAATAATAATATTACAGAATTAATATTATTAATAGGATATAGTTTTAAACGAAAAAATTAAAAAAGTAACTTATATCATTGATGTAGCTATTCCAAATTTCTGTAATATTCAAAAAACTGTTTCTGAAAAAATAAGAAAATACACAGATTTAGGAAATGAGATTAAAAGAACTTGGCATTATCAGACTATAAAAATATTACCATTTGTTATTTTGGCTACTGGCTTTGTACCTAGGTCTCTGATTCAAAATTTAGGCAATTTAGATTTGTCAAAGAATTTATATGTAAAAATGCAAAAATTTAAATACCTACATCATTTTAAATAAATGTAGGATAACAAACGATTTTTTATATATTTATATTGAGGGATCAGTAGGATTTATAGGTTCAATTAGGAATTTCACGGAGCCGAACCCTCTGATATGAAAATATCCGGAGTCGGTGAATTATTTTCCAATTTGGTCTCTGGTAGGTTGACATGTTGTTCTTGTCTTGTTTTGTATTTATAATACTTATGGATTGACTAGATGATCATTTGGGGAAGTGTGTGAAAGGGTTGAGTTTTTCCTGTGGGGAAAATTTAACCCGGACATTTAAATCTGGTACGTAAAAATAATATAAAAAATATAAAATGGGGTTCTACACAATAAACTTGATAACAATAAATAAATATGAAACACCTCGAACGTGGGTGGGTACAATATTCACAAATGAAAAAGTTTGTGGGCACAGCAGGAAAACATATTAACATATGTTAACATAATAGTAACATATTAACATAATAGTAACCAAATACACGACAAAGACTAAAAGAATGTTAGATGTCAAGAAATTCTACATAAGTTTCGACTAGATAAGAGAAAAGTATTTAATTCAAAATTACCCTTCCTAGAGACGGGTCTAACCGAATCTGGTTAGGTCACCTAAACCAAGTAATCTAGTTATGGTATTTCGTTATATCGCAAATATAAATGAGGAGTGGAATTTTCAAGGTTGTCTTAACCAATTTTTTTAATCAAAATTTCTTAAACATTTAAGGTTTTCTTTATCTTTTTCTTGTTCTTGTTCTACAGGTATTTCAATGGAAGATGCTCCGAGGAACTATCGCATAACCTACATTTGTACACGGTTGTCATATTATGTTACACGACAATGGGTCGGTCTTTGGTTCAACAGCTCGACTGCGGAAGGATTTGCCGGCCTCTATGTTTCCTCCCTCCTACAACACGTTCACTCCTTCCTCTCATCAAAAAGATCATCCAAATAACATTCTCAAAAATGACGTAGCTTCTGAGGGAAATAATTTTCGGATGACCTCCTTTTTAGAGTTAATGTTAAAAAGTTCAGATCAATTATCACTGCCTGGATTAAAAATCAAGATATTAACTTTATACAAAACATTATAATCCGCAACCAAACATAAGAAAACTATAAAAATTATAAAATTAAATAAACTAAATAATTAAATAGTTTTTCAAGTATTCACCAACTATACATAGACTTACAATTTGTATATGTGTGTATTGTAATGTATGTATATATACGTATATGTATCTATATATGTATATATGTGTGCATGTACGTGTATGTATATGTATGTATATGTATGTGTATGTTTATGCATGTATATGTTTTTATTATATTTTCAAATATATATATCTTAATATTATCTATCTTAAAGTTTAAAAAGCATAAATACCACAACACATAAATACTTGTCACACTTAATCATAAACACGTAAACACCTCAGCACAGGTTCTCCTAGTGAAGTGTTCACGAAACATACAAAATTACCCATCCACAGTTTCACCTTCTCAAACCTACCTTACACCCAACATAATTACATTGCAAAATATATCATGTAAAAATGTTTTCAAAATATATTATGTAAAAATGTCAACAAATAGGTAAATACTGTAATATAAATAAATCATAAATTAAATAGTCACAGAGAAAACTCTCAAATATCTGTAATACAATATAGGTAATTGTAGAAAGTTTAAAGAAGAAGAAAAGGAAAACGCAGACCCAAAGGAAAAAGAAATTCCAGCCTGGCGACTTGTTCTAAGATCTAGGATACCCATGTTAAGAGTTTTGAAATTTTCAGTGTGGTGAACTCGCACCTTTGTATTTATGGATTTTCTATATAATCCACGGTGTTGCACGAAAATACGTACGTTAACTTCATCTTGTCAAGCGTGTTAAATGCTCTCAAAATGTTAGATATTATGGAATGACGTATTTAGTAATGAAAATACTGTTTCCTTTTTAATCGGAGGACCGAGCCTGCTAACTTTTGTCTTTATTCTCACACATAAATGAAATCCTAATTACATTTTACACGGTTATAAGATTAGGTATTGCTCGTTGTGATGGAACGTGTCGGAACTGAGTTTCTGTTTTTCGAATGGATATTTTAATAAAGTATTGTAATCAATATGAATATTTTTGTCCTGATAAATAATCTAAGAATGTGATAGAGCACGTTCAAAAGTTTTATCTTAAGGCGAATTTAGACTAAACGAGCCAATGCTCAATCCGCTCTTGCAATTTATTTTGGTGTAAACAGTTATGGAGCAATCTTCGGTGCTAACAGACACAGTATACATATATATTCCTTTCACTGTAAATTCTATTAATTATGATGTTATGCGGTTGACTGTGCAGTCCGCAAGCATTCACCGCAGAGCTTCTTGAAGTACTGCAACGATGTCGATATTCGAATAGACAGTGGTGTTTCATTCAAGTTTTGATGATGAGTTGCGGAAATTACCCTCAATACAGCAGTTTTATGTCGGGGGAGAACGAGCAAACGGTCTCTTTGTGTCGCGGGACCACTGCAGTCTGTCAAACAGATATGCAGGAACCTTCGAATTTGTGGAGGACGAACAAGGTCACCGATCTGCAGTAGCACGGAAATCCGATTGGTCCCTCATACACCAATAGGAATCAATCATTATCACACGTCACTCTCTCGCACTGCAACGAAGATCATCCAAATCACAGTAACCACGGGGTCTCCTCCTTTGAGTTCGTGGGTTGGTATATTTATGATCCAAATCATTCTACTTTAAGACGACAATATACCCTAAAATATATTCAGAATCTTATCGATGTAAGTAAAGAAGCCATGTATACAAATTGCAACTATATTGGACGGACCTACTGTCGACTTTGCCCTATCAAAGAAAAGAAGAAGAACACAAATAATGTGGGAATCTTAACGACGCGACGTAAGTGAAGAACGCGTGTAAACAAATATGTGCCCGCGGCATGGCGTATTGGACGGACGTACGGTCGAATTAACCCTAGCAGGCCTGGAGATTCGACCTTTCCGCCGCGTTCGTTTGAATTAATTCTGAAGAACGTGTTACACATATTTAAAATGTGTCTCCATGTCGCATTCCCGAAGTTATTAATTCATCTACTCTCTACCCCTACCCCTCTGCGGAGAAACGGCGTGATGGTTAATTAGTTAGTATTAAAAAAAAAACTTTACAATAATGGTGTGAAGAGAGCTGTTAAATTTTTTATTCAGAATCACAACTGATATTGCAGTATTAAATTATTTATCAACTGAAAATTTCATTTTTTGTTGTTAAGGCGATCCACTAGTTCACTACTGTGCCGTGGACAGTAGTTCTTCGGTGGACGCCATAGGGGTCACTTTGAATAACCGAATTCGTCGACTAGCGGCCGTATTGTAAAATATCAACGCGAAAATGCATATTTTATTTTATTTTGGGAAGATTGGGTGTAAATGTCAACTTTTTTTTGCGATTATTATAAAATAAACTGAATTTTCCACATTACACAATAAAACCATATCCGAAAAGGGGTTTATAAATAGGAGAGTTTGGACTTGAAAGTGTGTTTTTTAGACCTTATACTTTATTTTTTTATAGGCTTATTAAAAAACTTATAAAAAAAATGACCGATATTTTTAAGGGCCAAGGTATGTTCTACACGCAGTATTTAATTGAAGCATCTACAATACTTCTAAGCGATCAAATTTTCAAAACAAAAACATATGATTTTGCATTATTTACTATGACTTCATCTTAAATGAATACATAAACAAGAAAATATTTTTATTTCAACCGTAACACCGTACATCAAAAATTTATATCTAGAATGTTGGTGATACAATAATATTATAATAATATATGTATATAACATTAATTTTACACACTTACATTCAAAAATATCTTGATTTTTTCACTATTATATTCCACAAAGTAGAAGTATTTTTTATAGACCTTCAACGACCTCATGAGTTTAAAAGATAACAGATCTACTGATTCCCGATTCACTCAAAGTAATCTACTTTCACTGTCTGGAAAAATAAAATCTGGTGCTCACCGCTAACTTTGTAGTTGAAAAACGGGTTATGAAGTTTTATAATCGTTGTACGTAAAATATGTTAATGGTAAGGTATTACAAAGAACTTACATCCCCAGTGTTCTGTAAGAATAAAAAAGTTATTATAATTAGGTACGAATTCGCCGGAAATTATTAAAATGTGAGTTTGGAACAAACAAAAATTATTAGGGTTGTGTACGCTGTCTTGCGTTATATTCGTGTGAAATTTGTTGAATAAATCTGTAAGTATTGTATCTACGATCTGCTTATTTGATTTACCACACATCACACACACACACACACACACGTAAACATTACCCCCATAAATTCATCAAAATGTGTACTTCCTCGTATTCGACATAATATTTAGAATCCGATGCCGATAGAGGTAAGGTGAGATATGCTCGCTTCTCGGGACGTTGGGGCAATATCGGACACTTGCATTTTGGACACGTTGCACTTGTTTTTTGATAATAAAGAGGGATCATGCACCGCGTCTCCACAGTCCAACATTGAGAGAACAAGACTATCGGCAATAATTTTGCATAATTTTAATGTTGAGATGTAAATATTATTTTTGTTCATAAGAACTCATAAACGCTCAACAACCTGTGAGCACTGACACGTTTTTTGTGCTTTAAAGCGCTGTCAGTGTACTCGTGTATCTTCAATAATTCCTGAAATAAAACTTCAGAAGCTTCCGGGAAGTCAACTAACATGTTTACAGATTCATCATTAATTCCCGTCTAGATAAAGCTCTATTTAAACGAGTCGTATTATTTATTTAAAGTGTATGAATTTACTCTCCTCGAATAGCATTGTCCTCTGTAAATAATTTTCTCGTTGTTTTCTTATTCGTTCGTTATTTAACTTATTATTATATCACATAATGTTATTTTTTTAGGTAGAACCTTTTCATTTAATATTTATGGAAGCAGTAAAGTACCGTGTAATAACTATGGTGTAGATTCTTTTTAGATTACTACAATTACATTTTTTTATTAAAGAATTGCAAAATATAAACACAATTGAAAGCACAATAAAAGCAATTGAAAGCTGAATAATAATTACATGCATTTCAATAAAAAATTGTATCTGCATATGTTTTTTTTTTTAAATGCACTCCCATAAAAAGCTATGCTTGAGGGTATCGGAGGAATTAGGAGTATTAAGATTTTTTTATTACTGTTTTTTTTTTTTGATATGTAGTTTTAATTTTTAATAAAAGCATTTTTTTTTTAAATGATATTATATTTTTTTGTTATTATTACATGTTTCTTTAATTGTGTTTTGATTTCTTTAAGGCTACTTTTAAGTGACATTATATTTTCTTGATCAATTTATTAAAGCCCAGGTATTTGTAGTTTTGTTGACCTGAAGTTTTTTTACGAATAGGTAACATGTATTTTTGCCTGTGATTTGCTCTGTTTCTGAATGATAAGACTTTGTTTAAAACTTTTTCGTTAGATTCTTGTAAAGTTGCGTGATATAGGAATTTTTGCTTTTCTAACCTTACGTTATTTTAAATAATAATAAAGTAATAAAAAATGTTTTAATTCTTGTATTCAATAAAAATTAAACAGTCAGGCCACGTCAAGATCGATACAACAAAAGGGTATGTACGATTTTGAATGGAGCAAAGAGTAAGGGAACGTACCCATACTACGTGACCCGTTCAGGGGGGTGGGGGGTCTTCAAAATACCGCGCTTGGTAAAAATGAGCGGTGTGGGGCTTAGGTTTTTGGTCACCGGGGTGGAGGGGGGGGGGGTAAAAATTGCAAAAAGTTGGTCACGTAGTATGGGTACGTTCCCTAAGTTGTAAGGCGGAATTAGGTTGAGGTTGGTAGGTTGAAATAATAAAAAAAAAAGTTTTTAAACAATATAATTATAAACTATTCTTCAATGTGATTTAGAAAAAAAAACGAGTGTGTTTTCGACCATACGACTGAAAACTTCACTAACTTATATCTCCCTCTCAACTTCGGTTCGCCTCGCCCTATCACACTTTTAATAACGCTCTCGTCACCAGCTTACTCCCCAAGTCAAGCGTGCATAAAGGCCCAACCGTTCGCCTCGCCCGATCATACTTTTCGTAACGCTTTCGTCACGCATTCACCAGCTTACTCCCCAAGTCAAGCGTGCGTGAAGAAGTTTTACTTCAAAAAACAATTTATGTGCGACTGAAAATTGTAGACTTTCTAAATATTTTTTTTCTGAATGGTACGGCTTTGTTCAAAACATATTCTTTATATACTTGTAAATTGCGCGGTCAAAGGTTTCTGACTTTAAATTCTTTAAATATCAGTTCAGAATATTTGCATCTAGTATTTATTAAAAATTAAACGAGTCAGGCCATGTCAATGAAGCAAGGAGTAAGTCCATCCGCTCATGGGGCAAACTGAAAAAAAAAAATCAAATGGCAATTTAATCTCTATCCACAGGAAAGAAAATTGCGAATTTCATTGGCAGTCCTCACACTTGTTAAATACCAGTTATCAAGGGCGACGCCAATGCCGTTATCAAACGCGATTAGCACTGTTAGTCGCTTTTCAGTTGCCAGGTTGACAGGTTGACAGGTTGCCATGGTTACGCCTCACGACCTGTCAAGTTTGTGTCATGTCAGGGCAGGAAAGTATCGATTTTGTTCAGAAGGTTGATAAATTATTATTATCATATGTGTTGATAATTGATAATTATTAATAATAAATTATATTTTTATAAAACAAGCTGATAATTACCGAAATCGTAAACTTCAGTTGCGCGGTGAATTGAGTTGAATTGAGTTGCCAGCCAGTTTTCGATTTCTCCAAGAGCGAAGGCCCTAAGTTTTAAGACATTAGGGAACGTACCCATACTACGTGACCAACTTTTTGCAATTTTTAACCCCCCCCCCCCCCCCCGGTGACCAAAATCCTAAGCAACCCGCCGCTCATTTGTATGGAGCGTGACATTTTGAAGACCCCCCCCCTAAACGTGTCACGTAGTATGGGTACGTTCCCTTATTGTGAATACCTCGGAAGTTGGTCGGTTGAAATAATTTAAAAAATAGTTTTTGATCAATGTTATAATTTTCGTTATTTGTTTTTGGAGTGCTATGCCAGGTTGCGCTACCTCCTTCTTTAGCCAACGTTTCGGACAGCGTTACAGTGTCCATCATAATGTATCATATAATTAACTATTCTTCAAAGTGATTTAGAAAAAAAAATTGAGTATTACTAAAAATCGAACAAAGACCTCCCACTTGATGCTCTCGAAAAAGCTACAGGACTAATTTTACCATTTTTACTTTAAAAAAGTGGAGAATCGAACGCAAGTTCCGGGAGAAGCACCAACGAAATCGATGGTGACTTTCACCAGGTTTGGAAAGCTAAATCGTTCTTTAAAAATTGAAACATCAATGTAAAAAAAACTCTTTATCTTTATGTATCGAAATACGCTAACGTTTTGATTTGACTTTTTAAACATAACCCTTTCATGAATTTGTTTGGCACGTAGTTAGAAGGCATTCCCGGCGTGGATTGGTATTCCCGACTTGACTGAATAATAATTATTGATCGCGAAATTATTACACAACCGCCATTTTGCCATAACTTTTTAATGGCTTGTACTTAACCGAACATCAAATTAACAGTGATTTGACGTCCAAATATTTGCCTTCGATATTGGCCGATCTTCTAATATTGCGTTCTGGCGTGAAATTAAAAATTTTCAAGCGTAAGGATTATAAAGATAATTTTTTAAATTAATCGTCCTCTGATGACTTTTTATTATTGACATGAACGCGGACAAAAACGACATGCTCTATTTTTGTACGATTTAAGATGGCGGACATTTGACATGACTATTTTACTGACTCAATACATATACAAATAATAATACACTTAAAATATTGATAAAAAGACCTATATGAGTTTATTACTGACTGTTGTATTGAATAAAATACCTAGTTTTTAAATATTTCTTTTGGTGGAAAATTGAATTTTATCAAAAATCCACAAAATGCTGAAAAATTGTATGATGCGGTGCTGATTTTTAACATATTGGGTATTTTTACAATATTCCTAATTCCTGTGATTTAACACTTAAGAGCGTTTAACCAGCCAGCGGACGAAAATCCACATTTCGTCGAAAGCTGTTCTTCCGATCGTGCAGGGCGGTTACAATGAGAAAGATTAATTATTCTCCGTACCAGCTTTTTAAATAATAACTCAATATCGAATTTATTTCAATCCAAATTAGCTTTAATTTATACCTTCATCCAAAAATGCTGAAAGGCGTGATGATAAAACTGTTAAAATAGTGTACTTTTTGTAGTTATATTTTGATTATAAGTATTTATCATTTTTCAATAATGTCTAAATTTAATAAGAATGTTAAAAAAATCTGAAATATATTAGTTTGTAAGTGCGCAAATAAATACACAAATGGACCAATTTTCGTCAAGAAACACATGTACGTACATATTTTTTTATGATTTTATTGAAACTAAAATTAAAATTCTAAAACATACGTTTGCTAGATAATGTATTGATTTATTTTACTGCATGATTATATTATTTGAAATGGGTGTGGCATAATACAAAAACTTTTTTGAAAATTTAACAAATCTGCCAACGACCTATGGAATAACCTTATTATACTAAAAATTTAAAAAAAATCTCAAAATTTATTACATACGAATGCTAGATAAAAGAACAATCTTTCGAAATCCATTTATAATTTTTTGTGGAAAAGAGTCAATACGTCTAAAAACTTTTTTGAAAATGACGTATTTCCGGTTTTCTCTGGTAATGCCCTCTTAACTGATTTTAAAATTTATAATTTTGCATTTTTATTTTCTTTTAATTTTTTTAAATTTTTTATTTATTTTTTATTTTTATTTTTTTTATTTTTTAACTTTATGAGTAAAATCTCAAATTATAATATTTAATTAAATGAAGACAATATTAGCGAAACTCAATCGAAAATCTGGAGACAGAAAAATAAGAAAAAAGATATTGGCTCCACTGGGACTCGTACCCAGGACACTTTGCTTACATGGCAAGTGCTCTACCAACTGAGCTACGGAACCTATATCAAATTCGGTCACTTTTAACTGTATCATACTTCGACTAAGAACTATCAACATTATTTTCATTTTCTTAACGCACATATTATTGGCTGCTATCTTTATATATGATTGCAAGATTCAACTCGAACTATATGTTATCTGGATAGTGTCTGGATAAATTTTTTGTCCATTTTATTTTTTAACCCATTGGCCACAAACCCCGGCAGCCTGCCGGGTGTGCAACTCAGGTACTTAACCACAAACCCCGGCACGCTGACGGGCTAGAGTAGATCCGCCAAAAAACGGAAAACGAGCTCAACAATGACATTTTTGAATAAAATTTTAATTGTCGAACGTTCTGTGGGTAATTAATCATTCATTTCGTAGAATTGGCAATAAAATATTTCTTATGTTTTTTCCCTGTTATTTGTGTTCCAAATTTAGTATGCTGCCAGCCGCCATTTAATTAATTCAAAATTGCGAGTGGTTCTAGGCTTTTGGTAGTGACCCTGAATGTCCCTGATTGCTTTGAGGACTATCATATCAAATTATTTTATTAGTTATTAATATACATGCATGTTAAAAACAAAAATTATTATTGTTCGATCTATGAATATTATGTTTTTTTTGTAACTTTTTGAATAAAAATGTGGAAAAAAACTTACGTAAAAAGAGAAGGTTATATTTATATCCTTATTTACACATATTTTACAAATTTTATTTAAATTTTTTTCTTTACCTTAATCGAATATGTAAATAAATTTAAAGAAATTAATTCATTTGAATATATGGTTTAAAAGTTACAATAGATTTAGTTCACCAATGCAGATTTTCAATTTTTAGTACAAAATTAATTCAGTGGTGAAGGCCGATTTTTTTGCTTATTAATTCTGTGGCCAATGGGTTAATATGCGACATCTATTGACTTTTCTGCAAGTCTAGGATGAATATTTATTTTTATTTTTTTTACTTTATGAGTAAAATCTCAAATGTATTACCGGATTGTAATAGCCATTTTATGGTGTTGAAATAAATAAATAAACAATAATATTTAATTAGGGACCTGGCTTAATTGATAATAATACATGTGTGTATAAAAATATTTTTAAAAAATATTTTCGTCACTTCGTAAGATCTGATGCCTGCAGAAATCTCCTTCAGTCATTACGTCTACTGAAAAAAAAAACAGAGTTTCCCCTACACTCTACACCTATGTACATCCTCCGCAAGAGTAAAGATCAATTTCATTATCTTTTAACCAGGTAGGTACAATTTTATTTTAGTTTATCTGGTTCGATGACTCACGAGGGTAAACAATTTACCTTAATTGAAATTCACTCCAAAAATTTGGGTTTTGGTTGAATGTGAGCTTTTCTCGGTATAGAAAGATCCTACTTCGTTGTATGTGTGTATGAATATATATCATATGTTTTATGGTTTTCCCACTCCAAATAAATACCGTAATTTGTATCAAGCTTTACCTAGAATTCCCTCTCCGCTTTTTAAAATTCAATCTGTTTTTACTCCGAACTCAAATCCAATTTTTCGAAATAGCAATTTGTGAAATGTGATTTTTCCTTTACTCCGTTCTTTGAATGGCCACTCTAGAAGACGTTTGAAGGGTGAAAGCAAAATACATATTATATAATATACTGGCGAGTTCCCGGCATGCGTTGCAATGTCACTTAATAAAGATTGTTTCTCCCTGCGTTTCCATTCCCTTTCGTCGCGTTTCCCTTCCCCTTTAATGTTCCCCTCTTCTCAAGACAATCCTCCCATATATTCAGTTCTGGTACATTCAGTTTTCAAATAGCTCGCGTGCCACTTATTGAAACTTAGAAATTAGAAACATGAATACTAATATAAAAGAATTTAAAACTCACCTTAAAAATTATATTGAAAACTTGAAGTGAATCATGTCAATAAAACCAATATAATAACACCCCACCATACACATTTATGGGGGTACATCAAATACATCTATTATGTAATTAATTACCGAATAAAATTTATTTGTAATTTATGTATCTTTTTGTGACTAATAAACAAAAAAAAAAAAAATATATATATATATATTTTTTTTTTCGTATTAAAAAAATATTTTTTTTACGCTTTAACGAAAAGTAAACGAATTTAATCGATTCAGCCAGCATCTAAAATCTTTTCACCTTTATTGCAAGTTCATCTGTACTATTTTAAACACAATTATTTAATATACAAATAATATGACAGTTTTATTATTCTGACTATTCCTTTGGTTGCAAGACGAAAGCAGTTATATATTTGAGCTCAATTGACGCCTGACTCCAGACCTCCAGAGACCTACAAGGGGCCGTACGTAATAAAAATAACTGAATTTAGCCCATATTGTATTAAATTTTTTTGTGTTCGATATAAGAGTGAAGCCTAGTCTCGCGCCAAGTTCATATTATAATCATCGTTTCTTGGTCATGTTATGACTGAAGAAAATTTATGGGCTCGTGGCGGGGACATAATTCGCTATTGTGCTGCGTATGCTGCAGGCAGTAACAATTCCATCTGGGAAATATTTTTACGATCGCAGACGTAATTTTCGGGTTAACTGGGTGTTTAGTATCGTTGGACTTTTTCTCAGAAATAAATAATTATTTCTCTACTAATTACTTCTTTGCCACATAAAATATTTATGTGCCTCTTCCAGGCCCCTATCACAGTCGATCGATAAGGACTGATATGATAACTTTCGGTAACTTCTCATCATTCCTAGCATGACTGCAGATCACTTACCACTAACAACAGTTCACAATTACACTCAGTCATTCTTAATATATTCGACGTCAACTGTTGTTTGTACGTTAGCGGTCTGCAGTTGTCCTAGAGAACGATAAGAAGTTAGCGAAAATTTTGAAGAAGGGTATAACATACGAGGGTCGGTTGAAAAGTAATCGGTCAAAGTAAGAAAACACAACTTTTCAGGCAAAACTCAATTTATAATAAACACAATAAAATAATATTATTGTGGAAAGCTATCACTTTGTGGTTTGTCATATAATAAAATAAAATACTTTTTTGTGGTGACTTTTTGGGATGCGAATGGTATCTATCTGGAAATGGAAAAGGACAAATAGATCACTGGCCTGTATTATGCAGAATTATTGGATCGATTGGACGCCGATTGGTAGCGAAATTGGCAACATTTGGCGAAGAAAAAATTGCTCTTCCACCAGAACAATGCACCTGCGCACAAGTGCGTAGTCGCAATGTAAAAACTCCACGTTCCGCGCTACGAATTGGCTCCTCATCCACCATATTCTCCAAATTTAACCCCCAGCGACTTTCGTTTATTTTCAAATTTTAATAAATGGCTTGGTGGTAAGAAATTTGAGTCAAATGACGCTGAAAAAGAACCCTATTTTTAGGGCTTCGAAAAATCGTATTCTTCGGAGGGCATCAAAAAATTGGAAAATCGTTGGACAAAGTGTACGGGGCTAAAGAGAGGCTACGTTGTGAAATAACTTGAGTTTTAAATCTTCACATGTAGCAAACACTTTGTGGAAGACATAATTATAATAAACACAATAAAATAACTTTGTTTCAATTCCACTATATTATTTCTTAATCCAACCGATTTCGGTTCATCGTGAACCTTCCTCAGGAACCTTCCCCTGAGGAAGGTTCAGGGTGAACCGAAACCGGTTGGATTAAGAAATAATAAAGTGGAATTGAAACAAAGTTATTTTATCGTTTAAAACCACGAGATTTATTAATTTGAGAACCGACCGGTTTCGCTTTGCTCAAGCATCTTCAGGGTACAAATTAATACTAAACAAGAAGTACATAAGGGAACGTACCCATACTACGTGACCAACTTTTTGCAATTTTTAACCCCCCCCCTCCGGTGACTAAAAACCTAAGCCCCCCGCCGCTCATTTGTACCAAGCGTGGTTTTGAAGACCCCCCCCCCTGAACGGGTCACGTAGTATGGGTACGTTCCCTAATGTGTGCTTATATATAACAAAATATAGATGGAGACAACATGATACAAATATAAGAAACATATAGACGGCCTTAAAATACATTAACATAAGTATACAAGTAATGGGAAAAACCGAAAGATTATTATGTAGACTGATGGTTATAATATGATTATAATAATAAATTTGGAGAAACAAAGCATCAACTGGCATGGTGGTAAGGAGCACTGGGAAAATTTTTAAGGGTTTATTGGAAACAGACCTAATATTGAACTACTTGATATGTCTAATTGATTATTAAGTATATGACTTTTGGTATTTACAGCTTTTTTGTTTCTAGTGCCTCTAAATTGTTTAGTCTGTTACCATGCCCGTTTTTATGTAAGATGTTAGCTCCGGTGCTATAAAATGATTGGCGAATTCTGAAAAACCGTTATTATTGAGGCAACGAAGATGCTCCTTTTTCCCAATATTGACATTACGTGTTGTCTTACTGGTCGAATAGCCTAACAATTATTACAATTTAATTTGTAAATTCCCGACTGACTTAATTATCGTCCTTATCTTTAGAATTAATTAGAAATTGACCTAAATCGTTATTGGTATAAAAGGCCGGTCTGACTTCAGAAGGAAGGTTTTTACACTTAAGGTAGAAAAATCATTAATGAATAAAATTCACCGCCATTGATAATAATCAATATTATTATCATTGATTTGAGGACAAGGACTAGCGAATGAGAAGCCATTAATGGCTGCTTGTTTTATTTTTTTATTTAAGATTAAATCTATAAAATATGATTCATAGCCATTATTTACCGCTATTTTTAAAATTATTTTTAGTTCATTAGCAAAATTATTATCGGACATTGGAATTGTGAGTTAAAGTCACGACACAAAAAATCCGCTATATTGCGGTTGAAAAATGCACAACACTCTTCGAAATGATCAGACAGACGATTGCTTTTGTTGTCGACTGAGAGCAAATGCGGCACCCATCTGGTAAAGAGCTCCCTCATTCCAAAACATTTATGCAAAATCTTGACCACCCGTATGGTCGAGATGCCTAAAACCTTAGCTATCTCTATTAGTCAATCGTCGATCGTCGATTATCTATCATTCTATGGATTTTATCTAACATTTCTAGTTAGACGGCCTGGACATCTGAAGGTGAGTTTTTCTAAACGTCGTACAAATTTGTTTTGATCTGATCTTTCGTTTTCTTTTACAAAAATAAGTATCTAATCACTGCACGATGTTCGATTTTCTACACTTTTGAAACTTGGTAAGGTTGCTCCGTTTCAAATGACTGTCAAACAAAAACTACACAGTTGGTTGAAAATTTTACATTAGTCATTTGAAGATTAGAATTTACTAAAAACATTGTTTATTTGACTCTGGTGAGTGATGACGTCATTTCTTGCCTAGGCCGAATAATTTTCAACCGCCCCTAGTACTTTTATATTACGTAATATTTATCTTAACTTTATAACTCATCCTCATTCCAAGTGTGTAGCCCAATATGGTAGATTTCTCAACACTTCTACCTGAATTTGGTAGTTAGTCTGAAGGACCGTTAAGTTTATAGACGCAGACTCTCGTTATGTAATGTGTTGTAAATTATTCATAAACACGAACATCCTTTACGCCTTATTTATTGTATATAAAGCTACGATTTTTTTGTACTAACGTTGGTACACTAACAATTTATTTGGACCCAGATTCGAATAAATATTATGTAAGTAGGCACATAATACGTTTTAAATCTGCTTGAACGCCTTTGTGAGAATTTTAGCGCTTCATGGCGTAGGTAGAAGGCACTTTATTTTCAAGGCTTACACGCAATCCTGTCTCATTTAAGTTCCCATGAGAGGAAGCTCGCCATTACCGGAACCATAAACAATTCCTAATAACATACCCTTTCGTTTATGCTTATTTTGTATCTTTTGTAGGTTTGCCTTTCGCTACTCCGGTTTCATATTCGTTTGAGGATAAAAATGCAAATTTTATTTTCAGCCATTGTGAAAACGTCTCTTCGAATTGTTTATACAGTAGGTACTGTTTTATGACGAGGGGATTCAATAACTCTGCCATAGGTCACCTCAAGTGACCTACAGCAGAGGTATTAGTTCGCTACGTTTGGTGATTTAGCAGGGGGGGCCGGGGAGATGAGGTGAGGTTTGTGCAGACCTTTTTTATGTGAATACCTCACAAGAGTCCCAACTGCTCCAGTCTAGAGTCAGTAAGAATGTGACATCCTTAAATAGAGTATATTGTGATCCTGAAGGTAGTGGGGAAGGTAGTGTAGGAGAAGGGAAGCTAAAGGTGGGGAATCTTTTGCCTATTCAGATCTGGTCACCAAACACGGCTAAAGCCATTTCAAGCAACATTTCATTTCTGAATAGTGGTCTTAAACTAGGGCAATATTGCAAAGCGCCGCAAATATACAATATCTTATTTTAATTTAAATGATTGTGAAATAACACAAATTGATGCATTCCAGAACTTTCGACTCACCGCCTTGCTCTGCAGTGGAAGAGATGGACTCATACGTCCGTCACCCCTGGCTCCACTGGCCCCCAGATTCCTAAACCACCCCTAAAACCCTTTTCCTTCACAGTATTTAATCTTTCCTTCCCCCATCCTCGGTTCTTCATTATGACCCGAAACTGAAATTAAACAGATCTTAAAAGTCGTGATTATTAATACAATTTACAACGACTTTGTGACAATTATTAATTATTCATTCAATTATTATCAGTATTGTAAAATTATGGGTAAGTCTTTTATGTTAAGAAAATTAAGTTTTTTTCTTTCTTAGGTTCCTCGGGTCAATAATATCCGAGTATGAAAAAAAAACAAACGTCAAACAAAAACAATAAAAACAAACGCATCATTTTGTTGAACACAAATCACAACAAAACCGAAATACATGATTCAGAGCAGAAGAAACCTGATGTGATTATGGACTAAAAAGCAACAAAGGATGATGTTGATTTTCTAGACAAAATTATTTCGGCCTATAGTTGCAAAAGAATGACAAGAAGGTGGCCTATATCCATATTTAATAAAATGATTGATAATAATTCATGTTTCAATCTTATGTATTAAACTGTGACACTAGTACAGACTGGAAATCTATAATATAAAATGAATCGCTAAATGTGTTGCTAACCGCATAACTTTCGAACGACTGCACCAAATTGAATAATTATTTTTTTTGTATGTTCGTTATTGTCAGAAAAAGGTTTTTATAAAACTTCCGGTGAGCTCTGGCATTATGAAATTTGTATAAAAAAATTGCTATTGGTGGCACGCGAGGAAGCGGCTATTGCTATGGAAAGCGGGTGGGAGGGAGAGATGGGGGAGGGGTACCAGGGAAAGGGAGGGGAACCTGGGAGGGGGGGAGGGGGACCTGGGAGGAGGGAGGGGAACTCGGGAGGGGGGTTCGGGCTTCGCGGGACGGGGGAAGGGAGGGAGTGGAGTGGGGAGAGGGAAGGTGGAGGTGAGAAAAAAAGGGGAGGCGGAAGGGGAACGGGACGAATGGGAAAGGACACTCAGAGAGAAACAATTTCTTTATTAAATGGCATAGCAACGCATTCCGGGACCAGCTAGTATTTTATAAAAATGTCCTACAGATAATTAAATTATGTATTTAATTTTAAACCATTGTTTCATATTTTTGAAATCGGGTCTACGTGACCCAAAGGCCTTAAGTATACGTAGCATATGAGGGACCGAGGAAGGTTAAAAAGACCCTCCATCCAGCATCCCTAAGGATGACAGGAAAATCATTTTCTCCAGGGCCACCTGCGTGGAGCTAATGTAAAAAAAGCTATGCGTCCAAGTAAATGAATAAAGGGTATTTTAATAAAATTTGCAAAACATGACTACAAATAAAAACTTAACCTTGTGTACCTATCTATATCTAAAGTGGCGAATGTATAACTCAATTCCTTTTTAATATTAAATAGCGCAGACCCTCAGAAATGTCACTGGATTTAAAAAAAAATGTAGACTTGTTTATTGTTAATTGTTGATTAGTTCAAAGCAGACTGTTAAAAAATCTCGAAATTTGACTTTACAAGTCAAGGTTAACCTCACAGACCAAAGAAAAGAGAAGTCAGTAATTAAATCAAGAAAATAATTTTATTTCCATATTTAAAACGTGTATTTCTTTTGCTTTAAATTTGAATGACAAGTTGTTTCACAGAATTTGAATAATAAGTACAAAAAATCGGCACTGTGTATAAATTCGTTTGATATTCATACCAACTTATTATTAAGGGTATTACTTTTGAAGTCGATTTTACGTTTGAAATTGGTAAATAATGCACAAAAATCATAATTTTACAGTAAATACCTTATCAAAAACCAATTATCGGCGGATCAACTATCGTGACACCGTTTAAACACCTCATTTGTTCATTTAAAAGAATCCACAATCATTAGGTACAATTGAATTTTCAGACTCCAGATTTTTTTAGTCCTTTTTTTAAACCATAAGCGTCATTAAAACTAAGTATTCTATTAATTTTTAATTAAATGGTGCCACAAAATAAGTTTGCTATGTTTGAAGACGTGAAAATATTTTTTAACAGGAGGCCAGAAGGGTGCAGAGGTCTCTTTGAAACTTGAAGAACGTTAATTTGAGAAGTATTTAGTTTATGACCTAAATAATTTGCGGCGAAGATTCGACTTAATGGGACGGACAAGCAAGAATAGGGGATGAAGTATTCATTAAAATGTTAAACAAAGTGCCTGACATTACCTAAGGGAGGAAAGGGCTCTAGACCCGCATCAAAACAAAGCTCAGTGTAGATTGTTACTTAACGGAAAACGAATTTGAATAAAAAAACAAGGCTAATTTAAAAAGACCAACAATATTTTCCCTGCATAAAATATTAACATTTAAGAAGATTTGTTTGTCATCCAACATTCATAACGGTCCCGGTTGTTGAATGATTACGATCCTTGGCTACGAATCCGGAAGTCGCGGGTTCAAATCCTGCCGTGTGCAAGTTAAGATTAATTAGTTTTATTTCATAATTTATTTATTTAAAATAATAATATGTAGTAAATTTGCGGCACGCTGCAGATTGGTAGACACTTTCAGTATCGTCCTGGTGAAAGACCACCATTTAGAATCGAAACGTTGCTTGAAATGGCTTTGACCAACGTTGGTGAATAGCAAGGTACTTCCTTACCGTAGTATTTCCATCATCTTCTCATATCTTAAAATATCTTCATTTTAAAGCGTTCCCCTATCTGAATTTTTTTTCATCCTCAAAGATAGATCTCGCAATGTTTATTGGCACATTGCTAGTCAATCCAAGGGAGCCTGTTTTTTCTCAATACAAGCGACTATCCCATCAAAACCGTGGTTTTAATTCCCCCATTTTTCCAAAAAAAGAAATTTACTCACTTATTCACATGAGAATCAGACATTGTTTCTTCTCACCCTTTTGAAATTCACATCCTTGACTCCCTAGATTGTACATTCTGTGGTGTAAAATTATATATTGTGGAAATTTATATATTTTGTTGTCCTCTCTAAACAAATATCCTCTCTTCTATCAAGCCTTATCTAAAATTGCATCCCCACATTTAACATCTCGTCTCTTCTAACTCTGAACTTGATTCCAATCTTCCATATAATTTTGAAATTTTCTCATTTGAATAAAATTAACATATAAATTCTCCATTCCTCTCTCCATAATTTGAAATGACGGCCTAGATTCGTAGACCATCCTTGAAGGATGAAAGCCAGAAACATTTGAAAAAAAAAACTTCTGTGGTAAATATGTATCATTTATTGAATTTACTACCGATTTATTACATATCTCCCTTAAACACGTTAACTCTTAAGGCTCTTAAAAAAACATATGTTATTCTTGAAGATAACATCTAGACATTCAAGTACTATCTAGACAGGCAAGTTCAGACCTAAAGGAGGTGTCTGTCTCTATAGTCGAGCTGACGTCAACTGTGTGCGACTGTTGAATCTGGAAAACTCCAGATTCGACGTAATGTGGGTACGCGTCAATCTTGCCAGTACGGTAAGATTCTACGCGTGTTTATACCGCTCACCGAACCTTAGCGAATCAGACACGTCCGAGCTCTTCAAACACTTAAGCGATACTATTGATGACCTCTTGCCCCGCTACCCTACGGCAGAGTTTGTGGTCCTGGGGGACTTCAATGTTCATAACGAACCTTGGTTGAAGTTCTCAGGATCAACAGACTCGGCTGGACGCCAAGCGGAATCCTTTGCCCTTTGCTACGGATTGGAACAAATGGTTCAGGAGCCTACAAGGGTTCCTGATGTCCAGACTCACCGTTCCAATCTGTTAGATCTATTTTTAACTACTGTGCCACACGGTTACAGGATTGAAGTCACAGCGCCTTTAGGATCGTCCGACCACTGCCTGGTGACGACATCAATCCCTGTAAACTTCAGACCACCAAACGAGAGGCTGAAGAGAAAAGTGTGGCACTATAGGTCAGCAGATTGGTTCGGTCTGCGGGCACATTTTAATGCTTTTCCGTGGTCAGCTGTCTGTTTTCGGACTTCGGATCCCTCAAGATGTGCCCAGGAAATTGGTGAAGTCATCACATCCGCGATGGATGGCTTCATCCATTCTACTGTTAAGGAAACTGGTGTGGGCTCAAAGCCGTGGTTCAGTCGACAATGCGCTGAAGCAGTGCGACGAAAAAACGCGGCTTACCGAGCCTACAACACATCTAGAACATCCGAAGACAGAACAGCTTACAACAAAATGGCAAAGGAAACCAAGAGAATCATAAATAGGTCGAAATTGGAGCACGACCTGCAGATCAGCAGAAAGCTGGCTGCATGCCCGCATGGCAGCAGGCAATTCTGGTCGCTTGCGAGCTCAATAGGTCGCAATTTCTGCAAATCCAGTTTGCCACCTCTCACCAGACCTGACGGCTCACTAGCAAACACCGCCACCGAAAAGGCAAACTTATTAGGTAAAATGTTTGCGGATAACTCAACCCTCGATGACCAAGGTGCAGTCCCGACGTCGGTTCCTCACTGCGGTTTTCGTATGAAATAGCTGAGGATTCGGCATCGGGAAGTACTCCATGTTTTACGAGGGCTTGATGTTAATAAAGCTAGTGGGCCTGACGGAATACCTGCCCTGGTACTGCAGAGGTGCGCTGCAGAAATAGCTCCAATTTTGACGAAGCTTTTTAAATTGTCCCTGAAGACTGGCTCTGTGCCCTCTGGTTGGAAAAAAGCGGTTATCCATCCTATTCCAAAGAAGGGTGACCGCTCCAACCCGGCCAACTACCGCCCCATAGCGATCACATCAGTTCTGTCTAAGGTGATGGAACGTGTGATCAACGACAAACTGCTCACATACCTCGAGAAGAACAAAATTATTAACGACCGTCAATACGGATTCCGGCGGAACCGCTCGTGCGGTGATCTTCTCGCGTATGTGACGCATGTTTGGGGGCGATGCCTGGAACGTTTCGGTGAGACCCAAACGGTTGCACTGGACATCTCCAAGGCCTTTGACCGGGTTTGGCACCGAGGACTTGTCAACAAACTGCATTCTTACGGACTTCCCGCATCCTTGTGTATGTGGATTGCCGACTTCTTGAGGGAGAGGTCGATTCAGACGGTAGTCGATGGTTTCACTTCTTCCTCACACTCGATAAATGCTGGCGTCCCGCAGGGATCGGTTCTGTCTCCGACTTTGTTTTTGTTGCACATCAACGACCTTTTGTCATGTGCACCAATTTCACTGTTACGCGGATGACAGTACAGTTCATGATAGCTTTTTGTTTGACAAGCCCCCAAAGGGCTCACAAACTCCAACAGCTCGTAGGGCTTTGAAGCAAAGAATGGACGGTTACCTCGAGAGTGTTTTCTCTTGGGGTAAAAATAATCTCGTTGAATTTAATGTTTCAAAGACCCAATCTTGTCTGATTACGTCTAAAAGGGATCGAAATGAAAATCTAGTCTCTTTCAACGGAAGCAATCTTCCGAACAGGCCCTCCATTGATATGCTTGGTGTAACCCTAAGTGACCAGCTCAGGTATGGGGGCTCCATCGAAGCCAGAGTAAAGTTAGCCTCCCAAAAACTGGGCGTACTGTACAGGGCCCGCAGATACTTTAATAGTACACAACTGCTAACCTTGTACAAATCACAAGTACGCCCCACGGTTGAATTTGGCAGCCATCTCTGGTCTGGAGCTCCAAAATACCTGAAAAATACCCTCGACTCTGTGCAGAAACGGGCGGTCCGCTTGATAGATTCTCCCATCTTAACAGACGGATTGCAATCTTTAGAGCACAGGCGTCGGGTGGGAATGCTATCCTTGTTCTACCGGTATTACAATGGAAGATGCTCTGAAGAACTAACATCATTGATCCCTTCGGCACCGGTGCATAGTCGGGAAACACGCCAAACGCGTGCCCAACATTTGTACACGGTTGACATTTGTCACATGAGAACGGGTCGTTTCTTCGACTCGTTCTTGTGTTCAACAGCTCGGCTGTGGAATGATTTGCCGGCCTCTGTGTTTCCTCCTTCCTACA
Source organism: Limnephilus marmoratus (assembly GCA_917880885.1). Lineage (NCBI taxonomy): Eukaryota > Metazoa > Arthropoda > Insecta > Trichoptera > Limnephilidae > Limnephilus > Limnephilus marmoratus. Next base: position 48,891,036 of record OU862914.1, on the reverse strand, counting down.
ACATGGGTCTCTTCAAGACCAATGTTCATTCCCTCCTCTCCTCAAAAAGACTCTCCACACAGCATCCCAGATGACATAGGCCCTGAGGGAAATTATTTTCCTCAGGGCCTCCTGTGTGGAGTTAATGTAAAAAAAAAAAAAAAAAAAAAAGACATTGCCCTCGCCGAAAAGGAAATTATATAAAATTCCCACGATAGAAAAAAATCGCAAAGCATGCTCCAAAAATTATTATAAACACGTTTGTATCGGTTATTTTACGGGTGGTATGTATGAAAAAAAATCACAGTATTACTTTAAATGCTGTTTAAGACAATGCCAGCGAGATGTTTGCTCTATTTTAAATGAGTCGTGTTTTATTAAACATTTTCACAATTTTCTCATCGATTTTGTCGGTTTAAAAACTAGCGCGCTCCTCTGTCATTCGTAATTTCATATCTCTCCATCTTCTTCTTTTTGCATCCGGTTGCGGCGCCTTAATGTTTTTTGTACATAATTATTCATTTTCAGTACCTACGTATGTCATGAGCAAAGCAAATTTTTTAGATGATTATATTCGTATCTCAGCATTAGTCAACTGTCCTATTGTGCTTCCTCCTCTTTAGCCAACCTTTCGGACAGCGCTACAGTGTCAATCGTCAGGGTAAATGTGTATATTGTGGTGAACTGTATGTTCATGTATGTGGAAGCGATACCTACCGTATTGCAAGCGTTAATCGTCTTTGAACCGGTATATCAGTAAAATAATGAAATTCTTGTATTTGTCGGCGTTTTGTTTTGGTTTAACAGGCCACTTGCATGGATTTCATAACGACTTGGAAAAAATCGTGTGGATAGATTTATTAACTTAGATTACGAAAATGTTAGTAAATTTTTTTTGAAATGAACAGTTTTTTTTCATATAAAAATAAATGTTTCTATTAATTATGTAAAATTGCACACTGATTTTTTTTTTATATGGCAACACTTTGATTTCAGACGAATTTTTTAATTTGACATTTAACTTTCACTATATATATTGTTTTTTCTCTGCGAACCTATCATTTGGTTTGACTTTTTGAAAGATGTTATAAAGAGAACCCCGTACATTTTATGCTGTCTACGTGTTTTAGAGGTATTATTATTATTATTTACAAGTAAAAGTATATTACATTCGAAAATGATTTTTGGCTATGTAACTATCGTATTTTCGCACCAATAAAATTAGGTCCCGTCTTTCTGGTTTATAAAAAATTGACCGATTTTTCGGATTGAAATTTTCAAAAAATCGCCAAGGATTCAAAAATACGATTAAAAACAAAAAATACGCAATGTCTTAGAATATTTGCCTACACCGGATTTTTTTTAAAAATGAGATGCAAGTGGCCTATTGTCAAGAATCGGATACCAATAATTTGTTTAATGATCAGAAATGTTACGTTATCTGGCACCCGTAAATTAATTACTTCCATTTGACCTTTGAAGTCCAAGAGGCTTAGCAAGGAAGATCGATAAAACCCTACATCAATTCTGTCAGTTATCAATATTTGCGAGCACGGTCAAAGACTATAGCAGATATTTCGACCGACGATTGATAAATTTTAACGTGGCATCCATAGTCTTTAGATATTTGAGAAACAAAAGTGGTGAAAATTAAAGACCTCATTAGCTAATTAACTCCCGTTTAGTGTCAAAAAGTAAGTGCAGATTGCTAATGCACTTTCAGGTTAGTATTTCAATTCAGCATTGCCAATTGATACATATTTTTACGTAATTGTTTGGCGTATGACGTTTCGGAAAATATTTCCATAGAAAACACCTCCAGTGTTGCCAGCGTATATCGATTTCTTATTTATTCCCCGTCGATATCGGTTCAGCTGTGAACAGTGAAACCGCGCTCTTTACATCGATATAAAATCGTCGGAAGTTACGTCTATAGATCCCATATTGTAAAGTTATCAATTTCTCTGTGCTTGACCCCCAGAGATGGAATGAGAGAAGCCCATTTGTTTTGACATGTTGAAACTTGAAGAAATAAATTACCATCTCGTTTTGACTCACTGATGGAGTCTGTTTTCTCACTGCCACGTATTCTGGTTTTCCATTAATATGGTAATAGGTTGATATGCTCATTCGTTTGTTGTGCCGTCATGTAAAAGTACTCATTGATGTGTAAAAGCGGTGCGGTGGTCACTGAGCTGCTACTGAAGATACTGGAATGTCAAATGCCTTTAATCTTATTCCTATAGACATTTAACGAACGCATGTTTCTCCCGATTGTGGGAAACTTAAACGCATGTTTCTCCCGATTGTGGGAGTTATAAAAACAAGCAAAAAAATAAGTGCTTTATTATAGAGATGCCACGAATAGTGATTTTGCAGAATACAGAATATTCGGCTAGGTTCTCGGCCGAAGCGCCGAATATACACTTAGCACATTTCACAAACAGTTTTCATGTAAAAATCAATTACATTTCGCAAATGAAATGTCTAGAATGAAATCTGTTCGGACGGTAGACCCTTACATTAAACGGTCGGCAAATGCAAAACAGTATCCAAGCGTAGCAGAATTTGCTAAGATTTATTTATCATCTCACGGTAGCAGTGTATACGGTGAGCGGCTTTTAACGGAAGCAGGTTTAATTTATGAGGAAAAGAGCAATCGTTTGCTATTAAATGCTAAAACAATTGTTTTCACTCATCATAAATCATGACTTATGACTTTAAGTATTAAATAAGCTGATTTTTTTGTTAAAATATTTCCTCCCATTTCCACCTCTCCCCCCCCACAATTCCATTTCTACCCACACCTGTCTTTCTATACTTGATAATTTAGTTTTTAGTACATATAATGTCCGGATGAAGAGAACATCGTTCTCGAAACATGTTGATTATTTAAATAAAGATTATCGTGGTAAAAACTAAGTGTTTTTATTTATTTCATTAATAAAATGGTGCCACAATTGAATTTGCAAATTTTGAAGAAGTAAAATATTTTAATTTGGGAGTAATATTTTTTTCACTTTTTTTTCGTGATTTGGTGTTCGGTATTCGGCCGAATAGTTCGCAATTTTCGGCCGAAAGTAGCCGGATAGGCCGAATACCGAATAGTATGCGAATATTCCTGGCATCTTTGCTTAATTACCTGAAACGCACACTGGTAATAAAAATCGTATATGATGAGACACACATATTAATTAATAACATACTTATTCGTTAATAATTTTCCCCTAAAAATAATATGATATTATCGTTATAAAGTATCAGAAGTTCCTGACCGGGAAGACTTATTTTTATTTTTAATTAAATGAAGACAATATTAGCGAAACTCAATCGAAATCTGGAGACAGAAATATCAGAAAAGATATTGGCTCCGCTGGGACTCGAACCCAGAACCCTTTTCTTACATGGAAACAGCTCTACCGATTAAGCTACAAAACCCATATTAATTATTATTAATATGGAACCCATATTAATTCGGTTACTTTTAACTGTATCATACTTCGATCATAGTCGAAGTATGATACAGTTAAAAGTGACCGAATTAATATGGGTTCCGTAGCTTAATCGGTAGAGCTGTTTCCATGTAAGAAAAGGGTTCTGGGTTCGAGTCCCAGCGGAGCCAATATCTTTTCTGATTTTTCTGTCTCCAGATTTCGATTGAGTTTTGCTAATATTGTCTTCATTTAATTAAATATTATAATTTGAGATTTTACTCATAAAATTTAAAAAATTAATAATAAAGACTTATTTTTAGATATGTAATAGGTACTTCGAATTCAAATATTACGTAATGAAATAGTAAGGCGACCACCTCTATATTTTTGGCGACCACCCAATTTTGATTATTAGAATTTTTAGTACTAGTCTGTGTAGAGTAATGTAATGTTTGATTTTACTTAGTGGTTTGTATTTAAAGGTATAGCTTGAATAAAATACTACAATCCTGCTAAGAAATTATAGAAGGTTGTCATATAATATAAGGTTTATTTGGTAAAGAGTTAAGGGCCTTTAACCAACCAGCGGCCGAGAATCGATATATCGTCGAAAGATATTCTTACGATCGTACAGGGCGGTTCCAATGAGAAAGATTAATTATTCACCGTACCAGCGTTTTAACATTATATCGAGTAATTCAATATCGATTTTATTTCATTTTAATTTTGCTTAAATTTATACCGACTTACTTCCAAAAATGCTGAAAGGCGTGACGATAAAACTATTAAAATTATGTACTTTTTGTAATTATTTTTTGATCATAAGTATTTATAATTTTTCAATAATGTCTCAACAAAATAAGAATGTTAAAAAAACTTAAATATATTAGTTTGTAAGATCGTAAATAAATAGACAATACAAACCATTTATTATTTATTTACGGCCTTATATTAGTTTGTAAGACCGTAAATAAATAGACAAACTCAAGCATTTTCTTTTTCGTTATTTGTTTTTGGGGTGTTATGCCGTGTTGCGCTACCTCCTTCTTTAGCCAACGTTTCGTACAGCGTAAAGAAGGAGGTTAATATCCCAAAAACAAATCACGAAAATACTTTTGGTCGTGAAATCTTAAAACGTAGGTGAAGTATTTTCGTTACAAAACACGCGCGCGGATCTTTTTTAAAATGATTTTATTTAAACTAAAATTAAAATTCTGAAACATGCGTTTTCCAGATAATTTATTGATTTATTTTAGTGTAGTCTAAACGACACAAAAATAACAGAAAAAATCGAGGTCAAATACTTGGGACACATCGTAGCAGCGGACCTCAGTATGATTCGGATATTGAGCGACAGAGAAGATCACTGTGCATTAGGGCAAATATGATTTCTCGAAGATTTAACAAGTGCAGCCCAGCAGCAAAAAGGCAACGTTTTAACACGTACTGCACGAGCCTATATACCTCGGAGTTGTGAACCAACTTCAACAAAGCGTCACTAAAAAGAATGGAAATACAGTACAACAATAGGCCACTTGCATGGACTTCATAACGACTTGGAAAAAATCGTGTGGATAGAGTTTTTTACTAAGATTACGAAAATATTAGTAAAAACTTTTAGAAATGTACAGTTTTTTTTATTTTTAAATAAATAAATCCATTATTTGGGCTCGTGACGTCACTACATGAAAATGTCCCGTCGCCGAAAATGTTCCTATTAATTTTATAAAATTCCACACTGATTTATTTTTTTATATGGCATCACTTTGATTTCAGGCGAATTTTTGAATTCGTTCACTAGATTTATTGTTTGTTCTCTGCGAACTTATCACTTGGTTTGATTTTTTGACAGATGTTCTGAAGAGAACCCCGTACAATTAATGGCTACGGGGTTCTCTTCAGAACGTGAAGATGATGTCGGTACATGTTTTAGAGGTACAATGATTATGGTGCTGATTTTAACAAAATAAAATTTTATAATATTCTTATTATTATTACAATTTACAAGTTCAAGTATATTACATTGAATTTAGTAATATAGATGCTGTACATTATAATGATTTATGATCAATAAGATGGATCAAGGAAAAAAATATTTATGAGATGTAATATTTTTGGTATGCCTCGTTATTCTCCTGTGCCATTCGTGTGGAAAACGTTCTTTTTTTTTAAATGATTTTCGGCTATGTAATTATCGTTTTTTCACACCTATAAAATTATGTCCCGTCTTTCCGGTTTATAAAAAATGGTCTGATTTTTCGGTTTGAAATTTTCAAAAAATCCCCAGGGTTTCAAAAATACGATTTAAAAAAAAAATTAAATGCACAATGTCTTAGAATATTTGCCTAAACCGGAAAATTTTTTTAAAAAATGTGATGCAAGTGGCCTATTCATATCGAACGCTGTTTGGGTTGTCCTGGTACTGCAGTGCCACCGAGATGTTTGAAGAAGGACGCGTTCCCGGATTCCGAACACTAATAAAAAAACGGATCACCAGCTACAGAACGCGATTGGCCTCGAGCGAAAACACTCTTGTGATGGCAGCATTCCACTTCTGGCAGGGTCCCATTTATAAGCGATGGAGCCACTTCCTGATGACCTAGATAACAAAAAGTTAACTTTTTTCAAATTTTATTTTTATTTTTGTATTATTATTATTTTCTTTTATTTATTTCCTTTCATTATGTAAAAAAAAAAAATCTTGAAATATTTTAATTTAATTTATTATATATGTATAATATGGAACTCGTGGGACTGCACCACCCTCCCCGAGATCTGGAATAAACGAAATAAAAAAAAAAATAACCTTATTATACTAAAAATAAACATTTTTCTCAAAATTTTAAAACATGCGTTTACTAGATAAAAGAAAAATCATTCGAAATCAATTTATAATTTTTTGTGGAAAAGAGTCAGTCAATACGTTTAAAATTTGATTTAAAAATTACATTTCCAGTTTCTCTGGTTATTTATTCTCTGTTGACAAACTCATTATTTACTGAATTTAATGACTCAATTATTTATTCTTTAAAATCTCAAGGGTGCAGGTAGGACTCAAAGATTTTTTTTCCATTAGATTAATAACAAAATGTATTCAATTTTATTAGTACTACTATCGAACATATCACTAAGATTCTACGATTGAGTGTAAGTTTGATTTGATGGGCGCCATTATCATTCGTTCGATATTTTATTTCAACATTAGCTCTGCACATGAGGCCCTGAGGAAAATGATTTCCATCAGGGCCTGTGTCAACTTTGGGGAAGCTATGTGGAGGGCTTATAGGGAAATTCTGGAAAGGAAAAGGTATAAGGGGTGGATAGGAATCTAGGGGTCAATGTGTCTAGGAAGCATGAATTCGTCAGCCCTACGGAGCGATGGGTCAAGAGAGACCGGCTGGTGAGGGCTAGGTTAGGTCTCCCTCAACCAATCTCTCTCACTGGCCGCCAAGACCTAGACACACCTCACCCCATGTCCCGGGCACCCCTGCTAAGTCACCAAACGTAGCGAATCAATTAGGGGTGACCCATGGCAGGGATTTTGGTTATCCGATAAATGCCAGTATTTTAATTAGATTAATGTTTTCAGATTTCTGGCATAACGAACTGTTTTTTTGTTTGTTATTGTACTTTAGCTAGCAGTTCAGGCGGGAGCCATTTTTATATTTTGAAATGTGCTTTTTATGTTTAATCTCCACCGAAATTTTTCTCTCGATTTTTTTTTAAATGTTACCCTTGAAAGCATTTTTCTATGATTAATTTTTGTTTAATTTCTTTGAATTTTATACTTTTGGTATGTAGTGTACGATTTGCCTTTTTTTTTGTAAATTACGCTCTCTGAAATCTAATGTTATTTCAAATGAAATTGGAAAATAAGAACTTCAAATTTGCTTGATTTCGATTTTGTATAGCCTTGTGCGTGCTTTTATCACAATTGGTGTTTATTGGAATTTAATATATTACGAGGTAAGATTTTCTTCATTTAAGTGAGACGAAATGGAACCTTTACCTACTCAAATAACGTAATTTAATAACGTTGTTTTTCATATATTTACGAGAATTATCGTAATCTTTAGACGATTGATAATATCACGTAGAACCCCGCTTTGAATATGAACCGTTTTTCATTATTGAAATTCCGTCCTCAGTAAAATTCAAATTTTCCGGGGGCTCATTTATTCTTTGTTGGAGTAATCGTTATGGTACTTTACTCAAGTGTGTTTTTTCAAATCCAGAAAAACATTTAAAATGTATTATAGCCACTTCATAATATAATTACTAACATACCTACTAGTTTATATCTGTGCCATTTACAACTTAGAAACTTTCTCTTTTATTGTAATCTTTCCTTAAATTTATCTGTATACCACCTTTCATATGATGTTTACTAGTTATATTTTTATAGTTTATCTTTTTTATTTAAAAACTGTCCCTGTATTATAAACTTGTCATGTAAAAGTCTATCAGGGCGTTGAAAATAAATAAATATCTAATGTTTCAAATTCCTCATACATATTATTTTTTTTTGTTATTATTTTTTTAATCCTTTATTTTTCCCAATTATGCATTTTAAATAAATATAAATATTATGAAAATCATAAGAGTAATGGGACCTACTAAGGCGCAGCCCGTGCGTGGGTTATTACCCACGTTAATATATTTTGATGTAGATACCTAGGAAAAACAAACAGTGGGCATTGACACGTACCTTTCTCAGTTAGCAGAGAAATTCCGTGTACATGAGCTCTCATCATCATCTCAGGGTCCTGCGTGGGATAAAAGAAAGCTACTCTCTGATGTAAACAAAATGTACTTGTTATTATTGACAAGCAAAAACATAATCTACATAAATACCTTTGTAAACTCAAAAAAATGTAGATAGAGAGAGAGAGAGAGATAATTCAGTTATTTTAGTAGAATTCACTCCAAATGATCATTCATAGCTTGCGATAGTTAATATAGCACACCTCTTCTAACCTCATCGATAAGGGCTCCAGATAGCTGGAGAAGAGCCCCAGAGCTGCCGCTTCGCAAACCCATGACATCGTGAAGCAGCTGAGATTCCAGTCCATCCACAAAGGCCCGCTGATGGTCATCTCTGAGCATTGAAAGGATATAACCCGTAGTTCTAGATTGTTGATGTCATTTAAGAAGCGCCTGCAATCTTCATCAAAGTTGTCCTCGGTGGTATTGGATTGTACGCGGCTGTTTTATTTAACGTCATAGGCTGTAAACACGCCCGACCAAAACATCAATGTATCAAGCTGTGATCAGTAAATCCCGATGGCTATTTATCGGTGGATTGTTTTCCCCCTCATCACGAGCGTCAAGCAATACTTCTTAACAGCACCAATTTGTAGGTGTTCGCACTAGCCTCCCTGGCTTGTTGAACAAAAACCCGGACTACATCAAGCAACCACTCTGTTACGAAGCAAAGTCGCTGATGGAGAAATTTACACAATCATTTACGAGTAATAATAATATTTCTCGTGCTGAGATTAAACTCAAAATCACACTTCATAATATAACTCTTTAAAATCAAACTTCCGACAAATTCATTATTATGCCATGATGTCGCCCTTATGACAGTTTTTTTTTCCTTTTTTCAAAAACAACGGAGAAACGTCCAGGCAATTTGAATATGTTATCAGTCGTTCCAACGCCACGCCGAAATTAATAATACTCATTCTGAGCAAGAACCGACTGAATAACTACCATTAAAATAATTACGTTACAGCATATAGATTAAAATTTGTCTAAATAGTTTCTACAAAAAGTGTATACAATAGAGTACAGTGTAACAATAAGTGTACAGTGGAACAATAAGTGTACAATGTAATAATAAGTGTAAAGTTTGTGTGAAAAATAAAAGTGAAATAAACTATAAGAATTAAGTTTTAACATCTGTATTAACTCTTTTAGGTATTGGGGAAGTTTAGTTGCCACCTGAATAATTTTCGGTAAAAGTTTCAAAGTACGAGGTCCAATGAAACTGCTGTGTGTTTGCATTGTTTTGGTAATCGTTTGGGGGGTATAAAATACATTATTATTTCTAATGCTGATTCTGTTTTTTTTTTCTAATTTGTTTTTGTTTTTAAAGATATATTTCATAGTTTGCAGTATAAATAGTTTTCGAAGACTGAATACTTTAGATTCTTTGTGTAATGCATCTGGATACGCGCCATAAATATATTTAAATCCATTTAGGCATTAATTTCTTTAAATTAATAATATATGCTATGAGACCATGAGGGCGCCATCTATGGTTTTTGTATTATATTGAATTTACCTATGTGACATTTAAATTCAGTATATTCATGCATTTTCTTACCTCTGTGAAGCAGGCAATTACTTCCGACGGGAGTGTTAGTGAAAGCCAACAGATGTCACTCCTAGTCAGTCATTATCAAATAATTCACCCAATAATTGAATTATTGTTGTACCTAAGATTTGGCACGTATTATTAATAGGCAGATTTATATTCATTGTTGAAACTTTCTTGCTGTGCAAAACATCTGTTGAGATTATGCAATACCGCCTTGGCAGAAATCGATATTTTTAATGAAAAGAAGTGTCTTTTTGTGTTGGACATCGTGCAAAAGCTGCATTCTCTGAGTGAGTATTGTTTTGTTTCACTTAGGATTTTGGAATTGCTGGGTAGACTGTTTTGTGTCACATAGGGAAGAGTTCGATTCTCCTTAATTTACATAGGATAGTCATTCCCTCGTGTCAGGGGCTATTTACACGACCCTACAGCATCTGTCGAAAAAGTTCTACTTTAATTATACATAACTTTGATAAAATAATTTTGAGTTATTTGTAAAGGTTTTATAAAAGCATAATTATGATTTTTTAGCTCATGCGGGCCTTTTTAGAAAAAAAAACTCATCGGGCCTCTTTCGAAATTTCAAACACGTGACGTAGCTTGAAGTAAAACACTCTCACTTATATTGCAGTTAATTCAAATCTCTCAGTGGAATATGGACTGCAAGCTATGTCACGAATTTTTAGCCAATCACCGCCCTACCCCCCCGACGAGCTAACCTTGTTAAACGCATTTTCTACGAACCTTGCTTACGTCCACTAGATTAGGTACCTACACGCCATTGACATGGCGGTCGAAAATAGGTTAAAATTGTATTTCAATGATCGCAAATTCACTTTGTGGCGTCAATTTAATTAAATAAAAAGAAATCGCATTGAAAATAAGATGAGCATTAGAATGCTGGTGATTCGTTTTCATTAAATTTAATATAAATTTAGGCTTACTTTTGGAATTAATCGTCGTTAAACGTTACTTCTTAATTTTTTAGATGTATTTCCTTATGTAAGTAAAAATAAATAAATCGGAGGAACCATGTTATTATATCTTTCTAGGTATACATTTTCCTATTTTGATGTAATATTTCAGGTTTTCTGAATGAAATACGGTTGGCTCGCTAAAAAAAATTTTTTGCAAATATCCTACTGGGTACTACAAATAAGGTTTTATCCGTGTAATCACTTCAAAAGAGACGTCTTTGGGTTAAAAAATTCTCGATTTTCTCATAGAATATTACTTATTCCATAAAAAAAAATTGCACAAGATTTTAAGAGTAATCTACTCGGACGCCAATTATAATATTCTTGTTCTGCTTTTTAGCCCTTATCGCATTTCTTATTTGTATTTTTATTTATCCACTGGACCGATCACGCGAAATAAATAAATTTGCCTCGTTTGCTCGAGATTTCCCAGAAGATCATTTTTTAAATTTTTTGCCAACATTTAAAAATCAAGTCTTCGAATTTTAACATGGAGACATAAAACTTATTATAGTGCTGTACAGCCAAAAATATTGTAAAGTTTATAACCGTGCGAATTCATGTCAATTTATGTACAAAAATAAAAATTAAATAAAATAATAAAAAAAATTATTACACGAAATAATTTTTTTCGAGTGAACATCAAAAAGAACAATACTTTTATCAAATTTATTAAATCAGAGCCAAAAATTCTAGTTAATTCTTGCGGAAACCGTAAAAGTAGGCAGTATGTCATAATATAATCCTTCATAGCACGCTGCACAACGCATTAACGTTCACGTTTAAGGCATTTCTTTGATGAATGAACCACTCGGAGGGAAATTTGCGTAAAGTGGAGCAGCCCGAATAATCGCTTCTGCCACAGGGTTTTCCTCAATATTGTGTTGGCGGGACGATATATTCGTGAAGAGGAAACTCATAACCTAAATTCTATCATCGGTTGCACACGGGTGGCGGATGAGATATTTCACTGACTCTGAAAGTAATAAGTGACTGGTGGATGACCTAAAAGATTACCTGGCTTTGCGGCATGTCATCTTTTGATTTTAATGTGCATTACATATTGAAGTAGTCCTATTACGATACACATGACACGTACATAACTTTATTTGAAAAATTATACAAAATGTCTATTTTAGAATTCTTGCCTCAAATGACTCTTGAAACTTTCAAAGCCAATGTTGAAAATGTCAAGAGACCTAGAGATATCATTTAGCAGCATCATACCTCTTGCTTGTCGTGCTGTGCTGTGCCAGAACATCCGTTCTGCCATGTGGAAAACATAGCAAATCGTGGTGACGACCCTGGCGGTAGTTATTCGGTACGAACAAATTCATAGCATTCCAAGAGGTATGGGCTGTCAATGTAATACATAGTTTATAATTTTAAAAGCTGTTACTGTGAGGGTCCCACTCTGCCTAGATTGGAGACTTTCGTAGAGCGTTTCAGAGAGCAAATCCGTGTGATGCACAAATCGCGGGTATTCACCATGCATCTTCTATCTAAATGAAACAAATTTCCCTTCTTTAGGAATATATCGTACTGCCGATCTAATATTTGCCTTGAACCCGTGAATTCATCACATAAGTTAACAGATCTGGAGCAGCTCAAATAATCGCGTCTGCCACAGGTTCTCCTCAATATTACGGCGGTAGATTGATATATTCGTAAGTAATGAACCCATATCTAAATTTTGGCATTGGTTTCTTTCGAAAGAGATATTTTATGACTTCTAGAAGTGATCTTTCAGGTAGTCTGTCAGGTTCTTTTCCCGATGTAAAAGTTGGCCGAACGCATTTTATTTTCATAACTAATTAGCCGTGTACTTTTGTCGTAAGTTTTAGGAAGGTAGCACGTTGGATATTATCTACCCAAAATGATACCGCAAGTCATCTGTTTCCAGGATTCCTTCCAAATCTGGCAGAACGCTTTTTTTACTAATATTTTTTGGTATCAATGCCCAGAATTCAATCGGTGGAGGTGGTTCACCAGATAGGATTTTTAGATCATCGCCATTGCTTGGATTACAAGTTCCTGCCGGTTTTTACAAATTTCTACGTACATCAGAAAAATCAAACGTTCAAAAAATCAAATCCCAGGCATACGAACACAATCTGAAAACGTGTGGGGGATATTTTTAGTATTGTGATTTACCTACATCAAAATACGAGGAAGTGATAAAATCATTTAGGCACATAACAACAAAAATTCTCTTTCATTTCAGATTTACATCATTCCCTTGTCCCGATATATATTTTTTCCGGGAGCTGTCAGTTAAGCCCCTGCTTTTTGAAATCATTGTTCCGTCTCTGTTGAAGTTTTCCTACTAATACCTTTTAATAATTTGATACATCCCTAATTTACCTTTCTTTAAACTAGTGACACACAGAATCTGCCTGAGGTTTGATGCTAAATATTTCTACAACATAATTATAAATGCTTACCATCTAATATTAAAATGAATCCTTGCGGTGTAATGGTAATAAAACACGTTGGGCCCAAATGTAATAGTAATAAATGATACTTAACGTAAGAAACTCATTACTTAAATGTGGCTTGCTTCAGTAAAAGTTAGATGCATGTTTATTGCAGTTGACAACAGGGACATTTAGTTGTAAAAATATTAAGAAGTGATGACTCTACAAATAAAAGTAATTATCTCGGGCCGCGTACATTATCATCGAAGATGATTAATGTTAGACAAAATGTTACATGTAGGTAAACGCAAGTGTACAGTGCTAGAAGACAATCGAGTTTTGAGGGCGCCATTGCATTTTAAAGAGAATACAAAACTAATGCAGTTAAATTCATAACCTGAGAAATAACTAAATAAATATAACGTTACGTGGCGAGATGAATCTGCGAAGAACTATGATGCTGCGATCCAAAGCGCCAATAGTTTGTTGATCCTGACAGTTGTGTCACGTTCCTCTCTCTGGCCTTGGTTTCTTGTACTGAAGTTGGCGGCGAGCCGAGTCTCTGCACAAGCGGTAATTGGTCTCAACGCTACAGTACCTATTTACTTCGTCAACGGGGTGAGAAGGTCCGTATATGAATCCAAACCGTTGCAGCGGTAATGTGGATGTTATGGATGAGGAAAGAGATGTTTAATGACTTGTTAATGTTCTTCAAATGATCAATAGTTGTAATTAATACATGTCCGTACCTAATATTAAACTTTCAGCAATTTAGCTTTGAGTGTTGAAGAAGAAAAATACTTTTTTTTACCAATTATTATTAAGTATGGAGTTTAACTACGCAAAATGCTAAGCCGGTAATGTTTTCCTTCGTCTCTCATAAATCGCTTTCCGAGCACCCTAAAATTTCATTTTCAAAAATAACAGAAACAGCCGAAGGAAGTTTCTTTGTGAATGTACAAAACCTTTGTTACAACTTTTGCGCGTGCCGTGTTGTAATAACATTTTAGGTGAATGTTTTCACAGCCGCGAAGTATGTTTATGACTAAAAAGAGGCTACGAAAGCAGCCCAAGGTGAAATATTTCTGGAAATTGCGATTTTTCCACCAATCATAATAATAAATAGACCAATTAGGTCAGCGTGGGTACGAATGAAACATAAAAACTCCGATGACAAGCACAGATTTTGGACAACTACACCATAAACACCATGCAATAAAAGCATTTGACAATCTTGACAATCTGACATCTTTTGGACAAAGAAATATGAAATTCAATGCGACAAAACTATACAACGCTCTACCAACTCAAACAAAAAAATAACAGAAATAAATAAATTTAAAACAAAAGTAAAAATATGGTTGAGAGAATAAAGTGAAAATGAACTATCAAACATACTGAAGACCATGTGAAGACAACTGGATACTAAATACTAAATACAAATGCGGAAAAACTACAGGCCGCCCCAGAACAGGAAACCCTAGTGAGGAGGACTGTGAAAAAAAAAATAATGTACTTTATAATACCTTAATATAATATAATTTATAAATACATTATGTACAAATTTTGCTATAGATACTACTAAAAAAAAATAAAAAAATAAAAAAATCATACACTCTAGGGAAACGGAAAACATTTCACATTTTTTTTTACAAAATTAAGAATGGGATTAAAAATAACGAATGGGCACTACACAAATTTCATATATTAAAAAAAATCAAACGTGATTTCAAAACTAACCTACAAAATGCATACCTACTTCTACACCAGACACACATCTATTTTTACATTAGCTCCACACAGGAGACCCTGAGGAAAATAATTCCTCTCAGGGCCTATGTCGTCTTTGGGGATGCTTTGTAGGGGGTCTTTTTAGGAGAGGAAGTTCTGAGAAGGAAAAGGGTATTAGGGGTAGGTAGGAATCTGGGGGGTCAGGAGTGACGGACGTATGAATCCATTCTTCCCACTGCGGTGCAAGAGAGTACGGCTGTAGAATTTCAACCATTTTCAGTCCTGCCATGCAGCTGGTGTGCAGGTGCATCCGCCGCCAAGACCGGGACAAACTTCATCCCATGAACCCGGGCACCCCGGCTAAGTCAGCAAACGTAGCGAACCACTTGGGGCGACCTACAGCACAGGTGTTGGTTATCCTATAAATGGTTCCCGGGGCGGTAACCATACCCGCCTCCCAAATTGAAATGTGCGTCTATCTCAATAAATAATATATTCTGCCTTCATTTTCTTCGGTAACATTTTTATTAGTTGGGAATTTATATACCTATGTAATTAAAACTATGGTTATACAAAATATATGGTTATACAAAAGTTATACAAGCTATACAAAAAATATGTTAAACTAAACCTTACATGTATGTGGTCCGATCGTAAAATCAGGCAGATCGTGATGTGCCTAGCCACATCGTGAAGTACCTGGCGGCAGATCGTGAAGTGTCATGATATTCCTAATTTTACGATTGGCCTGCGACATATGCACAGGGTTTTAAGAGCGTTTAACCAGCCAGCGGACGAAAATCCACATTTCGTCGAAAGTTGTTCTTCCGATCGTGCAGGGCGGTTACAATGAGAAAGATTAATTTTTCTCCGTACCAGCTTTTTTAAATTATAACTCAATATCGAATTTATTTCAATCCAAATTAGCTTTAATTTATACCTTCATCCAAAAATGCTGAAAGGCGTGATGATAAAACTATTAAAATAGTGTACTTTTTGTAGTTATTTTTTGATTATAAGTATTTATCATTTTTCAATAATGTCTAAATTTAATAAGAATGTTAAAAAATCTGAAATATATTAGTTTGTAAGTGCGCAAATAAATACACAAATGGACCAATTTTCGTTAAGAAACACATGTACGTACATATTTTTTAATGATTTTATTGAAACTAAAATTAAAATTCTACTACATAACTTTGCTAGATAATGTATTAATTTATTTTACTGCATGATTACATTATTTGAAATGGGTGTGGTATAATACAAAAACTTTTTTGAAAATTTAACAAATCTGCCAACGACCGATGGAATAACCTTATTATACTAAAAATTTTAAAAAAATCTAAAAATTTATTACATAACTTCACTAGATAAAAGAACAATCTTTCGAAATCCATTTATAATTTTTTGTGGAAAAGAGTCAATACGTCTAAAAACTTTTTTGAAAATGACATATTTCCGGCTTTCTCTGGTAATGCCCTCTTAAGAGATGTACTTAACCAGTGTTGACTGACATTATTTAAAGTAAAAAATGTTAATGAAATTATGGTCTCCGGTGACTTTTAGCACTTTATTATTGTGGTAATGATAACTTCCGCATACCATTACCACAATATCTCAAATGAATGGCTTCCATATTAACCCTTTGGTACCGAGTAGTTAGGGCACATAAAAAAAGCAACAAGAGTTTCTCACGAAAACGACGCTATACCAGTGTTTCTTAACGTGTGGTCCGCGGATCCCAGGGGGCCCGCGAATAGATGTATGGGGGTCCTCAGTCTCATCTTTGGACCATTTAACAATAAATAAATGCTACCAAAAGTCTCGTAATCGCTACGAGTTTTTCGTTTCGGATTATTTTCCGGTACCTGACAAAAAATTTGCATATTAGACCCTTTCAACACAGATGCTACTGATATTACTGGCTTGATAACGGCACAGGAAAACCAATTAATAGAAAATCTTGTGATTCAGCTTTGAAACGTAATTTCAAAGAAGTCTCTTTATCAAGTTTTTGGGTGAATGTAAAGAAAGATTATTAGGAAATATCAGAAGAAATACTGAAACATTTACTGCTTTTCTCAACCACATAGCTCTATGAAAAAGTATTCTCTGCTCTTGATATTATACTAAAAACAAATACAGAAACAGATTAAAAGTGGACTCCGATTTGACATTATAACTTAGTAGCAACATAAACCCGAATATCATTTAGCATAATATATATTTAGCACCAGACCGAGAACCTTAGGACAAATAATAATCCCTAAACTTAACACAACAACAGCCCAACATCATTACACATACTCAGCCATAAAACCCTTTAACGAACTCCCTAAAGAAATACAATCAGAAAGGAATTATGAAATTTTTAAACAAAAACTTAAAAAACATTTTGCCATTAACTAGTTTTAGGTATGTATTACGATGTGCCAACTTATATTTTCCACTCTGAACAAAAATGCGAACTAATATTTTTTCTATGTATAACAACTGTCAAGTATGTATAGTACTGTCAATCTGATAGTGCTCCCTCCCTAAACACGAGAATTTCTCAATTAGGGAGGTATTGTTACCACCAATATCATATATTATATATATATCACTAATTCAGTTGCAAATAAACAAAAATTTTAACAAAACAAAAAAAACGACTTCAAAAAATGCACTAAAAAGTAAAAAAATAATTTGGTATTCTTCTACAACTTAATAATCAACTTACTTTTTCTACTCATCAATATATAGGTACGATTGTTATTTTTGGAGGCTACTCATATGAGACAGGCATTACTTGACCATATCGACGTTACGGTAGGTGACTCAAAGATCCGGATTGCCCTTATCCTCCGGATCTGCCGGATCTGCCCTGATGATGGACACACTGCAACGCTGTCCGAAACGTTGGCTAAAGAAGGAGGTAGCGCAACACGGCATGACACATCAAAAACAAATAACGAAAATGCTTTTGGCCGTGAAAATCTAAAAACGTATCAGCCTATAAAAGATTCGGCCGAGTATCGTTAATTTGCTCCTAAGAATTGAAGAATTCCATTACTTTGTTATGGATTCCATGATCAGAACCTAACCAAACTCTCTTTAAACTACCCTTAAGGCGATCCACTAGTTCACTACTGTGCCGTGGACAGTAGTTCTTCGGTGGACGCCATAGGGGTCACTTTGAATAACCGAATTCGTCGACTAGCCGTCGTATTGTAAAATATCAACGCGAAAATGCATATTTTATTTTATTTTGGGAAGATTGGGTGTAAATATCAACTTTTTTTGCGATTATTATAAAATAAACTGAATTTGCCACATTACACAATAAAACCATATCCGAAAAGGGGTTTATAAATAGGAGAGTTTGGACTTGAAAGTGTGTTTTTTAGACCTCATACTTTATTTTTTTATAGGCTTATTAAAAAACTTATTAAAAAAATGACCGATATTTTTAAGGGCCAAGGTATGTTCTACACGCAGTATTTAATTGAAGCATCTACAATACTTCTAAGCGATCAAATTTTCAAAACAAAAACATATGATTTTGCATTATTTACTATGACTTCATCTTAAAGTACATCCTTTCCAATAAAAAAAGAATCATCAAAATCGGTTGGTGTGATATTGAGTTTTTTGTCTATTTGTTGCGCACATACTTAATGCAAATTTAAGACTTAAGTATATGGTTTTCTCATGGATGCCATTGATAGAACTGAACCAAATTGAAATGGGACCACACGGAAAGCACCAGCTTTCAAATAAAAAAAGAATCATCAATATCGGTTCACCCAGTCGATAGTTCTGAGGTAACAAACATAAAAATATCGTCGAATTGAGAACCTCCTCCTTTTTGAAGTCGTTTAAAAAACCAACCTTCGCTATAATTATTAACCGATAATTAATGTGAATGTTGGTGTTGCTGTTGTACGTTAATTATTACGGTTTTTTTGTAGTACTTACTCAAAACATATCAGAGTATGCAATTCGCAGGCGGTAGAAGTTTTTTTTCAAAAAATTAAAGTTGACAAGTGTGGGGAGGTTACTAAGCACCGCACAAAAAGGAGACCGATTATACTATCTCATTCTCTCTCAGGCTAAATCGTATGGGTGTATGTGTTTTTCTCTTTTTAGAGTCACTATTTTTCGTTTCATCGGGTTTCAAATCACAACGGTGCTAAAAAAGTTTTCACTTCAAAAATGGTTCGAAATTAATTGTTGGTTTTTTTTATTGGGGGTCCTTGAAAATTGGCCTTGATTTCCTAGGGATCCGTGGCTGAAAAAGGTTCGGAAACGCTGCCGCTATTCTTATGATCCAAACATTATTGTTTATTTTTCCCTAACCATTTGAATTCATGAAAAAAGGATTTTATTTTCCTTGGAAACCCCAAAAACGAGCTCAGTTATAATAATATTTAATATTATTATAACATTTTATGACTATGTAATTTTTCCCAGCAGACCGGAATGATTTACGAAGTAAAATAAGTTTCTAGGCTTCTTTATTCCAGACTTTACGAACTGATTTTTTATTAAAATGGTTGAATATTAAATAAACAAATTTTCCATATGCACCTAACTCAGTCGGTAAAACGAAGAATATATTACTTAAGCAAAAAAGTTTTTCCTTCATAAAAGTTTGTCTGTTGTTATTTCCCAAGTACCAAATAAATCCGCATTTATGAGTTCCGTTTAGTGCTTATCCTTATTATTAAACAAAATATAACATGTTCCTGCTGAACAATTTTTAAATTTACGGTTTTGACCCTTTTTTAATTTCTGTAAAAATCTTCCATACGGAGACCGCCGAGATATAGTCGTGCCCGTTGTGCTATTTTACGTGTTTTTACTAATTCATTTGACTGTAGCCAAGTCCCTTTAATAAGGTTCACCCGATTGTTATCATGTTTTGCATGCAAACAGAAAGAATGCGGGTTTCAGCTTTCAGATTCCGCCGGCGGCAGTTTGCACCGAGTAGTGGAAATTTGAACCTGGCTTCACTGTGCGGCATGTATGTTTACAAACATTCTTGTTGGCGCGCCTGCATCAGTCGGCCGCCCATGCGCCCACTAATCAGAAAGCCGAAACCCGCGTTATTTCTGTTTGTAAACTTTGGTAATGTCTCTTGGTTTCAAAATTAAACTTCTCTGCTGTGTGGGCGAAGGTTTCAATGGAGGAATATTGATTCCACAGGCAAATTAGTGTTTCTTCTTTCCATCTACGTTTCCTAGAGCCTACAAATGTTGGTCATTTCCATTCACAACAACCGCATAAATATTTTGATGTGGCAGTGTCCTTTTAATTGTCATGCTCCCTCAGTAAGTTTTTATCCGCGTCGAGTACTTTTTTGGCTCTTGTCGTTTTAAATATCATTTGGCACTGTAAATAACTACCTCAATTCGGTTACTTTCTACAAGAATTCATCAAATTCCACATAAATATATAGTATGAAACATTAGGATTTTTACTGAGAATCATTAAAAACTTACATTTATTTCCTGTTATGAACATTTTATTTGTCTCATGAGTTCGTAGCCAATTAGAGTATAATTCCGTAATTTGGACACCTCGCCATAAATTCACATTAAAAAACGTGGAAAGAATTGAGCGTAAGTTTTAACAATTCATTAATTTTAAGTTAAATATCCCCTTATAACAGCACTTTTTTTTAAATACTTTAAAAATTCATTCACTTGAGGATCGGCGAAGGACGAGCAACCTATACATGCTTCTTTTTTAAAATTATAAATTCGGAGTTCGACAGTTGTAAACCTCGCCTACACAGTTTAACAAACGAAAATACCAATGTCATCGACATTTTGAGTGTAACAAATTCGATGCACTCAAACAATTTTATTATGCAAAGATATTATTCGTAATAATTTCAGTTTATTATTCATATTATCCAATTGAAAACCACCGTAATGAAAGAAATTATTTTTGCAACTATTATTGATTATTAACCCTTGTGTAAAAAAATGTTACCTTTTCAATTTACAAAAATAAAAACCTAATGAGCGAATAAAAATAGTGCCCAAATAAAATGAATAAATTACAGAATATAATTATAATCTAATAATTCTCAGTATCTTTTCAATAATCTTCTCTTAATACTAAAAACCCATTCCAACCATAAAAAATATAAACATCATTACAACTTTAATAATATCTAATTAAGAACGTCAAGTAATTCACTGTCCTACGTTTTAATTACATGAACTGAAGCTCATCGTATGGACGTTAAATTAACATGTCTAAGAAATTTACATTAGACATACCTATGGTAAGAATATTAACATGTGTGGGATTTATTGTTACCCGAGTTAAACCAAAAGCCGGTACTAAGCGGAGAAAACATTTCCACAGTGTTTGTTTAAACCCAAATGCGTGTTGTAGAATTTAAGATACAAATAATATTATGTTGGCAGAGATTTCCACTTCTTATTCATGTTTCTGTTATAATATAGATGTTCGGTAGCAGTAAGACAAACATTGGTTGGTAATTCGGTGAACTAGATATTACGTTGATGAAAACCCATATCGGATATACACTTAACCCTTTGCAACCAGCTTCATTTGTGCGTGAGCTTGTCTTTGCAAAAAATCCTGACATAAAAATTGATTGGAAAGGCGTAGTAACAAACTAAGCATCAAGTGCATGATTAATATTAACCGAAAAATACTTGGGGCAGTCAAAAAGTATTGCCTCCTATGTTTTTTCTCCTTTAATTGTCGAGATATAAAAAAATGCAATTGCATGGGTTGAAAACTACACTATTGACGATTAATTTGTTAGTTTTCAATATAATCTCCGTCCATTTCCACAGCTTTGGCCCGTTTTTTTAACAAGGGCATGTACAATAGGATTGTAAAAAGCAAGGTCACATCCAGAACACCATCGCCATAGCTTTCACGGCCGATCACACAGTTTTGAATTGTTTTGCCCTTGGTGAGTTTGGAAATCTCAGTTTATTCAGAGGATGAACGGAGAATGCCTTTTGTTTTCTTTTTCGTCTTCTAGCAACACAAATCGCTATTGCTATTAATTTAGCAGAAACTATTTCCACGTCTTACTGAAGCGAGAAATGAAACAAGAGTGGTTTTTAAGCGTTCGTATGAACAATCATATCGAGAACGTTATAAAAGCGCCAACGCCGAGTTTTAACGCGACGTTTTTTTAAGTCTCGTGCGAATTACGCCTTAGCTAACTTTATTTGAGTACACAAAAATAGGAGGCATTACTTTTTGCACTGCCCCTAGCACATATTTTATTTTAAATAATAAAAACGTATGTAGGTACTTATATTAAAATTTCAAATGCTCAGTAGGCACCGTCACGTCAATACAAATTCGCATGGTGAACCATTTTGATCAGATATTCATTTGTGTTTCATTTTTAACCAATGAAAGAGTGAACACAACAAGTCAAAATTAATCACCATATTAGTAAGACACTGCGAATTACATATAGAGTTCCACAAGGAAGCATACTGGGTCCATTCTATTTACTATTTATTTACATAAATGAACTGCGCAGTATGAAAATAGACGGAGAAATAGTTAGTTGTGCGGACGACACAGTTTTACTCTTTAAATCTAAAGTCTGGAATAGAGTGTCTAATATAGTGGAATTAGGAATCACGCGAGTAAAAAAAGGATTTGTCTCCCCAACAGGACAACGGCTGCCGCGAACTGAGATCGGATCGAAATGAGTATGCTCGTAAACAAGCCTGTTCACACGTGCTTAGAGCACTCTCACTTCCACCAGCGAAACCAGTAGTTGCTATTATCAATGCCACTAATGAGCATGAGATATGACCGGTCAGTGGTTGAGTGAGCATAGCGCTTGCGTCCCACCCAAACGTCGCGTGTTCGATTCCTCGGCTGGCTAAGTCCTCCACCACAACACAAGCAACATTTTCGGCTTTCTGTGATGGTAGTAGGAGATTTACAAACATTGTTGGGTTATTCGTAACCCGGGAATGTTTGTCTTTCTTTAAAAAAAAAAGTCAGTACTATTACTGATCAACCGTCTTGCCGATAACACCTTCATTTAGTTCGTAACATGTGCCTGATCACGATTCATCTACTAAAATGGTCCCATCTTATGCATTCTTCGGCATGTTGTTGACTCACCCCATCCTTCGTATTTAAATCTAATTTTGGTACCTAACTATCTAGTACTATTCCTAGGAAGTCCTAGGTATACTCGCATAACTCTTTTTAAAATTTGGTTTAAGGCGGTACACAACCCTAATAATTTTTGTTTGCTCTAAACTCACATTTTAATAATTTACGGTGAATTCGTAACTATAATAACTTTTTTTATTTCCACGCCGCACAAGGAATGCGAGTTATTTATATTTTAGATTAATAAAAACAGTACCTTACCATTAATTTATTTGACGTACAACGATTTTAAAACTTTATAATCCCGTTTTTCAACTATAAAGTTAGCGGTAAGCACCAGATTTTATTTTTCTAGACAATGAATTAATAACTTCGGGAGGGCAACATGGAGACACATTAAAAATATTTGTAACACGTTCTTCAGAATTATTTAAAAAGAACACGGCAGAAAGGTCGAATCTCCAGGCCTGCAAGGGTGAATTCGACCGTACGTTCGTACAATAATACACGGGTTGCGAGTCGCAATTTGTGTACACGGCTTCTTTATTTACGTCGTTAAGATTCTGAATATATTTTAGGGTATATTGTCGTCTTAATCTTAAGGCACACAAAAAGAGTTGTAAGATCACGGCTTTTTGATTAACGCCTCAGGCCCTGGGTCCATTTTGTCGGAAGGTCAAAATATTTCTGCTTCGCAATAAAATCCAAATAATTGGAATATTTCTGAACGTAATCAAAAGTTAAAAACTGTTTTTGAAAGGTGATAAAATACACTTTCAAATTTTGTAACTCGAAATAAAAATATATATTTTTTAATATAAGTAAATTTTTTTTATGAAAACTGTAAAAAGGTTAAAAATGGCTAACCTCACATTTTTTCAGCACAGATTACTAAGTGGTAACGAAAAAAAATAATACCCACATATTTGATTAGGCAAACGTATTATAAATGTTGTTTTATTTTTTTGTCGTTTTCAAGTAAAAATAAATAACAAAACATTCTCAAAGTTTCATAATTTTTTTTCAAATTGCAGTCAGAAACTTAGGATTCGTAAAGGTGTACATTTTAATTGTTTTGCGTTTAACTTTTAGAGTTGAATATAATACGTGGTGTTTTTTCTTTCTAACATCGTTTAGTACATATTTCTAACCATGATAGGAAGGGAGACAACGATTTCTGTGAGACCCATATGAGTTCTTCCGAAAACGAACAAATTAGACTGAGGGGTTAAGACAACATTCTGAATATATTTTAGGATATACCCTAAAATATATTCAGAATCTAAACGACGTTAAGCAAAGAAGCCGTGTATACAAATTGCGACTCGCGACCCGTGTATTGGACGGACCTACCGTCGAATTTGACCTATCAAAGTTATCAATTCATCGTCTAGAAAAATAAAATCTGGTGCTCACCGTTAACTTTAGTTGTACAACGTATTACAATTTTTAAAGGCGTTGTGCGTTAAAAAAATAGATAGCAAAGTACTGTTTTTATTAATCTAAAATATAAATAACTCGCATCCCTTGTGAGGCATGGAAATAAAAATGATAATTCAATTACGAATTCGCCCAAATAAATTAAAATGTGAGCCTCGGGCAAACCCCCGATAAAGGTGGTTATGTCTCGCCTTCTTCTTCTTCTTCAATGGCGCTACAGCCCATTTCGAGCCTTGGCCTCCTTCAAAATAAGCCTCCACCGCCCTCTGTCCTCGGCCGTCTTCTTCCAATCTGCAACCTGGAGTAATCCTCTTGCATCCTTCCTGACATCATCCTCCCATCTCAGTCTAGGTCTGCCCGCCTTTCGTTTACCTCCCGCGTGTGCTGTCAGAACCTTCTTCGGTACTCGTGTGCTTGGCATTCGGTGCACATGTCCGGCCCATCTTAATCTTTGGAGTCTTAAATGGGTGGAGAGTCTGGGAGCTTGGTAAATATCATAGAGCTCATTATTGTGGCGGATTCTCCATGCCTCTCCCTCTAGCACCGCTCCTAAGATTCTTCGAAGTACCTTTCTTTCGAAGATGTCCAGCCGTTCCGCTGACTTTGCTGTCAGTGTTCCCGCCTCACATCCATAGGCCAAGACCGTTCTGATAATTGTTTTATATAAGGTTATTTTGGTTTTCCTATGGACGTTTCGGGATTTGAACACTGGCAGCAACGCGAAGTAAGTTTTGTTAGCGGCTGTAATGCGCTTTCTTACTTCTACTGGGTCTTCATTGTCCTGCGTTATGATGGAGCCCAGATAGGTAAACTCTTCGACCACTTCGAAATTATAATTGTCTTTGAATTTCACTTTGTCTTTTATTCTGCGGTGAGGGGTTCTGGTTTGCATCATGATTTTTGTTTTATTTTCATTGATTTGCAAACCCACCTCTCTTGCCGCAGTCTCCAAAGGGTCAAACACTTCTCTTACAGCCTGTAGGGATCTTCCGACAATGTTAAGGTCATCTGCGTAGCCAACTATTTGATTGCTTCTGTAGCAGATGTTTGAGTCGGTACTGATCATTGTCTTCCTCACGACGTGCTCCAGTACAATATTGAAAAGGGTGGGTGCTAAGCCATCACCTTGTTTCAGCCCCTGGGAAACGTTAAAATCCTCCGTTGTTTCACCTCCTATCCTTACTCGACACCGTGATCCGACCATTGTTGCTTTTACAAGCTTGACTATTTTGGGCGGTATTCCAAAATTGAGGAGTATTTCATATATTTTCTCCCTATCTATACTGTCATACGCCTGTTTGAAGTCAACAAATAGTTGATATATATCTATATCGAATTCCCAGCATTTTGTCAGGATTTGTCGAGTAGTGAAGAGTTGATCAGTGGTGGATCTCCCCCTCCTGAACCCTGCCTGATATTCTCCTAGTAAGTTTTCTGAGTAATATTCTAGTCTTTCTTTCAAAATCATTGTGAAAATTTTATACGCTGTACAAAGTAACGATATTCCTCTGTGATTTTCACACTTCAATTTGTCTCCCTTTTTATGTATGGGGCATATTATGCTGGTTTTCCATTCTTCTGGTACTCTTTCAGCGGTCCATATTTTCACAATGAGATTGTGTAGCAGGTTCTTCAGTTGTTCGTTTCCATATTTATAGAGCTCTGCAGGGATATTATCTCCTCCCGGAGTTTTATTGTTTTTCAGTTTCTTTAGGGCAGCCCTTATTTCTGCCATTGATGGCGCTCTCGTTGTTTCATCACTATTTAGCTCGTCCGGAATGTGAGTTGGTTCGACTGTCAGGTTGTTATTGGGATTTAAGAGCTGTTGAAAATATTCTTTCCACCTAGTCTTGATCTTTTCCTTATCTCCTATTATGTCTCCATTACTATCTCTGCACAGAGATGTGTTGGGTTTGAAGCCCTTTTTAAATACATTGACGCCTTTATATGCCTCACGTGGATTGTTATTTGCAAAGTCATGTTCCATTTTCAACAATATGTTGTTAAAATACAATCTCTTCTTTCTTTTAATTAAATGGTTAGCATCTCTTCGCGCTTGTTCGTAGGCTTGTCTTTTTGCTCTAGTTCCTCTTTCTATACATAATTTTTTTAGAACATTTTTCTTGCAGACGCTCTGTATGCACTCCTCATCAAACCAGGGATTTCTAGCCTGTCTTGGTCTATTTCCAATGCCTGATTCCGCCGCTGTCAGCAGTGCATTTCTCAGATTGGTCCAATCCTCTTCTAAATCATTTGGGGAGAGCGGATCACTCAGTTGGTTTGGTAGGTTTGTTGACAATGAGTCATGATATCTTTCCAATCCTTCTGGTGTTTTAAGAGCATCGATGTTTAGCTTTGGGATACTTGGCTGATTAGACCTTTTATCCCTTGCTATTCTGCATCTATAGGATGCTACTACCAAATAGTGATCCGAATCACAGTTAGCTCCTCTGTAGCTTCTTACATTTGTGATACTGGTCGCCCCTCTTCTTTCAATTAGGATATGGTCTATTTGGTTATGGTATCTGCCGCCAGGTGATGTCCATGTCCATTTATATATATTCTTCCGTGGGAACTGTGTTGATGCTATTATCATCTTCCTTGATTCTGCAAAGTCAATCACTCTTGATCCATTGTTATTGCTTTCCGTATGAAGACTGTTTTTTCCTGTAACCTGCTGGTGTGCCGGATCCTGACCAATTTTTGCATGTCTCGCCTTAAGCAATTAAAATCTATACTTGTGATATACCTATGTACAATAAAATGCTATTGCACAGTTTTGTTCACTAGCTTCATTACAGATTTATAAAAACCAAATTTAAATATTTAAAACCAGTTCTATTAGAAAAATAACCTATCTATAGAAAAAAAAATAACCGCCAGCCAATGATGAAAGGAACATTCTTTAATTTATGAAGGGGCTTACGACGTAGCACTCTTTTTAGGGTAAATTGCCTTAAACAACAAAAAGGGGCTTACGAATAAAACGAACCATTTTCACATCACAGATTTCATTTAATTAACATTATTTTATTTTTAATCAGAAATATTTCTTTGTACAATTTAAACACATGATAGAATGGAGACTTAATTAATTATGTGCTTTTAAAAAACATTCAATTTTATTTATTAACCTAAATATTTAATGTTATAATACATGTGTTTTTTTTGTGAACATATATTATTATATTACAGATTTTGGCAAGTGAATAATAGAAGCACTCGTCGAATAAAAAAGTAGTAAAATTGCATTATTCCGCGGCATACACGCAAAAAAAAAATACACTCGGTTTCGACCTTGTTACTACTAGATACCACCCGTCGTGGTCGGGGAGATGGAAAACATGCACAAAATAGGTTTTAGGTTCATTGTTTGGGTTATTTTAATAATTTATACGCATTTCCTAACCTTAAAACTTACTGTGAAGCACTACCATATAATGCAAAATCGTATGTGTTTTTGGTTTGAAAACTTGATCGCTTAGAAATATGTAAGATGCTTTAATTAAATACCTCGGGTAGAACACATCTTGACCTCTGAAGTAATCGAGATCATTTTTTGACTTCTTTTTATATGTCAAGAAAAAAATACAGAATAAGGCCTATAAAAACTGCTTTAAAGTTCAAAATCTCTTACTTACAACTTGCACATTACAAACCTCCATTGGGTTATGATTTTATTGTATAATGGGGAAAATTAAGTGTTTTAGAAAATGATTGTAAAACATTTCAATAATTGTGTATGAACTTAGCGAAATAAAATAGAACACGCGTTTTGGTGATGTCTTTTCTTGTATTAATCAAAACACCTGACTGGTGTTAAGCAGGAATTTAAACCTAATCGTTGATTACATAAGGAGTTTTATTGTTAGCGGCCCAATTTTGAATTTTACAAGACGTGGTGCATCGCCTACAAACAAGAACCACTGTCGAACTGTCAAAACATATGATACTTTTATCTTTGTTTGATAAAAGAACTATCACCTCTTCCGATACAAATAGTCGCAGCTCGTAGTAATGAAGCTGAAACCAAGCGTTATTTAAAAAAATGCGTAAGAATAATGCAACTTCACAATAACACATTTTTCAAAGGATAAAATAATTCATTGAATCGGTTAGAAAGATATGAAAAGATTTTCATTTTAAACACGTCTTTGTAAATAGGAGTTTTGCATATACGAGAAGGTATTTACACAATACTTATATAATTTTGGCACTACATTTATACAAATCCGTGAAACAATCATGCATAAATAATCCCTTCGGCCAGGAGTGGCAGAATTGAACCAAAAAGAACAACACCTTTAGATTTGAAAGTTTTAGAGTTGATCTTCCATATATTTGACATGACGTCGATCTGTCGCACTCACCACTCCTTGCGGGGTGAGCAGACTGGCCGCTCTCACAGGACTAAGCCTGTCTCTAGGTAAGCCGCCGTTTCTCCCAGAGCCTAGACTCCTGCTAGAAGGACTCGCAGAGTGGCAGCTGCCCCTACCATGCGCCAGTGACTCCTGAATGCAAGAATTAGGAGATAGCGAGGATTTGCTATTTCTCCTTTCACAGCGATCAGGATGCTGACTGTCGCAAGTTTCAGGAATTGGTAAGAAAGTATTCGATGATGTTTTACTGTTTATTTTATTGATGCAGTTATCCGCCCCGCAAGTTGTGTTGTTGAAGGTGGTTCTAACGAGCGGGCATTGATCTGGTATGGAGTGTCTCGTCTTGGCTGGTGATATGGAGCCGACAGCTGAGGAACAAGTGCTTTTGCTGGGTGAACAGGTTGTGCTCCTCGAGTAGACTCCGCGCGGAGAGGAGTTGGGACTGGCAGAGGCCCGGAAGGTGGGGGAACAAGAACACCGCACAGCGCGTCTCCTCAGACTGATGTAGGTTGTTCCCGTATTGACGCGGTGGAGAGAAGTCTCAGTCATATTTATACCTGAAAAAAATAGCAACAGTTAATTAATCTGGTATTTTAAAATTAATACTTTATTATTGGAAGGGCGCAAACATACCTATTATCATGTTACCAAAAAAACATGTAATATAATATATTCAAACGACTACGCAATTCACACGAAGAGAGGGAAAAATATAGCCAATATATTTTACCAATAATATTTTCATAGAATTCTTGAGTATAAAGTATATTATATTCTATTACATTGTTACACTAATTTTAAAGGGTTGTGTTTCGGGAAGTAACCTTATACATACCCTATTATACATCTTACGTGGAATTCTTTTTCGGGTATATTTATGTTGTTTATTTATTTTTGATATTTTTATGAATCTATTTATTCTTCTTAGAAATTTCCCACGCACTTATATTGAAACACATTATACATTTATTTTCAGTTTCCTTCTCAAATGAAATATATTATCAACAGCAAGGGGTTTGGTTTGTTATAATTGGCACCCACTACAGTTGAATAATTTCTTTGAACCACACCTCTTAACCAACCTAAAAGTAGGTATCCAAGGTAAACAATAAAAACATTTTATTTACAGTTCTTTTCATTCCATTCTTTAAGAGCGTTTAACCAGCCAGCGGACGAAAATCCACATTTCGTCGAAAGTTGTTCTTCCGATCGTGCAGGGCGGTTAAAATGAGAAAGATTAATTATTCTCCGTGCCAGCTTTTTTAAATTATAACTCAATATCGAATTTATTTCAATCCAAATTAGCTTTAATTTATACCTTCATCCAAAAATGCTGAAAGGCGTGATGATAAAACTATTAAAATAATGTACTTTTTGTAGTTATTTTTTGATTATAAGTATTTATCATTTTTCAATAATGTCTAAATTTAATAAGAATGTAAAAAAAATCTGAAATATATTAGTTTGTAAGTGCGCAAATAAATACACAAATGGACCAATTTTCGTCAAGAAACACATGTACGTACATATTTTTTAATGATTTTATTTAAACTAAAATTAAAATTCTAATACATAGCTTTGCTAGATAATGTATAGGTTTATTTTACTGCATGATTACATTATTTGAAATGGGTGTGGTATAATACAAAAACTTTTTTGAAAATTTAACAAATCTACCAACAACCTATGGAATAACCTTATTATACTAAAAATTACAAAAAAATCTAAAAATTTATTACATACGAATGCTAGATAAAAGAACAATCTTTCGAAATTCATTTATAATTTTTTGTGGAAAAGAGTCAATACGTTTAAAAACCTTTTTTGAAAATGACGTATTTCCGGCTTTCTCTGGTAATGCCCTCTTAACTCCCAAGTGCATTAGCAGATTAATAAAAATCAATTTTTATCTCCCATTTGAACGAATATTAGATATGACGTAAAATATATTTGACGGAAAGTTATTATTTACTCTGCATTAAACACCAAATAGAGCCATAAAAATGCTTGGTTTTATATGCAGAACAGCAACTGATTTTAAGTCACTAGAATATTTGGAAACATGAGTATAATTCGCCTATTTGGTCCCCATTGTATAAAACACATACCGACAATGTAGAAAGGGTACAGCACAAATTTCTAAGTTTGATTAACTATACGCTGAATATTCCAATTAAAATATTAACTATGTCCTTTTGATGAAACAATTCCACTTAATTACGCTGTCAGATAGGCGGATCATCTCTGACCTTGTATTATTAAATATATACAATTATTAATAATTGCAGTGACAACCCTGAAATTCTCGCCAAAATAAAATTTTACATACCGACCAGAAATACGAGGCAAAGTGCTACCTTTTTCTGTGACAATTTTAAAACAAACTATGAGACTCATATACCTGTAAATAGACTACATTTGGCAATAAATTTGGGAATATTGTAGACATGTTTAAATATTCCGTATTAGGTATAAAACGAAGTCTTTATAAATACTTAAGTGATTATGAGTGCACGACTTTTTAGTTAATACACTTTTAATTTTAATTTTAATTTTGATTAATTTTTTTTTTAACTATTAATTAATCATTGTATATTGTGTACCATGTGCCACTACTGTATTACTTATTACGTTATTACTTATCTTTGTAAAAGCCCACTAGAGCGTAATTAAATATATTAATTAATATTGAAATATTTAGACAAACAAGACTTGTTCCCAACAGAGGCATTATTATGTCACGGGATCTGCTACTTTGAAGTACATAAATAACCTAAAAGGGAATAAAAAGAACCATAAAGACCATACTGATAGTTGATAGTACCATTGGAACGCATTCGATTGAAATTTGACTTACAGTCACAATAATTACAATATACAACAAATATATATGCCAAAAATAAATTATTGAAAATAGTAAAAAATACAGTTGTAATTAGTTCTGTAATGTTGATTTATTTTAAAAGGGAGGTCTCATGATAATTTTGTGTGTTTATAATTTGCTTAATTATTCGAGTATTTTATCTCTATTTCCTTTGATTTGTCCATTTTAGCTTTTAGTTTTTGTTATAAGTATGATTATTATTTACTAGCAGTTAAAAACCCGCCCCGCAGGTTTTTACTGCCAGGCCCTGCGGGCGATCTTTGCTTCGGCTTCGCCAAGTTAGTGTTGGTGATCATTTTGTAAATCAACTGGTTCCAAAATTAGTCCGTTCCTCATATCCACTGTCAACATGTCAACCAGTGATGGCAGTGATGGCAAGTCACCACGAAAAAGTAACCGGGACGTAATATGTAATGTATAGCCGCTGAAACAACTGAGTATTACCGTCAGTCTTTCGAAATCCGGGAGATACTTTATTTATGTTATTTTATTTTATTATTATTATTGTACAATAGAATAATTCCAATTACAGCACAATTTAGGCAAGTGACTCTTCAATAATATTTTGAAGGCATATAAAGA
The DNA here is from genome assembly GCA_917880885.1 of Limnephilus marmoratus. Taxonomy (NCBI): domain Eukaryota; kingdom Metazoa; phylum Arthropoda; class Insecta; order Trichoptera; family Limnephilidae; genus Limnephilus; species Limnephilus marmoratus. The sequence goes on along the minus strand of OU862914.1, from coordinate 48,858,758 downwards.
ACAGTCACTTACATCCCAATGGTATGCAATTTCATTTAACAGCACCACCCCCTCGTCATGCTATGCTTTCCAAGTCGTATGTTCTGCTGTTCGGTACTTTAAATAAGTCATGATGTCTACTTCGGCTGTAGTGATCTGGTACATTTAAATCATAGCATCCCAAGAAAAATGGGCTATCGATGAAATTGTTCCAAATTTTGAAGGACAGAATAGCAAGACTTGCTTTCCGTCTAGTTTCTAGACTCACAGAATCAGTTTCCTCAAATATTCCAGGTTCACAAATTCGTAAAACTTATATCTAGGAAGGGAACGTCCCTTTGCGTCTTGCCGATGAAAGTTGCGTCATCTTGTGACGAATTCTTGAATTAGAAACCGAACTACAATGGTAGCTTTGTCTGAAAATCCACGTACACGGATGTTTATATGGTGCGACCGGTAAGGCGCGGCGGCAGACATGCGTTGGAAGTCGGATGCTTAAATTCAACCACGCAGACGCAAACCTATTAATACTGTTTGATGATGATGTTTTTTAAATATTGTTTTTATTTTGATGTCAACGTTTACTATTTTTATTATGACATTGCAATATAGCTTATATACGACTGCCATGATATGGGCTTATGTCTAATATGGTAGTCGTGTTAATTAAAATGAACATTGAAATGTGAAATTACCAAATAAAAAATCTATTATCCCATTAATGTCAGTGATGCTCAATTCTATTGAACCATTGATCCAGTTAGACTGAGAATGCTTAGATGAATTCTGAGTGACACGACAGGGGTGTATTATATTACTTGTTTCAGAGAAATTCATGGACTTATTGAGATTCAAATTTCAGATTATATTCTGCACTGAACAGAAAAGCACTAGAAGTGTAATGTTGTTTTAGTTATGTGAATAACACACATTTATGTGAATAACACACAGTACTTAACTGTCTGGAGCCAGTGGGACTATGACATCCCCAGTTGGGATTCAATTGTTGTGAAAAGTGCAAGTAGGAAAGGGCAGGAAGTGGGGAAGATTACACAAACTATTAAAAAGTACCTGACTATTCAGATGATCACTAAATAAGGTCGATGCTTTCGATTCTGAAAGGTGATCTTTCGTCAGGGTTTTATTCACAAATCCTTCAGTTAGCTCAACCGGGGAGAGTTAGTGCCTCCGTACATGATGCTACTTACAAGCTACTCGATCCTCGTGAGCGTATCATACGCGCCGATCTTAAGTCCCCTAAGCGACGTCTGTCGGTTTCCAATCAGTATCACGATACTGGCGGTGCTGGTCGCACGCGACGCGTTGCATCATTTGTGCCTGATACTTATTCGTTTGACGTTTGACAGAAATGGCGTCGGAACATGGAAGTAATGTTAGATTTATTCTGTAAGTGGAAAAAAATGCGTGTTTACCAGAATTACTTTACCAGAATATGTAAGAAAGGATTTAGTGGCGAAGGCATGGATTGATGTTGGAAAAAAAGTAATTTGACATTGCTTGACATCGTGATAACTCCACGGCTGCACGTGAAAAATGATCAAGTTCAGTATATTTCGGGTAGCGCCGTGTATTAAAAAGTAGTATATCAGCAGGGTACTTGTGGTTGCGTTACAATTACGGAGTTTGTAAGTATCTTCATGGGGGGCCTTGTGTTTGCGGTTCGCTGACAGTTAATTACGAGAAGTAATAGCACTTCAATAATATAATAATAATAATGATTTATTGTCTTCATTTCTTAGTAACAAGTAGAGATAATGATATCCTCACTGGGATCTCCCGAGCTGAGGATTTCATTTACATATTGTAAATGAAATGCTTGTTTTGTACTTTATTTTAGATCTAACTTCATAATTTTCCTCGGTAATATTCTAGCATAGGTATATACTTATAATTCAAATAATAAAACTTGTACAATGTATCCTTAGAACGGGGTACCCCAGTAAGGACACATTTTCTCAAAAAAACTGTAAAAAAAAAAAAAAAATTATAATTTAATTATAAGAAATTAATATGAATTAGACATAACATATATCATGAAGAATTTTTTTTGTTAAATAATTATTTATTTATTTTCGGGAAATCGAAAGTTTACATTTTTCCAGTTTGTACATGTTTGTATAGCCAAAATAAAACCAATTATGGATTTCCTCCATGTGACTTTACCTCTGATTAACAGCATAATAAAAAAATTAAATAATAAATTTATAATAAAGCAGTATGAGATCAAAAATTTTATAAAACAAAAGATTAAATATATAAAACTAAAATTTACATAAAACATAAAATATCAATACATTGGTAACCATAAGAAGCCAGGTTGTACATATAAATCAAATCATAACAGAATTAAAGATAAACGATAGAAACATAGACACATAACATATTCATGAAACATCAGAGAATTGTTCGTTTATTGATTTGCTTGAACAATTAGAAATCAATAAACGAACGAATGACCCCAACATAACGCTAATTAATAAAGTAAGGAAAATTATTTATTCCCAACTACTTAGTATGTTTACCAAACCTAAAAAATATAATGCACTTAAATGAGTCATAGCAATAACGTCATTCTAAATCAATTAAGAAAACCCTTACACTTAGTGCAAGGCAAACCAAAGGGAAATACTCCGAATCCCACATTAGCACTCTCTCAATTAGTGTCTCTACAAATTGGTTTAACCGATAATAAATCAACTTAGACACCTTTAAAAATTGACATTTAAAATCTTATAAATAAGTCGTCCGTACGTGGCTTCAACACAGTTTGAAAATGACCTTACAAGTCGAAACAGCTGTAACTAAAACACTAACCAAAAAACTTGCAGAACTCGATAATAACATTATCAAATTTAATTTTAATAAAATTTCTAAAAATTGCATAGTCTGTTCAGACAAGAATTTTGCTTACAGTTTGTCTTGCATTGATCAACCCTGAACAGGACAGAAGAGCGTGTTGTACGCGCAGGTACATTAAATTGAATTTTATTTAGCAACTCTGGGCATTGAATATTATTGTTAACTGATTTATACAGGAATATTGCATCCTTATGATGCCTTCGCTCAATGAATCAATTTTAAAGTAGGAAGCTGCCTCTGCATAATTATTAAATCTTACATATGACTTGTAACAAAGATATTTGAGGAATTAGTTTTGAATTGCTTCAATTTTGTTCGTATGGATTTTATAAAATGGAGACCAAACAACTGACGCTAACTCCAAATGACTTCGTACGTAGGCAAAGTAGAGTTGCTTAATGACGTTGATACTATTAAAAAGTTTTGTGTTTCTCATGATAAAACCTAACATTTTAGCAGCTTTATTTGTGATTTGTTGTATATGAAGGTTGTATTGTAGTTTACTATCAAGGGTTATTCCAAGATCACGAATATCTGAGACTGTTGCAATGTTGTTGTTATTTATAGAATAATTAAATAATGTTTTATTTTTATTTCTTGAAAAGGTAATATGATGACATTTTGAGACATTTAGAAATAGTTGATTTTGTTGGCAATAGGTAAATATATTGTTTAAATCATGTTGTAAATTGACGCAATCGTTTAGACTTTTTATTGGCTTGTATAGCTTGGCATCATCAGCAAATAATTCTATTTCAGAGTATTTAACAACATTGACCAAATCATTGATATATAAAATGAAAAATAATGGTCCGAGATGAGAACCCTGTTGGATCCCAGAGGAAATTTCACAGAAATCTGATTCGAAACCCTTTATTGCTACTGCCTGTGATCTCTTGAGTATATAAGATGTAACCCAACGAAATAAATTACCACGTATACCTAATGACCAAAGTTTTCTGAGTAATAGTTTTTGATTAATTTTATCAAATGCTTTGGCAAAGTCTGTATATATATAAAGTAAATAAGATAGTGTTTTTTATAGTTCAGTTCACTAGATTTGGTTTTGGTCTGTATTTGATATCAGTATATTTTCTATTTCTGATCTCCCTATATTTAGTATCCAGCTTTTTATTTGAAATTTAAATGTTATAATAATGAGTGAGTAATTTTGAGTGAGAGTGGTATTTTATTGTAGAGTGCCATAATATAAGAAGCTTTTTTGCCCAAATGTTGTGTTAGTAGTTACTTGTTGAATATGTTTTTGACCATGAGATCTAGTGTTTCTAGTGTACGTATTAGTTGTTATTTCTTGGGTTTTGTATTTATGAATGTAAATGAGTATAGTTTTAGAATATAGTTGTTTAATTGACATGATGTTAAGATTGTTGAAGATTTCGTCAGTTCTTACAGGAACTTTCAGTATAATTTTCATTACGGCTTTTGGAGTTTTAATAGGTCATGGATAGATAAAACACAGGGGAGTTTTTAAATAAAAAGATATCTTTTGCCAGTACTACTTGACCCAAATCATTTTAAAGGGGTTGGAAGTTGAACATTCAGGAAATTATTCATATAACAGTATCTAATCGGAAACTCGTAGTACAAGCTGCAAACTTGTGAATCTATGTACCTACATCACATTTATTTATTTATTGTGAAAAAAAGTTAATATATATATCCAATTACATTTCACAATTTTTAGTTAATAGTGTAATACATTAATTATATAGGTACATTAATAATGACAGGTGCTAAAGAATACCTTTATTTCGCTCTTGAAATGATTGTAGTTCGATTGAAAAATGTCAATTTCAGAAGAAAGGTTTAATAGTGAAGTCATTCTCCCTAGAGGCATAACCATTGGTAGGTTGGTCCTGCCTCTAGAAAAGTAAAAAGTCTGTGTTGCCTTGCTCTGGTGAAGTTATCGGGGACATAAAGGGAAATCCTTTCCAGGACATCAGGATTACAAATGTGCCCGTTTAGCAGCTTGTGTGCTACTAGTACCATTGCAATTTTTCTCCTAACGTCGAGACGATTTAGTCCCAGCATTCCCGCGAGAAAATCAGAGGGATACAACAAAGGGTAGTACCCAAACGGGATATCTTGAGTTAGTGTAAGTAAATCGAATGCGATGTTGAATTTTTTCGAAGTTTCTGAACACCGTGCATAGATATTTGACCGGGACTTGCGAAAGGATTGTTGGACCGGGTTAATCAAATGAACTTGACTTCAGATAGGTTAATGAAAATGAGAATCTGTTTTGAAAAGCTTGATCAATTTCATCAGAAGTAAGGAAAAATGATAATACTTCGGGTACATGGACACGCCGTAACACACTTCTATCGGTTTATCTCTTCAGTGAGACACAGTTTAAGTACATCTGTTCCTGTACATAATATACACATATAAGAGAACGGGGATTTGATTACCTTTTGACGAACGACGTATATCATTGAAATAAACGTCACTCAACGTGATGAGGGGCCATCCATAAATTACGTCACATGAATTACATGATTTTTTGACCCCCCCCCCTGTCCATGTCACACAATATCACACAATATCACACTTCTCTAATCCCCTCCCCCCCATCACTCCATAAGGTGTGACGTAATTCATGGATGGCCCCTAATAAGATCATAACATGATTATACATATTTAGATTATATTGTATATCTTAATACGATTATGTTATTTCCGCCTAAAAAACCTAATAAAATTCAGATTGCTGTCCAGAAACACCAAGATATTAGTGTACAAAACACTTATCAGACCAGTACTCACATACGCAGCTGAGACTTGGGTACTAACTAAGAGGAATGAGCGAGCACTGGACATGGATTTTGGCGCAGATGTTACAACAATGAGCTATATAATCTGTTCAAGGATCTAAACGTCACAACATTTATTAAACTAGGAAGACTTCGGTGGCTGGGTCATGTAGAGAGAATGACCGAGCATCAAGCACCAAAGTCCCTGCTGAACTCAAGACCGATAGGGCGAATGAGCCTGGAAAGACCAAGATTAAGATGGAGCGATAACGTCCTCAAAGATATATCTATCTTAGAGCTGGCACAAAACCGAGATGAGTGGAGGAAGACTCTTGAGGAGGCCAAGACCCACCAGGGGTTGTAGAGCCAAGAGTGATGTTGACATATTTAGATGATTGTTTTGTTGGAATTATGCAAATTATTTATTTTCTTATTGGCAAGTATCCGGCATGCGTTACAATGCCACCCAAAGAAAGAAAGAATGTGTGCTTTATTTTGCTTATTGAAGTGCTTTTGGAAATACAATATTTTGGTTTTCCGTATGGTGCGTTCACGAATAAATCAGAAAAATTTTGGACACGTGAGCTGGCCACTTCCAGCAGAATGAGTGAGAAGCACAGATTTTCTAAATTTACCCCCTGCTATCCGCTACCTATGCGTCCTCTCTACCGCTCTCTCGTCCCCCACCCTTCCGGCACCACTCCCCTGCGTATCTCATGCGTCCCCGATCCTGCCCCCGTTTTCTTCCCGCTTCCCCTTTCCCCCTCGTCAACCTTCCACCTTCACCTCCTTCCGCCCTTCCTCGTCACCATCCCATGAACCTCCCTCTTTCATTCCCTTCTCCCTCCCTGATCCCCACACGAAATGATGAAACACACACATTTTCGCGTGTCACCTATTGTAATCAAATAACTCCAAATTATTATATATATCGCGGACGTGCACACAGCAACTCACCAAAATTTCATCACGATCAGATTAATGATATAGGAACGCATACAAAACAAACAAAGAAACCTTCAATTTTTCATATAAAGAAGATGGCATCAAGGTTCTATACACAAATCGATTTCACCGATGAAGGCAAAAATAAAATGAGAAAATAAAACGAGAATATCCGTTCGTAATATCAAACGTCAGGAAGAATTTAAATTTAATCGCATAAATTTTTACGCCACGCAAATTGAATAATAATAAATTCAAGATAGCATTTTTTAATAACCCCCCCCCCGTCCGTTTGAAGTGTCTACTCATTTGAATCGGTATTTAAATCGTTTTTCATCATGTTCAATCCAAGGTCGACGATATTAAATCGTTAGAAAAGCATGAAAAGGATTTTTGTAGAAAATGTCTGTCTTTAGAATGTATCTTTGTCTTTGGATTGAAAATAATAATTATTGGGTTGCGGTGTTCAGGAAATTCTGGTTTCCTTTGACGATCAGATAACGCCACTTGAGGGGTGTAATAATATTTCAGAGTGCGGGGGAGGATAATTTACAAGGGAGGTCCCAGGCCGCAAGCTCCCCATATTATTTCGTGGCCGTTTTGTTACTTTATAGTGTAAGCTAATTTTGCTCTAGTGTTTATTTCCAATGTCTATTATACATTTCTTCAAAAGCAGCAAACTTATTTTGTGGTACCATTTTAATTCAAAATTAATAGAATACTTAGTTTTAACCACGTTTATTGTTTATAAAAAATCGACAAGTTTCATGAGCAATGCTCACCTCATCAGGGCTTACGCAAAACTTTAAAAAGTTTTTTATAAACAATAAAAGTGGTTAAAACTAAGCATTCTATTAATTTTGAGTATTATACATATACTAGCAGGCCCGGCCACACGTTGCTGTGGCTAACGAAACACAACGCCATTATCCAACTCTTATAAAATCCACACCACCCGCTTGCCAGCTGCCCGCTGCCTGAATTGAATATTTGAATTTCTCGGCTTTTCTCTACTATAATAAGCAAAAATAAACCTACCTCTTGAATCACTCTATCTATTGGTGAAAACCGCATGAAAATCCGTTGCGTAGTTTAAAAGTTCTATGCGCACATACATTTTGAGCGACTTCATTTAATGATAATGATTTAGATTGAAATACACAATGACGTTATATAAAATAAATAACGTCTTTGGAAATACATACTTGTATATTTAGATAAGTTTTAAGATTTTCACGGCCAGAAGCATTTTCGTTATATGTTTTTGGGGTGTTGTGCCGTGTTGCGCTACCTCCTTCTTTAGCCAACGTTTCGGACATCGTTGCAGTGTCCATCATCAGGGCAGATCCGGCAGATCCGGTAGATGTGTAATTTTTAGTCGTGAAGTGTGTGCTTATTTACTTCGAAGCGATACCGTGTCGCCAGCAGCACTAACTTTCACCAGTACAAAATACTCGTGACAAGCAGTGGCGTCATCGCCGCGGAACGGAATAGAAAGTTCATTAAAACGTGGTATTTATGCTAGCCAGGGGCAAGTCCGTTTGCGAGATGCCGACGGAAGTGGCTCCATCTCTTAATGAAATCTAAAATTAGAAATCATGATGGTAAGAATTTAAGAAATAGAATTACAATGGTTAAAGCGAATTTAGTCAATATAAATCAAAATGGTTTACCACGAGCTCGCATTACTATATACTTAGACATGGTTTTTCAGCTCTATTAATAATAAATGAATTTTACTAGAATTAGAATTACACTGGTTAAAGCGAATTTAGTCAATATAAAGTTATAACACAAAAAAATGGTTTACCACGAGCTGGCCTTACTGTATACTTAGACATGTTTTTTGCGTTTAGCTTTGGTGTAGCCGTCAATCACCGGATACCAAGAGCTATTGAGCTTAGCTCCGTCGTCTCTATTAATATTAAAAGGATTTTTGTAGATTTCAATTGCCTCCGTAATTAGGCGTGCTCTATAAGTTTTAGGTCTTCCCAAGACCTCAGGAACAAATCCAAAGTAATGGCCGGTTTCGATTAAATGCTCAGCGATTGCCGATTTATCAGGGTGGCCGAGTTTGCAAGCACGAAAGTGTTCTGCTATCCTTTTGGAGATCGTCCTCTCTGTTTGGCCTACATAAACCTTGTCACATCCGGAACAGCTGAGTTTATACACTCCATCTGCTTCCAGAGGAAACTTAGTCTTTGCAGACCTCAGTAGGTCTTGAATTTTAGTTGTGGCACCGAAGACAGTCTTGATGCTATCTTTTCTCAACAGCCTGGCGATTCTGTCTGTCACATTGTGAACGTAAGGCAGGAAAGCGCAGCCTTTTAACTCTTGTTTAGCTCTGTCTTCATTTGGTGTAGATTTGGCTCTTATGATTTGCCTTGTCTGACTAGCTGGGTAACCGTTGCGTTCCAGTGCATCGGTCAGCTTTGTAAGTTCTGCTCCAATTTTAGTTTCTTCACATATTCTGGTCGCTCGCGTCACCAACGTATGGATAAGTCCTCTCTTCTGCGCTGGGTGGTGATGCGAATCGGCATGTAGATACCGATTTGTGTGCGTTGGTTTTCTATATACAGTGTGTCCTAGATTACCATCTTCTTTTCGCATCACCTCCACATCTAGAAAAGGCAGGATTTTCGCATCGTTTTCTACTTCCATTGTGAACTTGATTTTACTGTGGAGTGAATTAAGATGATTCAGAAATTCATTCAGTTTCTCTGTTCCATGAGGCCAGATGGCGAAGACATCGTCAACATAACGCCACCATACCTTGGGAACAGCTGAAGCTGTGTCGAGTGCCACTTCTTCAAACGTCTCCATAAAAAAGTTGGCAAGTACTGGCGACAATGGACTGCCCATCGCAACTCCTTCCACTTGCTCAAAAAGTTCACCCTGGAATGCAAAATATCCCGTTTTGAGACAGTGTTCAAAAAGTTTGCAAATGTCGTCCTCATAGATCTCCCTGAGCATTGTCATGGAGTCTTCTAGAGGCACATTTGTAAAAAGGGACACTACATCAAAACTGACCAGGATATCGCCTTCCTCAGTCTTGACCTTTTTTAGCTTACTGATCAGATCTGTGGAGTCCTTGATCCAAGATTCAGTTTTACCAGTTTGCATCTGTAGTAGTCTGGAGAGGTATTGGGACAGTTTGTAAGTAGGTGCACCAATAGCACTGACAATCGGTCTCATTGGGATATCCTTTTTGTGTATTTTCGGAAGACCGTATAGGGCAGGAGTTCTGGAGGCTTTTACGAAAAGCCCAGATCGATCCTCTTTCATAATACTGGAAGCTTTAACTAGCTCTCTAGTCTTCAGGTCAATCTTATTGGTGGGGTTGTTCTTTATTTTCTTGTAAGTGCCGGCATCGCACAGGAGGTCTTCCATCTTCTTAATGTAGTCAACCGTATTAATCACCACAGTGGCATTACCTTTGTCGGCAGGCAGAACTAAGATGTCCTCATTGGCGCGCAATTCTTTTAGGGCCGCAAACTCTCCTTTTGTGATTGTTAAAAAGAGTGAAGACTACTGCCATCTAGCGGCATATTTTTGTAGCATATTGTTAGTTGATATTGCATTTTACAGATTAGCGACGTAAGACTAAACTAAAACGAGATGTTAGACGGTAAAGTAGATCTCTGGTTTTTATATCGTATAATGTGTTATGGTGACACGAAAGTGTTGTTTATTTTGATTGTGTTGGGAAAAACATTCTTATAAATAGTCTGCTTTCTAGTTTAACTCTCTCTTAATTCGTGGATCTCCTATAAACAGCTAGCATTGTCTAGCAAGTGGTCAAAGTGACCAAATTTAGTGTTTTGTCGGGTCGGGACAAATTATTGTAACAAATGTGCTTGTGAATAAAACCAGGAATTCCTCCATTGAAACCAGATGTTTTTCCTTGACGTCCTTCTGCTGAATATCAATTTATAACATGGTCCTCCAGCCGCATCTACCTTACGAACGGATTAAGGCATTTTGAGGAAATAATAAAATGAACCAGCGAGCTATCCAAAAGATGAAAAGATGAAAAAATGAAGAACAAGGATCGACATCAATATAAGTATCCCTGCTATTCCTTCTATTCCGCGATTCGTGATCCGTGATCCGTATTCTAATCCCTGTTCAAACAAGTGCTATTTTTTGTGTGTCAATGTACTTATTTAAAAACAAAAAACTAACTACCCGCAGTGTAAATGCAAGTCATGCGAATTATTTTAGGTTAATTGTTTTAGAAGATGATTATTGTTAGATTCTGTCATTGTTCATAGCTTGAATTGGTTACTACTGTTTTCTACGCGATTATTGCAAAGAAATTATTTTTTTAAGGAACATTTTAGCATTTGTTGTGTTGAATTATTGTCAAACGTATAAAAAATGGATAATTTAAAATCGTTGATTAACAAACGCGGAGTGTTGAAAGGTAAACTCACGAGATTTGCGGATTCATTAAACGCATTATCAGTTAACGAAATTAAAATTCGCTATGCGAGAATTGAAAAAATAATTGATGATTTCGAAGAGGTCCAGGAACAAATCGAAAGTCTTCCGGATTCCAACGAAATTGATAATAATTTGCAAAGGGAGAATTTTGAAAATCAATATTATTCAACCTTGGCGACTGCTAAAGGAGCAATTCAGTCTGTAGAGACTCCCAAATTAGAAATCAAGTTACCCAACCTTCAGTTACGAGAATTTAACGGAGATCCCAAAAATTGGATTAATTTTCTAGAAACATTTAAGACATTAGTTCATAACAATACTGCCATAAGCAATGTACAGAAGTTTTATTATCTGCAATCCTGTTTAAAGGGGAATGCAGCAAAGATCATCGCCAATTTCGAGGTATCAGACCTGAATTATATATCGGCTTTTGAATTGTTGCAGCAGAGGTTTGCAAATTTGCGAACTACCGTACAAAGACACATCCAAGCTCTGTTTCAACTTAAAGAGATGAAACATGAGGATCCAGTAGCCATGCGTTATCTGATTGATGAAACTAATGTAAATTTGAAAGCGTTGCAAAATTTAGGCTTGAAAATCGAACAATGGGATGCTTTAATTATATACGTAATTTCTAATAAATTGGATGCAAATTCTAGAAAGCATTGGGAACAAAACCCATTGCAGGATGAGCTACCTACATTACAGGAATTTCTTAAATGTTTGACCTCGCGTGCGCAAGTTTTGGAATTAATGTTAAATTCAGATTCGAAAAAAATTCCTACCTACCCGAAAGCAAGTGGTAGCAACAATAATCCCAAAAAGGAATCGGTATTTTTAGCTGCTACCCACAATAATTGTATTTGTTGTAATGACAAAGGGCATAAAATATATTTTTGTAAAAAATTTTTAAAATTAAATTCAGGAGAAAGAGCCAACGCAATAAGGAGGTACCGTGCCTGCTTCAAATGTTTGAGGTTAGGACATACGGCCCCATATTGCAAAATTAATTTAAAATGCAAGCATTGTGATAGCGAGAGCCACAATACGTTATTGCACAGGGAGATGCATCCGAGCGATGACTCCATGAATAAAGGTGAAGATCACCCAGGAGGTGACTGCCAAATGGATGCTGAACGAGTTTCAGTATCAAACCATTCAGCTTTAGCGAAGGCTGAAAAAACAATTTTATTGTCGACTGCTATCATTGGGGTAGTAGGTCACAATAATAAAGTGCATGAGGCAAGAGTCCTAATTGACTCTGGAGCTCAAGCCAATTTTATGTGCGAAAAGTTCGCAATGAAGTTAAATTTGAGATGCGAGAATATAAGCAAGCCTGTGTTAGGTATACACAACAATGTTACCCATATAAAGAAACGTGTTGCGATAAAAATGAAATCTCTGAGGACAAATTATAATCAAAATATCACTTGTCTAATATTGCAGGAAATAACCACAAACCTACCTCAAGCAACAGTGGCCAGAAAAGACTTTAAGCTGCCGCCGGGATTACAAATGGCGGACCCAAATTTCAACGTAGCGGCGCCTATTGATATCCTGTTAGGCGCTGAGAGCTTTTGGGATATACTACAAGATGATCGGCTGAGATTGGATACCGGACCTACTCTTCAGAGGACTGAATTAGGCTGGGTTATATCGGGCCCGATCAACATTCATCAGAAAAAAGGCCAGTACCGCAATTTTGTAGTTTATCAATAAACACATTATCTAATCAGATAGAAAAATTTTGGAAAATGGAGGAGGTGAATTTTGCGAGATTTCAAAATCACGAGGAGAAGGCGTGTGAAGCAGATTTCGTCGCCACGCACTCTAGAGAGAGCGATGGTAGATACGTGGTAAGTCTGCCGCGCCGCCCATGTGTGAGTCAACTTGGTGACTCGTTAAACACAGCGGAAAAAAGATTTAAGAACCTAGAGAAGAGATTTTTAATAAATCCTGAATTGAAATTGCAATATGTACAATTTATGCAAGAATATGAGCAACTAGGTCATATGGAGTTATGTGATAAATGGAGAGGGGATGAGCAATCCTATTTTTTGCCGCATCACGCGGTCATAAAAGAAGCTAGCACCACGACGAAGGTGCGTGTAGTGTTTGATGGTTCGGCAAAGACGTCGACCGGAATATCCCTGAACGATGCTCTGATGGTGGGAGCTGTCATTCAAAAGGACTTATACAGCCATTTATTACGTTTCAGAATACATCGATACGTCATGACTGCGGACATCGAAAAAATGTACCGTCAAATCAACGTATGCGCAGAGGATCGCAGCCTTCAAAAGATTGTATGGCGCGAATCACAAGAAGAGGAACTCCGACATTACAAATTGAAGACCGTCACATATGGGCTGGGACCTTCCTCCTTCCTAGCAACGAGATGTCTTCGACAAATCGGTATGGATAATCAAGTTAATTTCCCAGTAGCAAGTCAAGTCATAGAAAATGATTTTTATATGGACGATCTCTTGACTGGAGGGGATGACTTGGAAGTTTGTTTCAAGTTGAAGAAACAAATAAGTGATATCTTGCTGTCCGCAGGGATGACCCTGAGGAAGTGGAGATCAAATATTTTGGAATTGTCATCTGGGCGGAGCCAAGGTGAAATTGCCAAACAGGGCAATTGTGAAAAAATGATCACTGACAATTCCAAGAATGAAAAAATACTTGGATTAATTTGGAATAATGAATTAGATTACCTGTCATATGAAATTACAAAGCCGTCAGGTAAAACGGAGAGCAAGCGTCAAATATTATCGTGCATAGCTTCCACCTTTGATCCTTTAGGACTTTTAGGGCCCATCGTAGTGGTAGCTAAATTAATTATGCAAAAATTATGGCAGTCCAAGGCATCGTGGGATGACATACTACCTGATGAAATTTTACTACCTTGGAGGGCTTATCTAGACCAATTATCGCAACTAAATGGGTTAAAAATCCCGAGAGGAGTTATTAGCGGAACACCAAAGACTATACAATTGCACGGGTTCTGCGACGCCTCTCAGAAAGCTTTCGGAGCATGCGCCTACATCGTCTCAACAGATTCGGAAGGTAAGAGGCACGCACAGTTAGTTACCTCCAAGTCTAGAGTGGCACCATTAAAGTGTATATCACTACCCAAGTTAGAGTTGTGTAGTGCATTACTATTGGCCAAGCTAATAAAAAATATCAAGTTGACGCTAAGTATAGAGGAATCGGCCACCTATTACTGGTGCGATTCAACAATAGCGTTGTGCTGGTTGAGAGGACAACCAGCTCGTTGGAACACCTTCGTGGCAAACCGAGTCGCTGAGATACAGGAAATCAGCGATCCAACCCAGTGGCGGCACGTATCATCGTCAGAAAATGCTGCGGATATACTGTCCCGAGGTACCACAGCTGAAAGGTTAGTCAGCACTTCAATATGGTGGAAGGGGCCAAGCTGGTTGACGGAAGATGTCAGCACTTGGCCAGTATCCAAGATGTCATGTTTGGATCCCCCGGAAATAAAAAGTAAAAATGTACTACTGGTAACTGATACTCAAGAATGGGATATTTTCGAAAAATTCTCATCGCTAACCAAATTAAAAAGAGTAATCGCTCAAGGTTTAAGATTTATAAATAATTGTTGTAACCCTAAGCATAAAACGTATGGCAGTAGATTGAAAACTCTCAATCTCTGTTTAATGGAAGTTTTAATTTGTGCAAGTGGAAGATTAAAATTAGCTACTTATTTATATTGGCAGATATTTGGGAGAAACAATGTTAAGCGTATCCTACATAAGTGTGTTGTATGTTTTAGATACCGACTTCAGGTTTGCCGGCAGATCCTGGGAAACATTCCAGTTGAGAGAATCACTCCCAGTCGACCGTTCTCTGTCATGGACGTCGACTATGCCGGACGATAGACACGAAGGCTGGAGCGCTGAGAAAATCTCCGCTCCTTAAATCGTATCTTTGCATATTTGTTTGTTTTTCTACCAAAGCGGTTCATTTGGAACTAGTAACAGATTTGTCAAGCGATGCTTTTTTAAATTGTTTAAAGAGGTTCATTGCCCGTAGGGGGCAACCGGAAAAAATATTTTCTGACAATGCAACCACTTTCAGAGGAGCTTCCAATAAGCTCAAAGAACTATATGCCAGTCTAAGATTGAACAATGACAAAATCCATAGGTTTTTAGCTGATAAGGGAATATCTTGGAGTTTCATACCGCCTAGGGCGCCGAACCACGGGGGGCTGTGGGAGGCCGCCGTCAAGTCCACCAAGTTTCATTTATATCGAATTACTAAAAATAACCCATTGCAGTTTGAATTATTGTATACTTTGCTTTGTCAGATAGAGGCTTGTTTGAACTCCCGTCCCTTAACTTCCCTGTCTGATGATGTAGATGACCTTCTCCCTCTAACTCCCAACCATTTCCTCATGGGCAGGGATGCTTCGGTTATTCCCGAGTTGGATGTCCGCGAGCTCCCGGAGAACAGACTAAGCAAATATCAAAAATTAAATGCTCTAATTCAAAATTTCTGGTTCAGATGGAAACGAGATTACCTTGCTGAGCTGCAAAAACGGACCAAATGGCAGGCCAACAACCAAAAGGCCATAAAGAAGGACGATCTGGTAATCCTGATGGAAGACAATCTGCCTCCTGCATTATGGAAGATGGCGCGCATAGTAACTACTCATCCAGGCCCGGATGGAGTAGTGAGGGTAGTTACCCTCAAAACAGCACAAGGCACTTTTGTGAGACCCATCACAAAAATATGTTTGATGCCAATAGAATCAAACTTGGATCCAAATTTCCCGACCCGGCAAACCACGGACCTTCCCAAGGTCACAGCCTAACTGCAATTAGGGCTGAACCGATGCAACCAAACCACATCAATAATTATGGAGCATCGGTATTGGTGTTGTTGACACCACTGTATCCAGCCTGAAGCCACTGGGGCTTCAAGTCAACAACCGCGAGATGATCATCCTCGCTGCAGATCTAATGGTACTATCTGCTTACCAGGGCACGGCCGCCCCTTAATTTATGATGATCTACCCAAATGATGACATACAGAAGTACATGCTGATGTGCTTTTCTAAAACGATGACCACCCTGGAAAAGATGGCCGAGCAGTCTACCCGGTGAAGTGTTCATTCGGTTTTTTGGCAGTGCCATGCCAGTGAAAGTTAATGAACTGATAATCAGTCAACAGCGAACTAACAATGTGTTGCTATTTGTGAATTGGTGTTA
The DNA here is from genome assembly GCA_917880885.1 of Limnephilus marmoratus. Classification (NCBI taxonomy): domain Eukaryota; kingdom Metazoa; phylum Arthropoda; class Insecta; order Trichoptera; family Limnephilidae; genus Limnephilus; species Limnephilus marmoratus. Next base: position 48,842,497 of record OU862914.1, on the reverse strand, counting down.
GTTAAAAAAAAAAAAAAAAAAAAAAATATAATTGAAGTGAAAATTCTTCGTAGAGACAATGAGACATTACTGATTTGTCAATTTTACAAAATTATTATTAATGTTGTGATTTTATTATTTTATTATTTAATTTTTTTGCACGATTTTTTAGAAATTTATAAATTTTTTAGGTTATTTTAATTGTTGGTTAGGTTCCCGGACCCTTCAAACTTAGATAGTTACACATTTTGTAAATTTTTAGTATATTGTGTGTAGATTTAGGAATTTGTAGTTTGATTTTAATTTCAAAAAAACTTATTGTTTTTTCTCATTCCCCGCCGGGCAGTATGTTAAAAAGAGTGAAGACTACTGCCATCTAGCGGCATATTTTTGTAGCATATTGTTAGTTGATATTGCATTTTACAGATTAGCGACGTAAGACTAAACTAAAACGAGATGTTAGACGGTAAAGTAGATCTCTGGTTTTTATATCGTATAATGTGTTATGGTGACACGAAAGTGTTGTTTATTTTGATTGTGTTGGGAAAAACATTCTTATAAATAGTCTGCTTTCTAGTTTAACTCTCTCTTAATTCGTGGATCTCCTATAAACAGCAAGCATTTTTTTTTTTTTTTTTTTTACAGTGAATACCGCACAAGAATCTCAACTGCTCCCGTCTGGAGCCAGTGAGACTATGGCATCCCCAATTGGGTTATGTTGTGAGGCTGAAGGTAGTGGGGAGGGGAAGGAGGTGGGGAAGAGGAAGGTTGGGAAGTACCTGGCTATTCAGATCTGGTCACTAAACACGGCTAAAGCCATTTTCAAGCAACGTTTCAATTCTGAATGGTGGTCTTACACCAGGGCGATACTAATAGTATCTTCCACTCTGGAACATGCCGCAAATAAACTATATATTATTTTAAATGAATTAATTATGAAATAACACAAATTAATCAAATAAAATTGACAAAAAAAAAAAATAAAATTAAAAAGCATTGTCTAGCAAGTGGTCAAAGTGACCAAATTTAGTGTTTTGTCGGGTCGGGACAAATTATTGTAACAAATGTGCTTGTGAATAAAACCAGGAATTCCTCCATTGAAACCAGATGTTTTTCCTTGACGTCCTTCTGCTGAATATCAATTTATAACAGTGATGTTTGGGCGGGGTATTTCAGCCCTTTTCAAAATATGGCAAGTCTCTTGTCGTATGTCCTCTGCTTGCGACTCTGACATTTTATGAACTTTCATCATTGTATGTAGTGATTGACCTGAAGACTAGAGAGCTAGTTAAAGCTTCCAGTATTATGAAAGAGGATCGATCTGGGCTTTTCGTAAAAGCCTCCAGAACTCCTGCCCTATACGGTCTTCCGAAAATACACAAAAAGGATATCCCAATGAGACCGATTGTCAGTGCTATTGGTGCACCTACTTACAAACTGTCCCAATACCTCTCCAGACTACTACAGATGCAAACTGGTAAAACTGAATCTTGGATCAAGGACTCCACAGATCTGATCAGTAAGCTAAAAAAGGTCAAGACTGAGGAAGGCGATATCCTGGTCAGTTTTGATGTAGTGTCCCTTTTTACAAATGTGCCTCTAGAAGACTCCATGACAATGCTCAGGGAGATCTATGAGGACGACATTTGCAAACTTTTTGAACACTGTCTCAAAACGGGATATTTTGCATTCCAGGGTGAACTTTTTGAGCAAGTGGAAGGAGTTGCGATGGGCAGTCCATTGTCGCCAGTACTTGCCAACTTTTTTATGGAGAAGTTTGAAGAAGTGGCACTCGACACAGCTTCAGCTGTTCCCAAGGTATGGTGGCGTTATGTTGACGATGTCTTCGCCATCTGGCCTCATGGAACAGAGAAACTGAATGAATTTCTGAATCATCTTAATTCACTCCACAGTAAAATCAAGTTCACAATGGAAGTAGAAAACGATGCGAAAATCCTGCCTTTTCTAGATGTGGAGGTGATGCGAAAAGAAGATGGTAATCTAGGACACACTGTATATAGAAAACCAACGCACACAAATCGGTATCTACATGCCGATTCGCATCACCACCCAGCGCAGAAGAGAGGACTTATCCATACGTTGGTGACGCGAGCGACCAGAATATGTGAAGAAACTAAAATTGGAGCAGAACTTACAAAGCTGACCGATGCACTGGAACGCAACGGTTACCCAGCTAGTCAGACAAGGCAAATCATAAGAGCCAAATCTACACCAAATGAAGACAGAGCTAAACAAGAGTTAAAAGGCTGCGCTTTCCTGCCTTACGTTCACAATGTGACAGACAGAATCGCCAGGCTGTTGAGAAAAGATAGCATCAAGACTGTCTTCGGTGCCACAACTAAAATTCAAGACCTACTGAGGTCTGCAAAGACTAAGTTTCCTCTGGAAGCAGATGGAGTGTATAAACTCAGCTGTTCCGGATGTGACAAGGTTTATGTAGGCCAAACAGAGAGGACGATCTCCAAAAGGATAGCAGAACACTTTCGTGCTTGCAAACTCGGCCACCCTGATAAATCGGCAATCGCTGAGCATTTAATCGAAACCGGCCATTACTTTGGATTTGTTCCTGAGGTCTTGGGAAGACCTAAAACTTATAGAGCACGCCTAATTACGGAGGCAATTGAAATCTACAAAAATCCTTTTAATATTAATAGAGACGACGGAGCTAAGCTCAATAGCTCTTGGTATCCGGTGATTGACGGCTACACCAAAGCTAAACGCAAAAAACATGTCTAAGTATACAGTAAGGCCAGCTCGTGGTAAACCATTTTTTTGTGTTATAACTTTATATTGACTAAATTCGCTTTAACCAGTGTAATTCTAATTCTAGTAAAATTCATTTATTATTAATAGAGCTGAAAAACCATGTCTAAGTATATAGTAATGCGAGCTCGTGGTAAACCATTTTGATTTATATTGACTAAATTCGCTTTAACCATTGTAATTCTATTTCTTAAATTCTTACCATCATGATTTCTAATTTTAGATTTCATTAAGAGATGGAGCCACTTCAGTCGGCATCTCGCAAACGGACTTGCCCCTGACTAGCATAAATACCACGTTTTAATGAACTTTCTATTCCGTTCCGCGGCGACGACGCCACTGCTTGTCACGATTATTTTGTACTGGTGAAAGTTAACAATTGTAATTTTTTTATTTTATTTTATTTTTTCCTAAATTCTTACCACTGTGATTTCTAATTTTAGATTTCATTAAGAGATGGAGCCACTTCCGTCGGCATCTCGCAAACGGACTTGCCCCTGGCTAGCATAAATACCACGTTTTAATGAACTTTCTATTCCGTTCCGCGGCGATGACGCCACTGCTTGTCACGAGTATTTTGTACTGGTGAAAGTTAGTGCTGCTGGCGACACGGTATCGCTTCGAAGTAAATAAGCACACACTTCACGACTAAAAATTACACATCTACCGGATCTGCCGGATCTGCCCTGATGATGGACACTGCAACGATGTCCGAAACGTTGGCTAAAGAAGGAGGTAGCGCAACACGGCACAACACCCCAAAAACATATAACGAAAATTGTATATTTAGATTTATTTGTATTCTCCCGACCACCATATTATGTTCTTACCCTTATCATGGTAGTCGTACAATTATGTAAAGTAATAATTACAATTATATCGATCACGGTAATTTGAAATGCTTTAAAGTACAATAAATCAAAAAATGAGTTAAATTTGTAATTTTTCTTCGATTTTTTTCTTTTTCGATCTGCGTCGTCGAAATATTTCTAGGAAAATAAGTATCCATTTAGGATATTTTTTCTGAAAAATTAAAAATAAATTATACACTCTTATTAGGAATTTACAAATTTTTTAAGTATTCTGAAAGATCTATTATTTTAAAACAAAAAATCATAATTATAAGTCTTAAAAACGGTGGGATGATTTAAAAAAAAATTGTTTTCGGTCTGAACAATGAACGTTTTGTCCTTTACAGCATTTCAAATTTCAGTGATCGATATATTATGCGGAATAAAAAATTAAAAAATTGAAAAACGTTATACATAAATACACTAAAATTAATAACTAAAAATGTACTTTTATAGTTTGTAGAAGATATATTTTGTAGAAAAAAAAGAAATATTATTGAAAAAGAACATTAAACTCCGTGAAAATATCGATGGTCATGTATAAAAAGGGGCCATATTGTTCAGGAGAACAAAAATTTGGTTTCGATCAAGTCCTCCAACCGACACAATAGGCCAAATTTTTTCGTTTAAATGCGCTATCGTCACCGTCGCGACCCAGTCGACCACCATAATACGGGCATGTTCCTAGAATAATGGTCGAAAAAACCAAAAATTGTGTAACCATTCGAAGCAATGAATAAAGAAAATAAAAAAAAACCTTTACGTTGTTTTCAAGTCCAAAGGAAATATATATAAACAGAGGACGGTGACAGTTACGAGAATAGTAAAGAAAGACGGGAAGGCTGAAAGATATATCGAAATAAGGGTAAATGCAGGCAATTCCATTCATGGAGGACTGAATGCCATTGGCGCCAACAACAAAACTGTACAAAGAAGCGAAGATAGCCGTCCATAATGGAGTGCTGGTACCTACCCTGATGTATGGCAGTGAGGCATGGAACTGGCAGACAAAGGATGAAAGTAGACTGCATGCCGTAGAAATGAGATACCTGAGGCGTATGTGTTGTTAAACCATGCACGATCATGTGAGAAATGTGGAGATCGTGATGTAAGCGTAATAAGTAAGATTAAGAAAGGAACACTCAGATGGTTTTGGCATGTGGAGCGAATGAACGAGGAAAGGAGTGTAAGGAGAATATAGACGCAAATGTGAATGGTAGAAGAAGTCGGGGACGCCCGAGGAAGACATGGCACGACCAAGTGAATCAGATACTTGAGTCGGGATGGAAGAGCATGTATGAGACTATGTATGAATACTATGTAGGCACGGAGTGTGTGCCAAGATCGAGTTATTTGGCGGTCCGTCCTCTCTGCCTACCCCTGAGGGGAAACGGCGTGATGGTTAGTTACTTAGTTAGTGAGTTATATAGTTAGTCAGAGGACGGTGAGTCAAATAAGATTGGGAAACGCTGCTCAAGGTTTTCCAGAGTCTGAGAAAATCACCCTTTCAATTAAAAGTAGGTCAAATTTTAATGTTACTCTGGCACGCAAATTTTGCTGCGTAATCTTTTGAAAACAACTTAAAACACGTAGACACCTATACAGGTGTACAAGGCGCCGAGGAGCTACCGTGGAACGATAAGAGTTGAAGAATAATTCGTGAGAAATTTCGCTGTTAAAAAAATCATAAATTTACCTGACACTCCGTTATGTAGGTCTCCTCTTGCTGCCCGCTGGGCCGCCATACTCAGACACCCCCTCAGACACGGGACCTTGGCAGCCACCTGTTGAATACAAGCAATTTAATATTTTATTTAAAATTAAAGTTAATTATTTTTCATGTATACCTGGTTAACGGCATTTTTAGTGCTTTTAGTTTTTTTAATACTACACGTTATAATGTTTCATGGCAGCGGTAAACCTCATTTTGAGCGAAATTACATAAATTTAACTAGTAGTTAAACGTACCGGTGCGCGGAGTTACCATACATCGTGTAATGGCAAGAAAATTTTGTAATAAACTAAAAATCTGAATCGTTTCTAGCCTAAAATAAATGTGGACAATGAATGCACATCAAAATTTTATTACTTACTAAATTTTATGTTTATACTATGGTTCATTATTGTTAGAACATTCTTTTTATTATGTTTAATTATATTCAGATAAAACGTAGGATTTCTATGTTATAGTAGAGCACCCAAAGATATTGAACTATGAACTGATAAAGAACTATTTACCATTTTATCATTATTTTGAACAATTTATAGCAGCGCATATTGTATGTTGTTTGCATGTGTAGTTATTGACGCATTTATTTTTATTACACTTCGAAAGCAAACATGACCAAATCTGAAAATAAAATTCAGGAAAGTTGGAAAGATTTAATTCTAAGAACGATGTTCAGAATTACATTTTTTTTGGAAATCCTATCAATTTCCTGTTAAAAATAAAAACCTCATTATTTTTTGAATCCGTCCAGATAAATGTAAAACAATCATAAAACGTCGGAATCGAATTGTTGGAGATTTTCGAAGTGAAAACTTTGATAGCACCATTGTGATTTGAATCTAGATGAAACGAAAAACAGCCACTCTAAAAAGAGACAAAAACGTACATTCATAGGATTTAGCATGCGAGAAAATGAAATAGTATAATCCTCTTTATGCAGGCTTCGTAGCCTCCCCTCCCCTTACACTTCTACCGCGTGTGAATTGCACACTCTGATTTTTTTTTGTATTTCTTCGGCACTGTGTAACAATGTGTGGAAAATTTATTTTTGAAGAGTTTTATTTTAAAATAAGCCAAGGGAGTATACATTAATTACGTGAGCTCAAAGGGGAGTGGCCCAAATTTATCTCACCAAGGAGATGTGAGAGGAGATGAAAAACCGCGAGTGTTTCCTTTTTGACCCACATCTCACCGCGAGAACAGTAAGTTCCGGCCGATAAGCATAGGCTGTTCCAATCACATCTGCATCACTTTTGAAATTCGAACAATGTTAATATTTTAAGAATAAAACTGTATTTTACTCCTGATTAAACAATTGAAATTGTGAAGTTTACTTATTTATTCATCTGATAAATGTTAGTAGACACTAATATGAATAAGAATTCATCTACATATATATACAAATTTAGGTTCCGTATGTTTGCGTTCGCTAATCTCGGAAAGTAATCGATGGATTGACTCAAATTTTTTACAGAACATTGCATTTTAGAAGAAAAGCGTTTCTACATACATACATACTATATACTACATACATACATATACTACTACATACTACATACTACTACATACTACATACTACATACATACATATTTGGAAGTTTCAAAGGAAAAGGATAATTTTATGCGTTTTAAATTGACTCATAATTTGTCATAGTAAACAACGGAATGACAGTTGTAGACAGTGTTGCCATTTTATTAATTTTATTAAAAGTTACAAAAATTTATGATACCTACAATTAGGAATTAAAAGAATTTAATCGGATTTAAAAGTAGAATTATATCTAACAAATTATATTACTATTTTCACTCATTTGTTTTCTCTGTGCGTTTTAAATTTACTCATAATTTGTACTGAATGTCAGTTCGTGACTTTGCAAAACCTACAAAAAATCAGATTAACAAATCGAATTATATGTGAAAAATTTTCAAAGGGTCAAAAAAGTGTAACTGTGACCAGTTGATTGATGTGTAAGTTTTTTCAAAGTTGATCACCATTCGTGGGATGCCTTCATTCGTTCAAACATAGGCTGTCGTACTCGACACGCAAACCGCACTGAGCAAGCACGTTTAGACGATAATGAAAATGTTCGAGTTAGAATTATTCAGAGGCGAGCAAAAGAACTGGCGAATCGTCGGGAAGAAAGACTTAAAAGCTTACGAGTAGAAGCGCGAAGAAGACGAGCAGCACATTCATCTCAACAACGTCAAGAAGAAATAGATCAACGCTGAAGACGAATGCAAGTGCAACTTTTGAATAACCATGCTTCGTACCATCGAATTGCTTTTTCATACGAACCAGATATTCAATACAATACCTCATGTAAATTTGTTCAAATCAGTAAAATGGATAAAGTTTGTCCACACTGCAAAGCGATGAAATTTAAAGGAGACACTCAAGGAATGTGTTGAGCGGAAAAGTGAAGATACCTGAAATTGATCAGCCAATAGCACCACTGATAAATTTGTTGCAAGGAATTACTGATGATTCAAAACATATCCTCAAAAATATTAGAAAATACAATTCATGTTTTCAGATGACTTCATTTGGCGCTAAGTTATAACAGAAAATTTTATGATTCATTCAATTTTTTTACAGAACGTTGCTTTTCAGCAAAATACTGTTTCTGTAAAAAAATGAATGAAGCATAAAATTTTCTGATTTTAATCTTTAGCAGATATTCAATTAAGCAATGTGTCTTCTTGGAAAATGCACAGTTGCTAGACAATTTTTGTTAAATCCTCTAATAATTAAAATCAGACAAAGCCACAGCGAAGCGTGGTCGGGTTCAACTAGTTTAATATAATTTTTTGTATTTATTTTATTTTTTTTATTGAAAAATAATGTAATACATTAAAACATAAGCTGCGCATCTCACTAGGGCATTCCTGTATCGACTAACTAACTAACTAAAAACCATCACGCAGTTTCCCCGCAGGGGTAGGCAGAAAGGACGGACCGCCAAACAACTCGGTCTTGGCACACACTCTTTGCCGCACTCACATTCATACATCGTCTCATACATTCTCTTCTATTATTCTGACTTTTGATTCATGACCCGACTCAAGTGTCTGATTCACTTGATCGTGCCATGTCTTCATCGGGCGTTCCCGACTTCTTCTACCATTCACATTCGGGTCGTATATTCTTTTTACACTACTTTCTTCGTTCATTCGCTCTACATGCCCAAAGCATCTGAGGGTCCCTTTCTTAATCTTACTCATTATGCTTACATCAGCCTTACATTCTTTGCGGATATTCACATTTCTCACTCGATCATTCATTGCTTTACACACAAACGTCTCAGGGATCTCATTTCAACAGCATTCAGTTTACTTTTATCATTCATCTAAAATGCATTGAGCGCGCCTTAATATCGAGGCAATTGAAAGTCACAAAAATCAAATATGAACGACGGGACTTAGCTCAGTAATTTTTGGTATGAATATTAGATGGCTACACCAAAATTAAACGCAAAAAATCACATCAAAAAGATTAATGCCTGCGGGACCACTTTTGCACATTACAAACACACATTTTATCACAATTTACAAATCTGATGATAATGCTGTCCGAAAATTTGGCCAAAGAAGAAAGAAGCGCAACACGGCATCAAAACTCAAAAATGAATCACAATAATACGTTTGGTTGTGAAAATCTCAAATCATATCTCCCCGAAGGCAGTATTTTCTCAACTGACAAATTAATAATTCAGAAATTGTGCTTGTACATAATGTATTCATTAAAATTGCTGAGATAATAGAAAATACTTGAAGATGTAATTCTAGAGGGTGGAGGGTTTACAAATGATGAAATTTTAGTTGATTATTATTTACATTGCTCTTATTATTCATTACTATATTCCTGTATATATCTGGAATGCTTCTAAGTCTATTTTCTCCATTCATTTTAATGTAGGGCACCTTGACGAACCGATTGTACTTGTTTCTAATTATTTATACTTAGCAAACATAGATTAATGAAAAAAACGGATTCGTCTAAAAAAATTGGGCTTTACGTGAAAACGGTGGAGAGTGTTTTCAATAAAATTGAATAAAAAAGTATAAACTGTAACCTAAAGCAGAAACTAAGATTCAGAATGGTTCATTGTCATGTATTATTTTTTTTTGTAAGTTAGTTCTGTCCAAGTTGATGGAACGAGTGATCAACGACACACTGCTCACTTTCCTCGTGAAGAACAAAATTACCAACGACTGTCGATACGGATTCTGGCGGAACCGCTCGTGCGGTGATCTTCTCGAGATATCTTCGCAATAAGAAAGTCTAACTAAATACGAATATTTTATATTTGATAAATGAATCTTTACTGAACCATTTGCAAACGCAGCCACAAACGCAACACAACCACCATTTTGAAACGGAAACGGAATCTACACATGAATTTATCGAAAAGCGACATGCAAAACAGCCTATTTTTTTTTTTTTTTTTTTTTTTTTTTTTTTTTTAACTTTATTTATTTCCATTTCTTTGTACATAGATATAATGTATAATAGCAAATAGTATAAAATAACATAAAATATAATAACAAATAATATGAATAAGAAATGAAAACCCACTAAGGCACTGCCTGAGTGTGGGTAATATTAATACAAAATACTATATTTCTAAGTACCCAAAGTATAAAAAAACTTAAAAAACATATAAAATATAAAGTTAGTATAAAAATTTAGTATTACATACGTAGAATAAATGAAAAAGGTTTTGTTTCAGCTATTATAAAAATAAAATAAAAATATGGAGAAAAACATACTAATTTCAATTTTTTTTTTTTTTAAGTTATTATAAAAAAATAAAATAAACAGAAAACATATTGTACTACAGTTTAGAAAGTTACAGAAAGTGAGTTGTAGAATGATGGATAAATTTATAGAAAAAGCGTATTAAAACAGGACTTCGCTCTACCTCTAGTCAAAAAACCAAACATCAACGAGATCGCTTTTGTAAAAAAAAATATTTTACGTGTGCATGATGTTGTTTCACGGAACTTTCTAGAAAATCCCGTATTTTTACAGGGATTTACAAAGATAAAATATACATAAATCACAAAACCAAAGCTTAATGCCAGTAGATTACTCCTTTTCTAAACATTTTCAATCTAATTCAATTTACTTAATCTTTAAAACGTACATTTTGCAGGTGTTAGGACAAAATTATACCAGCGTAAATTTCACGTATATCTTTTAAGTGTATTTTTAGTATGTTTAAAATCCGTAGTACCTTTTAGTTTGTGCTAAACAAATTTCATACTCGATAAAAAAACGAAAGATCGGTTTTGTAAATTTTTTTTTGACTTGTGTAATTCCGATGGGTGTAATTTTCTCTATTTTTAATTTGGTCCATCTGTAGTTCAGACAATGCGTAATTCTGGCAGTGTAATATTGGAATGTGAAATTCACGCCTGTGTGATTTCGTCGTGTAATACTTTTTGCAAAGAAAAAGCTATGCGGTATCCAACCAAGCCTAGGACCGTAGAATAAACCACATCTCCATCACCGTATTTCCCAGGTACGGTCGGCCACTTTGTCTCATTGTTTTGTTCTTATTAGAACAGTATTCATTTACTTCGAAATAAAATTTTGGTTTAGGAGAAAATACATTATTTTGATTCACTTATTTTTCTCCGCCCCACGGTGAATACGGAGTATTTCTTATTTAAGCTTTAGCTTTATAGATTTAGCTTTATTATTACGAAAATAGAGTACTTATCTCATAATAGAACAGAATATAATAATTTTTAAGAATTCTATTCATTTTACTGAAAACTGTAATAACCGGAATCTACACAGGATTTCCGTTACTCAATAATGTTATTATAAGAGTATTGTAAACGCCCTAAATCGGATAAAAGGCAATTTAGAAAGGTTATACAAGGGGTTAAAGAACGTACTTGACTTGCTTTAACCGGTGATTTCTAACATTATCTAGTTTAATAAAACTTGAACCAAATTATGGACTTCGCTAATATTTTTGATGTTTGTTTGTTTTTTTCAATTTAAAACATAAAAAAATTATAGTTATTGTACAGTTAGGTTCGGGGTGCGGGGTTGGGCGGTTTCTCGGCTGAGTTTCCAGTAATGTCATTATAATGTTTGAGGTTTCTTAATTAAATACCAGAACTGAATCATTTGTAAGACGTTTATTGACACTGTTGACAAGTTCAAGGTTATACATCAAGTGACGCGACAGACCTGCCAACTATCAGCATTTGACAGCTGGTTATTATTATTACCAACATAACATCCTTTCCTCCTTCCATTTTTTTTTTATTTTTATATCAAACCAAATAACAATGACAAAGAAACTTAAGAGTAATCACTATGACTAAATCGTACAGGGGGTTTCACAACTCTGCCAGACCTAGTTATAATATCATTATTTCCACTAGTGCTGGATAAAGGTTCAATAACAATTTCATTTTCCTGACTTGTAAAGTCTTGCCATTTATCGGGACTCTCATAACTTGATTTTGACTTAAGACAACTTTTTTTTATCTGGTTAACATGAACCTTTTTCACCTCTCCTCCGATTAATTGAATTAGATACACCCATGAACTTAATTTCAACTTATAATTGTATGCAGACAATATTATAGACCATCTTATAAGACGTGATGCTGCTAAAACGGGGACTTTTTTGTTTTCAGCAAATAAAGACAACAATGGAGCATGATCAGTATATATCGTAAAATGACGACCAATTAAATATTTGTGAAATTTCTTAATTCCAAAAATAATAGCAAGGGCTTCCTTGTGCAATTGGCTATAATTTCTTTGAGCTGAATTTAATGTTGCAGACTCAAAAGCTATAGGAAATCCGTGATTTTTTACGACATGACTTAAGACACAACCGACACCGTATGCACTGGAATCGACTGTAAGACACAATGGTTTTGACGGATCAAATAAAACTAACATAGTTTTATCTGACAAAAGAGACTTACTATTTATAAATGCCTTTTCGCATTCATCAGACCAACACCATTTTACATTTTTTCTTAATAAATTATGAAGTGGTTCTAGCACTGTAGGACACATAGGAATAAAATTCCTATAAAAATTTAACATTGACAAATATGACTTTAGTTGAGTAACATTTTCTGGACACCCAGTAGACTTAATTTTCTCAACTTTCGACAAAGACGGACTTTTGCCTTGACCTGACAAAGTGAAACCTAAAAATTCAAAAGAATTCACAAAAAATTCACTTTTTGACACATTAATTTTTATATTAAACTCATTTAATTTTGACAAAACTTTATCCAAAGTATCAGAACACTCCTTCTCGTCTTTACCACCTATACAAATATCATCAATGTATGCAGCACAGTTTTTTATGCCACACAAAACTGTATCAATTACCATTTGAAAAACGGCAGGAGCCGATGACAATCCATAAGTTAAACGATTATAGACATATAAACCATTACATGTATTAATTGTAAGTAATTCTTTACTAGAATCTGACACAGACAACTGTAAATATGCGTTTGTTAAATCTAATTTACAAAATACTTGACAACCTGAAAATTTATTAAAAATATCCTCTGGACGTGGAATAGGATATTGATCAATTCTCAATTGTGGATTGACTGAAGATTTCAAATCTGCACATAAACGTAATTTTCCATTTTGTTTAGGTACACAAACTATTGGAGAAGACCAACTACTATATTTAACTTTTGAAATAATGCCTTCGCTTTCAAGACGACTTAGCTCTTGACATACTTCAGCACGAAGTGCATAAGGAACTTCATATGCTTTGTGAAAGACAGGAGTAGCACTATTTTTTAAACTTAAATTCACAGAAAATTCTTTAGTTGGTAAATAGTTATTAGTAATCGAAAAAGAATTTAAATATTTTTGTGACAATTTTTTAACAATATTTGTTTTATTTTTCTCGCTGACAGACACTGAATTTACAGTATTATTATGCATATTTGACATTAAAGAACTTATGAAAGTATTTTCACAAGATGGATCAAACACTTTTAACCAATTTCTACCCAAAATAGCATCAGACGACAGATTTTTTATAACCAATACTGGTAAATCCATTACAACATTAGAATCCACAACATTTACTTTTGCCATAAAAAATTCAAAACAAAATAAATTTTGACTATTTGCTGTGAACAAATTACCGTAGAATTGACTTAACTGACAAGTTTTGAAAATTTTTAAATACATTTTGTTACTTATTAATGTCGAAGAACTTCCTGTGTCAATCATAAAAGACATATTGATACTATTTACAATTAAATTAATTTTCGCTGAATCAGACACAGACATATTTAATACATTTACATTATTGACACATTTTACGTGATTGATGATTGATTTTGCGTTTGGACAAAATTTCGACGTATGCCCGTAAATATTACACTTGTGACATTTCCACTTTTTTGAAGGACATAACTCCGGTTGATGAGTTATAAAACACCTCTCGCATCTTCTGGACCCTTGACGTGATGGAGATGACAGTTGACTTGATGACCTTGAACTCCTTTGACCCTTGAATCCAGTCCTTTCACCCTGATGAAATCGCCTACTAGGACTATTCTGACGTGAAGGGCGATCCTTTGAGACATGACATGTTTTTTTATGTGACATTTTTGACTTGACTTCACAGATTTCCGATGTAACATTTTCTTTGTGTAAAATTTGCTCTGAGCTGTGACTTACTGTCTCAAAATTTTTGACAATTAATTTTGCTTTCTCAAAAGATAACGATTCGTCTTCAGATAGTAATCTTCTAGTCATTGTATCGTCTTTTAAACCACACACCAATTTATCTCTCAGAGCTTGGTCTAGAAAAGCACCAAAATTGCATGATATTGACAGACTTTTTATATCCGTAATAAAATCATCGATTTCTTCGTTAGAAAGTTGTTTCCGGTTATAAAATTTATATCTTTGCGCAATTGTACACCTTTTTTCTTCATATTTACTCTTCAGTGTTGTTACAATATCGTTGAAGGTTAAATCTTCTAGATTTTTCGGATGCACCGTTTCTTTTAAAATTTTAAATTTCTCCGCACCGATCAATATACACAAATATCCAATTTTTTCTTTCTCTGCGATATTAATAATTTTTAGATACATTTGTATGCGTTCCAAAAACATATTGAAACTTTCGCAATCTGGTTCGAAATGAGGCACTGGCACGGTACTACTCGACATGTTGAAAAAAATGTTTTTTCCACGGCGAAATCACTGTTAATACTATTCACACACGTTTTAACTGATAAACTGATTTTCCTCGTTGCCAATTATAATGTTTGAGGTTTCTTAATTAAATACCAGAACTGAATCATTTGTAAGACGTTTATTGACACTGTCGACAAGTTCAAGGTTATACATCAAGTGACGCGACAGACCTGCCAACTATCAGCATTTGACAGCTGGTTATTATTATTACCAACATAACAGTCATGTTGAAGAATTTTTTGTTGTTGTTTGGTGTTGGAGAAAAAAAACCTCAAAAAAGTTACCGGAGACAAAATTTTTTTTTGCACTTTTTACTCCAAAAAATGTCAGGAATCACTGGTTAAAGCAAGTCAAGAAAGACCCTTAACGCCCTGTGTAGTGACGGGACGTAATTTTTATAATTCAATTTATGTTCTGTTTTACGTTTTTTTACGTGTTATTTTATGAAACTGAAAACAAAATTTCTTGATTCTTCATTGTACATTTACATCGCTTTATTAATATAAATATGCCAATCGGTTTTGGCATAACCATGCCAACGAATACCTTCATATTTAAACAAAATACTTTATGCATATCTATGAGTACTTAAGAATAGAGGTAGGAAAAAATCAAATATTGTCAGGTTAATCCGGGAATTTCGAGAAAATTAAGCAAATTTTATTCGTCGACTGCTAATATATAGGTAAATTACGGTAAAAAGGGGGTGGACAGACCCAGACAAACATATGGTGGTAGCGAAACTGGTTGGCATGCTCTCATATTGCTTTTATTTAGATTAATTATAATAAATAAATAAAAAATAAATAAATAAATAATTGCACACAGGAAGCCCGGAGAAAATAATTTCCGTCCGGCCGTATATGATCATTGGGTATAATGTGTGGAGAGTATTTTTAAGGAAAGGAAGTAGTGGAAGTTCTAGGAATAAAAAGGTATGGGGGTTGGATAGTAATCTATGAGTGACGGACTTATGAATCCATTCCTCAAAAAGGGTTAGAGGTCAAAGGGTCGCCCTCAGTCGGCCTTTCCCGAACCGGCCTCTCACGGGGCGATCGCATCCACCAAGATCTGAATAAAAGCCCCATGAATCCGGATACTCCTGCTAACTCGCCAAAAGTAATGAATCATTTGTATAGCAGAGGTGTTGATTATCCATTTAATGGTTCCCAGAGCTGCGGTACCCATACCCTCCTTCCAAATAGAAAAGTTTATTCAAAGACCCAATACTTGACAATAATTGCTGAATCGTATACTGTTAACCTGAAACCAAATACGAAATTGCATATGGAACGCCTTTGTACAATTTTTTGATATATTTTTTTTTAATATCTAAATACATATGTACATTTCCAAAATAATTTTACATATTTTCTAAATACAGTAAGATGTAAACATAAGGTACAAGTTATATTGTAATAGTTAGCAATAAGTAAATATATATAATAGACAAAAGCCGGTAATGGGAAGGCACTGCCTGTGTGTGGGTAATATAAACAAAAATGCTATATTACATCAATAAGTATAAGAAAAAAATGTTTCTTTTAAAGTAAATGTTTAGAAATTTAGGTATCTGTGAAAAAAATGAAGTATAAACAGTGAAACAAAATTTTAATTACTTATTGAATACGCACAGTACCTACTTGTGTTGTGCCTACTAATGTCTTTCATGCTCGGTTTATTATTTTTGTACTACATATGTACTTGTTTTGATGCTCCTATCCAACTCACCTTACATGTAAAAGCTATCAGGGTGTAAATAAAAAAAAAAAAAAAAATAAAATAAAATAAATAAATAAAATAAATAAAATAAATAAAATAAATAAAATAAATAAAATAAATAAAATAAATAAAATAAATAAAATAAATAAAATAAATAAAATAAATAAAATAAATAAAATAAATAAAATAAATAAAATAAATAAAATAAATAAAATAAATAAAATAAATAAAATAAACAAAATAAATAAAATAAATAAAATAAATAGAATAAATAGAATAAAAAAAAAAAAAAAAAAAAAAAAAAAAATATATATATATATAAAATAATTAAAATAAATAAAATAAATAAAATAAATAAAATAAATAAAATAAATAAAATAAATAAAATAAATAAAATAAATAAAATAAATAAAATAAATAAAATAAATAAAATAAATAAAATAAGTAAAATAAGTAAAATAAATAAAATAAATAAAATAAATAAAATAAATAAAATAAATAAAATAAATAAAATAAATAAAATAAATAAAATAAATAAAATAAATAAAATAAATAAAATAAATAAAATACAATAAATAAAATAAATAAAATAAATAAAATAAATATAATAAATAAAATACAATAAATAAAATAAATAAAATAAATAAAAAAAATAAAATAATTAAAAAATAATAAAAAAAAAAAAAAAATTAAAAAATAATAAATAAAATAAATAAAATAAATAAAATAATCAAATAAATCAAATAAATAAAATAAATAAATAAATAAAATAAATAAAATATATAAAATAAATAAAATAAATAAAATAAATAAAATAAATTAAATAAATTAAATAAATTAAATAAATAAAATAAATAAAATAAATAAAATAAATAAAATAAATAAAATAAATAAAATAAATAAAATAAATAAAATAAATAAAATAAATAAAATAAATAAAATAAATAAAATAAATAAAATAAATAAAATAAATAGATATATTACCTGAATAAATCCGTATCGGAATCTGGCGTTCATGTAGCAATATATGATGGGGTTATAGCAGGAGTGCGACATGGCCAACCAGTGGAAGGCGAACCACACGTACGGCAGCGGCTCCCACGAATCCCACGAAGTGTCGTTCACGTTGATGCTCCACAGGATCTGAATAATAATGTTGAATTCATGAAGCTGACATATTGAAAATTCATTAGGAGGACAGATACTCCCAGTAGACGTGGGCAGAATGATTCCCAGGAGTGAATAGATCCAGTCTGATTCCCCCGGCCTTTTGAATTGATTCTTTCTATTCATTCCTTCAATTCAATTAATTCCCAAAAAAAATATTATTCTATCTCATTATCTCGCAGGCTAAAACCTATAGATTAATGCGTTTGTCTATTTTGGGGGTGGCTTTTTCGTTTCATTTCAAATCACAATAAGTGGGGAGGCTACGAAGCACCGCACAAAGAGGAGACCAGTAGGCTACGAAGCACCACACAAAGAGAGGACCGATTAGTCTATCTCATTATCTCGCAGGCTAAATCCTATAGATGTATGTGTTTGTCTTTTGTTAGTGTCGTTATTTTTCGTATGTAAAATGTATTTATAGCTAGCAATTAAATCTTTAAATTAAACAGTTTTTTGTTTAACCCCTAAAGTTTTACTAATTTTAATTTATTTATTAAACTTAAAAGTGTTCCACTTCACGTGATCTAATATAAACATATATTTTAACATGATGAGTATTTTATGACAGCTGACAACAGCTGATTGGCCTTATAATATTTGCAAATTTACATATTATATCTACCCAAGATCTACGACTAAAAGTAGGTAGGTACTTGTTTTCCAATATCTTCCATACGCGCCAACAAAAACGATAGCAAGTGCACTATTTTTGCTTCTCACTTTTCTAGCCGATGCCGCGATGTTCGGATTCAAAGTCGAAAGTTTTCGACTAACTATGTAATGAAATTGAAGACTTGGCCCGCCGAGGAATGAGTGAACCGCACGGACGGATTAAGGGCCGGCATTGAGGAATGAATGAGTAACTTTTGACTAGTGTCTTGTGTCTTACTTCGCAGTGACTTGATCAACTCGCGAGCTGCGTTTCGGACGGACCCGAGCCGAGATTGACGTGGAACGATGTAAGACGATGACATCTGACGTCATTTCTGGGTATGAGATTAATAGAGACAATAACGTCACAAATGAAAAAGACTTTAGACAACTCGGCTGAATCGCGGCCGCGTTTTGATCTATGTACGGGTTTTTAGGGCAGGTGTGGTGAAGCCAACACTCAGGTACGTACCTACTTAAGGTATATATCTGTGCAGCACGGCGATGTCGCCGCGTGGTACAATCGAGAACGGAACACGAATAATACCTACCTACCGGCACTGAGATATCTGGAATCTCGTCGCACTTTATGGAAAGAACCGGAGCAATTACATTCCCTGTACATTAGGCGTCAGAACCATCGAGAAACGTATCGTATTCTCTCGATATTACCAGCTGAATTATTAAACCGTTACCTCCGCCGCGACATTATAAAAGCCGGAGTAATGGTTTGACCCAGTCAGTCGATAGAATAGCAAGCCAAACAACTTGTACCGTTATTTACTACGATCACGCTCCGTGTATTATTTTTTAAATTTATTTATTTGTTTGTTTATTTAGTACAAGATTATACATGTATATACATAATTCATTAATTTTTTTGACTGCCCAACTAGAAGTATTCCCGTTTTAGGACAGTTAAATTATTATGAGTAAAATGGAACACGATTTGTATTTGTACAAAAAAGAAAGAAAATTGATGAAATAAAAAGAACAAAAAGAATATAAAATAAAAAAAGTTTAAAACCTAGTAACTGTTATTTGTTTAGCATAGTTATTAAAATAATATAAATTTAAAAAAGAAAAGGTAAATAGGTACATGTAGGTAACTAACAGAAATTGAGAGAGTTAAAACATTTAGGTAACTTTTGTATGCATTGCATATTATAGTCCTACATACATGTGTTGTAGAAAAAAAGAAAGAAAAGGAGAAGAGAACGAATAAAATAAAAATGAAATAACCAATTAAAACATATAATAGCCGTCGGTTGTTTAGCATGGTTGTTGAAATGATAATAAAAATAAATAAAAGTTATATATGTGTGTACTTAAAAGCAAATGATTAAAATATAAGGTGGTAACTGGTGTTTGCCTTTCATATTATAATCCTACGTACACATTTTATATAGTGAGAACAGAAAAAATATAGTAAAATAAAATAAACAATTAATACCTAATTATTACTGTTGTTTACTTAGCACAGTTATTAAAATAATAGGTATATATATATACTTAAAACTGGTGTTTACATTGCTTATTGATAAGCCCACATATATATGTACATATTTTGTATAAATATTAATAAAAAAGAGAGGAGATATAAAGAATAAGATAAAATATTTAATTAAAACATAAGATTAGCAGCTGCTTGGTTAGCTTTCTAATTTAAAAGTAATAGGTAGGTACATACATACACATAATAATATAGATTAGAAAAAAAGGGTATTTTTTGAGAATTTTTGTTGTTGTTTTTGGTTTGTATTTGATTTCATTTTTTGTGTAGTAAAAGTTCACTCTCCTTTCTCCCTAATTGTTGAAACCAAGTAGTGGTCAATTTACGAAGAACACCTGTGCTTTCTTTTTTCCAAGCATCAGGCATGAAGTTGTATAGGTTTGGACCTAAGAAAGAGAAGTGTCTTTAAGCGAGAGATGTTTTGGTTGTGGAAGTTACAATTGGATTTCTCCATGAGTGTCGAGTGTCGTGAGAGTGGTTAATAGATGGGTAGAGGTGGCGTTGTTTATGGGTGTTTAAAATTAATTTTCTCATGTACAGTTGCCTAACATCTAGAACTTGTAAGTCTTGAAATAGTGCGTCACTGTGATATCTAAATGGTTTTTTGAGGATTACCCTTAGTAGTGATTTTTGAGCTTTTGCTAATTTGTCCAAAACAGTTTTTGCACATCCACCCCAACCTAAGGATGCATAGTCTAAAAGTGACCCACACATAGCATCATAAATGAGTTTCAATTCTTTTTTACGTAAGATGTTTCTGATTGCCATAAACATGTACGTGAGCTTTCTAACCTTTGTGGTGACTAGATCCACGTGACCGTCCCATCTAAGATATTTGTCTAATATAACACCAAGGTATTTTATACTGTCCACGCATTCTAATTTATAACAATTACAGGTAGTTGTGTCAGTGCATTTATGTACGAAAATATTATATGCTTCCTTGGGTTGGCCGGCTTCTGTCGCACTAAATCGTATATATACTTCGCGGCGCGCCGCCCATTGAATAATATTTTAAATATCTATGAAACATTATAATATTTAAATCGTTTACGGAATACATTATTCATTGAAATAATTTAACATTAAAATAAATGGAAATTAAAAAATTATGGTGCCGTTAAAAATCGTACGATACAAGGCCAAAGGTAAGGAATGAAGAATCAATTCCTTTTGAAATTGAGAATCAGGTCGAGTGTGTCACAAGATAGAATTTATTCATTTAATTCGGTCATTCAATTTTGCCCACGTCTAACTCTCAGTATCGCAGACCAGTATCAGAACAGTATCAGTATCGTAGACCAACGTTGGCGTTGCTTCAAATAGATTTGGCCTAAATTTTTTATTTTTTTTTTATTTATTTAGGAGAAAATACAGATACAGATATTAATTGGCAAGAATATACAAAACATCAACTAGAGAATTCACCTGCATCCAAACTATTTCTCACGAATTGACTTAAACAGCAGTTAAAAACATATACAAATATTTTGTCTTATAAATAGGGGAAAAAATATATAAGTACATAAGAATATTATTTTACAAATAGAGATATGAAATAAATGCGCAATATCCTTATAAGAATTTACAAATTATTTTTGAAACAAAAAAATATAAATATAGATAAACAATGTTATACAGAAATTTAAAAAATATATATACATATATATAAACGAATGTATGTCTAAGTTGTTTACTTTGAACTTTGTAGGAAAACAGCCTTCATTTTTCTACTAAAAGTACTGCGTGTATCAAAAAATAAGTCAGAAGCCTTGAGCTTTTGATTCTGATTAAGTGATTCGCACATTCTTCTGATTGGGTCCCTGACACCAGCATTTGTACGCGTCCGGCTAATGTGGAATAAGTCGTTAAGCCTTGTTACTCTGGGTGGTACTTTAAAGTTTATTAATTTCAGTAAGTCGGGACAGTCAATAACGTTGTTACAGATTTTATATAGAGTCATGAGATCAAGGTACGTTCGTCGGTTAGATAGCGTGGAGACGTTATAACTCGAAAGCATATTTATGTACCCGCGTTTAGGTGCGCTCATTCTGTAATTGAGGCACTGCAGAAATTTCTTTTGAATACTTTCAATGTTTTCTTTATAGATACCGTAAAGTGGATTCCATATGGAGGTGCAGTATTCAAGTTGAGAACGGACCAGCGTGTAGTAAAGAAGAAGATATGTTTCAGGTTTTCGAAATTCACGGCTGTTTCTGATGACAAATCCTAGCATGCAGTAAGCTTTATTCACAATATTATCAATATGCGCATCGAAATGGAGTTTGGAATCAAAAAGTACGCCTAGATCTCTTATACAGTAAACGCGCTCGAGTAAATAGTTACCAATACAATAATTCTGTATGATGGCGTTATGATTTTTAGTAAAACTTATTTGTTTACATTTGTTGTAACTAAGGTAAATTTTGTTTTCATTGCAAAATGCTTCGAACCTTACTAAGTCGCTTTGGATTAGCAGACAATCGTTTAAATTCCTAACAATGGCAAATATTTTTATGTCATCGGCGTACAAAAGAAATAAACAATGCAAGAAACATTTAGTAACAGTGTTAATAAAGAGTATAAACAACAGCGGACCCAGGATTGACCCCTGTGGCACGCCAGAGGTAACTGGCTCCCATGTAGAAGTGTGTCCTCGCAACGATACGGCTTGTTGTCTTTTTGTTAAATATGAGACAAACCAACGTAGTAAATTTCCTCTAATTCCGTTGTACATAATTTTTTTAATAAGAATAAGGTGGTCAACCTTGTCAAAAGCTTTTTTAAAATCGCAGTATATTGCATCTACCTGGTGGCCTCGATCCATGCTGTTGAACAAGAAGTTTGAGTAAAGAAGTAAATTACTCATGGTAGATTTGCCTTTTACAAACCCATGTTGTTGTTCCGTAATTATGGAGGCAAGCTGGGGATATATATGGTCATGGATAAGTCTTTCCAAGAGTTTAGGGATCGCCGAGAGAATGGATATTGGCCTATAGTTTTCTACTTTTTGCCGTGAGTCGCCCTTGTGGACCGGTATAATATAGGCCAACTTCCACCTATCAGGGAAAACCCCGTCACTCAGGCATTTGTTAAATATTATGGTAAGTGGAACATATAGTGACGAAGCAGCAGATCTGAGGAAAAATGCCGGTATTCCGTCATGACCTGCACCCTTGTTTATATCTAGCGACATTAAACTCGAGAGCACTTCTTGTTCCGTTAATTCAATGGTGTGAATGTGCGCAAGTTCAGAGTCGCAAACGGCTTCATGTTGGTCGATGTTAATCATGTCGTTGACAGAGGAGGGTTCGAATGTTGATTTAAAGAATTCAGAGAACATATTACAAATTTCCTGGGCATCGTTAGATTTGCGACCTTCGAAGGACATAGTAGCAGGGTATCCATCAGACGATTTTAATGAGGATATGTATGACCAAAAACTTTTAATATTATTTTGCAATGTACTTTCGATGTTGTCGAAAAATAACTTTCGAGAATCACTAGCCAGTCTTTTGTATGTAGCACGTAAGAAGGAAAATTCACGATAGTCAGAAAGACCTTTATATGTCTTCCATTTGTGCCAGACTTTATCTTTTTTCCGTGATAACCTAATAAGTTCGGGAGTAAACCATATGGGAAATTTGTCATTTCGTCGTGCCAATAATGGAATGGACTTATCAATTATATTATTTATTTTTAAATAGAATCGATCTACTGCTTCTTCGGCTGATAAACTTGCGGTTTCAGATAACCAATCAATACAATTAATGTCATTATTAATCTGAGTATAATCAGCTTTCCTGAAATTGCGCCTACGCTCTTTTTTGTTTTTGATTTTTGGTTGAGTTTCGGATGATATATCAAATTCAAGGGCTGGGTGGTGTCTGTCTTCTGAGAGCAGAGGGTCATTGCTGCGTGTAACATTTGTTTCGCGACTGTAGAATATGAGGTCTAAGTATTTTTCATTATGGTTAGGTATGCAATTATATTGGAGTAAGTACATCAATGACATTGTTTGCAGCAAAGTTTGCGATGCAGCCGTGTTTGAAGAGGCGAGACCTTGACTGCAGCCTTCGGAAAAAGACCAAGTAAGAGTAGGTTGATTCATATCTCCAAGTACACAAAACATATTATTTGGTTCAGATGAAAATACAGATTCTAGGTTTTTGGAGAAAATATCATAAAACGTTGGTGGCGAGACAGGAGGTATGTATACTGCACATATGATGAGATTGGAAGACCTTACCGGAATAGATACGAAGATTTGTTCGATTTGGCTGGTTTCCCAGTCATCGAGCCGGGATGCTGCGAGCTCCTTGCGCACTGCTACCAGTACACCGCCTCCGTCCATCTTACCAGTAAGAGTACGGTCCCTATCTCGTCGGAACACCGTGTAGCGCGAATCTATTAATTCAGCCGTATTTATACTTGCTACAAGCCATGTTTCAACTAGAACTATAACATCATAGTTATTTGATAAAATATTCATAAGTAGTTTCTGAGTTTTAGTTCTAATACCACCACAGTTCTGGTAATAAACAGATATAGATGATGAGATCATTTCAATAGAGTAATAGTGTATATCGATATATTCCACATTCGCGGGAGCGGTACTTTAAGTAGGACATACAAAGCATCAAAATTATATATGAAACATAGATAACTTATTAGATTAATTAGTATATAATAATAAATCAACAATATAAGATGTGAATGGATATGGTACAGAATGTTGAGAGAAAGCGGGCATCGATAAGACCAGTAACAGATTTGTAATAGTAGTAGTCACATCTTTTGAAGATCTCCCTCACGACGAATGGTAAACACCCTAGAGAGATCATCCTTCTTCGCCATGATACTTCCGTTCCTCACCCATGTGTACTTATAGCCGTTAGCTTTTCCGGCGGCACGTGTTTTTGCAAAAAGTATTTTATTTTTTAAGGTCAGGTGCTCGTTAACATAGAAATTTGTGGCGGGAACACCAAGTCCTAGTTGCTCCGTGGTGAGGCCGCGACGAGTCCTTACTGCAGCGATGACGTCATCACGGAGGCGCTTTGTCGAGAGCTGCACGACGATGTTGCGTGGTCGGTTGGAGGGCGAAGAGTGACCGCGAGCGACGCGGTGCACCGACACAATACTGCTACTCGGAAGCGGCACATTGACAGTTGATCCCATTTTGTCCAATAAGGTCATCAGATTCTCACCCTTGACCTCGGGTATGCCGTGAATGTCTATGTTACACCCTCTGCTTCGTTGTTCCATTTCGTCCTGAGCGTCTCGGAGTGATTCGATTTCTTGTCTAAGGTTAACATTTTCCTCCTGGAGAACACTCATTTTATCTTCCAATTTCTTGTTATTAGTTAGTACCATCTCTATATTTTTGATAAGATCGTCATATTTAGAACTGATAAACTCCAGTGATTTCTTTGTTTCTGAGTTTTCCCTTTCTAGTTTTTTGTAAATATTAGTTTCAAATTCATTCATGCCTTTTCTAAAATCTTCTAAAGTCAGCTGCGTTGTGTGTGAGTCAGGAGAGGGCGAAACCGGGATAGCTGCGAACTTCTTAGTTTTATCCGTGTTGCTGCGGGTAGATGCCATTTCGTCAGCTTATATCTATAATCCGAGTAATGCACTTTCACTGCCTTGCTACAAAAGTAGCATTAGACTTTTGAACTACGATTTGACTTTTGCTGCAGAGTGTAAACTAAGAAAAAATAGCACTTGCAGTCGCTTATTTTCAACTAGAAAATGACGAAAGGTGGAGGGATTCTGTCCCTGTACAAACAGCAACTTATTTGAAAAGTTAATAGTTTTTAAAACTTATTATTTTGTTATTTTTTCGGGAGCAAATGTAGCAGACAGCTGTCACTTTGAAGTATTATTGTTGTATAGTTGGTGACCAGATCTGAAAAACCGTACTTCCTAACCTTTCTATTTTACATCTACTCATCTCTCCCACTGCGGTGCAAGGCAATGTTCCGAGAGAGTCCTGCTGGAGGGGTCAAAAAGTCTCCCTCTTTTTTATATTAATACCGCACAAGAGTCCCAACTGCTCCCGTCTGAAGCCAGTGAGACTATGGCATCGCCAATTGGGCTACGTTATGAGGCTGAAGGTAGTGGGGAGGGAAAGGAGATAGGGAAGAGGAAGGTGGGAAAGAGGAAGTTGGGAAATACCTGGCTATTCAGGTCTGGTTACAAAACACGGTTAATGCCATTTCAAGCAGCGTTTCAATTCTGAATCGTGGTCTTACACCATGGCGATACTGAGAGTATCTTCCACTCTGGAACGCGCCACAACATACTATATATTAAATGAAACAATTTAACTTTTAATTAAATGAAGACAATATAAGCGAAACTCAATCGAAAATCTGAAAACAGAAAAATCAGAAAAAGATATTGACACATCTGGGACCAGATGTGTCAATATCTTTTTCTGATTTTTCTGTTTTCAGATTTTCGATTGAGTTTCGCTTATATTGTCTTCATTTAATTAAATATTACAATTTGAGGTTTTACTCATAAAGTTAAAATAAAAATAAAAAAAAAAAAAAAAACAATTTAACTTTGTTTGAACCGCTTTTATATTTGAGTAAATCCGACCGGTTTCAGAATGATTGTTCATCTTCAGGGCAAATGTATACATTTGCCCTGAAGATGAACAACAATATTGGAGTAAATCCGACCAGTTTCAGAACGGTCGTTCTGAAACTGGTCGGATTTACTCCAATATAAAAGTGGTTCAAACAAAGTTAAATTGTTTCATTTATCTATAATGGATAGCCACAAAGTTATAACTACATTAAAAAGTATACTATGTATTATTTTGAATGAATAAATTGTGAAATAACACAAATTAATCAAATAAAATTTATTTGCCACGCCGAGATTCGATTCCGCGACCTTCGGTGTGCGAGTCAAGAGCCTTACCGATGGTCTACGCCGGCCGTCAAACCAGTCTCTCTCGATCCGCAGTTGATGGGCAGACAAGTCGACCACCAAGACCCGGACAAACCTCACTCAATGAACCAGGGCACCCGTGCTAAGTCACAAAACGTAGCGAACCACTTGGAGCGACATATGGCAAGTAAGCCTTTGGCTATTGTCATAACCGTTCGTACTAAAGACACGAATGACGATAGATGATACTCTTCTGATATTAAACTCATCTGCCATCTGTTGGGATATAGCAGAACTTCGTATTAACAACTAAACTATCGGCGGAAGCTGAAACGATATGAATAATCAATACACTACAAAAGCTAGATTGTTTTATATTTTGTGGCTGGTTTACATAGTGTGAGCTGCTGCTTAGCCAGTAGACAACTACTCGGCGTTTCTGAGTAGGTTTCATTCTGAGTTGGCATGGAACCCGTAAAGTTACCTCACTGGTGTTATCTAGATGAATTTATTTAGCAATGTGTTCCAAAGATGCTTTTCTCATATCTCTATTTCTGTAATTTTTATTGAAACAATTCCATAGGTTTTCTTGTTCTCTGTAGAGTTTCATGAATGACACAATATTATCAGAGGACCATCTTTCCGCAGCCATTTTGAATTCGCAAAACGCTCGTAGGCGCAGCACACAAAAAACACAGGTTCCACTCAACTGTCGAACTACTGCCGAACGTATCCAAACGATGCGAGTGATGACCGAGCTGCTTCCATGTGCGAGTTGCTGCCGGGCGAGCATGCTAGTGAAAACAAAAAATGTTGAAGTAACTCGGATGCTACTGTCCAACTCGCACGTACGAGTTACTCGTAAGTTACGACCTAACAGTGCGAGTTCAGTGCAGTTATACCGGACTGATATAATTCGATTAAAAACATTAACATAACATTTATAACATTAAAAACCCAGTATAATTAGGTCGGCTAAGATTTCCCAAATTTTCATAATTTTAAAATTATTATATTTTTCAAGGAATGCCCACATCCAAAGATCTGAAAGCAAGTACATATTACTCTTGAATATGAAAATATTAGCCCTCATCAGCGAGGTCACCAATTTAGTCAAAATTACAAACCATTGATATGTTAATGAAAATCTTCAAAAATTTTATTAGTAAAATATTCAATAAGCAATTTTAGTTCAAAGAATTTTCAATTGCGTATACATAATCAACTTACATATATGATTACGAAAAGAGGCATTTTAAAAGAAAAAAAATAATGTTTTTCACCCAATTACGTGCTTATTAGCAGAACTTCAATTGTGAAGTACCTGTATCAAATTCCTAAGGATGTGTTATCACAAGAAATATATATCGATAAACATATCAAAGAATACTTACTAGGAGTACATTGAGAGGCAGCCAACATACAGTGAAGACGATGACTACGGTAAGCATCATTTTGATCATCTGAAACAGATAAAATAACAATAAATAAGCTTTCTGAAATTTTATAAAACCCCTAAACTTTCAACAGGGTTACACATCTGTATGACATGTCAACGACTCAATATAGTACAATTAGCTGGTTCCCGGCATGCGTTGCAATTTGCAATGCTATATTCAAATAAATAGTAACATTTAAATAAAAAGTAACATTTAAAGCCACCGAAGACATAAATATTTTAAAGAATTTCTTCGACGTAAATTTACTATCACTAAATGGTGATAAAACATTTGTAATTCCATTTGCAATACACAAAAATGATACCCCTAAAAACATTGACATCATCATCCATGATAATTCCAAAACACATAGTAAAAATTATTGTATCCAAAACTGCACAATATTAAAAACAACAAACACAATCAAATATTTAGGAGTCATTATCGATAAAAATTTGAAATGGAAGGAACAAATTTGTCAAGTTGTAAAAAAAATTAGAAAATTGATTTATATATTTTTAAGAATCAGAAATTTTTTATCTGTAAAAAACTTATATCTAATATATTACGCTTTGGTTCAATCAACTTTACAATATGCTATCATTAGCTGGGGATCAGCATACAAAACTAATCTTTCCCCAATTGAAGTTGTGCAGAGGCTAATAATTAAAATCATATTAAAAAAACCTTCTGACTACCCAACGGATCAATTATTTAAGGAATTTCAAGTACCATCTTTCAAAGATCTATACAATAGAAATGCATTGATTCAAATTATAAAAGAAAAAGAAAAATATCAATTTATAACTGAAAACCGTACTAGACATAAATATATTTTTTCATGCCCAAAATTAAACACTTCCTTTGCACAAAATTATTATACTTATCAAGGAAGACTTATTTTCAACCGATTACCGGATGAAATTAGAAAAATTAATGATAAAATCCAATTAATAAACACTGTAAAAAAATATTTTAAAGATAATCTCAAAAAAAAAAAACAGTTTCCGACTAATCTAATCTACTTATAACTCAGTTTCCAAGTGATACTCCATTCTTCAAATAAGTTAAATTTTGTATTGTTTTTAGCAACTAATTACAATAATTCTGGACACATTATCCAAATAGTAAAATTGTTTTGATAGTAGATAAATACTTATAATTACATATCACCGAACTTACAACTTATTGTTTTTTACATTCACATTGTAATTTAAGAACTTAAATATAGCATTAAAAAATGTACACTACTCTTCCAGACACAAGCTAACGCTTCCATGGAAGAGTGGTATTAACATATTTGAATATGAACATAGTACATAGTACATGTACACTATTGTACACTACTCTTCCAGACACAAGCTAACGCTTCCATGGAAGAGTGGTATTAACATATTTGAATATGAACATGTAAGCAAATTAACACATCATCTAAATGTACATTATATTTTATATGCTATAATCAATAAACGTTTGATATAAAAAAAAAAAAAAAAAAAAAAAAAAAAAATATCTTCTGCAATAAATTATTATATCTACATAAAAAAAAAAAAAAAAAAAAAAAAAAAAAAAAATACATTGTTTTTCCCTGAATCACCTTTCCCGTGCGTCCCCGTTTCCCTCCCGCGTCCCCTTCCTAGCTAGCTTATAAATTATTACCTATATGTTATTCTAATGTATGAGCAATATTATTGTAAGGTTTAATTAAAATCCATTCAATAGTTTTTGCGTGAAAGAGGAACAAAAAAAACTTTCGCGTTTATAATATTTGTAAATATATGGTTTATTCTTGTGACCAGTGAGGTTAATAATTGGGTGACCGGACAACTCAGAATCATGCAATTCAACATCTCTTTTGAAAGTCATTAAAAAATGTTATAAAATTTTTTATAAAAAATTGGTTAAATAGGTAACGACGTTAGGTTAGGTTACAGGCTATTTTTCATTTTTTTCATAACTTTTAATGACTTCTCAAAGGGGTGTTAAAATTACATGATTCTAATTTGTCGTGGAACCAATAATTGGACGGTAAAACAATAAATTTGAACTTTGAAGAAACAAAACAATAAAGCAGTAGGTACGAACTTATACAACTGTACAACAACTCTCAAATGGCGATGTCTGGCGTCATGCAAAAAGAGAAGTTTTTATCTCTCTGAAATTTCTAGATCAAAGCGTATGTTTGGGTTTGAAATGAGAATATGCTTAGTTCCTATCACGATGTCATTTATACAGTTCCTACCTCTCACTAACCGCATCGCCTTGCTGAAAAAGCATTTGAATTTTGGAACAATGACAAGAAAACTTGTCACTGTTTTCTTATTATTGTTCCAAATTTCAAATGCTTTTTCAGCAAGGTGATGTGGTTAGTGAGAGGTAGGAACTGGATAAATGACATCCTGATAGGAACTAAGCACATTCTCATTTTAAACCTAAACATATGCGTTGATCTAGAAATTTCAGAGAGATAAAAACTTTTCATTTTGCACGATGCCAGAGATCGCCATGTTGTACAGTTGTATAAATTGGTACCTACTGCTTTATTGTTTTGTTTCTTCAAAGTTAAAATTTATTGTTTTACCATCCAATTATTGGTTCCACGACAACTTAGAATCATGTAATTCCAACACCCCTTTGAGAAGTCATTAAAAGTGATGAAAAAAATGAAAAATAGCCAAAAATTTTTGTTACTCTTTCACGCAAAAACTACCGAATGGATTTTAATGAAAACTTACAATAATATAGCTCATAATTATTATTTTATTTGTTTAGAAAACAGAAAAAGATTTGAAACTACCTTGGAAGCAAGTTGTTGGTGTTTTTCGTGTACACAATCTCGTTTCTAACTAAAAAGAAGGAATCTGACCATGTCGGAAGTAAATAATATCGTTTGGTACTCATTCGTTTTGTTGTTGCGATAATTAATTACCCCGTATCGCGGTGGAACCATACATTTGTGGTTGTTTCGTGTGCTCGTTCGCAGTGATAGAGTGGTAAATTATTGTTGTTTTTTTCGTGCACACCTTGTTTTTCTTACACATATACATTGCAAGTGCATGAGCTGTAATTCGTACAATAGCAACCCTGAGTTTACAATGTTATCAATCTTGAAAACTCCACTTAATAAGAAAATTATTTATATTATTTCGTGGTCTATATTATACACAATTGTTACCAAATAAAAATTCAAAAGTTTCCAAAATCATTTAAATACTTTTGTCTATATAAATAAAATCTCGTGTCGTGGTGTTTGTGGTCGCACTCCTCCGAAACGGCTCGACCGATTTTTATGATTTTTTTTATTTATGTTTGGTAGGTATGAGAATAATAGGTCGTAAAGTATATTTTTTTGATATTTTTTTTTGTAATTTGTTTTTTGGAAACAAAAATACCTATAACCCCAAATTTACCTATAACCTCACCCTCCCATTTTTAAATCGCGATTTAAGTATTTTTAAATTTAACCGTCGTTCGTAATTCAAACAGAACGAAATTATTTTTGTTGTTGAATGACAGATAGCGCTACTTCCGCCTCGTTTAACTTTCATCCACACATGCGCAAGTCATTCACGAGAAGCGTCGCGTCATTTTGACATTTCATTCGATATTTGCTATGTATCACAACGCAGTGCATGAAAAATTTTGAATGCTCTATTTTAATTTATCTATGTGTGTGCAGTGAGCAACGCCCGAAAGACGCAAGGGGGCCCAAACAATGAATATGTCCGTTACTTTAATGAAATACATTGAATTGAGAAAATGAATGGGTCGTGTTTTTTTTTTGTTTTTATCGGCGGTCATCATTTACAGCGCTCCATTCCCCTTTCTGTCATAGATCCCTTCCCCACACACTTACAATACATTCGTTATTTTTATTTAAGAATCAAAATACTCGTACTCACTAGAAATAATTTACATGGCAGAACAGCGTTTGCCGCGTTTCCTCTAAAAACGTTCACCCCTCTAATGTATTCATAGAACGTACTTGACCTTCTTAAATCATTGATTCCTGGTATTATTTTTTACATTTACATCTTGATGTTATTATTATTTTTTCAACTTAACATTGAAAAATCAATTGGACAGGTGGAGTCGTGGTGAGGGATTGAGCGGTTACTCGGTTGGCTGGCCAGTAATGATACGTGGAAGATTTTTTCGTTTGGTTTTAAAGAAAAAAAAATCCCCAAAATTTCATTTTCAATTTTTACTCCAAACAGTGTCCGAAATCACTTATTAAAGTAAGACAATTATGTCTCTTAAGAGCGTTTAACCAGCCAGCGGCCGGAATTCCACATTTCGTCGAAAGTTGTTCTTACGATCGTGCAGGATGGTTACAATGAGAAAGATTAATTATTCTCCGTACCAGCTTTTAAAAATTATAAATCAATGTCGATTTTATTTCATTCCAAATTTGCTTTAATTTATACCTACATCCAAAAATGCTGAAAGGCGTGATGATAAAACTATTAAAATAATGTACTTTTTGTAATTATTTTTTGATTATAAGTATTTATAATTTTTCAATAATGTCTAAGTTAAATAAGAATGTTAAAACAATCTGAAATATATTAGTGTGTAAGTGCGCAAATAAATACACAAACGGACCAATTTTCGTCAAGAAACACATGTACGTATTTATTTTTTAATGATTTTATTTAAACTAAAATTAAAATTCTAAAATATGCGCTACCCAGATTATGTAACGATTTATTTTACTGCATAATTATATGGGGGTGGTATAATACAAAATCTTTTTAGAAAATTTAACAAATCTGCCGACGACCTATGATATAACTTTATTATACTAAAAATGAACATTTTTTTCAAAATTGAAAACATGCGAATGCTAGATAAAAGAACAATCTTTCGAAATTCATCTATAATTTTTTGAGGAAAAGAGTCAATACGTCTAAAATCCGTTTTAAAAATGACATATTTCTGGTTTTCTCTGGTAATACCCTCTTAACACCCTGTAGTATAACTAAAATAATTTTAAAAACATTTCTCCACTTATACATTCACTTATTATAAACGGTATCTCTCACGAACAGAAAAGGGCACCCTTCGTATTTCACAAATCTCGTGCTTTGCGATAAACGGGAAAATTACGTTCAGTCGGAATATAAATGCTGATTTCATATTTTTCTCCATGGTGTGCTACGTATTTTTTCTTATGGGCACAAATCAATTATACCCACACAATGGGTGAAAAGAAGCTTTGTAAAACGTTTGAAAACCTAGATTTAAATGCCACTCTACATAACTTGCTCTCCCTTTTCTTGGTTACATCATGAAATGATTTTATTATTTTTTTATAAACCCGATTTCTTATACATCTCCCTTAAACATTTGAAGTTTTTAAGCTCTTAAAAAAATATATGTTATTTTTCAAAATAATATCTAGACGCGTTTTACGCCGAAAAGCAAATTATATAAAATTCCCTGGATAGAAAAAAATCGCAAAGTTGGCTCCAAAAGTTATTACAAACAGGTTTGTTTCAGTTATTTTACAAGTTATAGTTGTGAAAAAATTCACAGTGTTTCTTTAAATGATACTTAAGATACGTTCCACGAGATTTTTTGCTCTATTTTAAACGAGTCGTGTTTTATTAAACATTTTCGCAATTTTCGCATCGATTTTGTCGCTTTAAATGTTATCGCGCTCCTCTAACATTCGTAATTTCATATCTCTCCATCTTCTTCTTTTTGAGCCCGGTTGCGGCGCCTTAAGTCGCTTGGAATCATTGTATAGAATTCTCAAAAGTAAGATCTTTATGGATTTGATACGTAACTGATGTTGCCAATTTAATTAATATCTTTTGTATTTTTGAATGAAGCTATAACTTTGTGGTTATCCATTATAGATAAATGAAACAATTCAACTTTGTTTGAACCACTTATATGATGAGTAAATCCGACCGGTTTCAGAACAAACGTTCCTTCTTCAGGGCTGTATACTGAAGAAGGAACTTGCTTCCTTCTTCTGTATACGCTTGCCTTGAAGAAGGAACGTTTGTTCTGAAACCGGTCGGATTTACTCATTATATAAGTGGTTCAAACAAAGTTGAATTGTTTCATTTATCTAACATCTTTTGATTTCTAAGCCCAACAATTATGCCAGGTCAGGTCAATTAATATGATGATACGCATAAAAATGTTTGATGACTTTCAGTGGAAGTATAGAAACATTATTGAGCTTACATTGGGTAAATGGACAATCCCGCCACATATTTGAAGAAGTCAATATATATATTTTATATACTGTTATCAGTAATTTTGTTTTTATTTGTAAAATTGATTTTATCCCATATTTTGTAGTGTTTGTTTGAGGATTGCGGATTTTGTTATTGTGGTCGTGGATATTTTATTTTAGTGTGAGTTGATTGTCGAGTAATTTGTAGGATGGTGCTTGTGATTTCATGTTTAGGAAGGATTGTGATTGGAAGAATACTGGAAACTGAATAGAGGTCTCTAACACGGGTGTCCCATGGAAGTTCAAAAACATTTCTGAGACCTCGGTTTTGAACCACAGATCAGCTATCAATTTCTTTGAGGCAAAGCCCCAGACACAGCAGAGGTAGAAAAGGTGTGAAAATACCACAGCATAGTACACTGAAGTTAGTAAAGTAATGGGTAGTAATCCTTGAATCCTATATAGTACACTAGTTATGGGGGTAATTTTCTCCCTTACACGATTTATGTGGAGATCCCACGAGAGTTGGGAATCTACGATCAGCCCCAATTATTTGGTGCTCATTTTATTTTCGAGGCAGTTATCACCAACTTTGATATTATTACGTCTATGAAGGAAAGATGAGAAGGTTTATTTATTTACTGTTTATATAAATTTATATTTAACAAACCAATTATGAACCTCATTAGCACTAAGGCTCATTCGAGATTAACAATATTTGACAAATGAATAAAAATAACACAAAAGAAGCATTGATGATCATCACTAATAAAAAATAATCATTCCAACAAAAAACTAACAAGTGTACGAGTATCTACCCTTTATATTATAAGCATTATTGTTGAGATTGATGAAGAGGAAGGTTGGAAAATGGCAAGCATTTAGATATTAGTTATACATAAACAAGTCGATTGCATATATACAGACTTTTCGAAGGCATTTGACAAAGTATCCCATAAACTATTAATCCAAAAACTATTTGCTCAAGGAATAAGCGATAACATGCTAAAATGGTTTACCAGCTATTTATTAAATCGTAAACTGTTCGTCAAAATAAAATCTTGGACGTCGAAAGCTTTCTGGGCTACTAGTGGCCTACCACAAGGTAGTCACCTTGGCCCGGTTTTGTTCCTCATTTTCATCAATGATATAACCAATTGCTTCAACGATGTCGAGGCATTGCTCTTTGCTGATGACATCAAGCTATACAAGAAAATAACTGATATAAATCATTGCCATATACTTGAGTCAAACATTAGTAACTTTAAAGATTGGTGCGTTGAAAATAATTTATTCTTAAATGTAGAAAAGTGCAAAACCTTGACTTTCGTAAGAAATAAAAATCCTGTTTTATTCGAATATTCCATCAATTACACAGCTTTAAAAAGAGTCACGGAAATGAGACTTCTTGGAATTATTTTAGATAAAAACTAAGTTTCGCCAATCATATCCACCAAATGGTAAACAAAGGTATGAAAACACTAGGCTTCGTATTAAGAACAACCAAAAACTTTAATTCCATACAAGCTATTAAATTATTATATGTATCTCTAGTTAGAAACCTTATGGAATATAACTCGGTAATTTGGTCTCCATCTTACAAAATTCACATTAATACCATTGAGCGAACACAAAAAAAAATATTCTGCGTTTTATAAATTTTAAATTAAATATCCCATTAGAAGACTAAAAATATAATTTATTATTAAATATTCTAAAAATACACACACTAGAAGACAAAAGTAAAATAAACGACTTAACATTTTTATTCAAAATACTTAACTCTAAATTTGACAGTTGTGAACTCCTGCAACTCATAAACTTAAGAATACCGGCAGTAACTACACGACAAAATACACTATTCTACTGTAGCATTCATAAGCGGAACTACATTTCCCACTCTCCGATACAACGATTTCTCACTATGGGATATCAGTACTAAGGTGATGTTGACATATTTAACATAAACTTGGTGAATTTTGTTGATCTTGTAAAAAACTTATTCCAAAATTATTTCTAAACACATCTGTATTTTTGTAACCCTATTATTAGTATTTTTATGCCTTGTGTGCTTTTTATCTCATTTTATTATTATTATATCTTTATCTGTTTAAAAATCATCTGTCATGAATTAATTGTACCACCAAATATGTAAAAGCCCTTTGGGCATTGAATAAATAAATAAAAAAAAATAATAAGAAAAATATATACATAGGAACTGAATTTTGCTTCAAGTAAGGATTCGACTCTGGACTATTCTCTCTTCAGGATAAAATTGGAAGAGCTCCATTCTGTAACCAAAAAATGTTTGCTTGGAATTTACGATGAAATTAATGAGGGAAATTTCTTTGAGACGGATGATTGGTCAGTGTTTTAAGGGTTTATAAAGGAAATTCGTGGAGATGAAGAAGTAAAGAAGTGATTTGTGAACGGGATTGTTCGGAAATGCGGGTATACGAACGAGATTCGATAAATCAAGAAGTAGAGAGTATTTAAGATTAGATTGGGCAAACTTGTGAAACACAAGGTATTCGTATATTACTGATGTATTTTTATTGAATGATTTTTTTGAGTATTTTTGTACCCCGTTTTATGAATACCTCACTGAAGTGATAAAGCGAAAGGAGTATATTATGGGCATGTTCAAGTTCCGCAAGAAACTTCAATTTTTCCTTGCTTTTCGGGAAATTTAACAAGCATTTTAAAATATCGATATTCTTCCTTGCACAGATTTTCAGTAAAGTTCATTCGGCCTGGTGCACGGTGCTACTGTCCCATAAAAGGATGGGACAAAAAATAATCATCCGTATATTTAACATTTCTACTTTTGACTTCAAAATTGAATGGATGACCAATGCAAAGCTTTTAAGCAAAAAGAATTCTCAGAAATATTGAAAATAATATAATAACATAGAAATAAAATAAATCGTTCATATTGAAACCCCTTATAAGGTTGTAAAACAAATCGAAATTCAGGTCAAGAAACTTTTGTCAAGGTGCCATGTCAAAGCACAAAAAAACCTAACTCAGAGCTTTGCAAAACACTAGATCGAAGTTGCACTTTTCCAAAAACAAAATGTCTAATGACCTTGTTCACCGTCACCTGTGATTATTATTTTTTTTGGCAAATAAGCGCTGTGCATTTATCTTTGTCAAGTTAATTCAATTTGTGAAGCGCAATTCTAATTTAAAGTTTTTTTTAATATAAAATAATATTGTTTTTCAAATTACAAAAAAACATTTTATTTCAATGCTTCATGACAATGCTTTTAAAAGGCGAATAATTACACAACAGAACTTGTTAATAGAATAATAATGTTTTTATCGAATATTTGAAAGAACTCAATATAAGAAGAAAAGCTCTAAAAAAGAGCGCCATGCAGTTGTCAGTCAACCTGTAGATACGCTAATTATTTGTGCGACCTTTCTAAAAGTTTTTAAATTTTTTATTTGTTCTTAGCCTTGATTGGCTTCGCAGCACTGTGCGGAGTCTAGGAGTCAGGAGGTCTTATGTAAATTGATGACAGCAGTTTTATTTCTTACTAGTTTTTGCCCCCGGCTTCGCTCGCATAGTATTAGGGGATTCACACTCCACCTCCTCCATCTTCCCTATTCCCCCTCCACACCCCCTCTTTCCCTCCCCCTTTCACTCCCCCACCCTCCCCCCTTCCCCTCTCCAACCCTCTCACCTCCTCCATTCCCGTTACATTAATTTTTCAAACAACTCGCGTGCCACCTATTCAGAGCTTGCCAATATATAAAGCCTATATTACTCGCAAATAATGTAGCTTTCTAATAGTGAAAGAATTTTTAGAGTCCATTCAGTATTTTTTTGCGTGAAACGGGGAGGGGGGGGGGGGGAGGCGACACCCGAGCATTGTCACCAAAATATTGAATACGGTTTTATTTATATCTTCGTAGCTCTATGGCGGAATATCCCGAAACGGGGAGAATTTTGTGCCTGACGGTCTTTTTACACACGAAAATAGCCTATTTCTCTTGAAATTCTCTAACCCCCCCCCAGGACCGTGAAGTCGAAATTGGGGGGGGGGGGGGGGGGAGGTGACTACGTTATTCGCCCCGGGTGCCACCCATGCTGGCTACGCCACTGCCCCTACCAATAGGCAGCCCCATCATACAAAAAAAGGCTTCAAATGGTCCACAATGTTTCGGAAAATTCCACAACATTCAAGTATGTTCTGGAAAGTTCCACAATGATCTGAGATGTTCAAGGATCTTCCTAAATGCTCCACACTATTCCCGAACATTCTAAAACATTCCAGAATGTTCTAGGATATTCTGGAATGCTCTCGAATACTCTCAAATGTTCTGGACTGTTCTAGAAATGTCTAGGGGCGAAAATTCCAGCTCTTATATCTTCAAAAGTACACCCTACAGGTAAAAACCGGAACCTTTTTCATGATGCGGGATAGAGGGCTACTACACCATGTAACTCCCTTGATTGTACCGGGATTCGTTTCTGAATTTTAGCGGCACGCACATTGTACACTTTCTTTTATTATATATAAATATATTGATATGATTACCATAGTTCACTTCTTTGAATAATCTGTTCTTGAATATTTCCGGTCTCCGGGCAACTATATAGTACTTAAAAGTTTTTATTTGCATTAAACACATGATATTCTATATTAAGGGCGTTTAACCATCCACCGGCCGAAAATCCACATTTTGTCGAAAGTTGTTCTTACGATCGTGCAGGGCGGTTACAATGAGAAAGATTAATTATTTTCCGTACGAGCTTTTTAAAATTATAACTCAATACCGATTTTATTTCATTCCAAATTTGCTTTAATTTATACCTACATCCAAAAATGCTGAAAGGCGTGATGATAAAACTATTAAAATAATCTATTTTTTAAAATTATTTTTTGATTATAAGTATTTATCATTTTTCAATAATGTCTAAGTTAAATAAGATTGTTAAAAAAATCTGAAATATATTAGTTTGTAATGCGCAAATAAATACATAAATGGACCAATTTTCGTCAAGAAACACATGTATGTATATATTTTTAAATGATTTTATTTAAACTAAAATTAAAATTCTAAAACATGCGACACCCAGATAATGTATCGATTTATTTTACTGCATGATTATATGATTTGAAATGGGTGTGGGATAATACAAAATCTTTTTTGAAAATTTAACAAATCTGCCAACCACCTATCGTATAACCTTATTATACTAAAAATAAACGTTTTTTCTCAAAATTTAAAACATGTGATTGCTAGATAAAAGAACAATCTTTCGAAATCCATTTATGATTTTTTGTGGAAAAGAGTCAAAACGTCCAAAATCTGATTTAAAAATGACATATTTCTGGTTTTCTCTAGTAATACCCTCTTAAGCATCTTGCAGCTCTGCCTTGAGGCTCACACTAGTAAATAATTCAGTCAGCAACCTCCCCTTATCGCTTTCAACCCCTTTTACAACACTCGTGACTACTATCTTTCAGAATAATTCACATAATACAATAGAACGGGGTAGATAAATCTGGGAAGCCCAAAACTCAATCAAGCAGTAGCTATTGTGTATTACACTTAATAACTCACCTTGATAATATAATCTCGTTTGCCTCCACCACGGGTTGAGTTATTGTTCACTTTGACTTGAGTTTAAATAAAAATAAGAGTTTGTTTTTGTAAAAAATATATAAATTTAGGTAGAAAAAATGACAAAATCAAAACATTCGCATTTTGAATACATTTTTATTATACCAAGAATTTTATTTTTGTTAAAACATACTAATCTAAGATTAGAGGAAGAATCGGGAGAGACTGGTTGAGGGAATCCTAATATTGGCCCTCTCCAGCCGCAATCACTCGACCCATCGTCTTACAGTGGGACAAACGGCTTCACTACTGGACATATTGATCCCCAGATTCCTACCTGTTCAACTTTTTCCTTCCCAGAACTCATTTGGAAGGTGGGTATGGTTACCGCCGCCCCAGGAACCATAATCATTGGATAACCATCAAATCTGCCATAGGTCACCCAAGTGGTTCGTCACGTTTGGTGACTTAACAGGGGTGACCGGGTTCATGGGGTGAGGTTTGTCCGTGTCTTGGCGGCGGATGCGGATGCGAGAGAATGATTGAGGGAGTCCCTTTGACTTCTTCAGGCGTACTCTCTCGGAACATCGCCCTGAACCGCAGTGGGAGGGACGGATTCATACGTTCGTCACTCCTGGACACACTGACCCCCAAATTCCTACCCACCCCTAATACCCTTTTCTTCCCCAGAACTTCATCGCCTTCCTTTCCTAAAAAGACCACCAAAAAAGCATCCCTAAAGAGATGACACAGGCCCTGGGATTTTTTTCCTCAGAACCTCCTTTCTGGAGCTGATTAAAAAAGTCCTTTCAATAAAAAAAATCGTTTCAAAATTAATGCACGTAAAACGTGTATACATATTTATTCGTTAGTCTCGAGTGTGCGAAGAATTTTTTCACAATATATTCAAAGAAAATATTACATGTCTTGTAATTCTAAAGGACCTTGTTAACATTTCGCTCTCTTTAACATGTCGTCATTGCATTATTTGTCAAATAATGGGTTCTGTCGAATACATTTTCCTCGGCGAGATTTGATTCTCCATTGAGTGCGTTGATTGAAACGATTGTGCGTGAGGGAAGAGGATAACGAGTACGTGGGGCTCATTGACATAAAACTTAATGGAATGGACTTTGCCATACCAAAAATAACACCGATTAATTGAACTTTTCAATAGATTTATTACGAATTAGTAAAATTCACTTTATAAAAAGGTGTTTCGATTTCATTTTCTTGAATGAATGAATGAAGTGGAATGAAGGTGGTTTTGCTTTAACAGCCAGTTAACATTTTAAACGCCCATATGAGGTAAAAATTGTGAGGCGTGTATGACGCCGATCTATTTATGTAAGGAACGTGTAGATTTATATTCAGTAAATTTAAATGATTCCCACTTATGTCAAAAAATACAAATATGCACTGCACATGCGTTACAAGTGACAAAAAATAAACAAGAGTGGGGAGGCTACGAAGCACCGCACAAAGACGAGACCGATTATTCTATCTCATTCTCTTGCAGACTAAATCCCATAGAAGGATGTGATTGTCTCTTTTTAGTGTCGCTTTTTCGTTTCATCGAGTTTCAAACCACAACGCTGCTACATAAGTTTTCACTTCAAAAAAGTCTAGTAAATCATCTGTCTTTTTCACTTTAAAAAAGTCTAGTAAATCATCTGTCCTAATAATGGACAATGGAACACAGTCCGAAACGTTGGCTAAAGAAGGAGGAAGCGTAATGTGGCACAATAACCCAAAAATTAATAACGATAATTCTTTTTACTATGTTTTAGTTTTGAATTAAGTACGTTTCTGGTCTTAATTGTCGTATTTTTTCTCAGTAGATTGAAACTGACTGATTTTGAAAATGGTGTAAAATATTTAAAAAAATTGATTGTATATGAAAACATAATTAGTGTTAATTAGCTATAATTTGTTTGCGTAGACAGGGTTACAAACCAGCGACATCTGGGTTAGGGCTAAACGGTTAACCGTTCTACCACAGATGTCGTCGTGTTATTGTAACACACTCATTCGACAGAATATAAAAATGAGTTCCTTGTCAATTATTAAAAGGCTTACAGATTAAAAAATGTTTGAATTTACTTAATAGTTAATAATATGAGAGGCGCATCTAGTAAAGGGCAAATCAATGCCATGGTGAGATTTATAAAAATGAGCAAAGACACAAAATCAATCACGTTACAATTTCAGACTTTTTGGCTTGGAGAAGAAATTGATTTCTTTTCGTAGAATGATTTCTTTGATTTGACAATTTATTAATGCAATGCTTTGAATGCTTGTGTTTTGGGCGATTTTGTGGCAGTAAATGAAGTCGTATTGTTGCGTTTCAAAAAATTTGTACTTATACGAGAGCTGTCCGTAAAATAAGGTCTCCTTGGGGCTTCGGCCGCGAGGAACGATTTTACACCCAATCGGGCAAAACTGGCCTGTAGCCTGGTTCCCCCACGCCAAATCCCTACTTCGCTGCACACTCTGCGACGCTTAGTCTCGACGTGACAGCCGTTCGCGATGGAGCTTCTTAAATAAACTATTTTGATTATGTGAATGATTTGAATAAATTATCAAATAATACAAATTAATCTAATAAAATAACTCAACAATGGAGGCTTTCTAAATAATATTACTTAATTCTTTGAAAAAAATGAAAATCGCACAAGAGTTTCAATTGCTTTACCCTATCCTTATAGGCAGGCTCAATAGCCAGTAGGACTATTTGGAGTATGGTGTGAGGTTGAAAGGAGTGGACAAGCGAAGGAGATGGGGAAAAAGAAGGTGGGAAAGTACCTGGCTATTCAGATCTGGTCATAATTGATATTTGACTACGAAAGTTCCAAACTCAATTTCCGAACTTCTAAAATTCTAAACTTCTAAATTCAATACCTCAAAAGTCTTTGAAGTATTTTTTTCCCAAGGACCGTCAGGTTTTTCTTTGATTGTTTTGTCATGGAGTACAATAATCCAATCCACACAATACAACTCAATTATAGCGACTTATAACTACTACTACTAGTCCCAAAATTTAAAAACACAACAACAAAAAAACCGAGCGACTGTTTATCTGTATTTTCCGTTTCACGTTTTTCGTATGAGAGTCGTTAATATTGTCCTCAATGGTTAAATATCATAATTTGAACTTTTAATAAACAGGTCATTCAACTTTTTTTTAAATATCATCCTTTACTAGCAAAAAGGCAATAGATGTCGCATATTACAATAAAAATTGCTATATTTTTCCAAGTCACACTGAAATTTAATTCAGCAAGAATCTTTCAATGATGTAGCCGTATAAAAGGATCGCAGCCTAAAAAGATGCATCAAGAAAATGAAGATTATCTTGATAGTTCTCATTCGAAGAATGACACAGTAAAAAATGACTGAATTAATGCGATGACCGGCAAGGCCAAGTAAAGTATTCCCTCATGTTGGGGAGAGTACAGAAGAAATTTCTGAGATTTCTCCACATGCGGGAGTGGGTAATGGCTTTTACCCGTGGCTCTATCCTACTGACTTTCTTTTGGGTTTGCTCGTAATGAACCATCTAGGGGTCAGAAGGGATGTACTCATTGCTACACATTTCTTCAGATTGATTCTCGGATGGTTTGAAAAGTCGGCTATCATGGAGAGAATTCATTTCTATGTACCCGATGGTTATCTTCGCTAACGACAGCATAGAGTATTTCCCAGCCCGCAGGACTAACTTTCCCATGGTCATGCCGATCGGTAGATCAATCTTGCTGTTGAACAGAATAAATTCGAATATCTATCTACACATTTAGTGTCCTTAAAAGGCAAGCTCTATTAATGCTAGTATAGTTTTTATACCGTATGTTTAATATAATACCCTACGAAGGTTTTTAAAACCCATTGAAATGTAAAATTTTGTAATGTTTTTGAAACAATAAATAAATTGAATTGAAAAAGGTCAATGGTTCAGTACCCTGAAATTATCGAATCTTTTTCAGCCTTTTGTTTAACATTTTTCGTTTGTGAGTGCTCATTATAGTCTTCAACGATTAAATACAAAAAAAAAACTGTAGGTCAACCTCCTTCGACCATTTGTACTATCAAAAAAATTGTAAACATTGAAGAAAGGAAAAAAGCTTATTAATTACTATTTTATTAATTTGCTTTTATTTTTAGTATTTACTTAATATAAATATTTTAGTAACTTGTTTATATTTCGGTTCTTAGAGTGAAATTTGTCTGCGTATTGGTGGTGAATGCGTTTCCTTACATACTGCCCGGCGGTCCGGATCGGGAGAGACTGCTAGAGGTAGACAATCTAGACCTCTCCAGCCGGACTCTCTTGACCCATCGCCTTTCAACGCAGTGGGAGGGGTGGATTCATGCGTCCCTCACTCCTGACATATTGACCCTCAGATTTCTACCCACCCCTCACATCTTTTTACTTCTCAGAACTTCCTCTGCTTCATTTCCTTAAAAAGAACCTCCACCAAAGATATATGTATTTCAAAATCTTTGCCCTCCACACACTCATACGTATGAAAAATTTAAAAATATATATTTTTAAATAGCTCCACACAGGAGGCCTATGTCATCTTTGGGGATAGATGAAATAAGCCCTGAGTGATTTTTTTCCTCAGGGCCTCCGGTGTGGAGCTATTTAAAATAATATTTTTC
Organism: Limnephilus marmoratus; assembly: GCA_917880885.1. Taxonomy (NCBI): domain Eukaryota; kingdom Metazoa; phylum Arthropoda; class Insecta; order Trichoptera; family Limnephilidae; genus Limnephilus; species Limnephilus marmoratus. The sequence continues at coordinate 48,798,098 of OU862914.1, read as the reverse complement.
GATTTTTAATATGTGTGAGTATTCTTATAAATTTTTTTACATATTGTCTACGTCCTGATGGCTTATGCAGATGATAGTTGCATTATGCACATATATATATCATTATGTATTATAATATAATTCAGTCCTGAAGTGTATCACATTCAGATAAACTATTTAAACAACAAAAAATATTGTCTTATAGCCCAATCATGGATTTGTTCCTCTACCCACCCAGTCTACATTAATACCTACTCACCCAATCTACATTATTAACTAGCAACGGCTCCACCCCTACCATAATAAAACATTGTTCGAAGGTGTCAAATTAGTATAAGCTTTCCCTGAAGAAGGAACCTTTGTTCCGAAACCGGTCGGTTTTACGCATTATATAAGTGGTTTATGTAAAGTTGAATTGTTTCATTTTTCTATTTAAATAACATTTTTTTAAATTTTAATAACAAAGAAGTGAAACAATATTCAGCATATCAAAAAAACATTCTACATAACACGTTTTGGGTTCTGTATCGTGAAATAATCGTTAATCGATTTTATTTTCACGAAATACGCCGTACATAAGTTACGAATCTGTGTGAGTACTGTGATGAAGTCTACTAAGAATGATAAAGCTCAGTCAATTCCTTAGCAAATTAGTTATTTCGGATCCTTTGGCTGTTCGCGTAATGAAAGAAAGACAAAAGAAAGTAAGAATTTCTCTTTTCATTTATTTGCTCACATAATGAGGCAATTTTATTCAGTCAATGTTCTGCCCACTTGTTTCCAAAATCATACTTATTTAATACTATTATATTGTTGAAGCCTTTTTCCAAAAACTTATGATTTCAAAATGTTACATATTTATTCCAGTAGGTAGGTTATTTATTTTATTAAAACATAATACCTTTCTTTGTAAAATTAAAATATTGCGAAATAATTATTTAAATAAGCCTTGAAAATGGATATTGAAGGTTTCTGAAAAGAATCTTAATGTTACGTGATATTTATTAGAATTCGATAGTTCATCAAAACATCATATATAATGAATGACTTAAATTTTAATTAAAATTAAAATTTTTTCATTTTTTTTTTTTTTAAATTAACATCTCGTCATGATGAAGATAACGTTGTTATTGAAACATGTTGATAGTGATAATTAAATAGTGGTTTAAACAAATTGATTTTCATTATAAAAAATAATAATCTAAAACTAAGACAAGTAGACAAACATTAAAATGGTGATTTTAATTTATAAAAAATAACCCAAATTTGCAAATACCGAAGAAAAAATTACATATTTAAAAAAAAGTAACACTTGTTGCCGTTTTATTGAATGGATGGCGACACTAAGCGACAGTAGTAACCATAGACATCAGAATCAATAGACCAGAAGATACAGATGAGGGGTTAAACCAAACTATGGGGGGCGAAGAGAGGAAAGATACTGTGATTCGTTAAAAAATCAATCTGACAGTATATAGGCATCTCGCATAATAATATCACCATTTAGTTCTTAAAAGCAAAATCTGCTTTGAATGAATAGACCTTTTTACACGGGAGCGCGAATTGCTTGCCACGTTAATAACATATTTGCTAAGGCCAAATGCTTGCCCCGAAAAGATTCGCCCCAATTCACATAGCAATATTTTGTTGCCGTGTTTAGTTAAGACACTTTTACAAATGTTTCATAATTTACTTACCCCTGTAACCAGCGACAATGACACTGGAGAACCGCCCACATTCGCTATGTCCATATAATATGTGCCTATAATGTATAGCACAAGCTACCGTTTTTGGCGTGTTATTTCGTAAAACGTATGGACGTTAGTTCCGCGCTGGTCACTACAAGAATGATGACGTCACATATTTTAGATTCAAGCGTGGCTCTCTCCCCTCCCCATGGAGCGAGCTGGCGCCAAGGCGGAGCTATAGCCGGCTCCATGGGGATGGGGAAATAATACGTTTTTATCACTTAGGGCAGGTCCAGATATATTCATATGTCCGTGGTAGTAACCTTTGTTTTGAAGAAATTAAAGTATTAAAATTTAATGATCTAGTCCGAAAAAATTCAAATAATAAAAGAAAAACAAAATCATAGCTTTTTAACTGAAAGTCGTACTCGTCAAAAACATATATTTCCAACACAAAAATGTAACACTCCATTTGCGCAACATCATTACACATATCTAGGGCAAAAATACTTCAATAGCCTACCAGAAAAGATAAGAACAATCGAATACGATAAATGCCTACTAAAAGCAATTAAAGAACAATTCAATGTAAAAATAACAAAATGATGAAATTATCTTCAAAACTTACATAACTTTTAAATTTGTCTAATCTTTTTTTAAAGTTCTTACCATAATTAATTATAAGATATAAAATATATATTTCATCCCGATACTCGTCCCTCTTCTAAATCACAAGCGTCTGCTTCTATAGAAGAAAAAAATCACAAAATTGAAAACGGAGACGTTTTAAATAGTAGTATCAAAGTGTTAATGGTGATCCATTCCAAGAAATGTTCCAACGAATTTCCATTTACATTAATTCGCACAGTTCGTAAGTTTAGAGATAAATGATGTCTAGAGGTTCTCTCAATATTAACTTCGCTTTATTTGAAACTTGAAGTGAAAGAATTTGATTGTTTTAGAATAGCCAGTAGGAGTCCATTAGAAAAATAAGATGGTAAATTTTTTGTGAATGAAGTACCTACACATCGTTTCTTACATATATTAGCTTCCACATTCTATAAAACCTACGTACACGCACTATAGTGATTCCTTTAATATAGCATTACAAATGTCTTTGAGTAGCCTCCTAAGGGCCAGATGCACCGAAAATAGTTAAAGTTCCTTTTTAGTCAAAGTTAAATAAACGTATTTTTTTATCATTTCTTACAAAAATGGGTTGTTTCAACTTCATTTAAATAAAAGTTGATTCAATTGGTAATTTTTTTTTAACCAAGCGATGTTAAGAGTTTATAGTAAAAAAATATTCAACAGTTGTGACGTACTAGATATACGCCAATTATACGTTAAAACTCTACTAAACTAACCTGACCAAAAAAACAAATTTCAACAATCTCAAAATATCACTAACATACCAGTAAGATAATCTTACAAAAATAACATAAAAACTCCGACAGTGAATACAAGCTTTGGGCAAAGGCACTATAAATATCATTCTTTTATAAGAAAACGAAAATAAATTCATACTCAAAACTAAAAAAAAATGGATTAAAGAACAAAAAAGACAATATTACCAAAATCTTATTACATAATAAGAATAAAACACGTACACTTCAACACTCAAAAACAAATATAAAACACATAATTAAAAAAATACATTTTACCTAAATTATAAATTTTTATTTTTATTTTAATTTTAGCTTTTTTTATGCAGCATTATGTTTAAATTATTTTTAGTGTATTATGTTTAAATTTTTGTTTTATCAAATGGAGGCCTCAGCACAGGTGCGTTACCCAGTGAGGCCGACATTGCTGAATTGTATTTAAAAATGTTAGATATTAAGTGTGTCAAATAAATAAAATAAATAAGAATATACGAAATGGCCCAAATTTACCTCACAAAGAGGGGGGGGGGGGGTCTAGATTGGAAGAAAAAATGCTCACGTAATTAATGTATGCCTCCTAAGTAGAAGGGCTGGGTTCTTGTCCGGGTTTGAATCTTGTAATCATGTATAAAGATATCAGCCAATAATATGTGCGTTAAGATAATGTTGGTAGTTCTTAGTCGAAGTATGATTCAGTTAAAAGTAATCGAATTGGATATGGACACCTTAGCTCAGTTGGTAGAGCTGTTGCCATGTAAGCAGAAGGTCCTGGGTTCGTGTCCCAAAGCCGCCAATATCTTTTTCTGATTTTTCTGTATCCAGATTTTCGATTGGGTTTCGCTAATATTGTCTTCATTCAAAAACATGATTTACTCCGAATAATACCAGGAATAATAAGTTTGTTCCGAAACCGGTAGGATTTACGCATTATATAAGTGGTTTATACAAAGTTGTATTGTTTCATTTTTCTAAGTAATAAATAGTTAGATTTTGTTAAAGATGACATCTGTCATCCATCATCAAGGAACGAAATATTGTGTAGGCACCGCGATTATTATTATATTTTGAGCAAACTGTCACCTAGACTCTAGCAACACTTGCCTGCGCAGCAAAATGCGCAGACAGCAGAACTGAGCTCGCGAGTGGAAAAAACTTCGAGATCATTCCAGTCTGAACGTTCCTCTCGCCAGTAAGCTATTTTGCGCGCAGTAAGCTATTTTGCTGCGCAGGCAAGTTTTGCTAGAGTCTAGGTGACATTTTGCTCAAAATATAATAATAATCGCGGTGCCTACAATTGCTTTTTTTTTTTTTTTTTTTTTTTTTTACATGAGCTCCACACAGGAGGCCCTGAGGAAAACAATATCCCTCAGGGCCTATGACATCTTTGGGGATGCTGTGTGGAGGGTTTTTTAAGGAAAGGAAGGAGAGGAGAGTTCTGGGAAGGAAAAGGGTTTAAGGGGTGGGTAGGAATCTGGGGTTCAGTGTGTCTTAGTCATCCGCCTCCAAGACCTAGACAAACCTCACCCCATGAACCCGGGCACCGCTGCTAAATCACCAAACGTAGCGAACCACTTGGGGTGACCTATGGCAGAGGTGTTGGTTATCCAATAAAGGTTCCCGGGGCGGCGGTGCCCATTCCCGCCTCCCAAATTGAAGGGATAATAGAAAAAAATGTCTTGACAACCCGGGTTTTTAAATACTAATTGATTATAATATATAGGAAATAGGTAAAATAAGGAAATAAACCATGTTCAACCATGTTTCCGTAGGAAGATATGGATTTCATTGTCAGATTTCGAATGTCCAAAAGTATGGTTAAGTAATTAACTTTACTCGTGTTTATTCAAACTTATGTACTACACTTCTCCTGATAATTTATACCAACGTTGTTATATTTTAATTAATGCAACGGCACTGAATCAAAATAAATTTTTAGTCATATCAAAAATCATGATGTTTGTGCTATGGACCATGTTCTAATAAAATTATAGACAGGGTTAGCAGAGTAATAATGGCCCGCCTTCGGCCACAATATAATAAAATCGTCTTTCCACAACCGTATCCAAAATTAAATATATCAAATCCAAAGAAAATTCGAACCAATTTCGATGGCAACACTGGTAACTTTAAACTAACTTTTTTAATATTGGTGCAACTCAATTGTGTTAAAATGCGCCTTAACTTTAGTTAGGGCTTAAACTCAGTTAAATATTTAACTTTAAGTCTTAGGGGTCGTCCATTAATCATTTAACCCCCCCTCCCCCATGGGTGTGTGGTGAGGTTTTAGACTACCCCCCCTACACAAAATCACGTTAAATTTTTTAAGTACAAAGTATATAAAAATTTTCAGAATATTATCTTTAAGTACAGGTAAAATCTGATTAAATTTTGGATAATTAAGCATCGTGATAAAAATTTCCAGAGAGACATTAAGGTTGCAGGTTGTTTTTGACTGGCATTTGGTTTAGAAATCGTGCGTTAAACGAAAAATAAATTCACGTGATATCTCATTATATCTCCCCCCCTCCTTGTGATATTTCGTGATTTTTTCCGAACCCCCCCCCCCCTTTTCGAGCCTTACGTGATTAATGGACGACCCCTTACTTTAAATATTTTCGATGCAATTGGCCCTAATTCATTCTATACCGGTACCAATAATATACAATTTTAAATTTCTGTTTTTCTCGAAAGAAAATTTCGAAAAGTTGCTCGAAGAATGACAAAATCAACACGTTTTGCTGAAGAATCTAAAACCCTCACTCTTAACTATTTTCAGCTCGTGACTTTTTTTCAGATCTGATAAACCTTTTCGCATAAAAAAACACATTTTTTCATAATTTTCACAAATCTTCAACGAAAAAAATTGTGTTAAACCTGTGAGAGATAGCTGGCTGGTAGGTAGAGTTATTAAGATATCTAATCAAAAATATACAAGATGAAGTTCTACAAGACCATAAGATATCTAATCAGAAATCTACAAGATGAGGGTATCAACTCAAAATATTATAATTACCGCCTAATTTAATCTCACAATGAAGAAGAAATGAAATATTGAAAGATATTAAATAACCCCCTAGCTAATTTTATTGTTAAAATGACTATGGCATTTTCAAATGTTCTGAAATATAAAGCTCATATTCTATATAACCAAAAAAATAGATAAATCTGCAAAATATAACATTCATAGGTATATATATATATATACAATTTGGGAGGTGGGTATGGGTACCGCCGCCTCGGGAATCATTTATTGGATAACCTACACCTCTGCCATAGGTCACCCCAAGTGGTTCGCTACGTTTGGTGACTTAGCCGGGGTGCCCGGGTTCATGGGGTGACTTGGTGCGGGTATTGGTGGCGGATGCGTCCGCCCACCATCTGCATGGCAGGCCGGATCGGGAAAGAATGGTTGAGGGAGTACCTTTGACTTCTCCAGCCGTACTCTCCTCGAATATCGCTTGCACCGCAATGGGAGGGATGAATTCATACGTCCGTCACTCCTGAACACACTAATCCCCAGATTCTTACCCACCCCTACTACACTTTTCCTTCCAAGAACTTCCTCTCCTTCCTTTCCCCTCCATACAACATCCCCAAATATGACACAGGCCCTGGGGGGAATCATTTTCATAATGATTTCCGTCAGGGCCTATGTGAAAGGAGCTAATGTAAAAAAATAAAAATATGTACATACCCTTTAACAGACACGTGAAAATTCCTGGAAAATATAACTCGAATTCAGTTTTTTTTCTCTAATGAGCCGCAAAAGAGGTGCGAAAATTGACGAAAAAGTTTAAATTATATTTTGTCAACACATACTCGTACTTTGTGACGGAATCACGATAATTTAATTAACACAACTTCTCGCGACTTCTTTTACAAAAACAATTTTACATAATTATTTTTTTTCAACGTGTGAATATTATGAGTAACTTCGTTTTCTTCTTATGAATGTGAAGTATAAAATGCCATGAAAAGGAATTGATATCTCAAGTCACATGTCGTATTAATCTTGATTTGTTCGAATGAAAAATTCAATGTCGCCCTTTCAATAACACTGTTCTACGACGAACCACGCGAGTAACGCGATCCATCATTGTGATTGTAAAAAAGGCCTTACCGAACGGAAAATAATAGATTGGATTGTTCTCCGTTTTAGCAAAGTAACCCCAAATCACTTCACTTAGGGAATACTAGCGGTAATATGTACGATGTGTTTAGATCAGTGGTGATCAACCTTTTTAGCCGGAGTGTCAATTTATTCATTTTCAATTTGTTCGCGGGCCGCAGGGGAGAGGTAAGAATTTGACATTGTTAACCCTACAGTGGTCGCGCTCTTAAAAGTAACGTCACTGGTCAAGTGGATTACATAGGTAGGCCATTTTTAAACTTAAAAAAACAAGTGAAATCATTTAGAATTGTTGTGTATTTATTTTTTAATTTTATAATCTAAGCATTGTTTGTTAGAAATAAGAAACACATATTTAATATAACTTCTATGTTTTCACAATTAACCAAAACATAAATGACCCCTTTTTTTAAACTAAAAATGACATCTTTCACTTTTATGAAAAAACTTAGCTATAACAAAAAAAAATTAAGTACATATACTTATTTGATTGTTGATTTCTGAGCAGGATAAACATAAAATTATAGAATGGTCAGGACAATTGATTTTTTTGCATGCGTTACACAAATTCCGAGTGCTACGTAGTTGGTCGCGCGAATTACAGGTGTAGACCGTGGACTACTGAGCTCCTGTCCCACACCAGCGCTGAACCGAATGCGTCCGTGAGTTATCCAACTTAAAGTACACAGAATTTAAAATGATTCGCGCCACCCGTTTTTGAGGAATCCTTAATTTTGCACGAATAGATTAAACATGTAATCCACGCGACCTCTCCAGGGTTAAACCACGCAAACATATATGTAGTTTCGAAAAAGGAAATTTTGAGTTAAACAATTACAGAACTTAAAAAACAAAGTGTATATTTCCAAGTTGAAACCAATAAATTCTCTCGATTTTTATCATTCAGAAATATTAATGAACTTGTAAAAAATACATACTTGCGATTTTGGACAATGTTGATTTTTATCGTTCGGAAAGTTAAACCAAATTTAGCATTAATAAAACATTCGACATTGTTTAAAACGGAAACCACGTAGATTTTATTTTTTATTTTTATTTTATTTTATTTATTTGGGAGACCAACAGTTTACATTAATAACAGCATATAGTAATTGAGTCACAATAATTGAACCATTTACAGGTTTCCACATAGGTATTGTATACAAGTGTAGTGATTCAAGAGATATTTACTGATGAAAAAATTACATTTTAAGAGCCGAGTAATTTACGTAGGAATTGGGAGAGGGAAGGATGGGGGGATCGGTTAAGTTGAGGTATAGTAATAAAAATATGCGTGACAAAAAATTAAAAGAGAAAAAAAAGAAGAAAAAAAAGGAAGTTAATAGAGTGGTGGTTGTATTAGAGGGTATCTATAGTTATTGTTATCGTATCGAGATAGATCTCAACAAAAACACGCTACACGTTTTTTTAAAAGAATACAATCTAATTATCTTGAGTGGCTGATTCAAAACTTCGAAGAAAGACTAAGGTTTTAAACAGAACAGAAACCGTGGAATACTCTTTACCCTTTTTTAAATTTATATTTTGCCAGTACGAAAAAGCTCGCGGGCCACACGGGAGGCACGTGGTACTCATGTCAGTTTGCGTGTTTTGGAGTAATGTGTTTCGGTATCATTTTCGTTTTCCTTAAATTTTCTCACGAATCTTGTATTTAAGACCAATTATTAAATCGGTTTTTTCAATAATTTCTTTCACGTCAAATTCATAGCATATCGGAGCATTGAAGTAAAGGTTAAATAATACAATAAGTTGCACTGTAAAATTTAGATTTCTGCACGACCTTAACAACGTTGACGTTGAATTTTTGGTTTCTTGTGCTCTAAACTAGGCATGTCCAACCTGCGGCCCAAATGAAAATGTTTTGCGGACCAAAATTAAGTTTTCAATTTCTATGTTTTGATTTTGGTATTCATAAAAAAAAGTCCTCGTAAATTTATCACACTAATATTACATTTCGTGAAATTAGAACTTTCTTGATATTATACCTCGGACACTCGATGGGGTTTTTGATTTATTGCTTGAAATGTGCCAGGCATATGGCCGCACTACTTTTGGATTATATTTATTTTCGCAATCAATTCCAACTAGTACATATTTTACGCATATTTCTCGGAAGATTTAATGCAACTTAACAGATTTTCATAAGTGGAGGATGAGTGCAAAGGACGTTTATGGTCAGTTTATGCCTTCTAGCATTGAATATCGTGGTTTCACAATAATAACATTTTTGGGCACCGGACTTATCGGTAAAAATTAACCATAATATCCGCCATTTACCTGTATTTATGGATGGATCTAACGGTCAGCATCATTTGCTGGCTGCCCCCCCCCCCCCCCCCCACTCAGCTTGTGGTCCACACAAGCTGAGTAATATTTTCTGGCCCAATAAACGATATGAGTTGGGCACCCCTGCTCTAAACACATCACTTAATCACTTAATCACTTTAAAATCCTAGATTACAAAACATTTTTTTTACATGAGCTCCACACAGGAGGCCCAGAGGAATATGATTTCCCTCAGGGCCTAGGTCATATTTGGGGTTGCTGTGCGGAGGATTTTTTTAAGGAAAGGAGAGAGAGGAGAGTTCTGGTAAGGAAAAGGGTTTAAGGGTTGGGTAGGAATCTGGGGTTCAGTGTGTCTCCAATACCTAGACAAACCTCACCCCATGGAACCGGGCACCCCTGCTAAATCACCAAAATTCGCAATTAAATTTTATAAATCACATACAATAAATAACTAACAAAGGCATGAAAACACTATAGGATTTATAATCAGAACAATCAAAGACTTTGATTCCTTGGAAGTTATAAAAATCGTATATTTGTCACTCGTACGCAGCTTGCTGGAATACAATTCCATAGTTTGGTCCCCATATTATCAAATTCATGTAAGAAATATCGAAAGAGTGCAGCACAAATTTTTAAGATTTATTAACTTCAAATTACACATACCTATTCAACACATTAACTACACATCTTTACTAAATACACTTAAATTGCATTCCTTAGAAAACAGAAGAAAAATAAACGACCTAACTTTTTTGTTTAAAATTATTCACTCCGAATTAGATTGTTGCGAACTCCTGCATCTCATTGACTTTAAGGTACCAACTCGAGCGACAAGGCAAAACATATTATTCTGCAACAATAATTCTCTAACCAACTACCACACACACGCATCAATTTCTCGACTACATGCACTAGGGAACAAATACACCTCTAATATCGATGTACTTAATACAAGTTTACCGTTATTCAAGAAATACCTGAACAATATTTTTTATGTAGAATATTTTGATATCTAAGGAGCATCACTTAGGGTCTATTGCATATATTTGTGTATTTCTATCTCTCTGTAAAAACTTGTTAACGTTTTCTTTTTATGTATCTTGCATTTTGTTATGTATTATTTATGACATTTAATCAGTCACCTGTAAATTTTATAACTACTAACATACCTACTAGTTTATTTTCTATGCCATTCACAACTTAAAAACTTTCTCTTTTATTGTAATGCACTATCTTTTCTTAAATTTATCTGTATACCTTCCTTTCATATTATGATGTTTACTAGTTATGTCTTTATAGTTTATCTTTTTTACTAAAAAAAAACTGTTTCTGTATTGTTAAAACTTATCATGTAAAAGCCCATCAGGGCGTTGAAAATTAATAAAAACAAAAAAAAAATCCAATACACCCCTTCTAAATCACCGAACCACTTGGGGTGACCTATGGCCGAGGTGTTGGTTATCCAATAAAGGTTCATGGAGCTTCGGTACCCATTCCCGCCTCACATATTGACAAAAATTATTACCTGAAAGTTTGTGATTTATATATTACCAAATCATGAATACGAAAGCCTTCGTATTTTATTGAAACAATAAATGAACAATAAACAATAACCAAACTTTATTAAACGCGAAAGCTACAGACAAACCAATGGTCTGTAGCTTTCGCGTTTAATAAAGTTTGGTCGATGTATTGACATAATAAAACTTTTTAGACTCTATTAATATAAGAGTCGAAGACTTCCTACGACAAGTTTATCTTTAAAGTACCAGAACCCTATTTGCTTTATGTGCGGAATGTGACAGAAATAAGGTCTGGTGAACGGTCCACTGTGTCTGACTTATTCCCGGTGTTTATCATTGTCTAAAAGGGTTGTACAAGGTTTTCATCGATTTCATGTCTACTACTGCAGATCCAGCAATTACAGAAAATTGACATCGTGGTGCGCATGCGTGTAAGTATTATACTTCAAGGTCTATATATTATGGTAATATATTATGTTTGTATAGTTTGTTAGCTTACAAAGGTTTCATTAAAGGTACTTGGACTTTTCCCATTTTACAGAAAACTGTCATTATATTAAACTAACTTGAACCGACTTTTTGTCACCTTAATAAAATATGTTGACTAAGTGTTTATAGACGCAGAAACTTGACAATAACAATAACAGCAATTTTGGAAACTTTGGAACACACGACATTGTTAACAATTAGTTATACATAAACATACATACGAATCTCCGAACTAATTCGTATTTCATGACGCATTATTATTTCTCCTCCCGTAAAACTATTGTACGAAGAGAAAATAATAATACAATTAAACTTTACTAAAAATGTCTGCACGAGTCGAAATATCCTGAAGTCCTTATTTATTTATCAAACCAAAATATTTTTATCGGAGTGTACACGGAATTTTCATACAAACGTTTTATTGAATTCTGGGTTCATGGGGTGAGGTTTGTCTAGGTCTTGGCAGCCAATGCGTTTGTCCGCCTACTGCATGGCGGGCCGAATCGAAAGAGATTGGTTGAGGGAGACGTTACCTAGACCTCTCCAGCTGGTCTCTCTCGACCCTGCAGTTGGAGGGATGGATTCGTACGTCCGTCACTCCTACACACATTGACTCCCAGATTCCACCCCTCATACCCTTTACATTTCCAGAACTTCCTCTCCTTCCTTTCCCTAAAAAGACCCTCCACCCAGAATCCCCAAAGATGACATAGGGCCCGAGGAAAATTATTTTCCACAGGGCCTCCTGTGTGGAGTTACCATAAAAATAATTGAACCCAAAATACGACCAGAATAGAATGTTACATTTTGCAATATCTACTGGGCTAATTATATATGACATTTTGAGAAAAAAAAAGATTGTTGCATTTTGGTATTATGTCTAACAGGCTCCCTGTGTTTTGTTTTCATTTTTGATATTACGTCAGTTCTCGAATTTGTTCGAACGATTATACCGAAGGGAAGTAATTTGTAGAAAGGCGAATGAAAATTGAGTTAATTCAGTATTAACTTTAAACAAAAACCAATGTAGCCAAGTAACTCCCACGTAATGGTAGGCATAATCTTGAAAACGTTAGACAATGCGTAATCCCTCAAAAGCCTCCCAGTCGACAAACCTAAGCGGCTTATCCGATAGTCCTCGAGCATTTGGGGATCAGGGCAAACACAATTAATTTCAATTGACACTTATTTTTGCCAGTAACATACTTTAATTGTTATATTTGTAACGTGGGCACACATAAAATTTCGGAATCACATTCGCGTTAATAGATTTTCAACCTTACGACAAATACGTTTAAATGTATGAGTCACTTACGTCGCTTACTCTATCTTATAATATATAAAACAATGTCGGATTAGTTACACCATTTATAAACCGATTTTTATGATTTGTTTGATTTGTTGGATTTGTCTCCGCCCCGAATAGAAAAATAGCTATTAAAACGTAGGAAAAATTCACGAATAAAAAAAATATGAGAAAAATTATTTCCTCGTACATTTTGTATATAACGAATTTTCGTCTTTTGAAAGAGCTGCAGCAATATTGTGATAAGTATAATATTGAATAGTGAGTAAATTTCAAAAATTCAAAAACGTCAAATGTCAATGGGCTGATTGTTTTGCTTTTGTTCTTAGACATATAATGCTGCCCGTCTTTCTTACACACTAAATATCAACAATCGAAAATGAGACAAATGGTGATCGTATGTCTGCGCCCCTCCGAAGGAAAAATAAAATAGTTATAATAAATCTCCCTCACACGTACAAAAATAATGAAACGCAATTTCCGTAAGTGGAAAAGTCAGAAAATTGCTAAAAATATAACTCCGTACACAGCTCCATCTCTGATAATGACAAAAACAAAACACGGACAGTTGCGCATCGATAATTGCTTCATTGTGTAATTTTTAACATAATAAAAAAACTGAGTTTAATTCAGTTAAAAGTTAACACAACAGTTATTGATTCTAAGGCGGTACGAAGTTTTTTCCGGGTCTGCTAGTTAGCAATAGTTCTGTTTTACAAGAGATCTTTGAATGAAATTTTGATAAAGGTAGATTTACAAAATTGGAAAAAAGAAGAACATAGTCTAATCATTGGCACTGTTTTTTAGACGCGCTTTTCAGTCCAATCTGTCATCGCTTTTTTTTAAAATCGGGTTCTTGTTAAAATATGTGACTCCACGGGGGCGTGTCGTAAAAAGGGAAACAGTGTCCTGGAAGGGTGGTCGAATACAAAAAAGATTGAAGTTATAAGATTGCACGGCCGATTCATGTTCAGATTATCACTACAGGACACTGAAGGAAAAGATAAACGATAGTGGATGCTTTTCTCTTTAAGGTTATTTGAGGTTTCTCAAGTGGCAAGGAAGATTTTTCTTTACACATTAAGAGGGAGCATTTTTCTTAACACACACCAGAGAAAACTGAAAATATGTCATTTTTAAATCAATTTTCAGACGTATTGACTCTTTTCCACAAAAAATTATAAATTGATTTAGAAAGATTGTTCTTATATCTAGTAAACGAATGTTAACATTTTGAAAAAAAAAGTTTATTTTCAGTATAATAAGGTTATACCATGGGTCGTTGGCTGATTTGTTAAATTTTCAAAAGAAAAATATTATTTTACAAGACATATTTCATACCATCAATACGTTATCTAGTAAATGCATGTTTCAAAATTTTAATTATTAGAATTTTGTCATTAATCATCAAAATTAGTTCAAATAAAATCGTTAAAAAATATCCAAACACTCATTTATGACGAAAATTTCTCTGTTTTGTCTACCTATTTACGATCTTACAAATTTATATGTTTAAGATTTTTTTACATTCCTATTTTGCTTAGACATTATTGAAAAATGATAAATACTTATGATCAAAAAATAATTACAAAAAGTACATAATTTTAATAGTTTTATCATAACGCCTTTCAGCATTTTTGGATGTAGATATAAATTAAAGCAAATTTGGAATGAAACAAAATCGATATCGAGTTATAATTTTAAAAAGCTGGTATGCAGAATAATTAATCTTTTACACTGAAACCGCCCTGTACGATCGTAAGAACATCTTTTGACGAAATGTGGATTTTCAGCCACTGGCTGGTTAAAGGCCCTTAAACAAATTGCAATTAATACAAAAAATGTTCTCATTCATTCAAAAGGAATCCCATATATATATATGAATTTATGTTATTGATTTTGGTATTACCTAAAACTGATTTTTGCGGGAATTGTAATACGTGAATAAGGAGGTAATTAAGAAAATCGATCAAATGTATGAATGAATGAATCTATCTACATATATTATGGGAAGATATATGGAAGAGGGTTTGTGGGGGCCGACGTGGCCTTATTTTTTATACAAAAATCTACAGCTTTATTCCGAGATTGATGAAATTTTGCACACCTCAACTTTTTAATAAGAGGTAATTAAAAGTCAACATATTTTGAAAAACTATCCTATGACATACATTTTCCATCACTTAAAGCAGAAATTTTACACTTCTTGAGCAACACTTGATTTTCAAAATAAAGTTAAATATTACTTGTTTATTTTTTATTTTAACTTTATGAGTAAAACCTCAAATTGTAATATTTAAATAAATGAAGACAATATAAGCGAAACTCAATCGAAAATCTGGAAACAGAAAAATCAGAAAAACATATTGACACCTCTGGGACGCGTTTGCCCGGAAAGCAAGAGGTCCTGGGTTCGAGTGTCGAGTGTCGGTGTCAATATGTTTTTCTGATTTTTCTGTTTCCAAATTTTCGATTGAGTTTCGCTTATATTGTCATCATTTATTTAAATATTACAATTTGAGGTTTTACTCATAAAGTTAAAATAAAAAATAAAATATTCATCCTAGACTTGCAGAAAAAGTCGATAGATGTCGCATATTAAATAAAATGGATAAAAGATTTATCCAGACACTATCTAGAGAGCATTTAGTTCGGGTTTGAATCTTGCAATCACACATAAAGATAGTTGCCAATAATATATGCGTTAAAAGAAAATGAAGACAATGTACGTGGTTCTTAGTCGAAGTATGGTGCAGTTAAACATGACCGAATTTCATATCGACATCGTGGCGCAGTGGTTAGCGCGTTTGCCCAGAAAGCAAGAGGTCCTGGGTTCGTGTCCCAGAGGTGTCAATATGTTTTTCTGATTTTTCTGTTTCCAGATTTTCGATTGAGTTTCGCTTATATTGTCTTCATTCATTTAAATATTAAATATTACTGTCTATTAAGGACCTGGTAGTTTAATAAATAAATGCTAACAGAGCTTTATTTTCGACTTTTAACAATTTATTGCTTAGATCTTGGATTAAATCATAGATTTCTTGCAAATTTTACTAGAAATTTTGTTACTAGTTAAACAACTTTTAATGTAATGTATCACTAGAGATGGACAGATGAGCTGGCAAGAGATGAACAGAGAGGGAGTGAAGGGCTTTAAGTATTTCGCAACATTTAAATATGTCGCGGAAACGTGCGGCTTCTGGTCAGACATGACAGTCCTATTAAAATACCACTTGTTTATTCAGTCTGTGAAATTGGAGATAAAACGGAGATTCCTGAACATATTCACAGCAGAAATACAGGATTATAGTACAGCGGCGCTGGCAGAAATTCATAAATGTAAATAATGCTTTTGAAGTGAAAACATCTTTAGCACCGTTGTGATTTGAAATTTGATGAAACGAAATATATTGACAACAAAAAGAGACAAAAACATACATCTTTAGGATTTAGACTGCAAGAGAATGAGATAGTATAATCGGTTTCCTCTTCGTGCAATGCTTCGTAGCCTCCCCAGCTTGTAAATTTTGTTTTCTAAAGGTTTTACTTCTACCGCGTGCGAATTTCACTCTCTGATTTTTTATATCTTGCTAACAATGGCATAACATCTTTTATCCAAACTTTCTATTTCAAACATTGGTAGTATTAGAAAATTTAAACATAGGTACTTCATCAATTTATTTGTTCAATTTATGGTTTTTTGCATAAATTTGAGATTATTATAGCACCAAGAAAAAATCTTTTGGAAATCAGGGTTTAAATACTGAATTTTTTTAAAATTATTTTTATACGTATTTTATAATTTTTTAATGTAGTAATGTTCTAGATCAATGGTTCTTATTTTAGGTGATTTAAGTGAATTAGAAAGTTTCCACATTTTTTACGCGCTCCCTGGAAAATGATATTATTATATTTGTAGCAATTAAAGGGAAAAAATTGAATTAATGAAATATTTTTTTAGGTATGTAGATACCTATTTACTAAAAGCATCCTTGTTCCTGATTTAATAGTATATTAAAATATAAGTGGATAAACAGGTCTTTAAAACACGCGCGATTTTTCGAAATAAAGCAAGTGTTTTAAAGACCAGTTATTCACGAATACTTTACGCTATTTTTTTTATTGGTACACTTTGAAAACATAAATATTGATATTATTATTAAAAATTTAAAAATAAGAACTATTAATGAATTCGTGATGTGACATCACAATATCTTGTTGTCATGGAAATGAAAAACACAAACATTAATTTGCAATCTGTCACATAAGATTAATAGTTGACATCACAGTTTTTACTAGTTATTGTGTGTTGTAAAATGAGTTCTAACATTGATAATTTAAATACCAAAGCAGAATCGCGGTTAATACCTGAAAAATCCAAAGACGTTTATAAAAAAGAATATGAAAGGTTCATAACATGGATGGAGGAGCAAAACGTAGTAAATGTAGATGAACGAGTTGTGCTTGCTTACCTTCAGAAAATGTCGGAACAGTACAAAGCATCGACTATGTTTAACATCGACATCGACTAACATTTGTAATGTTTTATTTGACGTTTAAAATATTCCTGTCAGATTTATAGTTAAAAGTTGACATTTAGACTTCACATTTTGTTGATTTGTTGATGTTGCCATGGTAATTTACAAAAAACGCGCATTCCATAAAGTGCGATTTAAACACGCTAGAGCGTACTTTATGAGTAAAAAAAGGCACCAATAAAAAAAACAATTTATTTATTTCAAAAATTTCGTTACCGATATTTATTTCTTTAATCAAAGGTTTTTTTTTTTTTAACAAAACGAGGGGTTTATAGAGTACCCCGTGTTAAGTTCAAATAGTGAAGTCACTTTATGTATTATATACTATTTTGTGTAAGTACTGTGAATTAAATAAAAATATAACATTAAAAGAATAGTTTATGTTAACCAACACAAAAATAACACAATGTAGGAACGGAATAATGAAAAACATACCGTGTAATATCCTGCAGAATAGTCTCCTAAGACGCTCACGTTTGAATACATATAACACGGCGATGTCTGTTCCCATTGTCATTATACTGCGGTTTGCGAAACGCTAGAGTCTACCAGAGTTTGCCAACCTTATCCGGCCCACCGCCCACTTTCAAGTGTATTTTTCTGCAACGCCCCCCCCCCCCCCTTCTTTTATAAGGATGGAAATGTTGCTTACTAAATAAACCATTACGTTTGGGTCCCACCAAGGCGTTCCATGGTCGATTACTCGACTGGCTAAGGGGGCGTACAATAATTATGTAAGCAGTTTTTCTTACAATCTAGACCCCCCCCTTGGTGAGATAAATTTGGGCCACTTTCAAGTAACGTAAGATTTTGCTGGACCCCTCCTCTTCTGAGCTCACGTAATTAATGTATGCCCCCTAAGTCCTCAATCACAATTCAAGCAATATTTTCGGCTTATAGTAGTGGTAGTAGGAGATTTTAAAATATTGTCGGGTTATTCGTAACCCGAGAATGTTTGTCTTTCTTTTTAAGAAAAAATCGAAAACCAAAAAAATAAAGTTTTTTTAAACAATATCGATACTAAAATAACAAATATACCATTAATTCATTAATAATTGAACGGTTCATACGCAAGACTCTTTCATTGTTGTACCTACCTATTTGAATTCATAAAAAAAATGTTTTTTGAGCGCTATTTCAGCCCTTCACCGCCCCCTTGTAATCTTTCACAGCCCTCCATTTGCCCTCGAGTTCCACTGCAGCGTCTGGATATCGCCCTCGTTGGGAATCACAGCGCTAGAACAGCAAACACTAGACAGACAGCGGTAGAATCTAGTAGAAGTTAGAAGTAGACGTTAGACAGGGACGAGACCAACAACAACGGAAATACAAATTTAGTTAGAAGAGGGTCCCATTGTTTGCACAGAACAGGAGAATGCACTCACTGGAACTACAATCCTGCAAGTCAGGAGGCAGGTGCTTAATGTCATTGTAATAAATCGCCGGTAAAACGAGAGAATGTTGTTGGCTTATTTTCCTTTGCATGATGCTTATGTTAGACGGTAGACGTGGGCAAAATTGAATGACCGAATTAAATGAATAAATTCAATCTTGTGACACACTCAATCTAATTCTCAATTTCAAAAGGAATTGATTCTTCATTCCTTATCTTTGGCCTTGCATCCTACGATTTTTAACGACACCATACATTTTTAATCTCCATTTATTTTACTGTTAAATTATTTCAATGAATAATGTGTTCTGTAAACGATTTAAATATTATATTGTTTCATAGGTATTTAAATATTATTAAACGGGCCGCGCGCCGCGAAGTTTTCGACGGACGGTATTGTGAAAGACTCGCCTATTACGATTGTATTCCGCTACCGCCGCGCCGCTATTCTAAAAACACCCGAACATCATAAGTCCATGTCCCAAAATGGCCAAAACGCGGCCGCGATTCATCCGGGTTGCCCGAGCATCTCTTTCACGCAAGGAATTAATCATTTATCCTAAACAATAGTCCTGACATTGTCCTAAGGTCCCCGCCGTCCCAGGTCCGTGTTCAATGTCCGCGTCCCAGGTACCTAGTCTGTCGAAATCGAGATTGTCCGATTCCGACAGACAGAGGAATTAAAACAAAAGTCTTTTTCACTTGTGACGTCATGGTCTTTTGTAATTCTTAGACCTAAAAATGACGTCAGGCGTCATCGTCACGTCAATGTCACGATATGTCCCAAACGCATCCCAGTCCTAGGTCCGCAGCTCGCGAGTAAATCAAGTCACTGCTAGGTAAGACACGAAACATTAATCAAAAGTTACTAATTCATTCGTCAATGCCAGCCCTTAATTTGTCCGCGCGGTTCATTTATTCCCCCGCGCGCCAAGCCGTCAATTTCATTACATAGTTAGTCGAAAACTTTCGACTTTGAATCTGAACATCAGCTAGAAAAGTGAGAAGCGATGCTTATCGGTTTTTTGGTACGTACGAAAGATATTGTACCTACCTACTTTTAGACGTAGATCTTGGGTCGATATAATATGTAAATTTGCAGATATTATAAGGCCAATTAGCTGTGGTTAGCTGTCATAAAATACTCATCTTAATGTTAAAATGATGTTTATATTAGATCGCGTGAAGTGGAACGAAATTATAAGTTTAATAAATAAAATAAAATCAATAAAATTTTAAGGGTGAAACGAAAATTTGTATAATTTTAAGATATAATTGCTAGCAATAAATACATTTTACATACGAAAAATTACGACACTAAAAAAAGACAAACAATATAGGATTTAGCATGCGAGATAATGAGATAGAATAATCGGTCTCCTCTTTGTGTGGTGTTTCGTAGCCTATTGGTCTCCTCTTTGTGCGGTGCTTCGTAGCCTTCCCACTCATTGTGATTTTGAAAACCGATGAAACGAAAAAGCGACACTAAAAAGAGTCGGTTTTAGCGTGCGAGATAATGAGATAGAATAATCGGTCTCCTCTTTGTGCGGTGTTCCGTAGCCTATTGGTCTCCTCTTTGTGCGGTGCTTCGTAGCCTCCCCACTCATTGTGATTTGAAAACCGATGAAACGAAAAAGCGACACTAAAAAGAGTCAAACACATTAATCTATAGGTTTTAGCCTGCGAGATAATGAGATAGAATAATCGGTCTCCTCTTTGTGCGATGCTTGGTAGCCTATCAGTCTCCTCTTTTGCGGTACTCCGTAGCCTCCCGGTCTCGTGTGCGGTGTAAGCCTCCCCATTCATTTAATTTTCAATTTTCTGCTTTTTTTTTTTTTTTTTTTTGAATTTAATTGAATTAAAGGAATGAATAAAAGGAATCAATTCAAAAGGCCATGGGAATCAGACTGAATCGATTCACTCCTGGGAATCATTTTGCCCACGTCTATTAGACGGATATTTTGAGGGTTTATAAGGACGCTTAGAAACATTTTTCAAAAGTTTATATACGATGTGTATCAAAGTAATTGGAATACTCGGGCACTCGAGTGAGGCGAGATAATTTCAACTTACAAAATGTATATTTAGTTTTGAATGGAGAAAATATTTGTGGCTCACTTGGTGGCTTATGCTGTTGGTGACCTCATTTCTTATGCATTTTGTGGACTTTTTTGTAGCATTTTGTAGTTTGCCCACAAATCGTTATACACACATAGAAAACTCCATAAAGTTAAACATAATACAAGATACACAATTTAAACCTGATCGCCCGCTCTGTTGAAAAGAAGCACAAAACCGGAGATAAGAATTTGAAAATTACATTTTTGTATTTACGTATAATTTTAAGAATTTTTTTAATCACCCGTCGTGTCGTTTTGAAAATCATCATGTAACCGTAGTATAAACGGAGATTTTTTTTTGAAAATATGCATAAAATTGTGAACTGCTCACCAGCCCTATTAGAAAGGATTGCATTTCATTGCCCTGAACGCAATACCTAATCGAATCCCTTATTTTATTTACGATTGATGACATTTCAAATAAAATACTCACAAAACTCCTTGCTCGGGCGTATCTGCAAACCTTAAATTCACTTTTTTACATTAGCTCCACACAGGAGGCCCTGAGTAATAATTAGCCTCATTTTTGGGGATGTCGTGTGGAAGGTTTTTTTAAGGAAAGAAAGGAGAGGAAGTTCTGGGAAGGAAAAAGGTTTGAGGGGTGGGTAGGAATCTGGGGTTCAGTGTACCCAGGTCATCCGTCGCCAAAACCTAGACAAACCTCACCCTAAGAACCCGGGACCCCGACTAAGTCATATTATATTCACTACTAAATGTAAAATGATTTTATATACCTATAACTGTATGTGTTTCAGGTGGTTTTTACATTCACGACAAAATGAATTCTGTGTTCTTACAATGACAAGTAAATAAAAATGGTTTGGATTCTCTGCAATTTATTAAACAATAACAAAAAACAAACAGAAACCTAGATAACAACCACTCTTTAAATTGCCATCTCAACTCAGGGATTTCACACCTAGTGAGATGGGCAATACGTCATGACTGTAATCAAATGTAATATTGACATAATTAAATAAAGAATTAAATTATAATGAAAGGTGAGATGATTTCTCTGTCTACGGTTCACTATATTTTTTTAATGATTTCACCACTCCTTCACACTTCTAATACCTGCCCACTCTCGTACATTTCGCAGCCTAGACATTTGTCTCCTTCCAAGCCCTCGGCGACTCTCTATCTTGCCTTTTAATGTTTTTTTAAATTTTTTTATTTTTTTCATTTTTATTTTTTATTTTTTAATTTTTTTTTACAGTGAATACCGCACAAGAATCTCAACTGCTCCCGTCTGAAGCCAGTGAGACTATGACATCCCCGATTGGGGTATGTTGTGATGCTGAAGGTAGTGGGGAGGGGAAGGAGGTGGGGAAGAGGAAGGTGGGGAAGTGCCTGGCTATTCAGATCTGGTCACTAAACACGGCTAAAGCCATTTTCAAGCAACGTTTCAATACTGATTGGTGGTCTTACACCAGGGCGATACTGATAGTATCTTCCACTCTGGAACATGCCGCAAATATACTATATATTATTTTTAAATGAATTAATTGCGAAATAACACAAATTAATCAAATAAAATTTATTTGCGCATGCCGGGTTCTAACCCGCGACCTCCGGATTGTGAGTCAAAAGTCTTACCCACTGGACTACGGAGGTCGTCAATGTTAATTGGAGCAAGTGATATTTCTGCCCTCGAAGTATGTGACCTAGATATGAAATTTTCTTGACTTTTACTAATGTGAGCAGTTCTCTATCTGCTCTAGCCCGCCTGAATTTCTGTATTAGTGAACATGTCGGCCCATAGGACTTTGAGCATTCTCCGGTGAAGCCATATTTCAGAAGCATCTAACCCGTTCATGGTATTTACTTTCTAAGTTCATGTAATTTGTTAATAAAATTAAATAATTTAAAAAAAACCCTAATAATATGCAGTCTTTCAATGGGTATTGTATCTGTATCTAACTATGCAAAATCTTTACGACAGCAAATAAAACGATTTCCGCATAATCTTAGCGGTTCAGTCCGCTGCTTTTTCTCTAGATTATTCCGACTGGGACTAATTAGCATACCGCTTAGATTTAATTCATTTACTCTTGAGGCCGACTGAAATTCTTTGTTATTTTAATTTTTCCTTCACAAAAAAAGGAATTTCAAAAAATATTACCGAAGTAGATTTTGTTACTGGTATTATCATTTCGTGAAGGATTTTTACAAATTCTGCAAAATCAGTATTTTTGAAAAAACATTTTAATTTTCGTAAAATGTAAATACTTTGTGGCGTGACTTTTATATTGTACTTCTTGGTTTTTTAACTATTTCATTAAGTTTTTAACGTAGGTATGTAAAATTCATAATTTTAGATTTTTAATTTTTTTTTCTTAATTTTAGATTAAAATTTGTTTTCTTTTGTGCAAGCGAGCACCTAGCATGCGTTATAATGCCACTCAAAGAAAGCACATGTTGGTGTTTTAATTATGTTTATTGACGTGCTTTTGGTTTATTTTGAATTGTAATTTTTTATAAAAAAATTCGTAAAGCCAGAATTCGCCATTACACACAGAAATCTTCGCGGGTGTGGGCGCAACAACTCACCAAAGTTTCATCGCAATCGGATGAATGATAAAGGAAATAATTTCATAACGCAAGAGCTCACCATTATAAATAGAAGCCTTCGCGGGCATGCGCACAACAAATCACCAAAGTTTCATCGCAATCGGGTGAAAGGTATAGGAAATAATTTCATAACGCCAAAGCTCACCACTATATATAGAAGCCTTTGCAGGCATGCGCACAACAAATCACCAAAGTTTCATCGCAATCGGATGAAAGGTTTATGAACGCATAAGGGACAAACAAAAAAACATTAATTTTTATTTATTAAGATTATGCAAGTCGCACACGAGTGCCATACTCTCATAATGTGGGCTTGGCCTGTTTTACTACATCGCTCGCCAGAAATTCCCATTAAAAACTAACATTAACATCTAATAAACAAATATTTTACATACACTGTTTTCTATAATACAAAAACTGCCTTTACATATAATTATCTTCCTTGCAAAGCGTAAAATAATAATAAAACATTTAAACATTAAACTGACTAAGAATATGCCGTAGAATTATTTCCCATCGGGAAGTAGTACTGTTTACTAAACACCATTTAGTTAAAGTAAATCATTTGCGCTAATAACATTACGTTATTTTATTATTACATTAATTTCTTATGAGCCTTCTTGGTGTTGCTTTTTAAAACCTTTTAACAGGTCGCAGCGCCATCAATTTGTCAGACTGGACATCGATTTTATTTTTCTCCGTTCCTTCGTGTTTCCTTCTCCCACGGGCAGTAATTGAGTAATACGTTTTAAAGCATTTTTAGGTAAAGTAGTGTGAGGCACTTGTTTTTAAAGAAACGCTTAAAAATGTTTACGTAGCTGAAGGTTCATCGGTTAATTCAATTCCAAAATACCATCTTTATAAAAGGTGTCCGGGGGTAAAGTGCATTAACTTCGGGAGGTGATCCTACATGATGGTAGGAGCAAAAAAGAATAACAACTTTTTCCGAAATTCCAAAAATTTTTTCCCATACAAAAAGACGTACCAACTAAAATTCCTTAGACTGTGGTATGATCTTACTTGCTGAGCTCCCGCCGGGCACGATTGTGGCAACATTGCATGGTTGTGACTGGCCCACATCGTAACAGCGGAAAATAATAAAGCTGGCGGCACACGCGGGTCTATTTTTATGTTTTTACCACAAAACAACCCCTAAAAGTTGGAATTTCGAAAGTCATTTACCTTTTTTAACTAAAATATCACGTAGAATCACCTCCCGAAGTTAATGCACTTTACCCCCGGACACCCTGTACAAGTAGATAGAGGAATACCGCTGAATACCCAAATAATTTGTTTTCTTAATTTTATTATTTAATATACACGTATATCACATTACATTTCAAATTGCAGATAGTTCAATGCTAACTACAATGCGTTTTTCGGTTTTATTTTTCTCAATTTTGGAGGCGGGCATGGGTACCGGCACCCTGGGAACCATTTATTGGATAACCAACACCTCTACCATAGGTCACCCCAAGTGGTTCGCTAAGTTTGGTGATTTAGCAGGGTTCACGGGGTGAGGTTTGTCCAGATCTTGGCTTTGAGGCAGCTGGATTGGGAGAGTTGAGTGAGATCTTTTGACCTTTCCAGCAAGACTCTCTCGAAACGTTTCCTAGCACCTCAATAGCGAGGATAGATTCATACGTCCGTCTCTCTTGGATACACCGACCCTAGATTCCTACCCACCCCTCATACCTTTTTTCATTCCCAGAACTTCCTCTCCTCCCTTTTCATACAATAACCCTCCACACAGGATCCTCAAAGATGATATAAACCCTGAGGGGAATTATTTTCCCCAGGGCCTCCTGTGTGGAGCTAATGTAAAATAAAACAAAACTGTTCAACTCGATAGACAAATGATTTCTCGTGTTTGAATTGGGCAGGTCAAGTAAAAAATGTCATCATTCGAAGAACTTAATTTTTTAAATATTTATTTTACATTAACTCCGCACGGGATGCTCTGAGGAAAATAATTTCCCTACGAGCCTAGGGAAGTCGAAAGTGAAAAAAATATCGATATATCGATGTATCGATATTTATTAAAATATCAATATCGACGTCGATATATGAAGGAAAAAATATCGATGTATCGATATATCGGTCAAATTTTCAAAAGATTTTGCGTTTTTAAAATAATAGTGAATTCAGCTCAATATTATCAATAGTAATTTTTATACACAATGTGCATTATTTTAATCTACAAAAATCTCAATAAAAAGGAAGGTATTTTTATCAGTATTCATTTTTATAACAAAAATATCAAAAACTAAAAAGCTGCTTCTTACTTATATGTAAACTGAGATGCATACAAAGTTTGTACGCGGCTCAGAAACATTCTATTGGCGTATTAATTTGTCAAAAAGGACTTCGTGTTTGGAACAAGGCGTAGTCAATAATCATAGACAATTAGGAACCGACACATAGGAGTGTCTTAGAAAAAAATAGTGAAAAATAGCATACATTTCTATGTATGTACCTACACATATGAGATAGAATTAGTGATCACAAGTACTAATGCAAGGACAATAGATTCCTGTACGGTTTTGGATTCTGGTGACTTTAGTAACATAAATAAATAAAAACATCGTATTTGATACAATTTTCGATATTGGATATTTTGTATCGATATATCGATATATCGGATCAAAATATATCGGCTAAAAATATCGATGTATTGAATTAAAAATATCGATATATCGATACTTTTTCAACAAGCCTATACGAGCCTATGTCATCTTTGACGATGCTGTGTGGAAGAATTTTTTGTGGAAAGTAAGAAGTGAACCTGAGTTTTTAAGGCACCCGTGTTGTAGGAGGAAGGAAACACATAGGCGGACAAATTGTTCCACAACCGAGCTGTTGAACTCAAGAAGTGTCCTTTTCAAAATTAGAACTAAACAAGCGAAGAAGTCTACTATTCCGTCATTTTTCACGAGTCTGCGCTAGTCAATTACCTAATTTAAATTACCACTTACCAATAGCGCGAGAGTTACAAGGTTTCCAGTATCGAGGTCAGTGGCGGACCGCAAACCGCGGCGGCAGACCGCAGACTTTACTGAATGTTACAATAATAATAATAATTATTATTATTATCGTATCTTATTAAGTCTGCGGTTTGGCGCTGCGGTTTGCAGTCTGCCGCCCACTTCGGAATAGTACCTTTTGCTCTTGAAGTTGGTGTTATTCAATTATGTTCTCGCCATACACTAACGAACACAGGAATTGCCTTGTGGGCGTGTTTCGTGATCCAAATATTTGCCCAATTTTAGCCTATATTTCCATATTAAACTGTGCTTTCGAAATTCAAATGGGATAGAGAACTACAATTTCAGGCGAGTGTAAGAGAGACGGAACACTGGGAGAGGGGTTGGGCTAAATGGTTCATTTGTTACCATTCAAATTTGTATGGAAGGCACTTTTTTTTAAATAGGCAATTCACCCTAAGAAGAGTGCTTTGTGATGGAAGGCATTTCTAGTGTTATATTTTTTATCCTACGTATTCGACGAAATTCTCTCAGTTGATTCCGTGGAGACTATCTTCCTATAATCTTTAACGTAGTTTTATTAAGATTCGAGGAATTGTCTTAACTTCGAAGCCCTGTTTATACGGCAGAGGCTCTTGAATCTGGATGGATAATCTCCATTTATCTTGAAGTGAACTTTGTCTCGAACTTCTTGGCCTCGATAATATGGTGGGATGACTTAATCCTTAATGTATGACGCTTCACATATATCTGGAGGTCTAGCATGGACCATCGATAAAAAAAACCCTTTATCAATACGATGTTGGTTTAATACGTCATCTATGGTCATAACCGACGCGACGCGACGCGACGGTTGATAAATCTTAGCGCGGCCTCTTGAATAATGTCGTTCCTTATACAAAATAAATGGCTTATTAATGAATGCAGGTTTGCTAAAGAAGCTCTTAGAATTGAAAGTTTTTTTAAAGTGGTTGTTTATTTATTTTATTTGTTTATTGGCTCGCCAACATAACACATACCTTCATCACATTATAATTATTACCTACATTAATTTAAATTTTTAATTTAGTTATAGCGATGATTCCAATTAAAGGTGACTCATCAATTTACATAAGCGATCCATAAACATAATTAATTCACCTAAGACGCGATCAATTTATTTCGTTAGATCCTTGAAGAAACAAAATGGTTCAAATATTACTAAGGACTTCAGTGAGTAATTAATCCCCGTTTAGTCTCCAAAAGTACCTACACGTGAAATGCTATAGTATATTAAAGTTGGTATATGAATTCGAAATGGTTTATTTATCAGTATTTTAAGTTTTACGTAGTGGTTTGACTTTAAGGAAAGTCTATCCATAGATATCCGCTAGTGTTGCCTGCGTTTGTCAATTACTTATTTATTCCGTATGGCAATCATCAGCGCGGTCACGCTTAGGAAAACGATATAAAATCGTCGTTAGTTTCACCTATCGATCCGATATTGTAAGGTTATCGATTTCAGTGTGCTAAACCGCCAGAAGGCGGTATTTGTCGCAACTACTCGGTCAATTTTGATTCTGATGCTAGGTCCCATCCAGTACTCTTCTTATTTCTACGAGTATATTATTATGATGTAGCCACCACTTCTTCATGTTCTTAGTTATTTTAATAAAAGCACAAACAATAAGTTTTAGAAACCACGAGTTAGATACATAAAATAACCCTTTAAACAATTACTAAGTACAAACATATCTGCAATTACTGACAAACAACGCATCACAGACTGGATCAAAAAACAAGGTATTCA
Source organism: Limnephilus marmoratus (assembly GCA_917880885.1). NCBI lineage: Eukaryota > Metazoa > Arthropoda > Insecta > Trichoptera > Limnephilidae > Limnephilus > Limnephilus marmoratus. The sequence goes on along the minus strand of OU862914.1, from coordinate 48,769,894 downwards.
CTTTACTTTAAACACTATAACACCTAACCAAATATAACAAAATCCAAACAAATAAAAAACTACATTTAAAAAAACTTTACTTCGGGGCAGAAAAACTAGCCTAATGTTATACTAGTGGCATGTGGTCCATAGAAAAGTGTACCTACCTGCTTTTAAAGATAATTAATTATCTTATTTTAATTGCTACTAATCTTAAATTTACGTATACGATTCTGCCACCATGGATTGATCCGCAGTGCCCTTGATAATATTAAGAAGGATACTGTATTTTTATTTATTATTAATTTTTTAAACTTTATGAGTAAAATCTCAAATTATAATATTTAATTAAATGAAGACAATATTAGCGAAACTCAATCGAAATCTGGAGACAGAAAAATCAGAAAAGATATTGGCTCCGCTGGGACACGAACCCAGAACCCTTTTCTTACATGGAAACAGCTGTACCGATTAAGCTACGGAACCCATATTAATTCGGTCACTTTTAACTGTATCATACTTCGACTAAGAACTACCAACATTATCTTCACTTACTTAACGCACATATTATTGGCTGCTATCTTTATATATGATTACACGATTCAACTCGAACTAAATGTAATCTAGATAGTGTCTGGATAAATTTTTATCCATTTTATTTGTAATACGCGACATCTATTGACTTTTTCTGCAAGTCTAGGATGAATATTTATTATTAATTTTTTAAACTTTATGAGTAAAATCTCAAATTATAATATTTAATTAAATGAAGACAATATTAGCGAAACTCAATCGAAATCTGGAGACAGAAAAATCAGAAAAGATATTGGCTCCGCTGGGACACGAACCCAGAACCCTTTTCTTACATGGAAACAGCTGTACCGATTAAGCTACGGAACCCATATTAATTCGGTCACTTTTAACTGTATCATACTTCTACTAAGAACTACCAACATTATCTTCACTTACTTAACGCACATATTATTGGCTGCTATCTTTATATATGATTACAAGATTCAACTCGAACTAAATGCAATCTAGATAGTGTCTGGATAAATTTTTATCCATTTTATTTGTAATACGCGACATCTATTGACTTTTTATGCAAGTCTAGGATGAATATTTATTATTAATTTTTTAAACTTTATGAGTATTTATTATTAATTTTTTAAAAGTGTAAGTAAGTTAAGTAAGTGAAGATAATGTTGGTAGTTCTTAGTCGAAGTATGATACAGTTAAAAGTGACCGAATTAATATGAGTTCCGTAGCTTAATCGGTAGAGCTGTTTCCATGTAAGAAAAGGGTTCTGGGTTCGTGTTCCAGCGGAGCCAATATCTTTTCTGATTTTTCTGTCTCCAGATTTCGATTGAGTTTCGCTAATATTGTCTTCATTTAATTAAATATTATAATTTGAGATTTTACTCATAAAGTTTAAAAAATTAATAATAAATATTCATCCTAGACTTGCAGAAAAAGTCAATAGATGTCGCGTATTACAAATAAAATGGATAAAAATTTATCCAGACGCTATCTAGATTGCATTTAGTTCGAGTTGAATCTTGTAATCATTTATAAAGATAGCAGCCAATAATATGTGCGTTAAGTAAGTGAAGATAATGTTGGTAGTTCTTAGTCGAAGTATGATACAGTTAAAAGTGACCGAATTAATATGGGTTCCGTAGCTTAATCGGTAGAGCTGTTTCCATGTAAGAAAAGGGTTCTGGGTTCGTGTCCCAGCAGAGCCAATATCTTTTCTGATTTTTCTGTCTCCAGATTTCGATTGAGTTTCGCTAATATTGTCTTCATTTAATTAAACTGTATTTTTAGTTACGTTCACAGAATAGCTCTTAAATCATGAAGATAAACGTATATATACTGAATATTAACATTTTTTTGGACTACTATATAAACCACTGTAATCATATTTATCAAATGAATGTTCAAGAATAGACTTAGGTATATTAAATAAATAAAAGGTAAATAATGCAAATTAACGACAAACCTACGCCGGGTATGTAAGGTCAGTGGTTCAGTGGGCATCGCGCTTGGGTCTCACCCGGGCGTCACGTGTGATTCCTCGGCTGGCTAAGTCCTCCACCACAACACAGGCAACATTTTCGGCTTTCTGTGGTGGTAGTAGGAGATTTTCTAACATTGTTGGGTTTTTAGTAATCCTGCAATGTTTTTCTTTTTTAATTAAAAAAATAAATAAAACAAAGTATTTGCAGGTGCACAAATTGTACAACATTGTTTATTTAGCGACCTAATTAAAACCTTAGTACAGAATAACACAATTTATAGTAATTTTATGGGTAGTAGATACAGAGTGGTCGAATACAACCATCACATTTCAGCAAAGAAAAGTCGCACGTCGTGATTCGTTTCATACAAGCTAGAAGCTAATAAGTCACTTTTGAATTCCAAAACAATGACGTCATGGCGACACTACCAGATAGCCAGGATAATAAATGCATGCTTAATTGGGGTGATTAGTGCATGCATTGACTAAAGAAGAGGCCTAAAGTCGAATAATGTATTTTGAAATTATCATTTGCATTTATTCGCTCGTCGCAGCTTGACGTTTAAAATTGTGTACTAAGTTTGAAAAGTGTTTTTTTCGGTTCTGTAAAATGGTGGCTTCTTTGGATGGTATGTTTTAAAGTTTTTTCTTAATGCTTTAGTGAAAATAATTTTAGTTGTTTTTTTAAATAATAAATAAGTTTTGTGTTTTTTTTTGCCGAAAAAATATTAAATTTTTAACTTCTCGAGATTTTATCTCAGAGAGTATATCAAAGTCGCACAATAATTTTCTTTTTTTTTAAATAGTACAACTAATATTCTATGCATATCACTTTCGATATTAACCCACACGAATCCACATTATTACTATTTTTTCATTTTACAGGGACCACATACGAGATTTCGAGGCTGGAATTGTTCGTGACATGGAAGAGTTTGCCGAAGAAAGAAAAGCTTGAGGGAATGTTTAACAAAATTTTAAGTACATTTGAATTTGATAAGCTCAGTGCAAGTGCTGAAAAAAGTTGGAAAACCAAACACAAGGCTTATATCTTTGAATATAAGCAGAAAATAGATCGTAATTTTAGCAATTTATTACACTCAAAATAAACTTTTTTTTTCTTTTTACATATAATTGTTTTATTATAAACCTCATTAACACATTATTTCAAAATTATAAAAATATAAAAAAAACGATAGGAAAAAAAAAACATTTTTAACACTAATTTTCATAAAATTAGTATTGACTAATTAAAAATAATTTAATCATTTGTAAGAGTTTTTAGCGTCTAGCATGTATGAAACGAATTACTGTGCGCCGCTTGAAATGTCTTTAGTCGGGTTTCGTTAGCCGATCTGGAGAACCTGGCACTACCTAACCTTCATCTCTCGCATTTATTATCTCGTCTCCTCTCCCTTTAGTCTCATAACCAGTGGCGGCCGCTGCCCTGAAAACGTGGTGGTTCACTGATAATCCGTAACTATGAGATAACGATTACTAAGCAACATTAGGTAAAAATGATTCACTAATCTTATTTGGAGAGAAGATCTATTTTAAGCTGTTTTCGAAGTGCGAAAACTTCTACATATCGCTTTTAATTAAAAATTTTATTTTTCTGTACCAAGAAAATAAAAACCCAATAAAATCAACCTATCTTAAATTTCAAACCAAAAAACTCTTTTTTTTACAATGTTTAATTTATTTTATTTTATATTTCATAAAATAAAATAAATTTGAAAGTAGTGTAAGAAGAATATACGACGCAAATGTGAATGGTAGAAGAAGTCGGGGACGCCCGAGTCGGGCCATGTCGAAAGTCGGAATAATAGAAGAGAATGTATGAGACGATGTATGAATGTGAGTGAGGCAAAGAGTGTGTGCCAAGACCGAGTTATTTGGCGGTCCGTCCTCTCTGCCTACCCCTGTGGGGAAACGGCGTGATGGTTGGTTAGTTAGTTTTATATTTCATTTTAAACAGGATACAAACAGTATTTATAAACAACGTATAAACAGCACGAGGGCAAATTGTCAAAGTTACTTATGAAAAAATTGTATTCCTTAATGATCTGCGTTTTATAATTTAAAACACCGATCAATAAAAAATCAAATATATGTAAAATTTAGGTATTTGCTGTATCTTTTGATTAAAAAAAGAATTATTCAGTTTGGTTAAGTATTTTGGCCTTAAATCAGAATTTAAGTTTGTATGATAAAGGCCGCTGGGTGGCACACCAAAATATCTTAATTTTTCATACATATGGCCGGTGTTGCGCGCTGGCGATGTTTGGGATATTCGATACAAAAACATAATTCGTTCCGCTTGCAATTGGCCTGCACACCGGACAGGGTAAATTCGCGCGGAACTTTGAGAATTTGCTCTCCCTGATTCGTATTATATTATGCATTATATTGGTAGGTGATATTTTTAATGAAATTCATAGATTTCATATTTTTCGGTAAGATATTATAAAGTAATTTTAGACGATATAATTTTACCAGTGCTGCACACAAACACACTGTTCAACCAGCCGCCCTTGCTCATAACATACCCAATTGGGGCTGCCATGGTATGGTATAATAAAGCTTAATGTACTGAAATGTATTTACCATTATTAAAGAGTGTTTTTTCCAACAACTTAAGCTTCTCATCGCTTAGACACAAGATGTTATGAGAAAATTGTATACTCTTTTAGATTTTGTGATAAAATGTGCATTTAAATTTACATATAATTTTTGCAGATATACATTTACGACGACCGGCGTGGTCTAGTGGTAAGGCCTTTGACTCGCAATTTCTTAAGGTCGCGGGATTGAAACCCGGCGTGGTCTAATAAATTTTATTTGATTAATTTGTGTTATTTAACGATTAATTCATTTAAAATAATATATACATAGTATATTTGCGGCATGTTCCAGAGTGGAAAATACTCTTAGTTTCGCCCTGGTGTAAGTCCACCATTTAGAAATGAAACGTTGCTTGAAATGGCTGTAGCCGTGTTTGGTGACTAGATCTGAAGAGCCAGGTACTTCCCCACCTTCCTTTTCCCTATCTCCTTCCCTCCCCCACTACCTTCAGCCTCGCAACATACCCCAATTGGGGATGCAATAGACTTACTGGCTCCAGACGGGAGCAGCCGAAACTCTTGTGAGGTACTCATATTATATTAAAAAAAATGTACATAATATCTCCCTCAAATTAACTAAGTATAATAAGTTTATCAACGTTAAAAGCACACATTAACAAACTACTAAAAAGCAGTTTACTGGAAATTTTGTTTTTTCTTATACTATTTCTTTCTTATCATAGTACATCATTTTCTTTTTGAATAAATAATAAAAAAATATTTTTTAAAATTAAATGAAGACAATATAAAAGAAACTCAATGGAAAATTTGGAAACCAAAAATCAGAAAATGATATTTCCAGATTATCGATTGAATTTAGCTAATATTGTCTCCATTTAATTAAATTTACAATTTGAGGTTTTACTCATAAAGCTAAAAATAAAAATATTTTTTTTTTGCTAATAGTGAATCCTTTCTATCAAAGTTATAGGGGATTAAGCTCCTTACACACTTGTGTGGTGTGGTGTGTCGTGACACTCGTGACTACAAATTAACCAATCATCGTCGTCGCTTGTCGACACGCCACAACCTACAAATATGTCTCTAACCATAATAAATACATGAAACTGATGTGCTTCTGGCGCGCCACGACACACCACACCACACAAGTGTGTTTCCGCCTTTTGTCAAAGTTCTTATAAAGGTAATCAACTGAGACTATAATTAGGATGGTTGTTTGATGTACTCGTGTGTGGTAGTTTACGTTAATGCAACCTTGCAATATTCCATTAACGTTCTAGCCTGTTATAAATGTAAATGGTTTAGGTATTCAACTTGTGCACGAGCTAATCAGAATGCTGTTTGTTTGGTCCATGTTTATATTTGAATTACAAATGTGACAGAATATGTTAAACTACCGAAAGCGATGACTCTAAATTTTCTATGTATTTGGCAAATGATTCCAAACTTTGCCAATTACAGGAATACCATAACAGGTCAAAAAAAATCACAGATGTTTTGCAGAATACAACTCACACTGATTAATAAATTTAAACTCTTGGAAAGCGGTTGGCTTTTGCACAGGGTGAATATATTTTTTTTTCCATTTTTGTCCACAACAAATTATTCAATAGATAATAGATTATCTCAGATTTATTTTAATGATCTTGTAATTCTGTGTACTCTAGTTTCTAATTTTCTCTTATTTAACAAATTAAAATCAAAATTTCCTCTGCTGCGGCAGATTGTCGAAAATGGAAACGAAACACATTTACAGAGAGATGGAAACCGAAATGGTCGAGTTAAAATAGGACTTCGCTTTGCTTAGTTTAAATTAAACATTTGTTTCATATGCCTTATACCGTGTATCCACATAACAATAATAACGAAAATCAATTAAAAACAATCGTTTCCTTCCTTATCATCGTTCAAATTCACGTAAAACGATTGAAGGAAAACGGCGTGATGGATAAAATTACAATCTATGTTGTGTAGGAATTATAACCCAAATAACCTCCACAAAAATCACTTGAAACTTATTATTTATTTATTCATTTACATCATCCGTAAAACGGTAATACACCAATATATTATCACGGAGAATAATACACATTAAAAAGGGATGGAGGTAGTTTTATTACTTTGTGATACCAAGATTGTGCCTAAAGATGATTGCTGAAATGTATATAAGTGACGTTGAAAATGTCGAAGGTCAATACAGAATCTTATTTTTATTTTTTAAAAACATTACATATTTCATATTACAATGATCTTTGGCTGTCCATCTAGGAATTTTACCCGTTTTAGGATAGTCAGAATGAGCAGATTAATTATTAGAATATTTTTTTGTCTATTGTATTGGCTTTTACTGAGATATTATACTTGGTGGATACTATATTAAAGTTTTGTTGGTACATGCAAGAAGTTGCTTATGAATGTAAAAATATATATTTTAAAAAAATACTGTCACTGTAAAAGCCCGAACTACGGTAAATCCTAAGATTTTCCGGTAAATCCTAAGATTTACCAACTCTTAATGGTAAAAGTCCGAACCGTTCTATAATCATCGTTCACCAACCTAACCTAACCTAACCTAACACGTACTAAATTCTAATGGTAAAAGCCCGAAAAAATCGTTTATAATATTTAAATAAGAAATGATTTTTTCGGGCTTATACCATTAGAATTTAGTACATGTTAGGTTAGGTTAGTTTAGGTTGGTGAACGATGATTATAGAACGGTTCGGACTTTTACCATTAAGAGTTGGTAAATCTTAGGATTTACCGGAAAATCTTAGGATTTACAAATATACGGGCTTTTACGGTAACATATACAATATAAACGTAAACAAGAGAAATTAAAAGAAAATTAAAAAATTATAAATATGTATATGCTTTTCAACCATTCCGTGAAATTTCAGTTTTAATATCGATGAGTTTATGAATTAGAGAGTAGAAAAAATAGATAAAAAAATGACGTAAAGAAAAAGGAAGTTGAGAAACGCTAAATGCAAAGAAAAATTTAAGCGTTTATTGAAATTTTTTTTTTTTTTTTTTTTTTTTTTTTTTTTTTTTTTTTTTTTGTTTTTTTGTTTTTTTTTTTACAGTGAATACCGCACAAGAATCTCTTAACTTAATATTAATGAAATACAAATATAATACCAACATATGTATAGGAAATGCCAACAAATAATAATAATAATAATAATAATAATAAAAAAATAATAGCAAGGCAGATAGAAATATTACACCTTTAAATTTATATGACGAGAATGCCAACATTCTTATAAATACTAACCAGGAATTATTAGATTCCTGGTCAAATAAAATTATTCACGCAAAACACTTCAATTATCTCAACCAAACGTATGTTGACAAACTTTCGTCAAACAAATGGTTGAGTATTGGAGAGTTGAGCGCAGAAATAGAAGGATTTATGCTTGCCATTCAAGATAGAGTCATTAATACTAAAAATTATAGAAAGCATATAATCAAAGATATAAATCAAATTGATGATTTATGTAGAAAATGTTTGGCTTTTCCCGAAACTATAGAACATATTATATCGGGATGTTCTATATTAGCGCCTTCCGAGTATACATTTAGGCACAATCAGGTTTTAAAAATAATTCACCAAAGTTTGGTAATTAAACATAACTTGATTGATTGCCGTAATGTAGTACCTTATTATGAATATGAACCAAATTCATTTATAGAAAATGAATTTTATAAAATATATTATGATAAAACTATACTAACAGACAGAACAATTAGTCATAATAGACCTGATATAGTTTTACATGACAAAATTAAAAAAATAACTTATATCATTGATGTAGCTATTCCAAATTCCTGTAATATTCAAAAAACTGTTTCTGAAAAAATTAGAAAATACACAGATTTAGGAAATGAGATTAAAAGAATTTGGCATTCTCGGACTATAAAAATATTACCATTTGTTATTTCGGCCACTGGCATAATACCTAGGAATCTGATTCAAAATTTAAGCATATTAGATTTGTCAAAGAATTTGTATATAAAAATGCAAAAAGCAGTAATTTTAAATACATGTAGGATTACAAAAGATTTTTTAAATATTTATATTGAGGGATCAGTAGGATTTATAGGTTCAATTAGAAATGCCACAGAGCCGAACCCTCTGATATGAAAATATCTGGAGTCGGTGAATTATATTCCCATTTGGTCTCTAGTGGGTTGACATGTTGTTCTTGTATTGTTTTGTATTTATAATACTTATATAGTGCAATTGCATAACGTGGATTCACTAGATGATCATTTGGGGAAGTGTATGAAAGGGTTTAGTTTTTCCTTCTTTTTTGTTTTGTTTTTTTTTTTTTTTTTTTTTTTTTTTTTTTTTTTTTTTTTTTTTTTTTTTTTTTTTTTTTTTTTTTTTTTTTGGGGGGAAAATTTAACCCGGACATTTAAATCTGGTGCGTAAAAATATTTTAATATTTTAAATAAAAAATTTTAATATTAAATATTTTAAATATTTATATTGAGGGATCGGTAGGATTTATAGGTTCAATTAGAAATGCCACAGAGCCGAACCCTCTGATATGAAAATATCTGGAGTCGGTGAATTATATTCCCATTTGGTCTCTAGTAGGTTGACATGTTGTTCTTGTATTGTTTTGTATTTATAATACTTATATAGTGCAATTGCATAGCGTGGGTTGACTAGATGATCATTTGGGGAAATGTGTTTTTTTTTTTTTTTTTGGGGAAAATTTAACCCGGACATTTAAATCTGGTGTATATACAGGGTGTTAAGGGATGTACTTGACTTACTTTAATCAGTGATTCCTGACATTATTTGGAGTAAAAAATTTAAATGAAATGTTGGTCTCCAGTGACATTTTTGATGTTTTTTTTTTTTTCTACAAAAACATAAAAAAAATGGTAGTTGTTGAACAGTTGGAGGCGGGGTAAGGGGTTCGTCGGACACCCGGCTGAGTGACCAGTGACGACATGCGGAAGAATTTTTTTTTTGTTTGATTTTGAAGAAAAAAAAAATAAATAAAAGTCGTCAAAAAAAGTCACCGGAGACCAAAATTTCATTTACATTTTTTACTCCAAATAATGTCAGGAATCACTGGTTAAAGTAATTCAAGTACGTCCCTTAACACCCTATATACTATATAAAGTGAAAAAATTTAAGACCGCTGTTTAGCATATTTTCGCATTCAACTCTCTCCAAAACCAGAAGCCAATCATTTACCAGATAACGCAGAATGTTAGCATTTTTTGATTTTCATGCATCGGGTATAAGATTAAGCAATTGAGTCGCTGTTTATTGGTCCAGGCAGAAGTTTTCATACACATACAAGTTAATCGATATCAACCAAGGTAGATTGAGTATACCTCTAGAGATTAACTTAAAAAATGTTAACCTAAAAATATTTTTCGGCGGACTTACAAGATGTTGAAATCGAGCTTCCTGTTAAAAACAAGAAAGAATATTATAAAAAAGGATAGTATGTATGTTCTATCATATGCAAGTAACGCATAAACATTCTCCTATTATTATTCCCACCCTATATTTTTTGCTAACATATCCGTGTTATTTAAGGGCGAATTTTCCCCTAAATCGAAACCCGAAGCGTTGCCAATAATCCCAGACCACTAACGATGACAACCAATGTGGCGTGGCTTGGCGGTTTGCCGGTCAGTTCATACGTCATATCATCAAGTTTGGTTTGGAATATCGTGGAGTTGTTCGTTTGTGACCATCCATGTATCAAGAAATATTCACGCGAAAGTGAGATCAGAAACGTAAAATTAACACACCTTACCTAGGTAGCTGTTTAAAATATTTTTAAAACTATCCCAGTGAATTTTTAAATCCAGTACCATACGGTACAGTAACTATTTACCCATACTTTTCAGCATTGCGCATTACATACGTACTTTTCAATCGAAGTTTTAGACTATAAATCGCCAAAATGATACACATGACTCTCCATCAATTTTCCCATTGATTTCCTCGCTTTTTCTCAAAATTTTATTATTTGGGAGGCGAGTAGGGTACCGCCACCCCGGGAACTATTTATTGGTGACGAACACCCCTGCCTAGGTCACGACAAGTGGTTTGCTACGTTTGGTGACTTGGCAGGTGTGCCCGGGTTCACGTCTGTCTTAGCGGCACGATTGCCTAGGTCTTGCGTTTGCGATGTCTGTTTGGGGTAGAATGGTTGAGAGAGGTCTAATCTAGACCTCCCCAGCTGGACTCTCTCGACTCATCGCCTTGCACCGCAGTGGGAAGGATGGATTCATAAGTTCGTCACTCCTGGACACATTAACCCCCAAATTCCTACCCACTTCTCATGCTTCCTCTCCTTCTTTTCCCTAAAAAGTCTCCGTACACAGCACCCCCAAAGATGACATAGGCCCTGAGGAATATTTTTTCCTCACGGCCTCCTATGTTGGAGGTAGGTACATTACTTTAATCATAAGGTATTAGCTAATGCGTATTTGAAATTACATCAGGTATGGAAATCGACCGTAAAATACACCTAGGTATGTTAGCATTTGCGAAAAGAATATTTTGCTGATTGGTAAGAAATAATTTTTTATGTTGTTTCTCGGAGACACATTTTAATAAAATACAAAAACGTATTAAATTCGGTTGTCTGGATGATGTGCGTAAAATCGTGAAATACTCATGCGTAAAAGTAACGCGCAAATAATTCAAGTTCAACGAACTTTTAATATTCAAATATTGAACTGTTTGCGGGAACAAAGCGATAAAGTAAACATCAAAACATATTGTACTTAATAATATTTCAACATTTTAAATATTTATTGCTTTTGTTTAATTTTTAACAGATCTATCAAAAGTTGACAGATCTAAATCTGAATCACTAATGATTTTCAAAGTTTACTAGCGGTATTTATTTGAAATAATTTAATTTTAAAAATGTATTTCTTTAGATTTTTTTTGATAGATTTTATCTATTAAAATTGGATAGCCCTAAATATGAATTACTAATGATTTTTAATGATTGAGAAAAATATTTTGAAAATACTTAAAGCCTTAAAAATTTCATTCATAAAATTATTTTATTCAGAGATTTTTCACGGGTCTGCGCTAGTTGTAACGTAAAAAATGGAGACATTTGGAAAAACTAGAAATACATAAACACAAAATTTGCAATAAGAATAAATTCAAATTCTTCGACAAAGCCAGGCTCAACGCTATTGCTAGTAAAAGCGCGTGAATAGATTGTGATAAATGTATCGATAAAGTTTCAGCACAGAATTTGTTTTACGCGAAGAAATAAAATCTGCTTTTTCCACAACAAATCTGTGAGAGAATTGTAATTCTGGTTCAGTTCAGTTCCCTATTTCACTTTTTCGACCTGTTTGTTTGGCTTTTGTAAATAATTTTCTGCATTTCCTTCCATTTCGTAGTCAGTCGTGATTGGTTGCGATCTTTCAACCCAAAATATTCCTTCTTATTCCATTTTGCACGTTCATTTGCTTAATCTTACTGTAAGTGTTGGAAATAAATTAGATTTTAAATATTCCTATTCTTAAAAAGGTATAATTTGTACTTCTGAATGCGTACAGCATTCATCCATTTATCGGTATATACATAACGGACGATATTATAACTTTGAATATTATAATATTTTAAACTAAAGAGTTCCCGGCATGCGTTGCAATTCCACTTAATAAAGGAATTATTTCTCCCTGCTTGTACCTACTTTCCTTTTCCAACCTCCCCTTCCTCTCCCGCGTCCTCTTCCCCTTACGCATTACCACTCCGCCTTCATTCTCCCCACTCCCCTCTCCCGTTTCCCCCATCCAGCGACCCCCCCCCAAGTTCCCCTCCCCTTTACCGCATTCTTAACATTTTTCAAACAGCTCGCTTGCCACCTATTGCAATTTTTTTATACAAATTCTGCAAAGCTCTGGCATTATATTTTTTTTATAATGCCGGTATATAGAAACCTTCGCGGGTGTGCTCATAATATTTCACCAAAGGTTCATCATAATCGGATGAACGGTTCAGCAACGCATATTTTCATGATGCCAGAGCTCACTATTATACATAGAAATCGTCGCGGGCATGCACACATAAAATCCCCAAAGTTTCATCCCAATCGAATTAATGGTTAAAGCAATGCACAGATAACCCACATGTAAACATATAACCAAGCATATTATGATTTTTACACGTAAAGATAGATTTTAATATTTACATAAAAATGCATCACAACGTTTCAAAAATACGTATGTACTTATCTTAATGGTTTCCCTTGTTAATTGGCCAAAAACTTGCCTTTCGAAAACGTAAGGCAAATTAAGTGCAAACGGATAAGATGAAATTTCAGTTCGTAAAACAACAAACACTTGAAATACAACAGGAATGTGCACATCGGAACGGTGAACAGACAAACACATTAGTTTCAAGTTCCACAGAGAAACACACAACAAACAAACAAATGAAGTGAGCATGGTAGATAAATTCGTTTCAATGATAGTTGATCCCCCGACAGTTGGCCCCCGGCATACTTATGTACAATACTAGCAGACCCGGCCACACGTTGCTGTGGCGAACGATACACATCGCCATTACCCAACCGTTATAAAATCCACACCACCCGCTTGCAGGCTGCCCGCTGCCTGCTGCCTGAACTGAATATTTGAATTTCTCGGCTTTTCTCTACTATAATAAGCATGTATTATACATATAAACCTTCCCCTTTAATCACTCTATCTATTGGTGAAAACCGCATGAAAATCTGTTTCGTAGTTTAAAAGATCTATGCGCACATACATTTTGAGCGACTTCATTTTATACTATGTAATAATGTAATAATGCAATTCGAGCGATCGCCACTAATTTTACAATGCTTGCAATGCAACACTGGATATTTGAAAAGGGAAAATCAAATACCTACTTACTCTAGGACATCTATTTTCCAATTTCTTCCGTAGAACGAATTTCATAAGTGACCATAGTACGGTCCGCCAGCCGTTTTAAATCGCACAAAAATATGTTTTCTTTGAATTTCTCGGCTTTTCTCTAATATAATTTACATGTATTATACATATAAACATTTCTATTCAATCACTCTATGTATTGGTGAAAATCGCATGAAAATCCGATGCGTAGTTTAAAAGATTAACGCGCACATACATTTTGAGCGACTTCATTTTATACTATGTAATGATGATAATGATGATAGTGATGATGATGCAGTCGTTTAAGGAAAATAAGGTATACCTACATACACAGATATGTCCCCGAAGTGGTGTGCAGAGAGGATGTACCGCCGAATAACAAAAGTATAAAACATATCTTCATTCAAATGCATCAAGGATAAAACTAGGGGAGAAGTGGCGTGAAAGAGCCAAGTTTTGAAAGAGCCACTTGTATTATTTTGGTAGTTCAGGAACGGATGTGGTTGGTAACTTTATTTTTAAGTGACAACACTGATTTCCCATCACTCACAAACATTAGACAGTTCGCCGAAACCAACGGAATAATGTTGTTATTTTGAAGGTTTATATTTCTTTAACAAATAAGTTATGAAAGAGCCGGGTGAATGGGCCATGAAAGAGCTTAGCGTTTCTGATAGAATATATTATTTGCAATTTTGTTTAATTTTCGAGATTGTTATTAATAAAAAATAATCTGCCTCTGATATTTTAAGATTATATATATAATAGGTATGATGAATAATATGTTAAGGTTAAAGCGTTTGTTAGAATTACTTAAAATTACTGTTGTAATTAAAAAATTCTTAAAAATGTCATTAGTTTCGAAAAATGATTTGTTGGAATTGTCTTTTTGTTTTTTTTTTTAATAGGACAATTATTATAAGTTAGCACAATTATTATTAGTTTGCATAGTTTTCCCAATTACACTTTACAATACAGACTGTCTCTTTCATAACTTTTAGTAGCTCTTTCAATACCGAAATGTTATGAAAGAGCCAAAAGACACATTTTTAAAAAATGAATGTTTCGTTGGTTTGTTAAGAGTATTCAAGGTTTTTTCGTATAAAATTACCTTCTTCGTTAAATAAATAATAATTTAAGAAAAAAAAAACATAATTTCTTTCATTAAAAGTATATTTTTTTCTCCGTTTAGAAAACTGGCTCTTTCATGCCACTTCTCCCCTACTTGTCTCAATACTAAATAATATACCAACGTGTCTATAAAGTCCAAAAAATCGACAATGGAAATAAATTCGTACGATATTCATACAAACTTATTATTAAAGGTATTTTTAAAGTCGATTTTAGGTTTGAGATTGGTAAATAATGCACGAAAATTAATAATTTTACAATAATTACTAGCTGACCCGGCCACGTGTTGCTGTGGCTAACGAAACACAACGCCATCTACTTGATGGTTACCAAACGTTTTAACTCACACCGCCACCTGTTAATTTATACAAATCAAATCCCCACCACCCGCTTTCCAGCCCGCTCGTCGACCACATACAGACATTCGCTTTTAATTGTATATTTCAATCAATTTACACAAAACCTTGACAAATAATATACTTAAACCTTCCTCATGAATCACTATCTATCGGTGAAAACCGCATGAAAATCCGTTCAGTAGTTTATGAGTTTATAGCGAACAGACAGACAGACGCAGCAGAGGATTTTAATTTATAACAGAGAGATAGATACCAATAATGCTTAAAAAAGTATATTGAAAGACGGTTGAAAGACGAACAACACCGACGCGTTAAATTTGTTTATAGGTATTTTTGATGCTTAAAAAAAATAAATACCAAAATATTTTTTTTATGGATAGGGACACCGTAATCACCTAGCGGTAGGAAATATTCTTTACGACCTATTCTCATACCTACCAAATATACATATAAATTTACATAAAAATCGGTCCAACCGTTTCGGAGGAGTACGACCACAAACAGAGTGACACGATATTTTTATATATTAGAGATAGATATTTTCGGCAGCCAACTGTGGCGGTATCAACAACCGTTATGTACTTAGTGGAACGCTTAGTTTGGAGAAGTTAATTTCTTTTATCCAGTGAAAAGTCATCTTTTTATATTTCTACTAGCTGGTACCCGGCATGCGTTGCTATGCCATTTAATAGAGAAATTGTTTCTCCCTGCGTGTCCTTTCCCATTCGTCCCGTTCCCTTTCCGCCTCCCCTTCCGCCTCCCCTTCCTCTCCCGCGTTCCCACTCTGCCTCCTCCACCTTCCCTCTCCCCATTCCACTCCCCCCCTTACCCCGTCCGGCGAACCCCATTCCCGAATTCCCCTCCCCCCTCCCAGGTTCCCCTCCCCCCTCTCAGGTTCCCCTACCCCCTCCCAGGTTCCCCTCCCCCCTCCCGGGTTCCCCCTTCCGTCGAACCCCCTACCCGAGTTCCCCTCCCCCCTCGCGCATTCCATACATTCAGTCTCGGTACATTCTGTTTTCAAACAGCTCGTGTGCCACCTATAGCGATGTTTTTTATACAAATTTCATAATGGCAGAGCTCACCAGTAGTTTTATACAAACCTTGTCCTAACAATAACGAACACAAAAAAAAAATCCAATTTGGTGCAGTCGTTCGGAAGTTCGTCGATTACATTTCGGCGATTCATTTTTATTTATATAGATAGATAATAGATAATAAAAGAGCGTCTGTGGCGGATACCGGGCGACTTTTTTTGTTTTGTGTGAGTGTTTTATTTGGCGATTCCAGTGACTGTAGTATTTTTTTTTTTTTTTTGAAAAGCGGAGACGGTTTACCATTGGTTCCCGTGAGTACTTAGGCCATGGGCCCATTGTACTTTCTCCCATTTTACCTCAATCCTTTAACAATAACCCAGTCCCTTTAATAAAGTTCACCAGAGTTGTTATCGGATATGTGGCTAGGTCTTCTGGTTCTACATCATGTCTCCCCAGGTATCTGAGCCTAATTCCCACCAGGGCAGGACATTGGCACCATAAGTGAATTGGAGTCTCTTCATCCGACTGTAGTATTTAGTATTTAAGTTTCAATTTACGAATTCCGTGCACTACGCGTGGTAAATATTTCACGATATTTCTGACTTCTGTGAAGTTAATTAGCGCAATGGTATAGGAATAACTGAACGATATCCAATTAATTTTCCGTGGTCCGATCAAGACCACAGATTTACGCAGAATATTGCTAATTGTAGGTCAGCGGTTAGGAGGCAGCCACTTTCATGTATCTATCTAGATAATTAATTTGGTTAATAATGGTAAAGCCAGTTGAAATTGGTGTTAATCAATTTAAATCAATAATGGTGAAAAATACATTGTAATGCAGCCAAAGAAATCAATTAGATTTATTTAAATCCGAATTTCCATCACGATATTTTTATTGCATACAACTGAAAATTTTGGTACAAAAAGAATGGCTTGCTATTTTTTGTCATACTTATTTCAAATGTTCTTAGCTCATTATGAAAATAAGTTTGATATTTCGAAATTAAAATAGTTTTGTTGACCAAAAATATCCTGACAGAAAAAGCTCTACGGCTATGCTATGTTACGCAGTCAACCACTCTGAAAATTATAGTATTTTTCGCAAACCTATTTTTTTTACATTAGCTCTACACAGAGGGCCCCGATGAAAATAATTTCCCTCAGGGCCTATGCCATGTTAGGGGACGCTGTGTAAAGGTTTTTTAAGGAAAGGAAGGAGAGTAAAATAGGCATGAGGAGTGGATAGGAATCTGGGGGTCATTATGTCTAGGAGTGACGGACATATGAATCCATCCCAACCAATTGCGGTGCAAGGCGGTGGGGCGAGATATTCTGGTTGGGGAGGATAAAAGACCTCCCTCAACCAGTCTCTCTTGATCCTGCCCACCACGCAGCATATGGGCAGACGCATCGGCCGCCAAAGCCTGGACAAACCACACCCCATACGAGACAGCAAACGTAGCGAACTACTAGGGATGACCTATGGCAGAGGTGTCGGTTATCCAATAAATGGTTCCCGAGGCGGCGATTTTGGTTTAAAAACAAGGTTTAATGATGGGATTTTTTTTTCGTTTTATGTCATATTCTCTGGTGACCTTTACTAACATTCAAATGAATAAAAATAGATTGATTTGTTTTATACTGTTTTAAATTTAAAAAAAGCGACTGATACTCCTCCATTTGCACAATTTCTTGTTATAAAGAAGAAAATAAAAAGTTTAATCGAAGGAAGCAAACACTTTGTGGTGTGACGTTATATAATAAAAAAAAACACACTTTGTAAAACATAACTTTTTATTGGAATTAATATTTAACAGCCAACCAGGTTTCGCTTAGCTCAAGCTTCATCAGGGTTTATTATATCAACTAAAGTAAATTAGATACCGACACATATATAAAAGAAATTAAGAGAATTAGTGAAAGAGATAGCAATAGAATAGGCGACACTCTATTGGTACCAGAAAGAGATACAAATAGAAAAGGGGGAGACAAACATAATAATTACAGTTTGGTAAATAACGGGGGGGAGGGAGAGGGAGGGAACTGTTTCAGAAGAGGTTAACGGAATAAATTAAAAATGGGACTATCAGATAAATTGATTTGGTTATTAATAATGTTTGATTTATTATTGACGGCTTTTTTGATTTCGAAGGCTTCTAGATTGTTTAACCTAATTCCAATTCCATTTTTATGTAATATTTTAGTCCCGGAGGTTTCACCGAATGAGTAGTTAGTTTCTAGTAGATGGTTCGCGAATTCTGAAAAAGCATTACTATTTAAACATCTTAGATGTTCTTTAATTCTTATGTTTATGTTCCGGGCCGTTTTTCCGATATAAAATGCAGAACAATCATTACAATTTAGTTTATATATGCCCGAGTGGCTAAATTTATCGTCAATATCTTTAGTGTTAATTAAGTATTTACCTAAGTTATTATTAGTGTAAAAATTATTTGTAAACAGTACTCCAAGCCATTGGAATTGGTGATTAATATTTATATTATTATTAGAATTATGAAAAAGAAATTTATTTGATGCTATTTGTTTCAATTTGTTATTAAGAATATTGTCTACTAGTTTTGTCTCACACCCGTTATTTATAGCGATTTGTTTAATTATGGATAATTCCTTATTAAAATTATTATTGTTTAGTGGTACCGTAGGCTGTTAAATATTAATTCCAATAAAAAGTGGTGTTTTACAAAGTGTGTTTTTTCATTTAGTATAAAATAAAAAGTAGTTATTTTTACGGGACTCCGTCATCAAAAAAGCCATAAAATGAAGAATAACTCAAGAAATGCCTTACGGGCATGTTTCGTGAATCAATTATAGGCTCAATTTCGGCCAATATTTCCATACAAAACTGTGCTTCACCAAGAGTACGAAATTCAAATGGAATGGTGACATAAAATTTCAGGCACGTGTAAGAGAGACAGACCGCATTCCAAATGATCTTATACCAAAAGGGAGTAAGTCAAAATGGCACATTTGTTTCCATTCAAATTGTACGGAAGTAACTTCTAATGTATATATTCTTCATTCTATGAAGAAAACAATTCAAAAGTGGACTTACAGTTTGTCAAATAAGAGTAGAAAATATATGAGGGCGCCACTGTTGATCAAATGGCAATACTGAACACATAACTCAAGGTGTTAAAGTAAAGCTGTGTAACCTACATTTTTATAAAAAATTAAAAAGACATACCTAATAGTGGAAAAAATATTTTTTCATTGCAGTATAGATACCCGCCGATCTCAAAATTAGAATTGCGTATAGGTATATTATTATTATACCTTTGCAATTTTGTGTTAACATAATGAAGAATAACTATAATCTAATAAAATATAAAGCACAGTTTAGAAATTGCTCACATTTATTTAATACTATATAAAGTACCTAGCGTTGCCTGGGCTTTAGATCATGTCTTTAATTTTAGATCTGAATATATTTAACTCATTTAGATCTAAAAGTAGTGTAACTAAACTCACCATTAGTGATTCTTCCTTTCTATCTATTGTTAAATTCAAATTTATGTTAAATTAAATTAAAGCAAATCGCTTTATAAATCACCTTTTAATCAAATTTATGTCACGAAGAAAAAATGTGGTTTACTGTGTTCTATACATCCAGTGTCATTGCACTTCAAAAAAATATTTGACAATTAAATTGGTGTTGCCAGTCTACAAATTTAGTAGTTCAAGTTTTTATATTTTCTACTCTTATTTGACGGACTATACTCACTTTTTTATATTTGTTCAAAACAAAATAAAAAACCGTAGAATTTACTCACATTTAAAAGGTGCTGAATTTCGTCAGGGATGCATAATTAAATATACCATACTGTAAAAGAATATATTTAATTATTATTAGTTGGTCGGTTCCTATTTTCAGTTTTAGTTCGTTTAGTTAATTTTCATAAAGAGAATGAATAATTGCATTGTATAATTTACCACCTCCAAGCAGACCAATTTGAAATTATTATAAATTCACTGGCCCACGTATATTCACTCTTTTTCTGCATTTGGATTCCTATAAAGAATCATCATTCCAGTCCGTAATAATAAAAGTCGGGAATTATTTTATAAATACTATAAAGTATAAATAAATTTTCATAAAATCTTTCGCAAGTGCTTTATTAGTATAAAACACAACAATACAGATTTATAGCTAAAAATTCTTTGAAATAGGTCGGAAGCAGTACCGTGCATTCCTCTATGTTCAAGGTATAATTACAGGTATTGATTCAAAAGAGAAGTATATTTTTGTGGTTGTTAATAAACTGTTAATAGTTACGGCAGGGCAAATGAATGATCTTACACATGACTTTGCTTGAAGTGCCCGGCTTCGCTAGTGTTTTCAACGTAATTAAATGTAAAGTTATTTTATCTCAGTAGATATCAACTTTTTTTTTAAATTGAACAGTTTGTTGAAGAGTATGTTCCATTTATTTTGTGACATTTCAGTGGTTTATAACTAATTAAAAAACTAACTTACCTAAGCATTACAAATTTCATGATGACAGAACTCACAATTCACAAGCAATTAGTGCAAAATATGTATTAAAAACTAAAATACCTCCGTCCGTGTATACATGTGTGCACATTATATTACGTAAGACAAATAATGTAAAACTAAATTTTAAACCTTTATTATACTATGTTCGTGATATGTCTCGAACAAGGGTACATTTTTTTAGAAAAATCACTGACAACTGAAAAATGGAAAGAGATTTTAAATAAATATGCGCTTACAAAACTGCCCCACTGTTCGAAAAAACTTTGGATAGATAAACATATTGAAAAAGCTACAAATATATCGTAAATAAAACCCAACTCAAAAACAAAATAAATAAAATCCGGGATTACGAGCGGATTAATAAAAGCTATCGAGAAAAAAACAAACAGCATGAAATGACACAAAGGCCAACAGCTAATAATAAAACAACAGTGATATAAAAATATACCAAATACCATAATCAGAAATTCTTAAAACAAGAAGTTAGAAAAATATAATTAAAAAAATTAGTCAACAATAAACGAAATCTTCTCCATCTATATAATTTAAATTCTTTCTAATATATAAATGAGGGTTACATGACAGGTGATCATATATACAATGAGCAGTCGCTTTAGGGAAAATACGCTATACCTAATTACAAAAAATTTGGCTTCTCCAAATTTGCGAACCATCATCTTGCTGAAACAGACCATACATTCGATAAAAACGCAGGCATCACCCTAATGCATAAAAATGAAATAAGTATCAGATTGGATAACTCGGAAGCACTAGAACTAAGGAAAGCCAAAAAAATTAATAGTAAAGTAATTAACAATCAAATACATTTAAATAAAAGTCCAATACTCAGGTTGTTCCCCATTGACAAATAACATTCTCTTTCCTTTCCTAATTCTGTATCTACCCTCATGCCTACTTCTTCCTTCACTGGAAGAGCCCAGCCCATTTTGTTTTAAACCATTTATTATTTATAACACGTGTAACTTAACTTTAGTAGAGTATTATAAGGATCTGAAGAAACTACGGTTGTAGCGAAACCCGGTCGGTATAAAGTAAAAGTGGTGAAAAAAGTGGTAAAGTAAAAATAAAAGTGGTGTTTACAAAGTTATTAATTTATTTTAAAAAACATACTTTCATTCAAATGCATCATGGAAAAATCTGCTTTTCTTTTTACTGTATGTACCAGCACATAAGTACAAAAATATCCACATTGTGCATAAATTCCTTTGATATTCATAACAACTACCAGCTCATTATTAAGGGTACGTATTTTTGAAGTCGAACTGAAAATCCTTTACTTTAATTTTTTGTGTGAAGATCTTTCAATATGTAGATGCGGCGCATCCCTTGACTGAAAAATCCTGAAGATCTTCATACAAAACGTTGAAATTTTGGAAAAAAAAATCCTTTTCAGCTACAACAACGTCAATAACGTCATATTTTTCCATTTTAGCGCTGTAGCTCACTAAAAACTCACGGACCGCCACTGGTACCTACATTTATGTATTCTTTAATTATAACGGTGTTACTTCTGGAATATATTGTAATATATTTTATGGAACTTATTTACTTCAGTTATTTTTATTAATATAATATTTATGAAAAACACACAAATAGAATGCCATGCGATTCCGTGTTTTATACAAGTCAAAATCGGCGACTGCTGATATAACACCCCATACAAAAAGCAATTGCATAGATAATCTTACAAATTTGACAGTCGATTACGTATGGAATCGATTCCGTATCCACAAAAGAAACAAAATCGCTCTTCTGAAGTCTTTTTGTTGTTGTGAAAATTCGTATATAACTTTTATAGTGAAAACTAAACTTTTTGGCTATTTTCAAATTTACAAGTGTAAATTTCTCGTTTTTAGTTTTAGAAATTTTTGATAATCCCTTGGATTTTGCGAAAAATGCAAAAGAATAAATATATTTCGGTACAAAAATAATCTCTATTTCAAAACTCTAAAAATACTCTCAACGTATTTATTCCTATCTGATTATGTTTCTAGCAAAATTCTGATAAGTTGCTTTTATATTCTAAAATGATAGAATTAAAAAATAAAACCAACAGCGATGTCGGAAAAAATATCTGACGGAAAATCATTGGTTATTTGACAACGAATTATTCTGTTTGGACGACGAAAATAAAACTTCACTGGAAAAGCGACTAAAGGTTTAAAATATGTTTACTGAAAATAATTAACAATGCGCATTTCTATAATACAATTGTTGTTCATTCCGTAAAAAATGTCATTTCGATTGCTTTTGTAATATACAATCTTCGAAAACTGTTCTAATCTATATTTATAAATATATGGGTTCCGTGTTTGGTTCCGCAAATCTCGGAAAGTAATCAATGGATTTTATTAAACATTTTTACAGAACATTGCATTTTAGCAAATGAGTATTTCTATATATAATAGTAAGCACTGGCGTTATGAAATTTGTTTAATTTATTTCTACAGGTGGTGCGCGAGTGGTTTTAAAATGCGTGTATTTCATATATTTTGCATATCTGATCTAATTTGCATATTTAAGATTATCAACAGTATTACTGATACACCTGCATTGTTACAATTCATCCAGTTTAACATCCCTTCCCGTAGGCTTCGAAATAATGAATTGCTGTTCCTCAATCAACATTCTACTAATTACGCTTACCATTCTCCCTTATCCAGAATGTCGAGACTTGTCAACGCAAGTCAAAGCATTGATTTTTTTGGTATAAAACTAATAGACTTTCGGCAGTCGATACGCAATATTTAAATGCTTCTTCATGCTTTGACTTGTAGTGTCTCTATATGTACTTTTTATATTTTATATTGTCATTGCTATATTTTTATGTGCTCTCCCTTCACTGTCATCTCTGTTTTTTTATTCGGGTTGTTATTATGTTTTAATGGACTGTGTAAATTAATAAATAAATAAATAAATAAATAAATAAATATTTTAGCCGCAGGGAGGGAAGGCAGGAGTGGGAAGACGGGGCGGGGGGAAGGTAGAAGGGGAACGTAGGAGGGAAAGGGGACGTGGGAGGGGACGTAGGACGGGAACGGGGATGCAAGAGAATGGATACGCAGGGAGAAACAATTTATTTCTTTGAATGGCATAGCAACGCATGCCGGGAACCAGCTAGTCAGAATATAAAAATTTAAAAAGATGAGCTTTTGTAACACAATTTCTTAATTTCCATTTTCTCTGTTCTTTTTTTTTAATTACTTAATAATGAACGAACTTTTATTATCTCCGAACCACTCAAATATTTTCAATAATTATACAAACTTTTATTACCTCCGAACCACTCAAATATTTTTAATAATTAAACGAACTTTTATTATCCACGACCCACTCAAATATTTTTATTTATTTATATGGTACACCTGTTGACTTTTTCTAAAAAGTTATTCCAGTAAAAATTGAAAAATCTGCTAACCAGGAGAGGTCAGTTTGGGAAGACCCTTTGACCACTTCAGCTGGCTGACGCCATCGACAGTTAAATTAACAGTAAAGTAAAGCTGTAGTACATTCATCCGTGGATGACGATTTAAAGAATATATAATTGAATGAAGACAATATTAGCGAAACTTAATAAAAAACCTGAAAGCAGAAAAATATCCTTTATCGTGCCGGGGCGATCTGATGTGTCCTTATTCTATTCCGTCATAAATAGTATCATTCTTCGACTAAGAACTATTAACATTCATTATTACTGAGGTTTATAAATATTTAGGATACCCGCAATCGAATAGATTAGATCATACTAGTATTAAAAGTGATATTAGGATTAAATTTCAAACTAGGATCAGAAATTTTTTAAAATGCAATCTATCCGCTAAAAATTTAGTAAAAGCAATAAATACTTGGACAATACCTCTATTAACATACTCATTTGGTATAATTAAATGGTCCAATACAGATTTAGATAGTTTAGAACGATTAATTAGAACTAGGTTAACAAAGTTTAATTGCCATCATCCAATTTCAGCTATGTAACGAATTAATTTACCTATAAATTTAGGAGGGTGTAGTCAAAATAACATCTTTGAAACACAATCAGGTAGAAATGCTAAGAAATTTTTTCCATAGGAAAGCTAATAGTTCAGAAATGCACAAAATAATTTACAAGGCTGATAGAAACATTACTCAACCTTCATTTTCTTAACGTATATTTTTATTGGCTGCTATCTTTGTGTATGATTGCAAGATTCAAACCCGAACTAACCGCTATCTACATAGCATTTTGGATAAATTTTTATCCATTTTTATTTTTAATAATATGCGACATCTATTGACTTAGATGTGACCGTAACTTTTACTATTTTTTCTGTTTCAGATTTTTGATTGAGTTTCGCTAATATTGTCTTCATTTAATTAAATATTACGCAATGTTGGAGATGAAAATTTTGTGATCTACAATTTCATCAAGATTGAAACATTTCTTTTTCACGATATACGTACCTACTCATAGTTTTCAGCCTTTATGTTCTGCACGCCACAGGAATCACATGGGAAAAAGAATTAAATTTACTACCAAGCTCGTATACCCACACGAGCTTGGTAGTCATTGTTAATTTATTATGAGTATTAAAATTTACATGCTCCAAATATAAATTAAAAAGGAACGATTGTGTTAATACGTGAGATATGGTTACCTTATTAAAATATTAAAACAAATGTGAAAATAATACGAATATTAAAATTTCCATGCTCCAAACATAAAAGAAAAAGAAACCATTGTGTTAACAATATGTTAGATACCAGAAAACTAATTTAATCAAAAATTATTATAAATACCTTTACAAAATATTAATTTATTTCGGAGTATTTCCCACAAAATTGATTTATTTATTCCACATTGTTTCTATCGAGAGTTTTAGCATAACAAGTTTATTTAAGCAAAATGAAGATTTCAAAATTTGTTTGGACCAGATGTTTCCAGACGTTGAAGTACATGGTGGGCCATAAAGATTTTCGAATTTCAAAACATTATTGTGGTCAAGTGGCGCCGCGAACGGGGGCGCGAATGACGATGATCAGTAGCTCGGTTCACGGAAATTTAGTGGCAATGGAGCATTTTACGGGAGAGCAGCGCGCATTTTGTGTAATTTTTTTTTTACAAAAAGCCCATTTTCACATAAATAGGCATGTAAATTAATAAAGATGTCGTTACTGGGCAGCAGAAGGTCCAAATTCAAAACATCCTACATTCGCCGAAAGTCACAGAATGGGTAGCGATTTCATCCAATGGAATCATTGGTCCTTTTTCTTTGAAAATCTGCGGGGAGTATCTGTAACCGTGAATTCAGACCGGTACACAACAATGTTACGTGATTTTTTTTCTATCCACAGTAAATTTGAAGATTATAATACTAGGACATGGTTTCAACAAGATGGCGCAAGGTGCCATGCTTCAAATGTCAGTAAAGTTGTGAACGAGGCGTTTTCAGGAAAAGTGATATCGCGCCGAGGGGATATTTCATGACCATTGATTTCTTTGGTGACCCGACATTTGATCCGGCGACATTTGGTCCGGCGACAGTTGGTATGGCGACATTTGATCCAGCCGACATTTGATCCGGCCGACATTTGATCCGGCCGACACTTGATCCGGCGGACAGTTGATCCGGCGGACAGTTGATCCGGCGATAATTGGTCCGGCCTGATCCTTTAGAAGATTTTTTCTTCAAGTAAGTATGTAAAGAGGATATACGGCCGTACAACCAAAGTCGATGTACTTATATCTGAAGGCATCTTGAGTGAAAATCCGCTGTAAAAATATTTTTACTAACAATCATTTCGACTCTCCGAAGAAGCACGCGGCAATACAAAATACGACATACTTATACGTGCAGTCAGTTTAACAATATATTTAACATTATAAAACTATTATTGATTTATTACAATATTGTATATAAAATAAAATAAATAAATGAATAATAAATATGTATAATTAAAATGTTCCACATCTCCTTCCCCTCCCCACTATCTTCAGCCTCACAACATATCAAAATCGGGAATGACATAGTCTCACTGGCTCCGGACGGTTAAAAGCAGTTGGGACTCTTGTGTTATATATAATAATTGAATGTGATCTTATAGATATCTTCGCAAATAGTCTCGCATATTTTAAAAAACAAATTAACAATCTTCTTCCATGATATATTATGGAGCACAGTTACATAATTGCTTTATTATTGTGTCTTCTCTTTCTCTGTACACTTACTTTGTTTTATATTTAATTGTTTATATTCATTCTGATTATTATTATTTCTGTTTTATCCACTACTACCATCTCCGCCTACTAACAATTGAACCTTGATTACGCATGCTGTAAACATTTTTAATTGGAGTGTTAATGTATATGTGCACATTTCAACGCAATAACATTGATGTAATTATTATTAACACTCTGTAAATGTTTCAAATAATAAATATAACATATAAAAAAGTTATAACACATGATTTTAAATTTTTTTTCGTTGTTGTTCAATGTATGTAGGTTTAGTCTGATTACTTGAAATGGGTTTAGCCGTGTATGGTGACTAGATCTGAATAGTCAGAAAAATTGCGGTGCAAGGTGATTGGTCGAGGAAGTCCGGCTAGAGAGATCCTGATTATGTCTATTCATTCAGAATTGAAACGTTACTTGGAATGGCTTTAGGCGTGTTTGGTGACTAGATCTGAATAGCCAGGAAAAATTTTCACATATTCTTCTCCTCCCCACTATCTTCAGCCTCACAACATATCAAAATTAGGAATGCCATAGTCTCACTGGCTCCAGACGGTTGGAAGCAGTTGGGACTCTTGTGTTATGATAAAAGTTCTAAAAAATAAAAATATTAAAAAAATTATATCATATGATTTTTGTAATTTGTTCGCTGGTATGTAGGTTTAGTCGGATTACTTGAAAAATGACGTGACTAGATCTGAATAGCCAGGTACGTTCTTCACATCTCGTTCCCCTCCCCACTACCCTCAGTATCACACTATACCAAAATTGGGGATGCCATTGGCACTCACTGGCTCGAGACGGTTGAGAGCAGTTGGGACTCTAGTATAATTTTCAGATAAAAAAGTTATACGCAAGTAGGAACCCTTTACGGTTTTTTTTTTGTCAAAATAACTGCACGTATAAGTATGTCGTATTTTGTATTGCCGCATGCTTCTTCGGAGAGGCGAAATTATTGTTAGTATTAATATTTTTACAGCGGATTTTCACTCAAGATGCCTTCAGATATAAGTACATCGACCTTGGTTGTACGGCCGTATATCCTCTTTACATACTTAATTGAAGAAAAAATCTTCTAAAGGATCAGGCCGGACCAATTGTCGCCGGAACAACTGTCCGCCGGATCAACTGTCCGCCGGATCAAGTGTCGGCCGGATCAAATGTCGGCCGGATCAAATGTCGCCGGATCAAATGTCGCCGGACCAACTGTCGCCGGACCAACTGTCGCCGGACCAAATGTCGCCGGATCAACTGTCATGGAACCAAATATTTTGTTATGGCAATATGACCACTAGTTTTTTTTTGTGATTTTATTAAATCCGCTAAAATTTATTACCCACCCTGTACATGAATTATCTAAATCAAAAAATGCAAGGGTAACAGCTCTGTCAAATTTTCTTCATCGCTCTTTTAAAAACCTTCCATGTAACTTATCCGTCTCTAAATCTTTAGGCGAGCTCATTCGTGATTTATTGTTGGGGTATTATATCGTGTTGGGCTACTTCCTTCTTTAGTTAACGTTTCGGACAGCGTTACAGTATCCATCATCAGGGTAGATTCGTAATCGAAGATTATGGGGAAGTATGTACGTGGATGCGATACCGCGTTGCCAGCTCCAATCTTCTAAGAGCTGGTATTACAGTATAATATTAAATGGTTTTTTGCTTGGTTTAGTTTTGGTGTAGCCCTCAATTACCGGATACCAAAAACTATTGAGCTTAGCCCCGTTATTTAGAGTAATGCAGATTTTTGTAAATTTCGTAATTGGGCGTGCTCTATAGGTTTTGAGTCTTCCCAGGACTTCAGGGACCAATGACTGTAATGCTGTCCGAAATATTGGCAAAAGAAGGAGATAGCACAACACGGCATCATACCCCCAAAAAGTTCAATATTATACTTTTGGCCGTGAAAATCACAAATCATATCTTTAAAGAATTTGTTCAAAATTTAATACTGGCAACCCACCTAAGTGGGATCGCGACCCACAAGTTTTTTAAATGTTTAATTTTTTTTCTTGTCTAGACAATTCGGCTTCATATTATTATTATTTGCGTACCATATTTTTTTGTGTAGAAAAATGTCGATTTAGAGACAGAAAATATTATGATGTATGTACATAATATATATTCAAATAGAACTCTGTATTCGTTTTCAGAGTCGCTGAAGCTCTTGAACGAATATTTATCTTGTCATGCATATTTTGATATTAATAAAAAATTTGCCTATTTTTCTAGTTTGTTCATAGAGGAAAATTCTCGATTGTGTCCACAAGTTGTTTGTTATAGATGATTATTTCAGAGATGGTTTGTCATTTTTCCAAGTCATATTTTAAATATTTGAACGTTGTCAGTTTAACATTACGAAAAGGATTTCAAATTTAACTATTCACTTTTCTTCTCAAATTATGCTCCCTCGAAATAACTGAAATAAAACAAATATATATTTAAGCCTTTTTCAGTGATAACTTTACAGGTACCCATTTGGGTACAAAGGCCTCGGCCATGTTTTGTTAGAGGGTTAAAATATTCCCGCTTCGCAATAAAATTAAAATAAATGGAGTATTCCTAAACGTGTCCAAAAATAAAAAAACGATTGTGTTTTAGACCACACGACTGAAGTAAAACTTCACTAACTTATATCTCCCTCTCAACTTGCGTTCGCCTCGCCTGACCGTTCTATATTTCACGATATTTCACTTCAAGTACGCTAAATACACGAATTCATCCACTTGCTCCAAGTATTCATTATTCACAACTATATTGCACACTATTTTCGCACTCTCTTTTTCTAACACCATGATTTTAGACTAACTTACATTCATCATTAACTCATTCTTCATACATGCTTCTTTTATCCTAGACGAGATACTATAGATCTTCCGTAGTGCTAGAAATCAGCACCGCATCATCAGCATACAAAAGGCAAGTACTTTCAGATTACTCAATTTCCCGCCCAATCCAACCTCTTTCAATTCTTGCATACAATTATCCATGTATAGATAAATAACCATGGCGACATTACGCAGCCTTGCTTAACACCTTTTGTGATGTCAAACCACCCCGTAAAACCACCATTCACCCTAACACTTTCAACGCTTCCATTGCACAGAGACGAAATTGTCCTCAATACAATATAATACCTTGGTCAAAAAGTTTTAGGACTTTAAGTCATAAAATCAAAAATACAAGTATATTCATCAAAATTGATATAGTTCTCTTCAAAGTACTCCTTGTCAACTGCAACGCACTTAAGCCAGCGCTTGAACTAATCCTGGAAATACTGCTAGTATTCAATTTTCAGTATGTCCATCAGAGACGATTTCGATTTTTTCACGACATTCTCTCGGGTGCTGTAACGCGTTCCGTAAAGCGGTTTTTAAGTCGGTTGAACAGGAAAAGTCGCAGGGAGCCAGATCAGGTGAATTCGAAGGCTGCTGGATAGTATTCGTGTTGTTTTTGGTCAAAAACTCACATACAAGGATCGCGTTGTGCGATGGTGCGTTATTGTTGTGGAAAATTGATTCCATTTTCAGACTTACAAAATCGAAACACGGACAGAGGTAGACTTACTCCGTACAGCGTAACTTTTACAAACGTTAAGTTAAAACACTGAAATTTAGAGGGAAATGTCAATGACAGATGTGGAAACCTAACAAAAAAAATTACAATCGGGTGACGGAAAGCGTCGTACGGTGGCCGGTTCTAAAACTTTTTGATCAAGCTGGTTTTTAGATATTTTTAAGTTTATGCATTTCACCTATAACTGTTTTTATTGTTAAAAGATAAATAACACGTAGTTTCTTGAAGTATGGCAGTACACAACCCTAATAATTTTTAACAATTATTATAAGCAATAATTATCAGCCTGAAACACTCATCCACATTGAAAAATCTTCCGAGAAAAGATACATGACGCCAACGGGACTTGAACCCGTGCCCTTCTGATTGCCGGTCAGCTGCTCTCCCAATTGAGCTATGGCGGCTTATCTTGTACCCGCCAAATGATTCAATTGGGAGAGCAGCTGACCGGCAATCAGAAGGGCACGGGTTCAAGTCCCGTTGGCGTCATGTATCTTTTCTCGGAAGATTTTTCAATGTGGATGAGTGTTTCAGGCTGATAATTATTGCTTATAATAATTGTTACCCTTAAAAAATAACATATACTTTTTTAAGAGCTTAAAAACTTCAAATGTTTAAGGGAGATATGGAAGAAATCGGTAGAAACGCGGGTAGCGGCGCCTTAAGTAAGAGTAAACTAAATACAATTAAAGTTGTTCAAAATGTTCAAAAATATTCATGGATAAATTACACAATACGATCTTTATTTTAAAATGACGCCACCAAGTAATTTTGCTGGTAATACGTAGTAATTATGAAATTGACATGGAAACTGGGAAGCTTTTATCATAAAATGATGTATTTGGCTTCAGGCCTCTCCCATCTTCTTAATTCCAAGTATAGGTAGCTATTATAATAATGATAATAATGATAATGATTCATTATAATTGTCTTCATTTCTTAGTAACAGTAGAGATAATGATATCCTCACTGGGATCTCCCGTGCTGAGGATTTCATTTACATATTATAATTTAATTATAAGAAATTGATATGAATTAGACATAACATGTATCATGTAGTATTTTTTTAAAATAATTATAAAGTAAATAAGATAGTGGTTTTTTTTATAATTCAGATTACTAGATTTGGTTTTAGTCTGTATTTGATATCAGTATATTTTCTATTTCTGATCTCCCTATATTTAGTATCCAGCTTTTTATTTGAAATTTAAATGTTATAATGTTGAGGTTTTTGAGTGAGAGTGGTATTTTATTGTAAAGTTTAATGCCATAATATAAGAAGCTTTTTTGCCCAAATGTTGTGTTAGTAGTTACTTGTTGGATAAGTTTTTGACCATGAGATCTAGTGTTTCTAATGTACTCGCACAATGTTTATCAAACACGAATTACATTACGTAAATGCGAACAACCCCCACCAGAGACTAATTAAAGCATTGGGCTGAAGGATGATTGCATACCCTTCGGAATTTGTTCTCATAATGAACTTTGAAACTATTTCAAACACTCATAAATCAATGTTTGTCGTAACAGGATTATTGAAGTACCTACCTTTGTTATTTTCGGTAATGCGCGTTTTCATCGTGCGACAAAAAAACCCCGATAAAATATCCTCCGACAAAATATCCTGCGGACAAAACATCTAACAAAATATCTACTAAAACCTAACCTAACCTAACAACCAAAAAAATTATTAATTTATTACATTACATTTATTTAGCAAAAATAACATATTAATAATAGTGCAAAATAACTACAGACATTAAAATGTGTACAAGTGTATCATGTCATGTAGGTCGATATTAGTTCCTAGCTAGGCAGATTGTCCGTTCTAAGGAACCAAACGCAGGTGAAAATGCCAAAAATATGTATTAATGAAAATGCCAAAAAATTATATTGTAAAAAAAAAAATATATAGGTTTATATATTTTTTTCATCTTCATGTAGGTTGATTTCCACAAAATAAAAATTAAATTAAATAAAAAATCTTCACGCTTGTTGACTGTAGGTTGTGTTGGTTTTACTTCATAATCAAACAGTATTGAAAGCCTTGCATCTGCGCGGTTGAAATTTAAGAACCCGGCTTCGAGTGCATGCCTGACGCCACGCCGTACGCGCCGCGCCATATAAACATCTGTGAACGCGAAATTTCAAACATAGCTACCGTTGTAATTCGGTTTCGAATTCAAGAATTCGTCAGAGGGTGGCACCACTTACGTTAGCAGGTCACGTGAGGTATAAGTACTACAGATTTGTAAATTGAGTATCTCTCCGGATATGGAAAAATTGACGGTAATACTTAGTTGTTCGACTATATATTACATACGACGTCATTGCCTGTCGCGGTGTCTTTGTCCCGGTGACTTGCTGTCACTGGATCACAATGGGTCCGAGAAACCGGCTATTTTTGGAACCAGTTCCTATAGATTTGTAAAATGGTCACCAACACTTAAGCTGGGTAAAGTCGAACCAAATGCTGCCCGCAGGACCTAGGAGCAAAAACTGCGGAGCAGGTTTTTAACTGCTAGTTTTGATGATTTCCTCATATTCATGTTTAGTTAGCCATATTTTGATATTGTTTTTAAACATTTTTACCTTCATGCTCCATTTTTAACTCCTTACAATACGTAGCACGTACGCAATCATTACCTAATGACCTGAAACTTCTACCATCATCAAAAATTGGCAAAGGCTCTAAAAGGATATTTTCTCTGCAGCTTTATTAACCAGTGATGAATTTAGCTATATTTCTTAGAAACTTTTGTATATTCTTCAACTAACTGTATCAAGTGTGTCGAGTCCGTTTTAAAATCTATGTACTGTTCATTGAATTTAATTAGATTCGTGTTTTTATGTAAAAATAATTATCTTTTAGTTGTACAATGTTGTCCTCCCTAAAATGAGCTTTATTAAATATTAAACATTATAAATCTTAATATGTAATAATTTTGTTTTATATTATTATTAATTAAAAAAGGGCGTTGTATAAATTTTGGCATTGAAATTATGATTCTTCTAGCCAAACGATATATTTAATTTTGGGACGTTCAGTAGTAGATTTGAGGTTTTTTTCCTTGAGTGTAGGTGTGTTAGTCAGTAAGGTACTCATTTTTTCTTTAAATGTGAGTTGAGCATTTTTTGAGTAGAGTTTTAGTGAAAGCTTAGTTTACTTAAAGCATTACTGAAACTTAGTTAACTGAAAACATTAAGAATTTAAAAACTTCTTTTGATGTAGTTTTTATGGGTATCTACTTTCAGGAATGTTTTAATTATTACTTTTTGTATTTTAACAAGCTGCTTCTCGTGAATGTCTTCGTGATGCTATTTATGTGAGAGTCCCATCGAAAATTTTCGTCTATTTCGATGCCAAGATATTTTATGCTCCTAATGTGTGTTATAGTAGGGCAGTGGCATGATTGCATTAAGTGTTCCCTTGACGATCATATAATTTAAGAGCTTAATCGTCAATTGGCTGTCCTCTGGCCGTATCAAAACATTGATTATATTTAACAATATCAAAACATTGGATAAAACACGGAATCAAATCATTGTTTATATTTAACACTTTTTTATATTTATTTTTATTTAGTAACTATACATTTATTTTTTTACATTTTTTGTTTCGAACATGTTAGGTATATACATATAAAATAGAAAATATATTCGTAGTCCTCCTCACTAGGAGATCCTGTGCTGAGGGGGACTATGCTTTGGATAAGTTTTCAGCGACCATTGTTTGTATAAGGTTTTCCAGAAACTTCTATGACGATGTTTTAAATATACAAGTAAGTTCATTTTCCGATAGTTCCTTCAGCCAACATTTAATATCCTTAATGTAGCTATTTTTTATTTTAATTTGTTTGATACTAAGTGGGAGTTTGTTATATAACTTTACTGCTAAAAATTCAGAACTTCTTTGTCCAAATGAAGAGTTACGCTTCGGTATATTAAGCATATCTGTTTGTTTGGCTTTGGTTTAATGAGCATGTGATGTGTCTGCCTCTGAATCATTTTTGTGGTGATGTACTAGAATGTTTTTGGCATAGATTTTCTGTATGCTTGGAACATCAAACTGTTTAAAAATTTCTATTGTTGACGTCCTTATGGGGACCTTTAGTATGATCTTTATGATGCAATTCTAAGTTATCTTAAGTTGTTTTATGTGATTAGATGCTGCTGAGCCCCATTCTATTACTCCATATTCCAATTGAGAGTGGCGTAAAGCATAATATACTCTCTTTAAATCCCTCATTGACAAGATGTTTCGTAATTTTGTCTGCTAGAAAATATTACCTTGTGACTTTTACAAGAACAGTTACAGAATGCAATTATTTTCTCTGATTTTTCCAAGAACAGTAACTAAATTATTTTCAATGCTTCTGTACAAAGTTCGTGTTTGATAATCACTTTAACGAGCTAAGAAACTTGTTTAGCTTTGAATAAATTTTCATCCTTGTATTTTTAACAACCAGCTCATGGCGTTACCAACGTTTTACAATTTTTCTCCAACTTCAAATCTCCGCGTTGTGTTTGTTGTGAATTTATATAACTATAAATCCAATGAATTCTATCTATACATTGCAATTTACATACATCCAAGGGCTTATATAAGGGGAGGAGGGGGAGGTTAGGAGGATCAAAACCTCCCCCATTGGCATCAGTGTTGCGTAAGAAAAAAGAGCATGTTTCTCGTAGATTATTAAAAATACGTTAAATATTATTTGCACTATCTCTTTGTCATGTAAATGTGATGTGATGTAAATAATTAGATGTATGGCGGCGAACACAGCAGCGATCTCATAGTATAATATATTCCATCGGCGCGCGGTGCGCCCATCAATAGCGGACGCTCGGATTGACACCAGAACCCAACACCGCGACGGGCCGAGAGAGCTCGAAGGTATTAATTTTGGTTCCATTTGCCATAGACTCAAGTGCTTTACAAATTGTTACACTATTCACATTCCTTCTCATAAAATAATCTCTTAAATAAAAGTTGCAGTGCATCGTTATCACAATTTATCACATATTACCATAGTTTGATAAATTTATGGGAAATTTAGGAAATTTGAGTTTTACAAAACATTTTTTCGCGGAGTGTAATTCATTAGATAACAATAAACTAGCAGACATTTAAATAAAATGAAAAAAAAAATCCTTTACCATGAGATCATTATGTAGCTTTCAAAACAAAAACTTTACAAACTTCCCCATCATCCCATTATACGGTATTAAACTAAATAATTACACGCTCAAAATTTTCATTTTGTTTTAAGGGCTCACAACCCGGATTTGTACCAATTTATTACATATTTCCCTTAAACACGGCAAGTTTTAAAGCTCTTAAAAAAATATATGTTATTCTTGAAGATAATATCTAGACTTTGCCCGCGCCGAAACGCAAATTATATAAAATTCCATCGATAGAAAAATCACAAAGTATGCTCCAAAAATTATTATTAACACGTTTGTTTCAGTTATTTTACAAGTTAAATGTTTGAAAAAATTCAAAGTGTTTCCTTAAATGCTGTTTAAGATAATGCCCGCGAGATTTTTGCTCTATTTTAAACGAGTCGTGTTTTATTAAATATTTTCGCAATTTTCGCATCGATTTTGTCGCTGTAAATGTTAGCGCTCTCCTCTAACATTCGTAATTTCGTATCTCTCCATCTTCTTCTTTTCGGGCCCGGTTGCAGAGCCTTAATAATCTAAAGAACGGAATGCACCCTCTCTACTATTCTGTCTTCTGTCGAGTTTCAAACTTCCGAACTATGAATCAGGATTTTAATGTCGCCTGAAATTGCTTCCTTGATCTTAAAGCCCTTGAATTCAGTGCCATACATTTCTTCCTCCATAAACTACGAAACTCCATTGCAAAAGAGATTTATTTAAAGATTTCCCTATTGAATTCTTTGGGCGCGTTTTTTCAATATCCCCGTTCAAGATTAATACCTAGGAGATGGGTAAAAGTAGGCGAGTTATACTTACGTATTAAATTCGTTGAATCATTAGTAGTAATAAATTAGAATCCCAAATGCTACGATAGAGATCATTAATTCATGAAATTAGCAAGAAATCGGATTAAATCTAGTAGCTAGGCAAAGAAAAGGGAGTTTGAGAAAGGAATTCTCGTTTTATGGTATGGATGACGGGTAACAAGAGAAAATAATATATTCTACTAGTAGATAGAGAAAAGTTGGTAACCCACGAAGAAAATTAGAAGAAATGCAAGAAGACATGGCACGACAAGACATGAGTGAAACAAATATTTATTTTAATGGTCGGAAATGTGAATGCTAAAATGTGAACAAAGCAAGGTGTTCAACTGGCGTCAGTTATTTAGAAAATGTAATTATTAGCAAACCCATATTTTGGATGAGTTCATTGGATTAAATTAGTCGTAGCAAACAACATAAAATTACGTTGTAATATTTTAAGTGAGTTTTCTGCAACGTCTGTATTTCAAAAGTTTCAATTCGGGGGGCGGGTATGGGTGCCGCCGCCCGGGAACCATTTATTGGATAACCAATACCTCTGCCATAGGTCACACCAAGTGGTTCGCTACGTTTAGTGACTTAACAGGGGTGCATGGATTTACGGCGTGAGGTTTGTCCGGGTCTTGGCGGAGGATGCATCTGCCATC
Source organism: Limnephilus marmoratus (assembly GCA_917880885.1). Taxonomy (NCBI): domain Eukaryota; kingdom Metazoa; phylum Arthropoda; class Insecta; order Trichoptera; family Limnephilidae; genus Limnephilus; species Limnephilus marmoratus. The sequence goes on along the minus strand of OU862914.1, from coordinate 48,732,904 downwards.
CAGCTGCATGTAGGCCGGATCGGGAGAGAACTGTTCAGGGAGTCCCTTTGATTTCTCCAGCCGTACTCTATCAGAACATCGCCTTGCACCGCAGTAGGACGGATGGATTCATACGGCCGTCACTCCTGGACACAATGACCCCCAGATTTCTACCCACCTCTCATACCCTTTTCCTTCACCGAACTTCCTTTCTTTCTGTTCCTAAAAAGACCCTCAATACAGCAACCCCAAAGATGATATAGACCCTGAGGGGAATTATTTTCCTCAGGGCCTCCTGTGTGGAGCTGATGTAAAAAAGCTTGTTAAAACACATAGTTCTTGCGCGAGCAAATTGATTTTCACTTGGACAGACTTTTTCGGAAGAATAATTTTATAACGTAAATGTATTGTATTTTTTTAACTGAAGCGCCAATTATATAATGGTGCTAGTAAAGCTTTCTGAAAGAAACAACGACAGGTTCCCCTTCTCCGATTTAAATTTTGTTATCACCAGGGAAATATTCATCCTGCAGATAATTCCGAAAGAGCTGGTAATATCAGTCACATAGTTTCCTAAGTCCAAACACTTAGCGTCTTCCTTCATTTCATAATTTTTTCCCATGGTCAATCAGGTTGAGCAAAAGTCGCTTCTAATGATGTGACAAAGTTATCGAAGATTGTTTATTTTTAAATCTCATACAATTTCCCAATTTTTGGCCACTCGAACAAGTTTGAGAGGCAACATGAAGAAATTTAAAAATAGTTACAACATCTCTTCACTTTTTGAGTATGTGCAAATACAATTCGTAATTTAAAGGCATTTTATCTCCCGTGCAATGCAAAGGAATTCACATGAAAATACCATTTTTTGCATAGTAAGAAGGCGAGTTTTGTCTTCACATCACGGACCAAACTAAACAAATGATGTAATGGATTTTTCGTTAGTGGGGCTGTAACAAAGTCCATCAATCACCTTACCGAGAGAATGGTTGGTGTTTGTATTAGTGATCACGAAAAATGGAACAGTTCTTTTGGTGTTCAATCACTTAAGCGTTCTATAAATGGAGTAAAACTTTACCCATTTTTTTGGATAAGAGTTGGTGAAAATTGATAAAATATGATGTTAACAAAAAATGGATTTATTGAAAGGAATGGATTTGTTATTATACACATTCCTCAGACGCAATATACCTATAAGCTTTACACCATAAATCACTAATACTTCAAGACACTTGATTATAACCTATACTTGCACAGATTAGCCTATTTAACAATCAGTTTACTGTTTTTAATCATAAGCATGTTTCAGGATGTACAGGGACATGGTAAAGAGAAATCACAATGGTAATAGCACAGACACACAATACAAAACGACTCGCTTAGTGCGAACAGTCATAAAGTATAGAAGCTCTCAACAGAATTTCCTTGAAGTTCATACCAGATATCACCTCAGGCCATTCCTTCCCTTCTCTAGATATTTAGCAATTAATTAGAACATGTTTTGGATTAAATCCAAATGAAAAATCATATCTAATAATAATGGAAGATTACAATCAGGTCGTATACCCCCAGAAAGCGAAAGTCTCAATGGGGTATAATGAACTCATTTATAAATATAAATGTTTGCGATTGTTCATACCTTGTTTTCGCGACGCAGGCAAATTGTTCTGATATTTCTAAGGCCTTGTTAAAAAGCACCTGCTGTGATTACTTAAAATGTATGATTTTTTATTTGCTTTATCTTTTAATTCTATTATTTCGCCTTGCAAAAACATACAATCTGGAGGGTAGATGTTTTTTTAATTTTTATATGAATTATTTAATTAGCATATATTTTTTTTATTTTTCTGAAGCGCGGAATGTTGGTAACAAATAGGTGTTTATTAAAAGTGACTGAACAGTAGTTGCAAATTATTTTTAATAACTAGGTAAGTAATTTTATAAATGCTTCTCGAAAATACACCAGAGCTGGAATTTTCGGAAAAATATGAGCTACATTATTCTAAAAGGAAAGGTTACCTAATCAAATAATGCCGATATAAAAAATTCAACATTTTGCGAAGTTGTTAATCTCAACGAGCGAATTTCTTTAAATAAATAATTACGATTCTTGGGTACGTTACGTAAAGCCAAATGAAGATAAAAGATTTCTAACTGCTAACGACTATGACAATTATGATGTACCCGATAAAGCTGAAGTCACACAAGGTTCACTCGGATGAAGGTTTACTCGATGAAATGTTCCATTCTCGTTCACCGAGTGTTCACACGGTTCCTTCGAAGGAAGAGTTCACTCGACATTCTCGCTGCGAAGTCGTCGAGAGTAGTCGCGGCCGCATTGGAATTCGTCCGGCGCTGACGCCTATGTTCGGGAATATTTACGATTTCAATTGACATTTCCGATAACGTCGAACTAAATTACGAGAAATTGGCGATTCTTGTAAACAGTAAATAAATTTCAGCACCATAAAATGAACATATGGTTAAATAATAACCTGAAAACTGATATCTACCAGTATTTTTGCACCATGAAAATATTTTTATTCGAAAATAGGCCTCGGCTTGCAATAAAATCCATATAAATGGAATATTTATTAACGTATTCAAAAACTAAAAACTGTTTTGGAAAGGTGATGAAATATGCTTGCAAAATTTATTATTAGAAATAACCACTTAATTTTTTAAATAGAATAATTTTTAATGTAAACTTTTAAAAGTTTAAAAAATGGCTCTACTTGCTTTTATTCTAACTAAAATTACTAGTAACAAAAAAAATATAAAAACACACACTTATTTTGTTAGACAAATAAATTATAAACGTTTCTGTCACCTCACTTTTTTGTCGTTTCATATAAAAATAATTCATAAAAAATTCACAATGTTTCATAATTTTTTTTTCAAATTCGATCAGAAACTTTGGTTCCATAGAAGTGAACATTCGTATTCTTTTGTGGTTAATTGTTATATTGAATATATAGAACATTATTTTCTCTTTCTAATACCGTTTAGATCATATTTTTCACTATGATAGTAAGGGAGAAACAACGATTTCTATAAGACGTGTAGGAGTTATTTCGAAAAGCGAACTAAAAGGAGCATTTTGACGTTTAAGCCGCTCCGGCTACTCGTCCTCACGCCAGAACATTTCGGCTGACTGATTTGCGAGTGAAAGACTGTTCACTTGAGTGTTCACACACATCATTCGCGTCACGTGATGTTAAATTCCGGTTGCGAGTGAACAGTGCCGAAGGAAGCATTCCAACATCGTTGGAATGCTTCATTCGGAACTGTCTCTATTCACTTTCGTGTTCACACGGTTCATTTCGAGGGAAAGAGGCGGAATGAAATCACGAAATGAACGATAAATGAATGGTGTGAATGGGCTATAAGAGGAGAATGTTGCCAGTCTGAGGAAATGTGGAACGGTTAGAGATGAATAAGAGAAAGGTTTTTTTTACATTATCTCCCCAATTCCCTCAGGGTCTATGTTATCTTTGGGAATGCTGAGTGGAGGGTCTTTTGAGGGAAAGAAAGGAGAGAAAGTTCTGGGAAGGAAAAAAGTATGAGGGATGGGTAAGGATCTGAGGTCAATGTGTTTAATTTGTTCAGGACGAACATTATCCATCCCTCCCACTGCGGTACAAGGCAAAGGGTTAAGAGAGAGACAAAGAATCGAAGGGTCAAGAGAGTCCAGCTGGAGAGGTCAAAAAACCTTCCTCAACCAGTCTCTCCTCATCCGGTCCGTCAAGTAACAGGTGGGCCAAAGAATCCGCCGCCAAGACCTAGGCAAATCGACCCCACAAACTCGGGCATCTCTGCTAAGTCACCAAACATATCGAACCACCAGTGGCACTGGTGTTGGTTTACCAAATAATGGTTCATGGGGGGATTGTGATTCCCAAAGGCTGCGGAACCCATATCCGCCTACCAAACACCATTTTCATGGAAATGTTTGCTTCTTATACTACATTCTACTTATATTTAATCATAAAACTAACCAGCAGTTTTGAAATCTCAACAACAAAAAAAAGGACGACAGTTTTTTATGGCGCTTTGAACCGATTTTTGACATTGAACGATTTTTCAAATAGTCTAGGTAAAATTCTCTAACGTTCTGAAATTAAAATACTTATTGACAAGAATATAAAAACTTGCTGAAGAAATAAAAAGTTAAGCTGACCTTAAGAAAAACAAATCTGCCATTCATGATGCGTTCATATTACATTTTTGAAGCCAAGTTTTAATAACCAAAAATGAGACCTCGCACCATTTTATTAGATTGAATTTTTGGCCTGGCAGCTAAAGAAAAAAATATATTTCAATATCTTTTATAATAGATAAATATTTTCCCCACTCAAAATAAAATATTTAAATGAAGTCAAGTCAAGCTATTTTTCATAACCTTCACATTTCTAACATTCCACATTTTTAGTGTAGAAAAGTTTTTAGGGTGTATTTTCAAGGATGGAAAAATAAAATTGGTTAAAGGAAGTGGGAAACATAAAGAAGGGCCAATTATTTTACCGCTTGCAGAATGAAACGCTAGAAAAATGTATGGCAAAAATAGACAAACAGACATTTCCAGTTATGAAGCTATGAAAAATAGTTTAATTATAGTATTGCATTCAGCTAATATGTTGGTTGTTCATTGTAAAGATAAAATAAACCTTTTTATTAACGTATTTTTCCGATCGGTTTAGGACACACCATTCATCGTGGTTGACGAAAACCGCTTGGAAAAATATTATAAATGCGTGGAGTGTCGACATTCCCACCATCCAGGGAACGAGAAGTGGGGAGAGACCCGGCACGGCCCCTCACTCCGTTATAACCAAACCACCCCTCCGTGACAATAGGTGCATCAAGCAACAACTCTGTTAATTGTCCCCGACGTGTTCTGAACACGCAACCTTCTGATCTGGAGTCAGTGATAATACGTTACATTGTTCCTTTTTTCAGCTTTTCAAAAACGCGTGGCGAAAGAGGCCAATTTCATAATTGGTTACCTGCAGGTAATCTGTCGCAAATTTAAATGCTAAAAACAAACTTCCCCTACTCTTTATAGTGGCATATATTTTTTTTTACTATTTGGTTCCATCTGTGGACGGGCCTTTATTTTCTTGCTTGTCAACAATTGCCAAATACAACCAACACGCCATCACAAATACGAAACATCAAGTGAAGTGCTACCATAAGATGCCCTACGCTATTAAGAGCGTTTAACCAGCCAGTGGCCGAAAATCCACATTTCGTCGAAAGATATTCTTACGATCGTACAGGGCTGTTCCAATGAGAAAGATTAATTATTTTCCGTACCAGCTTTTTAAAATTATAACTCAATATCGATTTTATTTCATTTGAAATTTGCTTTAATTTATACCTACATCCAAAAATGCTGAAAGGCGTGATGATAAAACTATTAAAATAATGTACTTTACGTAATTATTTTTTGATCATAAGTATTTATCATTTTTCAATAATGTCTAAGCAAAATAAGAATGTAAAAAAATCTGAAATATAAGTGCGCAAATAAATACACAAACGAACCAACTTTCGTCAAGAAATACATGTACGTATATATTTTTTAATGATTTTATTTAAACTAAAATTAAAATTCTGAACCATGCGTTTATCAGATAATGTATTTGTTTATTTTACTGCATGATTATTTGATTTAAAATGGATGTTGTATAATACAAAATCTTTTTTGAAAAATTAACAATTCTGCCAACGACCTATGGTGTGAACTTATTATTCTAAAAATAAACGTTTTTTCTCAAAATTTAAAACATGCCTTTACTAGATAAAAGAATAATCCATCGAAATCAATTTATAATTTTTTGTGGAAAAGACTCGATACGTCTAAAATCTGATTTAAAAATGACATATTTCTGGTTTTCTCTGGTTATACCCTCTTAAGCAATCGCGTGAAATAGGAACCACTTTAATATATATTTGCCATGTAAGTCACACAAATTAAAAGCAACGTTAGCTTATGACTTATGAGTTTTCAAAAAAAAGCTTTTAAAAAAATATCTAGAAGGTGATCATATTAAGGTCCTTCAAAAGTCACAAAGCGTCTGAAAGTGTTTGAATGTAAAATGTTACGATGGTACTTTTTGAAGAGTGTCAATTTAGAAAAATGTTTTCTCCTTTGCTTGAGCTTTAAGTATAACGAATCGGTGGAAGAACTCAAACACGCAATCTCTCGGTATCAAAGTCACAATCCTTTATTTTTGCGTTACGGAGTTCTAAAAATTCTCACGCTAATGCCCACGATTGATCATTTCTCGGTGAACTAGTGAAATTAGAGAAAGCCGGCCTGGGATCGTGGTAAATAATGAAGCGAGCTTTGTTCTGGGAGTTTTTGTTTACCTTACTTTAGTCCTAATTTAATCCCGCCATCTAATCTCCTTCATTCCACTTAACTTCCCATCTATCTTGCGGGTTAAAAACAAGGGAATGTATTTACCAACAACTAAATAGTTGGGCAGCTGTTTGGGTCTTGAAGGGACACTTACAAATACATAGAAAACGAAAATATTATTTTGTATACTTTAGGAATAGAATTTACCATCCTTTAATGTTAATACCCCAACAGTCCCAACTGCTTCTAACTGTGTGTCATCTATAATAGTAGTATGTTATACGGCTGAGAGGAGTAGGTATGGAAAGGGAAAGACACGGGGTTAAGGAATTTTAGAAAGAACCCATCTGAACATTAAAATCTGATCACCGAGCCCGCAAAATCATCAGGGCGATTCTAATGGTTTCTACCGGTCTGAAACGCTCCTCAAAAATGCGTATTATGTACTTCATGCATCTGTTTAAAATTAATAACTTATTAAGTCACAAGAAGTTGAACTAGGACGATAATTGATTTTTGGGTTATTATGTCGCGTTACTCTTCCTCCTTCTTTAGTCAATATTTTGGATAGTGTTAAAATATTCATCTCCAGGGTAATGTGAAGACTGTGGTGAAGTATATGTTTATGTACATACTTATGTAGGTAGGCGGTCATACTGTGTTGGGTGCTTTAATCTCCTTAGTGCAATCTTCCGAACAGGCCCTCCAATGATATGCTTGGTGTAACCCTAAGTGACCATCTCAGATATGGGGGCTCCATCGAAGCCAGAGTTAAGTTAGCCTCTCATAAACTGGGCGTACTGTACACGGCCCGCAGATACTTCAATAGTACACAACTGTTAACCCTGTACAAATCACAAGTGCGCCCCACGATTGAATTTGGCAGCCACCTCTGGTCTGGAGCTCCAAAATACCTGTAAAATACCCTCGATTCTGTGCAGAAACGGGCGGTCCGTTTGATAGATTCTCCCATCTTAACAGACGGATTGCAATCTTTTGAGCACAGACGTCGGGTGGGAATGCTATCCTTGTTCTACCAGTATTACAATGGAAGATGCTCCGAGGAATAAGCGACTTTAATCCCTTCGGCACCGGTGCATAGTCGGGAAACACGCCAAACGCGCACTTAACATTTGTACACGGTTGTCACATGAGAACAGATCGCTTCTTCGACTCGTGCTTGTGTTCAACTCGGCTGTGGAATGATTTGCCGGCCTCTGTGTTTACTCCTTCCTACAATATGGGTCTCTTCAAGACCAATGTTCCATTCCTTCCTCCCCTCAAAAAGACCCTCCACACAGCATCCCAGATGACATAGGCCCTGAGGGAAATTATTTTCCGCAAGGCCTCTTGTGTGGAGTTAATGTAAATAAATAAAAAGTTCAGCATAATAGTTAGCTAAAGAAGTGTGGTTGTCGGGGTTTAGTTTCGTGTAGTCGTAAAGCACTGGATATCAACAACTATTAAGCTTAGTCCCGTTGTATCCGTTAATATATATTAAAAAAAATAAGTTTCCTTCGAAATCAAGCGCAATAAAAACAAAAAAATTGAAATGCACACATCTGTTTTCGATCACATGACCTTTGCATCCTGAGCTAAGGATATTGACCACTCCGCCCTTTATTAAATGCACACAATAACGCTAAGAAGGGCACCGAGTCATTAATTATAAAGTTACGATTTTCAAAATCATCGTTCGCCATTCCGGTCTTCAAATTAACAGTTTCCAATAAAGTATCCCGACGAGAAAAAAAAAATTCAATAGAAATCACGTTCAAGTAAAAGCAGTGAAATAATTAAAACAAATGGGAGGAATGCAGATCCGGGCACAGCTTGTTTTTGGCAAAAAACCATGTTTTCACCGCGTTTTAAGTTGAGAACTTTAATCTGGAAGGTGAAAAAAAGTGCGGAAAGCAATAATAAAAAAATTTGAATAAGTAATTAATTTTCATTTACGTTAAGTAAAATTTCACTTCGCGAACCAACACTATGACAACGGCCATTTTTTTTACTGATATATTGGTATCCCTGATACAAGGATGAGCAAGATACGATTGTAGCGGACTTCGTGGGATACATGGATAAGGCGCCGTTTACACGCAGAGCGATCGAGTCCCGCGCCACTTCAGACAATGGTTTGTCTAGCGGGATAGTGTAAATTATCTTTACTTTAAAAACAGCCTACGTTTATAAATGGTTTGTCTAACGGGATTGTGTATGTTATCTTTACTTTAAAAAACAGCCTACATTTTTGAATGGTTTGTTTGGCTACGCAGGGTTTTTTTGTAGCGGGCTTGTGTATGTTATCTTTACTTTAAAAAACAGCCTACGTTGAATGGGCTTGTATATATTATCTTTATTTTAAAAAACATCCCAGGATTTGAATGGTTTGTCTCCATTCCAGTACCTACGCACCTTATTATTTATCCTATGAAGTCGGCTACAATCGTATCTAGGCTCTTGTTTTTATCAGGTCAGGGATACCAACATATTAGTGTCAAATGGCGGACAGTATCGGTTCATGAAGTGACATTTTATTCATACTTTAAACGGCTGTATCTCCCCCAATTTTGCCGAGCGCACCTTAATTTCTTTTTTATTCAACTTCTCCACACTTTTCTCATCTAGAAAGTGCCTTTTTATTAAATTTCCAAACTGTGCCCGGATCTGCATTTCACCCAAACAAATTGGTATTTCAACACGAAAAGTGTGTTCAGAAGAACATCAACTCAAGAGAAAAAACAACACTTACTTCAAGTTTGCCTTCTAAAGTACCTATCAATATACCATTTTAGTTAACTGAACTCACGACAATGATTTAATACTGTTTCAAGTAACTTTCAAATCTCCCCTTCTCCTCTGCACTCTTTTCGGCCTCAAAGTACCATACCCCTATTAGAGATGCCAATAGTTCCACCAGCCCTCGAAAATGTCTATTCTTACGCAATTTTTTTACTTGTCAAGATATCCCTAAGAAATTTGAACGAAGGATCCACATTCAAAAAATAGAATTTATTTTGATAAAATTATTTTCTGGTTAAAAAATATTATATTATTGTGCGTAGGTACTTTGAGTAGGTACTAAACAAATTTATAGAAAACTTGCGAGTTACCGGCATGCGTTGCCACTAATAATGAAATTGTTTCTCCCTGCGTGTCTTTTCCCTTTAATCCCATTCCCCTTCCGCCTCCCCTTCTCCTCCCATGTCCCCTTCCCCTCACGCGTTCAATATATTCAGTCCAGGTACATTCAGATTTTCAAATAGCTCACGTCGCAATTCTTTTTACAAATTTTCTATTACACACATTCATTTTTGTAAATTATAAGAACAATCAATAAAAGCTGGTACCTAACGTAGGTATCTATTTATAAACAAAAATTTTAACAAAACAAAAAAAAGACTTAAAAAGATGCACTAAAAAGTAAAAAATAATTTCGTATTTTTCTACAACTTAATAATCAACTTACTTTTTCTACTCATCAATACATAGGTACGATTGTTATTTTTGGAGTCAGAGTCAGCCAAGGTACCCGGCCCGGCGAGGTCATTTGACAGCTCCCCTCCTCATTTTTTATTTTTTGATTTTTAGTGAATCTGAAGTACACTAACTAATTTATCTGAATATGGGTTGATCTACTAAACGTGCTGCTCATATGAGACAGACATTACTTGATCATAACGACGTTACGGTAGGTGACTCAAAGGTCCGGATAGCCTATAAAAGGCCGAGTATCGTTAATTTGCTCATAAGAATTGAAGAGTTCGATCCCATAATCCCATAATCAGAACCTAACCAAACTCTCATCAAACTACCCTTGAAGTACATCCTTTCCAATAAAAACATCATCATCGAAATCGGTTTGGCGTGATATTGAGCTATTCGTCCATTTGTCGCGTACCTACATACTTAATGCAAATTTAAGACTTATATGGTTTTCTCATGGATGCCATTGACATAACTAGACCAAATTGAAATGGAACCACACGGAAAGCGACAGCTTTCAAATAAAAATAGAATCATCAAAATCGGTTCACACAGTCGAAAGTTCTGAGGTAACAAACATAAAAAATACCGTTGAATTGAGAACCTCCTTTTTGAAGTCGTTTAAAAATAATTTTTGATTAGATTCACAGTGTTCGATTTTGGTAAGTAGCGTAGGTGAGTACTTCAAATGAATTCATTTATTTAAAGGGTTTCAACATTGAATTTGGATTGAACAATCATTCTTTTGCAAAATGTCATTCTCAAATTGTGACACAGGTTCTGAACAGGGTGAAATTAAGGATTTAAGTAAAAAATCATGGTCTTTACATGAATCAATCAAAAAATCTACAATTTATTGCTATTTGTGAATTGGTGTTGGTTAAAAAATATAATTGAAGTGAAAATTCTCCATAGAGACAATGAGACATTATTGATTTGTCAATTTAAAAAAAAATTGTTATTAATGTTGTGATTTTATTTTATTATTTAATTTTTTGCATGATTTTTTTTGAAATTTATAAATGTTTAGGTTTATTTTAATTGTTGGTTAGGTTCCCGGACCCGTTAAATGTAGATAGTTACACATCTTGTAAAATTTTTAGTATATTGTGTGTAGATTTAGGATTTTGTAGTTTTTTAGATTTTTAATTTCAAAAAAACTTATTGTTTTTTTCATTCCCCGCCGGGCAGTATGTTAAAAAGTGAAGGCTACTGCCATCTAGCGGCGTATTTTTGTAGCTTATTGTTGTTGGTTGGTAGGTTGGTAGCATTTTACAGATTAGCGACGTAAGGCGAAATTAAAATTAAATGTTAGACGATAAAGTAGATTTCTGTTTTATATCGTACAATAACTGACACAAGCGTGTTTTTGTTTATGTTGATAGTATTAGAAAATATTATTATAAATCGCTCTTAATAAGTGGATCTCCTGTAAACAGCTAGCATTATCTAGCAGGTGGTCAAAGTGACCAAATTCAGTGTTTTGTCGGGTCGGGACAAATTATTGTAACAATGTGCTTGTGAATAAACGAGAAGGAATTCCGCCTTGAAACCAGATGTTTTACTTGAAGTCCTGCTGATTACCAATTTATAACAAATCTACAAAGATTTTTTTAAAATCATCGTTTTAACCCTTAGGTTCGGTCATTTAAGCACTTGGGGTCGGTTAGCCTTATGGCTCCGAACCGTCTAAAATTTTGGATTCTTACTAAGAATCATGGCCTGGACACGTATCAATAAAAAATCGGCTAAAAGTAGAATTTTTGCAAAAATTCATCGTTTTACGGGCGTTTTGTAACAATAAATTTGGTCGTTCATTTTTTTATGGCCTTTTGGTTGCTGGTCTGCCATTTGGTCCGTTTTTGCAGTTCAGCAAGGTAATCTCGTTTCCATCTGAACCAGAAATTTTGAATTAGAGCGTTTAATTTTTGATATTTGCTTAGTCTGTTCTCCGGGAGCTCGTGGACATCCAACTCGGGAATAACCGAAGCATCCCTGCCCATGAGGAAATGGTTGGGGGTTAGAGGGAGAAGGTCGTCTACGTCATCAGACAGGGAAGTTAAGGGACGGGAGTTCAAACAAGCCTCTATCTGACAAAGCAAAGTATATAAAAATTCAAACTGCAATGGGTTATTTTTAGTAATTCGATATAAATGAAACTTGGTGGACTTGACGGCGGCTTCCCACAGCCCCTCGTGGTTCAGCGCCCTAGGCGGTATAAAACTCCAAAATATTCCCTTATCAGCTAAAAACATATGGATTTTGTCATTGTTCAGTCTTAGTCTCTTAGTCTCAGAAAATATTTTTTCCGGTTAACCCCTACGGGCAATGAACCTCTTTAAACAATTTAAAAAAGCATCGCTTAACAAATCTGTTACGAATTCCAAATGAATCGCCTTGGTAGAAAAACAAACAAATATGCAAAGATAAGATTTAAGGAGCGGAGATTTTCTCAGCGCTCCAGCCTTCGTGTCTATCCGTCCGGCATAGTCGACGTCCATGACAGAGAACGGTCGACTGGGAGTGATTCTCTCAACTGGAAGGTTTCCCAGGATCTGCCGGCAAACCTGAAGTCGGTATCTAAAACATACAACACACTTATGTAGGATACGCTTAACAGTTTTTCTCCCAAATATCGGCCAATATAAATACGTAGCTAATTTTAATCTTCCACTTGCACAAATTGAAACTTCCATTAAACAGAGATTGAGAGCTTCCAATCTACTGCCATACGTTAACAGGCGATTTCCTCAACTATAGAAGCGCTTAGCAAGTCCTTGACCGAGGGGGATCCTCCCAGGGGCAAAAGAAAGCAAAGGAAGGCCGTCAGAACAACCGATCTTGGATCCGATACGGACTCTGAGATGGAGGTTGAGGTTGGCGTTCCAATACCCGGCACTAGTGGGACTTCAATTGTCGGCATCCACCCCCCCCACGCCCATTCATGGAGGTAAAAAGAGACTACGGATCAGCGACTCTCCGAAGAGCCTGAAGAGTCTAGCTGAGTCCTCCAAGAAGGTAATACCGGCATTGGAGAAGTGCCACAAGATCCGTACTATCGTTATGGACGGGTCCAACAGGCTGAACAAGGCCGACAAGAGCGCCCTCAATGATATCTTAGACGATTTAATGAACGATATAACAAACTTGATGCTGGACCTGAACACAATGACAACCAGGAGCACGACCATCGACCAATTGCTCAACACACAGGCCAGCTTGAACCAGAAGCTGGACACTGTCATCAAGGCGCGCCCACCAGTCACAAATGAACCACAGCTGAGATCTTATGCAAGTGCTGCTGCCGGCTTGCCGAGCTCTAAGAAAGTAGTGATAAATGGCCACGTACGTCCTATCCCTCCTAAACCCCTGACGGTACTGATCTACCCGGATACCCCTGAAGGGAAAACCTCTGAGTCAACACAGAAGAACTTAGAGAAGATTATCAACCCTAGGGTCGATGATTTTCAAGTAGTGCGCACTCGCAAAATCAAAGGTGCTGGTATGGCAATCCAAGCCAAGGGGAAAAAAGACCTGGATAATATCCTCAAGGCAGAGACTAAACTGGCGGCCAGCGGTCTCAAAATAGTTAATCCGATGGGGCGTCTGCCCAAGATTGTGGTGTACAACGTCCCAAAAGGCGATCCAACGGCGGATCAAGAGTTGTTCAAGGAGATCTTCTCCAATAACCTTGAGGGTCAAACTGTGCTCACTCTGGAGGACCATCTCCGCACCATGAGGAGAGTGTCGCTCTTTGGGAAAAGAGACACCGGCACCATGAATATGGTCCTAACGTGCCATCCGGCCGCTAGGAAGGTACTCTTAGACAGCGGGACGTGCTACCTTGGGTGGAACGCCTGCCGCGTTCGTGATTTTACAGGTGCCACTAGGTGCTTCAAGTGCCATCAATATGGCCACATTAGCAAATCCTGCTCACAGGAGAAGCAAACTTGTCGCCACTGCGCCGCTGTGGGACACTCCCATAAGGATTGCCCCAAGAAAGCACTACCCGCTGTCTGCGCGACTTGCACGCGTTTCAAGAAGCCGGCGGATCACCCGACGGGTGATAGGGACTGCCCGGCTCAGAAAGCAGCGGTAGAAGTAGCCTTCCGTATGACTGACTATGGCTCTTCGTAATCCCCTCTCCTTAGGTCAGATCAACCTGCAGAGATCCCGGATGGCCACTTTGGAGGTGCTGCGGGTCATGTCTGACCTAAAAATCGACATTATGCTCATTCAGGAACAGTACACCTGGGAAGGTAAGACTCCCATTAATTTTCCGGGCGCGGTACTCGAAGTCGGCCGCTCACCAGGGGCGGGTGTCCTGGTCAACTCCTCGTTGATCAGTCCCCTCCTTCTGGCTGGTCTTTCTGATGAGTACCAAACCTGTGTATGTATTAGATTTGGCGACACTGAGATCTTTCTGATCTCAGTTTACTTTAAATTTGGAAACCCGGTAGGACCCCACATCCTGAGTCTGACGCGCGCGCTCAACGCGCTTAAAGGCCGTAACATAGTTATCGGAGGTGACTTTAATGCACGCTCACCATTATGATTCGACAATAGTAACTGTAGGACGGAACGATCAGACGCCGTAGAGGACCTGATTGCCGCGCAAGGTCTCAGTATCATGAATGAACAGAGCTCTTTTTTTACGTTCTCGAACATACATGATGAGAGCAACATTGATCTAACTCTTTGCTCTGGATCAGTTGCGACCAGGATTTCAAAGTGGACAGTCCATGAGTGCGAAATAAATTCGGATCACAGGTTAATTACTTTTACGGTTGGTGTCAAGAAAACAGAAGCTCCAAGATCCTCCTGGAACTTCAACACCACTAGGGCGAATTGGGATAACTTTGGGGAAGCGCTACGAGATACGCTAAGGGATTTTCACCACGTAGCAGCTACCGATCCGGACAATTTGGGGAATTTTTTCAACAGGGCGGTTGTATCTGCTGCCAACTCGTCTTTGGGAAGATTAAACCCAAAGACTAGTATTAGGACGCCGTGGTGGTCACCTGAGCTGACTTCGCTGAAGGGGGCCTACAAGAGGGCCTACAGGGCGCTGGGGCTGTCCCGGAGTGGCGGCTGTACGGAGGATGAGACGGTTGCACTTCGGGCGGGCCTCAGATCTGCCAGGTCGGCCTTCAAACGGGCTGTTCTCTTAGCGAAACGAGCTGCCTGGCATAATTGGGTTAAAAACGTGGGTAACGCCAACCCGTGGGAAATCCACAGCGCGATTGAAAAATCCGGGAAAGGTTCTGACCGGTATTTGTCAACAGTAATTGGGATTACAGATGGGAGGAACGCTGAGACAGTGGATGTGGCCTCCACACTCGAAACACTATTGGGTGAGTTAGTTCCTGTAGAATCAGTAATTGGGGAAAGTGACCACCATAAACAGATAAGAAATCTGTCACGGCTGCCACCTAGAGTCCTCGCCCAAGAGGATAACTTCATTAGAGTCACTAAGGCAGAAATTGATGTGATAATTAAGGGTTTGGGTCCTAAGAAGGCACCAGGGCATGACAGGCTCAATGGCGTAATAGCGAAGCAAGTCTGGGTCCACGCCAAGGAGGAGCTCTTCCAGGTGATGGACACATGCTTGAGGAGGGGAGTTTTCCCCTCTGAGTGGAAGCGTGGCGTGCTCCGGATTATACCTAAGGGGAACGATAAACCACTCACCGACATCAAGGCCTACCGGCCGATAACGCTGCTTCCTGTTTTAGGCAAGATCCTGGAGAAATTACTGAGGGAGCGGCTCCGTCAAACCTTGTCCCCGGCCAGTGACCTCCAGTTCGGTTTCGTCCCCGGTAAATCCACGGTGCACGCCCTGTCGTATGCGCTTGAATGGGTGAAGGCTTGCCCAAAGAGGTATGTAGTTGCAATATTCCTCGATATCACTGGTGCCTTCGATCACGCGTGGTGGGCAATGATACGTACAAAGGTGAAAAACAGGCGGTGTTCCAACTTATTGTTCCAAGCCATCGATGACTATCTTTCTGATCGTACGATCACGATCAGTTTCGGTGAGTTTTGTATCCAGAGGGAAGCCGACATGGGATGCCCGCAGGGCTCCATCCTTGGACCCGACCTGTGGAACATCTCCTTTGACGACTCCTCCAGGTTACCCTTGCCTGAAGGATGTATCGCTGTCGACTACGCTGATGATAAGTTGTATCTGGTCGCTGGGGACAGCAGACAGGAAGTGGAGAGTAAAGGCAGTGAAGGTTTGCAGATGTTCCTGGACTGGGGTGAAAGAAACAAGATGACCTTCGCTCCCCACAAGACCAAGGGCCTCCTGATGAAGGGCTCTCTCAGTAGAGCAAGAAATCCTACCATCAAAATGGGAGATTCTAACATCCGCTTTTTTGAAACAGTGAAATATTTAGGAGTTACTCTGGATCGATCGTCCTCTTTTCTGGCTCACGTCAAAGAAGTATCCAGCAAGGCCCAGGCTCTCTTCTTGAAGCTGAGGAGACTCTCCACAGCTGAGTGGGGATTGCGTAATCCGGCTCTGCGAATGCTATATAGGTGCGTGTACGTGGCGCAAGTCTCGTATGCCGCCTCTGTGTGGGAGCATCGCCTGGACAATTCGCTGATTCTCTTAGCTCTCAGGCGAGGCCAACGAACCCCCTTGCTGGCACTCTCTGGTGCGTATAGAACCGTTGCTTCGGACGCTTTACCCGTTTTGGCTGGCATTTTGCCAATCGATCTGGAAATCAGGGAAGTGCTCACTAAGCAGAAATTAACCAGAGGAACCCCGGCCACTCAGCTAGGCGTTGTTCTGACACCGGGCGGGCCGGGGACTCTCCCTGGGTTGCTTCGTCAAATGAGGGATCTGTCGCTCCAAGAGTGGCAGGTCCGTTGGGATAGAACGAATATGGGAAGATGGACTTTCTCCTTCTTCCCATCAGTTAAAGTCAGAATGGAAGGGGTCTCTCTCAAGTTGGACCACCACATCACCCAGCTTCTATCCGGCCACGGGGAATTCAGGGGGAGACTTCACGCCCTCTCCCTGTCCCCTCACCCCAACTGCGCCTGCGGGTGCACGAACCAGTCGGCGGAGCACATTCTGTGGCAGTGTGAGATAATGATGGACGCAAGAGAGGAAATGCTCGATGGTTTGGACGTACCAATCAGACCAGTGTGGAACACTGATCTGGTTTCGAACAAGACGAACTTCGAGTGCCTGAGGAACTTTACAAGGATCTGGGTTGAGAGATGGCCTGAGCTTAGAGTCGCTGATTAGTAGATTTTGACACCAGGTGTACTTGTTCCTGACTTACCACGGACTTTTCTTGCGTCCATTCTTTTACAAACTCTGCTCAGGATGTACAGTTTTATATTTTTGTTTTCATTTTTATGTTTATTGTTTGCATTTTACATTTTATGTTTTTTATGCTTTTACACTTTTATGTTTATTTTTTCTTGTTTACACAGGCCCTGCGTTATTCAACGCTCATGTTTATTTTATGTTTTCTTTACTTTACATGCTTATGATTTATTTTTTGTTATTTGGTGCAATTAAACGCCCAGCGATGACTCCCACACGCTCTTGTTTATTTTTTTTATGTTTTGCGGTTTTCTACGCTTATATACATTTCTTTTCAGTTATGCTGTACTACGAGAACTGAACTCAGTTGTTCGTTTTTTTCGTCCTTTTCCCCATATAAGGGGTTGGACCCTGGACCGTGTCGCCGCCTACGTACCATGGCCGGTCTTCTAGAACTGGTGGAGCTGCACCTGTTTGTCGCGCCACACCCCGTGACATGAAGAGGCTGGGGAGAAGGCTGAACGACATCCGAAAGCTGTCCGTCCCGCCTCCGGCGACCCGACGCTTGTCTCCCTAGGGTCTTCTTCATGTTTTCCACTTACTGTCGTCTAGGCACCACCGGCTAGCTGGCTTAAGGACGACGCTGCGGGTTGTGGGGAGGCCGGACAATCAGCCTCCTTCACTGTTTCGGGGACTGCCGGCAGCCAGGTTGCGGTGACACCGGTTCTTATCTGTATATATGTTATTTTACTTTTGTTTCCTTTTTCTTTTACGTACAGTGCTCGGTGCCGCCTGCCGGATTATGTATGGTCATGTCTCCTGCTGTCATGAGCTGATTACTCATGACGGCTGCTGTCATTTTGGATTACTTTATTTTTTTTATTTTTTGTTGATGTTACTAACAACTTATTTGACTGTCCATGAGGCTCACTGCTTTTGCATTGACACCTTCATGGGCTTTAGAATTGTAGAGATTGACCATTACAGTACAGTCCTGTAGGCGCGCCCGCATACCGCCACCTAACACAGTATGAGGGGACATTGAAGGTCTAGATTCGTTACATTAAATGTAGAGCCGTTTATTCAAAAAAATTAGATTCTTGCGAGAACTCCGAAGGGGCGACCATAAGTTGCCTATACCGGGGTGGGACAGAGGTGGGTACTTCAATGCCATACGTTTTATCCTTAGGGTTACGACAATTATTTATAAATCTTAACGCTTGAGCGATTACTTTTTTCAATTTGGTTAGCGATAAGAATTTTTTGAAAATATCCCATTCTTGAGCATCAGCTACTAGTAGCACATTTTTACTCTTTATTTCCGGGGGATCCAAACATGACGTCTTGGATACTGGCCAAGTGCTGACATCTTCCGTCAACCAGCTTGGCCCCTTCCACCATATTGAAGCGTTGGCTAACCTTTCAGCTGTGATACCTCGGGACAGTATATCCGCTGCATTTACTGACGATGATACGTGCCGCTACTGCGTTGGATCAAAGGTGGAAGCTATGCACAATAATAATTGACGCTTACTCTTAGTTTTACCTGACGGTTTTGCAATTTCATATGACAGGTAATCTAATTTATTATTCTAATTTAATTCAAGTATTTTTTCATTCTTGGAATTGTCAGTGATAATTTTTTCAAAATTGCCCTGTTTGGCAATTTCACCTTGGCTCCGTCCAGATGACAATTCCAAAATATTTGATCTCCACTTCCTCAGGGTCATCCCTGTGGACAGCAAGATATTACTTATTTGTTTCTTCAACTTGAAACAAACTTCCAAGTCATCCCCTCCAGTCAATAGATCGTCCATATAAAAATCATTTTCTATGACTTGACTTGCTACTGGGAAATTAACTTGATTATCCATACCGATTTGTCGAAGACATCTCGTTGCTAGGAAGGAGGAAGGTCCCAGCCCATAGGTAACGGTCTTCAATTTGTAATGTCGGAGTTCCTCTTCTTGTGATTCGCGCCATACAATCTTCTGAAGGCTGCGATCCTTTGCGCATACGTTGATTTGACGGTACATTTTTTCAATGTCGCAGTACGCAGTCATGACGTATCGATATTTTCTGAAACGTAATAAATGGCTGTATAAGTCCTTTTGAATGACAGCTCCCACCATCAGAGCATCGTTCAGGGATATTCCAGTCGACGTCTTTGCCGAACCATCAAACACTACACGCACCTTCGTCGTGGTGCTAGCTTCTTTAATGACCGCGTGATGCGGCAAAAAATAGGATTGCTCATCCCCTCTCCATTTATCACATAACTCCATATGACCTAGTTGTTCATATTCCTGCATAAATTGTACATATTGCAATTTCAATTCAGGATTTATTAAAAATTTCTTCTCTAAGTTCTTAAATCTTTTTTCCGCTGTGTTTAACGAGTCACCAAGTTGACTCACACACGGGCGGCGCGGCAAACTCACAACGTATCTACCATCGCTCTCTCTAGAGTGCGTGGCGACGAAATCCGCTTCACACGCCTTTTCCTCGTGATTTTGAAATCTCGCAGGATTCACCTCCTCCATTTTCCAAAATTTTTCTATTTGATTAGATAATGTGTTTATTGATAAACTACAAAATTGCGGTACTGGCCTTTTTTTCTGATGAATGTTGATCAGGCCCGATATAACTCAACCTAATTCAGTCCTCTGAAGAGTAGGTCCGGTATCCAATCTCAGCCGATCATCTTGTAGTATATCCCAAAAGCTCTCAGCGCCTAACAGGATATCAATAGGCGCCACTACGTTGAAATTTGGGTCCGCCATTTGTAATCCCGGCGGCAGCTTAAAATCTTTTCTGGCCACTGTTGCTTGGGGTAGGTTTGTGGTTATTTCCTGCAATATTAGACAAGTGATATTTTGATTATAATTTGTCCTCAGAGATTTCATTTTTATCGCAACACGTTTCTTTATATGGGTAACATTGTTGTGTATACCTAACACAGGCTTGTTTATATTTTCG
The DNA here is from genome assembly GCA_917880885.1 of Limnephilus marmoratus. NCBI lineage: Eukaryota > Metazoa > Arthropoda > Insecta > Trichoptera > Limnephilidae > Limnephilus > Limnephilus marmoratus. Next base: position 48,712,814 of record OU862914.1, on the reverse strand, counting down.
CATCTCAAATTTAACTTCATTGCGAACTTTTCGCACATAAAATTGGCTTGAGCTCCAGAGTCAATTAGGACCCTTGCCTCATGCACTTTATTATTGTGATCTACCACCCCAATGATAGCAGTCGACAATAAAATTGTTTTTTAGGCTGAATGGTTTGATACTGAAACTCGTTCAGCATCCATTTGGCAGTCACCTCCGGGGTGATCTTCACCTTTATTCATGGAGTAATCGCTCGGATGCATCTCCCTGTGCAATAACGTATTGTGGCTCTCGATATCACAATGCTTGCATTTTAAATTAATTTTGCAATATGGGGCCGTATGTCCTAACCTCAAACATTTGAAGCAGGCACGGTACCTCCTTATTGCGTTGGTTCTTTCTCCTGAATTTAATTTAAATTTTTTTTTACAAAAATATATTTTATGCCCTTTGTCATTACAACAAATACAATTATTGTGGGTAGCAGCTAAAAATACCGATTCCTTTTTGGGATTATTGTTGCTACCATTTGCTTTCGGGTGGGTAGGAATTTTTTTCGAATCTGAATTTAACATTAATTCCAAAACTTGCGCACGCGAGGTCAAACATTTAAGAAATTCCTGTAATGTAGGTAGCTCATCCTGCAATGGGGTTTGTTCCCAATGGTTTCTAGAACTTGCATCCAATTTATTAGAAATTACGTATATAATTAAAGCATCCCATTGTTCGATTTTCAAGCCTAAATTTTGCAAAGCTTTCAAATTTACATTAGTTTCATCAATCAGATAACGCATGGCTACTGGATCCTCATGTTTCATCTCTTTAAGTTGAAACAGAGCTTGGATGTGTCTTTGTACGGTAGTTCGCAAATTTGCAAACGTCTGCTGCAACAACTTCTTCTTTACTGGATTACACAGGCCCTGCGTTATTCAACGCTCATGTTTATTTTATGTTTTCTTTACTTTACATGCTTATGATTTATTTTTCGTTATTTGGTGCAATTAAACGCCTAGCGATGACTTCCACACGCTCTTGTTTATTTATTTTTTTATGTTTTGCGGTTTTCTACGCTTATACATATACATTTCTTTTCAGTTATGCTGTACTATGAGAACTGAACTCCGTTGTTCATTTTTGTACCGTCCTTCTCCCCATATAAGGGGTTGGACCCTGGACCGTGTCCCCGCCTACGTACCATGGCCGGTCATCTAGAACTGGTGGAGCTGCACCTGTTTGCCGCGCCACACCCCGTGACATGAAGAGGCTGGGGAGAAGGCTGAACGACATCCGAAAGCTGTCCGTCCCGCCTCCGGCGACCCGACGCTTCTCTCCCTAGGGTCTTCTTCATGTTTTCCACTTACTGTCGTCTAGGCACCACCGGCTAGCTGGCTTAAGGACGACGCTGCCGGTTGTGGGGAGGCCGGACAATCAGCCTCCTTCACTGTCTCGGGGACTGCCGGCAGCCAGGTTGCGGTGACACCGGTTCTTATCTGTATGTATGTTATTTTACTTGTTTCCTTCTTTTTAACGTACAGTGCTCGGTGCCGCCCGCCGGATTATGTATGGTCATGTCTCCCGCTGTCATGAACTAATTACTCATGACGGCTGCTGTCATTTTGATTACTTTATTTTTTTGTTGATGTTACTAACAACTTGTTCGACTGTCCATGAGGCTCACTGCTTTTGCATTGACACCTCCATGGGCTTTAGAATTGTAGAGATTGACCATTACAGTACAGTCCTGTAGGCGCGCCCGCATACCGCCACCTAACACAGTATGAGGGGACATTGAAGGTCTAGATTCGTTACATTAAAAGTAGAGCCATTTATTCAAAAAAATTAGATTCTTGCGAGAACTCCGAAGGGGCGACCATAAGTTGCCTATACCGGGGTGGGACAGTGGTGGGTACTTCAATGCTGCAACAACTCAAAAGCCGATATATAATTCAGGTCTGACACCTCAAAATTGGCGATTATCTTTGCTGCATTCCCCTTTAAATAGAATTGCAGATAATAAAACTTCTGTACATTGCTTAAGGCAGTATTGTTATGAACCAGTGTCTTAAATGTTTCTAGAAAATTAATCTAATTTCTTGGATCGCCGTTGAATTCTCGTAACTAAAGGTTGGGTAACTTGATTTCTAATTTGGGAGTCTCCACAGACTGAATTGCTCCCTTAGCAGTCGCTAAGATTGAATAATATTGATTTTCAAAATTCTCCCTTTGCAAATTATTATCGATTTCATTGGAATCCGGAAGACTTTCGATTTGTTCCTGAATCTCTTCGAAATCATCAATTATTTTTTCAATTCTCGCATAGCGAATTTTAATTTCGTTAACTGATAATGCGTTTAATGAATCCGCAAATCTCGTGAGTTTAACTTTCAACACTCCTCGTTTGTTAATCAAAGATTTTAAATTATCCATTTTTAATTTGACAATAATTCAACACAAAAAAAAATGCTAAAAATGTTAATTCAAAAATAATTTCTGTGCAATAATCGCGTAGAAAACAGTTAATAACCAATTCAAGCTATAAGCAATGACAGAATCTTACAATAATCATCTTTATCATCATTTACACTGCGGGTAGTTAGTTTTTTTTGTTTTTAAATAAGTACATCGACACACAAAAAATAGCACTTGTTTGAACAGGATTTACGGAATTAGAAGGAATAATGGCAGGGATACTTATATTTGATGTCGTTCCTTGTTCTTCATGTTTTCATCCTTCTGGCTTTTTGGATAGCTCGCTGGTTTATTTTATTATTTCCATTGATGCCTTTATCCGTTCGTAAGGTATCTGCGGCTGGAAGGACCTTGCTTTCATCCGCTTGTAAGGACCATGTTATAAATTGGTAATCAGCAGAAGGACTTCAAGTAAAACATCTGGTTTCAAGGCGGAATTCCTTCTCGTTTATTCACAAGCACATTGTTACAATAATTTGTCCCGACCTGACAAAACACTGAATTTGGTCACTTTGACCACTTGCTAGATAATGCTAGCTGTTTACAGGAGATCCACTTATTAAGAGCGATTTAAACTAGAAAAGCAGGCTATTTATAATAATATTTTCTAATACTATCAACATAAACAAAAACACGCTTGTATCAGTTATTGTACGATATAAAACAGAAAACTACTTTATCGTCTAACATTTAATTTTAATTTCACCTTACGTCGCTAATCTGTAAAATGCTACCAACCAACAACAACAAGCTACAAAAATACGCCGCTAGATGGAAGTAGCCTTCACGTTTTAACAAGATTTTTTGATTGATTCGTATATAGAACATGATTCTTAATAGAATCAAAAATTTCACAAGGTTCGGAACCAAAGGGCCAAAAGTATGAACGACCACAATTATTGTTACAAAGCGCCCGTAAAACGATGAATTTTTGCAAAAATTCTATTTCTAACCGATTTTTTGATAGATTCGTTTCCAGGCCATGATTCTTCCTAAGAATCCAAAATATCAGACGGTTCGGAGCCATAAAGCAAAAGTAAGGTCTTACCCCAAGTGTTCAAACGTCCGAACCCAGTGCTTAAACGAGCGAACCCAAGTGTTAAAACGATGATTTAAAAAAAAAATCTTTGTTGATTTTTTGATTGATTCGTCGTGTACAGAACATGATTCTTAGTAAGAATGAAAAATTTCACAAGGTTCGGAACCATAGGGCCAAAGTTATGAACGACCAAATTTATTGTTACAAAACGCCCGTAAAACGATGAATTTTTTCAAAAATTCTACTTTTAGCCGATTTTTTATTGATACGTGTCCCGGCCATGATTCTTAGTAAGAATCCAAAATTTCAGACGGTTCGGAGCCATAAGGCTAACCGACCCCAAGTGCTTAAACGACCGAACCTAAGGGTTAGAACGATGATTTGAAAAAAAAAAAAATCTTGCAGATTTTTTGATTGATTCGAGTACAGAACATGATTCTTAACAGAATCAAAAATTTCACAAGGTTCGGAACCAAAGTTATGAACGACCAAAATTACTGTAACAAAACGCCCGTAAAACGATGAATTTTTGCAAAAATTCTACTTTAAGCCGAAATTTTGATTGAAACGTGTCCAGGCCACGATTCTTACTAAGAATCCAAAATTTCAGAAGGTTCGGAGCCATAAGGCAAAAGTTATGACCGACCCTATGCGTTCAAACGTCCGACCCCAAGTGCTTAAATGACCGAACCCAAGTGTTAATACGATGATTCAAAAAAAAAAAAATCTTTGTAGTTTTTTTGATTGATTCATATAAAGACCATGATTTTTCACTAAAATCCAAAATTTCACACTGTTCGGAACCATAGGGCCAAAGTTATGAACAACCACAATTATTGTTACAAAGCGCCCGTAAAACGATGAATTTTTGCAAAAATTCTACTTCTAGCGGATTTTTTGATAGATTCGTTTCCAGGCCATGATTCTCCCAAAGAATCCAAAATATCAGACGGTTCGGAGCCATAAAGCAAAAGTTAGGTCTTACCCCAAGTGTTCAAAAGTCCGACCCCAGTGCGTAAACGAGCGAACCCAAGTGTTAAACGATGATTTAAAAAAAAAATTCTTTGTTGATTTTTTGATTGTCGTGTACAGAACATGATTCTTAGTAAGAATGAAAAATTTCACAAGGTTCGGAACTATACGGCCAAAGTTATGAACGACCAAAACTAGTTACTTCCCAACCTTCCTCTTCCCCACCTCCTTCCCCTCCCCGCTACCTTCAGCCTCACAACATACCCCAATTGGGGATGCCATAGTCTCACTGGCTCCAGACGGGAGCAGTTGAGATTCTTGTGCGGTATTCACTGTAAAAAAAAAAAAAAAAAAAGTGTAACAAAACGCCCGTAAAACAATGAATTTTTGTAAAAATTCTACTTTTAGCCGAAATTTTAATTGATACGTGTCCAGGCCACGATTCTTACTAAGAATCCAAAAGTTCAGAAGGTTCGGAGCCATAAGGCAAAAGTTATGACCGACCCTAAGCGTTCAAACGTCCGACCCCAAGTGCTTACATGACCGAACCCAAGTGTTAATACGATAATTAAAAATACGATGATTAAAAAAGAAAATCTTTGTAGATTTTTTGATTGATTCATGTAAAGACCATGATTTTTTACTAAAATCCAAAATTTCACACTGTTCGAAACCATAGGGCCAATGTTATGAACGACCACAATTATGGTGACTCTTGACTCACATTCCGGAGGTCGCGGGTTCGAACCCGGCATTCGCAAATAAATTTTATTTGATTAATTTGTGTTATTTCACAATTAACTCATTTAAAATAATATATAGTATATTTGCGGCATGTTCCAGAGTGGAAGATACTATCAGTATCGCCCTGGTGTAAGACCACCATTCATAATTGAAAAGTTGCTTGAAAATGGCTTTAGCCGTGTTTAGTGACCAGATCTGAATAGCCAGGTACTTCCCAACCTTCCTCTTCCCCACCTCCTTCCCCTCCCCGCTACCTTCAGCCTCACAACATACCCCAATTGGGGATGCCATAGTCTCACTGGCTCCAGACGGGAGCAGTTGAGATTCTTGTGCGGTATTCACTGTAAAAAAAAAAAAAAAAAAATTGTTACAAAGCGCCCGTAAAACGATGAATTTTTGCAAAAATTCTACTTCTAGCCGATTTTTTGATAGATTCGTTTCCAGGCCATGATTCTTACTAAGAATCCAAAATTTCAGAAGGTTCGGAGCCATAAAGCAAAAGTTAGGTCTTACCCCAAGTGTTCAAAAGTCCGACCCCAGTGCGTAAACGAGCGAACCCAAGTGTTAAAACGATGATTTAAAAAAAAAATCTTGTAGATTTTTTGATTGATTCGAGTACAGAACATGATTCTTAATAGAATCAAAAATTTCACAAGGTTCGGAACCAAAGGGCCAAAGTTATGAACGACCAAAATTACTGTTACAAAACGCCGGTAAAACGATGAATTTTTGCAAAAATTTTACTTTTAGCCAATTTTTTATTGATACGTGTCCAGGCCATGATTCTTAGTAAGAATCCAAAATGTCAGACGGTTCGGAGCCATTAGGCTAACCGACCCCAAGTGCTTAAACGACCAAACCTAAGGGTTAAAACGATGAATTAAAAAAAAAAACATCTTTGTAGATTTTTTGATTGATTCGTGTAAAGAACATGATTCTTAATAGAATCAAAAATTTCTCAAGGTTCGGAACCAAAGGGCCAAAGTTATTAACGACCAAAACAACTGTAACAAAACGCCCGTAAAACGATAAATTTTTGTAAAAATTCTACTTTTAGCCGAAATTTTGATAGATACGTGTCCAGGCCACGATTCTTACTAAGAATCCAAAATTTCAGAAGGTTCGGAGCCATAAGGCAAAAGTTATGACCGACCCTAAGCGTTCAAACGTCCGACCCCAAGTGCTTACATGACCGAACCCAACTGTTAATACGATGATTAAAAAAAAAAAGCTTTGTAGATTTTTTGATTGATTCATGTAAAGACCATGATTTTTTACTAAAATCAAAATTTCACCCTGTTCGGAACCATAGGGCCAATGTTATGAACGACCACAATTATTGTTACAAAGCGCCCGTAAAACGATGAATTTTTGCAAAAATTCTACTTCTAGTCGATTTTTTGATAGATTCGTTTCCAGGCCATGATTCTTCCAAAGAATCCAAAATATCAGACGGTTCGAAACCATAAAGCAAAAGTTGGGTCTTACCCCAAGTGTTCAAAAGTCCGACCCCAGTGCGATTTAAAAAAAATATTCTTTGTTGATTTTTTGATTGTAGTGTACAGAACATGATTCTTAATAGAATCAAAAATTTCACAAGGTTCGGAACCAAAGGGCCAAAGTTATGAACGACCAAAATAACTGTAACAAAACGCCCGTAAAACGATGAATTTTTGCAAAAATTCTACTTTTAGCCAATTTCTTATTGGTACGTGTCCAGGCCATGATTCTTAGTAAGAATCCAAAATGTCAGACGGTTCGTAGTCATTAGGCTAACCGACCCCAAGTGCTTAAACGACCGAACCTAAGGGTTAAAACGATGATTTGAAAAAAAAAAGAAATCTTGTAGATTTTTTGATTGATTCGAGTACAGAACATGATTCTTAATAGAATCAAAAATTTCACAAGGTTCGGAACTAAAGGGCCAAAGTTATGAACGACCAAAATTACTGTTACAAAACGCCGGTAAAACGATGAATTTTTGCAAAAATTCTACTTTTAACCAAATTTTTTATTGATACGTGTCCATGCCATGATTCTTAGAAAGAATCCAAAATGTCAGACGGTTCGGAGCCATTAAGCTAACCGACCACAAGTGCTTAAACGACCGAACCTAAGGGTTAAAACTATGATTTAAAAAAAACAATCTTTGTAGATTTTTTGATTGATTCGTGTAAAGAACATGATTCTTAATAGAATCAAAAATTTCACAAGGTTCGGAACCAAAGGGCCAAAGTTATGAACGACCAAAATTACTGTAACAATACGCCCGTAAAACGATGAATTTTTGCAAAAATTTTATTTTTAGTCGAAAGTTTGATTGAAACGTGTCCATTCCACGATTCTTACTAAGAATCCAAAACTTCAGAAGGTTCGGAGCCATAAGGCAAAAGTTATGACCGACCCTAAGCGTTCAAACGTCCGACCCCAAGTGCTTACATGACCGAACCCAAGTTTTAATACGATGATTAAAAAAAAAAAATCTTTGTAGATTTTTTGATTGATTCACGAAAAGACGTTATTAAAATCCAAAATTTCACACTGTTGGGAACCATAGGGCCAATGTTATGAACGACCACAATTATTGTTACAAAGCGCCCGTAAAACGATGAATTTTTGCAAAAATTCTACTTCTAGCCGATTTTTTGATAGATTCGCTTCCAGGCCGGCCATGATTCTTCCAAAGAATCCAAAATATCAGACGGTTCGGAGCCATAAAGCAAAAGTTAGGTCTTACCCCAAGTGTTCAAAAGTCCGACCCCAGTGCGTAAACGAGCGAACCCAAGTGTTAAAACGATGATTTAAAAAAAAATCTTTGTTGATTTTTTGATTGATTCGTCGTGTACAGAACATGATTCTTAATAGAATCAAAAATTTCACAAGGTTCGGAACCAAAGGGCTAAAGTTATGAACGACAAAAATTACTGTAACAAAACGCCCGTAAAACGATGAATTTTTGCAAAAATTCTACTTATAGCCGAAATTTTGATTGATACGTGTCCAGGCCACGATTCTTACTTAGAATCCAAAATTTCAGAAGGTTCGGAGCCATAAGGCAAAAGTTATGACCGACCCTAAGCGTTCAAACGTCCGACCCCAAGTGCTTACATGACCGAACCCAAGTGTTAATACGATGATTTAAAAAAAAAAAGCTTTGTAGATTTTTTGATTGATTCATGTAAAGACAATGATTTTTGACTAAAATCAAAATTTCACCCTGTTCGGAACCAAAGGGCCAAAGTTATGAACGACCAAAACTACTGTAACAAAACGCCCGTAAAACAATGAATTTTTGTAAAAATTCTACTTTTAGCCGAATTTTTGATTGATACGTGTCCAGGCCACGATTCTTACTTAGAATCCAAAATTTCAGAAGGTTCGGAGCCATAAGGCAAAAGTTATGACCGACCCTAAGCGTTCAAACGTCCGACCCCAGGTGCTTACATGACCGAACCCAAGTGTTAATACGATGATTAAAAAAAAAAAAAAGTTTTGTAGATTTTTTGATTGATTCATGTAAAGACCATGATTTTTTACTAAAATCAAAATTTCACCCTGTTCGGAGCCATAGGGCCAATGTTATGAACGACCACAATTATTATTACAAAGCGCCCGTAAAACGATGAATTTCTGCAAAAATTCAACTTCTAGCCGATTTTTTGATAGATTCGTTTCCAGGCCATGATTCTTCCAAAGAATCCAAAAAATCAGACGGTTCGGAGCCATATAGCAAAAGTTAGGTCTTACCCCAAGTGTTCAAAAGTCCGACCCCAGTGCGTAAACGAGCGAACCCAAGTGTTAAAACGATGATTTAAAAAAAATATTCTTTGTTGATTTTTTGATTGTCGTGTACAGAACATGATTCTTAATAGAATCAAAAATTTCACAAGGTTCGGAACCAAAGGGCCAAAGTTATGAAAGACCAAAATAACTGTAACAAAACGCCCGTAAAACGATGAACTTTTGCAAAAATTCTACTTTTAGCCAATTTCTTATTGGTACGTGTCCAGGCCTTGATTCTTAGTAAGAATCCAAAATGTCAGACGGTTCGTAGCCATTAGGCTAACCGACCCCAAGTGCTTAAACTACCGAACCTAAGGGTTAAAACGATGATTTGAAAAAAAAAAAGAAATCTTGTAGATTTTTTGATTGATTCGAGTACAGAACATGATTCTTAATAGAATCAAAAATTTCACAAGGTTCGGAACAAAAGGGCCAAAGTTATGAATGACCAAAATTACTGTAACAAAACGCCCGTAAAACGATGAATTTTTGCAAAAATTCTACTTTTAGCCGATTTTTTATTGATACGTGTCCCGGCCATGATTCTTAGTAAGAATCCAAAATTTCAGACGGTTCGGAGCCATAAGGCTAACCGACCCCAAGTGCTTAAACGACCGAACCTAAGGGTTAAAACGATGATTTGAAAAAAAAAAAAATCTTTTAGGTTTTTTGATTGATTCGAGTACAGAACATGATTCTTAATAGAATCAAAAATTTCACAAGGTTCGGAACCAAAGGGCCAAAGTTATGAACGACCAAAATAACTGTAACAATACGTCCGTAAAACCATGAATTTTTGCAAAAAAATTATTTTTAGCCGAAAGTTTGATTGAATTGTGTCCAGGCCACGATCCTTACTAAGAATCCAAAATTTCAGAAGGTTCGGAGCCATAAGGCAAAAGTTATGACCGACCCTAAGCGTTCAAACGTCCGACCCCAAGTGCTTACATGACCGAACCCAAGTGTTAATACGATGATTAAAAAAATATATATTTGTAGATTTTTTGATTGATTCATGTAAAGACCATGATTTTTCACTAAAATCCAAAATTTCACACTGTTCGGAACCATAGGGCTAAAGTTATGAACGACCACAATTATTGTTACAAAGCGCCCGTAAAACGATGAATTTTTGCAAAAATTCTACTTCTAGCCGATTTTTTGATAGATTCGTTTCCAGGCCATGATTCTTCCAAAGAATCCAAAATATCAGACGGTTCGGAGCCATAAAGCAAAAGTTAGGTCTTACCCCAAGTGTTCAAAAGTCCGACCCCATTGAAGTTCCCACCACTGTCCCGCCACGGTATAGGCGACTTATGGTCGCCCCTTCGGAGCTCTCGCAAGAATCTAATTTTTTGAATGAACGACTCTACATTTAATAAAACGAATCTAGACCTTCAATGCCCCTGCATACTTTGTTAGGTGGCGGAAATGTAGGATCGCCTACAGACTGTACTGTAATGGTCAGTATACTAATACTACAGGTGTTAGTGGTACATAAGAAATTCGATATAGAAAACAAAAAAATAGTATTTCAGCAACCATCATGAGTTATGCATGCAGTTGCTGATGAACGGAGGGAGACCACACACTCCAGAGCTGCAGGTATCTGTGTATGGAATAGAAAAAAAAACAATGAAATAAGTGTAGATATACAAAATTGAAATAGAAATGGTGAAAGTAACCAACCGGCAACCGGCAGTCCCCGTGAGAATGAAGAAGGTCGTGTGTCCAACGTTACGACATCCAAAGGAGTCGTCCTTTAGCCAGCTAGCCGGTGGTGCCTAGACGACGTAATTGGACGACCATTCAGAAGACCCTAGGGAGGAAAGCGTCGGGTAGCCGGAGGCGGGACGGACAACCTTCGGACGCCGCTCAGACTTTTCCCCAACCCTTTCACATCAGGGGGGTGGCGCGGGCGCCGGGTGGAGCCCACCAAGTCCAACAGGCCGGCCCAAACAAGTAAAGCAGGGACAAGGCCCAAAGTCCAACCCCTTTACTGGGGAAAAGGACAATACAAAATAGGCAACGGAGTTCAGTTCAACCTCCAAATAAACTATATAACATAGGGAGAAAAGAAGAATAAAAAAATAAAACAAATGAAGACAAAATAATAATACATCAATCATTGATGCTAAATGAGTTGATGTTAGAGACCCCCATGGCGCTCATGAATAGATCATGAATACAGAGCAATATGAATATAACCGACCCCAGTGCGTAAACGAGCGAACCCAAGTGTTAAAACGATGATTTTAAAAAAAAATCTTGTAGATGAATTTTTGTAAACATTCTACTTTTAGCCGATTTTTTGATAGATTCGTTTCCAAACCATGATTCTTCCTAAGAATCCAAAATATCAGACGGTTCGGAGCAATAAAGCAAAAGTTAGGTCTTACTCCAAGTGTTCAAACGTCCGACCCCAGTGCTTAAACGAGCGAACCCAAGTGTTAAAACGATGATTTAAAAAAAAATTCTTTGTTGATTTTTTGATTGTCGTGTACAGGACATGATTCTTAGTAAGAATGAAAAATTTCACAAGGTTCGGAAACATAGGGCCAAAGTTATGAACGACCAAAACTACTGTAACAAAACGCCCGTAAAACGATGAATTTTTGCAAAAATTCTACTTTTAGCCGAAATTTTGATTGATACGTGTCCAGGCCACGATTCTTACTAAGAATCCAAAATTTCAGAAGGTTCAGAGCCATAAGGCAAAAGTTATGACCGACCCTAAGCGTTCAAACGTCCGACCCCAAGTGCTTACATGACCGAACCCAAGTGTTAATACGATGATTAAAAAAAAAATATATTTGTTGATTTTTTTATTGATTCATGTAAAGACCATGATTTTTCACTAAAATCCAAAATTTCACACTGTTCGGAACCATAGGGCCAAAGTTATGAACGACCACAATTATTGTTACAAAGCGCCCGTAAAACGATGAATTTTTGCAAAAATTCTACTTCTAGCCGATTTTTTGATAGATTCGTTTCCAGGCCATGATTCTTCCAAAGAATCCAAAATATCAGACGGTTCGGAGCCATAAAGCAAAAGTTAGGTCTTACCCCAAGTGTTCAAAAGTCCGACCCCAGTGCGTAAACGAGCGAACCCAAGTGTTAAAACGATGATTTAAAAAAAATATTCTTTGTTGATTTTTTGATTGTCGTGTACAGAACATGATTCTTAATAGAATCAAAAATTTCACAAGGTTCGGAACCAAAGGGCCAAAGTTATGAACGACCAAAATAACTGTAACAAAACGCCCGTAAAACGATGAATTTTTGCAAAAATTCTATTTTAGCCAATTTCTTATTGGAACGTGTCCAGGCCTTGATTCTTAGTAAGAATCCAAAATGTCAGACGGTTCGTAGCCATTAGGCTAACCGACCCCAAGTGCTTAAACTACCGAACCTAAGGGTTAAAACGATGATTTGAAAAAAAAAAAGAAATCTTGTAGATTTTTTGATTGATTCGAGTACAGAACATGATTCTTAATAGAATCAAAAATTTCACAAGGTTCGGAACAATAGGGCCAAAGTTATGAACAACCAAAATTACTGTTACAAAACGCCCGTAAAACGATGAATTTTTGCAAAAATTCTACTTTTAGCCAATTTTTTATTGATACGTGTCCATGCCATGATTCTTAGTAAGAATCCAAAATGTCAGACGGTTCGGAGCCATTAAGCTAACCGACCCCAAGTGCTTAAACGACCGAACCTAAGGGTTAAAACGATGATTTAAAAAAAAAAATCTTTGTAGATTTTTTGATTGATTCGTGTAAAGAACATGATTCTTAATAGAATCAAAAATTTCACAAAGTTCGGAACCAAAGGGCCAAAGTTATGAACGACCAAACTTACTGTAACAATACGCCCGTAAAACGATGAATTTTTGCAAAAATTTTATTTTTAGCCGAAAGTTTGATTGAAACGTGTCCAGGCCACGATTCTTACTAAGAATCCAAAATTTCAGAAGGTTCGGAGCCATAAGGCAAAAGTTATGACCGACCCTAAGCGTTCAAATGCCCGACCCCAAGTGCTTACATGACCGAACCCAAGTGTTAATACGATGATTAAAAAAAAAAATCTTTATAGATTTTTTGATTGATTCATTTAAAGACTTTACTAAAATCCAAAATTTAACACTGTTCGGAATCATAGGGCCAATGTTATGAACGACCACAATTATTGTTACAAAGCGCCCGTAAAACGATGAATTTCTGCAAAAATTCAACTTCTAGCCGATTTTTTGATAGATTCGTTTCCAGGCCATGATTCTTCCAAAGAATGCAAAAAATCAGACGGTTCGGAGCCATAAAGCAAAAGTTAGGTCTTACCCCAAGTGTTCAAATGTCCGACCCCAGTGCGTAAACGAGCGAACCCAAGTGTTAAAACGATGATTTAAAAAAAAATCTTTGTTGATTTTTTGATTGATTCGTCGTGTACAGGATTCTTAATAGAATCAAAAATTTCACAAGGTTCGGAACCAAAGGGCCAAAGTCATAACGACCAAAATAACTGTAACAAAAGCCCGTAAAACGATGAATTTTTGCAAAAATTCTACTTTTAGCCGAAATTTTGATTGATACGTGTCCAGGCCACGATTCTTACTAGCCATAAGGCAAAAGTTATGACCGACCCTAAGCGTTCAAATGCCCGACCCCAAGTGCTTACATGACCGAACCCAAGTGTTAATACGATGATTAAAAAAAAAAATCTTTATAGATTTTTTGATTGATTCATTTAAAGACTTTACTAAAATCCAAAATTTCACACTGTTCGGAATCATAGGGCCAATGTTATGAACGACCACAATTATTGTTACAAAGCGCCCGTAAAACGATGAATTTCTGCAAAAATTCAACTTCTAGCCGATTTTTTGATAGATTCGTTTCCAGGCCATGATTCTTCCAAAGAATGCAAAAAATCAGACGGTTCGGAGCCATAAAGCAAAAGTTCGGTCTTACCCCAAGTGTTCAAAGTCCGACCCCAGTGCGTAAACGAGCGAACCCAAGTGTTAAAACGATGATTGAAAAAAAATATTCTTTGTTGATTTTTTGATTGTCGTGTACAGAACATGATTCTTAATAGAATCAAAAATTTCACAAGGTTCGGAACCAAAGGGCCAAAGTTATGAACAACCAAAATAACTGTAACAAAACGCCCGTAAAACGATGAATTTTTGCAAAAATTCTACTTTTAGCCAATTTCTCATTGATACGTGTCCAGGCCATGATTCTTAGTAAGAATCCAAAATATCAGACGGTTCGGAGCCATTAGGCTAACCGACCCCAAGTGCTTAAACGACCGAACCTAAGGGTTTTTTTATTTTTTTATATTATAATATTTAATCGAGGCTTCTGACTCGCATACTGCTGTCATTTTTTGCCTCATCTGTTTTTATTTATTTTAAGGTTTCATTTTTTTTTTTTTTTTTAATATATCTTATATATTAATGTTGCAATATTAATATATGTATGTATCTTTATAAAACAATGTATCATATATTTTCCATGTTGCACGATCTAATGAATTTCATGAGTCTTGAAATGGCATAGTAGTCGGTTGAAGCTATCAAATTATGAATTTCCGATGGGTTTGAGGTCATCAATATTGTTACTCTCTGTTGTTCAAATTAACTTTGTGAGAGTGTGTTCAATGTCTTCAAATTCTTCACATATAGAGCACATTGGAGAATCAGAGAGGCCTAACAGACACAATATTCTTCCCATTAGTGCATGTCCGGATCTTAATCTAAAAATGACTCTCATTTCTGATCTCTTCAGATTGATTTCAGTGAACCATGGTGTTTTAAAGGGTTCTTTTTGAAGCTTTCTATACCATACGCCCTTATTGGCAGATAAATTTTCAAAATGCTCATTCCACATATTATTACATAGTAAATGTATTTTTTGGGAGTAATCTTCGTTATCTGGCGTCCAGTCATACTCGTGACCTTTCACCCCTGCTTCGTCTGCCAACAAATGCCGTTCTATTTATGTTCACATCAAAAACGAGCAAACAGTACAAGGTGTATGGAAACGTTTGAAGGCCTTATATGACGACTCTGGCTTCACACGACGCATCAGTTGACTCCGAAAGCTAATATCTATTCGGCTAGAAGACTCAGAATCAATGGGTGCCTATGTAACTCAGATGGTTGATACTGCGCAGAAACTTAAAAGTACCGGTTTCCAGATAACGGACGAGTGGATTGGATCTCTTCTGCTCGCTGGGCTAACGGATAAATTTGCTCCTTTAGTAATGGCGATCGAGCATAGTGGTATGATTATACAGCACAGATGTCATAAAATCGAAATTGCTGGACATGAGTTCCGAAGTTGGCAGCTCTGGAACAAATAGTGCATTTTTGTCAAAAGGTTTGCAGCACCGGCACAGCAAGAGAAATGGCAGCATTGGTAGCCCTGCAAAATGGAAAACGTCGACGCCACCGCCATCTTCGAATTCTGTCAAAACAATCCGCTGTTACAAGTGTCAAAAACTCGGTCATTATATGAATAAGTGCCCGAATAATAGACAGAAAAAAAGTGAAACCAATGCATTTAGTGCAATATTTTTTAATGGAACATTCAATAATTCACATTGGTATGTGGATTCTGCTGCAAGTTCACATATGATTGTTGATAAACGTTGTTTACAGGATGTATCGTTTAATTACAAAGTGAAAGACATTGTTATTGCAAATCACGAGAAAATACCGGTTATATGCTCAGGGAACACGATGATTACGACAGTAGTGAATAATTCGGAGTTTGATATCCCTGTCAAAAATGTTTTATGCGTGCCGAATCTATCAACTAATTTGTTATCAGTAAGTCAGCTGATTCAAAGTGGAAACAAAGTTAACTTTGAAGCAACAGTTTGCAAAATACGCAATCGACAGAATGTACTGATAGGTATTGCAAATTTCGTAAATGGTGTGTACAGATTAAATATTAAGTCAGAACATTTGTTTGCGTGTACAGCAACAAATGTGACAAGTGAAATATGGCACCGAAGGTTGGGACACATTAATTGTAAAACTCTGAATGCGATGAAGAACGGAGCAGTTGAAGGTGTGACATTTCAACAAAAAAATTGTGAAATTGATAAATCCAGCTGTACTATATGCTGTGAGGGAAAGCAGGCGAGACTGCCTTTTCCTCTGAGTACTAGCAAGAGTCAGGAAACGCTGGAATTGGTTCATAGTGATCTGTGTGGGCCAATGGAGAATAATTCACTTGGAATGGCCAGATACTTTTTAATATTTGTGGATGACTATAGCAGAATTTGTTTTGTATACTTTCTACAGTCAAAACATCAAACATTCAAATACTTCAAGGAATTTAAAAATTTAGTTGAGAATCAGCAATCAAAGAAAATAAAAATATTAAGATCTGATAACGGCGGCGAGTTCTGCTCAGCGGAAATGAAAAATTACTTGAAGCAGTGTGGTATAGTGCATCAGAAAACAAACGCATATACTCCAGAACAAAATGGGCTATCCGAAAGATACAATAGGTCAATTGTGGAGAAAGCACGGTGTCTTTTATTTGATGCACAGTTCGAAAAGAAGTTTTGGGCAGAGGCTGTAAATACGGCGGTGTATCTTATAAATAGGTCACCAACGGCGGGACTAAGCCGTGGCACTACGCCTTATGAAATGTGGACAGGAAAAAAGCCAAATGTTTCCCATTTACGAATCTTTGGCAGTCAAGTGATGGTCCATATTCCGAAAGAAAAGCGCAAAAAATGGGATAAAAAGGCAACTAAAATGTTCCTTGTTGGCTATTCGGAAAATACCAAAGGCTATCGATTGTTTGATCCAGAGACACAAAAATTAATTATTGTTAGAGATGTTGTTGTCATGGAAAATACAAATGAAAGTTCAACAGCAACCATTTTCGTCGAAGACACACAGCAACCTGACTGCACGGAGGAAAGTCAGGTGAACAGCACATATGAAGAGGAAAATGTGAATGATGTTACATATGTTCCTGAGGAATCGACTAGTGAGTCAGAAGACAGTTTATATGAGACGTTAACCCCGGCCGACACAGATGTTTTTCCGGAAAATACTAACATTGCTCCGGAAAAACGAGTCAAACGTAAACCAGACTATTACGGTTACACGAGCATGTGTATAGAAGACGTGTCGAGTGAACAGATTTCTCTCACTGAGGCTATAACTGGACCTAAAAAGGTGAAATGGAAAACAATTCATTTGGGAGCTAGTGGATAGGACTAATGACGACACAGTGATAAAAAAATAAAATAAGTATGTGCTTAAAGATATATAAAAGTAACGGTGAAGTTCGTTTATATTTAAGATATTCTATCCTTATTCCTTATACTATAATTTGCCTCAAGTGTAAAATGAATGTTTATGGAATTTAGGTTACAAAAATTCAAATATGTAAACAATATTTTAAATAAGTTCAATATGTCAGATTGTCATACTTCAGAAACCCTTATGGAAGTTAATTTAAAGTTGGAAAAAGATTTAAATAATAATGATGATATTTTAAAATATCCATACCAACAGCTGATAGGAAGCCTTATGTACCTATCTGTATTGACAAGACCAGATATTGCTTATAGTGTAAGTTATTTAAGTCAATATAATAACTGTTATAATGAAACTCATTGGAAACATTTAAAAAGATTGTTAAAATACCTACAGAAAACTAAAAGCTATGGTTTAGTTTATAAGAAAAATGATTACCCTTTACATGGTTTCGTGGACGCGGATTGGGCGTCATGTACTTTAGATAGAAAGTCATTTACTGGTTTCTGCTTCATAATGTCAGGATGTGTCATTTCTTTTGAATCCAGAAAACAAAGAACAATTGCTTTGTCAAGTACAGAAGCGGAAAACATGGCTTTATCCGAGGCCTGCAAAGAGGCTATTTATTTAAAGAGTTTATTGTCAGATATGATTTCTATCAATAAAAATACACCTGTATGTTTGTATAGTGATAGTCAAAGTTCTATTAAATTGGCTGTTAATCCACTGTTTCATAAACGTACTAAACATATTAATGTACGAGATCATTTTGTTAGAGAATGTGTATTTGATAATAAAGTGAAACTTGATTATGTTTCAACCTCCAATATGTCAGCTGATTTATTGACGAAAAGTCTGTGTATAAATAAACATTATAAATTTTTAAGTTCAATGGGCATATCGGAAGTTTAAATCTTATTGTTTTTTGTTTATATGAAATTTGGATTATTTTGTTACGAGAGGGTGTTAGATTATAACAAAATAATGTTAAACCTAACGCCATCTAGGATCTGTTATGTGTAGCTCAGTGTACCTACTGTTAGCGGACCTAAATGGGGGGTCCCTACATTCTGCCGACAGACTAGCTCAGGTTTTAGTCAGCAGAGCGGGAGAGGCCCTCACCACCAGGGTGGTAGGATCTGTGAGGCGTGTGTGGGTCTTTCCTGAAATAAAGCTCAAATTTCTACGGGCTGGGAGAAGGCAGTGAAACCAGTAATCAGGGTAAACATCAGTTATATTGGGTAAAACACCTGCGTAAACACAATATCACAATAATGCATACATAGTAATTCAGGGTAGCAACAACAGGAGGAAAAAAGGAGGAATCTGTCTCTATAATCTCTCTGGAAGGGCTATTTATCTCCGCGGTGAATTTACTGCGAACACACGCAAATAAGGGGGAAAACAGCTTGGGTACTTACAGTGAGCGTTTGGACTCCTGTATCTTCCGTGTCGGGAAAGAGTTCGGCCATTCTTGGTGTCGCAGTGTAACACTTAGCAAAACACGTTCCATTGTTTTCCGCGTGGAAACTTCTAGAATGAGCGCGGAACGGTCCCCACGCCATGCGTGCTTACTAGACCAGGAGCTACGGGTCTAGTAGTGGCGGTTGGTGGCTCGCTGCCGACGGTGGCTTGTTTGGGTTCCGCCGCCGGTAGCGCGCCGGGAAGCTAGCGGAGAGGAGGCGAAACTGTAGTTTGCGCAGTGGCGTGCTCTACAACTTGGAAGGAGGGGGCCGAGAAATTTGCAGGGGCGTATTTGTGTATCGTTACACCTCCCCCCGCGCTCGAAAAAAAAGCGACGTGGCAATGGAGCAATAGGGCAAGAACCCTCTACGTTACTCACGGGAGTTGAAAGAGAGATTTGTTGACCAGAGAGAGAGCTGACTAACATCTTAAAACTAGGTACAATGTTTGTCAGGGTAGGGAGGGGGGTACATAAAATATGAGGAACAGGCAGTTATCACATGAGGGGTGAAACAACATACATATTTATGCAATTGAAGGAACAAAAACAAGGTTATGAAAATGTGAAACAAAGACAAAAATGTGAAAATGTGAAAACAAAGAAAAAATTATGAAAATGTGACTCTAGGGTTTCATTGGTCTGGAAGCTAAATTTGCGGTGCGTAGATTTGTTTGTGTTTTTGACGGGGTTCGAAGAGTTTCGAAGAATTGCGAAGAGACGTGATTTCACAGACTCTAAAAGGATTACATTATCACTGTAATCTGACCCATTTGAGATAACACTCAAGAGTACACTAGGGCCTTGGAGAAAAAAAACACTTCTTTTTGTCGTAGACGTCGAAGGTTACGAAGTGGAGACTGTGGTTGCAGTGCGGAGGGCTATGGTTACAAAGGTCGTTGAGGAGAAGAATCCAGGATCTGCAGATATGCCAGTATGAATCTTAATGTGCCATTATGGTGGGCACGGATCGTGTATAATGGTTATCGAAGCATAATGTAGCTCGGAATAACTTGTGAGGGTGCGCATTCAGCGAATACTGGAGAGTCAAGGTAATAATGGTTTACACATGACATGGTGTGCGTCACTGCATGACAGAGCAAGAGACGGCAAAACTGGCTTGGTAGCGAGAGCAGGAACAAAACCCAGGGGCTAGCGTGCCCAAAGGTAGTCCAGAGTGTCATTATATATAGCGGGACAACTCGGCTCGCTATGGCGCAACAAGACAACATACATAGGGGCGGTATGGTCTGTGCTTTCAGGAACAAATATGTAGAAAATGGCGGCGGGGGACCTTGTAACCACAGCGAAGGCTGCTAGGAAGTGAAGCTCAGGTTGGCTGCCGATGGAGACATCCTTCTGGGCTTCTTTTTAAATCCGGGAGGAATTATTATTAAAGCAAAATTCTTGAAGTTTACCTGCCTAGAGACCAATGAAGAAAAGTTTGGAGAGAAACAAAGTGTGTTCAGAGAATAGCAAACGAGGTTTTAACCCGGTGACCCAGAGAGATTGAGAGAGAGAGAGAGATTCCTAGCTAGTGTACAATTACATTTTTGAAAATGAATACAAAGGTATCCTTTGTTAGGATAACCTGGCTTTGCCGGGTGACAAAATACCTTGGTTGAAAAGCAACCGGCCTTCCATGGCCTATGTTAACATAAAATGGTAACATTTTTGAAGAATTTCAAACAACAAGACACAAAGTCGTGAACGAGTCACGGCAAGGCAGCGAAACTGATTCATGGATAAAGGTTGTCGATAAGAGACAGATGATACGCCAAGTGCATAACATACGTGTCCAATATTCATGAATCTGCCTCATTGAAACCAGGATGAAGAACAGAAGAAACATATGACAAAAGTGAAATAGAAGGCCCGTTATGCCTGGTTAGGTACCGATTCGAACTCCAAGTGAGGGCGAAATATGGACAACAACGGATCTTCCACTTCAGTGAGGGAGGGAAGGGGAAAATGGATGGAGGGGAGTTGAGTGACGAAACTTGCTAGGGACTGGACTAATTTCCAGTTCAAACTCTATGTGAGTATGAAACGTAATCCACCAGCATGCTTCCTGACTCTTTACATAAGAAAAAAAATGAGATGAGAAGGAATACACATTACCAAAGAGACTAGTCTTTCGCGTGTATTTGACGAAAGATTAGGGGTCACTTAAAACTTCTTGATTGTGAGAAAAGATAGACCCTCGCTCCAATTTCACAATCCTGGGATTTCTTTTATTCGCTTCCCAGACGAAGAGTTTGGTGGATTTTGTGCCCATTCGATTAACTCCCACGGCACTATGCCCCATAGCTGACAGTGAAGCTGACAAGCTAGTCTTTTTGAGATAGTAGATATTCCTGGGCTTCTTTCCTTTAGAGAGAGAAGTGGCAAAACAGGAAGTCCACGGGCATTGTCGTTGAACAATTTGCAAAAAGGTTGTGGACTACTTTGTGTAGTGCGCACAAAAAGGGTTGATATTATTTCGTTCGCATGATTCATGGTGAGTATTGTAACGTCTTCACGTTTGGTGCACAAATTATATAAGTACACAATTATAACAAGGTACAGCTCAATTACAGACAGAAGTCAAAGAGTGTTATTTATTTATTTATTTATTGTTGTTATACGCCCGTGGGGGCTTTTACAAAGATTAGAAAATAATATTTAAGATATCTAGGATAACACATACATAGAATTTATACCAAAAGTTATAAAAGTGAAAAAACTTTTAAGAATATACAAGTAGTTTTTAAAGAAAAAAAAACCACTTGTATAATCTTGTGAAAACCCGTGAAATATTTTAAACAATGTAATATTTAACAATAACATAGAACAAAATATAATATAAACATTACAATAACAAATCAAATCGTTAAATATATTATACCCTTGTTACAATAATTTGTAGGATTCAACAAAGTGTTGGTTTAAATTGCATTTTAGAATGTAAAGGGAATCAGCAAAAACATCTACAATACCACCAAACTTGTTGCCTAAATAATGCATCCTATTGGTAAGTGAGTGTGATTGATAGTTAGTTGTGTATGTGTTGCAAAAGAATGTTATATTTTGTCTAGTATTCCTTGTCGGTACAAGAAGTTTAATAGTAGAAACGATGGCAGGACTGTCAATTAGGTTGTTCATAATTCTGTACAATAAAATTAGGTCTGAAATGATTCTTCTGTCAGACAGCGTAATTAAATTTAGTCGATTCATTAAACTTAAATAATTAATGTTTTCTATTGGAATTTTGAGTTTGAAATTTAAGTACCTAAGAAATTTGTGTTGAACTCGTTCTATTTTGTTAGAGTGTACTTTATAGAAAGGGGACCAAATAGGTGAATTATATTCAACTTCACATCTAACTAATGAAATGTAGAGTGTTTTCATGCAATCCAAGGACTTAAAATCAGTTAGGGTTCTACAAAGGAAGCCAAGAATCTTTAAAGCCTTATTAGTTATATTATCTATATGTGGTGTGAATGTTAAGTTTGAATCGAATATAACTCCCAAGTCGCGAATTTGTAATACTGGTGTTAATTTTACATTATTTAAATTATATTCATGTAAAATATGAGAATGAGTTCTGGAAAATCGTATTACTTGACATTTCTCAGTATTCAAAAATAACATATTTTGTTCGCACCATTTAAAAAATTCATCTAAATTAGCTTGTAAAATTAGGCAATCATATATATTTCGTATTTTTTTAAACAATTTTAGATCATCTGCAAAAAGTAGGACTTGTACATCTTTAAATATGTTTACAATGTCATTAATGAATATTAAGAAGAATATTGGGCCGAGGTGGGACCCTTGTGGGACACCACTTGTGGCCTCGAATACATAGGATTCTATAAAATTAATCCTCACACTAAGCACTCTATTACTGAGGTAACTGATAATCCATGTCAATAAACTTCCTTTGATGCCTAACAGTCGGAGTTTGGATATAAGAATGTGATGTCGAACCTTATCAAATGCTTTACTGAAATCAGTGTATATAGAATCCACTTGTTGTTTCAGACTAAGGGATTCGGATATGTAATTATTATAGATAGTTAAATTACTTAAGGTAGATCGACCTCTATACAATGCATCTTAAAGAAGATAGCAAGGCCGATATTATGTCGTTCACACGAATCACGGTAAGTATTATTACGTCTTCACGTCTCGTGTACAGATTATACAAGTACACAATTATAAATACAAGGCGGTTTTCATGCCAAATTAATGACACACGACCAAAAAGGGGCGGTACTCATGTCCAATTAAAGACACACGACTAAAAGGGGCGGTACTCATGTCAAAAGACACACGACCAACTCAATGACGTTTAGTTAAGAGTATAAAGTAATTATAACGAACTTCTCGTATCGTGGCGGATGTTTTAAGGATCTCTCCTATGATGGTGGATGTTTTAAGGATCTCTCCTATCGCGTACAGGTTGTGCATAAGTACAGCAAAATAAATGATGACAACATTCGTTTTAATGTTGTTTATAAAGATTCGTTAGATTTAACTAACCCCGTAGCCCGGGGGCGTACGATAGAATGACATAAAGTGATGGCAGGGTATATTCTGCTTACACCGAGCAATAAAAGAGACAGACCTGGAGTGGTTTTACATACTGTACGAGTAACCATTTTTAGAAAAGAGAAAAAAGGTGATAATTGAAAAACGATGATCGAACAAATCAATGTTGATTTACGTTAAAAATTACAATTATTTGGATTCGAGAATCAGGATGACCGTTTGGTTTTACTAACCTGTCTCGTGTTAAAACGTGTAATACAAAACATACGTGACGTAACAGTAGAGAGGAAACAATCGGTTTCGTTGTAGCAACCAAAGACCTGGTGATTCGGTTTTACATACTTTAGTCGAACGAGCCAACGGATTTGTGTATGACTTTTAAAAAGCCAACTTGTAGGTTTTTTTTTAATATATACCTATATTGAATACAATTTCCAAAATGGACGTGTCAATATCCTATTTTGGGGAGAGAAAAAAAATTGAGCACGGGTGAAAAGGACGCCATCAATTTTTGATTTAAGTAAAAAATTGAAAAAGACTTATATGTACAAGAAAAAGGTGAAGTAACCATTTTTTTTTTTTGACTTTCGTGCTTGAGACCACTATTGGGTTTTACGTACTCAAGGTGAGCTGAAAATCGAGAGGTAAGAAAAAGGTTTTACCCTGGTAGGTAAAATGCGATGAACGTGAGAATGAGGTAAAAAAAATGTACAAGGGCGGCCAAAACTGAAGCCATAGACAAAACAAAACAAAAAACGAAACACAAAAAACAAAAAAAGAAACAAAACAAGTGACATGAGCATTGCATAGTGTGGGGTTGAGAAACTACAATTGGGATCATGACTTCCCAAAATATCGTGACTCGAGGTGTCTCTGCTCCGAGGTGATCAGTCTCAGAACAGGTGAGAGAAAAAAAGAAGAAAAAAAATATATATATACACAAAGAAACAATGCTGGCAATTTGCCGTGATGGGGACAAGAGAAATTGATACAACCGTGACATTTGGATGTACCTATTATGATTGTACATTTATTTACAAACAAGTATAAATAAAGGATTTGCTTTATTTATAGGGGTCTGGTCGTGTAATTGACACTTTACACGCCAGTTATATGCATATTTATTTATTTACAAAACATTGTCAAGAGATCGCTCGAAGGCTGACTCGAGACTTGCCTCACGCTTGAGGACTTAAGCCACAACTCCAAAACTCGGGGTGTACTCTTGTAGGGTATGCACGCTGCGAGGGAGGTAGGTATTGCGGAAATAATTCTGTGAATTGTAGTTCCTTGTGTGAACGACGCCATTGTTTTGTTCACGATGTATTTCACACATAATAATCGTATCGGCTTCCAAGGGGTTAACAGCTGCAAACAGCGCCGTGGTACAAGCTTGCGGCCAGTGTGTGCAAATGAGAATGTCGCGCGCAAATTTTTGTTGCTATGCGCGACTTCCGAAATCCGGCAGTGGATAATCTCGCTGGGAGAGGCATTATTATCGGCCTCTATCCTCCTGGATGGCACGACCTGTGAGGTGTGTCCATTTCTTGAGTACATGTTTACGGGTTTGACAGCTCCTATAGCTTGCGGCCAATGTACTTGTTGATGGTTTTTATGTTGACAGTGCATCGTGCATGATTTTGTCGATGCCTTTGTGGGTTGAAGATGTTCGTGGTTATGTACGAAAACTTGATTATCACTCTTTGTGATTCCATTTTGGTGCAGGTGATGGACGGCGTGACAGCTTAAATTTTTTCGCTGGTCGATGAGTAGAGAAAGAAAAAAAACAAGAGGGAACTTTTTTTAAAAAAAAAAAAAAAATTTCCTGAATTTTTCTAAGTACAAAATTTTTAAAAAATTTTGCCAAGGGGGATTCTTACAAAGTTGCTTTTTTGTGTTTAAAATAAGCACTTTTTGAAAATTTGTTAAAATTCTTCAAAGTATTTCAATTCTTGCAGAATTTGGCCAGGGGTCTCCTTCTAGGGTGTATATTCTTGGTTTCACTTAGACACTTTTGAAAAAGTAGCACTTTTGTAGGAGCATCAACACTTTTGAGACGCAAAAACACTAGGCAGAAAAGAAAAAATTGGCCATAGATTTCCCTGTAGGGTCAGCTAGTTTGGTTTTCACAAAGCACTTTTGCAAACTTCACAATTTCACTTCTAAAAGATTTCACTTATTTGGAAAAAAATTGCCAAAGGAGGCCTTTAGAAAAAAAAACACTGTTTGATTTCACTGTTCACTATTTAAGAGTTTCACACTTCCTGAGAAAGAAAACAAACACGGGGCACAAACCTATTTTGATGAAAAAGATTTGCCGACGGCTCCCGCTTAGGTATTTTACATTATGAGCATTTCGCTTCACTTGACGCGCGAAAACATAACAACACTTGTGTAAATAAGACACAATATACCTAGATATTCATGGGAAAGAATAGTAAATCAACATTGTTATTTATAAGAAGTATTCCCGCCTGATAACTGGAAGGTATATTTGGAGGCAAACCGCGTTGTTAATTTTCGCGCGCATGTCGTAGTTACGGCTTACGTAATAATAGATCATTCCCGCGCCAAAACTGTCGCGTCGTTGAAATGACGTAATCGACGAACCTTCTAGAATTATTATGCGCGGGAACAAGGTACATACGAATATCGTTTACAATAAGTGATAGTTAGGTATTATTCTGGACTAGTATAGCTGAGAAGACAAAGGAACAAAAAATACATTTATCCTTCGCCGGCCTGTAAAGATTTGAGCTCAGGAGGTTGAGGAAAAGAGAGAAAAAAAAATGCCCCACATTCTAGCGTCAACAAGTGGGGAAATGAGGAAAAAAATTGCCTCTAAGACGGAATGCCAGTGTTAGCGGCGGAGGTGAGGAAAAAAATTGCCTCACGTTGGGAACGCCAGTGTTAGCGGACCTAAATGGGGGTCCCTACATTCTGCCGACAGAATAGCTCAGGTTTTAGTCAGCAGAGCGGGAGAGGCCCTCACCACCAGGGTGGTAGGATCTGTGAGGCGTGTGTGGGTCTTTCCTGAAATAAAGCTCAAATTTCTACGGCTGGGAGAAGGCAGTGAAACCAGTAATCAGGGTAAACATCAGTTATATTGGGTAAAACACCTGCGTAGACACAATATCACAATAATGCATACATAGTAATTCAGGGTAGCAACAACAGTTATATCGAAAATGGAGGAATCTACCTCTATAATCTCTCTGGAAGGGCTATTTATCTCCGCGGTGAATTTACTGCGAACACACGCAAATTAGGGGGAAAACAGCTTGGGTACTTACAGTGAGCGTTTGGACTCCTGTATCTTCCGTGTCGGGAAAGAGTTCGGCCATTCTTGGTGTCGCAGTGTAACACTAGCAAAACACGTTCCATTGTTTTCCGCGTGGAAACTTCTAGAATGAGCGCGGAACGGTCCCAACGCCATGCGTGCTTACTAGACCAGGAGCTACGGGTAAGTGGCGGTTGGTGGCTCGCTGCCGACGGTGGCTAGTTTGGGTTCCGCCGCCGGTAGCGCGCCGGGAAGCTAGCGGAGAGGGGGCGAAACTGTAGTTTGAGCAGTGGCGTGCTCTACAACTTGGGAGGAGGGGGCCGAGTAATTTGCAGGGGCGTATTTGTGTATCGTAACACTACATGTTTTACTATGTGAGAATAAATTCTTCTGTTCAAGTCTAATTACCGTGTTTCATTAATTCTTAATAGAATCAAAAATTTCACAAGGTTCGGAACCAAAGGGCCAAAGTAATGAACGACCAAAATTACTGTAACAATACGCCCGTAAAACGATGAATTTTTACAAAAATTTTATTTTTAGCCGAAATTTTGATTGAAACGTGTCCAGGCCACGATTCTTACAAAGAATCCAAAATTTAAGAAGGTTCGGAGCCATAAGGCAAAAGTTATGACCGACCCTAAGCGTTCAAACGTCCGACCCCAAGTGCTTACATGACCGAACCCAAGTGTTAATACGATGATTAAAAAAAAAAAATCTTTGTAGATTTTTTGATTGATTCATGAAAAGACTTTACTAAAATCCAAAATTTCACACTGTTCGGAACCATAGGGCCAATGTTATGAACGACCACAATTATTGTTACAAAGCGCCTGTAAAACGATGAATTTTTGCAAAAATTCTACTTCTAGCCGATTTTTTGATAGATTCGTTTCCAGGCCATGATTCTTCCAAAGAATACAAAAAATCAGACGGTTCGGAGCCATAAAGCAAAAGTTAGGTCTTACCCCAAGTGTTCAAAAGTCCGACCCCAGTGCGTAAACGAGCGAACCCAAGAGTTAAAACGATGATTTAAAAAAAAAATTCTTTGTTGATTTTTTGATTGATTCGTCGTGTACAGAACATGATTCTTAATAGAATAAAAATTTCACAAGGTTCGGAACCAAAGGGCTAAAGTTATGAACGACAAAAATTACTGTAACAAAACGCCCGTAAAACGATGAATTTTTGCAAAAATTCTACTTTTAGCCGAAATTTTGATTGATACGTGTCCAGGCCACGATTCTTACTAAGAATCCAAAATTTGAGAAGGTTCGGAGCCATAAGGCAAAAGTTATGACCGACCCTAAGCGTTCAAACGTCCGACCCCAAGTGCTTACATGACCGAACCCAAGTGTTAATACGATGATTAAAAAAAAAAATCATTGTAGATTTTTTGATTGATTCATGTAAAGACTTAACTAAAATCCAAAATTTCACACTGTTCGGAACCATAGGGCCAATGTTATGAACGACCACAATTATTGTTACAAAGCGCCCATAAAACGATGGATTTTTGCAAAAATTCTACTTCTAGCCGATTTTTTGATAGATTCGTTTCCAGGCCATGATTGTTCCAAAGAATCCAAAATATCAGACGGTTCGGAGCCATAAAGCAAAAGTTAGGTCTTACCCCAAGTGTTCAAAAGTCCGACCCCAGTGCGTAAACGAGCGAACCCAAGTGTTAAAACGATGATTTAAAAAAAAAATCTTGTAGATTTTTTGATTGATTCGAGTACAGAACATGATTCTTAATAGAATCAAAAATTTCACAAGGTTCGGAACCAAAGGGCCAAAGTTATGAACGACCAAAATTACTGTTACAAAACGCCCGTAAAACGATGAATTTTTGCAAAAATTCTACTTTTATCCGTGTCCATGCCATGATTCTTAGTAAGAATCCAAAATGTCAGACGGATCGGAGCCATTAGGCTAACCGACCCCAAGTGCTTAAACGACTTATGAATTACTGTAACAATACGCCCGTAAAACGATGAATTTTGGCAAAACTTTTATTTTTAGCCGAAATTTTGATTGAAACCTGTCCAGGCCACGATTCTTACTAAGAATCCAAAATTTCAGAAGGTTTGGAGCCATAAGGCAAAAGTTATGACCGACCCTAAGCGTTCAAACGTCCGACCCCAAGTGCTTACATGACCGAACCCAAGTGTTAATACGATGATTAAAAAAAAAAATCTTTGTAGATTTTTTGATTGATTCATGTAGAGAACATGATTTTTTACAAAAATCCAAAATTTCACACTGTTCGGAACCATAGGGCCAAATCTATGAACGACCACAATTATTGTAACTTAGCACCCGTAAAACGATGAATTTTTGCAAAATTCTACTTCTAGCCGATTTTTTGATAGATTCGTTTCCGGGCCATGATTCTTCCTAAGAATCCAAAATATCAGACGGTTCGGAGCCATAAAGCGAAAGTTAGGTCTTACCACAAGTGTTCAAACGTCCGACCCCAGTGCTTAAACGAGCGAACCCAAGTGTTAAAACGATGATTTAAAAAAAAAATTCTTTGTAGATTTTTTGATTGATTCGTCGTGTACAGAACATGTTAGAATGAAAAATTTCACAAGGTTCGGAACCATAAGGCAAAAGTTATGACCGACCCTAAGCGTTCAAACGTCCGACCCCAAGTGCTTACATGACCGAACCCAAGTGTTAATACGATGATTAAAAAAAAAAATCTTTGTAGATTTTTGATTGATTCATGTAAAGACCATGATTTTTTACTAAAATCCAAAATTTCACACTGTTCGGAACCATAAGGCCAAAGTTATGAACGACCAAAATTATCGTTACAAAACGCCAGTAAAACGATGAATTTTTGCAAAAAATTCTACTTTTGGCCGATTTTTTGATAGATTCCTTTCCAGGCCATGATTCTTCCTAAGAATCCAAAATATCAGATGGTTCGGAGCCATAAAGCAAAAGTTATGTCTTACCACAAGTGTTCATACGTCCGACCCCAGTGCTTAAACGAGCGAACCCAAGTGTTAAAACGATGATTTCAAAAAAAAAAATCTTTGTTGATTTTTTGATTGATTCGTCGTGTACAGAACATGATTCTTAATAGAATCAAAAATTTCACAAGGTTCGGAACCAAAGGGCCAAAGTTATGAACGACCAAAACTACTGTAACAAAACGCCCGTAAAACGATGAATTTTTGTAAAAATTCTACTTTTAGCCGAAATTTTGATTGATACGTATCCAGGCTACGATTCTTACTAAGAATCCAAAATTTCAGAAGGTTCGGAGCCATAAGGCAAAAGTTATGACCGACCCTAAGCGTTCAAACGTCCGACCCCAAGTGCTTAAATGACCGAACCCAAGTGTTAATACGATGATTAAAAAAAAAAAATCTTTGTAGATTTTTTGATTGATTCATGTAGAGAACATGATTTTTTACTAAAATCCAAAATTTCACACTGTTCGGAACCATAGGGCCAAAGTTATGAACGACCACAATTATTGTAACTTAGCACCCGTAAAACGATGAATTTTTGCAAAATTCTACTTCTAGTCGCTTTTTTGATAGATTCGTTTCCGGGCCATGATTCTTCCTAAGAATCCAAAATATCAGACGGTTCGGAGCCATAAAGCAAAAGTTAGGTCTTACCACAAGTGTTCATACGTCCGACCCCAGTGCTTAAACGAGCGAACCCAAGTGTTAAAACGATGATTTCAAAAAACAAATCTTTGTTGATTTTTTGATTGATTCGTCGTGTACAGAACATGTTAGAATGAAAAATTTCATAAGGTTCGGAACCATAAGGCATAAGTTATGACCGACCTTAAGCGTTCAAACGTCCGACCCCAAGTGCTTACATGACCGAACCCAAGTGTTAATACGATGATTAAAAAAAAAAATGTTTGTAGATTTTTTGATTGATTCATGTAAAGATCATGATTTTTTACTAAAATCCAAAATATCACACTGTTCGGAACCATAAGGCCAAAGTTATGAACGAAAAAATTATCGTTACAAAACGCCAGTAAAACGATGAATTTTTGCAAAAAATTCTACTTTAGGCCGATTTTTTGATAGATTCCTTTCCAGGCCATGATTCTTCCTAAGAATCCAAAATATCAGATGGTTCGGAGCCATAAAGCAAAAGTTAGGTCTTACTACAAGTGTTCATACGTCCGACCCCAGTGCTTAAACGAGCGAACCCAAGTGTTAAAACGATGATTTCAAAAAACAAATCTTTGTTGATTTTTTGATTAATTGGTCGTGTACAGAACATGATTCTTGGTAAGAATCAATAATTTCCAAGGTTCGGATCCATAGGGCCAAAGTTATGAATGACCAAAATTATTGTTACAAAACGCCCGTAAAACGATGAATTTTTCAAAAATTCAACATTTAGCCGTATTTTTATTGATTCGTGTCCAGGCCAAGATTCTTATTAACAAATTCAAAATTTCAGACGGTTCTGAGCCGTAAGGCTAACCGACCCCAAGTGCTTAAACGACCGAACCTAAGGGTTAAAACGATGATTTAAAAAAAATCTTTGTAGATTTTTTGATTGATTCGTGTACAGAACATGATTCTTAATAGAATCAAAAATTTCACAAGGTTCGGAACCATAGGGACAAAGTTATGAACGACCACAATTATTGTTACATAGCGCCTGTAAAACGATGAATTTTTGCAAAAATTCTACTTATAGCCGATTTTTTCTTGAAACGTGTCCAGGCCATGATTCTTAGTAAGAATCCAAAATTTCAGACCGTTCGGAGCCATAAGGCTAAAGTTTTGACCGACCCTAAGAGTTCAAACGTCCGACCCCAAGTGCTAAATGACCGAACCCAAGTGTTAATACGATGATTAAAAAAAAAAATGTTTGTAGATTTTTTGATTGATTCATGTAAAGATCATGATTTTTTACTAAAATCCAAAATTTCACACTGTTCGGAACCATAGGGCCAAAGTTATGAACGACCACAATTATTGTTACAAAGCGCCCGTAAAACGATGAATTTTTGCAAAAATTCTACTTTTGGCCGATTTTTTGATAGATTCCTTTCCAGGCCATGATTCTTCCCAAGAATCCAAAATATCAGATGGTTCGGAGCCATAAAGCAAAAGTTAGGTCTTACCACAAGTGTTCAAACGTCCGACCTCAGTGCTTAAACGAGCGAACCCAAGTGTTAAAACGATGATTTCAAAAAACAAATCTTTGTTAATTTTTTGATTAATTCGTCGTGTACAGAACATGATTCTTGGTAAGAATCAATAATTTCCAAGGTTCGGATCCATAGGGCCAAAGTTATGAACGACCAAAATAATTGTTACAAAACGCCCGTAAAACAATGAATTTTTGAAAAAATTGAACATTTAGCCGATTTTTTCTTGAAACGTGTCCAGGCCATGATTCTTAGTAAGAATCCAAAATTTCAGACGGTTCGGAGCCATATGGCAAAAGTTTTGACCCACCCTAAGAGTTCAAACGTCCGACCCCAAGTGCTTAAATGACCGAACCAAAGTGTTAATAGGATGATTAAAAAAAAAATCTTTGTAAATTTTTTGATTGATTCATGTAGAAAACATGATTTTTTACTAAAATCCAAAATTTAACACTGTTCGGAACCATAGGGCCAAAGTTATGAATGACCACAATTATTGTAACTAAGCGCCCGTAAAACGATGAATTTTTGCAAAATTCTACTTCTAGCCGATTTTTTGATAGATTCGTTTCCGGGCCATGATTCTTCCTAAGAATCCAAAATATCAGACGGTTCGAAGCCATAAAGCAAAAGTTAGGTCTTACCCCAAGTGTTCAAACGTCAGACCCCAGTGCTTAAACGAGCGAACCCAAGTGTTAAAACGATGCTTTAAAAAAAAATTCTATGTAGATTTTTTGATTGATTCGTCGTGTACAGAACATGATTTAAAAAAAAATTCTTTGTAGATTTTTTGATTGATTCGTCGTGTACAGAACATGTTAGAATGAAAAATTTCACAAGGTTCGGAACCATAAGGCAAAAGTTATTAACGACCAAAATTATCGTTACAAAACGCCAGTAAAACGATGAATTTTTGCAAAAAATTATACTTTTGGCCGATTTTTTGATTGATTCGTTGCCAGGCCATGATTCTTCCTAAGAATCCAAAATATCAAGACGGTTCGGAGCCATAAAGCAAAAGTTAGGACTTACCCCAAGTGTTCACACGTCCGACCCCAGTGCTTAAACGAGCGAACCCAAGTGTTAAAACGATGAGTTAAAAAAAGAATTTTTTGTAGATTTTTTGATTGATTCGTCGTGTACAGAACATGATTTACAGAACATGATCTTACTAAGGTAAGAATGAAAAATTTCACAAGGTTCGGAACCATAAGGCCAAAGTTATGAACGACCAAAATTATTGTTACAAAACGCCAGTAAAACGATGAATTTTTGCAAAAAATTCTTTTGGCCGATTTTTTCATAGATTCGTTGCCAGGCCATGATTCTTCCTAAGAATCCAAAATATCAGACGGTTCGGAGCCATTAAGCAAAAGTTAGGTCTTACCCCAAGTGTTCAAACGTCCGACCCCAGTGCTTAAACGAGCGAACCCAAGTGTTAAAACGATGATTTCTAAAAACAAATCTTTGTTGATTTTTTGATTGATTCGTCGTGTACAGAACATGATTCTTGGTAAGAATCAATAATTTCCAAGGTTCGGATCCATAGGGCCAAAGTTATGAACGACCAAAATTATTGTTACAAAACGCCCGTAAAACGATGAATTTTTGCAAAAATTCAAATTTTAGCCGATTTTTTATTGATTCGTGTCCAGACCAAGATTCTTAGTAACAAATTTAAAAGTTCAGACGGTTCGGAGTCATAAGGCTAACCGACCCCAAGTGCTTAAACGACCGAACCAAAGGTTAAAACGATGATTTAAAAAAAAATCTTTGAAGATTTTTTGATTGATTCATGTACAGACCAAGATTTTTTCCTAAAATCCAAAATTTCACACTGTTCGGAACCATAGGGCCAAAGTTATGAACGACCAAAATTACTGTAACAAAACGCCCGTAAAACGATGAATTTTTGCAAAAATTCTACTTTTAGCCGATTTTTTGATAGATTCGTCTCCAGGCCATGATTCTTCCTAAGAATCCAAAATATCAGACGGTTCGGAGCCATAAAGCAAAAGTTAGGTCTTACCCCAAGTGTTCAAACGTCCGGCCCCAGTGCTTAAGCGAGCGAACCCAAGTGTTAAAACGATGATTAAAAAAAAAAATCTCTGTGGATTTTTTGATTGATTCGTCGTGTACAGAACATGATTCTTAGTAAGAATGAAAAATTTCACAAGGTTCGGAACCATAAGGCCAAAGTTATGAACGACCAAAATTATTGTTACAAAGCGCCCGTAAAACGATGAATTTTTGCAAAAATTCTACTTTTAGCCGAAATTTTGATTGATACGTGTCCAGGACACGATTCTTACTAAGAATCCAAAATTTTAGAAGGTTAGGAGCCATAAGGCAAAAGTTTTGACCGACCCTAAGAGTTCAAACGTCCGACCCCAAGTGCTTAAATGACCGAACCCAAGTAATAATACGATGAATAAAAAAAATATATATATATATATATATAATAGTGCTTAAACGACCGATTAAAACGGTGATGTAAAAAAAAAAAAATCTTTGTTGTTTTTTTGATTGATTAGTGTACAGAACATGATTCTTGGTAAGAATCAATAATTTCCAAGGTTCAGATCCATAGGGCCAAAGTTATGAACGACCAAAATTATTGTTACAAAACGCCCGTAAAACGATGAATTTTTGCAAAAATTCAACTTTTAGCCGATTTTTTATTAATTCGTGTCCAGGCCATGATTCTTAGTAACAAATTCAAAATTTCAGACGGTTCGGAGCCATAAGGCTAACCGACCCCAAGTGCTTAAACGAACGAACCTAAGGGTTAAAACGATGATTTAAAAAAAATCTTTGTAGTTTTTTTGATTGATTCGTGTACAGAACATGATTCTTAATAGAATCAAAAATTTCACAAGGTTCGGAACCAAAGGGCCAAAGTTATGAACGACCAAAATTACTGTAACAAAACGCCCGTAAAACGATGAATTTTTGCAAAAATTCTACTTTCAGCCGATTTTTTGATAGATTCGTCTCCAGGCCATGATTCTTCCTAAGAATCCAAAATATCAGACGGTTCGGAGCCATAAAGCAAAAGTTAGGTCTTACCCCAAGTGTTCAAACGTCCGGCCCCAGTGCTTAAGCGAGCGAACCCAAGTGTTAAAACGATGATTAAAAAAAAAAATCTCTGTGGATTTTTTGATTGATTCGTCGTGTACAGAACATGATTCTTAGTAAGAATGAAAAATTTCACAAGGTTCGGAACCAAAGGGCCAAAATTATGAACGACCAAAATTACTGTAACAAAACGCCCGTAAAACGTTGAATTTTTTTAAAAATTCTACTTTTAGCCGAAATTTTGATAGATTCGTCCTCCAGGCCATGATTCTCCCTAAGAATCCAAAATATCAGACGGTTCGGAGCCATAAAGCAAAAGTTAGGTCTTACCCCAAGTGTTCAAACGTCCGACCCCAGTGCTTAAACGAGCGAACCCAAGTGTTAAAACGATGAGTTTAAAAAAATTTTTTTGTAGATTTATTATTGATTCGTCGTGTACAGAGCATGATTCTTAGTAAGAATGAAAAATTTCACAAGGTTCGGAACCATAAGGCCAAAGTTATGAACGACCAAAATTATTGTTACAAAACGCCAGTAAAACGATGAATTTTTGCAAAAAATTCTACTTTTGGCCGATTTTTTGATAGATTCGTTGCCAGGCCATGATTCTTCCTAAGAATCCAAAATATCAGACGGTTCGGAGCCATTAAGCAAAAGTTAGGTCTTACCCCAAGTGTTCAAACGTCCGACCCCAGTGCTTAAACGAGCGAACCCAAGTGTTAAAACGATGATTTCTAAAAACAAATCTTTGTTGATTTTTTGATTGATTCGTCGTGTACAGAACATGATTCTTGGTAAGAATCAATAATTTCCAAGGTTCGGATCCATAGGGCCAAAGTTATGAACGACCAAAATTATTGTTACAAAACGCCCGTAAATCGATGAATTTTTGCAAAAATTCAAATTTTAGCCGATTTTTTATTGATTCGTGTCCAGACCAAGATTCTTAGTAACAAATTTAAAAGTTCAGACGGTTCGGAGTCATAAGGCTAACCGACCCCAAGTGCTTAAACGACCGAACCAAAGGTTAAAACGATGATTTAAAAAAAAATCTTTGAAGATTTTTTGATTGATTCATGTACAGACCAAGATTTTTTCCTAAAATCCAAAATTTCACACTGTTCGGAACCATAGGGCCAAAGTTATGAACGACCAAAATTACTGTAACAAAACGCCCGTAAAACGATGAATTTTTGCAAAAATTCTATTTTTAGCCGATTTTTTGATAGATTCGTCTCCAAGCAAAAGTTAGGTCTTACCCCAAGTGTTCAAACGTCCGGCCCCAGTGCTTAAGCGAGCGAACCCAAGTGTTAAAACGATGATTAAAAAAAAAAATCTCTGTGGATTTTTTGATTGATTCGTCGTGTACAGAACATGATTCTTAGTAAGAATGAAAAATTTCACAAGGTTCGGAACCAAAGGGCCAAAATTATGAACGACCAAAATTACTGTAACAAAACGCCCGTAAAACGTTGAATTTTTTTAAAAATTCTACTTTTAGCCGAAATTTTGATAGATTCGTCTCCAGGCCATGATTCTCCCTAAGAATCCAAAATATCAGACGGTTCGGAGCCATAAAGCAAAAGTTAGGTCTTACCCCAAGTGTTCAAACGTCCGACCCCAGTGCTTAAACGAGCGAACCCAAGTGTTAAAACGATGAGTTTAAAAAAATTTTTTTGTAGATTTTTTATTGATTCGTCGTGTACAGAGCATGATTCTTAGTAAGAATGAAAAATTTCACAAGGTTCGGAACCATAAGGCCAAAGTTATGAACGACCAAAATTATTGTTACAAAACGCCAGTAAAACGATGAATTTTTGCAAAAAATTCTACTTTTGGCCGATTTTTTGATAGATTCGTTGCCAGGCCATGATTCTTCCTAAGAATCCAAAATATCAGACGGTTCGGAGCCATTAAGCAAAAGTTAGGTCTTACCCCAAGTGTTCAAACGTCCGACCCCAGTGCTTAAACGAGCGAACCCAAGTGTTAAAACGATGATTTCTAAAAACAAATCTTTGTTGATTTTTTTATTGATTCGTCGTGTACAGAACATGATTCTTGGTAAGAATCAATAATTTCCAAGGTTCGGATCCATAGGGCCAAAGTTATGAACGACCAAAATTATTGTTACAAAACGCCCGTAAAACGATGTTTTTGCAAAAATTCAACTTTTAGCCGATTTTTTATTGATTCGTGTCCAGACCAAGATTCTTAGTAACAAATTTAAAATTTCAGACGGTTCGGAGGCATAAGGCTAACCGACCCCGAGTGCTTAAACGACCGAACCTAAGGTTAAAACGATGATTTAAAAAAAAATCTTTGTAGATTTTTTGATTGATTCGTGTACAGAACATGATTCTTAATAGAATCCTAAATTTCAAAAGGTTTGGAACCAAAGGGCCAAATTTATGAACGACCACAATTACTGTAACACAACACCCGTAAATCGATGAATTTTTGAAAAATTCTACTTTTAGCCGAAATTTTGATTGATCCGTGTCCAGGCCACGATTCTTACTAATTTTTAACCAAAATTTCAGAAGGTTGGGAGCCATTAGGCAAAAGTTTTGACCGACACTAAGAGTTCATACGTCCGACCCCAAATGCTTAAATGAACGAACCCAAGTGTTAATACGATGATTAAAAAAAAAATCTCTGTAGATTTTTTGATTGATTCATGTACAGACCATGATTTTTTACTAAAATCCAAAATTTCACACTGATCGGAACCATAGGGCCAAAGTTATGAACGACCACAACTATTGTAACAAAGCGCCCGTAAAACGATGAATTTTTGCAAAAATTCTACTTTTAGCCGAAATTTTGATTGATACGTGTCCAGGACACGATTCTTACTAAGAATCCAAAATTTTAGGTTAGGAGCCATAAGGCAAAAGTTTTGACCGACCCTAAGAGTTCAAACGTCCGACCCCAAGTGCTTAAATGACCGAACCCAAGTAATAATACGATGATTAAAAAAAAAAATATATATATATAATAGTGCTTAAACGACCGATTAAAACGGTGATGTAAAAAAAAAAAAATCTTTGTTGTTTTTTTGATTGATTAGTGTACAGAACATGATTCTTGGTAAGAATCAATAATTTCCAAGGTTCAGATCCATAGGGCCAAAGTTATGAACGACCAAAATTATTGTTACAAAACGCCCGTAAAACGATGAATTTTTGCAAAAATTCAACTTTTAGCCGATTTTTTATTAATTCGTGTCTAGGCCATGATTCTTAGTAACAAATTCAAAATTTCAGACGGTTCGGAGCCATAAGGCTAACCGACCCCAAGTGCTTAAACGAACGAACCTAAGGGTTAAAACGATGATTTAAAAAAAAATCTTTGTAGTTTTTTTGATTGATTCGTGTACAGAACATGATACTTAATAGAATCAAAATTTCACAAGGTTCGAAACCAAAGGGCCAAAGTTATGAACGACCAAAATTACTGTAACAAAACGCCCGTAAAACGTTGAATTTTTTCAAAAATTCTACTTTTAGCCGAAATTTTGATTGATACGTGTCCAGGCCACGATTCTTACTAAGAATGCATAATTTCAGATGGTTGGGAGCCATAAGGCTAAAGTTTTGACCGACCCTAAGAGTTCAAACGTCCGACCCCAAGTGCTAAATGACCGAACCCAAGTGTTAATATGATGATTAAAAAAAAAAAAATCGTTGTAGATTTCTTGATTGATTCATGTACAGGTCATGATTTTTAACTAAAATCCAAATTTTCACACTGTTCGGAACCATAGGGCCAAAGTTATGAACGACCAGAATTACTGTAACAAAACGCCCGTAAAACGATGAATTTTTGCAAAACTTCTACTTTTAGCCGATTTTTTGATAGATTCGTTTCCAGGCCATGATTCTTCCTAAGAATCCAAAATATCAGACGGTTCAGAGCCATAAAGCAAAAGTTAGGTCTTACCCCAAGTGTTCAAACGTCCGGCCCCAGTGCTTAAACGAGCGAACCCAAGTGTTAAAACGATGACTTTAAAAAAAAAATCTTTGTTGATTTTTTGATTGATTCGTCGTGTACAGAACATGATCTTTAGTAAGAATGAAAAATTTCACAAGGTTCGGAACCAAAGGGCCAAAGTTATGAACGACCAAAATTACTGTAACAAAACGCCCGTAATTCGATGAATTTTTGCAAAAATTCTACTTTTAGCCGATTTTTTGATATATTCGTCTCCTTCTTCCTAAGAATCCAAAATATCAGACGGTTCGGAGCCATAAAGCAAAAGTTAGGTCTTACCCCAAGTGTACAAACGTCTGGCCCCAGTGCTTAAGCGAGCGAACGATACGTGTCCAGGCCACGATTCTTACTAAGAATGCATAATTTCAGAAGGTTGGGAGCCATAAGGCTAAAGTTTTGACCGACCCTAAGAGTTCAAACGTCCGACCCCAAGTGCTAAATGACCGAACCCAAGTGTTAATATGATGATTAAAAAAAATAAATCTTTGTAGATTTCTTGATTGATTCATGTACAGGCCATGATTTTTAACTAAAATCCAAATTTTCACACTGTTCGGAACCATAGGGCCAAAGTTATGAACGACCACAATTATTGTTACAAAGCGCCCGTAAAACGATGAATTTTTGCAAAAATTCTACTTTTAGCCGATTTTTTGATAGATTCGTTTCCAGGCCATGATTCTTCCTAAGAATCCAAAATAGCAGACGGTTCGGAGCCATAAAGCAAAAGTTAGGTCTTACCCCAAGTGTTCAAACGTCCGACCCCAGTGCTTAAACGAGCGAACCCAAGTGTTAAAACTATGA
This sequence comes from Limnephilus marmoratus, assembly GCA_917880885.1. Taxonomy (NCBI): domain Eukaryota; kingdom Metazoa; phylum Arthropoda; class Insecta; order Trichoptera; family Limnephilidae; genus Limnephilus; species Limnephilus marmoratus. The sequence continues at coordinate 48,673,233 of OU862914.1, read as the reverse complement.
TTTAAAAAAACAAATCTTTGTTGATTTTTTGATTGATTCGTCGTGTACAGAACATGATTCTTAGTAAGATTGAAAAATTTAACACTGTTCGGAAGCATAGGGCCAAAGTTATGAACGACCAAATTTATTGTTACAAAACGCCCGTAAATCGATGAATTTTTGCAAAAATTCTGCTTTTAGCCGATTTTTTATTCATACGTGTCCAGGCCATGATTCGTAGTAAGAATCCAAAATTTCAGACGGTTCGGAGCCATAAGGCTAACCGACCCCAAGTGCTTAAACGACCGAACCTAAGGGTTAAAACGATGATTTAAAAAAAGATCTTTGTAGTTTTTTTGATTGATTCGTGTACAGAACATGATTCTTAATAGAATCAAAAATTTCACAAGGTTCGGAACCAAAGGGCCAAAGTTATGAACGACCAGAATTACTGTAACAAAACGCCCGTAAAACGATGAATTTTTGCAAAAATTCTACTTTTAGCCGATTTTTTGATAGATTCGTTTCCAGGCCATGATTCTTCCTAAGAATCCAAAATATCAGACGGTTCAGAGCCATAAAGCAAAAGTTAGGTCTTACCCCAAGTGTTCAAACGTCCGGCCCCAGTGCTTAAACGAGCGAACCCAAGTGTTAAAACGATGACTTAAAAAAAAAAATCTTTGATGATTTTTTGATTGATTCGTCGTGTACAGAACATGATCTTTAGTAAGAATGAAAAATTTCACAAGGTTCGGAACCAAAGGGCCAAAGTTATGAACGACCAAAATTACTGTAACAAAACGCCCGTAATTCGATGAATTTTTGCAAAAATTCTACTTTTAGCCGATTTTTTGATATATTCGTCTCCAGGCCATGATTCTTCCTAAGAATCCAAAATATCAGACGGTTCGGAACCATAAAGCAAAAGATAGGTCTTACCCCAAGTGTACAAACGTCTGGCCCCAGTGCTTAAGCGAGCGATCGATACGTGTCCAGGCCACGATTCTTACTAAGAATGCATAATTTCAGAAGGTTGGGAGCCATTAGGCTAAAGTTTTGACCGACCCTAAGAGTTCAAACGTCCGACCTCAAGTGCTAAATGACCGAACCCAAGTGTTAATATGATGATTAAAAAAAATAAATCTTTGTAGATTTCTTGATTGATTCATGTACAGGCCATGATTTTTAACTAAAATCCAAATTTTCACACTGTTCGGAACCATAGGGCCAAAGTTATGAACGACCACAATTATTGTTACAAAGCGCCCGTAAAACGATGAATTTTTGCAAAAATTCTACTTTTAGCCGATTTTTTGATAGATTCGTTTCCAGGCCATGATTATTCCTAAGAATCCAAAATAGCAGACGGTTCGGAGCCATAAAGCAAAAGTTAGGTCTTACCCCAAGTGTTCAAACGTCCGACCCCAGTGCTTAAACGAGCGAACCCAAGTGTTAAAACTATGATTTAAAAAAACAAATCTTTGTTGATTTTTTGATTGATTCGTCGTGTACAGAACATGATTCTTAGTAAGATTGAAAAATTTAACACTGTTCGGAAGCATAGGGCCAAAGTTATGAACGACCAAATTTATTGTTACAAAACGCCCGTAAATCGATGAATTTTTGCAAAAATTCTACTTTTAGCCGATTTTTTATTCATACGTGTCCAGGCCATGATTCGTAGTAAGAATCCAAAATTTCAGACGGTTCGGAGCCATAAGGCTAACCGACCCCAAGTGCTTAAACAACCGAACCTAAGGGTTAAAACGATGATTTAAAAAAAGATCTTTGTAGTTTTTTTGATTGATTCGTGTACAGAACATGATTCTTAATAGAATCAAAAATTTCACAAGGTTCGGAACCAAAGGGCCAAAGTTATGAACGACCAATGTTACTGTAACAAAACGCCCGTAAAACGTTGAATTTTTGCAAAAATTCTACTTTTAGCCGAAATTTTGATATATTCGTCTCCAGGCCATGATTCTTCCTAAGAATCCAAAATATCAGACGGTTCGGAGCCATAAAGCAAAAGTTAGGTCTTACCCCAAGTGTACAAACGTCTGGCCCCAGTGCTTAAGCGAGCGAACGATACGTGTCCAGGCCACGATTCTTACTAAGAATGCATAATTTCAGATGGTTGGGAGCCATAAGGCTAAAGTTTTGACCGACCCTAAGAGTTCAAACGTCCGACCCCAAGTGCTAAATGACCGAACCCAAGTGTTAATATGATGTTAAAAAAAAAAAATCGTTGTAGATTTCTTGATTGATTCATGTACAGGCCATGATTTTTAACTAAAATCCAAATTTTCACACTGTTCGGAACCATAGGGCCAAAGTTATGAACGACCAGAATTACTGTAACAAAACGCCCGTAAAACGATGAATTTTTGCAAAAATTCTACTTTTAGCCGATTTTTTGATAGATTCGTTTCCAGGCCATGATTCTTCCTAAGAATCCAAAATATCAGACGGTTCGGAGCCATAAGGCTAACCGACCCCAAGTGCTAAACGACCGATCCTAAGGGTTAAAACGATGATTTAAAAAAAATCTTTGTAGTTTTTTTGAATGATTCGTGTACAGAACATGATTCTTAATAGAATCAAAAATTTTACAAGGTTCGGAACCAAAGGGCCAAAGTTATGAACGACCAGAATGACTGTAACAAAACGCCCGTAAAACGATGAATTTTTGCAAAAATTCTACTTTTAGCCGATTTTTTGATAGATTCGTTTCCAGGCCATGATTCTTCCTAAGAATCCAAAATATCAGACGGTTCAGAGCCATAAAGCAAAAGTTAGGTCTTACCCCAAGTGTTCAAACGTCCGGCCCCAGTGCTTAAACGAGCGAACCCAAGTGTTAAAACGATGACTTAAAAAAAAAAATCTTTGTTGATTTTTTGATTGATTCGTCGTGTACAGAACATGATCTTTAGTAAGAATGAAAAATTTCACAAGGTTCGGAACCAAAGGGCCAAAGTTATGAACGACCAAAATTACTGTAACAAAACGCCCGTAATTCGATGAATTTTCGCAAAAAATTCTACTTTTAGCCGATTTTTTGATATATTCGTCTCCAGGCCATGATTCTTCCTAAGAATCCAAAATATCAGACGGTTCGGAGCCATAAAGCAAAAGTTAGGTCTTACCCCAAGTGTTCAAACGTCTGGCCCCAGTGCTTAAGCGAGCGAACGATACGTGTCCAGGCCACGATTCTTACTAAGAATGCATCATTTCAGAAGGTTGGGAGCCATAAGGCTAAAGTTTTGACCCACCCTAAGAGTTCAAACGTCCGACCCCAAGTGCTAAATGACCGAACCCAAGTGTTAATATGATGATTAAAAAAAATAAATCTTTGTAGATTTCTTGATTGATTCATGTACAGGCCATGATTTTTAACTAAAATCCAAATTTTCACACTGTTCGGAACCATAGGGCCAAAGTTATGAACGACCACAATTATTGTTACAAAGCGCCCGTAAAACGATGAATTTTTGCAAAAATTCTACTTTTAGCCGATTTTTTGATAGATTCGTTTCCAGGCCATGATTCTTCCTAAGAATCCAAAATAGCAGACGGTTCGGAGCCATAAAGCAAAAGTTAGGTCTTACCCCAAGTGTTCAAACGTCCGACCCCAGTGCTTAAACGAGCGAACCCAAGTGTTAAAACTATGATTTAAAAAAACAAATCTTTGTTGATTTTTTGATTGATTCGTCGTGTACAGAACATGATTCTTAGTAAGATTGAAAAATTTAACACTGTTCGGAAGCATAGGGCCAAAGTTATGAACGACCAAATTTATTGTTACAAAACGCCCGTACATCGATGAATTTTTGCAAAAATTCAACTTTTACCCGGTTTTTTATTGATTCGTGTCCAGGCCATGATTCTTAGTAAGAATCCAAAATTTCAGACGGTTCGGAGCCATAAGGCTAACCGACCCCAAGTGATTAAACGACCGAACCTAAGGGTTAAAACGATGATTTGAAAAAAAAAAAAATCTTGTAGGCTTTTTGATTGATTCGAGTACAGAACATGATTCTTAATAGAATCAAAAATTTCACAAGGTTCCGAACCACCAAAATTATTGTTACAAAACGCCCGTAAAACAATGAATTTTTGCAAAAATTCTACGTTTAGCCGATTTTTTATTGATACGTGTCCATTAGCGTGTGTCGCTCTTCATAGAGACAACAAAAATGGCCTTATTTTTAACGCACGGGGTCTCAAAAGTTTCGTATGATCTGTAGCTATTCGAAAACGTAAAAATAAATGAAATTATTGTTCACTATTAGCCCGCTAAATAGTTTCGAAAAAAATGGATTTCGTGGTTTGGAAAAAAATAAAACAAAGGGTTCATATTTAATATTTTGTACCAAACTTTTTTTTCATTATATAACCGCAGAACAAATAACCAAAAAAAATTTTTTTTTTAAACAAATGTTGGTTTTAAATCATGTGTTGGTAAAAAAAAATAAAAGGGAAAAATAACACTTTTTCTGAAAAAAATCAGATTTCTTGTTGACTTACTTGTATTCATAAAGTTGAACTTTTTTTTTCATTTTTGTCAGTTATACGCATTTTTAATAATAAAACAACCATAAAAGTTTAGATTACTGAAAAAAAAAATTATTAAAAATTAAAAAAAAAAAAGGTTTTAGGTTTGTTTTCTGATTTTCAATGCATTTTAGCGGGCCAATACCCATTTTAAAAAAAATAAATTTAAATGCAATTCTCATTTTCTTTGCAAGACGCAACTTTTAAGACCCCGGGCGTTTCTGAATTCAAAAGTTGAAATAATTGACACATGCTATTATGCAGTAGGAGTGCTAACATGATAAAAGTGTGAACTCTCCGAATTTGACCTTACTTCGGGCAAACCAGCAAAACTTCATTCAACAAAAACATATTATTTTGTTACAGACCACTTTAATTTATTTTATTCACACTCTACCGGATTCGGAAGAACCCCTCCTTTGTCTGAAGAATATTAGAACTAATCCACGAGACAGAATATTGACAGACATTTACAAAAACTTTAGGTGTTTGAGTGGGAGGTGTACAAAGGGAAATCGGGCGGTTTACTGGAAATATGTCCATAATAGGACTTATTTCCACAGATTTCAAGGCCAGTCATCTCATTTCTACAAATCATACTTTTGATAAGAAGACGGGGGTTAAAATTCTTCACAGTAATAATAAATGAAAAAAATTCGATTACTTAGAAGCACTTGAATTTAGACAATCCCTAAACAATAACTCTTGTATCTTGAATAACCAAATTAATTTTTCTTTTAGTCCTATTCTGGAAATATTTCCAGTAAACCGCTCTGCTTTCGTCGGAAATTCCGTAATTTTCCATTCCCGTTTGTACATTTCTCACTCAAACATCTAAAATTTTTGTATATGACTGTCAATAAACGGTATCGTCGTTTAGTTCTAATATTTTCCTGACGAGGGAAGGTTTCTTCCGAAACCGGTAGTGTGAATAAAATAAATGAAATGGTCTGTTACAAATTTAATGTTTTTATTGTAAATTATGGCGAGCCACAAAGTTAATGCTTTTTAAAAATACAAAACATCAATCAGTTTATTGCTTTAGCGGCTCTTTCAGTAGTATTTAGTACATTGTTAAAAAATTAATGATTATATCCCTAATGTACTATTTTCTCATATTGCATTGTAAAGTATTTGGTATTTGGTTTTAGGTTATTTAAATAATCATTGTCTTAATCATAATAAATATCTAAAACCCCAGCCGGGCATTAAAAAAATAGACAGACAGGAAAATTTCTTCTTTGAAAAGGCAATTCTCCTGAGATAAATACATATTTTTTAAGCGACAATTCATCCGGCGACAGTTCATCCTGCGGCAGGATGAATTGTCGCCGGAAGAATTGTCGGTGGGATGAACTGTCGTCAGGATGAACTGTCGGCAGGATGAATTGTCGGCCGGATGAACTGTCGCAGGATGAACTGTCGCCGGATGAATTGTCGCAGGATGAACTGTCATGGAACCATTTTTTAATACTTTCAGCTTCACAAATCCTATAATATTATAATATCCGGAGATTTGTCACGCGTGTGCGCTAAAGGCAAAGATTAATGTGAAATCACTATTTTCGATTAATCTTTACTAAGAATTATTTAACACGATGAATACACAAAAATATGCATTGAATAAATCAAAGCTTTTTCTATCGTTTCGCTTGAGTTGAATTAGAATAAAATTATCACTTACCAAATTAAAAAATATAAGCCTAAACTATTAAAATATGTATTTTAATTAGAAATGTTTGAATGCATTTAATAAACCACTTTTAAATATATAATTTTCAAGCTAAGGTTATCTGTGACAGTTTCCGTTGATTAACTTTTTTCTTCATTATAAAATTATTTACAAAATAATTAAAAACCGATTTTAGCGATTTTATCTAGATTCTAGAATCCGATTTATTTTATCTAGATTCCGATCGCCAAGCGATTTTTATGCCTATTACCTATATTCATGGTGATATAAGGCAAACCAAATATGTGCAAATTTTTGGTTTGTATGTATAATCCCCTTAAAGAAAATCACAACTGAAACCCAATAAACAAAAATCACAGAGATTCGAGATTCATCTAAGCCAGTGGCTAACTCACCTTCCGTTTTGACTTCGCCATCCTCTTGTCTCTGGAGTTCTCAGCCTCTCCGGGGGGCCGTTCCCCCCACACCGCGATGGCGATGCGGGTGTAGGTGAATACCAGCACAGCCAGCGGCACCAGGAACTGCAGCGCCATTAGCGCCATGGAGTAGTAGTACGACTGCTCGGGGAGTGGCCACTCTTCGCGACAGATGCTCCTAAGGGGGAGAATATGGTCGTTAGAAAGCTAGAGAGGTGATACAATCAAATTAAATTTGGAAAAGCCGATTCTTTTTATAGGAGACCAGCGGAAGTCCCCGACTTAAACGGTAACTGTTGACGCAACTACGAGTATGTATATCGGTTGCGCGACTTTTTATCTCGCGACAAAATATCCCCGACAAAATATCTTCCGAGAAAATATCCTACGGACATAACATCCCCCAAAATATCTATTACAAACTAACCTAACCTAACCTCAGCTAACCTAACCTAACCTTACCGAACCTAACAAAAAATGGGACAAAAATAATACAGACATCCTATAAAGACAATAAATTAGTGTTATCTGTATTATTTTTGTCCCATTTTACTATTTTTGAACAATAATTTATTGTGTTTTTTATACGAAAAACTCTCTTTTAATAACCTTTGAAGGTTATTACCATCAATGTAATATACAACGTGTCTGGAAACTCGTAGTACAAGCGGGAAACTGGTGAATCTAGATCACGTAGAGAACCCAAAAAACTTATTTTGTCGATCTGAGCATTTCGATTTTAATATTATTTTTTTTCTATTTTTCCATTTTTTCGGCAACTAAAGGGTTAAAAAAAATTTTGAGCCCGGTTTACCCTTCGATGCATTTTATAAGACATTACACAGCTGAAATCAACCAACTAGTGAAAAAAATTTTCAAATTTAAACCAAAAAAATTCCAACTTTGGACCCGATTAAAACTCAAATCAAAAAAGTTATATCACAAATCGACTCCGAATGTGATGTAGATTTACCAGTTTCCCGCTTGTACTACGAGTTTCCGGACACCGTGTATATATAGTTAGACGCGATTTCTGGGTTCGAGTCCCAGTTACGACCATTGTCTTTTTTCTGTTTTTCTGTGTCTTGTTTTATTTCATATTTTCGTTTAGATTATTATTGTTATCTTCTTCATCAATAATAAATTTATTGTCTTTACGGGATGTCTCTTATCTTTTTGTCCCATTTTTTTGTAAAGTGAGGTTAGGTTAGGTTGGGTTAAGTTTTAGTAGATATTTTGTTGGGGGATGTTTTGTCGGGTGAGGTTAGGTTAGGTTAAGTTTTAGTAGATATTTTGTTGGGGCATGTTTTGTCGTAGGATTTTTTGTCGGGATATTATGTCGCAGGATGAAAACGCGAGTTAGAATGTACATCTACCTTCCTCCATCTAACTTAGTATCCACACTAGACGTGGGCAAAATGATTCCCAAAAGTGAATAGATCCCGTCTGATTCCCCCGGCCTTTTGAATTGATTCCTTCTATTCATTCCTCTAATTCAATTAATTCCAAAAAAAAAAATAAATAAAAAAAAAAAAATAAAAAAAAATAGAGTGAATGGGTAGACTATGAAACACCGCAGCACCGCACAAAGAGGAGACTGATAGGCTACCAAGCACCGCACACAGAGGAGACCGATTATTCTATCTTACTAACTCGCAGGCTAAAACCTATAGATTAATGTGTTTGTCTCTTTTTAGTGTCGCTTTTTCGTTTCATTTTAAATCACAATAAGTGGGGAGGCTACGAAGCATCACACAAAGAGAGGACCGATTATTCTATCTCATTATCTCGCAGGCTAAATCCTATACTTAGATGTATATGTTTGTCTTTTTTTAGTATCGCTATTTTTCGTATGTAAAATGTATTTATAGCTAGCAATTAAATCTTTAAATTTTACAGTTTTTTTTTCACCCTTAAAGTATTTTATTTATTAAACTTAAAAGTATTTTATGACAGCTGACAACAGCTGATCGGCCTTATAATATATGCAAATTTACATTTTACATCTACCCAAGATCCACGTCTAAATGTAGGTAGGTATTTGTATTCCAATATCTTTCATACGTGCCAAAAAAACGATTACAAGTGCAAAATTTTTGCTTCTCACTTTTCTAGCCGATGCCGCGATGTTCGGATTCAATGTCGAAAGTATTCGGCTAACTATGTAATGAAATTGAAGGCTTGGCCCGCCGAGGAATTGGTGAACCGCTGCGCTCGGACGGATTAAGGGCCGGCATTGTGGAATGAAAGAGTAACTTTTGACTAGTGTCTTGTGTCTTACCCCGCAGAGACTTGATCAACTCGCGAGCCGAGATTGACGTGAAACGATGGCGATGTAAGACGATGACATCTGACGTCATTTCTAGGTCTGAGATTAACTAGAGACAACAACGTCACAAGTGAAAAGACTTTTAGTTTTAATTCGTGAATAAAGCGCTTCGGACAATTTCCGATAGCGACAGACTAGCTACGAGTACCTGGGACGCGGACGGGACGGGACGCGCGGGGACCTTAGGACAATCTCAGGACATTGACTATGACAAATGATTAATTCTTTGCGTGAAAGGGACTCTCGGACAATTCGGCTGAATCGCGGCCGCGTTTTGATCTACGGGTTTTTAGAACGGCGGCTGGCGGTAGCGGGATAAGAGTCGTTCACAATACCGTCAACAACTTCGCGGCGCGCCGCCCATTGAATAATATTTAAATACCTATGAAACATTATAATATTTAAATCGTTTACGGAACACATTATTCATTGAAATAATTTAACAGTAAAATAAATGGAAATTAAACATTTATGTTGCCGTTAAAAATCGTACGATACAAGGCCAAAGGTAAGGAATGAAGAATCAATTCCTTTTGAAATTGAGAATCAGATCAAGTGTGTCACAAGATTGAATTTATTCATTTAATGCGGTCATTCAATTTTGCCCATGTCTATTCCACACCTATCTATCTGGCAACGTGGAACAATAACTCCAAGGAGCAATATCAGTCTATTGAAGTGACTATGTCTATTGAAATTACCTGTTCAGTTATCACCTCGGTCACTTTAATATCAATTGGAACTTGGAAACTTGTGCAGAACTTAACCACGTGATCCCGCGGAGCCATAAAATAGAACCTCAAATTAACGTGTTGAATGAAATTAAGGTATATCAGATTTCAGTCTCCACTGATAAAATATTCCGATAGTTGTGTAATTTTGAAAACCCACAAATTTATTGATTACAGTCCAATTGATTCGCGACTATAGTAACCTTTTTCTTCTTTTGAAGGTCAAGTGTGCGAAATTTCACCAATCTCTGAATAAAACTGTCGATTTGTATATGTCGGCGGTCGATTGTAAAATCAGGCGGATCGTGATGCGCCTAGCCGCATCGTGATCTGCCGCCATTTCACAATGTGCCGGGACACATCACGAAAAGGCAGATTTAAAATTAGGCGTATCGATCGAAGATGAATGTTCGACATTCCGCCTTGCTATTCGCTTAGGCATATTAAAAAATGCACCAATAGAGGCGCTGCCTGCGCTTTATTTACGTTCGTGTAACAATAATAATAATAATAACGTAGTTTTGTGATATTTCACTTCAAGTGCGCTTAATTATAATAAACTTAAAATTAACCTACAGTGTTCCTTACGAGTCCTTTTTTTGTTTTGTCGGACACATAGTTCCGATATAACAATGTTGTGCGACAATAAAGTGCCTGACTTATATCCGGCACATTGTGAAATGGCGGCAAATCACGATGTGGCTAGGCGCATCATGATCCGACTGATTTTACGATCGGCCGCCGGCACAAATCAAACAAACGCCCAATGCACGGCATCCGCTCGCCCGCCAGCCGCCACAGATAATCTTATTTATATAAATAGAGGTAGGTAGAATGCTAAAGCGAACCTGTTATTGATCGGGTTAAAATAATTTTGTTCGATTAACTTGAGCGTGCCACATTTTCCTCGGACATCCCCGATTTCTTCTACCATACCAAACATATTGAAATATAAGTAGATGTATCTGCTGTTTTTACTATGTGGGTCTGCGCTTCCGGGTGTCGCCGATATTGTTTACCAATTAACAAATAAACTAAAAGAACAAATAATTAACGAATAAACCAAACGAACGTTAAACTAAATGAACGAATTCTTTCCTTATTCAAAATATATTGTTAACCAATATTAATGCACATTTTCAAAAAATCAACGAAATGAACAAATTCTTTTTGTATGAAAACTACGCTAATTAGCGCGTAGTCCGGCGACAGTTGCGCGGACACCATAGCATATCTCTTCTGTATTTGAATATCTTTGTACCATACCAATCAATGTTAATATTAATTTTATTTGTTCTATAAATTTTTTTATGTAAATGTTCTCTGGTGTCATTTCTCAAGCAAATGCCACAATTAACATTTATACTTTACAATTTAAGGGGCGGGAGTGGGTACCGCCGCCCCGGGAGCCTTTATTGGATAACCAACACCTCTGCCATAGGTCACCCCAAGTGGTTCGCTACGTTTGGTGATTTAGCATGGGTGCACCGGTTCAGGGGGTGAGGTATGTGAGGACTTGGTGGCGGATGACATAACCCCAGATTCCTACTCACCCCTTCAACCCTTTTCATTCCCAGAGCTCTCCTCTCCTTCCTCTCCTTAAAAAAACCTCCACAAAGCAACCCCAAAAATGACATAGGCCCTGAGGGAAATTATTTTCGCCAGGGCCTCCTGTGTGAAACTCATGTGAAAAAATGACTCTTTTTTTATTATTTCCAATATTTTTCCCACGATTTTGTGACGTGCAGTCAGTGCTTATGGTATATTTATACCGTTGATATTAAATAAATCCCATAGAACTCGTTTTGTCGTTTATCCGCCCTTTACATCCAAACAATATAAGCGTCCCTTCCTTAATCTTATTCATGTAGCTTTGAGTTTTTAGCTTTGAATTTTGAACTGTGATTTGTGTTTGAGTTTTGAGCTTTGAGGATGTGTGCTTTGAGCTTTTGGTAGTTGGGATTTTAAGTTTATGCGTTTTAGCTTTGAGTGTAAAGCTTTAAAGACGCCTCTCTGGCAACTCTCGAAGAATGTTTAAGGTACTCGGCGTTGCCCGGGCTACACGGGGTTCATGCAATATCAGATGAGACGGTAATTTTGCTCCAAAAAAAGTAAAAAATAATAATTATCTATTATATGTTAAAAAAAAATTAAAAAATAATTATTATTATATTTGCGTTGCGCCATTTTTTGTGAAATACACTCCAAGGGCGCTGGGAAAAAGTGGTTACTGGTAGGTACCTACCAAAGATATTAAAATATAAGTTAATGTGCTAACTGCTGTTTTTACTATGTGGGTCTGCGCTTCCGGGTGTCGCCGATATTGTTTACCAATTAACAAATAAACTAAAAGAACAAATAATTAACGAATAAACCAAACGAACGTTAAACTAAATGAACGAATTCTTTCCTTATTCAAAATATATTGTTAACCAATATTAATGCACATTTTCAAAAAATCAACGAAATGAATAAATTATTTTTGTATGAAAACTACGCTAATTAGCGCGTAGTCCGGCGACAGTTGCGCGGACACCATAGCATATCTCTTCTGTATTTGAATATCTTTGGTACCTACTGACTCCTGTCAAAATCATATAAAAGTGAGTTATGTTACGTGCATCTATATAAAAAAAGGTTTACATATATATTTTTTGGCCTTGCCTGTCACACTAGGAAATCCTATGTCGAGACAGAGTGGTTTACAAATATTTTATAAATATTAATGGAAACTTTGATAAAAAAAATATTTAACTTCCATTCTACCATTTAAATTGTAACAATTATTATAAGCAATAATTATTAGCCTGAAACACTCATCTACATTGAAAAAAATCTCCCGAGAAAAGATACATCCCGCCGATGGGACTCGAACCTGCGTCCTTCTGATTTCCGATCAACTACCTATTCTGTCCACTGAGCTACGTCGACTTATCTCCTACCCGCCAAATAATTCAATATAATATACTAGTTTTCATTCAACAATTACTGCTTATTACATTTTTCCACCTGCAAACAACCAACTTTATTTTTATATATTGAATTATTTGGCGGGTAGGAGACAAGCCGACGTAGCTCAGTAGACAGAGCAGTTGACCAGAAATCAGAAGTTCGCGGGTTCGAGTCCCGTCGGCGGCATGTATCTTTTCTCGGGAATTTTTTTCAATGCAGATGAGTTTTTCATGGTAATAATTATTGCTTATGATAATTGTTATCCTTTGTGCTTTGCATAAAAATCTTGTCTTAAACATTAGTTTATCAATTAAAAATAATAATTTTCATTTAAATTGTGTTTGAAGTAGTTTTAGTTACTCTAATAGACGTCGATAGGTAGAGCTTCTGCCACATCCTAACAGATGTCCACGGAACTAGTAAGAGTCGGAACAATACCACCTACCGCCGTTCTTGTCTTAAACACGAACGTTTCAGGCGCCGCCGTCAGTCGGAAGAGCTTCAGATCTAATTCCTAGCCAGTCTAAAATAACATTGTAAATAAATACGATAAATAATAACCGACTTGTAACAGAAGAACCTAATATTCACTGGAAGAAGCCCAACCCTTTACAAGATGTCTGAATGTGAATAGGACAGACAATACAGTTATCAACCAATCCTCTAAAACCAGCAATAATAAAGCAGTGTCCACAAACCCCGAAGTAATAATGTCTTGTGATGTATTCGGAAATTACATATTTCGTATTCAATAGAATACGAAATTGGCGCGTTTCAACTAGTAAACAAAGCTGTTTCAAGAAAGTACATTGAAATATTACCCACCTACAACTAAGAGACGGTCCTCTTGTAACTACTTCCCGAGCTAGATAATTATTTACATAATGAACGAGCCTTATTCGCCATAATGAGATCTGTGCTGTTTTCCTCGTAGAAGACTCGTGCTGTCATTCTCGGAATCCCACATTGTTAATTTACCTAACAATATGAAAAGATTAGTACATTGAATCTGAACCATACTCGACAAGAATAAATTGAAAAGTAGTTGTCAGATCCCTTTTCAAGTGTGAAATTGAGTACCTTCGTAGAAATAGAACTCCAATGGTCTACTTTTTGTAAAATGTAAATCATTCTGCGAAACTCCGTTCGACTTCTTAAAGTTAATAATAGTTTATTATTTGTGAAAAATATTTATATGGAAAACTCCGACAAACAAGTTTTACCATAATAAATTGAAAAATTCACTATTACAATTTTTCTACAAAAGTATTGAGTTGCAAAAGTTGTAAAAGTTGTAAAAGTTGCAAGTTAGTTTCAAAGTTGAAGTACTATAAGGGACATTGTGTTATTTTTCAAGTCTTAGATAGCACATATTTCTTGGAATACAACTTAGATGATGACTATATAATACGCCGAAATAAGCGTAAAAAACAGACATATGTTACAGATTTTCGGTTTCTGGCGTTCGGTCTGGCGTATTATATTCATAGTTAATTTAGCGTATTTTATATTCGTGAACTATTTTAGCGTATTATATTCATACTTAATTTCCAACGTTTGAAGGATATAACCTTTAAAATGATTTCGTTTAGCTGGTACACAAGAATCATAAATGGAAGAGATGGGAGCAAAAATAATACCTAGGAATAGCCATTACAATATATACTTATATTTCTGTTAAAATGATAATGGTGTCCAAATCACACGTTTTTATTAAAAATGTAGATATACACATATTCAGCAATTCTAATAAACCAAACAAAATATTTTTTTTGAAAATTTCAGAAACCAACAGCATTCCAGAAGCATATCTCGTATTTTTCTCATCTGTTCGTATTTTTTCTGGAAACAAGATGTTTTCTTCTTTTTTTGATGAACTTATAATAAAAACTAAATAAAAATTGCATTTACTCACAGAACCGACAAAATTTTGTATAAACAATGACTGTTGGTTTTTTGCAGCTCACATATTATAAATGTAATAATATCGCATTATTTTCTTAGATATCAAATAAATGTTCTGCGTAATATTAGCGCATTATTTTATCGGATACTAAATAAGTGTTCTGCGTAATATTATCGAATTAATTTATTAGGTTACGCGACTTTTCATCCCGCGACAAGATATTCCCCTACAAAATATCCCCGAAAAAATATCCTAGCCTAACCTAATCTATCCTAACCCAACTAAACCTAATCTAACCTAACCTAACCTAACCCAACAAAACCATTCGGCGCCAAATTTGGCAGCCACCTCTGGTCTGGAGTTCCAAAATACCTGAAAAATACCCTCGACTCGGTGAATTGTTAAAAAACAGATGTTTAAATTTTTAAAAGAAAATAATATATTAAGTGCACATCAGTATGGTTTTAGAGAAAATTTGAGCACTCAAGATGCTATCGTAGATTTAACAACTGAAATATATAAATATTTAGATAATAAAAAAAAATGCATTGGAATATTTGTCGACTTAAGAAAAGCATTTGACAGTATATCACATTCTAATCTTATCTCTAAACTAACGAAAATTGGTATAACCAATAATGCCTTAAGATGGATTAAAAATTACCTACTTCATAGAGAGCAATTTGTCAAGTTAAATGGTTTTCTGAGTGATTCACAGACCAGTAATTTTGGAATCCCGCAAGGGGCAGTTCTAGGACCAATTCTTTTTATCATTTATGTGAATGATATTTTTAAACTCACCATAAAGTCAAAAATAATATCATATGCTGGTGACACAGCGATTTTAACTCATGGACTAAACTGGAGTGAAACTCAGAAAACGGCTATATTAGATATAAATTTAATAAAAAAATGGTTTGATCAAAATCTACTATCTCTAAATACAGAAAAAACTTTTGTAATACCATTCACTCTGAATAAAAATGCTACCCCTGAGAATGTAAACATATGTATACACTCATATAATTGTAATCCAAAGTCATATCTATGTAAACCTAACTGCTCTATACTCACTGTTAAAACAAATGTAAAATACCTCTGTGTAATTAAAGATAGTAACATAAAATGGAAATTACAAATCAATACAACAGTAGAACGGTTAAGAAAATTAATTTACATTTTTATTAGAATACGTAACATACTAAATATTGGATTATTAAGAACCATCCATTTTTCCCTAATTCAATCAGTATTACAATATGGAATTGTTGGCTGGGGTGGTGCTTTCAAAACTTCTCTTTTGCCTTTAGAAATTATCCAAAGAATATTAATAAAAATAATTCTAAAAAAGCCATACGATTACCCTACAATCAAATTATTTCAGGAATTCAAAGTCCTTTCACTTCATATTATTTATAAAAAAATTACGCTTTTACAAATACACAAAGATTGTCTCAATAATGTTAACACTCTTTTTTCGAACAGCAATAGAACAAATATCCTTGGTTCTCTGACTATACCTCGCTGTTACACCACCACAGCCCAACAATTCTACAAATATATTGGAGTTAAATGGTTTAACGAATTACCCTTGAAATTAAGATTGGAAACAAATTACACAAAATTCAAAAAATCAATAAAAACTCTTTTTATATAACTTATCAACATAACAACTCAAATATAACATTAGTTATCCTTTTTCTCTCATTATTTTTATCTCCTCCGCTTCAATCTGTTGTTTTTTTTATCTATTATTTGTTTTATACATATATATAAAAAAATATTATTTCGTTTGCTAAATTGTTGCGTTTATCCGCCTTTTTAACTCGAGCTCTGCTCTTAAAAAGGGTGTAAAGCGTATTTTTAAATGTATTTTAATAGAAAACTTTATTTAATGTATGTAAACATGTAATTGATACTATTTTATTAAATTAACAATTTTATTTTTTATTTTTATTAGATATTAAATAAATTTTCTGCGTAATATTATTGCATCATTTTATTAGATACTACTCGATTTAAAAGAAAATCGTCAATTGGAATTAGATGAGCGATTCCTTAAACCCAAAAAAAATAAACTGCCTTTTTATATTATCAAAATTTAAACTTTCCAAACCGTTATTAGAAAATAAGCCTCGATACCGTAAAATTGAACTCCTAACGTTTTATTATTATAACAAAATTAGCAAAATGTTCAATCTCGGGTTTAGGTTGGATGATAATAAAGACGAACGTATCCCCCCTTTACGCTGCTATAGTTTGCAAATTGTGTGCAGGGGTAAGTTAATATTGTACAATGAAGGCAAAAAGGTCGCCCGGGGCACAGTGGGGTGGTGCGGGTCAGCGGTGTAACGTCGCCCCGCTAAACAAACTAACGAGGACACCACGGTATAACGAGAAAATTCACTTAGAACATGCTGTAATGGCTATCGGTCTTTCCATGTTTTTCCTAACAACACGCTCCTAAATATAAATACGTCCGAGCAACCTGAAATAAACTGCCAATAGTATCACTTTCCAAAATAACAACTATAATGAAACGTCCCACCACAAATGCCCAATTTTGGAATATAAATACATATTACCGAAAGTTTCGTTTTTTTAGTCGGTCGGTTTAACCCTTTTACATTTTTCATTAATATTGTTGTTTATCTAAGTAAGATTATTCTTTTTTTGCTACGATTGTAGTCTATTTTCGAAAACGAACTTTAACTGAACTTAAGTTGTTTATAGATTTTCATGGCCAAAAGTACAAAAGTACGGCCAAGCCATGAACCGGATCTGCCCTGATGATATACATTGCAACGCTGTACGAAATGTTTACTAAAGAAGGAGGGAGCGCAACACGGCATAACACCCCAAAAACAAATAACGAAAAAAAAATTGTTATTTTATTTATATACCACTTACATTTATTTTCACAGAAGTTCACCCTTACGTGAGAACAATCCCGTTATAAGAACTCAGTTAATACGAATAAAATACAAATAGGTACATGAAATTACACAAAACTACTCAGACAAAAAATATCTGCAAAACAAATACAAACTTATATTTAAAAAAAACGAGTGTGCTTTAGACCACACAACTGAAATTAAAATTACCCATCAGAACCCCCTCAAAAGATATTTTTAAGTGTTTTGACATTCTTAATTTAAAACAAATATATGCCAAGAATATTCTTATACATCATTTTAAAAATAGAAAATCTCCTAATAAAACTCGGATATATGACACAAGAGCCTCAAAAAAGGATATACGAGATGTTCCAAAATTCAAGACAAGTTTTGGCCAAAGAAACTACACATATCTGGCAACCAACATCTTTCCTCCAAGTTTGAAAAAGATAGAAAAGATAAATAAGTTTAAGGAAAAAATCAAAACATGGGTGAAAGAAATTAATGCAGACATACTAGAGAATGTATTAAAAACATCAAAGAAACTAAATAACGGAAAATCAAAGAAATCTACCAGTCCGCCTCAGCACAGGACCGCCTAGTGAGGAGGACTAAGAACAAACAGATGAAATATTTATATACCTTATCATATCTTGTAATTCTCATCAAACCTGTAATTAAAAAGTCACAAATTGAAAAAAAAAATCTGCTCCATCTATACTATATGATAGGAAGAGAGAAAGAAAATGTGCGCGCGCACTGCTTTCTCTTGCTCCTACAGTGTGATACAGACAATAGGCCTGCACTGTGTAACGTAAATGGCTATGAGAGAAAGGGAGAAAGAAAATGTGTGCTCGCACCTCTCTATCTTACCGCCACAGTAATATACGAAGCGTACTCCCTCTCAACTACCGTTCGTCTTGCTTTTCGTAACGCTCTCGTCACGCATTCGCCAGCTTACTTCCCAAGTCGTGCGTAATGAAGTTTTACTTCAAAAATCGAATGATACATAATATCTACATAAAAATACAAAATCAATTTGAAAAAAAAATTGGCAAGAGACACACTAGAATCGTAGTGTTAGGATTAATACGTAATAAGCCAAATATACATAAAACACACTACTAAACTGTACTGCAGAGGGCTAAAAATGCAATATTATTTAAAAAAAAATAATTATGCTTAAAAGGCAACTACCATCGCCTCATGTAGAGTAAAACTCAATCGGAGAGGACGATTCAGTCGGTTTGTGAAGGTTTCAACCGCCTCGCATTTGATCAATCAATTGGTATCACACAGGGATCGGTTCTGTTTTCATCTTTGTTTTTGTTGCACATCAATGACCTTTTGACGTTGCAGCAAAAGAGACTGTGCACTGTACAGTTCCTAGTAGCTTTTAGCTTGAGAAGTCCCCGAAGGGCTTACAAACTCCAACGGCTCGGAAGGCTTTGAAGCAGAGAGAAGGTTTGAAGCTGGTGTTTTCTCATGGGGTAAGAATAACCTCGTCGAATTTAATGTTTCAAAGACCCACTCTGATTATGTCCAAAGGGGATCGAAATGAAAAGCCTTGTCTCCTTCAATGGGAATATTCCCAACAGGCCTTCCATTGATATGTATTGGTGTAACTCTAAGTGACCAGCTCAGGTATGGGGTCAATGGAATCCAGTTAAGTTAGCCTCTCAGAAGCTGGGCGCGCTGCACACGGCCGCAGATATAGTAAACAACTGTACAAACCCTCTACAAATCATGAGTGCGCCCGACGGTTCTGCCAACCGTCTCTAGCCTGAAGCCCCAAAATACTTGAAACAAACCCTCGACCATGCAGATCCGTTTGATAGATTGTTCTATCTTAACACAGAGGCTGCAATCTTTTAAGCACAGGCGTAGGGTGAGAATGCTGTTCTTGTTCTACCGGAATATCAATGGAAAATGATCCGAGGAAACTAACGTCGTTGGTTTTTGAGCTAAAAAGCACAGTTGTGAATTTATTTTCCGGCCTCCGTTTATCTTCAAGATCCATGTTCACTTCTTCCGTCCCATAAAACCTCCTCTTCACAATATCCCCAAAGATGATCTAGGCACGCAGGAAAATTAATTTTATCAAGGCCTCGTGTGTGGAGTTAATGTAATTTTTTTTCATGACTTTTGGCCCATACTAATTTTTCCCGTCTTCTCTTTTTTTTCCCATTTTCTCTTTCCCATGACTTGTCATTTTCTCATTGCTGAGGATCGTGACCCCTACACCAATTTCCATGGTGGACAAGGCTCCTCCACGCTTCGCGGTTCTGCGCTGCGTGGAGAGCTGCGGACACCGACGTACCAGTCCAGCGCATTGGTGACCCTCCCCTGCTTCTTCTGCCTTCCACTTTGCTAGTGACTTTGAGTTTCTCCAAGTCACAGTCCTCAGTTTCACGAGCAACGTTTCCAAAGTATCTTAAGATACGTTGTAGGCAGATGGCAGATGGCTAGTTCTAGAGGGTGGGTACTGTAGATTAAAATTTCATAAGCCCGGTTAAGTGTTCACTTTTCCACATCATTCAAAAGAATTAGGAGAACATTTAAACTACCCATTCCGATTCCACATTTAGTGTTGGTACGTCCTGTCTCCCATAATAAGATCCAGATTTACTCTTTCCCCTCTTTAGTAAGGTCTTTTATCTAAAAGATGACAATGACAAACTTACCTGGTTTCTGCCAATTATCCCATGAAAAGCCATACTTTATTAATTTGTATGCATCAATCAGAGTATCTAGTTGCTCCACCGTAAATTGTTAGGAAATCTCACGCGCTATCAGTGAAAATTCGAGAATAATATTCAATTGATCTGTCCAGGAGAGCATCGTAGAACAGTAAAATGTGTGTATCTATGGTATCCACGTTGTCTGTAAGACATCGCCTCAAGCCGATTTGTCAACTGCGAATGCAACATTTCGGATTTAGTGTGTGTATCTGTGTTAGCTAACAAAATTACAATAAGTCTAATACCTATTCCCGGAGTTGATTTCGGGAACTTACTGTTGGAATACATTTTTTCTCGTTCGTTTATAAAACAGAAAATTCCTGTGCCGTGGCAGTAAAAACATTATGATAACACGAATCACGCTAAAAAAAGAAAAGAATTAAAGAATGAAGAAAAAAGTTTTAACATATAATATGAGGGAGCGGGAGACAGAAATGAAAGGCGTCATGTCGAAGTGGTGAGTCAGTCGTTTATTGGGCTACGTAGCAGATGGTCGGTGAGCGGTAACTTGATGTAATGCGGAGTGCCGTAGATGATGCTGCAGGCGTACGGAGGTGGAGATGGTGTGGTGAAGGTCAGCAAGTTGCTCGACACCATGGCGGTGGAGATGACCTATCTTCCAGGCCGTTGCTCGACGCTTTGAATCGCGGAGATGAACGGTGTGTGGCTCGGTGAGCTGAGCCACCAGCAGGTAGTCCTGGCGAGGCGGAGCGTGTTTCCATGGCAGCGAAGCACGGTGAGGCTTCGGGGTGCCATGAAGTGGTGAGCTGATCCCTTGGACTGAAGGTGACGCAAGCCTTGTAAGTCGCGGGATGGAGCTGATCTCAGGAGCTGAAGACACGATGGGCCTTGTAGCTGAGACGTGGTGATGGACCTCGGGAAGCTGCCCTGGATGCGTAGCGATACCATGCAGGAGCACTTGTTACATGTTCAGATATTGACCGACTGTTGATGTGAGACTGAACTGCAGCGGGCGAGCGATCGGCCGCTTATATAGCCGCGGTAGAGTAACTACCTCGCGGTAGGCAATACGAGCCACTTCGGCAGTTGACGAGAATATTCGGCGCCGTACAGATATTGTACGGTGCTGTCTCGAGACCTTTCTAGGCGGGGGCGATATTATTATCATCGGGCTGGCACGGGAGGCGAGAAAGTACATCGCGGCCAGTATAGGTACGAAGGTACCTAGGCAAGTAGGTTTGGCGATGGGCGCGAATATTAGGAGATGTTTCTCGTATGTTCTCTTTTGATGGCGAAGATAATAATGATGTGTCGCCACAAATATAAAAATCTCTAACAATGAACTCGGCGTTATCAAATTCGCTAATATTTATTGCCTGGCATTTAAGGCTCATCAGAAATTGACTTTTATCTGGAAATTTTTCTCTCTTCATCCTGCTGTACGGAACTGCTCACGTACCAGACACTTGTGTTTAAAGTCACAAGGTGTGGAGTTTTCTTCCACCGTTCATCTAAAATTACTTATAGATGACAACATCCTTTTTATTATGAGCTATGAAGATTTAAGTCCAATTTGATAAGTCATTGAGATTTTCTAAGACGAGACAGTATATTTATTTGTACCGTATAGTTTGTTCGACTTTTTCAATTGTTGGACAAGAAAAACAATTTCAACAAAAGTGCTATTGGAGCCAGGAAGCGGCTAATGGCCTCTGACATACGGTGGTGACCACAGCTTTCCATGTGCCACTCCGATGATGAAAATCAATTACTGTGTAGGGCGTGGTCTGGAGTGAGCTCGGGCCCGCGCTCACTCCAGACCACGCCCTACACAGTAATTGATTTTCATTATTATTATTATTATTTCTATACTATGTACTGGCTTCGTTACTTAAAATGAACGGTTTAAATATAATTATTATCGTCACCACATCCTGGAAAAAAAAAATTATTATTATTATTAAAAGGGTGTTGAGATGAACTGTCACGGTGTAAACATCATTTTTTTCAACTTTTTCTTGCAAATATTTACTTCATATTTAACACTACATAAGTTTTTTATGGTACAGATTTTATTAAATTAATACCTTCTTTAAAATAGTTAGTAAAACTAATTGTAAAATATCTGTACCTTAGGACGTAGCAATGTTAGTTTTATCCCCCTTAATTCGTATCATCAACCCTTGTTTACCTTATGATGTTTGGGGCCTAGTAACTCTGGGTAGTGTACAGGACAGTGTGCTTCATTTAAATAATTTACCAGCTTACAAATAGCAGCCAGAGGTTTAATTAATTTAAAAACCTGCGTCAAAGGAAATTTAAGGATTTAGTGTAACGGATGCTAGAAGCTTTTATTGGGTTAGTCTGTAAATTATACAACAGGGCAGAAGGAATTTATCACTTTTATGTGAGTAGAGAAGTAAAAGAAAATTGTTTTTTATTTAGTGGCGTAAACAAGTTTTCAAACCTTTTCTTAATGCATTTTCAATACTTTTCGCAATGAAGAAAAAAAATCCGTTTTCACATGAAAAAATATGTATTTCATAAAAAAAACTTGACAATCTTGTTCCAGGTAAAAAAATCAAAATCATGTCAAATAATCTAATTTAAAAAAAAAACTTTTCTGCTTTTCACAAATTTTGAAAAATAAACTGCTTAGATCCTTGATTACTAATGTTTTTTTTTACTAAGAGATCCACCCAGGGGGTCCTGAGTAAAATAATTTCCCTCAGGGCCTATGTCATCTTTGGGGATACTGTGCGTAGGGTTTTTTTTAAAGGAGAGGAGAGTTCTGGGAAGGAAGAGGTTTAAGGGGTGGGTAGGAATCTGGGATTCAGTGTGTCCTGGTCATCCGCCTCCAAGACCTAGACAAACCTCACCCCATGATCCCGGGCACCCCTGCTAAAGCTAAATAAATATCCCAATGAGACGTACCAGGCACACTTCTCTTTTTCATATAGAATCCAATAACACTAACGCAGCAAGTAACTCACCAATCACCCGCGCAATCATAACTTATACCCACTACGAAAACTTACTACACTCTTCATGATTCCTTGCAAACATACAAAACTGGTTTATTAAATTTCTTGGGGTGATATAAATTGTTTTAAAACTACTTGCACTTAACTTTTCTTTAAACTTTAATCAGTCAATTACAATTAGTGAGCATATAATTCCTGATTTTAAAATGTCTCTTTATCTCCCCCCCCCCCCCACTTTCTTCCTTGTTATTATTATTACTCATTCATTCACTAATTAAGTTTATAGATCCGTTCGTATCTCAAGCATAAGTACCAAATGACATTCCATGGACTTACGTAATAGGTACATAACCATGTAAAAATTCACAACCTTTTTTCAATTAAAAAGTTTGAAAGTCCCTTTTGTATCAATTCTAGCTGAAAAATATTGAAAACCTCTTGATACTTCACTTCCATAAAAAAAACGAGTTGCCCTTTGTAATATATTTTTCCTTGAATTTCAATATATTCATATTATTATTTCATCTGTCCGCCATTGAACGGCTTGACAGCGAAAATGTTAAAGGTTTATTTATATATTAACTGATATAATGAAAATTTTTCCAATATCGCTCACCATTTATTACGGAACATGTTTCTTGAAAGGATATTTGATGTCTCCGAAATGAAGGGATAACGCTCTTGGGCACAGTGGTTGGTGCCGAATTGTATATAAGTGTACGTAATAAGGAACTGCAGTCCAATTTAAATTATTTTTTTTAATAAATAAAGACCTTCGAACTTAAATAACTGCATATTTATTTTTAGTTTTAGAGTTAGTTTTAATAGTTAAAATAATTGTCCAAGTTTTAATTTAATGTATGGTGAATCGTGTGACTCTCCAAAAGTTTGTTTTATTTTCAACAGGTGTTGTCATTTTGATTGTGTGATGTAGAGTAATAAAGTATTTCATATGGAAAGAATACGATAGATGGCGGTAAGCATGTAGCTTGCACCATAGCTCGCCAGATGGCATTGTGGCGTACAAGAAGCAGTCTCAGAGATATACTTTGCGAGCTCCCGTGGCAAGGCTCCAGAGATTTACCTACCCCCGAATAGTAAACAGTCGTAGCTAACCAGCTAGGTTATTCCAGTAAATAAACACTTTTATATTCAAAGAACCGTATTTAATAATTACTATCTGCCGAGGAAAGGGCAGACATAACAATTGGCGCAGCCGTATAAGTATAATTGTGTGAAAGTTACGCGTGCGAATAATAATTGGTGCTGGACACGGAGGACTAAGTCACTGCTGGAGTGACTTGCAGTTTTGGCAAGGAATCGGAAGAGATTCTGCTCGAGATTAAGGAGCATTTGGTTCCGTGGCTACGGACTGGTTAAAAAGATTTTTGTTTTAGGAACAGAAGTGAAATACCGCGAGGAGGCGATCTGGTTGTGGATCGTTGGATTAATGAGAAGTTTCAAGGTCAAAACGGATCATTGGGTTAATAGTTTCAAGGACGAATCTGTGGATCATTGGATTAATCAGAAGACAAGGATAAAACCCAGAGGGAGACCAGAAGAGTTCCTGAGATAAGTATTTTTGATTCTTTGAGAGGGATTATTTGTTATTGTTTTCTTGTTGATTTTTCTTTGCCGATTTATTTGTTGGGAGTTATGGAATCGGGTAGAATACCACCGTTTTGCCATCTCTCCGGAGACTGGGGGTTGTTTCGACTTCGGATAGAGCAATTTTTCGTGATCCATGATGACAAAGCGTCTGTGGAGAAAAAACGGGCTTTTTTATTGAATCTCCTAGAATCAGAAACGTTGACCTTACTAATTAATCTGTGTTTTCCAAGTAAAGTAACGGACTTATCTTTTGATAAACTTTTAGCGCTTCTCGACAAACATTGTAACAAAAATCGTTCAGTTTTTAAAGAACGGGAGAATTTTTTTTTAGCGAGGCAACAACAAGGCGAGACGATAAGAGATTTCGCGGTTAGACTTCGTTCTTTAGCAACGTATTGTCAATTCGAAACGAGGCTTGAAAAAAACCTCATAGACATGTTTGCAATCGGGTTGTTACCGGGGCGCGCGAAAGAGAAAATTTTCGTAGAAGGGCAAACGTTGTCGTTTAATGAAATAGAAGGACTTGGAGTTAGTATGTCAACTTTGGATAGTGCTAATACAGTAAAATCAGAAGTAAACCTAGTAAAAAAACGAGTTACTAGCGATGGGGTCAAGCGAGATCAGCGTAGGGAACGATCGTCGAGCCCCAAGGGTAGTTTTAACACGAAACCAGCTTATAAGTTAGGATCAAATTCAGGTACGAATTTTAGATCACCCGTGGGTAGTGTTAAAAAACAGTGTTTTATTTGCAAAAGGAATGATCATCTATCGTTTGATTGTAAATTTCGTAATGCGAAATGTTTTAAATGTAAGGGCGTTGGGCATTTACAGAAATTCTGCAAGAATAATCCTATAAATCCCATTTTTGAAAATCACAGGGATAGTAAAGTTTTAGTTGCGTCAATTAGTCCGATTACTGCTGAAATTGAAATTAATAACAAGAAGTTTACGGCAATGATTGATTCCGGTTCATCTTTATGTGTGATGCCGGAGGGTATTTTTAAACGACATTTTAGTTCAATCATTTTGTCACAAGACAAGCGGATTATTTCAGGTTATGGAAATAATCGTTTAAAAGTCGTAGGAAAGGCGATTTTTGATGTGAAATTTAAGGGTAGGAACAAAAATATTAATTTTATTGTAGTAATAAAAGGAACAGAATTAATTGTGGGAAGAGATTTTATGGAATGTTTCGATCTTGGGATAACTTCTCAGGAGACAATTAATTTAGTGACGCCGCAAATGAGGAATGGAGAAAAGTTTATTCAAGATTTCCCGGAAGTGTTTTCGCAAAAGTTGGGAAGATTTAACAAATATAAAGTCCATTTTAAAGTAAACCAGGAATCGGATCCAATTTTTTTCAATGCAAGGCCGGTTCCTTTTTCTATTAAAGGGAAGATCGAATCCGAATTAAGATCGATGGTAGAAAAAGGTATAATCTCCCCGGTTACAAGTAGCGAGTTCGCTTCTCCGATTGTTCCGGTGGTCAAGAAAAATGGAGATATAAGAATTTGTGTAGATTATAAAAGGAGTCTTAATTTGATTTCCAATTTAGAGAAATATCCGATGCCAAAGATTGAGGAGGTCATGCATAAGGTTAGTTCGGGCAAAGTTTTTGCAAAATTAGACCTTAAGGAAGCATATTCACAGTTAGAATTAGCGGATCATTGTAAAAAGTTTACAACTATTAACACACACTTAGGTCTGTTCCAATATAACAGGTTGGTTTTTGGGTTTAAATCGGCTCCGGCCATCTTCGCAAGAACAATATCTAGTTGTTTACAAGGTTTAAAAGGCGTAGCCTTTTACCTAGACGATATTATTATTTCAGGGGTCGATGAACTTGATCTGTATAATAATATTTGCGCGGTCTGCGAGCGGTTGAAAGAATGTGGTCTATGTGTCAATACTGGGAAGTGTCAGTTTTTTGTTAAATCTATAGAATTTTTGGGATACGTTATTTCGGGAAGGGGCATTGAACCGCAAAAAGATAAATTGGAAGCAATTAAGAATGCGCCGTACCCATGCGACGTGCATCAATTGAGGAGTCTTTTGGGATTTTTTAATTTTTATCGGAACTTCATACCGAACATGTCATCAATTTTAGAACCTTTGCATAATCTTTTAAAGAAGAATGCTAGTTTGAATTTAAGAAGTCATGCATTGACGCAGTAGATAAAGTAAAGTATCTAATGGGTTCTGATAGAATTCTCACTCATTATTTTCCCAACCTTCCTCTTAAGTTATATACAGACGCGAGCAGCGTAGGCCTCGGGGCCGTGTTATTGCACACATTTGCGGACGGTTCAATGAGACCGATCGAATTTGCATCAAGAAGTTTGTCTAGTGCAGAGAAGAAGTACAGTATTCTAGATTTAGAAGCGTTAGCTATTGTGTTTGGTTTGAACAAATTCTTTCAATACCTATTCGGTCGGGAGTTTACTTTATGCGTAGATAATATGCCTTTGATGAGGATTTTAGGGGAACACAAAAATATTCCAGTTTTGGCGGCTAACAGATTGCAGCGTTATGGCATTATATTAGCCGGATTTGCGTATAAGGTAGAATTTGTTAAGTCATGTCATAATCATGCGGATTTTCTATCTCGGCTTCCGGTAGAAAATTCTCAAGAAGAATTTGAAGATGATTATGGATCAGATTTTGTGTGTTATGTAGATAAATGCGAGCACATAGATATCAAGCTCATTTCCACAGCTATAGAGACAGACACGGTTATTCAGGAAGTTTTAACGTGTTTGGGTAAGGGCGGGCCAAAACGAGTTGGTCGAGATGATGTACTGTGGAGATTCTGGGTTAAGAGAAACGAAATGTCCATAGTCAAGGATTGCCCTTTCTGGCAACATAGAGTTGTCATTCCGAGTTCCTTACAAGAACATGTGCTAGAGTTATTACACAGATCTCATTTAGGAATAGTTAAAATGAAGGGCCTAGCAAAAGCTTATTTTTGGTGGCCATCACTGAACAATGACATTGAAAAAATGGTTCTAAAATGTGATGATTGCGCGGCTATGAGGCCGGCACCTTCTAAGAGTCATTTGTCAGTGTGGCCGAACCCTGGGGCAACTTGGAGTAGGGTGCATGTAGACTACTGCGGACCGGTAGCAGGAAAAATGTTTCTTGTAATTTGTGACGCTTTTTCCAAGTGGATCGATTGCTTAGAGGTTCCAAGGGCGGATTCGTTTAACACGATTAAGGAATTGAGAAGAATTTTCTCTAATTTTGGTAACCCTGATTGCATAGTTTCGGATAATGGAACAGCATTTTCTAGTGTAGAGTTTAAAGAATTCTTAAAGAGAATAACATAGAATTTTTAAATTCACCGGTAAAATTCCCTCAGTGTAATGGACAAGCTGAAAATTCAGTTAGAACGGAAAAATTTTTTTTAAAAAAAATTATGGTTAGGAATAATTTTCCAGTAAATTATGAAAGTAGATTATGTGAGTTTCTATCGGATTATCGAAATTCGCCACATTGCACAACGGGATTAGAACCGGCAGTCTTGATGTTTGGTAGGAGACTGAAATCAACTTTCAGTAGTTTAATTCCTAAAACCACTCAGGAAGATGTGTCAGAACAGAGAAAAATAGCTAACGATAATATAAAAAGGAGTCAAGATAATCAAATAAGGAATTATGGGGGCGTAAAAATTAGGAATTTACATGTTGGACAGAAGTGTCTGGTCAAGGACTTCCGTCAGGTGAATAAAGTTGGTTGGGTTAGAGGTATTGTAGAAAGGAAAGTGGGTAAAAAAGTTTATATCGTTAGGATCTGTGGTACTCCGTTGACTTGGAAGAGGCATATTGATCAGTTAAAGAGTTTATCTGTGAAATGGGAAGAGGAGAGTGAAGATAATAACCCACCCACCGCGTCTGAGGTCACGAAATGCGCTTCAGACGAGTTGGGGACCTCAGCTTTGTTGAAGGGGCTAACGTGGAGTTCTCTTGATTTCAGATTACCAGCGGATGATCGAGAGCAAACTACTCAACTAAGACCTTGGGAAGGAAGGCTCCGTTCAAGGCGTTCATAAAGGTCCCTCCCAGAGAAACAAAAATATTTAAGTTGAAATATTTAAAATCATGACTATGTTTGGTTGAATTTAGTGTATAAAATCGTGTATAAATGAAATATTTAAAATCCTATTTTTTTTGTCAAATTGTATAACTTCTTTGAAAAGAACATGTCTTGTATTTATTGTAGCCAGGGCTTGAGGTTAGGTGGGGGAGGGTGTGATGTAGAGTAATTAAGTATTTCATATGGAAAGAATACGATAGATGGCGGTAAGCATGTAGCTTGCACCATAGCTCGCCAGATGGCATTGGCGTACAAGAAGCAGTCTCAGAGATATACTTTGCGAGCTCCCGTGGCAAGGCTCCAGAGATTTACCTACCCCCGAATAGTAAACAGTCGTAGCTAACCAGCTAGGTTATTCCAGTAAATAAACACTTTTATATTCAAAGAACCGTATTTAATAATTACTATCTGCCGAGGAAAGGGCAGACATAACAGATTGATAGTTATATTGGAGAAGCTATGAAACTATTCGATAAGTAAAAACATTATTTAGGTGGAATTATTTATTTATTATATTATATTTACTATATTATTATATTTTTAAATATTATTATGGGAGAGTGGTACAAAAATTGTTTGTAATAATTATTTTTTTACTTTTAAGAATCGTAATCAATATTATTAAATTGTAGGCAACTACAGCATACAGCGCCGAATCAGCTGTTCGACGTCCGTCGTTTTGAAGTTCAGACTTAGAGGATAATTAGTGGCAATACGATTTTTTTTACAGTTTAGTTTTTGAATATTTTAAATAAAAGATATAAACTACTACCTGTAAACATAATAAATGAAGATACCTCTATGTTACTAATTATTTAAGCCTAAATAATATTTCAATAAACACAACAACAAATCTCCATAAACAGTATGTAAATAAACGAATAACATGAAATGTTGTTAATACGGATAGCTTGTGTCATACATTTCAATGCAATGACCGTAAAATTATGGTGAGCAGTGAAGTCAGCACTAAAAATTCAATAATACCAACTTAAGAGTGTGTTTTAATAACACGATTAAAAATGGACTTTTTAATCATTTTTTTAAACTCTACGTTTAATATAATTTAATAAAACTTATATATTCAGAATCAACGTTCATTGGTACATAAATATGAATATATTTTTTTAATGTCATAATATTTTTCACTGGGGTTCATTATTGGCAAGTTGAAAGTTTTTGTACGTTGGTAGCATTTTATAAGCAAAACAACTAATACAATTGTATTTCGGGGGTTTAGGATCACAGGGGCCTAACTACAAAAATTGGTGTTTTGAGTTAAGCTTGGTTTCGGTAATGTCATAATCATATCTATTAGTGACACGAAGCTCTATCTCGAATATACAGCCGTTTAAGAGATAATGATGAGCAAATCGAGAAATTTAGACATAAAATTAGAAGCACAAGGGCATATCGCCTGTTATGCCTTTGTGACATTAAACAAAAATCTTTTTACTAGCGTCACACTGACCTAACACTTGTTATTCTGGGAAGAACAAAACGGTAATTGGCTGATTATCAAATAGTTTCAATAGGTACCGAAAGGATAATCCACACATGATCGATTTTTCATGTAATTTTGAACCCTTCTATGAATTTGAAGAACTTTACATTTTTTATTTCTTTTTTAAAAAGAAAGACAAACATTTCTGGTTTACGAATAAACTGACAATATTTTAAAGACTCCCACTACCATCACAGTAATGGGAAAGTATTGCCTGTGTCGTGATGGAGGACTTCGCCGAGGAATTGAACTTACTACTCATGGATGGGATCCAGAAATCCAGACGTAATGCCAACTCAGCCACTGACCGGTCAATATAATGCTCCAATACCATTTACAGTGGAAAATATTAAAAATTTGAAGGATTTTTGAACAGTGGATATCATTCTTCCAACGGAAGCTATCTTTCCAAAAGCTTTCCATTGATATGCTTGGTGTTACTCTAAATGACCAGCTCAGGAACGGCGGCTACATCGAAGCCAGAGTCAAGTTAGCCTCTCAGAAACAGGGCGTACTGTACAGGGCCAGCAAATACTGCAGATAATACACAAATTCTAACTATGTACGAATAGCCCCACGGTTGAATTTGGCAGCCACCTTTGGTCTGGATCCATAAAATACCTGAAAAAAATCTTGACTGCAGAAAAGGGCGGTGCATTTGATAGAATCCCCTGTCTTTACAAACGGATTGCAATCTTTAGAGCAAAGGTGTCGGGTGGGAATTCTTTCCTTGGTATACCGATATTTTAATGGAAGATGCTCCAAGAAACTATCGTCACAGTTCACGTCAGCATCGGTGCACAGTTGGGAAAAACGCCAAAATATGTTTACACAGTTGACCTTTATCACTTGAGAGCGGGTCGTTTCTACGACTTTTGAGTTCCCAACTGTGGAATAATTTGCCGACTTCTGGGTTTCATCCCCAAAAATAACATAGGTCCTGAGGGAAAATATTTGCCTCAGGGCCTCGTGTGTGAAGATAACGTAAGAGGAAAATAAAATAGCTCTGCCCTAGAAAATACTGATAGTTCATAGATTTAGTTAAAATTATGATATTTATATTATTTCTCTATTCATAAATAGGAATCAAGAGGAGTTTACATGTTTGTAAATAATAACAATGGCTAAATATATAGGTAGGGACACATAGGCAGGCATATCTCAATAAATTTATTCAATTGTACAGGGCCTAAGATAATTATTTTAAAAAGTGTTTTTTATGCAATGTGCTGGACTGAGAGATGCAATATTTTCTGAGTTTGATAGCATCTAAAATCTTCATCTCAAAACTATGTTTTTGTAGAATGGCCCCTGTGAACTAAATCACCCCTTGTTAAAGTATTGCTGAATATTAAGGAACGCAAAGGCAATCCATCAATTTTTCAATTTTTAGTTGTCAAAATCTTTTTTTTTGGGGTAAAATATGTAATTTATGAAATGGGACGATATGTTTATTGATAAAAAAAAGTATTACACTTAAATGTGTTTTAATTTCTGAGTTTCAAGTATCAAAACTGTATATATGCCCCTGTGATCCTAACTCTCATGTCAAGTATTGCTGTATAGTTAGGAACACAAAGGCATATCTCAGTCTTTTTTCACAAATATATTTTTTTAATCACCACAAGTCTTTAATAACTTCTTAAATATATGTTTTTCAAAGAGTGGGATAATATATTTGTTGACAAATATTTTTTGTTTGATGAAATGCCTTTTATTTTCTGAGTTTCAAAGCATTCAAAACTTTAAATGCGTTTATCTCAAAACTATGTTTTTGTAGATAGGCCCCTGTGATCCTAAACCCCCGATTTGATAGGGACAAATAAGATAAAAACCGATGATGGATAACCACTGCAGACATGGGAGTTGGGTATGAGAGACAGAGAGAGAAATGGCGTGGTTTTTCGAAATCTTGTATAAACAGTGATCCTTTTCTTATTTTGAAAGTCAAGTGTGCAAAATTTCATCAATCTCTGAATAATTGTGTAGATTTGTTTAAAAAATAAACCCACATAATCTCTCTTCATACACGTATATTTCATATTATAGCCGGCGACACGTCGCGATTTTTGAAGTCATTTCTATTATTAAAGAAATTTTTCTCAATGAAATAAATTTCATTATTACGTAAAAATGGGTCCGTTAAGTGGTGTCATAGAATTTTGTAACAGCGTCATCATTATTGTCCATCTCTTCACGAAGGGGTCTTGATCGGATTCAGATCTAAATCGGACTATTAACATGCGTGGTTTCTTGAAAAAAGTTATTAAATCCGTACCGCAAGACTGCGTCTCAACTATAATATACATACTCGTGTTAATAATTTATAAATTTTGTGAAATGTAATTGGGTACACTGTTTTTCTCAAAATTGAATGAATTTTCATAAATTATAAATATGTTTCATACGTAAACAAACAACTGGAATTCCTCAAGGGTCTAACCTCGGACCTATGTTGTTTCTAATACTTATAGATGACATCCAAAACTGTGTTAAGAACGGCAAATGTCTACTATTTGCTGATGACCTTAAAATTATGATGGAAATAAGCTGCCAACAAGATTGCTTTAAAATGCAAACTGATCTAGATGCATTATCTGAATGGTCGTTGGCAAACAAATTAGATTTTAATACAAAGAAATGTGTCACAATGTCCTTCACTCGATGTAAAAACATTATAGTTTACGATTATAAAATAAAAGGCGAAACGTTATCACGTGTAAAATCCGTAAAGGATCTCTGTGTCGTCTTTGATCCCGAACTGACATTCTCTTGCCATATATCGCAGCTCACCCAGTCTTGCTACAAACTTCTTGGGTTCATCATCAGGACTTATAAGCAGTTTGATAACCAAGAAGCTATGCTAGCGTTATTTAAAGGCATACTGAGAAGCAAGTTGGAGTACGCGAGCGATGTTTGGGCACCGTACCACCAGAAGTACATTGATATGTTAGAGCAAATCCAGAAGAAATTCCTCAGGTATGTTTATATGCGGAAGCATGGAACCTATCCAAGGTTCATGCACCATATTGACTTACTTGAGGAAACTGATTCTGTGAGTCTAGAAACTAGACGGAAAGCAAGTCTTGCTATTTTGTCTTTCAAAATTTGGAACAATTTCATCGATAGCCCATTTCTCTTGGGATGCTATGATTTATATGTACCAGACCACTACAGCCGAAGTCGACATCATGACTTATTTAAAGTACCGAATGGCAGAACAGACGTCTTGGCAAAGCATAGCATGACGAGGGGAGTGGTGCTGTTAAATGAAATTGCAAACCATTTGGATGTAAGTGACTGTTCTTTATATGCCTTAAAAATATTATTGAAGAGTCACTTGCCTAAATGCTGATAGGGTAACTAAATTGTACTGTAATTGGAATTATTCTGTTGTACAATAATAATAATAAAAATAAAAATAAACTGATAGTATCTATGTCTTACACACCTTTAACCAATGGAAAAGAGTATTTTTAGCACTTTTATTTTAGTTATAATTATAGAAATTTTATTACCTTTGTCTTACTTCGCTTCTCGGTTAATACGTAATATTTATTATTCAAACAGTTAGAATTAGATACTTTTGAATGTAGCTATAACTTTGTGGTTATCCATTATAGATAACTGAAACAATTTAACTTTGTTTGAACCACTTTTATACTTGAGTAAATCCGACCGGTTTCAGAACGAACGTTCCTTCTTTAGGGCAAATGTATACTGATTGTACAGTTATGAAATATGGATGTGAACAATGTATTATTATGGTAGGGGTGGAGCTGTTGCTAGATATTAATGAAGAGTGGGTGGGTAGGGGAA
Organism: Limnephilus marmoratus; assembly: GCA_917880885.1. Lineage (NCBI taxonomy): Eukaryota > Metazoa > Arthropoda > Insecta > Trichoptera > Limnephilidae > Limnephilus > Limnephilus marmoratus. Next base: position 48,639,064 of record OU862914.1, on the reverse strand, counting down.
CATGTCCATGATTGGGCTATAAGAAAATATTTTTTGTTTGTTGATAATAGATATTTTTAAGGGATTTTTTTTATTTATTTCCAAGGCTTCTAAGTTATCTAAATGTTTTCCTTTATGATTAATATGAAGAATGTTTATCAAAACCGAAATTATTTATCTGAAACCGGTCGAATTTACTCAAGTATAAAAGTGGTTCAAACAAAGTTAAATTGTTTCATTTATCTAGTAAGAATTAGTTTTATTATTACGAAAAGTGTGTATTTATGTCGCGGGAGACGAAAAAATATGTATTTTACATTTTAATTGTGTCAAAACGAATTCACTTACGCGATTATGAACTGCACTACGCCACATTCATATTTATATTACATTCCATAGACAATCTATGCTGCCAATCATAGAAAAAATATTTTTGCCACGTAAAACAATAATTTATTAATGTTGTGAGGTGAATGCATTATTGAAAAGTTTGAACCTGTATTTATAACAGAAGAACATGGAAAGAAAGATATTAGAATAATTGCAAATACCTGTTAGACAAACTCTGCTTGTCATATAAACCACTAAAAACCTGGAATGTATATCTAAATGACTGTATATCTAATGTACTGGGAATAATTCGATTTAGGTATCATCGTTTTTATTTTGACAAAAAATATTTTATAAGGTTGGTACTTCCGACAGATGTCATATTTGATCGTCTATTGATTAAAAAATGAATATTATTACATAGTATAAAATGAAGTAGCTCAAAATGTATGTGCGCAGATCTTTTAAAATACGCAACGGATTTTCATGCGGTTTTCACCAATAGATAGAGTGATTCGAGAGGAAGGTTTATATGTATAATACACGCTTATTATAGTGGAGAAAAACCGAGAAATTCAAATATTCAATTCAGGCTGCGGGCAGCGGGTAGCGGGCAGCGGGTAGCTGGCAAGCGGGTTTCGTTAGCCACAGCAACGTGTGGCCGGGTCTGCTAGTTCTATATAATCCGTATATCGAACTTCAACATAGAGTATTGTGTATTATCCGTGAAGCGCACTTATATATTTTTATAAAAGTAAGTTATTGGTTATTTTAAAGTTTTGTCCGCCTCTGCTAAGAATAAAAAGGGTTCTTTCTCAAAGTTTTTCATTTTGCTACTCAAATTGTCCATTATTATTATGCTTTGAATATAAATATGTTTTAGCAGTTCTTTTAGACCGAAACGAAAGGAAAACATAAATAGAGTTGTTTTTAAAGAACATACAAAGAACATTGTTCCCAAAATTGGCAGATAGGTAGTTTCTATGCCTATGAAGTTTTAATGATGACTGACGACGGAATGTTCTGTATTTTAGCGTTTCAGCTGGAAGAATAAATTTCAATCAAGCTTTCGTTTGCGTAACAATATACTAGTATATCTCAATATTCCGAAACATGTATGAGGGTCTCTGTGGCTGGAGATAAGGTACGTTATTTCACATTGATATTAAACCATATTAAATTATACACGTACATAGTATACTTGCAACCACCATTAACAATTGAAACGTTGCTTGAAATGGCTTTAGTTTTGTTTGGTGGACATATTAACCATTTATTGGATAACCGACTCCTCTGCCATAGGTCACCCCAAGTTCTTGGTGACTTAACAGGGGTGGCTGGGATCATGATGTGAGGATTGTCGATGTCTTGGCGGCCGATTCGTCTGCCCACCTGCTGCATGATGGACATGAACGAGAGAGACTGGTTGAGGGAGAACTTTCATCCTCCAGCCAGGAGCTCTCGACCCATCACCTTGCAGTTGGAGGGATGGATTCATACGTCCATTACTCCTGGACACACTGAGCCCCAGATTCCTACCCACCCCTCGTACCTATTTTATTCCCAGAACTTCCCCTCCTTCCTTTCTTAGAAAAAACCCTCCACACAGCATCCCTTCTGTGTGGAGCTAATGTAAAAAAAATATATACCTGAATAACCAAGTTCCTTCCCATTGTCCTGTCTTCAAACTTATTCCCCACTGTACCCCATACCCTTCATCCTCCCAAGAAACCCAATTGGGGGTGCCTTAGTCTCACTAGCTCCGGTTCGCTAGGAGCAGTTGGGACTTTTGTGCTGTATTCACATTAATGTATACTTTAAGAAAAACTAATGGAATGTCCTTGATTTAATGATAACTGGATTAGTATTATAGATATGTAGATTGGCCTGTGTACGGTTTTGTGTTTGTGTTTGAAAATGGTTTCTGTGGTCTGTATGTAGTTTTAACGTCCTTCAACCGATGTCGTTAGTATAGGTAGTTATTTGTAGTTTTGGGTGTCTCAACAGATTTAAAGTAGTACCTTAGTAGAGTGGCCAGCAGCTCGTACCTTTCATCATTAGTAACGCGATAGGCTAAGCTAGAAATCGAATCATTCTGTTTTCGATTGCCGTCGATTCAACTGCTCGCAAATTGCTCCAATGTGCGCCACCATTCTGATAAAAATATCTTATATACATATAAATTATGTGGTTGAATATCATTATCATTACATAGTATAAAATGAAGTCGCTCAAAATGTATCTGCGCATAGATTTTTTTGCGGTTTTCACCAATAGATATAGTGATTCAAGAGGAAGGTTTATATGTATAATATATGCTTATTATAGTAGAGAAAAGTCGAGAAATTCAATTATTCAATTCAGGCAGCGGGCAGCGGGCAGCTGGAAAGCGGGCGGTGTGGATTTTATAAAGGTTGGGTAATGGCGTTGTAGGGGCGTGTAAATAGCCTCAGACACGAGGGAATACTACCCTATGTAAATTAATGAAAGATGAAACCCTTGTGACACAAAACAGATTATACAGCAATTCCAAAATCCTCAGTGAAAGCAAAACAAATACTCACTCAGAGAATGCAGCTCTACACACGATGTGAAGACAAACGACACTCTAGTTTCCTTCGTATATTGATTTTGCCAAGGCGGTATTGTACAATCTCAACAGATGTTTATCACAGGAAGAAAGTTCACACAATGAATATTAATTTGCTAAATTAATAATACGTGCCAAAAACTCACAACAATAATTTAATTATGGGTTAATTTTGATTAGGACTGACATCTATTGGCGTTAACCAACACTCACGTCGAAAGTAATTGCCTACCCCACAGAGGTCAGAAAGTGCCTGAATTCACTGAATTTCAATGTCACGTAGAGCAATTCAATATAATACAACCACCATAGATGGCGCCCCCATGGTCCCATAGCATAAATTAATAATTTAAATGAGACTAATGCCCAAATGTATTTAAATATATTTTATGGCGCGTATCCAGGCGTTGTGTTTCGTTAGCCACAGCAATGTGTGGCCGGGTCTGCTAGTTGTTTAATAAACCTGTAAGTACAAAGTCTTGCTTGTTTGATTTAACATTGCATTTGTTCATATCCCTATACGGACCTCGACCGACTCAACTAAGTCAACACTGAACCGGGACGTAATAATCTAGTAAGTAAGACGTAGGTGTATATAAATGGCAAGCGCTGGAAGGGTCAAATGGCAAAATGCATTCGCGTTCATTTCCACATTATTAGGTAGATTTAATTTTCATTACGGTGTGGTAGAGTGAAATAACCCAACTTGGCACTATACCGACGGCCGGCGCTAGACTACGTAATTAATTTAAAAGTTTGTTTTTTGGCTTCACTAACAACCGTTACGTTACATTACGATACTGTCTAATTGCTTCGTCTGCATTTCTTTTTTTTATGTGAATACCGCACAAGAATCCCAACTGCTCCCGTCCGGAGCCAGTGAGACTATCCCCAATGGGGAATATGGTGAGGCTGAAGGTAGCGGTGACGGAAATAATATGGGGATGAGGAAGGTGGGAAATTATCTGGCTCTTCAGATCTGGTCACCAACGACAGCTAAAGCCATCTCGAGAAACATTTCAATTTTGAACGGTGGTTTATGGCGATACTGATAATATCTTTCACTAGAGACAAATATACATTATATTGTCCGGTCAGTGGTTGAGATGGCATTGCGCTTGGTTCCTGCCCGGACGTCGTAAGTTCAATTCTTCGACTGATTAATTTCTCCATCACGACATAATCGTTTTCCGTTTACTGTGATGGTACTAGGAAATTTTTAAATATGTTATTCGTAACTCGGAAATATTTGTCTTTCTTTAAACGATTGTTTAAATTTTTTATATATATATTTATATAATTTTCTCGGTTTACCCGCGTAACGTAGTCCTTAAAAGGACTTTTTAAATCCTGAAATTTCGGTCTCATCACAGGTCTCACACATCACAACACAGATCAGGTCTCTACACAAACGCAAACCGCCTGATATAGCTATCGTCAATCGAGGGGGTTTGTAACACCCCAAACTGAATGAAAATGAATAAATAAATAAAATTAATTAATTAAATAAATTGTGAAAGTAGTAGACACATTAGACGTTCAAAACCATTGTGATTTTTTGTCAAGCGTGTATTACCGATTTTCGGCCCGTTTCATCTCCTCATTAAATTGTGATCAGTCGTCAAGCAAAAGTTCACATGATGCTATTATTTTACAAACAAGTTTTCCAGAGTGTTTCCTTCCATAGATTGTAACTAGGTTAAACCACTCAAGGGAAGTTGTACAGCTGTACTCAGGGGAATTGTAATTGTACACATAACCTGTATTTATAAAAAGCCACTGAATCGATTCAAAAGCTAATTGATTTATGCCGGGATTTCTGCAAAATAAAGGCAACCGTCTCTGACCAGTCTGGCCAATGAGTTTCCACCGGTTTAATTTGCAAAGTTTACCGTAAAGTTTTATTGTGTGGCCAGAAGCCTTTGGCGTTGTTAAAAGTTACCACCGTACATTAAGGTCAAATGCTGGGTATCTAATGTCATTAACTGCGCAGGTCGACTACTAGACTAGGATCGGTCACCTCCGTATTAAGTTATTTATATCCTGATGGGAGTTTTATGAAGTACTAAAATTGCCATTAATTCATAAGTTTTTGAAATTTCATTCTAATAGTCCCATAGTTAAGCCTCAACTCAGCGGTCATACCCCACTTTTAAGGCCCATAAGAAAACGATATAAAACACCGTCGGTACAGGGCCAAAATACAATTATATCTGAAAACTAAAAATGAGGTTACGAACTCAATCTATATACAGGGTGTCCGGGGGTAAAGTGCTTTAACTTCGGAAGGTGATACATGATATTATAAGTAAAAAAGATAAATAACTTTTTTCGAAATTCCAACTTTTAGGGGTTGTTTTGTGGTAAAAAGATAAAAATAGACCAGCGTGTGCCGCCAGCTTTATTATTTTCCACTGTTACGATACGGGCCAGTCACAACCATGCAAGGGAAAAAAAGTTGGAATTTCTGAAAAAGTTATTAATCTTTTTGACTCCTACCATCTTATCACCTCCCGAAGTTATGCACTTTACCCCTGGACATCCTGTATATGTCGCAGGCCAATTGTAAAATCAGGCAGATCATGATGCGCCTCAGGAACTTCACGATCTGCCGCCAGACACTTCACGATGTGGCTAGACGCATCTCGAACTGCTTGATTTTGCGATCGGCCTACAACATACATATAAAAATCAATATATGTTTGCTTGTTTATACGTATGCATGTATGTATATTTTGTATGCGTTACTAAACCATTCATCCGATCACGATGAAACTTTGGGAATTTGATGTGCGGTGCCTGCGATAGTTTCTATGGACAATAGTGAGCTCTGGCGTCATGAAATTATGTTTTGCTAAACCGTTTATCCGATTGCGATGAAACGTTGGGGATTTGATGTGCGCATGCCCGCAATGGTTTCTATATATAATAGTGAGCTCTAGTGTCATGAAATTATGCGTCGCTAAACCGTTCATTCGATTGCGATGAAACTTTGGGAATTTCATGTGCGCATGCCCGCAATGGTTTCTATGTATAATAGTGAGCTCTGGCGTTATGAAGGGAATGCAGGAGGGGAAGGGGGAAAGGGAATGGGACGAATGGGAAAAGACACGCAGGGAGGAACAATTTATTTATTAAGCGGCATTGCAACGCATGCCGGGAACTCACTAGTAGTCAAATAAAGATAGAGTATATTATATATGATTTAAAATTAATCGATTAAACATCTGCTCAATAACCCAATCACGTTAATGGAGTATATTATTTGACCTTTTTCATGAAACGTAGTTTACTTGCTTACCCATTACCCAACTACTAAAAACACCTGATTGCGGATCGTGTAACGACTACATGCGTCTACAGAATAGCGATGCAATGAATAGTGAATTGACCGGATGTTTTATTTACCCTTCAGGCGGGCATCTGGCCGGATAGTAATAAAGTGGCTTGTAACCGGATATCCGTTGCGTCTCTACTATGGCGAGCGGCTCGGCGCAGGAAGTCTAGAATGGACGATCGATAATATATCAATATGTATCGATAATATACTATATCATTACGATATTGGCCAAATCCCTCGTCTATGGTCAGTTATCAACGTTTTTAATAATAATATATATATTTTTTTTTACAGTGAATACCGCACAAGAATCTCAACTGCTCCCGTCTGGAGCCAGTGAGACTATGGCATCCCCAATTGGGGTATGTTGTGAGGCTGAAGGTAGTGGGGAGGGGAAGGAGGTGGGGAAGAGGAAGGTTGGGAAGTACCTGGCTATTCAGATCTGGTCACTAAACACGGCTAAAGCCATTTTCAAGCGACGTTTCAATTCTGAATGGTAGTATCTTCCACTTTGGAACATGCCGCAAATATACTATATATTATTTTTAATGAATTAATTGTGAAATAACACAAATTAATCAAATAAAATTTATTTGCGCATGCCGGGTTCGAACCCGCGACCTCCGGAATGTGAGTCAAGAGTCTTAGCCACTTGACTCACATTCCAATATTTGGCCAATTTATACAGCGCAACTCAAGGGCGCTGTACAAATAAGTATTTACAGGAATTAATAATGTAATGGCTTACAACTAAGATTTACAATTATAACTAGTGACTTACACCTAAGACTTATAGCTAGTGACTTATTTTACTGGCTTATAATTATGATTTACAATTATAACTAGTGACTTACACCTAAGACTTATAGCTAGTGACTTATTTTACTGGCTTATAATTAAGATTTACAATTATAACTAGTGACTTACATCTAAGACTTATAGCTAGTGACTTATGACTAAGACATATAAATGTTGACCTAAAGCAAGTGACTTAATAATATACATATTTACAATTAGATGAAGATTAGCGCCAGAAGAAGTAAGAAGAAAGAACAGTATATATGTTCTGTAATGAGCGTATTTTGAAAACAAAAGTAAAGTAAAATTTTATGATGCTCTCAGATAGATATTTTTATTTAAGGGTATGAGAGCCCAAAAAGGTAGGTTTTTAATTTGGACCTAAATTCCGTTGGGCTTGTTATGCATCTAAGTTTCGGAGGGAGTTTATTCCAAGCCTTCGGCCCAGACACTCCGAAAGCGCGATCTCCAAATGTAGTTTTTGGCTAGCGTTTAGGTTGCATTTGCGTCAAAAGGTTAATACGGACTGCCGATGCATATTTAGGTAAGTATTTTAATTTAACGACATCCATTTATTAATATTTTTTGGTAATTGTTTGAAATTTCGTAGTGTCAATTCATAGAAAATTTCTTCAGTGTTGCCAGCACATATCGATTTTTTAAATTTTTTATTTGTAAATAAAAAAAAGATAACATATATATTTCAAAAAAATACTCTCCTAATAAAGCAGATGCTTGTGCTTATTTATTCCCTGTCAAGATCGGTTCAGCTGTCAACGGTGAAAACGTGCTCGGGACATCGATTTAAAATCATCGGAGGTTACGCCTATCGATTCGATATTGAACTGAAGGCCACCGAGTCGAAATGTTCGGTCATCCTACCGCCCTTTCCTAAAGTCAAGCCTGTTGTTCGATCTCTTTCCACTTGTTTTTGTAAAACCATTGATAAAGTACTCGGAAAACCAGTCATCTATAGTGGAATTTAAATAGTTGAGGTGGCAATAGGTATCCATGAATATGTAAAAATATGCACATAATATATTGTGGGAACTGGGAACCTTAATTGGTTTTGCACCACCGAAAGGAAATACGTGGAAAACGGGACGTGGTGATTTAATCATTTTCTGCGCTATTGAAAAATCGTTTATTCTTCTTCTCCCGTAGGTATGCATAGTGATTGTTCATAATTCATCACATCTCTCTACACATCCATAATACGTATAGTAGTACCATCTACTTCCTGGTAAGATATTACAATGGTTACAATATATATTATAATTTACAGCGCCCTTGAGGTGATTTTTCACAAAAACGGCGCTTTATAAATTATCCAATTATTATTATTATTATTATAATATTAGTGGACCCGGCAAACGTTGTTATGCCATATAAACTATTTCCATGTGTGGATGAAAGTTCGATGAGACGGACGTAGCGCCATCTGTCATTCAACATCATAAATAATTTCGTTCTGTTTGAAATACGAACGAAGCACGGTTAAATTTGTTCATACAAAAATATAAAAATTGCGATTAAAAAGTGGGAGGATGGGGGTAGGAAGGTGAAAATTGGGGTTATAGGTATTCTTTGATGCCAAAATAAAAATAAAAAAAATTAAAAAAATAGATTTTTTTTCTGGTTGGAAACATTCTAATCACCTAGCGGTATAAAATATACTTTCCAACCTATTCTCGTACCCACCAAATGTACATTAAAAATTTCATAAAATTGGTAGAGCTGTTTCGGAGGAGTGCGACCACAAACACCGCGATACGAGATTTTAATATATATAGACTAACTGACCCGGCAAACGTTGTTCTGCCACGTAAAATATTTCTAGTGAATATTTTGGTTGTTAAATAAAAAAATATCGAATGTATTGTAAGTGTGTGGAGATGGGATTTTTTTTACATGAGCTCGACACAGGAGGCCCTGAGGAAAATAATTTCCCCTAGGGCCTATGTCATCTTTGGGGATGCTGTGTGGAGTGTTTTTTTAAGGAAAGGAAGTAGAGGAGAGAGGAGAGGGAAGGAAAAGGGTTTAAGGCTCCGCAACCGGGCCCGAAAAGAAGAAGATGGAGAGATACGAAATTACGAATGTTATAGCGACAAAATCGTTACGAAAATTGCGAAAATGTTTATTAAAACACGATTTGTTTAAAATAGAGAAAAAACTCACAGGCATTTTCTTAAACAGCATTTAAAGAAACACTGTGATTTTTTTCATACATAAAACTTGTAAGATAACTGAAACAAACTTGTTTATAATAATTTTTGGAGCATACTTTGCGATTTTTTTGTATCGAGGGAATTTTATATAATTTGCGTTTCGGCGCGGGCAATGTCTAGATATTATCTTTAAAAAGAACATATATTTTTAAGAGCTTTAAAACTTAACGTGTTTATGGGAGATATGTAAGAAATCGGTAGTAACTCGGGTAGCGGGTCCTTAAGGGGTGGGTAGGAATCAGGGGTTCAGTGTATCCTGGTCATCCGCCTCCAAGACCTAGACAAACCTCACCCCATGAACCCGGACACCCCTGCTAAATCACCAAACGTAGCGAACCACTTAGGGTGACCTATGGCAGAGGTGTTGGTTATCTAATAAAGGTTCCCGGGGCGGCGGTACCCATTCCCGCCTCCCAAATTGGATCTATGAGAGAAAGAGGAATGGAGCGCTGTAGACGATGACTGCTGATAAAAAAAACAACTAAAGTAGAAAAATTAAATAAAGAAAATCAATATGAATTTCTAATAGCGATTGAGCGTACGATATTTTTTGTCAGTCCGTCTTAAGCCAATAGGCCAGTGCAATTAGCGATCCGCGACCGGAATTATTCCGGTAGTCCCAATTTTTAAGAGATACGTACAAAAAACCAAACCAAGTCGTGCAATTTACCGTTTTTTTTTTAAATTTTCATATTTTTACGGCTGTGTATCTCAATACTTATTAGAGATACAAGAAAATTATTTAAGTAAAAATTGTAGGTAATTTTATGTTCTACTAAACTTGTGAAGCTACCTTAGCCGAAATTTTCATTGGGAACGAGATATTTGAGAAAAACTAGATTTTGGCGCGATTTCGGCTGGTTTTATCAAAATGGCGGCGAAAGCTCAAGTGACCCAAGGTCGAAAACTCAGATTTTACATCACTAGATGAGTATACAAAACATATAAAAAAATTGGGACTACCGGAATAATTCCGATCGCGACCCCCTTTTTTGCGCTATTTGCACTGGCCTACAACACAAATAAATGCTTTGCCCACGCGAGAACGTGATGCCGAATGAAATATCAAAATGACGCGACGCTTGAAATACGAAAAACGGTTTAATTTGTTAATACGAAAATAATAAAATAGCTATTAAAAATGGGAGGGTGGGGGTAGGACGGTAAAAAATTTGGGGTTTTAGGTATTTTTTGTTGCCAAATAAAAAAAAATATAAAAAAATAAAAATATTGTTTTTTTTCTGGGGTGTTCCTAATCACCTAGCGGTATGAAATTTACTTTAAAACCTATTCTCAAACCTACCAAATATACATAAAAGAATCATAAAAATCGGTCAAGCCGAGTGCGACCGCAAACACCATGACACGAGATTTTATTTTTCAAATTCCAATCTAATATTTACTTACTTACCTTCTTCACCTAAATCAACCAAATATCTAATTACTAACCGACTGAAAGAAACTGTCAAAAACATTTGAATCTTGAAATCATTTGAATTTGTCAGACGAATTTTATCACTGTAGGGAAAGGGTAATGGAAGTGACTACCCGGTTTTGTCGGAGTTTCAATTTCCTTATATTTTTAACTACCTAACTAACCATCACGCCGTTTCCCGCAGGGGTAGACAGAGAGGACGGACCGCCAAACAACTCGGTCTTGGCACACACTCTTTGTCTCACTCACATCATCCTTCAGAAGGCGAAACAGCTGTCACGCTTAATAATAATTACACATCCGAGCTTGTTTTTCACAAATAAACAGTTTTTAGAAATTACATATTTATATTGTTAAATATATGCAGCTCTTATTTTTCTTTATTTACTAACACCTTTATCTGTATATATTTTTCTCTATAGATTTCAGAAGAATCATTCCACGGGCTGCTACTTTTATTTATCTTTTGTATAATGTTAATGTAAGTACTTGCATACTGCTTACTAACCCCGTATGCATGGACATTGGAGGGTCTAGAGTCGTTCAAATAAATGTAGCTTCGTTCAAAAAAAAAATAGAGTCTTGACGTGTGCGGTGAAGGAGGAAACCATATGTTTCCTTATAACGCCGTTGGGAAAGTGGTGGGGTCCCCTCCAATGTTAAATATATGGAAGAAGAACATTAAATTAAAACGGGGTTCTATAAAATAAACTAGATAACAATAAAAAATGTTAGTTTCTTATCTTAAAGTGATCGTCAATCTTTCTTCAATAGAAACGGGTCGCTGGAAATTTCGGAAAGGGAGCGGGCGATGGACCGGTAGGTCTTTATTTATTTAGCCTGCGAGAAAATGAGTGCTGTGTGCAGTGCTTCGTAGCCACCCCACTCCTGTCTACTTTAGTTTTCTGAAAGTTTCACTTCTACCGCGTGTGAACTGCACACTTGTATTTTTTAGTACTTGACCTGAATCTAAGTATATTTTTAAATTAGTCGCAAGTTCATTGTATTTCTCGTTATGATTTGTTCGTGAAATATTTCAGTCTTCATCAGCGGTGAAGGACAATCAAGAAAGTATTTTTCTCAAAAAGATCGTCGAACCTCCGGAATCACACTTCTCCCAATTTCCTCGGTCTCACATGGTTCGTTACGGGAATGTCAAAATTTGAACATTTGTGCAGTGTCACATTAAAAATAAACATCAAAGTTGCTGAAAATGCAGGTTGTGGTCTATTTCATTTGGATGCATGAACGAATTTTGGGCTTTTGCACGTTTACCATGGTAAACATGAAGCATTGAACAATCAAAAATTAAATTAGAGAACATTCCTGTCGGATAATCAGCAGTACATTCCTTTTAACGCGGAGTAAATTTTACACGGTGTATTACAGATTTTCCTACGCAATACGAAAAAGTTTTTGGGTTTTGTATATTTACTACGGTAAAACCCGGAGCTTTGAACAAAGACACAGTAAATCAAGAGACATCCATACCAGATAATCTGCAATAATAACCCCTTTTAGCACTTTCTCCATGAAGCCCATATGGAGAAACAATTGGATGGTCCGATACTCTGTAGGGAACCCGCTTGCACAGCGCGGGCGTAAACTAAAACGATCTAAAGTTTTAGTTTAGACCTACGGAATTCAATACTTCGTTATTCGAAAGCATTATGAAACAACGCATGATTATTATTTCAACGCTTTCAGCCAGAGATGCGTTTATAATTTTTGTGACTGCTTAAAGATTAGTAAAGTAGTTTGTTTGTCCACCATCCTACTCACTAGGATTGTGGATAAACAAACCTGATCTGTACACAAATCAGGTATGTGTACAAATGGTTTGTGTGCACAAGGATGGTGGATAAACAATCCTGATCCAAAACGGACTGTAGGGGGTTGTATTGGTGTTACATAATGATTTCCTCACTTTCATGTCTGTTGACTATGTTTGTTAATATACTCATCTTTATATTTGTGGACTACGCTTGTGGATTACCACATCTTCATGATTTTCATTTCACTATGTTTGTTAAATGTGGGTTGCGTTACTGTTACATCACAATTGTTATGATTTCCTCATACATGTGTTTGTAATTTTTGTTCTACATTTTTTTACATTGGCCCCACATAGGAGGCTCCGAGGAAAATAATTCCCCTCAGGGCCCATCTTTGGGGACGCTGTGTGGAGGTTCTTTTTACGAAGGAAGGAGAGGAAGTCCTGGAAAAGGAAAGGATAGGGAGGTAAGAATTAGAGGGTTGGTAGGAAAAATGAGGGGTGGGCAGGAACCTGGGGGTCAGTGTCTCCAGGAGCGATAGACGCATTATTCCATCCCTTCCATTGCGGTGCAAAGCGATATTTCGAAAGACTACAGCTGGAGAAGTCAAAGGGACTCCTCCAACCATTCTATCTCGATCTGGTGGTGGGCAAACGCATCCGCCGCAAAGATCTGGACAAAGCTCACCCCATGGACCCGCACCCCTGCTAAATCACCAAACGTAGCGAACCACTTGGGATGACCTTTGGCAGAGGTGTTGGTTATCCAATAAATGGTTCCCGGGCCGCGCGGCGGTACTCATGCCCGCCTCACGTAAAGCAAAACTCGTAGTTTATCCACCGTCCTCTTTACTAGGGATTCCCGTTCCGAAGTGGTTGTATTGGTGTTTTTTCCCATCTTCATGTTTATTGACTGTTTGTTAATTTCCCCTTCTTCATGTTTGTTGACTACATTGATTTCCATATCTTCGTGTTTGTTGACTATACTGATTTCCATATCGTCATGTTTGTTGACTATATTGACAACATCTTCATGTTTGTTGACTATACTGATTTCCACACCTTCATATTTGTTGACTATATTGATTTCCACATCTTCATGTTTGTTGACTATATTTATCTCCACATCTTCATGTTTGTTGAATGTGGGCTGTGTTAGTGTTGCATAAGAATTGTTATGTTTTCCGCATCTTAATTACTACTTTAGCCTTATGCTCACGCTCATTAACGATGCTCAAACAATTCTTGGCGTAAGCCGAAAAGGGATACATAATGTAATATCTTCACAAAGACATCATTATTCTGTAAGCTTTTAAGAGCCTTTTATCTCGTGCAACATTCTGCTCTTAGCGAAACGCGCCACGGGACACACGTTTTAAATATTTTCAGTTTTTAAAAATATTATTTATAGTTATTAGTCATTATTTGGTTACGCACATACTAATACATACACATACCTACACAGCACATACATACTATCACTGCTTGGACTTGGTTTTAATTATTGTTGCAAGTCCTTTTGTCCTTATTCCCCCAATCGCTTACCCGCCAACCTTACCCAGTCTGCAATAAATTCCCGCTGCATATAGCCATCACTGTGCTCTGCTCACGAAAAATCCGCTATCAAAATAATTGCGCCGTGTACCTACTATAAAATAACAAACATTTACGCCTATTGTGATTGTGCCTCTTGGATGGGAAAGGAATCATACAAGTGCTTTACCCTTTTCCGGTGAGTCCTCTCCTTTTCTTTGCAACATGTATTTTTACCATTTTTAGGCAGTGATTAGTAACACAAAATTCAAGTTCCTTCGTCAGTCATTTTACAAAAAACACATAATCCACTCTCACCACATAAATAATCATACATTATTCATTATTCAGTATTATGTACTTCATATTATCCCATTTGCAGAACACATGAATCTCTATGTAGGTAATGCAATAAATAAATAAACAATAGTGTTCATTATAAATGGATTGTCATTACTGAATAAAAAGACTGCCAAAAATAAATAGAGGAATATTTTTTTTTATACAATAAGACAATGCTGTGATTTTATTTGTTTTATTTTTGTTTGTTGGCTCGCCAACAGAATACATCACATATAATTATTACAGTAAGCTTACAAATTGAACATGGTTACAGTGATAATTCCAATTAAAGGTGAGCACACGATTCATCTCAACGTTCTTAACATATTTACACAATAATAAATTATATTAGATGTACGTGCATAAAACAAGAAGGATCAAATATTAGAAATACATACATACATACTTACGTATACATGTACACACACGTGTGCACACTCCACACACACACACACATATATACATATGCAAACATGTACATACATACATGCACATAAACATACATTTATACCCATACCAATAACTTATTCATAATTTGGAAGGCGGGAATGGGTACCGCCGCGCCGCCCCGGGAACCTTTATTGGATAACCAACACCTCTTCCATAGGTTCGTTGCGTTTGGTGATTTAGCAGGGGTGCCCGGGTTCATGGGGGAGGTTTGTCTAGGTCTCGGAGGTAGATAACCAGGACACACTGAACCCCAGATTCCTACCCACCCCTTAAACCATTTTCCTTTCCAGAACTCTCCTCTCCTTTCTTTCCTTAAAAAACCCTCCACACAGCATCCCCAAAGATAACATAGGCCCAGAGGGAAAATATTTTCCTCAGGGCCTCCCGTGTGGAGCTCATGTAAAAAAAAACTTCATATTATTTGTGTGGAAAACTTATAACGGCTAACAGGCTAATAATTCACATTAAATACACATTATATCGACGATTTTATTAATTGAACGCACTTTTAAGATTTTTGTTGAAACTGCCTCCATTGTTTTTATTCACCCAATTTATAATTTTTTTTTAATATTATTATTAATATTATTAGCGTTTATATGGGATTAAAGCTAATAGCACATTTTTTAAATACATATTTTACTTAGCGTATTTTGATAATAAACAAAAGTTTTAATCGAAATATATTTTTTTACAAAATATGTAGATAGTAATCAAGCGCTTTTTGCTTGCTGGAATGAAATTTTAATTTTCAAATCAATCAAGCCCCCCTCCCCCCAACCCCTTACAATACTGAACGTTAGTGGTTATGACGTGTCATTAAAAATCGAAATACTCTCATTGGCGTAACAGTCGGCTATACATAGATATCGTTTCAATTTAGATGATTGTATTTACTTATTTTTATTTTTAACTTATTGAGTAAAACCTCAAATTGTAATATTTCATTAATGAACACAATATTACCGCCATGTCACTCAATCGAAAACATGAAATAAGAAAATCAAACAAAGATACGGTTACATCTAGGAATTCTGTTTCTGATTTTTCTTTTTCAGATTTTCGATTGAGTGTCGCTAACATTGTCTTCATTAATTAAAGATTGTATTTATCTTTGATTGTAAGTACCTACTTAATAATATATAAAACTTTTTCAAGACAGTGATATTGAATAGTTTTTATATTTTTAAATCTATTAAAAATGATTCAAATGATTTAGATAACTTCATTCATAAATCCCAGAAATTCAAGTAAAATGTAAAAATGAAAATATTTGTGATCACATTTTGTGACCACAATCTAAATTTTTAACAGGCAGAAACTTAAACAGAATGAGTTAAAAAAATTGTTTTTTTGTATTTCTTAGGCATTACAATTTCTAAACATCTTGTTTAGAAAAGTTTAATTTTCTATGTACATTTGTAATTTAATTTGTTTGCTACCAGTTTCAACACATCCGTGTCATTCACTAGCAAACGTAAATTTTTATTTTTTGTTTTGAAAAGTTTTCTTCAAAAAAAAATGTCTAGAAATTGCTACATAGTTAACGCCGAAGAAATACAAAAAATAAAATTTTTAAGTTTGCTAGCGAATTAAAGTTTTAAGTTATCTAGTGAATGACACGGATGTGTCGAAACTGGTAGCAAAAAGATTAAGTAACAAATGTACACAGAAAATAAAACTTTTCCAAACAAAATGTTTAAAAATTTGTGTTTTTATCCGATGTTTTCGAATATTAAAAAAAACGAAAATACATGTCTGCTTGCAATTCAAATCGAAAAAATTCTTATTATTTATAAGATGTCTTATTTTGTCCATCGAAATTGAGTGTAAGTAAAACATATTTTTTTTTTAATATTTGTATTCAAAATGTTACTAATTAAATTTTCCGTTGGTATTATAAAGCATTTTATACGGTAATGAGGAGGCTATAAGAGTGTAAACTCGTTGCTTACATAAAAGTGAGTATTTTATATAGAAAATATATTTTCCTTTAGAAATAATTCCTACAGCTATTATAATTAAATTATAATATAACCTACAGTTAATTAATTAAATTTCGACCAATTTATTGAAAATGTCCATTTAATGTTTCCATAGAAAATACCTACACCAAATAAGAAAAATGGAAAGGTCGTTTAAAATGCCAGCAAAACTTCCAAACATATTCAAATCAAATTTCAACGTATTCAACCTCTAGGGATGGCTGGCTGAAAATTCTTTTCACGTTCAATTTTTCATTTACAAGTACTGCGATGTACGCGTTTGATAAATCTGCCTGATGAATTGCCTTTAAATCTCGTGAAAAGCTCTCGGTTGATTTCATTTACTTGGCGGTTTATTTAATATTCCATATATTTGTGAATATTTCCACAAAATTCATGTTTGCTTTAGAAGTGAAATTAAACATGATTTCTATTTAAATTCTGTCAACCGTTTGGCCAAATTCAAATGTTAAGAAATTTGTGAGTGTTTCGCTCGCGGTACTTTAAAAACAACTTTATTTTCGTTCCCAGCAGACCTTAGACTTATCAATGCAAAGTTACTTCTTTTTACGTCAGAAAAGAGCGATTTATGGGTATTTTGTAAATATTAGTGTGAACATTTTATACAGGCGAGTGTCAAAAGTAAGGGATAGCGAGAAACATCAAAAAGTTTTCTCAAAATGAAAAAGCAACTTCATTTTTTTTTTCGATTTGATCTTATTGCATTAAACCAGAAAAACTCCTTCAATATAATCATGAATAAAAGGAAATCTGGAGGAAGTTTTTCCATGTTGATTATAATACTTAAAACAACTGATAGCGCGGTTGGTGAAGTTTAATATGCTCCACGATAAACACGAAACTGTTGGTCCTTACTGACCTTGTAAGGGTAGATACCGAGGCTGGAAAGAAAAATAAAGCACAATATCGCTGTGACATTAAAGATGAACCTACACAAACAGCTATATTGCTTGTACGTGTGTTCATCAAATCTTTTCTAGAGTTTCCCACATCTTCAGGGAAATGAAAACAAGCCCAAACAAACAATGTAAGTCATTATGTCACAGTTGTATGGCGCTTTAGCCATTTTTCCTTTCCAACGTTGATATGAACATATCGATCTAGTGACATGGACCATTCTACCTCCAGCACATAGAACTATTGTGTCTTGTTTTTCTCAAAGAAGATTTTTTTGTTTTTCTTGGGCATTAACTAAGTAATAATTATTAGACATTTTGTTTTGAATAGTTTTACTTTTCACGTACATTTGGTACTTAAATTTTAATTTTTCTGCTTTTGGTTTTGACACTTCCGTGTCATTCACTAGCAAACTTAAAACTAACTTAAAAAATCTATGCAAGTAGAGAAATGATTAGATTTAATTAGGTGGCATAAAAAAGTACATTTATAGTTATAATAATAACAGCAAACGTGGTAACAACCTAACATAGCATAAAAAAGTACATTTATAGTTGTAATAGTAACAGCAAACGTGGTAACAACCTAATATACTACTTATGGCATAAAAAAGAACATTTATAGTAGTAATAATAACAGCAAACGTGTAACAACCTAAAAAAACTTATTTATCCAGGCGAAGTATCTTTAAAAATATCTCGCATTTTACCAGATCACATTTCTCCAGCTTTCTATGTAAATTCCAAAATTATTAAAAATAATAACAAGGATGTTCCTAATAAATTCAGAAAAAACGGAATTTATACTTTGGATTTAAGTATGTAATGGTTGTGACGCCCAGTATGACTACTAGAAATTTTAAAACTAGTATCAGGGAGCATGAACTTTGTTTACAGATAATAACTATTCCGAGTTTGCTAACCATTTAATAGAGACAGGCCATAGCTTCGACAAAGAAAAAACCAAGTTTAAAAATACTAACCTAAATACATTAAACAAAAAAATTCACTAAAAAATAATGTAAATAATAACACCCTGTAATTCATCCTTATTAACAATGTTGCCATGTAATATTGACTCCTCCCACCGTTCTTCCCTTCCACCAAAATTACCCCTTCCACTACCCCAACCTAAGTAAATCTAATCATTTCTGTACTTGTGTACAATTTTTAAGTTAGTCTTAAGTTGGCTAGTGAATGACACGGATGTGTCGAAACCGGTAGCAGAAAAAAATAAATTTAACTAACAAATGCACGTAAGTAAAACTCTTCAAAACAAAATGTCGAGGAAGAATTCTGGAAAAAGTTTTAGTAAAAATAATTAAGCTTTTGTAAAAATAATGTTTTCATCTCATTCATTGGACTCACAATTTTGCAGTTAATTTATGCAAAATAACTTCACTAGGAAAGCTTTGTGGTTAACCTCCAGTCCTGTATCTTTCAAAATGATCTGCTGTCCATATTTCGTGGGAAGAATAAAACATAGAGTAATCAATAATAAACTGAGGAACGATATCTATCCAGAATATTTTTTAGATTTTTTTTATTCTTACTCTCTTCGTAGATGTCTACGAAACGGATAATTCGGATTTACCTGCTTTATATTTGTTGACCGGTCAGTGGTTGAGTGGGCAAAGCGCTTGGGTCCCACCCGAGCGTCGCGTGTTCGATTCCTCGACTGGCTAAGTCCTCCATCATAACATAAGCAACATTTTCGGCTTTCTGTCGTGGTAGTAGGAGATTTTTTTCAAAGATTGTTGGGTTATTCGTAACCCGGGAATGTTTGTCTTTCTTTAAAAACAATTGCAACAGAAAATGATAAATTTTCGCAAAGTGAAACATCTACATATATAAAAAAAATTATAAAAAAAAGTATAAAATATAAACTAATCATTATTATCTTATTTGTTGTTATAAATTATCGATTGTTATAAATTATCTAATTATTCTAATTTATCCAAATATTCCAAACTACTTAACTCTTCTTATTCATAAATGTTTTGGTCTTACAATATACTTATACATTAACCTAACTTACCCAGTCGTTGATGAACTCAAACACCCACCATACACAGATGCCCATAATGGACCCAATTAACCCAATTGATAACTTTCTTAATATCACGGCACATACGACAAACAACACAAATGCATTAAAAAAAATTATCTCCAAACCAGAAGCTCTAAGAGTATTTGCCATGAATATCCGTAGCCTCGACAAAAACTTTGATAACCTACTCGTTCTACTTACTGACATAGGAAATGAATTTGACATCATTGTTCTGTCAGAGTGCTGGATAAGCGTTAATTACATCCCGAAATTATTAAACAACTACTCTGTGTACAACACGTCTCAGCACAGGTCTCAATCTGATGGGGTCATAGTTTATGTCAAGTCTAACCTAAAACATGCAGTATCCGAAATTTCAGTCGATCATGCAAACTGTCTTAATATCTCAATCGAAAACTTAAATATACTCGCAATATACCGCTCCCCTAAGTCCAACAATGTCACCCCTTTTCTCTACTCTCTCGAAAAAAATATCGATGAAAAAACTAAGGATCTCATCATAATCGGTGACATAAATATAGACATCCTAAATGAATCCAGCCCCCACGCTACAAATTACCTACACCTAATGGCACTACATGGCCTTATACCACACATCAACACACCTACACGAGTCGCCCTCACTACTAAGACATGCATAGACCATATTATGGTTAGATCATAGCTAACCGCTAAATCAGCTGTATTCGAATCCACTGTAACTGACCATTACTCAACCATTCTCGAATTTCACAACTCAAAATCTACTCCCCCTAAGTCCAGTAATCCTTCCCATAAAACTGTTAATATGGATCATTTGATAAAGTATGTAGAAGAAGAAAAATGGGAATCTACCCTGCTTTCTGAAAATGTCAACGACGTTCTTGAAAATTTCTCTGCATCACTAACTGCCCACATTAACCACGCTACTTTCCCCATTATAATGGCATCGAACAAAAAAAAAGAAACTAAAATTACAAATGGCCTTATCTTCTGTATACGTAAAAGAGACAGACTCCACAAACAATCCGTAAACAACCCAGACCCCCAACTCTTGCGCTTCTATAAAAAATATCGTAACATAATAATAAACTCATAACAAAAACTAAACAAAACTATTACAAAAAAAAAATTGAAGATTCGGGATATGACAGTAAAATAATCTGGAATGTAGTCAATGACATCTCAGAAAACAAAAAAACCTCATTCAAAATGCAATCACTCGCCATTAATGGGAAAAATATCCAAGTCCACGATGACCCAAAAACCTTAGCCGATCATGCCAACCATTTTTTCAGTAACATCGGCACGAACTTAGCCAACAAAATTCTAAAAGCAACAAACAAAACACAAAATCTCTTAACCTCACGGGTAAGACAACAGAGCTCTTTGCACCCGGAACTAATCCTAGCCCCTACCTCCAATAAAGAAATAGTTGACACAATACTCACCATTAAAACAAACAGTGCTGCTGGTAATGACAATATTTCTCCTTATATAATAAAACACATAGTTCAATTTATTACAACGCCGTTAAAACATATCGTTAACCTAAGCTTTAAAAGCGGTTCTTTCCCACACCTACTAAAACATGCAACAGTTATCCCAATCTATAAAGGTGGCGATAAAACAAATATTGAAAACTATAGACCCATCTCTTTGCTAAGTGTCCTGTCAAAAATCATTGAAAAAATTGTTAAAAGTAGACTTGTCTCCCATCTTGAAACCCAGAAGTTTCTCTCGCCTAATCAGTTTGGCTTTCAAAATAATTTAAATACAGAATCTGCAATCTTAGACTTGACGAATAAGATCACTAACAGCCTGGACGAAGGTGATTCCTGCCTAGCCATATTCCTAGACTTAGCCAAAGCATTTGACACGGTTTCCCACCCCATACTTCTAGAGAGACTATCTCAAATAGGCATCCGAGGTAGAACTCTTAACTGGTTCTCATCATACCTAACCGACAGATCGCAAGCTGTGAAAATTAACAACACAACAAGTAACCCCTTACCAATCCACTTCGGAGTCCCACAAGGAAGTGTTCTAGGCCCTATTCTGTTCCTCATCTACATCAACAATCTCTGTAACCTTCCCATAACCGGGAAACTAATATCTTTTGCAGATGACACTGTACTGATAACCAGACACAAAACCTGGAAAGGAGCATTCGACATAGCTCAAAACGACATACGCCAGATAAAGAAATGGTTAGATGATAATCTCCTAACCCTTAATGCTGGAAAAACAAAATTCTTAACCTTCAGTCTATCTGCTGCAACCCAACCTACCAACAATCAGAATATAATAATTCACTCCTGTCTAAGAACTTGCACTTCCTGTAATTGCCCAAACTTGGAACACGCCACCCACATAAAATATCTGGGGGTCATCATTGATCAACACCTTCGTTGGGATCAGCACTTGGCCAGTCTAACCCCACGCATCCGCAAACTCTCTTATGTCTTCCGAATCCTAAGAAATATCCTTACTACCTCAACTCTTAAAACTGTTTACTACGCTCTCTGCCAATCTTTTCTAGCTTACGGCATTATAACTTGGGGTGGCTGTGCACAATCTATCATCGAACCTCTACTAAAAGCCCAAAAAATGGTAATACGTGTCATTAACAAGCGACCGGCAAGATACCCCTCCAAACGACTCCTCATCGAGTATAACGTCTTAAACATACGGCAACTCCATTTAAAATTTATGCTAATACATTTCCTGTTCAAATACAAAAACAAAACTCTCTTACAACACAACTACACCACCAGAACAATAACCAACAGACACTACAATGTACCTACACTACACACCACGTCAGCTCAAAGACAATTTTTCTTCCTAGCTCCTAAAATCTTTAACCTTATCCCTGAAAACTTAAAAACGTTGAGTCAACCCCATTCCTTTAAAAAACAAATAACGAAATGGATCCTTACACATGGAATACATTACAATTTTAACACCCATTCACTCTACACTCTTATCAATTTAATCACCTTTCAGACAAAACATAATATATCTCTATTTTCTAAATTAGCGGCATGTATGTACAAGATTAATTAGTATGATCTATATCTAACAACTCCTCAAATTTCTCATTTTATAATAATTCTCTAACTTCTCCATCTTCTTCTTGTAACCCAATCTAACTATAAGTATATCATTTTCTTATTATAGAAGATCTGTGTGCATAGTATTATGAGCAGGCAAAACATAAAATATCTTTATTTACTATCTAAGCAGCATTACCTATATGTATAAGACTGATTACTCTGAACTATACATATCAATAATTCCTTAATTTACTAAAAATAACTTATCTTTTCCAATAATTCTTTAACTTCTACACCTTATTCTTGTAATCCAATATAACCACATAAACTCTCTTATTGTAGGAGAATTTGTGTGGATAGTATCAATTAGTGTAAAATTTTCAACCTATACTAATGAATGTATATCCGCAAACTGTAAACTTCACCCGCCATAACACAGGGTCATCCCTAGCATGGAGGGTGAAATATCACAAAAAACTATATGTACTTTCGATAATTCATGTATTAAATAAATAAATAAATAAATAAATAAATAAATAAATAAATAAATAAATAAATAAAATAAATAAATTTCAATGTACCCGAGTAGATCCTAATTTATCTAATATATAAAATTCTCGTGTCACGGTGTTTGTTACCATACTCCTCCGAAACGGCTGGACCAATTTTGATGAAATTTTGTGTGCTTATCTGGTAGGTCTGAGAATCGACCATCATCTATTTTTCATACCCCTAAAAGTAAAGAATGTTCCACTCCGAAGAAAATTATTTTCCCCATACATTTTGTATGGAACGAATTCTCCTATTTTGAAAGAACTGCAGCAATATTGTAAGGGGTATAATATTGAACTGTGAACCGGGGGAGGGGGGAGGGGTGAAAGGAACTCAGGAAGGGGGGTTAGCGGGACGGGGGAAGGGGAGAAGTGGAGTGGGGAGAGGGAGAGGGAACGCGAGAGGGGAAAGGATACGCAGGGAGAAACAATTTAGATCAAGGTATGGTATAAGCAGGGAGAAACAATTTAGATCAATTAAGCTAATAAGTTGACAATGACAGTTTTTGGTTCTGAGGCGGTACGAAGTTCGCCGGATCAGCTAGTATTTAAAAAAAAATCTGATTTCTGATTCCCTATCAACATTTTTGCCTTGCTATTAATTTTACATTTTTTGTATGCATGAATCAACGATCCGCGTCATAGTTTAAAGTTTTATTTAAGAATTTTTGTAATTATTTATTTGGTGCAATTATGCAGGTACCTACATACTTTGAAAAAACGTAGTAAACATAATATTACTTTGTTTTAATTAAAAATTACTGTTTTTTTAAACAATAATTTAATTGTGGCATTAGAATACGTAAAACCTTCATTTAAATTTATTATTCATTTTTTGTCAATTCACATTTTCGACTTCTCTTTAAATAAGGATGACTTTTCACAAATTATTTTGATGT